>JACVCZ010000007.1:4917775-7376663 GCA_020829145.1 Drosophila nigrodunni | reverse complement strand
AGCAAATAATCGATTAAAATGAATTATTGATTGCTTATTTCATTAAGAAATGTAAGATTGAACTCTTTTCATTTAATTTTCCATAACAAAAATCGCACAGTATACTAAATTTATAAGTCAGCAATCGACACTCAACTGTTAGTGTAGTTATTTACGAGGCTCCAAAGAAAGAGAGGTCGAGGTAACTTTCGAAAATATATGGCAGCACAATCAATGTAAAAATTACATCATCATTACATTAGTGACATCGACCGTAATAGTGTGCTATTGAACATTACACCTTTTATTGAATAATCCATTACTATGAAGTATAAACATTCTTACCATCAAAAAACGCGTCAATGTAGCCAAGTCCTTCAGTCTGTAAAAACGAAAGGTATTATATATCTTTATGCCGCACAGATATATTCGAGGTTGTGTTTCAGTGTCATTTGTGTCATATTTATGCTACTTTTAGAGAGATTTCCTATGTTGATGAAAAAGTTAAAATAGGTAAAACACTAGAAGGTTTTAAATGGAAAACTACCCATCGACTTGAGCACAACGCAAGTTTTTTTTGCAATGGTAACGTGTTTGCTTGATCCAGATTGACACGTATAGCCATTATCAACAATAAGATGGTATAATGTCTTACAAAACAATCATAAATGTCGAAAGGTTGTTTCTGTTGTTGTTTTCCGAATAGAAGAATATTTAGTTTTCGAACGTAGCAGTTAGAGTTTGTTAATTTTGTAATACTGATTGCAGTCAGTTGAGTCGCCATATTTTACCGACGCAACTACCGCCAAGGTTTCCTGAATTCGTACGAATGGCACTCCAGATTCATATAATACCTCTACCACGTGAGCCTGGCTTTACTGCGAGAGAACTACAACTTTGAGAACTGGCGTCTGTATGTAACTCGATCTGGTATTTGTGATCGAAGAGTACCAACAGGTTCATTCCAGAATGATGCCTTCTTATGCCCAAAGAGAACTGCAACCAGTAGCGATTGGCGCACTACTTTTCTTGAATTTTGGACGAATTTCCCCCACCTCACCTCCTCGCTTGCACCTGGGGGTCGGTTAAACTTGGTTTTAAGAGCTACTGTTCTCTTTGTCAGAGAGTTTTCTGTTCTTACACTTTTAGTAAGACCAGAGGGTTTTCAACACGCACTTTGAGCCAGTTATTTGATGCCGAGTATCAGAATGTTCAGAGAGTGTATTGAACGCTAAGAATATTTCTTTTGAGTAATTGATTTTATTGGAGCAATGTATGGGTTTACATAGTTTAGCTTATGGCCCTAAGAATAATGTATAGAGTAAGCATCTTAGAGCCAAGAAACATGTAACGATTCCCATTTAAGGATACAAGTGCGCCTACATCAGCCACATACACCAGATGGTGCAACAGATCTGCGCATGCAACCCATACAAATAGAAAAAAGGGTAAACATATGAGCAGATGGTGTTCATCTCAGTTTGGGCCTGCCCCAGCGGTCTGCGTATCTCTCTGTTAAAGAGAAGCCGGTGTAGCCACTTTGCTCCCGGCCACTTGTCGTTTCTGGCCGGTGATCTAGTAGTGCCATGCGTGCGGCTGATGTGTCAACTAACAACTACATTTGCTAGCTAAATAACATACCCGTAGTCTTTAAGACACTAATACAGTTTTCAATCTTCTAAACTAAATGCAATTGCTGGACATATAGTCATATCGTCCATATAGGCCAATTACATAAAAGTATGCACAAAAACCAGTTAACCGAATCGTTAAAGAACAGACTCGGCGTTTAAAACCAAAGACTGTCTGGCGCGATAAATGGCGACTTTACGGAATCCGTGTATGAATCGGAATCTGATAATTGGTCAAAAGATATTTATCGCCATGAAAACATCGTCTACAGCTCATGATAAGTGATCAACCATCTTCTTTTACTAGAAAATGGGCTTGCGAAAGGGGAACTAGGACGGATGATATTATGCCCAAAGCCCCTTCAGTTTGTCACGAACCAACTGCCTCTTTTCGGGACTACTTAAGACTAGTTGACTGTAGTAAGAAGTTTAACTTGCCTCCTCTACAAGCCCAGTAAAGAAGGATAAAGCTGAAATCTTCTTACTAGGGTCAGCTTAGCCCACTTCTGCTAGTAACTGCAAAAGCTTTGAGTGAATTGTTAAATCTATTTAACTTTCTTACCATTTCTTGAAACCCAGTGCTCATCATGTGTGCGTTTTTGGTTTCCAGGAGCAAGGTTGCCAGATTTGGTTTTGAGAATTTCAAATCCTTCAGATGACAACATTGAAACCTAGGTTAAGGATCTCTCCAAAAACATCGAAACAGTTGGGACTACTTTACTGCTGCATCATCTTCCTGATCTGTCGTTGTTTATTTCCAGAACATTTATTCGCAATATGTCCCGGCTGACCACACTTGTGCCGACGACACTCTTCACTTCTTAACCCTCCGGTCCGGAATTGTCGTTCTCGTTAGTGCGAAGTTTTCGAAAGGTGCCTTCAGCCCAGAATGTAGTTCGCTCTTTGTATTCTAGCGGAAGATTGACGCCGCAACGGCTACCGATATTGGCCATATGCGCACTAAGCGGCTAGCAAATTGCATGGCACTTCAAGTTGTTGGGACGGACGACTGTGCAACATATTGAAATGCTGCCGGTGTCTCCTGATTTTTATATATTTTCTGAAGAAACAATTTCGCAATTGATTTTGCAATTAAAATCAACCATTGTGAAGCGCAGCCGCGTAAAATAATTTGAAGCGTTCAGGCCTGCCATGTCAGGATTATACTCTCAAGTGCACATCGCGTTTCATTGATGTCATCTTATATAAGCTTTCATTTTCTTCCTGATGAGCAACTTAACTGGAAATTGGCTCATCCCACTTGATGTCGGCTTAGTTATTTCGTTGTTGTTTTGCATTGTAGTTAATTACTGTGATGTGTTTGTGATTTTTTAAGAGCTATAGGAAAGTTAAAAAAAAAAAGCAGAGTACGGTTACAGCTGATCGAGCTGACTGTAAAGACCCAGCACCTGCTAGTAGTGCGCATTTATCTTTTATTTAAAATTTTAAACCAAAATTTAAGATATTAAAAGTTTATATTTTATGTATTTAGGTATAAAATTTAAAAATATTCAATGAACGATTCTAATTGTCAGCATTCGAATCTGCGCCCCTCGACGAAGTTTTTTCTTCTAAATGTGTCGCAACTATACTAGCTGCACCACGCCCCAATTCTTAAGAAACTTCCGATTTCTGCATTTATATATTATAAATTTTTTGTTATATAAGAAATAAATGAAACAACTGGTTGTGTCGAATTTTCAACCGTAGCTTCGGTTTATATCCAGCGGTGAACAATACACGCATCTCTACTTGGGGCTACACTTCATTCAATAAATTAAGAGTCGAATAAAAGAGTTAGTTCTTTCTCTTCACCATGTGTACAACAATTATTGAACAAACATAGTTTTAATCAGGGCGGGCGTAATTTGAAATGAAACTGATCTGCCTGACATAAGCACGTCCGTCCTTACAAGAAAGATTTCACTAATTAAATCGGTAACTGGTGTGCATTATATTTATTATAATTTGTTTTATATAAGTACACGCTTGAAATGATATTTATGCATATGCATATATGTGTGTATTCGTCGCGGCCTGCACTCCAGTTGGCAGCGCTGCCGCCATGTGCGTTTGTGTGCTTCTGTCTTTCTGCGCGCATACAGTCATTAAAAATCGAGTAAAAAACAAATTGCTAGTTCCTATATGTTACAATTTATTGCCAGACGCAGCACGCGGAAATGCTTGGCAGCGTGTGTGTGGCTAATTCGGAAATGAAAATACGAACTGAAATCGAACTTACATTTTTTAGCACATTCTAGGCGCTCCACAGATACATTTATATCCAGCCAGCCATTTCTTGTTTTTGCTGACCAACGACTCATTTGTTTTTTCTATTCCTTAACGTAATTCTTGTGATCCAACAGTTATATTGCCAGTAGTTAAATAACATAAACGTTACGTGATGCTCTGATAAAAGTAGGATGCAATTTTCAGAATACTTTGATTTGATACAATCCTTTAAAGGAATGTTGAATTACTACTGTACTATTTCTCTGAATAAATTCCTTAAAACGCATTTCAAAGTTTGAAAGTTTTTAAGAGTTTATAGAAAGTAGCTTATAACTGGAACCTGCATACCCACTCTGACATGCTTCTGGCTATAGTTACTTAGACTGTTCAAAATTTGTCCGGTTTTGGCTTTTTACCATTGCAGGCAATAAGGGGCGTGATAACAATTGAAATAATAAACAATTGCTCGAAGATAACGGATCTTTCATTCCAAATTTAGTACCTAGCTTTTAGTTTAAAAGATCCAGGTGTACATGACTAATAGACGGACATGGCTATATCGACTCGGCTGTTATGCCGATCAAGAATATATATACTCTATGGGTCTCTGTAAATACTTCAGTCGACAGCTTAGATCCTCTTCATTCTTTTAGGTCAAAAAACACGTAAAACTTAGAAAAAATTCACATGAAATCTTGTCTTTCTCTTTGATATGGTTTTAACATATCTCCATACAAAATAGCGTCTAAAGGCGTTATATTGCAGATCTGGGTGGCCAATTGACTGGTCCCAAACGTAAATAAACTGAACTCGCTCTACATCATGAACCACATGCCATAAAAGTCAAGTTTCCTGCCAGTCACAAAGTTGACATCATCTCACGGTAGCGGTCACCATTCACAGTTACATTACGATTTGCAACATCTTTTAAAGAAGCTTCCATAAACGCATTTTGAAGCCAGTAAAATCCAACACGTAAGTGTTGTTCGTTTGTAGCACGAATTGCGGTTAAACAGAGACCAACCGAAGATAAAAAAAACATCGAACCCTGTCGCTAAGAATCATCTAATCCATAATCGTTATAGTCAAGATAAAGACTTTCCAAAAATACATTTCTTTCCAGATTTCTTTCATCAGAGGAATCACGCAAGTCTGTGACACTACCAAAACATTACGTGGCTATTCCGCCACCTCCCATACAGGGTCCGTGCTATGCAGGCATATGTCTTCTCCCAAAATGCGCATGGATTGCTCAACGCGTAACCCTTCAGTCACACCATATTTCGTGAATCATTTGACAAAGATCAACTAGAATATTATACATTAGAATAATTAACTCTAGAAGTTTACAACGATCAAAACGATCTCAAATTGATTAATGAGGAGTTAACTTATATCACGGTAGTAACGTTACAGTTGCGTTTAGAAATGCTGGCGCGCAAGCAGGACCGGCACATCGTAAAAGCCTGCAATCTTGGTAGAATTACCTGCGCCATTCAACGAAAGCATCCAAGCGAGAAAAGATTGACGATAAGCTGACTGATTCGATATACAGGTACAACGTTGGCAACCCCTGCTGTTAAAGCATCAAACTAGTATTGTTGGAGCTAAAACAAAGCATCCCCTCATTTTCAGGATATTTGCTTATATCTCGGCGCTATGTGACCTTGAAGCCAGCAAATCATCGTATAAACCTTTATGCTTTATTTCTTGATATAAGTTTTAATCTATTTAACGTGGAACCACAGATTATTATTAGTTCAGCCTGCCGGACCACTGGATTGCCCAATATTTCCACTTATATTACCAGCGCTAACAGAAAAGCTCAAAGCTAACTGCACAGCTGCAAGTGTTTATGAGACTAGTTGGGAAAATTTACTAAGAACACAACAGCCCCTTGAACCGTAACAACTGCTAAAGATGTTCATAGATGCAAAAGTTTCTGTAATTGTACAGCCTAATGAACTCCAAGAATATGATGCGAACGTTTGGTAATGCAAGCGGCGCGTTAGAACCGGACTAACCAAGTTGTTGGCTGGTAAACAACAATATTTTTACCCACTGTTGATATTTATGAAGAGCAACATTCTTCCCGAAAAACTTGTCATTATGCTCAAAAGTCCACAACCCACTCAGAATGTTCAAATCTAATGACAAACAACAGTACAATGGACGCTTTTTAGCGCACATTGAGCTTGATCTGTTGTACCAAGAATAAATTTCATAACTGACTGCAATCACTTTCACAGCACATAAAAGATGTCGACATTATAAGCAACCCATCGAATGCTACCATGAAACTCCGATGCCTTTGCTGGATGGTCACCTAGCACCTTCACTACTTTAATCTTACAAAAGTTTAGCAGCCTCTGTAATCGCAACCTGTTGGTGCTTTATTGCAGCGCCTTCAACCCCAAATCTGAGAAAGAGTTTGTCGATAACAGCATCATGGACAATTGATAAGTAAAGAGTTTATTTATTGGCGATAACCTACAAACCAAGTATATCGTCTTAAGCAGACATTTTTTTATAACCATTATTATTTGCCGTTTAACTTTCAACTTTTTTAAATTTCTAGTTTGATATTAATTATTTTAAATAAAATGTTTAATATACTTTTGTATTATGTTGACATTAAATAAAATAAACGTAGAATTGTTCTTTTAAAATCTTTATATAGCATGAACTCGAAATTTCTCATTTAACTGTACTTTAAAAAGTTTAGACAATAAAAAAGACAATAACAGCATAAACATAACCGAAATGTAGATAGAAAAGTCATCCAAATCCACCTATCTTTGTGGATGCTACGGTAAACATGCTCTGGCTGTTCAGACTAAAAGACAGCAGTTTGGCCGCTTTTAATCTAGTACTTTTTACTTAAATGACAAGGAACGTCCAGGAAAGTTCGAAAATTAAGATTTGCCAATGACTTATTGTAAAATTTTTCATAGAAAAACGCTGTTAAATCATTAGTTCGGTAGATAGCTCCAAAACGGGTTTTATTAAATTGTTTTTTGCTGTTAAGATGTTGGCTAAAACAACAAGAAAGGCACAGTCGATTCTCCGACTATATAACACTTCTGCATTTTTTCCCTGATTAAATGATTAAAAATCGGTATATGATATTACACTGCAGCTACTTGCAATGCAAACACGTTGAATCAAAAAACAATCTAAGCATAATCAACACATCTGCTTGTTTGTATGCAAAATGCAAATTAAATAGCTATGTTGCTGTCCAGATGCAGCCGCTGGGATGTGGGAGTAAGTGGTTCCGTTTTTATTTAGGATGATTATGGTGAAGAGATTTTACCTTGTCTCTCAGTTTTGTGCCACAGCAATGCAGAAATAATTATTTCAAAGTATTTTACGCTATTAAGAGTTCATTTGAACGAGCGGGCATTCGTTGTAAGAACAAAACTCGAATTTGAACCACGCAGCGAAAGCCGGGCGTAAACCAAAAGTACTTAGTTGCTAAGGAACAATACAAAGATCAAAATATAATGTACTTAAAGCTGGCTAAAACTACAGAGCTGACTTGCTGGGCAGTGATACGCTGATCTCAGCATGCAAGATATCAGGTTACCGTCAGCCGGGACCGTCGCATCTAGGCGCTGAACTGAACTTCGACGGAAACTCAGCGAACTGCTGGCTAACATTTTTGCATTTATTTATGAAGAATAACACAAAGTGAGGGTACTGAAAGTTACTCCCCTCAGAAGTATGACTGTCCCCACCATCTTTATAGTTGTCCACGATCGCCTGTATTCTGGAGAGGCTCGTCTTTTTCTCAAACCTTCAGAGAGAATGGAACCGCCGGTATTTGATCCCGCCTAACTGCGAACCATGTCCTTAGGCGACCCGGCTGGGCGTTACTTCTGAAGTTCTTTGGATGATATGTAGGTTAAAGTTGTTCATCCTTTGTAGTAAAGGCATGCTCAGGACTGGGTCGTGGCCAGATTCAATGGCGAAGTTGCTATACCCGCAAGCCTCTTGCGGCTCTCTGCCGGTTCACATATACTTTGTTCCATTTATGACAGCTACGCGCTCGAACACGATGAGGAAAGTACCAAGTTGACTGATACTGCGCCGTCATCGGTGCTGATACTGGCGGACTCCTCGTTTAAGACCATGATGCAATGACGCCCAGGTGACTAGGTTGCCATCGCGCTGTGCTTCCAGCATGCAGTCCGCGTGCGCAGGTGTCAATGCTTCATCTCAGCTACGGTGTCATCTTGGCTGAAGTACAGTGTGCTCTTGGGACACCGGGAGAATGTTGGCCTTTATACATATAAACTTAATTCTGGGATATTGGATTAAAATGTGGACACATTTTCGACTGGAAAATCTTAATAAGACGACTCCATCAGGCTAACTATAGAACTTCTATGATGCTTTTATACAGATTTAAACCGTGGATCAAAGATTGCTGGTTTATTACAATTGCTGCAAGATATAAGTGATCGCAAAGCTGAATGTCATTTATTTTACTTTATTAACATTCAGCTCAACAAATGGCGTGTCTATTAGCTCATTCTTTCGCTGAATTTGGTCTATTTACTGCAACATCGGTTAATTGATTTATCTGCTTCAGGCTCTTTAAAAGACAATCGTCGTTGTTTGACTGATTTAATCTTCAGTCATTTCGACCTCCAACTTTAAACCCCAAGGTCCTAAGAAAATCCGCTTTGCAAAACTCTAAAACGGACAAAAGACTTCAGTATGGTTAACATCTACCTCCAATAGTTTTTTCTCATATGACTGGGGAAAAGTACTCGGACAATTTTTCTGTTTCTTCTATCATACTTAAAAATTCGGTCAATTACTTGAGTTTCTGGTCATGTTGTTCCCAAATCATTACATTTCCATCTACTATGGGTATGTAATTTGAATGAGAAAAGTCGGTAGATCCTGTTGCTTATTATAAGGTACTTGCTTAGGATAAAATCGACTAAACAAGCTTCCCTGTGCTAAAAAAAAAGGAAATCGACATTAACCTCATCAGTGTTTCTAGCCCCAGCACTTATACACCTGGATTCCTATTTTATGTTGTCCCGGACCACCCTCCCTTAATGAGTACAGATCGGCCTCCTAGGTCTGCTTGTAGAAATACCAACTTTGCTGTCAGCGGCATGCTCTGCCTCTCGTTGGTGGTGAAGACTTTTCTCTCCCACCTCAACATCCTGTTTTGGCCTGTGTGACTGCCAATCTGCCGGGCCTTCTCAATCTTGCCTGGCTCTCCCAACCATCAGTCGATTAATTTTACCACTTTGTTTTCTTGCCTGTCACTAACGCAGAACTATTGGTACTGAGCCAAAAGCAGATAACCTTGGATCGTTTATCTTCTTCCAATGGTACCTCGACAACGTGCTGGAATGTTCCATCTGGCTATTAGTATTATGTAATAGCATTTACCATATCAATCCCCAAAGTTGTCTTTAACAGTAGAATGCTCGAATTCAATGCTGCCAACCCTGGTTCTAAAAGTTCATAATCGATTAATTTTCATTGTTATGGCATGATGATTATTACGGTACTATTTAATTTGAAAACTTCATCGACAAATACGTCAGAAATAGTTTCATCGGTCGAGAAATGCTTAAATGTGCAACCGCTCGCCGGAGAAATGACGGTGTTGGTGTTTCGTGCCTATAATTTGTTTCTTTTCGGGTGACTGTCCTATTTGGATTTAGTGCAAGTTCTGGCAGTTGGCCACAACTTCCTTTGCCAGCCTGGCCATTTTCGGCAATACTCTTCTAAATTGATGTTTTCCTGTGCGGCTCTGTGCGCCCGATTGTTCGCCAGCGACAATGTGCTTTGTCTGGCATGATTACCATCGGCAGATCACAGTGTATAACATTGACCACATTCAGGATTAACTACCGCGTTAACTTCCTTGAGGATTTCATTTCTATCGGCGTGTTTTTTCGCCAAAGAATAAGGAAGTTTCATTGAAAAACCTGACCCTCTGCACCATCTGGTTTCTAAAACAATCAGTAGCTTCATAAGGTTAATGATAAGAACTGTTGCGCCCGGATATTACCACTTTGCAAGAGCAGGCTTTCACCCGGTTTGTGGTGGATCTTGTAAGTTATGCTCGTCGATATACGTCAGCTTTCCATCTTTTTATCATTGCATTGGTTTCCACTGCACACCAATAAACGTTAATGGCTGGTGGTCTGTGCATATGTTAATGTCCCTGCACCATATATATTATTTTCCATCTGCTGAAGATTCTCCTCGGTGGCATAATGTGATTCATCTTTGGGATGATCCTAAAATTGTTAAGGGTCTATGGAGATGGTACTGCGCCAATACCTGGCAGAGGCATCCGTCAACTGAATGGTTTCTGATCTGGGATCTGAGCACCGTCCCTCCGAGGTGCCCATTCTGAATTTTTTCTATCCTGCCTCAGCAAACTCAGAAGTTGTTTTGACATGTATTTACCGATCTGGACCTCTCCTTACAAGTCCTTTGAACAAAAACATCTGTGAAGTCAACAACTGGAGAAATTGACCATCTGCCACATTTCTGGATCCCTGATTGTCTCATCTTTCTGGTCAGTGTTCTAATACGCCCGTTTTGAATAAATGGGTTTCTTTGAAACTTCATAAGCCATAGCCTTGAGAACTGCAATCCTATGTGTTTTGCTGATCTTTTTCATTTCAGAAAATTATTAATGCCCGCATTCCTTCAACTGACCAGCCCAGAATCAGCACTTTCCGCCGTTTATATTGCCATGATCTTAAGTTCCGCCGCTAAATTTGATGATAACCGACCTTGACCAAGTATTTGGCTTCTTTGCCCGTTCGACAATATCATGGATATGTTGGGCATTGGCACTTTGATCATATATTCTTTCATTTAGTTTCCTAATGTCATCACGCTTATCTGCCCCACATACCCTTTGACCATGTTGGGTTATTTTTCAGAAAGAATCTTGAAGGCTCAATGATGCCATCTCGGCAACCCTGGCCTCTTTACAGTCAACATCCCTGGCGATACAGTTTATCGGCTTATCGTCCTCTGTACGGATCAGCCACAACAGATGTATTGAACGCAGCGCCTCGTTAGAGGTCGTGAGTGCTCTAGATCTGTTCAAAATCATACTCCCAATCATTGGTGAACAATAACATTGCAGCTGACATAAGATCCACATTTGCACCATTCCCCGGTATTCAGTGTTCTGGCCTGTGTCTGAAATTTCCAACCAAATGGTGCTGGCAGTCTAATTAAAAAATTGGGATTTCCTGAAAATGCCCACAAAACATCATGGTTACTTTCATGAACCATGAACTAGACCATTTTTGAGCCCTTATTTTATTTTGTTTTCCAGAGTCGTTTCGACGAACGGCAACCGGGAGCAAGCGCCTCACCAAAATTCACTGGCGTCGGTTGTCACTGCTGCTTCCAGCCTCATCATGGCTTCTGCGATCGCGCCTCTGGCCAGTCCTGGCAAGAACCCCATTGTCGCTTTGCTGAATGGTGTTCTGCACCTGCTGACGTCTCTGGCCCGTCATCCGTCTGCAAACCCTGCCTCTTGCCTGGGAGTTGCTCCCAGCCCCTTGATCTAAATGATGTAGGTTGTCTAAACTTAGTCAGTCATGCCCGATCCCCATCCAATGGAAAGCTGACCCTTTAATCCCCTTTGTATTCCGTGATTGGGTTGCTGTTGCTCATTTGGTTTCTGAAAAATGTCTTTTTGCTTTTCCCGCTTTATTTGCGCTCTGAAAGCTTTGTTATTTTCACCTTGACTTGAGCCTGATGAAAATGGGCTGGGCTGAATACCACTGCTTTCTGTGATTTATGGCCTGACACAAAGGCAGGCAGCCTGACTTCTTCAAGTTGAGTGAGTCTGGCTGTATCCGTTGATGCGTCACCGCCTGATCCATTCCGCAACCAATGCCAATCTGCGTTCAACCTCATCAATGTAGTATTAATTCCATGAGGCTGGAATTACTCCTGCCTGACCATTTCAAGGCCCCAGCTTATCAAGCGACGGCCCGCATAAACCAACTGAGTTATGGCGTCAAAATTTAACACAGTGTTATGGACATTAATAGCGCTCTTGCTGCTACAGCCCTCTGATTTTGTTCCGCTGAATAATAGTTACCGCTTGGCCGCGCGATACGGCCGAGTACATAGGCATTCGTGGCGATTGTCTCCGCCACATAATCAATCTTTGGTGATCCATTTAACCCTATACTGATTGTATAATGCTCCTACCTGTATCGCACTTGGATGTCTGGATTTACGCTAATCCTCTCTGATGAGGCCATCTGAGGTGTTTCTAAGGTTAATTTTTGAATATCTTGTTTTAGTAAATTAAACTGTGCATTAACGATTTCTTGCGCCGCTAATGCCTGATTGACAAAGTATCGCTACTAACGCTGCACTTGGTCCATAACTGTCGGCTTTCTCCACCTGATCACGCCCCACCTCGCTTCGCCTCACTATCACTTATTATTTCTTTTCTTTCTTTACTCCTATACGGCCAAAAACTAGTCATTGCTGTAACTGATCTCTTTAGGGACACTTCACATTAAATCACGGCCGAGTAAGTATATTCGGCAATGGCATTTTCTGAACAGAAATTTAATATATTTAAATTACAGAAAACGAATATTATATTGACTTGATTCACGATCACTTATTTGGTTTTATATCATTCCATTTATTTAATTCAATTTTTTAAATCTGTACTGATTAAACATTCCACTTGGCGTGTTTTCGAATTTATTTCTTTATCTTCTACCCTGTGTGCTGGCCTTATGCTGGGCGCCAATTAAGCCCCATCCGGTCCAGTAGTACCCGTGAGGGGATGCCGTCGGGTAGATCTGCTGTTAGTTATCAAAGTAGATTAGGTTGAGATACAGTTATTAAGTATCAGATCATTGGCCCGTGGCCAGCGATATTAATTAATTATCGATGTCAATTCAGGATGGTTGTATCGAAAGTGGCAAGGCTGTGCATCTCTTCCAGTGGACGTAGTCATGATTATGTTTCCGGTGTAAATTAGAGGTCTGTTCTTACCACAAAAAGTTTCGTAAGCCAGGTGCTTGAAATATTTTTATGCCTTTCGAATACTGCTAACAGCTCTTTATCGCGTAGTTGCGCTTCGGAAATTGCTTTTGAAAACTTAGTGGCTTCCAGCTGTCGCTTTCAGCGTTGCTCCAAAACAGCTCCAATCGCAACATCGGAAGCATCACAGGTCAGTGTGAGTTTTGCATCTGGTGATGGGAAGGACAATAGTGCTTTAGTTAATTCATTTTTGCAATCCTGAAGGCAGAATTTAGGGCCGATGTCCACTCGATTTTTCGCTGACGTTTTTCTTCTCACGTCCTGAGTGGCTCAGCCAGTGGCGCTTGTATGTGTGAAGAGTGCTTAATGCATTTCCTGTAGTAGTTTATTACGCTAAAAAACCGACTCCAGTTGGCTTATGGTTTCTGGTCGTCGGTAATTGATAATGGCATCCATCCGGTCCTGCGGTGGCTGGCTTAACACTTCGTTGATGTAGCCCAGGAAGTTGACCCTCGTTTTCAAACCGACACACTGAGGTTTATACTCAGACCATGCTTTCG
Source organism: Drosophila nigrodunni (assembly GCA_020829145.1). Lineage (NCBI taxonomy): Eukaryota > Metazoa > Arthropoda > Insecta > Diptera > Drosophilidae > Drosophila > Drosophila nigrodunni. The sequence goes on along the minus strand of JACVCZ010000007.1, from coordinate 7,363,237 downwards.
GAAGAATTTGTTGTTTTGACATAAATAAAACTGTGCTCGATGTAGCAAAAAATACAAATCCATGCCCTCGATAAATGTCATCCATAAATCTTGAAAAGTTTGGTGGCGTTTTTTAACCCAAATGGCATAAAACAAAAACTCATAGAGCCCGTGAATGGGGTGCAAACTGGCAATCTTTTGGATATCGTTGATGCCGCCATCAGATTTGGTAATATGCCTTACCAAGTCGAAATGTCGTGAAAAATGGATTTACCGTGTAATTGCTCGGGAAGTCATTGATGGGCTGGTAACGATCAGGTACTGTGACAGGTTGAGTTTATAATCACCACATGTGCGCAACCTCCGTCCTCTTTTAGTTACCGTTTAGTGGGCTTGACCAAGGACTTTTGGACTCCCTTGTTGGAGCAAAAATGTATCTCCATTTTGCGGCTGCCAGTTTTTTCGCCTGCTACAGGTCTTCTAAATAGAAGATGAAGTGTGAAACATCGTGAAGTTTTTTAGGTTTTAGCTGGTGATTTGGTGATGTCTATAAAGTCCTGCAGCAATTTCTGGAAACAACGATGCTTTTTGTACAGTGGACACCGAGTGCCGCCCTGCCAATAGCTAAGCATGCAGGTGTTGTGAGTGTCAGTGACCGAATCAATTTAAACATTGATTAGCGAGATCGATGAGCAACTGATTTTGTCGTCGCACCCGCGCCAATAACATTTGGACATCGGCAATTATAATGGCTGCGAAATTGCGACGCAAGCCAAGGTTTATTTTGCAACATATTTGCCATACGTGGATGGCGGTCTGGTTAGCAGTGTATAGAACAAGATCGCAGGTTTCTTTGTGTGCTTGGCGTATGATCGTGGGAATAACGTAGACAACGGATCCTGAGTCAATCAGGAATCGGATGGGAAACGCTAATCGGTGATGTGTAACGAGGCTTCCTCAGAGACGGATGGGTGAGGTTGAGATCGCCGGAGTTGTTTGTTGTCGCCGACCAGCGCTTTGGACGACAGCCGTTTTAGTTTAACGGCTGATCCCGAGCACATGTAGGCCGACACTTTTGTGCCTCATCCCAAAATTTCTGGTGGTATTAACACAGAATCGGTTGTTGATCAATCTGGTTTTCGTGACGTTGAGTTGTTCCGTGTTGATCGACCACGCGACACCGCGTGAGCGAGACTTGTTTGCATTTTTTTACATATTTTTGAAGTTAATGAGGCTCGGAGAGACAGCAAAACGGGATGCGACCGAAATGCATTTGAAGCGGATTCCGGTGGATACACTGTTCTGTTGCCTTCAGCCTGAGCATTTTTTTCGTAAGCAGTTTGTTCAAGTCCGTCTCTTCCTAAACAGTTAGCGTTAGTCGAATACCGGCCTCTGCAAGAAAGAAGTGTTAATATCATGGGTCTCACTTGTTGATCCGTGAGACGACGCATGTTGCACAAAATCGGATTTGGCTTAAAACCAGATGTTCCTCCCTTTTGAAGGCCTGATTTATCTGTAGAAGACCCAGCAAATTTTCAAGCAAGCGGTTTTTTAATTGCCTGATATTTGTTTGTCGTTGGTGGGCGAGTGAACAAACCAACAGCAAGAATTATTTCTTCGTCCAAATGCACCGTGATGAGATCAATTTGTCAACGTCGTCATTTTATAGAAACGGAATGATTTTTCGATCGCAGTGAACCATTAATGAGGGTTGTTTCGTGAATTTTGGCAAGCGCATATGAAAGCGCGGGTCTCGGACGAAAGCTCATTTGGTGTTGTTGTGTTGTTTGTTGTCCTTAATCCTCAAGTTGACGCTCAACTCTCGGATTTGTTTGAAGATCCATTGTTGAATTGATTTTTTAACCCAGGTTCTTCAAAATATAATCGCCGCGGAGAAGTGTACGTCTTTTCCCCAATTGATAAAATAGTTTTCAAACTTCAATGCCGTTTTAAGCGAACTTGTTAGTATCGTACAGTATTGTAATTTATAATTGTATGGAGACTGGGCTATATCAAACTATTTTGACATGTACACTAAAAATCGAACTATAAACAAGAGAAAACTAGAAGCGTTACAATATTGTTAATTGAACGCAATATCAACCCATGAGTGCAAGCGAGACAGAAACAATACGCTCGAACGTTTTGCTGCCTGTGTGTCGGCAGCGCAGCCCGGACGCTGGCCGCGCCGAATACACACATGCTACATGCATATATGCATCATATATTGTCATAATAATTTTAATTTAATCGGGTAAACAAATGCAGAGAGTATATTATTAATGGTTAAGGTAAGGACTGTATTTTTCTTTCTTGTTTATGACAGTTTTGAATCTGCGGCCATGAACCCATTTTTAGAAAAAGTAGATACAACTTTGCCCGCAACTTTTTGGTATGTATTTTTACTATTGCAGGTATAACATTACAAACAGTTATATTTTAAAAAGTCCCTCATATGGGTCTAGCACTACATCTAAGCCAATATAGACATATTTGTTGTAGGCGTAACGCATTATCATTTCAGCCCCATTCTATATCCCAAGGAGACTTAAATGTTTTTCCTCCTGTGACTGGCTTTCTCGAATTAGGTCCATGCAATTTCTGTATACATTTATACAAATTGGGATTTAGTTTCAAAAAAAGCTTAACCCCTTTTGAGTTAACTGGGAACTTCAGCATAATCCATTTAAAACAAAAAACACGTTGTTTTACATTAACGGCCGCATCTCTTCTAATGCCTCTGGCATTTCACAGCATCCGGGTTGCTAGAAGGAATATGTTCCAGCTTAACTATTGTTAAATGAAGTTAAATGATTGATTACATCTTTTTCTTGGAACTCACTGGCTAATAAATCAAATAATCAATTTTGTTCTCCAGATCATCATCAGCTTAAATCATAGAGACAATTGATATGATGTTACAAAATGCTTTAGTTGGGTTGGTTCAATTATTCATCATCTGTTTGCTTTATATATGAGCCATAAGACCGAAATGGCGGTATATTTAGCTAAACAGAGTTCAATTATTTCCTGAATGGCTCTTTTATTTGATTGTAAAAATCACGAAGAATAATCTATGAATCATCGCTTTTCATTTTTCTATGGCTTTTATCAATTGGCAGCCCCTGCCTTCTTTGCCTCTAGTGTGTCTCTAATGCCCAAAGCTGATTTTCTGCCAATATAATTAATTTGAATATGGCGTCCTTGGTTACAGTGTGCACTATAATGCACACAACGAAAGACATCCACCCCAATAAAAGCATCGGTTGCAATATATCACACACAATTTTGGAGCATACTTTTTTAATTATTTTTTTGTTTTAGTTTTGTATGAAATTATTGAATTACCCAAAATGAAGTTAATAAATGTTCGATTTTGGAAGTTCAAATAGCTCTCACCTCGACGAACGCGGGTAACTTAAATATGTTAGCAATTTTATGTTTGGGTAAAATTCGAACTTGCCTTATATATCATCATGTTTTTTTTTTAAAGAGTTCAAAAAGTTATTTGAAAAAACGGTTATCGGTTCTGGAACGCAGCAACCAACTGAACATTTTACCTTTGTCCGGTCAACAGTTCAATAAGGATTGTTTTTCTATGAGGTATCCGAAAATCACAGCCGAACTCAGTGACACCGAGTTATACAGGTGACTTGCAAGAATCCCAAATTCTGTAGTGCGCATACAGCAACACTTACAAACTTAAAAGAAGAAAACAGTAGACTGATTCATATTTTAAAAATACAAATTTAACAAGTAAGAAAGGCTACAGTCGACCGATTTAATCATCCTTCCGGCACTCTCATATAGTAGTGTGCACATTTATATTCAATTTGAATCTCGAAATTTAAAAAATAATTTAACAATTCGGCATTGCCAGCTTTCGAACCTGCTGCCAAACCTCAGACAAACTCTATCAGCTGGGCCCACGCGCCACTCTCTTCAAGAATTCTCCGAGTATCAAAGCATTACATTATTATTCAGCGCCAAACACAAACGCTGAAACTCATGTATGCATGTATGTATGTATGTGTATTCTTAACAGATGTTTGTCTGCCATGATATTGCAGTTAAATAACAAACTTTAACGCAGTAGTTTTGTTAAAATTAATGCCACTTTCAGAATAGTTTTGACTTATATGCATAATGAACAAGAAGCATAACACCCTACTATATTAAATGTATCAAAACGCCGTAAAAGTTTTTTTAGCTGATATGGGGAAAAGGGGCGTGGCAGCCAAAATTTTTGTTCGGCATTGCATTGCTAAGCTGTCTCTCTAGCAACCTGTTTACCAGAAATGGTGTTCCTGCCATATAGTTACTGAGTTATTGGCCTAAAACTACATTTTTTCGGGTGTGTCTGGTTTTTTTGCGGGGCGGGGCGGGCGTGGCAACAATTTGAAATAAACTGAACCTGCCTGCAATATAGACGGATCTCCTTTCATTCCAAATCCAGGCCTCTAGCCTTGTAAATAAAGTGTGTTCATACGGACGGACGGACGGACAGACAGACGGACAGACACACATACGGACAGAGACGGACGACTCGCTGCTATCTTCGAGCGATCTTAAATGAGAGACATTTGGCAAGTCGGCTTCCTTCTGCCCAGCTCAATAATGACCCGTACTCAAATGGTAGTGCACATTTCAATTTCAATTTGATTATTCATTTTTCATAAAATGAAAAAAAATTTTAATTTTTTATGTACAATTTGAATTCAATTTTAAAAAAAATTAAAATTTTAATTTTTATATGCCATTTTGACCTATAACCTCAGACCAACTCTGTCAGTTGCATCACGCGCGCCAATTTCAAGAATTCTCGAATATCAGCATTTACATATTATTCATACAAAACACATTCGTTTGAAATTATGTGTATGCATGTATGCATGTATGTGTGTATTCGGCGCGGCCAGCGTCTGCCGGCAGCGCTGTCGCCAAACAAGCATCGAAAACGTTCGAACATGTGTTTTGTATGTTTCTGTCTCGCTCTCGCGCGTAAGTGATATTGCAGTTAAATAACAAACTTTGTAACGCAGTAGCTCTTTTGTTAAAGGTAGTATATTGATGCCACTTTCAGAATAGTTTGATTTTTATATGTCTCTATACTTGTCGTGAGACGGACCGATAGCGATTAGTAACGAATTTATAATAAGTATCGATAGTGACTGTAAAGGTTTCGATTTCAAATTTGGTAATATGTTTCCCAACGCGTTGGTCACACTTATGTATGTATGTATATTTAAGCGCTTGTATTGAATATTGTAAGCTCTCTGTAAACACGCGCGGGATGGGGAAGCAGTCACTGCGGTAAGATTTAAGTTATAAAAATAAGAATGTACTTGAACTATTTTTCAACAGAATAAAATCCTCTTCCTCTTCCTCAGCTTCATCCTCACGATGACTGCGACACCAACGGTGAGGATTGCGTCAGATGAGCCGCAAACCGCAGATAAGAAGTGTGTACACAGCCCAACGACGAACCAATTGCGAGTAAGTACCGCAAACGATACCGTTGAACGCGAAAACATTGGAGTGAGCAGTGCAACTAGCACGCTGCCGCCAACTTTGGCCGGGAACTTCCCGTTATGAAAGCGAGAATCAACCGTTGCAAGAAGCATGCTGCAAAATAAGGAGGTTATGTCAACACACATGACTGGGAGTTTACCGACATATTTGCGTGCATCATCTACGCACATAAATGGAATGGCACAACCATCATCGAGCTGTTATGTGACTGCGAGTCATGCAAGACCAAATTACAGGGGAGCAACCAACGCCAGGGTGCGCTCCCTTGCACATGGCCGGAGGGAAACTTTGATGCCACCGACGTCATCCACGATTGTTTGCAACCGTATGCTGCCGTTGTTTCCGTATACGCATGGAAAAATATGGGCCAGTCTTCGGGCTGGCCTCGAATCTGCGGGGAAGATCCGGCAGTTTACGTGTCGCTCATCATCGGCGTAGTGGCTCCAACGCCGAGATCTAGAGATGAAAGAAGAAGTTCGTCGATTCACGTAGAGTCACCAGCCGAGAGACGACTCCGTGGGCCATTGAAACGGCGCCAGAGAGGAACTTTGAGTTGTGTCGATCCAAATAGAATGCGCTACTATTATTCCGCATACTGTCTGTGACTCTATTCGGGGACGAGGAAATATGCGGGTAGACGTACGCAACTCTTTGACGAAGGCCTTTGTGTCCATGATGGACGACGATCTTCGATGAATTGAATCTGGAAGGTGAACGACGACAACTGAACATCAATTGGTTTGGGAGTAAATCCGCCCAAGAACCAGCTACCGTGGTCAACCCCAGTGTTAGTGGAGCGGAAAAGACCAACGATATGCCTTTGAAGAATGTGAATCTGTCTATAACTTGAGTTTGCCGATGCAAAGCCTGCAACGAAGAGATATTCAAGGAGCCAAGGAATACATGAACTTGGCCGATGAAGCCGTACAGCAAAGCAGTACCAACAAGTTTTATTGATTGGATCACGCCCACTTGGGGATACCAATGAAGACCAGACAGGTCACAGAACGAGGACCATACGCAGCCGAAACTTAACTTGATGGGTTGTATTTGGACCTCCAACAATAGCGGAAGTTAGCAACGCCAACGTTCTGCCATCTAGCAGTGTCACAAGATGATGCTGTACAAAAATGGTAAGCGACTATTTCAGATAGGAGAACTTTTGATAGAGAACTTTGGTCGCAGCCGACGACAGAAGCCAGAAGATACTCGAAGACACCACAGTGGGCAAGCTACCAAACCGGCCGGGCAACGCTAAACCAAGTTATGGCATGGGCATAAAAGCTTACCAATATTGAGAAAGATGAAACGTGGTGTACAATTCGCACAAGCCTATAATCCAAACAACCGGGAAAATTGGTGCCTAGTATTCGATGCATGCGAAAGTGCGATAAAAAGCTTTCACAGCACTACAAGCCATTCCAGCTGTACTATTCCACCTCGGGAAGGAGCTAGGAGTTTGTGGAGACATAAAGGAGATGTTTCATCAGGTGCTGATAAGGCCGCAAGACAGATGTGCTCAACGGTTCCTATGGAGGGATGGTGATAATCAACGAGACCGATGTATACGAGATGAATGTAATGACATTCGAGCAGCCTGCTCACCCTGTGCCGCACAGCTTGTCAAGAACCTTAACGCGCTACAGTATCAAATTACGGACGCACGAGCAGTTAAAGCCATCACCGATTATCACTACGTAGACTATTACGTGGATAGCTTCGCGACGGAACTGGAAGCCATTGCCGTGTCGTCAAGACAGGTAAAGATACATGCAAACGCTGGGTTTGAACTCTGCAATTTGCTTCCAGCTCACTACAAGTGATCGACGCCTTTGGGCCAAATAACCACAGAAGACGTCGGATGGTGTGACGCTGAGGAAAAAGATACATGGAATGTACTGGCAGCCACAGATGAGTTCAAGTTTAATGTGACCATAGAGTACCATAGAGTACCGAGCAGCGTATTGCGGCAAACGGACTCCGACTAAAAGAGAATTCCTGAGCTCAATAATGTCCACGTTTTGATCCCTTTAGGATTATTGAGCTGCCTTTTGGCGATTACCGCCAAACTGCTGCTGAGAGAGATTTGGGACGAAAGTAAAGTGGGACGAACCACTACGGACGGACTTTTCCGACGCATTTGGACAAATCGCGTCAAGAGATAATTAACGTGGGAAAATTTCGATGTCCACGTTACTACTATGGGACCTGAGTAATATTGCACGCAACTACATGTGTTCGTAGATGCAAGTCAATCGGCATTTGCGGCAGTGGCCTATTGAGGGTCACAACCGACAGCGAAGTACGCGTACGTTTTATATGTGCTAAAACAAAATGCGCGCCCATGAGAACCATGTCGATTCCAAGACTGGAGTTGCAAGCCGCCGTCTTGGGAACCAGGTTGCTGAACACTGTGGAAGAGAGCACAGCGAAGCCATCAGCAACATAGTGCTTTTGACGGACTCTAAGACAGTGCTCCACTGGAAAGGCAGCACTCACCTCCGATATAAGCAGTTTGTCGGCAACCGAGTGTCAGAGATATTGGAGTTCACGGAAGTTTCGCAATGGCGATGGTGCCAACTTCCGATAATGTTGCAGACGAAGCAACAAGGGCACAATCAAAAGTTGATTTGAGCCAAACATCTCGATGGTTAATTGACAAACTTTCTTGAAGGATGCAGCCGTGGCGGCCGCAGCCAACAATACGTGCTGATACCTTCAACGACGAAGAAGAGATGCCAAGTGAGTTTGCGCGATCGCCGCTAGCCACTTTTTTATTTCATTTCAGAGATTCTCGAGCTACACAAGGATGATTCGAACCACCGCAATAACACCGATTCGTAAAAGATGTCGTCAGCCAAAGCGATCAACTCGAACGCTATGGCCCAACAGCAGCAGAATGTGAGGACGCGGAGGACTTTGTTACTACGACGATCCCAGTGCGGAAACATTTCCGATGAGATCCGGAGCCGCGTGTATAACAAGGAAATATTTGCTGGACGTAGCGACATACAGGGCTTAGCACCTTATCTGATGAGCGAATTGTGCCTGGAGATGACGCTGCTCTATGACGCCATACAGCGCCAGACTTGGCCGATTATATTTATCGGCATCCACCGACTGACATTGTGCGCACTTCATGTTAAAGAAACACTCAAAACTGACGCCACCGCGAGACTTAACCAAGTTCTGGGTGACGAATTCAATGGATTGCAGAACCGTACGCATGTGCTGGGAGCAAACTAGCGCCACTCAATGATGGGTCCCTCCTTTGCCAGACCGATTAGAGGCCAATGGGTGTCAGCCCAAATATACTGGACTGGATTTGGACCACTGCTCGTATCGTCTGGAAGACGTAAAGAAGCGTTGGTGCGTTTACGATGCCTGACAACAAGAGCGATACATTTGAACTGGCAATACGATCTCTCTCGACAGACTCTTGTATCGTTGCCATGAGAAATTTCGGCGCGGACCAGTACGTAGACGCTGCGCAGCGACAATGGCAGAACTTCGTCGGAGCCGACAGAGAGGCCAAGCGATTCACAGACATTTTCGAGCCACAGATGAGCGGCTCGACCGCGCTGGAGTCGAGTGGCTCTTCAACTGCCCAGCGAATCCATTCGAAGAGGAATCAGAGAATGGTACAGTGTGTGAAGCGAGTTCTGAACCACACACACTAAGGGAGTTAGCGCCTAAGGAGCATGTGCTCAAAAGCTCCAATTCCGCCAACATTCGGCAGATCAGCAGCGCCTCTGACACCGATCGACTTGTTAAAGGAACGGCGCCAGTTAGATGTACCCGGCATTGAGAGAAAGGAGCGCGCAAAACACTAGAAGCAGTGGCGTATATGCCTGTTGCGCGACCGATTCTGGAAGACGGGTCTGTGAGCTTACCTACGCTTGTAATGCCGAGAGAAATGGTGCCGGAGCATCAAACCGATGCGCGCTGGAGATGCAGTGGCCTGCATGAATAAGCATTGGGTTACTGGTAGTCGCGAAAAGGCATCGTGGAAGAAAGTCTACGCGGGTAATTGCATGAGCGTCCGAAGTTGTGTACGCGTTGCTAATCGAAACCAGGTCCGAACGATAACGCGCCTCGGTCTCTAAGCTTGACTTTTACAGCTATGACCACGGGGTGGGGATGTTGTGAGACGGACCGATCAACTCTGCTACTGGGCATCGGATAGTGACCTACTTCGCGACTTCAAATTTGGTAATATGTTTCCCCAACGCGTTAAATAACATTGTAAGCTCTCAGTAAAAACCTGGATGTCACTGCGTACGGTAGTTATAAAAACAAGAAAGAAAAAGGTGTCGAGCACGCCCGACCGTAACACTCTCAAAGCTCCGGGATTAAATGATTAAAATCGGTATTCAAATATTATAATGTGTAGTACTTATCAAATCAAAACAAATGCAATCCGTTTGACAATATGTATGATGCAACATAAAATGCTGTAGAGCAGTCGGCAGCCAAAGATCAGGACAGCTGCTGCCGACACACAGTCAGCGAAAACGCACCTGAACATGTGGGTTTGTGGTTTCTTACGTTTGCACCCATGGACATTATGCCCACGAGTAAATATTGTAACGGCTTCTAGCTTTTCTTATAACTGTAATGAGCCTTTTCAGGATAGTTTTATGATAGTTAGCCCTGCAGTCAACGAATTATATAATTACAATACTGTACTGATACGCATTGAGGGCATTTAAGTTTGAAAACCATTTTATCGATTGGAAAGTGGCGTGAACCCCGTACCAGAATTGGTGATCCTAGGTGCCATAGCTACCGGTGATATTTGCCGAAAAACCAATTTTCAATGAGGTGTGTCCAGTTTTTGCTTATTGGGCGAATGGGGCGTGGCATCGAAAAAAAAAAAGATTCTTGTATTGACTGACTAAATATCTGATCGTTTGACACCAAGCTCGAACTTTTAGCTCTTACCATCTCTGAAATCTGTTTGTTCATACGGACAGACAGACAGACATGACGGACGGACGGACAGACGGACATGATATATCGACTGGTTTGTTGATGCTGATGAAGAATATATATACTTTATGGGTCTGCTTACGCCTCCTTCTGCCTGTTACATACTTTTGCACAAACCCAATATAATTTGCAGAGAGTATAACAACAACAGCGCATGCGCAGGTAGACAAACGATGTGACCAACAACAACTAAAGGCTTACCGTTTAATGCTTACCTCTTTTGTGTTTGTTATGCGCATTGTTTAGCAAACAACGCATGCTAACTACCGCAGTTTAAATCCTGAACTGCAACATGCAAAGACAAAGGTCAAACCAGGTACAGCCTATATCTAACCGTATAATACTCTCTGTGAATACACATACGTTTGACATGATGCACATGTATGTATGTGTGTATTCGGTACAGCCATTTGCGGCTGCCGCCACACAGGCAGCGAAAATCGAAACATAAAAGCTAGGTTTCTGTCTCGTTTGCATCATCGGTGATATTTGCGTCAATTAATCAATATTGGTAACGCTCTTTATACTTTGCTTAGAGTTCGATTTTGCGCCTTCTTGTGCAGTTGAATAGTTAATTCCACACGAATTATGAATTACAATACCGTACGATACGCACAAGTTACCAAAAACGCAATGGAAAGCCTTGAAAAACTATTTTACTCAATTGTGGAAAAGTGGTCGCAAGTTCAAAATTTTAACTTCAATGTAATATGCTGCTTCCAGGTCCTCCAAACTAGTTGGTATCCTGGAAGCCATGACCACCGAGATATTGGCCGAAAACTCCTATGTCTAGTTTTTGCTGGCTGTACAATGTGGCGTGGCATCTTGTATTGACTGGACTAAATATGTGATCGTTTGACACCAAGCTCGAACTTCTTACCATCTCTGAAATCTGTTTGTTCATACGGACAGATTTGGTCAGATTTGTTGTGTGTTTTGCGTCAATATTCCTTTTTACTTGAACCACATATATCATGCCGAAACGCAATGTCTCTATGCTATAAATGGAGCAGAACTTTCATGTACTTTCAAATGTACGTAAATAAGCCCATGCTCGCAGCCTTTCATTCTCCCGCACCGACTCGTTTGGGCACCCTGTTGAATCAACAGAAGAGAGTCGCGCTTGCGTTCCACCCGGTATTATCCAAAGAAGGTGTCTTCAATTCGGCTGTTGAACCAGACTCGTTCAAGGTCAGCGCCCAGGGAATCCAACAATAAGCGTATCAATAACGACACACACCGCAAACCAAGCCTTGAAATGTCTTATAGAGACAAACGCTATTGAAAAGTCCCTGCTCGGCCGCCAATGAAAAATCTAAAACTAATTAAATTAAAACAAATTGCAAGTTTTTTAAACATTACAATTTATTTGTTGGAACAATCGCGGAAAGGCTGAGCAGCGGCGTGTGTGGCTAATTCGAACAAAGAGTACGAACTTATTGCTCGCTCATGGCCGCTGCACTGCCGAATGCAAATCAACTTACATGCTAGCTTAAAGAGAGATTTTATGCTTACATTATAGGCTACTACACAAGGTACAATTCATTATTTAGGCTAATACTTAAATGTCTTTTGCTGCTGCTAACTATCATTTCATACCTTGATCCAACATTCCTTGTAAAATCTTCGAACTGGAAAATCGCGAATTGTATGAGATAAAATTCCTTAAAGTAATCCGGCAGAATTGCCAAGAAACCCAGATATTCTAGTTCATGGTATGAAACGGCATTTCTTAAGCACAGCCTCAATTCCGGTATAAGCGCAACGTCCTCTGGCACACTTATGAAGTCCCCAAAATCAAAATATCATCCATAAATGACTAGCTGACCTCATGAACGGTGTCCTGGCTGACAACACACGAACCTGGCAAACACTGAGGCCATTACGCCCAAATGACATGGGGGTATAAAAACGGACTGTCACGTGTCGCAAAGGATGTGTACTAATAGAGTCTGAGACCCACCTTCAAAGAAGGATTTGCCCCTCCAGATATCTGACACAATCGTTCAGGAGTGGAATTGGGAAGTGGCTCATGAACAGTTGTTCAGCGTCCGATAGATGCAACATCCTCAAGGTATTGTCCTTCTTACGGACCGGCACAAGTGGAAGTATTATGGCGACCTACTAAGGGATACCCTCGGAAGCCATAAACCTCAAATCTGATTTGGACCTCCTGGCTCTCATGATGGGACAAACGGCGGGGACGGAAAAACAACGGTATCTGACTAGTTACTCTCCACTTTTCATTTCGTATTCTAATATTGATATGCCTGGCAACATTTTAAAATCTCGGTTTGCCGGCACTATGTCAAGTCTTTGGTCTTCTGAAGGTACGTCTTATGGGCGTTCATGACGCTAACGCCTCTTCAATGATTTCACTTCTTTATCGTTTCCGAACTGCGCTCCGCGGTCACAGTGGACCTAACAACTGAAGAGTACGGCTCTGGTCCGACTAATACACATCTGTGAATGCTCAGCTTCTTAAAGTAACCATTAAAGCACCGTAGACTGCCGCAGCCATTGTATCAGTCTCCCCATATTAGTTTCATCAGAACCCTTGGGCCGATTTGTCACATTGGCTTCTAATCTGGTGACAACACATTGTTGGTTTTCTTGGCATATCCCTCCTTCGCCGATGAGAGCACCCGGCAGTTAAATTTTGGTAATATATGCATTTCATTTTATTAATACTTGTTCGGCATTTCTCATGCGCACAGCGCCACAATTCCTCTCCCTTTAAGGATTAAAATTCTGGTCTCCTCCGAGCTTCCATGCGGTGACATCCGTTTCGGCGCGAGACGGCAGGATTTCCGACTCCCGGATAGTCTAATTCAGGGCCGCCTTGAACTAGCAAGTAATTGCCCAGTTAAAAATTACCGTATACATTCGACCCCCACCAACTCACCTTCCGGTATCATCTTCCGGTGCATGGCGATCTCTTTGTATTTCTCGAACGCGTTCTCCCAGCGGTACCTCTCCAGGTTACCGGTATCTGTTTCGTGTACACACCCCAAAAAAGTGGTATTTCTCCAACTTCTTGATTAAGGGCTGCTTTAAGGTCCTCAAATCGGTGCATTTGGCATTTAATGCTGAAAACACCTCCGCCGGTGCTCCAGATGTCTGTACGCTATTAGCCGCATCCGATCGCTGGGTTCACGCGTCTTCCAGGTCATCATCTATCCACTCATGGCGACCGTGACGTTGTCACACCACTCTTTCATCAGTACTCTGTAAGTCGTCCCTGCGACGTCAGCAAACATCTCGTTTTCGGTGTCCCCTGCCTCGACAAAGGCAGTCGGGCATCTTTGTTTCAGGGCCGTGCTTGCCCCTCGACGTGGCTTCCTGCCTCCGGCAACCACAGTGCCCCCTGATGCACGTTTATAGAGGTTCGTACTATAGTGGCGGAGGCCGGCATTTCAATGCCGCGTGCACGAAAAATTTACGATCTTTTCAGTCACCCATTTTTAACATCTCCTCAGATTGAGGGTGATGGACAGGTTTTTATCTGAATGTCTGGTTTTTTTGTGCGTCGATGTAAAAAAGAAAACCTGCAACTGCAAAGTTTAATACTTCTGTCTGCCTGGGAATAGAACGCGTATTGATCTTTAAAATACTAAAATATAATACAACATTGAGTCGTTTAGCACAATACTTGTAATTTGCACGATTAAACAGTCAAAACACTGATTGTTCTACAACTCGGCCACCCACTGGTCAAGCGCCTTGCCCAGACGATCAGAGGGGGAAATCACATGTCGGCAACTTCAATTTCCAAGAGTTGAGTTGGGTAATTTGAGAGCCGCCCACGTCAGCGAATGACATATCGGTCATTGTAACTTTGTGGACTGCCGGGCCCATTGCCTTCTTTATACATTTTTTTTTCGTTCCTGAGCGCAGCCCACATTTTGCGGGCGTTTACAAAGTTGCCTCTTCTCATACCGGGGAATCGTACCTGCACTTCACCCGGTCAAAGTGATCATCGCCTCCCGTCCGCTTGCTTAACATCGGACTCAAGACATGTCAACGCATTCGGTACCTATTGGCTCGGACAGCCGTGGCATGAAGAACATACAATGTTGTGTGTGCCGGTACAACTGAGCGGAAGTGAAGCAAGTACCCCTAACTGGTGATGGCCACAGGGTATAACTTGAAAAATTTTATGAAAAACATCAATTACCACCAGGAAGTACTTTTTTATCGGATGGACGAAGCGGGCTTAAATGATCAATGTGGAATGGTATCAAACGACAAGTGGACCCAGAATGGTGCAGGGCAGCGTTTCAGCAGTTATTGTACATAGTTGTTATTAACACTTAATATAGAATATTAAACAACCCGCTATAGAGGGCTTCGTAAGTTATGAAACAGCCCTCGCAATAACGACACTGCATACCTTATATCAGCGCTCTATAACTGCAATGGTCGCGGCGGTAACCGGCCACTTTTGTTTTCCGTTATTGCTGAGTCGGTTTGCCGACCATGACATTGTGGCGTGATGCGAGATTTGGCTTAGGTTAAATGAAACGAATTTGCATTAAGAAATCAGTTTTGAATACAGCGTTTTCTTAGTAAGTCGCTTAAATAAATATTCTCGGCACTTGGCCGTTAAATAATTTATTTCATTGTCTGGAGCCTGAGGCCAGCAATAGGGAGACTCAGTCGCCTCTCAACCTAATCATCAATCCTAGAGAAAGGAAAACAATCAATTGGCGCCCATCTAGTGGTCGAACTTCAATACCATTAATAACTAAAACAGCAGCACATGGAGCCGCAACAACCAACAACATAAAAACAGCAGCACAGGAGCTGCAACAACCAACAATTAAGACAGCAGCAGGGAGCCGCAAGTGACCGATTCTATAAAGAACGTTTTTTTGTATTAGTTGAATCATTTAAGTGGATACGTAGACAACATTTTTTATTCAATCACACAAATTGTTAAGTTTATTTTATAAAAAATTAGTTAGTACTAGCATTTTATATATTTGACCGTGCACCTTAATAATAATTAGAACCAAGTGAGAGTGACTGGGATTTGAGAACGAAAAACAGCAAAATCATTGTGTTACTTTCTGTGTGTCTGGGTACCTCGTGGTTCAGAGCTGCGCATGTCGGTTCAACCAACAGAAACCCGTGAGTCTAGCGACTCGACCGACTGCATATTCGCATCAGAGTCCCGGCTACAAAGATTCTTTCCTGGCACCACTGCAAATGGATCCAGATCATCTTAGAGAGGATAAAGTCGGTTATAAGCAGTGCTTTTGTCGAACAGGCTGCTCCAAAGTCCCAGCAGAGGGAAAAATATCGACCAAAGAATTAATGGTTAGCTGAACAACAGCAGTCGTTGCCGCCCACAAGTAGCAGCATATGCCGCTGCTATAGGAAGAAACCCACATTCACCGTGACGAGTCATTAGATGCCGTCAAGTTTTCCTGAGTCAAAAAGAACCTTATGTATCTTGGAGGCAGGCAGCATTAGCTGCTTGGCGAGATTTTTCAGACCACATAATGGCAGTTCTCTCATTATCAGGCTGTTACTTTCAATCATAGCTAAGATTAAAATTCTGCCGAGTGGTGCTGGCCTCATTTGGTACTGTATTGAATTTTGATGCGATAATAAATCGCTTAGATTTACCATACAGTGACAAAGACCAATTCATGTCATTGATCAGGAATTAGGTATTTTGAGGCAAAGTGGCCGTCCCACTGCTTCAATATTACGATGAGGTAGAGGAGAACTCACTCTTCTCACTCAACAAAATTAACATGTCATATGAGCCGGTTGCATTTCAAGTGCCTATTTGAAAAAAATTCCAGACGATGCATTGCGTGTTCATGTCGGGTCTCAAAGCGCAGTCTTACAGATGTGTTTTGGCAGCAAAAGCCCAGAGATTTGCCTTCAGCGCCAGCCTTCGCGCAGTCGAACGCAGTTGGGTACGCATTCGCGGCTACCGCAAAACGCGAAGACAAAGAGTGCCAGTATGCAGCCAGGCCCACCAACAGAGAGGCAACAAGTCAAAACATGGCCAGCGGTACAAAGAATCCGCACTTTAGCAAGCAAGGCCCCAGTTCAGATTGACCACAAAGAAGCAGCAGGCAGAACAATAATGGCGCACCGGTGCCTATGAAGGTCGATCCTTCCTTCTTGCAGCCCACCTTCAGGCCCCTGCTTACGCGAATAGGAAGCACCCCTGGCATCTGACTGCACACAGGCGGTCAGAAATAGCAGGTTTAATCACGTCACGCAAAGACGCGACAGGGGCAGAGGTATATGGTGCCGCCCGCAGTGGAACAAATCAATGACGATGCTAGTTATGAATTGATACCCCTCAATTTTAAGAGCAACTCCTCGTTACCGCTCGGTAGAGTCCCCCTTCAAAATTAACACCTATTCAGCCAAATTACACACAAAGGCTTTGTTTCAATGTTTCGGTTAAGCGCAACTTTTTTTTTTATTCTGCCGGATTTGTCAACTTTTGATGCGATTGTGGCTCCTTGACCTGCTGGGGGCTAAGTTCAGCTTCAGGACACCAAAAAGTAAATTTCTAACAGATGAACAACCGATCTATGCCAAGCTTTTACCCATATCTAATGGGAGCAGCTGATTTCGTTAATAAAGAAATCAATGATCTGCTAAAAAGTAGTTAGAATATATAGGCAACCAGGAATTTTGTTTGTATGCGCCGGCTTTGGTGTAACCGTCAATAAACTCATTGATGAGAAAAACCCACAGACCACCAGACTTCACGACGTGATACTTGGAAATGCTCATTAACCCTAGAACACTTATGAGTGATAAAGATAAAAAAGGGACCGATATACAAAAAGGAACAACTGACCTTCGTAAAGAAAGGCAATAAAATGTTAACAACGATTGACAGCGGACTCAATTGAAAATGATCGGTACTGGCACACTTGTTTTAAAAAAAAAAAAAAGAGAGGGAGAACAAGTTAGAATATAGGCAACTGAATTTCCCTCCCCTCCGGCGGTAAAGCGCCATCTAGCGGTGAACATAAATTTAGGGAAATTTTTAGCGCCATCTAGCGGTGAGCATAAATTTAGGGAACTTTTGGGAATTTATTAGCTCTATGGTTTGTGTCCAAAATTAAAATTAGGTGGTTTCCTGGTTTCATAACTAAATTTTGAGGATCCATTGGGATCAAAAAATAAAATTGGGGTTGTTTCCTGGTTTCATAACTAAATTTTGAGGCTAAATTTGGGATCAAAAATAAAATTGGTTTGGTTTCCTGGTTTCATAACTAAATTTTGAGGATCCGTTTGGGATCAAAAATAAAAATTGGGGTTGTTTCCTGGTTTCATAACTAAATTTTGAGGATCCATTGGGGATCAAAAATAAAATTTATAAAGCGACACCTAGCGGAGATTAGAGAAACTGACATATGGTTTGTGTCCTACATAAATAGTGAGGATCCAATTGTTTTAAACCGGGGAACATCAGGCGTAACAAATATTCTGTGATTCAGTTTGGCCGATTTAATATCAGAGTCTCATCCCGGTTGCCTATATTCTAACTACTTGTTCTCCTCTTTTTTCTTTTTTTCCTTTTTTTTTTCTTTTTTTAGCCCGCGCGAAAATTTTTTAACAAGCGAACAGAATTAACTCTACGAAAATGAATCTAATTTCACTTTGCTTTTTATTTTCTATTGATAAATATAAATGTAATCCGGTTGCGCACACCGGTTGCGCACACCGGGAGGGTGGGTAAACCAGTTACTGTATACAGGTACTGTATACGTGCAGCCCACCTGTATTAGGGGTGAGTTTACAAGCAGTCATACAGCTCGAATATCTGAGGACAAAAAACAAGTGTGCCAGTACCATCATTTTCAATTGAGTCCGCTGTCAATCGTTGTTAACACATTTTATTGCCTTTCTTTACGAAGGAAGATCCTTTTTTATTGTCTTTTTACGAAGGTCAGTTGTGATCCTTTTTATATCGGTCCCTTTTCTTTATCACCATAAGTGTTCTAGGTTAATGAGCATTTCCAAGTATCACGTCGTGAAGTCTGGTGGTCTGTGGGTTTTTCTCATCAATGAGTTTATTGACGCCGGTTCAAAGCCTGGCGCATAAACAAGCACTCCTGGTTGCCTATATTCTATCTTGCTTTCTAGAAGTTGGTAAGTAATTTTCGTTTGCTTAAATCTTCTTAAAAACCTGAGTCTAAAACATGTCTGAACATGTTGAATGTGTTACAGGTGTCTTCTGTTCAACCCCAAAATTAATTCTATATCCATGTCATTGATTTTATGACTACTGTCACTTTTAACTAATTTTCCTTTTTTTAACACTGAAGTCACTTTCGACCAACCGCTTCTTTTTATAAATCGGGTCTTAACATGTTCTGCTCCATGTTGAATGTCTTGTGTTGGCTATCAAACAGCACGTTTTCTATACCCAAGCTGGTCAGTTCGATTTCTCTCAGCCGATGGGACAACATGCTGAAACAGCACTGTTTAGCGCTTGAAGCCTATTGTTTTAGTTTCATCCCCTCAGCATTGTCAGCCTGCGATTTGCCCGAATAAAGTTTTTCTTTAATAAATACCGCATAAGGTCATGATGCCTGGAGGCCTTCGAAAAGTCGCCCCTGACAGCTGACGAACCGTAGCAAAATGTTCAAAATTAGTTACTACGCGTCATCGATAACCGTGCCGAACTTTAAACAAAGCAGTAATCTTATGTCACCGTTTCTAAACAGTTAACAATTTAAAGCTCGGCGCTCGTCGCGGAAATAAGTTTGCTTAAAATCGAACATTTACCTATTAACAAAAAAAAACATGAGTCATGCTCACAAACTGCACGTGCCCGTACCGTGAGCGTAACCGCGTTGATCGCGCCGCTGCCGTGCATTAGCAGTGCATACCGGAGCCTGTGTCGGCATGATGGAAAGCGTCATGTCCTTCAACATCGCTTTGACGCCGAATTCCGCTACATAGGAGTTGGCATTGAATGTCTGCTGCAGCTTGGCTGTCAGCGCAACGCCAGTCGCATGGCCTGCGCAGCGATTGCCGGCCCAGCAAGTTTACTGGCTGAGAGTCCAGTATCGTGCTTTTTAATGAAAATGTGGTTACCGTGATATTTCACAACAAAGAAATGTCATTGAACTTCTGTTGCGTGAAATATGCTGATTAACTTACAGCAGTCAGAGGATGAGCACTACTGAATAACAAAAGAGCTTGTGGTCAGTCAGGCACAAACTTGATGATTGAAAACAGCTTTTGGAGTCGATATTTGGCTTGTTACCAGTGATACAGTGGATATCAATCATTTAACTGAGTTGCATTTAACAGCCATAACTGGAACATGTTTTCTCTGACAGAAACGACAGAATGCACCGTCGGTCACAAACAACGATGTTTTTAAATGATGAGTTCAGCTGAAGGATGACCGTACAGTGAGAAGAACACTTATAGCGCTTAGCTCAGTCGTTGGCTTGAGGCCAAATCCCTCACCGATTACAAGGAGAAATCTTCAGATACATTGGTTGCCCGCAATACCAGCATCACAATGCCAGGAAGACTTTAAACAGCACTGCTTGTAATGGTAGCTGTACAGGCATGCACAGCCAGGAAAGTTGTGTCTGGCTTCTGAAGAGGCCATCATAAAGTTGTCGGTAATTATTCACGCGGAGAGTTGGAACCATCGACGTACCGGTTCGTTTAGCAAACAGCGTCGCTTGCGCCACTTTACGCCGCACAGTCCCGACTTACGAAAATTGAAGTCATTGCGCCATATTAACATGCCTTATTGTTATTACTTCTTGCGCGTCGATTGCACGGTCGATTGCCCCCGCTTGCTGACGGGTCGTGCTCGAAGACGCCGACGACGCGAAAGTGATGGGGTTCTTCACGTATGAACCAATACAGGCAAATGTAAGTTACCAGCAGCGTTTACAGTTGTACCAGCTGTGCCCGGTCTCTGGTTCGTTGGCGACGTCATTATAATCGAGTTGGCGGCATCTTCGCTCAAGGAATATAGCACCATTGCCAAAAACAGTTATTAATAAAAATATTTATAACAGCTCGCTTGCCGATTTGGTCAGATTTTAACTGCTTTCTGAAGCACGATGCAGCAGCAACTGGAAAGGGAGTTTCCCTTATGACATTCAGACAGTTTTCTGGGGCCCGCAGTGAACAACCTCCTCGCTCTCCAGCAATCCTGGTCAGCCAGTCTTAGAGTGTAGGTTGTAAAAATTGAGCGAGTTTGCACAACAGGTAGCAGTAAACAACATGCTACCGTGACTGGCCTGAAAGTGAGATGGTATTTTCGGTATTTGAGTCATTCGTCATGTGTTTGTTGTGACCTGTCGCTTGCTTACCAATGAGCCGATAGTGATTCCCGACACGAGTACCTTTCTGGGCTCATTGCTTGCGAGCCTGAACAAAGTCAATCTGTTTCAGTTGCTGGTCATCAAAAGATTTTATCCTTGGCCCTGACAACCGCCTTCAGGATACGCAAGAGGCAGTGGGCACAAGTGCCGCCATTAGAAAAAGATGAACATCGCCAGCTCGCCGATGATGATGCAGGGCCTGCAATAGCAGCAGACTGGCGACGCTCGTCCGCAACACCTGAGAAAACGCTCACCAGACTTCGTCAATGTCCGCTGTTCGCTTGCGCGTCGCAATTGCTGTACCATATTTCTGGCTGGACCCCTGAACAGAATGTTGCGGCGAAGCTCGCGGGCCTTTTCTGCCGAGAATATCGGCCAGCCATTGGCAAAATTGCGCAAAACGCCGACAAGTCATCTTCTGGCGCCGCATTGCCGCAATTTCTTCATGAAAACATTATTATGATGAGTACTGTTCAGAATAACAGGTCGAGCTTATGGGCGATTGTTACGCTAAGCATAAAGTCTCTCGACCAAGACAGCATAGCGGGACACGATCGAGCTGCCTGCGCCGAAGATGGCGCAACCCATTCAATAGTACTTATAACATGAGCCTCCAGCAAACAATAGCAGTTGGGGTTGCTTAAAGATGCAGTGGTGTTCGCTGCAGCGCTCCTTGCCAGCGCAGTGAATGAAAGCAGCAGCCAGCAGTGTTGCTAAAAATCCTTCACTGACCACATCGCACCCGAAAATCCAGCAGAATGGTGACAGAAAGTATCATGAGCTGCGCCAGCAGTCAGAATTACGCATTAAAGATTGCTGATTGGTTGTGTTAGGCAGTTTGAACAGATAAGAGTTTTATTCTCAAAGATACATTCTGCGGGTCACTGTAAATAGTGCTTGTAATATAGCACTGGTCAAAAAAACATGTTCTGGGTCAGTCATTGTACAAAGTCTTATTTACCATAGTCTTTTTACATCCAGACAGATCATCGCCTGGGTCATTCTGGTCAAAATCCTCATTTTTTTTCCAGTACTTTTACAAAGTTTTTGTCTTCTGGTCCGTGCCAATATATCTAATGCTTATGTCTGTTTGTCTTTTGGTTGCAGATTGATCTGCTGATCGAATTTCATAATTCTTAAATATTAAAGCTGTTCATATTCTTTTAAAGAAAACGGTCTTTGCCATTAGTCCGAAATGTTAACAGAGTATTTCAGGCTTAGGAAAATTTTAGATGATTGTAAGTCATTCCATAAAACAAATTTTCCTTTCTGCCCAGCCAAGCCATTTACGAGAGCTGTGCTTTGTGAGCACAGCGTGTCTGGACACCAAATGGGAGCCAACATTTTCCATCATTGCGGAAACAAGTCTGGCTGAACTGATGCTTTTGGGCAGTGAGCCAATTTCATTAAAGCCGAAATAGCCCTTACCGATCGCCTGAATAGGCAGCCAAATACTTTTTACTGCCAACCACTGAAAGCCGATTTGTCATTGCTGCATATCATTTGAACAATCACTGCCTGCAGAGACGACGCCTCCATTTTGTTTATTTAGGAACATTTCAACTGGCCCAGCCTGTCAGGCAATACTATTCTTAAACTGCCTTCGTACTTTTTTCAGAATGTTTGAGAATTTCAGCAACCTCGTCAATATGTTTAACTGAGTGTCAATCGCTTTCTGTTGTTGTTGTCGTTATTTTTTTCTGAAAGTTCAAAATACGTTAAGTCAGGCCCGAACGTCGACGAGTTTGGGCCTGTCGCCATATTTATTATTTGGGTATCACGCGTGCCAGTTTAAAGGCTTGTTTTTGCAGCCTGCTAATAAAATGTTAAACAAGATTCGTCCGTCTGTCCGTCTGTCCGTATGAACAAACAGATTTCAGAGATGGTAAGAGCTACAAGTTCGAGCTTGGTGTCAAACGATCAGATATTTAGTCAGTCAATACAAGAATTTTTTTTTTTTCGATGCCACGCCCCATTCGCCCACAAAAAGCAAAAACTGGACACACCTCGTGAAAAATTGGTGTTTTCGGCAATATCTCAGTAACTATGGCACCTAGGATCACCAATTTTGTACGGGAGTTCCTAGCGACAGCATAGTTGCATTGCCATCTATAAATTTGGACTGCCACGCCCACTTTTCCCACAATTTATAAAATAGTTTTCAAGCTTCAATGCCGTTTTTTCCGTATCGTACAGTATTGTAGTTTATAACTGGTGTGGATTCAACCAAGGACTATATTTAAACTGGATACAATATTTTAATTGAACGCAAATGCCCTGAAAATGACGAAACACCCCTTCGAACGTTTTTGCTGCCGTGGCGTCGACTGGATTGACTTAACTCGTTTTGTGTTTTGAGATTTCAAAGAAGATGCGAAAAAGAAATAAAAACGACGTAACTCAATATAAACAGTTAGTATTATCAAAACACTCAGGGATTGTAATAATAAACATAATGAGTAAATACAGGTTGTAACAGAAATTCATAAGCAGTCTAGAAAAAATTTTAGAAGGCGTAAGTTTCGCCAAAAAGGAATAAATGATACTTGGCAAATAGATTTAGTTGAAATGATTCCATTTCATAAACAAAATGGAGGTAATCGATATCTACTGACAGTGATTGATACTTTCTCAAAATATTCATATGCAGAGCCTGTGAAGAATAAATCAGCTTGTGATATAGTTTTAGCAATTAAAAAGTATTTGAAACTGCAAAAAAATACCTAAAAATATTCAGAGTGATCAGGGTAAAGAATTTGAACGATTTAATAGAACCCTTAAGAATCTAATGTGGAAAATGTTTAGCTACCATGGAAATTACATTTGGGTGTCCAAGTTGCAGCAATTACTAAAAACTTACAACAATACATATCACCGTACTATAAAAATGAAACCCAGTGAAGTAGACAGAAAGAATGAAAAATTTATTTTAAAGTCGGTGTACAATCATCCTAAAATTTTTCCTAAACACAAATACTCTGTTAACGATTTTGTTCGAATAAGTAAATATAAAGGTGTTTTCGCTAAAGGATATGAACCAAATTGGACAACTGAAATATTTAGAATTATAAAAATTCAATCAACAGATCCAGTCACTTATTTATTAAAAGATTATAAAAAATGAACGCATAAAGGGTTCATTCTATGAAGAAGAACTTCAACGAGTTAGAGATAAAAAACGCATACTTGATTGAAAAATTATAAAATCTGGAAAAAATAAAGTTTTTGTTAAGTGGTTAGGCTTTGATGAGTCACATAATTCCTGGATTAATAAAAAAAGATATAATTAAATAAAAGACTTTTTTTTTTATTTTTTATTATTTATTTAGAATATGTTTTTTTTTATTAGTTATACATATTTACAAGCACTATATATATATATTTACAATTGTTATATATTAAGTCTTATCTTTGAATAAAATATTTTTACAAATTTTCTCTGTTCAAACTTATTTTATAATGCCCCCAAGCCAGTGTGGTTATTGAATTTGATGTTACAAATCTTTTGTCATCTTTATAATTCAATGAAATTTTATTTACAATTTCTGTAAACAGCTCATGGTCTCTACTTCTTATTACCCTCTGTTCACCATAATAAGTTTTTCGTTTTCGGATACATTCAATATAGTCCGAGTGGGAGAGTTTTTTAGCAACACTTTCTTTGACACCTTTAATTTTCTTAATTTCTTTGTCGGTGGTTCCTTCACTGCTTTCTACCTTGTAGGAATAAGTTTTTGCTTTTAAGCCTGCAAAAGATTTCATAATTTTTCCTGCATTTTCATCTTTAAATAACCCTAACTTTATTGTTTGCTGGAATTATGTTATATGGATTCATAGAGTTATAATTGAGGTATCAAAACGTTCTGATTTGTTTTTATAAGGTTATATACATCTTCAACAGAGGATGTAATAAACGAATCAGTGTCCATATAAATAATCTTAGTCGAGGGACTTTTTATGCTTAAGAAATTATAATAATAATCATACATAAGCCATTTTGACAATTCTAAGACAGTTACCCAATATAGATTGGTTTATCATAATGAATGAGCGATGTTGTATGCTCAAGTGCTGCTAAGTCATTACCGAAAATGTTCATGCTATGGAAATTGTTCATTGCGACTAACTGTCTGAAGCCAGGAGAATTTTGCTTGAGTGGTAATCAGTAACTAGTCGTATTGAACGTCTTTTTCTCTACGTTTTCCATAGTTTTGCCGTAAACGGCATTATTCATCAACTTGAAAAATTTTTTGAAACTCATTTTTGCTGATTTTCTATGAGAATTGTTCGTTAATGTATGGCTCAAGCCAACGTCGTTGCGTAAAAGACAAAAACTCTATGAATTTTTAATAATTTTAATCCTTGTTGCATGCAGAGTTGCAATTGTTTTTAAATGAATAATGTAATTGGTTTTATTATTTAAGTCTGCAATTAATTTAATTTGTTTTCTCCAGGTGGAACTTTATTTTCTGGACAGAATGGTAGACAATTATGTTTGTCATGAATCTCTTTAGGATATTGCAAATCTACTTCTAAAATATATCCTACATCATCATCAACTGAAATATTTGCCAAAGAAAGCTTTGATATTTCATCTTCAGAAAGGAATTTAAAATTTTCTAATGGCAGCACTTGGACACATTGCCCACCCATATAAATTGTTTGCATCTATATATGAAAGATAGTTTGTGTCAAGGTTAGATTAAAATCTTTTGATGAGGATTATTAGCAACTGAAATACGTTGACTACATTGTGTCAAACCGCCACGAACAGCTAATTTAAGAAAATTATAGGTGTCAGGGTCACTAATCAGCTCGAGTTTAACTTGAAAACTTAAGCATTGCATCCCAAGAGATTGAAGGAGCCGTTACGTAATTAATTGGGTCTAACTTATAAATTTTATGACAGATGGCTCTAAAATTTTCAAAAAATCTGCCAGAATAATTATTACATCACTTTCAGGTATAGTTTTTAAGTAGTCTGGACAATGTTTGACACTTAAAACTATCCCATACCTGTTGTGCAAACTCATAGTTTTTAATACTACACACCTCATCGTTTAGAGCATTATAAAAAGTTCTCTAGATGGGAGTTGTTTCGCCGCTAGTTTAGAAAAAACTATTAGATAGTCATAAGGGAAAACTCCCTTCCGGACTTGTTTGCTTAAATTGGACACCTTCAAGGTTTTACTTAAAAGCTTGAAGTCTTCATCGTTAAGATAGCTAGAAAGTTTTTCAAAACTAGAGTTTAAAAATCTATTAGAGTCAATAAACTGAATATTGTATAAATATTTTTGTCTATTGTGACTTTTTTTAGTAATGGATAATCCTTATTGCAAGGAATCACTTAAGTCCCCACCAAAAACTCCAGTTATAAATAAATGAACGTTATTTAGTTATGGAACACAACAGGTATAACAGGAAATCTAAACTTATTTACATTTCTTATGTATTGGACCCTCATAGCTGGTAAAGAAATTAAAGAATTTATCCTTTTCAGCATCATCGATCACGTCTTCACAGGCCGTACATTTGTTGTATTCCTGCACTCTTCGTCAATGTCCAGCAAATGGTTGGGGGCTTGGAATGCTTTCCAATATTTATTGTAAAAAGCATTCTTGTTTTCTCATCAAGGGCTTGACAAAACTTTTTGATGCAATCGATCCCTATTAGCAAAAGTAATGAAAAATAATAAGTATGTGTTTTAATAGATTAAAAGCATAATGGTAATTTACCTTCGTAAGTCCACATTTCGTTTAGCTCGGGACTATATTTATGTGCAACGTAAAATGAAACTGCACAAGCGGTATGTTTTTGAGCCTTCGTAGTTGACGACATCTTTGGGTCATTTTGTGATCGATGAAAAGTTTCCAAGACAGCTTCAATATCCGCGTAGATGGTTACCGGTGGAGAAAGTTTAGTATACCATTGCAAACAGTTATGACAAAGTCTCCTGGCGTATGGCTCTTAGTGAATTGCGATTTAGCCAATGTAGACATATTTGTTATGTAGGCGTAATGCATTATCATTTCAGCCTCATTGTATATACCCAGGAGACTTATATGTTTTTCCCTGTAGACTGTCTGCTCGAATTGTGGGTCCAACAATCATCTCTTTGTTTTTTCTGCTACAGTCAATTTCGTATACATTTATACTAAATTGGGGATTTAGTTTTTCAAAAAGCTTAACCCCTTTTGAGTTGACTGGGAATTCTATATCCGAGAAGTTAAGTCGCTGCCCCCTATAAGTAATAACAGGAGCAGCGATGTTGCTTATGTTATAGCAAGAAGTGTTCTTGAGATTCCTCCTTAGTTTTTTTTTTGTCGTTATCATTGTAGGTGGCATTTTCAATGAACTCGTATTCGATTGATGCCAGTATGCACCATTTAAAACAAAAAAAACATCGTTGTTTTTAATATTGACAGTTGCATTCCTCTTTCTAATCGTTTCGGGCATTTCACAGTATCCTCCAGAAGGAATATGTTCCAGTTTAACTATTGTTAAATCACAATAGTTAAATGATTGATAGCCCATCCACTATCTTTTTTCTTGGAACTCACTAGTTAATAAATTTAAATAATCGATTTTGTTCTCCAAAACATTATCAGCTGTTTCTAAATCATAGAGACACTGATATGATGTTACAAAATGCTTTGTTGATTCAATTAATTTCTCCATCATCTGTTTGTTTTTTTATATATGTGCCATAAAGTTTAATCGAAATTTTTATGGCGGTATATTTAGCTAAACAGAGTTCAATTATTTCGAAAATGTTTCTTTTTATTTGATTGTAAAAATCACGAAGAATAATTACATTTTCATTTTCATTAAAAACACGATATGTTTCAACAGGGAATTTGGTTTCTGTTGAAATTAATACTACATTAGTGTTTCTCACTATTTGAGCAACTTGCGCATTTTTATGCGTATCAGTGCGCAAGTG
Source organism: Drosophila nigrodunni (assembly GCA_020829145.1). Lineage (NCBI taxonomy): Eukaryota > Metazoa > Arthropoda > Insecta > Diptera > Drosophilidae > Drosophila > Drosophila nigrodunni. The sequence continues at coordinate 7,335,442 of JACVCZ010000007.1, read as the reverse complement.
CATTTTATATGCATTTCTTTTTAATTGAAACGTTGCATACTTGACAATAAATATCATCGCTTTTCATTTTCTTAGCGGGTTGATTAATTATAGCTCCTGCTCTTTTTCAAGGCTCTGGCAGATGTAGTAGGTTCGACGTCTAAAGTTGATGTTGAAGAGGGACGATCACTGAATCTTGGTTCCTTGACGCTTCCATCATTATTCTAAAAGCGTTTACAGGTCCGGTGCACTTGCTATAATGCACAACGAAAGCATCCACCCCGTCAAAAGCACGGTTGCACATATCACACACAATTTTGGAGCACATTTTTTTTTTTTTTTGTTTTTAGTTTTGTGTGAAATTTTAAAAACAAATGTTTTTTTTTTTTTTTTTTTTTTTGTTAATAAATAAATGTTCGATTTTAAACAAAATAGTTTCCACTGACGAACGCGGGTAACTTAAAATTGTTAGCAATTTTATGTTTAAAATTTTGAATTTGTTTATAGGAGATTACTGCTTTGTTTAAAAAGAGTTCGAAAGATTTAAAAAAACACGGTTATCGGTTCTGAACGTAGTACCAACTGAACTCCTACAGCAGACGATTTTTACCTTTATACCATTGGTTCGTCAACAAGTTCAATCAGGGTTGTTTTTCAGAGGTATCCGAAAATCATTATTGGTTGACCCTAGTATTTAATTGTTATGCAGGTGACATACATTAAAGGAAAAAGGAAACTTTGAGAAAATGTTCGGAGAAATTAAATCACCGACAAGGGGTATCTGTTGAGCCTATCGATACCTAATTTTTGGGGGATGGGGGCTAAAAGGATAGTAGACACAAAGCATACTAAACTAATTCTTTCTTCAACATGTTCAGACGTGTCCATCAGCAGTTGAATCGGGAACACCTGCAAGACATTCAACATGTTCAAACATGTTAAGACCCGATTTATAAAAGAAACTGATTTGATCAAAAGAAAGGTAATTAGTATTCAGTGTTAAAAAGGAAAATTAGTTAAAAGTGACAGTAGTCATAAAATCAATGACATGGATATAGAATTAATTTTGGGGTTGAACAGAAGACACCTGTAACACATTCAACATGTTCAGACATGTTTAGACTCCGTTTTTAAGAGAAAGAGATTTAAGCAAACGAAAATGAATTGCCTTAGCCTCAGCTTATGCCTTAAAGTAGTTAGAATATAGGCAACCAGGAATTTTGTTTGTATGCGCCGGTTTTGGTGTAACTGTCAATAAACTCATTGATGAGAAAAACCCACAGACCACCAGACTTCACGACGTGATACTTGGAAATGCTCATTAACCCTAGAACACTTATGAGTGATAAAGAAAAGGGACCGATATAAAAAAAGGATCACAACTGACCTTCGTAAAGAAAGGCAAAAAAAAGGATCACAACTGACCTTCGTAAAGAAAGGCAATAAAATGTGTTAACAACGATTGACAGCGGACTCAATTGAAAATGATCGGTACTGGCACACTTGTTTTGTCCTCAGATATTCGAGCTGTATGACTGCTTGTAAAACTCACCCCTAATACAGGTGGGCTGCACGTATACAGTACCTGTATACAGTAACTGGTTTACCCACCCTCCCGGTGTGCGCAACCGGTGTGCGCAACCGGATTACATTTATATTTATCAATAGAAAATAAAAAGCAAAGTGAAATTAGATTCATTTTCGTAGAGTTAATTCTGTTCGCTTGTTAAAAAATTTTCGCGCGGAGCGCAAAAAGAGAAAAAAAAAAAGGAAAAAAGAAAAAGAGAGGGAGAACAAGTAGTTAGAATATAGGCAACCGGGATGAGACTCTGATATTAAATCGGCCAAACTGAATCACAGAATATTTGTTACGCCTGATGTTCCCCGGTTAAAACAATTGGATCCTCACTATTTATGTAGGACACAAACCATATGTCAGTTTCTCTAATCTCCGCTAGGTGTCGCTATAAATTTTATTTTTGATCTCCAATGGATCCTCAAAATTTAGTTATGAAACCAGGAAACAACCCCAATTTTATTTTTGATCCCAAACGGATCCTCAAAATTTAGTTATGAAACCAGGAAACCAAACCAATTTTATTTTTGATCCCAAATTTAGCCTCAAAATTTAGTTATGAAACCAGGAAACAACCCCAATTTTATTTTTGATCCCCAATGGATCCTCAAAATTTAGTTATGAAACCAGGAAACCACCCTAATTTTAATTTTGGACACAAACCATAGAGCTAATAAATTCCCAAAGTTCCCTAAATTTATGCTCACCGCTAGATGGCGCTAAAAATTTCCCTAAATTTATGTTCACCGCCAGATGGCGCTTTACCGCCGGAGGGGGGAGGGAAATTCCCGGTTGCCTATATTCTAACTACTTGTTCTCCCTCTTTTTTTTTTTTTTCCTTTTTTTTTCTCTTTTTTGGCTCCGCGCAAAATTTTTAACAAGCGAACAGAATTAACTCTACGAAAATGAATCTAATTTCACTTTGCTTTTTATTTTCTATTGATAAATATAAATGTAATCCGGTTGCGCACACCGGTTGCGCACACCGGGAGGGTGGGTAAACCAGTTACTGTATACAGGTACTGTATACGTGCAGCCCACCTGTATTAGGGGTGAGTTTTACAAGCAGTCATACAGCTCGAATATCTGAGGACAAAACAAGTGTGCCAGTACCGATCATTTTCAATTGAGTCCGCTGTCAATCGTTGTTAACACATTTTATTGCCTTTCTTTACGAAGGTCAGTTGTGATCCTTTTTTATTGCCTTTCTTTACGAAGGTCAGTTGTGATCCTTTGTATATCGGTCCCTTTTCTTTATCACTCATAAGTGTTCTAGGGTTAATGAGCATTTCCAAGTATCACGTCGTGAAGTCTGGTGGTCTGTGGGTTTTTTCTCATCAATGAGTTTATTGACGGTTACACCAAAGCCGGCGCATACAAACAAGAATTCCTGGTTGCCTATATTCTAACTACTCTTATATCAGGAAATCAATTAATTGACCCTGCAACAAACAAATCTAATCGCGAAATTCGAGGCGCCCTTGAGAGTATCTGAAAATAAATATTTCTATACTAAATAAAAACACTTAAGATAGACTCGTCTGATCAGACGCCATAACAGTCACAATCAGCGAACTTCCAGCACTGTACAAGATCCAAATAGTAAGATTGTAATCAGTGTGTAGGAAAAGCAACGAATCGGGGCAATGTGGACAGCTCATGTTTAGTCTGTGTTCAAAGTTCACCTGTGAACGGCAAATATTACGTAGTTTCCAAGCGATTCAGAGTTATTTAAAGGCTGACGACAAAAAAAAAACATTAAAACGATCGATAAGAATTAAAATGTCAAAGAATTATCAGTGAAGTGAGTAACCCAATAAAGATACTCACAGAGGTTGTTGGATGGGGAGTGGGGGATTGGAGCAGAGGGACATAACTGCAGACATGTTTGAACATAAAAAAAACATTAAGCAAACAGACAATAAATAAGTATACACCGCCAAGATTAGGGATTAGGAGCCCGAGTCTTATCGCAGACATGCTTCTGCCTCCCTTATCAGTCAAGCATGAGGAACGACCAGCGTCCGATCATTCAGTTTAGTTTGAGCTATAGACGTGTACGGTATATAAAAGAAAAAACTCGCTAAATCAAAGAATTGTCAACTGCAATTGGATTTCATAGGATACCAAAAACTAAAACATAAACAAGTTTGGCATAAAAAGTCTGCCTAAAATAAAATAAATATTTAATTATATATATACATTTTATATATATAAAGCATATACTAAATTGGCTAGCTGATAAGCTTCTGCTTAGTGCAAATCAAACATACAAAAAAAGACGTCGTCGTGTGCATTTGGCGACTTTTGAACTCTCAAAATGATTTCCCATACAGTGAGGTGTGTCTGTGTGTTAGATTCTAAGTGTAGTACAAATAACTAACTATATATATACATATATAAAACCCCCACAGAGTCTTCAAACTGATGTATATCGTGGCTGGCATACTGATTAGCAATGAGGAAATATGCGATACAGTCGATCGCATACAAATCGCGCCACGCGTTGAAATGAAACCAGAATTGGATCAGCGGGGACAACGAGATCTGGTCGTGGCTAAAGCCGATGGTTCACCCAGCTCCAAGCGACGCCGCAAAGTCAGTGTCACCGGCTTGGCCGGCGGAGTAGTGCGTGAGGTGACCAGTCAGGTGACCAGTCGAATGGGCAATCGGATCAGTTGGCTCCACAAAGTGCCACTGATCATCGAACAGTGGCGAACACTCGCACTGAGCTTCACGGTCTGGACTATTCCGAACATTTTCATGGACTACACGTCCAGCTATATACGTCGGAAGTTCTTCATAAACAGCGATTGTGATATGATCTATAAGTAATCTCTGTCGTCGGTTGTGCAGTAAAAGCTTTTGCCAAAGAGCACACAAAGAAGTCGATTTTATTCAAGTTAAGTTAAGTTTAGTTTAGTTAAGATTAGCCATAAATATGTTCAAATAAAGTTAGTGTTTAACAACAACAAATAGACATCAATATATGACGAACTTCAGTTCGTTTCAAGTATAATATTTATGGTCCCATTTCAACAAGTTTTCCATTCCATTCTCCATTCTCAAAGCACTGCTCTAATCGCCTTCGACTATGAAGCTCTCGAGAGTATCGGGACTATTACCATTTCCACCAGTACCAATCACATTGAGACTATTGTGTAACATGTTCGCTATGCTGTCCACATCCAGATTCTCATCTGTAGCCGAGATCTTTCTCAACGCGGAGCAAACAATGCTTAAATCTCCCTTTAGCTCACTAACCACTGCGGTGATCTTCTGGGCATTCGATAGAACCTCAACGCTGCTCGTGTATGGATTGTAACGCTCTCCGAACGGTCGTTGTATGCTCTCCGCAAAGGCGCTAAAAATTAAGTTCAAGTGTTGCGACAGATGATAATGTAATCGCTTCAGTCTTACCGCATCTGCTCCTTGGCCTCCTCGAAGGAGTCGGTGTAGTAGTAAGCATTCTGATAGGAAGTAATGATGCATTCCTCCTTGCAGGTCAGCTCCGGATCGAATTTCTTAATCTTATCCTTAGCCGTAATGGCATGCTGCAATTCGGCTATGGAGCTGAGGAGTCCAGCGCCGTAAACCTTGAAGCTGCTGTCCGCTTGTTTGCAGAGACCAAACTCCACAGTAAAGAAGTACAACTAAAGGGATGAATGAGGGAGTATAAATAAGTTCTGAGTGGTTTATCTCACCGTTGCCAGTTTTTCAATGTCAGCATCGCAGGCGCCCAAGGAGGCCAAGCCAATCTCCTGCGAGAACTGAGCAAAACTCGAGTTGGCCAACAGCGGCATGTGGCCCAAAAGCTCATGACAGCAATCCCTGGCAAATAATCGAGTGTGTAAATAATTTGAGTGCACAAAAGGGGGAGAGACCTACGGCTCTGGAGTGTAGAAGGGATCCGAGGAGTGTCTTATGTACTGCGTGCAGTGAAACACTCTGAAAGCCAGGCCGGAGAGAAAGTCGCGTGGCGAAAGGTAACCGGCCACAGGACGTAGCTGGAAGCCCGTCTTGCGCTTCAGATAACTGCTGACATCCTGCAGCTGTGGCAAATTGTCCTCCCGGTAGCCACAGAACTTGACCAACTCTGGCCAGTTCTCCATGTACTCGGGCACCGCGTGCAGTTGGTACAGACGATGCAGTTCCACGAACACAGTGCCCCTTTTGTAGATAAACTTTGATGGGGAAACCACAAAAGCTACAAATTCAATTTTCACTTACCAAGTTTTTACCTCTTCTGGTGTGTATTGCACGCGAGGAATCGGATTGCCACTAAGAGGGGAAATGAGGAGCTTAAGGGCGGAATTGTGAGTTTAAGCTTGCACTTACTGCTTAAAGTTGTTGGCTATAGCTGAGAACTGTTCACGGCGCTTGCGATAAACCGGATCCTTGAAGCCAGGATGATCTGCGTCCAGCTCAGAGCCATACATCAGCACATTCTGTGCCTGATCCAAGTCGGATATCTTGCGCGGAAACCAAACCATGTCGCCAAAGTCTAAAACAATTGAAAAGGCCATCGAAGATTAGATTTGTGTTCTATAAAACTGGAGAGTCTTTAAAATTTCCCAACACGTTCCAAGGGGGAATTCGGAATAGATTTAAGCACTTTCTTTCACGCTTTATTTACAAGTCAATCAATTTAATAATTAAAATTTTAATTGTAAATCCATTTGACTTACCAAAACTGGAGCAAGCCGAAAGGGACGGAGCCCTTGCCAAGCTATGAGCATTTACGGACGTATAGTTGACCGAAGCGACTTCGCGATTGAGCATCTTCACGACCTGATCCAATCGTCGGGGATCACACTCAACATCTACCAGAACATCGGCCTGATTGCTGGTCATCTCCAGCGGTGACAGCTCCAAGTGTAGGACATTGATGCCCAGCTCCTGAAATACCTGCAGAGCTCGTGCCAAATTACCTACTTGATTTTTGAGCGTAAATAAAATGGAGATGCGTTCGCCGGGCGAATGCTGACGCGCTGCATCGCCAGCAATCTGCAAGCGTGGCACCTCCGCGATAATGCCACCGTTCCTTTCCTGCTTTTTAGGTGAAAATAATAGAAAATTGTCGCTGGGAGCTGAGGCATGTCTAGAGAGACTTGCATGCGAAGTAGCCGATGGAGACGATGAGGATGAAGATGTCGATGTCGTGTTGGATGTTGTGGATGAATCCTTCTTGAGCGTGTGCAATGGACTGCCCTGTTTAACGGACCATTCCTGCTCACCGCTGCGATATAACCATAATCCAAGTAGGCTTTTGCCCGATGCACTCATCTTAATCAAAGATTTAAGTAAATTCCAAAGGGTTCACAAAAAATCACTGTTTCTCCACTGGACACACGCGTCGTATGCGCAACGTAACGGCGGACTGCAAGATCCTGTCGCTGTGTCGGCTCCTTTTATAGGCAGCTGCCAGCGGCACACACACACTGTCACTCACACACACGCACACTGACAGCCATTAGGCATACATACATATTCTATTGTATTTATTTAAGTGTGCGTAGCGAGATAAATTTGTTCAAGGATATAAAAGCTACAAGTGACTTTTTCTTTTCGCAGACTCCACCTCTTTGCCTGTGTGTGGGAGGCGCTGTGTGTTTCTGTGTGTGGTAGAGTGTGTGTGAGGGTTTACGCATCGTTTTGATTGGCCAAATCATGTTGAAATCAGGCTAACGCGAACACATGACGTCATTTCACTTTCTAATCAGCAGCAACAACATTTAATGCTTTCTCGACTTGTTGAGCTTGAATTTAGCTTCTGTTCGAGTTTGGGTTGGAGTTTGTGTTTGAGTTGGACTTTCATTTTGCTGTCAGCGCTTGATTTTCAACTAACATATACGTAATTTATGCGGGCATAGAAAATGCTGCAAATGGTTACGGGAGGACAGGAAAAACTTTGCTTGACCGTGTCATTGACGGTGGCAACTGAATAAAAGTCAAACCAACAAACGACGAGAGTTTTTTAGACTTAAAGTAACAAATTTAAAACACGTATAATTTTAATTTGATTACTTTTTTTAACCTGTCTTAATAAAACAATGGTAATACGTTATAAAGTAGAACATAAAACCAATTTATACTCAAATGATTGGATTGAAATGGAAGGAATTTATTGTAACTTGCTGTGGATTTCTTTTCACTGAAAATTTGTATATTTCAGCTGTAAAACCAAGCGAACATGATCTTCAAAGGTCTCAAAGGACAAATGCAAACTTAAAAATAACAAACTTCTTAGTTCCTTTAAACAACTTCTTGCTTAAGCTTTTTTAACAGATCACTCTGCATATTCAATTAAACGTTCCATTTCCGGTTCATAGCCTCCAAGTAAGTCGTCCTCACGGTATAAAGCATGACTGGCAACCACTTGATGCTCTTGCCTTGACAATGTGCTGAAAGTTACTGGCCAAATTGAAGGGAACGGGAGTGGGAAAAAGTCAGTAGGCAGCCTAAAGCCAAACAGAGTCAATAATAGATAAATGGCAATTTTCTTTTGCGGTTCTGTTTTCAGTTTCCCTTTCGGCTCGAGTCCTTTGTTTGCGCTTAGAGAAAAGCAAACAGTCGAGGGAAAAACCAAACCAAATCAAAGCCAACAACTGGGCTATTAAAATATGCGGGTGAAGCTACTTAAGGAAAACTATACTGTCTCTCTGTGCATGTGTGGGTGTGCGAGTGTGGGTTGATGTGATAAACGTAATGGCCCCCAATTCTTCTCTTTTCCCTTTCCCCACCTGTTTCCTTCAAAGTGATTGGTGCGAAAAGCATTTCATTTGTAGTCTCCGTCGCAGTCGTTGAATACGTTTGATAGATTTATTGCAACTGTTGCTTAAAGTGAATCCAGCTGATTGCATTAAAGATAGACAGACAAACCATAAACGTGGGGGAGATATGGCATGCCTGTGGAGAGGGGGGACAAGGCAACGATGAATGGCGTTTGTGATTTCTGTTGATTTCAGTATAATTAAGTTACGTCAACTAATTTACAAGAGCTGTAAGGAGTACCGACTGCGAATTGTATGAAAGGGATTACCAAATGTCAGTGAAGTGAAAATTTGAATACTTTTGTTGATTTGATGAATACGGGCGGGTTGCTTAAACATTTCAAACACTTATGAAATTCAGAAATGAACCTTTTTTGCTTTTACTTAATTGTTTTATACTCTCTGCAAGAGTATATTGGGTTTGTGCAAAAGTATGTAACAGGCAGAAGGAGGCGTGGCAGACCCCATAAAGTATATATATTATTGATCAGCATCACAAGCCGAGTCGATATAGCCATGTCCGTCTGTCCGTCTGTCCGTCTGTCTGTCTGTCTGTCTGTCTGTCTGTCTGTCTGTCTGTCTGTCTGTCTGTCCGTCTGTCCGTATGAACAAACAGATTTCAGAGATGGTAAGAGCTACAAGTTCGAGCTTGGTGTCAAACGATCAGATATTTAGTCAGTCAATACAAGAATCTTTTTTTTTTTTTCGATGCCACGCCCCATTCGCCCACAAAAAGCAAAAAACTGGACACACCTCGTGAAAAATTGGTGTTTTCGGCAAATATCTCAGTAACTATGGCACCTAGGATCACCAATTCTTGTACGGGAGTTCCTAGCGACAGCATAGTTGCATTGCCATCTATAAATTTGGACTGCCACGCCCACTTTTCCCACAATTTATAAAATAGTTTTCAAGCTTCAATGCCGTTTTTTCCGTATCGTACAGTATTGTAGTTTATAACTGGTGTGGAGACTAACTATATTAAACTATCCTGAAAGGCGCATTAAAATCGGACTATAAACAAGAAAACTAGAAGCGTTACAATATTGTTAATTGAACGCAATATCAACCCATTGGTGCAAGCGAGACAGAAACACACAAGCACATGCTCGAACGTTTTTGCTGCCTGTGTGGCGGCAGCGCTGCCCGCGGTCGCTGGCTGCGCCGAATACACACATACATACATGCATGCATCATATATTGTCAAACGTATGTGTTTCGCAACAAACAAACAGATGTGTGTTTGATTATGCTTAGATTGTTTTTGTTTCAACGTGTTTTAATGCAAGTACTATTCATTGTAATATCTGGATACCGATTTTAATAATTTAATCGGGAAAATGCAGAGAGTATTATACGGTCGGGCGCGCTCGACTGTACTTTTCTTTCTTGTTTTAGTTTCAAAAGGAATAGATTTCGAAGATTTTATTTACTAAATCAATATTAAAATTGTTACTTCAATACTATTATTCTTTTATTTTAATTAATATATATCTCTTTTTACAGCTCTATGGATGCGAATAAAGCCTAGTATAAATAAATTACATTATAGTACATATTTCTATTTAAATGATATGAATTTTATTTTTTTAACAAACATTTTATAATTATTATTTACTTTCCTTCTATTTTTAGGTACAATTAAAAATACTAAAAAAAATTTTCTTTAATTTTCTTTCTTCAGCTTATATAATATATAATGTTCTTTAATTGTTTTTTAATACAGAACTCTCTTAATTATATTTTAATAAACTTAGATACGTTTTTAATATTCTTCTGGCGCAAAAATTCAAACGAAATGACGACGCAGCTTTGGATTTCGTTGCACTCAAGCAACAGCATTGCAACGCAGCGACAGTCACCCCCAAAAGTCAGAGAACGGAAGTGCGCATGCTTGCCACATGGCAACCCTCGGACAGGGAAAGGAGGGGATGAAGCAGTTGCCAATGCAGCACGGTTGCAAAGCCAGCGCGTTGTTTGGTTGTAAACAAAAACAAGTTACAAGTTACGCAAAAGTGTCTCCAGAGAGTGAGAGAGCGGGAGAGAGCGGTAGGTGGAGAAACCAGCGGGAGAGCGATTTGAAGAGAGCATGCTCCTGACACAAGAAGAAGACAAGAAAGAGAATATCCCAGCCAAGTGGACGTCAAACTGGGCTGAAAGCACGACAAAAACGGCCAAGGAAATTATCGATTTTCGCATGGTGAAGTGAAAAAGTATCTTTTATCTGCAGTATTTGCAAATCTTAGTCAACACTTGAGTTTAACATAAACTTGAGCTAACTAATTAGCACTTGCTGTAGTTCTTAGGTTGTGTTAGCTGTAAGTGGGCGTGGCAGCTGGGCAAACAAGCCCGAAATGGCCGACAGCGAGTTCGAGGAATTCCATAGGCCCATATTTGAGCCACAACACGCAGTTGGCACATTTGGCAAAAAGAAAACGACACATGCATTTTACTCGTAAGTACAAGAGTTTCCAAAAATCCAATCAATCCATCAAGACTCTTTCAAAAACACTCACACCTGAGTATACTCTCATTCCCTTGCTAATTGGTGTCAACTCAATTTTCAGTCTCATACCCAACGATGATCTGGATGATTCGCATTCCTCAAAGAGCGACAACTCCGATCAGGAGGATGGCATAGGGGAGATCAAGCAGCAGCGTCAAGTGGAGGACGATGAGCTCGGCGATGGCTTGAAGGTGACACTTTCCTCGGATGGTTCACTGGACACAAACGATTCATTCAATTCGCATTGTCATCATCCCTTGAATCATCAGGACGCCATTGGTGGTTTCATTGGCATCAATGGCATGACAACAGCTGCTGCCAACGCTGGTGGTGGCAATGGCATGGGTGCGGTGACCATTGGTGCCACCACGGAGCTACTGACTCCAACGGCAGCTGCAACGCGACGACGCCGCAAATTGCCTGAAATACCCAAAAATAAGAAATGTAAGCGAATATCCTTGAGCAACACGTTTCTCCTTCATTCACCTGTCCTGCATGCTCCTCGTAGTCCCCCCTTTCCCAAGTAGTTGAATCTAATCTGCTCATGGGTTCGTTGCAGCTTCCATTCTACATATTTTAGGTGCTGGTACCACAACCTGTACCCTGGCGGATGAGTTTCGCATTGGCGGTGCAACTGCAACAGGCGGTGGTTTTGGTGGTGGCATTGGAGGTGGTTCTATGGCTGCTTCGCGTTCCAGTCAGCAACGCTCGTTCTTATCGCTCAAGTGTGGCTATCTGCTGGACGAGGACTCCAGCCCGGATTCGGAACGTTTGCAGAGCTTGGGCGATGTGGATAGCGGTCACAGCACAGCACATTCCCCGAATGATTTCAAGAGCATGTCTCCCCAGATCACATCCCCGGTATCGCAGTCCCCCTTTCCGCCACCCTTTGGCGGTGTGCCCTTTGGGCAACTGGAGATGCTGGAAGCCACACACCGTGGCCTGCACAAGTTTGTGCCCAGGCATCATGACGAGATCGAGCTGGAGATTGGTGACGCTGTCTATGTGCAAAAGGAGGCCGAGGATTTGTGGTGCGAAGGCGTCAATTTGCGTACGGGTCGTCAGGGCATTTTTCCATCGGCCTATGCCGTTGACCTCGACTACAATGAGTTCGATCCGACGGTGCAGTTGGTCAAGAAGGAGCGCTACTTATTGGGATATCTGGGATCGGTGGAGACGCTGGCCCACAAGGGCACCGGGGTTGTCTGTCAAGCTGTGCGAAAAATTGTCGGTGAATATGGAAATTCACCCACCGGACAAACGTGCATTTTGGAAGTCTCAGACCAGGGGCTGCGCATGGTGGACCGATCGGCACCAAATGTAAGTGAAAGCAAAGATTCTTACCACTGGGCACTATAATACTTCGATTTTTCTTAATAGAACAAAAAGGAGAAGAAACCCTGCATCGATTACTTCTACTCACTGAAGAATGTCTCGTTCTGTGCATTTCATCCACGTGATCATCGCTTCATTGGCTTCATTACCAAGCATCCAACCGTGCAGCGCTTCGCCTGTCACGTCTTCAAGGGCTCCGAGTCCACACGCCCGGTGGCCGAGGCTGTTGGGTGAGTTTTGAAACTTTTCAAAACTTTTTCCCATTTTACTTATTTGAAATTATTTTTGCTTTACAGACGCGCCTTTCAACGATTCTATCAGAAGTTTATCGAAACCGCTTATCCCATCGAGGACATTTACATTGAGTAAGGAGAGGGGACAGAGAGCAAAAGTTAATGCTTTAAAAATACAAAAATAAATTGAGTTGAAACAAAAACTCTTACTTTCAATACCATAAATATATATAAAAATATTTTTTTTGTGCGATTACAACACAAATGTTTGGTCTTCGTCAAAAGCAACAAAGTGAAATAAAAAGATATAACATCTGAGCTCAGAATTAAGAAAATTAATATACCTAATTAATACAATAATTTTCCAAGTGAAATTCCAAATGTAAATAATTCATTTCGGTTCGCAAAAAACAGCACAGAACACAATAAAAACACACACAGAGAACACAGCGATTAGACAATTTAAGTGTAATTTATAGAAATGCGCTAAAAATCCTATAACAACAATAAAAATGTGACTTTATATAGCAATTCCGACATATGTGCACAAACCAGATGAAAATCTATCGGAAGAACTTCGTATATATACTATATATCAATTAGTTGTACTACAGAAAACTATATGTGTATATCTTCGAGACTTTTTGTGCAGCCAAATATATCCAATAAAGAAGTCGAGATAATTCATCTGGTTATAGATTTTTTAGTTATCCAAGCGAGAATTAAAACAAAACAAAACTCAACTTAACACGCAAATCTTCTAGTATTACTTACTTATTATTATTATTATTGAGAAGCCCAATTCTAAGATGTGTAAAAAGAAATATACTATATATACCATATATATAAAGATGAATATATATGTAAACAGAAATCAAATATATATGTATATGTATATATAAAATCTGATAAATCTGCCGTTTGCTTTCTTAAACTGATCTATAAAAGTAAGTAAAAGACTTTCGCATTTTTTTTAATAATTTATGTATAATTTCTTCTATATTTTCATATTTATAATACAACTTAGCTTTACTAGTTGGTTGGTTTTCTTGATTTTTACAGCATTATTTATACATATTTCGATTTTTCGACTTTTGTTTTGCAAGTGTAGAAATCATGTTCATAATTATTTAACATACCCAAAATGTTGATATATATATATAGTTATATGCATATATATATATAAGTATGTTACATATTGTATATATATTTGGATTTACTAGGCATGTGCTTAGATTGTTGTTGTTGTTGTAGTTGTTCTTGTTCAGATAACTCTAATATTCCTCTCACTTTGAATGCCCGCAATGTCTACAATTCTAGATTCTAATTCTATATGCGATTTTTATGTATATTTCCCTATGTAGCCCTACTTACTTACTGTCTAACTGTTGCCACCCGTTCAACACTTACTGATCTATCATAATAATCATATAATAATGTAATAATCATAATAATAATAATTTCATTAGTAATACTTATTGTTTGCCTATTTGCTTAAAAATCTATACTTGATGTGTTTCTGCTTAAGAATTTATTGATTTTTCATTTACTTTTGTTTCCTTTTTTTCCTTTTACGTTTTTAGGCATATTTATTAGAGATTTCTCTCCACTCCACCACAATTTATCCCAATTATTTAATATGTTTACTAAATATATAATATTACTTGTTGTTGTTGCTGTTTTTAAGCAACTAGAAGTTGGTCTGTCTGTCTCGAAATGTTCCAAATCTGATCGAATCTAAAGTTTCCCCATTTTCCATGTGTAGTAACAAGTTCAGAATATTGCTTCATTTGTACAAAACGGCACCAAAAATATTAGTCCTTCTTAATCTTCATATTCATATTAGTTAGTTAATGATTCGAACTGTTTCAAATTCAACATCGTCGTCAATCAATTTAATGCATTGTTTAATTGACAAATTGTTGTTTTATTGATTGGAGCGACTTCTGGGCATCAAAAGTGAATTTCTATTCAATTATTATTTTGTTTATTAATATAATTATAATTATTAATAACCTGAATGATGAAAAGTAAATGGTTGTGCAACTGTTGTTTGTTTTTAAGAGTATTTCATTATTTACTTAATATTGTGGTTTTTTGTTTGTTTTTTTTTTAAATAAGGCTTTTTGTTTTTATTTAAATTTTTGCTAAAACTACAATTTAAAATTAATAATCAGAATTAATTAATAATTAGATTAGAACGAACGTAATAATTAAAAAACATTTTCTCGCATACACACAATTATTTACAATTACACAATTATCTCAAATTTTGCAATTTACCATTTAAATAGATTCTAAGATTACAATTTCTGAATATGTTGGAATAAATATTTTTGTATGTGTAGATTACTTTCATTTCGTTTTATTAAAATTTTTAATAGTTTGCCGTGTAAGTTTTAGTAAATTAAAAGACATGTATATTTTATATACATAAATTATATAAACGTTCGCTTCGATCGAAGCATTAAAAGATGATTTAAAATTCTTTTTAGTGGCTTTGGAAATAATTTTCGAGCACATCGATCAAATCGAACGCTAATATATTTTATATATATAAAAATATGCATACAAATTTTATTAAATGTGTGTGTTTGACTTGCTTTTTATATAATTTTTATTTTTTCTATGTTGTTACTAATAAACCAACTGAACAAAAAGGAACAAAAAAAAACTTTAATTGGAAAAATAGCATTTACAGAAAACAATAAACGGACAAAAACTATTTTGTTACTTTTGGAGTTTCTCGACACATTTAAGCTTAAACTCTAAAAATACAAACACTTCATTACAATTCAATTTGTTGCTGTTGTTGGTTTTGTTGTTGTTAAGGTCTAGGTATATATGTTGTTGGTTGCTTTTTTATATATATATGCACTTAGTTGCGGCAAATGCCCCATCATCCAATAATCCGGGACAGCCGACTTTGATTTTCGCTAAGAACTATAATTAATGACTAAAGGCTACAACTGCGCTTAAGTTTTTTCATTTTTTTTTTAGTTTTTATGTTTTCTTTTGTTAACAAATTCTTTTTGCTAATGTTTTATGATTATTTTATGCATTTCTCATTGTTGTGTCACTTTAAATAGTTATTAATAAATAATTAAAATATATATTCATATGTATATATAATGTATATATTTTTGTTTAGATTTTACTTGCTTTTCTTTATATATGAGTAGGTATTTTATGGAAGTGGGTTAACTAGCAGGTTAACGTATCATAATATATTGGATGATCCGTTCTATAACCGAGCATTACATTTTTTTTTTGCTTTTTTCTTTTCTTTTGTTTTAGTTTAGTTTTGTTTCTGATATTTAGTCTAAACATAAACATAATGCGAAATAATAACTTTAATACAGTATTTTACATATTCTAAACTAATTTTAATATATACGCATATATATATGTATAGATTTATATGAATATATATAATTCGGTTTAATTAAAATGTACATTTATGCAATTAGTATTTTGTTGTTTTGTAGTTATTCTGCAATGTGAGGCATCTTTATCATTAACTTTATATGTATAAATACGTTGAAATAATATCTCGGTGTATCAAATCTTACAAACACGGGGCGAGAGATATAGTACTATATAGAGAGAGAGAAATAGAGGGTTTTGGGGATAACGGGATATAGATGCTTATTAACTAACTGTACAAGGTAGAATGATCTGGTTACGGGTTCGAGAGTGCTATACAAAGAATTGGGTGAGTTAGGAAAGTAGTGTGTGAGGAGGGGATGGATGTGGTTGATGGGGGACTTAGGACACATCTTGCTGTTGGAAGTAATCGATCGATCGATGGATACATTTATCGATTGTTCGCTTCGGTCGATCGTTCGCTCTATGATTATCATCTAACCTCACAGTCTTTTTTCAATGGAAGTAAACCGCCAGCTCCGTTGTTACCGCTGCCGTTGTTGTTGTTGTTATTGGTGCTGTTGCTGCTGTTGTTGTTGTTCGAATTGCTGTTGCAGGAATTGCTCGACCCGGATCCACTGCCAGATGGCAACGAATTGTTGCTGTTGTCATAGTTGCCCACATTAACGCACAACGGCGTCGTTGGACCTACACCAACCACACGTCCACTCACCACTGACGCACTAGCTCCGCTCTCCGGCAACGAAGTTGAGTCATGCACATCGGCACTCTTGCTGGAATCGATGACAAGGCACGGTGGCGACGGTGTGCTCGTGTCCTTGCCGAGCAGCGCCGGCGATGCATTCGCATTCTGCGAGTGCGGCGTGAAACTGTTGGGCATCAGGCCTGACGGTGAGGCATCCACAAGCGGCAGCAACGGCAGATCAGAAGCCGCAGCAGGCGAAGCGCTTACAGCTGTTGGCGTTGGTTCCTTTGTGTCGGATTTCGCGCCAATTACGTAGGCGCCACCTGCGGACACGCGAGCAATCTTCAAACGCAATGGCGCCTCCATTTGTGGCAGCTGCGACTGATCCAACGAGCTGTTGCTGCTGATAGTCATGGTTGTGGTTGTCTTTGTTGTTGTCGTCTCCGTCTTGCGCTTACCAATACGCAGAATCAGTTTTGGCTTCTCTCCAGGCGAATCACCCATCGTATTCTCGATCAGCGTTGTGGTCATTGTTGTCTTGGTGCTGATGCTGCTGTTGCTGTTCAGAATAAGCTGCTGCTGTTGCTTGAGACGCTTCTTCTCCTTCTTGTCCTTCTTTGGCTTGTCTTTCTTCGGCTTATCCTTCTTGGGCTTTGCTAGTAGTGTCTCATTGTCGCCAGCCAACTCACGCTTGTTATTATCCTCACCCATGTCGAAGTCCTGCATCACCTGTTTTCGATAGTTCATCGAGTCCCGCTTGAGATCTTCCAGCGTAGGCGTACTGTAGTTGCTAGTCAAGCGCTTCTTGGGTGGGCAAGCTCTTCGAGTCATCTCATAGCTGTAGCTACTGCTCTCCGATCCCATGCTGTGACCCAAGCTTCCCACGCCGGCGTTCGTTTCACTCGCCGCTGGCGGCAATTGACGGATCTTAATCTTTAGCTTTGTTGGTGCTTGATGATCATCCTCGCTGCTCTCGAGCGTTTTACTGCGTCCCCGACGCTTGCCAGCACTGCTCGCCGCACCCATCTTGCCATTGTCCGTGCTGCCCGAGCTGCAGGCACTGCGTCTACGTCCATCATTGCCTGCGCCACCGACGCCAGCCGGCAGCATTTGATCGTCCAGGCCCACACCTGCGTCCAGACCACGCAATTCCCTGCTGCTCGAGTTCTTCTTGAAGCGCTTCGAGGTGCCACCAATGCCGCTCAGCTGCTGCTCCTCATCCAGCTCACTGGCATCCGACTTGCGCATGTTTTCCAGCGGCAAACTGTCCGAAGCAGCCGGCAATCCACAGGAGCTGTCATCATTGAGATTATCCTTCTGCACAACATACAAACTGAGCAACTCCTTCTTGCGCATCCTACGAGAGTTCCCGCTAACTGTCAAGGAGCAGGCCGCTGAAGTGCTGGCCACCGTCGAGGTGAGCTGTGACGTCACTGTCGTCTGCACCGTATTCGACTGAACCAGGGAACTGCTGGAGAGGCAGCTGCTGTTCGTTACGGTGCTGTAATGATCCGGATAGGCAAGTGGTCCCTTTATCTTTAGCTTCAGCTGATTTCTCGCATCCGATAGCGAAGCTTTTGTGGTTAACGTGGTGGTGTCCGAGTCTATGGATACCTCCTCGGAGGTGGCCTCCATGGAAGCTTCCATAGTTGGTACTAGCTCAGAGACAAGTGAGGCAGCTACGCTTGGCGCCGACTGATTGGCCTCCGTGGAATGCAATGCGCTGTTAAGCAGGCTGCTCGGCACTGGCTGCAGACTGCTTGTTGTGGCACCAACTCCGACTCCCACCCCCAGGCCAATGCCAACGCCCACTCCTGGCAATGCTGCTGTTGTTGCTGCAGCAGTCGCTGTAATTGCTGCTGTGGGCAGTTTGCTTGGCGAGGTGTTGTTGCTGCTGCTGTTGTTGCTGGCAGTGTTGTTGTTGTTGCTAGTGGTGTTGGTGGTGCCAGTGGCACGCAGTGCCGACTGAAACTGACGCTCATCCTCCTCGTCAAACTCGCTGAGTGTCTGATCCGCAGTCCCAGAGTCAAAGGCTCCCAAAAGATTATTCTGATACGCTTCCTGGGAGGCAGTGCTGTGTGGCGCCTCAAAGCCCAAGTTGTAGGTGCGCATATCCACGGGACCTGGCAGCACGGGCTGCACAATCGCATGTAGGAGAGGATTGGTGGCAGCTGTGGATCCACTCGTTGGCTGTGCTTGTGCCTTGTTCTGGCCTCGCAGCTTGCAGCTAGCATAGCTCGTTGTGGCTGCTCCTGCTGCGCCCGCTGCATTCGGTGTAGTACGTATCTCGAAGCTACGTCGGCGATCACGCAGAGATTGCAAATTCTCCACACCTGGTCCGGCCAGCTCGTCGTCGTAGTTGTTAAACTCGTACGGCGTGCCCACCAGATTGTTGACGATGTGCGTGTTGCTCCCGTAATCCGACATTGGCGGTGGAAGCGGCAAAATGGCACTTGCCGCACTGCCACCTCTGCCACGTCCACGACCACGACCGCGTCCGCGTGTGCCAGCCGAAGCACCACTGCCGCGTGGTGCACGCTGTCGTAGCTTCCCCGTCAAGGTATGCGTCAGCGGATCGTATTTGGGGACTGTAGCGGCAGCCGCAGGAACTGGAACGGGCAGAGGTACAGGAGCTGGCGGCGTTGGCGGTGGCTGCAGCACAGCCGGTTGCCGCGGAGATTTCCCCGGTGACTTGCCCTGCGGCAGCTGAGGTGATTTGTGCTGCTGCTGTTGCTTCTTGGAGCTGCTCCGTTTGTTGGGTGAAACACTTTCCTTGCTCGGCACGGGCACAGGCACTGGAATGGGCATCGTTATGGGCATGGGTAAGGGCACGCTAACGGTCGCGGGTACAGGTTCGAGCGGTACTGACTGAACTGGTGGTGTTGGTGGCATCATTTGCTCGGCACAACTGCTCAACAATGTGCCCGGGTAGGTAGGCATGTTGCCATCCACCGGAGACTGCAGCTGATACTGATGATTTGGTGTTGTGGTCAGCGTCATGTTGGGCGTAGTGTAAGGTGTGCCCACATAGGGTGTACCGGGTTGTTGAGGTGTCACAACATTGCTGCCATAATCCGAAGGCGTTCCCTGCTGCTGCATCATCGCTGCTAGCTGAGGATAAATGCCGCCGTTGTATTGGCTGTTTGGCGTCCGCTGCACATGTGTTGGTGTCGTCTGTTGCTGCTGCTGAGGCGTGCTGTTGCTGTACATGGCCATTGCATCGATGCCATTGACTAACGGTGTATGATTGCCATAGGCGCTGTTGCTGCCGCTATTGTTGTTGTTGCTGTTACTATTGTTGTTGTTGCCAGCAACAACTGCAGCGCTTGCTGGTACACTGCCTGTAGTAGCACCAACCACACCAGCAGCCGCTCCAGCATAGCTATTGAAGAAGCTTTTGTCCATCTGCTGCGCCAATTGACTTGGCGGCTGATCATTGGACTCCGAAACGGAACTGGGCGATGAGCTGCGTCTGGCAGCAATCAAATCGTTCTCATTCCAACGCTGCATGCGTCCAAATGGCGACTGCATTCGCGTGTTCTCGTCGTAATCGCTCAGCTTGTTGTTAACCAATTGGTTGCTCGTGGACGTGGCCTGAGTTGGCAATGATGCTCCCGGTGCTCCTGCTCCGTAGTTGCTCAGATTGTTCTTCACCGCGGCAGCTGCCAAGTCGACAAAGTCTGGCGTTGATGCTGGCGTTGTGGTGGCACCACCAGCAGGGACACTACTCAGATTATTGCCATTGCTGGCCTTATTGTGAAGCAGCTGTTGTTGCTGTTGCTGATGGGGCGATGCTTTGTCCAGGTAACATTGCTGATAGTTGACATTGGTGTAGCCGAGATTATTATTGCTCGTCGTGTTTGTAGTAGGCGTTGCGTTGGGCGTATTGGTTAAACTATTCGCATAGCTGCCACCGCTGTTGGCTGTCATCGGAGAATCCTTGATGGTCATTTGACTAGCCACCGAATTTGGAGCTGAACTGCTAAAGAGACAACTTTGGTGCTGTTGTTGTTGCTGTTGCAGTTCCTTTTGCGCGTGTATAATATCCTCGGGATCAGCAGCATTATGGAATGGAAACACGGAGGGAATGGCTGGGGTCGGTGGCAACAAGTCCATCGAATCCTTGCACTCGTCCAACACATTTTTTCGCTTTGTCTTGCGCAACTTCTCAACCAGATTACGTGTAGCCTGTGCACTGTCCTCGTCGGAGATTTGCTTGCTGCTGCTGCCGTTGTTGCCGCTGAGCAGTGTGAGTGGTCCCGAATTGGGCGGATTGAGCACACTTGCCACGCTGGGTGCCATGTTGGAGGCAAAGTTGTTGCCATACTTGCTGTCCTCCATCTCCAGTATGGTATCCACAATTGGTTGATGCGCTGCATCCAGTTCCAAGGCGGCACACGGCGTTGCCACTGATGGAACTGGTACTTGCAGAGGTGTAACAGACGGCAGCTGTTGTGGTTGTTGCTGTAGCTGCTGTGGCGTCTCCTGTTGCTGCTGGTGGTGTTGCTCACCGGAATTGGAATTCGAGTCCAGCTCAATAATCTCTGGCGGCTCTGGTGGTATCACAGTGACCGCGGGCGATGATGTGGATGCGGAGTACTTGCTTGCATTCGCTAGCAGTTCATTCTTGCGCTCCTCCTCCAGTTCTCGTGCCATCTCCAGTTCGTTAAGCAGATGCTGCGTGTGATGTGTATGCTCCTCTTCCTCGTCATCTTCATCACGCGTGCGTCGTCGTCTTCGCCGCCAGCGACTGCCGCGACGTCTTTCGCTTCGATCACTGCCCGCATCGTCGGATAGCTCGTCATTGGAGGGGGTGGGAGTAGGCGAGGCAGGTAACGGTGCTGCTGGCGGTCGTTCGTCAATGTCCGCAGACAGTTCTGCCAATTTGCTGGCACTGGCCGACAGTTGTGTGTGCGTTGGTGCCGTCGTGAGCTCCTCATCAATGTCCATTGGTTGCTCACCAGCCTCAGCATCTGTTTGCAGCTGTTGTTGTTGTTCGAGCTCCCGTTCTTGCTCCCTTACCCGTTCCCGCTCTTGTTCCCTTTTCTTTTCCTCCTCCTGTTTCCCTCTACTGCTTGACTCCGGCTCTGCAACTGAAATCGGAGTTGGAACTCGTTGCTTTGGTGGCGGTGTGGGCGTTGATGCTGGCGTTGGCGTGGCATTGTTCAGCTGCTGCTGTTTCTTGTCCAGCAATTTATCCAACGCACTAGTTGTTCGCCCGGTGGCCGCTTTGCGTTGAGCTATCTCATGCTCTAGATTTGGTGGCGTCTTCTTGGGTGATTCAGCACGAGATTTGCGTCGGGATGTGCTTACTGACGTTGGCGCGGGTTTCTCCGGACTAGACTTGGCATTAACCGGAGGCACTGCTGGCGCTGGTGACGGAGGTCGGGATTTCGAGTTGCGTGTGGCACGTTTCGATATCTCAGGAGCTGCTGCTGGTTTTACCAGATCCACGAGTGAAGATTTGCGTCGCTGTGACGTTGACTTAGGTGTGGCAGGCACCTGTGGCGACACTTCCGAACCTATGCCCTTCTGCGGCGTGCTCTTTGGCGATTTGGTTGTCGAATTTTGTCTCGTTCGTCCAGCTAAGGGCGTGGTCGGCACTGGCGGCGCTTTGTCTAGGGATTTGCGCGGAGAACGCTTTGGCACACTTGAACTTGAGGTTGCTGAGCCAGAGACTCCTGCTGGCACTGCGGTGGACGCAGTTGTTACTGCTGCTGCTGGCGCTGCTGCAGATGCTGTTGTCGCCTCCTTACGCTTCTCCACAGCATCGCTATCGCTGTCGGAGTCCGTACCGCTGCCGCTGCTCGAGCTATCGCTGTTGCTGCTGGAAGAGTTACTGCTGCTGTCGCTGTCGCCGGAACTGGAGCTAGACAAATTGGGCGCTGCGATGCGTCGTTTGACAGGTGTCTGCTGTGCCTCCTCCTTGGAGCGTCGTCGCGGCGTTCCGCCTTGTGGCTCCTTGACGAGGGAAGCACGGCGTAATGGTGTCGTTTGCTGTTTGCTGGCCGTGGATTTGCTTGAAGGTGTTGTTGTCACAGTGGTTGCTGTTCCAGCTGCTGTTGGCTCCTTGTCGCTGAGCTCATTGACAGCGCTGGAGTCTTGTGTGGCCTTGGCCAAGGCAGCGCCGCTATTCTTCAACTGCTCGGCTGCCTTCTTGGCTGCCTGCCTCTGGGGCACATAGGAAACGGCAAAGTTTTGCAGCTTGGCCAATTCATTGTTCTTGGGGGCGGGCGTGGTAGTTGCAGTGGATGCGGATGAAGAAGCAGAAGCGGATAAAGTGTTGACTTTCTCTTTTTCCTTTTCTTTTTCCTTGTCCTTTTCTCTTTCCTTCTCCTTTTCTCTTTCCTTCTCCTTTTCCCTGTCCTTTTGCACCTTTGGTGGTCGCCCGCGTTTTCCACGCTCCGCCGTAGTTTCGCCCGCCGTTTTCCCCGTGCTCTTCTGAAGCTCCTTTGGTCGTGCCTTGTCCACCTCCGCGGCTCGATGGCTGGAATCCTTCGTTTTGCTTTTAGCGCTACTGTTGCCAGCACTGGCATTCACATTGCTACTTAGCTCCGGATCACGCAAGCGATCCGAAACATCCGGCAGCAAAGCTGTGGCGAGATTCGTCGAGATCCGCATGTTTTCGGATGCCTTTTTCGCTGCTTGCCGCTGTGGAACCACCAACAGATCCACCGCTGAAAAGGCTGATGTTGCATTGCTTTTGCTGTTGTTCGCTTTGTTGTTGCCCTTTGATTTGTTTGTTGTTGTTGCGGTTGCAGCTGCCGCCAATGAGGCAGCTGTGGTACCTGGCACAAATTCTTTCATGGCTGCCTTGGTGCGTATCGTTTGCTGATTCTGCGAATCGCTAACATTACTCTCAGCCGCAGCATGTTCCTCCGCATCGCCATCCTCCTCTTCGTGCTCTTCATTGTGCCCCTCCTCGTGTCCTGTCGTCGTCGACGAGCTATCCGAGTCTGAGTAAATGTGATGGCCTAATTTTCGACTTGGCCCCGTAGCTATTCCAGAAGTTGCTGTCGCGGATGCGCTGCTGGAAGATATTGTATTGCCCGTCGAGTGCTGACCGTGAGATTGACGCTCGGCAGACTTCAGCGGAAGTAGTTCCTCACTCTCATCGCTGGACAGACTGCCGGCATCTTGTTGCTGCATTTCCTTGTCCATCTGAGCAAGTCCACATGTCGTTGCCGCAGTTGTCGTTGCTGTTGTTCCATTACTGGAAATCTTCCGACGCGCCGACGTTCCCGTTGTTGCTGGTGCTGTGCTTGTGGTTGAGGTGGTGCCTGTTGCTGCTCCTCCCGCTGTTGTGCTGTGCTTTGACTTAGATGCTTGGGATTTAGCAGGTACTGCTGACTTATTAACGCGCTGCTTGTTGCTTTGCTCTCGTTCACGATCCCGTTCCCGTTCACGATTCCGAACCCGTTCACGTTGCCGTTCATCTTCTTCGTCGCTGGAGGAACTACAACTGGTGCGGGCACCACCAGACGCCGCAGACGCACACGCAGCTGCTTCACTTTGACGTCGTTGCCGTTGTTTCTGTCGCTGATCGACACTTCTGGAGTAGGACTGCTTGCGAGATTTGGCGATTGCTGTGCTGGATTTATTGTTGTAGCTGTTGCTATCGCTGCCGGAATCGCTGGCAGAGCCACTGGCACTTCCTGTATCTGAGGAGGAACTGCTGCTGGCGCTGCTACTGCTGCTACCGCGCGCCGAGCTGGAATCACCCGATGACGAACTGCCGCTAGACGTAACGGCGGACGCAGGAGCAGCATCTGCTGATGATTTACGATGACTCGACGATTTATGGTGGCTCGACGTCGCCGTCGCTGCCGAGACGCTCTTCGAGGCACGCCTCCCCGCACACGGCATCGCCGTGGACGCCATTGTTGTTGGCGCCCTTGGCGAGCCTCGTGGCTTGTTGGCCTTATTAGCCGTTGTATTGGATGTTGTTGTTGTTAATGATGATGTTGTTTTTGTAGTTATTGCACCATTGTTTAGTTTCTTTTTGGGCGAACCCTTGACCGCCGCTTGTTTGCGCTTATTGGGTGATTGGGAGGCGCGTCCACGTGCCTGCATCTTGCCCATGAGTTGCTCCAGTACATAGTCTAAGCTCTGATACTGCGCCGGCACAGTTTGCTGATCCGTTGAGCTATAGAAACGATCATATAGCGTTGGTCCATCGTTCGCATAGATAATAGCATCTGTATCCAAAGCTGGAATTTGCTGTTGTTTATTGCTGCCACCCTCCGTTGTATGTTGCACTGCCTCATCGAGTACTCCCAACTGCTTGTAGAACACTTGCTCGCGCAGCTTGAACAGCGAACGGGAAAGCTTTTCACGTCGACTAACCATATAGCAGAGATTACGCACACGCTCCAGGTCTTGACGCAAATGCACCACCAGTTTGTGATTCTCGAGATCCTGTTGCTCCTGTTTGCGTGCCAGCATTTCCACATCCTCTGATTTGGGCGGTATTAACTCACGATTGTGCCGTGACTTTCTCTTCAGCTTCCAGTAATTATAAATGGCCACAATCGCATCCTCATCCACATCAAATAAATGGCAGCTAATGTCATTGATATTCACGTGCTTATCAAACTCCGCCTCCACCTCCTAGTAGATAATATACATTACAAATAAAGTAAAAGGGGCAAGGATTTGAAAAAAGAGAAATGGGAACACTTACCTGCAAGCGCTGAGCACGTGCCTGATTGCGCTCCTCGGAGGTCATATCGTTCTTCCGATGATGATTTTTACGTCTTCGATGATCCTCACCCTTGCCACCAGGAGTGTTGCTGCCATCGCCAGCATTGCCGCTGGTAGCGAACTTGTTGTTCTTGTGCATGCAACTTGAAGCAGATGTATGATGACTGCTGGCCTTGGCTCCCTCCTTTTTGCCCTTGCTCATGCTATGCTTTTGGCAATAGGATCGCAATTTAACACCATCCTCGGCATTGCCCTCTTCGATGATGGCACGCATCTCGAGACCGTGTTGAAAGGCGCAGGTCACATGGTATGCAGTCTTGCAGGTCTTAACTGAACACTGAATGCAGCTGCCGACACGCTCTCGACACAATACACAAATCAATGACCAGCGACTTTGCGGAATGCTTGAGATTTTTGTTATCGGCTCCATGCGATCAACACAGCCAATGCTCACTTCCGGTATCCAGAGAGCACACGAGACATGCGCCCAATGTTTGCCTGATTTATTTGATTTCATAGCGCCGCCTTTGTTCGGACATAGCACACAATCCGGCTTAATACCCATAGAACAGGTGCGACAAAGCCATTGTCCTACAAAACCAAGCACCACATATTATATTATACAGTTTAATATTATGATTAATGCTGAACTTACCTGATGGAATCGCTGTAATGCCGTAACAAGCCTGATGCACACAGATGTTGCAATTATCACAGAATACCATTTCGTTGGCCTCCTCAGAGTCGGGCGATCGGCAGACATCACATATAACATTCTCATCAAACTCAATGCCCAATCCCTCCTCCTGCTTAAGTATGACCTGAATTTGCTCCCAGCAACGCACCTGTTTAATTAAGACATTCAATTTAAATGCTATACATATTTAAATATTATTTCGTTATATTTACCTCTAGCTCCTCGATGACACGCTCAAACTGCGTTTCGTTAATGGGAAACGCGCCGCATTGGGCACGGTCTCCATTATAGAGTCGCAGCCAGGCCTCATCGATTGGATCTATATCATAGGCACATGTGTTCTCCGCCAGGGCAACAACATTTGTCAAACAATGCAGATCCGGCGAGTAATGTTCGTCTTTGGTGATGCGCAGGAAACGATTTTTTGGACTACGAAACAAATAAAGTAAGAAATGTTAAATATATGATATGATATATAGAGTATTTATAGCACCAAAATGCTCATTATTTATTAACACTCGTAAGCCAAAACCACTTACAGCTTAAAGTCATGCGCTGGCGACACAATTGGCTCTGACAGCACATAAACACACGGCTCGGGCAGCGAATCGGGATTAACGGGAACCTGTACACCCTTTTCCCATTCCTGTTTCCATTGATCGGTTACAATCAGATACTCGTAGTTGGCCAATGGCTCTGAGTCTGGCAATTTCATTGCGCTAATGAGATCCTTGCTAAAATTTGTGAATTCAAAGTAGTTATTATAATATTGTATCAATTTAGATAAAGGGAAACCCAGGTTAATTAAACAGGATTACTGGGGATTTTAAGTACACATACCGATACAGTTCAGCTGGCGCTTCTGTTGAGCTGCGATTGTAGATGCTCGACATTTTAATATCGGCCACGGAGCGTGCTTGCCACGTACTGTTGTTGCTATTGTTGTTGTTATTGCTATTGCTGTTGTTGCCCTGCGTTTTACATTTACTGGCCGATTTGGCCTTGGCCGGCAGCTTAGTTGTTGTTGTTGCTGTTGACTTGGCCTGGCTGGGATCATTTTGCTCCAACGCTGCAACTGTTGCTGCCGCTGCTGCTGCTGACGCGGATGTTGTTGCAGTCGTTGAGGCTGTTGCTGCCGTTGCCGTTGCAGCTGCTGGCGCACCATTGGGCGGTCGACCTTTACGTCGCTTTGTGGGCGGCGGTTGCGGTTCTACATCCTGTCGCTGCTGCTGCTGCGGTGGCGGTTGCAGCTGCAACTGCTGCTGATTACCGCGTTTACCTCTTTGTGACATTTTTCATTGGTGTTGTGTTTTGTGTGTTTTGTTTTCTTTGTGTGTTTTGATTGGTTTTCTTAGCTTGTGCTACTTAGACCTCCGCGCGTTTGCTTCTAATGTCTGCCAAGTGCGACCTATAAGGATGAGCAGGAAATGAGAAAAGTTTCAATCAGTTAATAAATAATTCATAACTTTAATATTTTATTTTGAAAATAAAATAAATTAATAAACACTTACTACATGCTTAAGGCCACAATTGACGACACCACAACCTCTCTTCTTGCTGGCTGGTCTTGTTATTATTATTAATATTATATTTATTGTTGTTGTTGTTGTTGTGCTGCTGCTGCTGCCGCCCGTGTAACATGGACGCCGCTGCCGCTGCACCAGCACTAATCTCGAGTAGCGCCGCCACTTTGCAGTCTGTGCCGTGCACTTGCTATAAGCAATAATGCCGCGCTCTCCCGCTCCCCCTTCGCTTTTGTTTTTCTCTTCAATTCGTTTGATTATTTTGTTTTCGCACGCACTTAGTATGATCAATGTTATTAAGTCACTGCCCGCTTTAATTATGTGGAACAAGTCTAAACATAAGAAAGTTTATTATTATTTCTTACTACAAACTTCAGTTTGCACATTTTTTTGCAAATTTCTTGTACATTTTCTATGCATTTTTCGTCACAAAAAATACACAAAAAAAAGAACTGAAACAGGCAGCAAAACGGAAAATAGAAAATCGCTATACACATTCAAAAAGCTGACTACTGTGAAACGCAATCATCAAATGCCATCCCAAAATCAATCTATCTCGCACGCTCGTTTTAAGGGCGCGCGCTTTTATTATATAGGTGCGAGCGGGACGCAGGTGGCTTGCGTGTTGCAGCCGTCAGCTTTTGTGCGAACGTCTATATTCCGCTCCTCAACGCACTGCTCCCCCTCTCATTCACATTCGACGTTTTTGCACCTTTTTTTTCCAACTTTTTATTGTAGTTTTATTATTTGTTTTTGGAAATTGCACATTTTTAGAAGGTTTTTTAAATGATGCCCGTGCCCGCTGGTTAGCATTGTCGCCACATTTGTTGCTTTGTTTGGCTGTTTTGGTTGTCGCGTTCGAGCGAATTTTGATTGGATATATTACTCTGGGCTTTGCTTTTGCCGCCGCAGACACACACGCGAGCAGTTGCTAGTGCTTCAAATGGACACAGTAAATAAATTACACGTTACGTTTATTATGCACTCGCGTTTCGCGCAATTGGCATAATATTTGCGACAAATATGCAATTTTTACGGATTATTTACAAGATTTTCTTCTCGGTTTCGTTTTCTACGTCTGCCATTTTGCTTTTCGGCTTATCGATTATTAGAGCTGTACCGGAATCGATTATCGATATCTGCATTAATTCACAATAGTTCTAATGTATTATCGAAACAGCATCTGCTGTCGAAATCGATTTTCTGCCAACAACTATCTATATAAATTCAAATAAGAAATACAACACATCGCAGTCTAGGTAATTAACTAAATTTATGTACAATTGCGAAATTGATGAAAGTCTGCTACGTCAGTTAACGTCACAGACTTTATAATAAAATCGGCGATGGTTGCGCCGATAGCATTTACAAGTTATCGAATGGTCAACAACCACTAACGTAAAAAAGCAAAAGGAGAGAATATACGGAGACAGTAAATCAACAATTCGCACAAATTTTACATCATTAAAAGTAATGTAAGCATTCGACTGAAAGAAAATAGTTATTGCGACTTACAGATTACAAATCAGATAAGCTTCTAGACAACTAAAAAAGAAGCAGCAAGCACAATACAAACATACAAATGCAAATGTATTTCTTTGTCTGCAGTTTACTGGAATAATCTTCAAGTATTTTGAATCGAGGGTGCACAACACAGTGCAAACGAAATATATTTCGAAAAATGTCAACAACTCCAAATTCGAATAGTAGTGGTAGCAACAATAATAATCCAGGTAACAAGCAGCAGCAGCAGCAACAGGACACCTATAGCGACAGCAGCAGCATTGAGGAGAATCTTGAGGCGGCGGAGGAGCGCAGACGGCGAATACTAAAGAATCGCAGTCGCAGCAGCACCTACATGCAAAGGCAACAGCAGCAGCACAGCAACATTATGAGTGTCTCAAGTGGTGCCATTTCCAAACATGACAAATCCATGACACCCTCCACAAGCAGCGCTGCCGCCGCCGTTGCAGCTGCAGTGCGTCTTGGCCCACCAGAGCGTATATCAATGCTAGTGGATGGCGTTAGATTCACCGTCGAACAGACACTGCTCACAGCCCATCCAAATACCATGCTAGGCACAATGTTCGGCTCCGGTTTCCAGTTTGTGCATCCAAACGAGCGTGGCGAGTATGAGCTGGCCGATGGCATCTCTCATTTAGTATTCCGTGCCATACTCGAATACTACAAGAGTGGTGTGATACGCTGTCCGCCCACAGTTTCGGTGCCGGAGCTAAAGGAAGCTTGTGATTACCTGCTGATACCGTTTGATGCCACTACAGTGCGTTGCCAGAATCTAAGTGAGTATGTTTATAGCAGTTGTTGCAAACGGACGGTGTCTCTTAGTTTTGTGCCGTCTGCTTTGCTCTCTTTTTCTTCCCCCTTTCGTTTTTTGTCTCCATTTGTCATGCTGACCACACGCCTCTGTTGATTTTCTAATACACCAAAAGGAGGCCTGCTCCATGAGCTGAGCAATGAGGGCGCACGACAACAGTTCGAGGTCTTTCTCGAGGATCTAATATTGCCGCTAATGGTGGCATCGGCACAACGCGGCGATCGGGAGTGTCATGTTGTTGTGCTGCTTGACGACGACATGGTCGATTGGGACGAAGAGTTTCCTCCTCAAATGGGGGAGGAGTACTGTCAGAGTAAGTCCTTTGCATTCCGGATTAATCGGTCCACAACTAACCAATGGGATTACTTAAGCTGTTCACAGCACTGCCATGCACAGGTTCTTCAAGTACATCGAGAATCGCGATGTGGCCAAGCAGGTGATGAAGGATCGTGGCTTAAAGAAGATACGCTGCGGCATTGAGGGCTATCCAACGCACAAGGAGAAGATACGTCGTCGGCCCGGAGGACGAGCCGAAGTCATTTACAGCTACGTCCAGCGTCCGTTCATACACATGTCGTGGGAGAAGGAGGAGGCCAAAAGTCGTCATGTGGATTTCCAGTGTGTTAAATCCAAGTCAGTTACGAATCTCGCCGAAGCGAACGCTGATCCACCTCTCGAATTGGATGCTAGTAAGTTAACTATGTCCATTAATTGCTTCCACAAGTGTAGTAACATCTATTTTCTATTTCATTTGTAGGTGGAAATCCCATTCCTCCACCAGCTATAGCCGTGGTAAATGCTCAAGCCAACAATGCGGACATGGCGGCCATCGCAATCGTCGGCGTAGGCGTCGCTGCAGACGCAGTTGCCGCTGTTGTGGCCGTGGATGAAGCCGCCGGCGGCGTTGTCATGTTAAACGATCTGGAGCAGGCGGCTGCAGTCGCTGCTGCTGGTGGTGGTCCAGGCATCGTTGATGAGCATGTGTAGAGATTGGGCCCCAAGGGCAATATACACACAAACTCACACATACTACTACTGCCATGTTAGAGCTACACATATACGCACTCGGAACGCGCTTTTTACGTTTTCATCCCAAAAATTTTGTATACGCAATTAAAAAATAAACGAAAAAAATACGAACCATTTATATAAATCTTTCTACAAACTGGGGATTACACTGTGAATAATAGCAATACACCTTAAACAACCCATCCGATATTAAAAAACATATTAAAGCCATTGAATCTTAAGCTCCATCAAAGGATTCGCGTTCGCCCTGCGATAGCGAAGAAGTTTCCCAGTTCAGGGATCTTTCTATGGCCATTTTCCACTTCTGATAGCGAAGATTTCGCTCCGCGGACTTAACCTTTGGCTTGATAGCTTTACGAACTTCGGATTTAGAGAGCGGTCCTTCCATGACATAGTCCGGTTCCACTGCCTTGTAGGCTGCCATAGCAGCTCCCTGAAAAACCACAGATTACACATGTATATCCATAAAAGCATTAAAGTCTTACCAATGCTGTGGTCTCGGCAATCTTAGCACGTAGCACATGAATGCCAACCAGATCTGACTGCAGCTGTAGGAACAGATTGTTAACGGTCATGCCTCCATCAACCATTAGCTTGGCAAGCGGAATTTTGCAATCTTTGTGCATAGAGTCGAGAATGTCGCGTACCTGGAAGCACACGGCTTCCAAAGTGGCTCGAACAATATGCTCACTGGTCGTCTCCTCGCTCAGGCCACAGATAACGCCGCGGGCATCCTGATTCCAGTAGGGGGCATACAATCCATTGAAGGCCGGCACAAAGTACACATCCAACGAGTTATCCACTGTGCTGGCCATCGATTCAATTTGACCCGTATTTTGGATAAGACCCAGATTATCTCTCAGCCAATTGAAGGCAGCACCAGCTATGGCGACGCTCCCTTCCAGCGCGTAATATGGCGATGCATTGCGCCCAAGCTGATAGCCCACTGTGGTGAGTAGGCCGTGCTGAGAATGCACAATCGAGGGTCCAGTGTTATACAAAAGGAAGCAACCAGTGCCATAAGTGGCCTTCGCCTGTCCCTTGGCCAAGCATTGTTGACCAACCAGCGCAGCCTGTTGATCTCCCAAGTCAGCTGTAATGCTAATGCCCTTGAGCACACCACTGGCAATGTCGCCAAAGCGCTCAGAACTGGAGCAGATCTCAGGAAGAATGCTATTTGGCAGCCCAAAGAACTTGAGCAAATTGGGATCCCATTGCAGGGTCTCGATGTTCATTAGCATCGTTCGAGAGGCGTTGGTGACATCCGTCTTGTGGACGCCTCCTTTAACGCCACCGGTTAGATTGTACATGAGCCAAGTATCGATGGTACCAAACATGGCATCGCCGTCATCCATGGCCTTCTTCACAGTGGCCACATTGTCGCGCAACCAGCGCAATTTTACGCCGGAGAAGTACGGGGAAAGCGGTAAGCCGCACAGTGGACGCAAGTAGTTAATGTTTCGTGCATTGTTTGGTATCGTTTTAAGTAAATCCTCCACAGTGCTGGTAGTGCGGTTATCCAGCCAAATGATGACATTTGACAGCGCCTCACCCGTATTCCTATCCCAGATAACAGTGGACTCACGCTGATTGGTAATACCAATAGCCACGATATCCTGTAATCAGATGTAAATTTATAAAATATTAGTATATAGTATTTAACTTAAGCTTTAAGTATTTTTTTTTTATTACTTTTCTATATTGCTTGACCTTAAAATAACCTAAGCTAATATTTGAATTCCAATGCTTTGGCGCTTAAGTAATTTGTCTACTTCCATAATTTTTCCGCTTTGGTTGGGTGTGGTTACACTGAGCCAGCGCAAAAAGGCAGTAAACAAAGTACAGAGAGAGGAAAAAAACTGGTGATAAGAAAACAGGGCCGAAAACGACGTAACGAAATTCGTAGGCGATTTAATTACCGTTTTCCTGTTTCGTTTCCAATGTCAAATTCAGTTAAAATTCTCTGTCGAAAAGTCGCCAGCTTCACGACCTACAGCCCGCACCAGCAATTACGGAACATCATGGCAACTGGAGCGATGGCTAAGAAAAGTGCCGCAATTGTTGCCGTTGGCCAAATGTGTGCGACGGACAACAAAGAGGACAATATGCGACAAGTAGAGGAGCTGGTTAAACGGGCCAAGGCGAGGGAGGCCAAGATGCTTTTTTTGCCCGAATGCTGTGACTTTGTGGTCAAAGATAAAAGTCAATTACTCTGCCTGGCGGAGCCCCTAAATGGCCAACTGATGACCAAATATCGCGAACTAGCCAAGTGCAATCAAATTTGGTTATCACTGGGTGGTCTGCATGAACTGCCGTCATCTGAACAAGAAAGTAACGAACCTACGAAAACCTACAACGCCCATGTGCTGGTCAATGACCAGGGCGACGTGGCTGCTGTCTATCGCAAGTTGCATCTGTTTGATGTGCAGACGGAGGAGTTTAGCATGATGGAATCCTCGTATGTGGCAGCGGGCAAGAGCCTAGAGCGTCCGGTGGCCACGCCTGCCGGACTTATGGGCATGCAAATCTGCTACGATCTGCGTTTTGGCGAGACAGCGTTACTGCTCCGCAAACTGGGAGCCCAACTGCTCACCTATCCATCCGCTTTCACATATTCGACGGGCAAGGCGCATTGGGAAACTCTGCTGCGGGCACGTGCCATTGAGACACAATGCTATGTGATAGCAGCTGCTCAACAGGGTTGGCATAATCCCAAGCGTCAGTCGTGGGGACATGCCATGATCATCAGTCCCTGGGGCAAAGTACTAGCGGACTGCGGCGAAGAGGAGCTGTGTGTGGCAACTGCAGAAGTAGATACATCCGTACTGGAGAAAATCTACAAGAGCATGCCTTGCTTCGAGCATCGACGCAACGACATCTACAGCCTCACGGCATTTAATTTGAAGCTTCCTGAGGCAGACCAGGCACAGGATCGAGCTTTTGCTACCAACACCGTGGACAAAAGGACCATATTCTATGAATCCGAGCATTGTTATGCCTTTACCAATCTGCGTTGTGTCGTGGAGGGACATGTCCTGGTATCCACCAAGCGTGTGACACCGCGTCTTAATGGACTCAACTGTGCCGAGGTAACTGATCTGTTTGCCACTGTCTGCATGGTCCAAAGAATGCTGGAGAAAATATACGGAACCACTTCGGCTACTGTGACGGTGCAGGATGGTGCCCAAGCTGGACAGACTGTGCCGCACGTTCACTTCCATGTAATGCCACGACGAACTGGAGATTTCGGGCACAACGATCAAATCTATGTGAAGCTGGAGGATCATTCAGAGAATATGCCACCACGAACGCTCCAGGAACGCATCGACGAGGCGGAAAAGTATCGTTGCTATCTGCACTCCAATAGCTAGCCAAATAATATTGTAAATTTCCATTGATTTTACGTATAAATGTGATTGACAGTAAAACTCTTGACGGCAAATGAAGCCCTATTTCTGTGCCTTTCCACCTGCCATCTCACCTGGATCTTTCCACCGAGTGCTAGTAGTTTTTGGCAAGCCCCTTCGATACACTCGTTGACAGTGCTGACTATGAGCTGGGGATCCTGTTCACACCAGCCTTCCTTGGGAAAGATCGATGGCACTTCGATCTGGTGGAAGCAAACGATGTCGTCGGTGCCGGCATGGAATATCATGAAGCGGGCGGATGTGGTGCCCTCATCAATGGCGCCGACAAACGGGCCCGACAAGATCGATGCGCTATCTTTATCACTATCCATTTTCGTTAGTTATTTATTGCCTTATTACGTATTCGCACCACAAAACAAAATAACAGAAAACTTTTAAATTAAAGGCGAACACTTGAGCGATCCGATCTGGTCTGGGCTTTTGCAATTCAATTACTGTTCGATTATGTTGGGCGACATGGCTTGTCGTTTAACGCGATAAGAGATAAGGTCCAGCCCCTTCGGTGTTAAAAGCTTTCGACGTGTACTCTGTCCCCAGTTTAATGCACTTTAAATTTGTTTTCTTAACGTTATTAATTTGTTGCGAATAAGTGTGCAAAGGCGGATTGCGAAATTTAACTATTATGTGGCAACGTCATCCAGAAATATGTTTAAATACTTAACCGATGACTAACTAATTTTACTACATCACAATTTGTACATTATCTATTAAATAATTTGTTTTTCTTTAAATTTATTTGGCAATCGAAAAGAGTAGCGCACACCTTTTGGCAACACTGACATGTAGTGTGTCCACACTTGTATAAAAAAAACTGATTTGTGGCATTTTATGGTTTGCCATGTGCGGGCACACTGTTGCACACGAATTTCTCAGCTGGTTATGGTAAATGGCAAGATTTTGTTTGCCGCCATAAGCCATGTCCATATCAGAATCACATTGCGCTGGACTCCGTGATCTGCTCGTTAATGAAAGAAATACTCCAATATTGCTCCAGCTGGCCAGGAGCATCACAAAAAATGTCTGCATCATTGAGGAACCCGAAGGTAAACAACTCTTCCCAACAATATAAAATATAAACAATTCTGACATTTGTAGAGGCGCTTGGCTACATAACAGCGCATGGTGAGGATATCCACAAATTGCTACATAAGCGCCACATAACAAGGGATATACTGTTTAAATATTTACACACAAGACTGCCGGGTACATCAACTGATTTTACCAAAGCCGATTTGGTTATGAGAGTGATTCAATACTGGGATCGACAGTTGACACTAACAACAAAAACGGTAGCTTCGGGTCAAGGGGATGATTTGAAATCTATAACCACAGTTGATACATATAAGGATCATAATGAACAGGATTATCCCATACATCTGATGGCACGCAAATTTGGTGAATGGTTCTTTGAAAAGTTCAACGCGAACAGCTTAAATCCAACGGATATTTGGGGCGATGCCGTCTTGCAGCTTCGGGTGATAGCAGATGATGGGACTAACGATTTGGAGTGTTCCAGTGCTGAAGACGTGGTAAACGCATTAGTTGCCGCTAAACAGCAATTTGGCTTCTACTTCAATCCTAATCTATCGCACTCTGGCGTCCAGGGACGTATTGATGCCTATGGTCAGGTTGTAGTCCTCTGTTGCGGCACACTGCACACAACCGACAGGAGCGTCGGGGTCTTTGAATGCGCCTTTGGTCTGCTGCGGGATCCCCACGCTTGCAACAACTGGAAGCCAAAGAAATTCAAGTGTTTGCTCCGCAGTGCACTGATCCCACCACAACTACACACACTCTGCAACAGTGAGACGCTCCAGGCGGCACTGGCGTTACCAACACCTAACGATACTCTGGACTAACTCCTAAGACTGCTCCGATTTATGATGGTCTGTGAGTCAGCGTCACGTTTATATTTATTTTCATTTGGTTCATACATCTAGACCGTTAAGAAAGGCATGAAAACTTGACCTAAATAACCAATAAGTCTGTTCAATTTGTCACTAAATGTATAGTTTAAAAACTAGATTAATAAAAATTTAAGTTTTCAAATTTGGCATTGGATTTTATACAGACTTACTGGTAAATTGGCTAGTCAAGTTGTGATTAATACTTTACCTGATTCAAGTTTGCCTTTTTTCAAGTGGTTCAAGTAGTTTTTCTCCTGGTACCTAGGGGAAATATATAGGAGAAGCAATCTCAGTAAAACTGACGATTTTATAAGGATATACAACTTACGCCCGAAGTGGAATTGTCTCAGTTTTTCAAGACGCACAGTTTCCACAAAGGCATTTTCGCCAAGTTGCTGCAAGTTCAAAGAAAACAACACCATTAAAAGTTGTTGATTGACTCAAAATCAAAAAGAAATTAGAAGAAATTGAAATGAACATTAGTTGGTAAATAAATAATAGAAAATCTGGCACTGGATAGCATTGGGTGGTTAATTGTTTTTGCACCCAAAGAATAAGTTATTACCAGTTGTTCAACTGCTCAGTACGCCGTGTATGTTTCTTCCTGACGAGATCATTGGATCATCGCTGGTCCACTGAAACGGTATTGATTATTAATAACAATTTCTATTGATATGCATATAATATATATGTATATGTTGTTATGTGGGAGTATTTGTTCTGTTTTCCATACATGCATATAATATATACAATATATATTGTATATCAAGTACTTAAGCGTTATACTTATGGAAAGATATAAGCACACACATTATAACAATATGATCAATCACTTTGTTATTTCGTCAGACAAAGCACGCGTAAAAGTACAACAAAAACCACTGAACTTATGTACATTTTCATATATATAATCTTTCGTATATATAATAATTGTAGTTTTCTCTATATATATTTATATAGATATATATATTCTAAATGTGTCAGGATGATGTGGATACTTGAGTCTGGTGAAATTGTTTTCGTTTTGTTTGGTTTTAGAGTTTTCTTTTTTAATAACGATCGATAACTTGTAACTAATATCGCTAACGAAATTGCTTACGGTCTAGGAAATATTGAATTACGTTTATTCTGTTGTCTCATCTACATTTTCTCCTGTATAAACGGATGCATTAGCGCCTGATTGAGCGATATACGCTTGCCGGGATCAAGGGCAAACATATTCTCCAACAGATCTTTGAGTTGTGTGACCTTACGGTGCTGATCTTCAGGTAGATTCTGATCTGCAATAAGTTCCTGCTGCAAATTTCGAGAAGGCTTCAAAACTGGCATCACAACGATCTTTTCCTGTGGAATCACAAACAATAAATATATTGGTTTAGCTACTTAATATATGTATATCAACTTACTCGCTCCGTTAGCTTGTCAATCTCGTGGTAGAGGAAATTACAACTCTGATCAAAGTGCTGCTCTCGGAATTGTCCTTTACGCACAATGCGATTGGGTATTTTACCCTTGACATCCATAAAGAACTTGAGCATCTGGTTATTGCTTTTGCCACTGAAAAGTATTTTGCCAGTATACAGCTCGTAAATGGTACAACCTGCTGACCACGTATCGATACCATAGTCATAGGGTATGCCCAAAATAATTTCGGGTGCACGATAGAAACGTGACACCAAATAGGGTGTTATCTCGTTCTCACTGATGCCTGAAGCGGATCCAAAATCGCACAATTTCAGTATTAGATTATTCTCATTGACCAGAATATTATCGGGCTTGATGTCTGCATGTAA
This sequence comes from Drosophila nigrodunni, assembly GCA_020829145.1. Taxonomy (NCBI): domain Eukaryota; kingdom Metazoa; phylum Arthropoda; class Insecta; order Diptera; family Drosophilidae; genus Drosophila; species Drosophila nigrodunni. The sequence continues at coordinate 7,297,553 of JACVCZ010000007.1, read as the reverse complement.
AATTCCAGTCTTTTTCAGCAATTTAAGTGCCAAGAACAACTGTTGAGTATAACTGCGCACGGCTTTGATGTGAAGACCCACATTCTTGCCGTACTTTTTGAGTACTTCGCGTAGATTCATAGCAAGTGGTTCAAAGACCATGCAAAGATGCTGAAAGTAGAGTTATATTAGTAGAGGCATAAGAAATTTTAGCTTAAATACGAACCTGTTTGTGAAAGAAGTGACGATATAAGCGCAGGCAATGAAACCGATCGTCAGGATCGGCATCATTCAGTTTCTTTAGAATTTCCAGCTCTCGCAGACCAGTTTTGTGCCTGTTGCGAGTAGAAGAATTAGTACAATTGGTTAAATGAAAATAATGGTAGTAGATTTATATAGTTCACTGAACTTACATGATCTCGTTGTTTCTTATAATTTTGATGGCCACATTGGCAGCACCACGTGCCTGATCACGACCACGGACCACATTACTGAAGACTCCCTGTCCGGTATAGCCGCTCACAAGGTAGCGATTGTCCAGGACCTCACCAATGCGTACTCGATAATAGCCCTCGGCATCGTCCCAGTTGTCGGTCAGCGCGGGATTCTCGATTTGATGCTTGCTGTGCACAATTGTGCTAGGCGACTAGAAGAGATTAGATAAAAGAAAAGCATTAGAAACGTTCAGGCTTCCTTTGGGCGCCGGAGACATTTACAAGCCTGCGACTCACATCGAAATTGGAATCCACATCCTGATCGGCAAACATGTCCCAATCGTTGCGTTTTTCCTTAACAGCATTGATCTTGGTGGCACTGGCATCAAATTGCTCCGAGGACTTTAGATCTTCCTGTGGCTCCTCGTCCTCATCCTTGTCTCGTAGTGTCGGTGTTGGAGTACGTTGTCTGGAGTCCAGTCTGGACGAAACTGGAGAAGTGCTTCTCGATTCGTACGAGTTGGACTTGCGAGGTGTCGGGCTTGTCGTGCGCGATTCCTGTTCATTGGTGCCCAGTTTCTACACGAGATAGTTTAGAGATGAAAATCAGTTAATCGATCTTAATCATGGTTTGGGTGTAGAATTACCTTTAGTAGCTCCTCTCGCTGCTTGCGACGCATTTCAATAATGCGCTCCTCATCATCGTCATCTTCATTGATGTCTATGTCCAGGCTAGCTTCTTCATCACTGCTCTCCTTCTCATGCATCTTTTGACCCTCGCTCAGCGATCCCTTGTAGCGATCCCGCTCTCCAGCACCCACGCCATTGCCAGAGCTACGTGCTCCGCGTCCACCACGATCGCCACCACGGTCCTGCTCCTGCTGTCGCTCCCGTTCACGCCGCCTGTCCGACTCAAACTTACTGCGACTGTGTGAACGGGGACGATTCCAGCGCTCACGATCCCGTTCTCTTTCACGCTCCCGCTCTCTTTCTCTGGGCCGTCCTCCACGCTCCGGCGCCTGGCGATTATCTCTGTCAGGCTTACGGTCACGATCTCTATCCCGACTATGCTCGCGACGTTCACGCTGCTTGTCCCGATTTATTTCCTGTCGCAGGTCCTCCATGTTCCTGTTGTACTCTTGATGATGACGTCTCTGGTCGCCTCGACTGTGCTGCTGTTGCTCTACACGCCGGCGCGGCGAACGGCTTTGTTGCTCTCGAGGCACACGCTCGCGGGAACGTCGATCACGAGCATCCCGAGGCTGCTGTCGTCCAGAGGGGTCATCGCGTGCACGACTTCTGGGCTGATTGGCTGCGGGTGAGGACTGACGTCGTCGCTTCTCTGGTGTGGGCGAAGGCGATCGCTGACCACCGCTAGAATCATCCAATAATATAACATCGGATTCGTTTGAGTTATGGATGCTAGATTGTTTATTATTAACATGTTTACTAGTTGCAGTTGACAGCGATGCTGCAGACTGCGAGTTCAGCCTACGCTTCGGCGCCTCGATAGCTACTGCTGCCGCCAACTTGGACTGCTGGTCTCGCTCTCGCTCACGTTCACGCTCACGCTGGTGTTGCAGCTGCTGGTGGCGTCCTCGGTCGGCGCTCTCATCGCGCAGCCGCTTGACCAACACCGAATTGGAGCGACTTTCATCACCCTCGGTGTCGGACATGTAGGCGCCTAAGCGTGCCTGCAGCAAAGCCTTTTGCTTCATTAGTTCCTCCAAGTTGAGCTCATCGTCGAGCTTGGGAGGCAAGACCGGACTAGCCACATCGACGAGTCTGAAAAATACAGGAATTAATAATTATAACCATTACACTTGAATTCGTTCATTTAATTTCGGCCTGTTTCCATAGCAACTCTGTTCAGTTTTCCACCGAATATATTACCCTCTGCACTGGTTATAACAAAACGTTTACATTACTTACACTTCACTTTCACTGCCTGAACTGGCCACCTCGAGCACGGGCACCACTTTATTCTGAATGGTCTTCGTTATCTCCTCGACTAAACTGCACGGATCTGTGTGCATAGAGGATTTCATAATGCGAAGATCGGCTCCATTTTGAGCAGATTTAGTTGTACTGCGTTCACGGCTGGCAGCCTGCATAATTTCCGTGAATTTATTGCTAAGGCTTTGACCGCCGCTAAGGGAGGAAGTGCGTTGTTGTTGCTGCTGGAGTTGTTGCTTGTCGGATGCATTCGAGGATTCACTGTGCCGCCGATGGCGCTTCTTTGCTTTCTTGTGCTTCTTGTGCACCTTATCACTTTTGATGGCTGAGGATGTCTTTTTGTGTTTTTTGTGCTTTTTCGGCTTTTTGTGCTTGGTGCGGCGACTATCGGCCTCACTGTTGTTGTCGCTGGAGTCATAACTGCTTTTTGGAGCGCAAAATAAAAACCAAAAAAATAAAATGAATATACACACACATACAGCTACATAACCTCACAAAGCTCTGCTTGTTAATTTTTGCACAGCTCCTTTTTGTGCCTAATGCTATCACTGCAACTTACCTTTTATCGTCACTTGTCATTGCGTATTAGAAGTTCAAGGCAAATGCACTAATACTCGTTTTACTAAATTCTTATTTGCAAATAATAGTCTTTGGTGCGCAAACTTTTCTATCTACGAATGTTTGTAATCAACTGCACACAATTACATACACACACAACTCTGGTGATTATCGATAAGGTTAACCATATTTTATCGATTACTTTCCCAATATTATCAGGGTTACCAGAAATAATTCCCCCTAATATTATTATATTATTGTCGATAGTGATATTTGTGTGTCTATCGATTATACTCCAGCTGCTTTTATTGTTGTTTTATATAAAATAAATAAATTTATGTAGAAAACCCAAGTATAGAGCTTCGTAACCGAACAAGAAAAGCCTTTTGCATCGTCAGCTGACCTTTGTTTGCATGCACAGCCATAAAACATTGACCAACAAATTGCCGGCAAGGGTAATGCTCGCAAGATTTATAAATTTGTGCTTGCCACGTTTATTTCATCAAAAATTGCACTGCTCTGCGTTTTCCACTTGTTCCACTGCCTCCCAAGCATTAAGAAAAGGTGTCGACATGGACAAAGTATACCTGCGAAATGTAGAAAATACGGAAGAGCTCCACATCACATTCCGTTATGCTAACGAGGCGCTCAAAGTAAACCGAGATTTTAATTTCTGCCGGAAAATGGACGAGTGCATTGATGAAGCAGTCACTCGTATTCGGAGCAACATCGAAAAGGAGCTCAACAAACGCAGCAAGAAGAAATCAAAGGATCCAAAAGTTGATACCACACCCATACCCAGCGAGATTGCTATTGGCCTCCATCGAAGGGGCTGCGACGACTGCATCTCAGGAATAACATTTACCGAACTTCTGGCAGATATAGCCAATGGACTCGAGCTGCGAGTCATAGACAAGTCATTCGACTTAGTACTTAATCAGCCTTGGGTGGTGGCACTGCAGCTACCCAACTCCATTATGGCTGGATATCTAGTCTACCCATTTAAGCTGGATCTGCAATTCTCCGCACGGGAACACTGTTTAGGCCAATGGTATAAGTCTCTGAGGCCCACGTCCACCACCGGATGGGAGGCCTGTGGCAAGGGCTTGATATACCAGGTCTCCGACGCAGACATTGATTACTACTTAAAATTGGTAATAACGCCACGAAACGAAATCGGCATCGTCGGACCAGCGGTTGAGTGCATTAGCAAGACTCCCGTGCAGGTGGGTCCCAAGGATTGTCCCTACGAAATACGCCATAAGTACACAAGCAAACCTCTTGAAAATCCCTCGGAAATCCGTGTAGTCACCTATAATCTGCTCGCAGATCTCTACGCCGATGGCGATTACGCACGCAAAACTCTCTTTCCCTATTGTGCAGCGCCAGCATTGAAGATCGACTATCGTAAGCAGCTTTTCGTCAAGGAACTGGTGGGTTACAACGCGGATCTCATGTGTCTGCAAGAGGTAGACATCAAGATCTTCGATTACGATCTGAAACCAGTGCTAGAAACGTACAACTTTAGTGGCATCATGACACCTAAGGGTAAATGTGCCGAGGGCATTGCCTTATTCTATCGCTCTTCCCGATTCGAGTTGCTAAACACATATGTGCTCCATTTGGGCGACAATCTAAGCAGTTTGCCCATATTTGCACCACTCTGGAACAAGATCAAGGGCAACCAGCAGCTTGCCACTCGCATCTGTGAACGTTCCACGACGTTGCAGTTGTGTTTGCTCCGTTTAAAGGACACACAGCGTTATGTGTTGGTGGCCAATACACATTTATACTTTCATCCTGATGCTGATCACATACGCCTACTGCAGATTGGATTTTCGCTCCTTTTTGTAGAGCACATCTACAAGCAGGCGATAAAAGATCACAGCATTGTTAATCCTCAGAACATTGGACTTGTCTTCTCTGGTGACTTCAATAGTGTTCCCGAATGTGGCATCTATAAACTCATGACGGAACAATTTGTGGACAGCAACTTTGTGGATTGGAGCAGCAATGCGGAAGAGGCTGTCAAGGATGTGGAGCTGAGGCAGTCTTTCAAAATGCTCTCGGCTTGTGGAACACCACAGTTTACTAACTACACAACGCTATTCTCTGCCTGCCTGGACTACATCTTCTATCAGAGCGATTCCTTTGATCTGGTACAATCTGTGCCGGTTCCCAGCGTCGAGCAGTTGAGCGAGCATGAGGCTATACCGTCAGTAACATTTCCCTCTGATCATGTGTCCTTAGTGGCTGATCTTAGATTTAAATCAAACAATTGACTGCCTATAAACACGACTCTAATGTAAATATTGAAATTATGTTTTGTTTTTAATTAAAAAGAATTGATAGAAATCTTAACTGGCCACGGCTACATCATCATGATCATCTTTTTCAATGCTCAGTTCCAGCACAGCATCTTCATCTACGGACATGGAAGTGGGCTCCTTGGAGTTTTCTGTAGATGCTGAATTTTCCTTAGGTTTACCGCGATTCCCTTCAAATTTGGTGGGACCAGCGTGGTTTAGCTCATCATCGTCCTCGTCGCTTACCTCCATTATGCCATTGTTATCATTCGATTCAGAGGCTGCGTCACTTTCGCTGGAGGATGTCGATGATCCCGAACTGTTTTCCTCCTCCAGCTGCTGCTCCAGCTCGTGTATTGTGTACATGAGCAGTGTGAAATCATTGCGACGCTTCTCAAACTTGTGCTCCATTTTCTGTTTTTTTTGGGTTAGCTTATCAATTTCCTTTTTGATGGTTTCAATTTGTTTCTCGGTTCCCTTGCGATCAGGTTGCTCCTCGATGAGCGAGGCCAGCAAATCGTATTCCATTTTGTTTTTGCGGATTTCCTTGGCGACAATTAGCTCCTTTTTGCTGGCCTCAATCTCCTCTTTGGCGATTTCAATGCTTTCCTTATGCTTTTCGGCCAACTTGCTATAATTTTCCTGTTCCTCTTTTATCATATTCAACGTGTGGACATTTTTCAAGGCGGCAAACTGACACTGTGCCAATTGAGCCATCAGGCGATCGTACATTATTTGACTGCAATCCAAGTTTATTAACAGTAGCTTACAAAATAAATAACATTTGCTTACTTTGTGTCCGGAGAGTCGTTCTTGGAGTTTGCCCATTTGAGAAACTGTTTTAGGAGCATGTTCAGTCTGCGGTCCTCTCCCGTTCCATCGCCGTCGATGAGCAGACGCTGCTTAATGATTTCCTCTGCAAATAAATGTCTGGCTTTAATTAAGATAAGAAAAAATTGAAAATGCTTACCGTCGTTCATTACTGGAAATTAATTGTGTGAATAATAAACAAAAGACCGGCTGCTTTTTGCGATAACGCCAAAGCGACACTTTGAGTTATCGATGAGCGGCACACTGTTGTTAGCGATAGTTTGATATCGATACGCGGCACATATAAATTGTCGCGCAATCGACGGTCGGCTGCATGTGTTTTGTTTTTTTTCCTGCAATTTACTTAGTTAATTAACTGCAAAATGACCGCTGTACCGCCGCCCGCTAACATTTCCACTCTTATGCCACTGGGTAAGCAACGAATAATATTAAATTTACATGTAGAACTAATGTTACAAGCCTGTTGGCGGCAGAATTGGTGGATAAATGCATCGGCTCAAGAATTCACATTATTATGAAGAACGACAAGGAAATGGTTGGAACTCTTTTGGGATTTGATGATTTCGTCAACATGCTGCTGGACGATGTCACCGAGTATGAAAACACGCCAGACGGACGACGTATTACCAAATTAGATCAGATTCTGCTAAATGGCAACAACATAACAATGGTGAGTATTAGTTAATAAGTTCTTCGAGGGGTAAAATAAAGTGACATTTTTCTTTGCAGTTGGTGCCTGGTGGCGAGCTGGCCGAATAACTACTTTCCATGAATGTGCATTTATTTGTAAGACTCCAATAAACGTTTACGATAAACAAAGAAAAAAAAACCATTATTAATGGCGTTGCCATTAGCTGCACTGCTGATAGAGTGGCAACTCTGCGCATGCGCTGTTTAAATGAGCGCGCTTTGATTTCTATCGCTTTTACTATGCAACGTCTAACAGTCAACATGTGCCGTAAATAAGTATTAACGGTAATGTGCTAACTGCATGTTCTCCCGTGTGCCCGTCGCTCTTCTTTGGCAACGGTCGAGAGCTCGGACGCCGTTCAGTACGGCACCAAACTTGAACGGAAGTAGAACAAACGAAGCGGAAACACATACGAGTCCGACGGCCGCACGAATATGAAAATGGAAAAACTTTTTGTAGTATAATAATGGCAATTTGGTCATCAATGTACATGGAATAGAATGGCAGTGACTAATTGTAATTACTATTTGAGCCCTGCTTGAAGCGAGCGGTTCAGAAATTTGTTTACTCCACAAAAGTGTGATTTTTTTTGTTGCAGCCAAAGGAAAAGTGATTTCTTTTTTTTTGTCGGTATCTGTTGCGGTCAAAGTCTTTGTTTAAGGATTTAAAGCACGTAACCATTTGGTATAACTAATTTGAACTGGTAAATAATGATTGCGTGAAGAAATCAATGATGAGCAGCAGCTGCCAAAGCATTGCAACGGCGGCGAGCAGTGCAGCGACCACTGCAGCCGCTGTCTCAATCTCAGTGTCCAACGCCACCTCGGTGGGCTCACTCATAGCCGCCGCCTGCATGCAGCAGCAGCCGCAGAACCAACACCACCAGCACCACAATCAACAGCAGCCACCTACATCGCACTACGTGAATGGAACGGGCAGCTTGGGACGCCTGAAGTACCACAAGAGTCTCGATGCCAGCGACGAGGAGCTCGAGTACACGCAGGTATGTGTCTGACATTGTAATTGAAATTGTATTTGCAATTGGACATGGACATGGAATTGGGTGAGGCCACTAGGTCGGTGGATTGCTGGCTGTTTTGCTGGTTTATTGAGTCATAATGCGATGTCCTGTAGCGTTGGCTCAATTGAAATTATCTTGCGGCGGGTGGTGGGTTCAGCACCGACTGGGTGGTGGGTTGGCAATTGACGGCGTGGTGAGTGTGAGCAAGTCGTCGCCATATCTCTTGTTCACTCTTTATTTATACATATCCCCATTGTGTTGGTGGTGGCTTTTATCGCCAGTGGGAGGAGGTGGCGGTGACGTAGAGTGGGTGCACACCGCCTCAGCTGTTTAACCTCTGCTCGGCTCATTGCCAATGAATGGAGTTTACGCTTCGTCAGGCACACGGCCAAACCATCAACCGTCAACAACTAAAAACACAGCCAAAACCATAACCAAAAGCAGCCAGCCATCGATCAGCTTTAAATTATTCAATGCTCCGGAAGTAGCCGCACTCTCCAGCCATGCCCAACCCATGCACCCTGCTCACTACTTGGCCCTGTAACCAAAAGTTCCTGCTCAATGTATTTAATTCAATTATGAATTTATGACATTTTTATACCGTGTAGATGGGTAGAGTAGTGTGACTATATTAGCTATGTAAAAAGTTTAGCTGAAATTTAAGTTTGATTTTATAAGACTTCTTTAGAGTACGGATTTAAAACCCAAACACTTACAAGCCAGTTCTTAACACAACTGTTAAGTGCTTAATAAGGCTATAGTTTTAATACAAGATTATATTTAAAAAGGCTTTGGGAATATCAAATAACTCGTCTGCTTTCCGCTTCTTCTAGGTTGATCACAGTGTTAGGAGGCATCCCTATGGAGACTAGGATGTAGCGAATTTGCATTTGATTCGCTGTCATTTTGCCTGAATGGCTTTAAATGCGGCCATTAAGAAGTGCAAGTCGTTTATTTGTATTGTGCTCTAAATGTTATGTCTAACCTTTCTCCGTCTCTGTTTCTTTCGCTTTCACCATCTACTCTCCCTTCCCGCTCCCTCTCTTCCTTGCGCTTTCTGTGAAGCAATAAAGGATTAATGAAAGGACCAGGCGCTGTCTGTTTATCTGTAAAGTGTATGAGTGTGTCTGTGTGTGTGCTTAGTTTGTTTGCCTTCTATTGTTTTTCCTCCTTATTTTCCCCCGAGTGTCCGAGTGAAAGTGTTGCCTTGTGTGCCAGCTCATAGCGTATTCATGGAAATGCTGCAAAACTAGCGAGACCAAAATGGCCGGGCAAACATCATTTTAATGCGACAGCCGGGGGCTATTTGGTGTGCCACATCCGTGGACTGCCATGGATAAATAGCCGCAAGTGAACACAATCCTCAATCCTTTATTCAACAAGAGTTTTTGTTCACTGTTTCCGCAGTTGTCACGTTCCACACACATCCTTGGCCGCTACAAGTCGGAGCGCTTTCTGGCATCCAAGCCGGACGAAGATCGGCGACGTAGGACTATCATTGTGGAGAAGAAGAACGACACCTACGGCTTCACCCTGCAGAGCTACGGCATACACTATAAGTGCGATGAGGAGCTAGAGATGATTACCTACGTGGACTATGTGGAGTACGGTGGTCCAGCCTTCCGTGCTGGCATGCGAGAAGGCGACGTTATACTCTCCATCAACGGCAACGATATGGAGAAGGCTGACCACAAGACCATCGTGGAGTTCATCAAAAAGTGCGACATGAGAATGCGGATGGTTGTGCTCTTCGAGGATTGCGTACGCAAGGTAAGTTCCTCCAGAGATTAGATGCAGCCAGTCTCTAAATAATTTTCTTTGTCTCAGGTGGATCTGCACATGCGGTACATTCAGTTGCAGACGATGCTGCAGCAGAAGATGAACGAACTGGAGCGAGTACATCTACGGGAGCGGGAACTGCTGGAGGGCAAGTGGAAGACGCACAGCTTGCCGGCACGCAAGAAGGCCAATGCAAATACCTCGCCCAGTGATGGCGAGGGCGTGTCTCCTACAGAGTCCACAGCGGTAGACCCGGGCTTCTATCGCCCTGCTCTGTCCACGGAGGATGTGCCCAACTTGGGAATGAGACAACAGCCGGTAATAATCCCGCCACCAGCTCAGTTCATGCTCACCTATCATTATCTGGATCCCACATATCGTTATGTGCTGCGACCGACGCATGGTAATGCCGACAACTACATCGAGGGTGGACTCATTGGACTGCAGCGCAGCAGCAGCACTGATCACCAGCAGCAGTCGCTGACGCAGCAGCAACAACAGCAACAGCAACGCTATATGATGCAGCGCACCGAGTCCTTGGACACGACAACGGCGAGCACCACACAGCAGTATCACAGCGCCAGTGGTGGCTCGACGGTGAAGCCACCAGCACCACCCCCGCGGACCTGCGAGAAGCATAAGCCACCAGCAAAGCCGCCTGCCAAGCTGGACAAATCGAAGCATTGTCATTCCGGGCACTCATGCAATCCCTGCATGGGGCATTTCCGTTGGAAGTCGTCGGAGAAGTCTCACAGCAACGGCGACAACGTCAGTCTGGATGCCTACGATCTGGCCAGTCCTTGCTGCGATACACAGTGTGTGCCAACGCGTCGTCGTCATCGTCAGCACAAGGAGCACGTTCACAAGCACAAACATCGGGATCGAGAGCGGGAGCGTTCGGAGGGCAAGGAGAAGCAGGCGCAAGCCACAACCAGTCCAGGAGTGGAGCGTCAGTCTGGTCATCATCATCATCACCACCATCATCGGCATAGACACGACCAAACATCACAGCCACATCATCATTATCACCATCAAGCACCGCAAACCCAAACCCAGTCCCAGAACCAATCCCAAACTCAATCCCAAACCCAGTCCCAGGCGGGGGGCAGTGTTCGCTCTCGTTACTTTGACTTGGCCTCGGGTTTGGCCAGCCATTGCAGCCTGCACTCTTGCACTTCCAGCGAGTTTGCACCTGGGGACTCCGCTTCCTACACCACCTCCATCAGCACAGACACGCTCTTCTGGGATCCCAAAAGCGATGCAGCCGCCCAAGCCTCGCGTCAGCATTCGACCAAGTCGCGCCAGTCCTACGAACATCAGCCCCAAACCCAAACGCAAACCCAGACCCAGCATCCACATGTCCACGCTCATCACCATCATCAGCAGCCGCAGCAGCAACGCTACCACGTGACTGCGACACAGGTGCAGCCGTCCCAGATCTATCCGAACACGATTAGCTATGTGCAGAAGCCTAAGTCGTGGGATAACTTGGCCAACAAGGCTTTGGTTGGCCAAGGCTATGGGTATGGTTATCTGGACACGGTGGCAATGAATCCACCCGTGAAACTACAGATTGCCCAGCAGCGACACTCGATGCCACGACGTAATCCATATGGACGCTTCTCCACTTACGGTGATGTGGAGAACTATGCACCACCGCCCACAGAGTTTGTGGGTGAACTGACGACCACCACAACCACAACGATTACCGCCAAGTCCACAGAGGAGCTGCTCGCAGCTTGTGATTGCCTCACGCCGCAGCAGCAGCAGGCTCTAAAGGCAGCGCAGTATCAGCTTAGTCAGAACCAAAAGTTATCCCATCATAACACCTGTCAAATGGGCTACTACTCGCATCTTCCACGACCCACCACAGACGTGGGCATCTCGACAAACCAACAACCTCAGCAGCAGCAGTCGAGCAATGGCTGCGATGTGGCTACTGTATCGGAGGCAACGCGCTTGTAGACAGTTTACACGGGCTCTGGTGAACCATTGTAGACCTCGTACTTATAAAGGGAGAATAAGGTTTGCCGCTTAAAAAGAACTAGACGTAACAGAACCCACAACACGCAATTAGTTATCATTAACAAAGCCAAATGAAAGTCTGTCCATCGTTTGGTAAATTTTCCAAAAGGTAAATCGGATAGCCACTTACATCGTATGGGTTACATTGGACCATAGGATAAAATTGATTATAATACGATTTAGTAAGAATTCAAAACAAGTACGTGGTCTTTTACAGTCGGAGCCATCGACTGTACTAGTTTACTTTTATTTTTGTGTAGAGTCACCGATTGAATGCACTCGACATTGCTCAATTTACATAGAAACATATCGAATATTCAGTTGTAAACTGTGAGAGCATTCGTTTTTGTAATCATCACTCGACACACACTCAAACAAGTACATCGAAAACAATTAGCAAACGTTGCGAAATGTAACCAAGCCAAATTTTACAACTTTTAACTTGCACTACTCCAGAGAAACTAGATGAGCCACATAATAAATTAAATCAAATTAGGAACTGTGCTGAAAATTCAGAAAACGTTCGAATTCAAAGCGAAAAAGTTTTACAGTTTCTGAATTTTAGTTTTGGGATTCCTTTAAAGACTGAAAGACTACGCGATTAAAAAAAATTAATAAATAAAAAATATAGAGAGGTTTAAGATCAGCCGTGGATCATGTAGTTATTTGTTTTTACCATATTGTAAAGGAAAAATATATGCATATATACATACATATTAAATAATTATTATGGATCAATTATAGATCTGAATTACTGAATATCGAGCAATGTAATTTATTCATTGTGATAGTGTGAAATATTAATGGGCACTGAAAATCGACAAACAATTTTTAGTGTTTATAGAATTTGAAATGGCGCTTTCATTATAATGCTAATTGTAAATGTTATTAGTAATTTATGTAATGCAATAAAAATTCATTGTGTGTGTTCATGTAGTATGACTAAAAAAAAGAAAAACTTATTAAAATTTGGAAAATGGGTGAGTTGTAAAATAAAACAATTCACATTTCACTTAAAAATCAGTTAAAGCTGACAGAGTTTGAAATTTTTGAAAAACCGCTAAGGAAAATTTTCACAACGGAAATTGTAGACTTAGCGCTCAGCTGTTTTTGGAGACCAACCCTTAGCGCAACTGTTAATCGAAACGCCATCTGGCGGCAGTGCATGCGTACTGCGAAACGTCAGTGTTTGTGGGCAAAAAAATCAATAACAACCCCAACCCCGAAAACCCCTCGTTAAAAATGTAAATGCGAAAAAATTCAATACTGTGCAGCCATACACGACGGCCACAACGCGTTTCTCCACTCACAATAGAATTGTTGCCCGCAATTCTTTTCGATATTCGCCAACATTTCGAGTAAAGCACAATTGAAACTTAGTCCGCAAAACACCGCCAAAAATAATAGTAGTAAAAACAAAAACGAATCGAAAACGCGAGCGAAAGAGAGAAACGTGTTAAGGGAAAAAGTGCGTGAAATGTAAAAAACCGTCGTGCAAAACCGGCAAGAGGAAATACACAAAAAAAAGAGAAGGGCCACAGTGAAAGTGTGATGGAAAACGCGTAGTCCCAAAATATGCTAGTAGGTGTGGCAAGCTAACGCTGCTAGCGAGTAGTGAGCAGCTGCATCTGCAGGACTAAGAGTACCACCGGCAAGAGCAGCAGCGGCAGGCACAACGGAGTCGCAGTCGGAGGCGTTTAAAGGCGCTTCTAGCACAAGATTTGAAGAGTTCAGATATCGCCATCGGCCACGGTGACAACAACGGCAACGATAACGACAACGACAACGTTAACGGCAGCAACAACAGCAACAACTGCTGCTCGTGTTGTTGCAGTTGGTGTTGGTGTTGCTGGCACCAGTGGCTGTGGCAGAAGCAAAGGCAGAGGCAGAACCAGTGACAGCGACAGGGGCAGTGACAGCGGCAGCGACTGTGGCAGAGCCAGTGGCAGTGGCAGATACAACAATGATAAGGTAACTGGACAAAATGTGCACTTCCCGCAAAGCGGGTCAAGCAATTTGCAAATGGCGCCTCACTTGGGGCTGTTCCCGAATTCAGCTGTTCAGTCGATTTCATAAGATCACAAAAGATTTCACTACTCAATGTGAAATCAAACAAAATAGACTCTTATTTTCATATTCTTTTTTTTGATAGTGTGTCAAGCCTGGCAGGCATGATACTCGTAGTTTAATTAATTTGATAAATAGCAAAGTTTGCAATCATTGAAAAAAATATACAGATTGCAACAGCCTCAAGCAACAAAGTCACACAAACAGACAACAAAAATCGAAAATGTTGAGTTCAAAGTTTGTCAGATAGAATAACAGATGGACAGAAGGACGAACACATTTGAATACACACACTGTGAGTGTGTGGCTGTGTGATTGTGTGTTATAAGCCTAGGGCAAAGTTTGTGTAGGAATTCTATAATTTGTGCGCTTCTTTTAATATAAATAAAGTTAGCAGCTGTCAAGTCATGAGTATAGTATAGTTAGGTATCTGTGTGTGTGTGTGTGTGTGTGTATGTGGAATATACCTACAAATGCTCAATTGTTAAGCCAAAGTTGAAAGTCTGCGGATGCTAAAGGACAACATCATTATCAGTGTCAAAATGCCATTAAATGTGTAAATGTGTAGCCTACAATGCCTTTGAAGGATTACACACACACACACACATACACAACACTCGCTTGTTTACTCATACGCCAACAAAAAAAAAAAGAGGAGGAAAAGAAAGGAAATAAAGAAATGTGCAGCTTTGTCAAATAGCAAAAGCAAAAGCGCTGAGAGTAAGTATATGGAGTGAAGTGGCAGCGAGTAATATTTCTGTTGGAGTGCTGGCGGGCATTGAAAACACACACACACGCACGCACACATGTGCACCGCTTGGCAGTTAGTCAAAAAAAAAAGAAAAGAAAGGAACTGTTGGCTCCGCTCTCTTCTCGACTCTCTCCACTCTCCTGTCTCAACGCTCTTCGCTCTGCTGCGCTCTTCTGCTGTCTGGCGTTGAGCGCCAAAGTGCGTTGCATACTTTTTTGCGCGCTTTGTTTGACTAGCATTGGGATTTTCCAGCAGTTGTCGTCATCATCAACATCATTATCATCCTTATCATCATCGTCAACAAAAACAACAACAATAACAAGAACAACAACTAGTTAAAGCAGCAACTTTGAGCAGCGCAAAGTTTTTTTTTTCTTACGCTCCAGTTTCACAACATGCATTTAACCGTCAGGCGACAAAATTGTCATATGTCAAATACGTAAAATTAAATATTGTCTAATTTATTAAACTGCAACTATCTACTACTTGTAGGTAGCTAGATTTAAGCTTTAGTACAACCAAAGAAGTTCAAAGGCTTCATCAATATGAATTTATTTTGATTTGTTGCATGAACCGCAGCTTGTACTCACTACGTATATAAAAGTCTTCCAGTGAGTCTGTGTGGAGGAGAGTGGTGTGTGTGGGCATGTGTTAATAAGCATCGGCAGAGTGGCAACGACTTTTGCTTAGTATTTGTGTTTTTTCATTTCCGGTTTCCACATGTTGACATGTTGCTGATGTTGTTCCTGAAGGTGATGATGATGATGATCATGATGAAGTCAGCAGCCGACCATTGAGTGAGTCAGCTTGTTAGTTTATCAGCTTTGTTTAGGTGTCTCCACATACACATTGACACACAAACATACAGACGAGCACTTGTCTCGTCTTGTTCACGTTGCGTATGCGTAATTTTCATATTATGTAATTTTGACTTGTTAAATGGACTCTTAATTTGATTAGTGCCCCCATAATTATGAAGTGGCGCCGCTTCACACACAGAAACACACAAACACAGCGCCCAGAGTGACGTACTGTACTTTGCAGCTTCTCTAGATCCCATATTTACCCCCATCTTTTGGACAGTACCTCTTCCATCTCCACCTCTGGCATCCAGCTGTCTCTGTTGCTGATGAGCTCATATTGAAAGTTTGTCTGTCTGTGTATCTGTATGTGTGTGCCAGCGACCTAGTTTGGTCCAAAACCCAAATCAATGTGGTCGTTGTGGCGCCATTTGCACTACCAACGACCCTTTTGTGCAGTTGCCCCCTTTTAATGATGATTTTTCTTCCTTTTTATTCTATAATTCTTTGACTTTTTTTCAATACCAACTTGGTCACCTGGTCGAGCGTTATTAATTGGGCCTTTGATGCATTGCTGCTGCTCTAATAAAGTAACAATTGTTCTGTATGTCCAGCTGTCAATCGATGCACCTTAAAAAAACCAGACAATTGTCACTTTTAATTAAATTTAAGTTGACTTCAAATATTGTTGTCACCCTTCGCATTGAATTCAGCTAAGATCGTGAATATATAAAATGTATTTCTATTGTTTTGCGCTGACATAAAAATTAAAAATTTAATAATGCAGCATTGAGCAGAATATTGCCCATTGCATACGCCGCTTTAGCATTTATTGTATCCATAACAACGTCATTATCATCTTCAGCATCATCATCGCTATCATTATCGATAGCTCAATGAGCCGCTGAATGAATCTCAAGTGGATTTTGGGTTCCCTGCTTTGAATATCGACAGCTTATACAAGCACTACAGATACATATTTAGATGCTGATACACGGCTCGAAAATAGATAGAATAGATAGCTTGATAGTTTGATAAATGCTTGTAGTTTGTTTATTTACGGCATCAGCTCTATTTCTAAACATTGTTCACAACGCTAATTTCACAGCAATCCCGGTTCGCAGACATAACACTTTGGGGCGGCAGAGAACGGCATGGTGAAAATGGAGTCCACTGAGGAACAGGATAGAAAGCTTGTTTTGGAGTTTTGCCATTTGCTAGAGAAATCCAAACAGCTATTCAATGGACTCAGGTGAGTGTTAATTAAACTTGCACAGCATTGGAATACATATTAGCTTACTATATACAAGTCTATGTTCCTACAGAGATCTGCCGCAGTATGGACATCGTCAGTGGCAAGCATACTTTGGACGCACCTTTGATGTCTACACAAAGCTGTGGAAATTCCAGCAGCAACATCGCTTGGTGCTCGACTCAAAGTATGGACTGAAACGCTGGCAAATTGGCGAAATAGCCAGCAAAATCGGACAGCTTTATTATCACTATTAGTGAGTACAGCTCGCTATATTATCCATGTGCATTTCCACTTCCATTTCCATTTTAAATTAAAATTTTTACATATTCTATTGTTTCCCCCTTTAACTTGCACTTTCTGCTCTCACAGTTTAAGAACCAGCGAAACCAACTACCTGAATGAGGCGTATCAGTTCTATGCGGCAATACGTGGACGTGCGTATTATTCACGTGCCGCGAAAGAAGATCGACCGGATTTGATGGTGAAGAAATTACGTTATTATGCACGCTTCATAGTCGTCTGTCTGCTGCTGAAGAAGATGAAATTGGTGCGGGAGCTGGTCACTGAATTGGAGAAGCAAATACAGGAGTACACAAACACGTAAAAGGATACAAAACACAAATGCTGATCATGTTTTTTTTGTTACATTCTTTCTTTTTCTTTTCTTCTTTCTGTTGTACTTCTTTGTTGTTTCTTTCGCGTTGGTGTTGGTACTGGTACCTACATTACTGCAGTTACGAGCCGGAAGATCATTTGGAATGGTCCCTGGTGCTGGAGGAAATCAAGGGATTCATCAAGGCAGAGGCAGCGGTTGCTGTTCTCCATGCCGATTCCAATCCAATCATATTATCACACAGGTGAGTCGTTGGCACAATCCGTTCAACCATCCAACGTACACTTTGCCCGTGCTTTCGTCGGCGGAGTAGGAGTATGGAGAGCTTGTGGGGACTTTAGTTCTATATACTTGTATGGGTTTTACTACTTTCTACTACTACTACTACTCTTACTACTATTGCTTACTACTTGAATACTTTTGTTTTTGCGTAGGTATACAAGTTTTGCTTCTGTTCTGTTGCTATCAATTATTTTGTTTATTGTGCTTATCACAGAAGACTTGATAAAAAAAAAAAAGAAAACGAAACACAAAAGAAACACTCACTGTTGTCATTCGTCACGCACTTTTCCATGTCTTCCCCTCCACCAACACACACATACACATACACATATACACGACAATGATCTCCAAGCGAATTCAGTTTATAAATATTCTTTAATTTATTTGGTTTTAGTTTTATACAACTCTGAATTGTTATTTTGGGACTGCGCCTAAAAGACGACTATAAAAATTAATTGTTAACTCAAAATTTAATTTTAATTACTCTGTGAATTTATGAATCATACATTTTTGATCTACTTAAAAAAAGTTCAATGATCCTAACCCATTTCATCATTAATCTAAAGTTTAGAGTATTTTTTTAATCCGAGTTTGATTTTTTTCGCTGGAGTTTTCATTGTCCACACACACACACCATATTTCAAAACACATACAACGTTATCATTTCATAAGTTCTCCCCCATTCACACACACACACCTATACACACACATACAACCGTACCTGCCCCCAACCCCCCATATCACCTCATTAGTGCGCCACATTCTCAATTCTTCTGTGAAAGCACGGGCCCCCGCAATTTGCTTGTGGACCAGCACAACTACAACGACTTATGGGCAGTGGTTCCGGTTCTAGGTTATCACCGCTGACGACGCCGCCGTGCGAACGATCACCGCACATGACGCTCAGTCTGCAGGAGATACTCATTGTGGGCTCGGCATGCGAGCAGGCTAAGTTTTCCGAGCTCACCATGGATATGTTTAGGTGAGCATCAAAAGCTAGTCTTCCAATGAATTTATTAACTATTCACTGTATTCCTTAGAATGCTGCAAACGCTGGAACGTGAGCCAACGGAGTCGGCTACGAATCCGCTGAGCATGTCACATGGTCTTCATGGACACGATGCCAGTCCGGCGGCTAGTCGCATACCACCATACGGAGTGCCGGGATCCAAGGCGTACTTGGAAAACGGTCGTCAATATCGAGACAATCCTCATAAATATTTACTATACAAGCCTTCGATTAGTCAGCTATTGGTCTTTCTGGCCAGTGGTTTTAAGGAACTGCCACTGGGTGGTGCATTACTTTTGTATATGTCTGCGGACGGTTGTTTCTCCACCACCAAGCATCCCGAGGACTGTGAGTAACACTAAAACTTACTTTTAGACCCTGTACTTCAGAGAAGTTTTGCGGCAACAGGCGGAAAGGTTCATAAGCCAGATTACTGAATGTACAGGGTCTCTTACAGTCGGCTCGCTCGACTATAGTTATAGATTAATATGGATTATGTTTCAGATGGTTATGAGCTGGGTGGTTTGGCCACCAGCGTGAAGCGGGACAGCGTTGATGGCGGCGGACTCTCGTGTCGGGGAAAATCATACAAGGAAAACCACTGTCTATATCCTGGCGATCTGTATCCGTTCACACGTCGTCCCATGTTCATTATCATCGACTCGGATAATTCGTTTGTCTTTCAGCACATACCCCGCTATTTTGGACAGCCGCTGGTCATCCTCATGTCCCCCCAAGATGTGCCGCCTGCATTTCAAGGTAAGTCCCCTATATATTCCTACTTAGGATTCTAATATTTATATGGTTTTGTTTGGCAGCTGATGTGCAACATCATGGCTCGCTATTTACATTATTCCTGCATTCTCCGCTCACGGCTCTCTGCTACATTTGCAATGTCGGTGATGTTCCCATCCATCACTGGGAGCGCTGTCAAACGTACGTGGACCGGTTCATCACGGAGGCATCTCGCCTCGTCACACGTTGTCGCATCGATGAGATTGAACAGGGCATTGGTTTTATTGGTAAGTAAGCTGTATGTATGCTCTGAAAACTGGGCATATAATAGTCGAGCACCACGCCTGTAGATTCTTACTTTCTTTCATGATTTGTTTCCTATTTATAAATATTATATTTCTTTTGTTAGACTCGTCCTATGTTCAATTCTTTGGCGATGATTTTCTGCGCACACTCATCCTCCGTTTCGTCTTCTGTGATGTTGTGCTCCGTTTGCATCGCGGCTTTCGTGGACGGCATATGAGGCCGCGCTGCGAGCCGCAGCTGCCGGCAAACGAACTGCTTGAGCACCCCTCGCTATCGCACATCATTTTCCAATTGGCATCGGCTCTCGATGTGCGTGGCCATTTCTCCGAGGGCCCCGAGTGCGACTGATGACTTTTATTGGCCGTAGTCTTAGTTCTAGTCATAATTTTCTATATGAGAGAAGAGTTGATCCAACTTTTATCCTCGCATTGCCTGGAAAAACACTTTTCGTTCATACATTATGTGTATAATACTTTACCGCCGGATTGGAATGGGTTTATCAGTTGGAATTGGAGCTGGAACTGGAGTTGGAGTTGGGATGGCAGCTAATCAAGTGTTGCTATATTACTTAGTTCAATGATGATCAAGATTTGCAGCAGATTCAAGTTTTATAAAACGTACATACGGAAAACCAAATGAAATAATAATAACAACATTAACATGACTATACAGATAAATAAATAAAGAAATACATGCGAGTACTATATATTATACCCGATTACTTATGAGTACTCGTACTCGTACTCGTATTCGTATATAAATACATGAATTAATCAAGTAATTAGCTAGTTTTCTTATATAGTGCGTCGCGCAATGGAATGGTCCAATGTTAGTTGCTTAGCATATATACATAAATAATAAAATATAATAAATAATGAGAGAAAAACCATATACACAAGCACACATAATACGAAACTAAACCTTATAATATATATTAGAATGCAGAAATAATAAAAAAGAATACGAAAATATGGAAGAACTTAAGAACAAAACGATAACTGCCAAAATGAATAAATCAAATTTAGCTGGAAATAGAAAAACAAATCGAACAGCAATTTTAAAAAATTGATGCCATTTTTAAGAGGAATTAGATCAGATATATAAATGAATAAATAATGAATATAAAAAAAAAACATTATCATACGCAGCGATAAATATTTAGCTTTTATACAAACTGATGAGAATCTATAAAGCAGTTAAAAATAATACAAAAATCTATTAACACGACACACTATATAAGAAATGCGTTTTTTAATGCATTCTCATGCATTGTACACGACGCTCATAAACAAATTAATATTAAAAACCAAATATATATATATATACATAATAATATAATAATTGCATATAGGTATTATTATGATTACAAGATGACTGAAAGTTACTGTTTCAAAAAGCAAAATTTAGCAAATATAATAATTACTTATATACATATTAAAACTAAGTGAAACACAAAAATAAACAAAATAATATACAAAATATATTTTGCGTATGTTAAATAACTTAAATTTAATAATAAAAACAAAGTAACCCAGCAAACCCATTTTATACGAATCAAATTTAAACTAAACAAACAAAATCTATACTTGGGCATCAGATAAATGATTAAAATTAATCACTATTCGACATTCATATTCACTTCAAGGTAACGAGCTAATGATACTAAAGTGAAACTTTTTGTTTTAGGCATGGAAACAAATAATATTATAATTAATGCGATTACTTACATGCAAATAAAAATAAAACTAGTTAAAATGCCTAGTAAATATATCACAATCTTTTTACCATGAGCCCAAAACAAAAATTTTTTTTGCTTTACTGTTATGGTTTATAAAGAAACACGTTTAATAATTAAATTTTCTGTGCATTTTTCAAATTTCAAGAAACCCGAAACAAAAACTTATATAAGCTAAATTTCAAAAGTCTCAAAGCAAATTTATTAACAGTAAGCGAAAGCGAAATTCGTAAAATTATTTTGTAATGTTCTTAATACTCTTAAACATCTTTGTTATCAAAATAAATTGTATAGACTCTTGAGAAATTCATTTAAATATTGTATATAATTAATTCAAAACTATAAACAAATTACGTATGATAAAAAAAAAATGCTCTATTGAAATGGTGAACCAGTAAAGAAGAAAATTAAGCGAGTTTTGCAAAAGCATAATCATTTCCATTAGATTTTGTACATTAAACAAATTGCATTTACATACATAAGAAAGAAAGAACAAAGAATAAGACAAAAAAAAAAAAAAAATTAAAAAAAGAGCAAAAATTAATAAACGAAAGGAATTCATGATTAATCAGCAACATTAGCCACACGTAAGCGATACAACAAATCCCACAAAAGAGTACATTCAAACATTATCATAAGCAAATTGTTTAACACTATCAACCCATTAAAACAAACAAAACGATAACAACAAATTTAGCAAAGCCACAAAACATTTAACAAAAAAAGTAAGAAAAGAAAATATTATAAAAGTATGGGAACGGGGAGTGTATGGAGTTTGTATGAGTAATAAGAATAAAGCACATGTTTGAAAAGAAAAGAATGCCACGAAACTAGCATGATATTAATTACATTTCTGATTTATTCCGAAATCGTTTAACTTAAACTTCCAGTGTGTTTCTCAATCCACTTCACAAACGAAGAGACTCGCGTGAATATATCAGGCACTTTAATCTGACAGTTGCCATCGAATCCATGCGAGACAATGCCAACTACAGTACGTGAATTATCGTCCAAGACCAGAGGTCCGCCAGAGTCGCCACGGCAGGGCAATCCTCGAGTGGAATCCACACACAAAAAGGAATTAACCATTATCTTCTCTTCGCCGTTTACCATGTGATCATTCCATTCCTTCTCGCACTGTTTATTGGAAATTATCTTTAGCCTTATAAACCGCAAGACATTACTGGGCTCCTGCTTTTCTGTCAGTCCCCAACCTGACGCAATGGCTGTTCTGCCCAAGTAAGAATCCTTTCCCTTTGGCAACCGGGCTGCTTGTATATAAGAACTCATTTTGAGAGCCCGCGGCAACTTGATCAATCCAATGTCAAAGGCAACAGTGGAGCGATCAAAGTGTTCGTGAACAATAACGTCGCCATGCTTAACCCACATCTGCACAGCTCCCAGCTCATTTTTGACTTTGATATTAACACTCCCGGCCACTACAAGCACTTTTAAGCTGCAAATAAAAATAGTTTAGTTTAAAGTAATTTGCTTATTTATTTAGTTGTAGCTTACAGCCCAGCATTTTGTTCCTGTAGACAATGGGCAGCAGTCAGTATCCAACGTGGCGAGATGATGGTTCCGCCACATTGACTGGGATAATCCTCTGCGCTTGTAAAGTAGCTGTGCACAGCTACCATGTAGGGAAACTGTTTGGGTTTGGCGGTAAATCCATTGATAATCCTTAGGTAACCGCTACTAAAGCCTAGACTCTGCTTCATCAGCAGACAGACTATGATTACCAGTAAGCTCATTTGGTTATTTAAACATTAAGTTAGTATTACACACTGTATTTATAGTCTCTGTTGGGTTTAATAACTTAAAAAAGTTTATGGCCCAAAGGCGTGCAGTTAACTCGATTATACGAATATATAGGGAAAACAGTAGGTAACGTGCTTTCAGTTTATTGGTAAAAACATGGCATAATCTTTGCTCCTATAAACAAAATATACTATTTTACGACTTTTACTTCTTCGCACTCAGTTTACCAAACTTGTAGATCACCTCATGGTGATATTTTTCTCCGGGTCGCACAATGGTTGTGGGGAAATTCTCATGATTCACCGAATCGGGAAACTTTTGTGTTTCCAAACAGAACGCGCCGTGTTTGGTATACTTGGCTCCCTGCTTGCCGTTTAGCGGAGTCTCGCCGATCTCTTTATTCGGAAAGTAGTTGGAGGTGTAGAATTGCACACCAGGTTGATTGCTGGCGACTTCCAGCCAACGTCCACTTGACGGATGGACGACCTTTCCAATATTGGTAATGTATTGGGGTGGCGTGAATTTCACACAGAAATTGTCATCAAAGCCAAGTGCGGGCTCTAATTGCTTAAGGCGATCCCCCAGCTTGCTAGCCACTCGCAAATCAAATTTTCCGCCGTCCACAAGAAGAATTTTACCCGTGGGTATCGAATTGGAGTCCGTTTCAGTGATGCCATAGGCATTCAACTCCACCATATGCTCATCAATTCCATCTTTGCCTGCCTGGTGGCCAGCCAGATTGAAGTAGGAATGATTGGTAAGATTAATGGGCGTTGGCTTCGTGGTCACTGCATCCATGGCGACATGCAGACAGTTGTCCTCGGTTAGCGTGAATGTAACAGTGGCTTTGACCTCCCCATGAAAGCCTTCGTGACCATCGGGATTGGTGTGCTTCATGCTGACGCCATTGGGCAAGACCTGATCAACTTCCCAGTGGGCCTTGTTGAATCCCACGAAGCCTCCATGAAGTTGAAAATCTCCACGATTACGTGAAACTTCTATAGTTTTGCCGTCGAGCACAAATCGGCCATTAGCAATACGATTACACACACGGCCAACGGTGGCTCCCATATACGGATTCTGCTCACTCTGGTAACCGGCCAGATCATCAAATCCGAGAGTTACGTCCTCCACCTGACCTTGAGCATCTGGTACTTTAATGCTGCTGATAGTAGCGCCCAGCGTCAATATTTGCACAGACATATGCTCCTCATTGCTCAGCGTAAAGCGTCGAATCTTCTCAGTTTGCTTTGTGAACGGATTCAATGCTGCAGTGGCAAAAATATCTTCAATGACTTGAACCATGTCGCATCTGTTGAGTGTCTGAGTCCGTAATGAGTTGTGCAGCGAATGAACACCGCTTTATCTATCAAATTCTCTTAGCTCAACAGGCTGCTAAACCGCATACACACTTGATATATATTTTAATCACTTAGCAAACCGAACATATATGTATGAATGCGAATAAACATTTTATCATGCACTTGTAAAAAATTCCATATCAACAAGTGTTCTGCTGATCTGCTTGCTCGGTAGTTACCGCCATCCAGTTTGTGATATGTTATCATATGTCTATATTTTAATATTACATTATACTAAGGATTAAATTTATATTAATATTTTTATTTATTCAGCTTTATTAAAAACATTATTTTATTTTTCAATAGACCGGGCGTCGCTCTTAAAAATGTAAAAATACTAAACATACCAAAGAAATAAAATACCTCCGTCGATTGTTTGAAGTATCGTATATCGATAAATTTGATTTTGGTGTTATTTTGCACTTTTTATGGCTCCGTCGAGCGTATCGACAGCCCTACTCGAGCGCAAAGACAACTCTATTGTTTACAAAATTAAAATGGGATCGACGTGGCAGCGGGAGCGATTGAACCTATTGGTGCCATTAGCATTAATATGCTGTGTCCTACTCATCAAAACATCCAGCGCACAAGAGGCACAACAGCCATGGTACGAGAATTTGCCCGCCGTCGCTATGGATTACAAGGTGCAGTCTCAAACTCCAGACTCCATTGAGAACAACAACAACAACAGCGAAAAACAATTGATTTACTTTTATTTGTTTAACATATAGGTACACATAGACGCCGGTAAAGAAGACTGCTATCATCAATATGTGCAGGCTGGCGCCACTTTCTACGTTTCATTTAGTGTAAGTATTTAAAGTCAGAAACCACGTAGGCGTATAATCAAGCCCTTTCACAGGTGATACGTGGAGGAGACGGCATGGCTGGATTTGCCGTGCGGAATCCAGCTGGAGAAGTGGTTAAGCCCTATCAGTGGCAGGCAACAGCGGACTACACAGATCAAGTGTCGCCTGGTGGCTACTATTCCGTGTGCATTGACAATCAGTTTTCGCGCTTTGCTGGAAAACTGGTCAATATCTACATCACAGTGGTGAAATACGATGCCTGGGATAAATACGCAAAGGAGATAGAAGAGCTGCAGTTAAATATGCAAAATTTCACAGCCTCCATTGGAACCGTGGAGCGCAACATTAACGACATGATTGGTTACCAAGCTCACAGTCGGCATCGGGAGTCTCGCGATTATGCGCTGCTCTTGGACAACAATTCGTATATACAAACTTTCTCCGTTAGCCAAATTGTGGTGATTTTAATCACATGCTCCATACAGGTAAGAACTATGTCAGCTGCTTGAGCCAACAGGTGTTAATTTTTATTTGTTTTACAGGTATTCTTCGTGCGAAAACTTTTCGATGTCAGGAGTAGCTCAAAGAGTCGTATTTAGATGATGAATGATATTTCCGTGCGATCGGCATTTTCTGCACAATACTGTAAAAAGAATCAATACTTTCCTTTTCCATACATTCACTTTTTTCATTTCACTTTCAAGACATTCATTCATTTTGTGAGCTCCCTACTATAATTATTTAAATGTTGGCAACAGAACAAGTGCAAACTTAACAGACTTTAATAACCAATTTGTCACTTGAGTACATAGAACTTATGTGATAAATAAATGTATATGTGTGAGTTTTTTAATTAAATTAAAATTGATATTTTATACTCGGCATATTGTACAACAATACTCATACATCACGTCTTCAAACCAGCTAATGAATAATGGGTTTGTGTCTAGAATAAGACTTTGTGTCCTGTGTTCGTTTGAATATTTCTCCACTTTATTTATCCATCAACCATAATAACTGGACGAATCCCCTTTGGGAGCACTAAAGTATGGAGCATCCAGCTCCGTCAGATAACCCGCGCCATGATCGTAGCCAGGTCGGAGTATGCCCTCGCTGTAATTGGAGTATTAAAAAATATATATTAAACAGTTTTGGTATGAAATCAACTGACCCAAAAGCGCGTCCACTTAAAGCACGGTAATTATTGCCTCGATAATAATCAAAGTGCTGCGCATTGATGCAAACCACAATCGTCAATAGACACATTAAAAACGCATAAAAATTAATGGCTAACATTATTTAAGAATCACTGTATTGTTTCTTAAGTTTTTTAAAATAAACTAAATAAATGGATATTCTAATTTGAAGTCTTTCAATGTCACTTTCCGCTACTCGAACTTGTCACAATCAGGCACTATCGAGTTATGTGTTGTTTTCGAAAGAGAGAGGAAGCTATTTATACAAATATTGGACCGTAACCAGTCCTAGACGGAACTAGTTTTATCTCTGGCAATATTTTATTCGGTAGCGGGCTTTTAAACAAATTTAAATATCGTACATACAGTGCTTAAAACTTTATTTTTATTGATTTTTAATATATTAATTATTCTTATTCATTGAAAGTAAATTTGTTTTACTTACAAGAATATCAACATTTATTTCTTATTTTCAAACAATCTAACAATGGAAACTAATCATGAGTAGGCGAGCGGTAGGCTGCCTGACTAGCAAAATACCCTGTACATGTAATAAAAAAGTTTTAGTTTTTAAGCTTTACTTTTATTTATTTAAAATAAAAAAGCTTGTTTTTTTAGCTTTTATTGGTTTTAGTCAGTATTACCCACTTAACGGGGCTTATAAAGGGTATTTAAACGTAAACAAAGCAGAGTAAATTAGCTTGATTAACTTGAAGGTGTCGTTGACTTCAACTTAATGTTTTCTTGCCTGATCTTGAGTTTCTCAGCTTAGTTTTTCTATTGATTACAATAAATAATACATAATTACTTAAAATAACTATCTAAGACTGTGTGTGTGGCGGAGTCGGCTGCAACTGACGTCTACATGGGTATGTTTGTAAAGTTTTTGTGGGATCTGTTAAGTGCGCTCTCACTCTCTGCAGATAATATGCCTGGCCCTGAGTGCGCTTGTAGCGAAAGCGCAGCCTATACATGTGTGTTGGCATGTGGGATCGTTAACAGAGTGCGCAGGGGTTAACATTCACAGCTCTTTAGAGCGAGTGGTAATCGCTGTGATCTAAACAGACTTTGTAGAGCCAGAGTGTATAAAAAGAACTTGCCACTGTTAGCAGACTTCATTAACGAGTTGCGGAGCTTCTGGTTTGCTTGTGTTAAGTTATGCATGGTTATTATGTTAAGAATCGAAATATGGTATATTTAATAGGCAACATATGCTTATCTTTCATGTATAATATAAAATATCTTGATTATATAATACAGACATAGAAAAAATCATTTAATCTACTTTTTTTCTGGATTAAATCTTGTGTGTCATTGTGGGCACTTGCTGAAATGTTATTTTGTGTGCGCTTATCTGAGATGGCAGCCTCTTGCCTTCATGTCTTCATGCCTCCATGCCTCCGTTTGTGGCAAGCTGTCAGCAGAGCCTTAAAGTAGGTAGCGCTGCAATGAAAATGAAGCCACAAATGATGCGAGTTGGCCTCAAACTAAGACCCTAATGGCCACAAACACACACATGCACACTCTCACACACACACAGACACAGATAAGCAAGTGTCTGCGTGGTGTGAGTGTGTGCTAGTGCTTGTGTTAGTGCTGGCTCTTTAACTGTTTTAAACGCCATTGTTAAAATATTGCTCATACGCACTTCCGCCCAAAATGGGGTCTTTGCTTGGACTAATGATGCCACCGCCAGTGCCACAGCGCAGCCCAAGACACTAGAAACAGCAAGTGTTCTCTATGCTGTGTGCTGTGCTCTGTGTAGCTCCGCCCATCGGCAGCAGCAGCAGCCCTATGGCATCAGATAAGTGAAGGAGCGCGCGTGCGCATCAACCACCGCAAAACAGGACATGACGGGAGTGTATGAGGCACTATATCCTAGCAGCAAGGGGCATCCGATGGGCCCTTGCGATTACCACAGCTCCAATTGTGGGAGGAGTATCAGGCAGACCAAACGCTGCTGCTGTTTCTGCTGCTGCTGTTGTCGCCATCTTGAGAGCACGCGGCACGAGATGATTTGTGTCTGTGTGTGCGCGTGTGAGTGTGTTTGTTAAGGACGAGCTGGTACACAGCTAACGGGATATACACATTAACTTGGAGTGCGCGTTACCGTTACGACACGTCGCGGACGAGCATAATAACGGCACTTTGTGGTTAAGATTCGTCGGCCACACGTTGACACGGCCAACAGACACAGGAAGCCACGAACTGAAGCCTTTCTGACCAAGTGGGCAGGGCACACAACGGTGAGCGCGAAAAAACAACAACAACAAAAGCAGCACACACAAAACTTGGACAAAATTACGCTTGTTGCTTTCGCTTGGCAAAGCCAACAGCCGCCCATAGGCGTGGCACTTTCTGTGTGTGTCACATGCTTTCTACTTTTTATGTGTGCGTATTTGTGTGTGGAGTGTGTGTGTTGAGAAAATTGTTGTGCGGAAATTATTGAAATTTAGCTTTTGATTTTTGTTGGCGGTTCCACGCCACGAAACGCCACAAAACGCCACAAAACGCCTCGACACGTCGCGTCATGCGTCCAGGAATGGCTAAGTGACGCGTTTGCCGCCAACCGTCGTCGCTTCGCTCTCCCCGCTGTCGTACTTGTCGTCCTTTGAGTCCTTGCAGTCTTCGCATTGACAAATTTCCTTGCATATCCGTTGCAAGCACTGCAACTCGAAACAAACTAAACAAACAATTTGCGTGGCGCGTTCTCGTCCTCGTTCCTTTCGACCTTTAGACCTCCTGGCGCTTTCTCTTCGTTTCCCCTCTTCCATACGTTGCACTTGTCGCACATCCGTCGCCATTTTGAACAATAATTTCGTTTCCGGTACGCGAAAAAAGTGTAAAGAAAATGCCGACGAGCAACGCGATTCGTTGAGTGACTAAACTTAAAATTTACAAAATGTTATTGATATAAAAAGTGCATAAAATTGTTAAGTAAATAAATTATAGAGCAGCTGATACTTTTCGGATAAGCTTTACTACATAAACCAGCATAATCCTGAGGTAAGTTTGTGAGTTTAATTAATTAGAATTAGAATTTAATTAAGTAGGAAAAGGGTTATGGAAAAACTAGTTATGAGAGTGCTGTAACAATTTACATTCAGAACTCTTGCCATTATTCGTCTCCCACTATTATTTTTAACTTTTTTCTTTATATTATGTATGTACTAGATTCTCCCAGCTACAGAAAAAACAAAATTCCAAAACTTAAATATTAACATTTATATTTTATAACAGTGTTGTTTAAGTTCAAGTAAAATAGGCTGTGAAAAACGGTATAAAAAATATAAATATATTATATATTTTTTTTTAAATTAGGATATTTTTTTATGTTGCCCAAGCTAACAGATTTAAGTTATAGGTTCTTACATATAAACTTTGATTCTTTCTGTTAAATAATATACTCTTCTTTAAGCGAATTCTACACGTTTAAGACTAAAACAAAATAGGTAACTCTTCAATAGAGTTGATTACCTTTGTGGGTCATAATAAACACACATCCCCTTGAAGCGATTTTCTTTCCATCGTTTGACTCTTCATCTTAAAGCCCACAACAATTTGTTGTCCCTGGCGCTCAAATAAACTAAATTCAACAGAGTGTTAAATAACCACGCCTTTCTACCAGCTCCGCCCACAAGCCCAGAGCAAACCCATTAGCCGAGAGACGATAGACGATACACGATAGGGAAAATCTTACAAACCATTAAAGTGTCAGCTCCTTGGTCGCGTGTAGCCTCATCCTGTTAATTAAAAGCTCTTCATGGACATTATGTCATTAGGCAGATATGAGAAGTATGCAAAAATATGTGTTTATTGGCATTAATGCTTGGCAATCTTTTCACTCAACTCCACGGCGGTAAGAACACGCGTCATATTCCCAACCCCCCCGGTACCCTGCACCCTTAGACACGGCATCCTGCTCGTATTTCCGGTGTGCGCGCGCTCAACGAATGCGATAACTTCAAAATGGCTGCGTGATGTTTGCTGCTTGTTGTCTGGACCGTTCACAGTTTGCTGGCATGCTAAAAAAGGAAGAAGACAAGAAAAAAGTTTCGGGGTACAGTGAATACAATGATAAATAATAAACAAGGCGTGTGCAGGCCGTTTATGCTGTCAGTCGTACGCTGATGATGTTGTAGATGCGGCAGCTCAGATATAATCAAATGTAGTTAACATTAAAGCAGCTCACAAATTTAAGGATCAACAGTAACAGCCCTCGCAGCGGCTGCTGCTGCTGTTTTGTGGCATAAATTTCGTTGGCATAAATCAAAATCTAGCAACTTCCGATGAAGGCAGTGTGCAAAAATTTGCATGGCTTGCAACAGCAACGGCAACATGCAACAAAACAATAGCGTGTACAGGCGTAGAGAGCGAAGTGGAGTCAGCTCTCTGTCCATTTTTGGGCATTAGAAAAGCACGCTCAAATTGCTGCCGCCCACGCATAAGACTTATACGCAGCGTTGTCCCAAACCTAACCGACTTCACAGGGCACCCAACAGTCTCTCTCTCCCCATTCTCCAAACTAAACAATAAATAACCAAATAGATAATTATGCAGGTCGTCTGCGTAAATCGTTGCTATACATATATCTATATAAATCTTAGGAATACCTTCTATTTTTGCTCGTGGCACTAATTATACTCCACTGTGTGTGAGTGTGAGGGAGTGGGTGTTGCCATTTTTGCAGGCCTTTCTAAATTGCTGCCTTTAATTGCAGGCAATTGCGTTATGATTTATGAACATTAGCAACTATTGCTGCTAAAACAGAGATTTTAAAGAGTTCACATTCTATTGTGTGTACTTTTTATGTAATTTACAAAATTTATAAGTCCCTATTTGTCAAAGCTGTCCTGAAAAATAATAACAAACTATATGGTCAGTTCTTAAAGTGTTTTAGCTTTGTTAAAAGACTTGTAACTAAAAGAAAACTCAGCATTTCCAACAGAAACAAATTTATTTAGCATTAAATTTTAAACAAACAGTTTTATAGAGCTAATAAGTTAATGAACTATAGAAAATTATTGATTCATTTTACAACTCTAGAATTCAATTAGTTTTACTTTCCTTTTTTTTCCTTAAACAATGAAATGACTTATATTTTATGTCCTTTAATTTTTGCAGCTTGTTGCCAATTTTTATCTCAAATATTTATGAGTTTGTTTTTGGCACTAGCTTAATATGAATATTTTCTGAATGACATTAAATTAAATTAAATTGAACTAAACTTTGATTGCTTACTAGTATGCTATAAATTCAGTTGTTATTTTTGTGTGTTTGAAAACAATTGAAATCTAGGCAAGTTAAAGTTTCTTTTAGAAGCTTTAAAATAATATAAATATGTCAATGTATAAATATATATTCATATCTTAAATGGTAGTTTGTTTTTATTTAAAAAATTGTTTTGATATTCCTTTTCTTTCCAAAATCTCTTCTTGTAAAAATTACGCTAGTCACATGATATTGTTTCAAAATGAAATTAAATTGACTCTGTTTTGCCCCACTGTTCGTTCCAGAGTCAAGTGGAATCCTCTACCCAACCAACATCTTGCCATTGACGCTTCCGAAGGCCGCGCCATGTACGAGAATTCGTGTTCGTATCAGACGGCGCTGGACTTGAAGCGCGTATCGCCGCCAACACTGGCCCAGGTGAAGACCGAGGACTGCCTGACGCTGGGACAATGTTCACCGGACTGGACATCATATCGTTTCCATCAGTCCACGTTCGAGCAGCTCAAACAGAGCGTGGAGAAGGCAAAGGCGGCGCTGCAGGATCGCAGTAGTTTCTTTGGTGCCAGCAGCGCATTCAGGTGAGTAGCCAAAGGATCTGAGACCGTCATCAGGTGTTAATTTTTCAATTTGCATGCCATAGTGACATCTATTCGAGCCAACGCTTGAGCGACACTTTGGACACATTGCCTGCCATGCAGAACGGAAGTGGAGCTGCAAATTGTCTTGGCTTGTCACACAACCCGACTCCAGGTGTGGGCGTGGGTGTTGGTGTGGGTGTGGGTGTTGGTGTGCTCAACTACAATACGGTTAGCAGCAGCAGTGCAGGTGTGCAGCGTCATCGTTTGGATACCCTGCAACCGCCAACGGGTTGCTCACCAGTAGGCACACAGCATGGTGTGATCACCTCAAGCGCTGGACAGCTAAGCAGTGCAACGTTGGATGTGGTCAGCTCGCCAACGGTGATAGCACCGCATTCCGCAGCCACCACCGCACATGTGGAGCATAAAGTTCGCACAGGTAAAGGAATAAATAAAAATTATTATGATACATTTTTAGATACAGTTTCTTCTTTTCTTTTTAAGTCTTGTCTTTCTTTCTTCTGCTTTTGTTGCTTTCCTTTTTGACCAACCCACTGACCTTCTCGCCATGGCTCGCTACCACAAATGTCAGCGAAAATGGCGGAAAAACAAATACAGCGTTTCCGGCTGAACCAAAGCGAAACCAAAAAAAAAAAAAAAATACACGAAAAAAAGGAAAACAGATTTTCTTTTACAAAAGTGGCAAATTTCGCGTATTTATTTAAACACATACAACACACAGCATATGCTGACCAGTGGACAACAGCCCCGCTACCACTAGCACCACCAGCTACAAATATGTCCAAAGTCCGCTAAATTTTATGGGCCAAATAACTGCCAAAAAATAAAAGGGCAAATGGGAAACGGCCCTAGGTCAGAAACCGCGGCAAACCATGTACATAATTTTAACTTGTTGTAACAGCAACAACAACAAAAACAACATCCAATTGTCTGCTAACAAAAAGTCCAAAAAAGACAACAACAAAAATTATAAAAATCTAAATTGAATTATCCATATAAACGTCAAGGTCCTGAAGTTTGCCCTCGGACTTTTTTCCTCCTTTTCTGCTGCTTTTTTTTTTGGTATTTATCAATTTATGCCGACACAGCGGATGTGGCTTATAATGTGGTGGAGAATCAAGGGGGGATTAGGAAGGAGGGGTGTAGGGAGGAGCTGGTGGTGCTGTTCTTGTCGCTGGTTTGATAGAAACATCAGAAATGCACTGTCCATCGCGTGCTTGACAAGAGTTTGTTATGCCGTCATGTTCTACAATTGTGTCCATGTGAGAGTTTTTCTTTCAAGCGCATACCCTGTAAAGCAGACATAGCGTTAAATGAGTTTGATGGATTGAAAGGAAATTGACAAAAAAATGTTATCAAACAGCAAGTCTCTTAAAAACTACAGGGTATTCGCTAGCTTAATCCCAATGCAGTACACCATTTTTTGCCCAATTTCAATTGAATTTGTGTGCTGCTTTAAGTGGAACGTTAGATGTCGCTTTGCTAAGCCGGATTTCAATATGACAGGCAGTGGGGAATCACCTTTTTTGCCCTTTTTACCGTTAGTCTCCACAATGGCTGCCATCTTGGCTAAGAACTCGTGACTCTGACTTTAACTCTGAGTCTAGCGCGCTCAAGCAAATATAAAATGAATCCTTCTGGAATTCTTATTCTTTTGCCTCGCTCTCGCCCCTCTCTCTTTGTCTTTCTCTCTCTCTCTATCTTTTGCTTGAGCATAAAAGGACTTTGTCATGCGTAACTCATTATATTTTTGCTCACAAAGCATATCAGAAATAATTATGGTACCGACTGAGTTTAATAATGTGCAAAGTAACAAAAAAAGAGGAGAACAGCGATGATTTATATGCAGCAAGTCTAACGTATCTTTAACCATTCTGGAAAACATTTTTGAATTATTTTGTGGTTTATAAAAGTCGCTAAGAATGCTCCATCTTTGAAAATGTAACTAGTGTTCAAAGTCAGTCTTATATTAACATAGATTTTTCTTAAAGACTATAATATATTTAATGAATTGTTAATTGGTCTAACAACTTTTTGAGAGGATTACAATTTTGTCCTTTTTATGCTAGAAACTCCATTGATTTAGGAATAAAATAAAGTTCTCACATTCTCCTGGGAAGCAATTATGACACTGTCATGAGCACAACACGAATACATGATGATTTGGCTGAGCTTCATGGACATTAGCATAGATTGACATCAGGATACGGATTGGGAATCAAATTGGGATTCGTTTTGGGATCGAAATTGGGTTGTTGCATTGACATTTCAATCGTAAGCGTTGCAAATTTGTGAGTTCATCTCATTGTTGTTTACATCAAACAAAGATTTACGGCAATTAAACATTTCCACATTTCCACTGGTTGACTGGTCCAACTGACTGCCTGTCTGCCGGTCCGACAGTCTCTCTGTCCCAGTGTCTGAAGTGACAACCCTCGCTATTATGTGCTTTGTGGTTCACAGGCTCTGTCAGAGAGGGTGAATGCCAGAGCGGCGTTGCGTGTCCGCCGCGTCATGGTCGAGCGACGGCACCAGCTAAAGGACTAAAGCACTGCAGGACTAAAGTACCAGAGGACGATACAGTAGCACAGCAACAGAGACTACACAGAGTAGCATAATTTGGGCCATAAATAAACGGGCAGTTTGGTTTTTGTGTTTTTTTTTTTTTTTGTATACTGACAATTATCTATGTTGAGATTTATGAGTTGCCCCATTTTGAGGCACTCGCTGTGTGTGTGTGTTTGGGTGTGTGGTGAGAGCGTGGCGAATGCCAGAGCGTGTTGCAAATTTGTGCTGCGCTGGCAATTAATTTAAGTTTGTTTTTACTTGCAGAAAAATCCACATTGGACTGCGCCACAACATCCTCCACGCATGCCGTTGCCGCCTCCTCGTCCGTCTCCGCCTCCGCGTCCAGCAGCGACCTGGGCAGACACAGTGTGGGCAAGAGCAGCAGCAGCAGCAGCAATGCCACCAGTGCAGGCACCAATCCACTCTGTAAGTCAATAATTTTTAAGCTTTGACAGCTTTCAGTCAAGACACGAACCAATTACAAAAGCCATTGCTAACGGTTGACATGGTAAATCGGTAGAGGGCGCTGTCGCTGTTACTTGAGTTTAGCAGCTTATATTTCGAGTGTAGTGACATAATCTGGTGTTAAGTCCTTGTCCTTTATTGTCAGCAGGAGACTCTGGTGGGAAAGTAAGGACAAACAATGCTATGTTCTTGCCAACAAAACGCAACAGTCAAAACAATTCTGCCAGCTACCGTGGATAATTTGACTCTTAAGTGCTCTTCAGTGCTAATCCTATTAAGCGTGTAGCTCACACACCCCTCTACGACTACCCTGTAAAGATAGCTCTCTAGGCACCGGACAGGGCAGTGCGGTGGTTGGGGGGATGTGCCAACAACAATGAAGCTAATCGACAGATCATAAAATGATCAAAATGTTATGTGAAGCGCATTAAGGCGCACGCGTCGCTGACAGCGTGGCCAACGCACCAGGACAGTGGTTGGTAGAGGGGTAGGAGGGTACTGCGGGGTGAAGTGACTATAAAGTGCCGAGGGTTAACTCATTGAGTGTGAGATAAAATTTTATCACGGACAATTGAGTGGTTACTTCTAGAGCAGCAAAGGGTAAATAAAACAAACCAATTATGTTTGTTTGTTGTTGCTGATGTAGTTATGAGTTAATTTATTGAGTAAAGTGCTTAATTAATTGATTTGAATCTTTTTAAATAGTTGTAAAGATAAAGTGATCAATATCCAACGATTAACATAGTAAAAATGATCAAAAATTTGAAAACTTGGTGAAAATAATTCGATACCCTTAAAAAATTCTTCAGTTTCCAAAATTGAAAAAGTCTGAATAAGAACAAGTTAAGATTCTGGGTAATTTTTTCGATATTTATTTTTATTTAATCATTTTTAATTTTAAAATATTACTTTGCTCATTTTAAGTCTTTAAAATTCAGCTTAAATTTAGTTTTGCTGCTTTCTCAGAAAGCAATTTAATCCATTACTGCTATTTTAATATAATAATTATGTGTTATTATAATTTAATTAAATGATTGAAAAATTTAAAGACCTGCAACATTTGTCAACAGTTGTCAGTTGTTAAGTTTTCGTTTATCTCTTTTTAAAATTTTCAACCTAATCGCTTAAGCTGACAACCCCTCGAAATTCTAAAGCAGCCGGCGAGTTTGTGTGTAAGTGTGCCACACCCACTCATCCATTTATGACGCCCTTTAACCTGCCCCGCGTTGTGACGCTCTAAGCAGTGTCCTTGCATCTACTTCTCTCCCTCATCTTCTCTCGCTGTTGCTCTCTCCCTGCTCCTTTGGACTTCACAGTGTGCGCCGTATGTTTTGCTCACTTGAAATTAAATTTCTGATTTCATTTGCTCACAGTTTGTTTTTTCATTCATATACATACTTTTTATTTTCTGATTTGTTTTTCGTTTTTCATTTCTCGTAATTGTTTCAGGCTGTGAAAATAAATTGAAAATGTTTGCCGCTGCTGTGCCAACTGGCGCACAATCCCTAACCAAAAAGAAGTAGGAAAAAAACACGGCGCCAGCTTCTTCAATAAAAATTCGCGTGTCCTTTTTGGCCACGTCCTTTTTGACGGCTTCGCGGACTGACGCTTGCCTCCAAATTTATGCGCACATATTAATGCTTGAATATTATACTACAATTTGTTGGCCAAGAAAAAATGGCAAAAAAGCATATGACTTGGGAAAACTTTTTCCCATGGAGTGTGTCCGTGTGTGTGTGTGCTTCTATTGATGTCCAAATATTTTTATTCATGGCCTTTTTCGCGGTTCACTAAACTCGCAGTCAAGTCATTATGGCAATCCCCTGAGATTGAAGCACGAGTTGCTCATAAATCAATTGATTCATTGTATGAACTCCCGTTCTGACTAACAATGATAATGATTATGCTGATAATCATTATGATGACGGCAACAAGCTGGAAAATGCGACTAATTTTGGAAAATAGTTGTGAGAGTTTTTTCTTTTTTCAGCATTTTTGCTGACAGCAACAATTTGCCTAAGCCAGCAATTATAAATAAAAAACAAAATAAATATAGAACAGCCAACGAAAAATAGAAAATTAAAACAAAAGTGTCAGAAAGTTGGAGCAACAGGTTGTTTCCGTTTTGGCCAACATTGTGATTTATGCGCTTGAAAATGACCCGCTTCCGACATGGAATATCAAAAATCACGCGCACTTGAAAGTTTAGAAAGGACGACGACGACAAGGACTCACAGTTCCCCACTCTTTCGCTCTATGAGTCTCTCTTTCTCTTTTGCTCCTTTGGCCTTTGTTGCCGTAGTTTGCACCTCGCCGGAAACGCAGCGCAGCCAGAGCCGGAGACGTACCCGGAGCCGGAGGTGGCCGTGTCGAAGCGTCTCCGGTGGCCAAGTGACTGCAATTTAGTTGTCAATTGAATTTATGAGCCTGAGCCAAAGGACCACAAGGACCAAACAATTTATTTGTTTTGGCTGCCAGTTTTGATTTCTTTTCTTCTCGTTTCTTTTGCTCTTTTTACACACTTATCTCAAGTCACACAACTCACGTGACTGGGAGAGAGAGTGAGAGAGAATGAGAGAAAGTCAAACCGTGAGAGACAATCAAAATCGCTAAAAGTCAATTGACAATTTCGAGGGTCGCACGAGTCAAACCGCCGTAATTTATGATAGTTGAGTCGGCACGTGAACCTCGGCAACTGAACCCTCTAACCTGAGACTACACCCTTTTTTTGTAACAGTGTATAGTTTGTATGTTAATTGTTTGTTTGTCTGTTTGTTGTCATTGGCCCCTTTTTGACCCGTGCTCATAACTGTGTGTCCCAAGGGTCCAGCGTGTGAATATGTTAGCTTTCAAAAATGTTTTCGAAAAATAAACTGAAACCAGCAAATGTCAAACGCTGCCGTTAACCGCCGCAGCGGTAATCGGAGTCATCAATCGCGCCGTGCACCACGCACCGCACACTGCGCATAACCTGGCCACCCTTCCCACTACATGGCCTCTCACCCTCTCGCCTTTCACACCACTTGAAAAGTGAGCCACCCCCTGCCACTGCAGCAGTTTCGATTGCGCAATTATAACACGCATTGTTTGGACAGACAACCAAAAAGAGGAAGGACAAAAAAAGGGACAACAACTACAATATGCTTTTCCTTCATTGATTTGCTCATTTTCCTAATTTTTTTTTTTTTTTTTTATTGCTCCCCTGTGCGTTTTTGTAATTTGTTTTCATTACAATTTTCACTCTTAATTGTTGGGTTTATCACACAACTAGTGGGAATTGTGCATTTCGGTGGGAAGATCTTTTGTTAACAAGATTTGTTCCTTTAGATTTTTTAGCAAGTGTTCTACTTAGATGTTTAAGTATTTAAGAGGTCTGAAAGTGTTGAATATTTTGAAAAACATGTGTAGCTTAATTAGTCAAAAAGAGTATATGGGGGATTTTCTCATGATTCTGTAATATTCTGTGTTTTACATAAGTTATCAAACAAATTGTAGTCTCATGCTTATTTTTGCTGTGATCCTAAGTCGATCAGAAAGCGATTCTGTAAGAACAATATATTTTAAACTAATTATAAGCTTATAGATAATGAGTTTAACTTATTCAAATTTATGAGTTCTTGCACATTAAATTTATATTCAACATGAACTTGTTAGGTGGAGAGAGAGAGAGGGAGGGAGAGAAAGAGAGAGAGAGAGCGTGGAGCGTAAAGCGTAGAAAATAGCCATTAACCCATTGGATGTAACCAATTCCCTGCTGATTTATGGGTTGTCACTTTATGGCCGTTGCCGCCCATTTGATTAACCAAATAGTGAAGCAGCCAAGAGTTGTATACACAGACTCATATAAATAACAATATGCATTGTATTATTTGTATATACTCTACAAAAGGGAATACTCCTTTTGAGGGACAAGTGAAGGCTTTGCTTTCATTTGGAAGCTTAGAGATACATTTCTTTAACTTTAAGTTTCTTAAAGAACAAACAAAATAAACCACAAACTTTGAGCAAACAAAATTGAAGGTTATAAAGGCAACAGTTTAATATTCCATAACTCATTCAAATTGATCTCTTTTGATGCTATTATTAAATTATTTGAACAATATTTTGTTTTACTAATGAAATTTCGAATAGCCTTTCTGGTATTTAATCCATGGCAGTGTATTAACAGTTCGCCATACAAAACTCTGTTGATTGCCCATTCGTACATGTTATGATTGCTATTATAACAATACGCATTTTTAGCAGCAATAACAGCGAAGAGAAAAAAAAGCACAACAAAATCGCTGCAGGCCATAATGTGAGCAATCCGTTGAGCTGCCGTCGGTTGAACGACGACGGAGACGGAGACGCATTAAAGACCCGTAACCGGCTCGGCCAAGAAAGGAGCAATCATTCCGAGTCGTCATACAGGGTTGCCTCGCCACCTGCCCCTTCCACTGGTAGCTAGTACAGTAAATCTGTAGTATATGCGCCTGTCATGGCCTGTGGCAGCCAGTCGGCCAGTTGGCCACGTGCCGCTGACTCCATGTTCTTGTTGTTGTTGCTGCTGCTGTTGTTGTAGTTGTCGATGTTGTTGCCGTCGCGTGTTACATCATTCATACGTCATTAATGGCCACGTGTGCCAGGACAACAGCTCCTTGCCTTGCCTTGCCTTTCCTTGTCTTGACTCGACTCGATTCGAGTTGTTATTGTAGGCAGACTGTTTTTGTTGCATACACACAGGCGCGCGTAATATTAGCAACATTTGCCAACTCCCTCACACTCTCAGGCTCTGTCTCTCTGTGCGTTTTTCCCTGCTTCTCTTTTTTTCGGCTGTTTTATTGAGCTTGAGAAAACAAATCGCAGTGTTGATTGCGTTTCTTATTAACTGCAAATGTTGGTGGTTGCCCAAGTCAGACAATATGCTCCCTGTCTTGCCCTCATCGACTCCCCCCTTTCCCACCCCTGCTGCTGTGCCCCTTCGTGTCATGTTTGTCTTGACGCTTCGTTGACTTTTAGCTGCACACAAATAAATGGACAGAGCTTGATGCATTGCTGTCCCTTTTGGGCAGGGAAAGGGGGAGCGCGAAAAGGAGAAAATTGAGATGACGCATTTGTATTAAAAACGGTTAAGTTGTAGGTGTGGCAAACAAAGGGCGTCTTACTAACCGCGGCTTAAATAGCTCTGCCAAACGGAAATGTTCGCCTACGTGGGGAAAGTGCGGCAAAGGGCAGCGAAGGAGAGCTGTGAGGCAGCGGAGCCATACAAAATGGCGGAAACAGTGGCACAAAAGAAATTAATTTAAAGTTTCACCACAAGCGTGAAAATGAAATTACATAATGAATGCAATTAAAATACAAACTAAATCCCTCACACACAGACACACTCAAGCAACACCTCCCCTTCACACCAACACACTCATATACACACACACTTGAGAAGCGACCCAAAGTCCTGGCAAACATTTGAGCCAAGTTAACTTACGCTTTTCCCTTCGCTGCGCCACCTTCTCCTTTTGCAAAGAACAGCAAATTGCTATTTAGCCATTTTAGATTCCATTAGCACTGGTTAACACACACACACACTCTTACATACTTACATTTCTGCGAGAGTTGCTTCTTATGTTGTAAATATTTAAATGCCAGATTTACTTTAAAATAATTAGTAATTTATTAATATACATAATTTTTCATAAGCTAAGCGAATTAAATCGAAATCAGCCTCCTAAGCTAATCAAATTTTAATAATTTTAAATTATTAAAAATCATATTTTATTTAGATTATCAGTCGTGTTTTGAGTCTAATCTTAAAGTTTGTTTTGTTTTAGTAGTCAAACTATTCTTTTTGATTTCTTTTAGTTTTATTTTTAAATATTTTGTTTTAATTTTAACTACCTATTGATCGACCCTCGTTGAGGGCTTAAGAGCATATGATGGTAAATGGCTGTTGTTAAGTTGAAGTTGGAGCCGCCCTTCGGATAACTTTTATTAAATAACTTGTCAAAGCATGGCAGCAGCGCACACACACTATTACACACACCCACACACACCCATGTGAGCTTGTCATTTGCCTTGACTTGCCAACTTTTTACTTTTTAGCGTGTGTGTGTGTAAATCGAAATTTGTTTTTAGCAAAGCGAAAAAGTGAAAATAAAAACTATAAAAGCATTTGCTCTGTGTGTGCTGTGTTGGTGTGTATTCTAAGTGTGTGAGCTGTGCGTAGTGTGTGTGGTTGAGCAGCTGCAATTTGTTCGGTTGACTCCTGTGAATTAGCTCCCCAAGGATTCAGTATGATGG
Organism: Drosophila nigrodunni; assembly: GCA_020829145.1. Taxonomy (NCBI): domain Eukaryota; kingdom Metazoa; phylum Arthropoda; class Insecta; order Diptera; family Drosophilidae; genus Drosophila; species Drosophila nigrodunni. Next base: position 7,256,153 of record JACVCZ010000007.1, on the reverse strand, counting down.
CATTCACATGACCGGCGGCAGGATTAGCAAAATGGACGAAACGAGTTGAGGCTGAAAAAACAATTTCAATGATCACAAAAATTAATTAAACCAGCAAAAAGGGCTAGAATGCAATATGCATGTGCTGGCTTTGATGTGTATGTGGGGGTGTAGAAAGTGTGTGTGAATATGCAAGTAACTGCATAAGTGCGAGCAGCGTGACATATCTGAAGCTGCCTGCGACAGCAACAGCAAAAACTTGCACTTGAGACGTCGACGTCGATGTCGAAGTTGGCCCTAACGTCAGCGTAAGCGTCAACGTCGACGTCAGCTCCAACGTCGCTGTCAACGTCAACTTCAACGCATTCCACACGCAGCGCTTGCAATCAGCGGGCAACAACTATTGTCGATTTGAGGCATCGCAACAAGCAGCTCGACAATGGCCATAACTCACTCCCAGGAGTTGCATTGTTTTCAGGTGTTTACCCCCTGACCCCTCTGTCTTCACCAACTCCCTATTCTACTGTTGAAATGTGTAAAACTTTTGGCTGCTCCTCACTGCGTGGTTCTCTCCAACAGCTCCTCACTTACTTACTACCTGCTCCACACTACATGCTCCTCTTTGTCTGCTCCTCCTTCTCATGCGCAATGTTTTCCCCTGCATATGTATGGGTGTCGTCGGTGTTGTTGTAGTGTAGGCGAACGACGAAACGGTAATATCCTTGTGTTTGGTGGAAGGAAAAAGGAAGTGGATAATACATCCGTCCTTGTTGCTTCGTGTCACCCACTAAAAAGGCGACGCCACTTCTGAGCGCTGCCAGCCGCAGCAGCGGCAGAGGCAGCAGTCGCCTCCATGCGAGTCGCCTAGCCAAAGTACGAGACAGAAACAGCAATACAGCGAATGGGAGAGCGAGTAAGCCAGAGAGAGCAAACGAGAGAGCAACACACAGTGAGAGAGCTGACAAGTGGCAACCTACAAGCTGAGAAGCTTTGAACGAAGCTGTGGAACTGATTTCAAGTGGAAACGGTAAACTCCTACAATGCAGCCGAGAGCAAGACAAAGCGAGAGAGCGCATGGGAAAGCAAGCGAGTGAGTGAGTTTGGTGTAGGGGAAAGGGAGGCGAAGGGGAAGGGGAAGGGGAAGTGGTACACTTTACAAGATATAGCATTATGATCGATAGTTCACAGTTTTCAGTTTTGTCGGTATCCATAACAAACAAGTTGCCCAAAAGTTGCCAGCTAAATGCTCAGCCATTTGCAAAAAAGCATTGCTCTGCAAAAGAGTGTGTGTGTGTGTGGGGCAGAGAGAGTGTTCAAATGTGTGTGTGTGTATGAAGAGCTAGGCCACACCTTGTCTCAACGCTGATTGGTGTTTCAACGGAAAAGGGGTGGCTGCCTTTTTGGTGTGGATTATAACCTAAGTATATCCTGGCGCATAAAGGACAACGGCAGCGACGTCGACGTCGAACAGAGTCAGCAACACACACACACACACATACAGAGGCAGCAGCAAACCAAACCAGACAGATAGATACACAAAAGCAGCAGCAGCAGCAGCGGTTACTGTGTGGCAGCCACCCACCCAGCGAACCACCAGCAACCACCAGCACAACCCACCCCACACACACACAGCTCGTACACCCACAACCAAACATGTGACTGGCTGGCTGGGCCTGCGCCTTTCCATCGAGGGGTTGTTACGCGACTCCTGGTCTCTGCCTCTGTGTGTTTGTGTGTGTGCGTGTGTATTTTTGGATTTTGCCCGGTAGCCCGGCCAGGATATGCGCGATTTGACGACGGAATGAAATCAATTGTTACGCTGCCGTGCCACAGATCGGACGCAATCCGGTGTCACTTTTTGAACTAAAATCTATCTAAAAAACATACACAATAAAAAGGAAAAAAGGAAAAGCAGAAAAACGTTTCCTCTTGCTCTCCACTTGATGCCGTGAAAGTGATTTACACGTTGCGTATACGCGATTCGTGAGTTTTAACAGACAACAACAACAGATTGACATATATAAATCAGTTGGACACGCGAGCCGTACGCACACACATACAAACACTCTAATACACACCCACGCACACACACACACACAAACGCGCTAAAAATCAAAGCAGGTCCAAAGTGCATTGGAAAGCTCGACCGGAAGTCGAGGTGTCCGGTAACGGTAACCGGTTCCGATCGTCACTTTTCCCGTTCCTTTTCCTGTTCCTCTCCCGGCTCCGTCTCCGGCTTCGTCTCCGGCTACGTCTCTGACACCGACTACGCCGTGAAGTTGCGGTCGTGCTGCCGTGTTTGACTTTTTTAAATAAATTGAATTGAGTGCCCGGTTTTTGGAACGACATCACTTCACTGCGACTGTAATAGTGACTGCTACTGTGACTGTGTCTACATCCGTTTGTGCATTATTAGCTTCCGATCCGGCAACCAATTCAACCGCTTTGCCACAAACAATTGCAATTTGTGCTTTTCTGCAGTGCAGCTCAAAATTGGTTGAATAAAAAAAACAGCAACAAAAATAAAGGAATCAAAACAACAAACACTCAAACACACACTTTTGAACCACTGTGCACCGCCGGCGGTTGCCGACGCTGCTGTTCACAATGCTTGACATCAAATCCTCCGCTGATTATTTGTCACGCTCCACTGGCAGCTTTAGCAACTTCTCAATGCTCTTCGCAGGTGAGTGGGCAATGTGCGAGTCCGGCAGGCCATCGGTCATAGGCAATCCCACGTGGAATCCAAGTAAATAAATATTAAAAACAACTAACACTTAATATTTATACTTACATTTAAGTTCCATCGTTGAGCTGCAGTTTTTCGTGATTTACTCCTACAATTTTAAATGTTTTTGAAGCATTTCACATGTAATTTGAATTCATTTTAACAAATTTTATTTCTTTTCTTGCAGATTCCTCGTACAAATCCTCGTGGGGCTCCCACAGCTCAACACAATCGCAAGGTGAGTGTGTTTTAATTATTAAGAAATATCAACAGTCTTAATCTATCAAAGTTTACGAGAGGAATTTTAGAGAAGTAGAGTCATAGGAGAATAAATTCATAGAAAGAAAAACATTTAAACTATTAACGAAAATTTACTGACTAGGTTTTTTTTGTAATATAAAAAAGCTAAGTCGATTAAAACACCAACAATTTTAAGCAGAACTACCTCTTTCTTTTACTTAATAACACAGTCTTAGCCTTAATGTGTATGGAAAGTATTTATATAAAAATTTCAAAAGTTCACGCCATAAATCTTTTCAATTCACTCTTCTCATACCAAATTAATTTAAACTTCTTGCTTACTTTTATTTAATTTAGTACAAAAGCAAGTTTATGCTTAAAGTAAAAACTTCTTTTATTTACTTCATAAACTTCGTACAAACAAAAACTCAATATATGTCAAAAAAGTTTTCTCTGCTCAATTTTAGTTGATTTTTCAAACTTACACATAAAATAAAAACTTTGCACACTTTGACAAACTTTTAATGATAGTAAACGCGATCAAAGAAGGATTTTAGGCAACTTTGTAAGCCCAAAATTGCAGCAAATTATTGGCCGCAAGTCAATAAATATATAAATAAATACATAAATATTTAAATGTGTGCTTATTGGCATGCAAAGTGCACACAAAGCCAAAAAGGCAATTGAATACGAGACGTGTGAATTTGTAGATTGGAAAAAGGGAGCTCAATGAACCATGCAAAATGTCAAGCAACAAACATCAATGAAATGAAAAAATGTTAAAGGAAAAGGGAAAAAGAAAAACAAGCCGAAAAGGTGTTGACTACACGTGTTATACTCTGTGAGTTTAAGGGTTTTTTCGTAGGGTATTTTTAAGGCAATGAAGCGTAAGATCACGCAGAGGGTAGAGTATTTAAGCTGCTCATTAAGCTAGTTATGAAAACACTTAATTGAAATGTATTAAAAAACAAAGCAAAGGACTTTAGTTCGCTCGAGGCGTGAAAATCTGGTAAAGCTAAAAAGTGTTTGAAAACAAAATTTCAAAATTTCAGCTTGGCTGAACGTGTTTTGCTGCTGGCTCTGAGATGCCATCAAAATCGTTCAGCTAAAGTTTTTCACCCACCCAACCAGCAGAACACCCAACAACCCAACAACCCGACTCCACCCGAACATACCCCGCTGCGATGCTGCTCAAATGCAATCGGGCGTCTTTTGTGCTCTTCGCAGTTGAGTGGCCACGCAAAAAGCAAAACGCAAAGCGCAAAAACCCAAAAAATGTCATATGAAAAGTTTTCATCATCTTTTTTTTTATTTTAGCACAATAAGTGACAGGGAAAACAACAGCAGCGGGCGGTGCATAACCACTCAGCCATGCCCTATTCCATGTTCTGTGTTCCAACTTCAACTCCAACTCCTTCCAGGTTCTAGCCCATGTCCATGTTCATGTCCATGTCCTTTGGCCGCCGCTCGCTTGCCTGCGGCTTTAATTTGTATAGAGCGTGAAGTTTGCCACAACTTCAAATCATTTTGACACTCCTCTTCACACTCTTTACTCCTCTCCTTACTACTCTTCTTCCCTTCTCACTTGTCGTTGCTCTTCTTTGCTTCTTATCGCGGCATGTTGAACATTTTAAATTGAATTGCCAGCGGCTTTGTTTTGCTTCTCCAACAATCATATTCCATTAAAATGAAACAGACCTTCTCACATCGCATCATGTCACAGTCACAGTCACCGCCGCAGTCCTAGTCACACTCCAGTCTTTTGTTGCCTTCGGCTCTGATTTAAGCTTTGATGACACAACTGTGATAATGTTTATGCTCTGCGGTTCAATTGATAATTCCCTTTGATTATTTTAGTGTCGTCTGCTATCACTGACAACTGGTTAGCCTGCAGACAGGCGACATTCTTCTAGCGGTTTTATGCAAATATAGTTGACTGGATTCTGCAGCGATCGTTTTGCATTTAATGGCGTTTTTGAAAGACAAGAGTTTATTAAAGTTTTAAACTATTTTCTTCTCCCCAACTAATTAGGTTTAATACTTATTTGAGATCTTTCATCATTTAATAGATAAATTCTCAAGATTATTATGATATCTTTCTCTTACATATTGAGGATGCTTCTAATTTCGAAGCAAATATTTTCATTCAGTGGATGAAGAGTGAATTTCAGTATAGTTTCATAGAAAAGCGCAGTATTTTGCTGTGATCTTTGGTAAGAAGATTCTATTTTCATTAAAGGACAGACTTTCTTCAAGTTCATATAAATTTATTAAGGACTAGAACTCGTTAATTATTTTTATTTAAAATTTTTAAGCATTACCGACTCTAATTCGATATTATTTGTTTGATTATTTGCAGGCTACAGCTCGAATGCGTTGAGTATTAAACATGATCCGCACACACAACTACGGCAACCTGGTAAGTGTCGCTCACAAAAAACTGCTAAACTCCTTGAGAGTGTTGCATTAAAAGTATTTAAAGTGAAGTAAAGTAGGTCCACGTGCCACGTTGTTTGTGGCAAATGCAAAAGCCAAACATTGAAAGTGCTTTTGTTGTTATTGGGCAGCAGAAGTAAAAGCTGAAGAATTGGAAGTTGGATGTTTACCAACTAATACTAATAAAGTTGCACTCATTGAAATGTGCGCACGTTGCAAGTGCCACTTGAGTTTCGGGTACGAATCGCTTTCGTCTCTTTTTATACCTTTTGAAACAAATACCACCACTCGATGTCAAAGTGAGTGCTAGTGGAGTCCGAGTACGAATGGAATTGCGAATGAATACCCGTCCAGTCGTGCGTCATTTGATTCTCCCTCCAGCTTTTAAATTCAAGCAGCAAAAATACCCTAAAATATTGTCGCAAATCAAAACCTTAAATACGCCACTTCAAATCGAATGGAAACAAAAGTGCTGCCACATTCGTAATACTCGTTTTTTATACATATATATTTTTTATTCACATTCGGATTGGAATTGAAGCGTAATGGAAACAATTGAAATGCCATAAAGGATTCTCAATTAGAGCAGCCCAGACGCACTCAAAACGATGCCAAGAACTTGGCATGCTTTTGTTACTGCCCTCCTATTCCCTGTTTCTTACTCTCTCTGTCTCTCTCTGTCGCTCTTCTTGCTGCTGTCAAATTTTGACGGGCGTTGCATGAACAAGACGCGTGCCACTGAGCTGAGTTGTTGCCGTCGGTGGCATTAAATCGTTGAAAGAACAATGAGCAGCAACAATGATTCAGTTGTATGCAACAACGACAGCAAAAGCGACAGCTCTATGATTTTTGGATGATGCGAATTATGGACAATTGTGGCAGAGTTGCCACGTTTGAGGCGTAGAGTAACCTTTGGGCTAGGTGCACATAAGAGTATGCTAAGCTGTTTTCTGCTGACGCTGCGCTTGCAGGAAATGCGCGCCGGATAATAAGTGAAATGGATATTCGACTAGAAGTGTATGAGTGTGTGTGTGAGAGTGTACTCAACAATTGTGCACAAATGAACCACATTCGTTTGGCCCTGTAAGTGCAGTTTTCGTAATGCATTTTCATTTCATCAGCGGAAACGTAACTTGCTCACGTCTTTCGCCCACCCGGTCTCTCCTTTTCTCTACCTATTTTCTATATGCACATAATGTATTCCGTTTTGGCAGGTACTTCATTAACATTTGCATAAAACACTTGAAAATAAGTCGGAAAAAACTAATGTCCTGCAACCCTCAATTTCTTATATTTCGTTTTCTTTTTTTTCTCTTTGTTGCAGATCCATATCAAATGTTCGGACCAACCAGCAGCAGACTGGCAAGCTCAGGTGAGTGTCTAGCATATAACGAAATTACAAAAGCATAAAGATACAGGTGCTTAGATTATGTTGATCAACGAATAAAGGAAGGCAACGAAACGCTCAATTGCGTGGGGCACGTGTGCCAACCCCGGACTGACTGCCTTCCCTATGCCTCCCTGGGACCCACTCGAAATGCATTTCATTATCATATCAATTTCGGGCTGAGATTCGGGCTTAACGTTAGTCACTGGCTATTTCGTCTGGCTGCGCCCTAACAAATTAACCCATTGCATGCACACAAACGTGTCCATGTTCGGCACCACCTTTATTCCCTCCATCTCCTAACCCTCCTGATCCCTTTGGCTAGAGCAGTTTTCTAATTTATGCGAAAGGTGCATTTTGGAAAATTTATTATCCGCGTATATCGCACGTGTGTGATTATGTCTATGTCTATGTGTGTGTTCGCGTTGCAGTGGGCGTGGCAAAAGCTATATTATTCTTTCCCAACTTTATGCGAGTGCAAACGTAGCACGCGCCCAAAAAAACTGACATTAAAAAATCAAAAACTTTCAAAAAAGGGTTAGTGAAAAAGTGAACTGGGTGTGCATTTATCACTTATGATTAATTGCCAGACTATAGCTGGGAAGGTGCTCTATAAAAGGGTTAACAATGTAGTTCAGTTGAAAACTTATACTCATCTTATTGAAAGCCACAACTCAACTGGCTTTAAAGGGTTACTATTGTAGATTCCCATGACTTTATTATACTTTATTACGTGATCATTATGAAGACAATAAGAAAGTAACTGAAAAGGTTTAGCAGTTTATGTAATAAAGACTTTAATGATAGCATAAAATATTTCAAACTAATTTTTTTTGGGAAACGAGAAGAGCAAGTGCTATTAATTTGCCTAAGCAGTTTAAAAATGCACTAAATTTTTATTTTTACTTTATTTAACTGCTAAGCACAGCTTTAAATTTAAAAAACACCTTTTTCTGGCATTAGACTCTGTCTAAAAATCAATAATTTGTATTGATTACATGGCAGGATGAGGTTTGCCATCAGCCGCCATGTTTTGACCGTTACTGAACCCCTTGGCTAACCCCAATGGCGCCCATTTCCTCCTAATTTCCCCCCACACATTTTCCACCAATGCCACCCTAAACAATTGCCAAACATGGCGTTCGAATCGGAATTAGCATAAAAATCCAGACGCCCCAACATTTTCCGGCGCGACATTTACACGAACCAAACGCCATTGCAAAGCGTCTCCCATTCTCTTTCTTTCTTTTTCTCTCTTTCTATGCACTCTTTCTTGTGCTTCTCACTTTCTCTGTCTCGGTTAAGCTCATTGGGTTTGTTGTTGTTGCTGTTGTGTGGTTTAGGCCGTTGCCAAGTTGCCGCTTAACAGCAACTTGAAGTTAATCGCAAAAGCTCACTGAGAAACACACACACACTCACTTATACACTCACTTATACACATGCACTGTGTGCGCTTTCGCTTTTTGGGTGGCAAAAATGCTGTTTTTGATTAATTATGGCTTCCTTTGGACACGGAACCGCTTTGTTAGCCAAGTCCGGTCTCGGCCTGCAAGCTGCAGGCGTTGTCCAATACGTGACTCGTGGCCCGTGCTCTGTGCACTGTATGCCGTGCCGCTTGGCTCTTGGCTCATTTGCATGTGCGCTCAGACACACAGCTGCAACTTGTGCATGCAATCCACAGAGTGTAAGAATACATTAAAATAAAAAATATAAAAAAAGTAACGAAAAAAAACGCAGGAAAACTAAACTAAAACGTAAACTAAAAGTAGCTGTGAGTCGTGACATAATTGCCAGGCACAAAAACTTGTTTATAATTAAAACGGCGCTGCCCCAAGTGCAGCCTCAGTCGGCACATCAAAGTTTGGGGCGAAAAACAGCAAAGAAAAGTCCCATTTTCCCTTTGCTAATTACTTTAGACACTTTGCTGCACTCTTTTTGCTGCAAACATATTTAATTAGCATTTCTAGGGTGCGCTTTCAACGCCAAAAAATATGACTAATTGTTGGCAGCAATAAAGAAATTTTAAATTATGAAAGTAGTGGTAGAAAGAGCACTAGAGCATAATTTTTAATAGAAATTTGTCGCTGATATCTTAGTAAACAAAATATAAAACTTTTTAAAGTAGTAGTATTGTTGGTAGGCTCAATAAAATGGGCAATATTTGAGATCGCTCTTGAAAATCTTGATTTTTTATTAGTTTTTTCAAGAAAAGTTCCACGAATTTTAAGAAATTTATTGACTTTGGTTGGATAACTTTTATATATAATCTACAGATTTACTTAGCCCTTTCTTACACATATAATATATAAATCTTGAGTTGACCTTCGAGTTTATTGTAAGAACTCAAATGAATATTTAAATGTCGTTGCGCCTACTTGGATTTTCTTTTGTGCGTGCGAAAACATTTACAAAATTATTATTATTATTATTGTGAATTGTGTATTGTGTGTTGTGTATTGTAAGGGATTCGGCACGCATTCATTGCAGACATCATAAATCGCTTAATCATTTGGCAATTAGGCCGTGCCCCAGGACAAAGTCTTGCTCTTTCTCTCTCGCAAAGCAGCGCAAACGCAGCACACACCAAAAAGGACACACTAAGTGAGAGAGAGGGAAGGGGCAAAGGGAAAGGGAGAGGGAAGGTGGGAAGGAGTAGAACTTACCGAGGGATGAAAACTGACAGCCGTCGCAAAAAGGCAAAAGGCAAACGGTAAAACAGTGAACGGCCCTGGGAAGCTAAAGTCTGAATTTTGCTTTCACTGATGGTGACGTCGGTGGTGTCAGTGGTGTCAGTGGTGTTGGTGGTGTCTCAGCTCTGCTCATGTGTGAGAACGTCATGAATATTGCGTTAATTGCAAATCATGGCCAAGAGAATGTGTTAAGTGCCAACACAACGGTTGCGACAGCGATGACAAGGATGAATGATAACTTCACTCGGACTATGTAAGACGACGCTCATCAAATGGGCGTGGCAAAACAATTGACACGCTATTAAGTCACAGGAACACACAAACACACACAAAATTCGTTCTTTTAAGACACGTAATGTGCTGTTAATGAAGTCACACTCTGACAAGCACTTTTCCATACAAAAATTTTAAATCTGACAGATTTTTTGATCGATTTTTCTTAGAGAAATCTGAGACATAAACTTATAAGTTGCAAATTTTTAAATTTCTTTAACACCCGTGATTAAAGCTGGTGAAAACTATATTAAATCAGTTATAAATCATTCATAAGCCTCAGTACGTTTTGATATTTCCAGAACTACACGTTTTTGAACAGTTTGAAAATCTGTTCATTTAAATAGTATCATGTTTTCGTTCTCAAAGCTATGACTTTCTTGTTTAATTCGAAACTATTTTTCTGGCAATGTAAACTACTTTCCAAGATTGTATTACATTTAATGCTGTTGTCTTAAATTAAGCTTACATGCTACATCACTTCCGTTGTATATTAAACTCAGTTGCAAGCGACTCAAAAGCTGCAAAGGAGGCAGTCAGCACTCAAATTTATCGAATAGTTATGTGTTGGTGCACAACTATCGGCGAGCCTCGGGCTGCTAGATCCCTACGACTTCTCAAAAGGGGCTGGATGAGAAAAGAGGGGAGGGAAACCCAGCGGCGTGTCGGAAATACTTTATGGCACTTTTGCATGCCACAAAATGCTTACTTTGGGCCAACATCCAGCAGTTAAAGTTAATTTTATGCTTGCTGGTGTCCAGCGGCTGTAGCAGCAGCGGCAGCACTAAAGGACTAAAGGATATGCTTTTTTGACGGACATTTAGGCTGGCAAAATACTGCCATTAAATTTATTTCTATTTCAATTTATATTTCTATTTCCACTTCCATTTGAGTGCCAACAAGTCATAAGGCATAAAATAAATTTATATGTTTATATATTTTCAGGTTCTGGACAGATACAACTATGGCAATTTCTGCTCGAGCTGCTCTCGGACTCCAACAACGCCAGCTGCATCACCTGGGAGGGCACCAACGGCGAGTTCAAATTAACTGATCCCGATGAAGTGGCCCGTCGCTGGGGAGAACGCAAGTCCAAGCCGAACATGAATTACGATAAACTGAGTCGCGCCTTAAGGTAACTAAATCTCAAAGAACTATTCTATTTTTTTTGTTCCTTTGGGGTAGTTTTGTACTTGAACGCACAAAATTAGCTAATTAGCCATGAATCTGTGGTATTAACAAATGCTGGCATGTGTGCAATTTGCTCTAATTCTGTTGAGCAGTTCATCAGTCTCAAACTAAAACTCAATCGATTGATTTACTCACTGATTAGCCGCTTTGATGACAAATTGTTCGACAAAACGAACAGAAATCTCCCAAAAAAACCCAATAAATAAAATGATAACATAAGTGACTGTTTTTTCTCTGTACCTACTTCGATTAGGGCTTTGAGTGGGCGTGTCTCAATTCGATATTAAATTGTTTTTGCTCATGTAATGCAATCAAAAATTCAATAACTCTCGTATTGCAATCTAATTGCTGTATGCTCAGCCTAAATGTGATTTGGTCCCCTCCTCTTTTCGGCCATATCCTGCTGCTGTCAATTCTCTGAGCTGTTTGCATAGAAATGCCAGAAACATATGCAGAACTAAATGTTTGTGCAACGGTCAATTTGCTAAGCACACACAGGGTGGACAGGATTAACTGTATGTAAAGGATTGTCATAGTGTTTTTAACCCCTTTTCCCCCATTCCTTTCTACGTCCTCTGTCATTTGCTCCTTGAAACTGTCACTTGCAATCAGGCAGCCAATGAGTGCCAATGCCAATGAAGGAGAAGCTGACAATTCAAGTGGAAGAATCCTGGCAGCCAATTTGCGATAGACACACACACACACCCAAAGACAGACATTCACACGGACAATCAACATGTAAATAAATGTAAAAAGTGTTGAGCAACAACAAAGCAAAAGCCTTTGCTTTTTTATCCTTATTTTTTTTTGATGTGCGGAAGCGTGAACACGTTCTAGGACTGTCTTTCTCGGCCTCTCAGCCCCTCTGTCTGTCTGTATGTCTGTCGGTCTGAAAATACATGTATTTTTCTTTCACATTTCAACTCAATTGAACGCATCGTCATCATCATCATCGTCAGCACAGCTCATCTCAGCTTTCATGTTGTGTGCAAAGAAATGCGACTGCTGAAAAGTATGCTACACTTTTGTGTGTGCTCTAGTGTATGTGTGGGTGCGAATTAAATATAGGCAGTCATGTTAGTCCTTGCCACATAAAGACAACAAGGACAAGTGCTTTAATGCTTCATTTGCCTTGTTTATTCACAGCCTGCTGCCCTTTTGTTGGCCACTCGGAAAGCACACACACATATGTGCACTTATGTGTGTGAATGTGTGTATGTTTTTAAATGGGTTTTACTTTAATCCTTTTCTTTTTTCACTCTGCTACTGATTGTGTGCTTTGTGCCGCGTCCATCATCAGTCATTGATTGGTTTTGATTGTTTGTCCAAATGGAAAGCATTCTCTCTTGTCACCCTCCACCACTCTATCTCTCTCTTGCTCTCTTCCATTCAGTATTTCTGTCACTTTTTGCTGCTTTTAATTTATGCCATTAATTGGCATAATTTATGGCCAATGGTACACAAAAAGATTGTTAAAATGCGCAACAGAAAAAAGAACACAACAATATTCAAACCGAACTGAGTGCATTATTATGCCAATTTTGCATTAAAGTCCTCGCTTGAAAAGAATTCGCATCGTTGATTTTGCTGTTCATTATTTAAAACTCAATTCTGAAACCGAAACGAATGACAAATGTGCTGTGAATTAATGACGTGAAAGAACTGGCTATAATTAAAAATATTTCTTTAAATAAAGTGGGTTAAAAATTGTTGGATAGTAAGTAAAACAATTTTAAATTGACTTACTTTATATCCGTCGGTTGTTTAAGGTTTATTCCTTTAGTAATTAAATTGTAATCAAACTTGATCAGAATCAGACCACTATTTCATATAGCTCACAAAGGTTGAAACTCACAAAAATGAGTGTTTGGTATGGTATAGTGTTTCCTATCTTTAAACTTGCTCCTATATTTGTTGCCTACTTTAATTAATTTGATAGGATTTTGCGAATCATATTTGCTTTTCGCAGCGTGCAATGTAAATGGATTTTCTTGAATGTTCAGTGCAAATGTAGAGCAAGAAAAGCAAATATAAATTTTGGAACGACGTCTTTGTGTTGGTCATGGCTGTCAAAGTGGACGCAGCACAGACACGCCCTCCACTGGGCTACCCCTCATTTGCCCTGCTGACCTCTTGGCTTTCCTGCTGTTTGGCTGCCTGCCCAAGCAATTTGATTTTCTATTTGAGTTTATGTTCAAGGCGTTGCCATTTAATTGCCACAGTCCGCAGGGAAGGCTAAGCAAAAGGGGCTCCGGGAGGAGCAGTGGCAAGGCGAACGTAGGTAGTGGGTTCAGGATGTGGAGCAAATCCGGGTGTCTAGCACTAAAATCGCTTAATGTCAGCAAATTAACTTAAAACGCATAAAGCGCGCATTATTTTGTAATTATTTATGCTGTCTGCTGTCTGCTGTCTTGTGTTTTGTTTCTTGTGTCCTGTTTGGGTACTGTTTGTGTGATTTGTTTGTCTTTCCCACACATTAGAGAAAGCCACCCTCGAATTTTGTTAATTTTGTTAACCTTTAACGTCTTCTCTGTTTGCAGATACTACTATGACAAGAACATTATGACCAAGGTTCATGGCAAGCGTTATGCCTATAAATTTGATTTCCAGGGTCTCGCAGCTGCCACACAGCCAGCGGCCAGTGATCCCACCTACAAGTATCAGAGTGATCTCTTCATGACTCCATATCATCACAGCGCCAAGCTCAGCTCGTTCATGAGTCCACATCATGGCATGACCTCGTCCTCAGGTGGGTTTCTAATGAGTTTTCTCTTATGAAAATATTTTAAACTATTTTATTTGTGATCGTTTAGCTTCCATCTTTCCCACGGCTGCTTCGTGGGGCAATTGGGGCAGTCCGGCCACGAATCTGTATCAGCCGCATTCCATGAGCCATGTAACGCCCTCGCATGTGGCTCCACACCTGAGCTCCTATCCACACTACGCATGACCATCATAATATGAGAGCAATGCCAGCGTCAGCGGTGGCAGCGCAGTTAGCGTTGGCGTCGTACCCAGCGGTGCTGGCATTATGAGCGGCTTTGGCACCACCAACGGCAGTAGTAGCACCACCAACACCAACACCACCAACAACAACAACAGTAGCAACAACAATAACAGCAGTACCACCGCCAGCAGCAGCAACAGCAGCAGCAGCAATCTCAATGGCAGCCACTCGCATCTATCGAGTAATCCAAATCCGGTGGCCTCCATTGAGGCGAGTGTTGGCAATAATCTTAATTCGGCCACGTTAACAACAGCGCCGTCGCATGCCAGTGCTGGTTTTGGCCTTGGCATGCCCGGTATGGGCATGGGCGTGGGAGTTGGTGTGGGCGTGGGCATGGGCAGTAGCAACTCCACGCTTAATTCTCTGGTCGTCGGCAATCGCCTGATGAACAGCAGTCTGCCGACTCTGCTCAAATGATGCCACTTGGAGAAGTTCGGTTTGAGTATTGGCGGCGGTAGCTGTGGCAGTGGTCCGGGTCCGTCTCCGCCCACAGCCACGCCTAGCGGCGTCGTAGACTCAACCGGACACGGAGGAGAGAGCGGCAGTGGATTGGCATATCCCCATGGCAATTATGGCGCCAGTGAGCGTTCCTTCTACGACTATCTAGACATGAAGGGAGATCAGGCGACGTTTTTACTCTAGAACTGTAACCAAAACCACCAAAAAAAACAAGCTAAATACGAGAAATAGCAAGAAAAACGCTGCAACTGTAGACGGATTTTACTCTTAGCCACTAGCGAAAGAACCATTCAAAAAGGAACAACCCCAAAAAGAAAAATATATATAAATATACATAGCATATATGTGTAGAGAGTGTCTTTGTGTGAGTGAGTGCCTGTGCGTGTGAGTGTGAGTTTGAGTGTGAGCGTGACTGTCACTAGTCTATTTTAGTTGTCGTTGTCTTTGAACTAAACATACATATGAGAATTAAACAAAATAGTTTTCCATTTAACAAGCAAATATTCCCACTCGAAAATATTTGCGATTCGCAATGTTTTGAATTGTTGTTAGCATTTGCCACTTGTTAATCGAAGAGTGCGTATTGATGGAGTCTATTTCAGTCTACTTCTCCATATAATATTTACTTAGCGGATATTTCTAAGCATGTAAAATTGAATAAGCAATAAGCATAAATCGAAATTAAATCGAAAGTTTTCGCTTCAATTTACTATAGCAAAAGCTCTTTAGTGTTTGTTGTCGGCGAACTGTAAATAATTGTAGTATTAAGTATGCATATTTGACAAAGGGTAGCATATGATTTTTCCATGCCCTGTACCAATTTTGAAGATCTCAGCAACTTTAGGGACGCTTCTCTCTCTCTCTTATACACTTCACTGTACACCCATACAGCGTATTTTCTAGTCGAGCTCACTCGCCTGTAGTTTTCTTTGTTGTTCTGCGTTCAATTTTGATTTTCGAATTAACAAACCTGTATTTTATTTATCAGTTCGATATGGTTGACTGTGATAGTTGATTGTACAGTTAAAAAAAACTCTTGAATATTTTTGAAACAACCAAATTACAAATATTACTACGTGTATTACATAATAACTAATAATCTTAAATTAAATACAAGATCAAACTCTGTGTGTATAAAATATTTAGAAATTTTAAGCGCAAATTTAACACCTTAATAAATATAAATAAAACAAATAAATCAATGTATGTAATTTTAAATGTGTGTAATTGAACATAAATGCAGACTTTATGCAAAATCTAAATGTAAACAATTTTTAAATTCTGAATGTAACTTTACAAACACGAAAAAAAAAAAACGAAAATAAAACAAAAAAAGAAAACAAAAATACCTAAGAAATTATACAAATAACCACCACACCCACATTGTGTCCTCCTCTCCCTGAAATCCCCTCTAAGAATTAAGTTGATTTAAGTGAGTAATTTGAACAAAAATAAAAACCCGATTCAAGAACAAGTTCACGTTTTAATATTGTACTCACACAAACAGTTTTTACTGTATAGGTTACAAATTATTTACACCAGATACTAAATATTTTACCTAAATATTCCAAACTATCTACTCCGATGCGCTCTTAAACCATTGGAACTCGTAGTGCTTTAATGAGTTATCCGAGGGCAGTTGGGCGACTTCATTTTGATTCAGTTTACGGAAACTGACGTGTGGTTGGAATCCAAACTCGTTGGCAATATACTCTATGGTTCGGGCCACATCGTCTTTCCCGATGGCAAAGTAATTTCCTGTCTTGTCACCATTTTTGCTGCCCGTCTCCTCATGACCGTTATAGTCCAACAGATATTTGAATCTGTACAGATCACCCGTTTGACCCGCTTCAGTTTTGGTTGAAGACCCAGCTAATGGTTGCTTGCCTAATGCAGATTGACCCGCTCCGGCTTTGGTTGTAGTTCCCGCTAAGTTTGGAGAGCTGGAGAGTGCAGGTTTGCCAAATTGCGCATTACCGGGAGCATTTTGCGCATTGGTTTGTGTCTGCTTATTACCGATTGGAGAATTATTGGTCGATGGTTGGGGTCGTGGCTGTTTTTGGGTTGCTGACGAAGCTGGGAATCCGGATGCGCCCGCGTTGCCAGATGCGCCTGCAAATTATTATATTTTAAAGACAATTAAAAGCAATTATGAAGTTAATTAAATTATAATTATTTGCACAAACTGTTTGCAGCTTACTTAGTGGTCGATTCGGTGTGGCAGTGTGGGTGTTTTGGCTGTGTGTGTGTACTGGTGTGGCATGCGAGTGTTGTGCTACAAACCCGTTGTGACCAGCTGCTTTGTGGGCAGAGGACTGAGAGTGCGTTGCACCCACAACTTTGTTAAGTTTATTAGAAACGGGCAATACTACATCATTCATTTTCTTAACAACAGCTTTGTTAAGCTTTTTGGCAGCCGCAAAAGCTGCTGCAGGTGCAGCAAAGGTGGCCAGTGGCTTCTTTGGTGGCGTGGCTGCTTGTGGACGTGGCTGGCTGAGGACCTTGCTGATATCATGGGTTACCGGCAACACTAACTTCTCCATCGATTGTTCTACACTGACCTTTAGAGGCTTTTTGTGGCTGGACTGTTGGCCAAATTTAGAGGGATTCTTGGACTGAGGTGGTGTGCCAAAGGCATGACTGTTAATGTCCTTGGGGACAGTGGCAGCAGGTGGAATCCTCGGCAGACTGGCCACATCAGCACTGACCTTTAGTGGTTTTTTAGGGCTGGACTGTTGGTCAAGCTTAGAGGGATTCTTGGCCTGGGGTGGAGTGCCAAAGGCATGACTGTTGATGTCCTTGGGAACTGTGGCAGCAGGTGGAATCCTTTGCAGACTAGCCACATCGTAAGATGCCGCCTGCACCTTCTTAACACCACTAGGCTGCTGCTTCGGAAATGTGCTGGGATCGAGAGACGTCTGCAGGGGCTGATAAACTGTCGATGTCTTTGAGTTGGGCAACTTTTGCAGTTGCTGGAATGCGCTGGAAAGAACTGTTGGGGAATTTGAAGTGCTTGCTGTGATCAGTTGTTGTGTGTGTATTGTGTGTTGTGGGTGTGTGTTGTGTGTCTGTGCGCGTGCTGCATTGACGGTCTGTGCTAAGGACTGCGTGAAGGGCAACTTCACATTGAAGCCTTTGTCAACGTAGATTTGATTGCCAGAGGCAGCTGGTAGAGGGCCCTGCAATGCGCCCTCTGGGGCAGCATGTAGGGAACCTTGTGGTGCAGCAAAAAGCGCTCCTTGTGGAGGACTCTGTGGAACACGCAGTGGTGGAGCCTGTACGGCACCCAGAGGAACACCTTGTGGAGCACTCTGTGGAACACCCAGTGGAGCACCCTGTGGTGCACCCTGTGGAGCATTCTGTGGAGTACCCTGTGGAACACCCAGTGGAGCACCCTGTGGAGCACCCTGTGGAGCACCCTGTTGAACACTTTGTGGAGCACCCTGTGGTGTAGGCTGCGGTGGACCCTGAGGAGCACTCTGTGGAGTACCTTGTGGGCCAACTTGTGTTGCCCCCTGTGATACAGGCTGTGGTGGGCCCTGTGGTGCACCTTGAGGAACACTCTGTGGAGTAGCCTGTGGTGCAGCACCTTGTGGTGCAGCCTGTGCCTGACGCTGTGCCTGGAGCTGACTGACCGCCAACTGGGCCAGTTTTTGGGACTGCGACTGGTGGAATTGAACTGGCGGCGCTAACTTACCTGTTGTACCTGCAGCTGCAGCTGCACCTGGAGCTGGATTTTGAGCTGGAGCTGGTCCTTGAGCTGGCGCTGGCGCTGGAGACAGCACCTGGGCTAAAGGTCGAATCTCAGTTTTGTGATGAGCTGGAGCAACGGGAGCAGGATCCGTCTTCGACAGGAAGCAGCCCGAGCAGGCAGGCGTATTAAAGTTTGTCTTGGGCAAAGTTGTCTTCTTCGTCGTGGTCGAAATGGCAGGCAGAATCGCTAAGAGAATACATTTAGAAGTAGATACGCCCGACAGTTACGCTACAAATTATGCTTACATGGACTGGTTGACACAGGACCGTTATAAGGGTAGCTCTTCATTGAGATGATGCGGAATTTTCCATTTTCATCAGTTGCATAAACCGTAACATGGTAAATTCCATCGGCGGTAATAAATCCAAATTCGCCCATAACAATGCCGTTTTCATCTACCAAGAAAGAGAGAGACAAAAGTGGTGAGACAGACGGAGAGGGAGAGAGACGAGGAGACTTGTATTCTTATATCACTTTCGTTATGAATGCAAAAAAGATTATTTCAGCGTTTAGCTAACTTAATTCAACTCGTTCATTCTTTGTATTTTCATAATTCGGTTTTTATTTAGCTTTTGCTTTTTCAGCTGCCTGTTTTTAAGCCAAACCAGATAAACAGGGGCTCGAACCCGCACGGCCATAAAAGATACAAATCTAATAAACTGTATCGATAATGACAATCGTCAATAATTCTGTGATTTTGTTGCTTAATATATTATTATTTTGGCTACGCATGCGCATATTTTATGCTTTAGAATCTCGATCGATGGACAAATTCAGCAGATTAAGAGCTATGTGTAGCATTTGGAACATATAGAAGAAGAATGCTGTATCTACATCCTGCTTGAGCCACCCACCTGATGGCACCTGTTGACCGTCTAGCAGTCGGAGTCTTTTGTCATCGCGTCAGCGAAACAAGTTTTATCCAAGACATAACATTTCTTATGGTTGTCGATTATTGCATGGAGCATAGTCATAAAATAGTTAAACAATAAAAATCAATAATTTATGCATTTATAAACATTAAAATGTGTTTATTACATAGGGTATCTGAGCGTAGGCCATTCGCGACACACTAAAAACTGGACTTGACCTTCTCAAAAGAATTGGGATTTATAGAATTTAAAATCGAGAGTAAAATCAGGATAAGCGTAAAAAGCGCAGTAAAAAATTAAAACGAGTGTTTTAAATTCGCAACAAGAATTAATTGAAAAAATATTTTAATTTCAAGAACGAAACAAGTACTTTTTAAGTGGATCAAATGTCAATGAGATTTCAATTATTTCTTTTTAAATTATTATCAGCTGTGTGTGTTTGAAATTACGTTTTAAAAACATTATACCCCTTGCATTCCAGCTAAAAGGGTATATGCTTAAAAAGATCGAATCTAATTCAGATGCAAATATGCTTATGATTGTAAAAATTAGAGAAAAACATGTTGTATAAATTTATGCTGAACTTGTTTTAGGTGAAATTATTAAGAACTCTATGAATAGTTTTTGATTATCTTTAGCTGATAAGATTTATCTCCGTTCATTGCAAACCACTCTAAACTGAGCCATAAATTGTGCTTTAGCTTATGAATGGATTTCCGCCAATAGAAAACAAAAAAAAAAAGAACCCAAACTAATGCAAACATAATAATAATTTATGAAATTGACAAATATATATGCATATATAATTCTGCATCGGCACAACAAGTTACCCCACATCATTTAAAATACAAAATATCTAATGTGCACAGCTTAAGTGTATCCCAAAAGTATATAGATATATGTGTCTATAGATATTTTCAGTCAACTCTGGCATTTCATAAGAACGAATCTGGAAAAGAAGCAGAATTCGAAATCGAGACAGAATTATAATTATAAATATTGAAATGCTGCCTGTTTCGGGCTCGACATTTTAAATGGATATTAAAATGAATCAAATCCATAAATAAGACACCAAAATTTTCTATAGATTGTTGCCTACGTGTTATGCAAATTTCTGCAGCGAATTCTACAATTTTCTATGCCCAGGTAGTTTAAAGAAGAAGCTGCGATTTGTTAACTAATTGCTAAGAGACAATTATAGAACTCTTAGGCATTTCAATTGCTTTTGAACTGCGGCACATCAGGTGTCACCTAAAGTTGCAGTTGCAGTGGCAATTAAAACTGCCAGCTACAAACTCGTATTGTGTGGCATTGCACAACAAATTGCTTAGATGCGACTCGGAGTTTCAAGATGCATAAAAGTTCAAAAGTTGTTGCCTTTTTTGTCGTTGTCGTCGTGATTGTGGTCGGTGTCGTTTGCATTGTGTGTTGCATGTTTGCATTTGGTTGGTGGCAGCTGGCGATGATGCGGACAATAATGACGCATCTTAATTTGCATATATCGGTTTCGGTGTCAATCAATTACGCGTAATATCAAATAAAACAAAATAATTCCAGCTAATGCCATAATTAGTGTCATAAATCGCATCAAATAAAATGTGTAATGCTGTGCAATCTTGGCTCACCTCTTTTCTCTGCCCGATGTTGCTGCTCCTCGATGGTGAAACCAAATTTATAGGGACGTACAGTGGTGACCGCTGCTGTTGCTACCAAACTGTTCATGTACAGCACGGACAGCAGCTTGAAGAAATTTTAAACAAATAAATCACTTAAAACACACATGCACATACAAGCACGCACACACACACACTTACAATGCAAAATACTGCTACAAATTTTTGCTTCATATTAATTTTTTAGTTGTAATTAATTTGATATTTATTCACACGTCCCGTTAAACTGTTCACGATTTATGTATTTGTTTAATTGATCAAGTTATCGCTTAAACGCTTTGGCTAATTATCATTAATTTGTTGACAAATCTGTCGCAGAAGACGACGCGTCTCTCGGCAATTCGCTTAGAGCAGAGCAAGCGACGTTGAAACACTCCCCACGATGTTCGTCGACGAATTGACAAACTTAATAATATTTGGTAAACATTATAAAACATTAGAAACGGTCCGACAGACGGACAGACGGACAGACATACGAACAGGCAGCAGCAGGCGAGTAAGCAAGCAAAGCGGACCTGCCTCTGCCTTTATCGCTAACAAGAGGTGTGAGTGTGTGTGCGTCCAAGTGTGTATTAGCAATTCAGCTAACTCATTGACAGCAGCAAGAACCAACTGGATACTCTACCAGCTAGCGACTTGTTCAATCGTTGCCTCGCTTTAAATAAATACTCAAAAATAGTAAATTTGTAACTTTGAAGCGTATGACAAAGTCGTTGGGATCCAAGTCAAACTAGTTAAACATAAATATTGGAATAAATATTTATTTGTTAGGGTTCTTGATATAATAAATATTCAAAGGAATGTTTAATTTATTTCAAATATTATCATAATACAGCGTGTGGCAAATGAAGTATTTATTGACAACTTGAAACGGAACATGTATAATTTTGTATTTGGCAGGGTATTGATGTATGACTTCTGATCAGTTTGTTTCTTAAAGATGTTTCAACCAATTGGCTATGCTCAATGGAATGAGGAAGATATGTTTACAACTTGCATGATAAATCAACGGTACTGAGATGCGTTCTGCTGCCGGATATACGCAAGTTGCTTCAGGTGTGTTGTCAAATCAAATATAATTGAAATATTGTTGTTAAGATACATGGACATCTCTAGCAATTTGCATATAAATTAAAATTCAAATAGCTTGAAACTCATCAATAATTAATTGCAATGCATTCAAATAAATATGACAGCCTAAAAGTATGCAATGAATTTTGGTGCACTCTGCCCTTAGTTCGTTGCCTAAGTCTTTTGTTTTACTCTGCTTTAAAATTGTATGCCAAAAAGTATAGGAGCATTTTAAGCACAAGCTTAGTTTCAGCCACACACCTTTACATATACAGGCCAGAAATTATGAACTCGAGTGACCTCAGCTGCTATACAATTCTGGTTTCTTTATCATTGTATATTATTGAGTTTTATGGAAATTAAGCATTTGCGTCAGAGCAAAATGTGTCTACGTCTGGTCAATAAAAATGGTAGGCAAAGCTTTTCTTTTTATCTTTCTGACTTCCTTACATTTTGATATTAAAAGACAATGACAGCTTGGTGACTTTAGAGAATTTTGAGACAAGATTTATGAGTCAAATAATATAATTTGTGTATAAGCATCAAACTAATAAATTATATTTAAAGTAGTAAATTTGGAACACCTGTAAGGTCGGCAGCATTATAAAAATGTAAATTGAAATTGAATAGTTAAATTAATTTCGAACAAAGCTAGTTGAGTATTTGGCGTACTGTTTTAAATCGAATGGAACTGTTTTTAGTGGCTGAAAAATTAACACAAAATTCATAAAGGAGCTTTCAAAATTGCTTTAAATTAACCTTGATGGGGTAAAATTAATTTATTTGTTGCTGTTATTGATTTTGTTTCAAGATGCTGTCCAACAAATTCGCTGCTCGCTAATTGCTTAAAATGAAGATGCGCAGCTTTCATCATGTACCCATTAATTACAAAGAAAACAAAATTAACAAAAAATGAAAAATAAAAAAACAAGTTTGTAAAAAAAAAACGAAAAAAAATCGAAAATTTGCAAATTTTGTTGATGATGATGCAAAATGAATGCGAAGGTCGAGCGGCACAGTCGGAGTGCGTGATGTATGTATGTATGCATGTATTTAAATCGAAGAAGACCACGAATAAAACCGGGTTGGCATCCAGTTTAATTTAAGCTGAACAAACTCTTGCGTCAGACTTTTCATTTCGTTTCTGGTCCAGAACGCGTTATGCTAATAATTCAGCATATTTCAGCTATTATATACCATTTAAGATATGTAGTTTTACCTAAGAGACCAAACTGATTAAATATTACTCTGTGTATTTTGTATTTTGTTATTTTTTCATTGGGGTTGGTTTTTTTTTTTTTTGTATTTTTGCGAATGTTCAATAGTTTTTAAATATTATTCTATTCATATGCATTACGATGTCGTTATCCTTTAGGCGACTAGCTTGAAGCTGGGATGATAGCCCGTATCATCGGCTGTGAAATTGATTTCGTATTTTTTGCCATCGGGAGCCGTCCAGCTGGTTGAGCCCTGTACGGCAAGAACACCTTCCTTATCCCCCTCGGCGGGCTTCAGGACTCCCTCCTCGCTGCGTGTTATGCCATTGCTAGTTTCATAGCTGTCAATTATAAGATAACTCTTAGCTTTCTAAACCACTTGCTCCGATTCCACTCGACTCACGAAAATGAGTATTTATCTACACCATTATTATCATTTTCAAGCCGAATAGTCTCCGCCTGTGCATCGTCTGGAGTCGGCAATGCTTGGCAAATGATTACCATTAGGCTGACTGAAAACAGTACGGAATAGAATCGCATCGTGGTTGGGTTACACTTGACTGCACTTTACTGCCATTTTAGCCATAGCGCAGTTGGCTTTTATAGGCGAGTGGTCGTGCTAAAAGTTCTGAGTCCTAATGTACTCGTAAATGAAAATAAACAATGATGAGACTCTTTAATGATTAAATTCAATAAAAATAATCGTACAAATTAATTACACATTAGCACTTTTGTTTTGTTGTTTTTGATCTTTAATTTTGCAACTTTTATTGTCATTACCCGTAGAAACGTAATAAAAGCAAAAACTTTGCAAATATTAAAGGCAAATCGTAAATAAATTTAATTCTCTAACTATTTAGCTATGATAAATAATCGAGTCTTTACAATTGCTTGACGTTTTGATTGCCCATTTACCCATTAAAATTCAAAATTCAAAATTTATACAATACAACAAATATTTCTGATTTTATTTGACATATTTATCTGACTTACTGTGCCCGAGGAATATGGTCACCTTGTGGCTGGAAACCATTCTCATCAGCAATATAGTCAATTTTATATTCCACACCATCAGGTGCAATATATGAATAGGAACCCTTCACAGCAGTCTCTGAGCCTTCTGCAGTGACTTTTATTGCGTTACTTGTTTGAAATCTAGAAAATTATATAGAATTAAATAATTAAAATTCAAGTTTTTTAAATGATTTTCTTACTCATAGTTGAACCCATCAACGCCAATGTTATTGTTTTCGTATTTTAAAACATCTGCTACTGCGTCTTGGCTGTTGGCATTCGCGCATGAAACGACCAATAGAGCGCAAAGGGCAAAAGCGCAAACTGTGAAAGATTTCATTGTTGAATTTTTTGGTTTAAAGTTAAACTTGGGCAAAAGTCCTGAAGTTGACACGATCCACAGCAAAGGTTGGATGTGACAACTTAAATGGAGCTAGAGATATTTATAGTTGGAACGAAGTCATTAGCACATGGCAAAACAAACATTAGCACACATAAAAAAAACACCCGGAAAGTCGACCACTTAAACCTAAAATTAAAACAAAAAAGGCCATTGAATTGTTAAACTAAATGTAAATTATTGTGTAGCTTGTATAAATTAATATTCACATATTAGTATGCATGCAAATGTGAAGATTTCAAATTAAACATTAGATCTGCATCCAAATATCATATCAATAGGCGCTCGGCTACTGTCGCTCCTGCTTCTGCTGTGGTACACATGTTTGAACATGTTCATGAAGCTCAAATGTACCGAGAAATATTTGCGTAGTCACGCATCTATCAATTTATATATGACAAAAGGTCAATGGCTGATTTTACTTACACATCAAATGGATGAATGATTTTGATCGAATTTCAGTTTAAAGTAGTTACAGTCTCATTTGTTAGATGAACTAGATAAGTAGCTAATGCTCTTAGTTTATCGTTTAAGTATGTAGACTAGGAAGCTGACTAAGTTAACATTAAATCTGTGCTTACAGTTACTTTTGGTTATATTTTTTTTATTATAATATTGTGTTAATTTGTGGCATTTCCTGTGAATGTTGTTTACCTGTTGCGAAAGAAGAATTCTTTTTGGTTTCGTTTTGTTGATGACATACTTAAATTAAGGATGGGCGAATTAACCTTCAGAAACTCCAAAAGGTAGACATCACTGCACTCTTGTGATGACACTGTGTTCGCTTTCGTGGTCAAAGGTTTGTTTGGGGGTGGAGATGGTGGCGGGGGCGAGGGCGATAACGAGGCCAGGGAGCGAGGGCGGGTACAATATGTTAAGTGCAGATGCTGGAATATTGTTGTCTCTCTTTGTCACGCTGACGATGACCTTAGTCAATAAAATAAAAAGCTTCACACAGCAGAAAACAAAATAATACAAAAGAAAACAACAACAACGCATAAGCTTGCTAAGTTGACTAAGCTTCGCTCAGAGCTTAGCACTCGAGGCTCATCGCTGCCGACAAATTGGCTACGTTTCACGGAGCGTATGTGTAATGTATTGCACCGAATTTGACAGCAGCTATTAGCATTAATCATTACTGTAAAGTAAGCAAGTCCCAGTCTCAAAAATCTCTTGCCTAATCCCATGAACATGTTTGATTATTTTGCAGTAACGGGTGGCTTGAAATTGAGGCGCTTGGCCAAAAAGATGATCCACTAATTGGCCAAAAATTATTCGACTTTGTCTGCACTAGTTTGCCCTTTCAGTCGCTATTGATGTTCATGTTGTTTTAAGTTAATCTTTACGATATCATTGTTGTTGTTGTTATTGTTTTTGTGTGGTTCTCACTTTCGTTGCCGTCGTCTTCAGCAAACGTGTTTATTGAACCGGTCCGGCCCTGGCCAGCTGACTCTGTTATGGCAACGTGAAGCTGTCAGACAACGAGTTTACTCATCTACATACATATCATGCATTGTTTAAACTTTAAATATATATACTAAATGTATGTATATGCTAATTTCGTCTTGCTGCTTCGTCTATTAGAATACATTTTGGGGGTTGCAAATTTATGGCATCACATTATTAATTCAATATTAAGTATCGTATGTATATCGTTATTAATTTGCATATGATAATCATGGCATCTATCACGTGATCAATGCATTCCATTCCAGACACTTCCTGCTAATAAAATCAATAAAATAGTTGACAGTTCCATAACATCACAGTTCTAAAAATATATAACGTATGCGTGCTGTTATTAGTTTGTAGTTAAATCAATTTGCAATTCAATATTGAGTGAATAGTATTTTGATTTACTATTTATACATATTTTCACAATATTTTAATGGGCTTTCCCAATGTTTTAACTGGATTGTTAGATAAATACAAGTCTTAAAATCAAATGCACTTAACAACTGAGTATTAGATAAATGATAAGGTAATGGCATTTCACTTGGACTTGAGCCAATTATGTGTACAGGTGACCCCATTTCACAGAAGAGCCATTGATTACACATATCGTGTCTGTCTGAGTACTGGTACATGAACATGTTTGTCTTAATGGCAATTCATGCTGTGAGTCTCACAACGTTTCTTGGGTGAGGTCTGGTCGCAATCAATCAAAGACAATTGCCATCAGCCAAATACGTACATGTGTGCCAGCATCAGCATCAGCATCCACAGCAGCAGCAACAGCAACAGCAGCATTCAGTTAAGTAATAAAGGTTGGCCACAGGAAACAAACAACAACTAAAAACCCAACAATAAACCAAAGCCCACAAAACAATAATAATAAATGAAGACAAAATAAGTAAAACTGGTTTTAGGGGTATTTTAATTGTAATTTAATTTTTTTTTTTTTCATATTTTCGTTTATTTGCAATCATTCAGGAGCCAAAAACTCTAGGTGCGTGGTATAAATTGGCCACGGCGTTAACATTTTGCATGCATTGATTGTCGGTTCCCTGAACGCAGCACAAGTCACAAGTCACAAGTCCCAAGTTTCCAGTTATCATTATGAAGTTCACCACTGCCATTGTTGCCATCGCCTTCTTGGCCATTGCTGTGACCGCCGCACCACCGGCTGGACATCCAGACACACAGGTGCTACGCTACGATTCCGAGGTGCAGCCCGAGAGCTATAAGTTTGCGTGAGTTGATCTTTCGATGTGTTCCACTCTGTGACTCACTGTGTCAAGGTTAAACACATCAAACAGGTTTTTCATATTTTTCTTTCACTCTTTCTCTTCTCTTTCTTGACAATCGTATGCAGTGTGGAGACCAGCGATGGCAAATCACATCAGGAAGAGGGTCAACTGAAGCACGTGGGCACCGATCATGAAGCGATCGCAGTGCGTGGTTTCTATACTTATTTGGGCGATGATGGCCAGACCTACACCGTCAACTATGTGGCCGATGAGAACGGTTATCAGCCAGAGGGTGCCCATCTGCCGCGTGCCGTCCAATAACCATTTGATTTTGCATGTTTGAATCCGCAGTAATATGTTAACTAGGTTTAAGATTTTTCTAAATTTACAATATTAAAAAGAGCAAGAAACGGAAATTCGAAAATCAAACAATGTATTCTATTTCGAATAA
The DNA here is from genome assembly GCA_020829145.1 of Drosophila nigrodunni. Classification (NCBI taxonomy): domain Eukaryota; kingdom Metazoa; phylum Arthropoda; class Insecta; order Diptera; family Drosophilidae; genus Drosophila; species Drosophila nigrodunni. Next base: position 7,228,621 of record JACVCZ010000007.1, on the reverse strand, counting down.
AATATTAGTTGTGTTATTTACACCAACACTAATAGATTCATTTCTAAACATTTAGAAACCCAAATGTAGTAAGCAGCAGAAGCTGGATTCATCATGATTCGGATAATCATTGTCATTTATTCCACTTTGGTTTCAACAAATTAATATTTTACTTTATAGTAATGACATACACTTAATATGATTTACCATCCCAAAAAGATAAACAAAGCATTTCAAAAACAATCCATTTATTAAAAAATTAGTTAAGAATTAAACCTCTGGTGCCACGGGCAAATGAGCGCCTTGTGGCTGGTAACCGTTCTCATCGGCAATATAGTTGACGGTGTAGGTCTGGCCATCATCAGCAACGTAGCTGAAGCTGCCACGAACGACAATAGCCTCATTTTCTGAGCCAGCATTTTTAATTCTCCCGATTGTTCGCTTGAGTGCCATCGGATGTTTCAAAGCTGAAATAAAAATGACAAGGATCAGAATGCGTTAGCTTTCAGAAAATATTTGGTAACTTACGCATAATTGAATTTCTCAGGGCCAACATCAGAGTCGCTCCTGAGGATCTGAACTTCTGCTGGTGCAGCCACGGCCAGAGCGAAGAGGGCGACGAAGACGATGAGGAACTTCATTTTTGATTTAAAGTGTAGTGCGTTTGAGACTTCAAAGGTAACTATACACTTTGGGGCTGATCCAATGTGTATTTATACCAAAATTTTATGCTTGATTATCATAAACAAATAAAAATAAAATAAAGCAAGCTTAAAATTGAATCCTATACTATGTTTAAAATATTTATATTTTTAACACAAACAAAGTGTATATTTAAATGTATTCAAATTTAAAACTCGATATTTGATCTTATGTATGCAACAAACTAGTTAAATACGTCACTAGACTTTGTTGCCAGGTGAGTATGTGGAAGCATACAATTCGCTCTATGCATATAATTAAATAATATCTTTCATTGATATCAGGTTCCATTTTATATTCCATAATTGGCAGAAAATATAGCCATTTTAAAGTCAAGTCTTTTGTGCAACTATACACGTTCATACATGTAAGAAGTATGATTTTTAAGAGATTTATCTATTTTAAAGTTATGTTGCATATTTTTAGGCAGCAAGAGGAGAGTTCTTAAATATTTTGATTTATTCTAATATAGAGATTTGCATAAACTAACAAATATATATTTGTTATTGTCATCCATTGCTTATAATGTTGCCTTTGACATAGATTTGAAATCAAATCAAGAGTTTTTGAAGTCGTAGGATATTTTTGTTACGATCGTCGCATGAGTTTCCGGTGAGACATCAACAATTTCAAATACGAATTAAACAGAGGAAAGAGAGAAGGAGGTACAACAAAAATTGTAAGCATTTGTTGTATTTGAAGTGTGGTTTCATTGAGTTGGGTTCGCGATGACTTGTGCGTCTCTAGGGTAAACCAGCTTTAATAACTAGTGTTGAATATATGTACGAGTATCGGGGAATGTGAAGTTTTGTTTATATACTTTTTACGTATGTCAAAATTGTATTGAATCGTTTGATTGATTCATGAAAAATGCAAATTCGGTGGATGCGCGGCATCATGTTTATGGCAATCATTAAAACGATGAGATTATTTCCTATAAACATCAGCGATTTGTTTGCCTTAGAAGTTTTTGTTAATATCGATTATTTTCGTTGATTTTGTTGTTTTTTCCTTTGTTTTACTTTATTTTTACGTTTTTCAAAGCAATTTGTTTACGTGTGCGTTTGATGTGTAATTAGTCATTTTTATTTTGGACACAGTTTTCTTCAATGTCCATAGTTTGGCTATAAAAAGCGCCTGGACAGCCAAAACAGACATCAGAATTCAAGCAACGTGCAGTTTAATCGGTAACCCAATCTTTAATCGGACTTTAAATAAAATCTCAATATGAAATACACAATTGCCATCGTCTTCGCTGCACTCCTTTCGGTGGTCCTTGCAGCTCCCTTGGACAACAATGTTGACGCGGTTATTCTTCGCAGCGAATCCGATGTCCAGCCCGATGGCTACAAGTTTGGGTAAGCATAAGCAATAATAATCAATTTCTATATTATTTTCAATATAATCTGTTCAATCTTCCAGCTGGGAGACCTCTGATGGCCAGAAGCACGAAGAGGAAGGTACTCTGAACAACATTGGTAGTGAGAATGAATCGATTGCTGTTCGTGGCTCATTCTCCTTCACTGCTGATGATGGCCAGACCTACACCGTCAACTATATTGCCGATGAGAATGGTTACCAACCACAGGGCGCTCATCTGCCCAATGCGTTGACCAACTAATTAATGCCATGTCTACAAAACACAATCAAAACCAAGAGCTGTTCTTCATATAGAAGTTTATTAGTAAATAAATGAAAAGCAAGCATAATTTTGTATTATTTTTTACTTTTTGATTATCATCAACAAACTGGTATTCTACTCTTGGACTAATCAATACCTATGAATAAAATAGTTTAAATATTCAAATTCTAACATAAATAATTGTTCATCTAGCATACATATGTTTCAGCCCAACCGGATACTATTAAATTTGATTAATTTGATTAAAGAAATTGGAAAATGCGGTTCGTCATTTTCTTTATTCCCTTATTTTGGGGGCGATCACAAAAATTACATCTTTATAGTTGAATCTAAACAACTGAAAAGCTTTGCTAACTACACTTGAAAAAAAAAAAATTATATGTAACATCCGATATATTATTTTGAGAAAAATTGACACAGTTTTTGTTACTTTTGTGAAGAAATTTTCTGATCCAATTAGGAGTGTCTGTTTTAAAATGTTTTATTAAGTTTAAATTATATTTTTATATGTATGTGTGTTAAAATTATGACTGCCTGGAAAAAAAGACAAATTAATTTACCCTGGCATTTCAAAGTCCTAAATATCTTCCGTTTATTTGAATACATTAAATTCAATAAAATAACTTCAAAGATTTTCCTCCAAATCCAACCTTTAAGGGATGTTAGTATTCACCTTGTTGCACAAATAAAATCAAATTTTTTTTATAAACAATCAATTTATTAAAAACTTAAAATGGTATTTAAACCTCTGGTGCCACGGGCAAATGAGCGCCTTGTGGCTGGTAACCGTTCTCATCGGCAACATAGTTGATGGTGTAGGTCTGGCCATCATCAGCAACGTAGCTGAAGCTGCCACGAACGACAATAGCCTCATTTTCTGAGCCAGCATTTTTTAATACTCCCGATTGTTCAGCTTGAGTGCCATCGGATGTTTCAAAGCTGAAATAAAAATGACAAGGATCAGAATGCGTTAGCTTTCAGAAAATATTTGGTAACTTACGCATAATTGAATTTCTCAGGGCCAACATCAGATTCGCTCCTGGTGATCTGAACTTCTGCTGGTGCAGCCACGGCCAGAGCGAAGAGGGCGACGAAGACGATGAGGAACTTCATTTTTGATTTAAAGTGTAGTGCGTTTGAGACTTCAAAGGTAACTATACATTTTGAGGCTCATAGGCAAACTATTTATAATGAATTTTCGGTAGTCCATTTTGCATAACAACTAAAGATACCGACAAACTAGTTTGTCGTCCAACTTGACCAACAAATATGCAAAAGTCGGCATTAATTTGTGGCTGTAGCGAAATGAATATTAATGTAAACTTGAAATAAACTTTGTAGGCTTATAAGTATCTATATATTGACGTCTTCTAATTTTATGGGACTTTATAACAAAACATGTACATGTATGCATACATTCAAGAACACAAAACCACTTTTGATTTTTTTTTATTGTATTTTATTTTATATACATGTATTATTGGAGAAACATGTTTCTGTATTAACATTTGGATTTCTTTTGTCCCATTAACGCCCATTTGACCAAATCCATTTTATTGAAATATTATTCGTTTTTTTTTTGTAAATGTAGCGATTTACCTTCTTGATAATTTCTATATTTAAACTTAATTTGGTTATGCAATTTTTAGGATACTAAATTTGATGACGTACGTTTTTATTATTATTTTACAATTACTGGAAATGAAAAGCATAAATATTTTCGCTTTAAAGCACTTTATGTCAACTAATTTAAAATATAAATTAAAAAAATTAAGAAACTGTTGATCCAAACTATTAAGTTCCTTGAGACAACAATTAGCACAATTTAGACTCAGTAAAGACAACTAAAATGTGTTAATTGCATTCGCTGGAGTTGGATGTGTATAAAAGCCAAGTAGTTAAATATTTTCCACAATCAATCAACTACTGACCAAACTACAGTCAATACCATGAAGACCGCTCTGATCATCGTCTGTTTCTGCATCGCCCTGGCCGTGGCCGCTCCCACTGGTAGCCAGGATGTGCACATTGTGGCCCAAAGCTCTGATGTGCAAACAAATGGCTATAAACTGAATCTGGAGACTAGTGATGGAACCAAACGAACTGAGGAGGCAACCCTTAAGAATGCTGGCACTGACGATGAAGCGCTTTCCGTGAAGGGTGTATTCTCCTATGTGGGCAACGATGGTGTTACATACACGGTGAATTTTATTGCTGATGAGAACGGTTACCAGCCACAAGGCGACCATATTCCACATGCTTAAGCTATTAACATTTAAGGAGAAATAAATATTAAGAATTTTTGCAATTCATTTGATCAAAATTCAATTTTAATACGAGTAACAATTGGATTGCACGACACTAACATCATTCTTCACACTGACTGACTGACTGACTCACTGACTGACTGATTGACTGATGCACAGCACTTTATACTTCACTTTCAACTTTCGACATTCAACTACAACAAGAATAATCCGTAATCCTCACTACTTGGGTATATGCGCACCCTCAGGCTGGAATCCATTTTCGTCGGCCACAAAGTTGATGGTGTAGGTCTGTCCATCGGGTGCCACCCAGCTGACAGATCCTCTCACCGAAAGGGACTCGTTCTCGGTGCCCGCGTTATTGACCACTCCCTCCTCGGTGCGGGTGGTGCCATCACTTAGCTTATAGCTGAACTTGTAGCCACCAATGCCAATGTTATCGGCTTCATATTCCAGCACTTCCACATCGTTTTGGGGTCGTCCGCTGCACGAGATGGCAGCCAGAACAATTAAACCAGCGACTAGCATCTGCATTTTGTTTGTTTGAGTAAATCAATTAGATCCTTTCCGAGTTTGTAACTTTTTACTATTTACCAATTTCATCCTGTGAATCGTTTTTCTATTTGTCGTGGAGCGTTCAACTGCGTTTAGACAGAGTCTTGAAGATCCAATGTTGCAAATGTAGCGTCTTCGTTCAATTTATACTGCATTCGCGGATTTTGCAAACGTCATAAATTTTGCACAATTGTGGAAGAAGACTAACGTGGCTCTGGCGGTCGTCCGGTAATGTATTTAATTTACCACCACTGCAACAACAGCAACAGCAACAATAACAGCCTCAAAGTCGCTGCGACAAGTAACATTTAACGCGAATTTGTGCAGCGACATCGCAAATTCAATGCACATTTTGGCATAACAACTATATAATGCCGTTGGTAATCAGCATTAAAATTATACATTATTTTATGGGCTATTGTTGTGTTTATTATCGTAAGTTTTAAATTCAATAAAGACGATTTTTTCTTAAAAAAAGAACTCAACATAATAAATTCACAATTCTTTCACAATTGTTGGTGGGGCAGTTTATTACACCAATTATAAATTATATATTATAATTATAAGTTGAATAAAAAAATGAGAAATCTAAGAAATCTTAAACGGTATTTATTTATTTTATTTATGTATTTACGGAAACTTAAGTCTGTCACGAGTACTTAACCATTTGAATTATATTAAAAAAAAAAAAAAAAAAATATATATATATATATATAATTAAGAATAATGACCAAATTAAAATAAAAATTTAAAAAAAGTATATTAATTGAAAGTTAATAAGTGGAATAATATTTAAATATTCAAAGTGTATCGGACATTCGGTGTGGCATCTTCTTGTCCCCGAATGTCGGTTTAATGGATGCGTAAATAGTTAGTTTGACTTTTGTACAATACGTAAACACTATACTAGTTGATGGTTTATGGCTTAAATCTCTCGACAACCAGTGTTTTATCTTTTTTCCTTTTCGTTTTTGAATGTGTGTATTTTTTTTTTTTTTGTCTAGCTGCCTACATATCAGCTTGTAACAGCAGTTAGAGAACCTCGTCCAAGAAGCAACCTAAAGAACCACAAATCGCTGTCAACTGTACGAGGGGTACAAGTTCATTTCAAGTCCGAAATTCTTCTACCATACCACCAGTGGTATACAATACAAGCAAATCGGCGATAGCTATTGGCAAATCGGAGAAACCAGCTAATCTGACTTTTGACATATGCAACGGCCTTTGCAGCGCTCGATTGATGTTTTTAGTTTGTTGTTTGCATTTTGTTGCTAGTGTCTTGTATTTTGCAGTTGGCAGTAATAGCAGCATAGCAACTGCTAAAAGTCTCGTCTTCAGTTTTCATATACATAATGTTATATACATATAGATTTTAGCATATTTTCTTTTGGTTTATTTTATTTTATTCCACCTTCAAGTCGAAAATGCAGCAATTGGCGAGGTACTCAATCGAATTTCAGTTGTGACTCTTTCAAAACAACGAACATCAAATTATGTCAAATAATGTTCCTTTACTTACTATTGGATTGGTTAAATTACTAAAATACGTAAAACCTTAAAGTCTTTAAGATTTCCAAGCCGTGAATCCATTTTTGAAAATATTAGCGCATAAAACTGATTCACTTTAATATTAGCAACCAAAAAAGAAAATAAAAACAGTTTACTTCAACTTTTTTTAATCAATTTATTATAACAATAGAGGGATATTTAAACCAATGGTGCCACGGGCAAATGAGCGCCTTGTGGCTGGTAACCGTTCTCATCGGCAATATAGTTGACGGTGTAGGTCTGGCCATCATCAGCAACGTAGCTGAAGCTGCCACGAACGACAATAGCCTCATTTTCTGAGCCAGCATTTTTTAATTCTCCCGATTGTTCAGCTTGAGTGCCATCGGATGTTTCAAAGCTGAAATAAAAATGACAAGGATTAGAATGCGTTAGCTTTCAGAAAATATTTGGTAACTTACGCATAATTGAATTTCTCAGGGCCAACATCAGAGTCGCTCCTGAGGATCTGAACTTCTGCTGGTGCAGCCACGGCCAGAGCGAAGAGGGCGACGAAGACGATGAGGAACTTCATTTTTGATTTAAAGTGTAGTGCGTTTGAGACTTCAAAGGTAACTATACATTTTTGGGCTGATCCACAGTGTATTTATAGCTAAAATTGATGCTTGATTAACATGCCCAAAACAAAATGAAAAAAAAAAAAAAACAAAAACTAATAAACTATTGGGAAACTAGTTTAGTGCTGAAAATGATCAAAATTCACAACTGGAATTTAAAATGTATAGTGTTGTGACTTAGATTAATAAAAATAAACACAGACCATACTAAAGTAGATTCATATATTAAATTTAAAGTTTGCCTTTATGTATAAATTCATAGTAAATAAAATGTATATTTGACTATTGATTAAATGGAAATCATTTTTGAAAGCAAGAGTGTTTTATCCGTAATACCAGCAAATACTCCACGAGCTTAAATAATAGTTGTTACTAAGGCAGCAATGCTAGATGAAAGCTTATTTTTTATAACATATGTTTTTGAATTGTATTTTTGTTGGAAATAGGTTTGTGAATATATTTCACTGTCCCTTTTAATACAAGCCAAAAAGAGGGACAGACAGAAAGACAGATAATCACATGCGTCTTCAAATAAATTATGATACTCGCATCTTCAAGGTCACCGCCACTGTCTCGCCAACTAGCTTTGCGCCCAACTGCCATCAGAGCTGCCACTAACGAACAGACACATATACACACATACACATACATACACATACTTACACACAAACCACAGATCTTTGGCAGTAGTAGACAGATCAAAATACCGGTTGCTCAGATGGTCAGCGACATCTTTTTCAGATTTTACTTCTGATTATGGGAAGACTTAAGCACCATAGTCTTTGACGGGCCATTAAAATTAGCACTTCAATGATAATGGCAATGTTTTAATATCAAGTTTTTTTTTTGTTTCTCTTCCACATGCACCTTTACTATGTTAACCCACTCGACATATTCAAATGAATACATTTTCGAATATAAATCTGTATGAGTTAGAGTTCACTTATTGATAACTTCTTAGAGCTTTAATTGCGAGCGTTTATCACGGCATTTCAGTATTGTATCGAGTGGTGTAAAGATAATTAAGATAACTGTAGAACAGGTTTTTGAACGCTAAAATTAACCATGTTCACTTCAGGGCAAAAAAGGTTTGAAATTTCGTTGCATACTTTTAGGCATTTCGTTGTAGAAAATTTCCATAGCGGTCCAATAAAGCTAATTTTAAACAGATTAAGGAATAAAAACTATAAAAAAGGTAGACAAAGCTTTCAAGCACAAATGCGCCTAAAATTGTAATATATTTATTTTATATATACAGTAGCCTTCAAACACAAGAAAGTAGGTAAGCTGTGGATAATCAAGTCATTTCTTGTTTTTTCTTGTTATTATGATAATAATTTATATATTTTGTATTAACAACCACTTAATAAAATAAATGCTGCTAAAACAAACTCTAACTAACTAACAGAAGTAATTGCTTATAGCTGAAAAGCCTGAGCCACTTGAATACATGATGTTTATTTTCTTTGAAATAACATACAAACTTGAATGGTCTTTTGTATACCTTTTATGTAGTTGTTTTGAAATATACTAAATGGGTAACATGTGTGAGTGATTAAAAATCGCTTAATCTACGGAAAACTAACTTATACATGTCATGTATTAAATTCGATGATGAGCAGCAGTATTCTTGAAATATTTCAGTTCACATTACTCTACTTTAACCAGCCAATGATGAAAGTGCTTTTGGAGAGAGTTTACGGTTTTTAAGACCTGGACGACGCGATGGACGAGCGTTGCGATCATAGTTATTGGCATTTTGAACATCCTCGCTTGTGGAGCGATCGTTGATCAATTCACCAACCTCTTCGCGATGTGTGCCATTTGGTAAAGTATAACTGAAAACATTACAGAATTAGCCTTGAATAATATGGAGTACATTTAATCTGCTTACCCGAACTCATAGCCTCCTCGAATGGGTATATAGGAGAACTGATCGATCAGCATATCTCCCAGCTTGATGTCCAATACTGTACCAGGAGCATAAGAGGCGCTAGTTCCGCTTCTGTCCCCCCACAGCACACATGCCACCAACAACAGCAAGAACTTAACACACATGTGTTTGGTTTTCCAGCTTTCCACACAAGACATGTTATTATAGTTCATAGTTCAGCGACTGTAGCTGAAGACAGTTAGTGATAGTTTGAAGATCCAACATCTACTGAAACAGAGCCATAGAGATGGCAGCATAATGAGCCCCAGCGGTCCACGCATAACAAATGTAAATGTGAATACATGATTAACAAAAAAAAAAAAATACAAAAAATACAAAAAAGCGCTGAGTAAATGTGCAGGTAACGCTATTGCTTCACCTGTGATCAGTTGGATTTGCATAAGGAAAGCAGCAGATGAAGTAAAAATGACTTGAAACGAGGCTTTACATGCTAACCACTGACAATAAAGAAACTCATTAAAAAAACCCATTAAAGGAAGTCAACTTTATTAATACACTGTAACTTGTAAATAATTGCTAAAGAATGATATATTGTGTACCCCAAATACAGCTAGTAATATGCTAATAAATGTAGCTAAAAATAGTGTTTATCTCTATATAAAGAGTTCCAATTTTATTTTTATTAGAGCTCCCAAATCAAAATGTCAAGCAAGTTTATCAACTGCTTCACAAATTCAAAGTACCCGATCAAACTATATACCCTACACTTAATTTGTAGTTTGTTTATGTGCGTTACAGTCACATAAATCAAACTGCTTTCAAATCAAAGCTTTGAGTTCGGAGCTTTCAGCCGAAGCTCAGACTTTAGCTATGACTTTAACCGTTTTAAATGTGCTTTAATAGCTAAATAAAAAGCTAGATTTTGAAGCAACGTAGGTTTGAACTTTAATGAAATTCAACTTAAAAAGATCACATATATTTTATAATTAATTGTAATAATTAAACATTATCTTTAGTGGGTTTCACCTTATGCGCCGTCACGTAGGGCTGAAAGCCGTTCTTATTGGCCTTGTAAAGCACCTGATACTCATAGCCATCGGCTGAGATGAAGCTATATCCACCACGGTATTCCACAGGCCTGGAAGTTTCCTTCTCTTGAGGTTCTTCGGTTGTGTGATGATTTGAGTTTACTTTGACCTTGTACTTAATGTCCTCAGAACGTTGATAGCCATTGTCGGTCTCAAAACTGAATGAAAATTTAATTAATGGTTAAAAAAAAAAAAAAAGTGTTTTAAAAATTTTGTTGAACTTACCCAAAATGCACCTGCTCTTCACGCTCCTCGTCCACTGGAGCTGAGCTGAGCATTGCCAGTGGCAGCAGGAACAACAGCAAAAGCAACAATCTTTGTGATAACTGTACGCAGAAACGAAGAAGAAGATAAGTTAATTACAAATGAAATTAAACCATTTTATAGAAATACAAACCGATTTCATAGCACTTGATTTAGCAATAAGAACTGAAGTCTTTCTACGATCTGTTTGAGTTCGTTTCTCAATTTCAACTGAAATTATAGACACACCTCAGGCTTCGTTGGACTCCGACAGACAAACGGCTCAGATGAGCAAAGCAGCCGAAATAAGTCTAAAAGATAATGAAAACAAATACCTAACAGAACATCCACACACTGAGACAGATTGCGTCATAGTTTATGGCCCAACGTTTGGTTCTAAGCAATCAAAACAGTCAAAAAAGAGAATTTATAAAATATAAAACAATAACAATCACAACAAAAGCCTCAAAAATAGAGAAAGAATAAGAACATGTGAAGAAAGCTAACTACGAAGCTGTCTTTAATCAACGTTTGGTTAAACATTAACCAATTCATGGAGAATGTTTAAGCTTCTGGTTATACCGCTATAAACTAAAAATAATAAACAAGAATTTAAATTTGCTTTAGTAATCTGATAAGTATAGACATTAACATTAAAACAGAATCAAGTTAGTTTATTTGTAGCACATTAGAATTCTTAAATAAGGAATTACTTTTAGTTAAAACAGAGTTCAACAAAATTTGAAACAAATCTGAGAACAGTTGTTAGAATTCCCGCGATCAACATATCATTTATAAAGGCTGTCAATGCAAATAATTTATCAAAGCGATTGACTTGAAATGTTTATCTAAGCGTGCTGAAGAACTTAATCTGTGTCGATTCCAAAATCCTCCCTCCAAATTCCATTCAAAGGTTTTTGCAGTTTGCTAATTCAGTAATCGACACAAAATGGCAATTAGATCGGTTCGCTCTGTCAAAATGCACTTTATGAAATTTTTGGCAAAATGCGGGCGCGAAATATGTGCAATGGGTGCGTAGCGAAGTGACCATGGAGATGCTGTATATGGATATGGCAAAAGATATGGATATAGATTATGAAAAGCAGGAGGTCGTGGTAAAGAGGGCGGAGGTTGACCGACAATTGTTGGTTTAGGCAGCCGGTGCAGCGTTTGGTGGTTAGTTGGTTGCCAGCTTGGTGGTGGCAAGTTTCAAATGGCAACTGACGACTGGAACCTGGTAACAGCTGACGGTGACACTGAAACAGGTTCAAAAATCCACACAGAGAACGAACCGAGCCCTGGGAAGATGTCAGCTGGGCGCCAGCACATTACAAGTAGGACAAGCTGCCAACAACATTGCCATTAGCCTGCGCGGCAGCCAGGGTTGCCACCCCTTCCCTTGACTGAGGCAATATTAGCGTCATCGGTGAGGCCGAGACCAAGACCGAGACCGAGAGTTGGCAAAAAGTTAATAGACGATTGACTAAAGCCGACAACGTTGTCCTGTTAGCCCAGAGGCTTAGCACCCCCTTTGGGACAGGCAAAGTGCATTAGGAATGGACAAGGCCACGGGGTTGATTCTGCAGGTGTTGCCTGTGCCGAGACTGTGCCTCTAGTCCTCTGGCCTGCCTCTGCCCCTGCTCCGCCCTTTTTTTCAGGTTTGCCGAAAATTGCCATTGAATTAAAATAAAAGTTTTTGTTTGTGGCCTGGCCGGTTTTGTTGTCTTTGGCGATTAGTCTCAGCCAGCGATACTGAATCATTGCACAACACGCGATTAATCAGAATTTAATCAATTGTTGGATTTACCATTTGCAATTTAAATCGATTTAGACTAACGGCAAATTTTAATTTAATGCTTCTAAAAAGCTTTAAGTAATTAATACTAAAAATAATTAAAATTTATGAAAATAAATTAAGTTAGTCAAAAATTTGTTTAAAAATATAGAAAAATCAATCAAATATATTTCTGCCATTTCATGAAACTCTAATTCATTTTCTCTCAGTGCATTCGCATTGGCCCAGTTTTCGTCTTTGTTTTTGCTTGAATTTTCAAACTAAAATTCGAATTCGGATTCGTTTTGAAGTCACACACGTGACTGACCCCCAGGAGCAACAGGTGGTGGCTGTGGGCCACTTGAGTATATAAAAACCCAATGTTGGTGGGTCAGCAACATCAGTGAGTGGTTAGAATGAGTGGAGCCACAGTAACGATACTCGTGCTCATCTGCTTGGCGGTTGGTGGCGCACTGTCAGCGGGTTATCCAAGTGCCCGTCCTCCAGCCACGTATTTGCCTGCGAAGCCACCAGCGCCGCCACCGACAAAACCTGCACCACTCAGCAGCAGCTATGGTGCGCCCAAGAATGGTAATGGGAAACCGCCAGCGCCGCCCAAAAAAAACTATGGACCACCTGCCAAACCAGCTGCACCGCCGAAAAAGAGCTACGGGCCGCCAGCCAAACCACCTGCACCACCTAAGAAAAGCTATGGACCGCCTGCTAAGCCACCTGCACCGCCGACTCCTCCAAAAGACAGCTATGGACCACCGCCGAATTCAAATTATTTGCCACCATCCAACGGAGGAGGAGGAGATGGAGGTGGTGATAGTGGTGGTTCTAGTTCCGGTGGTCAAGACATTCCCATTGTCAAGCAAGAGTTTAAGCTAAATCTTGACGGGTCCTACAAGGTAAAGTACTCCTACTCCAAAACTAATCAATTCAATCATATTTAAACTTTCCGTCTCCTCCCGCAGTACGAATATGAAACTGGCAATGGTATCAAGGCAGAGGAGATGGGTGGACCAGAGGCCCTAAACGTAGAGGGTTCGTTCTCCTACACTAGTCCCGAGGGGGAAGCGATATCGTTGACCTACACCGCCGATGAGAACGGCTTCCAGCCTCAGGGTGATCACCTGCCCACGCCGCCACCCATACCAGCCGAGATACAGGAGCTACTGGACCAGATCGCAGCTGGCGGCGGTTGTCATGACTGTGACGACAATGAAACTGGCGGAGACTCTGGAGGAGACTTTGGCGGTTATGCTTAGGGTCCCATTCGGTAGAAAAGTAACCAATAAATCCAACTCACAACAGGTTGTGGCCTACTTATTTGAGAACAAGCAAACACCAAAACATATTTGGCTTGTGCCGGCACTTACTTGGATTTTTTTGGAGTTGGGGTAGCTCTAAATTGGCTGGCACACCGCGTGTCAAGGGCTGTTCATTCTGCCACGCCTCCATGCCTACTCCCCTCTGGCTGCTGAGCCTGTGTGACTGGCAACACATGTTTTTCGCTTTGTCCTGTTGATCGCTGCGCGGTTTTTTGTAGTTGCGGGGTTGATGGCTTTGCAGTAATGAAAACATTAGTGTCGTAGCATATTTTACTCAGCACAGGAGCACATTTAACAAACTGGAGGTTGGGCGCCACTAAGTCCAGGGCGCAATTCAAAAATCTTGCTCGAAAATAAAGGCTTTTATGGGAAAAAAGATGTAGAACATTTTATATAAAGCAGTTAAATTGGCATTAGTTTCTTAAACTTTAATGTAAAATTAGCCTTCAGTTAGTTAACTTTTAATTAAAAATATAATTTACATCTTATTCCTTTTTACAGTAATTTATCAGTAATTGTTCCAAAACGAAATCGCTGAAATGATTTAATTTTTGGGCCCTTGGGCGCGTTCTTTACCGCACAGCGGCCCAGCTGTAAAAATCACGACCCACCCTAAACCACAAACACTGAAACGATACACACCCATATATTAAGGCATTATCAACTAACAGAAGGGGTGGAGTAGAAGCTGGGTTATGCGAAGGGGCAAGGGGCAGGGGTCTTATCGGGTAGGCAAGGGTATGGAGGAAAACGAATGCGATTTGTCTTTGGTGGCATTACAATAACAATACGAACTACAACAAACGATCGTTTAATTTCAATTAAAAGCCAAAAAGGGACAGCGCTGGCAGAGAGACGAACGAGGGGTTGCAAGGGGCGGGGTACGAGAGGATTAGGCAGAGAAGTACGCACACTTGCCACACGGACGCTTAGCTTGGCTTAGTGCCTTAGTGCCAGAGAGTACATGATGTTGCACTTGCCGCTGCCGCACAGTCACCACCATGAGTCAGAGAGCCACCAGGAGCAACCAGGACAAGCACCAGGCAGCAGGCATCAGTAGGCAGAGAACTGAAGGGATGCCTGGCTTGTCGGCTGGTTTGAAGCGGTGGCTGCAAAGTGCGTAGCAATGTCGTTGTTGGCTGGGAATTCTTGCACTTGACGCTAGTGTTTTGACACTGCAAGCCGTAACAAATCTAAACAACGCGGCGGGCCAAGGACAAAGGGACGCTAGGGCACAAGGACTCGAAAAAAAGGGGGCGGAAGCTGCGGCGTATAAAAGCAGCGCTCGTTTTCCAATTGGAAAACAGAAAGAAAACCAACTTCGAGCGATGCACACCACAGCTCAACTGGATGAATCTGTGCCGGCTCAGGTACAGCTACAGGCTCAAGCACCGAAACGCGGTTCCAGCATGATCTTTCGCATTGAGCAGCTGCTGCCGGGCAGCATCACAACAACAGCAACAACTCCAACTCCCACGGCAACTACATCTACCACAACAGCTGCGCTGGACATGACCACACTGGAGATGACTACCAAACGTATTCGTGGTCATTTACGTCCAGGTGTTTACACTGCACAGTACACGCCCAAGGACACCTGCTCCAATGGCGTGCCCACCACAGCGCTGCTCAGCTGCATGGCCACGCCAACGCCTAGTGACGGTCATGCCCACTGCTCGCTGACGAATGAGCAGCTGTGCGTAACAGCCGCACTTCTACGGCAAATAAAACTGTCGGAGGACATTTATAGCTTCAATGCGCTCTTTGAACTCCACGCCGGACAATTGCGCATACGCCTCGTGCGCGATGTGGCACGAGAGGATGAGATCGTGGCCTGGTTCGGCGAAGAGCTGGTGCTTCTCATGGGCATACCGTTTCTAACACCGCTAAATATTCAAGGTGAGTAAAGAAAGCTTAAAAAATATGCACACATAAATGAAACTAAACTTACCTTTTACTTAATCTTCTTTTAATAGGCAACAATCGTTACACTTGCCACCTGTGCCACTTGACCTTCGAGACGCCGCATCCGCTCAAGATTCACCTGGCCCTCAGTTGTGGCCGAAGTGTGATGGATTTGCTCTGGATGCGTTTGCATTACGCATTGAAGACAGCCACCAGATCGGCATCGATATCGTTGTCACCACCGCTACCTCACTCCACAGCTTCCACCTCATCGGCATCACCGACACACACACCGCCCCCGCCACCACCAACGCTTACGTCTCAGGTTGCTGCGCTGCCCAGTACAACGACTGTTCCACGTTTCTCCGCCTTTCGACCGATGGCATCGATGCCAAACTTGACACTGCCGCTTGTCAGCACACAGGCCACAAGTGGCACGCTTTCCTACCTGCCCACCATGTCGATGGGAGCACCGCTCTCGTCGCATCCCTTGAACGCAGCTGCACAGATCGAGGCGATTGTCAGTAATATGGGTGCCTCAAAGCAGGGACATCTCTGCATCTACTGCGGTAAAGTTTATTCAAGGAAGTATGGCCTGAAGATTCACATACGCACACACACGGGTTTTAAGCCACTCAAGTGCAAGTTCTGTTTACGTCCGTTCGGTGATCCCAGCAATCTGAACAAACACGTTCGCCTCCATCTGCAAACCCAGTCCAGTGGCAGAGATGTGGACATTAATGTCGATGGCGATTCCGATTCGGGATTTCAGTGTCAGGTGTGCCACAAGAATCTCGCTCGTGAGCGGGATCTGCAGCGGCACATTGAGACGCGACACGGTGGTGTCAGCTCAGCCCACACTACAACCAGCTCGGCAGCAAACACCACGACAACTGGTACTGCGATGCCCCATCAGAGTTGAGTTCAAGATCGTCATGAATTTAGCATAATTTAATGCGCCCGACTGTGATAGAGATCGAGAACTTGTTACCTTAGCTGAGCATCCTGGGAATCCAAATATTAAATATACGATTCGTTAACATTACTGAAGTTTTATTAATTTTAAAGGCTAAATACTGGATTGAAACCCTGAAACTTTTTGAAAGGAATCTAATTAAAACCAATTTTTTTAAAATAGCTGATGGCTTTAGATAACCCAAAATTACACCATGTAAATATACAATAAAAACACTCACTTTTTTAATAGTTTTTCATTTTATTTATAACTTTCAATACGAATTCAAAGTTGAATGTCTTTCGAATAATTTACAAATCATTTTATTAGACAATAAACGCTAATATTTTAGAACAATTATCGCATACAAATACATGCACACATACGTATGTGTGAGTATATACTCATCGTCATATATGTGAGTACATAAATTACATAATTCTGAATGTTATTCACTCAAATTAACATTCACATTCACTTAGTTTACGAATACAGTACATGTGTGTGAAAGGACAATACAATCACAAGCAGATTCTTACCTAACTATATATAAATAAATATTTACTAGATATATATATATATATATATATATATATATATATATATATATATATATGTGTGTGTGTGTGTCTTGTATAACCGTGTATGTGTGTTTAGAAAAACTGTTGAGCAAAACATTTTTGTGGCTAAGAAAAATACTCAAAAATACAAGATTTTATAAGTACAGATAGAAAATGCGACGGTATGTTATAAATATTCTCATAGGTGTGTAGTATTATTATTTTTATAAATATTTTTAAATTGTTTTAGTGTATAGATCGGAGCATAAAGTTAACTATTTAGCGATTATTGAACAAAATTCTTTTTTATTTATTTATTAATTCATTTGCAGTCGGGTTTTCAAACACACGCCTACAAAGTTTAAGGCACTACCTCAAGGAATTTCTATTCCAGAGTGTCCCTTTGGGGATTGTTTCACTTAGTTATGTTCGATAAAAACAAATACAAAAAAATGATAAACCGAAACAAGCGATGTGGACTAGTCCTTAGCATAAATACTAAGCTAGTATGTGTAAGTGTATGTTTAGTTGGGTGTTTATCACTTTAAGCGCTTACATGCAATTATGAGTTATATAGAAATTGTGATGGGTTTAGTAAGAAGTACGGGTATATTGGATATTAGAGGATACGTTTTTTATGTCTTTGTTTGTATGTTTTGTTGCTTTTTTGAAGTCTCTAGTCGTTACACATTTTTTTACATTTTATATATAATATATTGTTAGACACCGATCGTAATTAGTTAAGATATTTAATTAGGAATACACACATTTAGTATACAGTAGACTAACTTACTTTTGGGATTTCTCTATTTTGGAATTTTAAATCGAATTTTCTTATTGCAATGTAAAAATTGTAACATAAATTCTTACACATGAAGCACACTTGGGTTCGGTTCACTAGTTTACTAATCACTAATTAATTCTTAATTTTCATTCCTTTTAGTAAGTGACTTTGCTTACAATTCTAAAAGATTTCTTATTTTCGCATTAACAAAATATTTATGTAATTCATTTTAATACTTTGCGTGTGTGTGTGATTATGTTTAAATCGTATATTTAAGTTGTGGATTTTTTAATTATTACAGTTGCGTGCTCATCGTTGTTGTTCCCGCTTGTTGTTGTTTGTTGTTCTTGTTCTTTAAGAGTTAGTTTTTTTAAGCTTCATCATTCATATCTACGCATTTAAATTTATTAATTCACTTGTTGGTTTTCGTTTGGAAACCTTTGTTTAAGTATATTTTTTTTTGTTGAGATTTTTTTAATGTTTTTTAAATTGTATTATGTTGGCTTAGTTGAAATACTGAACTGCTGAACACACACAGACAAAAATGTACGTCAAGTTTTATAAACGACAATGAATTATTCTTAATTTGCTTTCACTCTGAACGCTTAATGCAAATTTTAATAATAAAATGCATGCATATATATATAATCGTATATGTATGCGTGTATGTAATCAAGAGTTTATTCAATTTATATTGTTTTTTTTTTTTTTTGAAGACTTTAATGTTCACAATTGTTGTTAGTTTGTTTGCATGGAGTGCATGCAACATATTGGACGTTTGATATTTTGAATTCTTATTGTTTACAATTATAATTATTACAATGTAGGTAAATTTTTTAATTGGTATGCACTTAAACAAACTGCTTTAAGCTGCGCTCAAGACTTTGTCTATAATTTTCTTTTTTTTGGGTTTTTGTTTTTTTATTTTTATTGCTCTTAAATGTAGTTAATGTTTTTTATTTTTAGTGTCCAAGTTAAATGGTTGTTGCTTAATATATAAAAGACACATAGTAGTATGTAAGTAAAACTACATTTCTACTTACCAATATGGTGTATGGTTTACATGGTTTACAACGAATTTATTATACGTAGTATGTTAACCCTTTCCGATTGAATTCGACAGTTTTCATTGAAGTTTACAATGCATTAGGTAAGGCATTTTCATTTATCATTTTGCACAAGGGAAGGATTCGGTTATTAGATATCAAAACAAACATATCATATTAGGGGAAGACAACACAGGGACATAAGTGTATATCTATGTATTTATACTTTTACATCTATTTCAATTTGAATTTGAGTATTTCGTATTATGCTACATCAATTGAATCTCTGATAAGTGAGGACTTAGCTAATATTCCGTATGCTGACTTCTTTATTGCAGTTATTATTGCTGTTTGATTCTTTTTGGTGTACAATTATTAAATGTAGTGTGAGTGTGTGTGTATGCGAGTGTGCCAGCAACATAAAAATGTTTTTATCTTTTTACGTGATTAAGTTACATTGTTGAACTTAAAATCTGTTTTTCTTGTTTTGTTTCATTTTCTTTTCTTTTCTTTGTTTTTAATTTTATCAAATACCCTGCAACTTCATTTAATTATCACAGTTAACATCAGAGATAGTTAAAACATCATTTTATGTTTTATCGTTTAGTACATATTTTTGCAAAAATAAAAGCAAGCGATTTGAAATTTGTGCAAGCATTTTGTAAGGTTTTTTCTTTGTTTCGATTAAAGCATACACTTCTCATGCCAAGCCTCGATTCTATTTATTAAACAAACTATAAACTAGAGCATACATTTTCTTCTATTTATGTATTATTTTTCATTTCAAATTCCCATACAAATCTCCGTGATTTATTATGGTTTTTTAAGTGTTTATAGTTTGTGTATTATCAGTTGTTACTCGATAACGCGGTCTACCGTTTGAGCTGATATGTTGCGTCCTCAACTATTTAACCATTCATTAAAGTATTTTATGTATTACAACTAATAAAAATTATAACGGATGGATATGAAAAACTTATGTAAAATAAACGTCAATTTAACTTTTGAAGCAGTTTTGTTTTTATTTTTTAAACGTAAACATAATTGTAATTATTTGGAAGAAAAGATGGCATAGTTGTTTATCATTTATCGTTTTAACACAAACATTCCTCAGACGACAAATTGTTTTTTTTTTTTTTGTTTCTCGTTTTTTTTTTTTCAATATATCAAACGCAACAACAACGACAACAAAGCTGTTTAAAATTACACAAAATATATATAAACATATGTATATGGTACGATTAAAATGTCTTCTTGGAAAGTCTAAATGATTTGCATATTTCGTATCGAATAAAAAAGTATAAAAAAGGATATAGTGTGTTTTATGCGATTCATATCTAAATCTGCTTTATGTTCAGATTATTAGTGTCGTGGCAAAAATGCTAGATGTTGTCGTTTCTTTCTCACTTATTCTTCATTTGTTTTATTTGTTTTTTAGTTCTCAGTTTTGTACTTTCGACGTTGAATACATTTTTTGGTGAAACTCAATTGGTAAAATAAAAAAGAATAGTAAGGGTTTAGTACATGTACTAAATACAGTAATTGTGCTTGCAGCATATGTGTGTTTGTGTATGTGGCGTGTCTTTTGTGTACATGTATGTGTATGCTTGTTGTATAGATTTTTGATTTTGTTATTTGGTTTTGTTTCAAAATACATACAATTAATACAAGTCCAATTAAACATTACAAAAATAATAAATGTAGTACATCAGTGTATGCAGATCAAGCCAAGAACATCTACAAAAAAAATTATTTATTGATACTTCTAGTAATGTTCATTTCTTGTCTAACACATTGAGAGTATTGTAGAATTGTAGAAGAAACTAATAAAAAATAAGATACAAAAACAAAATACAGCTTATTATATTATATAAATAGGAAATTGGCAATTCGACGAGCGACGAGCGGAATAGAAGGAATGAACAACATACTTTCCAATCCATCATCATTAGCATTATCCTTTTACTATAAGTTTTTCTTTTGTTTTTTGGTTTGGGCGGGCTCGGGCTTTACAATACACAAATCGTTTGCAAACTATGTTTATATAGTTTATATATACATATAGCAGTGTACTTATATGTACTTCAATGCTATACATATATATTTATATATATATAGTACGTGTACGTATATTATTAGTATGTAGTGTAACGTATATATATTCAATTAGTTATGTAAATATGTATGCATGATTATGTATAAGAGATGACCAAGGAGCAAATCAAAGGCTTTTATGTTTACAACTTTCGACATATTTTATGCTATACAAATTGCAATTGTGGTTGTGGTGTGGTGTGGTGTTTGTAGTTCGTGTGTGTGTGTAGGTGTGGTGGTGTGTGTAGTTGTGTCGGCACACTTATGTTGTCGTTGTTGCATTTTCAGCAATGGTTTTTGCAGTTGCTACATTTATACTATCAGACTTTTGCTGATGTTGCTGCTGTTCCTGCTCCAATCCTTCTGTGATGTTGCTATCGTCGTGAGCGTCGTTGCTTGGGCTGTTGTCGTTGGCATGATTGCTGTAATTAAAGTGTTAATATCTCCGTATAAGCAATTATCGTCTTTGGATAAACCAATTGGGATGGGTTGAGAGTAGTTTAAAAATTTGTTATGCTTACAATTCATTAACTTTACTGGGTCCATTTAATATTGAAGCAGGTGGTTGATCCGTAGATAGATTGTTGCTGCCACCTAATGGCTTGGTCCACATTCCCTCATCATCCTCGTAGTCATCTTCCCCAGCCAATAGCACCGACTGCAATCTAGTCTCAATGGATGTTGCAACAGATGCTCCAGTAGTTGCCACAGTATCATTATCGCTTAGTTCGATGAATTTATCGCTTATAGCTTTCTCCACATTGGCATTGTTGTCATACTCAGCCTGTTGGTCATCTTTCTTGGTTGAATTCATGAACACATCGTCCTCGTTATGCGTTTCCTGCTCTCCCTGGCTGTGGATCCTTTGGTTGAGCTCAGTTTTTGCTTCAGTCGACTGCGGTGCAACGGTAGTAGATGGTGTTTGAGTCTGTGGCAAGCCCAAATCACTGTCAAATGTGCTGAAATGAGCATCGAAATCTGCGAAATTGTCACTGTTGAAATCCGTGCCCCAATTTCCGGTACTGACGTTTTCACTGTTCACGTCTATGTTGTCACCCGTAATATCAGCAAATTGTACATCCATGTCCCAGGGATCAGCAGCCAGATTGTTCAATGTGATGGAGTTCTTGGTAAACATACCATGGCCATGGCCATCGTTCCCAAGGCCATGCTCATCATCGTCATCGTCATCATCATCGATATTGTGATCAAACACAAGTTCCTGAAGTGCGTGATCCAGAGCATTATAGCAAACATTACTAAGCGACGGTGTGCCATCATCCCATGTACTGTCTCCCAAGAAATCCTTTGAGTTACCAACACCATACTCATTGTACTCATGCGGATTACAGTTGGCCAATAATTTACATTGCTGTGACATGGCCATTGTGAATTCACCTTGCTCAGCATCAATTAGCGACTGCCAGCACTTTAGCTCAGAATCATCCACAAAATTGGAGGCGATCAAGGCAGCGATATGTTCAGATTCTGATATACAATTCGTTATATGCTTTAGAATTTTGATGAGGTGGCCCATATATCCTAGACGACGACCCTTCTCGACAGATCTGTGGGAATACCAAAAGAATTATAATGTCTCCATATTTATACTATAAATATCTACTTACTGCGCTTCTGTGTTGTGACGCCAGTAGTTGATCAATTTCGATACAAGCTGGCAATTGACAATCAGCTGCAAAATGATAAATTTTAATAAATTAACATTAGGTAATTTATTTAAAACAATATTAGTTTACTTACATATGTTTGCATCTCTGTGGGCAGGTTACTAGATAACACTTTGGTCTTATCCAGATCATTTAGTCGGGTCGTTTCCGTCGTCGCTTCTGGCTGTGATTCTGCTGACGGCTCAACAGCAGGAGCATCATTCCCCACAGCAGTTTCATCAGTTGCCTCACTATTAATGTGATTCTCTTGAGAATCAGCAGCTATAATATTTGCATCCACTTGATCTTTGTTCTCATTTGGCTCTTCAGTGGCAATTGCTTCTTGTGCTGATTCCACATCAATTTGACCATCATTGCCTCCCTCAGCGCGTTTAACATTATTTAAGGCATTTTTAGCTGAAATCGTAGCACTACCCGCCGTGTACTTGGTTATACAGTTGAGTAAGCAATCGTCTTGGAAGATATCCGTGCACTCAGTTGACGTGGTGTTGTTGTTGGACAACTCATTGTAAAACACCAAATGCAGGGCCTTCTCCAGCTCGCAGTGCAGAAAGTTATTCCAGCAGTATTCTTTGAAGAAGTCCAGCATTAAGCCAAAGTAGTCAGTGGCACAAATGCTAAACAAACGAATGAGATCATTAATAAATAAAGCAATAAATCTCTGTTATCAAAATGCTTACGCCTTTTGGATGGTTTCGTGCTTTGTTTCCAGCAAGGCGGTAAACACACGACACACCTGCAGCCGCGTTTTACCAAAGGGGGGCGACAGCACCGCTGCCGTTGTCTCCAGGCTTGGTTTCTGTAAGCAATAAAGCAACATTAAGTTAACCGATTAAGTTTTCTATGAAAACTGAACGAACCTCTGGCGGATTCTTGAGCAAATGCACAAATTCCTGGAGTCGTGGCGCCATTACTGTGATCACAGTCTCTTGCACTTCCAAATGAAATTCACGCTCCCTTTTCTGTAGCAAACGCTGACCCTCGGAGTTTGGCTCATCACTGTAGGTTTATAAACAATAACAATAAACAAAAATCTGTGGGTGTATACCATCAACTACAGTGACTCACGTAAATATTATGGGTTTGATAAGCGTAAGTACAACCGAAATTCCTGATAAGATGGCGCTCTCTGGAGCGTTTGGTTCCAAAATCACATTTAACAAGGCTTCTATTGTCTGTACGGATTCAATATTTCTTAATATGGGATTTGAGCCATCAAAGGCCGGCTCAAATGAATCATTCTCCTGTTCAGTTTGCCGCATTAGACGACCTTGGTTAATAAGATCACAGAAAAAGTCCGCAACATTCGCATGTTTATCGGTTTCTTGAGGATTACGCAATATTGCAATCAGTCTCTCTACAATTTTATCTTCAGTTAGCCACTGTAATAGTAAAAAATAAAATCAATCATCAGTTAGAAACAAATTGGTAGTTTTAAAGATACATAATTTGGGCATGCTCCGGTTCCTAATTTGATTTACGAAAATATTTTTAAGATAGACTATGTTTTTAACAAATCAATTAAATAAATTTGGGAACCGAAACAGACCTCAATATAATAATATTTAGTTAAAAAATGTTGTTACTTCGTATAAGTTGCGCTTTAGTTGACCACCATCGATGTCCTTCATCATTTGCATTATTAAATCAGGTATGACCGGTGTGTCAAAGTGGTTACAAATGAAATCCAAAAAATTCTTCTGCGATTTAATATACTCCAAAAGTTGTAGGCACATTTGTTGATACAAAAACCAATCTTGTTCAGGCTTTTTGGTAAAGAGCGTGCTAAACGTTTTGCTAAAAAACGATGATAGCAATGGATTTAACGGTGGTTTCTTTTCCAGATAAGAATACAGCAACTGTAGCGTATCCGTATCCGACAGCAGCTTCTCATCCATAGTTACTGAGATATTTGCCGAAAACACCAATTTTCACGAGGTGTGTCCAGTTTTTTGCTTTTTGTGGGCGAATGGGGCGTGGCATCGAAAAAAAAAAAAGATTCTTGTATTGACTGACTAAATATCTGATCGTTTGACACCAAGCTCGAACTTGTAGCTCTTACCATCTCTGAAATCTGTTTGTTCATACGGACAGACGGACAGACAGACAGACAGACAGACAGACAGACAGACAGACAGACAGACAGACAGACGGACAGACGGACAGACGGACATGGCTATATCGACTCGGCTTGTGATGCTGATCAATAATATATATACTTTATGGGGTCTGCCACGCCTCCTTCTGCCTGTTACATACTTTTGCACAAACCCAATATACTCTTGCAGAGAGTATAAAAAAATCAAAACAAATTTCATTTAATCACTTGTTGCAAAAGAGTGTATGAGAATGGAGAGAGAGCAAGAGAAAGAGAGGAAGAGCAAAACAGAGAGCAGTACTTACAGTGTAAGTACCTCACATGACATGTTCGCATAGCGAAAACGCTGGGCCATGGGAATATCCTCAGAGGGTTCCGTAGTGATTAGTTCGACGAGTCTTCTAACGACTTCGGGCCGTGTTAAATAGTTGATGAGGTTCTTTTTTAACGTTTTGCATTCCTGGAGTATATCCTCGTCGTCGAGAAATTCCTCTACCGTGGAATTCTGTAGATTATTAAAGAGAGACAGAGAGAATCAGTGAGCAAAAAAAATAGAGAAACAGTTGCAGCAGTCGTTTTTATTACAAATACGAGTTTTCTTTACGCTAAACTGAGCACAAAAACAAAGAAAGCAAAGAAAAAAAGTAAAACAGATCGCGTTCTCAAATTATACCAACCTCCTTCTCCAGTAGCGCCTCTATGTTAGCGGAGGGCGTACCATAACTCTTGTCCCAAAACATTTTTCGCACGTACGTCTTGGCGGTCACACTTTCGGGCTTGGGGATAAGAAATTGGTAGCAAGCTTGCTTTGATTTGCTTGTTGTGTGTGTAGTTGCACTGTTTTCGAGCTATTTAGATGTCACAGCACTGCTGTATTTTGCACTTTTACAACGATTTTAATAATTTTTCACCCAAAAATTGCGTTGCCACGCTGATGTAAAAAGGGTACTGTTATGCTCAAAATAGCACTGGTAAACTCAAAATGGTAATGATAATGAACTATTCGATAACTATCGAGCAACAACCACAGATATCGATTTTGCGCTCATTTAAAAACATTACAAATAATATACGGCCACACTGGTTATGCGGGAAGTGTCAATGCAATAATTTGTTGTCAATGTCGCTTGCCTATTTACGGTTTTGGCAATCTGCCAGCATAATTGCCAAATTATTAGTTCGATGTTTGTGTTCTGGCCACGAGCAGCATCCGCACCATGTACACGGTAAAGTCTGAAATCTACAATGAGACCAATTATCAACCCGTGGTCAGTGAAGATGGCACCATCGTGTCCAAATTCCGTTTCCATTATCCTGCCGAGGATCAGGATCAATGCAGCACTACAGTCGACAGTGATGGTGACTTGGACGTGCCTCGCTTGCGCCGCGGCATCATAGAACTCGTGCATTCAGGAGCTACAGAGATCAAACTTGTTGGTTTGCAAGTTTGGCGTGGAGCGCTTCTCCTGGCGGATTATCTGTTTTCCCAGAGGAAAGAACTCGCCGACAAGACGATAATGGAGCTGGGTGCTGGCGTGGGCCTCTCTAGCATAGCAGCGGCGATCCACAACAGTGGTAAAGTCTATTGCACGGATGTGAATCTGGGCAACATTCTAGAGCTCATACGCAGCAATGTACAGCGGAATAGGAAACTGCTTCAAGGTCAGATCTCAGTGCTAGAGTATGACTTCATGGCCCCTACGGGCCAACTGTCGTCACAGCTAATCGAGGCCATCGATGCCAGCGATGTAATCATGGCAGCCGATGTCGTTTACCAGGACACACTAACCGATGCCTTCGTTTCGGTTATGGAGCACATCTTCGAGCGGTCTCAGAACTCGGGCAGGCCCAAATGCATCTACATGGCGCTGGAGAAGCGCTACGTGTTTACGCTGGAGGACTGCGACTCCGTGGCTCCCATGTATGAGCACTTCCTTAGACAGACTCGGAACAAGCCTTGGATCATCGAACAAGTTCCACTAGACTTTCCGCAGTACTTTGAATACCAGCGGTGTCCGCAGCTAATCCTTGTGAGGATTCAGTGTCGTTAAAAATCACAACAAAAACTAGTGAAATTGTGTTTCTTACATTAAATTAAGTTTTAATTTAAAAAATGTTAAGTTTTCGAAATTTGAGCACAAAGTTCCAATTGTTTTAAATCTAAACTGTGAAATTGCGCTTTAAGCTAATGTCATTGTACTATAATTAAAACCTGAACCCTTTAAAATTGTCTCGTCTTCGTGGGGATCATCCTGTCACAGGTCCTGCATGGCCAGGATAATGTTTTCCAGTGCCTGTCGTGCGTCTGTGGCTGGGAAATGCTGGAGGACACTGAGTGCGGCTGCCGTATGCTTGCCTTGGAGCTCCTTGGTCTTGGCCAGAGCCGGACCAGCCACAATGGCCTTGTGTATCTTGTCATAGTCAATGAACTCCACGGACTTCTTGCCCTTCTCCAGCAGTGCATACATGCTGGGATCGTGCTCCAGATGAAACAACACTGGTGCACTGACTAAACTGAAGCTCGTGTCCAGTGGCAGCGTGGGGCACTGGAAGGACTCTGCATCCAAGCATGCCTGCCAGGCGAGTGCCAAGTGTTTGCCAAAGCGATAGGCGTGGCGTTGCATCTCCTCGCTTTGGCCGGCCAGCTTCAGCGATGCTTGACAGGATTTGCCCAGCAGACTGCCTGCATTTAGTATGTTGCGACATTCCCATTCTTGTTCCGGATTGCCCATTACCTGGGCAATGGGCATGGGTGTCATCACATCGTGCTCGTTGAAGTCAACGCCAACGCTAAGCGAGGGTCGCTGGAAGGTTCCCGGCTTAAAGGGCAATGGATTGTTCTGCTCATCGCGTTCACCGATGAACTCCGACTCGGAGAAGTCACGCACAGCTGACGATATCAGTTCCACCACCTCCTGATTGCGCAGATTCGCCAGCTCAGCGCTGGAGTGACCCAGCAGATAGTCACCGGTGAGTAATCCAATCTTGTTGCCAAATGACATGTCGTCATAGGTGGTGGCATCCTGTCCAGCCTGCGTGCTCGACTGTAAGTTGACCACGCTCTAAAAGGCAACCAAATGGACATAGATTAAGATCCGAAGAAGGATTGAAACAATCTTGCTTACATTGTGGACCAAATGCGAGATGCGTATCATTTCTGTGACCTCAGCCAGCGCACGCTGCGAGTGGAGGACACCCGCGCTCTTGTCCTGCTCCACGTCTGGTATACTGGCCGCATGTCCTCCAGCCTTGGACACCAGCAGCACAATCAATCCCCAGGCCTGCATGGTATTCTTACCATTGTACAACAGGTGTCTGGAGAAGATTATGTATATATTAGAAATATGGATTTTTATCACCAGAAATGCTACTTACTTGGCTGTCTTCATTAGCGGGTGTGCACTGCCCACCAGTTTGCGTAGATGCAGTGCCACATTGGCGATCTCATCGCTGAGGAGCCATCGTAGACTGAGGAACGAGGTGGGATAGCCCACAATGCGCTCCGCTTCACTGACGGCACGATTCCAGTCGTGTCGTGGTGGTGGCGTTGCCTGTTTACTGTTGGTGCTCACTGTAGACGTTGCTGTAAATCGTTGTTGTTGTTGAAACTGTGTAGTGAAAGTTGCTGACGTTCCAGCTTGGAGGCCTTGTACCTTTTGGAGGCACTGCATCCTCTGCCGCATCAGTTGTTGCATAATCAGCGCACTAGCTCGTTGCATCTTGTCTTTTGATTGTTTATAAAACACAATTTCATGCAAAATTACACTTTCAATAGCTGCTGGGCTAAGTTCGAGTGCTCTGTACGAGTCTTCTTGTTAATTTCCCAAGTTTCTGCTGTAGCTCTCGCTGCTCGCTGCTGCCAAACTGACGACAAAAAAGTGAAATCACTTTTTTGTGGCTCGGGCGTAACTTCTATGCTGTTGTTGTTTTCTGTGTTTTGTTGCTGCTCTTGCTCTCTGTTGACGCTGCCGCTGGCGTTGCTTCTTCGCTGGCGGCCCACTTTTACAATTGGCTATAGCGGCGCCTCAACCGTTTTGTTTGTTTGCTCTTGACTTGGAAACAGGTTTTCTTGCGTGCCTCCTCTCACTACTTGTCGCCTTCATTTTGCGTTTCATTCATTTGTTTTTGTTGTCAACACACGTACTGAAAAACAGCTGTACCCAACTGATTTATCGGTATGCTCGATAATAAGCCACTCGATTTTTGAATACTGCAATTGAATCAGTTATCGACATGTGAACCGTATTTTGTTATCGTCGTTGGCTAAACAAACAAAATATTGCATACTTTGAAATTTGACTGCTTATCTTTGACCATATATTAGTTCATTATCAATTTTTAAAGCTTATTGATAAACAAGCTAGCATACTTATGTTTTATCACCATGCCTGAGGGCCAAAAGTTTTGTATATTTAGTAATTTGCTGCCAACTGAATGCGTGTCACTTTCGTTTAGCTCAAAACGGAAAGTCGTAAAATGAATGTAAGAAAATTGGTTTTGTTATCAATTGAGGTTTTAAAAGCAATTGGAATTAAAAACGCTAAGCAAAGCGCATGTGCCAATTGTGTTACAACGCCATGAATGAACATGTTTCACCCTTGGATTTTTACATAAGCCCAGGAAAAACAGTTTCGAATTATCTCTCCTTTGGCTCTCTTGGCATTTCGCTCTCTCGCGCAGCAGAAATAACGGTGTATGCGTGAAAAAGTGCTACAACGCTTTTCAAATCGAAATCGATAAGTACGCAAAGAACAACGCGCAGCGTGAATACGAGAAAAACGTGAAAATTACCATAGATTTTAATGGAATTTAACGAGTTTCCCTTAAATTAATTTGTAGCGATAACTACAAAGCCGGAAAAGCATGTCCAAGAAAAGTGTTAGCTGCAAGAAGTCTTATAAATTGTAGTGCCAGAAAATCTTTTGCTTAGAAATCGATACAAGCGAAGAGGGGAAAAGCGCGAGGGAGGGGGGAACAGATGTGTCTTGGGCTTCCCAAAAAATTTTCAACATTCTTTGATTATGTAAATTTGCATCTTGGTTTGCTTGCTAAATGAGATGGATTGAATGTAGTTTAACTATTAAATTCCACATCTATTGCATAAGCTTTGTTTGATAAGCCATTAACAAGCCTTTTTACCACCCACCCACTTTTCATGTCACGTTCACTCTCCCATTTCCACCATTCGCCATTTCACCCACTCAATCAATTTCCATTTTCAGCTGCTTGAGGTAATGTAAAAAAAGCATTTGTTTGGAGCTCGAAAGGAACAAATCGCTTCTGCTTTGATAGAAACTCTGCCCAAATTTTGTTTGTGCTAGTAGCAAAGCTATCAAAATGCAGCCACCGCCACGCAAGGTAAACTGTCTAATTTAGTACACAGTTAATCAATAATTACCACTTGATTTGTTGATACAGGGTAACTATGTGAAATTCCTCAAGAATTTGCACACAGAGCAGGTGGCGAAATTGCAGCTAAAGAATCAACATGAGTGTGATCTGCTCGAGGACATACGCCAGTTCACCATCAAGAGATCGGCAATTGAGAAGTCATATAGTGAGGGACTACTCAAGATCTCATCCCAGTATCTCAACAAGAAGATTCCCAATATACCCGACATCAAAATGGATGGCATGGAGGAGCGTTGGTAAAGCCCATTTAATGTACATATAATTTAAATTGTTTATAATATTTAATTGCTTTAGGAATATGTGGAGTGTCTGGCGCACGGTGCTGGAGGAGAATGAGAAACTGGCACGTGCTCGTCTGGCCGCCATTGAGGTGTTCCAGCAACAGATTGCCGACGAGGCCAAGGTACTGCGGGATTACAAGCTGGCCATTGCGAAGAGATCGCTCTCCGGCATTGTTAATGTCCAGAAAGAGCTGCACTTGAGCGTTGGCGATGTCGACAAGACCAAAAAGTCGTATTTCGATGAGGAGCACTGTGCCCACGACGTTCGTGACAAGGCCAAAGACATTGAGGAGAAGCTAAAGAAGAAAAAGGGTTCGTTTTTCCAGTCCATCACATCGCTGCAAAAGAACAGCGCCAGAGTCACTTCACGCAAGGAGCTGCTCGAGGAGAAGTCTTCAGGTGCACGAAACGATTATGTACTCAGTTTGGCAGCAGCGAATGCCCATCAGAATCGTTACTTTACCGTCGACTTGCAGACCACGATGACAACCATGGAGAATTATGTATTTGAGCGAGTCGCCGAGTACCTGATGTTGATGGGGTGAGTTTTTAGATTTCGAATTGAAGTTCGTTGACTGCTGCGCTAGTTGCAGTGTGGTAATAGCGTGAACACGCACAGTGAAGACAGTGTTACCAATGCAACCAATTTTGTAAACATCTTTATTCTGTATTTTCTAGCCGCACGGAGCTGCTGACATGCTCGGCCACTCAGAACAGCTTTGGCAAGATACGGGACCAGGCTCAACAGCTGACTCGCGAGTACAACCTACAATGCTGCTATCTGTTCTATCCAGTGCTGAAGCAGCACATCCAGTACGATTTTGAGGCTTGTGACAATGATCCGGTGCGAAAGGTGACTGCAGAGCACGAATCGGCTGCCGAGACGTTGACCAAGGAGGCCAAGAATCTGGCTGGACGTGTGGTCAAGGAGAATGCGTCGATACGGGAGCATGCCAAGAAATTGGCGTTGTGTCAGTCACTGCGAGATGCGGGACAACGAACGGATCCAAATGATCCCAATGGACCCGATCTAGATACCAAAATCGATGAGTTCCGCGACCAGATACGTCGCTCTGAGACGGAGAAAGCCAAGGCGGAGGCGTGTCTGCAGTGTCTGCGCGATGGCGGCATAAATGTTGATGAATGGGTCCAGGAAGCGGAGATCATGGGTGTGCAGGAGCTAACACGCTCGGCCAGCTCTATTTCAATGCGCACCGATGCATCCGGTCAGGGTGAGAATCCCAGCTCTGATTCGTTTTACGACAGTGACAAAGAGGAAGCTGCCGGCGGTGCTGCTGCAGCTTCTACAGCCAAGCCCAAGCAGGAGACTCAGCTCTCGAGGGATCGCACCTTTAGTGACAGCGACGAAGAGCCGGAGGAACGGGAACGCGCCCAGCCTTCGACTACAGCCGCTGCTCCCATGATGGCAGCCAGCACTGGGGCTGGCGGCTGGGATGATCCTACTGAGGTCAACTGGGACAACGAAGAGGAGGACAAGGATGAGCCCATTGTGCCCGAGCCTAAGGAGGCAATCTTCAAGTGCACGGCGCTCTACAGCTACACGGTGAGTAGAAAACTAGGCAAAGTGTCTAGAGTAGTGTTATCCTCAGTCTTCCTTCGTTTCCAGGCACAAAATCCGGACGAGCTGACCATTGTGGAGAACGAACAACTTGAGGTTGTGGGTGAGGGAGACGGCGACGGTTGGCTACGAGCCCGCAACTATCGCGGGGAGGAGGGCTACGTACCGCACAATTATCTGGACATCGAACAGGATGCGGCTGGTGGGGCCTTTAACGGTAGTTCAGGCAATCAATTGCGCTCACAAATCTCATTCTCATCTGTCGATTATACTGTTGACAATGAAGATCAAACGGTGGACTCGATGCAATCCCCCGATCAGGTGTCGGTCATAATGGCGCCACAGAAACGCATCAAATCCGATGTGGAATGGTGCATTGCGCTCTACGATTACGATGCCACCGCCGAGGATGAGCTGACCTTTGAGGAGGGCGACAAGATTAAGATCATTACCAAGACGGCTCACGGTGTCGACGATGGCTGGTGGGAGGGTGAATTGGATGGCAAATTCGGTAATTTCCCATCTCTGGTAGTCGAGGAGTGCGACGAGATGGGCGAACTGCTCAGTGATGGCGGTGACGAGTCACCACCGCCGATGGCACCGCCCAATTTTGCGTTGCCCCCCGCACCCGCATTGCCGCCAGAGTATGCCCACGAGTTGTCCGATATAACGGAGGATATGTTCGCCTCACAGGACACGGCAGGTGAGTCAAATTCTGAAACTCAAATCTAGCTCTACTCAAATCTAGCTTTATTGAACTTCTCTCGCCCTGCTTCAGATGAGGATAGGGACAGCGGTTATATGCCCAATGGGTCTGCGGCTCCGAGTATGCCTCCGCCAGGTAAATGAGCTGCTACCCATAAATTCTTTAGCGGCACACACTTTTCTCTCACTCCCTATGTCTCGCTCTACCACAAATCTCAACTCTCCCACTTTTATTTAACACACAATTGTTTCCTTTTAGTACATTCTTTTGTTTCCATCAAAAACTTAAACAAAACCAAAAAAGTACTGTTATTCCTGCTTCTATATTCTCTAGACTCTAGAGGTACCTAAACTTATTCTTCAAGTGCAGCTCGTCTTACTACTAACCACAAAACCAAAAACAAACTACCTCCATCACTGTAACAAATCTCCATCACTGTCTCCGTTAATGTGTTATATCTTAAACGATCTGAAATCAAACATTATGTCTTAAGAAAAGTGTAAAAGAAAAAAACTTAATCAAAATTCTTTACAGTGTACTTTAGGCTTAACAACGCGTGTCCTCTATGTGTGTGTGTGTGTGTATTGGTGTTACCTGCTATACCGATTTCAAATTTCTACGATTCCAATTTCGGATTTCTCTTTAGTTACCATTTACTTCGTATTTATTGTAAAAATTGTTAACTCTATTTTGATATCATAAATTGATTCTAATCACACTTTATTTTCCAATGAATTGCAATACTCTTATGACTCAGTGTAAGAGTTTTATTTAAAGTAATAATTGTTATTGTAAACGATTCTTAACTAAACTCAACTGTTGCCTGCTATCTATATATTTTTCTGATTTCTGACTTGGATTATCTAAGATTCCAAGAACTTGTTTCAGATCTTTTAATGTTCCAGACCAATGACCCATTTAATCTGTTTTTAACCCATTTCATTTGCTTTGTTGTACATAAATATAAGCTGAAAAGTATGTCCCTTCATAGATATATATTCATCCAGATTAAGTAGGATTATTTCTTTCTGCACTAATCCTTCTTCCTTGTATAAATCATCTAAATATTTTAATCATATTTCCGTTTAGCAAAGTCCTGTTTAATATAACAACTAAACTCTTTTAACGACCCAAGTTCTTATAATCGAAATCTTTTAACTATAACTCCAATATAGTAAATCCTAACAGTTTTAAGCTGATTCCTCGTTGGACCCCATATCTTTTTAAATCTGTCAACTATTTTTAAATATGTCGCATGTGCATCTGAATATTTGTATAAATATTATTTTGGATTTTTGATGTATAAACTTAAATGTATTTGATTTTAGAATCCTTTGTGTATTCAGCACTTGGGTATATATTCCTTGTACTTTCACATTTAATGTTCTACACACTTTAAAAGGAATATTTATATAAATTATTAACTAAAACTCGTATTATGATCAAATAAATTTAGCAAGTTTTTTCTCTCCTTTGTATTTAATGCTAACTCAGTTCTTATACAAGAGCCTGGCATGGAGGTAAAAAATAGGATGCTTCAAAAAGAAATATAGTAAAGAAATTAATGAATTGACTAATTTATTTTGCAGGACGATCTCAGTGACGATGGGAAGATGCCGCCATCGATGCCGCCACCACAGTTGTCCAAAGGACCGGAGAGCGGTGCGGCTAAGAGTGGCATGAATGCGAATTCTTTGAATTTAGGTATGGCACAAATAATTGTTACCGCTGCAACCCCAATGGTTGAAGACGGTGCCGATAAATCTTTCCCACCAGTAGGAGAGAGTGAACAGTCAAAGAGCCCTGCGGCTAGCGATAAGCAGCAGCAGCAACCACACAAGGAACAGCCTAAGGAACCGGAGCCAGTGAAGGATAAAAAGCCAGAAATTGTGCCGAAGCCAACGGCAAAAGTGTTGCAGCAAAAGCAACGTGCATCACAGGCTGCGACAACTGTAATTGAAGGTAATGACCTTATAGCTGGCGGTCAAGTGGGACCAGCTGTAACCATAACACTGACTGAGTATACTGTATCATGTAACGCAGAGGATCAACAATCCAGTGTGGATGCTACTGACTCGGCCTCGGATGATGTGCCCGCTGTGCTGCCGGAAGCTGAGGATCCATTCACCGACAAATCCAATTCTGGCGCCTCCGCTGATGCCTTCGAAGCTAACTTTGAGGCCAATTTCGATGCTAATTTCGATGATGCATTTGCCAGCGCTGGAGGCGGAGGTGGAGGCGGTGGTGGTGGAGGTGAGCAGTCCCACGATTTGGATGTGAATTGTGAGGCAGCCGCCGAGGATGTCATTGAGGCACCCAAACAGGTGGTCGGTGGCCGGGCTAGCATACCCGAGGAATTGGATTCCAATCAATTAGCACGTTTGGAGAATCTAAAAGAATCGAACGCTTAAAGAGCGTGTCTGTCGCAATCTCAGTTTTGAAATTTCAATGTTGTTCGTTATCTTTTAGGCACTCAAGCATAAGCACAATACCAATACCGATACCGATACCGATCCCTATATAGACTAATATATATGTATATATATGCGGACAGTTATTGGGCGCTCACCACCAACACAAACAGACCACAAGAAATCAGAACTCACTCTGTCTGCATTTAAGTATGTCACACAAGAGGAACGCTTTGTCTTCTAACCACAACAATTACAACAAATCCAACATATAACATATACTTACAATATATAATGAAATAAAACTAATACAACGACGCCATAGTGTACACAGTTCAATGATCATTCCGAAAATTACACTACGAGTATACATTTAGATATTATAACTTTAATTATACACATTCAAGTGCATATATCACTGTTTATATATAATAATATGTATGTATACTAGTTTGTAATATGTTAAATACTCAAAATACAACCAGTTAGGTATATCACGGGTGTTTCGTTTTCCATTCTAGCAGCTATTTCGCAAACAAATAATTTCAAGCATTTTTTTAGTATCCCAGCGATCCCAAAAGTATGTTTCGATTTTATTTTGGTTTAGCGAAACTGTTGCTATTGTGAAACATGGAACTGCTCTGCATATAAGTAAATCGATATATGTATATTATAATCGTTTATTGTTAGGTAACTATCGCAATCGTTGTACTTGTAGTTCTCTTCTCAGTCCCGGAAACGGATATCAGTTCGAATATCAGTTGAAAGACGAGCAATATAAGGTACATATATTTATGTATGTGTATATATCTAAATCAACAATATATAGTAACTATAATTTAACTGTTTAAACGCTTCATTAATCCTAACAATATCAGCCAAAGCAAATATTTCAACTAGCTCAGAGATAATTTATAGTTTGCTGTACTCGAAAAATCGGTATATTTCGTATGTTAGCACATATATAATATATATATTAACTATATATACTTAATGTATAAGGAATTGTGCCCATCGTAGGAAATTTCCAACTTATGATTTCATTAATATTAGCACTAAAGCATTGTTGTATGTTATAGCATAAAGTCTATTCTAATTAGTTAAATTATTTGCGACTTAAAGAGCGTAACAAGTTTAGTCAAATTAATTAACTCGGTTTATACCTGAAATGCCTAACCAAAATTTGCAATCGAATTACTAAAGGAAAAACGAAAACGAAAAGAAAAAGAAAAATACTCAAAGCTTCAAACACTGAAACTGATTATTAGCATGTGCAGCTCTCTTGAGTTTATTAAATTAAATGAATAAATAATTAAATATATATTAACAAATAATTGAAATATACCGCAACGTATTGTACTGTATGTTATTTTGAAGGACAACATAAAACTTCTGTTTAATGAACACGTAAATAAATTAATATATTAAAAAAGAGAAGCAGTTATTTCATTTTTAAGGACTAGTTTTCAGTGCGAGGGGGATAAAGGACTTACCTTTCGATGCCATTCTCTTCTCCCATTAAAAACTTCTGTACTTGTAATTTTTTTTACATATTTTTATTCGTATTTGCTTCATTTGCAATATTATAATAATTATCTTCTTGGTTTGGATGTTTCCCATTGTCATTATTTGACGCATTTAATTTAGCATTCAACTTAATGTTATAGGTTCTATTTGTTTTTGATTTTCATCTTTCTGTAACATTTATTGTGTGTTTTGTTTTGTTTTTTGTTTTTATATGTGTATTTATTTTTTTTTATACGCTATAGATATTTCATTATACGTTATTTTTTTCCTTAGTTTTCTTGCTCCTCTTTATCATTTCTGTTGTCCTTTTTACTTTTATTTTATATATATAACGAAATTAACACAGTCAAAATTTGTGATCAGTGATCAATCATTACATACGCATTACGCTTTTAATTATTTATATATTTTTTGTTTTGTTTTTTTTCTTTATCTTATTTGTTTGCTTCTCATTTGCTTTATTTTTCTGTTTTTGGTTTTGTATTCAAACAGTTGCATAATGCTTGCTTAACTACTATTTCGGGGTATTATACTGGGTTGGTTATTTTGATCAACGAACATAATGTGCAGTAAATAAAATCAGACAGACGTAGAGACAGAAAGAGAAAGTGGGAGAGAGAACTGATTATAATTGACTAGAGGCCAACTTGTTAACCAAAAATCAAACTGGAAATTATGAGAATTGACTGCTTCGTGGGAGTTGTAGTTCTTGCTGTTGGCTGCTGACGTGTTGAATAACAATGTAACAAATATTCATTTATTGCAATTAGGAACTTTTATTTAATGGACGGATAAACCAAAAATTATTGAAACGCTTTCAAAAGCTTCTATATAGATAATCTGTCATCATGGTGTGGAAAGAAATTCAGTTTATAAAATCAATTACTCTTGAAGATAATCTCAGAAAATGAATCAAATTTCAAAGTCTGCAGCCGTCCGGAGTTTCAGAATTGTGCTGAGATAATTGAGTTAATTGAGTTGATAGTGAATGCTTAGTAAATACTTGCTAAATTACTAATGCTTGAGCAACAGATCAAACTAATAATTAGATAACAAGATTTGAGTATTTTGGATTTCATTTCTCAAACTAGCTGTTAAAAATAACCAAAAACAAAAACAATTTCGAATACAAAACTACAATAAGGTGTACAACCATATGTTTGAATGTGTGTGTGTGTGTGTGTAAGTCTGTGTGTGTGTTCGAGTTAATTTGTGCAATTATCCAATGTTTGGTTTTAAGTTTGGGGAATTACCTACTATCAATAATTATAATTGTTTCATAAACGTTTTATTTAATTAGTTTCTTTTCTTCTTTGAGTTGCATTAAAAAATGTTTTTGGTGCATTCTCATGGATGTAGGTAAGTGTCTCTGTATGTGTGTGTGTGTGTGTATTGGGAAGTATTTTATTTTTTTTTCTTGTGATTTCTGTATATCAACTCGAACTAAATATTTAGCTTATGTTTGTAACTGTTTGTTTTAGTTCTTTGCTTATCTAAATACTTTAGAATTTCATTTTTGAGACCATCATACATACATATATATAATACATACATTATTATACATAAACTATACGTACACAATGTAATTATTACATCATGTACATACATGCAGCATCATCATGTTTTATATACGAGTATGTATATGTAACTCTATATGTATACATACATATATATATTTTTTCTTTATATATATTTAATTTCTCATATATTTCCTTTTGTTTCATAATATATGTAAGTATGTTATATAAAACGCTGGTGTTGGTGCCCCTCGTCTAAGAGAATGACACCAAAAATGCTTTAAACATTTCATTGTGTTGTTGTTGTTATTTTTTCTTGTTCTTGTTGTTTTTGTATATAATTAATTAATTTCAGGGCTTGTGTCATTATTTGTCCTAAATGCTTGCCTCTTAATTCTTCAGTTTAAATTTAATTGTTAATTGTTTTAATTTCTATTTACTTATCGTACTTAAATACAACTAAATTGTAACAAATTATATATAATTAACTAGGTGTAGAGTAAAAAAAGAATACGAAAAGTAAATACAATTTAACTTAATTAGTTGTCCTTGTTCTTTCTGTTTTCTTCTTTTTTAAAAATGCTCAGCTATTTGTTTAACAACTAAAATCTTTTGTTTTTACTTTTCTTTGGAAATACGCTCCGAAACCGTTGAGCAGCTATTTGTTGTTGTTGTCGTTATTTTTTTTTTTGTTTTAAATCTTTTTTTGTTGTTGCGTAGAACTTAATTGTAGGTACTCCTATGCACTATTCATTTTTCCACTTTCAATTTATAAACATTTTGATTTAACTATTTTGTTTTGTTGTTCGCTTTCCATACAAGTATAATTGAATTCCGACACCAGTATAGCTACAAAATATATTCTTGAATTTAGTTTTTTTTTTGTTCTTTTTTGCTTTTTTTCTTTTGTTTGTCTTTATCACCGATTTCACATGATGTCGAGTTGCGTTTACTGCCTGATTCTGAATCTGATTCTAGCTATTTATTGCAAAAATTGTGTTCCTAAGAATATTCATTTTCATTTTTCCTACATCATTGTTTTCTTTGGATAGATGTAAATCAATTGCAGTTGCTTTATTTTCAAATCCATGTATATTTAAGTACGTGGCTCAACTGATCCTTGGAGCATACAAAAATGTAGCAAGTGTGTGTGTTGGTATGTGTGGGTGTTTTGTGTGTCTAGAAAGTTAATAAAGTAATTTTCGTTCAGATGCTGTATATTTTTTGTTGGATTATAGGTGTGGTAAGGTTAAGATCAATTTCGTGCACAAATCTCAATTGAATTACTGTCAAACAGGCAATTAAAGCCTCAAAGGACAGATTGGCATTACCTTTTAATAAAGAATCCCAACAGAGTCTAGTACAAATTGCCCATTGACAACAATTCTATTGACTGCTCTGCTCTAATTTGATGGGCCACATTTGTAGTACGAGTAATTGGAATTGCTGTGCTTTCTTGACTGTGTAGAATTAGCTAATTGTCTTCGATAATCTCGTCTCCAAACATTTAGTCAGTATTGAGCCTATAATTTAAATTTAATTTTCATATTCATCTCATTTCCTTAATCGTTATGGGATTACTGTGTATATAAAATAATTTGTTATTGGTTTTTTTGGTTTTTCTGTTTTCTTGTCGTTTGGTTTACATATAAAAAACTCGTGCTACATATAGGTGCTTAAGTATACTATGTTATTGTAAAGTACACTCATAACATACATACATATTAAATATATCGTATGTATCTATATATGTATATATATATATTATGCTTGTGATGCTGCTTCTATATTAGGTATGTATGTATGTATATATGTGTTTGTATATATAACTATCATACTTGTATTATCCATAACCATTAAATATTTAGTCGCTATTCATGTGGTGTATACCTCTGCTTTAGCCTGTTTTAACTTTAGCTAACTGTACAAAAAATTTTAGCCTTAGATATAGCGCCGACTAAGGCGAATTCACATCGTCTTAGCTTAGCTATCAAATTAAAATTCATTGATGATATCTTTTTAATGATTTCGATAATAATTTATTTACTTCTGCTACTTCTTCCTCTTCATTTCTTAGTTTTGTGCCAGGTTTGTTTTTGTTAGGTTTTTTTGGTTTTCTTTATAAATTTGTTTAACTCACTTGCCTTTTTATTTAAACTAAATATTTTTAGTGACTTATTGAGGAACTTCACCAAAACTTTAATTATGTTTTTACGGTGTCAATGTGTGTCTGCATGTGTGTGTATCTGTTGTCTGTGTGTTTTTGTGTTTGTGTGTGTACTAAGCTAATTTAAATGGTGCATTTGCCTATACTGCTATATTAATCGCTTTATTGACTGCTTGAACGTTTTCTTCCGAGATTTACTTTATCTAGATGTAATTATATTTTATAATTAGCTAATATTAATTAATTCATAATTTTCCTTGCGAAGTTTTGCTCCTACTTTGCTTTTAGAATGTGTTTATTTTTTGTTTTTCAAATACAGTATATACAAATGTTCAAATCAAATTGCTATAAACTATTAACTTTGTTTGTTTATTAAACAACTATTTGTGATCCTTATTCTCTAGGTTCTTAGGCAGTTTCATTTAAATTTGTGTACATAAGTATCTATAGCTATTTATTTCGTTTTGTATCTCATTTATTGATTTCAAACTTTACCTTTTTCAATTTAATGTTTAATTAATATTTTGTTTTTTTGTTATTAATTATTTAATGGTGCCGCAAAGTTGTTTTGAAGATGTATTTTTGTGTGCAATAAAAATATGGTTCTTTTTTATTGGTTTACTTAGTTTTGCATTAATTTTTTTGTTTGCATATTTAAAAAAACTGGTGAAACTAAAACCATTCATTAAAATTCAGATTATTAATGTTTATCATTATTTATGTTACGGTTATTAACTATTTTGTTTTAATTTATGCCCGATGCCTTTTGTTCTCAAAAGGTGCCATTGAAAGTAATATTGTACATAAGAACATTTCCTTTATGTTTATTTATTAATTTAATGTGCAAATTATTAAAAATTTTAGATTTTATGATTGAGTAATTTTATATTTATTTATTCATCTTTGGTTTTCTTTTATTATATTTAAATTAATTAAATGATTTCATTAATTTGTATAAGTTTGATTTGCATTTTGAAAACTTATCGTTGTTTTTTAAAATCCTAAAAAATTTGGCCATTTTTCTTGGAAGCGCTAAAAAGTGGTCAGTTTTGAGAAATAAAGTAAAAAATAAATCATATTTGTGTGTCTTTAAGATAGATTTTTGATTTATAATGCGTGCAGCTTTAAAAGAGTTTCAATAACCATATAAAATAAAACTAAATTTAATTTTAGATTAAAACTAAAACTAAGTATGCCTAAATTAAGGAAGACTCTTCAAGTGTCTCTGCTTAAGGGAAGTAATGGGAAAATAAAATTATTAGGAGAATAAAGTGAGTCGACTAGATGATGCCCTATAACCCGTAAAATACCAAGACTTGGTTTCAGTGAATCAGACGGAGCTGTGCTGCTACAGGGTATTTGGAATCGATTAAATTAATTGGAAAATGAATTGGAAATCTCTTAGGTTTTTATTTGTTTCGAGTACTTGTATTACTTCTGGTTTCTTTAGATTTACCTATGTAAATTGCATCGGGTGTATTTAAATTTGAATTATGTGAGTCTGCAATAAATTGTGGACTGTGCTATTATTTGTTTTTGCATTTTTCTTTTTGTTTATAACATATATACTTTACGATTTGTATTATCAGTGAATAAGTTTTATGCAATTTGCTTTATTCTTTACTGTCTCTACTATTTGCTATATTTGCTGCTTTTGATTATTCATCGTGTTTGTTCTTCTTGTCGTTACTTTTGCCTTAACTCTAAATTAATCTCTTTTTGGTTGTTTTATTTTTACGTAATTCTATTTAACAATATCCTTGCTCTCCGTCCATAATATGTGTGTCCTTTTAGTATTTAACAATAATATGTTGCTTTTGCATTTCTCATATCGCTAGTTAAAATTAAATTTGGTTAATTTCCTTTCATTATTTTTTTTTTTTTGGTTTTTCTTGATTTATTTTTTTGTTGGTTGTTTTTCAGCGCCCTGCATAGTTTGACTCTCACGTACGCTGTTCACTTCCCTCCTCAGATCCTTGTCCCTGTGCTCTGTCTTTCTGCGTTTGAGGATTTACTCCTCTCCGAGCAGGACGAGATCGTCGGCAACGACATCACTCACATGCAGATAGATGATCCAGTACATCAGATTGAAACAGACAAAACACACGGGAAACACAATTCGCGAGTATTTGTCGATATCCGAGGGCGTTATACCCAGCAGCTTGTTAATATCCTGCAGAGTATTAAATCACATTAAATATGCATTTTTTTTTTGCATACACAGAGAGAAAAAGTCAAGTAATGTGTACCCAAAATCGTACAATTTTAGCCGCATATCAATTTTAATTTATATTTAAATTTCTTTTTTTTAACAAAAAAGATTTTAAAATTTTACAAGCTATGTCAACACTAATTTCTCTCTGTGTAGCTGTATTTTCCAATATGTTACTTCTCAGTCGTAAATGATTTGTTTGTTTTTCATGCCGCATCATGTACGATCTTTACCTTTACCTTTTTTACTTTGCCCGGATGGAGTAAGTGTGCTGGCACCGCTGCCTCCGGATCACCGCCGGCATCGGGAGGGCCACCGCCGCCACCGCCACCGGCACCACCGCCAGGACCAGCACCGCCCGGCGCAGGGCCAGGTCCATGGGATTGGGGTCCACCACGGCCGCCATTCACCGTATTCTCCAGTGTGCCACCCTTGGAGTGTGCCTTGGGGTCGTGGACCTTGAATCTCACCTCCTGGAACAAGGGTCCCACTATCGAGCAACCGCGCGTACCAACGTTTTGTTGGATATTTGAAAAGCCGATTGGGCGGTTACTCACTGTTTGTTTGGGCGCATGCGGATGACCATGGCTGTGGGCATGATGACCATGCCCATGTCCATGCTCAGGACCGGGTCCGCCTCCGACATTCGGATTCGGATTGGCCTGCTGCTGCACACCATCGAGCTGTTGCTTTTTTTGTTCAGCTATCTTTTGGATCGCCATAAATCTTTGTTTTCGCATTTGAATTCGTTTTGCCATATAGCCGACGGTGGCGTATTCTATGATTGCGATATGATTTGAATATAGTTTCGAATTGTTTTTGTCAGTTTAGTATAGCGATTTTGAGATATTGTTAATGTGAGAATTCAATGTTGATATTGATATTGATATTGCGATGTTGGATATTGATATTGATATTCGATTTTGATTTGATTTTTGAGATCGATTTGGTTAATGGAACAAACGGACGTTTGGACGATTTGGTTGACGGTTCGGGGTTTATGGCGGATGTACAAAATTTTGAATCAAGTCGCGTTCCATATGAGTTTTGATGATTGTTGTTGATAGTTGAGAATTGGTTTTGTTGTTGTAGTAGTAGTTGTTGTTGTAGTAGTTGTTATTGTTGTTGTTGTAGTTGTTGTTGTCAATAGTTGGATGGTTGCACAGTTTTGTAATTTTGAAGTTCGGTTTGGAACAGTATGGGGGAAAATGGAGCGTTGTTGGAACATATATTAATTTTTTTGGCATTATACTTTTACATATATAGATGTACATAGACATATGTATGTATGTACACATATATATATATATTCATATGCACATATATTAGTTAAAGAAATATAAATTGAAAGGAACATTGTGAATTATGCAATTTATGTTAAGATGTTAAGAAATTGTAAATTAAACTGGAAAGGGAGTTTTGGACTTTTGGAGTAGCATTGAAAGGCCAGAAAACGAAGTAATAATACAGTCGAGAGTGCTCAACTAGCGGATACCCTGTATCTTAAACATGTGAATTAGTTACAAGACTTACAGAGCAGAGAATTGGAGTTAGAAATTAATCTGGGAATCCAATTAAAACAGACGGAGAACGGAGATTATAAGGCCTCACGTGATGCAGGTACAGGGTATAAATAATCAGCATTAAGCAATTTTGTACCAGTGTACTTGTAGGTTTTCAAACGAGAAAATTAAAAAAATTATCCTGTTTGTTAGCCAGGCAAAGGAAAAATGTGAAAAGCGTGTGTTGTGTGGGTGTGGGTGTTGAAGGGTGTGTGTTGGTGTGAGGGGCGTGCACTCGTATGGTATATACGATTTACGGTGTTAGAGAGAGATTTAGATAGAGAGGTAAGTACAGAGAGAGAGAGCGAGAGAGATTCAGAATAATTAAAGTGTAACGACTAAATGACTGTGAGTGTGAATGTATGTATGCATTTATTTATATATATGTAAGTATCAGTGAGTGTGGGTGTGTGTGTTTGTGTACGTGTACGTGTGTGTGAGTGCTTGTCAGTTCTTGTCTGTCTGCTTCTGTTGTTGTTGCTGTTGCTGTTTGTTGATTGTTTTTATTTGTTTGTTGAGAAATGAGTGAAAAAAAATTCATTTGTAAGCCAAATGATTTATGTACAAATTTATATCTGCAGTTGAGA
The DNA here is from genome assembly GCA_020829145.1 of Drosophila nigrodunni. NCBI lineage: Eukaryota > Metazoa > Arthropoda > Insecta > Diptera > Drosophilidae > Drosophila > Drosophila nigrodunni. The sequence goes on along the minus strand of JACVCZ010000007.1, from coordinate 7,183,929 downwards.
CCATCATTCAAAGAAAATGTTCATGTGCGTGCCGTAAATGCAAATTCATTGAACAGTCGCCTGTGTTGAGGACACACATATTTCCGTGTTGCATATTACGTATGCGTAATATTCGAGTATACAAGTACAAGTACATATTACCGATCCGAAGAAGTCATAGCATGCATCGGATTAATAAATGGGTTCCAACAGAACTAAGCTTCGCTAGATATGCTTGTTATGGTTTATTGTGCCTCTATTCTTAGCTTAAAGGGGGTAAAACGGGGACAAAAGTAATGAGCCACTCGTCGAAACCATTTTAGTTTTTCGGTTAGCCAGCAATGAGGTGTGAGTTAAACGAGTTGAAACGAATAACTAACGAGTTAAACTACTTACCCCAGTCAACAGAGCGTCTTTGCTGTAAATGCAGAGAATAGAACATAACAAAATAGACAGAGACCATCTATCATATCTTACCTAAAACCTCAAGGGTATCGTATATGATTATAATGCTGCCAATCACATTTGAGAATATCATGTCTGAGCCACACGCCGTGACGCTCATGACTCAGACTTGACAACCCAAATGTTATCGAGTATTGTGACTTTTTTGGCAGCATTTCTTGAGGCGTTTTTCATTGGTTTTTTCATTGTTTGTTCGACTGAATTATGGTGATCTACCCGCAATGTAATGGCTACGACGAGCACATCTTAATTGGACTTTATTTACAGTGTACTGTGTCTTTTTCTTTCGGTTTGTTCTTTTATTCAATTCAATCGCGACTCAAGCCAGGTGTGACGCAAGGCATGCTGGTTCATTTTTTAATTGATTCATCTTTTTTTTTTTGTTTCGCTTTCATATTTTTTTTGCGCTTGGTTTTAGCTCGTACCCTGGGCTGGAGATTGATGGTTGATTGTGTTCATTTTTTTTGCTCTTGATTTGAATTGGAATTTGAATTTAAATTGATTAAAATTTGTAGCAGTTCGTAGTATTTTTTTTTTGCGTTATAGTTGTGGAAGCTGGGCGTATATTAATATCTGGGTACCATTACAGGTTGAAATGTGTTCGCTCATGTGCATTTTGTATGCAGTTCTCATGATTTGCTGATTGGTTTTTGCAGTTTGGTTTTGTTTTTCATTTTGCTTTTGGGTGCTGAAACACTAATTCAACCTGAGGCGGCTACTACAATACGAGTACAGTTAAGTGGAAGCTAAAAGGCTAAGAAAATTTCATGGCATGCTTCGATTTAAGGCTCTCTAAAAGCTTTTCTTGTGTAACTAACACTGAGTATATGTGTGTGTTTGTGTGTGTGTGTGTTTGGTGGTAGGCTGTGTGTGTATGTGTGCGTGTGTGTTTGTGTGTGTGTGGAAATATTGTGACCTTTACTTGGGCAACGCATATCTATGAATTTGCATACATTTTCCTTAGATGATAGTTGCATTGTTTCTTTGTATAGAAGAAATTAACAATAACATACAAATACGAAAAAAGAGATTTCATTTTTTTTTTTCATCTTGTTGACCTGAGTACAGTTTTTTTTGTAGGTTAGTGTGAGTTGTTGCTTAAGATGTTAGGATTTTAAGAGAGAAAGTTTAAAGTTAGAGCATTGATTGGACTTGAAATAGTGTTTGAAATATATTTGATATTTGTATACTTTTTCGCAATCAAATGTATTTCAAACCCATCATTAATTATGCCCACACAATTTGATCATCATAAATATTTATCAGTACTCTACTTCCAGGATTGTGTGAAATTTAAGAGTTTGTATTAAAGAAGTCACGGATTTCAATTTGCCAATTTGCAAAAGTAAAAGTGATGTGGAATTTGGAGTATTCAAAAAAGCATTTGGTTTTCTTTATACTTAAGTATCATTGAAAGGGGTGATTTTTTGTTAAGTTTTCTTTTTTTTTTTTTGCTTAGTATTTTTGTTGTGATTTGCTGCAAAACGCGAAGCTGAAGAACAGTGTTAGAGTGTTATTGAAAGTTTGAAGTTTGAAGGTGAAGGAAACCAAATGCAAATTTTCTGTTAGCATTTTTGTTTGATTTGCTTTGGCAAATGGCCTTTAACGGTTTGCGTGTTATTTTTTTAGGCCAAGTTAAATGAAATAATCAAATAAAATAAATCAAATCATTACTATAATTTTGTGTGTGTGTGTGTGTTGGTGGGTATGTGAGAAAGAGATAGAGAGATAGTATGATAGTAAATTGTATATATGCCCGTGTGGTGCTGTGTGGAGTTATGGAAATTGTTTATATTTCTTATAAAAAAATTTTGTTTCGACTACTTGATTGGTTTGGTTTTAGTTTTGGAATTTGTAAAATGTTTTCGCTAGATTTTGTTTACCCAGTAGACTGGCAAAGACCATAACGAAGCATGTTCCCAGATAGACGTCAATCGACTTGACGTACGAAATCTTTGGCAGCGCTGCATTTGTTGACGACATCAAAGTGGTCATTGTCAACACGGTTGTCACACCGAGCGCCACACGCGCCGGCGTTGCATTGCGATTGAGCCAAAATGATACCCATGATATAATAACGATCAGTCCAGAGGGTATGTAGATTTGTATAAGATAATAGCCCATCGAACGCACGAATTGAATTTCACAGGCTAAACGTGAATAGTTGCCTGTTTACCATTATCATGATCATTGTCATTATCATTTTCATTATCGATTTCAGTTTCAGTTTAATTTTCACAATTAATTCGTTATCAATGTATGTTTTGCGATATATGTTTAATGTTTTTTTTTTTTTTTTTAGATATATGTTTGTATATATAAATTTGCATATATGAAAAGAGAATGGGAGAGAAAGAGAAAAAGAGAGTAGAGAGTAATATCATTATTAGTAAATGTTTTTCGATTTCATTTTATATAAAGTAATTTTAGGAAATAAATATTATTTTTTATTTATAATTATTAGTAAATATTAACCAAAATGTAATCAACATAGAGCAATTGGGCTAAATATAAATGAACTCAGATTAAATGAAGTATTTTCATAAGTTATTGAAATACAATTATTTTTGATACTCATAACTCAAAACAAATATATAATTGTGTGTATGCTTAGTAGTGTAGGTAAGTAATTGGTAAGATAAGATTAGTATTTATGTAATGGCACTTAAATAGTAACAAGTTAAGTAAAGCAATCGAAATAAACTTAATGTTTTGTAATTAAACTGCGCTATGGAATTAAATTTACTAGTAAAACTTGAAAATTGTGCTTAAATTATATGGAATATATAACACCGCAGTCGCCTACTTGCAAAACTGCAAAACTCATTAGGTTTACTTAGAATATTTAACAGAAATAAGGGAACACCTCATGAAAGTGAACACGCAAATGTATTTTGATTTATTGCTGTTTTGCCAATAAAATAAAACGAAAAATAAATTTAACTAAAATTACGAATGAGCAGAGATGAGCAGAGCTAGTCAAAGGCACATTTTTTTTCTATTATTCTTAATCCTACGAGATTTTATTATTTATAATTGTAATACGAAACGAAACTTGAAAGATGAGAGCATGCTTGGGAGGGCGTCTTGTCTTTGATTTTGTTTGATATATATTTAATTATATATACATGTAAGTATATATAGATTTGGTAATTAAATTTGTATTTTTCTTTTGATGTTTTTTCATCTAATTAAGTTTTAAAAAGCTTAAATGGTTTGCGTTTAGATTATATCAGAGTTTGAATAGGAGTAAGTTTAATTAGTTTTTGTTAGAGTTTATAGTGTTTTTCTCTGTAATTTTGTACAAATGTTGAAACTACTGTAGTTGCAGTTTTTTGTTATTTGATTTAAACTAATCAATTTTCAGTAGTATTTTCAATTTTAGCAATTTGGTAATAGATTTCTATTAAGTATTTGCATTTTAGTTGTTAGTAAAACTAAATGTGACAAGATAATAGATTTTATATAGTAAATATCTGAATGTGTGTTGGTGTCGGTGTGAATGGCAGTTGGAAAATATAATTAATTACTTTTATTAATACCAGGCATTAATATAAAGGATGATTTTCTAAGTATAAGTAAAGCATTGCTATTGGTTTCACTAATTTATTAATTTGTGTTGTTACCCAATATATAGATTTATGTCTTATTTATTGCATATTTTACTTCTTGCATGTGTAACACAAGGTTCACTAAGTAAATGTTAGTTTAATTGAATTTTCATTTTAATTTGCTTTTTGTTTTTCATTTCTTTTCGTTTTGTCAAAGAATTGATTTTCAATTGATATTTAACTTCTTTAAATTTTTATAACAATCATGAAATAATGAAGAAAATAATAAGCAAAAAGTATTTAAATAAATGTAAAAGTGATCTAAATGAAATACTAAAAAGTATTAACTTCAGCTAGCTTAACATGCATTAATCTTGCGCTTAGTGATTATTGTTTTATTGTTTTATCTGATAGAATTGGGTACAAGTCAATTTTCTGAACGGCGCATGAGCTTAAAAGTAGAAGTATTCCTAGAATTGGGTAATAGATGCATTTTCTTCGTTTTTATAACCTTGCAGAGTGTTTTCTTAATGGGAGCACAAAAAAAAAAAGATTTTTCTTCTACTTCTACAAAATTTTGTTCACACTTAAAGTAAATTAGCTAGATATCAAGTTTAATTTTTCGGACATGAAAATAAAGAGGCCTTTTTGTGCAAGATTCTCGCTAACAAGCTCCTTTTAACACAGACGCCATTTTTATCGTGCCCGAAAGTATGCTATACTTTTTGCACAAGAAGTGATTACTTCCTTTCATTAAATCCGCTGCAAGATTATTTAAATTTCGGTAATCCGAAGAAATGGGATCTTAGTTCTTTATTTTCTCGTAACGTTCCAATTTTGATACCAATATAAAATATAATGGATTGACTTTGAATGATTTAACTATTTTAAGCTGTTTTGATAAATGTAGTTGTTAAGATAGCAAAATGTTATGCCTAAATACATGCATTTATCGTTGATATTCCGTCATTATAAGCCGTCGTCTTTTCACTTTTTTTGTGTTAATATGTATATTTATAATAGCGAGGATTAGCTCGACATAACTGCAAGCCTGTCGTTTGTTTTGTTGGATGAAGTAGTACGAGTGCTTAATAAAGTTGTTTTGGGTTAAAAGTAATTGACATATAAGATTAAGCAAACTAATCGAACTGAAAATCGTAAAGCCAAATTATTATCAAATAAAATAAATGAATAAAACTAAAGATATATAGAAATAAATATATACATAAAGTATGTATATAAGTATACTTATATAAGCATAAGTATATTGTCATCATTCATCAGCACTATTTTTTGATATACATACATATGTGTATGTATTGTTAAAAGGTAAATATAAATATAATATATAAATATGTATATAAAAAGTTGAAAGTAAAGTTAAAAAATCGGTAACCGTCTACAGGTACCTGTGGTAAGACTGATCTCCATAGCTCTCTGACGATGACCCAAGACCTTAAATTGGGGCAGCGATACCTCATTTGAGACACCCACCGAGTTAGGGCCTTCGTTCCATTTGTATCGAATGTCACGCATCGTGTAGCCGACTGTACATTAGTATATATACATATATATTTTTATATACGTTACGTGTATATATTTTTCCATATATATATATAAATATATAGTTTTTAAAATGTATGTTAGATTTTTTCGGTGGAAGGTTTTATTGATTTATCGATGATTTTAAATTTCCATTATCAATTATTTTTGTTTAATAATTTTTGGTTAGTTTTGTTAATTATAGTTTGCATTGTAGTTCGGCACAGTTCGGTGTGGTTGTCGTTGAAGTTGATTTGACGAAATATATGCACAAAACAAAAAATACATTTCGTGAGACTATTAATAATTGGCAATATAAATAATTTCATAGTCAGTTGATCAAATTTCTTGAAACATTTGTGTGAAATTAATTTTTTTAAATTTTTTTTTTTTTTGCTTCTTTTGTTTAGTTGTTTAATTAATAGTCTCATTCAGAACTTGTTGCTTAAAGTGTTGTTAAATATATTTTTTTGATTTACGTTATAATATATAGAGTTTATATATATTACATTTACAATTTACATTTATTTTATAAAACAATATTCCAGTATTTGGATGCGATTTTTGTTTCAACTAGTCTTAAAGCTACTGTTTGTTCTTATTGGCAGTAGTTATTTTATCTTTTGGGTTCTTTTTAAATTTTACCTTAGGCAATTAAGGTGTCAGAAATGGGTGCTCTTGTGTGTTCTGTTAGGTATTTTATTTGGTTTTAGATATATGTATTTATAAATATTAATATTATGCTATTTGTTTGCGGTTTTTTGTTCGATTTTGTTACACTTAGCCTACCCAAGCAAATGCGCTAAATGGACGACAGTTGGAATTGGTACTGGACAATAAGTAAATATATATATTTGAGACGTCAAAACCGAAAAGTTTTAAATAAGAATCGATAGGAAATCGTTATCGCAATCGTAATCGTAAATGCCTACAGCTGCTGCGTACTGACTAAACAGTTAACAAATCGATTAAGTGATCAATCAAATCAATCAAAGGCACAACAGAGGTTAGTAGAGGACACTCGAAACACAATATGTATGGTATGTAAGTTAGTTAGTAGAACAAGTTACAGTTAGCACTTGATATAGGTGAACACAAAACTAAATAAAATGTGCATGTTGGTATGTTGAAATATGCGCTAAAAACCCTTTAAAATTAAATCAAAACTTAACAAAATGTATTAATTTAACATGAACCAAAAAAGATTGTATAAAAATGTTTTTCTTTTGTGTCACAACAAAGAAGATGTTAATGACAATCAATGTCGATTGTACTTTTTTGTTTTGACTTTATTTTTATTTTTTTTTTTTGGTTTTTGTATGAATTTTTAATGTATGGGGGTACCTGTGGTTAGGTTTATTTCGGTCGCCCTCTGCCTGTGTCCCAAAACTCGGAACTGCGGTAGTTCGACCTCACTGCTCATGCCAACACTACTCAGTCCATCTCTCCAGAAATATCGGATATCTCGCATCGTGTAACCGACTGGTTGTAGTTGTTGTAGTTGTTGATTGCATGAAATTGTTGTTGTTGTTATTTGTTGCAAAATTGTGGGGCAGTAGTTAATTAATTATAGTAATGAGTTTTGTTTTTGTTTTTAATGTTTGTTGTTGTAGTTGTTTTTGTTGTTTAGAGGAGGTGGAGGATTGTATCAGTGTTCTCGGATAGTTCGATTGACACTTAAAAATGCACTCACTCATGGGTGCTTACAAGTATCTTAACTATCTTAATTAGACTTTAATATGTATTTTATATCTTATTTATGGTGAGTTATAACTATTCCCCGATAAAGTGTAGTGTAGATTTTTCTTGGTATTAACAAAGGAAATTTATATTTCTTCCCGATTTATATGTATTTACATTGGGTATTTGTGTGGCCTTTAATTTTTAAAGCGTGCTGCGTAGATGAGGATTTTTTGATAATTTACATAGAATTGTTTTAAAAGTATTAGAGAGTTTAAAACTTTGATATAAACATCATTGACATATAAAGTAGATTAGCACTAATAAGCATATTTAATCAGCTTAAATCTGTATACAGTTCTCGGTATTATTATCGATCGATCATTATCAGGAGCCTTCTGCGGTTGCTGTAAGTGAGAAGGCGACCGAAATCTAACCAATCTTATGGATTCCTTTTGTTTTTTTTTTTCGATTTAGATGTTTCTTTTTTGTTGACTGGGAATTTGAGTTGAGGGCACATGGATGAAACATGAGAATAAAAGAGTTGTACGATACTCTACAGGATAAATCGTGGAAAAAATACTTTTTAAATCATCTGAATTAGCGTCTGTGCAAAATGTCAAAATGCACCAACAAATTGGCATAAAACAAACAAATAAAAGGTTGAAAATGTACGCAGTAAACTCTAACTATAAATAGGTTTATACTTTGTATAACATATTTATACGTTTATAAGCAGAACTAAGTAATTTTATTTATATCACTTCGTTGATTGTTCTTGGTATTTCCATTGATCCAGTTTCTTAACAAATAAATTTTACAATAAACAACAGAAAACGATTGAAACCAAAAGTTGAGAGCTAGAAAACGAGCGCTGTGCCTCTTTACTACAGAAGACCTCATTTAATTTTGGGTATAACTATAGCTATAATCAAATGAATTAACAATTCTGATCCGGCCAATTTCCTGGATGTCAGACAGTTTCAAATATATATAAATTGCATATAAAAAACATATCGATAAATGTGTGTTTACTGTACTGTGTGAGTTGACTTATATTGCATTTCTTCAAACAGTATTTTTTCAATTTTAAATTAACATTCAGTTTAAATTTCAATTTCAATTCGATTTCAATTTCAATTTCAGTTTCAGTTCAATTAAAATTTTCTGCCCCACTGAACAAACAGCGCGTGGCCTTAAGCTGAGTGGCCAGAGTTTGGTGCTGATGCAATTAGTTATGGGCTGGATATCAAAGACTATATAAATATATGTAGTACTACAAAAAGTGAGAGATACATAGATACATATTTTATGTGTTGGAGTAACAAGATTTAATTGGAATTAATTAGGCCAATACTAAGCGCATCGGCACTCTACTTTGGCCACTTAAATTTGTTATGTTTAAGTGCTTCTTATTCTGAATGAGTTTCATTTATACAAAATTTTATATTTTATATAAAATGCATATATTTTTTAGTTTTCCTTTTTTGGCTTGTTTCAATTTTAGTATTTTGTAAAATAAACGCAGTACTTACAGCTTTCGATTTCGATGTGACACAGTTGCCGATCCATGGGGAAATATTGTAGATTCATTGGACACGATGCAGTAATCGTCAATCTGAAATTATATTTGGTGTGTGTTGTTGTTTTGTGTGTGTGTGTGTTTTTTTTTTTTTGGATAGGAAAAAGTTAGTCGATTAGTAAATTGCCATGAAAGTAGGAGTTGAGCACAGCTAATTGTTACAACAATTAAACAAGCAGGAGGAGCAAATAATTTACGACATTTAGGGGCTATTATTATAAAAAGGGGATATTGAGTTAGAGGTTAGTTCATTTGGCTAGTTGAAACAGAGCGAGTTCAATTGGATATGAGTTATTATTATTATATAATTATTACAATTACAAGAACTTAGTATTATAAATGTTAAAAACATTTGTAGTTGTAAGTGAGAGATACGAGTGGCGTTTTGGTTATAAAGGCAGAAAGAGAGAGAGATTTAGAGAGCAGGATTTAACATGAGGTTATTGCATTAATTTTGTTGTTAATGGTTAATACATGTTGCTGCTGCTTCTGTTATTGTTGTCTTTTTAATTATGCTATGGATGTTGTTGTTAGGGCAGAAATAATTGTAGTAGAGCTACGGAGCTATATATTTTAAGTATGTAGTATGTATGTATGTCAATGGTTACAACTATAAACCCAAATTCTAAGCATACTTGGTTATGATGGTTCGTCTCTTTTGGTATCGGTCAACTGCTTCTTGGTTGCGATTTTGGACAGATTCTTGTTTAAAGGTAGTAGAAAATGTACATATGCCCAGTAGCCGAGGGACTACTGTGACCAGTGCAACCTTTTTATGGTGTAAAATACACATGAGAGACATGCAACTGGTACCCATTTCGAAGTAGGTTCACTTTCATAGTCGTATACGTAATTTGTTAACTTTGGTTTTTGTTTATTGTGGTTTTGGGGTCAAATCTGCATACTTCCCCTCCCACACTCCACCGCCAATGGGTAGAGGAAAAGGGAAAGTATTATGTGCAAAAAAATATATTTTATCTCGTTTACTGCTCGCATTTCGCCAACTTGCCAATTGAACTCACTTGATTAAAGTAATTACTTATGATATTTCATTAAAAACTGTTTTCATTTTGTTGAACGTTTCGTTTTTTTTTTTTCGTTTGATTTTTTTGTTTTAGTAAATTACAACATTAATTTATACACACGCACACACATCAAAAAAATGTACAAGTTGCAAAAAGGGTTGAAAAATAATGGAAATGAAAACAAATCTTTAGATTTATATTAAATAGTTATCAATTAATCTGAGTAATTAGTATTTTTTTCTTTTTTTATAAATGTTTTTTTTTTTTTATACTATATTTGGGTTAGTTAAAGTTTGTAAATATATATAAATTCCAATACACATACACATATAGATGGAAAAAAGTTTGAAATTGCATTTGAATTGAGATTTTTTGAGTTGTTGATTTTTTTACCTAATACTTCTTGTTATCGATCCAGAATGATGCACTCGAATGAATTCATTACTGGTTGTTGCAATGTGAAAATATGATTGTTTTTCATTTACAAAAAAGGTGTCAGGTACCCAAATATTCTTAATGAATTCTGATCCAACCGATAGTGTTTCTACACCAGGTCGTTTTCTATACGCTAAACGAGGATCGGTCCAAAATTGACGAAAGTAAAAATCCAATGTAAAGTCCTATTTTCGGGGTGTATTTTATTGATCAATTTCGATACGGTTTCATACGATACGATATCGTTGCAATTTGTGGTGGGGGAGGCAAAAGAGATGTTTGTTTCTTATTAGTAAACTTGATAGAACTTATTACTAATTAAGTATTTGTTAAGATTAAAAAAAAAAAAAACAATTATATTGAAATGAAATGCTAAAAGTACATAGTTGAAATAAAGCCGAGAATCGTTTGAGATCACATAATACAAATCACAAATCAATATCAATTATTAGTCATAAATTCGTTTTCTCTAAACAATAAATATTAAGTACGAGTACACACAAAGAAAGGCTGTGAAAAGACTGAAACTAAAAACGGAAATTTGAAATTTTAATATTAATATCATGCAACAATTGGACAATATATAAAAACACAATAATAATTAAAGCTTTGCTTTTAATTTGGTGACATGCAAAAACATCAAATTTAATTTGATTCTCATTTAATTCATTTTGTACAGTGTTCTCTTGGAATGTGTAATAATTTTTGATATTTTTGACGAAATAAATATAAATAATTGTAAAGAAACGGAAATAATTCAATAGTAAAGCTATATACAATATTTGCTAAGGGCTAAAGTAAGCAGTTCAGAATCCTTTCACAAATTTTATGGTATTGCTGTGATGTGAAGTATTTTAAGAATTTCTGATTAAGTTGTAAAAATATTCATAAACTATTGTAGTAACTATGGACTATAGCTTATGGTAATTCATTTATACAATTGCATTTGTATTTTTATCCTCTTGCTGCTGCTGCTGCAGTTGCTGCTGTTGCGGTTGCTGCGGTTGTTCTGGCTGCTGCTGCTGTTGGGGCTGTTAGCAGTGCCTCGAAGCTAAAGCGCATGGCGTACTAAGAGAGGCAATTTTAGAAGCGATTTTTGGTCAGGTTCTATAGTACAGGTCAGACAAGTTAGGCAGGCTGAGTTACGAGTAATTGTAACCGTGTACTTCATGTGTGTGTATGTGTCTTGCTAAAAGGTTTTTGGGGTTTTTGGGGATCGCGTTGAAAAACATAATGTACTAGAAATTAAAAATTTACATGATGTGAGCATAGTTCTGGGTACTTTTCGAGTACTTTCACTTTCACCCTCACTTTTAAATATGTATAAATATAATTAAGACTAAATGCTTGCAATATTGTTTAGAAATTGCCGGTTGCACTTGTGACTTGTGTGCAATTCTCGTTAATTAAATTCAATTTAATTTAATTTTATTTAATGCGATTAAGTTTAAAGCTTATGTTTAACTAGAAGATTTGGTTTCCACTCGGTTCAGGCACGCCTAAAACAAAACTGAAATACAAATTTGGTGTTATAAATTCATAAATAGCAAACTCAAAATAAATATTGAAGCTATTTAGGCAAATTTACGCTTTATTTGTGGGATTTTGTTCTGTATTCAATAAGGATTCGAGGCAACCAGCTGTTTAATATGGGAATAAACTAAGGAGTAAATAAAAATGACCCACAAATTTTTGGAATGTTTTTTTTTTAATCTCCAACGCTTTTTGTAATACTTTAATTTAAAAAAATATAGTTTATATGAAAGTTCTTTGTTTGATTTTCCTGCAGTCCTTAGAAATTGTTTAATTTATGAACATCTCGTGACAATATAGTAATACCCACTGCAAGTAAAGCGGAAATGTGTATTGTTGCTACTGTAATAGTTGTTGTAGTTGTTGTAGTTGTTGTTGTTGCTGTTGTTGCAGTTGTTGCTGTTGGCATGTGTCATCTGGGGCTTTGTTCGTGTTTGGTATTTCGTGTTGTTCCTGTCGCTTCTCGTGCTCATATATATTTTAACCACGTTAGCTTCGCAAAAAATTGATTGCTGTTGACTTAATGCCAAAGCCAAATGGTGCACGTGTCGATTGGCCTAGCTTTATGCACTATGTAAAGGTGCAATTGGTGTTGCTCTGTGTTTTGTTTTATTTTCTTTTTTTGTATATATTTTGTAGCATGTACTGTATAAATAGTACATACTGTGCCAAATTTCGCGCAGCTCGAGCTGAAACTCAAATTCAAAATAAAACTTATGTAATGTAGGCGATGCTATTCTAGGATTGGAACTGGAATTTATGTTTTCTTCTTTTATATTTGGGTGAGGACCAATTAAATGCTGTTCTCTATCAGCCCCATTCTCAGTGAAGTGGATTTGCGTGTTGGTGTGAATGGGTATTTAGCTAGGAAATATGGAGCCAATTTGTTTATTGATGATTGGGAAAGGTCTAACTATATTGAGGACAAAAGTTCAACTGATATATAGGTTGGTTAAAGTTAAACTAAATTAAATTATATTAAAAGGTTTCTTTTAAATAAAAATAAATAAAACTGAGTAAGTTGTAATATGTGATTGTTTTTGTAATTGAACCCTTAATATTTGAATTGAATTTGGAATTTGTAGAAAATGCAAAAAATATGAATAATTAATTGAATTGAATTTTTTCGCATTGAAATAAACACAGAAGTACCTTATACACTTATACTTGACTTGCTATATAGATATTGTATATATATATGTATATCACATATGACATCGAGCTTTAAAATACTATACGAGTATTGCGTACATTATTCATATACATATATATTCATATATTCATTCAAATATTGATATTGTTTTTTGTTTTTAATAATTTGATTTGTAACAAAAACGCATGCGCGCAGCCAATGTCGAAAGGACTGCTGTGATTATCTTTTGTCTTTGGCCACAATAAAGTACGCTTTGATTAGCATAGTTAGTGATTTATGAAATAAGTATATGTTAAAAGCATGTTAACTATCGGAAGTGGTCTGCGTGTGATTCTCGATAAGTTAACATGAAGGGAAATCAAAAATGATGTAGAAACCAAACACTATTTTATCTGATGGATGCAATTAAATTTTTAGCATGAGTAAATTACTTAATTATAATCAATTAGTGAATGCGTAAGCATGAAAGAGAGAGGGAGACAGGGCAGAGAGCGTTGTAGACAAAGCGAGAGAGGGAGACAGAAAGAGCGAGAGAACAAAAGCCAAGAGTTTTTGCTGAAATTGCAGTTTTATTTTACTTTTCTCAAGATACGGTTTGATTACAAAATTACTTGGAAAATCAATTTGTCTAATAAAACAACAACAACGAAACATTCAAATGTTATTTAAACTTTTGTTTCTTGTCTTGTAAGTTTCGAGGGATTACTGTACTTTATTTTGGCTCAATGACAAACTTGATGGCATCGCATAACAATTATAAACACAACATTAAATTGTTAAAATTTTAGAATATGTTTATATATAAGTATATTGTATAACGGGAGTATATGCATTGGAAGTTCGCAAAATTGCTTTGTTCCAAAACAAAAGAAACAAAATGAATACAAATTTAAACTCAACTTTATGAATATGTAAATTTTTTTTTCATTGACTGCAAATTAGCGAAATGATATATGAACAAATGTTACACAAAATGTGTGTTAAGCAAGAGAAGAGAGAGAAGGAGACAGACAGAGAGATAGAGATAGAAATAGGTACTGGTTGATAGTTGGGAATAAAGAGACAGAGAGAGAGAGATTTATATATAATAGAGAAATCAAGAAATTGACAAGAAGATATATGATTGAATTTGCTTTTGATTGCATTTTTTTTTATTTTGGAAAAACAGAAAATTTTAGATTCTCTTTTTTTTTGTTGTTAAATGTATTAAGTTGATATATTTTAAATGTTTTATTTATTTTTTGTTTTGGTATGTACCATGAGAACTTCCGAAACCGAACTGATACTGAGGACATACATTGTGACGCCAACTTCCACAGGAGGACCTGCAACATACATATACACACACAGGTTTGATGGGTTTTGGTTTGGTTTCATTATGCTTAATTGATTCATATGGACGTAGTTGTATTTGTTGTCTAGCTCCTGAGCCACTGTGTGTTGTCAACCCAAAATGTCTTAACAAAATAGTAAAGAAACAATCGCAGATGGGAGTTTCTCATTTCATTGTGTTTTTACCACTGTTTTTCAGGTTTATGTGGAATTTTTTGTTTAGCAAAATCAAATATACAATATATATGTTTAATATTTATCTAAACTAGTGCGCGGTTTTGTTTAAATTTCAACTACTTTTTGTGCGAATGATTTTGCTTTTGTACTTTGTTTGAACGCGCCGAATGAAAACCAAATCGACTGTTTGAAATTTATTTTTTTCTTTTTGTTGCTTTTTTGTTTTAAAAGTAAATTACTGCTAAGGCTCAGCTATGTAAATTGAATGCAAATATCATAATATTTGTTTGTTGTGATTGATAAATAATACTAGCGAAACTTATGGATAAACTAGCAATACAAAATGTTATCTGTACTTAGTTTTCACTCAGTGATAGCGGATTTAACACACCATTTGAAAAAGCATTTAATATTTTTAGTTTTTGTCAGAAATTTGCCAGCTGCAAGTAAATTGATCTTGAAGCATTTGGTATGAATTAGTATATGTGGTCCTATAAATAGTAGATGAAAATAAAATCCATGAAGTGAACAGAATACGTTTTTTTTTTTTGGGGTTTGAATTTGGAGGGAAAATGGGATGAGTTGTATATCGTTGCTGTAGTTTTGGAGGGGAAAACTGTGAGTGTTTTTTTATATATATATATTTTATTTGAGAGGGATACTTTCTTTTGCTGTGCTCTTTGACCAATCTAAAAAATGTACTCAAATTGTCAACGACAACGACACATACACACAGAGAAACTCGTTTCAAAATTTATGCATTAAACTAAATTGTGAGATCATATTTACTTATAAGTAAGAAAAAAGCATTGCCAATTGTAAATTGTTAATTGTGATAAAAGTTGTTGTTGTAGTTTTTTATTTAATAGTAGAAGTAGTACTAGTAGTAGTTGCAGTTGACAGTTACTAAGACAGTTACTAAAGAATATCAGTCAATAGCCTCACTTTGATTGGGTTTACTTGGGATTACATCTTTTTTGAATAAGAGCTCAACCTTCAACGAGTTAGCACTTATGAAGTGCACTAAATTAACAGAAATCCCTAATCTGTAGTTCAATAAAATTAAAGCAAAATAAAGAGAAAAATAAATTAGAGCTTCTAAAAACAAATACAATTTAAAGAGAAGAAATTATACTTTCAACTAGTGTCATTGTTAAATCCATTATAAAAATAATTATTTTTTAGTTTTCTTTTTTTAAGTTGTGTGTGTGTGTGTGAAAAAACGCTTGTGTTCATGTAACTTGGCAATTAAGTAATAGAAACCAAAGCATTGTGTTCTCGAATCAAAAGTAGTTAAAATTAAATATTGTATAAAAGAAAAGATCAAAAGTAAATTCCAACAAGATAGACAGAGAGTAATGCGAGAGAGCGCTTAACGATATATAAGATATGAGATAAGATAAGATAAGTTATAAGAGGTACAAAGGTCATTTAGTTTGTACCATTTTCACTTCTGAGAGCGAGCTGATTGATAGCACATACATGGTGACTCCGACTTCAACGGGAGGTCCTGAAACACGTACAGTTTGTTTGGCATGTTATAGTTTATATAGCATTACAAGATTTGATTTTTAACAGTACTTCAAAGACGAACAAATTATGTTTAACAGAGAGATTAATTCTTCAGCTAGAGTGTAGAGTTAATCTGAAGCTCATTGGCAAATCTCACTAAGTTATACTTATTGGCCCCCATTTTGAGCTAGTTTGATAGTGTGAGTAACTAAGTAGTTATAACTAGATATATGTTTTATATATATGTGTATTCAAATTGATCGTACTTACCGCCATAATTGGGTCTTACTCTTTTGTCGTAACTAACACTAAAGGAGTCAAGAATAGCGGATATGTTTACGTCACCCAACATGCTGCCTCCTCCAGTTCTGTAAGAAATAAAAGAAATTGTATATGAATATAAGGAATCTTCTCGTATATACATATTAAACGTTGTTTATCTAATTAATGCAGATAGCTTAGCTGGTACTGATCAATAATAAATATATATGGTATGTGCCACATTTGGAGGTAAAAATATACTCTGTTTGCACAAGTTTATGATACCCTTTTAAGGCATTTTCATGGATATTTGGCATAAAAAAACGGATAAAATGAAGGCAATGCCAGCCAGCTGGCTGCTGCAGGTGTGTATGTGTGTGTGTCTGTGCATATGCTAGTAGTAGGTGTACGTGTATGTGTGTGCTTGTGCTACATTCACTTTGTTTGGTATCAAGTGTATACAACCACGCAGAGTCAAACAGTCAAATGGGCAAAGTCGACCCAGCAAACCATATGTGTATGTTCTTTTACTAGTGCCTTGTGTATGTATATATGTATGTATGTATTATTTATGGCAAGTCCCTGGTGCTGAAGGCGCTGGCATGCCTGTTTATTTGCGTCTATTCTGCGCTAAACTGTGCTATTAAAGCGCGTTTGTTGGTATTTTAACTGTCTCGCTCGTCGGATATACACAAGTGCTTGTGCTTTCTTTGTATATGTGTCACTGCATGTGTACCTATGTATAGATGTGTATGTGTGTGAATGTGTGAGTAAAATCACTATTTAATAAAAGTTACGCCTGCAAATAAACACCCAATATGGGGCACTTTGTTACTTTTAAACTTTTTTTTTGTTTGCTTTTGTTTTATCCATGCGCACGCGCATTTATAGTTTGTGACGTCACAAGTAGTCGCATTGTTTAATAATTTAATAAATTTGAGCTATTGATAATTAAATATGAGATATTTTCTGTCAATTATTGTAAAGTTTATTTACATGGAAAGTTCAATCTGCAAGCTGTAATCAAAAAAGAGTGTGCTCTCAATGAGCTTTAATCGCTCAGCGAATCTCTCTCTCTCTCTCAGTACCTTTTTTCTCTTATGTGCTAACTCTCTCTCCGTCTCTCTTTTGCTGCGCATGTTGCGCTTGTGTATACGAAACGTTGGCATTTAATAAAAGTCGACAAAAAAAATGGCAGCCTATTTATAAATAAAAGTGTGTGCTTGTGTGTATGTGTGCGTGTGCGCGTGTACATATACATATAAATACAAACAGTGGCAGGCCGCAGAGTTGGCAGAGCTGCTGCCATTGTTGTTATTGCTACGCAATGGCCTGACAACAATTGATATGCGGTTGCTTTGGCTTTGGCTTTGGTTTTATGCTGACTGTTGACTGCTGGCTCTTGGCTGCTGGTTGCTTGAATGCCAGAATGCCTGCCTGGCTGTGGATAATGAAAAGTTTTGATTGCTATTTGATTTGAGTTTTAATATTGAATTGGTATGAGCTTTGTTAAATGTACACCACTGCATATACGCAATATTCATTGTTATTAGCTGACTTTTGAGCGCGTCAGGTGCTGTCAATAAGTTTTAACCAACATCATTTTGGATGTGAATGAGGCCTGGTGTGGCATATACGCAATATGCAAATGAGAGTGCCTAGCTGAAACTAATTATGAGTACCATAACACATTTGATCAAATTATTTATGCAGCTGCCACAGCACACCAACATTTCTGACGATGTGTGTGCGCAAAAGAGAGAGAGAGAGGGGGAGAGGGTGTGATGTATGTTATTAAGTGCACTACAAAATGTCAATGAGCCATCAAATATTTGCCCATTGAAGCGTACAAATATGCTTTTAGTAAGTAGCATATTAACATACAAACATGTATGCTTTCAAAAGCATATTTTAAGCGAAAGATAGGGAGAATTGAACAAGTAAATGCTGTTAATATTTAAAGTGTGAGATAAATTGTACAAAATAAAAGTGTCATTTAAATGAAGACAGTTTCAGTTTAGTGGGGAATGTACCCGCATAAGTAGGCAACACTTTTTTCAACGTGTTCCCACGCAACACAAAGTTTGCAAAGTGACTTGCACAATCAGAAGGACAATAAGAGCTGTAACAACAGCAACAACAATGACAGCAACCTCGGTGGCAACAATAACATCAACTGTAACAAACCAATGTCATGCGCAGCAGCAGCAAGTCCAAGCCCAAAACGTGTCGCTAAAACCATCCACATCTACGTCCACATCCTCAAACTCATCCACACTCTTATTCAAAGTCGGCCGCATTATCGCTGGCCACAGTTTGTTGTCTTATCTGAAGCCGCTGCTGATGTTTTGTTTGTACACATCTAATGTGTGTGTGTGTGTGCCAGCGGCAACGCCCCAACAGTGTTCACTGTGTAACTGATGATGGTCGGCAGTGAAATGAAAATGTAAGAAATTTCTTTGTTATTGTTTGTTGTTGCTGTCGTCGTTGTTTTAGTGTTACTTTGAGTTCTGGCCATTACGTATACGCGGCGTTGGACACGCGCCATTGCATAAATTCAAGTGATATGTTAAAACAAAGCGGAAATGCGAAAACTGCTAGAAAGCATTATCGTGCTGGCAGTCGACACGCCAAAAACCCCGGCCTATCCATGTCACACAATAGTCTTGGTGGCAACAGCAACAACAATAACAACAACAAGAACAACATTAACTACAGCAACAATGCCAAACGCCAGCTCAAAGATAAGCCGAAAGTTGGCAAAGCCCATTTTTATTTTTTTGTTACGCAGTAAAACACTTAGGTTATTGCTATGTCCTGCCTCACACTTCCTTCACTGTGGACAACTTGGAATATGCGATTATAAATGTGTGTCTGCCTGTGTGTAAGTGTGAGTGTTAGCCAGTGTGTGTGAGTAAGCGTTTTTTAATAAAGTGATAACTTGATGGCCGACATTTTCTAAAAATAAACGTTTTTATTAAATAAGCTCGTCGGAGAAGACAATTATGTTAAGTTTCAGGAGACGTGACACTTAACATAAGAATGTCACGTTGTTTAATCAAAATAACAATATTATTGGCAAATAAACGTATGGATTTGTGCTCTTTGATTTGATTAAACAAAAGTCAATTTCAATTTCTATTTCAATTCCATTTTGATGTGAGGTAAATGCATATGAAATTGCATTTGCCTCGACAAGTCCTTGACATTTTGCGAAATGAGCATCAGCGAGTGGAGAAGAGCTGCCGTCAGAATAGCAGTCAGGACAGTCAGCAATCAGCTGGCAAAAGGGCAAGAATATAAGTTGTAAAATAATAGCTGCCTGGCGTATTGGATTTGAGAAGAAAACGAAAGAGGGAATATTGAAGTAACCGTGTCTGGGCATTATTAAATATTTGATTTTTCAAGAGCGGATGGGGAAACGACAACAACTGGCTGAACAAGCCCCTCTTCATCCCCCTACCCATGGCTCAGCCATGCTCCTCTGGCCGTGGCACTTTTGTGGATATTCTCAATCATACTCAAAATGTGAAGGAACAACAATTTACGCTCAATGACACTCGAACGGCGAGCTGTTGACTCAGCTGCTGCTGTTGCTGTTGCTGCCAACGTCTCAGTTCGTTTTTGTTGAATGATGCAGCTGCCACTGCCAAAGAAAAGAAGGAGGGAGAGACAGAGAGACATGCATGTGGCAGGCAGAAGTTTTCCTTACTGCCCCATCCGTCCCATGTGTCCTTTGGGCCGTCAGAGTGCTGCTTTCAGACTAGGCGCTGTTGCTGCCACTTCGACATTATCTGCCATCAATAAATTCCAAGTGAAGTGTGCACTTGTGTGGCAAGTGGTGCACAACGGAGCACAGCAGCTAGTCCGACTCCCTGATTCTCTGTCTCCGTGGGGCGCAGGAAGCTCAGGGGGGTGCAAAGTGAACAGCAGGCGGTTGAAAATTGTGCCGTTGTGTTGCTGTGGCCTTTAACCTTTCTTAGCGGCAACAAATGCATTGTATGGATGTGTGTGTGTCTTTGTTTGTGTGTATACAAGGCTATCATTTTGTGTTGCACACTTTGTGGCGTCGCCGTGTGCAATGTTGCATGAAAAAGTGGCGTAAACTTTGTACACAGTCTGCCCCAAATAGGCAGCCAACTGTGCCAGAGTCGTGTGACTTGCGACATTTCCACGACATTTGAGTTTCATTTTGCCTTCGGTATGCCTCACGCGATCCCGACCAAACCAAGTCTTAGTCTTAGTCTCAGTCCCAGTCTTAGTCGTAGTCTCATAGACCAAACACTCCCAGACCAGTCAGAGTTGGCCAAATTGCCTGTTTGGCTTATACAAATTAGTGTGTGTGTGTTTATACACATTCAATGAATGGCGGACTAATGAGCGTTAACCCGAATAGGAAAACATTTCAAATGCGATGGCAACTTCTTTAGCGTTTGCCGCTAATCAAATATGTCACATGCACTTTTCAAAGCCAAACAACACTGTCAATTTACCTTTCGACCATTTTCCCCTCACTGTTTACTTTTCACTCCTCTGTCGGCAAGAAACCAACAGCGTAATTACAAAGTCCTTGCTTGTTCGCCTCGCAGTTGTCATTTTTCAAGCCAAAAACATTTTTATTGCCGCCACATGCAAATTGTGCAAATGTGACAATGACGAGCGTAATTAATCGACTGCATTTATTTAAAAATAAAAAAAAGGGCGGAACACGAAAAAATACAGTTCGGAATACTCGTTCAGTTTATTTACTGCTTTTCTGGCAGGTCAAATAGCCTGTCATTCAGCCTAATTAGCCCACTGCTTTAAGCCGTGTTTCCAGTGATTCCAGTGTTTACTGTTTTCGGTTTACAGCAGCTAAATGTGAGTGCTCATTTGAATAATCATAAATTACCATGACTTATTGCACCATTGGGGACACACACGCACCTGGACACTCCCCTTGCCCCCATTTCTACCCTCTTGCCGCATTTGTCCCCATTGGATTCTGATGTCGCGCAATGCAGCAAAGTGTAGCAACAATTAATTTATGGGCTTTTTCCAACAAGATTAAAGTAAAGTGAAAAAGTGTGTGAAAAAATAATTATTATGTAACAGATAGATCGATAAAACTGTGTAGATCACTCTTAAATTGAAACTTAAACTTATTAGTTAAACTATTTACTGTAATTAAAACAACTCAAATGGCTTTAAAAGTTAAAATAGCAGCTCTGCAGGCGAGGATACATCTTTGACATTTAAAATGCAATGTTTATTGTTTTGCGAATAAGTAACAACATAAAATTTGTTTATGAAAAACTAGTTTGCCTATAATCAAAGCATTATATAGAATTTTAATGCCAATGAATAGCGTTGGTGTACTGCAATAATATATATTATTATATTATAATAAATATTATTTTATTATAATTATAATATAAATTATTTTCTATCAGTCCAAATAACTAACAATTCTGACGTTTCACATTCTACTACTGCTTTAAAACTGCTTTAACTTGTTACTCGGGGAACATTTTCATATAAATGTGAAAGATAACTATTATTTATTTGTTGTTTATTGGATGGAACAAAAGCTCGCTGTTTCTGTCGTTCCGACCACAAGTGATTTTTCAAATCAACAGAAGACAATGAGGAGCTTCATTCTTGGATAAGATGTAGTGCAATTGATACTTCAAAAGAAACTATACATTTTGGATCTAACTCATTCAATATTTATACAAAAATCGTGGCTTGAAATGCCTACGCCTAATTAAAAATGTTAAGTTATTAATAATTAATGATTTGCCCTTTTATAAATGACTTTAATCATGTTTATGCAAACTATGGTTAAATATTTTTCGAGTTTTTTTAGCTGTGCAAACTATGGCATATTCTAAATTTTAAGTTAATCTTCTAATAAACGTGGTGTCAGCAGGAGATACCGGTTTTTGTTATTTTTTCGCTTTCCCTTTCGTTGCTAGACATGGAGACCCAGATACAAATTTAGTTGTCTAAAAGTCTATAAAAACTAAAGACATGCTAGTTAATATTATAATTTTGGTAAACTTTAAGGTCAGCTGTATAACCGTATTTTATTTGTTTTGTTTACTAGTTGTTTTTGTCATTTTAGCAAATTTGCATACTCTATTAGATAGATTATAACCGGTTATTCAGTAACTATGCGATGTGTTTTTTACAGTTAACTCGCTGAAGTTATAAATATTGATGTATAAGTAAAATTAGCACTGGAATCTAAAGCACAAGTCTTAGGTCAAATGCGAGGACCTACCATTCCACCCTTCTTCATGTCTTTTCAATTTTAATGTCAATTCAATTTGGAGTTTTATCAAGTGAGATTTATTTTAACTTTAAAAATACTTAATAATTTAAGAAATATTATTTAATTAGTTAATTCTTAAAATTAAATTATTACAGCGTATTTTCAAATAAATCAAACTCTGGCTTACAAATTAAAATTATGCCAGAGTTCAGGAAATACATGAGAACTTGTTTAAGCACAAAATAAATGATATTTAAATGAGTTAAAGATCAGCTCAAGATTTACTCAAAACGAGTTTAAAATTTAGCTATGTTCAAGCACGAACATATTATATTATCAGAAATTAACAACGCAGCGATTATTTTAAGAAACTATGTAAACCCTATGTAAACTATGTAATTTGTAGCTATATAAGGCCTAGGAATTTAAGAAATAAAGTTAGTTAAATTTTTGTGCTCAACCATACAAGTCTTGATGTCCATTTATTAAAGCTATAAATTAGGTAGTTAAGCAGAAGTCGAAACGTTTAATTATATAGATAGCTTAAAAGTTGAAGTGTAGATTAAACTTACGCTGATTGGACTAGGATGCTCCTCTTTGGGCCCTGCTCCTGCACAATGAGCGCCATGTTGATGGCCAGCCATATTGTCAGAAGGGGCGTGCGTGTGCTGGGAGTCAGTTTGATTAGTTTGTCCATTGCTGAATCACTCATGGTGGTGCAAGTTGCTGCTGTTGTTGTTGTTCTTTTACCGTTGTGGTGCGTGGCAGATTCAAATTATTGGAAGGTTGTTAAGTAGTTTCTGTTGTTGCTGATTAATCGAAGAGTGCGTTTGTTGCTTAGTTAAAATTGCATTTATTTAGTATTAATTTTTTATCTTGATTTTTTTGTTGCAATAATTTATATTTTGGCTGTTGGTTGCGTGGCATTAAAACGAAGTTTGTTTTTCTTTTGGTTGCATATAAAGTAAGTAAGTTATAGTTGATGTTTTGTTTTTGGTTTCAGTTGCAGTTGCAATTGCAAATAGTTAAAGTTGTTGCATTAGTTGAGTTGCTTTCTCCGTAAAATCCTGTCTTCTTCCAATTCTCTATAGAGGGCATTCGCTATAGTCTCTCTCAGTCAGTGAGTTAGTTGGTTGTGTATGTGTTTTTATTTTTCTTTTTTGTTTTATATTTAGGCAGCGAGGCTTTCAGTCAGTACATCAGTGCGTGCAAGTGTGTGTGTGTGTGTGTTTTGTGTATATATTATAAAGTTTTAATGTTTTATTATTGCTGTTGCTCTCGTGTGTGAGCTCTGACTTAATGCATGCGTTGCCAATACGATATCGTTTGATTGCACGGCAAGGCGAAGCTCAACCAGAACAATGTCAGCACCAGAAGCATCAGGAGTTGGCACAACAGTACCGAGTCCGAGATTGTTTCGACTTCGATGGCACTGGGAATTGCTTGAATTGATGATGATTCCAATGATGATAATGATGATGATGCTGAAGATGGTGATGTAGCTGCTAATGCTGCTGCTGCCGATGTCACAGCTGCTGATGGCCCTAACTCTGACTCTGATCCTGTTGTCCTGGATGTTATTGCTCTGTTGCGTGCTGATGACCTCGGCCACATGAACTGCCCGCCTTGTCTTCAAGCTAATGTTGCTGTCATTAGATAAGTTTCTGCCTCAGATTTACTTTGACGTGACATCTGCCTCAAAATATCTTTGTGGTTTTCTTCTCCTACCACTTCCACTTCCACTCCGTCTTCTTATCGTTTTTTCCGTTTTGTTTTTTGTATATTTTTTTACTTTTAATTATGTTTGTCGCGAGGGCTTTTGCAAATTCCTTTGAAATTGAGCCTTTCGTTGTCTTGACGTCCTTTTTTTTGTGTTTCGGGCGGGATTACGCGTTAATTACGCATCCTGTTGTTCATTTTCGTTGCCACACACCTCGCTCCTTTCTGTTGTATTTTATTTTTAGCGGCACGCTCATTAATAATTATTAATAAATCGCCGCATTGTTCGTTTTCTTTAGAACCGATCGATTGTGTGTTCAGTTTCGGGGTTGAGTAATCGTTATTAACTTTTCTCATCCAAATTGACGTTCCATTCCATTGTCTTTTATTTTGTTATGAAATCCTATATTTTTTCTTATTCTATTTTTTGAACCGACTGTTTATTGTCCGTGGCCTCTGGCTCCCACTTGTTGTTGTTGTTGTTGTCGTGGTTGCAGAAAACTTTTCTCATTTTATTTGTTTGAAGTCGCCTTTCGCTTTGTTGTTTAACATTTTTATTACTTGCATAAATAGTGCTCCAAAATGATCATAAAAACTAGTTATATTTTTGTTTCTACCGTTTGCTTATTTCAATTTCATTGTTGTTTCAATTTGGTTAAACACTGTAAAATTTTCAAAAAGGTATGAAAATGATTTATTTAAATATTTATTTGTACACATTTCAGTTTCAGACTTGCTTGTATTTGCTTTTAAAGCAAAATCACTTTTATCGATTTGAAAACTCCTTTTGTTATCTTTTAATTAAATATTCACTGCTTTATGGTTTTAGTAAAATTTTGTTTTATAGCGTTTTGAATTATTTGCGTTAACTTAAAGGTTTTGTTGCGATTGCTAGAGTTCGAATTGAAGTAAAACACTTGACTATATGCACAATTATATTTACACACTCATTCGTACTCACACGCAGACTAACACACTCACGCACATCCACTCTTGTGCATACTGACACACATAAACATACACACACACACACTCACATAAAACACACAAATTTTGTTTAGTTTTCTTCTACACTCAGCGTCTTCCGTAGTTTTGCGTACCGTTTGCGTCCTTTATCATTCTCAGCTGCGCGCTTGAATACCGTTTGCCAGAGTCAGCAATCGGGCCAGCCCGTTGACAGTTGGTTAGTGCGAGTTGGCCGAGAGCAGACGAGCTGGCGAGCTGTGTGTGGAGAGCGTGCCAAAAATAGCCTGAGCCTCAGCCAGACTCAGAGTCAGAGCCAAAACCAGAGCCTGAAAGCAGCGCCTGTAAGTATGCTACCGTTTCTGCAAAGGGCGCGCTCTCATTACTCTCTCTCTCTCTCGTTCTCTCTCTTTCTGTCTGTTCGTTTGGCTCTCATTCGCTTTGCCCTTATTTGCAGCCGCATTTCCCTCGGGCTGTGCCCTCCCCGCTCCTTTCATTCTCCCCTTCGTTTTGGCTTTCTGCAGAAATGTCACTGGCAAACTGGCAACCCCGGCAGTTACACTCTGTTTAGCATAAACGCTTGCTACTTGGCTCCTGCCACAATATCTGTATAAGTGTGCGTGTGTGTGAGTGTGTCAGGCTTTTGCTTTTGTATTGCTTTTTTTGTTTTTCTTTTTTTTGTTTTACGTGTATTTTTTAAGCCCATTTGATTTGTATGTCCTTTTTTGCATGCTTCGGGCCCCTAATATCCCTCTCTCTTTCTACCTCTCTTGTTCTCTCTGTCATGTGTTCTCCGTCTCTTGTACCATACATTTGCACGTATCTCGTTAATTGGTTTTGTGTATGTGTGTGTGGCTTTTGCTTTCAAAAATTTTCATGTGCCTCGCGCCGTTGCTTTGATTGCTTTTGTGGCAAAAGACGTAAATTTTGTTGTTATGAAAGGGAGCGGGGCTGGCCAGGGAGGCGAGGCATTGTTGCCATGGCTGTTGCTGTTGTTCAAACTTGTCAAAGAAACGCGAACTGAGTCGTCACAGGATAAGTAAATTACATAAACATATGTGCAACTCTCGCTCAACCACTCCCACCCCGCCTCTCGCTTTCTCGCTGGTTCTCTATCAATTTCTATCTGTCTTTCATCTGAGCCGCCTCTGTGTTTTCAATGATAAGGACGTTGGCATTAATTAAAATGCCAAGAGATGCGAATGTGAGTGTATTTTGTGTAGTATTTATTATTGTCATAGGCTCCTAGACTCAACCTCTTGCGTCCCTCTCCCTACTCCTACCCCTACCCCAATAACTACACAAAGCACCGCCCCAACCCGCAAACGCATTTGCCTTTGTTTAGCTTTTGCGCGAGTGCTGAGAGTTATTAATGAGTTTTGGCCCGAAGCTGTTTCTTACATTTTTGATGACCTACAAAGGCTTAAATATGCAGACCCTAACTTGAACTTGCATATATAATGCGAAAACATGGAAAACTTGCAAATTACTTAATCAGATTTTTGAAGGCAAGTTTTTAATGGAAATGTATAAAACAAGATGATGAATTTCAGCACAATTGCCCCTAAAAAATCATTGTAGGTGATTGCAGTAGCTAGATGTTTAATCCATTAATCTTCAAACCAGTATCATTATCCAACGGATTCACTCAGCATTTATATTTTATGGTACTCGTATAAGTCTTTTAGTGCGCGTGAGTAGGTGTGCGTGTGTGTCTGTGAGTAAAATGTGGGTTATCTTGGTTTTTGGGCAATTGAAGACATATGCGGGCTCGCCTCTTACTGTTCCTGCCTCTTCAGGCTAATCAACGTAGCCGGCCAGCAATTTGCTTGCAAATAAAATAAAGTAAAGTCAGCAATAAGCAGTAGCGGCAGCAGCAGCAGCGAGGGTAGGCAGAAGACTTGAGCTGGCTGCCAAAACAAAATAAAAATAAACTGGAGACGATGGAGACGCGCACGAAAGACGCCGACGAATTTGACGTTTTGCGGCGATGCTTCTCACTTATGCAGAGTACCTACTACCACACTGAACGTATACATACATATACTCCACACACACACACACACAACAACAACACACGCGTTGCATCAGACTCCTTTTTGCTATAACTTTTTTATATATATATTTATATAGGTTCCTTTTTTCCAGCTAGCTTTTGCTGTGTGCTTTGTGCTGGGTGTGTTCGTGTGTGCGAAACTCTTTGGACACAGTTGGCACAGTGAGACGGTTTAGAATGTTGTAAGACTCTGGTCACACTTTGATTTAGTTTTAATTATATTTTTCAACTAAATGTTAAAGATTTCGAGTGCTTTTTTCGGTATTAAAACACACTCGTGAGTTACACATTTACATACACATATACATAAACACGCACATACACACGCACACACACATGCATACGTCGCGCACTCTCTACACCAAGAAATATGCATAAAGTTGGCTTCGATTTTTGCAGCAACGCCTCTTTTCAGTCAAAAACCGCGGATTTGGTTGTAATCCTTTATTTTTTATTTGTTTCTTGTTAATTTTCGTATACTTTAACCGTTTAACATTGCGAAACTGGTGTATATTATTGCGTTATTTATTTATGGCTTTAGAAATTTTGCAGTTTGAGGTTTTTCAGCTATATACCAAAAAATTGTGTGGAAAATGTATCTATGCCTCGCCTGAACTATTTTATTTTGCGCAAACAGCGTTGGCGACGACAACGTCTGAACTCAACTCGACACGGACACAGACTCGGACTTGGACTCGGGAGTCGACTCGCTCAATGCTCAATGTTCAACGCACATCGGGATTTCAATTCGTGTAAGACCGACTGGCACACTCTGCTACTTTACGTATATAATACACGAATCTGCAAATTTCTGGGCGCGACAATTTAGCCGAGCACGAATGCTGAAATCCGTTACACGAACCAAACACCGAGCCGAACCGAAGTTAACCGGGACGAATGTAGCGCGAAATGCTCCTAAAACGAAACTCAGATATACATATCTATATCTAAATATATATATAGTATATATAGCAGTTGTAAGTCCCTGTTAATGTTGGCTTTAAGCGAACAACGCTGATGTTCTTGTTGTTGTTTTTGGTTCTCTGCGCTTTTCGCTTAACCGGGAACCATTTTAACTTTCCCTTTGCCAGTGCCAACTCAACATAAATCAGCTAAATCGCCAGAATACATGTACACAGTGCAATAGAAATAGCTTAAAAGGACTCCGTGTCCGATTTTTGAGCAGCAACGGCGTTCAGTCATCATTACATTTGAGAATTTGTTGTAACTGCTTACTACGCGTATGTGTGATACGCCTACTAAAATGCATATTATAATTAAATTAATCTTCATAGTCCGATTAATGTTTTATTTAAGTGTGTATTTATTCACCATACTACAAAATCGCATACTTTCCACTAATATTAATCATTTGTTTTGAAAAGAATTTAATTACGTTAGTAAAATAAAACAAAACTTGATATTTATCAAAAAAGTCTGGCTTTTAAAAATGCACATTAACATTTAAGTGTTAATTTAGTTAATCTTCCAAAATATCAAACAGTATCCATGCTGAAATCAAAAGTAAAATAAATAAAGGCAACTGCAATACAGTTGGAGAAACGGGTTTCAAATTTAGAAGATCCAGCATATGTTTGAATATTTATTCTCAGGGGGAATTTGCAGACTCCAAAGCATATTGTATTATTTTTAAATGCATCGTTCATCAAAACTAGTTTTTCATTTAGCTGTTTTATCGAAGTCATCAATTCTTTGTTAAGACATTTGCATTTTTTATATTAATTTTTGAGAGTTGAAAGAAATTAAACTAGTTTTTTTTTTCTTTTGATCAATTTGCAAATGTTTAACGGGTGGTTATACAGTTGAATTTGCTATAAAAGCGCACTGGATTAGTCCAAAAATGTATAGTTACCTTTGACAACTCAAACGCGCTACACTTAATCCAGACATGAAGTTCCTTATTGTCTTCGTCGCTCTCTTCGCTCTGGCTCTTGCAGCCCCAAGTGATGTTGAAGTTGTGAAACAAAACTTGGATGTTAGCGCCGACAGCTTCGACGCTTCGTAAGTTTTAAAAATGTAAAACATAAGATCTTCTGACTGATCGTTTCATTACACGCAACAGATTTGAAACTTCTGATGGCACTAAGTCTCAATCAAAAGGTCACTTGAATAACGTTGGCACCGACCATGAGTCCCTGTACGTTGAGGGTAGCTTCTCCTTTGTTGCCGATGATGGCAAGACCTACACCGTGAACTATGTTGCCGATGAGGACGGTTTCCGTCCAGTTGGCGACCATTTGCCCGTTGCTTAAGCACCGATTTTAAACTTCAAATAAATGCAATGCTTTTGTGAAAGAAATACGGCTGTCTTACTCTTGAAGGGACTGGAATTGCGTTTCAGTGTTTATACAAATAGTTAAATCTTTGAACGTTCAAAATTCTGATTACCTACTGTTAGTAGCAGTTATTTATGCAGATTTTATTTATAATGGGGTAACAATTTATAAAATTTAACAGAAATAATCCTCACAAAAGAATAAATCTATTTTATTCTTAATCAATGACAACTCTTTCTTGTATCTATATTTCTCTTTAAACTTATTGTCAAAGAAGTCTTATTAATATCTTTTGTGCTTTTCAATGGCCGTTTGTGCATAAATCGTATCGTAAAAACATCAAATATATTTGTAAAATAAAAATATTATTTGGCAGCGAAACACGTAGATGCTCGCATTGCGTATACGACACAGTGGACACGCTACGATGTTTGTAATTTTATGTATCTAAATTGCGCAATATAGCATATTCATAAATGGCAAACGACATAAACACAAAGAAGTTAAACGAGCGAATGAGTAAGTGAAAGGGAGAAACAGAGAACGAAAGCAGCAATAGGCGAACGAGCAAGAGAGCTAAAAATAAAATGTAAATAAATAATTTGCACTGCGTCATGTCAGAAATTTTAAACACATAATTAACAGCTTATTTAACCCTGTTCTCAGTGCTCTGTCCTCTGCTGGGGCTGCCACTGTTACTGCGCCAGATTATTCTACATGGTTGCCCTGACAGCCAAGGGGTCTCCATTGGGAAGCTACCAGGGGAAGAGGGAAGGGGAAGCAGAGAGGGGTCTTGCGAATTCATAAAAAGTTGTCTATGCTTGGGGCGCTCGCAGTGACAATCGTGGCCTGCACCAAAAAACACAATGTTGGTGCCCAGAAATTGTGGGCCAACAAGGGCAATGACGACAAGTTCGAAACAAAAGCGAAACAGCAACAGCGACAGCAACACAAACAACAGCAACAAAAATGGTAACATTTAGCAGTGAAACAGCAACCGAATTGCCTTTTGTACACACACACACACACACACACACATACAGAGGCCCATATTTGTGTCTTTCTTCATTTAAAACAAACTGAGCGGGAACTCTACTACCCACCAAGATGCTGTTGTGGCCCAGTTATAGATTGCAAACTAATTTCTACATTCAGTTCCTCAAGTTGTTCAAATTACCAATCGTAAACTACATGAACTATTGGCAGATAAATGTTTAAGTCATATTAATGATAAGTTTACTAGGTTCTATAAATTTTAAATAGTTTGGACTATCAGAAACTATAAAAGAGAAGTCAATTTATTTGCACGTCCTCAAACAGTCTTAAATATTCAACCATCCACAGATTGCAGCAATTAATATGCTTTAAAAGTTAAGCTGGATTTGAAATGAAATTGCAATTTCAACATTTGCAGCATAATCAGTAAATATTTGTACAGTGGCGGAGAAGAAGAAACGAGAGAGCATTTTATATCTAAGCGCTGTGTGGCGCTGTGTTTTAATGTGTCATACATCCATTGCCACTCCCTGCTGTGGCGCAATAAAACCAACGACAACAACACAGCAACAGCAACAACATCATAATCATTATTATCAGCGTGCTCATCATGATTATCAAGCTCAGATGGGTGGGCGTGGCAATGTGGACAAATGTGCATGTGCGATGCAAGTAAGAAAACAAAAAGTAGAATAAAAAGTAAAACAAGAAATCAACGTTAAAAGGAAGCAAGCTGGAAAATGTAGGCGACAACAACGTTTCGTTTTCTTTTTTTACTTTTTTCTTCTCGCCTTGTCAATGAAGCGAAAATGAAGAAAGGCGTATGTGTGTGCGACAGAGACGGCAAGCCAGCAATGAAGAGAAAAAACAAACAAAGAAGCAGAGATGGAAAAAAAAGAAGGCAAAAAAAATTACATAGAAACAGAAAATAATTTATTTCGGTTGACACATTTTGCTTTGGTTGCTGCTACCCGCTGACCCGCTCAACGAGCAATTCAATGCTGCAAGCGGCAAAAAAATGCGAGACATAAACACGAGTGCGCAGCGAGGAGCAACAACAGCAGAGGCTGAAGGCAGCGGGACGCAAGGATATAAAGTCAGTGGCAGCAGTAGTGCTAAAGGAGCACAAAAGAGCAGGAAGTGCAAATGTTTCTTTCGCTTTTCTCGTGCTGCGTCGCTGGCATCGCACTTTTGTTTGCTTTGGCGATGGCGACGTTCTTTTGCCTGTTACTAAATTATTAGTGTGACCCAACACACACACAGAAACATACTCACACACACACACGCACACTTGCTCGTTTACTGTGAAAATGGCGTCTGTTTATTGTTAAACTTTTCGCTAGTTCTCTGCTCTCTGCCATTTTGAATTTTTAAAGCAGCCTCGCAGAGAAATACAAGAAGAAGAAGAAGATGATGAGGAGGAAGAAGACTCCTCGGTTTGAGCTTGTAGGCGCGGTCTTTGTTGTTGTTTCTGTTGTTGGCACTAAGCGCGCAAATTGGCTAGCCCTGTCACCGAAAATAAGTTTTCACTCGGCTGGGCAAGGCTGTGTGTCCCAGTGTGCGTGTCAGTGTGTGAGTGCCTGTGTGTGCATGGGGGCGTATACATAATTTGGCTGGGCTGTATGAATTTTTGGACACATGGCTGGCGCAGCGGCAAAATGCCCAGTCCCAGGTAAAGCGGTAGCCCCAAGAATGGCAACACTTATTATTGTTTAAGCAACAACAACACAAGCACGACACACAAAACAACAACAGCAGCAACAACAGAGCAGCAGCAGCTACAACAACAACAAAAGCGTTGTATGGCTTTCTAGAGCGCAAGCGTTTACCCGGGAATTTTCAGAAATTTCAGAGAGTTTCGACAGCTGCTTGGATGCTGCCCAGCTATCCCATATTCTCTCTTTCTCTTCACTACCACTCTCACTCTCTCTCCCTCTCTCGAATCGCTCTCTCTTCATCTCTTTCTGCTTTTATCACCGGGTTCTCGGCAAATTGAAGCTTTCCAGTCGAAGCACGAAGGTTTCAACATGACAAAAAGAAAATCTTTCGCTTTCGCTTTATGTTTGCATTGTAGATTTGGTTTTCATTTTATACCACGCATGTGT
Source organism: Drosophila nigrodunni (assembly GCA_020829145.1). Lineage (NCBI taxonomy): Eukaryota > Metazoa > Arthropoda > Insecta > Diptera > Drosophilidae > Drosophila > Drosophila nigrodunni. The sequence continues at coordinate 7,151,310 of JACVCZ010000007.1, read as the reverse complement.
TTGTGTGTGAAGGTGTGTGTGTGTACACTTTTCTTACACCTAACGACCACACACAATTTTCCAACGCCACGCACTCAATTTATTTTTTGTTGCAACCAAATATTTTGTTGTCAGCAGCATAACCAATATACCCCGTGCACACACCCTCTACCACAATTGCGTATGTTGTGCGATTAATTTCAGGTTAAATAAATGTGTGTGTGTGTTTGCGTGAGTTTGTGTGTGCGTCTATGTGTGTGTGTGTGTGTGTGTGATGAGTTTAGTTGTGGCAGGACGATGTGCGTGCTTCCACTTGTTGTTGCCCTTGCGTTGATTTGTTGTCGGTTTGTATGCCTATACCCTGTAAATTGTGTGCTTTTCAGTAGAGATTAAAATTCAGAGTTTGTTGATGAAATGACTGCAGGGTAACTGCTAGTCATGCATTTGTATGATATATTTTACATGCTGCTTAGCACTGAGTGCGTGACCTTTTCTTTCATTTCAACAATTATTTTTTGTTGTTGCTGTTGTTGTTAGTGTATTGTCTTCTGCTTTGGCTGTTACCAAGTACACACAGATATGTATACAGTCTCGTATATATATTCCTTAATTCGTACTTGTAAGTGTATAAACAGCACTCTTTTTTCGGCATGTTTTGGCGTCTTTGAAGCTGCTGTCTCACAATAACAAGAAACAAACAAACAAACGGCAAACAACACCAAGAACCGCATACACCTTGTACAAATTAGCATAATGGATTTTTTTCTTGTCAAACCGTATCCGTCGCCTTTGCGGCTTTTTGTTAAATTCGTATATTCATTTGTATGTAAGTGTGTATACACTAAGGAATTTGTGGTTGAAGCTAATCACGAAATGCATTCACATTTGCCTAATCATTTGGCTTAATTAATTGGCAACATGAGCAGGAAGTAAGCAGGGAACAGTAGAACAGGTAACAGGTAACAGCCAGCATGCTGTGACTGTCAGCCAATCAGCCAAACATTCATTAAAATCTTTGAATCTTTTGAATCTTTGTGCTTTGATTTGAAATTTTCCAAAGCCGCAGCTCAATTAGCCTAATTCGCTTGTTGAATATCCATTAAGCAGCTGTCCTGACCCCAAACCAGACAAATATCTGATTTCCTGTCATAAAATACAAAGATAATTTCTTTTTATAAAAAATTTGATTCTAAGAAATGTGGCTTTGTTATGAACTTTAAAGTATTACTTTATAGCAGTCGATAAAATATATTTATTTCTCAGTTAATTATGTTTTTCTTCAGAAATTTGACTTTAATTATTATCTTAAAAGCCAAAGATAATAACTTAAGCTGCTAATGATCTATTCAGAACTTGAGCTTAGTTCATTAACCTGTAATTAAGGCATAAGTTTTAAGCCACAAATTTAACTCATTAATAATAATAATCGGATTATAATGTATTTATACAAACAGTTGGGCCGTTTAGAAATTAAAGCCTAAGAAATGCACACACTTGGCAATATTAAGCATAAGAATTGTTGTGCAGTTTTCAGCATCCAACTCAAAGCGAGAGAGCGAGAGTGAGAGAGAGAAAGTGCGTGTACTCTCTGCACAGCTGTAATAATCGAATTGAAGCTTTAGCAGAGAGCTAGAAAGAGAAATGCTGATAGAGAGAGAGAGAGAGGAAAACATTAAGCACGCTCTCTCACTCTGTCTATCTCCGAGTCCCACTCTCTCAGTCGTCCTCTCTCTCACTCTCTGCCATCTCTCTTTGTGGCTCAGTTTAACGGGCAGTGTTTTGAGTTACTCGTATGACGTCATTAAAGCCACAGCCGCAGCCTCACCTTGTTCAAAGCATGAGGTATCGGTATCAGCCAGGGCCAACACCGTCTGATGCTGGCTAACAACCTCCTGCCACCCTTGTGCCTCTCGCATCTGTTAGATGTCGTCGTGTGCTATGTGTATGTGTGTGAGTGTTTGTGTTTGTGTGTGTGTGTGAGTGAAATATTTGCGCGTTTTTGTTCACATTCAAGCTTGGTCTCTGCTTTTTTGTGCTTAGCTCTGCTCGTATTTGGGGCCGTTTGTCATGCATTTTTCATTTTGTGCAGCACAAAATGTTAACGTCGCCACGTGAACAACAATAACAGCTATACTCCCAGCCCACACACACTCCACACACTCAACACACTCCCAACTCACACACACCGACACTCTCAGAAGTTCACAGAGTCAATTCCCACTTCACATACTACTACTCGTTTCCATTTCCATTTCCATTCCATGTGTTTGTGCTTGTCATTTTGACATTTGTTTACATATTTATGTCAGACTGTCAGTCGTACAGGCGCTAGGCTGCCTCGTCGAGCTGGGCTTTAGTTCTCTTCAGTTCGCTTTATTTTATTTTAGTTTAGTTTAGTTTAGTTCATTTCACATTTTGTCCCACAGCGCATTTACCTTTACTTGTTTCCCTTCTCCTTTTATTTTTTTTTGTCAGTTTTAGTTTCCACTTCTACTTCTACTGCCGCTTCACTGCTTCTTGTTTGCCTGCCATTCACTCTGGGCCATCTGCTGTCATGGCCTCGTTCTGGCTTTGTGCTCATCTCATCTCATTTCATCTCAGTTCCCAGTTTTGTTAAATATCTTCTTACACTGCCTGTCTCTCACTTTTAGGTGTGAACTGCTGTTGTCTGATCTTTTATCATCATCAGTGTCCGAGCTTAGACAGTTTAATGACCAAAATATTCCCTTTAAATGCGGAAACCCGGCTGTGTGGTCGCAGTCAATTACAGGGTATATGGCATGAAGTTCTACGCCGAATGACAGCCACTTCCGGTTTCATTATAAAGCTCAAAACGAACTGTGTCAGTTAACAAACCTCATTTCTGTCTCATTCCGACTGCTGTCAGCTAATCTGCGCTCCCGTCCCCATCTCCTGTCCCTTGCCGGTCCCCTCACCCCTTCCTCTTCCTCTGATGTCAACAACAGCGTCATGGACTATGATTTCAAAGGGAGCCCGAAATAGTTTCGTATGCAAAACGCACAATTTATATACATAACTCAAGCGGTCCAGTTGCCACTTGCATTAATAAACCAGTGTCAAAGTTTTCCAAATTTCAGCAAACATCATTTTTGAGGGCTTCTGCTGTGCATAAACAATTGAGCATCACTGTGGGCGCTATTGTCGTATTAAAATTCTAGTTTAGTACAGCATTTTTGTATTAAAATATAAATCAGCAGATATTTCCACTGTGCAGCTCTCTTGGCTTTGATTAAACTTTCTCCCTAAGCGGCTTAAAAGTGCAACAGAAACACACACACACACACATACTGTAACTGTTAACTAAAAGCCACAGAAACATAACGGTTGCTGCAAAGTTATGTGCTCAAAATACATAAATAAAGTTCATAAACGGTAAGCGACAAGCAAAGCACAGCAAAAATAGCGAAAGACAGAGCGATGGGAAAAGGGAGAGAAACAGAGAAAGAGATGGATATATAGAGGCAGCATGCGTTAACCTTTGGCATTTTTAATTAAGCGAACAACACATAAAATATCGACACTTCAATTGCAAAAACAAAAACGAAAAAGATGGCATAAAAATGAGAAAGAGAAAGAGAGATAGAGAGGAATAGAGGAATAGAGGGAGAGAGAAAGCAAATAGCTGGCAGGCAGAAAATTAAGCAGGCAGCAGTAACAAACCAGTAGCAACGGTAGGAGCAAGTAGGGGCCAAAAGATGAAAGGGAGGGAAGGAAGATGGGAGAAGGGGGGCTACAGCTGTCGAGGGGACTTAACGAACCGCACCGAGCGCAGCCGAGTGTGTTGTATTGCATTAAAGGTGAACCAGGACAACGAGCCAGGCAAATGCGATGGCAATGAACGAGCCTATTAACAGCAACAAGGACGACAGCAACAGTAGCAGCAGCAGCAACAACAAGAACAACAGTACCCACAACAACAAAAACAACAACAGCAACAGCAGCAACAACGACGATGGCAGCAGCTCTTAATTAAGAACTCATGTTAATTGTAATTATTTGGCACATGAAATTTTTATTAATTTATACCGCGCGCAGAGCAACAACAGCAAAAGCAACAACTACAACAACAGCAGCAGCGGCAGTAAGAAAGGTGTGTAGTTGCCGTTGCCGTTGCTGCTGTAGCTGTAGCTGTAGCTGGAGTGTTAATGATGATACGGTTGCTGCTTAGTATGCCAAAAAGGGGTGTCGCTATAATGGACCCAGCTACAGTTATCAACCGGGTCTGGGACTGGGACTGGGACTGAGACAGAAGCAGAGGCTGGGACGCTTGAACAGGATCTGGGTAAGGTTGAAATATAAAACGAGCAAATGATGAGGCTGCCTGTCGCTTTGCCATTAGCTGTTGAGACTGCTGCCCTCATAAGTATGCTACATGTTATGCATATACTATATGCGCTAGTGCTGCGTGTAAGTGTATGACTTTGTGCGTGTGAGTTTGTATTTGTATTTGTGTGTATTTGCACCATAAAAGTGGTTGAAATGAATAAAGAATATACATATATGCTATAAAGAGTATGTGTATATTTATCCCACATTCCCCCTCTTATCCCACATATATGAGATCAGTGTCGCCAGAATATATCTGGCCTAAACAGTAACGGTGTAAGAAGCTAAAATAGCAGCACTGTTTTGAATACATTTCCCTAACTTGATCATAGTTGTGTCAAATATATTCAAATGCATTGTTTGTTATGAATTGTTTGCTGAATTTGGGGACATATCATCTAGGAGACGGAAATGGAATTTTGCAGTCATACATATACATGTATAGGATAAGCAAGTTTCCGCTGTGCCTATTTGTGATTTTCATTGATTAAACCACGCAAGCGACGTAGTCGTCCTAACAAGATTAGCATTTCACAAGCAAATCGACTGACAAAGGTTGACAGTTCACACAAACGCACACAACTCTCGCACACACATACATAAAGCCAACGAGGTAGAAGCATAATTGAAGCATCAAAGATTTTACATTTTGACTTTTGTTTATATTTTACTGCAGTTTCTATAAAAACATATTATAATCGTTTTACTGGAGCTATAATTCAATTAAATTTATCATTAATACAAAAGTTTGACTATTGATTACTATAAACATTTATTTTCCCTTGACTTCTGCAACCATTAAATCCATTAAATGCACTTTTAATGGGCTCACAATTTCAATATCTCGCATATTCCGCACACAAATCACAAATATTCTACCAAATCAAGGTTGCATTTGAAAGATGCAACCTACGGCGACGTGTGCTTACATTTTAGATGATATTTCTAAGCGCTCAACCATACATTTTCCAACCCCTGCCATCCACACCCCTTTTCTGTCATTGCAATTTCGAATTTCATTACAGTTTTTCCTTTGTCTCTGCTAGGAAACGGCATAGGCAAACCTCCCCTCGCATCCTCACAAACAAAAATCAAGCTGCAAATAAATGAATCGCTTTCCGCTGAGGGCGGTACCCAAAAGAAGATTGGATAAACTGAATAGGTGGGAGACATTTTGAGAAAAATATATGCTGCATAAGCGACTATCAGACAGTTAGAATTGCTATCCAAACGAGTGTGGCAGCATTGCCAACTTGCAGCTTGATAAATAACGAATTTCAATTAGCGCTAAAACTCTATTCAGCATTTATTGCATTTGGGGTTTCATGGCGTATACTTAACGCTTCAATTTAATTTTATTTGAAAGCAGCGAAGGGAATTTTTAAAGCTTTTTATTGAGTACAGGATAAAATGTTCCCTGTTAGTTCGATTTTGTTGAGCTTTTTAAACGGGGTATGTCATAAAGCTCAGACCAATAAAAGCTTTTGCAGCTTGATAAACTTTAAGCTTTTGAGTATGGTTTTGAGCATGGAGAACTGGTTTGAAAAGCTGAAAATTATAACAGTCCTGAGCTTTGGAATAGCAAAGAAGCTTAATGATAAGATACTCCTTAAGTTCATCTAATATGTCACCAAATTAAGCGTACAGTGGTGTCTGCATAAGTTGTAACGCTAAGTAAAATGAATGTCGTTTCCATATGTAATTACTTTTGCTTTCGAATTATTTAACAAGGTAAACATATGAAACGAAATTATATTTCTATCCCTAATTAACTGTAATAATTCTTTGATAACTACAAAAGTTTTTGCTCAATGAGCCATTCATTAAAGTTCAAAACGTCTGTGTATTTATTTAGTTTATTTTTTGATTCTGTTTCTTGGCTTGTCTTCAACATTTTTGGACTGTCATGACCTCTGGTTTAGAGCTACATTGAGGTTCAAATGCTTGTCGTTTGTTTTTATAAAATTAAAAAGTTTTACCGTGTTCACTGCTCTTGGAAATCTTTATCGCAGGCGAACGGAAGATAGGAGGATTCAGTTAGAGGTTTGAGGTCAACAACGTGTTCTACCAGCAACAATTGCTTGTTGATTTGGCTGTCGTGCCCAGCGTGTCTTGGTCTAAAGTTTTTGGCATAGTCTCAGCATTGACCCCCAACCGACACTGACTCAATTTCAAAAAAGGTTCTACTGCCAAAGACAATTTACGGCACGACACGACGACAGTTTTCTACAAATTATCGATGGCAAAAAAAAAAAAGTACATTTCTATAGTAGAAGAAGTGAAAGAAATTGCAGATAGAAAGCGTTGCAGTTTGCTAGACAAAAAACTTTTGTGGCCAGTTGAGTTTGATAAGAAATAATTTATTTGTGGTCTGCGGTCAGTTTTAGTTGCTAGGTGAGAACAAGTATTCAGTACAGAAGCCATTTACCCGAGACAAATTGAATATGGCACTGAACACAACCTTTAAGTTGGCCCAAACGCAACCAGACTTTTCAGTGTGTTAATAAAGCAATCATCGTATTGATATTTGTGTTCAAACCACCTGAATACCCATAATCTGCGCTTTTATCATACTCTGCAGTTAAGAAGATTATCAGGAGGGTATATAAGCTTGGACACCCTTTAAGTACACATATAGGGTATTTTGTAGCCTATTCAACTTATTATTTACTTATGCGAATCGATAGCGGTAAGCTCTTATATTTAACGCTCGAAATGCCTTTAAAAATTGGTATTCACTGTAGTCAAAAGCTATTCCATACAAGTATTTAACGCATATTTTCATTTTGATCATTGTATTGTCCTGCAGCATATTTAAATTACATTCTCTGATTTAAAAACCGCAATGTGGACCAGCAAAAAGGGCGTGAACCAAGCATATATTTCGCATATTTAAAGTTTTTAATTTATCAGGCTCTTTGACTTCTTTTGGCTTTTTTAAATGCGTCCCACTGACATTTTGGTTACACACATACTATACACTTTTTTTTTTAGTTTATTTCTCTTACTTATGCTGGATTTGGAGCAGCTCTTCTTATGTACAACATATACTTATATTCTGACAGCTTTAACGTAAAGTTGACTTGCTTTTATATCAGTAGCAACAGGCAACATATCCCTCAGTCTACCAGTTTTACAGCTAAAAATCGGACACGAACGTGCCCCTGTCTAGGACGGAGTTTCCCCTTCTCTCCGTTTTCTGATCCGTCTCCTTCTTCGTCTCACTCCCCTTGTGTGTAACATGTCAGATGAAAGCCACAAGGTTGTGCGCCAGTCGACAGTTGAAAGTTGCAATGACATTTCAAATTTACGGTCTATGACAAAGTGAGTTAAATGCATTTTGAAAAATACTCGGACTACGGCGAATTGAAAAGGAAATCCTGAAAAGTGCATTCAATGTGAATGCAAGCCAAAAACTTCTCACAAAATTCCAATCCCATACACTGTTAAAGGGGAACATCAAAAAGTTGTTCTAATTCATGGACTTACAAAGCTACTATTAAATAAGTTGTGAAATGTCATTAAACATTTTTAGTAACACGAAAGGACCGAGTTTATATCAACGGGTAATTTCTCAATTTGTTTTCGGTTTAGGGCTGCTTAGAGTTGCTTGAAATTTAGTAGCCCTATTCATTGCAATTTGGTTGGAAATACTTTTTAAAACATACTTTTTTATGAGAATTTGTGTCTGTGGTGTGTTAGATGTTATTAAAGGTTGATTGAAGTGCGTCATCATTGTGAACGAGCTGCGTCGACCGTTGAGTGGCACCGTTTGGGCCAATTTACCAATGCTTAGCCACAAAGAGCCAGACAAATTGGGAATGGGGTGGACGGTGGACTCGAACGGTGAGTGCGGTGGGTGCGGACAACATTTCATTTAAAAAAAAATATATATATGTATATGTATTTGGAACACACTCATACACAGGCAGAAGACTCCAAAGAGCCCAATGCTGTAAGTGTAATTTATGCGTCTTTATACACTTGTGCGCACACACACGTTGGCACACACGTTTGATACACACACACACTCGAAATCTCACGCAAACATATATACATATATATTGGGAGAAGGAGAGAAATTTAGTGAAAATGTGTAACGTTGACCCGACGCCATTCTGGTTTGTGCCCACTTTTTTGGAGTAGCAGGATCAGGAGTAGGTGGAACTGGTACTGTTGCTGGAACTGGAGCAGGCGGTCCTGCTGTCTGTCTGTCTTTCTGTGCTGGCTGCTGCCAGGGAGCAGCTCGACGCTTTTCATTTTTCTGTTTTTGGGCTAAAATACCAAATTACGACATAAATAATGCATAGATAACGAAATTTATTACATTTCATGCATCAGGCTACATCAGACTCCATAGCCTGGCCAGCCACGTCCGGCCTTCCACACACATACACACAGTACACACACACACTCAAGCAGAGGAAAAGTTGCACACACAACCACACTCACTCACACTCTCTGACTGCAAATGTTTAACGGATGTCGTTCTGTCGCCTTCTAATTTATGGTTCATGTAAGTTGTTCTGATTAGTCTTTTCCCCGTAATTTTTATCGCAGCAGCATTACAAGTCCATAGATCTATCTTAAATTTAAGCAAATACCTGTCTGATGAGTAAAAAAAATAAATGAATGAATGCACATTTACTGGGGATAGCTGAAGTTGCTTCAGTGACTGTCTTTCTGCTTTCAAGTATTTGAGCATTTATTGTCAGTTGGTTATAATTGCATTTGCATATTATTTCCCTTTATTGCACATGTCGTCCTGTTTGACATGACTTCACTGCCTCGCAGCTGGGGCTTGCCACGACTTTTCTGGGGCGGAAAATGTGTTTGGGTTGCCACGAGTAGCGCCAAAATGTTGCTTACTTTCCGCATCCGCAGCACAAAAATGTTTATTAAATGGCGCATGCTTTGGGCGGAAAGCAACAACTAAAGGGTTCAAAGCAAAAACGTAGATGGAAAAAATGCTAAAAAAAAAGAGTAATAAAAAATAAAAGGAAAAAATATATGCAAATAATTTGCATATAAATTATGATTGAAACGGCAGTCGAGGTGTCAAACTTATTTACCACAGGCAAAACAGCAACTGAAACAAATTTTCTTCAACTATTTCCCTTACAAATTAAAGACAATGTTTTTTTTGATGAATACACAGAAATAATAAATAATTTATAAAGTTTAATTGAATTTAATCTGTAGTTCAACTATGCTTTGATGTATTTTAAATCCTCTTAAGCATTCAACATATTTGACGGTCGTATTTGTGTCAAGTAAGTAGTGTGACAATAAAATCAGGAATAACTAAAGACTAGACAAATTGACAGCAGCAACAGTTTTAAGAGTTCATTCTCGGAATCGCTGAACAGCTGAGCATTTGATCGGTTGATGGTAAAAGCCACAGCCAGAGCCAGAGAGTCGTAATATCCTGAACAATTGTCGGGGTTATATTGCTTTATTTTTATGGCGATGCTACGTGAATTTTCCTCTTCAGTTTCACGTCAGTTCGCGCTGCTAAACAATACTAATGCATACTTTGCCAAGAAGCTGCACTCAATATACCACTCAATATATAAAGCGGACTTAGGTCTCTGCTCGTCAGCATCGCCTGGATTATGTCTAGGATAAATGCTGCACATGTTTCGCCTTTTTGGAGCTCTAAAATCGAATCGAAAATGAATTTACCTTTGTTGATTTGCGACGACTTTTGCTTATTGGCTTTTCGCTGACTTCTATCAACTGAAACACGCATCACACACCCACACACTCAATCACACACACCCACCCACTCACACACACACACACTTATACCGAGAGATATACGAATTTGTTTGCTGATTTGCAGGGGAACAACGATTGCTTTCATGGATTTTGAGTGAGCTTAAGACAAATGTAAATATTCTTAGTGCTCACTCAACGCCAACTATGGGGACCGGGACTAAAAGGAAAGAAACTGTGAGATAGATTGTTGCCAGGGGAGTCGGCCTTTTATGATGAATGATTGTGTGTTTCCTCTAGATTTGTTGCCGCCGATAAACTCAATTTGTTTTCTGCCTTTGCGTTTGTCCCAGCTTTCTATCAAAGCAGCAACAGCAACAGCAGCAGCAGTTGCAGATGCGTGTCAATTGGGTTTCCACATTACGCATACGCCGCATTGCCTCTTGTGTTTCGAACTGGCATTTGCCATTGAAAGACGGTTGTTATCGTCAAAGTTTTTGAGTGATACTAGCACAAGTTGTAACTTGAATTTATCTCACTTTATGGCAAAGTGCATTTTCAATTCGCCTTTATAACTGCACTTTGGCGTTTTTACGATCGACAATTTGTATTTAATGTCTTAAAGAGTGCGTCTTGTCTTGAAGTATTTGATTTTGCATACTTTAAGTCTATTTACTTTAAGTACAACCTCAATAATTTACCGTATTGTAATTTACTTCTTTGTACATTGTAATTAAATTCTTTGTACACTAAAACATGTGAAAACAGTTTGAATTGTTTTCAGACTACGTTCGAATTACTAAGTGCAATTTATCATTCAGGAGACACCGGAAATATGTCTCTGACACTTACTTGTGTCTCAGAAGAAGGCAAAATAAGGTAACTGAGCGGTGTTGAGGAAATTGGCAGCTCTCGTCGCCAGTTAATACCCTCTAACTTTAATCGATCTACGTCGGCATATACATGGCTAAGCAGAAATCTAATGTATGCAAACCAGAGGGTATGTCTTAGCTTACATTTATGATAGTTTATTCCAGAAATATTTTTATTCCAAGTTTCTGAAGTGCAAATGTTGAGGAAATTAAAAGTTGCATTCAAATGCACTGCACGAGCGTAAAAATTAATATCCGCTTTTCCTCTCCTTGTGTAAGCATGCGAAAAGAATATTTTACTGCTGAGAAAATCTCTCAAGATTTCTTCTATACTTATCAATTAACTGACACTACGTTTGTTGTCATTGTAGCTATTTTATATTAATTGTAGCCCTTTAAGATGCCAATGCTATATATGATTAAGTTTTAATCGATTGAGTTATAATCAAAATATTTCGTACTTTTTCCGAACAAGTGTATTCAACAATGGAAAATATTTGGCGAATCTGGATTCCAATCTTTAACAAAAATTCAATGTCAGATTTAAAACACCACTAATTCGCGCTAATTAAATGAAAAATATTATTAAGTAATAAATTTGATTCTATAACAAATTTACTTATTTATTATTATTATTCATTACGTGTTGGCTATTCTTAGCTCTTATTCTGATATCAGTTTGTCTAGTTTGAATTTTGGATTTAAGATCTACTGAAAGTTCTGTTCGCTTGGCATTACAGCTGGAATATGCAAATTCCCAGTTGAATTCTCAAACGAAAAGAAATCCACAGTTAGATACAACAGAATTTACAAGAGCCCAGTTTAATCAAAATACATTTGTGCATAGCGAGCAGCTGTTAATTCTGTTTGCCTGGTATTCCTGTTAAAATATGTGTAGCTTGTGAGCTCCCTAGATTAGCGAAAAACATCAGCGATCAGCTAAAAATGAAGGTTTTCTAGCTGATCTACCAGGCGAACAGAATCGACATTAATGTAATGTAAATGTAATGTTAATGTACTGTTAATGTAATGTTAATGTAATGTTAATGTAATATTAATGTAATGTTAATGTAATGTTAATGTAATATTAATGTAATGTTAATGTAATGTTAATGTAATGTTAATGTAATGTTAATGTAATGTTAATGCAATGTTAATGTAATGTTAATGTTAAATTAATGTTAATGTTAAATCAATGTTAATGTTAATTCAATGTTAATGTTAATTCAATGTTAATGTTAAGTCAATGTTAATGTTAATGCAATGTTAATGTTAATTCAATGTTAACGTTAATGTTAATGTTAAATAATTTTTGCATTGCGACCTGCTAATCTTTCTGTTTGCCTGGTATTTCAGCAAGAATTACAAACGATTTTGGGCCCTGCTGATGGCAGCGGTCAAGCAAAAAAAAATCCGCTAAGGGCCAAAATCGAAGATTTCTTTGTGTGAAACACCAGGCGATCAGAATCAGCAGCAAGCTACATACTGTAATTTAAATTCAATTACAGAGAGTAGAGTGCGGGAGCATACGTAAACAGTAAACAGAGAGTGCTTCTTGTTAGCGCCACGGATGACAGCGAACAAACACACAAACCGTTCGTGCTCTCTGCTGGCGTCCGCGAACATTCACAAAAACAGCGGCAGAGATCTCTGATCGCAATTAGCGCAGAGAGTGGGAGCCTGAATTAACATGCGCAGCTAAAAGTCTGCAATACAAATTTATTTAAATATGTAAGGCTGCCCAAAAGTATGCAATTGTATTTGGTGGGAAATGATTGTTCAGAATCAAAAAATTGCATGCAGTTCCCAGATGAATAAACACTCGCAGCTAAAAGTATGCAATAAAAATGTATGTAAGGCTGCCTAAAAGTATGCCACTGTGTTTGTTGACAATTCAAGCAGTGCATTAACTAAATAAAATTCATAATTATGGAACAATAGGTTCTTTCCATCTAGGAGACAATTAATGCACTTGTTTGACCTTGGAACGACCAGAACTATCAATTGACATCAAAATATTGGCAAACATTATATATAATTTGTATTAGATATTTTAAGATAATGCTTTATTTTGTTGAGAAATGATTGTTCAAAGTCAAAAAATTACATACAGTACCCAGATGAATAAACAGGCGCAGATAAAAGTATGCAATAAAAATTTATTTAAATATGTAGGGCTGCCCAAAAGTATGCAACTATAATTGTTAACAATTCAAGCAGTGCATTAACTAAATGAAATTCATAATTATGATAAAATGGGTTAAATTCAATACTAATTTAAGTCTACTAGACATACAACACAAACATTGCAGCAATTGCAGCTGCAAATGATAAGAAAGTTGAGGCATAGAGTATAGCACATGTTGTCTCCATCCAGGCGACAAGGGGACCAACGCTAAGCGAGACAATCAGTTGAGCAATGAAGACCATGCTGCTGATGATGGCCACATCGGTGCCCAAACCACGAGCCTGCTTCAGGGGAACCGTCTCACCATTATGCACACGGAACTGAAAAAGAGTGGGACATTAATTAATTTGATAATAGAGCTGAAGATATAACGAGGTACTTACACAATTTTTGGCGTGATAATTGGCCACCAGAATGAAGGGCATGGTGAAGAGGGTGCCATAGAGTATGCCTGCTGAGGTGCTGAACACTAGAACACCCCATTTGGTGGGCCACAATCCTAGGATTAACATGCCGATGCCGTAGTAAACAATGCCGCTAATATACACAGCCTTGGTGCTAAAAACAAAGGAATAGAAGTATTACTAAACTAAGTACTGTATACAATATTAAGCATAATTGTCATACCCAAACCATTTCATCAACTTGGTGACTGACATTGAGTAAATGGAGCAGGAGAAGGCGTAGATGGACATGCCCCAGCATCCAAAGCGCACACCTTCCTCATAGAGCTGCAGTTCCGCAGAATTTGGAGGAGCTGTAGGATTTCCATGGAAGACCGCTTCGCCGACAAAGTCGGTGAAATACAGGCAATAAGTGACATGACCCATCCAACAGAACAGATTGGTCAGCGCCAGCATTCTCATGGAGTATGGCATTATGAAAATGCTCTTAAGATAGGCACGAAGTGAGACTGGAGCCTCAGCCTCCGATTGGGCTTCCACTTGCTGCACCTTTGGCTTGTCGGTTAATGCGGACAGGTAGCCATTCTGATAGCTCTGAATCGGTTCAGGTGCCTTCAGATCATTGGCCATTTGGAGCTCCAATGTGGTAGTTTCCTGTATGTAAAATATGGCATTGTTGTTCTTCTTCAGTTCCTTTTTGATGGCCGCCTCGGAAAGTGGACGCAGCAGCTCGTCGCGTTCGATAAGTTTGAGTGGAATCTCGCGGAAAGTGGTCACCGTTATGAGGTAACAGACCACAAAGATGATGGTCACCAGGCTGAAAACAGTGGGAATATTGCCACCCAGAAAGGCACCAATATGCGTAGTCTCCCAATCAATGCCACCGATGGCATAACCAATAGTGCCACCAAAGCCAGCGAACAGAGTAAACGTGGTCAGAGCCTTGGGCTGCTCCTCGGGCACACACATGTCCAACAGATAGGTACGCGCAGGTGTCTGGCAGGTATCCGCATCAAAGTCCAGCAGCACCATGCCCAGTATGGTTAAGATAGCAGCATATTTAAAATTGACTGGAAATACTTCATAATCCTCCACCCCAGGTAGTGGCTGTGACCCATTGACCTGGCTAGTATTCGAATAGTCCGGATGCCCAACATCGCCTAACCATTGGCCCAAGTTCTTGCCAAAGGGCACCAGTATGAGGCCAAAGAGTATGCCCAGCGAGAGCAGCGAAATGATTGGTCGTCGTCGGCCCCAGCGAAGTTTGCACCGATCACTGATGCTGCCCAGCAGCGGTGATACAAAGAATCCAATCAGTGGCGATAGCCCCCAGGCCATCGTCATGTGCTTGTGGTCGATGCCAATCTGGAGCAGAATCGGTGATACAAAACTCGTCTCGGCCGCATAGGCAAACTCAATGGCCATCGCGATGGCCGAGAGACGAAAGAGCTCAAAGCGTGTCTTGCGGCGAAATACATGGGAATAGTCCGCATCTTGGTCTCTGGCATGATTCTCTCGTGTCTTTAGCATGTACTTGATCATGGGATTCTTAGCCGAGGACAGCTGCGCAGCCTGCGATGAATCGGCCGTAACGCCCACCATTTTTATACTCTTTTCCTACGTAAAAGTTTCCAAATCAGCTAACGCTAGAATGAAATAGAACAAACAAAAGAATATAATGAAAACAATTCAGGCAAAGACATTGAACGCAATCTATGTTTGAGTCATAAAATGATCTGTTATTAATTGAGCTGCCTAGCGTATCGAAATGTGATCAAATTCAATTAAAATGAGCTTCGTTCTAACTTTGTGTTTAGCAACAATTTTCAACATATACTTTGAATCCGTAAATCAAAAGCAAATGCAAATACGAATTTGAATTTGAAACGTTTTGCTTATCGGTAGCTCCTTTGTTTTCAATAAAAGAAATTAAAATCTGAACCCGAACTCGAAAATTAAAGCAACAACAAAAGCAGCAAACAGAAAACAATAATAACAAAACCGAATCAAACAATTGGAGCAACAATTGATTGTCACAAGAGCACAGATCAAATATATAGAGCAAAATTTATTGCACCGCATTTAGTATTAAATAATAAAAATAGAACATATAAAATTATGTTTCGAGAGCCGAAGCTTTTATACACTTTGCAAAAAGATTGATTTAAACTTTGTTTGAACTCATGAGCTTAAGTTTATTAATCACTTTATCAATTGCAACTGTTTGTATAGTTTAAGCAATCAAAATATGAGATGACAGTCACTTATCTGATTCAATTAAGTAGATATATTCATGACTCACAATATAATTTCAAAATAATATATATTTAGTTTATCACTTGTTTATTTAATCTCCAGTTCATTCTCGTGTGTTTTAATTGATTAAAAGCTACCGCATTGAGTCTATTGAACTACAAGTTGACCATTGCGTGTTTCAAACTGAACTGAGCCCAAAACTGTGTTCAAATCTTGAGCATATCGCCAGTGACATTTCATTTACACATTAGTAATACAAAACATATAAAAAATAAAAAAAAGAACAAGTAAGAGAAGAGAAAAATAAAAATACAATAAATTATATGCTCCGAATGACCTCTCATTTCTATTGTTGCCCGACACTTTACACTAATTCGACTGATGTGGGTGGCTTTAGACCGACATCTGAACTATATACGTAAGATATAAGATATATATTTGTTGATCTACCCAAGTACGCTGATTTGGCCCTTTGCTCTTGCCCTTGCCCTTAAGAGATGCTTGCCTATGCATAAACATGAATTTAACTGTTTCGCTTACTGCTCACTGCTGACTGCTCACTACTGGCTGCTGACTAGGTCAATAATTTGTTTATACTTAATTTGAACACGAAACTTTAACAAATTTGTTAATATGCAAATGAAGCGGCTGCTGTTTAACATTAATTAGCAGAAGCCGATGGGGAAGTGTATTTCGATTTACTAAATTCATTTCAACTGGTTTTACTTTCAATCTTAACACATTTTTATTGTCATAGAATTTTATGAGTTATCTGCAATCTTTTGTTACGAATGGTTTTGTTTCTGGTTTCCAGTTAAGTCACGGCATTAATTGTAGGCACAAAATTTGTAATTGAAATTACCATAAAGTTTCACACGTATTTAATTTAATAATCCACTTAACTTCACTGCCGTTGTGTTATAATTAAGATGCTCATTTGTGAGCTTTGTAAATATGCATGAACGTGATACTTTTATGGTGGTGAGAATCTAATTGTTGGATTGTTCCGTTCGACAGGATGCTGAATGTAATGAGTACTGAGTACTGGATAAAATACTAATTACAGTTAGGAATGGAGCCTAAGCACGATGGGCATTAACTTTATTAGCCGTCATTAACTCACCTTTAGTTTCCGATCTTCACGCAAATTTGAGATTTTCTTTTATCACGATTACCCAATTAATATTCAGTTATTGTGCAATTATTTATTCTTTATGGCTATTATTAAGAAACTTTAGTTTTTCACTGCTTTTACTCACTTTCCGATTTAATTTGATTCTTTAGTGTCAATAAATTGTAATCCGTTAAAGTTCTTCGTTTGCACAAATTGTTAAACATAAAATAAATCTCGATTTTTTTGAACTTCAATTGTTTTTGCTTTTGCTGCTTGGAACGAGCGTGGGCGTGACACTTTCGGGTGGGCGGCGGTAGGGAATTCACTCTCATAACTTTACCCATGCAGTTGAAATTATACAAATTTTTATAGCTTAAATTGATTTGATTTGGTTTATTTTTCCTCTTTTATGCCAAGTTTGTTGACCAAACACGAAAGTCTTTTACTTAATTCTTTAGAATAGTTACTTTTTGTTATTTATCTTTTGGTATTTATTTTTGTAGATTTATTATTTAAGTTCGGTTAAAGTGTTGACATTGCCACAAGTCGAACGCAACGACAACTGTTTACCCGTTGGCCTGAACGCTGAGAAATTTTTGGCAAGACATGAAAATTGCTTTCGTTTGACAATTTGCGTAAATCGGCAAAATACGCAGACAACAGTCAACAGTCAACGACGCGACGGAGACTCAACAAACAATATCAATACACAACAAAATATGAAAAGAAAATGAAAATCTATAAAATTTTCTATTTTCCGCACAATGTTTGCGTCGTTTGTATTTTTTTATGGAGGTCTTTCCTTCTGGTTTACTGCGCGAATTGACGCTATTTTTGGCTTCCTGTTGGGCCTATCGATTTGAAATTGAAATTAAAAATTGGAAGTTGCCACGATCTTTGGATGATCTCTTTGCCTTGCAAATCTATGACTGAAGCAGTGACTGCTAGACGCACGTATTTATACACAGCATGCAGCACACGCACTCTCCGTTGTACACTGAGAGAAAATAAAGTGTGAATATTTCATTTAGAGCGTAACTGAATTGTGAGGTTGAGAGAAATATTATTGCTGATATTGTCCAGTTTCGTTGAGTGTAATATTAGCCAATTCTCTCACGCTCGCTCCCACTCTCTCTTCTCTCACTTTTTATTGCTCTTTCGTCTCGCTCAGCGGTTATCTCTTTCGTCTCACTCAGCGCTTTCCGATCACCTCCCTCGTCACATTATCGGCAGGGTGGCTTTCTTTGCTCTGTGTATGTGTGTTGTTGTTTTTCTTTGTCATTTGAATACCCTGTGTGCAAAATATACATAATAGGGCTTGCTAGACTTACATATGCTTTGTTGGTAAACAATTACATATTATTTATAAATTATATTAAAATAAAAAATGATTTGATCATGTAGAACATAGATTTACAGGGTATATTCTAGCCGACTACTCTCAAGCAATTATTATCTTTTGCCCACTTTATTTGCAAACTTCTATGTGTTGTTGATAAACCGCATTAGCATTTTATAACACAGCAAACTTAATGTCTTTGCAGACCATTTGATAAGTTTTAGTTTAAAACTCAAATTGTTATATATGTAGCCAGATATCGGTAGAGTCGCTGCGACCAAGCTGTTCTAGGGATCGCATTGAAAACGGGTTTCTCTGCAGCATCAAAGGAGGCAGTGACAAGTTTTCATGCGGCTGTCAAATACTAGAGACCAGTGGAAATATACTGAGTGAAACATAAGTATATGCCACATAACAATCAATTTGTCTGCCTCTGTCTACACTGTCGCACTGGAATATTTCTAACTTACCTTAACCAAATGATTGGGGAATTGGCTTAAGTTTGTGTTTATTTATAATTATATTTGTATTTATATTTATATTTGTACAAAGTGTATAATGCATAAAGGCTCAGTTATCTCAGTGCGAGGCACTTGAGTGCACTCGACAATCGAGTTAATAAATAAATAGTCAAGTGCCAATTATAGTAGACGCCTACGTGTTAACGAAGCTCTAATTATTTATCTTTCACATTAAGCTGGCATTGAAACTTCGTTCGTTCTATAAATTTTCAAATTTCAATCACAGATTTAACGCTTTTCCGGCCTGCAATGTAATTAATAAATTTCAAAGTATTTGCCAAAAGGATTCTCATCATTACGTTAATAATTGTATTTATTCTTGCCGTGAATCCTATTCAGCTCGATTTTGTAAATATTTGACGATTGGAAGTTTTTATTTGCATAAATTTTGGCAGAATTCATCAAAGTTATGATTGCATTTATCAACCTCTAAAATAATTTCACTTTCAGTAGATGTTTCCCATTTGAAATTTGAAGAGATATGAATAGATTCTAACTATTCTCTAGTCGTATGTGATTTAATGATTAGCAGTATCCAGGTGCCGATTAGTGTATTTGATTAAACAATCAGCACAAATTTGTGACTTTTTGCATATGCGATAAAAAGAGAAAAATAACAAATCGAGCGTGTGGTGAATAAAAATAAAAATTATGTAAAACCTGCGGTTGGGGCTTTAAAGCCAACATCGATATATGCCAAGTCATTGACTTGTCTAAGCATGATGACGACACGTTCACTCTTGCTCTCGTTGGGCCCCTTGTGGTTGTGGTCTCGGATGCTGGGGGTGTGTGAGTGAGTATCTGTGAGTGTTTTGGACCTCCAAAACAAGACTTTTTAAACCGGTAGGCGCATAATAAATATATGTGAAAAACAGTTTTTTTACGTTTAATTTTCCTACGACTGAATAATCAGCGCTGACAACCTTATCTCTGCAAACATACACCGAAACTACATGTATGTCTATCGCAAGACAAATCTTATTATCTTTTAGCGTCAAAGGCTGATAAGCCAAGTCACTTATTTACCTTACGCTGAAAAGTTAATCTAATTACTGACACCCCGCGTAGTTAATTGTTTGACAATCCGAAATAAAGTGTCACAATAGATAGCATTAAATGTATTTATAATTAAGCCGAGTACTTTAATTTATGACTACCATAAATAGCTGACTGATTTGGTAAAGGTGTACGTGACACAGCATAGCAGCGAGCTTGCTGTTGAGCACTAGATAATACGACAGCCAAAGAGTATGCTGAACTTTTTATCTGAACGCTATCTGCTGCAGTTATGATGCAATGATAGTGAAGGAAATAGAGAAAGATAGCTCTTATAACAACAAGCAAAACAAATTGACATTCCTTGTAAATATCGGTGAAGTTTTGAACTTAAAACTGACTTTAGTTATGGAAAACATTTGCTAGATGCAACTATAAATTTGCTGGGTAAATAGTGAACTGTCCCTAATTTTTTTGGCAGAACTTCTTTTAAGAAATTTGACATATTTAAAACTTTAAGTAAGTTTGCCAGACTTTCCACTCGACAGTTTCTCATCTCGGCAGAGACATTTATTTGGGTCTCAATCTGTTTTGGAAGTCCTCACACACTTTGCACATTGTTTTATTTGGATTTTGTTTTTGTAGTTGATGCTGTTGTTGTTGTTGATGCTGTTGATGGTGATGGTGTGCGCTGCTGCTTTTGCTATTTTGCTGTCCATTCTACCATCTTCATTTTGCAGTTTTCTTTGCGGCAGTTTAAAATTAATATGTCGACTCTCTGGACCTGCAAATGTCTTAATTAAAAGTTGTTTTTGACATTTGCTTTGGCAGCAAGAATGCTGCTGCCTGTTCCCAATCTAAATGCGGATGAGCTATGCACACTCTATAGTGTACACAGTACACTGTGCAACAAATTGTGTTTTTGAGTAGCACATACAATTGTCAGGCACAGGCAGCAGAGTTGACATTTCATTTGCTGCCGCAATCGTTGGGCAATATTACGCATACGCCGTGCGTCCCAACTAAAACATCACATTCGTTTTTTTAGGACCACTTTCCGCCTGTCATTTTACACTATTTGCGTTGTTGTGCAATTGCTGTGCTGTGTTTATTCTGCACTATTTGAGCGATTCATCAGCTGTAGATTTGCTCTCTCTGCTTATGCAAAAGTTTTTGCTGTTGTTGTCTGCGCGATTGCTGCTGCTGCTGTTGATAATGGCTTTTGACAAGCATGTGGTGGCTATTAAAGGTGCTAAAACTGCGACTGATGACTTGATATGTTCGCTTTGCCAAAGCGCCAAGAGACAATGGCCAATAAAAGGCAAAAAGATTTTTGCTCAAAGCCAAAAACTCGTTGGCGTCAGCAGCGAAATGCTTCCTTTATTGTAATCTGCATTTAAGTGGCTTTCTTTTGTCCTGACATTCCTGAACCACTGTGTGCGCTTTTTCTATCGCACCGTTTTCTACCTTTCAATTTTGCTCTCTATTCTTGACGGCGGCCAATGCAGCAATTTTTCGGGTAACTGCTGCTCGTTTGAAATGTTAATATGCAACTTTGATGCGATTGCCGTTGCCGGCAATTGCCAGACAATTTCATTTTCGTTATGCTTAAAGGACGAGATAAGAATTCTTGTGACACGACAGAGGGTATGGCAAATTTTAAGCGAGCTTAAAAAAAAGCTTAAATCAGCTCATAGTTTAGAAGTCTACAAAAAAAGTAAGCTTAACAATAATTTTTATTCTACATAATTAAGTTGTTAAAGAAAACGCAGGTAGAACAACACAGCCTGAGTTGCCTTACATTAGTGGATGTTAAGTTTTTGTAAGTGAGTGGAAAAATGCTTCTCAAGGCGACGTTGAGGGTCCCAGGAAATGGGCCAAGAGCCTTCAAAACCTGCGCTCAGTTGGTGGCAATGTAAGCGATTTACTTGCGGCACTCGGATTCGCAGTTGGACAAATTGATTGCCACGTCGACGCGTCCGAAATTTGGCGTACAATTTTCATACAATGTGCCCCACTCCACGACCGAGGGCAATTTCTTCTTTTTTCCACATGCATATTATAAATTTCTTTATGCAGTGCATGCAAATGGGGTAAACGTAAAAATTTGCATGCAAACTGCTGCAGTTACTAGCCCTCTTCTTTCTCACCCTTAACCTGCGTTTTCCACACCCACGAGCTGGGCAATTCAAGTGCAAATATGGTGGCATGCCGCACTTGAGTGCCACAGTATCAAGTTTTGTGCGCATGAAATGCAATTGTTGTGAATTGGCCAGAACTGCAGTGGCTTTAGCTGCGAGCGGACAGAGCCATAACCACTACAGTAACCGCCCCGTTATTGCCACCGCAGACAGCAAATATCAATTGGCATAGGTCTGATGCACATATGAAGATATAGATGTGAATTTATTAAACTAACGAGCTTGGCATCCAAAAATTTTAGATCCATCGGCTATCAGCGTTGGCTGTGTTTGATTGTTTGTTGACCATAAAAAACATATTATTTTTATCTATAGCACAGTCCGATTAAGGTTTAAATTTTCATAACTGACTGATAGCGTTTATGGCCTTTTTGTGCCTGTCTATCAAAGCTCATTTGGTTTTCCAGCAGATTATACAACTAAAAATAAAGAAAAAGATGGCACTGATAAGGCAAAGACCGCAAATGCAAATCAGCTTAAATCTTTTTATAATTTTATTTAGCTTGTTAGCAAGTTAGCTCTTAAAACTGCAGGGGAAGAAGCCGATGAATGCAGATTATAAGTTAGTTTAGACTCCAAATAACACAATAAGTTTTCTGAAATTATATTTTAAGAATTTAAAAGAAGCACTTCTGTTTGGCTCATTTATTTGGTTAGTATATTTAAAAATAAACGTTGCCGACGACAGCCGTCGCTTATATTGTATTATTTGAGTTTTAAGCACCCACATCTAGTTAGAATCTTAAAATAGTTGTGGCAAACGCATGAACGTTTCGTCTAAACAAAAATATCATTTGCTGTGAGAGTGGAGTCGGAGTCCTGCAGTTGGTTTTGTGACGACAGGCGACAGCTGCTTTGTTCAACCTTTTGTGTGCTTGTTATTGTTTGTGACAGTGGAGAGTGAAGTCAAAAGCTGAGGCTTAGTCGCAGTGGCAATAATAGGTGCAGCTGCAACAAAGCCATCAAGAGTGATAAGTTTACTGACTAAATGCAGCAAAAACAACAACTAAGAACTGTAAACTGTAAACTGTGTGGTAACAGCTGGAACTGCTCTCTGTATGCAGTTGGCAAGGCAAGTACATGGTCAGGTCACAAAACGTTGATTGGCCTGTGCCGGAAAAAGAAGTTATAACCATTAAGGCGGAAACGGATGTGGCACAGACGTTTCCGCTGCTATCACTCTCTCTATCTCTCTTTCTCTGGCTAGCACACAAAATTCCCATTCACATGCAATTCACACTCAGTTGCAAATAAAAAAAGAAACCGTTGCATACTTTTGAGCTGCCGTCCTGCCTGCCTGCCTGCCTGTCAAATAGCAGCGAGAGTTTTGCATTGCAATTGCGAGTCAAATCAAGTCGAGTTCAGTTGAGTTAAGTTGGGTGCGGAAACTGCTGAGAAGCTCAGCGTTTAGCGGTTTAGTTCTGTGGCTTGTGTTGGTGTGTTTGTGTGCATGTGAGTATTGTGTGTGTGTGTATTTGTTCATCGAGCTGAGAATGTTCAATGCTGCACAGCATTTGTTCCACTTGCCTTGCCTTTTAATTGAATATGTTGTTGCACTCGTATTTTATACGCTTATGTGGCTTTCTTGCAACAATGTTGCTGTTGCCAATTAACAGCTGGGCCATAAAAATGCTTACATTATACGCTCGCATTCGCTGCCAGAGCTTGAAGCTTTCCAGCTGCCAAAATTCAGAGACGCTTTGGACTCGCTTTAAAATTAATTGGAATTTAATATCAATACTTTGCAGGCAAAGTTTTGAATAAACTTAAAATATATATGTTAAATTAATCACAATATTATTATATCAAATTTAAATAAAAATGAACAATTAAATTATATAAAGAGCACTTTAAATGTGTGGAATATTTTGCATTTAATTTGCGTTGCAAGTTGCACGTTTGACTTGCGCATGGTTGACACACAATCTATGTGTTTGTGTGCACATCTGTGTATGTGTGTGTGCGTGTTGTTGCAATGGGGGGTTGGGTGCTTAAAAGTTTTGTTCCTTTGCCTAAAGCAACAGACACACACACACACACACACACACACACATATACACATACACAAAAGAGAGAGGGGGCGCCTATGAAAACTAATAAAGCGTGCAACGTGCTTATTTGAAAACATTGACAGCCCTGGCAGCAGGCAGCAGCCAGCAGAGCAGGTAATGCCACAGAGGAGCCCTGGAGGCATAACAACTTTGGCAAGACATTAAAATAACTGCAAGTTTGGGAATGAAAATGAGGGAGCTTCGCTTTTGTTCCCCAACGGCGGGAAATGCCAACAAAAGTTTTGTTATACTCTGTAAAGGGGCAATCATTGGAGAGGAGTATCCTCGCGTTGAGCATTCATTTCATTCAATATTTTTGTCTCGCTTTGCTTAAAATTGCAACAATCAACATAAAATTGCTTTCATTGGCAGACAAATTAGATCCGAGTCGCTGCAGCTGCAAACTGCAAACAGCATCGGAGTGGAGACTGAATTTAAGTTTTGGTTTGAGTTTAGTTGTGAGCTGCCAGCAAAAGTTCTCGTCTTCCTTTTTTGGCTGTAGTATCATCTATGCTCATCCAAAACTTGTGTGTGAGTGTGTTTTTTTCTGTACTTGCTTTTCTCTTTTTGCCTTTATTATTTTGGCAGTTGCTGCTGGAATTTATGGACTGAGCAAACTGTTGCCAAAAAGCGACATTTATGCCGTTTGAGATAATTGCATTTTATTGCCTTTTATACACTGCGCGACGAAGATGATGATGACGCTGATGCTGATGTTGAAGCTAAGGCTGAGCCAATGCTGATGAGAAGAACGAGAAGAGAGAGAGAGAGAGAGTGGAGAAGTCTAGTTGGAATCAGGACAAGCACTACTACAGTTAATGTCCTTAAAGTGCAGCAGACGCTTGTTTAATGTTTAATGTGTCGTACTCGTATTTCTGCTTGCGCTTTTATGGCCACTAAACTCCACCGACTAAGGGCGTGAAATTGTTTAAACTTTTCCAGCAGCAGCAGCAGACGACTGAGCAGAGCCAAAACTTTACTTGCAACTCTTGTGAGGTAAAAGCAGCCGACAAAGTTGCCACTGGACAAGCCAAAAGCGGAGTCCTTTGCGTCCAGCGGGTACTGTGTGTACTGCGGGTCTTGTAAGTCCTTCAAGTCCTGGCAAATGTATACACACTTTATGTTGATTGTATATAATGTTTAGGCAACTTGCTCGCCCGACTATCGTTAATAAAAATAAACAATAAACAACTGCAAATCTGTCGGATATTTAACAAAATTTCTGTAAACTCGAAAAGTAAAAACTTCTGATTCTTCTTCTTTTCCTTTATTGCTTTAAGATATTTTGTATGCTATGCTTTATAGCAAATAGTTTGTATAAATGCAAGTTTTCTTTTGACAACATTTCTGTTCAAATTCATAACTTGTAAACTTTTGTCGACATTTTGAATGGAATTCGGACATCAAGACAAGCAATTTAAAGTATTAAATTAATTAAAATACATATATTCTATTAATTTAAGGGATTAAGCTTAGTAGCCCATGGTGTGCAGTTAACTTATTTATCGCTTTATTAACATCTGTGTGCATTAATTACGATACATACTTTAACATACATAAGAAATTGATGAGAATGTCCACATTGAATTTGCCACAAACACTGTAGCAAGCTGCAAATGTCAGAATGTAGTTATCTTATATAAATGCCATAATTAGTTACCGAATGCATTGGGGGCCAGCAGATATGACAAACCATATCAATTGGGCAGGCAGAGTGACAGGGCGCAGGGGAAGCAGGTGGACAGGACTGAGACAAAGACATGTGCACATATAGACAGATTGCCAGATAGCCAGACTGATTTTCAATTGAACCAAATGCACTCAAGTTGCGGCTGTTCGTCTCAAGACGTTGTTGGGCAGCTTTGGCCATGTCCTGACAGTAGGACATGCATTGTCTCATTTGTATTAGCCATATAGACCAACTGTCCGAGTCTCAGATTCGTGTCTGAGATCTCAGATCTTAGTCTCAGTCCCAGTCCCAGTCCCAGTCAGTTTTGAATTAATAACGAATTTGAAACTTAGACAGCTCTAAACAGGTCGTCCTTACACATACTGTGTATACATTTTGTAAGATAATTGCACATTATAGATTAAGGCATTCATAGTTAAGGCCAAAATATAATTTTATGTATATAGATATCTACGTATATCTGCAACTGCTAATGAGTTGGCAATTGTCTGCGGCACGTGCATGTGATATCATAAAATTCTTTTTCTTTTAGCCACTTCTAATTAGCTGCAGTCACTTGCAATCTTTGAGGCAGCGGATCTCTGCTACGTGACACAAAAGGCTTTGCCACAAACTCCTTTGATTGCGGGCATGAAAATGACTTTTTACTTATTTTGAAGGAAACAAACAGGAAAAAAGCGAAGAAAATTGCATGTGTGAGTAAAATGTTAATAAGCTCGTGGAGCTGAGGAAATCTTTTAAAAGCAATTAAAGTTAGCATATAAAATGCACTATTTTCATACGAAATGAGTTAATATGAATTAAGTTTCATTCATTTATCGTGGCCACGAGTATTTCAAAGCATATTAAGGAAATATTTCTATTATTTGCAGGTACTTGAGTAAATTTAAAATCAAGACAAACAACTTAATCTAAAAAATTGTGAATTAAAAGCATGCGCTTGGCACTTGAGACACGTGTCCTTTGGTCTGGCTTTAGATCATTGCATTGTCATAGCAGCACAAGTGGCCACAAGGACAGCGGCTTGAGCCTCTTGTAAATGTTAACAACAACAACAACAACCAGAACACTAACAACAATCAGAGCAAAAACGAGGAAGACAGAACAGATTTTCTACGCCTTTGCTCAACTGAAATGAAGCCGAGGACTTTCAAGTGGCTACGGAGCTTAAAGTCCCTGCTTAGGTGTCGAGAGGGAGCGGAAACGAAAACGGGGACAGGGCAAAGAGGCCGTCGGTCGTTTAACAATACCCAGAGAGGTCCTTTGTAGCGTCCTCCATTGTGTATATTTCATTCCATTTTATTTGCACTGACCAAAGCCAAGGTACTTTTATGTGCCGTGCGATAATTATCAAACAATAAAAACAATAAACTGCGATGACACCATAAAAGCGCAAAAGGATGCCGCCCTCAACCCTCTAAGAAGTCCTACCCATCTTCTCTTAAGGACCCTTTCTCAAGGCTGCCAAGGTGCGCCAAAGTTTTATCTCTTGCATTGCGCTTTCTTCTGTTTTCTGTCTTTCATTTTTTCGTTTTGGTTTTCTTTTTTAATGCTTATAAGGGTTTACATTGAAAACTGTGACCAGCAGAAGCAGAACCAGTTGCAGGACAACATCAAAAGGAGCATCAGTGAGGCTGTGAGCAGTGAGGCCAGGACCTGTGGCAGGAGCTGAGCCAAAGTCTCGCCAAGTGCACTTTGTAAGTAAGTACAAGGAGCACAGCTGTAAAAAACCGGAATCGTAAAAGAATAGAAGATGAGAAAAACAGGGAAAGGGCAATGATGAAATAAAAAAAATAAAAAAGGAGGAGAAAAGAATAAAAACGTGGAAATGGAAGTAGATGTGGAAAATGCAAAAAGGGTTGACTGAGCGATAAGCTGAATTTATTTGTCTGCGGGTATTGACAAGCGCAGACATCCTGGCAGCCATATCCTGGTAGTTGAAGCCGTCCGTCCTGGGACCTGCTGTCACATAGCCCGGTAATGGCATTTTGGAGTGAACTGACTCATCACAGGGTAAACTTGGCCTACTATTGGCCACTGCCACTGATTAGCGAGCAAAAAAGCCAGAACACCACTTAAAATTCAAACAGCACATCGATAATTTATTATGCAACTCTATGTTGCTTTGCTGTGCGAATGAATGAACCTTTCGCCTAAGCATTTCGTGCCAATA
Source organism: Drosophila nigrodunni (assembly GCA_020829145.1). Lineage (NCBI taxonomy): Eukaryota > Metazoa > Arthropoda > Insecta > Diptera > Drosophilidae > Drosophila > Drosophila nigrodunni. The sequence continues at coordinate 7,123,461 of JACVCZ010000007.1, read as the reverse complement.
AAAGATTTACGCTCTCTGAATTTCAAATGGCAAAATAGAAAGGCATTCAATACACCTGGGAATTTTGTTAATTACGCCGAATAAATGCAGGAAACGCCGAATAGTCCACTTGGGAGGCTGTCTATCTATCGACAAGCAGAGCGAGAGCGAGAGCGAGAACGATATAGAGGCCAATGCCACGCCCACAATAGCTCATAACTCAAATTGAAAAGAGAAAGAGGCGGAGGACACGAAGCTGATAAAAATTCCTCAAAAATCATAAGAATTTTTACGAGCAAACATAAAAGAAAATAATGACACTAAATTCGAATGCTCAAAAGGCATATTTCGATTCCATTTCAATCATAATATTCTGCAATTTGGCATCGTAAATGTTGCTTTTAATTATTTTGTTTTCCATCGATATGAAAGGAAATCCATAGAGCTCTTAAACTTTGGTTCTTGGAACTGAAAGCTGTCTTTAAGTGAGTTTTGTGGGATTTAAGAATACCCCTACTGATTTAATAATTATAAAACATCATATATGAAAATTCCTTTTGTGCGTTATTAAAAAATTCTTTAGCTTTTATCGGCACCTGATCCACTCGACTCAAACCCAGCACTCAATTCCCGACTATGGCCAAAAGCCCGTACGCATACAGAAATCAATCAGGCGGCACAATACGGGCGGAGCCAGAGCGATAAGTTCCACAACCCACAGAGCCACCCTCACAATATCCAACCTCCATCCCTCCGAAGTGCCCCCACTTTCAAAATGACTTGGCGAATCGGTGTTTAATGGTGCGTGAAACGTGAAACACTTTAGCCATCGTCGACAATCGGGGGCATTGGCTTTTTAAACTAAGAAGCTTGAGAAAGCTCACATGTAAATGGCTAAGAGAGAGGCTTAGACTGGTTTGAGACTTGGCTCTAACATTTTACTTGTTACTTTCCACTTCTTTCATTTTGCTGAACCTTTCAATGGGTGAGCCTTGAATTATGCATTTTAATTTTGGGCCGGGACGTCAAAGCGAACGCCGTGGTACATTTATTACCGGCTTTGGCTATTTTCAACACTTTAATTTAAGTTTAGCGCAGTGCATTTCCTTGGCCATTTCGTCTTTTGGCCTTGCGTGCCCAGCCAACTTGTACTCACACAATGGCGCCCAAGATGGCCGACCAGCTGCCAGTATGTGTGTGAATATGTCTGTGTGTGTGTGTATGTGTGTGTGTGTGTGTATGGGGGTGAGTGTGCGTCTGCGGGCGTAATGGACATGTTAGAAGATTGTGAAAATGATATATGACTTTTTCATTTCCTTAATAAAATTAACTTTGCCTTTGCTTTCCTTTGCTTTCCTTTGCTTGCCGCTTGCCACATGCCACTCGCCACTTGCCCTTTACCCCCTCCTTGCCCCCCTGCCCCCTGCCACTTGCCGTGTTGCCGCCTGTCTTTACATAATGTGCGCCAAATTGCGTTGATTTTTGATGTGTTAACAATTCATTTTAGCTCATTAGTCAGCAGGTCAGCATGCTGCCCGTCTATATATCATTATCTCGATCGCACATGTATCCGGTGCAGACTTTAATAGAGCTACCAACCTTAAAGACGATACAACAAATTGATAAATCCGAAAACGAGAAATCCAATAAATATATAACAAAGTCTTTGAGGCAATTTCTCGTTCAGTTGCAGAGAAATAAAGAAATATTTATTAAATTTCTAGCTGCACTTTGGCGCACAAAATGCATTTGGAGTTTTGTTAGTTTGACACACTGTGCAGACACACTGTGCTATAAAAAAGCAGCCATTTATTTAATTGAAAATTGTCTTTGCTGTCAGCAGCAGTGAAGCTGCTGGTAACCCTGGCAGCAAGTTTAGCGGCAAAAGCTCAAGTGGCTGACAGAAGTAGTGAAAGGGGCGTGGCTTAGACAGCGGGGGGGGCGGCAGCTGGTGCACTTGAGCTGCATTTTTCAGCCCGTTGCTGGCAAATGAAGTTGAGTGTTGCAAGGATGTCTTGACAGAACTGCAGCTATTAGTTGTTTATATGCATGTGGCAAGAACAGATAGACAGAGAAAGAAAGGAGGTGAGTGAGAGAGAGGATAGTGAGAGAGAGTGGGGAAGGGGGGTGTGAAGGTGAGCTACACGTGGCTGGTTTATTATGCCCGGAAGTAATCATAAATTCCACACACATACTATGCCAGTCAGTCACTCAGTCACTGAGTCACTCGCTCAGACTCCCTGTCTCTTTGTCTGTCTGCTGGGAGGGCGTTAGGATAGTTACCTTTTATGCACGGCAGTGACAGTGCGTGGGTGTCGTTTGCTGCCGCATCGTGTTCCTAATTTATGACCAGGGAATTGAAAGTGATAGAGCTGAAAGCAGCAGTTGTCGGCCAGACAGATGGACTGCTGGGCATCTGGAGGGTAGTACGGGGTGGACAACTGGTTGGATGGACAGCAACTATATCCTGGACAGTTGCAGAAAGTGCGCAGCTTGACAACCGAAGACAGTAACAAATTAGCCTAGTGCGTGGCTTCACTCGTCCACAATTTGCATAATGAGTCTTTGACAAAGATGTGTGTGCATGTGTGTGTGTGTGACAAGTCGAGACGTCAGTTGGATAGACGCTGCTGCGTATGCACACAAACTACTCGGATTTCACCAGCAAACGGGCAATAAAACGCAACCGACACGTGTCCAAAATTAAGTGTCACAAACGACACCGACACTGAGATCTGAGATCTAAGGGAACAAAGCCTACAAATGCATAGCTCTAAAAATGAAACTCGACATAAAACTCGAAATGAAACTCTCTCCTGGCACTCGTTTTGTTTGGCCCAGAAAAGAGGAAGTGCGACAGGAAGTGTGTGCAATCAAATGTTGCTTTTGCTTTCAACTTCTGTAGTTTTTCTCGTCTTTCCTTTATTGATGTCGTTTGAAGGTCCCTTAACTTTTCTGTGCTCATAAAAGAAAAAGTAGTAAAACCGCGAAAAGCTAAATTGTATTCCATAGTTGGGTTTAAATTCAGTTTGACCTGCTTTTGCGTCAGCCCTGTCAAAAGCATTAAAAGTAGTCCGGATAACTGTTTGAGAATGTTGCAAATAAATTTCGATTTAATATTCAGTTTGGCAAACAAATGCGTTGCGATGCGTATACAATTCAATGTTTTGTAAGTTATTTGCTGTAGAAATATTTGAACATTCGGTTCATTATTGAGGCAGTCAGTGCGTATACGTAATTTACTAAAAGCAGCCACAGCTTAAATTGATCAAATTTCTCAATTTAGGCAGAGCAGAAACGCACAGACACACACACACACACACATAACCATGCAGAACTACTGATGATATCAGGCTTAATTTCACACATTAATTTCTGAGAGGGTCGAAAATGGTTGGCTGACCTAATATCTCACTTCTGCTGCTGCTGCTGCCGTCGAAGAGGAAGCCAAAGCCGAAGGCATTTTTTGGCTATGAATTTGTTTGGTAGCTGGATTGGCTGTTCGCCAGATTTTAGCTTTTGCCTACCGATGATACCGTATAATCATTTGGCAATCACAAACAACTTGTTTGCCGACTGTGCAGCTATCGAAAAAACCAATTATTGACCCAACTAACATGACCACGCAACGTGCAAACAATTGCGTTTGTGGTCATGTTTCTGGTTTCTAGCCAATGCAGGAGCTGCTGCTTTTGATTTAGCCACATCTACATCTATACCTACAGCTACAACTGTAGATGGAGCTACAGTTTTAGCTGGCAGGAAAATGTGTTACCCATGTTCAGTTTATTTATTTATATGGCCAAAGAAACTTGGCAAACAATGTGCCACATTTGCTCATTTTGCTCATTTGGTTTGTCAATACTTTGCACATTGTTCAGCACCCACTGCTGACTGAGATAGAGTGAGAGTGAGAGAAGCGGAGTGGAAGTGAGATGGAGAGTGGTACAAATCTTCTGCTACATTGCCATAAATTTTACAGAGTGCCAAAACTTTTTGACATGTGTTTGCTGTACGTTTGTTTGCCTCTCTGTGTTTTTTGTACAATACGTTTAATAATTTAAATTATTTAGCCAAAATTGTCAAGTTTTTAATGCTTTACAAATCCAACTGACAGTCGGGCTAAAAAAAAATGTGTTCACCCCAAAAGTTTAGACAAGGTGCAGATGCCACATAACTCAGGCGTCTGCTAATTCACAGAGTTATTCTTTAGCTCTTGCATTCAGCTTGAAAAGCTCCAAAAGTAATTGCGCTGATTGACCTCACGGCCGCAACTGTGGCTGCAACAATTTTCCTATCTTCCCACATTTCTTCCTTTTCTCTACTTTCGTTCTCCACTGTTTGCCACAATGCCGCAGTCAAATCCGCGTTTGAATGATTTCTGTTGTCCTGGTTCAAAGCCTCAAGCATTTAGTTGGCCTTGTCAGTCAATCAGTTTTTACCAGAGAAGGAGTAACAGTTAATGTTGAAGTGGTAAAGCCACAGCTTTTAAGGACTTAAATGATGTAGAAGCATATTTTTGTGGTTTATATTCAAGTGGTCGGCTCGCAGTTCCTATGGTGCTAAACTTTAATCAATTAAAGTATTTAAATTAGCGAATTTCGGTTTATATATTTACTCAAAGCATACTTAATGTTTATTTTAATTATATTTGAATTGCTTTGACTTTAATAAGCGCACATCAAACGCAATAAATATCAAATTGTAAATTTCGGAAATTCTTATTGTATGCGTAGAATTAAGCCTATACACACACACACACACACACAAACACACGTCACACATCTTTTTGAATCTCAACTCGTTCTATTCCTGGTTAATTATAAACAAATATAAACAGCTGAAAGTCAAGACAATATCAACGCTTACAAATTGGCTCTAAGGCTCAACTTGACTTAAAGGCAATTAGCTTAAGCAATCCGTACAGTTAAGGCTTATATTTTACTTGACTCTGACTTATTACTTTATTATCATTAAAATGCGGCGAATCTCCGGAGGGTAAAAGCTAAAAGTTCTTAAGTTTTTCAGCCCACAAACAGACAAACAAAACTAAAATTTTGTGGGCGTATAGAAAGAAAGAAAAAATTGTCAACAGCTTCAATTTGGCTTAATGTCATCAAAAAGCAGTCACTTAATTATGCAGCCAGGCAGACACATCCCCCACAAACATACACGCACACCCACACCCACACACACCCACACACACACATTTATTTAGATACTCTTTTTGTTCAGGCATTTTATGACTACTTGAAAATTCAAAAGTTTTGCGAAAATTAAAGTTAGCGCGTTCGTGTAGAAAAGTTGAGACAAGAGAAGCAAAAAAAAAGTCCGTGTGGGATGTGCAAAGGGCAAAGAGGCAAAGGGAAACAATGTATTAACTTTTTAGTTTTTCTGCTTTAATCCTATTAAAAATGAATGGAAAATTTATTAATTAAATCGTTAATAAATATTGAATTTGACGTGAGCTTCTCGCTTTTCGCTGTTCGGCTATTAAAACGCATTGCCACGTACCACGCAGCGTATGCGTTATAAAATTGAGCAGTTAATTTAACCAGCACTTGATGCTGATTTTAAAGCGTTTCACATCCATTCACTGATATGCAAAACTGGCTACCGTTCATTGTGGTTTTAATAAGCACATTAAATAATTCTTTTTACTGAATGCGCATGTTAATTTTAAAGTATATTCTGTAATAAACAGACGTCGCAGGTCCTGATAGACTTTATGAAAGAAAATTAATTCCTTTACAGGATATGTGTGCAACGACTACTGGTAGTGTTGTTTTGTTATTTGCTGCTTCACATCAAGTTGAGTAGGTTATAAACTGAAACCAATTAAAAATATAAAAGCGGGTCACACAGTCTTAATTACTGGTAGCATAATGATGTAAGTGATAGGCAAACAGGATTCACACACTCAAGTTAGCAGGGCTATCTCTGGGACTGTGCTCCTTTCTCCCTCTATCCATCCATCTCTCTCCCTATCTTTGTGTTTCTGTTGCGTTCCTGCAGCACGAAGGCGAATTGTGCTAAGTGCATTACACAATGCTCCAAATAACTTTATGTACACATCATTAGGTGTCTTGTCAACAGCAATCAGTGTCCTTTGTTAACAACATACGCACTAAAAGCAAATACTACTTGCCTTGGCACCAATACCATTTCCCCCCTAGCTCTACCCCATCAGCTCCTACTCTTCCCTTCCAATAGCTACTACCATCACACACGTGGCACGCAAATTGAGTTAGTCGCACAACGAAGCCGCTTAAATTTACTGTTAATTTTGTTAGTGAACACATTAATGACATGATGAAATATGGTTGGAAATGTAAATGGGAATGGTGTGACAAAAGCCTAAACCGAGCTGAAACCAAACTTAAACCAAAGTACGCAATTCAATAACGTTGCAAAGTCTGTTCATGCAACTAGCTGGCTGTCAGCTCTGATGCAACATCTGTGTGCCACTAATTAATTGCGACATCTTAAATTAAACCTATAGTTTAATAACATTTATCAAGAGATAGACTTAGAAATATGTTGAATAAGTGCTTTCGCGACTTAAAGTCTTCGAACCTTGGTGCATAAATAATAGAGGTGCTAGAGGGCTGTCAGAAGAGAATGCAGGCAACCGGACATTGAAGATGCCAGTTCACTGAAGTATATACATTTCAAATTTTACCAAAAAGTTGCATGTCAATTAACTACAAACTCAACATGCAAGGCGTGTTCGGAAAGGATGAGAAGCTAAATGATTTCAAGAACGAATACTAAGTGCCCTAAAAAACATCTGACTTACGCTTTGGAAAAAAGTATTTGAGTTTTTATTTAAAATTAAATTTTTGAAGGAAGCTTTAGTCAATTTTCCCTACTACTTCTTAAAATCAAAGCTTCTGAATGTATCTGAAAAGTGTAATTAAAACTGATTTGATTTTCAAGCAACTATTTCATATACTGCTAACCGACTATATTTTCAACAGTATAAACTATAGTTTCTTTTCTTTGGTAAGTGTATGTGGGCAATAACGTAAACTTGGCAGAAACCCATCAGGCCAGTTGCACAAAACTTTTGTCAATTAAAATATGAAAAATACGCCAGGCATTCAACAAAACCAAGCGGAGAAAGAGACGGGTTGTAAGTGAAGGAAAGAGAAAGCGAGGGAGTCCGAGTGGCAGCTTCAACTAATAAAAGTTTTGCAGGCGAAAGACGCAAAAGGACATTGCAAGTAATATATTTTTTGGCTATATATTTGGGGAACTTGGCAACAGGCAACGGCCAATGCAACTGTTGCCCGCAATAGAGAAAGACAGCAACAGAGTGCGAGTGAAACTTGATGGGAGAAAGAGTCTGGGAACTGGGAGAATTTTTGCATGCACCCCGACCAGAGTGGACGAAACTTTTGTAATTAATAAATTATTTATGAAGAATAAATGAAAAGGAGAAGCTGCCAGCTAGGACAACCAACTGCAATTCACTTCATTTTAAATAATGAAAAATTACTTTGGCTCTTGCCAGCGTCATAAATAAACAGTCAATAGACGACTCAAAAGAAAAAAGAAACTGCCTGAAAAAAATGAAATAAAAGTGAGGAAAAGAAAAGAGAAATGATATTTCTTTTAAAATGGGAAAATGGAAAGCAAAACCAAATACAAAATAAGTATGAATACAAACAGAGTGCGAACATTTGCCGACTTCTAATCAAAGCTTCATTTTTTTGTTTTGTTTTGTGTTTTATGTTTTCCAATGATCCAGAACGTCCATCACTTGTCCATGTGGAATTGGATTCCCCATGGATTTCAAAACACTAATTCTAATTCCGGTTGCGGCTCTGTTTCTTGGGATATGCTCCAAGGCACAAATTAATAACAAAAACCAAATAAAAAATACAAAAATACATTATATACGATTGCTAAAAACACGCGAGAGCGATTGTCGATTTTCGGCATTTGAATTGATTGAATGTGGGCGATTGAATCAATTTCGAGAAATTTATTGCATGCCACACAATGGATTTGCGGTAAATTGAACTTTCAATTGATTGACATTAAAAATACTATATAAAAAATAAAAAAGAAACGTGCGAGTGAACAATTCATAGAATTTTTTATGCGGCCACAACGAGCCATTTATGCCAACTCTAGCTACAACATACCCTGTATTATATTTCATAATTGCTTTTGGCAGATACTCGCATGACAATGCAGTGGATAACTGTTTTTCTGCTTTGCTTTTGTGCATGCACTCAACTGTTATAAGATACGAGTTCCGTTTGTTTCTCTTCCACTAATGACGTCATCATAATTGCCTTTGTTGCTGACGACTGTAAACTGTAAGCTGGAAACTGTTAACTGTAAACGAAACGAGTACCTGAGCACATCATTGTTGTTGTAGATAAACGCTGTCGCCGTTTAACGTAGGACATGTAATTGCCATAACAGAGCACAGACAATGCATTGTGCTTTAAGTTATGTTCTCGTTTGGCTCAGAAAACGAAAGTATCATATACGACAATGGTTTATAGAGTAACGTACTCGTACTCACAAGTAGATACTGCCAAAAAAAAACACAAAAAACAAAATGAACGAAAACAAACTCGGCCACAATAAAAAAATAAAAAAAAGAGAGCCAACTGTCGCATAAAAGTCAAAAAGTGTTGCCAAGGCACAAAATGGACGACTGTGCGTGAAATTAAATGTCAGCAGGACATTGAAAGCGAACTGCCTTTGGCGCTGGCCAGACACCAGCTTTGGCTTTGGCCATATCTGCTCTCTTTTTTGGCCATGGCTTTTTGCTTTGCCAACATTTTTATGCAGCATACAATTCACGCACAATTATTTTGCAACGACAAAAGTCATTAAGGTTGCTGCTTCTTTTTGTTGTTGTTGATTTCCGTAGCAGTTTTTTGCATTACTTGCCGCCAACAACTGTTACTATGCGTATTTAATGTTGCATGCAACAAAGTGCTGTACAAGTTTTCAAAAAATTACTAACGAAATCAATAAACAATAGCTTCAAATGAGCAGAATTTTAGTTACATTTCTGGTCCGCTTTAAGCCTGGTTTTATTGGGAAGTATCTGCCGCTGGTTCATGTTTGTGACACATTATTCCCAGCGCCTATTAAGTTCTGACAACGACTTTTGATTTCCCTGAGGCGTACTACTTGCAACAATTTACACAACATACTCTACTTCAAATTGTATTTATCTAATTTTGTAGCAAACATGCAAAGAGCTGCAACAGAATGATAAGTCTTAAAATGCAACAAAGAATTCTTAAATACTTGTTCTTGGGTTGGATTTGTTTTTGATGCCTTTATAATTTCCCCAGACGACAAGACAGATCAGCGGCTTGTGATTGATTAGCAGCTACCCTGTAAACTACAAGAAAAGGCAGTCAACAGAATTTGTGGACTTTTCATGGAACTGAAATTGATATTGATTTCTATGTCCTTGTTTGAAAAACTATTCAATAGTAAATCCGTGAATACAGAAATTTCAACTTTTTGCATATTCCAATGTTTCATTTTAATATTGTAGTAGTTTCAATGCCGTTGCACTCGGCCTTGTTGAGAGTTTGCTTTTCATTTCAACTGAAAATCCACTTTGCAAACGTGTGCGAACAAGTTCCTGTTTCCTGCAACTATTGCCAGGGCCACGAATATTGTTGCTGCACTTGTTTAACAATGAAAAAAAAAAAGAAAATAGAAAAAATACAACTGCCATGAGGCATTGCAAATTGTTTGACACCCTTGGACAATCATGGATACGCAGTTATTGTACATGCAAAATATAGAGCATACTTTTCAGCGCTTAGTAGTGGAATAATTGCCAACATTTTCTGATTTATTTTCAATGTTTCAATGTAATGTAACAACTTTTAATCCTGATTTAACTTGCCCATACACTTTATTTCTGCACTGACTTCCCTGAAGTCTGTAGCTGATTTCAAAGACCCTGTAATATCGATTGCACACCTACGAGGAAACCACCCACGAATGGCTCCTTTGCGCTTATCCTTGCCGTTCTCGTCCAGTTTATTGAGTATACGCTCTCCATACAACCAGTGATTGCGAGTGCGAGTCACCCTGATGAGATCGTTGGGTTCAAGGCAAATACGTGGATCATCGGCGCAAGGAAACTGAATGGTTACCATCCAACCCTGTGACAGGATGGGCAGCCAATGTCCTGTGGCTTTTCGAACGCACTTAAAGGTACGACTTCGTTGGCGCTTGTCAATCTTTTGGGCTAGTTGTTCCCTAGTTAACGTGTACTGATCACAGCCCTTGCAAACTGGCCACTCAATGCCCCAGCCATGGTTCTGAGAGTCCGTGTTGAAAACCTGTCCCAGATTGGAGTACCAGCCAATGTTGTAGGGAAAGACGAATGGTTTTAGCTGACGTTTCGATCTGCTACGACGATTATCCGCCTTCTCCACAATCCACTTCTCAATACTTGTCCTATTCTTCACAATGCAAATAATTTGAATGATTAGCAGCTTCAGCACACAAAGCACAATCACCAATGCCAAACCAAATGTAAGCAAACAGAATAACAGACCTTCGAATGAGATGCTTCTGATATTTCCAGACTCTAGTTTCTCGACAAAGTAGTAAAATCCACCAAGAAAGAGCACCACAGAGGCATGCAAGTTGCTCAACATGTAGAAGAATATAAAGTAAACAAAATAAGCTTGATTGGCCCAACCCACGCAGTTATTGATCCATGGACAGTGATGATCCATCTTCTTTACACAGCGATCACACTGCCGACAATGATGCGATCGAGGTGCCTTAAACCCTTCACATTTCTGGCAGTACTGCATAAATTTGGACTCCCTGTTGTGCACTGGTTGCCAGTTCCGGGGCAGAAGTCCAGGACCTATCATTATGGCCATCACAAAGTTGTACATGGCCAAAAGGTTGAGCAGCAAAAAGAGACCAAAGTGTGCACAGGTAGTGACTGAGGTGTAATTGGGCCACCACGCCCGTGTCGTTATGATAATGCCCAAGGTGGATCCTATAACCAGGAAAGGACCCCAGTGCAGAAATCTCTTCAGTTCGTTTTGATCTTCGGACATTTTTTCGTGTGTGTTGAAATTTTTGATAACTTATTAGGGACTACTTTGGTGTAAACTTAATATTCATGACCTTACCGATTGAGAGTGTCATTAACATTCAAACTGTCAACAATAATATCAGAGTTTCGTATAATTTATAAAGCGCAAAACTATTGAAAACACGCAACAGTATTAAAAGCACACACCTGCATATAAATTTACATTTAAGCCACAAATTGAAAAAATAGTTCAATCATAATATGTGAAAAGGCAAAGAACAGAGTTGAGCGACTGACCGATACCCTTTGGGAAATATAAACTGTATTTGTAATTGTGATAGAATGCTATTTATATATATCAAAACTAATATACCCTATGTAATAATAATTTACGGCAAGCTCACCGATTTCCATTGTTGTTAAAAATTAATTGCAATATTTGCAGCACGATTTAAAAAATAATAAAAGGCAAAACGCGAACAAAGAGACACACACAACTCGAATTCGAATTGAATTTAAACCCAGGCCATTATTCAAATGGTTTTGTGGAATTTGATATTATTTATGATCTTAAAATTATAATGAAAACTTATTTGCAATACATTTAAAACATTTGCATTAAAGCGAGAAGAGATAACTAACGCAAAATTATTGATGTGTTAAAATATCAGAAAAAGCGATATAATTTATCAGTACATCCCCGACTTTATTGTTATTATTTTTATAATTATTATAATTAAAGGTGCTTGCACAATTTAAACAAGAAAATAAATATAAATTGCTCATAACTGAAAGAGAACAAGAATCCCCATCATTATTTTGCTGGAAAGCTTACGGATTGTGGATTGTGAAGCTGGACACAAACATATGAGTCTCCTTCTATTTAATGAGTGCTTTTGCCGTGTTAAACTTGTTTGAGTTGTGTGACTTGTTAGCCTGCACTTTTCTTGCGGTTCTATGTTGGCTAACAAGCTCTGTCATTTATTTATGTGCGACACTTGAGCCTAACAAGCGAAAGTGGCAATAGTTTGCTGTGGACACTGGATACTTGATTCTGGGCACTGGACAGGGGGAGTGAACTATGGACCATGAACAATGGGGCAATAGTCGTAAAGAAAGACGCTTGTGAAACGCGCTCAATTGGAATTTTAAATCCGTATTCCATTCCCTACATAAAGCAATCATTTCCAGCTAAGCAAGTCGGAGTAATACAAAGTCGCACTCAATTGGCTGAAACATAATTAATTAAAGACACAACTAAATCATACCAAAAATGCTGGAAAAAAGCGATCATTTGTATAACCAACTATTAAGTAATAAAACTACTGAATTAACAACCTTAATAAAAACATTTTTGTATATAAACTAATCCACACATCTTTCTACTTATCTCAAGCATCTCTTGAAATTGAATAAGCTTTTATATATAAGCACTTCACTTTCTTTCCGTTCAATTCGCTGGCATTTATGTAATTTCTTAATATTTCACTTAATATTTCAAGTGAACGTGCGCTTAAGAGCACAAGTTGCAGCTAATACCCTGTAAAATTGCTGCACTCAATTAGTTTACACAGGTAATTTAAAAAGTTTGTGACCAAAGTTCAGAAAAACTATTTACAATAACGAAATTGGCTTCTATAGGGTATTTTATGGTTTAAAATGCCTGTGTTTCAACTAAGCGGAATTTGTCAATAAGGGAAGTATACTAAAATCAGAGAGAGGGAGAGAGTAGTTAGTGGCGGTAGGAGATGGTCGGTGGATGTTGGGATGGGGAGTGGCTTAACAACCACACAAACTTTACTTAATTTTAAAATTAAATTCCAGCATTAAAAGGCATAAATGACACTTAAGCTTGTCGGTTCATATATCCCCTATCTCTTTTACTCTTTCTCTCAGTCTCTTGCTCTTTCCGTCTCCTTTACTCTTTATATCTTTTTCCTCATTCTCTCGCTTTTTCAATGTATGACTGAAGCGCGCTGTTTGTTTTTCTTATCAAAATGCCTGCGGCAGAGTGCTGGCAAACACACACACTCGCACACAGACACACAAACACACATAGTCATGGTGCACATATCCCTTAAGACAAACAACATTTGCACAAACACACACACGCACACACGCTCGTATAGAGGGAAGCGGAGAGCGAAAACGAGCTTATGCTGACGAGGCAGCTGCACTGAGATGAGGATTGGACTCGACGGTTGCGGGCAGCGGGCTGCGGGCTGTCTGTTGCGGATTGGGGGCGGGCTAAGGGGTTTCTGGGCCTCTGCCTCACTGGCCAAGTGCACGCTTAAGAGTCAAGAGTGCAGAAAAATGCATAGCATACAAAGCGGTGCTGCGTCTAAGACGAAGGAGGAGACTGAGATCCTGAAGCCGAAGACAGCCAAAGACGTTGCCAAGGCAAACAAGCTGCAGAGCAGAGAGGGAAGTGAGAGAGTGCGAGTAGAGCCAGTGAAAGGCATATAAATTGCGTTTGCCTTATGTGCGGGCGGAAGTTTTAAGCAGGAAGAGGATAGAAGAGAGAGAGACGAATGAGGGGACAGAAGGGTTATGGGTTGTAAACGTTTTTGGTGTTTGACATACGACGTGCATTAGCAGTAAAGTCAAGGATTAGCGCCACTTGTCTTGAGAGCACCGCACCGCCATTGAGGCCTCGAGGCTCCAGCCTCGGCAGCAAGTGAACGAAAAGGGGTAGAAAAATTTAAAAAACACTAAAGCGATTAAATTTAACTGTCAACCAATTTGCATTCGAGTGAAAATTTCAGTCTCCTTTTTTCTTATTTTGTTGCACACGCAACGCGGCCAATTCAATTTGACCACACGCACACACAGTGGGGCAGGGGCTGAGGGTTGGAGTGTCAGAGAGCAAAGAATGAAAAGTCCTTGGCCGGAAAATGTGGACATTTAAAGAGTCGCTTTAAAGTCACACACACACACCAACACACACATAAATACGAATGGAAAATGAAGAGAGCAAAGATAGTAGACTGTGTGTAAATATGTAGAGAAAAGAAAAGCGGCGGAAAACGGATAGACGTCAAGGAAATGCCAAAGCTATCGCAAACGCGTTTCGCTATTTTTGAAGGATGTGTTAAGTCAAAAAATATGCAAATTTAAGGAGAGCAAAGCATAGAACATAGAGATAGGATAGATGTGCACGGCCTGGTAGAGTTAATACGCCCCAAAAAGGTACCCAGCCCCGACTCTATACTCAATGTATATCTAAAGACTATTTGTCTGTGTGTGTGTGTGCCACTGCGTGTGTCGGTGTGTGTGGGATACGTACGTGTTATGCATACGAAAGTAGTGAAAATATCATCAATGGCAAAATATGAATATCTAAAAAGCATAACGGAAAACGAAGCAAAAAATGAAGCTACTGTCTCTGTTTGGTTTTCCTACCCCACTCTCTTTCTCTCCTTTCTCCCCTGTATCCTCCGTTACGCCAACTTCTGTCTGGTGAGTGGCAGATGAACTGGTGCAAATGTCGATTTGAAGTTTGCGTTGTCTGACTCGTAAACTCAAGAGTCCAATTTGCTAGAAAACGAGATCGACAACGCCAAAAAGAAGTAAAAGAAAAAGAAACCCGCTGACAGCTAAACTCTCTAAAAAAAACTCTGTTTAAAAAGCTAAATTCTATTTAATTGTTGATTCCACAATTTATTGATTTCTTTGCTAGAAAATACTGTTTGGATTTTTTAATTTGGTGGGCCGAGAACTTGGCTCTTAACTTGGCATTGCTGATGCTCACATAAATTTGTCGAGTTGCTGTTGTAAATTACATTTGAAGTAGAAAGTTGCACATAAATCTTTACTCGCTGTGTCAACAATAGCAACAGCAGCTTTGCTGGACAGTGTAAACGGCATCCAGCTATGCAAATCGTTAGAGATGCTTGATTTTTTCAGGCAATAAAAATGGCTAGACAACATTTTTTTTTTTTGAACTTAGCGTGAGCGTAGCTCAGCCAAATTATGTTATATTTTAAAAAAACTATACCTTATCGTACTTTTAGTAACTTGGATAATATAATAAAGTATAGCAAACAAAAAATTCACGTCAGAGTCCAGAAATTATTAGATTTCACAGTAATCTCCTTAGTACAAATTGATCTCAAGGGAAACAGGGGAAAATATTCAGTTAAGCCATAGCAATATTAATCTAAAAATGTCATAGTAGTTGCAAGTGCTTATGCTGGCTATAAAAAAGTTAAAATGACAACACTGCCCACACATACAGCGCGACATCGTGCCTCTTCTGTGGGACCCAAGCCTAGACTCCATCTGCGGGACTTGAATTACGTACGCCACAAGTGAAGTAATGAGCATGGAAGTAACAGCTGCAAATGAAAACAAAACTAAAGCAACAATCGTGGCTGCGAATGCGACATGGCAACGGAAACGGATATAAATATTAAAGCTCAAGGCAATATAGTATAAACAAGTATACGTATAGTAGGAGAGAGTATTATTCAACAATATTTTCAAAAGTCTAACGAATAAATAAACGCTTTCAAGTGCCCACATTTTAAATAGCTGCAAAGTTTATATATATCCCCCTATATATATAAATAAATACACAGATTGCCCTGCCTTCACTGGCCAATTGGCTACCGTTGGGTGTAACTGATAAACGTTGCGCGGTAAATAAAAAATGCTCAGCAATTTATGTGGTCTAACAAGTTTTATTTTGCCAACAGCGTCAGCATCGATAAAAATAATACAGCATAAAGCACACAAGAAGAATAGAGAAAGCATTGTTAATATATATTCTCAATGACATGATAAATTTATATTTAGCAGACTTCAAGAAATTTTCATAAACTTTAGCTGTAAGCCAAGCATTCTCTTTGATTAAAAAGATCTGTTTAAATATACAGTTTACTTAAATTTATTTCCATCTCTTGAAATTAAGGTAATTTAATTAATTAAAGCATGGTATTCATTTTTATTTGAGCTATTAGTGAGAGCTTTTGGTATCAGATTGAATTGGTTTGGTTGCATCTTTCAGTTAGTATCTGTTTGCTTTTAGCTGTTACCTGTTATCTGTTCGTTGCTATCCGATTCCCATTCGTTTTCCTTTGTTATCTTTTGTGCCTTGAGCTTCCTTCGGCTTGAATTATTGAATTTGACTAGCAGCACTCAGGAAAACACATGCCAGCTATATGAAATACGAACAGCAACAACAACAACTGTGAGAAGAACTTTTCTAAATCGAGTTTACTTCCATTTGTCCGACTATTTGACTGTCTGACTGTTTGAATTCCCGACTCTCGACAGACTTCACTGTACTGACTGTTCTGTACTGTTGATGATGATGATGAAAAAGGCGATGCGTTTGTCAGGTGTATGTTGCATGCAACATCATTTGAGATGCCAGGCCAAATGAACTGCAAGTCAAACTAGTTAAGTGCGGCTGACAGACATCCGAGTTGAGTTGTAATCCAAGGCAGAGCAACAACAAAGCAAAGAGTCTAAATGGAAACTCGTTTAAATTGTTTAAAGCCAAATTGAAGGACTTGGCCAAAGGCGAAAGCTATGGCAAAATGATGGATGCAAAAGCCATGTAAAAAGCGTAAGCAACGCAAAGAGAGTGTGAGAGAGAGAGAGAGAGAAGAGAAAAAAGAGAGTGAGACAAACAATAACAACCAACAATGAGGCAGCCAAATGGGGCATGCCACACTCAAACACACACACACACACGCTGGAGATACTTATGCATATTGCCAAGAATATAGCAGAGAAAGCAAATGTTGTGCTTGTAGCATGTAGTATGTTGTATGTGGCATGTGGCGTGTAGCTATTGGAGCATGTCGAGCGACACCAATGAGCTTCACCCTGCCCCTGTCCCTCCCTGTGCCACTCTCATTTCCAATCTCTCCTGCTGCATCCTCCAGGCGTTATATATATCGTTGTCGCCATCGTCGTCATCTTTTCAGAGTGCTTAAGGGCTGCATAAAAGCATTTATTATTAGATTTTATTCAATTTTCTATTCACTTACGTTATGAAAATGTGGCGCAGTTTTCTCTCCCACTTACTATCTGCCCCGCGCTCTTTCTCCTACTTTCCATCTCTTTCTCTTGCCTCCACTGTCTGCACTTAATTCACGACGGTAAATAAAAATCAATGTTTTGCTTTTTAGCCCAGAAACGAGAGCAATCACATAATTTTATTTGCATAAAAGTCAATTGGGCTTTGCGCAATGAAACAATTTCAATAGTTGCAAAATGACCGTCCATAGATTTTCAGCAGCCACTGTATGCTAGCCAGCCAGCACGATAAAAGCCTGTTTCATCTAGTTGGAGTCCAGTTTTAGTCTGGGATCAGTTTAGTTTAGTTTTAGCTTTCAGTTCTTGCCCAACTCCCATTTCAGCGACGCCGTCGTGGCGCACGCCCACTAAACAACAAAGTTTTTGGCCAACTCACGCACACACACAGCCACACAGGCAAGCAGAGGGAAAAAAATAGCAGCTAAAGGCGACATCCATAAACTGTAATCAAAAGCTATTATATCTGCTTTGGCATGGTTTGTTCCTCTTTGGACAACGACTACAACTACATCGACCCGTTTTCTCTCTTTTGGCAACATTTTTCTAGATAAATTCCGCAAATTCAATGGAAATTGTTTGCCAAAAATCACAAGCTTCCGCCATTTTAGTTTTCCCACTTATAATACCCTGCACGCATAGCACACTCTTAACGGGTATAGTCAGGTTTATGTGCTAATGCCCTGTTATCAAATTTATTGAATTCGTAATTGACCATTTTCTTCCCCTTTCTTTCTCGACTATTTCTGCCTCTGACTGCCATTAAAGTGTTGCCTAAAAATACATTAAATAAATAATTCATAAATAAACATTTAAATTGTTTCACCTGCATAAGCTTATTGTTAAATTTATTGGATAGTTGTGTCAAACAACAAATTCTCAACTATTTTGCATTAAAATTTTAACAAAACTAAATTATCTATTTTAGTGTTTCGAAAAAGTGTGTGAATGGGGAATTTGGAACAGTTTTGGTATTTTTTGTGCAATTTGTTGTCATGTGGCAATTCCCAAGAGTCAAATTGTAATTTAATGCTTGTCAAACAACTGGCATTTTAATAACTTAAAATACTGCCACTTGTTTTCGATATTTAATCATATTTTTTACAGCCACGAACTTAAATTGTAACAACGGCAGCTTTAAAAGGCTAGAATAGAAATGCTTTGGCATTTAAATAATAAATATACAGAATACAATACAGTGGGCATAAAATTAATAAAGGTTTAATAATTCATTGCCAGAATGTGTCAAAGATTCCAAAGCATGGAAACAAGAACATTTGCAATGTTAAGAAATATATAGTATATGTGTGTGTATTCCAAACTGTTTTTCGGGTGATAAAGGACGTGCGTTCTCATATGTATGTCCATATTAAGACATAAATATTAGGCAGAGACAGGAAAGGACCGTGGCAGAGGAGGGGAAAACTGCTTTCTGCAGAAAGTCAGAAACATATTGTAAGTGGATTCTGATGAGCTAAGGTCTGCGCGAAAGGGATGGACGCACAAATAGAGAGTGAATGAGCGAAAGAGCTAGCTTGAGCATTTGCCAAAAATTACAGTTATTACTGCAGACAGTCGCCTAGTAATGTAATGTTCCCATCCCCAGCTATGTCTCCATCTTCGTCTTCATTTTCTTGGCCTTCGTCTTGGCCTTCTCCTTTGACTTGTCCTGCCCTACTACAAGACGCATTGGAAATTTAATTCAATTGTCAGGCAGCAAGCACATAAATTCTGCACTTTATTGCATCCGCAGTACCGAAATGTTCACGTATGTCAAGTAGGTGGTGCGATGGTGCTGCTGTGCGTTGGTGCTATACTCTGCATTTGCCTTGCCTGCAATTTTAATGAGCCAACAAAAATTTGTTTTATTAGTTTCGACTATCTAAGTGAGGGCGTGTCTATCGGCATTGGATCATTAATTTATATTTTACCGACTTGCCATTGCATAATAATATTAGAGGTGAGTCCACTTAAAGTCCAACTTTAATTTATGGTGGAAAACTCTTAGTTTGCTCTCTGATTTCCTCAATGTTTCTAGTCTGATTGCCTGAGTGCCTGAGTCCCTGGGAGATATCTCAGCTAGCCGGCATTTATAAAGGCTTAGACTAAGTCGCAGCTAAACGAAATGAAATATCATTGCAGCTCAGAGTGCGCTTCAGCAATTAGACTTAAATGCAAAAGGTCCTTGCTGGCACACAGACAGCAGTAGACCCTGCTCTGCACCCAGTCAACGGTTTTAGACAAACAAACAGACCAAAAAAATAACAAAATAAAGCAAATAAAAAACACGAGTGAAAAAAACAAAACCAACAAAACATGAGAAACTCACCAACTGCGTTGCGCTGCGATGCGATTCGCGGCGTTGTAATTGAAAAGGAAAATGAAAACTTAGCCGCAGGCATCCGCGTAGTAGATAGAAAAGCTCGAAGTTATAATACCCTACAAACTTCGAAATAAACACTTAAGGAAAGCCACATATATGCCTCACAAGCTCCCACTTCTAATTACAGGGTAAAGCAACTAATAATTTTCATTTTTGTGTTCTAAATACACAGAGACCGTTTAACCACTTGCCGTGTTCCTTGGGCAAAAATGCAGGTCAGTTAGCAATTAGGTCAGAAGGTGCGGAAAATAAAGGAGCAGGAGAAAAGGACAACCTTTGTGGAGCAGGGGAAGGAGGAGGATAAAGGAAAGGACCTTATCCAGAGGATATTTCTGTGTTGACAAGCTTTAACTGTCACCACAGACATTTAAATTAATTTGTTGCTACATTCAATAGTTAATTAAGTTATGTGCTGCTAATCGAACAGTTTCCGGTTACCAGTTTTCAGTTTTCCCACAGGATGTGTCACAACTCATGCGACAGTTGAGCTATTTGAAACTGTCAGTTGTGGAGCTGACTTTGACCAAGTCAAAACTGGGAAATAGTTAAAGTTTCACATACGAAATAATTTATTTACTGTATAAGTTTATGCAGTATTTAAATGTAGAATTACATACACTTATTACGAGGTATAGTTTGTCAAGTAATGCGAACTATTTCAGCTCTCATATAATTTTCATGTGAAAAGGAAACGACTTTAAAAGGCATTCTCTTTGGACCTTTGTGTTTTTGGCTTTGCCAGCGTTGTTTTTGCCATTGGCATAAGCCGCTTAACAAGCGCTATTGCCATATCTAACTTTTAACGTTTCGACGCCTTAAAGCGGGTCGAATCTAGTCCTCAATGGAGCACGAGCTTCAAGCATTACCTTGTCTGCTATCACATACATATCTTACTTAACGTGCCTGCAAGACTTTTTTCATTAGGATAAGTCTATTTTATGCACACACACACACGCGCACACAGTCGGAAGCAGTCTATTTTACACATACACACATACTCTCGCATAGACACAGTTGGAAATTTTTGGGTGTGAGCTTTTTGCTGTTACTTTTTCCTTTTGACTTTGCCAAAATGTTTATTTGGTTTCTTATGTTATTTATTTTATGGCACCTTTTGCTATACTTTATTTTTCGTGCTTGCTACTTATTCGAGCTGCAATGGCAAAAGGACCTCTGGCAGGCAGCTACTTTTCTTCTTTTCTCCATTTCTCGAGTTGTGCTTGGCTTTCACCTCATCGATATAACAATATCCTTTTGATGTCATTTCCGCTTATGGCTTATTTTCAAAATGGCAGGTGTAAAGGTAATCGTTGATTGTAAGTGCCTGGCAAGCCAGCAGCCAGGATTTTACAAGCATGTGTGTCTATGTATATATTTGTGTGTGTTTGAGTGTCTATACATGTGTGCGTGTGTTTGTTTAGCTTTTATGTCAATTGTCAATTATATTTCAATCATTTTTATTACATCATCTAATGCCTAAAGAAGATTACTTTCTGTCATAAATAAGTTATAAATTTAATTGGAAAATCTTGACTTCTAACTTCCCTTCCCTCACTCTCAGCTTTGCTGCAGTCTATGAATTTATTGTTCCCTGATCATTTGTCTCCTTCTACCGCCTCTTTCCCTGTTCTAATTTGCTTACTGCCATCGCTTAATTAGTTGCTTAATAATTTGCATACTGACTGACATGAGCACACCTCAAGTGACAGGCCCAAAACAATTTTGTCGCACATTTGATTTCAATTGATATCGGTCTGCGTGGCACGCGTGTGGCATGTGGCAAGTGGCAGGCAGCAGGCGGCGAAAACAATGCCAATCAAGTTGAGCAGCATTTACGTTAATTTCCACACGGAATACAATTTTCGAGTTGTGTCAATCGCCGTTTTGCAAATTGGCTAAACTGACAACAAGCCGGACTATTGAAATTATAATATATTCCTACTCGACGTTTTCACGCTGTTCGCAGTGCATTCTTACCAAATATTCTGCATTCGCACCGTTGTGCGACACTTGTCGCAGTCTGCAGCGCAGGGGACTCCATGGAAAATACATAAATTGTTTGAGCTGACAACTCTCGGCTAGAATTTGGCAGATTGATGGCATTTATTACGCATACGCACCTTTGTATGAGGCGCCAACAAGTTCTAATTATACATATGTGAGAACGAGTCTATAAGCTAATAGACTGACTGACTGAGAGACTGCCAGAATGACAGACAGTCAGCCAGGTAGTCTATTATTCTGTAGTCTGAGTGTTAAGGCTAAGCCGACGATTGATGTCAATTATTACCCATACGCACCGCTACCTCTACTACCAGACAACCTTGTGTTTTTTCTACATCCCTTCGTATCGCTCTCGGTTGCTCTCACACTTGTCAGCTGCATTCGCAAAGAAATTACAATTAAGAATTGTTAATTAGCATATAAATTGCGGCACCTACGAAGCGTGTGGATATTCGTAAATGACTTTAACACCAGAATGCCAAAGAACAAACTTAAATAAATTAACTGTAATCAGATTGTGGCAACGTATATAAATAAAAGTGAAAAAGTGGCTAAAATAAAAAGCTGTGTTGGATTAAAGAAACTTTGGCTGCAAGTTCAATTTAGTGCTTCAAAAATAAGTAAGTAATACAATAATCTCATAAAACTTGATCCGTTTTTGTTGCTTTCACAATGCGAATGTGAAATTCATATACACTTTATTAACATTCATTTGATTGAGTCACAAGCATTTATATCGTCAACTCAATTTGATTGCCGTTATTATATTAAATTCGATAAAAAAAAAGATGAAAAATCACTGGCTTTATAGTGTTAAGAGGCGCGCTGTCGTGGCATTAAATAAATACATGTGTAGCACACTTTTTGGCGCAGCTGCGCGATGTGTTGCGTTGCCAAGGTGCTGATTGCAATTACTTGTATGGGAATGAGGACCGAGGCACGACAGCGGGTTGCTTATGTGGCACGTGGATACCTGGTGTATTCAGCTGTACACAGGTGTGGAATGGGTGTAGGCTGCGCTTGTTTACGACCAACCACATCAGATGTGGTGAGCTCATGAAGCATGCCACAGGCAGTGGCAGTGGAAGTGGCAGTGGATGTGGTAGTGGCAGTAGCATCAACACCCACTTCTCGGTCCATTGAGGCATCAGAGAGCGCCCCATTAGCAGCGAAAAAGAGCAACAGGCAATAATGCCGTCGACTGACGACTGGCGACTGGTCCAGGGTCGGGACGGGTCAAATTGCGTGACTGTGCAACTGTAGCCCTGGATATAATAAAAGTAATTAACAAGTGTTTGCTCTGCATGATGCGGAATTTCAGGCGCGGATAAGCAACAGCATATGTCAGAGTTGAGATGCTGAGAGCAGGATCCAAGCCGGCACTCTACAGGATCATACGTATGTTTATATATATAAATATGCTATATATAACGACCTGACAGCCTTTCAACTTTTCAGCCTGTGTGCCCCTGAGAGGCATACAAATTGCCAATAGAATACAAGAAATGAAATCTAATAAAAAGTGTAGGTGTGCAGGTGTGTGTGGGTGTATGCGAAACCGGAGAGAATCCAGCGAAGTCGAAAGGATCCGAAAAAGAAGCACACTTGAAAATCTCTCGACAAATACTTTTGACAGCTCCGGATATTTGATGCTAAGAAACAAAACGTAAATTGAAAAGTTTTACACTTAATACGAGGTGTATCCATATGCGTGTGTGATTGAAATATGTGTGTGTGTATTACCCCATCCATCCCCCATCTTCTACACTCTACTGAGTGTGTGTGTGTGTACTTTGGCAGCTCTGTGCTGAAATCAATTTGTGTGCATTTATTGAAAATTGAATTTCCAATAAGTATTCACGCGTGCACACATGTTGCTCATATGATTGAGTTTTTCTGCATGTATTTTTGTTTTTCTTATTGTTTTTGGATTTGTTATATATTTTCAGTTTTTGTTTTTTCTCTGTTGCTGTTTCAGTTTCCGCTTTCCATTTTTGCCATTGCTTTTGCACGTTGAAATGCTGAAATGATTGTTCAGATTTTACATACACAAAGTTTGACCATACGAACGGGGCAAAGTGATTCGGGAAATGGAAAAATTGGAAACGGAAAACGGCACAAGTGCGAGTATTTCACTGTGCAACTGATAGAGCTGCAGTCGAATTGATTTTCATCATACAGCTCTAAATCAAAGTATTCGCACACACAGACTGTAGTTGCACTTATTATTTAAAGAAGACTGTAATAAATATTGAATTGTATTGGCAACTTGTAATCATTCCAAAAAAGGGGAGGAATAAAGCTAAGAATAAGACAGAAACAAATTTAATATTCATCAAGTAGACCCCGTACTAATTTTATAGTAATTTCTGTGCCCAAACAATTCTGCATTTAAGTTTTGATTATGTTTAAAAGACTCTTTAATACAAATGACGAAACATTCTATCCAGAAAAGTGGAAATTACAATTAACTTACACACAGTGTAACACATTACATTCTTTATTTATGCAAATCAATTGTTGAAGTTTTGATTATGTTTAAAAGACTCTTTAATACAAATTACAAAACTTACAAGCCAGAAAAGTGGAAATTATAATTAACTTAAACACAGTGTAACCAATGTTTAATGTACTCATTACGTTCTTTATTTATTCAACTCAATTGTTAATGTCTTATTTAGCATGCAGCCACTAGGCATTATTGTACCTACATTTAAACGTTCTATAGGGTATTAAAAGCACAAACGACGGCGTCATATTGTGCTTCGTGTGTGTTGTTGTTCTTGTAGCTGTTGTTGTTGTTACTTTTTCCAGCAGCCACAGCGAATAAACTTGAAAAACGGTTACTAGGTCAGTAACATCAAGCATCGTGGTGCTCTCGCTCTCACAACTACGCTCTCACGACTCTGCTCTCCTTTGCAGACGCTCTCTCACCATTCGGAGGCTGTGCCGCCCTTTTTAGTACACTGAGCGTAGCCATTGCGTAGCGTAGAGAGAGAGCGAGTGAGGCTGAGAGCGTGAGTTAAATTTTGTAGCTTTGTCGCCGAGCTCAACTGATGGCCAAGGCTTTGTGTTGGATGCCCTGTCTTCTTCAGTACTCAGTTGTGCGCGCGTCAGGCTGGACGACAACGGCAGATGGCATCGTAGTGCATGTACGCCTAGGACAGACAGATTCAAAGAGCACGCCCGAGTGCCGAGTAACGGGACCCCCGAGTCGAAGTCAAAAACAGAAACAGAGGCCCGTTATCGCGAAACAGTGGGCAGAAGAACAGAGCGAGTGATAAAAAGAAATGCGGTCTGTGTTTTAGTGTTGGCCTTTCGCCATTACGTGATAATAAAGAAGCGGCAATCATTTTTTAAATTGCGTCAACTTATGCAAATGTGAAATTCGCCTAATAGCCAATTTGCAAATAATTCGCAAGCCAACAAAAATGCCGGCTAAATGTACATAGATTAACCGCACAACGCGCCATCGTACAATTTACATTATTTGTGTTTATTTCGTGCTCATCACCAACGAAACTACAGAAAGAGAACAAAATCAAAAAAGTTTAAAAAAAATGAATTTAATATTAAAAGAGAGAGAGTGAGAGATTTAAGTGGAATGAGGACTGAAGCGCTTGTCTTTTGTAAGTTGTTCAATTCCAAAACAAAACAAAAACAAGAAGAAAAACAAAGAGAAAAACAAAAGAAAGAAAAAAATCTTCATTGTGATATTACTTTAGTTGCTAGGAAATGGGTGTGTGTGTGTGTATGTGTGTGTAAGTGTGTTTTCCAAATAGTGAAAAGCTTTGTATGCAAAATTTAAAAGGCTACGGAAATTGGCTTTCCCTTTTGTTCCACCGCTGAATTATTGAAAAGCTAAACTTGTTTTTGGCATACTAATAGCCTCATTAAAATGCTAATGAGCTGGCTTATGTATTGCCAACATTTGCGGTCTAATAATTTTCCTGCTACGTTTTTATCACGCAACATTTTTTTCGCCCCAATACTTGAATTTCTCTCCCAAAACATTTTCCTGTCTGTTAGGCTATTATTTCGATTTTTTTTCTTACCTGTGTTTTGGGCCGACTTAGGTTAATGCGGAATACAGGTAATACAGATTTAAGGGAAGCTGATTCCTATCAGTGGGTGGCATTGTAAATAAATACCCTTTGCGAGGGTCGACAGTGGCAGCTGTTAAATGTTGCGAAGTGGTGAATGAATAAAGGCACAGAGCTCTGACTCCAAAGTAGATAAAAAGTACACAAAACAACAAAAAATAGGAACAAAAAATTGAGAGAAGTAAAAAGTAATTAGCAAGTTGCTACAAAATAATTATTTAATTAACAAAAGTGGCGCTATAAGGCTGTAAGCCACACGGACATGGAAAAGCAGCTCAAGCGGGCTGGGCAAAAGGCGGACTGGAAAACTGGTAAAGTGGAAGCCTGGCAGTAAGGCATCGCTGGCATCCTCAGCATCCCTGACACTCTTGGCTTCCCTGGCATTCTTCTAGTCTAAATGCCCATTCATTCGTTTCATTTATCTAACTGGGTGTGTGATGCTTATAGTCGCCTTTTTTGTTGGCCTTTATAAATAGGCTCCGGCAGTTGCTCCTTCCTCTGTCTGTCTGTCCGCCTCTCTGTCCGTCTGTCACGGTGTCCAGGCACTCTAAAACAACCGTGACGTGCAGCTTTAGCCTTCTAATTTAAATTTAATTAAGTGGAGCTCTCTAGCGGTCCTTATAGGCCTAGACTCGACCATTCTTCCACTTTCCACGTTAGTTTTTCGTTCATTATAATGAATAAAGTTCCAAGTGCTTCAAATACTTCCCTCTAAACTTACTTATGAATATTAAGCGACTGTTAATCTATTTTCCAAACAGTCCTTATGCTCCTCCTCCCACGTTTTTATGGTCAACTGAGAGTTAAGTACTCTACAAATTTATGCCAACGGAATTTTAATATTTAACTAACGAATAAATATCAATTAGTCCGTCACTTTGACTACAGTTAATGGCATGATAAAATTGCAAAGTAAATGCCGCAAAAGTTTCAAGAGTTTGCCAAATAAATTATTAAATGTACACAAATTTTAATGAAGCTTTTTTAGTGTGCCAACGAAGCATTCCACAAAGACGCTTATAGTTCTTTGAAACACTATACGCTTTCAGTCACTTTAATTGATTGCAGTCTATGAAAATTGTGCTATAATTAAATACCTGATCTGATTTAACAACTTTTAAAGCTGAACAACAAATGGAACAAATAATAAAATTCCAATAAGCGTTCACAAAAATTGAACCAACCAGAAGATCCTTTTTACCAGTTAAACCGAATTGCTGGAATTCACAAAATAAAAGTGAAAATAATTAACATGAAGCAAAGCCAAAATGCTTATAGGACTCACATATACCCATTAGTTATGCATACAAAAAGGGGGAAAAGCTGCTCTTGATACCTTTTAGCTTATATTAAATGCATACAGGGCATGCTATATAAAAAAGAGCCGGAAAAAACAAAAGCACATTTAAAATAAGCGCAAAATCAGCACAAAAACATTCAGCGAACCGAAAGGATAACGACAGCAGCATTCGCAGCTCCTGTTGCTGTTGCTGTTGCTGTTGCTACTGCTGCCGTGTCATAAGAGGCAGGACACAGCAGACTCAGCAGCAGCAGTGGCAACAATAAGGGTACAACTTGTTCACACACTGACACACTAACAATCATGCAGAAACAACAGCGGTAAGAGGAAGAGTGCAGCACGCACCTGGCGGACAGAAGGAAGAAAAGGGTGTGAGAGAGTTGGGAGTGCGAGATGAGAGAGGGAAGTTTGCGGGTGAGATAGTCAGCCAGATAGGCAAGTATATGTACATATTTACATACAGTTCACTGAGCAGCCACACACACACACTCCCACATGCACACACAGACAGGCGCGACTACAAAGTGTCAAGCTTGTTAAAAGTGTTGGAGACACACAGTGAGAGCGAGAGAGCGCTGGAGGCAAAGAGAGGGGAAGGGGAGTAGTCATAAATGTGAACATCGGTGGAGAGTGAATGACAATGTTTTCAATTTGGCCCATTGTACAGGGTGCAAAAGACACGTGCAAGTCGAAGCGTGAATCCGAAGGTGTGCGCCAGACTGTAAGCCTTTGTAAGCGTGTGTGTGTGTATAACATGTGTGTGTGTGTTAGTGTTTACCTGTCGACAGCCCAAATAAAAGAACATAAATTAAGCACCTTAAAAAGGCTACCAAACAACTGAGGCATACTAAGGCAAAGTAGACAAAAGTAGCCGAAAAACCCCAGAAAAAGCCCAGAAAATATTAATGAGTTCAACAAGTAAGCTTCCCAAGCAGCAGAGCATTATTTAAGAGCTGCATACCTTGGGCTAGGGTATCAAATGTTTAGTTTTGTAAATATTGTAATATATTTTAAAGGATTAAAGTCTTAAATGGGAACAAGGAAAATGGGGAATGGAAAAGGAAAGACATAACATGAGGTACTAACAAAACCACTGAGCAAAATTTATATAATTTTTTTAAAAAGATATTAAAAATGGAAGCCTGAATAAAAATTTAGACACAAAGTGGAACAAACTTCTAGACATCGTATGTGTTATGGAGGCTTATGCTGATTTTAAAATCAATAATTCTGGCATGAGCTTCTTGGGCATTGAAGAATAAATGAATAATATATGTCGTAAAACATTCAGCATGATGTAATGTGAACAAATGGATTTATTAAGAAACATAGTGAAAATAAACCATATTAAAACCGAACGGTTTATTTATTCACTGTATAAATTGAACACAATTTAATGATATGCTTTACTGATAAACTTTAATGCTCTTTACATAGCGTAAATAATTTGCAAACAGAAATAGAAATGTCAATAATAATATCAAGTGGCGTATTAAATTGCAAATGTAACATTTCAAATTGTCAACAAAACCGCGCAAATAATGCAAATTTACCACTAAGTGCAACAATGAAAAAGCAACAAATACAAATCTGCAAACAAATAAAACATAAATAAATTGAAACAAATACCAGAACAAGCAACAACAACCACATCCAAAGGGGGAGGGGAGAAACTAACAGTCGCAACATGGACTTGGGCTGGAAATTGAGTTGCCTGATTTTATGGCTTACTTGCAACAGTGGCGGCAATCGAGTTAGCGCACAGTCGTCATTAACCGAGAAAATACCGTTAGGTAAGTGGAAACATAATGCCGCACAGGACTGAAGTCGACAGGAGTCTCTAACTCGCTGTGAGCTACAAAATTTTATTAAGCTGCAAAGCTGCGGAGCTGCTGCTCTATGTGGAGCATCCACTAATTCTGAATCCTCTAGGATTCCGTTTGTTGCTGCTGCTGCTGCCTGTTGCAGCTGGAATGCAAACAAAGTTGCCGCCTCCTTTTCAGTTGTGTGTAAACTACGAACTAAGCACATCACAAAATCCTCAAAGTCCAGTTTCATTTAAGCTTTGAAAGCTGAAACGACACGTTTATTAACTTGCAGAAAGTGACATTTAAGAAAATCTTTCAATTGCCAACGACAGAGACACCAAAGGCAGCAACAGCAACAGCAGCAACAATAACAATCACAGCAACAAGCTGAAGAAGAAGAAGAAGCAGAAGCATTTCAAGTTTTTCGCCAAGAAAACTCAAATAAAATTTGAACGAAAAAGCAATTACAAAGTTTAAAGTGCCTTTGCTTTGAACCAAATTGACAATTTCGTTCACTCGCTGACGACGGCAACACCAGCAACATACACTGCAGCAACAGCAACAGCCACAGCAGCAACAGCTTCGACAGCAAATTGAGATTTAACCTTTACTTAACATATTATATTACATTAAAACCTTTAATGCATATGCTCGACACGCAGGTGCCATCTTTGAGCAGGGAACGGATGAGGTTCAATCAGCCTTCAAGTATGCGATGCTTAATCACAATCTGAACGTCTCCTCAAGACGCTTTGAGCTGCAGGCGTATGTGGATGTGATCAACACGGCGGATGCATTCAAATTGTCACGTCTAAGTAAGTATAAAAGTTGATGAACTGGCAGATACTCATTAAGTAGTTTAAATTGGATTTGTTAACACGCACTACTGACACTCAACAGATTTATGATTTAAATAATTTTAATAATTACCAAGAAATCCATTTAATTTTTTAATTAACTTTACTGTATGAATGAATGCACTACTTGTAGTTCATCTTAAAATCACTGTATATTAATTGTATTTACTTGTTTCTGTTGTAATATTGAAACTTCAGTTCATTGCTGAAAATCTCTTTATCAATTGCCAAACGGCGTGAATAATTCATACAATTTTTCGCTTGACTCAATCCATTTTCCTTTTAACAGTCTGTAATCAATTCTCGCGTGGTGTTTACTCGATGCTTGGCGCCGTCTCGCCGGATTCCTTTGATACCCTGCACTCCTACTCGAATACGTTTCAGATGCCCTTTGTGACGCCCTGGTTTCCGGAGAAGGTAAGCGTTAAAGCCTAATAAATATTAAAGCCAACACACAGACAGCGAGAGAGAAAAAGAGAGATACAGAGAGAGTGAGAGACAGAGAGAGAGCTATCTCTGGAGCCGTTGTCTATTTTAATATGAAATATTAATCATACGCAAAGTTGACTTTCATATAAATTGGTAACCTTGAAAATGCTACCAAAAAGTTTTCTAAAATTTATGAGGCACAACCCAGGTTGAAATCATTATAAATACAAGCAAGGCCAACACACTGATGTCCTGCTTTCCGTTCTGTTTGCTGTTCTGTCCTATTCCTGTGCGTGCTCTTTAAAAATTTATAACACACTTTTGGCCTCGTTTGGGCGGAGCCATATAAATCAGGCAGGCAAATGCCCAGAACGGGCCAAAAACAATGCCCAACAGCAACAAGAACAATAATAACAGTCACTACTCAATAATGATTCATGTTTACTAACTTGCCACATACTTTCTCTCTCTCTCTCTCTTCTACTTTGTCTCTATCTGTGTCTGCGTCTCTCTGTCACTTGTGTCTCCTGCAACTATATGGTTTGCTGTTTTCCATAATTTTCGCGTTTTAGGTGCTTACGCCATCGTCTGGCTTTCTCGACTTTGCCCTCAGCATGCGACCGGATTATCATCAGGCCATCATTGATACAATACAATTTTATGGATGGCGCAAAATAATTTATCTCTACGATTCCCACGATGGTGAGTACGATGAATCCATGCATACATACTTAATATAGTGTAAGATTGAGCGACGACGAGTTCCGGCGTTCCCAAGTGAGTCAATAACCGTTCATTGACTGCCCGTCTTACTCACTTACCCACCTATCCCCTCATCAGCTTCCCCGTCCTGCCGCGACACCCGCTCACTTGACTAAGAGACTAAGAGAGATGACTCTGTTTTCTCTGACTGTGTAAATTTGCCTTGTTATAAGTTTCGCAAGCATTTTCCATTTAGTCGATTTATAAATAAAAAGTAATGACACAGCCGTCTGTGACGCCAAGAGCGCAAAAAGGAGCGAGAGATACGAAGGGCGACGGGAAGAAAGAGAAGGATGTATACATGAAAGGACGCTGACAAACAATTGGCTTATGTGGCGGCCACAACAATCGCAGACAGAGACACAGTATGGATAGATGGCTGCTTGTCTGCTTGCCTCAATGAAGGCAATGACAGACAGACTGACAGACAGAGCGAAAAAGAGAGGAGGAAAGAGAGAAAGAGGAGGAGCGGCAAATGGGCGGACAACTAGCCGCCGTCTGCATTATTATTATTAATGAATGCCACGTGAAAATCTTTTTATGGTCGCGAACAGCACTCAATCAATTTACCGTTACCCGCCAGCCACACCCCCTTTTCCTGTCTGTGTTAACTTGGCGTTTATGACGCTCTTTCTACGATTGTGCTTTAAGCCATGAATTTCTTGCTTTAAGACACTTTATTTGCTTGACGATTAACGTCAAGAATTCATTGAAATATTTCTGATCTGCGAATCGAGTTGAACTAATAATCATCTTAAGAGCGTATTAATTCTGAATTTAAATGATTTTGATTGTAGGTCAACTGTTATTTTGTATAAGTAACTTAATTGAGCTTTCGTTTATTTATTAATTCAATTATTTGCACTTGAATAAAGAATTGCCTAATGCGATTAGGACCAACGAATTTGTCGGCAAGTTTTATGCCCATTTTCTCAGCTAGATAATAGACATTATGGTCACAAGCAGTTTTAAGTAAATTTATATATTTATTACGCACAAGTCATAAACATATTTCTATCGACTAAATTAAATGCTCAAAGCGAGCACTGATTTTAAACTACGTGAAATGCTGCGCAGTTTGAAGGACTTGGGATAACTCAGTCTTCGCTCTCACGTACACAATATCTTTGTTATTCAAAAAATGAAAAGAAAAAGTCAAAATAGAATTCTTTGAGAGTGTTTTTGTGTCTGTGTGTGTTTTGGGCCCATCGACTCGACGCAGTCTCGTCTTTCATTTTTCTACAATTATTGTAGCTGGGCATTTTATGGCCATGTTTACACAGCCGGCGCGTCAAGGGAGATAGCGTGGGGGAGAGAGGGGGACTTTTGGTGGGATGGGAAGGTTATTGGAATCCTCATCGGTTGCTTGGCACGTAACACCAACGCCAACGCCAAGTTAACGGCTTTTATTTTGGCCAGAAGCAGCGCATGTGGCTGGCAACTGTTTATACCAAATGGCTTCTTGTGTTTATTTGGGCCACGCAAACGAGTTTATTACTAAGGGAAAATAGCAGAAACAACATACTTTCAACGCCTTCAAGAAAACAACAAGAACAACAACACGAACAAGAATAAAACAAAGCAAAACACAACACAACAAAAATCGAAGAAAAAAGAACTATTTATGGCCATTGGCATCGGTATTGGAGTACCATGTTGTACAAGCAGCGCTAAAGCAATCACAATAGCAACAACAGTAACAACAACAACAACAAGAAACACTAATAGCCACTCTATAGTTGCTCACTCCCAGCAACAAAAAATATTTTGTGTATTTTCCTTTTTTCCCCAGATTTTTCTTGTATTTTTTTGCCCCTAATTCATGCGGATATGCCTGCCGGCTTATAAGTTTATTGTCGCTTGTATTTACGACTCGGACGGGAAATTGGCGTACACCCATTTTAATTTTAGCTAGAAGATTATGGCTTTTGTATTGAAGCCGATGAACCGCCATAAAATGTCTGCCTGCAGCAAAAGCAACAATATATTCTTAGATATATGTATATGCTATATAGTGTGTGTGTATGTGCTTCACACTAAAATACTTGCGTATACTTAATATTTGCGAGACAACTTAACACGCACACTTTTCACATCCTTTAACAGTTAACAGTTAGTCTACAGTTGTCTGCACTTTTTTGTTGTCATTTAAATAAATTAATGAAAATGCTGCAGCTTATTACAGTCTGTTGGATAGCTTAGAGCTAAATTAACTGCTTTTTATGGTGGTGAAACACGGTCACTCCACTCCATTTCACTCCCCTTCCCAACAGGTAAGCTGTCTGGGAGTCTCACAGCAGAAATAATCTCTGTCTGTTCCCAACTGACGTCTCGGTCAGTTTTCTTTTAAGACAGTCAGATTATCTCTATACCTGTGTATATATGACAAATGGTTTATGACTTTTCGTTCTATTAATTTTCTGCGAAAATTGGTTTTATTTGGGTTCTGCGGCCCTGACCTTATTTTGCAGCCAAATGAAACGTTTAATATCAAAATGTGGCATTAAATATTTGATCAGTAGTTGATGAAGAAGCAGCAGCGGCAGCCATAGCAACAGTAGAAATCACAAAGGAGATGTGCTCCTAAAGTAGCGACATTTGCATGTAATATTTGTGGATTGTGATTTCATATTAAGAGCAGACAATCAGCAGTCTGCAATGAAAGTAAATGTCTCACTTATTTTTTAGCACACACATAAGCTCACTAACAGACACATGTACACATTCAGCCATCCATAACACACACACACACACACACACACGTACTTTTACGTACGAAGCAATTCCATGTTTTCCGTGTGGCAGCAGGAGAAAAGCAAAAAAGAAAAGAGAAAAGTGAGGCAAGCACATCGAGGCAGCATTGTAGGCGTTGTGGCATTGTTGTTGCTGCCACCTCTGCCCCCGTGGCCCCCGCTTGTCCCTTTGCCGCTTTTAAAAGCACATTCGACTTGCTGTGACATGAAATTTACTACGCAGGACACAAGCAACTGGGAAAGGAACAGGAGAAAGGCGCTTGAGAAAGGGAATACAACCATTTGCATTTGTCGTCGTCCTGGTTAGGACATTTGCAAAATTGCCTGTTCCATTGGGCAGCAGAGACACACGAGTGTTTACTGTACCACTGTCCACTGTCTGCCGAGACTTTTCCTTCATTGTCATAGCAGACGGAATGATGAAAATTTTTGGCCTGGGACTTGATAAATTTTTTATTAAACGCCCCAAAACAACAGGTACTAAACCCGAATGCTCTACAGCTAATCAATGTGAAATAGGCATTGAGGGCAGCCAGAGAAATGACAAGAAGAAGAAGAAAACAGATTTATGCCAATGCTTTTATTTATAGATTGATTGTTATTGATTGTCATGGAAAAAGACTCGAGAGGCAGAATAACAAACAAATCTAAACAATACCCTGTAAGGAAATCCAAAGAAAAGTGGAGGGTGATATAGAAAACAGGGTACTTAGTAGTCTTGCAATCACTTCGAGCCAGCTGGGCATGTGTACATAAAAATTTAAAAGAAATCTGATTGTTGGGGACAATCATGAATAATAAGCAAATGTTGAATGTTGATTGTTCATGTCATTTCTTTCGTTCCTGTCGTTTCTATTCATGCAGTTGCATCAGCTTTTCGACTCCATTCCATTTTGAATAAAATAACATCAGAAATTTAAATAAACTGCGTCATATTTGTGCAAGGGGCTTCTCTCATAAAATTGTGTCAAGACGATAGCAAATTGTGCCTGCTTCATCTTGTCTTCATGTCCTCCATTAATATAACCATTATGGGATTTTACTGCGTTTTCGCTTTCGTTTTCGTTGTCGCTTTCGTGTTATTGGATACTTTGAAAAGGACGCCTGTTGGCAGAGCCATTGAAAACATGTGCGCATAGGAAATCCTCTTGAAGGACGAGCCAAGCTATTGTGTGTAAGTAATTAAAACGGCAAAGTTTCTGATAACACAACAAGTGAAAAGCCATAATAAACCGCTTAATTGCAGCACAGCAAATTTTACACTTTAAAACGAAAATTATCTCAGATCTAGAGTAACATTTTTGGCTGAGCTATTTATCCAATGAAACTTTAATATTTATAATATTAATTCGCAACGAAATCTGTTCAATTAGCAGTGGTAAAGGCAGTGGCAGAGACAGCACGAAAAGATAATAATGATGGTACAAGTAATGACCATTCATTC
Organism: Drosophila nigrodunni; assembly: GCA_020829145.1. NCBI lineage: Eukaryota > Metazoa > Arthropoda > Insecta > Diptera > Drosophilidae > Drosophila > Drosophila nigrodunni. Next base: position 7,088,538 of record JACVCZ010000007.1, on the reverse strand, counting down.
GTGTAATTAAGCTGATATATATTTCTGTATATTTGCTTTGTCTTCGCATTTGGATTTGTATCCTGGTAACGTAATCTCAGACAGGCGATTGTGTTGCTAATAATTACAATACCTTTCTCATTTGTTCGGCCATAAAATATGTAAGCAAATGTCTTGTTAGCCTCGACTGATGTCTTACGTGCCTCATATTACGTATACGCAGAGTCTGCTTTTCCATCTTTAGCTGCTCCTCTTTGTGTGCGTGCTTGTGTGAGCGAAGAGAGTGTCACTACCGATGGCAGGAAAACTTCATTTCCGCAAAACTAACTTTTGTTTAACATAACAAATTGTCTTGTTTACTTTTGGCATGTGAGTGGAAATAAAGTAGTTTAGTCACAGCTTCGCATAAACAAGCTGCCAGCTGCTTTGTCTACTGTATTCTCAATTTGCATAGAAAGTCAGTACACTCTTAAGCACACACAGATCACAAAACATACGATAGCACTCGGCTAGAAGCTTCAACTTTTTATGCCTATTCTTGAAAAATTCCATTTCAATGAATTGTGCTTCACAAAATAATTGAGTTTATCCAGACGACCATAAAAAATAAATATAATTGTAAATTAAATTCGTAACATAAACAAAAATAAAGGAAACACAAAATGCGACAGTCGACAAACCAAAAATAATACAATAAATACAAAACGGAAATACGCACAAAGTCAAAAGCAGAATGCCAAAAGAAAGAAGGGGAGTAGTAAAAGAGAGGAGGGGACAAAACGATACAGAAATACGAGAATAAAACAGGAGAAATCAAAAAGACAGAAGCCAATTTCGAGTCATCGACTTGGGGACATATTATGTGTATGGCAGGGTGGAAGGGCAGTCGCAAATGTTTTCATATCAAAAATGAAATAAAACAAAAGCCCAAGCCACAACATAGTACGCTACTCAATTACACTTTCGATATTCACATACACACACACACGCACGTTGGAGAAAATCCAAACGGCAAATCTCAAATCGAAAAACACAAAACTCAAATCCAAAGGCAAGCCAACCGTGAGGACTATAGAGATATTGGGTATGGGAATCGGCATCGGAATCGGAATGGCAATGATAAAGGAGAAGGGAAAGGCGAGTTGGGCGGGACACAGGGATTGAGATAGAGCAAGGGCAGGAGTGTGGGTAGCAGTGCTCCGGGTGCCGGCAGAGGTTAGAGGGAGCGAGCCGAGGGTTATAGGGATGAGCACCAGCAAATGAAATTGTATAAAAGGCAAAGCACAAAATTTATTGCACTAGTACAGCGCAAAAAATGGTTTAGCTACACAAAGACGGCGAAAAAATGCTAGTAACAAGTACTAAAAGCTCGTCAAAAAGATATCCTATAGTCGACTAAAAATAAATGCTTTAGAGACTATAAAGGTGTGGGGTAAAATAATTAAATAAATAATTATTTATCAGTACAAAATTTTAAAGTAACAAAAGTTTGTTTTAAATAAATATTGCGTTTAAAAAGGCGTTTCTCTCACAGGTTCTAGTCACTTAAATCTTTACAGAGTCGCATGTACCTAAACCCATCCCAACACCAGTAACCCCTTTTGAAATTCTAATAGCTACAGGGTATAACAAGAAAGAAAAGTACAGTCGAGCGCGCCCGACCGTATAATACTCTCTGCATTTTCCCGATTAAATTATTAAAATCGGTATCCAGATATTACAATGAATAGTACTTGCATTAAAACACGTTGAAACAAAAACAATCTAAGCATAATCAAACACACATCTGTTTGTTTGTTGCGAATACACATACGTTTGACAATATATGATGCATGCATGTATGTATGTGTGTATTCGGCGCAGCCAGCGACCGCGGGCAGCGCTGCCGCCACACAGGCAGCAAAACGTTCGAGCATGTGCTTGTGTGTTTCTGTCTCGCTTGCACCAATGGGTTGATATTGCGTTCAATTAACAATATTGTAACGCTTCTAGTTTTCTTGTTTATAGTCCGATTTTAATGCGCCTTTCAGGATAGTTTAATATAGTTAGTCTCCACACCAGTTATAAACTACAATACTGTACGATACGGAAAAACGGCATTGAAGCTTGAAAACTATTTTATAAATTGTGGGAAAAGTGGGCGTGGCAGTCCAAATTTATAGATGGCAATGCAACTATGCTGTCGCTAGGAACTCCCGTACAAGAATTGGTGATCCTAGGTGCCATAGTTACTGAGATATTTGCCGAAAACACCAATTTTTCACGAGGTGTGTCCAGTTTTTGCTTTTTGTGGGCGAATGGGGCGTGGCATCGAAAAAAAAAGATTCTTGTATTGACTGACTAAATATCTGATCGTTTGACACCAAGCTCGAACTTGTAGCTCTTACCATCTCTGAAATCTGTTTGTTCATACGGACAGACGGACAGACAGACAGACAGACAGACAGACAGACAGACAGACAGACAGACAGACAGACGGACAGACGGACAGACGGACATGGCTATATCGACTCGGCTTGTGATGCTGATCAATAATATATATACTTTATGGGGTCTGCCACGCCTCCTTCTGCCTGTTACATACTTTTGCACAAACCCAATATACTCTTGCAGAGAGTATAAAAATACTTAACCCCGGTATTGGCAAAAAAAGACAGAGGAAGAGATAGAGGGATATGGAGAGTAGTGCAAATCAAAACAACAACAAATTGGATATGTATAGAGTGCGCTTTAGCCGTGAGTAGAAGAGTAGTGTGAAGAGACAGGGGCGTCAAAGGAGGCGGGACAATGGGGATGGGGATCAGAATGGGGGTTATGGCAATGTCTAAATCAGAACTCCTGACACTCGCAGCTTTCCACTGGGGCCAAAGCCAAAGCAAATCCTATTTTATCCGCAAGCATAAATTGAAGCAGAAATTCGAGTTGTTGCATGCAACACGATTCTAAAAAGGAAAGAGACGAGAATCTATAGCTCTTATTTTTAGCAATGGTTGTTGTTGTTGTTGTGTGTGTGTGTCATACAAATCATGTGTCCATCAATGTAGTATATCACTATCCAATATGACCCTCCCCAGCGCATTCAATCGTCGAGTTTTGACCCACAAGTCGACCAACCTTCATCCTTCCTTCCTTCCCCTTTACCCTCCCCTCTCCCATCGCATTCTGTCGCTGCGTATCCGTTTAAGTGCGAATGAGTGCAACATGGAGCGGCAGTTAGTTGCAGCCATAACTCAATAAGCCCAAATGCAAATTGCGCTTGCAATGAAATCTCTGCTGCTCCGATGATATCTTCAGGGCAATGTAGGAGCTGGGGTCGGTGGGGAATCTCTCCAGCGACTTTGGCTGGCATTTCTCTGTATCTGTGAAATGTGACACACATCCACGTACACGTTTGTATTGGTGTATCTTCCGTGTGCATCCGTTTTCGGGAAATTTCTAATTGAAGCTGATTCTGTTGGTTTAGCTTTGCTAAGCCGGTATCGTTCAACTGTGTGAGTGCGTGTATCTGTGTGTCTGTGCATCTGCGAGCCTTTATCTGTCTCTCACAAACGAATGCTTCACAAATGACCAGATAAAAGTTCACATTCAGATAGTGCAACTAATTTTAAGTCATGTGCAGATATTTAGGGCTGTAAAAACAATTCAAAACAGATCATATAAATAAGAGTATCATAATTAATTTCTGGCTTGAAATTTCTAAATATTTTCCCCGCTTCATTAGCTACAATATGTTGATTATGTATGGTTTACATAATGTACTTTATCAGCTACTTGCGTCCCAGTCCTTGTTTTAAATTGATTACATATTTCAACGGAGTAATCAGCACATACTTGAGCTTTCTAATCGGGTGTCTTGATTGCATAATTCTCACACTTTCATGCGTCCCTTTCTCGCTTTTCTCATTTCAATATTTTGTGGAGCTTAATGAGTTTATGCTAAACAGGGGTTAAAGGGCAAAAGGATAGTTATAATTTGTGTGTGTGTGTGTGTGGCCCGCAGCTGTACGTGTTTTGTCTGCGTCTATATGTGTATTTTATCCTAGTTAATTAACACGCTCATTCCCCATCTTCTCTACGCACTTTGTGTGTTTGCAGGTCTTTTGCGCTTGCAACAAATCTACCAGGGCCTGAAGCCTGGCAACGAGTCCTTTCAAGTGGAGCTGGTTAAGCGCATCTCGAATGTCAGCATGGCCATCGAATTCCTGCACACATTGGAGCAAATTGGACGCTTCACCAAGAAACACATCGTCCTGGACTGTCCCACGGAAATGGCCAAGCAAATACTGATACAACATGTGCGCGATTTACGCTTAGGACGTCGCACCTATCACTACCTGCTAAGTGGACTGGTAAGTTGCTGTCCGAAACGAAGGGAGCCGGAGGGGGGATAGAAAGGGAAAACCTTTAGCCACATTTTCGCATATTTTTCCACAGGTCATGGACGATCGCTGGGAAAGTGAGATAATCGAATTTGGTGCCATTAACATCACCGGATTTCGCATTGTCGATACAAACAGACGCTTGGTGCGTGAGTTCTATGATAGCTGGAAACGATTGGATCCACAGATGAGTGTTGGTGCTGGCCGGGAATCGATTTCGGTAAGGTTCCTACTTTGTAGCATGTACACCGAAAAAAAAGAAACGGAAATTTGTATCAAAACATGTGTGAATATAAGATCTGATCAAAAACTTTAATATTTATTTGTTAAGTATTTTAAAAAGTTTTGCCCTAAAATTCGTAACTAAAATCAAGAATTTTAGGCTTAATACATTTGAAATTTGTTTTGTGCTGTGTATTGTTGTATTGTCACTGCTGTTAAATATTTGCTGACATTTAATGTTTGCACTGACGACTCTAGCATAGTTTTGTCTGAGCGTGTGTGGGTGTGTGTATGTGTTTATTTGTTGTGTGTAGTCAAATAGCAGCACAAACAGCACAACGAGCGACAGATTTCACTTTTTACATAGTTCAGCAGCACCAACTTTCAGTCAAAGGCATATGTGTCCTTGCCACTGCTGATGTTGCCGTTGTCCTTGTCATGCTTGCCACACGCTCACACACTCACGCTCACACAGAGACTGACACACATAAAGAAACTACTCGACAGCAGCAAGTTGGTTTAGTTTGCGTGCTGTTTATATTTGTATTTCCTTGGCATTATCCTTGTTGACAAAGATTTCACTTTGTGGCGCTTAAATGTTAGTTGAATATTGCTTCAGGACTTCAATGCCTTGCATCTTTCCCATCACCCTCCTACACTGCCACATCCTTAGCTTTGCTGCTCTCTTTGACAATGCCTTTTTGTTTATTTGACTTGTCTGTGAGCCACGGTCTGCCTTTGTCCTGCTGTGACAGGAAATTCACGCTTACTCCTGTCTTTTAACTCGCTCCATGAACTAATCAGATTTTACCACAATTCCAATGCACATTATAGCAGATTTAATTCATGCTAGAATAGCACATTAAAGCGCCAATGAGGGGGAATAATTGTGAAAAACAGCGTGTAATACACTCATTAAATGCCAGTCGCCAATCTGAGCTAACATGTATTTTTCCCGCACTGAAATTGAAATCTCTAGGCCCAGGCTGCTCTCATGTACGACGCAGTCTTTGTGCTGGTGGAGGCATTCAACAAAATTCTGCGCAAGAAGCCGGATCAATTCAGGAACAATGTACAGAGACGTAGTCAGACATTGATGGCAGCTGCCTCAACATCTGGTGATGGCTCCAACAGCAGCAGCAGCAACCACAACGATTCTGGCTCCGGCTCAAACTCGAACCCTGGTTCCGGGTCCGGTTCCAGTGGCGGGTTTAATATCGCACCGCGTGCACTGGACTGTAATACGGCCAAGGGTTGGGTGAATGCCTGGGAGCATGGCGATAAAATATCACGTTATTTGAGAAAGGTGGGTTTTTAGACATTAATGTGCTGATCATTATGAGTAACGGCTGCTGACAAAGCAATTAAAACGCCACACATTTTTCCACCTTTTCACTTTCCGCCTTTTCTCTTTTCTCCCATCGTTGCAGGTGGAAATCGAGGGACTCACCGGGGATATCAAATTCAACGATGATGGCAGACGAGTCAATTACACGTTGCACGTTGTCGAGATGACCGTTAACAGCGCCATGGTAAGTAACACTATACTAGTGGGCGTGGCAACTGAATTGTGGGAGGCCGTAAAAAACTGGTAACTGTTTGGTCCAGTTGCAGCCATCAAAGAGATATCAGCATTAAAATCGATATGACTAATTTAATTATAATTATAGATGTTTTTTACACATAGCACTGAAAAATAGGATTCAATGGTTATTATTTTTAGTGGTCTACAAACTTCGTTACCTATAATTAAATTCTAGATATTCAGCAACTGAATTTTAGTTTGCAATATACATAGTAACTAAAACGCCGTAGATTTATCGATGATAGAGATTACCATTTATCGATTATTAGCTATCGAATGGTCGACAACTGTTGATATTATACAACATTAAACATAAGCACACTTGAGTTACTCTTATGCTGCTTCTTTCTGCCATGCAGGTAAAAGTAGCCGAATGGAATGATGTCACAAGACTTCAGCCTTTGAATGCCAAATTTGTGCGACTGCGACCACACGTGGAGTTTGAAAAGAATCGTACATATATTGTGACCACTGTACTGGAGGAACCCTATATAATGATTAAGCAGCCTGCTTTTGGAGAACAACTTAGAGGCAATGATCGCTTCGAGGGCTACTGCAAGGATCTGGCTGATTTGCTATCCAAGAGACTGGGACTTGAATGTAAGTGTGCAATTAGCCGAGTGTATAATTGCACTGAGAGATTTTCTACTCACACACACAGATGAGCTGCGTCTTGTGAAGGACGGCAATTATGGCTCCGAGAATCCTTCGCAGCACGGAGGCTGGGATGGCATGGTGGGAGAGTTGGTGAGAAAGGTAAGAAATTTGGCATACACAGAGCACAGGCTAGCTTACTCACTCCTTTTCCTTGTTTCACTCTCTATCTGTCCCGTTCTCATTTGGTATTACAGGAAGCGGATATTGCGATTGCCCCCATGACGATTACCGCCGAACGTGAACGTGTCATCGACTTTAGCAAACCGTTCATGTCGCTGGGCATATCCATTATGATTAAGAAGCCAGTGAAGCAGACGCCCGGCGTGTTCAGCTTCATGAATCCTTTATCACAGGAAATTTGGGTGCGTATCTCTATATATATAGCAACTGTCCTTGCATTCCTCAGACTACTGCTCCTTCGCCCCTTTTCTCCTTTACCGAAGCGACTGCACAAAGAGTAGAAACTTTGCAACGTTCCAGCCAGTGGCTAAGAGGCAACTTTGACTTGATGCCACATTCCAGCTGTAAACTGTCATATTGCCTTCGAGATAGCAAACGAAGTCCTTGCTCTCCTTTAATGCAGCTTCCACTGATGCTGCTCCTCCTGTTGCAGCTCAGTACATGCAATGTTTTCGCCTCACTTCGTGCAGCTATATACAGAGTAGTACATACATTTGTGTGTCAAATTTGTACCTCTTGGTGTACAGTGCTTATATCAAATGTAGGACAGCACGACGGCTCGTCAGAGTAGTATACATTTAAACAGAAAGCTGGATTAATCAATACTTGTAAAGAGACTACTCTAAGTTGACATGAAGTTAATCAACTCCTAATTAACATTGTTGATCGATCTATTCTGTCGGCATTTGGGTCTTTGTCCCGATTAATCTAAGGACAGCAAACTCATTTTAGACAAATTCAGTCCCTAACTCTATCGTGTCTAGGCACGAATCGTGTTTGTGTTTATTTATGTTTTTGTTTCTGCTTTTGCTTTTTGTGTTTTCGTAACGAGTCAAAATAATGCAAAATTTTTGCGCTGCATACAAATGAGTAAAGTTTTTCATTTTTTGTTGGCGCCCATTGCCTGGTAATTTTTACGCTCGTGCTTCCCGATTTTCTCTATTCTTTTTTCGTTCTTACTTTTTTCATTTTCATTTATGTTGGTTCATTTTTTCTTCTCTCCTGCGCGTTTTTTTTTTCGTGCTCCCTTGCGAAAGTTTGCCGCAAACTTGGACTTTTGTATATTTATTTCTTCTGGTTTCGGCTTCAACGTGGTACCTCGTAAGCTCCCAAAGTTTAATAGAGTAAACGACAAAGTTTTCGCTCTGCTTTTGCTACTGTTTGCCTTTTTTTACATTATAAACAACAAAAGCAACAACAACAACAACAAAAACAATGACAAGCGCTGCAAGCAAAAATTACGTAGCCGTCAAGTTTTAAATTTGGCTCTAGTCCAAAGTTGGCCGTTTGACGCTTGTTTAAATAATGGCCAGCCATAAAAATTATATGAGCATTTAGTTGATATTGGCCATGTCGATGTTGCTGTAGATTTTGTTGATGCTGATGTTGTGACATCATCTTCCAGTCAAGTTTACCAACTCCAAGTGGCTCTTGGCTCTTTAATCTAATCGCAATTGGGAAGCATACCGAATTATGCTTTCTATCTCACCGGACATATCATTTTTACCTAATTTATAAAAAGAAAAAGTTAAAAGAAAAGCAGAAAATCCTTTTGGTGTGCATTTACATCGTTCTAATATTTATTTTTTACTAAATCTACGATTCTCTTTGCAAATTTGATGAAAAAAGAGATTAAAAGCTATCCTAAATTTAATTAGTTACAAAGTAAGCATAACATACCCTGTAAAAATCACTGTATGGTTTGTTGAAGCCTTCACAGCAGAAACAGATGTACAAAGTAATGAAATTTGAGGAAAAGTTCTTGAACTTTCTTTTCTCAGCTTTTCAGTAGCTTATTCTGTATTTCAATACACACTACGCTAGAATCTTAGTATATGCAGGGTATGAAAAGTGTTGACAGCGAGACAAACGCAAAATTAAATGCTAATAAAAGTCAGTGAACAGCGATGTAAAAGCCTTATGCTTATTTTGACATGAGCTAAAAAATTACAAATGCAAATTAGTTAAGTCAAGTCAAGAAGTGTGTGAGTAAGTGTGCGTGTTCGTGTGTGTGTGTGTGCGTGTGTCTGTAAGGAGTCAGAGCAAAAGGTGCCTAAAAGGACCTCCAAAGTTAGCAAGCTAATATAAAAGACTTTCACAGAAAATTTATCATAAATTAAATGAAGCATTTTTCGCTGCACACACGACAACGATGAAGCGTTGACAGCCACGCCCAATAAAAGCAGACACCGAGGCCCATTGAGCACGTGTGTGAGTGTGTGTACCACACCTTTAGTCACACACACACACACACACGCATACACACAAAAATGACAGCGCCCTGTGGCAACCATTGAAGCATTGATAACGCCAGCGACACCAAAAGGAACCAACGGCAACAGTTGGCAGTGAACAGTCCTGGGAGCAGCCCAACATAGACAGACTGTCGATGTGTCCTGACGGCTTGCTCCTTGCTCCTTGCAGCTGTCTGCCATTGTTTCTTTCGTTGTCGCCGTCGTAGTCGTCGTCGTCCCATTAAGCTAATGTTGCGCCATTTCTAGGAAGCCATTGCTGCTTCCGCTTCAATTAGTAAAGAAAATTTAATGAAAAATGTTTTGAGCCAGAAATATACATATAGAGAGACAGTGTGTGTGTGCCTGCTATTACAGCTGCTGTTGGTGCTGTTACGGCCTGGCAGCTATCATGTTGTATCTCACAAGCTTTTCATGTTCCCATTCCGCCAACAGGTGAGCGTCATCTTCAGCTACATTGGTGTCAGCATCGTGCTCTTCTTTGTCTCCCGCTTCTCCCCGCATGAATGGCGTCTCGTTCAGCAGCCGTTACAACAATCACAGCTGCCAGGTAAGTACACAAATACAAGCAAATACTACATACATCGACATACACACACACTGGTGTCAAGCCGGAACTGGTAGAGGGAGGACAGCACAGTGCCTTGAAAGTTGAGATATTAGTGAGCCTGAAATGGAAATTAGCTAAAAGCTTTAAACAGCTGGATTTGCCATTTCCTATTGAGCTACTTGCTAAATAAGTGTCTGAATTAGCGATGACAGCGTGACACGCACTTAATTTTCTATGATTGTTATGCTACTTGTTATGTTACTTGGACTAATTAAGAAATTAAGCTATAGTTTTCTCTTTATTATTTCAATTCACTTTCCGTGCTCAACACAGGAACTATGGACACCTTTAAACGTTTATATAATGCGTCGATATATGAATAGCCAGTACTATTTCTTTTTGAATTTAATTTAATTTAGACGAATTTTTTTCACTGTTTTCTTGCTGCCTAGGAGTGTAGAAATTCCTTTTTAATGTGCATTTTATGTAATAGACTTAAATTCTTGGCGAAGTGCAAGGCAGTAATGTACACACACCGAGCGTGTGTCGTTTTTATGGGCGATATTGATATTTTATGAGCTGCCTGGGAAAGCAGCAGCTGCTAAAGAGTCCTCAGGAGAGCAGTAGGAAGAGGGGGAGGGGGTACAAATATTACGGTGGCATCTGTGGCATAACATTGGACTTGTTTTGCATGCGATGGCATATAATTGAATTATCTGATTCAATTTTGTAGGTGCCTGTTGGCTGTTGTCTGTTGTCTGCTGGGTGTTGTCTGGTTCCGTTGGTTGTTGGCAATCAAAATCCAAAACGGAGGTCACATATGAGCACAAACAGACAATTGCCTCTCATAACAATCTATTGGCATCCTGCAAAACATCCTTAATGTAATTTTAGCGGAAAGTAAACAACATTTTGTATGCAGGCAACGTGTTAGCAGCCACTGTAAAGTACTACAAAAAATGTAGAGGGGTAAAATAGGGAAGTGAGTGCAAAATAAAAATCTGACATGCGAATGCATGTGGCAGCAAGAGTACAAGTGGTAGTAGATGATGAATAAAGAAGAAGAAGAAAAAGTAGTGGAATAAGAAGCAGAGCTAGATGTAGTGAATGCTTTTGCAATTGGAGCTGCTTCGGGCATAAGTTTGGTTTGGTTTGGTTTGGTTTTTGACTTTGGCTTTCCCTTTGGCTTTTCCTTTTACCATGCGCTTGATTGCATATCAATTAGAGCAGGCGCAAAAAGTCAAGCCAAACGAAATGATTGACAGTTGAACAGCCATGAGTAGTAGCAGTGCCTGTAACAGTCTGACATACAAGGGCACGGACAGGGATAGTGACACGGACAAGGACACAGTCACAGACGCAGACAGTCACTGACTTGTGTCCAGCATAACGTATAGTTTGCTCTTTCAATTGCTGTCTGCGGTTACGTTTTGTGGCCAAAACTCACACCAGTTTCCCATCTGCCATTTGCCATTTGGCTGCTTTATAGATCCACATGCACATCACGAACAGCTTGCCAATCAGCAGCCACCCGGCATCATTGGTGGCGCCACCGTTCCTCCGCCGCCTGGACCACCAACTCCAGGCCCCCAGACCGCCGCTTGTGCGGCAGCCCTGCAGGCATCACTCTCGGCCGGGAGCCTGGCATCCGGAGGAGCAGCAAACATGGCGGCAGTGAATGAATTCAGCATCTTGAACTCGTTCTGGTATTCCTTATCGGCCTTCATGCAACAGGGCTGCGATCTGTCTCCCCGATCAATTTCCGGCCGTATTGCAGCTGCCTCGTGGTTCTTTTTTACGCTCATACTGATCTCATCGTATACCGCTAACTTGGCAGCCTTTTTGACTGTGGAACGTATGGTCACCCCAATTAACTCGGCCGAGGATTTGGCCATGCAAACGGAGGTACAATATGGAACACTGTTGCACGGTTCCACATGGGATTTCTTTAGAGTGAGTTTTATTAACTCTAATTGCAAATTGCCTAATAATGCGGTTATTATTGTTATTATTATTGCTGCTGTCTGTGTTGAACTTTGGCCCACAGCGTTCGCCAATTGGACTGCACAACAAAATGTGGGAGTATATGAATTCGCACAAGCACGTCTTTGTGAATACCTACGATGAGGGCATCAGACGTGTGCGAACATCCAAGGGCAAGTATGCTCTGCTCGTGGAGTCCCCAAAAAATGAATACGTGAACGCGAGGAAGCCCTGTGACACAATGAAAGTGGGTCCCAATATGGACACAAAAGGATTTGGCATTGCCACACCCCTCGGCTCGGCACTCAAGTGAGTATGAGGTTTTTGGGGTAGAGGATGGGGTTGGAGTTGGGTATAAATGCCAGCAAAGCCATCAATTTCATTGGCTTTATTCAAAAGTCAAGTCACTGGCTGTATTATATTTATGCATGCAATGCTTTCTATTTGCAGAGATCCCATTAATTTGGCTGTGCTGTCGTTGAAGGAGAACGGCGAGTTGATCAATTTGCGCAACAAATGGTGGTACGATAAAGCCGAATGTAGTCTTAATAAGGACAATCAGGAGGTTTCACACAATGAACTGACACTGAGTAATGTCGCTGGCATATTCTATATACTGATCGGCGGTTTAATGGTCTCCGTATTCGTGGCAATCATTGAGTTCTGCTTCCGCAGCAAGGCAAACAGTTCAACGTCGTCGCTTGGCGGTGCGGGAAGTGCGAGTAAGAGCAATGGTTCCATGCTGCTCGGACCCTCGAACATTGGTCCTGGCGTTGTGGCATCCACACATCAAAGGAACGCGATGACCGACAGCATGCATGCCAAGGCCAAATTGACCATTCAAGCGAGTCGCGATTACGACAATGGGCGTGTGGGCGTAAGTATTCAGTAATTTTATGTTTTGTGGATGGTTTTTGTTTGTTTGGGGTGTTAGGTTCTTTTTATAAGCGCAACATTTTAAAGTTAATTATGCAAATGTGAGCATTATGTCTAACCGACACACAGTATCTCAATTGCACATCTCTGCAGTATTATCCGCCCGCCCCCTCCGATGCCAATGAGGCTCTTCACATGAATGCCCACGGTCAGGTTTGACACGAGCACGTGCAGGAGTCGCGTCTCTGACGCACACCCTGCGCGCCAACCATACGCCGAATAATGGCCAACAGCCGTCAGGAAACGGAGAAGATGATGGCATCCAGTGGCAGCATCATCAATGGCAGTCACGAGGGCAGTCTGACACTCTCATCACCTGCCAATGGACAGAATGCGACGCTAATGCGACATTCTCCAGATATTAAAAAACATCCGCATACTCATCCTCCCCCTCATCCCTACGACAAGTAAGTGTAGGTCTATAAGAACTCAACTAGATAGTAAGTGCCAATGAAAAGCCAATATTTTGAGTCGCAATAGTGTCCTGAGTTATGCGAAATGCAGGCCAGTATTTTAAATCAATCGGGAAATGCAATTAAAGTGTTTAAATTGAATTTCATTGCGAGGTGAATCATATGGGATTATATGTGTGCTGGTGTGAGCATGTAATTGAATACCACTCGCTTATGCAATTATATGATTATTAATATATTTATTTATTTTTTCCAATAAGCGCAAAGAGCATTTTTTAATAAATTTTTAACTCAGAGTTCGCTTTGGCTACGGCGAACGCACAAAAGTAGGCTATGTTATTTATGCGGCCGCATTCAAATAATAGCACACCGCTAACGGTTGGCAGAGTTTTAGTCCTGTCAGCAACGCCATGCAAGTGAAGGACATAAATTATTGCATTATTATTGTTGTTAACAGTCAACTCGGGGCTGAGGGAATGACGACCGGGAATTCGGGATGAGAACCTTAAATAATATTTATAGTGTGTGTACACATATGTATGAGAGATTGTGTGTGTGTGTTCATTGCAATTCATTGCATTCAAATGACTGATTAATATTTTTAATAAACAAATAAAAAAGTATAAAAGCTGCATGAATTCAAAAGAGGGCTAAATAAAGGCGTGGCATTAAAAGAAAAAAGAAAAATAGCTGAAAGTGTTCACAAGTCTCATAATGAATTTTATGTGCATTTGATGTTACATATTTGTTTATAATTAAATTACAGCAAATTCATAGCGATAACTAATGAATACCGAGGGCAGCATAAAAATATTGTAATAAATTAACTGACGCAAAGAAAACAATTTAAATTGTTATGAAAATTTTAGCAAAAAAAATGATATAACATGAAAAAAAAAAGAATACCATTGTGACAGGTCAGCAAAATTTAATTAAATTTATTTTAATTGAAATCGTTTTGATTTGATTTACCACATATAAAGTATGGCAATAGTGGAAGTATATAATAAAATGATCAAATTGTTTTACTAACAATAAATTGACAATCTATTGTGTGGTGAGCTCAACTATGTTAATTTAATATGCAACTCAATTTTAAATGAATCCTTGTTATTTTCATTTATTTATTAACTATTAATTGAATTATTAATATAAAATAAATGAAACTGATCTGCCCATAACTTGAAAGCTTATCCTAGACAATGTTTAAAACAGAAAATGCTAACTATAAATAATTGAAATGGAAACCTGTATAAATAAAGTAACTAAAAAAATAATAGTAATAAAGTTCATGGCTTGACATGATAGTGTTAGTGTTAGTATCTTTTGCATTAATATGTGTATGTGGCAGTCATTAGTGTAAATAGATTCACAACAATCTAAATGAAAGACAAATAGTTGCAAATATACCATTAAATTATTTAAGTCATATCAAAAAAGAGATTTTAATGGTACTGAGATAAAGTTTATAAAAATTATGAATATTGTACTTATTACTATTGTAAACTATTTACGTATTCACTGTTGCTAAATCAAATATATTATAGAATAATATTATAATTAATTGCTTTAATTTCCTTTTTTATAATCTTTAAGTAGAGACTACTTAAGCAAACAGTTGCAGGCAAAATGCATTTACAAATAGTTTAGTTTCAAGTTTCAGTTCAGCTCATCTGCGGCATAAAATACTCAAAAATCAAAACTTAAATCAAATAAATAAGAAATCTAATAAAAAACCCATAAATGAATAAAATTTTAATAGAACAACCGAGCTACACACATATACATACACATAATACTCGTATACATATGTGAAAAATATATAAGTACTATTATAAATACAAAAATATATATAGTGAAATGCCAAAGAACTACAAACAACTGGATACGTGTGTTGTTGCAATTAAAAATCTGAATTAAAATGCATGACAAAATGGAAAAAACAATTAAATTGACACTATTACCAACAGCAAAAGGCAATTCAAAGGATTTGCACAGCAGCTCTAATAAAACATTTAATAAATCAAAAAACAAATACATGTATGTATGTATATCTAGAGATCTAGTCTAGTAATAAAAAACACAAAATAAAAAATACATTTTGATTTCAAGTTTACACAACATGTTTATATTTTATATTTATATTTATCTTTACATTTATCTATTTGGTTCAGGGTCAGTTTTCCGAAAGCTGTACATTTTGTATGTATTTTCATTTATATGTACAACTTTTGTCACGGTAAATAGTGAAAACAGAATATTTGATATATTTATTAACATTAAGCAAACATATTGTTATCATACTGCATTTAAATACCAACAAAAATATACAGAAACCAAAGTTTAAATATAGTGAAACAAGTAAAAGCAAAAAAGGTGAATAAAACTATTATAAATAATAAACATTTTAAATGTGGTTGTGTTTGTTTTCTGTCAGCTCACTAATGATTTATTGCACCTGCTCCTGCTACTCCTCTCGAAGTGTGATTGTACAATCAAAAAGGATTGTCCAACATTGTTTGACTTATTTGGGCTCTCGACTATGTGATTAATCCAAATGAGTTAAGACTAATTCGGCTAAGCAAATAACAACTGCTTGGAATTGTACTCGTTGCTTGGCCAATTCGAAAACTAAGCTATCTGAAAGCATTTGCTCAAATTGTCGGTTTACCGCAGTTGCCACATGCGGAAACTCCAAAATGCGAACACTCCCACTCTCACACACACACATACACGTTGAAAGGAAGAGAAAGTGTTGGAGAAATACGGCTTCATTATGGTACTGTTGTGTTTAGTTCCGTTACATCAACTGGCTTTCCCAACCCCCTGCATTCTACCAAAGAACGTTTCTTGTTAGATTGGTTAAACTATTTACAGTAAACTCGAAAGCGAAGTAAATGCGTTTGCGGTTGAATCGTTGCGAAGCTGCTTGAATACCCTACATAAACACGAAAATCCACAGGCTAAATGTCTGCATTCACAAAATAAAATACATGTATAGTTAGACAGAGCATCTGTTAGTCGATCACACTCAATTAATGGCATCTCGCTTTCCTTTTTGTTGACATAATTAGAAGGCGGCAGTGGTGGCATTTGCGTGGCAAGACGGAAGTCATGATTCATGACTCATGAGTGCTCGGCTCGCCGCAGTAATTAACACAGCCAACTGTGGCAACTCTGGTAACTCTGGTCTAAAGACGGTTGTCGGTAAGCTTTAGGATACCTCTGTTTACCCTTTAAGGTCACTGCAAGTTGCCAAGGTGCTCTCTCGCTTCATATTAGCATAAAAGTTTTTTGGAGGCTGGAAACTCTGGGAAACCCAAACCACAGCTATGCAACCTTTTTTCTCTCAGCTCTGATGACTGGCAAATTTTAGACATCACAAAATTAGCTTCTTTTTTCCAACTTTACGCAGCGCAGAAAAAAGGTCACACGCCACAAACGCAGTGCCGGCGTTTCCCTAAACGGAAATGACAGAAATACCGGATGGAAGTGTCTCATTTCATCGTGAAGCTATATTTGAACTTGGCTGCTTCATGAACTGGTCAAAGAGCTTTGGTAAGATATTTAGGTGCTTGAAAAATAAAACAACAATAATTAGTTAAATGAAGAGGTCAAAGTTATCTATTGAAATTTAGTCTCCACTTTAGCCCACAGCTTAAACAATAAATTGTATATATCAAAAGTAATCTTTATAGTTAAAAGCTTTAGAGTACTTACAATTACTTAGAAATAAGAGAAGTAATCTAAAATATATTTCTGGCGATGTTTGCACATCAATCAGATCACGCACTCATCTCTACGCGTAGTTAAAGTCGATATTTTTCGAAAAAACAAAAATGTTTCTTACACTCGCCTTGGATGGCAAACAAATTTGATCCAATCACAGGCAACGTGATAAAATGCCCCACAATTTCTCATTGGAAAAGTAAATAGACTGTGTGTAGGCAGTCGGCTGCATTAATAGCATGAATCAATCAAGGACATAGGCCAAATCAATTTGAAGTGGCTTCGACACGGTCAGCAACAAGCCATGAAGTAAATTCGTACATACATACACACTAAAACACACACACACACACACACTTAGACACACAGTAGGCATAGACATTCTGGAAGTTTTCGGTGTCGTTTAAATTTGTAGAAGAGATTTAATTCGGGACGCATTGCACACGCTGCGTATGCGTGATGCCATCGGGGACTGCCATTGTTCTGAGGACTGTTGTTCACTTAAATAAAGGAATGTTGACTGACAATGGGGGTGGTGGTGTACCTTGCATATTTTATTGAAATTCCACACTCCCAGATGCGTTTAGTGTTTCTGTTAGCAAAAATCCAAGTAATTTGGCAATTACGTTGCCAGCATTTCAAATTCATTCGCGTCCAGTGTCCTTAGAGAACCTGAGAGTATCCCGCTGGAGTCGGCCGATGAAACGCGGTTTAATTACACGTTATATAAGCCCTGTCTTCTCCAGCAAACCCGCTCTTCTACACCCACAAATATTTATACACTAACAACACACAAACACACACACATTCGTATCATATTTTCATGGCGTATAATTGATTTTTGGCTAAAAGTGAGGTAAAGTTGTGAGCATTCTGAGCGTCCTTCGCTTATGTTGCGGAAACTAAAACGCAACATGAATATTAAATGTGCGCAGAGGGACGAAGAATGAGTTTTGTAGGGGTAACTAACACAAGTTAAATAACTTCTTTAGTTACTTCTAGGATGATTTTACCAACAAACCTCATACCTGGGCTCTGGTGTCTCTGTCTGTCCCTTAACAAGGCCAACTATTGCAATTGTTTGTCGTTCCCGATCTCTTTCTCGGTTTCTGACTCTGTCTCGTTTGGCTTTGTCTTTCTCTTGGCCATTATTAAAAGGTTTTGCGGTTTTGCTGTTAACCAATTTGCTTGATTTCCATTTACAATCAACCAACCACTCCACTATTTGTATACATACATATAAACGATATAATAAAATGGCAATGGCCGCCAATTTGGACATTCAACTGTCGCCTTGCCAGTCCTGTTCGGTTCTGTTCTGTTGCCTGTAGCTGATATATTGAAAACTTTTCTGTGGTCTGTTGGAGATTTTTACAATTCCATGCATTTCCGCAATTATCAATTAAAAGTATTGCCCCAAATGGAACAAGGGAGGAGAGCGGGAAGGAGGACAACAATGCGGCATGTAAAATCAATCAACATCGGTCGACGACATCTCGACCGCATTAGCTGGCCAACTAGGCAGAGAAATACGGACAGAAAGAGAAACGAAGGGAGCAGAAAAGAAAGAGAGAGAAAAAAACCACAGGCAAGTTGCTGATTGCGCTTTGCCATATGCCTATAATCCTTCAGGCTTGTTGTCGTCGACGTCGTCGTCGTCTTTTGTGGCCATTGCGGCATCACGCAGCAAGTTCCTTTACTTTTGTGCTCAACTAAGTTTTTGGGGCGCCGAGTCGAAACTTTTGACGTCTGCCAATACATGAACAATTATCGGAAATGCGGTCTAGACCGAGCACAGAGCACAGAACAGCGTAATCTCAGCTAATGAGCAGTTTCGACAGGCTCAAGTGTCCCCCTGACACCACCTCGTCGCGGTAAATTGAAAAGCGACCCTTCATTTCACCAAAACCAACGAGTCGACTCAACTGAACTCAACTGTCTGTCAAAATATGAACACGGCGTGTAAGCTGCAGTTGACAAACGACAGCCGTAACCTTTGCTAAATTCATAATACCCTGTACAAATAATACAAAGAAAATACAGAGATCTGTGTATAGCACAGGATATACCAATTTACAGGGCATCTGCAAGCCTACATTCTCAAGGCTTTCTGGTTTAGCTCATGCTGAACGATAGCCTGACAACTGATTGATGCATTTTGCAATTATTTCTGACGCCGGCTTCGTGCTGAGATTGAAAAATTGTCAGTTGCATTGACGTAAGTCCACCAAATAGGACAAAAAAAAAAATGGGCAGCGAGAGTTGTGGGCGACGAGAAATATTTGCGAAGGAAGTGCGAAGTGCGAAAAAATTGTGCATAAATGATGCGATGATATGAAGTTGCAAATGCACAACATATGTCCGCAATTAATTGTGACGCAGTTAATCGATAAATGAAGCGGATTTAAAGTAACAAGAGTTATGAAAGTTACTTAAAATTAATTACGCTTTAAAGCACGACAATTTCTCAAAATGTTTTCAGCGAATAGTGCTGAGGGGTGAAAAAAGATTGTCAGCAAACCATTATTTCCGCATGGCCAGAAGAACTGTGGCCCGGCACTTGGCACACGGCTCAACGATTTTTATTTGCCACATTGAAACTTTATTATAACAAAATATTAGAAAAGTTATGGCAAAGGTGCGAAAAGTTTCTTCTTTCTATTTCCATTTTCTTACCTTTTAGCAGTTACAATTTTTATTCGACATTTTCGAGTCCGTTTTTGGTTTTTTTTCTTTCATTTCTTTTTGCAGTTTGGAAATTGCATAGAATTCAACTAATTAAGATGTCGTGAGAGCACAGCTCGACAACGTGCAAGAGATCTTATCGTCAGTGTTGAGGTGCTGAAAAATATTTGAAACTTTTACTGCTGCCAGCACACGCAAACTTTAGCGTTTGACAGGGATACGTAAAGGGATTGGAAAGTGGCATGATAAGGGGATTGCCAGATGGAAGATGAGAGATGGAAAGTGGATGTTAGGAGGCAGCAAAGCCAGAACGCAAATGACAGCAAATCCTCACGGCATCGAGAGATGTGCGACCAAAACCAGAAGCAAGTAAGAAAAAATGATAAAATAAAGTAAAAGTAAAATAAAATATAAGGACTAAAAGTTGATGTCGAATCAAGATCAGAAGTAGAAATAGAAGCAGAACGCATTGCAGCATTAAAATAAAATATTAACGACAAGCTTTAATTCTAAGCCCCAGAAAGAGAACTAGCTTAAAGAGTAGTACATAGTACAGCTAATAAAATTGAGTTTAAATTAATGCTCAAGAAGGAAAAAATTACACAAGACTCTGAGTCAATATACCATAACTGCATAAAAGTACAGTGAATTTCCCAAGAGTAAAATTCATGTAAGTCATTTTGAAATTCAATGCAAACCAATTCAAGGATTTTTTTGTGCAGTTTAGATTTGAATCGGCAAAGTTGAGTTTACGTCCGATAACTTTTAAAACCATTGAATAGAAATTCAGTATCCTCCATGGGTTGAAAACTAGTAAAAATAGTATAAAGTTTCCTAAACTATAAACAAATATGTCAAGCTTTTGTTGGTTTTGAAAGTCAACCTAAATAATTTGACAGAAATGCTTGAAATCAAGAAATGTTGCCTCTTCAGTGTTATAATTTTAATGGATGCCAGGGGAAGGACTCCACTCTTTTTGCTCCTTTAATGGAATGTGCATAATGTTGGCTGGTTTGTAAGCCAGCAGCCAGAATAGATGAGTGCCACACTCTTTGGTATAATTAAGTATTTACTTTCAGTTGGATTCAAGTGAAGGGAAATGCAGCTGTGAAACCAAGACACAGAGAGAGACAGAGAGAGAGAAAGAGAGGGAGAGGAGTAGAGGAACAGGAAGAGAAATGGGGACTGCTGCGACTAAGCGACTAAAACTAAGCGAAAAAGCAATTTTAGCTAAACATTGCCCGATTGCTGATGGGTTGACTCGATGGTTGACTAGTTGCTTGGTGGGTTAGCTGCTGGGCTGCTGGATTGTCGCGCAATTGCGGGGCGTGGCTCGTGGCTGTCACTGTAAATTAAAATTACGCTCTGCTATGTGTAAAATGCAGGGAAGCACAAAAAACACTGCGAATGGCGGATGTTCGTTGTTCAGCAGTGGATCGCAGAGACGGAGTGAGAGAGAAAGAAAAAGAGATGAGAGCGAAGCCATGTGGCAATAAAAGTGGCATGCATATGTATTTCAAGCAAAGTGCATCTGAAAATCAGTTGACAAATGCCACACACAGTAGCTGCCAACTCGCAACAGAAACTGAAACTGAAATGCAGTTTGGGACTGAAGCTAAAGCTAAAACTGAATCTGAAGCAGACGCAATAGTTGCCTGACAGGCGACACATGATTGTGTGTAGCTAGCGAGTTAAGAAATATATATATGTATGAATATATCTATATACAGTGAGAGATGTGTGTATAACTAGCAGTTAGATATGTATACGCAGTGTAGTACACACCTAATTGGCACGACATGTGTATGCGCTAGTTGTCACTGCCACATGGCGTATGCGTAATTTCGGCATTGGCACATAACTTGCGGCGTGTGCAATCAAAAGCAGCAATTTCTCTGTCTCTCCATGCAACCGTGCATGAGTATGTGTGTGAATTGGTGTATGTGTGTTGCCAAAGCTGAAGCTAAAGCCAAAACCAAAGCCGAAGCCAAAGCCATAGCGCACAGTAAGCAGCCTCAGGTAAACCGAACTTTGATTAACCCCTTGCAGGGCATGTACAATCCGGGAACTTAAATCAACAGACAAAAGCGAATGGATAGGCGGGACATTGCAGAGGGGGGCGAGGCATCTGGATCGACATTACCAAACGTTTAAAGTTGGCAACTCAGTTTCGGTTTCCTATCAAAGACTAATTAAAAACTTTGTCCAGTGCCAAAAGTGCAAAAGATTCAAACAAATACGGGCATCGGTTTTGGCGGGTGCAAAGTTTTGTCATTTTGAGAAATTTCAACAAAAAGCTAAAGCAACTCCCTCGCCCACGCCCCGTTTGCAAACCGCTCCTCCACTTTACCACAAAGTAAATCCAACAGTAGCAACAACTGTAACTGAAGCTAACCCTTGCCCTCTAGCTTTCTCCCACCCTCTCAGCCTTTGCTCTTTAATACTTTGAAGCGCAGTTGCAGTTTTCCAAAAAGAAATAGAGAAAGAAGTAGCATTCGCGCTGAGAAGTGCAAAAGATTTTGCTTATAAAGTTAAAACTATAATCAATGTGCTCTCATTTTATTTATTTCGTTGTAAAAATAAATATAAATCAATACCATCGAAATGTCAACAGTCGACAATAAAAAGAGCAGTAGTTTGTTACTCCACTCTTTTTTTTTTTTTGTTGAGCTGTCATAGCAAATGGCAGCAATTTCAAAATGATAACAGCTGAATGTGCCAATCAGAGAGAGTTGGCTATTAAGCTGGCTGAAAAAATAGCATAAATAGTATTGATAGATCAATTCGCAAACTGATGCAAAACTTAAAACTTAAATCTTCACTGTTATTACAGAAATATACGACAAGAACGATTTCAATATGCAATAACTTTGCTGTATAAGTTTTAACTCTATCATAATCAGATTGGGTAGAATTTTAAATTTTGATTTGATTCGATTCGATTTCCTTTCATAATAAAGATATTTAAAGGAAAGCAAAAGCAGCAAAACTGGGAAGTGGAATGCGAAAGCAACAAAAAATGCAATTGTGCTCGTAACTTGAGTTATTTCTCATCTTTTTTTCCTGTGTGCTGCCTGTTTTAAGGAGCACGGAGCACTTGAATTGCAATTGCAGCAGAGACCGAAGACAGACAAAAGACAGATGAAATGAGGAGAATATGTCAGTATCAGTAGCAGTTGCAGTCGCAGCCGCTGTAAGATGCGACAACGTTGATCGAATGATTCGAAACTTGTTCTTTCTGTTTCCCATTTCATTTGACTACGAAAACTGTTGGCAGCTATTTTTTATTGTTGTCTGTCACCGCGATAGGCAGGAGGATGACCAAAAGTAAGCGGCATGTCGACATGTCTGCGCTTGTCTACTTCCCACTGCCGGCTTCATCAATTTCGACCAACGCTCGAAGATAAAGATAAAGACGGAAATGGAGATGAAGTTGGAGATGGAATTGCAGATTCAGATAGCAATGAAGTTGCTTGATGCGCAGCCAAACTGTCAGTTGGCCAGCAAAAATTATGGCAGCTCATTTGCAAACAAGTTACTTGACTGCAGCAACTGTTGCTGCTGCTGCTGCTGCTGCTGTTGTTGTTGTTGCTGCTGCTGCTGTTGCTCTTGCTGCAGTTGCAACTCAATCAGTTACAATTTGCTGCAATGGCTACAAGCTACTGAGAACTCATCAACTCACAGTGCTGTCCTTTTAGCTGTTATACAGCCATTCTACCTACAGCTGATTTTAAAGGTGAAAATATTTAAAAATTGTCTCTTTTCTAAATCTAACGCAAGGCACATCAAACTTGCTCTCGTTGACTGACAACTTTATTTGAACATTTTTGATACTTTGTCCTGGTAATTTCTGACAACACTGACTGCCCAACCAAGAAGTGAGTTATCTGCTATACACTCGTCAACTATGAAGTGGGTTTCGCCATCCTGCACTGTTTTGATTATCAAGTAGGGTTTTAGCAGCACTCACACAGGCTCACATAAATTCCCACACACACAAGCACTCACTTATACATTCACAAAACTACCTTAATAATTACGTGCACATAAAACACAAAACCTAATTATTTACAATACTCACTGCAAATGGCATTTGGCATGCGCCAATCAATATGGCTTATAAAATTTTTACCGTTTATTGATTGAGTGGGAATTGTGGCCAAATGTGGCATTTGAACCAGCTTTAAACTGGGTACTAATTGCTTTTCAATATGCACATTTGTATTTACAAACAGGATAATGAAGCAAAGGAAGCTATGGAGTCCATTGTCTGTTTGAGTGAGAGAAGGAGATGCAGAGTGACAGAAAGAAGTGGCGAACTCCGTAGTTTATATTGATTTACTCAGAGCACAGCATATCCTTTAGTCAAGCAGTCATAACACACAATATTAATTTATTACACTCTAAAGAAATGTAACAGCTTTTATTGCATAAGATAAGGAATTATAATTTGTATGATTTTGACCCTTTTAGTTATGGTTTTTTTCTTGTGACACATTAATGTGGGCCAAAACAGAAATTCGTTTAAATAAAATTCTCCGACAAAAAATTCAGTGTTTCTGTGTTATACCCTATAAAAGACAGGGTATGCTGAGACAATGACACTGGATATGAAAATAATTTAGTAGCAGTGATGGCAAATACTTGCAGGGCAACCCTGGGTCGTTTTCTTTCAAGTACTTCCGCCTCAAGTTGTCTTTCCTTTGAGTTGCTTAAGCATAAGGCTCACAATGGTAAGTCGATCCGCCCCAGAATCACATATGTTACACACACACACACACTCACTTCTTTACTCGAATGTGAGTTGTCGTTTTGGGTCCGACCCTTCATCGTTGCCATGTTCATTGTCCGTTGCACATTTGCCGTCCATTTTATCCATTTTGTTCGTTTGTCAGAGCCATTGTCACCTTTTTTTCCTTTTCCTTCTTTTTCCAGCTCTTGTTCTTGTTGCTGTTGTTGTGCCTACAAAAAGTCAAAGCAAAAACGGTAAAAGCAACTGTCGGTGGCTTATTGTCCTTCTATTTTACATTTTTTGTCTGCTTGTGTGTGTGACTCTTGAAACTCATGTGTGTGCGAAGACAGGGAAATGGGGAAATGGGAAAGGGGAAGCCAAGCATATTGTACAAAGCCAAAAAACAACTGTCAACGCAGCAGCTTCTCTTCCTCTTCGTTTTTCTTTCGGAGTCTGTCTGTCTTTTGATTTCATGCGTGCTCTGTCCTGTCCTATTCAGTCCAAAGACAGCTTTCAGCTGTCTGTTAACCGCTTCTTGTTGCATCTAATCGCATAAATATGCTGCCAATGAGTGTTGCTGCTGCATATTTTATAAGCAAACAGCCCATAGTTTTGCCGATGAAAAATAAGAAGCACTATACTTGGAATATGCATTCAGGACGAGAACCCACATTAGCAAACAACGATAGGACAAGTTACAGTAAGAACAGAGAAACAATTGCAGTTTCGGCTTAAAGATTTCAACTCAAGAGTTCATTTCAAACTAAACCATTCCATGATCTGTGTGTGTTTCAGAGTGCGAGAACTCAACATTAAGAGCTTGCTTGATAAAGGAAGAAAAAAATATACATTAAACAGTGTTGAAAAAATAAGCACAACTAGGACATACCCCTTATAATAAAATACTAAAATCCGTTTAGAATTGGTAAATGATAGGCAAGTGTGCCTCAAACACTGTCTTGTCAAATTCTTTAACTAATTTCTAATAAATCAATTAATTCAATATACTATTTTGGTATACCCTGCAATCCACACTTTCGTCACCCATTTAATGGGTTAGAAACATCACTGTTGCCACAAAAGCTGTAGCCAAAACTTTACATTTCTTCTCTACTTTTTTTGCTTCTTTTGTTGGCATGAGACTTGGTTTGGCTTAATGATAATTTCAATTATTGCCCAAGTCCTGCTGACTTCAGTCCCTTTGGACCCAGCACCCAGTGCAATCAACTAGGCCCAGTTTCCCTTACCTTCCCCTTTTTCCCCTCCCTTTACCCACACTCTCAGGCCCGAGCTCGTCTGTTCAAAATGCGTTTTTACCCAGGCAACGGAAGCTTGGCTAACTACGAGTATCTTGCTATCTGGGTATCGGCCTGGTTTACTCAATATGGCCACGCTCTTGGCTCTTGTGTGCGTCTGTGTGTGCATGTGTGTGTCCAAGTTTGTAAACACATATACTTGCGTTCATACATATCTGCAAACAATTTGCATGTGTGGGTGTGATAATGGCCGCTTTAGTCACTGCCTCCAACGGCTTCAAAATGAGGCAATTTAAACCATTTACGTAAAATCGATGTGGGATAAGATTCTCTTAAGTGTTGGACTTGATTAAAAGCGAGTCATATAAAGTGAAGATTTATTATTAAATTTAAATCTGACAATGTTCTATCTCTGACTTTCCTTCGAGCACTAATATACTCAACTTTATTATTTTATTTTATTTTTTTTTAAACAATTTGTTGCGAGAAATTTCAATAGGAAAATATATTCAATAGCTGCAAGCAAGTGTTTCTGAAGAAACCTGTTATTATTTTTACATTCAAGTCGAAATAGCATAATAAAATTTGTGAGTTCAACAAATATTCAAGTAATTTCTCGCATGGTGTGGGATAAGAGCCATTGTTAGCTTTAGACTTTCACCGACAAAGTGTTGGTATTGCTCTTTTTTGTTCTCCTCGGACTTTCTTTTTCTTTCTCCCATTTTCTTTTTTTTTTTTTTGGCTTTCTAGAGGGGGAAACAACTTGTAATGACGATGAAGGAAACTCACAGGATCTCATTGTGCGTTCCGTCGACTTTTTAGCTGTTTGCGTTTACATTTTCATTTTCATTTTGATATTGTAATATATTTGCTTTCAGCGCATAATTGACATGGGTCGTTTATTCGGGCAGCAGGCGTCGATTTTTTTATATTTTCCCTTTCCTAATACCCCCACCACCAAAAAGAAAATATCACACTCTCTTTCTCTACTTTGCGCCTCATTTTTATTTTATAAGTATATTGAAGCGAGGAAATTTTTTTAACAAATTGGCCACGCTCAGGTTACTTCTCTTTGGCAGGCATCGGAAAAATCGGCAGATATATTTGAGGAAAAAAGGTTAAGCTAACTACTCAGCGGTTGGTATCGGTTTTTGTTTGGACAGCTGCCATTTTATTGGCAGGTTAGGCAGGTTATTAAATTTCTTCTTTCTTGAGCAACTTTTTGATGGCTTCATTTCAGACATTCGTACTTTTTATACCCATTTCCATGGAACTGTGATGAAATGGGTATTTTGCATACTTAAATATTTATTAAATACCAAAAAGTGCTGACGTTTTATTGTTGTTAAACAATTTTTATGCTTTAAATATTTTATATGCATACGTATTTTAATTTTATAGTAGCTTATTTATCCACTTTGTATTATTTGTTTTCTAGGGTATCTTTTAGCCCATTAGTCTACACTAATGGTTTCATTGATTTTTTAATTTTGTTTCGTCTTTCATTTTGTGTGTTTATAGCAGACAATTTGCATTCTGTTATAGACAAAGTATCAAATCTCAGCTCTATATGCATAATCACACCCCGAAGTGGCATAGCTTGAAATGAATCCAACACACACAAACTGTGTGTGTGTGTTAACCTTGGGGCAAACAGGGCCAAGAAAGCGTATGTCTGTCAAATTATTACAGTATTAATTTCGAAAGTTTTTATTTAAATAATAACAGCTAATTTGTTAAGGGAACGAACTAGTCGAAAGTATAAACATCAAAGTATTTATGTGTGCAAATTCCGAGTGTGCGTGTGTATGTGGTGTCCTTTTCGTAGAATTTGGCGGTTACCCGAGGCGCAATACGCTCACATTTGGGCCATTTCTAAGCAACTTGCCAAACAAATATAAAAATAAATTGTTCTAAGGACCAGCACACAAACACACACATCTAAATGATGCATATGTGTGCGGACGAGTGTGTATGTGTGTGTGTGTGTGTGCGTACGCACAGCTGGTTGGCTTAGTGTCTGGCTGTATCTTTTCTATTGCCACGTTGTTAAAATCTATTAGCCACATTTAGTGTGGCTCATAAAATTCTATTGCATCATTTGTTTTTGGTAACTGGTAACTGGTAACCGAGAGTAAGGCAGGTTAGAAGGCCACAGATCCTTTGATAGTCCTTGGGTTCCTTGTTGTGCCTTCTATCATTTTTCGGTTTTAGACAAAATTCGCGCAAAAGTATTTCAAAATAAAGTTTGCCTATTAAAATAATTGGGTTTTTTGCTTAGGCGCTTCCTCTTTCCTCTCTCCATTTTCCACTTTCCACATCTCGATTTCCACTTTCTTCTTCCTTGTCTATAAACAAAATGGGTTAATGGATCTGGTCATGGCCATGGTTGAGTTCGGGATTCCGTTTTAAGTGCCCTGTGTGAATAACCTCAGTGCTTAACTTTGCCTCTTTTGCATTAGCTCAGTTTCAGTTAACACACACGAAGAGAGCTTTGGCGAGAGGCAATAACAATGAAAATGTTACTAATTTCTGGAACTCAGCATTGAGTGTATGTGCCCCTATGTGTACGTGTGTATGAAGTATAATTCGCATTATGCAACAGCACGCAAATAATTGACTGCAAGTTCCTTTCATTAATTTGTACATAGATTTACTGTTAATGCAACTGCAAGTGGCCAAAAACAACTGGAAACTGACAAATGTCAATCTCTTTTGGTATGTAGTCAAATCAACTGTCAAATAAGCACTGTACGTGCGTGCATATATGTGTGCTTGTGTGTGTGTGAGTGTGTGTTGCACTCAACATCAATTCAATTGAAATCAAACATGCAACAGCAATCGAAGCTACAAAACCAGCTCACTGAAACTACTATAAATGCTGCTTGGCGCTCCCCTTTTATGGTGCATCTACCAAGCACGGTGGGGTGAACGTTACAATTTTTACATAAATAATGTTGTCGTCTGGAAAAAAAACCTAACTTGATTTGTAGCACACTGAAACGATTAAAAAATAATTTGAATTGAAATGAATAGACTAGGCAGATTTCTATGATGGATAAGTTTGAGTTATAAAAACTTGTTTAACAAAAATTACCTTCGTTTTCCATATAAAAATTAATTCCACGAAAATTCTTACCCGCACCATAGTCCATTGTGTGTGCATATGTGTTTATGTCTGCGTCATGTCACAGTCAAAGGATCGTAACAAAACTAATAGGAACTGGCACCGGAGAGCCACGAGCCACAGAGCTAGTGAACTCGGTGAAAACAAACATTGTTGTAAATCCAATGAAACTGTGTCAAAATACCAGACAAACTCTGCTGCTTGTTGTTGTTCTTAACTTCAAAACACATGCACACGCACCCATACGCATACGCACAACAAGAGCTGCTGACAGTTATGCATAGCTCGAAACACGTCTATGAATATTCGCAATCGATATTACATTCATTTCACAATTTCTTAGCTCTTCTGGGTTAGCCTAATTAAAAGTTTGTTAGGCACACAAAGTGGAAATTAATACGAGCAGGGCTATATAGGTGTTTATATACTCGTAAACAATGTAACGGCTGTGCTATAATATAAGCCAAACACAAGCTGCATTTGGCCAAAACAGTTAACATTTTTAAAAGCTCGTTTGGTTTGGGATTGGGTCTTGGCCAAGACACTTCAAATCAGCACCTCGCTATGCATTTAACAGCAAATCCTTTTTGGCTTTTATCACCAGCCCACACACACAGAGACACCAACACAAACACACCTTTCGGTTTAGGCCCATTTCAATGGCTATTTTAGTACTTTGTGTTGTTGTTCTGGCTTCATGGCGTAACGATGTCTTTGACAATATAGTCGCACCTTTTACTGATTTTTATTTCGCTTTCGATTCGCATTTTCATTTTCATTTCCATTTCGATTTCCATTTCCATTCGCATTGGCATTTTATTGAGTGACCACGCCTATAAGTGCGAGTGAGCTAGGCCATTGGGCAACCTTTTCTTGTGATTATTACTATGACTTTGACGCGACCCGAACACACATACACACATACACTCTTACACATAGCTCATAAACGCCTCAAATGAGATTTTGAACGCAGTAAAACGCAGTTATAAAAGTATTATGTTGGCCATTGTGCCACGCCCTTTCTATGTAGCCATAGCCATAGTGTATCATCTGTGCTGTGCAGCCATATTTTATGGCAAAGAAATTTCATTTGAGAATGGAACACAGTTGAAACAGAACTAAGGCAAAAAAATACCTCAATTATTTGGCAATCAATATTATTACATTGCCAATAAATAGGCTATAAATTATACAATAAATGTCATTGCCAGTGTCCTTGAGCATTTGTCGCGCTCAGATTATTTAATATAATTTAAATTTATGTTTGTAATTTAAGAGAAACAGCTCAAAATATATATTAGAGCAGCAGAGAGAATTGCAGCCACATGGAAACCAAAGCACGAGCGTCCTTTTGGCCCTCTAGGGACTCGTTAATCAGCATTTTTATGCTTGCCTTGCTAATGATGTGTCTCTGTCTTTCCCACTCTCTCTGACTCCCTCTCCGGCACTGTTTCAGTCTATGTTTTTACGTGTTTTTTCCACCTGGAAGACAAGGCTTGTCGCTGTTTTACACCTAAATTAAGTTAAGCTTTCCTTGGGGCATTTTATCCTAGCTGGTGCAGATATGGCGCTGCCAATTGAAATGCTGTCCACACACAAAACTTATTATAGATTATCCCGTTGGCCCTGAACCGGAAGTGTCCGCGGCAATTAATCTGTGTGGCCTGTGCTTAACGAAAAGTATTTTAACTAAATTGAGTTTTTGACTGTTCTTCTAAAAATTTCAATAGTAATTGTAAAGGGTATCTATAAGTTCACTGCTTTTGTTGGCCACCATGAATTCATGTAAACTCTGATTTCATTACAAACTTCTAAGGATTTTAAATATATCGAAACTCCTGGAACATGTGTCATACAGAATTAAAAGGAAACAATCTAATTTTTGCTCAAGTCTCTAACTGTGAACCAATAGTCATTTATATATGATGAAAAAAATTAAATAAAATCAGTGCAACCACAAAGTGACATATTTTTTAGAAACTCAACGACAAAATATGAAAACCTTTGACCAAAAGTCAACAACATACATGGCAAGGATTAGCGAATGGATTGACTTTGAAATGTCAGCCACGTGGCACACACACACACACCCCCACTCACACAAACATACCACATTTATGTGCAGTGTCCAACAATAAAATAAGAATTCCGATAAGAGCAAAGATAGCAAACTGGGTGACTAGACGACTGGATGACTATATGACTGTATAACTGAATGTGACTGGTGCCTTCGTCCTTTCGTCCTTCCTCCATCCGGCATGGCATAAATTTCAAGTTTATTGCATAAATTGTCGTATTTTGAAAATCTTATTGCCTTTATAATGTTGCCAGCAAAGGTAACCAGCTAGCTAGCCAGGTAGACAGCCAGTGGAGTCGGCTCAAGCTCACCTGCCAACTGACGACAGCCACCTGCCTGCCACCTAGCACCTGTCTGCCATAAGGCCAAAGCAGAGAGCTCTCTCTGGAGGCTCAGAACATACAGAGAGGCTGAGGTTCGTTTCGCAGCTATGCTTTTTGGCGTATCATTTGCTCGTTTACTGGCAAATGCCTAGGCGACGAGTCGCTTTGGTGGGCTCTTGAGTTTTTTTATTACGATAATAATCATAAAACATGCACTTAACAAGCAGCTTGAAATATGAGCTCCACCGAACGCAACCATCTAACTTAAATTTTGCACATTTTATTGAGGTTGATTTATATACTACACTGTATATACTACTCTATCTACAAATGTATACATACAGAAGTTCAACTAAGGCTATACATACTCATGCTTAGTCTGTGAAAAATCAACGAGCACTTAATTGATGGCAAGCTCTGCGCTTGGCTTGAGCTTGGCTAATTCATTTGTTGGCACAAACAAATTTGTTAACAAATTTGCGTTAATGCCATAAGGAATATTTATACCATTTCCTCGTTGCCCTCCGCTAAGCTCAGACCAGACCAGACCAGCCCAGCTAGTCAACCCATAGAGTCAGTTATGTGTACATGTGCTGCCATTAATTCAATTCTGGTAACTCTCTTTCCAGACTCCACTCTTCCCACCTCCCCCTCGTAAGCCTTTCGACCTTCAATGAGGCATGTGCCTCAACCAAACAACTCATTAGCCTAGCTGTTTTGGCGTAACGGAGCAATTGCTACTGCGGTTTATTTTCGGCTGTTATTATTTGTGTAATGAAATAAACGCACGACTTTCATCTTCATAAAATGGTATTATGGCATTAACAGCAGAAATTTATGGTACCAACCAAAAACTGGACAAGAAAAAAAATATGTATAAAGGAGCGTGTCGGAGCGGAGCAGTTTGTGGATGTTTTTCAAAGGGCTCCAAACCCTTGCATAAATTCTAATTAATTTGCTACCATTTCAGCTGTGTTTTATAGTAACAAGAACTTTAACAAAATCAATTTGTGGCTGACGTGTTTAATTTCCATAGCTCTCTCTATTTGAAGAATCCAGTTGCTTTTGCCTTAGGTCTGTATTTTGTAGTACAGGTTTGTAAAAAGATTTCAAAAATTGTCAATATTTAAAATAAGTATAAGTACAAGCACAGAATCACTTTACAGTTCGGCATACCTTTCAAACAAAGGTTTAAACCACTTTAGAGTTCGGCATGCGCTTCAGCGCCTAATCTCATTTTAATTTCTAGTTAAATCTGAAGCTTATTCATTCCGTGAACTGTGCTATCGGCTACCAAATACACACAGATGTCGCCTAATTCTGGTACAATCTCTGCAACTGTTGACCTAAATTCAGTGAAATATCATCGGTAAATGCAATTAGTGTGCACAATCTGCGGCTGCCTGTAGTGCAAACGCGTATTCACAGTGCCGGAGGAACTGTTCATGGTGTTCACATGTTCAGATGTTCATACTGGCACATAGTATATGGTTTATAGCTTATGGCGGTGCCATATCAAACATAAATATTTTCAAATTGAAATTCCGTTTTTTTTTCTGTTTCTTTTTTTTCTGTGCTTCAATCATATTTCTTGGTGAAAACTCAAAACGAGTGTCGGTGCGAGAGCGACAATGTTTGGATGGGTGCAAAAGTTTTGCTGTTGATGTATGACTGGCCTCTTAGCAAGTTCAGAAGGCGTTGAAACGTGTGTAAGATACATGTGGCATTAACAATTGATCAAGACGATGATGCTAGACGAAAAAGTATTATGTGGTAGATGAGCAAAGTGCAAAAGAAGTGAAAATAAAAAAGAAAATTGCAAAGTGAAAATAATAGCAGGTGCCGAATTACATGAAAAATCACTTAGGAAAATTAAATTTCACATATTTTTTACTTTCACATAGCAAGGCATCACATCGCATAGTATAGCATAGCATCGCCTCGTATCGCATCGCATCGCATTGGCATTAGGTTTTTGAAGTTGTTGTTACTCTTGTCCTTGCCACCGACAGATGTGGTTCGCTACCACAAACATGAGTAATGTGATGTTTTCGGTTGAGTTTTCCAGGAGAGCCTGCTATTAGTATTTGCCACCAGGTGTGCGCTAAAGTGTTAATGCATTATACAATAGCATTTTTCTGCCCCGAATCTTTACAACTTCGGCAGGCTTTTCCTCGAATTTATTCAAGTCAACTTAATCAATTGCAGTTCTCAACATATTAAATCAAATGTACAGTTTTTATAGCCTTATTCTATTTTCATTTAATCTCTCTTTTATATTTGATTAAAGGAGAGTTTTAACATTGATTTAAAAGTTAGTGACTTTGCACTCTCATTCATCAAAGTCCGCAAAAGATTCAAATAACTAAGACATTGTATAGCAGAATTTATGTACTTGAAGTTTTCTGCAAAAGAATTCCACTTGTTTCGGTTTGTTTACTACAAATATTTTACTTTCTTTCGCTGCTTGAATTAATCCATTGGAAAGTATAAACTAAGAGTATAGCTCCGTATAGCTATCATACTTACTTTACTCCATTTCTGGCTATTCGTCTCTTCATCGTCTCAATCGAACTTCAGACTTGACGCTGTTTACATAAATTTCTTTTGCAAAAACTTTTGATAAAAAGTTGTTCACTAACTTTTATGAGTGCCGTGAAAGTTTATTAAAAGCAGCAACAAAAATATTATTGTTGGG
Source organism: Drosophila nigrodunni (assembly GCA_020829145.1). NCBI lineage: Eukaryota > Metazoa > Arthropoda > Insecta > Diptera > Drosophilidae > Drosophila > Drosophila nigrodunni. Next base: position 7,054,775 of record JACVCZ010000007.1, on the reverse strand, counting down.
ACTGAAAGCGAAGGCAAGCAGAAAATAAAAATGTATACTGTCAATAATATTGAAATTTTATTCGCTTTGTATAAAGTGGTTTGAAAATATGGTCCTTCATGTCATTTAGCTCACTCATTATAAGCATTTCTTATCCAATTTCTAGGCTATCCATTACAGTGCTCAATTAATACGATATAGATAAAAGACTGAATTAAATTTCAATGAATCAATTCAAATGCTCAGACGGATTTGGGAGCGACGCACATGTCGCCAGTGCCAAGGACGCCCACAGTTTGCCAAAAAAGAAAGAAAATATAGAAAAATATATATATTTTAAAAAAAGATTTGCCAATCGACATTGATTGATGAAAATTCTGTAAATTGTGATATCGCCCAATCGGTTCACAGCAGCAGCAGCAAGCTAATTGTATGTGTTGCGTATACGCCACATGTGACTGGCTTTCCAGTGACTTGCACTTAAAGCTCATCATCAGACAACTGCAGCAACACCAGCAACTTGAATGCTCGCAATTTATGTGCAGCAATGAAACATTTTTACAACAATTTTTGTGCAACTAGCAGCAACGAATGTCAACAGCAGGCGATCAAATTGTAAAACTCTTGCACATAAATCTTGAGTTCTTTTTTTATGTGTGCTGTCATAACTCTTACACACAAACACACACACAGTCTGGCTGAGCACACCTGCATGGACTAAAACTTTTTTTGTGCTTTTTGCTGATTTTCTTCTTTTTGTTTACTTTTTTTTTGATATTTTGTAAAATGCGTGACGCATTTTCATGTGCATTCTCGTTTTGCTTCGTTTTGGTTTATCTCTGGTAAATATTTTGTACAACATTTTGACCGAAAACAAGGCTGTGTTGTCTCCTAACCGAACATTCTTATAAAAGTACGAGACACACAGTACACACGAACTCAACTACGCACACAAGCACATTTACATTACTCGTACAACGGGAAAAGTTTTAGCGAAATGCCAGAAGCAGTTGCCAAAACTTTGACTCAATGAAATTCATAAATATTTGACGCAAATACTTGCAATTTCGTCTTAATAAAATTTCCAACAAAGTCAACTGTTGCCACGCCCAGAACACAGAACCCAAAGCGCAGAGAACCCAAAACCCCCCAAAAAAGTATGGCAAAAGGCAAAATTTCATTGTCTGGCCAAAAATATTTTTATTAATTTCGTTTCGCTGCCAAACGCACAGGTAATTGGCCAAACAGTTTGTTAGCAAAATGCCGGCTGCATAATGCAAAACGGTGGTCATTGTGGCGGCACAGTATAAAGTCTGCCTGTATACAGTATATATATATTTATAAATGTAGAGGAAGAACTGCGCTGCTTTATTATTATGCAAATTTCGAGGCATTCGCGAACTTACAATGTCATTTCCGTACCCAGAAACGCGACGGTTGCGGCGCATTTCCGCGGCAATTGCCGCCATTTATAAAGCGCTACGTTGTCGATCACAATGGACACTGGTTATCGTTCACAATGGTGGCTGTAGAATTAGTTATTTGACCGATAATTTAACTAACGTTTTAATGAGAAACAATAAAAGCGCACTAATTATTTGGACAGTTTGGCATATTTTATTACCAGCAAATTGCCTATTTTACTGTCTTACTTATTGGGTAATTGTCTTAAAGTTTCTTGTCTGCATTTTTCAAGCATACTTCGGCTCTAAAATCAGCGTTAAGAGAATTTGTCAAATTTGACAAGTGGTCGTAAATCATTGACACATACACATACACATAGAACAAACTCATAGACCTACATGAATCGAAGTTTAAGCCATCGTCACTCACACTCTGAGCCCCATTTTGGCACCCTTTTTGGTGGTGGCAGGAAGACTTCAGTGTGTAGCTTTGTTTGTGGGCTGCCAGTTGCCATTTGGCTGTGCTAATTGTTACGCTTGACAGGTGCGTTTGACAGTTGAGTTTGACAAGCTTATACAGGCGTCCAGCGTTTGAGGTTGGCGAATAGCAGCCAGCATCCGGACACGAAACACAGCAATAGTTAAAAACACAAGTGAAAGAAAAAAGAAAAATGAAAAAAAAAACTGAACACCAACTTGTTAATGCTCGAGCTGTGTCCACAAAAAATGTCAGCTTAAAGTTTAGTGACACAGCTGCCGCATCCGAACTGTACTACAGTTGAAAGGCAGAATAAACGTTGAGAGAACGCGCTTTGATTTTTCAAATAATTTAATTCAATGTGATGAACTAATAAAATCACTATTCGCAGTTAGAAGTGTATATATTATTTATACAAATTCAAACTATAAGCCAAGTGCCAAGTGCCAAGGACACAGAATTCACACACATGACCACTTCTCAATACCCACAAATAGGCTGTGAAGTGAGGGAATAGAAAACAAGGAGTGTGGGAAGGAAAAAAAGAAAGGAAACAGGGTTGGCAGGCTTCCACAATCAGCCCATAATTTCACTAATTAGTGCAAAAATACGCTTTGCTGCGACGACGTGGTAATTAAATTGAAAACTGCACTGAAAAGTATGCAACGTTTAATTAAGCTTTCATGCCCTGCGACAAGCGCAGACCCAAATGGCAAACGACAACCCTGAATGCCATGTGTGGAGTGGGTGGGAACTCAGTTTAATGCTTGTGACGTGTCCAATGATAAAAATATATATTTATGTATGTTTATATGTATATGTGCATACATAAATGTGATATTGGGGTTTACAACTTTTGCTATGAAATGTTAGTTTTAGCATTAATATAAGTATTTATTAGTATGTGATTACAGAGAACGTTCTGTATGAGCTTATGTTGATGCTGTTGTTGTTGGAGTTGGTGATGGTGATGGAAACTTTATGAAATTGTTAGCATGTTTGTGCTGTCTGCATCAGTTTATCAGCAAACACACAGAGACAGGACGCTCTGTTTCCCATATATCCACACACAGGCACACGCACACAGACAAGCGCACAGAAGAGTGATAAAAATGTAAGCCACAAAAGCGTGGACGAACCCACAAACACACACTCACACACACACAGAGATGACACTCTGCTTTCTGTGTACGCTCGTTTGACTAACAAGCAAAAGACAGTGACAAATTAGTTTTGGTGAGCTGCTTATGGGAATTTTTGTAATTTGCATAATGAGCGCTCTGCCCATTTGTGTTTGTATATGTCTACGAAGGAGTGTGTGCGTGTGTTTGTCTGTGATGGCCAAATAAAAATGAAATAAAATAAAAATATTGTTGACACTCTTTGCAAAGTCTTGATTTAATAGCGTCAAAATTGATATTGTTAGAGAGAAGCTGTCGTCCCATTAAATTTGCCAGCTTGATGAATTATTGGCCAGGAAGTTAGCTTTATTTTTAATAAGTTAAAGCCAATGCCATGACAGCTGCCCATCAATAAAAGAACAAGCAAACAAACAGATAAAAACCCTTTGACTACAATAGATTAACGACAATCTATCTTAATTCAGTTGAGCATATCCTTTATCTAAATACCCTACTCGAGTAAACGGAAGTTACACATTTAATAGCTCTGCAATTTGATGCTGTTACTACAGCTGCTGGTTGCTAATTTAAATTTTATTTCCGGCAATTTGCTAAATTTGTTGCGATTTCTGATGACACGCTCGTTTTATGGCTATGATATGAGCGGGATCGCGGCGGGTTAACGGAAAACGGGTAACTGGTGACTGGTGACGGGAAATTGGGAAATGGGAAATGGGCAGTGGGAAACTGAAACAGAAGTAGCAGCAGGAGGACATCCTGATGCTGTTGACATTCATTGAAATTCATGTCGTGTTGCTGTTCAATAATAAAACGCAAATATATAAATAAAAAGAAAAAATAAAGGTAAATAAACGCAAAAGGGTTTGCTAATGGTGGCACACCCAAAGCACTGCGAGTGCCAGTGTGTAAGCATGTGTGTGTGTGTGTTTGTAAGATGCCTGCGATGTCAGCTATAAAATTGCGTTGATGGCTGTGACGTGCCGGCATGAAGTTACTCTCCATGGGTGCAGGGGACAGCAAACAGGGTATTCAACATTCAGTACTCAGTGTATGCGCATTAAAGCCATCATCGACATACGGCTGACTCCAACTCCGACTCCGACTCCAGCTCTGACTCTGTTGTGATGTGTTATGTTGTGTTGTGGTGTGGTAAGGTGCGTATGTGTGTGCTCTGCTTAAAGCAAGAGTCAAGTATTCTGGCCCGATTCTACTCGACTCGTCTCGCCTCGACTCAACTCGGGCTGGTGCATGCATTTCAATTAGACGCCGCTACTGCAGCCGGCAAAATGTGCAACAAAATTAAAATGCGCACTTATGCAGATTTGCACATTGAAACTGTCACTGCTGCACCAACAGTAGCAGCAGCAGCAACAACAACATGAGGCAGAAAAACCCAAACAACAACAGCGGTAGCAACTATGACAACCAGCTAGCAGGTAGGTAAACAATGCCTGGCTACAGTGCGTTTGCTGCCTGGCAGGCTCTAATTATTTTTCTGCCGCTGCAACTCACCTGACTCACCTGACTTGCACTAGATGACAGTGCTACCCTTACCACGTCTCTCCTCTTCCCCCATTTTCCTTCCACGCCCAGCTGCCGTATCCCATTCGGTTGGCTCTTTGTGACTCCGTTCTTGTCTGCCTTTTGCACAATGAGCGGCTAAAATAAAGCAGATACCACATTGCCCTGCCCCTCTCCACTGCGCCCTGTCCCTAGTCCCCTCTTCTGTCCCTCATTTGGACCCTTGTCTCTATTACAGCTGCTGTGGCTGCCCTGCCGCTAACTAGAACTCTGAGTTTAATATGGCATTTGCATAAAATAAAACTGTTTGCTTATTTTCGCATCAACTGGAACCAACGTTTTAATTAAAGTATTCAATTTCATGTCATGAGTGTGTGTGAGTGAGTATATGTGTATGAGCAGCTACTAATTGCGGGTGCCGCCAGAAAGAGTTGCATAACATGCGAAAAAATAACAATTTAATGGACTGCTAAAGACTGTTTTGAATTACACAATCTATATATAAAATACATTTTTTTTACTTAGCCTTTTGATAAGTATATTCAAAATGAAATGATAACAAAGCAGTGTAGGACATGAAAGACTTTCTGTAATTTAAGTAAAATGTGTAGTTAATTAATTTATTATGCAATGTTTTCTCTTGAAAGGATTCTTTCTATTAAAGATTATTGAATTCTAACTTTAATAAAGACGGTCGACCTAATAAGCTGTTTCACACAAAATCTATAGCATACTTTTCAGAGTCACAATCTTCATCTTCCTTGAACCTCCTGCCCGGTTTTCGAATGGTGTATGAATTTTTATGAATTAACATTGTTGCGGCAAGAGATACAACGCTCAAGTTAGTCCCGGCTCAGCAATCCATTGTCTGCATTCCCATTTGGCATTTTCAATATTTATGTTGCCATTACAAGTAGCAGAGCAAGAAACAGACGAAGGAGTTGAGGAGAAAATGAGAAGATGAAGCAATAAGATGGCAAAGAAAACGAGAACGCAACAGGACACACAGCGAGAGCTGCAACATATAATAAAAGTAATATGCTCGCGCAAATGCATTCGGTTCCAAGAATAAAAAACACGTTTCAAGCATAATCAAACACACATCTGTTTGTTTGTTGCGAATACACATACGTTTGACAATATATGATGCATGCATGTATGTATGTGTGTATTCGGCGCAGCCAGCGACCGCGGGCAGCGCTGCCGCCACACAGGCAGCAAAAACGTTCGAGCATGTGCTTGTGTGTTTCTGTCTCGCTTGCACCAATGGGTTGATATTGCGTTCAATTAACAATATTGTAACGCTTCATAGTCCGATTTTAATGCGCCTTTCAGGATAGTTTAATATATAGTTAGTCTCCACACCAGTTTAAACTACAATACTGTACGATACGGAAAAAACGGCATTGAAGCTTGAAAACTATTTTATAAATTGTGGGAAAAGTGGGCGTGGCAGTCCAAATTTATAGATGGCAATGCAACTATGCTGTCGCTAGAACTCCCTGCGCAAAAAAATAACTGACAAATATCTGATGCAAAAACTTGTACAACTTACAAACAGACAGACAGACAGACTACAGACAGACAGACAGACAGACAACACGGACAGACGGACATGGCTATATCGACATCAATAATATATATACATGGGGTCTGCCACGCCTCCTTCTGCCTGTTACATAGCAAAATCCAATATTCAAGAGTAAAAAAATACAAGAGCATCAAACACACACACTTACAAACGCACACCCCTACACTCCAGCAAACACATACACACTTATATGGTGAGCATTTCTCATATTTTGCAGAGTATCTTTTTTCATTTTCTTTTGGCCATAGTTTTTTGTCGAAACTGTCAATGCTGTCAAGGGACGAAGAAACAAGGCAACACTCGCTGCGCTTTTGGGACACACTCCAGGACACTCTAGGACATGCTCGCTTTCTACTTACACGTTTGTTCGAATATAAGACATATTTGCTTTGTATTTTTAAAAAATTAAAAAAAAAGAATGAATTGAAGCAGATGGAGATGAAGAAGGAGAAACGATTGTGCTACTCGCTCTTTTAGTATATGTGTAATTCAAACCTAAACAACGAGCACAAAGCTAAGGAAACTCAAAGCAAGCCTGAAAAGAAAATGCCCCAAAAAATAAAAGTAAGAAAATAAACCCTGATAAGTGAAAAGAAATCATGGCAAAGCAATCAAAGTCAACTATTGGTCTTGCCCATTGCACTTTTGGTAATATCATATACAACTATAGTGCCAACAGAGCAGGAGACTACGAAATCCAAGGCAGTCGGTATAGTAGGTTACCCTAGAAAACCTCAAATAGGAGTTGGAGTTGGAAAAGTTGTATTTGTTCATTGATTGACATTAACAGGGGAATGGATAGACTGTCAGTTCATGTATACCTCTGTCAAACGTGTCTGTCTATTTGCTTATTTCTTGATTTATCTATCTGTTAGCTTACATTATCATCTTAATAACTTAAAAAACCAGAGTACTTTTGTTCAAAATTAATCCCAGCATGTCTCCAAGTTGAGCACAAGTAAATCTAACTCGAATTTCAAGCTGGAATGCAAAGCTTTTTCAATTGAAAAGTGACTTTAAACGAAATGCAACTCACATTTACTTGGATATATTTGATTAAACGAAGAGTATGATATCTTAAGTTTATCTAAATGCACACCATTGTGTGAATGCACGTAAAATTGTTTTGTAATAAGTTATTCTATTCTTTAGTATGAGCATAAAATTCCTGGTGAGTGCAGTGCATTTATTTCTGATGCGGTCTATTGCACGGGAAATTGAATTTTCATTGAAGCTTCCAGGTGACATAATGGACAGTAGACAGGGAACGGAAGAGGGAGGAGAAAAGAGGAGACGCCTCTGGCTATGACCACGTGCTTGATAAGCTTTGTGATCCCGGCTGAGACTGTTGATTGCATTTGATTTATTTGGCAAAGGACATGCCACAAATCATAAACGCATTTGGCATTCCGCACACATCAAGCCAGCAGCTCTCTCATCTTCTCTCTTTATGCCCCTCAGGTGGCACATGCCACATTTGTTATACTTATGTAAGCTGCGACTCCTTGGAAAATGAAACAGGTGAAAATTGCCAACATGAGTTGACAACACGCTACAAACGAGCGAAAGAAGGAGTGAGATAGAGTATGAGAGAGAGAAAGAGAGAGATTAGGAAATGAGCAAAAAGGCGATCCTAAAAACTATTTTCGATGTCATGTAGTTTGGCAGGTCCTTACAGCCTGGCTGCCTTCATGAATCCTAGCCTCGTTGCCTGCATTTTAACTGCTACAGTCACGTCCAACAGTACTGCATCAGCAACAACGACAACAGCAACAAAAACAACAACACAATGCACAGAGTATGTAGCAGGATGATAGCCACAAATATGACAACAACCAGCTTAGCTGCAAGACAAGTGGTAAGTGCCCTGATGGGCGTGTCTAGTTGACCGAACCTTATATTATTATTATTGCCAAATTGAGCGGTAAGTTTCTGCACCAAAATAGTATGGTCTGCCTAAAGGTGTTTAATACACAGGATTTAGTAGCACACATAGTTATAGTTATTATTTTACAGCCCGAATGGCATTCCGGAGTATAAAATGTTTTGCACAAGACATTTTAATGGGCCTGGCAATCAATTTGAAATTTTTTGATGCCCTGTGAAAAAAAACTGAATTTAGGAGTGAATAAAATAAAATAATTTGTGTAAAATACTCGTTATTCTTTATCTACAACCTGTTATTGGGTGTACCCCCTTTTATCACACCCATCCATACAGGGTATTATTTGTTGGAGGTCGGTAAGCTTATTTTTTGATAAGTTAAGCAAAGAAAATCCACCCAGCGACTAACTTCAAGTAATTCCTATGTGTCTGTGCTAATAACTTGTAGTTTAATTGAAATAACGTTCACACTTACTAACACGAACACACCACACATGCCACGCCCCCTGGCAAATCTCAATCAAAGGATCAATGCGTAAATAGCTCCTTTTGCTTTTGACGTTGCTTTGTCGACATTGTCATTGTCACACACATTCACTCACACGCTTTCGCAGACTCACATCCACACACACCTACACACTTCCAGGTACTGTGAGAGTCACAGTTAGTGCGGAGAATTCACCTGTGCGTCATGTTCAACTTAACGCAATTAACATGTCCAACTTAATTGATGCAATAAATTTTTGGGTTCCGTTCAGCATCAGCATCAGCTTTAGCTACAGCTTTAGCTTTAGCTTTCAACCGATTTCTGGGCAATGCCTGTGGCAAACACATACATCTACAGTGAGTTGTGTGTGCATATATGTCTCACTTTGAGTGCTTTCACTGTACGTGCCGCTGCCTTTTGCGTGTTTCCAAACTAAAATGCCAAGCCCATTCGACTTGTCGGTTTGTCGTTCTCTTTCCATCTTCGAGCTGACATAAAGGAGAATGAGAAAATGAGGAAATGACGAAGGGAGGGGGGCTAAGGAGCTAAGTAGCGGGTGTTGGGCGTGGCATGTGTTACGTTTGCACAACAAATTTGAATCAATCTGTTGAAATTGACTTAAGGCGTTCGCTTGATTAATCACCATTGTATTCAAATGGCACGAAAATATCAATAACAAGTAAATAATGTGTTACCTCGATAATGACTGACAAAGGGTTACCCTGCAGGCAATTCTGGGTAGTAAAGAACGTTGCTCTTGCAATTACTGCTTTTTGGTGACACTTTTGAGATTAGCGATTTGGAATTCATTCAAATGTATAATGATTTAAAGTATTGTTATTGAAAATTACTGAATGATTCGTATTAAATTACCAGATTTACAATAATAATTTGAAAGTAAATTTAGGTGTACTTAAAGGTTAATTTCTAAGCTTTTATACCCAAGTACCTGCTTTTAATTACCGATTTAAATTTCTGTACTTGTGTTTAGTACTAGACTTCAACCTTTTAATTGTTTCTACTTTTTTGGTCTGTTGTCTTAACCTATCGTAGCTTATTACCAAACTTCATCGCCATTTCTGCTTTGTTAAACACTTTTAATGCCACCGATTGCAGCTTTTCCGGCATAAATCATTCGCTTAGCGTGAAAAACTTCTTGGAAAAATGTCTGCGCCAAATGTTTCGCTTTTCGCTTAACAGCAAACAACAAAATTTATTGCCAACTCTCAAAAAAAAAATAAATGTACATTTAACAAAACACAGCAACGAAAGCTCTGTGAGTTTAGTTAAGATTAAATACTAAAATACTGCGACATTAAGTAAGAACTCTATAATAATAATATTTATCATTATTTTGAATAAAGAAAATCATTGTCCAGTTGTGCTCTTGCTTAATGCCAATTAATCTGATCGCTTTTAGTGTATTTATTTTATGCACAGCCATTTCAGCGAGTTAACGGCAAAGATATTGCATTAATTTTTAGTTTAATCAGGGCCATAAACAATTTTAAGCCATTTTAATTAAAAAGCAACTTATTGAATGGTTTTTTTTTTGTCCAATGTTATAAATATTTATCTGATTCCATTTCGATCTTTTGTCTCACGTTTTATTAGCAAGAATTTATGTTTCATAAAATTGTATTTAAAAGCGTATGCAATATATAAATACAATGCAAAGGCTTTGTCAGCTGAGTGTGTGAGTGTGTGCGAGTGTGTGTGTTCTCAAAAATGTTGTAATTATTATGACACGGCCGAACATTGGCGATTCTAGCGAGCTCCTAACAAAAGCACCGCAGATGTGCATTGCATTTTCATAATATTAATTAAATTTAAATGAGACACACACATACACATACACATACAGACGTGCTCAAATACAATCTTGGCTAATAATTTAACATTGTGTATATGTGTGCCAGGGTGGATAGGTGGTTGGGTTTCTGTGGTATGTAGCCTAACGGCATTTTAGTTAGTGGTCGCTAAAACAATAGTTTCAGCAACGATTACTGGTATATGCTATTACAATTGCAATTCGCGTACATACATATATCTATCTACATATATATCTATATATATATCAACCACACACTCATTATTATTAGAGATGATAATGATGATGTTCATGTCGATTTTATTAATTAACGCACCCCCAAAGGCGTTAGATAAATTCAATTTAATGAAATCCTCGCTTTATATTAAATTCTTTTTGCAGTTGAATTTGTTTAAATAAGTGTATTAAAGGGTTGACTAAACGCCATTGAAATTTCATCTATTAAACAAACAATTGTTAAATAGACTTCAAAAGACTTTTGTGTTCAATTGAGAAACAACAGATAATTCAAAGATTGCAACTCACAACTGCACTTAACGTACGAATTATCTGTGCATCGATCTCTGTTATTTTCTCTTAGCTGTTATTTATAATCTTTAAATAGTTGAGATGTCAGTTAAACCTGCTGTGCAGCATTTAAAAACGCATTGTCAACTGAAAAAGGGCTGCAAATAATTGATTTTAAGCTCTGCGAAAAAGCAGAAAGCTCCAAAGAGGCAACGTGGAAATGGGTACAGAGAGTGGGTTAAAAAAATTAAAATTTATTTACATTTGAAGGTTGCAGCCTACAGGTTGCAGGTAGGTATTTGCGTGTTGGCTCATCAATCACTTGGCGGCGGCAACGACATCGGCGCGTCTAGCAGCCAACTTACTACTCAAAGGGTACACTAATGATTTATTACCCCCCCGTGTGCTCGAAACGACGTCTAGGGGGTAGAAAGAGTGAGGCCTGTGCACGCAAGCATGGCTAAATACGAAACTCAATCATTTAATTAGCGCCAAACAAAAGAAAATTAATTAAACTTTGAACTTGCTGAGGTGAAGTTTTAAGGAAATTTAATTCAATTTGTGTTACGCCCCCGTAGGCAATCACTAACCTGCCTCCCTCTATGCCCGTTTGGGTGCTACCTTTGCTAGGGTCTGACATTTGCATTATAAATTGTGGCTGCTCAATTTTCATACATGAGAGACAACGGAATAAAAAAACATCGCCCATCGCTGACATTTTGTTATGAGAACACGTAAAAAATTGCACATCCTCGGAAGCATGTCAGCTTCACTGCCAAGTACATGAAAATTCATGATGTGCCGCGCCCTGTCTGACACTTTTTTCCCTCTTTATTTTCTATTTCTCAGCTTGATTTTTTAATATATTCTTTCATTTTTTTGTCAATGGGCTAACGGCTAAATTTCGCATGGTTAAAAAAATTCTTTTTTTTTTATGTTCAGGTAAAATTTCATTTGCGTTTCACGCGCGAAAGTCAATTTTAGCAGACGCCATGCCACACCCATACCATGCCGCCCTTTACCTAAGGGTCAAGAGCTGACAGGTGACCGTTAGACACGATAGTGTCTGTGTGTGTATGTGTGTGTGGTTGCGTTAAAGTGTCAGTATCGCTGTGCACTCGAATATGTGGATTTGAATTTTATTTCAGTTGACTTTTCATGGGAAGATAGACCTCACGAATAGCAGATACTCAGTAAAGTAGACAGCAGTTATTCGGCTCAAAGTGTTAACTCTTCTGCCCTTAAAACAGTAGCCTAAATGTTTAATACCTCCAACCAATCAGTCAACTACAGGGTATTTAAAACATATTCAAAATATATGTATTTAAAATAAACAAAAATGCCAAACGGACTTCAGAAATATTCGTATATTTGCATTTTTATCGAATTGCAATAGTTTTACAGGATCACCTGTGCACTTACTGCTGTGATTGGAAACGGAAAAGTTCGAGCAAGCGGAAAATTGTATTGAATTTTGTCTATTAAGTCGTTAAAACTTGCTTGATTGCCATAAACCGATTGACCTGAACTCGCCAACAAATAGCAGCCAAAAACGAAAGTCGGAAAGAAATAAAAAAACAAAAATGTTTTTATATATGTGTATGTACATATATATAAATAAATGATAATCCCCCGAAGCACATGGATCATAAAACTGTGTGGCAATTGCTCGAGGAGAGGAGAAGGTGGGAGTAGGGACGAGCAGGGCATGGCGGGGTGCGTAGGGCACTTCTATTATGGCTGTCATTGATTGCCTATTTGTTGGATCACGTGATTGGTAAGCAACAGCAGCAAACAACAGTGACTGCAAATGGCCAACAGCCAAGCGAGCGTAAAAACTTCTTCCCACACTCACACATGCCACATGCTACTTGCCACATGCCACATGACCCCGAAAAAAAACCAGAACTGGAATGAGTACGAACTAAACTTGAAGAACATTTTATCGCAAACTTTTACGCTATTTAACCGCTTTAGCGGCACTAAAGCAAATGTCACATTAACATGAGATTTCCAGTCAGCCGAGCTACCTAACAGCAACCCAATCCCAGTCCCAAATCCAAACCCAATCCCAAACTCCCCATCTTACTCTATAGCTCTTTTCCCAAATTGATTCATAAAACAAGTAAGAAAGTTGTAGTGGGGAGTGAACGACTATAAAATACCCTGAGCTACGATAAAATAACTTTCCTCATCTGAAATTTACCCTTAAAAAAATTATCGTTTCCGTAGAAATATGCACGAACAATTCATTTCAATTCTGCTAACTATTATTCCCTTCACACTGGGTATAAAAAGTGCGTTTAAAGTGAAATCCATTTGTTCCCATTCTGAGTATTTGTTGCTGTTCTTTCAGGAGGGACGGGGAAGTAGTCGGGGATGAAATAAATAAATACGATATGTGATGTGATTGTCATTGTTGAATTTTAAGTACATTTTAAAAGCCTTTTACCAGCTTTTCGCATCATTTGTTTGTTTTATGCCTGCCTAGAGAATATTGACGATATCAGAGACGAGACGTTTGGCGTCTCAAAGCAAATGGTTTTATTTATTGACACGTGTTCTCTAATCGAAATGCCAAAGAATATGAGCACGAGGCCAGAAATGAAAAGATCAGCATTTGAAAGAGAGTTTATCATGCTTCATTAAATGCCATTTCACAAAAAAGGCGACGACCTCAGTGCTTTTATCTCTTAAATATTTTATAAAGAGCAACAAATTGTTCAAAGATTTAGAAATAGGCAAAGTTAAAGATTGTTTGTAAATTATTTAAAAGCACACTTTATATGCCGAATTTTAAATCAGATTAATTATGAACAGATAACGTTTAAAGCTACAAAAAACAATCGTAATAACAAAAATGCAAATCATAAAAATTAATTCCAGATTTTAACTTAAAAGCTTCGAATTCAGCATAAGCCACAAAGTTCATTAGCATTACTTTTGGCATATTCGCAGTTACTTGGCCAAAATGTAGTATGTATGCAACTAATTTGTGCAAAGTTGTGAAACGGCATTTAGTGTTAAAGAGGGGATCGGAAGGGAGTGTTGGGAAGTGGTACAATTAGGGCAACCAGAGATCCAACGAACCGTATGCTAAACATGCTAAGCTCACTGAGAAATTCATCCGAAAATCCAGGCGCATGCAGTCGGATGTAACTCTAGGTTACTCTGGGTATTACAAAGGGTGCGATAGTGATGGCAATACAAAATGGAGGAGGAAATATACTAAGAGTGAGTGAGACGAGGAGAGAGCTACAGAATTCCTTCTGAATACACAGATATACATATTTAGTAATAGCCAAGATAAATGCTCATTACAGCGCAATATTAATGATGATATGTGTTACACATAAGTGTATCTCTATGGTTGTGTGTGTGTGAATGGTTGTGAGTTTGGTGTATTTGAGTATGTGCCTAAGGCTCAGACCAAGCGGATTATTATACCCTGTAGCACTGATTTGTGTGGGCACTAAAGTGTGTAGAGAAGGTCGTAATGGTACAATATAGTTGAACATAAAAGCATCAAATAAATATCCTTTTTTACAGGTTTAAATACAAAAATTAAAAATGTAATCTTTGAAATCTATAATAATAATTAGTATAATGTTTCCAGTCATTCAAAAGTTATTTAATAAATAGATAACTTTTTTAAAAGAGTTTGAAAAATAGCAGACTGAGTTTTGTGGGTCACCAAAATAGATCCCTTTTTAATTATAACACATTTGGTGTAACAGTCTTGCCTGATCCGTACAGGGTATCAAAAGCTTCTTATGTTTCTTAAGCTTTCAGTTGCTGCTTTCAAAATTAAAACATTTTGAGTGCCATCGTTTCAACCTCTGCTTTATTGATATACACAAGGGTGTATCTGTGTATGGGTTTTTGTGCCTTTGTGTGCGTGTGTGTATGTAAATACAGCTGGAATGTCAATGTTTGGAATGGAGAGCAAATGAGTCCTACGACTCAACTCACAGACACTCAACTGTCTTCAAGTGTCGTCTCAGTATTCGCGTTAAAGGCACATTTAGATTTGGCCCATCATCCCAACAACAACTACAACAACAAAGGCACCATTGAAAGAAACGAGTGAGGAAAAAAATAAGAAGAAGAAAAAGAGAATCTCTTTCTGGGCCATTAATTTTAAGGTTAATACTTTTCCCCAAAGTCATACCAAAGACACAACATCGATTTTATTTGACCTTCGATGCGCCGACAAGCGAAATAATGACAATGTGTCCCTGGTCTGGCCACAATGTGTCACTCCAGTTTTCTATCCCTCTCTTCCCCTCAAAGCCACTCGACGCCTCTCTACCCAACTCCGCTCCACACGTACCTACTTCAGTCAAGTCCATTTCAATCCACGACAACTAAACAAACCAATGAAGAAAAGAAAGAAATAAAATTCACATATTGCGAGCATGTCATCATTATTTCAAAAGTTTGTCAAACTCATAAACTAACGAGTGATGACCACATGTCAATTAAAGTTAATGCACGGCTCACTTGTTGTTCAAAGGACAAGTGCACTGGACTCTTCACCTGTCCAGCTGCCCACCTGTCCAGCAGCCCAACGTTTGAGGACATTCTCATTCACTGGCTGTCATCAGTTTTTCCAATACCCTGTAGATGTCAAATATAACTGATTTATAATAAGGAACGATATATTAATACTGATAAATGAATCGAACCCTGAAGTCAATACGAATTACATCAGATTACAGTCAACTTGTTTGGTTATACCCTAGAAAAGTTGTAATAAAATTAGCTTTTCTTTCCTTCATAAAAACGACAGAAACTTAACTTGCATGGAGTTATATTAAAAAGGATTACAGGGTAGAACATGAAACTTTATGTGTACAAATTACTGTATGTTAAACTAGGGTATCAGTGTGTTGATCAATCAACACATTGCTTGTCAACTGATTGGTTTATTTTGGCTTCTTTGTTGCTCATTGAATTGAAGAGCATTAAAATGGCTCATAATTACATTGCTTTGTCATTGACGTTGGCATTTTGAACTTGTCATTTAGCGATTGCCTCGAGGCACGACAAAGAACACAAAGTTAAACAAACACACACAAACACATGCACACACACACACACACACACACGAATACGTACATATTAGTCCATTTAGTCTAATAAACTGCGAGGCCAGCAAAATGTCAGTGCATAAACAGTAAAAACAAAAACAACAACAGCGACAGAGAGAAAAACTCCAACGAGAGGAAAAACTAACGCCATTGACCCGCAGGACATGTAAATGCAATTAAAATGCTGTCTTTGTTGCAGTTCCAACAGCTGTTGTTGTTGTAGTAGTAGTAGTTTTTGTTGTTGTAGTTGTCGCCGTTTTAGTTGTTGCTTTTTTAGTTGCTGTAAAAAATGCATTCGCATTGATTGCATCCCCATTATAATTAAGTTAATGATAGCTATCGCATGTTGTTTATATTATTTTTGTTTTTTATTTTTTATTCGCGTTCTAATGAAGTCTCTGAGCAATGATTAATTTGCCTGTGGCGTCAATTAATGCCATGAATTTACTGCTGTTGTTTTTGTTGTCGTTGTTTTTCGAGCGACACTTTAGGCGGCTCTAATAGACTCTACACTAAAAGCCTCGTTCAATATTCAATTATACCTTTAAAGAGAAATACACACTCACAAAAACTCGCACACACACATACGATCACATATTGTTG
This sequence comes from Drosophila nigrodunni, assembly GCA_020829145.1. NCBI lineage: Eukaryota > Metazoa > Arthropoda > Insecta > Diptera > Drosophilidae > Drosophila > Drosophila nigrodunni. Next base: position 7,038,256 of record JACVCZ010000007.1, on the reverse strand, counting down.
TCGCCACTGTTGGCGCCATTTTTAAGCTGCCATTGACATTTCCGTTTCCGCCATTCGCGCTACGAGATTCAATTAGCAGCAAACGGCGTCATTGTCAAAATGGACGCATATGCTGGATGTGGCAACTGCTAGACACTTTCAAGTGCCACTTTTAGATGCCCCGCCCACTCTCATACGTCTCCTCAGCCTTCTTCCGTCCCTACAACTCCCTACGGGCAACAAAGGACAACAGCGCAACGCGTCATCAGGTGATATGGCTACAATAGCGGGTACCTATTCATAAAAACAACAGTTTTCAGTTTTCTCATTAAAGAAAATGGAAGCATAACGAAAGTGGGAGAAGAGAAGTGGGAAAGAGAAAGGAAAAGAGTGCGATGGGCTGTATGAAAATTAATTTTAATGACTAGATATCAAAAGCGAATAACACATAAAAGCGTTGACAAAACTAGCAAAATTAGCTAATCATTAAATTAAATACTTGATTCTTAATATATAGTAAAATTTTATTTGAAGACTGATTAAATATATAGAATTCGTATTTTATTTACAAACAGAATGCCTCAAAGAAGCTGCAATAAAAGCGATAGAAGACACATTCAATTTAGTTGAATTAAACTAACAAATAATTGGCTTGGCAGCAAATATATTATAAAGAAAGCAAAGAGGGATAGGAGGACGAAGAGGGAGAGCTAGAAAGACCACTAGCAGGGCAATTACTTAAAGGATAAGATGGAATAGAATTGCGAAATGTTAGGAACACTGGAATTTTCATAAGAAATCAGAGCAATCAATCAGTTTGCAATGGCAACAAGCAAAATCAATTGAAATTAAAAGATGATTTCACTTCTTCTCTATGACGTTGAATGGCTTCCTCCATTCCCTCACTCCCACTAACACCCCCTCGCCCACCTACACTTAGTCACCCCCAAACAATCGCCCGCAAGAAAAATCACTTACATTAATGAGTTCAAGTTGTTTTTGCCATGTGAAATTGGTTGTAGCTTTTGTTGTTGCTATTGTTCTTAATAATGTTGCTAGTGTTGTTGTTGTTGTTGTAGTCGTTGCTTTTCTCCGGTGATTTATAATGTCAGCAGCCAGAGGCAGAAGTTACATTTCCATGCACAATTTACACCAATCCACAAGGCAAAAACAAAAACAATCAACACACACAAACACACTGAGACAGACTCCCATATACACACGCGGTGTGGGAAAGCAAAGCCTGTGACTGAGCTAATCAATCTCGTGGCATGTCAGACAGTCAATTTGTGTGTATGTGTCTATTATTCGTTTGTAAGAAGTTAGTCTAATTAAATAAATAAGTACACGTGATTTATTTGCCAGAAGCAGAACAACAAAAATGCAATTCACATACAATATATGTACATATTAAAATGCCACTATCATTCTATTTCACCATGTTAAGGTTTTTTATAATAATTAAATTTATTTATTGTCGCCAAGTTAAGTTGGCGAGTAAGGCAACATTTGAATAGTTCAATTTTTTTGAAAAATTTAAATTATTTGAAAAATTCTATTTTTTTTAAAACCAATTTTTTTAAAAAAATTTATTTAGTATATACTTTATAAGGGAGGTCACGCCTTCTTTTGCCCGTTACATACTTGACTGTTACATGCGCAGGTGTGTGGTAATAATGATGTGGCACGTACTCTAACGGTCATCAACTAAGCCAGCATCGAGACACAGAGCTTTAGTTATATTTTAAATAAATGTATTAAAGCTAAAGGACAATTAAGGCAGCTGAGAGAGGAGCAGAAAGAGGAAAGAGACTGTAGGCAGCGAAGGAAAAATTTAATTAATTGCAGTAAATGCGGCGGCAGTAAATTGGTGCACAGCCTTTGCTGTTGCTGCTTCAGTTGCAGGTCGATCTTCAGTTGCACTTGCAACAGAACGTGGCGCCAATGCACACTCACTACTCCTTTTCCTCTTTCACTCTCTCCTTTTCTCTGTCTAGCTGCTTCTCTGTCTTCAATCGAGTGCAGTGCAATCAGCGCGCCAAATCGGCGTGGCCTAATGATTTTCCTGTTATGCCAGCGCCAAAAGAAAACATAATAAAGCAGAGGACAGAACGGCGACGACAACGATAACAAGGAGGACAGTAAGAGTGGAAGAGAGGAAGGGAAAACTGGACAAGATGAGCACTGCGAGGACTTCATTACCAAATTGAGCGACTGCCGCCGTCATTGCTATTGCTATTGCTACTGCTGCAGACTTGCTTCCGTTTCCGCCTGCAGTGTCCAGTCGAAAGTCAAGGAAGCTGCACAAATACAAGGGGCACGATACATACATATATATATCTATATAAATATATATAAAGATATCAACGTGGCAAGCAATCAAGCAGCAGCATTGGTGATGATTTCCTTTAGATACTCAATCCCAATCCCAGTCCCAATCGTAATACTCAATACCAATCGTATCGGGCAAGTCTCGCCTCGGGGCCACAACTTTGCCTTGAAAATCCATCAAATCTTACCGAGACTTTTGAGGCCATAAACTTTTGATTGATACTGAATTTAATCAACAGCAGTTCACTCTCTTTTTCTCCCCTCTCTCTCTCTCTCTCACGCTGTCTCCTTCTTGCTATGCATATCTTCTTCTCGAATGCCTTCTTATATATATTTTTAATTTTCGCCTCGCAGTTGAGTTTTTCCTGGTTTATCACAGAGATTGGCAAACGATTCTGCTTCGCTGCACTTCAATTAGTTGCTTTCAGTCAACAACAAAATATTAAAAACGGAAATATAACAATATGAAATTGTTACTTGTATATCTGCATTTTTGCCTGATTACATGTAGATTTTTGTATACTTTGTTCATTTGGCAAATGAAAAAGTAGCTAAAAGCCTTCGGCTTAACATTTGACCTGACCCCCGAGGAGAAGGTCGCTTACAATTGCAATTTTACTAAAATTGGTTGACACACATTGCACACACATACACTAGCACCATACACAGATGTGTGTGTGCTTCTACCCCAAAATATATTCATGCAAATGCACTTAAAACATTTTAAAAGCGCTTTTGCGGTTCAATTTGCATAATTCCCGAGCACACTATAAAAATGTACAACATTTTACCACTAATGGCACACACGCACACACACGTACATACACTCACTCACACTCATCCCTTCATGCATACATTTAATTATCGAAATGGCAACCAAACTTGCCCCCATTTGTTCATTTCCTTCCGATTCTTCCTCCTCTGCCTTTTGCCTTTGCCTATTTAAATACTTGAACTACATTGCTCTTAAATGTCCAGACTTTGACCCAGACTTGTACTCTACATACTAACAGGCTGCAGGCCAAGCATAGAGTTACTTAGTTCCAGTTACAACAGTTCCAGTTATTAAATTTGGATTTATTTTTAGCTGAAATTCAAATGCATTTTAGTATGGCTTTTAAGTAAATGTAGTAGTAGTTTTCCTCTGAGTCCAATTGCTAAAATATGAATCTCCGTTTTCGTGACCAAACACATACCGAAAAGTGCACAGAATAGTCCTCAAACAATGCTTCTTTGGGGAGCTGTTAATTCAGCTCATTGATTTATGCGTTCTACGTGTGAAACGTAACAGAGTGTGGATGGTAACATGAGTGCGCCATAAAACTGTTAACTTCCCCAGTACGATTTCAACAGGCAACTGCCAACTAGCCCAGCTAACAGACTGCTCTAAGCAGCACACACCAAAGCTAACAGCGTTCTGCTAACAACTAACAGAGCACTGTTACCTCTCCAAGCGAGTGGCCGCTGTTAAGCCACAACAGTTGTCTGTTAACGACTCAAGCCCCTGCTGGCTGGGAACAGTTAATAGAATACACAAACAGGGGCTGCTCGAACTCAACAGCAAACTGTAAAACCGCTTCGTACTGTTAACTCCACCCCTGCTTTTAGGACTTCAAGGACATTTTGTGATTTGAAATTGTTCAAATTACTTTAGTATTGACAAAATCAATGAAAATTGAGATTATCAAGAAATCCCAGTGGACTGTCTGCTCTCGTTTATGCGTGTCTGTCGGTACTTGTATATAATACATAGATGCCTTTGTTCTGCAATGTTAAGAAGTAGAAAGCTGCAAACAAGACTGCTAAGCTATAAGGTACCCGTTATTTAAATTTAACTTAAATTTCTGAGCAGTGAAGGCATAGAATGTTATAGACCAGCTTAATTCATATTATCTTATTGTAATTTAACACAATTGCATTTTTACTCTACATACCCTTTATCATCAATTAACGGGTATGTGAAAACTTGTCGACAAAATGTTAGGAAAATGTGCTTATAATGATTACATTGTATTTGCATAATAACACGGCACGATTCAGAATGAATCTAGAATCAATTCAAGTGAAACGAATTTTGGTGAAATTGCCCATGTTATGGGGGCAGCTTTAATAACACTATAGAATGAAAGAGACACAGAGACAGAGAGATAAACAGTGTGAGAAAAGTAGAGATGAAAGCAATTGTGATGAACTTTAGCACTCAATTGAACCGATTGTTCACACTGCCCTAATTACACCAGCTGTGAATTAAGTGCTTCATTGTGCAAATATTAATACAAAAGATAAGTCAGATAAGATAAATCGACTAGGAGTTACTCTTTGCAAAGGTAAAGGGACTCTCAGCCAACACCCTTTTTTAAGGAACTTTTGTTCTTTTTAAAGCAATAAAATTTGTTTTTAATTTTCTTTTATAAAAAACTCCGTGTAATTAATTGATGTTATTCTGTTAATCAACATTCTTAAAATGAGAAAGTTTATTCCTTGAAAAGTTAAATACAAATTTTTTTGCAACCTGCATTTTCTTTTGGCCAAGATACATAATTCAGAAGTGCAAAATATATATTTTGCACCCAATTACCCAAAGCATTTGAGTTTCGAGGGATTCGTTTTGATCAGCAAACATCAAAGCGAAGTTTGCTAAAACGTTTTAAGTGGATTCGTTTAAAAAATATTAAAGTAAAACGTCCATTTCATATGAGGAGAATGTTTTCGGCATGAAACGAAAAAAAAAACTCTGAAAAAAAAAAGGCAGCAAAATGAAGGAAAATGAAAAGAAAAACGACTGACGCTTGACCTTCTGTTTTAGCTGGCGTCTTATGCAGGCTAAGGGTCAATCCCAGGGTTCTTTGGGTACTGCCCCTGACCTTCGGGCTCGTGGCTCGTGACTCGTGACTAGTGCCTTTGGGCTTTCGCAACGAGGGCGTGGGACCCTGGAAAGTTTGCATGCCAATCACTTTAGTTTGGCTCTTAGCTTTCCTCATTTTCTTTTCGGCTTTCCGCCGCTAATCAATATCAATTTTCACACACGAACTGCCAATTGAACATTTTTGACAAGCAAAATAACTATACATTATTAATATTTTTCTTTTTTTTTTTTTATTTCTTGAGAATCGAGCGGAAATTAAAGACGCAGCCCTCGCAGCTAGGCGAAAATTGTTGCAGCCTCAGGCGAAAATAAATTGAAATTTTCATTGCAAAAATATTCGCAGGGAGAAAAACAGGAACAGCAGCCCTTAAAACATTAACCCCAAACTCCCAGACTAAAAATTCACATTGTAGATTTGAACTTGCAATGAATTTCATGTGTTTAGGATTAATTTCCTGCTTTTGAGAAAAGTAGCCTCGGGGGCAGTACGTGACAATGATTTGATTAAGTGTTGGGACACTAAAAGAATGCCCCAGGCTAAAGTCTAAAGAAATTAAATAATACCAAAAATAAATATGAATAAAAATAAATTATGTTTTGAGGTGCCTAAGTAAAATAAAACACACTTAAAATGAGAGCTTTATTACTGATTTGTTTACTAAATAAGAGTTCAACATTCTTAGAAATTATAAATTTCTATTTTATAATCCAGTTAAAAGTCTTGACAACCTTTTTCAGCACACTCAAACTTAAATCGTCTGCCAGAATTAATTTCAGTTGTTTCTGTTCAATTGTTATCGTTGCTGCTGTCGCACTGCTCAGTCTGTGTGTGCTGTCAGTGGCCGAGACAGGGATAGGGCTGGCCATGGCCAAAAGCACAAGGCACAGGGGCAAAATGCGGGCAGTGCAAGAACTTGTTCCTGTGTGAACTTTGCGTCATTAACTGAGCAGCGCAGAGGACAGCAAAGCAAAGCAGAGTACAGGTAGGGCAAGGTAAGGACAGGACAGAAGGACATTCAACTGAGCAACAAATGCTGTCACCAGTCGTCGTCGTCTCCATCGTCGTCTGTCGTCCTTCTACTCGTCCTGCCGCTTGCGCTAAAAAGCAAAACTCAAAAGGCTTCTCAAGCTGTTGGTTCTTTGCCTTCTGTCGCTGCCAGGAGCATCCTCAGACGAGTTAAGTAGACTACTAAATGACGACGAGCTTGATGAGACTGTGCTTTGCCAGCCATCTCTCTCACCCCCTCTCATTCGCTCTCTATCTGTTTCGCTTTCTTGGTATGTGCTTGTCTCTCTCGCACTGCATTGGCGCGCGGAGGTGGAGCCAAAGTACTTAAGAGTGTTTTCAAAATTAAAGCCTGTTAATGAGATTGGCTTTACTGAGTCATGTTAAGTGGCTTAGAGTGTATCGTAAGTAAGCACTTTGCCATGAAGATCGGACCCCAACTCCTTGCCTTTACACACTCTGCTTAGCAACATTGCAATACTCCAGGTCGGTGACTCTTATTAAAAATAATGCTTACAATGGCTACCAAAATTTAACGACTGCCAGCATCTCAGTACATTGTGTGGTCAGTTCCAGTTTCAGTTAATGAATATAGCCAAATCAATGCCAGAGTTTAAGCCCCGTTCCAGCTGCTAGCTTTCAAGTGTGTGTTTGCCCAGCTTCAAATTGGGTCAAGTTGTAATAGTTGCAACAAAACGGAGTGTTTAAAATGATAGGGACCACCTTGTATTTAAAACAGCTATCAAGGTAAGGCTTTAGAATAGTACTAAAATATTAAGCAATATGAATATCAAATAGACAGACTGCCATTTTTATATGCTAAACAATTTTATCTGAAACAATTTTTGTGAAAATTTATTAGTGAGTGTTTAAAAGACTAAAGAATACCGTGTATAAAATTAAGATAGAAGTATTTATAAGGGCTTAACGTAGCTAAAAATTAAAAAAAAAATTTATAAAATTGTGTTTTAAATATTACAAAATAACATTTAAATTGCCTACCTTAATATACCCTTTCAAAACATTTTTAATAGCTACAGAGTATGTCAAAAAATTACTAAAACTGATGACAGAAAAATGTGAAACAAAATTGTATTTGATATTTGAAAATTTATAAATTCCAATTGCGTTTGACACGAAACACTCAACAGCAAATAACGAATAACGAATAACGAAAAGCAGATAACAAATAACAAATAATGGCGCACACCTAAGCAAAAGGGCAATAAAAACATTTACTGTTATTTTGGTTGGAGTTTCGGGAAGGCGGGGTGTAGAAAATCGAGGGAAAATGAAGGAAAAGCGGCCACAAAATAAATAACGTCTGCTCACGTGTTTCGAATGTGACAGATTTAAGCCTTTTGTCACGATGATGCTTGATGATGAGTTAACAAACAGCTAACGATGCAGCTCTGCATAGCTATAAAGATACAAATACACACACATACACGGATACTCGAATATATATGTAGATGTATATGAAGAAAAACATATATTTGCAAAGAAAATGCTATGAAATTTGTCAACATCAGTTTTCTTGAGCAGTTAAGACTGTGTTAAGGCCCTGCGGAAGGGTTTTTTCTTGCCCTTTTGTTTCTTTTTCCGCTGACAAATGAATATGGCAAATGGAAATGGAAGTTGCAAGAAGAAGTACAAGTAGAGCAAAAACAAGTTGTAAAAATAGAAAGGGTTGTTAAGCATCTGTTTGACAGGAAGTTCAATCCTTAAACTAAACTCATAAACAAACAAAATTAAATACAATATTTATTTAGATAATTATTTAAGTTTATTTAAATTATGGCCCTTTGACTTTTGAAGCTCAACCCTTTGACTTTAAGAGAATCCATCTAACTATAACCAACAACATCATCATAATGAACATCATTACTAGCACTGAACGTGGATGAACCTGTTGTAGAGTTTTCCAAGTACAGTTGTTGGTTGTGCTAAGCATTCGTGTCACGCAGCAAAGTTGTTACTCAAAAATGCTCCTTACCCCTGGAAAACGTGCGTCAAGCGAGAAGGGCGTGGCATATGACTGCCACTCAGACTCAACCTCAGCCTGCCCCGCAGGTGTTGCCAGATAGTTTTGTGCAACAAATCGACAAAGACATGTGGCTGGCAAATTGTTAGAATCTGCAAATGTGCGGCTTGTTGTCAAGCCAAATGAATCTGAGCGCAACTAAAAGGAAAATGCTACCTCAGCTTAATAGAGGGAACTTTACCTTAAGATGTATCCAAATTATTTATACACTACGACAAAAAAAGTATGTTGTCTTATTAATTGTATACCAAATGGCTACGAATTCGAATTCAACAACTTCCTGTAACAGTTTATATTTATTGCCTAGCCATTTAATATTAAATGCTTTCCATAATAACTTTCCTTTTCAACTTAAACTCTCTTAAAATCTTAATTATAAACCGCTTTCGTTTACAGCAAAAAAAGAAGTTTATGATTAAAAGAAATAAGTAGCACATAAAGTTTATAATGCTATCTACTCTCTTTATCATTCCCTTTGCACGTCAGCACGGCAGCTAGAAGAAAAGTGAGAACTTAAAAAGTAGACAAGATGAATCTGCCAATGATTATGATGTTGTTCGTGTTGCTTATGATGATGATGATGATAATGATAATGATGTTGATGCCACTGACGATAAAATGACTTTAATATATAGTCATGGCAACAGAATCGCCAGACTAAAGTGCGACTACGAAATAGTTTTATTTTCCTTTTTTATATACCACTTTTGATGCTAGTGGAATCTTTAGAAAAATAAATTACTATTTTATATTCACAAAGGTTTTATTGTGGGGTATGTAAAATTATTTATAAAATAATTTAGAAAAATAAATTACTATTTCATATTCACAAAAGTTTTATTGTGGGGTATGTAAAATTATTTAAGCGGTATAAAACAGACTTTTTATTTAATTGTTTTTAATGCTTAATAAAACGTACACTTAAATAAGAGGTACACTTAAAAGTGGCTGATATATCTTAATTTGGTTACTAAGTAATCAATAATAAAACTCATTTACGTTATTTCACTTAAAACTTAAAGGTCGGGGAATAAAGTCCTCTACGTAAACTGATGATAAGTTCGTATTTAGGTAAATTAACAGGATCGAAATTGCCACCTTTAGTGCAATAAATGTAGCTTCAAACATATTAAATTAATAAGGCAACACGGCAGACGATATTTTATAAGCTATGCCTTTAGCTTATTGTGTTTCAGTCAGTATATAGTCAGTAGATGTATATGGTAAATGTCTGGGGTTGCTCTATGTATATAATAGTCGCTTCTTACTTAAGCTAAAAGCTTTTCTGTATACATTTTAATTAATGTGCAACATATAAATGCACAGCAAACGGCAGAGCGGCCTTAACATTGTTGTTTCTGTTCCATGTCCTGACCATTGCCATGTAAAACGATGGCAGAGTAGAAGGAAAGGGAGAAGAAAGGACGGGAATGCGGCACTGTTCTTTTTACTGGAATGTCCAGAGCAATGGGAGACTTTAGCCATGCATGCACTTTGTAGTTAAAGCAGACGACACATAAACCAGCGTTAAGCACAAATTAATGGCATTAATTTATGCACCGTTCAACATGCGGTAAAACCAACAACCTCCGCTGCCATTGCCTTTGTCGCTGCCTCTGTTAAAGCCACGCCCTCTTGTCTCTATTGGTACGCCCACGTAGCATTTTCTCTCTCTTTGCAATTTTAATAACTTAACAAAAATGTATGGTGGAGCTTGCAGTGTTGGCTAATTAGTACTTAGTAATTGAAAACGCGCTCGGCACTTGAACAACGACATCGATAACGGCAACGACAACAACAACAACAACGGCGACAACGACAACAACGCGAACATCATCAGAACAGTGGGCACTGTAATCAGCACTACTTAAAGCCAATTAGCCGCAAATATGCCCGGTAAGCCCTTACTCACAACACCCTCCACACACCTACCCACTCCACACACAACATTACACCCAACCCATTCCTATGCCAATTGCCATTCCCTTCTGGCCACAGACTGCCTGTCAATGGGGCATGAAACGCGTCCGTTCGCATTTTGTTCATGCCACGCCTTTCTGGGCACGTTTGCGGTTGCCGTGCTGCTGCTGTTGTTGCTCTGGGCGCTGCTTTTGGCGCTACCTTTTCTGTTGTTGTTGCTACTCCTGCTGCTGTTGCTGCGATTTTGTGATATCGCGCGGTCCGTTCGTTACGACATTGTGTAAACGCCAAACTGCACTCTAGTTCTGTCTATGTGTGTGGATGTGAGTGTGGGTGTGTTGGTCTGTGTAAATAATTGGCAACATTTGTGCTGGGCTCCCACACAGACACCCATACCAACACACGCGAACATACCTCGCCAAACATTCAGTATACGCCCCGCTGGACAACGTTCAAACTCTGTAACCAAATGAAATTTGCAAGGCCCTCAAAAGGTGTTGACAATTATTTGCATAACAAAGCGCAGTGCAGCGCAAAACGTAAAACTGTTCATAAAATCAACATCGCGTAGCTTTAACTAAAACCTGCCCAAATTAGTTGCACGAGTTTAGCCTTTGCATGTCATCTGGCCAAATAAGCTAAAACGTTGGCTCTGTCCAATAATCCTTAACCAATTGAGTATCGAAGTTCACCAAGCTGAATTTTCCATACATTTTCAGCAAAGGCGATCCGTGGAAATGTAAAATTAGAATTTTTACAAAAATAACAGTGCTATTTTCTAGCTTGTCAAGGACTAGGAACTAAAAGCTTTGAAATATAATGTCTTACTTAACGAGATTAATAATTAATAATACTTACTAAAAAAATTTAATTATTCGACTTTGACTCCAATTTTAAATAAAAATTTTAAACTGCACAGTGCTCACTTAAATTGTTCAATAGCGATGAAAGCCGAAAATCTTCAAAAGACATTTACAAGGTGTTTATTTTGAAATTGGGATTAAATAGTTAAGCACTCGCATATCATGCTTGATATTTCAAAACATAGTTAGCGTTTTTTGTGGCTTAGAAATGTCTCATAGCCACGCGGACCGTAAAATGTCTAGACATAACATTGGCCGAAAAAGTTGAGAATTTTGTGGAAGATTTTGTCATAAAAACCGAAGCAAATATGCTTGAGACACACTCAGAAGACTTGTTATTTTGTGGCATTTTGAGGTCCTGGCATTTGCATACTTATTAAAAATATGAGAAGACGAGGCACAAAAATTACAACAGAAACAAGCAGGGAAAGGACAAAAGGGAGAAGAACAAGTTGACAGTTATGCTAAGGCGCTAGGAATTATATATTTAAATTATGCTATGCACCAGTAAATAAGCAAACTCGGCATTTGTACGAGTTTATTCTAGAGTTTCGCGAATCCAGTGTGCTTTGAATGCAAAATGTTTGAGGCGGACAAACGGCAAACAAAGCAAACCAAACCAATCCAAACCAGACCAGACCAAACCAGGCCAAATCCAAATGGAGAGACCGAACAAATAAACAAATAAGAGGGAACCTTTTTGAGACCGGAGTTGTTGGCCTTTGATTAGATTATCCTACCTTGAAACCCTTGAGCGCACATCAAAGCTCTTGCTCTGCGGTTGGGCTTTAACCCTTTTTGAACACCTCAAATTAGTGCACTTTGTAGTTTCGATTTCACATTCTCACATTCAGTTTCTTTTGCGTTCCAAATCTGTTTCACAATCATCTTTTAGGCAGTTTTCTCACGTTTTGCGACGAAGATTGAGGACCTGGTTTTGTTGGTCAATGATTTGCTCCGTTGACCTAATAAATTAAGAATACGTAGCCGAGAGTGTCGTTTATAATGAGCCAATAAACACTTTTTTCTCTGTGTCTCTCCCTTTCTCTGATTGTGAATGCTGAAGATTGTTAACAAATTTGCAAAGTTCTTATTTTGAAAGATATATTTATAACTGTGTGTTTATTTTGCTTGTGGCTTGGCTAAAAAAAAATCGTTAACTCCCCCATTGTGTCTACACATTTGGCAACGTGCTGTGTGATGCCCCCAGGGATGGAAGGAGGTAACTCGTAGCTGACCTTATTTGACCAACAACACTTTTCGGCAATAGGCGCCATAAACTATGCATTAGCTGGTGAGAACATGTTCAAAATACCAAAATACCTTCCTAGGCAGCAAAGCATCAGAACATTAGAGCATCATCGTCATCGTTGTGGATATATATATGTATATATCTAGTAAATACCCAGATGTGTGAGGTGGGGGTATGTGCATTTCCACATTCCCGTTAAACTGTTGTCCTGCGGTGCGTCCTTTGTCTTTCGTTTCGTTTGCTCTTTATCTGACTGCGGGCACAATGACGCGGCGTATGAGTAATGAGTGTGATTGTGTGTAAATATCTACCAAACCAGTCCTTCTCTCTCTCTCTTTCTCTCTTTCACTTTTATCAGTTGGCTTTCTCGTGCGTTTCTTGCATGCTTGACTGCCCAAGAGCAGCAACAGCATCTACATACAAAATATTACGTATACGCAACGCGTAGCATTTAGTGGCAGCCATAGCCACGCTTCAACCGTTATATATAATAAAGTGTTTGCGACTTTTTCATTGCTCACGTACGCTTTTCATGACTGACTTCTTATGCTAAGGTTTGCGTTTAGGTTTAGGTCAACGTTGCCCTTAAATATTGTACACATATAGATGGGTAGTGTGTGTGTGTGTGTGCGTGTTTGTGAATTACAAGTGTGAGTGCTTTATTTCATTAAGTTAGCTAAACTCACTGCTAAAATCTTTTCGGTCAACTTTTGTGCTTAATATCTTGTAGTGCATTTTGCTGCGGTTTTGTGGCGCCTTTTATAGTTTTGTTTTATCTTTAATTTGCTTATAAAAATGCAAAAGAAAAGATTTCTTTATTCCAGCTTTTTTTCTTCTTTGTTATGCGCCTTGGCATATTTGCGTATTTATGAAGCAATATAAATATGTATACTATTTATGCTATATATTCCAAAGCATTTCTGCCAGAGCTCACAAGAATTTGGGCATTCTTGCCTTCTTGAACTCCCCTCCGTTTCAGCCAAATAAAAAAAAAACAGCGCAAAAGGTACTACAAATTTCGAATAGCAATAATATTTTAGGGAAAATATCTGTCTCATGTCTCTGTGTCTTTCTCAGACTCACTTCTCGCTGTCGTGGGAAGAGAGGAAAAACTGAGTCTCTTTCGTGTCTTGTGTTAGAAGATGGTCTCATTTCTGGAACTTGGCGTCATAAATTCCTATTAATTCGTAATGCAAATTTGTGAATAGTAAAATTCCCTGAACTGTATTCAAGGAATTCGTTTATTAATATTTCATTTCACAACAGCACCACATTGCTGTGGTTATTGTGGCCAAGGTGCGCCACCATCGTTTTCTAATAATAAATTTTACAAGTTTTTCAGGTACCTTCTTTACTTCTCTTGTATTTTTTATATTATTTTTTTGGGCCCAGCAAATTCAACAAAATTAATGAAATTGATGGCAGTCAGGGAAGCACTGAGAGACTGACACACACACAAAATGGCACTATAATCCCAATGAAGACACACATGGACATAGACGAGGTTGGCTTTCTCTTTCCGGCTGCCAAAAACGATTAAGATTGCTATAAATTCTAATTACCAGAGAATTACGAGTTGGAAAATTACATTTTATTATATGATAAAAGTTAAGCTTCAACTGGACGACGATAATGTATACTGAAATAGATTTACATGCGTATTCCCAGCGCAAAGCAAACCACAAACTCCACTTAATCATGTGTCGCTGCTTCAGCTCCTGTTGTCCAGACAGCCCACTCCCCGATGCCTCTTATATCCCCATGCCCACCGCCCTCTGCAGTCCACCTTCCGCACCACTTTTCAACTGTATTTAAGTGTCAGAAGTGCAATTTATTTTTATGTTCTGTAGCGTTGCTGCCAAAAAAAAAGTATATATATGTATATAAACCAGGCAAACAAGCACAAGCGCAAGCACTGCGAACCACAACAATACACAACATAAGCAAAGGTTAGAAGCCTGTCGAGGAACAGTCGGAGTAAAATAAGTAGGAGAAGCAGGAGAAGCCAGAGGAGCAGCCGCGGGGTCGCCAGAGTGCCTGGGTCAGCTGCTGTGGCAATAAAAACCAAACTGAAACTGAAGCCCTCTCTCACTCTTTACATCGCAGTGTGTTGTGTGTGAAAAGTGTTGATATATGTGAGAGATAGAACAGACGCCCAAAAAGAAAAAAAGAGATAAAACAATACATAAGAAGATCTTAACAATTTCATACAACAGCTGCCTGAATATGCGTTATAAGTACTTCTATTTAAACATTTTAATTGTACACGATTATCTAGCAATTTAACAGTAGTTTCACTTCGTCAGATAACTTTTCTCTCTCTCTCTCTCTCTCTCTCTCTCTCTCTCTCTCTCTCTCTCTCTCTCTCTCTCTGTCTCGCTCTGTCTGTTTGTTTATTTATTTTTTGATTCATATCATTCATATGCAAGTGAACAGACTGCTACTCTCGCATCGCATGTTCTTAAAACTGCACGAAGTTTAACACTTGATTGTTTGCTGTTTGTCTCAGAGGCAAACTTGACGGCAGAATTTTTGTTGGAGTGTTCTCTGTGCATGTCTAGCTATAATTAGAAATTTGCAAGAATGTCTGGAAAATATACATTATTTTTTGGCAGAAGGAGAATCTAATATAAGTTTATTATTAAAGATCTAAACATTTTTGGAGTAGAAAAAGTCAACAGAATACCGTTCATTATGACATATTTATTATATAAATTTTTGAGGAAAACTATAATTTGAAATCACTAATTTCTTTAAAGCAATACAAATGCTTAAGCAACACCCGAAGTCTGCTTTTATTAAATGTCTGCGACAGTCAATAAATTAGCTGAGTTCAAAGTCAAGCTTGTTGCAAGGTTGCACATAGACATAATTTAGTGCATAAAGCACTCTCGTGCAACATGTGTATCATAAACAAAAACAAAAAACCAGCCAAGACATGCAACAAAAATTCATACAATTGCATTTGCATTTGCATTTGTGCAGAGGTTTTTCGCTCGTATATCATATGCGCGCTGGTAAGTAAGAAATTAACTAATTGCAACATAATTTATTTATTTACTAATTAAGTTGCATGTTGTAAAAGTTTTGCCAACGAAATTTGCAAACGTTGCACAGGCCGGAAAAACGAGCTGAACATGGCAGCAGTTGCAACATTTTCACCAAGTCACGTTTTCGTGCAACTAATTTGTAAATTTTCATCTAAAGTCAGGGCAAGAAGAGGCTGTTTTTCACCTGGAAGTTTTGTATCTATCTCTCTCTCTCTCTCTGCCTTTTTCTGTTTGTATGTGTGTGGCAATTTGTCAAAGGTGAAGGCAGGCAACACGGAAAGCAGTTGCATGCCATGTGGGACGTGTGTGGTTGCAATGCGGTTTCGGTTTAACAGCTACCAAGACAGTTGGCACTTGCCACTTGGCAGTGTCACCAGCTAAAGCTGAACTAAATCCATAAAAAGCGACACATATAGACTGACAGACAGACAGAGCGATAGAAGTGCAAGTTTGACGGCAATGAGCAGAGTTTTTGTCGACTTAAGTTGGCTCATAATAAAGTTCCTTTAGAGTCATGTTGAGGTGACACGTGCCACAGGCGGGTGCATATTGATTGAAATGTGTTGGTTGCCATTGCAATTATTGTTGCATCACTCATACGCCCCCCATGCCACCGGTTTCATTTTCGAATGCTGCAAAACCCTTGGAGCTTTTCATCAAAATTCAATTGTTTCAATTTACGGACACTCGATGCCACAAACAGTAGCAAAGGCAGTAACAAAAAGCAGAAAGCGCAGCAAATACTCGCATAGACATGGATGCAACCTCCATTGTTGACCCTTTTGTCTTGAGCTTTTCAGTTGGGCAGCCAAGCGGAAATCAGCGAGCGTTAAGCTCGCTGCTCGCAGCTCGCTTGAAGTGGACATTTATCTTTTGCAGTCACTGTGTGCCACTTGCAACAAATGGCTATGCACCAAAAATTCTAGAATTCCCGCATAACGCATTTATTCGCGCTCTAGTGCTGCATATGTTTGCATAACATTTTATCAAGCGTGCAGGTTCTTTCGAAAGTCCTTTAACCCCAACTTAAACTGCAACTAGCGCATTGCTTATAAAAAGTTGACTCAATTAAAGCTAAGCGCACACAACTCCTACACTAATAATAATTGAATTTTGGTTACTTTAGACTTTTTCTCTATTTTTAATTTTACTTTTTTTTTTACATTTTTGGAATACACGAATGTAGGCAGCAGCTGGTTGTGGAGACGAAAGGGGCAAGGGAAGGGACCAGCTGCTGCCATTTGGCTAACAAAGAATAGAAAAGAAGAAACCCGTTTACGATTTTGGGGCTTACAGTAAATAAACGGCTTTCACCAGCGATGCCTGCTTGATCATTGAGTCTTTGTGCATCTGATACTGCAGATTGTGAGGCGGCAAACCCAAAAGTTTGCGCAACTTGTGTCCAATCTCCATCACGGCCAGTTCGTTGTGTCCATTGACGGTCCAAATCGCTGAGAGAGAAGATTATAAATGTTGCACACTCCATGACTTCTCTGAATATGTCTGTATGAAATGCGTGCCACATTTGGTACTCACAAATTTTGTTGCTTTTGCTGCGCAAGTTGATGACAGCACCACAGATTTCCTCAGTGTGTTGTACAGCCTCACCAATCAGTATTAGCAGCTGTGGGCGTGAGGTTTATTGATGACAGATGACAACCAAAGCAGCACCAAAGTTTACTCCAAGGACACTCACCACGTCTAGCCAGAGCTTGTCCAGCTCTAGTTTACTGCACCTACCAATACTGATAACCCAGCGACCGCCATACTTGTTGATTTCATCCTCCCACATTGGCCTGCGTGTGAAACAAAGGGCAAGTCAATGAAAATTCCCCACAGAAGATACAATCAGAATATCCCTCACTGTATGCCCTTCTTGAACAACGAGTAATCACTGCCAATCTTCAGCTCAGATGGTGGTTTAATGTGGTTATAGAGACTCCAGAAATCCTCGACCATGTCAAAGCTTGTTATCTCATTCTGCATTTCCTCCCAGCTCTTGTTGCGATCATTCTCCAAATACCAGAGTGTCCAGGTATTCTCCAGTGGATGCTTGAAGAGCACCTCCATCATCTGTTTACCGGTCTTGCATAAATCTGGATCGGAGTATGACTTCAGTTCCTGGCTAGAGCTGGAACGCGAATCAGTTTGCGTTTCAGAATCACTGTCCAACATTGTGAAGCTATTCTGTTTTGCCAAAAGCATTTATATTTAAATTTTAAATGTTTAATACGTCTGAGGGATCGAACAAGTGGATTTTACCGTCCACTTTACGTTTGTTTCAATTTCAGCTCACTTTAAAATACTTTTACACGACGCGCTAAATAAAATATGTGAGTTTACTACACATGGCTAACAATACTGACGGATTGCTAATACAAAGCACACTTGAGCCACATTTGATCTGATATAAATTACTTAGTCAAGATTTCTTACTCTTTATATTATAGCCCAAAATCACATCTGCTCAGTGTGAAATACTTGAGTATTAAGTGAAGTTTTTAATCGATCTGGCAACGTTGCTATCTCAACTGCATCTGCAACTGCATGCATGCAATGTTAAATGATCTCAATTTCAATTTTCTTTTAACACATTTAAATACGCAACATTTACGTTAAAATTTTATTGTCATGCATTATTGAGGCCAATGGATTGGATTGGATTGAACTGGAATGGACTGAACTGGATGCGCGCGGAGAGCGAAATAAATTGTATAAGGTTGCTCTCGCAGGTTCACTCAGCTGTGGTTTCCGTAACACATTTGCCGCCATTGTTGGGGCATGGTCAACTGGCACCAACTGAGATACGGAGAAGGTTTACGAGTCCTGCCACTCATCGACAGGATGCGGAATGCGGAATGCGAACGCGTCATTTGCTTTTGCCTTGCACTGTGCATGGCAATACGCATTGATTTACTTGAGCTGCCCTCGTTATTATTATGGTTGTTTGCAAGAAAAACAGGCAGACGAACAGTTGAACCAACAGACAGATGGACAGATAGATGGACAGGCAGTCAACCACACTGAAGAGAAATGACTTTATCTGAGAGAAGTTCGCGTGATATGAAATACTTTATCGGCTCAAAGCAGAACAATCCTGTGGGATAATATCATTAAGTAAAGTGTTGTAAATACGGTCCGTGTTGTAGGCCAAGGGAAAAAAGTTTGTGCAGCTTAATTTAAGTGCAACACTTTAAAGAGCAGCTAAAGTGGCAACAATTGGAAACAGTCAATTGTCAGTTTTTTGCATTATCAGCGCTTTACGGCTCATTTACGTTTTAAACATGTGTAAACAAGTTAAGACGCCATCGAACTCATACACACATCGCACACATACGCACACTCATGGTATGACTTTAACTCCAGCCCATTTCCACCCTGAAATCAACCATATTTCATATCACTGCCAGGATATGATCTGGACTCTCTGACAGTCGCAACGTCAACTCATCGTTTTTAACACTTCGCGCAGTGATTTATGAAATTTTGCCAATCACACACACGCACACAAATTTAAAATGCTTAAATACGTGAACAGGCAAATGCACATTTTAGTGTTGCCATTCTAGCTGTTTTTAAAAGGAACAAGAAGGAAATGTACAGTCGAGCACGCCCGACCTTATAATATTCTCTGTATTTTGTTCCCGGTTGTTAAAATCAGTATCCAGGTAGTACAATGGATAGTACTTGTATTAGGACACGTGGACCAATAAATGTTTTAGAATTTGTGTTTAAGGTGCTGAATGATAATTAAAGTTTACATTTACTTACCGATACATTTTTTCAAAGATACCAAAGAGAAACTTCGCTAGCATCCAGAATAGCAATCAAAAGCTGGAAAATATGAAAAAAAAATGTATGCTATTATATTCAAGCACACATTTTTAGAATTATTAAAGAGAAATAAAATAAATTAAATTTGTTTAATGTTTAGAGTTTTTACATAGTTGAGAAATTACTCACATCTTTACGGTTTCCAATAAGAAATGTGTTTAAACTTTACATAATTCTCCTTTAATTTTACTTTTACTTTCACATCATATTCACTTAAGTTTCACTTTTTTCGCAACACATTAAATGATATTCCACTACGAATATCAACTGAGAGAGGCTGACTCTGTTGCACATTATCGGATACAGCACTGGATGCTACACTTAATTTTCTTAATGCACTTTATACACTTTCACACTGCACTTTAAACGCTGCATTCCACATAATTGCTTTCGACTTGGACTCCGCTGATCAATTTTGGAGAGCATTTAAAAAAAAAAGAAAAAAATATGCGATCAGCTAAGCATATTACTTTTTGCACGGCACTTCACTTTAATCTGCCCTTTTCCATTGCACACTTTTCACTACACTTTACACACTGCACACTTTTCACTGCACTTTACACACTGCACTTTTGGGCTACATTTTGAACTACCCTACACTATTTACCCTGCATTCCACATTATTGCTTTGGCTTTGAGCTCTGCTGATCATTTTTGGAGAGCGTTTAAAAAAAAACAAAAAAATTAGATCATTGAGCATATTACATTTTGTAGTGATAATATATGTGCCGCTTCACTACCAGATTTACTTCAGTTTACACTGCACTTTATACACATTTATACTGCACTTTACTTTTTTCACTGAACTTTTCACCACACTTTTTCTCTGCAATTCCTTTTTTCACTACACTTACATATACGCTGCATCTCATATTTTTACTTTTGACTAAGACTCTGCTGATCTTTATTGGAGAACATTAAAAAAAAAAACAAACAATAAATAATATCAGCTAAGAATATAACTTTTTTTTGCACTGCACTTCACACACTTTTACTTTGCACTTCATTGCACTTTTTTACAACTTTTTACACTGCACTTTATTCACTGCACTTCATACATTCCACATTATACACTGCACTACGCTTTTTACACTTCACTACACTTTTAAATAGGACACTGCACTTCCCTTTTCTTTTAATTGGCATAAGTTGATTATTATGCAGAAAAGGCAATTGCACTGCATACTTTTAGGATGCGGGATTAACTAGAGAAAAATATGCACATTCACTTTAAACTTTTTCATTTTACTTTCTGCATAAAAAAAATTACACTCAGCTTAGCAGAGACACACACTTTACATATTCTAAGCGCTGAAGACCGAGCGAACGCAGCTAAGCAGAGACACGCACTTTACACATTCTAGGCGCTGACGAGCGAGCGAGCGAGAGAAACGAACACGACGAAGCTGCGCATGCATTCTGCTGCATACGTAAGAGCGAGAGCGTAAGCGTTCACCGCCGACGAAGAAAAGAGCAAAGAGGTTGGCGCACAAAAGAGCAATGCATTGGAGTGGGAGTGCGCAAAACGTGGATCTGTTGCCCGCAACCAGGGGCTCCGCTGAATGAAAAATTTTCAACGTTAATTATAGTAGATAATCCTTTATAACTCAAAAAAGTTTTTTATTCATCTTGTGAATACGACACTGCTCTTTCGTTTGACACATATTTTAAGCCGATCGAACCAAAATTAATTATTGTTTCAAGCGCGTAACGCGGAGCTCATAATGAGGCGTGCAGAAAAAAACGATGCGCAAAAGGAACTAAACGATTAACGATTAGCGAGTATCGACGCTGACATTATTCCCGCTTAGAGCTTTTTGCATCGAGCTTTGTGGAGCTGAGCTTTTAAGCAGCTGGCGATCAAAAAGCTTGAAGCCATAATTAAACGGTGCTTTTGTTTGCGTGCAATAATAAATGCAATAATTTCGCAGCAAATTAAATGACAAGAAGGACCGTATAATACTCTCTGCATTTTATTTTCGATTATATGATTATTATATTGAAATTGTATTATAATGGATCGTATTTGTATTTGGCCACCTTGAAACAAATATAAAATCTAAGCATAGACACCAGATCAATATATCCTAACTATTGCTGCTATGTTCCAAAGAGAGCTATTTTGGCATGCGTTTTGCATCAATAAAGCCTTATTAAGCGCTCATTACTCACGCTGCCTGCTTAACGCAAGTATGTGCAACTGGCAGTTCCCACACACAACAACAGTAACACACACACACGCACGAGGCTATATAAGCTTGTTAGTTTTGGTGTGAAGACATCTGCCGCCCGTGGTGCACGTTGTCAGTTGTCAGTGGTCAACAGTGGGAGCCCAAATGACAGTGCATGAAAAAGGGTCAGAACGAAGCCACATTATTGTGGCCAAAAGTGCAAACTGCCAGTAAATGAAACGAAAAGAGAGAGACTGAGGTTAAGGAGGGCGGAAGCGTGCTGCAAATAAATCAAAAGTGCATTCAAAGATTTTTAACTTAATTTAATCGATTCTATTAAATTAACTCAAGTGAATATTTAATTTAAAATCGCAATTGCTGCTGCAAAAAGGCTTTAAAATTGCATAAATGCGGTATTAATTTACTGAATTAGTAAGTCATTTAAAAATTCATAGAATAACTGCATTAAAATTAATTGTTTGTATAAACTGTCTAACTTTTTAAGCCAAACCATATTTAAATACTTAACTAGCTGCAGTTGTTTAATCCCATAAAAACATGCAATTAGTTTTTTAGTCATTCTAATATTCTATAAAAAATTAAATGCTCTTTAAATATTTGTTAACAGTTAACAGTCTGCTCAGGTGGCACGAACAATTTTGTTGTGTTTTGGATTCCTGGATTCCTTTGGGAGAGCAGCCATTGAATTGGAATTCGCAGTCGCGTTTTGTATATTTATTTATTGCAGCATTTGCATTGTTGTGCACACCAAGCAGCAGACAAAATAACACAACACACACAGAGACAGCGTGTATATGTACACACAGACAGAAAGCACAATAAATTTAAAATCTAATTACGCGCACCATTTAATATCGAAACGAAATGATGGCGGAAGCGGATGTGGATATCGGAATGGGAAGTGGCAAGTGGAAAATGGAAAATGGTGGATCTGTGGCACAGTCGAGCCAAACCGAACGTGTGCAAATAACTGTAACTTCAATAATGGGCTAAAAAGAAATACCGCAAACATATAAATAGATGAGCCGCATCCAAAAATTTCCAAAAAGCAGCCGCAAACGAAAAATGTAATTACAAATTTGATAAGCTAGAACAATGCCATAAAAGCAGGAACAGGAAATAGCAAACAAAAAGTAAAAAAAAAGAATGGAGAACACTATACCAAGAAGATGATGAAAAAGAAGAAGCAAAGCCAGTAGCAAAAGAAACCACAACAGCAATAGTGATTCTTGAAAAATTTCGTAACAAATTTCATAAAATTGCTTGTGGTTGAGCTTTTGACTTGCGGCTTAAAAGGGGAATGGGAAGAGTGAACGGGGTCTTAACCCTGGACATTTGTTCAGCTCTGTCGAATAAACAACACTTTGTGCTTGTAATTTACACTGAATGGGGGTGGCAACCCTGGACGCTCTGGCTAACAGAAACCACAACCCAAATGGTCAACATTGCTCAACTTGTGAAAAATACATTATGGTATAAGTATTTAATTGCACACCATTTTGGGTTTATATGCGTGTGTACGTGTGTGTGTGTGTGCGTGTGTGTGTGAGTAGTGGAGTGTAGTGTGTGTGATTTGCTCACTTGCGTAAATTTAAATAATGTTCCATACATGGTTTTTTGGGTACGCTTTAAGCTCAAATGAGCAAAAGGCACTAGCTCGAGGAGACATTTGGAGGAGAAGTGGGATATTTTCCCGGCTGCCACAAAACCACGCCCCAAAACAACAGCTGACCAAACAAAACGCAATTAAAACTAATAATTAATACGGCTATAGGCGAAACGCTCTCAGCCGGACATTTGTCAGAGCGTCAAGTGACCTTCCGGACTGCTTATAATAAAATTATGCTTCATTTATATGCAGGTTGCGTCATTTGACTGATGCCTTCTAATGACTTCCTAACAATTTTTAATATCTATGCAAATGAACGTAAATTGCTGGACTGTTTCACGCCCAGGCGAGACCACTGCCCTTCTTTCTCCTCCTCCTGCTTCCTGCCCCCCTTCCAAGAGTTGTCTCTGTCCAAATTATATAGCTGGAGAGGGGAAGGGCGTCCGTCGCTTTAGCTCAACTTTGGTTAACCGTTTAGCCATCGCTAACCGCCAACAACAGCAACAACAACAACTGCCCAAGAGAGCAGTGGAGCAGCAGGAGTAGGAGTAGGAAGAGAAGGAGGGGTTAGCCAACTACCAACAGCTCTCAGGCGTTTAATTAAATGACATTATGGCCATTTCGCTGTCGACCAACGAGCGCCGAGCGACGAACGCTGAGCCACGTCGAGCTACACAAAGTAGGCAGTGAAAAATGTTGCAAGTTTGCCACTAGAGTCCCCAATGGACACCACCGAAAAATGTACAGTGGGAGCTGTATTCAATTTATGCTGCCAGTCAGCCAAGTACGAGTATCTCGGGTCATAATCATGTTTATAGAAAAACATTCCGAAAAGTTGCCCACGCTTAGCACCTCGGCACTCGCATAAAACAAAAGTGTGATGTGAATATGCTCGGCACTTCAATGCTGTGAATAATTCTCCAAAGTTTTTATGCATTTTGTTGCTAGTTTAGTTTCTCAGTGCCCAGTGCTCAGCTCTCAGTAAGCAATGGGCATTGAGGGGACTGTGAATTGCTGTGTGAGGAATGGGTTTAGGGCCGTCTGAAAGAACGACTTGTTAATGTTCATAGTTAATCTTTGAGACAATATGTAAATAAGGCTGCTGAAGTTTGAGGTTGACTGGCCAGTTGGAAAAACCCTTTTGAAGGGTCTTTAATAGCAACCATTGAGACTTTAGGCTTCGGATTGCTAGATGATATAGCAATGAATCCAGAAAATCATTTGTTTCGCCCTAAAAGTATGCTGCAATTTTTTGCGTACACAAATGCAATTAAATTTGTTAAAATGGAAAAGTTATCAAGTCTATAAACTTACTTTTCAAGCTGCAATAACAAGCATAGACACGATTGTTATAGATTAATAAACTGCATAAATAATCGCTGCTTATGCACATTTACAACTTCTGCTTGAGTATATATTTCAATTATAATTTTATCTCTGCTTTAGAACTGCATATAATTGAAGCTTTTTCTCATATATTGCTTGCATTTCACACTGACTGACTTTCAATTCGTTGTTCGTCCAGAATATTTACATTGCAAATAAAATAATTTGATGCTCTTAATGCAGGCAAAACAGACCAACGGGCAAAGATAAATTAAATCATTAGTTATGCGTTGCACACAATTAATGCGCTTGTAAAATACAATTTTTGTAAAGCAAGAAACTTTTAATTGTGCTCTACATATACATTTTGCCAACTAATGCCCGGTTTTCCAAGTGTTGATTAATTTTTTGATACGAATACGAAGAAACTTTCAGCTTATGGTTATCATTCAAAAGGCACAAACACAATATAGATGGCAATAGTTTTAAACAGAGACAGAGATAGAGGCAAAGATAACTGGTACTTGGGCAATTATGTCGCCAGCTAAGTTGCAAAACTATTCGTTGTCCTAAGCGCTGCAGTTTGCTTCTTGTCCTTCTATTGGAATTACATTGCCGATTGACTTGGCTGAGTTTGAAACGAGTTCGCTGCATTAGGAAACTTTTTGCATTTGCAACCGGGAAGGCAACTTTAAAATGAAATCAGGGCCAACAAATTGAAACTTAAATTGCAGGAAAAAAAAAAAAATGTAAGGAGCTCAAAAGTCGCCAGATGTTGTCATGACTTGGCTTCACTTCCAACTCGTTTGCAGCGGCAGATTGGAAACGATAACGGTAACGGTTAGTGGAATAATCTAAACTTATGCACAATTCACATGCTTATCATGCATTAAAATATATTATTTTTATTTGCCAAAAGTGCCATCTGTTGCCGAACAACAAAAAGGGAAAACAAATAATGACCACTCATAGTTGCAAACGCATCAAAATTGCAATTAATCTCGACGTTCTGATAAACGAATTCAACGCCAAACAATGTCACGAAATTCCAATATGAAAATGTGAAAATTTCCATATTAATTTGGCGTACTGGAGGGAACAAGTGTCGTGCGGAATGACATTCAATTGAGGTTAAAATATGAAATGGACAAAAGGAGCATCGTCTGCGCATCTGCCAGATTAAAATGCTCATTTATGCATATTTATTTAAATGAAAATGCTCTTAATTTAACTTCTGTTGCTTTATTTAAATAGTAATTAATAATTTAAGTGCTGTGCAGCATATTTAATATGCAAGTTGCATTCATTGTAATCTTAGTGAATGCAGGAAATTATAATATTTATTTAATGACTGCTATAAACTTTTCCATAATAATTACCATTTGCCACGTTGCCTCACAATAGTGTCATACACAGTATGTATGCGTGTGTGCATATATTTATGTAACGCACACACTCATACAGATCAGCATACAGATGTGCCGGCTTGTGGCTTAAAACTTCAAATACAAACAACATTTTTGGTTCAGCATAAGCGGCTTACAATGGTAACAAGCTCATATATCTAAAGCTACGAAATTTTACACACACTCGCACACACTCTGGTGTACAGTACCAGCAGAGTTATACTCACGCTGTTTACTCGTATTACCTATTTACAGTTTGGTTACCAGCAGCTTGACATCAATGTTTGAGTTAGCAGAAGGTGTATAATAAAGTTGTGTCACAACTATCCCAAAAATAAATATATAAAGACGCAAAAGTGTTTTGTTTTCAACTGATTCTCTAGATAAATTCAAAATTAAATAAAATATAACTTTGTTGCAAGCAAAACACACAATTTCCTTTCAGGTGTTTAAATTGTATTTAAACTTTTATTCGTTTTTCTTCATATAATAATTTTTTTTTTTTTTTATTGGCTTTAATATTTAATTTCAATTTCAACAACTACAAAATTTGAAAGATAAAAAAGTCTGTCTGGCTGTCGCCCCGTCCATTAATTATTCATGCAAAGCGGCTTAAAAATATGATTCCATCAATTTTGATCACCAGCTTCAAGTCAATTGAATTGAACATTTGCTGAGAGAGCTGTTTGCTATTTTCTACTTCTAGGAATTTTCAAGTTTGGCTTTATTTTTGGCAATTTTGCTAGTTAGAGTTCGGTTACCACAAATCAAATGGTGGAAACGCCTGCACAAGGTCGCCCTAAGGCATTTTCTTAGCACTGACAACTTGGCACTTTTAAATAAATTTTCGATTATCGCGGCCATTAAGGCAATAAAAATGTAATAAATTTTCAATCTGCGCCACTCGCAAACGCCATTGCCATCGCCATCGCCCTTAAGTTTAGCACTCGTATCACTGCAGGCAGCTCGATAAGATTTATCAAATTTACTAAATCGTCGATAATGTGGAAAATGGAATGGACAGCTAGCTGCTCAGTGTTTCGGGGATCTCAATTACGGCGATTGACAATGAAACTTTAAATTTTGTAGCCAAGGGCACTCAGTTTAGTTCCGTTTACTTGCAAACAATAATAACAACACGCATACGCCAAGTGGAATCGACGGCTATTCTGAATGCTGTTTGGAAACGCCAGCTCGTTTTGATTACAACAGTTTGTGTGGCTGTGTGTGCGTAGCAACAACTTCGATTTCAATTTTCATACTCGATTACCTTTTGCTGGCCTATTGCTGGTCTCACTGACTGCTCGGCTTTTTCCATTTTTGATTCTGATTCAGATTCTATTACTGGGGGCATTCGAATTCTTTTGCGCGGCAAACTTTTGCTCTGGGAAACGCAAACATTTTATTAAAAAACTTTTGTTTTACTTGCTGCCAAGTGAGAGAGCAGCACAAAGTAACTAGAGCTAGAGTGCGAGCGAAAGCGAGAGCGTGAGCGAGTGAGTGCAATCGAGTTCTGGGCCGAGTTGAGCCCTGTGGCGAAAGTTTACACATAGAAATATGATTTTACATTTGCTTTTAATTTTAACTCTTGCAATCACTTTTTCGGGCTGGCCTACCTTGTCGAGTTGCGGTCACGGCGCACGGAATACGGAATACAGAACAGTCCCCCGATCTCTTCCCTTACATTTTGTTGCAACAAAAGAAAAACATAATAATAATAAAAAAAATAACTTTATTTTTCTTTGCTCCCAAACAATAACCATAAATGTCGGTGCGCATAAGATGCCAGACCCGTAATTGATTGTTGCACGCGGCCTCAAAAAAGAATTTAATAAAAAGTTGCCAAAGTTACACGCGGTGCGAAAAATATTTATGTGCACTTGCGTTACCCTCACAAACAAATGAGAAATGTTAAAGAGATGTTAGAGAGCAAAGGCGCTGAAATGTTGAGACTTGTTTGAGACAAGCTCTCTACCTAGTTGCCAAGAAGAAACTGAAGTTTCTAAGTTTCCAACATAAGTATATTTGAAATAAACTAATAAATTGTAAGACAGAATGATATTCAAATAGGCAAAGCTTTTGAAAGCCCATCATTCTGATTTTTAAATTATACAGCTAAATTAAAGGCGGAAACTTTAAAGTAATTGGCGAATCTTTAGGGATTACACTGTTTTTTATTTGTTTTCCGTAAACATTGTCGGAGCTAATGGGCTCTTAATTGCTCACTTATGTAGGTGTGCGGTAAACAAAGATCCTTTATGACACACCCATCTAGATGTGTTGTAAGGCAACGGATTAATGAAGCTCTTGAGCGCACTTTAAACTGCTGCAAAGATTAATCATACACATCAATCTTAGACGCCGTCACGAGCAACCCTCAGTGCGTTAATTATATGTGGAAAGGGGTCCAAAGAGTATGAAGAAATGTGTAATTTTGGATGAAGAAATGTAGAGAACAGAGTTTTGGGTACCCTCCATGTAATTTGATTTGAATGAGTTTCATGTGGGCTGGCGCAATCTAAATACGAGAATGAGTTAAAAGCAACAACAGAAACAAAAACAACAACAGCAACGCAATTGCAGTTGGGCCAACTTCATAAAAACTTGATGTTTATCACAAAAAACTTTCGAGACAAGTTTTTGCATGTTACACTAGAAGAAAAACAACAACGGAAATACCAACAAGAACTATGTCGAAAAGAGACGTCAAGTTTTTTGCTTTGAGTGTTGCCTTTGCACTTGAAACAAAATACAAAGTTGTTGGTTTTCTGCCTGGGATATAACTTTTAATTAAATAATTAACACGAATTTTATTTGCCTTTATTTATCGGTGTCTTGTTAGCGAATTATAGCCAAGAATTCATTACAAACAAATGAATGTTTAGCGAGAAGGTGTGTCCAATTGAACTCAAAGGACTCTGGCTACTTCTGAGGAATATTGATGAATTTTGAAAGCAAATTAGGCAAATTTATACAAATTTCAATATAAAACTGAAATCAATTCCTGAATAAATAATTGTTATAGAAGCAATTCACACTTTAGATTCATTAAAACTGGCTGCAGCAGCGATGTAATGTTCGCATTTTGTTAGACATTAGTGGCGGCATCATCATTTAACACCATCCACATTACATCCTGTCCAATCTCATCAGGAAGAGGACAATGCGACGTACGCCAATGTTGTATTTACTGTACGGTGATATGCGCAATAATGCAATAAATACAAATTAAACACGCTTGAGTGCAATTATGCAAATTAATGTAGTTTATAGTGCGCGCTGCACACACACACACTAGCACACACACCTAATACACTGGCACATGTGATTGTCAGATTGTGCTCATGTCGGATTACAAAACGATTTCAGGCACTAATCTCTTATAATGAACACAAATATGTAGAACACGGCGATAATCGCTCATGTACAATCCACAATAAAGTGCTTACATAACAGACAGCACAGACAATGCACGGCGTATACTTGATGTCGTACCATTTTGACCGTCCTGTCACAATAAACAAGTGTATATTAAGCATTTATCTATAAGCATTTTCGATTTAGCTGCATCGACTAAAGAAATAAAAGTTCTCTTCCTCTCTCCTCCTCCTTCTCTTCCTCTTTCTTTTTATACTTATTGTTCGCGTTTCGTGTCAACATCAGCTGTTGTTCACTGTAGTAGTTTTGCCAGGCAATGTCCTGCTACTGTTTCTGGTGCTTCGCCAGGCGATTTCTTCTTAAATTTTCTATAATTGCTTGTGATTTGTTAGCCGAAAACGTGCCGGGCAACTGCAATTTGTTCAGCTGCCATATAGATTATACACAAACACACACACACACACACATAGACGGTCGCATAGATATTTTTGCTATATATTTTTATTTGCCTCACGCTTTCAATAATTGCCGGCATTACACGTGGCCCCAATAAATTAGTGGCTCCGGCTTAAGTGTAAAACAAATAAACAGTAAACTTATCGACGCTGTTGCCATAAAGAGCCTCTGCTTCTTCCCTCCCCACCAACTTTATGTTGTTTGTTGTGCCTACTTAGATTCCACGGTATAGCCATATATCTATCATACGCGCAGTGTAACACGCTCGTAACATTCGATCAAACGCGTATTTACATGTGGTTGGGGCAGCTGCAAACTAAAATGGATCCATTGACAAAATGTCAATTCTCATCAACATTTATAATTTTTATAGCCCGCAAACGGAAGTTGTATAACATTCGAAATATTGTCCAAAATACTGCAACGGATATTGCTGTTGCATATGGGCCTTGTCGCATAATTAAAGCCCTGTCGAATGAAATATCCTTGCGCCGACAACAGAGCAAACAGCCAGCGGATGAATGTGATGGATTTTAGGCATTTCATTATTTATTTCCCAACACAACGGAGGATTATAATTAAGCAAAAGGGATTGAACAATGTGATGTGCGTAAAATTATATAAATGTTAGCAAAAGTGTAATGTAACTGAAAAATTAGTCAAAATCACCAAACCAATCACCTCACAGTAAACTTCTTGAATTCTTCTTGAATTTTGTTCCTGAATTATTCCCATACTTGTTTCTTGTTTCCCGCCCATAATGTTTCTGGTATGTTTGCCATTTTATTGTGTATATTGTTTGCTTTTATCGCTGGCAGTACCATAAAAATGATATTATGATTAACTTGAGTAGAAATTGCACATCGATAGAGTTTCCGTTTTGGCACTTTGCAAAATCACTTGGCAAACTGAATGGGGAAGGTGGTGGGTTAATAGAGCATTAAGTCATCAAACTATTTAACTACTGCGGCAACACTTACTCACATTGCTGCAAAAAGCCAACTTGAAATGTTCCCCGTGCCACCTCCCCGTCGTAATGCCATCAAACAACATCCCCGTTCACCATTTTAACAGCTGTCAGTTTTATGGTGCGTGACTTTTACGACAGCAGGTTGGGGGCAGGACCAATCGGTTGGCGGGCTTGGTCGATGGGGCCGGCAGCCTGAGGCGATTTTGGGAAATCGGTTTTAATTGCCAAAAAAAAGCCAATAAGAGCGGCAACAACATCAGCAACCAAATGTGAACGTTATGGAAATTCATAGTTTTGTTTGTTTTATATAATATATTTTTAGTTGACAACTGGTTACAGTTCGAGGTTTGTTATACACTAAATGATACTCTGTCAAACGTGTACAGCTTAAAGTATTTTTCAATGCTAAATAGTCTGGCAAGACCTTAAACGTACAGTGATTACAGGGTACCCACAATTACTATTGACGTTGGCAAGTAAATACTTATTTGAGCACTGCATTTTATTACTTTCCGTAGTACACACAATAACTCACACACACGCTCAATCACACACACACACATACATACGCCAACGCACACACGCATAAATTATAAGTATGCAGAATAAAGCAAATTGATTGGTTTTATTCTTGTTTTTCTTAAATTAAATCCACCGAATGATTTAAATTATTTTTCCGAATTCAATAAGTTCTTTTGCAAAAGTTCTGTAAATGCATTTATTTTGCAATCAGGCAACGACAGCACCCTCTCCCCTACCTCTCCCCTTCTGGGACATCAATTCACCCGCGAAGCTGCTTGAGAGAATTATAAAAGTTTTGTAGCGATTTCAAAACAACAAAATATAAAACAAAACCAGTTAAATGCCTTCGAAAACTTTAAAGATTGTTTTGTCTTTAACAGCTGCAGGGAATGGGTAAGTATACCCGTGTTAGTACCAGTGTTTATCAGCGCATTTCCCCTGTATTATGCATTGCATTTGTTTATGCAAGATCTATGAATATTTAATCATGGCAGCTGATTAACTTGAGCCCTGTAACTCATTTTGCCACTGCAATTCATTTTAGCCAAGCAATTGCTATAGATGTATGTGCTACGTGCCACAGTCACGCCCATGCCACGCCCCAGTTTATGAAACATTATTACATCAATTGCTTTTTCCAACACATTTGCCTTGGGTCAGAAAAAGGAGAACGTCAATGCGAATATATGGAATTCCATAAGCAACTCTGGTAGGCACAACAGCATCGGCTGCTAGACTGCGAAATGCCCTGTACTGTGGCATACCCTGTAGTTTTTGTAGATGAATAAACAGATTAATTTCTCTACCAACTTATACCCCTTTAGTGTCGACTTGTTGTGTTACAGGGTATAAAAAGCAATTGCGCAGGCACTAAATTTTCAAGTGACAAACTAATGGTCTAAGAAATTCTTTATAGCTAAAATTTTAAACAATATAAAATCCATATAAATCCAATTCCAGCAACTCAATACAATAAAATGAACATTTATCCATTGTACACTGTCTGTCGTCTCAGCTGTGGATGTGATTGTGTTTGTGTTTGTACCCTGTATCTCAATACAGTTGTATATATGTGTGTCTCTGTCTGTTTGTGTGTGTGTGTGTGCATCATTCATCCGGCGGCCATATTGAGGCAACATATCCGGCGACAGGATGCCAAGACAAGAAAATTTCATGCTATGCTTTGTACGTTTCCGTATGTGCCGCCCACTTGCCCACTATCCCTGCAGCCCCGTACCGCCCCTCTGCTACCCTTTCCCGCTATATTTACGCCAGCTTGTCTTCCCCTTTTGCCCTTGCTTGTTGTGCTTATATTTTATTTTATGCCAACAGCACTGTTTAATTACACACAAGAGACAACACACACACACACACATTGAAAACTTTACTTATGTGTGTGCGTGTGTGTGTGTGTGTGTTCGTCTGCCCCTATTTCCATTGTCTGTGTATGTGCGTGTGTGTGTGTAGCAGGTAATGGCTGCCTTGCTCACATGCAATTTATATATACTTTCAGCTGCTTCTGCTGTCGCATCAACTAAACCCGGATCTGGTCTGCAACTGGTTTTGCTTGTGTCGTCCCTCCCATACCCCGCCCCTTGAACTTTACCCCGCAACAGTGCAATTAAGTTCAAGTGCAAAACAAAAGGCATGTTGTTTGATATCAGCCGAGTTGACTCGCTTTTCACTCTTTCGCATTTTTGCCAACTCAGTTGTTGTTTTATGTGAAACATTTTTACAACATTTCAACCACATGATAAATGATACAGTGCAGCAACAACAACAACAACAAGAACAACAACAACTAATTGCATTATATGTGATAATAACG
The DNA here is from genome assembly GCA_020829145.1 of Drosophila nigrodunni. Classification (NCBI taxonomy): domain Eukaryota; kingdom Metazoa; phylum Arthropoda; class Insecta; order Diptera; family Drosophilidae; genus Drosophila; species Drosophila nigrodunni. The sequence goes on along the minus strand of JACVCZ010000007.1, from coordinate 7,005,424 downwards.
GATTAAAGACTGTTGACATATAAACGAGTTAATGACTATGCCTAAATTCTAATGAATCAAATCTAGCGTGCATTGTTTAAAGTCTTTAATTTAGTGTTGAATAACGCTATCAGCTTAGAAGTAAATATAGAAAGATGATGATGAATCGACAGTTTCATGATCAACTTGTGACCTTTGAAATTTTGCTAACAATTTGACTTATGACAAGCGATGAAACGATTGAAAACTTTTAAGCCATATTCTAAGAAAGTCAGTTTTTGTGGTGGAGGGGGGAGAAAATGTGTCCCAAAGTCCTGACCATAAAATAAATTGAACATAATTTAATTTGGCTGCGTACCGCAAAAGTTTCATGTTTTTAATTAAACAAACAAAAAAGGCAGCAGCAACAACAACAGCGGCAAGAATCAAAGACAAGGCATCATAAGGACCTTCAATTCATCGACTGTTGGCTACCTCCCCCACTTCCTCTTTCTCTCTCTCGCTCTCTTTCTTTAGCGATTCCACATAAATCATGAGCGACGAGTAAAAATTTTCCAAAATAATTCGTTTTTTTTTTTTGCAGCAATAAGTTTAACATTGTTTTTGTTTTTGTTGCTGTCGTCATTGCGGTAATTAATCAAAATAGCAACAACAAAGACCTAGACGATGGCATTATCAATTACAAAATATTTATGATAAATTGTACGGTATGAACGCGATTTCAACAGACTTTTCTTTTATAAAATTTATGATGGAATTGTTATAAACGGGAATAATAATTAAATGCGTTTCAATGACAGACCACAAATAAAAAACAAAAAAATATATACCAAAAAGCTATTAATGTTCGCAAATTATAATGACGATGTCGATCATTAATGTGCAATTCAATTAAATTCTGGTCAGATCATTAAAGACCAAATAAAATTATGCAAAATGGATAAAGTTTGAGTTTTTACTGAACTTCGATTTAAAGAACTTTAATGGATTCAGTTTAAAGTCTGATTAATTGTAATAAGTAACGAAATTTAAAATTTGCTTTGCCATCAAATTTATGGTTTGTTTATGGCTTAACAATTGCAGCCAAAGGAAACAATTGTATAATAAATTTTAATTACAACCTTTAGCTAACTCGTTTACAGCTCAAACGAAACAAAAAATTCCATTTTCACCAATGCAAATTTATTACGCTGGCGAATGAATTAAATAAAACTCGCCGTATACATTGACAGGCCAAGGAAACAGTGGAAGAACGAGAAGAAAAGGAGTAAGAAATAAAGAGTAAAGAGTAAGGAGTATTAAAAAGGACTTTAAGTGCAAATTACGCGACACCTTTTGCGACTGTGTGGAGTAAAAGTTAAGCAAGTTATTTACAATTGTTGGCATTCTTATGCTTAATTTTTATGCGACTGGCTATAAAAGATAGCAACTTATTTTATGGCGCTATTTATTTTTCTGATTACAGTTTTTACGATGCGACAAAGGAGAAATGTGCCCAAAAAATACATTTATATATGTATTACTAAGTATACCTGCGGAGGAGCTCCAAAAAAAAAAAAGAGCAGCAAACCAAAACCCAAACTCGCAAGCTTTCGACTCTCTAACTCAATATTCAAAGCCACAGCGAGGAAGTGCAGAGGAAGAGGGGTAAGGAGAGAGCAGGAATGAGGGCAGGGTGACCAGCGAAAAGCAATAAAAATGCATTTTTATGAGCAAAACTACTAACAAGCATAAATCTCTATCGAAAGCTGCTTTGCAATGCGAATGCGAGTACGAAGCCAGCAGGCAGAAGCAGAAGATTCCACCTGAACACGACACTTTATAACAGCCCTCCTTACCCCTGTGTGTGTGTGTGTGTGTGGGTAGATAGAAGATAATGTGGTGACTTCACTAAGACTTCGTCTGCGCTGCCGGGCAGAAGAGAAGAACAATAACAAATGCATGGGAAAAAACAAATTACAATTCGTTTCCTCCTGCACAGTGTGCACAGTGTCACGGCAGGAGCAAGGATCTTTAAAATAATCCCATTTGTAAAAATTGATTGCAGTCAGACGATAAAAATGAAAGAAAAAAAAACAACAAAAACACACACACACACACTCTCACACAAAAGCAGTGCAATTGGAAATAGGGAAATGGAAATGGAAGTGGAAAGATGAGAAACAGTGAAGCGCAGCCATGTGGAACTTTTGTTGCAACTTGCAACAGCACAAATTGACCAATAAGTGGGCGTGGCTGGCAGATGGTACACGGCTGATAGGCCCAGCATGAGATGTGGCATGTGTAAAGCACAAGTCATTAGTGTGTGTATCTGACAGATTTGTGTGTGGGTGTGTGGGGGACTTCACTTGATATCAGCGATAGATTAATGACATAATCGTGGCATCCAACTGGACAATCAAGCCAATTATACTGACTCGGTAACAGAGTTTGTTCTCAATGTTTTACAAGTATGGCAAGCTTTTGAAATCGGTCACAGGATTCGCTTGAGTTGTGCTTGGGTAAGCAAACTTTTTGCTTACCTTACACAAACAGTTAGCCACCCACAACGGAGTTGGGTCGATGTCTCTGTGGGTTCTTTTTGGGGCGCTTTAGGGGGGGAGTGTGGCATAATTCAATGAAAATGTGGCAAAAGTTTCTGGCGCACACATACACATTGAAGCATTGGCAAATGTTGTAGCTCTGGTTGCTGATGCTGTTGCTGTTGCTGGTGCTGCATTTGCGGCCGGAAATCTAAATTTGCAGCTTTACAACTTCCGGTAAGCTGCTTATTGGCATAGAAAGTCCGACGCTCAGAGCTCGTCCAACGGCAAATAAAATCCGACAATCAAATGATTTATAAATAAGCGCTACTTGCCACAAACGTATGTATGTTTATGTTGCATTTAGAAATGCGAGAAGTACATTAACAGAGCTTGATCAACTCAGAGTTATCCTGTATCCATTCCACACTACTTCTAGGTAGTTTTCTCTAACTAACAATACCGCTGATTGAAATGATTTATATACATTACATATTTAAAAGCATAAAGGGTATTAATCGAAAGAGTACTTACCACTTGAGTTCTGTGACTTGTTGAAACTACAATTGGCCAGTTTAATAGTTGATGTTGTTACAGGTTGGTTAAGTGATTGCCTGGATTGCTGTTGGTTGACTGAACTGTGGCTCATTATTAGCATTTGCGATTACACGTGAATGACGGCTACTTTTTCTGAGAGTTTCGAGTGCGGCATAAGAAGCTTACAGCATTAAAATTGTATAACTGCCAACAGAATTTTGGCCAAACATTCGCTTGTTTATTTACAATAGCCCAGTTCTGAAATACTTGAAAATTATATTCAATTTATATTTATTTATTTATTGGTAGCACATAACCAAAGAGAGGGAAAGAGATCTTACACTGCTTTGGACTGTAGATAGTACTTTGTTGGAATTGGAATGGATTACATCTAAACAATTGCTGAAATCAATTGATGTCTGTTTTATCCATGCTCAAAGGCTAGCGGGAATTGCAGTTGCAGTGGCTGCAGTTACAGCCAAATTGCATTTATGGCTTTCCACGTTTTATTTCATTTTGCACATGCAATTTACCGCCTTCGATATCCTTATGCTGCATGCTGCCAGCTCCTTCAGTATCTTTCCTACAAATTCTACGCACACTGGAAAATCCTTTCAAACATTTTTCCACACACAATTCGCCGAACTGCACAAATGAAGCAACATTTTCTATCCCTCTGCAGAAAATGCGATTTGCGCGCTTTTGAATGCAAGAGTCGTGCAAGAGGCACGCCTTCAACAGCTTCCCCTACACCTCCCTGAGCTCCTCCTCCACCTTCAATCAGTCCCTTGAGTCTATATTGCTTATCCTTTGACGATGAAAACTGCATTGAACAGCGAAAAAAGTTCAGACTGACCGTGCAGCTAATAAGGAAGTCTGCTTCAACGTCTGCTGACCGCGCACAACGCGGCGTATGAGCAACGCTTACTGCAACTAACTTGTATAAGAACTTAAAGTATTTGCTATCAATTATATACGTTACGATCGTTGTTTCGACCTTCGGCTTCGTCTCTTTTCAGCCATATTCCACAAAAATCCGATTATACTGCCTTCAACTTTTGTGAAATTAAATGGAGAAATTGTCGAGTGAAATCTGGAAAATACTTTCAGCGTTATTAACGCAGATGGAAAAAGGTTGGTCCTTTAAAAAAAATTATATAGACATAATATGCGTCAATCAATGCCATGAATTCACCTGCCCTTGTAATTGGGAAACAGCATTCGAAGGCGATGTCCTTATCGTCAGCGTCAGCGTCATCGTCATAACAAGCACACGGATAAAAAGGATGCGCCACCTCATTAATTGCATAAGCGGACGGCCAATTAAATGGAGCCTTGTCATATGGTTTTTCAGCTTCTTTCCGCTTATATTCCCTTACTTGCCATACAATTAAAAAATCAACACCATAAATTGAACTCACACACAACGCAGCGTATTTCTTACCCTTGTTCGCACATTTTTCTGCTACTCCAACTAAAGCAAACAGCTCCTAAAAAAAATAGAAAAAGTTACAAAAAAATATATATACAAACTCAACATGCACGTTGTGAAAATGTTGTCAGTAATTAGCAAAGTTTTACGCCTTCAGAAACAAAGGCCTTCCGATGAGTCTGTGTCCTATCCACAATTGCTTTCACCAGCTGCCTACCTGTCTCCAGTCTCCTGTCTCCTGCTTATTCTAATGAAAAGTATACCAGAAATGTAGCGAAAGACAGGCAGCTCGGTAGCCAACGTTTTGCATACCCGAAATCAAATTAATTACAACCAAAACTGTCGAAACTCATGGGCTAAGCTCCGGAGCGAACCTTCAATTTTTACTAGTCCTACAAGTTGAGAAATTTCTAATTTGCATAGCTTTGATATAAACATAATGTAAGACATTCAAGTTGAACTGCCTAAAGGCCAATCAGACTGCTATGGAAAGTGCTACCATGGGAAAACTTCTAGATTCAGAAATATATAAATTCTAGGAGTAGAAAAACATTTTGGAGCTGTGTACATAACTGATATCTTAACGAAATAAACGGAATTTATAGTAATCTTTAAAATAATAAATTTAATTCTCATCTAAGAAAGCAGAAATGTTAAGTTTCGGTTTAAAAGAAAATTTGAAAATGTTGCAACTTTAAATTAAATTTATTCATTAACTTTTAGCATATTTGGTGCATAAGATTTAAAGTGTTTTGTGTATGCCACACAAAAACGAGTAGAAAACACAAATCAGACATGTTTATGCATGAGTCCAAGTAACAAACTATTTCATAAGAATTAAATTGTGCATTCGTGCAAACTTGTTCGCTTTAACATTTAACACAATATGCGACCGTTATAAATGTCGTGGCTGTCAAGCGTCGAGCATGGAAGCAAAAATGGTAGCCAGTGTTGAGAGTGTATACTCTTGAGCAGAGCAGGAACTGGTCGGGGAATTTGAAGTTTGGAATGAAAATGGAAAATTTTAGATGATTTTATGGCCTTCAAAATAAAGTGTTTTATATTTTAAAACTTTTTAAATAAGTGTTGATATTTTAACTCTAAGATAGTTAGTTACGTTTTCAGTTTCAATTCAATTGCAGGGTATTGACTCGTCGACTACTAGCTTTTAGAAGACTTGCGCTTGTTTGGCGCTGCCTTTCTGTTGGCAAAACAATTTTCACACGTTCACAAAAATTCAGATGCTAAAGATGAAGAGAAGCTTATGAATCTCTGCAAGTTGCACAAACGCACCGACAATTAGAAGGATGCAACGCGACAACGACGATGATGATGACGATGATGATGATGGTGATGATAATGACTATGAAAAATGGCATGTTTAAAGTATGTGTTGAATTCTTAAAGTTGCACATGTGGCTAAAGCAAACAAAGTCGTTAGCACTCGTATTTGCATGTCGGTCTCTGGCAGCCATGCAAATGATCAAAATAATTACATGAAGCGGCAGTTTGTATTTTTTGCCTTTACCATTACTTTTTTTCGCCTTCGTTTGCTCCTTTTTTTTTTGCAACAGCAGCGGCTGAGGCAGCGAGCGAGACGCTGGCAGAGCCAGAGGAAGCGGCATCGGCAGCGCCTTACAAAAGACAAGCACAGTCCCAACTTCAAAATGATGAAAATGAGTTTTCTTTACAAACAAAATTAAAAGTAAGCGCTGTGGCAAAAATAAGCGAAGAAGAAGCAAAAAAAGAGCACAGTTAAGGGAAGGAGCGGGCAGCACAGTGAGAGCGAGAAAATTGCACACCAAATCCAACGATGTGCAAAGTTATTTTTCACAAGTGCTTTGCTGCTGACGCCACCTCACACCAAACCAAACACACGGCCAGGCAGTTGGAACTGGAATAGGAGCCGTACCCACACCCAGACCCAGAACCGAAGCTGGACTGGGAGTGGGAACGGGAGCAGCTTCTACAGCTGCTGTCGCCTGCATATGGGGCCATGTGGCGAAGTGACTATGTGGATCTTGGTTAACTTATGGTTAGTACAGTCTGTGTCTGCGTGGGTTGGCGTCGCCACAGTCTCCGCCTCCACATCTACAACCCTATTTTTATGCAGTGCAAATGACAGCTATTTTTCATAGGGCCAAAAGCGCTTCCAAACTGCAGCATTGCTTCGACTGCCCCTACTCCAGTTCATGCTGCTGCTGCTGTTGCTCCTGTTTCAGCTACTGCTCCTGCTGTTATTGTTTTTGTTCTAGGTGGCAAGTGACAATAATTTCAGTGTCTACTCTGAGGGTAACTGCAGCAGCGTCTTTTCATATACACACATACGCACAAACCAAAACACCCACCCACCCACACTCATTCACACTGAGCCATGTCTTTTGTTTTTCCAGCTCTTGCCTAATTGCCAAGACTTTGACTGGCAACCCCAAAAAAACCACCGTAACCAAAAATCCCATGTAAATGCTGACGCCTCAGTTTATTACGCATACGACTTGTGGTACGCAGCAATGCATTTAAATGCGAAGATAAATTTTCTTACATTTTATATACTCGCTGAGCTGATTACAAATTTACCACCTTAAGTGATGATAGAAACATTTTCTACTTTATAAATTTTAAATATACACAACTTGCAGGTGAATGAAAGCAGCAGCAGCAATATCTACCTTAAGGGCATTATGCATAATGGTGCTAATGAGTCAAGAAGTAAATACTTACTTTTATTATCTTGTTGATGTTGTACCATAAGCACTTTAGCTTATTAAATTAACTATGTCAACTGTAATTGACATACTTTCAGCCAAATTTAAAGCGCTTTTTTATTAGACAGGCAATATTTCGTTTTTATAAATCATTGCTAGACTTACTTGTTCCAGACATTATTATTAAATTTTATGATGATTACTGTTCGAGCGTGGAACAACTTGAAACAGTTACTAAATCAGTGTTGCCTGTCGCCTTTGTATCAATAAAGAGCATGCTATGAAAATAGTCCTTAAATGCAACAACAGAGAATCAAGCATATTTTTATTGAATCATCAAAGTCAGACAATAAGTATCTAGCCAATGGATAAACACACACACAAAAGTAACAAACACACACCCACACACACACGTACATATATACACAATCAAGTGTTACTCATAATTGTGTTGCTGTGAAAATATCAATAAAGGAAACTAATGAAATGCGCGCGGTCTTAAGTGGCTTACTGTCACTTGAGCACACAAACAAACACACACACACAGAGTCACTCACACAGAGTCACTCACACAGCAACAGAGTACTTAGAGTTGCGTGTGGAAGTGTATAATGTCAATGCCCAGACGTTGGACTCGAACGCCACCATCAACTCCTACTCCTAGAAGTATTCCCAAACCAACCCAAAAAACCAAACTCAAGCCAAGCCAACCCTAAAGCAACCCTACTCCCTTCGCTGTGTTACAGTGCATCATAAATTCCGCACTTCTTTCGTAAATAGCCATTTAAGTGTGTTTGTTTACTTTCATTTAACGCTGGCCTTAGATCGCCACGTCATGCTTTTCACTCTCTAGATACCCTGTAGCCATAAAACCAGTTAAAGTAGTTGAGCAAAAGTGGGCGGGTTATATATAACATAAGTCGATTAAAAGGCTTAACACATATTCATATAAGAAAGCAATTTGACAATGCTTTAAAAATACAGCACTCCTTTCAGTGTTGAATAAAAAATCCAGGGTATTTGCTAGTCGCCTACTTGCCAGTACGTTACACATATTTATCAGCTATTAGCTGGCGTATATAAAGGGTCAAGTGACAATCGTGTGAACTGATGTTCTGTCTGTCTGCCTGTCTGTCGATATGTCCGTCCCCCTTTAGCACGTATCTTTAACAGGCGAAAGCAATTCATAAACTGTAAATTGTTCAAGGAACTAATAAAAATTTCTCACAAGAGTATGGTGTGAGTACACGCTAAAGTTGAAAGCTAAGCATGGTGGAACTGAACTGTGCCTTGGCTAAGCAAGTTGAAAGCTTCGTTAAAGTGTCTTAGCTAAAAGTACTCCTTGCTTTCAGCACCTAACGCTAGATGGCGTTATTACTTAAATTTTTAGATTCATCGACTTATTTTACAAAGATTTCAATCAAACTACTCTATTTCTTTGCTTTTTTTAACAGAAAGTTTTTGTTGTAGTATTATAATTTCTTTCCGTTCAAATTTGTCCAACTTTTTACAGTCAAACCATTTGTCACACGCCCAAAACGCAATTTAATTACGGCAAAAAGAAATCTAATGAGTTTCCAACAACCATTTTTTTGCTTAATTTGAAAACATAAAATTATCATTAATTTTATTTTGGTATAATTACATTTCTGTTGTATTATTATTACATTTATATATGTATTTACGAGTATATGCATCCGTATGCTTGGTAAAATCACGCAAATGTTTATTTCATTTTTAATTTTTGATGCCTTCATTATGAAACCTCATAAAATAAAAGCGGCATGATGGTGGGAGCGGAGAGTGTGTGTTTCTGTGGCGGGGAGGAAGTTGCATGATAGTTTTCATTAAAAATTGTTCACTTGTTTGTTGTTGTTGGCGTCGCAGCTTCCTAACTAATTATTTTGTAGACATTAAATTAATATTACGAACACGCTTAGTTTGCATTAAATAACAAATAAAAGAGATTCTACATATTCAAAGAGTTTGCTGCCAGTTGCTCTCAGTGTATACACTTAGCAAAAATAGCCCCGTAATTGGGTAAATTAATGTGCATTGCCTCACATTCAAAATCTTAAAAAAATCTTTATCTTTATCTTTATCCGTGCAAAGCAAGTAATCGCCTCTCAATTATCAAATTTTAATATCTAAACTGTCCCTTCTTTCCCCTCTCGTTATGGTAGACCCTCAGCGGGGAGTAGCTGCCATTCGTATTGCCATTAAGCGAGGCTCCAGCTCCAGGTGGAATAGTAGCACCATTGCTGCCAGCTGCATGACCTCCACCAGTTCCAGTGCCATTGCCAAAGTTCTGCGAGGCAGAGCCCGATATCAGCTCCTCCAAGTGCTGTGGCTTGGCAGTGCAGCGAGGAGCGAATATGAGATGGTACAGAATGAAATAGATCGCCGAGACAATGAACGCCGAAATTGCCAGCCATTCGTAGGTTTTCTTCCACTCAGCTAGTTCGTAGTGTTTGGGATCGCGAGCCAGACCAACCAGGGCACCGAATCCTTTGCCTGCATGAGGAAAAAGGGGACTAAAATAGGAGCTCTTAGGCAAACTAGGAAGAACTTACCCAATCCAAAGAAGGCCAATACGGCGATAGCCTGTCCAGTGGCAATGAGTTTGCGTGGCATTACATGACGCATATAGAGAATGATAGTTATCCAAATGATTCCCAGCACAGCTGGCTCTATTGTCTCCATGAAAACGGTGAGCGCATTTTCTGGTTCGTCACTTAAGGCCGTGAAGCGGATAACAAACACGGCAAAGCCAGCAATAAAAATGTTCGAGTGTCCACAGTACTCAATGAATTTGTCCACATTGAAGAACATTGCCAGTATAAAGAAAGTTCCAATATATGTCAAGGCCATGGGATCATCAAATGTCCAGAAAAGGTAGCTGTGTATGCTGCTCCAGAACAAGCCAAACAGAATGGACACCAAGGTGAGTAGGACAATCTCCGGACTATATCGGCGTATGGCAGACATGGGTACCACCAACATGCCGGTCTTGGTGTGCCACCACCACTCGGGTGGACTCAGTGGCATTTGCGAGGCAAAGAGTAGCACCAGAGCACCCAGTAGGAAGCAAAGGATGAAGATGATCAAGACAGTACAGCCTGCTTCCTGATTGGGCTCGTGCCTCATGAAGATCATATCCAGCGGTGAAAAGAGTATAACATAGCCTATGGCACCCCACACATACTGTCGGCACACCTCTCCGCGTCCCTCCGACGTCTCACGCACAGCAATCACAATGGCGGTGTTGAGCAGGGTCAGTGCGCCCATGGCAAAGATGTCGCCGAGTATACGAATGATCGTGTAGCTCAACAAAGTGTCGCCCAAAACGCCAGTTGTCTGCAAAATAATAATTTTGGGTGTTATACAGGGTATTAGTAGAACTAATACTGCTTACATACCTTGACACACTCGGCGTCAGTGAGCACCGAGTCTTCGCCCTCATAAGGATTCACAACAAGACACTCGATGATGGGTTTGCAGTTGCTATTCCGCTTCAGATCCTTCATGTATTTCGTCTGTTCAGCAGGTATGTTGCACTTGATGCCCTCTGTAGAAGCAAAAGAGTGTAAGACTAGCTGTATACCCTACAATTTGGAGTCTAACTTACCCACTGGGTATTGACACCAGCCAGCAGTCTCGTTAGTTCCGACACCATTCGATTCCGTGCCCATCACCGCGTGCACCATAATGCTGGATGTTTCCTGGGTGTAAACATGACAGCTCTTGACCACTTCCTCGCCCTTCTCGTTGCGCTCCGTCATGCACAAGTGCGGTGGCTCCACATACACCTTCGCCGCCTTGCCCTTCGTCTGTCGCTTTCTCCGATCCACCTCGGAACTGGCCAACTCCACGCCAGCACTGTCCGCCGAGAGCTCGGCCACTTCAACAAGACTACGGGGCTGTAGTCTTTCCGTAGTGGCACTGGCCGGATCCTCCTCGTAATCGAACTCAGAACTCTGCTCGGTAGATGGCGCTACTGTGGATAACTCACCCACCCAAAACTGGTACATGTTCTCGTGGTAATTGGGATTCAAGCAGCTGTATGTGCAGCGCGTCAGTTCAATATTGCCCGAATTGCGTTCCCAGGAACTGCAGGTCTCGTTGCCACACATTTTCTGGAATATATAGGCTCCATTGCCATCGCAACCGAAGTTTACTTCGGCCTGAACTTGCTCACGCTTTACATCCGGTACGGCGAAGAGCGTGGCAAAACAGACGGCGGAGAGTACTAGGAAAATGGCGGTAAGGAAACGCAGCGTGCGTCCGAATCCATTTGGATTCTTGGCAGCCAAACGATCAGCCCAGGGACCAGCGATCAATGGACCCAAAATAGATACAAATGGTGCTATTATGGTAATCTTGCGATACTCGGCGAAGTTGAGGCCCATCAACAGGGGCTTTGTGGCGTGTAGAATGTGCAACGCCGCAAGACCTGTCAGAGAAAATAAGAAATAGTTTAAGTTAAAAATTCTTTTAGTAAATTCCTACAAACTTACCGCTGATGACCAGAAAAACCACCAACTTTAGCGTTATCAACGTTTCGTTGATGCGTAGACTTTTGCCGCTTTCGAAACCCATTTTGTCGTCTTAGTTTTAAAAAAGATTCACAAGGAATCACACTCAGTCATAAAAGTCTATAATTTCTTTTCGTTTTGTGGAGCCTGTGAAAAGCATAAGAAATATGTTTATGTTTAGACCATCAAGTTAATTACTGCCAAAGCAAACGTAAGTAAAAAGTTTGGCTAATGTCTATAGACACGGTCGAGTTCACAGGCGATAAAAATCGAGTGGCGCATGCAACATCAAGTGCCACAAAAGTGCGCAGCTATCAGCAATGTGTGTCGTGTTGTTTGTTTTGTGGTTAAACACTCTGTTAATGTTGCCTACAAAATGTAACCACAGCTAGCCAAATAAACAGGGTCTAAGCGACTGAATTGTACCATCAGAAAAGGTGTTAAAGGTGTTCGACTCTGCCTAAAGTCTGTTGTTTAGCAGAGCATACCAGTAGCATAAGCAGTACAGGGCAGTACAGGGTATACACACAAATTAAAACTCAATTAGCAAATAGAGTTTGACTTTCGTTGTGTAATATTTATTGTTTGTATGTTATATTTATAGGTATAAGTTAACTATTTATAAGCATGAACCCTAGTCAATGCATTGTTGTCTTTATAATGCACTAATGTCTTCAACAGATCAATTAAATATATTGTATAGAGTTGAAGTTGAAAACAAGACAAAATAATCTGCAGAAAAGTGTCCAAACAGCTGGAAACTTCGTAGTTTCAAGACGCGCCCATAAAATAATTTAATTGTTATTTTAATTGATATTATTATTACCTCTGCTTTAACATAATACTTAGTTCATATTAATAGGTATTTTATTAGGCAATTACCAGTCGAAACAAGCAAACAATTCGATATGTCTATCAATGCCAAACAAACGATGTCAACAACAAAACCAAATGAAATTCTTTCTAGTTCAACTAAGTTCTCAGCAGCCAGATAGAAACACAAGAAGATTACAAATACATGTGTATAAATGTATATATATTAAATGTACATATATCACAAAACTACGTGCTGGCCCACTGAGGAGTCAAAATAAACAAGTGTCAATGGGCAATGGCCAATTTGCACCGTTGAACTGAAATAAAATATTAGTTTAATTGTGCACATCATAGAAAAGTGAATGAACAAACTGCAGCACAGCTGGAAAATACCCTGTACCTAACTTAGGTAATCTACCAGCTAAAAACGAGCACAGATTCATGTCAGTCTAACTTACAGGGTATCACAGTACCTAGAGTGCACATTTACAGCTTCAATTACGTTGACTAATAAATAAAAATGAAATTTGTTGCTGTCCTAGGCACACATTCATATTGGCTGTCAACATTGTCAATGTTATCGCTAAATACTCAGTGCTAGCTAAAGAGATAAGAATCAGACTCAAATACGTCTATAGAGTGTTAAGCAAAGTGCTGTAAGCTGAGCTCAGCTAAGAGGAAAATTACTGAAAATTACAAGAAAAGAAGCAGAAAAAAGTGCAACAGAAGCTGCAGCTGATGGAATGATGGATAAGGTTGATGGACTGCACCCACGTTCTGCTCACTGCTGTCTGCTGTCTGTGTCTGCAATTTGCACTCATCTTAAATGGAAGATCTTGATTCATTGCTGAAGGAGGAGAGTTTGACAGCACAACAAAATGCAGACGACACCAGGGAAATGGAAAGTGAGAGACGTCACTTTTCCAAGCTGCTGCGCAGAACATAAACAAGATTTGTGGATTTACGTACGAATAACTCGTAGTCAGTATTCACTCGTATTCACTTATTTACGTATTCATATTCATTGTGTTTAACAGGCTGTCTAGCTGGCAGGCGGTCAGAGTGTACTCAAACCGGTTGTTAAAGCTGACAGAGCCAGTAATTACATCACCACAGCACGAATCAGTAGACCTAAAAGAACTGACAGTGGGAAGAGTCAACTCAACTCGAACTGTGAATACGTCCCTCGCTTCAATTGGGGCAGCTAGACCAGGCAGACATCTGTAACATTTCAAGAGAATTTAAACAACAGATTGCCAAGAACTTTCAATCAGTTGAGTATAGAAATCTATACCAAGGGTAATCGTTGGATTGCTCTACACCCAATAAAATAGTGAATGGACTCTTTAAGTGTGTGAATTTGTAAACAGTGACCATATTAACGAGCTCATGAGAGACAACAATTGGCATGCCCACAAACTGATAAGAATAAGCAGCAAAGAACCTTGACAATCAACAATTGTAGCCGGCTTTAATTCAGCTTTTGAATATTAAACAGTAATAAAAAGCAACAAAAAAGTAAAAAATAAAAGAACAGAGTAGCTGACTAGCACATACTCTAGGAAATGAAAAACCTTAACCAAAACTCAAACACACAAAAACTTTTGCTCTAAACTAGAAAATCGATGACGCATCACTACCTACACACACCCATAAATCACACACACACTCACCAGAAAAACTGGTATTGACTTCAGGGTGCGTTGATGATGAACTATCTCAAAGAACAAATGATTAAAAACTAAAACTTAATTATGAGATAAGACTCAAATCAAGCTCTGTTCAAATAGATTTGTTTGTCGGTCTTTTGGAAATATTACCGAGCAAACAACTTAAGCTGGTTACCAAACATCTTTTCACACCTCTGTGGGCAGAGACACACTCTCACACACACACAGCTAAACTTTAGTAATTGCAGTTGCAATATTTGTTGGGCAGCGCTAACGTCGTATACCCGTCCTATGTGGGTCAATTGCTTTTTTGGGGCTTGCCACCAGACAACGCGGCGTATGAAAAATCAACGTTTAATTATGCGTAACATGTCAACGGAAATCAATGAAACAGTCAACTCAAAAGACAAACAATGCACGCCAGTTTAACTATAATCTATTAATGTATAAATGAATGAAGTTTTTTAAGCCACACTGAATTTTAGCTGGGAATTAGTATAAAAACATATTCTTTGTTTTACAGCAGTCTGAAATTATGAACAGTCATTCAAAGGGTACTTCCACTTCCATCACTTTTAATTAGAGCATTCACATTTATGTACAAATTCACTGATGCGTAGACTAAAACAACAAAATGCTAATTTTCATGTTAAGTACACAAAACTTATTCAACAAAAAAAGATTCAAATTGTTTACATTATTCTCTGATTCGTTTTGTTGACGCCTCTGACATTTTGGCGGCAAACTTTGACATTTAAATGGGCGAAGCGTTTCCTCAAGGAAAGCTCTTAACGACTGGATAAACAGCTGCTCAAAGGCCAAATCTTATTTGGAATTACGCAAAATAATATCGTTTAATGTCTGGCTGTCGATGCTGTTGAATTACGTGTCTCAAACATCGATTGTGTATTATTCTTTTGGCATTTTTCTTGGCACGCCCCATCAAATTGTACGCTCAATTGAGATTCGCGTCTGAAGGCGTTGACGGCATTTTTTGTTTATTGTTTTATTGTTTATTTACAAATTGAGCACGTAGTAATATATTTTGAACTACGTTATTTAATTGCATATATTTATGTATTCAACAGTTGCTCACAAAATCAAATGATCCAATGCCGCAACTGTTAAACTTTGCGTAGAGATGAACGTAGGTCGTGTCACGTAACGAAAGTCGTGAATAATTTTATTTTTATATGCAGTATATTTTGCAGTTATGAGTAAGTATTAATTGCAACTTCCTGAGGTGGGTGCTGCTAATGATCCTAGCCAAAAGTTGAGCTATTTATGAACCCCATTTCCGTTAAGGTTTATGAATGATTTGCTGTATTGTGTTATAACTTATTACCTCCCATCATCGGACACGACATTACAATGCCAGGAAAGGCGATAAACAAATGAGTTACGAGTGAGTTTAGTGTTTATGATTCAATTGCCATTCAAATGCAACGACAATCTTTGACTAGATTCAATCAATGGCATTGTACTGCTTATATTCCATTGGAATTTCTGAGTTTATAGGAATGCTGTTACACACACATACTCACACACACTTTAAGGCATATTAGACACAACTACATAGGCGGGGCTATACTTAAAAATACATTCGCCCAAATTCTAAACATTTCAGAGCACGCCCCTGGGAGTTCCCTATAATATTTATGTAGTTCTGCTGTCTTAAGTGATATGAAAGTGCTTTGTATATGTTAAAAAACAAGAAGAAGCGCGTCTGAAAGGGCACACGCAATTTCCCCCACTCGGCATCCCCTACACACCATATGAGTGTACATATATACTATATATACTGTAGTTCTCATTTGGGGTTACGATTCGTGGACCGTAGCTCGTGTTTCGTGTGTGTTGCCGGCTAATTAATTAGAAATGACCATAAATTGGGTCAAACAACAACAGCAGAACCACTGCAAGTGCATGGAAAATGGGTGGGAAAATTAAGGAAAATTAAAATATTGTAGCTTTTTATTGTTTGCCGTCTGTCAAGCGATGGAAAATTCAATCTAGATTACCTTAGATCGGTAAGTCAACGTTGCTTGAGAATTTAGACACCCTGTATGCCGTACAAATTTGAAAGGGGTATGTAAAGATATGCAGAAATGTTGTAACTAACATATTTGTTGAAGTTTACTAAATTTGCTGATTAATGATTAATTTGTAAGCTTTAAAGATATATTAACAATTTTTATTCTCAATTTCTACTCTTATTATTTAAAACATTCTGTTCTTAACTCAATATTTTTGGGTCAGCAAGTGTTGCAAAAGAGTGTCTAAACGAATTATGGAAATACTAAAATATTTGTTTGAATTTGTGGAATGCGTTGTTTGGTATATGATCAGCATGCCACTTGTTGCATTTCCATTCAATTTGTCTATTTATTTGTTTGTTTATCTAGGCTTCAGTCAGGCGGCAACATGAGTACAACAACAACCAACAGTTTATATGTGTCTAATACTATTTATATGTATTTCTACATAAATATATATATCTATCTATATGTTTTCAATTTACATTGGCCCGGCATCGTCAGTGGCAAGCTCCATTAAACTGTCCGAAATTTATTTCAGCCTCAATTTGTTGGTGGCATGACCCCAAAGATGACGCAGTTAGTTAGCTATGTGGATCAATGCGTCGATGACATCATTTTTGGACATAGAAACAGCATGTGACGTAAGGTTTAGTTTATGTTTTGTGCCAGAGATCTGGGATCTATATTTACAACCAAAATATGTACGACAAACTGAGCGAAAGTTGATCTCGAGTAGCCCAATTTTTAGCAGAGTTCTTGTTTTATTTTTAGCAGTATGTCAAAACATTAACTCTTTCAGAATTTGGGTGGAAATTGTATGGGAAATGTAGAACTGACCTATGAAACAGCATTTGTTCATAGATTTTAAACTCCCAGCTATTTTTACTTAAATTTTAACAAACTTTATCATATTTACAGCCAACTATGAAGTCAGAGTCATGATATCACTCTCCGTTGACTCAATCGCTCTGAGATTTGCATTTCACATGACCGTAAGCCGTGTGGAATGCATTCGTTTTGGCCTTGAGGCATGTCGAAAGTGCCCAATTGCAACGTGCTAGATGTTTGTATCAAAAGCATTAACACAGAAGCCTCAAGTGATTGCGACACACTCTCCCAAAATGTTATCGAAGCTAATTGAATTGTAATTGTTCAATTGCGCATTAATTATTTTATTAATTGCCTACGGCCTAAAAATAACAATTAAATTGAGCACCAAAAATTGTTTTGTTTTTGTGGCATCACTTCCATAAAAAAACTCGAGCGGGAGGTGGGAAGTTGGCTTAATAGAAATCGCAAGAGCCGTTTGAAAAAAACTCTGCTGCTGTTAGCCATGAAGGAAATTGGCAGTGACACGACCATTGAGCCCAAGTCAATGGTTTTGTCGATGAGGAAAGTCACGCAGTGTAAGCCGAAAACAAAAAAAATAAAACTTGATTACAACAGCGATGACAACTGCAACAACAAGAAGACAAAGCTCAAGACATGCGACAAATGCAGTTCTTATAAGAGTTTGTGCTCGTTTAACCGGCCCCCAAGAGCGTTTGTTGGTCTTAAACTTGAAATGTTGCAGGCAGAACACAAAAGGAGTCAGCCTGAGATACGAAAGATACAAAGATACATTTGTAGCTACAAAGTTAGCTTTGACGCTGGCCGTCACTCACAGCAAATAAACAGGAAATTGTATACTCGAATGCAACTTCAACTTCAACAAGAGCCACAGCAACTCCAACTTTTGCGATGTTCTCAATAATTCACAAGTCTGTCGAGTCTGTTGAGATTAAAGTCTTGGCATTGGCAATGGCGCCTTTGACTTTAGTTGGATTAAAATTGTACATGCCAGCATTAAATTAATGTATCTGTCTTGTCGTACAGTTTGACATTGAATTGACCAAAGCAAACCCAACCAGACCAGACCAGACCAAAGGCAGACAATGTAATGCTTGACAGACCCTACACAACACACAACAAAACAGAATCCAGAAAAGTTTGCCCCAATTTCCAAACAACAACTGCACTAAAAAATAAACAAATAGTTGATGTCGACAGGGAGAGGGAGACAGATCCGCACTAGTTGGCAATGTATCTATAGACTCTCTGTATGTGTATCTGAGTCATCGAAATTCTTAAACCAGAGGCTGTGACACAAATACTACAAGACAAACAATAATAAACGACACCCAAGCCAAAAGTAATGAATTACCACACCAAACACGACATTGTAGCTTTAAGATACTATCTGTTTTGTATAGCTAGATAATTCTTTGGGTTTACTTGAAGGAAATCACAATAAACATAATGAGCAGCATTAACAAACCACATGCAAAAGCTGCGATCCACGATCATTATATTTTGCTTATATCTTTATTATTTTCTTCTTTTCTTCCGCTATTTAATTGTGTTTTTTTTTTTTAATGTTTGGGACCGGCTGCTGTTTAATTGGCCATCGTCTTTTGTATGAAAACATTTGCAGCACATTTGTATTAGTTTTTTTTTATTTATTTTGTATCTTTTGAATGAATCGCAAGCAGATGTGCTGAGCGACAAGATCATAACGCGAGTCATAACCATAAGCATATCAGAAACTCTGAATTGAGTGAATATCTGACATGATTTTAATGTCTAATGTTAGCCATTGAGGTTATATATGACCCAAAATCAGCCGAATGAACCGACTGAACCGAATGAGCCGAATGATGTCATATACATATATCTAGCGGATACACTCCAACGCTTTCGTGTGTCTCTCTTTATATTTTTGTGATTTAAATTTCATTTTTATCTTTTCTCATTTTTCAGTTTGCTCATTTCGTAAAATGTCTGCGCTTTAGTTTCCTACCTTTCAGCCCTCGCAGCCCTATTGATTGCTCTGTATGTGTTTGTGTGTGTGTATCTGTGTGGGTCTCGGGCATTGTTTGCCATTAGAATGTCTTGTGTCTGCCGGTTTAAGCTCCAAAAGTTGTTTGTCTGGTTTTCTGCCAGCAAATCTTAGCGCTACCTCTTCAAACTTCAAACTCTGCTGGCGAATTCAAGTTCAAACAATAAACACAAAGGGAGGCACACACTTTCAAATACCCTATAAACATTATATTACCCACATCCCCTTTGTCAATCAGCATTTTCAATTTGACTGCCTAATACCCCGAGTTAGCGTATTAAATTCCAGCAGAAAACCTTTCTTTCGAAGGTGTCTTTAAGTTTTTTGTTAGATTCTTAGCTTGGGGTGGTTGCCGGTAACTAAGGGTTGGTTTATGCCACGCACTGTCTACAGGGTGGTTTCTATTTTCTAGTAGCAAATATGTTTCTTCGCATTTCAGCCGTGTGCCGTCTAGATTTTTTATATATATTAATGCCACGCCTGGCAAACGAGTGTTTTAATGGCAATATTCCTTTTCTACTACTGCTCGGGGAGCAGGGACCCAAAAAAAATATGGGAATTCCCTTAAAGGGGTGGTTTTGTAACTGTTCCAGATTCGTTTGAGTAGCGGCATTTGTTATCACCTTCTTTTATTTTGGGTTAAGACAGAAAAATTACTCAATTCATCACTGGGAGCTTAGGGGAAATGTTTGTATTCCCCGATTAATCAAAATTATGTATGGAAATCAAAGATTATACTAATTTAAGTCCATTTCTTATGGGAGAAAGCAGCTGAAATCAACCCTATGACCTGTCATACTGCCCCAGAACTTTTTTATTGTCAAAAGACACACATTTCAGTTTTAATTCAGCGACTATATAAGGGCACTGAAAGGGTCGTCGGAAACTATGTCATACACTTTGAAGTTGTATAGTTTTAGAGTGGAGGCAGATACCTTGAGTACTAAGTGCAACAATGTCATGACGCCATTCACGAAGCGACGTCATCGCTAGAAATTAAAAGCGCTATAAAAATCAAGTTATAACTCTATTATAAACAAGGTAGTCAACTAACTTAGACCCTGTAGACAGTCCACATAAATTCCTTTACACGCAATGCGCATTAAAAGAAAAGTGTAAATACTAAAACTATTTTTACAACCGTATTTGTAATTTGCTTTTATTGATTTACCAAAATTTAGTGTAAACTTGTTGTGGGGAAAGTTAAGGAAGCTAGGCAGCTAGATACCCCTTACTAGCAAGCTAAGTAAACAGTTTAGTCTGCTAAAAATAGTTAGACCAAATAAGTTCTGTTTACACCTGCTCCCACTTCTTACATTTACAGGGTATGTGTGTAGTAAATTTGTTGGCCTTGCTCGACGGCCATTAGTTGGCGGTTTTCGCCGATGTCGGTCCCACGCATCATTTAATGATTCCCTAGCCGCTGTCTGCAATTAGTAACCAAGGTTTCTCTATGCCCACCTCCAGCTCTGGCGCTCTCCAACCCAGCCCTGCACCGGAAAACCCTCCTGGTGCTACCTCCCGCTGCGTTATCCTTGCGTCAATTCACTTGCGTTATTGCGCGCTTGGCTAATTAAATTACTCGGGCCAATAGCGTGGAAAAAAAGTTAACAGAGAGGACAATGCATTTGAGGGAGGCAAAGGGTGAGTACGAGGGTGTCCCTGGCATACGAGACTAGGGAGCGATGCATTAAGTGATTTTTCCCAGGGACATGGCGCCATGGAAATTGCATTTCGAGTGCGTAAACCCAAAAAGTGACAATAACACTTAACTAACCAACTGGAAATGTAGAGAGTAGACATAAACATATATATACGCACATATAGCTATTGATTTTTATACCCTGCAAGCAGCTAAATGGGTCAAAGGGGTAGCATACAGGTGTGCAAAATGTTTGTGCCAACTTCGGGTAAGGAAAAGCACAGAAACTAGTAAAACCAGACAGATAAACACATCTAGAGCCTATTAAAGGGTAGCTACAAGTCGTTCATGCTGTGCTTTATTTGCTTATTTGGTTTGTTGCTGTGATGATTTCATTCTCATGTCTTCGTACATATATATTTGTGTTCCAGTTCTGCTTCATGTTTGTCTTGAATATCCTTCAACCGCATGCAACATGCGAAAGGGGGGCGCACCCCGCCCCTACCTGCGTCCCTAGTTCTCTCCCTCACCGCTAGCTCCCTAGTCAAAACAAGTTCGCAGTCGCTTTTGTTGGGCTAAAGTTATTCGCCGTGCTTTTTGGCAAGTCACATTGTTAATTTTCGCTCTTAATTTCACTTGGTTTGACCAAAATATGACATCACAAGTCTTTTGAGTGGGCTTTTGATTGTGTCACTTTGCGTTGATCTCAGGCACTTAAAGAGTAGAATTCTCTCATTTGCATACTCGATGTAGATCAAGTTTCAGCTAATTTAGTTTCTTAGTTAGAAATAGTTAACTTTTTCACTTGTTTTCTAATTATATTTAATTCATTAAGTTTATATTATTGACTCAAACTTTTCTTTTTATATTTAAATAAAATTCAGTGAGTCATGTGTCTAATTTTAAATCGTAGATCGCAAGTAGTATAAGCATTCTATTTGCACACATTGTTTGATCGATTTGTATGTCATTTATTTAATAATTATTATTATTTCTATTTTTATAAAAGAAATTTTCCAATATTATTTATGGACACACGCTCGAATTTGCACGCACTCGATATAAACTGTCGCAAGAAATGCGTATTTACTTTTTTTAAATTTAAATTTTGTTTTTCAACACAAATATATATATTTTCGAATTCAACACTGAAGAAGAAGAGCAGCCGATGTAGCAATAACTAAATCAACAACAACAACAGCAACAACAAACACCGCAAAGTCAAACGCGCAGCGTTCAGTCTTGTTTTCTATATGTGTAAAAACTACAAAAATAAATTTCGAAAAACCAAAAACGAAACAATACGAATAGCCAAAAACACAAACTAAACCAGAAACTAAAACAATAACAACAGCAACAACAACAAACAGCAACAAACAACAACAACAACAACACACCGTAAAGCTCGCGTCGCGCGGCGGTTTCAAAATCGTTTTTTTTTATTTTTTTGTCTTCTTGTATTTTTTGTTTTTTATTTTAAATGTTTTTTGGCGGCTGCTGCCAACAATGAGAAGCCAAAATCTTTGCCACCGTCGGATTTCGTGGGCGACTTTCGTACCGTGGTTCAACGTGCCGCGTGCGCTCCCAACGCTTCGCCGTTCGAATGAAAACTAAACGAGGCGCTCGAGCAGCCAAGCAGAAGCAAGCTAATGTCACTGGCACCACCGCATACTCACAGACGCGCATACACGCAAACACAAACCACCACACAACCACCAGAGTCGCACCAGCTGTTCCGTCGCTGTGTTCTTTGCTTTGCTCGCAAAGCTGGGCGCCAATGTAACTTGTGTTGCCAACAACAAATGTTGATGGTATAAGAGTTTTTATAAGTAGTTGGCAATGCAGTCAATGATCAATATTCTGTTGCATGCTTTTAGGCGGTTGCGGAAAAAGATTTGAAATAAACCAAACAAATATATATTTGAATGCAGAATAAAATTGGACTACAGTATTTATAAATTGAAACTTTTTATGAAAACAGCCTAAAAAATATTGAAATTTTCCATTTTCTTTGTTTTTATGAAAAAATTAAGATGTGAATTCAATTTAACACTTAAACTAATCTTAACAACAACTGATACAAACAATTCAAAACTGTCATTGAAAACCCATTGCCGCACAGTGGTTTGATAACAGCTGGCATTGGTAACTGTTATCACTTGAATTGTTACGGTTTCTGCAGCAAGTGCAAAAGATTTTCCGGCAAACGTAATGTGTTGACCGTTTTCTGTCTAGCATTTCAACCCTTAGCCACACAGACACAACCCCTCTACCTCCACACAGACAAACACACACGCACAATCACATATACTTGCTTACAGTCCCTGAGTTTTGGAATTGGAAACAAACATAAATTCACATGCAGCTTGCATGTTGCTAAGGGTGTATTTTGTCTGTATGCGAATGTGTTTATATAGTATATGATTGATATGGCTGAACGCCATTTCCCTAATTAAGTAAAACGCATAACTAAAAGACCTTTAAAAGGTTGTTTAATAGTGTTTGCTTAGGGGCGATTGTCGCCCTTGAATTGTCCCCGAAATTGATAGTTAAGCAAACAGTTTATATTTCATTTGAATAAATTTTATTTGAATTTCATCAAGCTGAGTAATATTTAAAATTGGAAAGATTTGGGCGTTTTCCTTTACTTTATATATTCAAACTGATTTTATTATTATATTATTTTAAGAATTAAGCAGTAGTTCCAACTAATGTTTAATTATAGTATAATAAAGACCAATTAATTACCCATCTGCTTCAAAACAGTTGCACTATAGCAGCTGCTTTGGTAAATCAGGGGAAGTACCTCATAAAACTTAATTTAAAACGACTTTTAGCTACGATCTATGCCTGATTCACTATAACTTAAGAGATGACTACAAAATGGGCCAACTTTTGGCTCCAAAGTGCAGCAGTCAAATGTATCAATCAGCGGGAATGATGGCAGCTATTTTGGATCGACTCGATTAGCCTCTGTCTCTTGGCTAGGGAAAAACCTTAACCCTTTGGCAACGCCCGTGCTCGAATCGGACATGTCTCTAAATGAATGGCCAACTAACTGACTGAACACTTTGGATGCTTCGTTTCGTGTTGTTCTCTATCTTGCAGCTATTTTTGGACAGTGCTCGGACTCTTTGCTCGTTCGCTCCGATCGTTCGCAAAAAGGCAGAAGATCGTTGCGATCGGTGGGTAGATGGGGGGATTCCATATCGTTGCGTTCGGTTCCATTCGATGCTGGCGTAGCACAGTTTTGGCTTTAGTACAAATTCGTAAGTCGTACAAATCGCAGGCAACTTGGCGGCCGGTTAGTGGCAAAAAGACAATTTTTAGCAGACCGACAACAGATCAGCGAGATCAGCTGCAAAACACTGTTTGTTAAAATAAATAAATAATCGTAGAAGAATTTCGTTCATTACCACATGGAAAAGTGCACCGTGTCCATAATAAACACAAATATAAATACAACAAAAAAAATAATAATAACAAATTAAGCAACAAGAAGAGCAATACATATATAAATTTTTTGAAAAATAAGTTTTTTTTATCTAAAAGTCATTAGTTAAATATTTAAGAATATACTGCAGCTGATAGATAGTTAAATTCTGGCTGTAATTGTAGGCCAATATTCAGCATTTGTTGTGATCAAATTGAATGGCGTATAATTCAACGTGAAATAGACAAAAACAACAAACGGATATATAGGTATTGCCGTGGTCAGAAAAAAAAACCAAAGAGAAATAAAGCCAAAAGCCAAAAAGAAAACCAGATACATAATACATATAGATACAGCCATAGCTATAGCTAAAGATACATAGATATAAGCAGAACTGTAAACTGGGCTATTGCAAAAACTCAAGATGACGACGCGCGGCATACGGCGTAAAAAGTCAACACTGACGGAGTTGAAAATCGCAGTTATCGGCTCGCCCAGTGTTGGAAAAAGCGGTAAGCATGCAAAAGGGACTTTACAACAAATGAGATACAATGCGTGTATCTCGTAGAATGCCGAGCAACAGCAAATTAGTTGAGCAATCGCCGATTCGTATATATTTAGAATGTTGTTTGTTTTGTTTATAAAGTGGCAACATACATATACACACACTGTATATACATGTGTGTATCTGATTGTGTGAGCGTGTGTGTATCTCTTTGTACCTAGCATGCCGCTAAGTGTACTATGTGTATCTATGTCGATCTGCATTTGTATCTGTATCTGTATATGAATCTGTTGTCTGTTTGAATTTGAGTATCTCGCTCTTTGGCATTGCGCTGGCGTTGTAATCGTTTCTCAGACTTTGATTTGACATACACTTATTTATGATACACCTCCAGACACACACACACACTCACACGCACTCCTACTAGATTTTTGGGGGGTTCACGTTGTTGCATATTTTATACTTAGCGCAAATTGATGTTCCCTGTCAGCCATCACGTACAACGACCCTCGCCCCCTTTTCTAAAAAATACTTTAATTTGTAACATCTTCTAGGCCCCATTGACTTTAGTCCATGCCTAATTATGTCGTTATACCGGCAAGCAGTGCATGCCCAGTAAATCCCCCAGGAAATATGACTCGAAAATATGTTCCATCAATAAATAAACGTATGTGAAAGCAAAATAGATCGAGGTGGCGACGACTGACAAATGTCATGATCTCTGTGTGGATTTAAGAGCCATTCAAGTTGGAAAGAGCAGCGTTTTTTATAGTCCTGCTCTTAGAAAAACATCTGTGGTTATCTTTATACACCGATATCAGCTGACTGAGATTATGGCCAAGTTATTTGTAGTTCACACTACGTTCGTGACATTCTCGTTTTCATAATCAGCAGTTTGCATCTACACACAAAATACTTGACGTATCTTGAAGTACTTAATCTGCAGTTTGCATGCAAACTAGCTTAGTAGTTCAGTTTGTAGTTAGATGTTTAAATCTACTTAAACTGCCTTACAATTAAATATTTTCCCTACCTTTCTATACCATAAGTAAATGGGTCAGCATGTTCTTTGATTTATCTGAAACACACGTTCTTTATAGCCAAGTTCCACTGTCCACTGTCTAATCTACTTGCCGGAGATAGTAAAAATTCTTTTAGCTATTTAACTTTCGCAAGAAATGTCTGCAGAACTCGCCAGACTCACAAATCAAATGCGGAATTATTCCAAATATAATACCTAGTATATCTGGGTATATAAATTCTTTGTTGATACAAACATATGGCAGATCGGCGATAAAACTCTGCACAATTATTTAATGCCACATAAGATCTGAATCAGGGTGGCATGCCACATGCGTGTGGAGCAATTAAAAAACGCCCACGAGACGCCAAATCCGTATCATAGACATCCGCGGCTGTGGATGCGGATGCGGACGTGTGAGCACGCTTAATGCCCAGAGAAGCTAGCGACGCCATTTAAATGCTGACCTCGTAAAATGTATGAAAATAAGAAACAAAATATAAATAAATTGCAGATAGCATAAATTAAAGACATGTGAAAAGTGCGGCTGCTAGAAAAATAAATGATCGAAATGAGAAAATGGGAAAAATGTCAATAAAAATAATGAAAACAGTAGCGAGCATACAAAGCAGAAAAGTACAAATCACCCTAGAAAAAGGCTGACAAAGTAGACTCGGCTCGGACTTGACGGCACTTGCCATGCAAATGTCCAGAAGCTCGAGACATACCCCCAAGCAAGAAGGTCTCCTCCGCCCTCCCCCCTCCAAGCAGTTGTTTTGTTTGCTCGGAACACGCAATGGCCTAAATGTGCCGTTAGCCGAGTTTATTAACCCCGCCGTGTATACACATATAAAATTTTCACCTGCCTCTCAGGAGGCCGCATTTGTCGTAGGAGTTTACGGCTCAAGTGCTGACCCAAAACGATTGTAAAGTCCGAGGGTTGTTACCCTTACAGTCCAACTCTTCCTCCCTCTCTATGCTTAGGGCGTTTCCCTGGTTTACACCTGATCTCGGTCGTGATACAAGCAGGAAATTAAATGCATATTACACAAATGATCTATAATTTAATTTGATTGCAGCCTTAATCGTGCGTTTCTTGACAAAGCGTTACATCGGCGAATATGATCATCAGACTGAGAATCGCTATAAGCACGAGGCCATGGTCGATGGGGAACCAGTGCTCTTCGAAATACTGGATACATGTCCCAAGGTAAACACAGACACACACAAAGGCACCTTTAACACATGTATACTTATTTTAGCTTTTATTTTTCTTTGCGACAGGCAGACGATGAATTTCCCAATGCCGCCGAACTGATTCAATGGGCCGATGGTTTGCTTCTCGTCTACTCCATAACTGATCGTCGTAGCTTTAACTATATACGCCGTGCCAAATCCGATCTGCAGTCGGATACACCCGTTCAATTGTGTGCCAATAAAGTGGACATGGTTCATCTGCGTCAAGTTAGCCGCGACGAGGGTGAAATTCTGGCCAAAGACTTTGAGTGCAAGTTCAGCGAAGTCTCTGCGGCGGATCATGTGGACCAAGTGGCCGAGGTATTCAATGAGCTCTGCAAGGAGGTGCTCGCCTGCAAGCGCAAGTCCAAGCAGAGCCTTTTAGAGAGAATGCTCGGCGGCACTAGACCATACAGCAGAGGGAAGAGCGACAGCAACTTGCCAAAAGACTGAAATCTCATATATATATCGTATATTTTGTTTAAATAAATCATTTTTTAAAGCACACGTAAAAGCATTTCTAATTGAAGACAGTGCAGCCGTCTTGGCTATTTTATGACAAGCAGAATACTAGAACATTTTATACAATGCTATTAACTACATATTAAACTAGCTATATAGAAAAATTGTTTAGCTAAACAGTCTCCCATTCAGACCTCATGTAGTGAAACTTTCTTCAGGCATGATAAGGAATTCTGAGCTCTGACTGGCGATTGGTATACCGTTTTGAACTCGGGAGAACCAGCACTATCGATTTACATTAAAATATTTAAGAATAGGATAAAAAAATTTTTTATCGAATTTTTGCCAAAATGAAAAGGGGTAACATCATAAAAATTTGCGAAAATTGGGTCGATTCTAAAAGTTGCAGGTTTTGATTACGATCGATTCTCCTATTTTTGCAGAGCTCAGAAAGGTATAGCATTTTACTTTATGAGCCTTTTTGACTGCGCTATGTTCATTCAAAGTTACAAAAAAAAGGGTATTTTTTAAAAATTGACGATTGGACTCTGTCTGATAGAGAGAAACAGCCAATGAGTGAGATCCAGAAACACTAATATGGCGGGGTGGCATACTTTTGAAATGCGTAGTCGTGTTATAGCAATCAGCTTTCGCATGAGCGCACGAAAGCTTTGCTGTTGAGCTTACTGCAACACTCAACCATAGATGGCGCTTTCTATGCGGCTAAATAAACTCGTTTTTAAACGAATTCGTAGTGCAGCTTTTGTAATTTCAATAATATATTTAAATATAATTTACTCAAAATAAAAAATAAAACACAGCATACTTTCAAGCGTATTAAAATACATTTAAATATAAAAAGGTAAAAATAAATATAATAAATAAAATTAAATATTAATCAGCACATATGAAGCACGTAGACCATAAAACTTCTTAAGTTTATGGACAAACATAAAATTATTAAATTTGCGTGACTTTGTTATCAACTAATACAACAAATTTTTAAAAATAATTAGTAAACTGTTAGGATTAATGTTTATATTATATATTTATTGGGAAGATCGATATTCAGACTCGACCTTGATCGACCTCTAGGGTTACGTGACAGCCCTTAAGCAAACTTTTGCACACGTGCGCTTTTAATTAGCCAAAGTCAACAGCCTCATTGAAGCGTTAAAAACAAAATGTTGCCGTTCTATATACTTAACTTCAATTTAAGGTTAACGCAAACTTTCTGACAACATCCGGTAGAGCTGAGATGCTCTGGACAGCCTGATATTTTCTGTGGACATTTCATCATCTTTCTTTCTATAGCTGTTACTGTTACCAATTAAGTGTCAATGTGTGTTGTGTTTGTACAACTAAAACCAAAATATTGACTGACTGACGAGACACAGACAGAAAGACAGACAATGAAAGCTCCACATGCCGAAATGATGAGCGAAATCAATGATAGGCCGTACCTCCCACTGTCTGTCAGTCTGTCGAGCTGTCTTTTTGTCTGTCTACCTGTCTGTTTACCCCACTGTCTACCTGTCTTGCCAAAGGTTATGCAATTGGCCGCATTACACCTCCACCAGCTGGCCAACTTTGTGGTCCCACCTGTTGACAGTTTAATGAGCTGATAGAGAGCGAGAGTGAGGGGTGTGTTTATGGTATTCTACTTGGCAACAGTCGAAGAAATGCATAATTTTCTTGTAATTACTAAACAACTACACAACGAGGGCAAAAACAACTGCAACGACAACAACAGCTTGAGGCATGAAATCTCACAACTATTTTTAATTAGTTAGCCGCACATTTAAAATTCTAATGTAAATTTATGATTGAAAGTTGGTTGGCAACTGCCAACTGCCAACTGCCAACTGCCAACGAGCCCTTCTATTTGCCAGCTTCTGTATTCTCGGTTCTGTGTTCTGGGTCTGGGCCAGGTGTTGGCTTGTGGCTCAATTTGTTGAACTGATTAGCAGCTGACTAAGGCTAATACGGCAACAACAACTACAACTACTATCACCTGTAACTGAGCAGCTGTGCAGTTAGTTGTTGCCGGAGATCGGTGCCGTAATAGCTTTTAATTATGGACCAATCGGCATAATAAAGTCTGGAAGTTACTTTGCATGCACCTGAAAGCATCTGATTAGACCCGTTCAAGGTCAGTTTGGGGAGCAAATGAAGGTCTCAACTTAGTTACACCAATATGCTTATGAGTCGACTAAGTCATAGAACAAACGACTCAGAGATACCCTATAGAACGATGCCTCAATGATAATAATAATCAATCAATCAAAGAATACACTAAAATAAAACAAAGGTACTTTAAAAAAATCTAAAATGATTACATTCGACTAACTTTGGTAAATTAATTAATATGCTAAAATTGTCGAGCTTATTTAGTTGCCAATTAAAATGAAGCAAAGTTCGGTGAATTCCATATTAAGTAATTATAATCCCAGTGTACGAATGTGACATCGCCGGTATTTAATGGTTAAACCGGGTTGAAGAAGTAGAAAGGCGAAGACCCATATGGAACATATCTTAATGGACTCTTCAGATCTTTCGCATGTCTTTTTATGGTTTTTTCCCTGTTTTGATTCTTCCCATTGGCATTCAGTTGTCTGACATTTAAATTGCTTAAGATTAAACGCTGTTCTCGCCCTCGTGGTCGATAAAAGAACTTCCCCCCAGTCCACACCACCCACTGCTCCCCTGGCAAGAAAAATAGACACATGTTTGTTTCTAACCAGTTTGCGCTCTAATTAATCTAAGAGGTATGCCAATTATATTTGCTGATCATTTAAATTAGAATTTGCAACAGGTGTGCCCCAAAGGCGACTGAGACGCCGACCGCGACGGCGACTGCAAAGAGTTGTCTAACGGTTTGGCCGCAAGAATCAAAGCAACGCCCATAACTACAATGTATATAAATAAGAAAAAAAATTAAATTCGCTCTCTCTATATATATATAACTAACGATATATCACACCTGCCAGCATTTGTTTTGAAAAGTTCAAAACCCAAGATTAAATAGTTTCAGCTTAAACTAAACTGAGAAAAAAAAAAGAAAAAAAAGCGAAAAAAGACTAGCGAATAATTGGCCCGAAATGGCGGCCACAATGCCAAGCAAATTGGCCCAGACAAGGTGTAAGTCATTGACTTTGATATTCAATTAGCTAAATACCAAATGCTATGTTCTAGTTAGTTCTATTGGCTACTGTCAAAGCCGACGCCAGGTCAACCTTGGCTTTTTATACGCCTTTAATTAGCCAAAATTGAAATTTGAAAATTTGTAATTGTATTTCGTATTTTGTATATCGTATATTGTATCTTGTACATTGTATCTTGTTGGTTGTATCTTGCATGTGTCGCTCTATCTATATCTGTAGTTGTAAATGAAACGTGTTTAACGAGCTCTCGTCGTTTACAGCTGTATTTTAACTCTTTAACTTTATAACATAAACAATTAATGAAAAGTTTGTTGTTTGTTCTTTGTGTTTTCTGTGTTTTGTTCATTCTGTTTATGTTTTTTAATTGCAAAGTGCATTCGGCTTCCGGCAATTACTTAGCGTAGACGGTTCAAAAACTTGGCCGGCTTTAGTGTTGTGTCCCAGAGCATTTCCTGCAACCCTAACCCAAATAATCATTGACTTTGACAATAGACCTGTAAAATTGTGGCTGCCTTTAAGCCAAGTTAACACCTGACCAATCGACCGATTAATCCATTGACACTAACTGACTCACAGCACGTAAACCATTTAGTTAACAATATTAACCGAATAGTTGTAAACTTTTTGATACCTGACCCAAATAATACCCGTTCCCAGACTTTGATTTGCTGTGCAAGTTCGTCCATTTCTCAGGCACTGAGCAGAGCCCATAATTAAGGTCTGTCAACCTTAGAGTCCAATTATTATTAATCTCCACAGCGTCTACAATTCTAAATAAGTTGAAATATTTATCAAAATGTCATTTGAATCTTTTTTAGTCACTATAATTAGAAGCTAGTACGAAAAAAACAATAACAAAAACCATACTTAATAGCTGCTGAAAACAAAAGCTTTGTACTCGCATGTGTGCTATTGTTTAGTCAGCCAAACACAGGGTGTATGGGGTATGCACAGTGTGCGAAAAAATTGGTGTACTATTGAAAACCCCACTTTAACCTCTAACTAGGGTATTTCTTGGTCCATCATACGCTACACTCCCCTTTGTATTACTTATTATTTTATGTAATTCAAAGTTCGAAGTTATTAAGTATTACCCGGAGCCAGCTCGACTCTGATCGCCTACGATCGATCAGATATTTCTGCTGCCTCAGAGCAATTAGCACATTCGATTTCTATTCTCACAGTCAATTATCATAAAGATTGTGCTCATTGTAATTGCCATGTGATAAATTTGCAAAGGTGTGTGTGTACGTGTGTGTGTGTGTGTGTGTATGGGTCTATTTTTCATTTATTACATAGTATAATCTTATAGACTGAGGTAGGTCATGTATACAATCAGCTGGCACTTCATAAAGCAATAAAAACAAAACTAATATTAAATAATTTACATAAAATTAAGCTAGAAATTCACCGGATCATCTAAAGTTTATATGACCTGAATATAAACCCAATTGATAGCTGTATAATAAATGTAATCGGATTAATTGACTTTATGAAGTAAATTCAACTTTATTTATGCAGAAATTCTTATAATAAATATATATGTTGTATAGTTAAACATTTTTATTTGAGTATAATAATGTTAATATATTTGATTACATTGCAGTTTGTTCGAGTGGCTTGGGGACCAACTGCTGCTTCTAAAATTCCAACTACATATAATAAATATTTAATCGTTGTAGTAAATATGATAATTTGATTAATTTGTAGAATTGTTCTATGTTAACGTTTGTTAATATGCGATTTTCCAACAAGAAACAGCAATAAAATTTATAGTATTGAATATTCTTTAGCCAAAGATATAGTTAATTGTTTTTAAACTACAGATATATAATATTTTATGATATTTTTAATGTTTCTTTCAACGCTTCACATAGCTTTCTACGAGTGTATTATCGAAAAGTTATAGTCAAGATAATAAATATAGAGAGCTCTTGGTAAAGGGTATATACTAGTAAATATATAATATATAATATAATATATAAATTCCGAGTCTCTTTACTTCTTGTTCCCTAATGTGTCAATCGTTTGTAAATTCCCAATTTTGTTTCATTTTATCATCACTCTCAAATATTTTCCCTAAACAGATTCAGACTTCAGAAGTTTTAAAAAATAAATCAAAAATTTAAAACTTGTAAATTGTAAATGAGAAAACATAAAAAAGTTATTTTTCAATTGTATTTTAAACTTTATTAATACACAAAACTTAAGTAAATAATAATAAACTCTACATACCTACAATACAATACATAATAGTCATAAAAATAATAATAATAGATAATAATAATAGTACACAATTGTAATCTTGTCGTTTCCAGTTATTGTACAATTTAAGAAAAATCTTGCTCAATTGTTTTGCAAAAAAAATATATATACTCTATAAGGATTTACTTGTAGTTATTGTATACATATATATCAATTGTGTATGTTTATATATATATATATTAAGGGCCAACTGTTCAGTTACCGATTGAATACTTTTCGCGTTCACTTCTATGTATTTTATGTAGTTATTAATTATTAAACAAAAATAATACAAAAACAAATTCGTGGCTGAGTATACAGCGGTTACTTGTACGTGAGTGTGTTTGTGTGTGAGTGTATATGAGTGTAGTTGTATGTGTTTATGTGTGTGATGAACCTTAAGGTCCTTTTTGCTTAAAATTTGCTTTACGTTGATTGCTCACTTAAATGTCTAAAGATTTTTTGGTCCAATAATATTAAGTTGGGATAATAAATATGCAATGCACAATGTGAACAGGGGGAATGTGAGGGAGTTCAAAGTTTTAAAAGGTAAAATAATAAAATAAAAAGAGAATCGAGGAAAAAAACTAAAAAATTGCGGTGCTTCAATTTCCGGAACACTAGAGGTTTCCGTAACAATATGCAGAGTATGTGTGGGGTATGTCAATTTAAAATTAATTTGTATAAAATGAGACCGTTGCACCTGTATGTGAGGGATGTTTGCGCTGAGGAAGGTAGTGTGTGTTTGCTTGTTTGTTTAGAATGGACGCCGCAGCTTTTGAATGGCATTGGTCAGATGCAGGATTTCAGTGTTCATCTGCTGCACGATTGTCTCCAGTTTGTCCACAGAGTCGAGGATCTCAACGCGTTCAGTGTGTGGGTTGAATCGCACCTCGAAGGGACGCGACATGGTGCTCACCCAGCGACGGAACTTGTCCTTGGCATCCTCGAAACTCTCGGCCACATAGTAGATGGGCTGATACTCCTGATCCTGATACGGCTGCACAGCTGTCACAGCTGGCTCAAAGGCGCGATGCTCACACTTGTCGCTAATGGCATGCAACAATTCACCATAAGCACTCAAGAGACCAGCTCCGTAGGCCTTGACCTGACCGTGTTCCTTGCAGAGACCGAACTCAACAGTGAACCAGTAGACCTGCAGACCAAAAAGTAAACAAACCAAAGAATTCGAGATAAATAACAGTGACTAAAACAGCACAACAGGTGTTCAGATTGAAATCACACAAAATGTCAACTCATTTGTGCCTTTTTGCTATTTTGCACTGAAGGCCAACGGAAGCCATTAAGTGGTAAATCAGTTTGCAATTAACTAAAGCTCTTACCGTGGAGAGTTTCTCGATTTCATCGTCGGAGGCACCCAACGAGGCCAGACCAATCTCCTGCGAGAACTGGGCAAAGCTGGGATCGGCCAGCAGTGGCATATGACCCAAGAGCTCATGGATGGTATCGCTGCAAGTGAAAGAATAAAGAAAATCATAATGAAAATGTGTTGGCATAAAATAATTAAGTGTTAAATAGCAGCAGCAAAAGTGCTAGAAAATTGTTAAACTAATTTGCCACACAATATAAGTTGTCGAGCGGAAGGCACGGTCTGAAACGGGCTGAAACTCAGCCAAAGGAAGGAAACTGCTGGAAGCGGAAGCAGCAAAAAGGCAGCAAATGCAATTACAGTGGCACACAAAAAGCTTTGCCTTTTGATGTTTAACATAGAGAATTGAAGTATGAAAAGGGGGGAATACTTACGGCTCGGGTGTGTGGTACGGCGAGTTGACATGACGCACGTACTGTGTGCTCTGGAAAATGCGGAAAGCCAACGAGGCGAGGAAGTCGCGAGCGGTCAACAGACCGGCAGCAGGACGCAGCGAGAATCCAGTGTTTTTGCGCAAGAAATCAGACATCTCCTGCAGCTGGGGCAGACGATGATCAACAAAGATTTGCTCATCCTGAAGCTTCTGGAAGGCGGCACGATACTCGGCACAGGCGTGCTTGTTGGCCAAATCCTGAACGGTGCGGAAGACGGCGCGCCAGGTCTTGACCTCAACCTCAGTGTAGTTGATGTGTGGGATTGGATCTCCATACTTGAAGGCGAATGCAATCTCGGCAATCTCCTTGCGGCGCTGACGGTAAACCTTATCGGCAAATCCGGGGTGGTTCATGTCCAAATCGGGCTCATACTTGGTCATCAGATGGTTGCAGTTGTCCAGCTCAGAGGCGTGCTTGGGGAACCATGGAGCCTTGACACTAATGTTGTTCTCAGCCAGCAGATTCATGCTGCTGAATGATCCTGATTGACGCAGCGAACGGATCAACTGCAGCAAATTGCCACGGGTCATGTCAACCTTGATGAGCACGTCATGATCGACACCCTCAACGCGCGATTGACGGGATTCCACATGCTGAACGGTGCCGTGGAAAGTCTCGATGGCCTTGAGGATGCGGCCCAGAGATGAGATGCCCTCCTTGAGGCGCACCACCAAGGCGGCGCTCTGTATGACCGCCTCAGCCTCGGGTGACTCCGAGACGGCATTGGCCAGGACAATTTCCTCCTCGGTGAGACCGTAATCTGCAATCACAAAGAGGTGGGAGAATGGCAATCAGCATCGTCATTGCTGCAAATCGGCTTTAGCGGTCACGTAAACGATAAGTGAGCTACGTGTGGTAGCCACCCTACCCCACCCAATGCTGCTCCAGGGTTGCCAGGCAACCCATGAAGGCTGCTTAAGTCGAGCGTAAAAAATGAAAAAGGGAAATGCGACATTTACTTGACTCTCTCGACTTTCAATTGTTGACGGTGCTGTGTGTGCGTGGGTGTAGTCTTTTAGGCGCACACCCACTGTATGTATGTGTGTGTGTGTGTGTGTGTGTGTGTGTGTGTGTCAGAGTCCAATGCTCATGTATAAAAGCTGAGTGCTGGCACTTTATCATATTAAGCACTTAAGTTCATGTCACACTTCCTTCGTCTCCCGCCCACCCTATATAGCTTATGCTTAGCCACGCCCACTTACCGTTCTTGTTGGACTGTTCATCATCTTCGGCGCCATTTTCAACTGTTGCTTCAGTTTCAATATTCTCAACTAAACCAAACGAAATGAAAGCAATAAAACAGAAGGAAAATCATAAGTAAAAATAAAACGAAATAAGAAATAAAATAATAAAGAAAATCAAAATTGAAATTATAATAAGCACCTTCAACATATTCATCGTCAACGGGCAGCTCGAGGTTGTCCAAGCTGGGCTGCTCGTCCTGGAGCTCGACATTTTGCTCGGCGGGCACATGCTCGCCCTTTGCCTGCAGAATGCACTCCTCAAGCGAGGCATCTTTAATAAAACGAAACAAAATAAATAAAGAAAAATTAAAAACAACTCATAAATAACAAAACTAAATGGCAAAGAGTATTGCGGAGTTTATAATGGAGTTTAGCTTACCATTTGCCTTGTTGCGTGCCTCTTCGAGCACCGTTTGTTTGGTCTGCTTGACCACCAGACTCTCAAAGCGTGCATCATCCACCAGGCTGCGGCGACGGGATGGATAACCATTCTAAAAAATAAAGACAAAACATGCAAATAAATGAAAATATTCAAAGTTGTGGTAGGCAGGATATGCGGCGGAAATTAGCTGTTGCCTGCAAATGTTGACCAACATTTTGTGTGTTTGTTTTCCCCTTTGGGTGTGAGAGAACTTGTTGCGCAATCGTCGCTTATGCAAGCGAGAGAAGAGTGAAAGCCATAAGCTTTAAACTTGGCATACTCATTGTCTAAACTGTATATGACATAGCCAGACAATGAAGGCTATTCTATCTGCAACAACAGCGACAGTTGCAACAGACAGTGTCTCCGCCAGTTGCAGTTTTTTTTTTTTTGTGTTTTTTGTTATTTTTTTTTGGGAAGTTTTCACTTGCTGATGAAAGAGCTGACGGCTCATTGAATCATCTTTATTGATTTCATATTTTGTTTCACACAACAACAGCAACAAAACAACAGCAGCTGCGGCGACAACAGCAACATAAACATTCAACATAAACAGCGGCAGATCAACAATGAGACGCGTCTGTGTAAGTGCAGGGCAAATGAGGTGTTGGCCACTTTCACTCTCCCTCTGCTAGCTACCACTTAGTGAGCATCTTTCTCAGCATCAGCTCAGACAGTGTGATTTATTTGTTAAATAATAACTTGTCAACATGTTTGTTGTTGTCGCTGTTGCTGTTGCTGTTCTGTATATTGACAACAACAGGATTGGTTAGTTGCGAAAAGTTTGCGGTTTGGAAACTTATTTGAAATGCTCAAATGTTGTAACTTTTACAATTCGAAATTGGACTTTGAAAAACCTTTTGAGAGTCACGTAGACCAAAGACTTGAATTGGTTTTCATTTCAGTATTTTTTACATGTGTTTCTTTACTCACCTCAATACTGTAGGACTTCTTGATAGCGAACATCTCACGGTTCTTTTGGGCAGCTGCTACGGCCATCATTTTGCTTGAGTTTTGTGTTGTTTTTGTTTTGGGTTTTTCAAAAAGAATTTCAAAAATTTATGCAAAGTATTTGTACGAACACTTTGTATACTATTATGTATTTTTCTTTATTTTTTTTTTGATTTATTTGCAATAAGCACTCGAAATGTATTTAGCACTTTCACTGCTTAATTGCCTGGAATTCGTTCCTGAACTGAACTGATTGTGTCTAGAATTTAGCTGGAACTCAAAGAACTCTCTCTCTTGATTTTCTCGTTCACGGCACGTTTAACGTATTTTTACTTTTAAAATTTAATTTGTAAAATCCTTGAACGCGATTACTTCGAGTTTTTGGTAATTATCCTTTCAGCTAAAATTTAATTACAACAAATCAGAGGCAGCAAACTACTTGACCACAGAAGGCTGGCAAGTCTTTAGAGCGAATGTTAGCGAATCAATGCATGCCTCAGGTTCAGTTTCCATCACTTAAATACCCCAAAGCTTCAGCTGCCGAGCTCTTGACGCCAGCGACGACGACGACGACGCAGCGACGCAACGACGGCAGCAGAGACGACCGAGACCGAGACCGATGACAACGACAACGACAACGACAACAGCAGCGACAGGTTTTTGCATGACGCGTCTGTGACGTAGCTGCTCTGTCTCAAAGCCCAGCTGGAGCTCGACAAAAGCACACACACACACACACTCATACTAACTGCTAAATGTGTGTGTATATGTGTATATAGAGTTGTTCGGACTAGTATCGTGGGGTTTCCTCTCACCAAAAGCCCACAACTGGCAGTGGGTCGACATCGGGCTGACTCGACCAAGTTCAAGTGCGGCAGCTAGAACGACGCGCTTGGCATTGCTATGATTGTTGTTGTTGTTGTTATCTCTGTTTTTGTTACTGTTTGTTGTTGTCTTGGGGTTAGCCACAGCGCGCGTGCGCGTCAGCAACATAACAAACTATGGGGCAAAATATAACAACAGTGAGTGAAAAATATTTGGAATTGTCGCGGTCTCCGCGCGTCATTAAAAAAGCCTAAACAAGTCATAAAAATTGCGCATACGCTGCGTGTGGCAGGGAAAAGCCGAAAATGCATGCAATGCATTTAGTAAAAACGGTAGAAATAAAAATTACCTGAACTTATAGGGTACAGTAGAACAAGCCCACCAAATTACGCATACGCCGTGTGTGTCCGGCAAAGAGAAACATTTTAAGAAAAGTAGAAAGTAAACAAGGAACTAGCCTAGTTGTTGTTCTCGTTGTTTGTCTCGTTTTAATGTTGCAGTCGAAGGTGTCAACCTACAGCAGTTAATTGAACAATTATGAA
Organism: Drosophila nigrodunni; assembly: GCA_020829145.1. Classification (NCBI taxonomy): domain Eukaryota; kingdom Metazoa; phylum Arthropoda; class Insecta; order Diptera; family Drosophilidae; genus Drosophila; species Drosophila nigrodunni. Next base: position 6,966,797 of record JACVCZ010000007.1, on the reverse strand, counting down.
AACGCATTTTATAACTAATTTGCATGCGTTAATGTAACACATTAGTGACTGGAATGGATTTAGAATTGAGTAAATTGCCGGCTCTATATTGGCCGTAATTAAATGCCGTCGAAACATCTGGCAAATTGGTTGAACATTTATTAGCATACGAATTGTAAATATTGGCAGCTGGCAAACGCTCGTTATAGTAGTAGTAGGCATGCCTAACTAATTCCTGTAAGCTGATAACACACGCAATTATACACATTATATGTTAATAAGTATATATAGATTTAAGTAGATATCGTAATCGGTATATTGCAATTGCTTTGAGTTGTGGTAGAAGCGAGGCTGACGCCTAATTGGTAGATCTGGTCTTAGATCATTTGAATGACATTTAGCTTTAGTTTAAGCTTTAGTTAGTAGCAGTTGTAGTTAGTATTTAGCAGTTAGTGTAGCACATTTAACCAAATTCAGAATTTAGTCGCTCGCTTTTGCCATTGATCTACATTCGTAGCAGAGACGTGCACTTGCTACTGTTGTTGTTGTTGTTGTTGCTGTTGTTGCATTTGTTGTTATTATGATTGGTGCAGTTGCAAATGTGGTCATCCTTGCAGCAGCCCAAAGCCAAACAGTAGCACTGTAGCAGCAGATCAGCAGATCAAATGGAAGGCGTTGCCAATCAAATCTGTAGTATAATTTAAAGACCGCGATTAAATGCTGCCACTAACGAGTCATACACTAATGAGCTACTATCTATCTATTAAACCGTATTGCCCATTAAGTTATTATACGAAAAATTTCATAGATGACACAAGCTGTGATTAACAATACTAAAGAATTTTTAATATTGCTGTAATAACAGATCTCAAATGAATCAGACATGGGTACTTTACATATCAACAGTTTGAGTTCGTTTGTCTCCCTGTTAAATGTTTAAACAATAAATGGTCATTTGTTGCTTACATAAGCTAATTGGTTAAACATTTAAACTATCCATACTAAGTGCATAATCAAATATTCTACGTTGCGCAATTTTAGCTGTAATTTTGAATTAGTTAAGCAACAAATAAACATAAAAAGATATTTTAGAACTTCACCCATCCCTTAAGTTTCCTACTTATAAAATTAAGTCATTTCATGCGATTAAGACCAAGTTGGTCTACGTGTTAGTAGACCATGCTAACTCACGGCTCTTTACGGGCCAACTTTTCTTCCGACATTTTGTTGGGCGTAATTAACGCATTTAACATTTTTTAAAAAATACTGCTGTTTAATTTTTATTTAATATTCAAATTTAATTGTGCACGGCGTTTTGTTTTGCTCATTCTAAAGTTATTAAAATGGAAGACAAAAACAATGCAAGAGCACAACTATTCTCAAGGTTTTTAAAGTAACAAAATTGTTTGAGCACAGCTCGAGATACTCGTACACAACTCGTAGACGGAGACGGAGACGGAGACGGATATAAAGCCGGAGACGTAGACGGAGACGTGAACGTGGATAGTGGCGGTGGGTTGAACGTCGGCGCGGATAGAAACGGAATAGAAGTCGATCGTGATTCATTTATCGTAGGCAGAACCATTCACTGGGATTTCCTTGTCCTTGGCCATGACCCTTTAACGGCTGACTGGTCGCAGCTTCTGAAAACGCCCCACGCCCCCCACTTCACGCCCCGTTGCCCCATTACCCGGCCCTGGGTATTGCTAAAAACCAGGGACTGCATGCAACTTGATCAACCAGTTTGTTTGTTTTGTTATTGTTTTATTGAAGTTTCATGATCAAATCCAAACAAAGTGAAGTTAACTTTACGCACACACATACACACACACATACAAACAAACAATTGCCCCTCTCTCTTTCTCTCGGACTCCTCAATCTCGTCTATCTCCCAATCTATCTATCTATCTTTCCAAACATCTATATAGTGTTTTTTTTTTCTCTAACTCATAAAACAAACTTTTAATTGTTTGCCACAAAACTTTTAAAATTACTCCTTTGAGAATTGAAGGTTTTTTCGAATCTTTTTTAGCTCCGCTTTGCAATTTTTGACTTTTGTTACATAAGACAAAATTTACGATTTGATTTTTTGCCTCTTTTTTTCTGGGTTTTTTTTTATCGGTATCTAATGATCAATCAAGCTATATAAAAAAAAAGTGTTCAAGCAAATTAGGTTCTATAATTAAGTTTGCCGGACAGGCGGCAAAAGCTGAAAACTACCTTCAAACGTTTGTTCTAATAAAAGGTACAATAAAATACACAAATCAGTGAATATATTTGAATATATGTGATTTGCCATAGTCACGTAGTCCACATTTTTGTACTTGGATTTGCCAATGAGAAGAAAAAGGTACAGTTTATAGTTTCTTATTGTTTATTCGATCAATCATAATTGGCAGCTCAGATAATGAAAGCAGTTCCGTTTCGTTGAATATTGGCATTGAGAAAGTACTCAGCTCATAGAAAGGTGCAAATTGGAGATTCTGAAAAAAATATATAGAATTTTTTAAAGTCTTTAGATAATGGGAAAATAAATTAGATAAATTCTTTTTTGATTTTGCTGTTTAGAAACCGATTATTATGAAATTTTTACACAGAGCTCATAAATGGCTGATTAATTGCTCTCTTAATTTATTGCTGACATTTACAGTGTGTTACAAAGCTTGTTAAGGGATACAATTTTAAAGTATTCTGTCAGCCTTGACTAGTTTCCATTAAGTTTTTGCCCTTGTTCTGTACAACTTCCTAGAATAATCTTTGCCTTTGATGGGGAATGTGTGTCTGTGTGTAGTTCTTTTCTTTTTAATTTTGCTATGAATCAAATATTATTCATAATTTAATTAGCTGCAATTAATAATACAATTAAAAATCCATTTGAAAAAGAAAAAAATAAAACATTTTTATAATTTTTTCCCATTAGACTTTATTTCCAATCGATCTGAATCACAATTATGTGCATTAATTACAAACGGCAATCATTTTTGTTGCTAATTATTGTATAATATCGAAGTTTTGCTTTCCCAAAACGCCAATTGTCCAGTCCGCCGGTCCGACAGTCCGTTTGGTCTGGCGGGAATTGTATCGACTGCTCTGACAAATCAATTTCAAGCTTCAAACGTATCTTCAACGTTCTCCGGCAGTCCCCCGCTTCAGCCAGTCGGCTTTCTAAGCTGAGATTATCGAGTTTTTTCGGCGCTGATTCACGTCAGTTAACGTGATTTTTAGTCTCAAATTCAAGCTTTAAAAATTTATGGCTGGATTATGCAAAATAGTCACACGCTCGCCAAACATTATAAATTGATTTTGTTTTGTTTTGATTTAATTTTGTATTTTGTTTACCTTTATGTGTTTCGAGTGTGATTTCTATTTGGCTTTTGCGTCACGTGTGCCAAGCACGAGAGCCACAAAAAATTCAAACGTCATCGCCCCAACGCATTATCAAAATATTTTGGTCAGACAACTGCAGGGGATTTTCTTGGATTGCAGTCTTTTTTGGGTCCAAAGATACAGTTTTGTGTCATTTGATTAGCGCACACAGTCACCGGCTGTTACTACTGCTGATGACTAGTAATAATTGGCTGATAATTAAATCTGAAAAAGAAACTAAGACAAATCAAATCGGGGGAATCCAAAATGTAGCAAGTTTCATAAAAAAAAAAAGTAAAACAAATCAGATTTCCTAACGACTGGATTAACTATGCCGCTCACACAAGTTCACTAATTAAATGCTGTATTTATTTCACTGCAGATAAACTACAATTTCAATTACTATGAAACACTTTTCACGAGAATAAGCTCAGCATTCGGGTTTTCCAGAATTATCTGTGAAAAACCAAAGCAAACAGGCCTCCAAAAATAATAATTCTGACTCGAATTTCCACGTATTTTTTAAAGGCTATCTTAAGATAATATGCAACGACAATTTATACTATTTTTAGACTGAATTTTTTAATGGCTTTGCCTTACTTTAAGCGTTGCAAACATATTTTGTTTTTGGGTTCGAGGCGTGTCTGAAAATTGTTGGTGATTTTTTGTGTACATTAAAATCTTCTTAATCACCGGCCAGTGTCCAAAGAGGTACGAGCCCCCAAAATATTTAACCGAATATTTACATTAATATAATTTTTATCGTTAAATTTTGCGACTTCAACGGTAATTGGCACTGTCTTGACATTCCTGTAGCTGAAAAGCTGCAAACAAAGCAAGCCCAACTAAACCAGTTTAACAAAAAACACAAAATCGGAAAAAATAAAAACAAAAACTGTCAGCCAACTACACAAAGAAAGTTAAAATTAAATGTCGATAAATAATTGATATTTTGAAATACACTCTGGCTTAAATAAACAATTTTATTTTAATCGTATCAGCAGCAAACTTAAAGACTATTAAATGGATTCACAACCAGAGGCGAAAATTCAATGTGTTTGTGTTTTTTTGACACTTCCACTTGAAAAGCTTTTTCACACATGACCCGATTTGCTTAGTCAAACCGACAAAGGATATCATGAACTTGTCCTTGTGGTCAAAAAATCAATAGCAGCTGCAATTGACAGGTTAAAGTTGACCACACTCCATGGACGCCCTGTAACCCACTCGCACACACACACACTTCGCCAGTGGAATCAGCCATCAACACTCAGTTTAACAGCCACTGATATATTTACATTTTACAAGTGTTTTCACCTGCATGTGACAGATTGAATCAGTTGACTTTTATGGCAGTTTAATTCACAATTTTTAATTTCGATGTTGATCATTCTTTACGCAGAAAACGCAGCAAATTCCCCTTTTGTTTTTAGTTCACAAACGCAAACAAAAAGTTTTAATTGATGTTGTCTGTTGTTGGCACAATCACATGCTCCCTCTCCCATCAACACACACTATCTACCAATCTTGAAGTGGTCTTCCCCAATGTACCAACGTCAGAGACAAGCAAACAGAGCAGGCCAAACCTGGCCAAAAGACGCAGGCTGCAACTAAGTTGAGTCATACCATACGACTGAGATACTTTCAAAAATTATAAATTTTCCCACTTACAAGGGGTTTTTTTGTGCTTAAACGTTCTAAATGATGCTGCCTGGATTGGATTGCGTATTCGCATTTGTATACGTATTTCAAGCGCTAATTTGTTGAAAAATAAAAACAAAAAGCAAAAATTAAAAATTGAATCGGAAATGCTGCGGTTGAATGAGCTGGAAAAAAACACAAACACAAAAATACTCACAAAACAATAACAAAGATAAGAGATTGGGCTACATTTGATCAGATTGAAGACTGGGACTCATCATGGGTATTTTCCTTTAGATTTGCATAAGACTGTACCCTGTACCATGTACCATTTCCTAGCCGACATTCTACCACAAAACTTCTTAAAGGTACATAAAAAAACAACTAAGTTCTATAGTTATTTGCTTATATACTTGTGTGTATTTGGTTTTTTGGGGATTAATGCTTTATATTTGTGAAGCGGACAAACAGGTTTCTTCTTATTCTAAGTCATTTTTGCATACTTATAAATGTTATAGCGTATTTAGCACACTCCACTTAACGCCCCAAGAGTGTGTGTTTGTATGTTTGTGATTTTGTTTGATAAGCCTCTCTGTACATAATATTATGTAAATCGTTCAACTGTCAACTTCTTGTTGTCTTACTTAGCCGCTGTCAAGGCAAGCCAATATCGATTTGCGCATTTTCTTTAAAGCCAAAATCGAAACCGAAACCGAAACCGTAACCAAAATGGAAATAAATATTTATTCTTTGATACGAATGTTTAATATTTATTCTGTGAAATATTTGCGTGACTAAATCACCTTAATTACAACACATTACGGTATGTGGGGGTGGATTGGGGTGTGGTGGGGTGTTCTGGGGGATGACTAAACCACCTCCTTCACCTCCCACGAATTGTGCTTTGATTGGCGCTTTGTGAATGCGCGGAATGAAGGTCAAAGATTTGCACTTTCTAAGACCAAAGCTCGATACCGCTAAATATATAAACTAACTAAGTACATACTAAGTACTAAGTATAAACAATATACTTGTAAGATATATAAACATTTTTATTATGGGCCGCGGCCGGTGGTGCTACTGCAACGGCTGTACAAATTAAAATAAATTACAATTTTATGGCACAGCTGCTCATAAAATTAACTAACAGTTTCATTAGACACAATATCTACATAAATAAATAAATAAATATTGTACTACAGCAGGTGTAAACATTTAGCACAACTGCCGACTAGGCTGAATTCCGTTAACGGCTATCAGTTATCAATTTGAGTTTAAAGCATGATAAAGTTCATGCTTATAAATACACGGAGTATTAAAATTTAACAGCTGATACGTAAATTCCATTGAACTTGTGGAGATTGTGTTTGCTGTTATTTTTTGTTTGTAACTCGATTTCGGGCTTTTGCAGGAAATCAAGTTTGTCGCTTAAGTCTTTCGTTATGTGCTGATGTTTCGCTGTCGGAAACCACTGCCAATAAATATTATTAAATAATTTATTGTAATAGCCATGTAAATGAAGTAACTGGTCTACGTGACAAACTCACACAACTCTAATGATACAATCGATGCTCGAAGCGATGCTTCATTAATCAAATGCGCAAAGATGTTTGGCGCATGTTGTAAATTAAATTAATGCATAGTACTACGATTACAATAACGCTTACGTGCACTAACTAACAAACTATTATAGTCAGTTGTTTGCAGTTTGGCAGATGACTGAGCATTTATGTTTTAACCACAACATCGACAGATACACATTAAATAATCACTCAATCAATAGCGGGTCCCTGGTAAAGTTCAAACCACACCCGCTACACAGTAACCACACTAAGGTCGACATCAAGCAGAACATACACAGTATATACAGTACACCATACACCTCAAACCACACACACGGCACACCACAGCCACCTCGCAGCAGATTAATTCAAATTTTGAATTGTGAGTTCAAAGCCCCTGGAGTCGGCCTAAGGGCGACGCAGCTGCAAACAAGAAATACAACCAAAAAAACAAAAAAAAAGAGAAGGAGGAATGCTATTTTTAAGCGTGTTTAATTTAATTTATCTGCATTAATTGCTTGATTGGTATCTGAATCACAAACGGAAGTCTACAAACTGAATCTGAATACGATGTGACTAAATTAATTCTTGTAAATAACATAAATAAAACGCACACACATTTGCACAAAGTATGTAATACCGGTCATTTAAATTTAGAAAGTAAAAGCATGCCGTGTTCTGATCAAATGACTTCAAAGAGTGCTCCAGCACTACACACAGTACAACTACAACAATCAATACAAACAACAATATGAAAGCAAAACTCACTGCCAAGTTATATCTTGATTTATGCCGTAACAAGCTACACACACATACACCTGTCACAATAATAATAATAATAGCAATACTCAAAGCAAACACAAAACGTGCCTATTACAAATGTAATACAATAATTAAGCAATCATTAAATTACAATTTCAACTGGGAGATGCTCTAGAAAAACTTGCAACTCGAGTTGAACAATGTCGTCGATTAAAGTGAAATGCTTAGAATAAAAAATCAATAATTTTTTACTTATGTAAAACGGTAGCAAATCAAATTAAATTAAGGGCAAGTGTTGTGTTTTAGCCTTCTCCAGCTAACATATTCTAGCCATCAAGCCAAATCGAATCCATACTGCTGTATTTGACTACATTGTAGTTAGTCAATTATTTAGTACTTAGAACTGAACACAATACCATGTTGCATGGCAATTGTAACAACAACAACTGCGACTACTAATGCTACATAAATTGTATGACCTTTTTGGTCAGTAACGTAACGACGACGCACAATATAACAACTAACAATATTTATAAGCAAAATCTTTATATAGTATACTTTATAGTATAGTTATATAGATTGCAGTTGGTGTACAATTTCTTGGCTGATTATTATGTATTATATTAAGTATTGTGCGATTTGTTGAGCTCGTTAATTGTGCAATATTACAGCACATAAATCTAAGCGGAAGGCTATTTTAGAATTTTAGAATGCTCTACGGTTTTAAGCACGGCACGTGAAAATTGCTGCGTGACTGTCGTGCGATCCCTACCTACTATTCCCCTCCGCTTCCCCTGCTTACCACTCTGTCAACCCCCAGAGCTCTTTTTTCATAATATTTTTTATAATTTCTGTTAGCAGCAATTAGCATTTTTTAAATTCCCATTCAAATCGAATTATGGCTGTGAAACAATTTCTGTTTGCATGTACATAAAACGTTACGTAATTGCCGGCATTAAAGTTAATCAAAATTAATATAAATTACTAACTTGTGTCAAAAATATACTAAATAAACGAGCTGTACATTAACAACTCAATTTAATATATGTTTTGACACAAATTGTCACAGTTTGAAATCAAGAAAAAGTCGCTACAAATATTTAACAAATCAGTTTTTATATTTAGCCATTTTTCCGGAAATATTTCAGTTAAAAACATAAATTTCCCAATTTAGTACAAGCACCAAAAAAAAAAACTTGTTAGATGAGAAGTTCCCAACACTTGGAATACTTGTTGAGATTCAACAAATCGCCGGTGAATAAACTAATAAATATGCACAACCTGCGAACATTTCTGTCGCATACCGTAAAAAAGGGGAAACAATTCAACCGGATAAAGTGCGAGTAACCCAATATCATGATCAAACAAGAACAAAAATAGAACAAAACTCTTGACTACTTGCTGTCTTTGACAAGCGGATCATTAATCAATGGTTCCGTTCTTGTAATGCTCAATCGGTGTGGATAATACCTGTGATTCATAGAGCATAAAGGTGCTAAAAATAAGCGTATAATGCGTTAAATGTTTCCACTCTAAACACATATCAGATTTCCAGCTGAGCTAATGATTTACAATCAATTAATGTTGTTTTTTAGTCTTTTTGGAGGGAGCACTTCCAGCACACCGATTAAATAAGCTGCTCTAGTTATAATTCCAAAAGTATTCTGTAATATCTGATTAACTGCCTACATAACTTATCATATTAGATGAGTGACATATTTGCTTGTTACTGTAATAGACATGTGATTTAAAATAATTAATCTCAGAACTCTTACGAAATTCTCCAGCTGTCCTAATGGAATCTTGTCAATGTGTTACAGTTTATCTGATTTACTTCCGCCATTTCAGCGACTAGAAAATTTAATTTCAAATTGAATAACTGTAATTCTGTTATCTTTAAACGATATTCTTTTCCAACGGCCAACTCTGAACTTGTTTATTTATTTATTATTATTGAAACAAACTATTTGATCATTTAACTGACTGTTAAATAAAACCGGCATATGTATGTATCGACGTAATTATTGCTATAATTGTTTACACACTTTACATTTAATGGCTCTGGGGTCTTTTAACCTCTCACTCAGGAATATTATCGGTTCAAAAATGTGGAAATACTTTCCATGTTCTAGATTTGAATTGCAAGTTCGTTGGCTAAGTCTTTCGTTTAAAAGCAGCCAACGTTGATTAGTATGTATACTAGTGATAATTAAAAGTGATCAATTGCTTTCAACACTAAAATGCCATGCTTCAAGCGTAAATCGTGTTCTTCTAGAACACTGACTAACTGACTGTTTGACGAACTGACTAACGGACTCACCGACTGTCTGGCAAGAGAGCTGACACGAGTTTCAAGTCGTTTCACCTGTGAACAGCACTGATCAGTGATCACCCTGCACACTATGGTCTTTGGCGAAGGGTATGCCAGCCAACATGATCAAGGTGGAGCTTGTACCGCAATCCAATTGTATGCAAATGAACGCGTGCGCCTCAAATTGCATAATAATCGAGGGATATCAGCGGGGGAGACGCTGTGGGGCGATTTAAGCATTCAGCACTCAGTAGTGGTTAGTAATTGCAATTAAATTAACGAATTTCTACAATATGCAATATAATTCTTTATTGTAATTTACTTTGTTTTGTATAGCTACATATATATATGCATGTATGTATGTGTTACTGTTGCGCTGCACTTGTAGCTTCTAATATATTGTACATACTTATATGCCTGTTTTCACATACTGCATATATAACTATACACACATATGTACACATATGCACATATATTTACTATACATACATAATCATTGTTATCAATATAATATTTAGCTGTTGTTCATTAAATATGTTTGTTTGTGTTTGTTTCTTTTGTTGCTGCTCTTTATGCTCTAGGTACCGATTTGTTTTCTTTTCAATTGTTTATCAACTATTTATCATTATAAAATTTAAAATTTACCTTTTGCAAAACATAAGCGTTAACAACTTAATTAATTAATTTAAGTTTATATTTATTGTGTTTGTTATCCTCTCATTTCTTACAATTCTATATATAATAATAATAATATATGTATGTATATATTTTTGTTGTGTATAATTAAGGGTTCTCTTTTGTTTCTCATTTCGTTTTTATGCGTTTTCTGCTTTTTTTCTTATATCATGTTAATAGCGACTAAGACACTTTTTTCATTTACCTTTCATAAATTTGCGTTTGCGTTTGCTTTTGCGTTTGAATTACTTTTGAATTGTTTGATTTTCTTTCTTTTGTTTTTGTTGTGTTTGTTTTTGACTTTATACAGCATTTAAAGCTACGATTTGAGATGTGTGTTTTGTTGTTGTTATTTTTGTAACAGTTTCAACTCTTTGTTTCTATGTACAGCGAAATTAATTCCGGAAAGGATTCTGAAATCATGGCGGAATGTTGCACACGCGAGCTATGAGTATATTACGTCTGTGTATGTAGTTGTGTGTGTGTGAGTGTATGTTTTTAAATATATATATATTTATGTAGTGTAGTGTTTATTACTTTCTTTTACTTTGGATTTAAGTTTAGACCGTACTTAGCATAATTAACAAAAGTTTTTACAACTTGTTTTGGCTTTCTACGAACTAAAAATTGTTTGCAATTTTTTGTATTGTTTTTGTTTTTGTTTTTTTTTTGGAATATATTAATAAATATTTCAACAAATTACCCGCTGCACAATCGTATAAAAACTAATAATAGTAGTACATAGTAGTAATAATATAATATAATTAATAATTATTAATTAATAATAGCTAGTTTACAACGCTTAGTTAAATTCTGAAAACTAAAGGCCTACAATAGTACATAGTCGGAAGCTTTTTGAAACAATTCTTAGAATCTGTTTTGTTTCTGTTTCTTAATCAGCTCAAAACTAAACTAATTACAATCTAACAATAAACTTTTAATTTAAAATCATCTAAAAAGTGAACTACCAAGTAACTTGCGTACGGCGTGTCCTGTGCAGCTCCTGGGAGCAGTAAATAAGTTTTTTTGTTTTGGTGAGAGACTGGAAACATTGCACAATAGAAGATGAAGCGTGAAAGAGTTAACACAAGGATACAAAGTTCAGGGATACAGGAGACAGTTGCACACACAGACACGCAATTAAAACAGTCATCGCGAATCTAATTAGCTAGAATTCGAGTCAGCATATGCTATATATCTTATATCAGATCAAATTATATATAGTTTATAAGGCTATCAGAAATTCTTATCGCTGAGTAGTTGCTCCTGCCGCTGCAGCTGCTGACGCTGTTCCCCCTGGTGCTGCCGTTGCCGCCGCTGTCGCTGTAGACGACGCATTCAAGTCGTCTCCCTGCAGGTCCACATTGGCGGCACTGGCGTACTGCTAAAACCATGATTGCCTATTGATGTCATACGGCTTGGTCATGCCCAACGCTGAGGGTCTGTATGCTGCCGGCGGTGGAGGCGGCTGACCATATCCAGCCGCAGCCGCAGCTGCAGCCGGACTTCCCAGCAGGCTCTGGTTAAAAAGCATCCGAGCGTGGAAGTCATCGCGACGCAGATACTGCTGATACAGCTGTGAATTGGGATCCAGCTGTGAGGCTGCAAATGGATACGCGGCTGCCGCCCGTGTCGATGGATGAGCTGCAGCCAGAAACGGATACGAACCAGCTGCTGTATTTAGTGGATTCTGGCTTTTATCTGCTGCATTGCCAGCTGGATTTGCAGTTGCTCCACTGTGCGCCGGCGCTGGTGGCATATAATAGGGATTAGACGCTTCTCGGAACTGATCCAAATAGCTGCTAGTCTGATCGCCATAAAGACCCAGAGCACTGGGTGTGGGCGCAAAGTTAAAGGCACTGCCAGGCACCATACCACCGGTAGAGGTTTTCAATGAAATCGCTGCCGCATCCGCAGCTGTCTGAGTAGCCGACGCGGCCGCAGCGGCAGCGGCTGCTGCAGCTGCTGCTGATGAAGCTGTTGCTGCTGTGCCTGCGGAAGGGGATGCGACTCCACCAGACTTGAGACCAGCATACAGCTGAAAGCCTTGATGCAACACCTGAGCATGAGCTGCTGCTGCAGCTGTGGGCATTTGTGGCATGTTGTATTGAGGCATTGCTTGTTGGCTTTGCTGTTGCTGCTGCTGTTGTTGTTGCTGCTGCTGCTGTTGCTGCTGTTGTTGATGCTGCTGTTGTTGCTGCTGTTGTTGCTGCTGCTGTTGTTGTTGCTGCTGCGCGGCAACCTGTTGCTGTGCCGCAACCTGTTGTTGTTGCTTAGCCGTTGTTTCTGCTGCAGTTGTTGCAGCTTTCTTCTTTCTTCCACGTTTAGCGGGTACTTTTACTTCCGGCTGAGCAACTGCCACAGGAGGCTGCTGGTGAGTCGTCGGCTGCTGCGGCTGAGCTGCACTATTGCTTCCGGGGACATAGTTTCCTGGCAATTGCTGTGCCGGATTGCCGTAGGCTGTTGCTGCACTCGAGGCCGCACTGTACATGTGCGCTGCCGGTGGCATGTTTTTGTCGAAGTAGTTAACCGGATAGCCCAGCATGGACTCAGTCAGTGGATGCATCAATGGATTGTTGTAAGTTTGCGGTGGCGGCGGTGGTGTTGGTTTATTGTACGCCGCCAAATGATGAGTCTGACTGAGATGATGCTGGTGCGCTGCTGCTGACAAATGCAACATGTTGCTATTCTCTGTGTTGCCGGGCACAGTTGATTGTGCTGCTGCTGGTTTCGCAGCATTTGCTTGCTGTTGTGCGGTTGGCGGATAGTTATGATTGAGCTGCGGTTGCTGTTGGTAGGCGTTGTGTGGCTGTTGTTGTTGAGCATGTTGTTGCTGTTGATCTTGTTGCTGCTGCTGTTGTGCTGCCTGTGGTTGCTGCTGCTGCAGACTATTACTGTTGTTGCCATAATTTAGCGGCTTGTGCGGCGCCTGTTGCTGTAAAGGCATTTTCTGCTGCTGCTGCTGTTGTTGCTGTTGATAATTTATGTTATGCGGTGGCTGTAGCTGCGTAAGATGCGGCTGCGCTTGTGGCTGCTGCTGTTGCTGACTGCTTTGCTGCTTGTTGACCGCAGATTGCTGCTGTTGTTGCATATTGCACGCAGTATTATCTTTGCCAAACTCTTTGGGAAAGCCCATAGCAGCCGCACGATTGTACATTTCAAATGCCTTATCAGGAGCTATTGTGCCCAGCTGTTTGCCAAATGCCATAGATCCCAAAAAGCTGTTGAACATTTGTTGTTGCTTGTTGATTAACGATTGTGCTGGTGGCTGTTGGTGTTGTTGAGCCTGTTGCTGCTGCTGCGCCTGTTGCTGTGCCTGCTGTTGGTGCTGTTGTTGTTGCTGCTGTTGTTGCTGCTGTTGTTGTTGCTGCTGCTGTTGTTGCTGCTGCTGCTGTTGATGCTGCTGGTTCTGTTGCGGCTGTTGCTGCTGCTGCGGTAACTGCTGAGGTGTCTGCTGCGTTGGTAAAGCATGCAGCTGTTGGTGCTGCTGTTGAGCGCGATTCTCATCTAGCTTAGGCATCTTATTGTTGCCAGCAGCATCGCTATAATCCATGTTCATATCCTCGCTGGGACGTTTCAATGGATTGATTAGCGTCTCTGTTTTAGCTGGCTGCTGCATCTGCTGCTGCATAAACGTAGCCATATCGCTTCCATAGCTGGGAGGCACAATTTTTTGTTGATGTTGCTGCTGCTGTGTGTCCACAATATCTGCGGCAGCTGCTGCATTGGCCGCTGCATTTGTCGATTGATATTGTGCATATGTGGGATACTTGGGCTTCATGCCATGCAACTGTTGTTGCTGCTGCTGTTGTTGCTGCTGCTGTTGTTGTTGATGGGACAACACCTGCTGTTGTTGTTGCTGCTGCTGATTCTGGTGTTGTTGTTGCTGCTGCTGTTGTTGCTGACCTACCTGACTGCTGCCCAGAGTGGGTGGCAACAGACTGTGCGACAAATTCCAATCAGTGTTGGCGGATTTAAGCACAGCAGCTGCAGCTGGTACCACAGCAGGTGGTACAGTTGGCAACGGGTTGATCAAAGTTGCAGGATTGTACAAAGAGCGTTGTTGCTGTTGCTGCTGCTGGTAGCTGTTCATTGCTGCTAAAAGTACATAAAGTATGAGTATAACTTCGGTTTAAAGAATTCTACAGAAACTTACCCGTTAAAGCAGCAGATGCTACAGGGGGTTGAGTGGTTGCCACAGGCGCTGGCACCACTGGAGTCACCTGTTGCTGCTGTTGTTGGTAGGGCGATAACACCGGTTGCTGATACGGCGAATGTTGTTGCTCTGCAGGTGACTGAGCCAATGGCGTCGGTGGTTGCGTAGCTGCCGATGAAGCCGGAGAGTCCACACTGCTGGGCATCGGACTCAAGGCCTGTTGTTGCTGAGGATTGGGACTGTGCGATGGCTGTTGTTGTTGCGGATGAGTGTTCTGATGGTACGGCGACTGGGCATGGTAAGGCGATAGCTGAGAGTGGGGCGTAGTGTAGGGAGAACTTTGTGGTTGCTGATACGGTGAATGTGGATTCGGTGTGCTGGGACTCATCGAGGAGTTGTAGTCGGATTCCTGCGATCGTGGTTGCTTATACTGATCGTAAATGGGAAGCGGTGAGGTGGAAGAGTAAGCAGGTGTCTTTGAAGCCTCCGAGCCGGAGGGATTATAGCTATTGCCACCACCATAGGGCGAGGTGCCACTCAACTCGGGCGTCGAGACATTCGGCGAGGATGCCGATGAGTAAATATGTTGCGAGTATTGCGGATACGGGGAGTTCATCTCACGTGGACTGCAACTCTTGTCCGGACTACTCTTTGTAGTGGTGTCCTGATAAAAACCAACCTTTATTGTGCCATTCAGCGTATACGGCGATGCTGGTTTGCCCATGTCATCGTTTGGTTTGGGAGACACCATGATCGGTGATGCCCCAATGGGAGAGGCGCAAATGGGCGAAGTGTAGGAGCCAGCTGCATAGGAACCATAACGCTCATCGATAGCAATGCGGGGTGAATCTGGATCCTGACTGAAGGAACTGCGCTCAGAATTGGTGCTGCCCGTGCTGGGCTTCCTTTGACGCATGACCACGGGCAATGAGAAGTTGTTCTCTCCCGCAGCCGGAGAGTGAGCTGGTGGCGCCACCCGGGCGTCATCCGGTATCAATGACTGCGTTGTTTGCTGTTTTTCCTCATCACTGGACTTCTTATTGACCTTAGGACCCCCAAAAGCCTTTAACCAGGCACTCAAATTGGGTTTCTCCTTAGCCTCCGACGCCGTCTTCGAAGACAACTCGCTGCTGGCCTTGCTCAGCTCCAAAAGCGCCTCAAATGGCTTTGATGTCTCCTTGGTAGGTGACAATGCCGTCGATTCCTCCGAACCATTATTTTCTTTGGACGCTGAGTCCGTCTCCTTTTTGCCTGCCAACTCCTCGAGCGTCTTGCCCAGAGAGAAATCCTGCGTTTTAATCACCGTGCCCAGACTGAGTTTTGGGGCTCCATCGCTGGTTTCGGTGGTGAGGGCGTTTTTGACTTCCTTAGTCTTGCTGGCCACCGGAGAGACTAATGCCTCTGTTTCCTCCGACTTGACCACGTTCTGAATGAGATTACCCTTGGCCTTGCCCGGTTGCAGGCGTTCAATAGTTCGCATCACATTCGCCTTGGCCTTTGCCTGCTGGGCTTGAGCCGTCACGGCCAGTTTCTCCTTCATAGACTTACGTTTCGCCTCCTTGGCCATCTGTTGCTTGATGTGCGGCGGCGGTGGAGGATTCAACAATAGTTGCGTGGTGCTTGGTTCCTTAGGTTTAACGGGTTGCACGGGCGCAGGAGCTGGAACTGGTGAACTGATTACTGGAGGCACTATCGGTGTTTGCTGAGCCGAGATCATTGAATTGTTGGAACAGGCAGAACTGGAACTGGCCGCCGTTGCAGAGGTGCTGCCAATGGAGTTCCCTGAATGCATTGAATGCGGTGGAGTTCCACAACTACTGCTCACACTGCTGGCCGTCGGCAGCGCATCCCCTTCAGACTTGACGCTTGATTTGGTGGTAGGATCACTGACCAGCTCGTTCAGTGCCTCCGCCAACTTGGTGGGCACCAGCTCCACCTTGGGTGCAGCCAATGCCACAGGACGTCGGAAGTCTGCTGCATCCAGTTTGCTGCCAATTCCCGAATCGAAATCATCCAGCAGATTGTAGCGAGAGGGAGAGTTACTTGCCGAGCTGAATTCGGAGAAACGAGGCGTGTGCTCAAGCCAACGATTGATATCCTTCAATGTCTGTTCCGTCTCCACATCCAACGCCTCCAGATTTGCATTGCTATTTGCCGCCGCTTGTCCAGCTTTCTGTGCAGCTGCTGCCGCCTTCTTTCCCGTTAGCTTCTTATTGCTCTTCTCACTTGATTTCTCAGCAGGCTTCGGCGGTGGCGGCATTTGCTTATCGGGACGCTTTTTGCTATTGGATTTCGCAGATGATTCCTTGTTCTTGGCATTACTGGAGTTTGTGGTGCTCGCCGCATTGCTGCTTGACTTGTTAGCCACATCCTTGCTTACTGTCTCGGAATTAACGGGCGGTGCTGTTACAGCTTTTGGTGTTGGCGGCGGCGTCAGTTCTCGCGGCGGTTTCTCTGTGTTTTTTGGCGTATCGGTTTTTTTGGACTTCTCCTCGGATTTCTCAGGCTTTTCCGCCTTGGTTGACTTGTCCACATCTTTATTTTGCTCCTTGGCGTGTTTCTGTTCCTTGGTTTTGCGTCCACGCTTATGCTCCGCCACTGGTGGATCTGGATGTTCCCGTTTCTTCTTAGATGTGGACGTACTCTTGGCACTGTTCGACTTGGAATCTTCCGATGGTGCCACAGAATTCGATGCACTAGAACCACTAAGCGCTGCTCGACTGCGTCGATACTTGATCACATCATATTTATCCATGAATGGAAGCAACATTTCCAGCTCAGCTTGCTCCGCAGCTGCAGCCAAAGCAGCCGCTGATTCCGCCGAATTCTTTTTGTGCTTGCTACTGCGAGACTTTTCCTTATCCTTATCTTTCTCCTTCTCTTTGTCTTTTTCTTGGCTACGCTTCTTTTCCTTCTCCTTCTCCTTTTCTTTCTCCTTTTTGGCTGATTGCGATTCATTTTTTTTGCTACGTTTCGTCACTTGAGGCGAAGGCCGACGTCGACGCTCGTCGGAGCTACTACAGCTCGCCAACGACATGAAGTCGGTCTCCGAATCCCGATCAGATTTATCACCATGTTGTTCTTCTTCATGTCTTGCACTTAGTTTTGTGGTCTCCGCGCTGGTCACCTTTTTAACGGTTGTTAACAGCTCGGAAAGATCATCGTTGAGTGCACTCTTTGAGTATTTCTTGTGAAGATCAACTTTGAAGGGTGACATGCTGCGTGATCGAGATATATCATCGTCATCCTCGGCATCATCATCATTGTCATCTTCCTCCAGATCCGCAGCAGATTCGGCCAACGCATCAGCAGCTGTTGGTGGAAGCTGCTTCTTGGCATTATTATCAGACATGGAACTATCATCATCCCGATCGTCTAGATCACGATCACTTTTGGCTTTACTGCGTCCACCTTTCTTGCTCTTTGGCTGCCTCTTAACGGGCGTTGGTGTCTTTACTTTCGACTCCGCTGGCACCGCTTTCTTCTTTTGTGCCGCTATCGTGCGTGACGTTGGTTTCACCAGAGACTTGACTTTCGCCAGCGCCAGTTCTTCATCATCGCTAGAGTCGTCGCTTGGTGGATCACTTGGATCCGATTCAGGCTCCGATTCAGGTGTTGACTTTTTCCCTGCTTTTTTGGTCTTTTGTGTTTTGCTGGACTTGGATGAACTGTTGCCCGATGGTTGAGAGGATTTACTGCTTTTTGTCTTGCGCCCACGTTTTCCAGATGACGTCGTCTCCTTGTCTTTGTCTCTTTCATTATCTTTATCTTTATCCTTTTCTTTGTCCTTGTCTTTAACTTTTTCTTTAAGTCCTTTACTGGCCTTACTTTTCTTTACCGCTTGAGGTGGCGGTGGCGGAGGTGGTTCTGCTTCCAAATCCTCCTCGTCTGTATCCACATCTTCATTGTGCCCACTTCTGTCTGCTTTACTTTTGGTCTTCTTTTTTTACGCCGTTTATCCTTCTCCTTTCGTTTACGTTTCTGCGCATGTGATGTGAATTCCGCTTGTTCCTCCGTTTCACTGCGATCGTCCTCGGTGCTGCTATCCGGCAATCTTTTGCTGGAAGACGAGTTCACCGAGGATTCCTTCTCCTCATCTTTCACCTTCTTCTTGAAGTATTTCTCCCGAAATACGTTCATCTTGGAATCAGCGGCGGGGTAACTTAAATTCGGATCATCTTCGTCATCATCAGATAGATTATCGAAATATTTTTTAGTCGCCTTATCAAAGGCATCCTGTAAATTGTTAACCATCTCAGTGTACTCTGCAAAGTTTAAAAAAGATATAGTAAGTACAACAGATGAAAGTAAATCAATTTTAGTTCTTACCATTATTGTGCCCATTGTACAATCTACAATTGTTTACTATTAAACGAAAATCATTGCGAAATTCGCTAAACTTGTGATATTCTCCACTGTCCAGTTTGTCCTCCATTTTAAGCAGATCCATGGGTCTAAAGACGACAATATAAAACAATAAATTAGGTTACACTGTAAGGTTGAGTTATATTCATACTGACCTTCTTATGATGGAGTAATAACGTGGCGCAATATCCTCCTCAACGGGATCCATGAAGGGCCATGCATCCCGATGATTCTTCACATAGACGAGCACCTTATGCATTCCGATTTGTAGAACTTCTTCCGTTTCGGTAAAGCTAAGAATATTCGCATGATTTGAGGAGTTGTACGTTGAATTGTTGTTTTGTTTCGTGGTTGTGTTTGTGGTTGTTGTTGTTAGGTTTGTTATGGGTATTGTTACATGTGTGTTGTTGCTGTTGTTTGTGGAGTTTGTGGTTGTTGAGGAGGAGAATGTGTTGTGTGTTATGTGTTTATTATGTTTATTACTGTTACTATTATGACTATGATTTGTGTGCTGATTGTGGTGGTGGTTGGTATAGGAGTGTGTGTGGTGACTGTGATTGTTTTTGTTGTTATTATGGTGTTGTGATGATGTATGAACTCCGTGCGACGTTGCGGTTGTTGTATTTGCTGTTATTGTTGTTGCAGTTGCTTCCGTCGTAGAGTGGTTGTGATTATTGTTGTTTTTGTTGTTGTTGTTATTATTGTTGATGTTGTGATTGTGGTGCGACGCGTGCTTATGGTGGTTGTAGCTGTTGTTAAAGCTGCTTTTGTTGTTGGTGGTGCTACGGTTGGTACTATTTACATGGCTACATATTGTTGTTTGTTTGATTTTATATACATATATATTTTTTTTGTTGTGGTTATGATGAAACAGTCAAAATGTTGTTGGTTGGTTTGGTTGGTTGTTTGGTTGTTTAGTTGAGTGGTAGGTACAAAAGTTTACAATAACAATGGGTAAAAATTGTTAATCAATTGAAATATTATATACAATTTAATGAATATGATGTGTGATGTGATGTGTGAATGTAAATGAAGTGAAAGTGCAAAACAAATAAACTAATTACCAATTACTGTAACAACATGCAATTAATATTACCAAATAATAATGACAAGAACTAAAGATACTAAGGATTGCTACTAAATTTGCAATTTAGGATGTATCTTTCAAAATAAAATAACTATATGTGTATGTGTGTTATTTTGTATGGATATGTGGATCCTGTCTACAACAAACAGTCTTGGATCGCACGATCTTTATTTGACTGTGTGCTGTGCATTGTCTGGCATTGGAGGGGAGGTGTTTGGTAGATAGGGAAGAAGGGTTCACTTACTCATCGGCACTTTTGTCTGAGTATGCACCACTTTGCCGTTCCGCCTTGCTCGATGTGGATGAAGTGGAGGCGGCTGAGGATGCTGTTGTTGTCGCAGCTGTCGCTGCTGTTGTTTCTGTTACTGTTGCCGCTGCTGTTGTTGCTGCTGCTGTTGATTTTTTTGTTTTTACCGCCTCCGCTTTGGTGGCACTACGTTCCGTTTTGCTGGACGAACTTGACGAACTAACCGCTGCAGCCTTTTGTTTCTTGGAGCGTGCTGTTGTTTCTGATGACGTGCTGTGGTTGCTATGCTGTTGTTGTTGATGATTGCTGGTTGCTGCAGCACCGCCTGTCGGTATAAATATGTTGCCCGTTAGAGAACTGAGGGAATTATTGGTTTGCCTGCCGGGCAGTTTAACGTTGGCCGCCGGCGCCATCTGCTCCTCACGTTTGGCAACAACTGGTTGGGCAACTGATTGCTCTGGCTGCAGTTGCTCCTCGCTGTCATGCGCTACGGGCGATGGCAGACTTAAATCCGCAATGCTAGTGGCAACCGCAATTGCCGCAGAATTGGCATCGAGCAATTGCAACTGACGGCAAAAGTTCTCCTTATCCTCCGGACTCAGCGAGGTGGCGTGCTGTAGCTCAGACGCCTCGGGGCTCGCTGGCAATTGCTGACGACTATGGCGTCGCTTGTGATTGCGTACAGCTGTGCTGCTGCTGCTGCTTTGGTCGTTGTTGTTGTCGGTGTTGTTATTGTTGGCGTCTTCGTAAGCGTCTTCTTCGTCTGCTTCAGACGCATGCTTATGTCGCCGTCGATGATGATGATAATGATGATGATCTTTATCCTTATCTTTATCTTTTTCCCTATCTCGATGCTCGCGGGAACGTTTCTTTTGCTTCTTTCCCGATTTTTTTTTCTTATGATGATGATGATGATGGTGGTGATGATGATGATGATGATGGCTCTTGCTCTTCAATTTCGCTGGCGTTTGCGATTTTTCTCTAGGCGGCTCTGGCGAACGAAATTGATCCGATGTAGTTGATTCTGAGGCAGCAATTGATTGTTGTTCTAGCTGCGCTAATTGCTCTAGTTGCTGTTGTTCTTGTTGTTGCTGTTGCTCTTGTTGCTGTTGTTGCTCCTGTTGTTGTTGCTGCTGTTGCTCTTGGTCTTGATTCCGCTCCTCGTCGTCGTCGTCGTCGTTTTGGTCATCGTCTTCGGGCGAGAGACAAAAGGTTTCCCTGTGGCACAGAAATTCGCTCGAATTAGTGGTTGTTGTACGTCTAAGAGAGCTTGCATAAGTTGAAATACCGCTAGCCGTTGATGTGGATTGCGAGCTGTCGATAACAAAAGCAAAAATAGAGAGAACAATTAGTAAACAACGAAAATACAATTAATGCAATAAACAATCTAAACATACTCATACAATAGAAATCGCTTTATATAGTAACTCGACCAATTTTGACTAAAGCTTTACAATTATTTACTTAACTTATCATTACAAAAATGAGAATTCATTGAATAGTTTTGGAAATGCTAATGCAATGATTTTAGGCAATTTACAATGGAATATTGTTATTATTATTAAACGATTTCTACATTTCTTAGCCATGATTATTCTGAGAGGCCTGTGTGTAATTGTTTCGTTGACGATGAAGCTGAATGGATGACAGTTAATGATGAATATAATAAATTGGTCGAAAATGTTAAGAAATAATAATTTTAAATCATAATAAATAGCCAAGTATATATCTATAAATATTAAATATAGGAATAATATTAAAGCATGCTTACATAATTGTTCATAGTTTTTAGTTTTTGAAAACGAAATCCAACCAATTTGTCGCACACAAAATTAAATTATGGGCAAAACTCAAATTAAGTGCTGAATCTTTCCTTTTGGTCCACTTAGTTCTTTTTACTTTATCTTTATATATTTTTGTTTTTGGTTATTTCCTTTCTCAGTCTCTCACTTGCAGCCTGTTAAGCGTCGATGATAATGTGATTTGATTCGATTCGAATGACAACTTCTCCAACACAAATTGCAAGCAAATACTTTTCTTTTTTTAACGTTTAAGAAATCATAAAAAATCGAAAAAGAAATTCGAAATTAATTGCAAATAACTTAAACAATGCTTTTATGCGTATGTGTGGTGTGAGTTAATTGTTGTAATGTCTGTGTCTCAGTTTCTGTTGCTCTTGATTGTTTTACTGTCTGTGTTCGCAATGTTGTATGATATTGTGAAATGCTCTCCACTTGTTGCGTTGGCTCTTTTTCCTCTCTTCTCTTATTTCTCTTTCTCTCTTTTTTTCTTTTTGCTTATAATACTGGACGTGCTAACCGTCTGCGTGAGCGTTGTATCGATGGAGGCGCCAAATGTGCGGAATATTGACGCTCACGTTGACGCAGATCTCGTTCACGTTCCCGCTCTCGCTTAACACGCTCTTCCTCCTGGCGAGCCTTTAACTCAGCTAAATTCCGTATGCGACTCGAATTGCGCACTTGCAGCAATCTGCAAAGAGAGGAAAGAAACAAACTAATATGAAAATCGATTCAGTTAGAAATAGGTAAACTTTTAACATACTTTCGGCGTCTAAGGCGTTCACGCTCGCGAAACAACTGCGGTAATTTGGGCAGAAAGTTCTCATCCAGAATCTGGAAGAGTTCACGCTCTTTACCATTCGTTGAGGTCTTAAATTTGGCCGCCAAATTCTGCCAATCCTCCTCGGTGAAGCAAATGACCTGCCAAATGGTGCCGTTACTGCCAATGGTTGTGTTACCACCAGAACCGGCACCACCACCGTTTTGCAATCCAGCCGCAGACTTTCCTGAACCGGATGCAGTTCCTGTTGGCGCTTTATCTTCGCGATAGAGACGCGTACCGTAGAAGTACCAATAACCAGAGTTTTTGGCGTCGTAGCCAAGTGGCTCAACGCGCAAACTGTCTGCCTCTAGATTACTGAGTATGACCTGCACATCGACAGAGTCCAAACGAAAATGGCACAAATCGTGCAGAATTTGTAGACGCTTGCGCACAGGCAGCGATTGGAAATCTATGTCCGTATCAAAATGATTCTCTGTCTGATGCAGGCGACACTGTTGACGCAGAAAACGGCGCAAAAACATCTGATAGTTGCTGTGTGTAATCTCATTGGCTACCGATTGTAGCGCATCGCAGCCCGTTAACAGGCGTACAATTAATTCGGGCACTAAGGCAACTTGATCCTCTTCGCTGGTACCATCGGAAAGCAGCGCCGATTCGAGATCCTACAAAGTAAATACAATTAGTTACAATATAATAAAATATAGATTTCGTTTTGATAGACAACCTCAATGTCAATGTCCGGTAAATCAAAGGCAGAACTAAACAATGAACAGAAATGCGAAATACACGGTATCTCCCACCATGATTGTATGTCTGTAAAGCACAAAGAAATCGCATATTAACATATCAAAACTGCACATGTTTGATCGGAGCACTTACCCAATAGGCCAATGAAAGTAGAAACCATTTATGTATGCTTGCGTATTGGAAACTCGGATTTCTGCAAGATTTTGAAAAAAAAACAAACAATTCCTTGTGGCGATGCTTATGATTATTTTCTAGTCGCTCCTTGGCAGTCTCTTCTTACTAAAAACACAACAAATTGTTTTGAAATTAGTTACGATTGCAATAACATCTGAACAAGTATTCTAATGGCGGCAAACCTAAACCATGTGCAACATGTGTGCGTGTGTTTGTGTGTGTTGTTATTATTGTTATTGTCGAATTAATGTAGATACACGAGGCTTATCAATTATCAAAAGCGCGCGCGGTGTAAAATTGCGATACACATACGCACACAAACACAACACACCCACACTATGGACATGCGAGAGAAAGAAAGTACACGCGCACCCCTTTCGCGCGCCTAAATTTAAGAAGAGAAAATCAAAACAGATGGCTAAACTAGCCCACAAACAAACACGGCCACCCGCATGCGTCTGAGTGGGATAGCTATATGTTGCCAGTGTTGCGTAGCGCTAGTTGTGCCGCTCATTTTTTCACAGCACTGTTGATTTCTTGGCTGGTCGATTTGTTTCGCCCCCCACCCCCTGACACTTCTTAAATATCTTTGCCTGCTGTCTGCACTTTTTTTAATTAATATATGTCGTTTCACCGCACGCACACCAATTTGCCAAGTATTTCAATTAATTTCGCGCGATTTAAATGCATACGATTGCACAAACGCGCCCGAGATGAGCATGCGCCGCCTAAGAAGGTGCTGCTGCCTGCTGCCTCTGCCTGTGTGTATATATTTTTTCATTTGCGCTTTCCTTTTTGCCGTAACAGAGTGAAGCACGCAATTGGACGTTGACAACTACTGTAATATTTACTTCAATTTACATTTACACAAGTTGCGCACGCTTTGTTCACTGAGCGGATGTGTGGCAACTCAACAGTTTCCACTTTATTTGTCTTTCGCTCCACATATAAATATAAATATAAATTATAAGTGGACGAATCAACCTTACCGAACGAACGACTAGAGCTGCAAAACTATCGATGATGCTATCGACAAATCGAATATTTCGTTCTGTTAAACTATCGATAAGGAAACGCATTCCCCAATATTATCGGCGATATGTATTTATTTTCCCAGTATTTAAAACAAGCACTACTATCTTTGGTCCCACCAGTATTTAGGTAATTATATTGTTCGTTATTTCGAATTAGAATTCGAATCCTTTCAGCTGAAAAGCAAACAAAAATTTATAAATAAGTAAGAGTTTAAAGTTGATTGGTTTGTGTTTTCATTTATTTAAATTACTAATAGCTAAAATTTGAGGCTATGATGTTACAATTTTAAAATAGTTGAAACTGGAAGACAATAATTGACATTGCTAAAACGGGCACAACTACAAAATTTATGACTATGGACGCAACACAATTGATTTTTCTACACAGCTAGGAACACACAAAAAAGACATGGGTACTACAAATCTAAAATTACGAATCTTGGACAATTATTGCTTCGTAGTTCTTCAATTTGTCGAGTTTAAAATTCGATTTCGGGGGATATGTATAAAAAATGCCCAAAAGCATTACCACGCCCACTTGGGCGACACCTTGTCAAAGTTCCACTCATTCGGATGTCCCTCATGATTGGCATCGTCCACACTGCTCATGTCCGACCACTTAAAGGGTCCACTGCCTCCCTTCCTTAGGGCCACAGCTCTCATGTCGTTCCTCACCGAACGCCGCTCCGTGATCAGTTCCATCTCGGCCATAGCAGCTGCATCATCAATGGTCACAGTGAGACGTTCATCGCCAATTGCTGCCGGTGCCACCTGATCCCCATTGGCGTCGCTTGAGTCCGTTGTCCGAGGCTGCGCATGCTGCAACCGGAGGAAAATGGGCCCAGCGAATGCATGGAAGTCACTCATGCCCAGGCGTGCGTTATAGGAGAAGAGCTTGAGGTCTATGTTGCCATAGGCAATCGACTCCTCCCCCAGAAGATCACCGCGGAAGCCGCGCTTGCGCAGAAACCTGTCCACCGCCTCCAGATTGGTTAGCTCCGCTTCCTCTGTAGGCGTCAGATCCTGATTGCTGTAGTTCTCACTGGCAATGCCACTGGCATTGCGGATCTTCTCGAAGTAGGGCATACCATTGGCCAACCAGGTGGTGTTGCCGGTGACCAGGAAGTCCTCGGTGACATCCTTGCTGTGCATCACTCCCGGCAGCTGTTCAGCAATCCAGACCATGTTCTTGAGCTGATCATGGCGTTCACTGATCGCAGCATTGTCCTTCTCGTTCAGCGCCACCGGAGCATCATCGTGTTTCTCATCGGCATCCAGGATATGATAGAGGTTATCCTGATCCCCCAACTTGTGCAGATCCACGCTGATCCATTGCTTGGCACCCGTGATCGGATGACGGGCCATGGCCCTAGCCCAGGTCTTACGATTCTGGGCAATCCGATTGGCGGCCATGACACGGGCCACCAGTGGCACCATCTTCTCTACGTCCACGGTCTGCCAGAGGGCCAAATTGTCGTTCTTGATGCACACTCCGCCCACAATGGACTGCACTTGCCTGCCTTTGACCACATAGAAGTCATCCGTAGAGCCAATAATGCCCGGATATCCGGTGAAGGTGATATCCGCTCCAGGCACCGTATTACTGCGCGTATCCGGCGAGAAGTGATAGTGGAACTTGTAGCGCTTCTGGATGCGCAACATGGAGGCATAGCTGCCCGCCGTGCTGTGTCCAAAGAGCAACTGCAGAGACTCCCGTTCCACAGGTTGCGGATCAGACTGCTGCTCCTGGGGCTGTTTCTGCTGCGGCTCCTGCTTCATAATTCTCGTGAGCATCGTGGCACTAGGCAGATGGAAGTTCTTACTGCCCGTCTCGGTGGTGGCATTGGGCAGCACATAGTTCTCATAGTAGATCTTTAGATCCTGTATGTCTGCCGCAGCATTCATGAGCAGGAAATCTGAGAGTGGAATTTCCTCCTCAAGATCAGAGCGTGCTCTTGTGGCTCCCCTTATGTAGCCCGTCTCCATGCCCTCCAGCTGATTGAGCACCAAGTGCAACTGGTGCCAATAATGATCATGACCGGAATTCGCTGCTGCCTGTTCCTTGAGCTGCTCATAGTTGCGAGTAAGCAACTCACGCAGCCACTCGCAGAACCTTTGAGAGCTCTCGTCACGCTCGCAAGAGGAGGAAATGGTGCTATAATAACAGAGAAGGAGATGGTGAGTAAGAAGGATTTGGATTTGCTTTGTTTCCAGCTGTGCTTACTTGGCCCACTGGTTGTAGATGTTCTTCCAGGTGAGAGAACCCTCCAAAATACCCGCCGCATAGGCCTGCACCCAATCCGGATAGCTGCGCTGTGTTTCCACCTCAATCTGTGCCCAACTGTGAAGGATAAAACAAATTTTCAAAAACTAATCCTTTAAAGGTTGCTCCCAAAACTCACCCATTCTCGTAGACCGAATCCTTGTAGCAAATTCTGGCCACACCCTTAGGTATATTGACCAGATCGTTCTGCTGCTTCCAGTTCTCGATCTGAAAGCCAACCTTCTTGCTCCAGAAAGCGGTGGCACAATAGGTGCCATCATACTCTGGTCGCTCCATGTAGCCAATGAAGAAGGCTCCGATTACGAGTAGACCGGCACCGATCAGTATGTATGTACCAATGCGCGTCTTTTGCCAGGATGCACCCACGACCTTCAGCATTTTGACGCTGTTCTTAAGTCACTGACTGTACGTTGATCAGAAGTTCAAACGCTTCACTCGCTATAATTGAGATCGGCTCTGGCGGCGTAGGAGTCTTCCAGTTTGTTGGCTGTTACGCCAGGTTGTAGGCACTGGCTTACGCTTCCGCTCCTGTTACCACTTCCGGTATCGGTTCCGCTCTCCCTTCCCCTTTCGCTGCTGCTGCTGCTGCTGTTGGTGGCCGCGCTGTCTGGCGAAACGGCCGCTTTGTTCATCGGTGGAGGTGTCTCTGCTCTTGGGCAGTAGTCCAAACGTTTTCCAATTAAAAATGTAGTTCTTTACTCCGAATTGAATGGCTAACTGTATTGGGTGTTGCTAGAGGGTGGTGCAAGTGGTGCTAGTGGTGCCAGTAGCAGCTGAGCTCTTTTGTCTGGTTTGGTTTTTTATTTACATAGGTTCAGTATAACTATATCCCTGCAAAGATCAAGAGAAAAATCGTTCAATACGCAGTCAAGCAGCAGTTGGAGAGATCTGTAACGCAAACCGACTGTTAAAGACCCTGTACTCAAGAAGATTAAAAAGTATTTGTAATAAACACAAAGTTTTCCAGCACTTGGAGTTGATTTTCTAACAAACCAATTGAACCTCCTACACTCTGAAGTACAGGTCCTAACACACACACATTTCCATGACGTCGGCCGCTTTTAAATGAAAATGGAAAAACGCTCATTATTGTTTAACGATTAAGTATAAATATTTATTTATGCAGCAGCGAATTCTTTGTGCAATAAAAATAAACAAATTGCGATTTATTCGCTAGTGTAATTTCAGTTTAATAAATTATATCACTCGCATAAAAATCGACCCAAAGAACGGCTATATAAACCTCATATTTATCTAGCTGTTAAATCTATATAATAAGTACAAGCTACTAAAATTCCTAAACACCCAAAAACACTTACTAAAGGTAAACATTTTTTAAGGCGTTTGTAAAACTAATAAATTATTTTGATGAGCCGCAAAGTGAATTTTAAGCAGCGAAATTCCAGCCAATAAAAATTAAAGAAAAAAACAGCTGTGTTGGCTTTAATAGCTATTACTAACTAAATTATCTAAAGGTGTGTTAAGTAAACGCATGTTGAGCTTTTTAGGGCATAAATGTATGTATATACTTTTTATAGCGCTAGTCCCCGCGAATATATGCTCCAGTTTCTCTGATTTCAAGGCTATTTCTTAACCATTTCACTCGGAATTATTTGAAAATATGTAACGACTGTGTGTTTTTGGCATTCTGATTGCTTGTAATTACGAATTTCAATTGGAAATTCAACTTGTACTACAAAGCGCAGCAAGAATAAACAAATTCCAAATAATGCGCATACGCCCCGTCGAACGGGGAGTAATCTTGTTGTTTATCGGATAAGTCAGACACGTGGAATAGCGCAATAATATTGAGCAAAAATTAATTCAGTTGATTTTGTTATTGTGCCGTTGTTGTTGAAAATGTATCTGTGAGATACATTTAGCTGCCTGGCAAATATTAAAGCTGCTCAATCAGTCAACAGCGTAATACAATGAAAACTAGGCTACGATAGCAAAACAATTGAACTTTCTTTACTTTTTTTCGTGTAAAATTAAATAAAGAATTTTGTAAGGAATTTTTACCTTTTGTTTCCCGGGTCCAGGAAGCTTAAATGTCGCAAGTCAACCCATTTGAAGAACTGCAAAGAATCAAATCGAATTATTAAATAAGTGTATATGTATTTTTAGCATATTTGGTGTTAATAAACTCTACAATGCAAAGTCCACAATCGAAACGTTCAACTGGCTTTTGTTTATTTTATTAGCGCTTCTAAGCTTCACCAAACAAAATATACACGATTTTCCAGACCTAAATCCAGTCCCAGTTCCAGACTTTGTTTACTCAAGCTCTGTTATGATTAAGTTGTTGCTGCGCACGCGTACGTCTTCGATTATTGTTTATGAAATTGGAGAAGAGCAATTTATTTTGTTGGGCCAATTCCCACTTGACGTCAAGTGATGACCGCGACACATCAATTGGAGCAGTTGAGCAAGATCTTGTGATCTCAGTGCAGAGACATATGATCCACAAGTAACTAACATTCGCTGGCAAATTCAAATCAGTGTGTCAAGAGTGCAAAAGTCACTGATTTATTAGCAATTTGAATTGCCCAAATTGACTTAACTGATTGCAAAAAATATGAGCAAAAAAAACCGCAAAAAATGCTGATAAAATACAAGTAGTTTTATTTCTCGAAATAACAGCTGGCAAAAAGTTTGGGGATTTTTTATACTTTTAAGAAATGCCTAGCAAAGTAAACAAATTTTTTAAAGATGCAGAAAACTTCATCGATCACTTAATAAAATCTCAAAAAATTATTATAAAATCGCTCAACGATTCCTGGAACTATTACAAGTCAATAATTTATAATGCGCATGTCGTCTAAGCCTCTTAATTTCTCAGTACTGATAATTTCTCTGACTTTTCATTAGAACTAATTAATGCTTAATTTATACAAATTAAATTCAAAAACACTTTAAGTTGTATTACTAATACGTTTAGTCAATAAACAAAGTATAAATATAAACTGTTTTTCGAACGCAAATAATTATTATTTAAAAACATATTTCATTTTCGTCAGTGAAATGCAAAAAAAAAGAAACCTCTTAAACCATCTTTTCCCCTGTCCCGAAGCAAGTTCAAGGCCAAGAGTAAAAGTCCATCAAAAACACAGAGCCATCAATCGTTTGGCTGCCAAACAAGTGAATTGTAGATTTTATCCAGAAGTTTAGAACTGTATGACGTCAATAACTAGCGGTAAAATAGAGTAAACTTCCTAAAATAGAAACCGAGAAAAGCTTCTAATTGCCATAATCCGCTGATTTGACGTCTGTTTTTGCTGCCAACTGTACCTAATTAACATTATTATCGTTATCATTGTTGTTGTTGATAAAGTGCAAACAAAGTATTTTTGTTGCCTTTGCTTAGATGTTGACAAAGTTTCTCGGTCTCTAAAATTTATGGAGCACAGTGTGCAGCAATTAAAATTGTAGTAAACTAACTATCAGCTATTGGTAGACTTCAAACACCTACTTTGACTATCTAATTTCCCGCTGTTTGCCAACTAATCAATCAACTAAGCTGCAGTCAAATATTTACTCGCGACTGTGCCCAATATGTCAACTGTATTTTATTTTATTTTATTTTAACCTAATACTATATCATTTCATGGTGATAAGATTGCACTTTCTGGTTCAACTACTGGCTTATGGTTTATGGAACAAGGGGAGTACTTTCAGTCTACAAATTCCACTGGCAGCTGTGATTTCTTTTTTAAAAATGTATATGATATCACTCGAAAGATAAACAAATCGGTAATCTACTTATATAATTTATAATTCACATTTTGTCTGACTAGCTGACTATAACCATTTGTAGTTCAATAAATTTTGTATTCTTTGTTAAACAGACAATAAATTAAATAAGTATTAAAATGAGAAATGAGTACAATGAAATTTTCAAAAAACAATTAAAATTTATGCACTTGTTCCAGTGAAAATACTAAAGTCAGGTAATAAATATATAACCATAAATTGTATAACCATAAAACCCTGTGGCTGTGTGTGCTTACAGGGTATCTAAAGCATTTCAACTCACATCAGGTGGTCTTGAAAGAGGCGGGTGTATACCAGAGATCCACGTGGATCCACTTGGCCGATAAAAATATTATAGCCATAAATGTGTACAGTTACCCCGATATAATCTACTCAGATAGGGGCTCATAAATAATTCAAGACTTTAACTTTTAACCACTTGGTAACAGACAAAAAAAAATGTAGAAAAAACTCAACCTGTCGCTGACGTGGGAACCTCAATTTATGCTGAATGGAAATCGCCAACTTGGCAAAAACAAAAATATAAAAAAAAATTCAAATTAAATAAATTTAAATGCAAATTAAATGTGCAATAATGTAAAACTCGTAAGTTAATCAATTACGACTCTAGAGCAACAGTTATACGATCAAAAACGCTGCAAAAAATGCACAAAAAAAAAGTAGAAAAATCAAAGAAAGAAAACTGCAAACTTGGCTAATGCCACGCGTCGCTGAATTTGCTGATAAGTCAAGTAAACTGAGCAAACTGTGGCCAAGAAAATGCGACGATTTCGTTATGAAAATAACTGCATACGGCTATAACACGTAATCTAAGAACTTGTATAAATGCAAATGAGTCTCATAAAACATAAATATAATCATCACTATTAGAATTATGATTGTTTAGACTGCAACTGCGTCTGTGACTGGCACTGGGACTGCAGTTCTCGAGACAGTTGATCAATGATCCCACACGTGGCTTCCGTTTGCAATCGGAAACATTTCAAGCATTTTAAGGGGAGTAATCGACTTGTAGATACTCGGTAAGCATGTAAATCATTTATATCTTGGCCTACCCATAGAAAACTCTTTGACTTCGTTTAGTTACTTATTGACTGTCTGATTTGTTCAGTCACTAAACATCGTGGGCCCTAATTGGAGAGGGGTGTAAAGCTGAAATTTGTACATAGAATACTTTTAATTGTTTAATTGTAATCTTATATAACTTTTCTGTACATTAAACACTTTTTGAGTTCATTAGCTAGCTGATTCACTCACTGATCATCGTGGGTCCTAAATGTAAAGAGGTAGTTTGCTTAAATTTGTATGCAATATTACTCAAGCGTGTAAAAAGACGCTGTGTCTATATCAAGTTTATTAAATTTGCATCACTGTTCAACGAAGGGACCAAATGGAAAGAGGGGCAAAGCTGAAAAAGTTACCCTAAAGTTTAAGAAATAAAAATTGTAACTATAATGAATTCGTGGTCACATATTTAATATTTGGTAATATCAAGCTCGCTACAATCTACAGCTAAACTAATTTGTAGCGTATTCTATTTTTCCACAGGAATTACACTAACAGACTTGTGTGTGTCGCGTGATTAACACCTTAGCGGGATTCCAGAAAAATTATATATAAGTTTATATATTTATGAATGCCATTAAGCACGCAATTTACAGCTGAACAGTCACGTTTAAAGACGCATTAAAATCATTATATAGTACTACAGTCAGCTGATGTTAATTGTTTAAGAAATATTCATCAGCATTTAATCTGATTTACAATGACGAGTTTTTCAATGAAACAGATCGACTGACACATAGACTGCACATGATTAACCAAGTGAAAACAGTTGCAATCACACTGAGAAACCGTTATATAAGCAATTGTATTGTTAACTAATTTACAATAAAATTTCACACTCTTTTATTGTGCACATTTCCGCTTAAAACTTGCAAATAATAATTATATATCGAGTGCACAAAACAATGGCAAGTAAAATATAGAAATTTTGTTTTATTTAATTTGTTTTGTTTAAATTGAACTTTTGTTAGCTGTGCACTGATCAGCTGTTTTCCTCACTTTTCTCTTTGTGTTGCTTTTCAATGAAAATGTCAATGCCAATTTGTTGATTTCTTAGACTACTTTGGCTTGTGATGTCAAGTGCTTCGATCACATCGAATTTACCTCGTTTTTTAGTTACACTTAGCTGTTGTGGTGTCCGATATGTGGTCGCTTCCAAAATGTTTTAAATATAAATTATTTTTATAACTATAGCTATTTTATGTAAGTCCAAAAAGTATTAATTGTTTTATAATTTAAACAGATTAAAGCGGAAAACTCTGCACACAAATTTTACGCGACCGCCAAGTATTTAAGTATCTTAGAGATAAAGAATCCCTTTGACGAAAAATGTATCTTTGAACGATCAACGAAGCGAACACCGAACCGATCGCCTTGACGCTTCCACCAAAACTGCCAGCGTTGGCGTCGGCAAAAACGAGCGAGCGGAAAATTCGACAGCGCAAAAAAAAAGCAAAAGAAAATGCAAAAAAAAAAAAATTAACTTAAATTTGCGTTTGTTGAAAGACGTATGAAATTTTTTGAGAGCATGGCCAGATCAAGAGTTCTATTGAACTTGGCCGACAATTTGGCCCTCACAGCAGTAGCGTAGTATCTGCCTGTCTGTCAAACGGTTTCACTGTTTATACCCAAAAAAACACGTGGCAGGTGTAAGAACTTAAACAGCTTAAGTGCTCAAGAAATGAAGAATTGAACGCTTGATAGATAGGTCAAAAAAAGAACTGTATTTATGGCCAACTGTGCAATTGTGAGCCATTTCGAGGCTAAGAGCCACAAGTGTCAAGCGAGCAGTTGCTGCCTCAGCATACCCTGTACTATGGGGTGTGCTGTTGCGCTAAAATGCAGCAAAGTTCAAGAGCTTTTTAAAGCTGCTTAACAGATTTTTATCTCAAGCAAATACTTTTTATTAAATCATTATGTAAGGCTTTTTTTGGAAAGTATTTCAGGGTCACAGCCCAGTTAATATTTGTAAGCGTATACCTAAAATTGGCCAATGAACCGCAGATAACAGTGCAGTTGAAGTTTCATAAAAAGGTTAAGAAAATTTTAAGTAATCTCTAAACCGGTTTCAAGACTTTATAGTAGATTTTTTCAACTGTACATCTGATTGCACATTATGCACATTTAGAGTCATTTCCATGTAAATCTGCTGTCAATTGAACGCTTTTCCGCATAGCTGGAAATGCAATGCAAATGGAAATTGGCAGTCAATTTATTAAAGCGCAGTGCGCAGTTGAGAGAAAATGATTTTCCCATGAAAATAAATATACAAATAAACTACTTTCTAAAGGGCAGACTGCAGTGTCTTCTCTTTTTTCTTTATAAACAATTATGGGTCAATCGTGTTTCGGTTTAATTGACATGGAATTTCCTGACGTCTTCAATTAAGTACGAAAGTAATTAAAACAAGGCGAATGGGAATTTGTTGTACAAGTCTCGCACATTTACATAACTCTAAATGAAATGAGTGCAACAAAGTCATAGAGATGCGAGACTTGAGTTAATTGATTGATTGACAATTGTCGCTCAATATCAAAGTCTTAACGATCAAGTGAGCGGCATAAAGTTCTCAAGTTTCCACTCTTTTTTCTTCCACTCTTTCGATCTGTTTTTCTGTCTTACGCAGAAGGACAAGAACCTCAAGGATTTTGACCTCATTTATCTGCGTATCTTTGAGATACAATAGCTGCTACTGCTACTGCTTCTGTCTGCTTTCTGCCTGCCTTCCTGTCTGCTGCGAGCCGCTTGGCAACTTCTTGGAATACCGACCTGTGATAGAAGACTCCTATACTATTCTTCTGCTTCTTCTTTTATAGTTTTTTCTTCTTTTCTTTTTCTCTTCTTTTTTATTTGTTTGCCTGCGTCACAGTCGTAACAATAGCTCAGAAAACGTGGAGTATCTCAAGACACACAAAAATGCCCGACTCTTTTCTTGATCGTTCTGTTGCCAGGCAGCGAATTAGGATTGAAATTTAAAACGCTTTTTGGCTGTTGGATATTTGTGTTGATTTTGTAGGTCATTAGCTTTTACTTTTGCTCGGCACTTAGGGGCATATAATTAGAGTAGGGCTTTGAGTTTTGAACACTCTAAGTTTAGCAGCTAAATATGTATTCCAGGAATTGTGAAGAATTTGTAATGCGGGTTAAGCACGAGTTTAAAAATAAAAATTGTAAACTGATTAGAAACTGTTAATTGTGTTCTCCACTTATTTTATGAATTTCAAGCTTCATTTTCAATTGGAAGAGGTACTCCTTATCTGAACAATATTTCCTTCTTTTTACCCAAATTTTAAGCCGCTCATGATGATTTTGTTAGTGCCCTTTTCCCAGTAGAATGTGAACAGTTCCAGCGCTGAATTTAAACTAAACCACATCCACTTTTATTCTGGTTTGTGGCATCCACACTCATGGCTCACTGTAGCTGCAAAATCTTATCAGTTAAGCGCTCAGAGATAAGAAGAAAATTCGCAGAAAACAACCACAACGAATATAAATTTATATATAATATATATATATAGATACTAGATATGCGTAAATACTTCATTTATTTTTGGATGAATTCTTAACGTAGCCAGCAACGACATCACATGTCGGCAATTTTACATATTTGCCCAAGATAAGAAATGAATTCACATCTGGACAGAAGATCCTAAGAGTGTGGGTGTTAGTGGGGGTGTAGGGGGTGCGTGGGTGTGTTTGCCTGGTCCGTGACGGATATCAACGCGTCTTTAAACTCATGTGACCCCAATCACTTGTCCCAACTTGTTGGCACTCCAAAAACGCGACACTCATAAGCCAAATAAACGCCTGAAGGTCTATCGATCGATCTGGCAAATGGCAAGTGGGGTATACCTCGACTATCAGATTTCCAGCCGACATTGAACAACAGTTTGATGACTTAATACTTAAGCTACTTTAGCTTTTTGGCTTATCAGTTTATTAATTATTTTATTATCATTGAATGTGGCCAAACCAATCTATGACTTTCTCAAAGCAAACTGTACCCAATGGAATTATCTAGAATTCTGTGCAGCAACAGGTTTGAGCTCTGGAGTATTTGGTTTTGGGAACAACCCCTAAAAAAAGACAATTCATCTGTTGTTTTCACTGATCCGCGTCCATCTGCAATCTGAGCATTTGCCGACGGAATTTGCAACACAAAAAAAAATGCTGTATTTATATACATATAAAAAAAAAAATATATATTTCTTGACCTGATTTTCGCGCTCTTTCACTCTCAGTGAAAGGAGAAAGAGAGAGAGACGAAGAGAGTGAGAGCTGGTGGGAAAAACTGCAGATAACAAAAACTGTTGGTCATTTAGCGATGATTTTTTCCACTGTCAATAATTGTTGACACTGTCTGTCGATCAGTCTATATAGTATATACACCCATTATCGTAGCTTTATAGAAAACAAAAAAATCATCGACTACTCACCGGAAAATTTTGTATTGTATGTGACTCACTCAAAGTCGAGAGAAATTGGTTTAGCTTTTTTTTTTGGGTTTTTACAAAACTGTGTAGTATTTGGCTAGTTTGAGGCACTTTTAACTTATTTTTGTTGCTTTTTTGGCACTAGTTTAACACGAAACTGTTATATAGTCACACAACGGGCTCGTGTTAATTATCCATGAAGGGCTACATTGGAACCACTAGGGAAATTTGAGTTTTTCTTTTTGGCTTTCGAGCTGCTTATGATTTTTTATTTTATTTGGTTTTGAAAAACCGTGAAACACGTGAAAAATCTTGAAATTGTTGCTAAGTCAAAATATCAGAAGGCAACAAACTAATTATAAGTATACGTATGTTCTGAGCACTTGGTGGGTGCGTGTGTATTTGTTGAGCACGAGAACGTGGCGTTCTTTTCACTATTTTCTTGAATTTAATTTATATTTGTATTTAATTTACACCGTCTGTTACTTTCTGTTGTATTATTTTTAGCTAAGGCAATTGCACATTGATGTGAAATTGAAATTGAAAGACAACTTTACGAACGTAAAAAAAACACTCACAATATTTCGATTTCGCTTTTTTTCTTTTTTTATTACAAATGCATGCGACTTTGAGACAGAGACGTTTTACGATCAGCGTCAACGATTTTGAACTGAGCAGCGCGCACGATCGGCCAACATAAAACCAACCAGATCCAGAGCGAAACTCACTCGCCACCACCAAGTTGAGCCAGACAGAACGGAGAGCACACAATTTCCACTCAATAACACTGCACGACAAAACTGACGAACTGGTCAGTAAGTTTTTATTTAATTAACAAGCAAATGAACAGTTGAGGTAGCATTTAAAATTTTGCACTTAATAAATAAAGGACTTCCTAATGAATCTAATCTACTTAATTAAATCAATTTAAAAAATATAAATTCTGCATTTAATAAATACACATACACATTTCTATTTAACCTCAATTATGTTGCGCTTTGTACGCCGCTTCCTCATTTGCGCTCTCTCTTTCTACTGCTCTCTCAAACTCCGCTCACTTTGGCGCCCGCTGAGTGCTGTTTTAAACTCAAACGAAATGACACACCCCCTGCCGCCTAGAAAATACGATTTGTTGCTCGATCCTTCTCTTAGTAACAATGCCGGTTTGACGCTCTCAGTTTCACAGTTTTAACTCGCGTATGAATTGTACTGTTATTTATGACGTCAGCAAATAAACTGATAACAAACTTCACTTGCGTAGAACCAATTGAGTGCAAATTCCCAGTCAATTTGTAATACGCCCCTTGATTTGCCGACAAGTAAGCCCAAAAATCCCCCCAATCACCGAGACCAATAAACAACGTGTTGCGAGCGATAAGAGCGATTAGAGGCAGTGAGAGGGAGAGAGCGTTAATTAGTACAGTTTATCAGTTTTACTACAGGTGGAAGTGCGACTGTTCAACTGCATTGCGAAATGCGCCTAACATCCGTTATTAGCCAAGTCAAGCTAAATTTATCATTTGTTTTGCTAGATTAGATGTACATAGATGTGAATCATAGCGTAGAATTTTAGCATAGCTTATATAAAAAGCCAAAGCAAAAAAAGCTAGGTAACAAACTTCCGTTGTAAATTCTTTAAAAAAACAGCAGTAGTTTATCAACATTGTTGAAATTGTTAGCAAATTAAACACATTGCCACTTTACTTGTATTTGTATTTTGACAAGCACTGTTCAACTGGTTCCATAGTGTAGCGGTTATCACGTCTGCTTTACACGCAGAAGGTCTCCGGTTCGATCCCGGATGGAACCATGTGGATTACTTTTTACTTTTTTTTAAATATTTAACACTACTAAAACTATATTAATTTAAAAGAACATTGCCCAACATTTTTATTAAAAGTTAAAAAATTAAAAAAATATATATTCACCATGGTTCCATCCGGGATCGAACCGGAGACCTTCTGCGTGTAAAGCAGACGTGATAACCGCTACACTATGGAACCACCTGGCGTTGTTCGAGCCAAAATACAGTTTTGTTACGCAAAGGGAATAAAGAACAATTTACAGCCTACTTTCCAGTACACATTTCCCACCCTTCAAAGAAAACAAATTTGTTGCTAAAATATGTTGAGTATTTATATGATATTAAAAGCGAAAAGCACATTTAATCACATACTTTAAGCGATTGCATCTAATAGTAAAATTGTTATGCTTACGCTAAGATACAATAAATTAGAATTATAATTAAAAATTAAACTAAAGATATTGCACCATTGTTGTTGTTCAACCTAAAAGTATTTCTCCATAACTATTGCAGACACCTATTAATAAATAAAACAAATTAACAAAAAATTAAGTCAATTTCGCTGAGCAAATAAATTTCAAAAAATAGAAAAGCAAAAGTAAAAACAGGAAAAACCAAAACTGGGCGCGAAGTCCAAAGATCAAGGACCGAATAAAAGATACTGTAACTGGTTGAGGTTCTAATTCTGGTTGTGGTTGTTGTTCTCGTGCTGGTTCTGGTTCCGACTCCAGGACTACAGACGGACAGCTTCAATATCGTCGTGCCGTTGTGGGCCGCGGTACGCCCGAGGTGCGTGGGCGTGCGGACTTGTTCCGGATGGGATTGGCGACTCCCTCCGTGTTGTAGCTGAGATACACGTGCGAAAGATCCATAAAGTCTGGTTCCTGGTCATTGGTGTTGTTCTCGATGTGCTTGCGCATGTTGTTGCCCGTGTAAGCGACACACTTGAGCTGCCACTCGCCGATGTCTTCGTTCCAGTTGGTATACTGGTTGATCATCGATTGGTACTCCTTGGGGATGTAGGAATTGAGCACCAGCTCGCATAGGGCCAACTCCCGGGACAGACTGCGTATATTCTCGTATATGCCCTCCTTCTCCCGCTGATGTTCCTGCTGCTGATCCGCCAGTTCGGACTTGACGCCCATCAGCATTTGCATGACACGATGGATCTTCTTGGTGATTCCCGTGCTCGCATCCTGCAGCGTGGAGTAACGCTCCTCGATGTCAATGCGTTCGGTTTCCTTTTGCTGCAGCGTCTGCCGTAGCGCCTCCTCGGTCTTCTCGCGCTCCTCCAGCTCGGCAATCGACTGCTCCAACAGTTGCTCCTGTGTATGCGCTTTCTCCAGCAAATTCTCCCCGCCTACAAGGATCTTGCCTTCCAGCGAGACAAGCTTAGTGCGCAACTGCTCCTGCTCCGACTTGGCATGCTCAATCTCTCGCAGATGCTCGCTCTTACGCATAGCAAGCTCCTCCTTCTCCTCGTCAGTTTTCTCGCGCTTCTTTTTCGGTTTCTTGCCGTTTGGACTGGTTGACACTGGAGTTGTTGCCTCTATCTCTATATCCAGTGGTTCCTCGAGATCATCATCACAAGTGTCTTCGTCTTCATCATCCTCATCTGCTTCTCCCTCAGCGCCAGCCTGCTGCTCCTCCTCAAAGCTACCCTCCTCGAGTTGCTTGCGAAGGCGTGCAATCTCCTCCTGGAAGTGGCGCAGCAGTGCATCCTTGGGCTCCTCATTGATGTGCATGCGATTCTGTATGTTCTTGGCACGACTCGCATAGCGTAGCGTCGATATCGTCTCCATGCAATTGCAATCCGCCGGACTAATGGTGGCACACATGACCGTCTTGGAGTTGCCGCCCAGCGAATCCTGCAGCAGTCGTGTCAGCTTCGAGTTGCGATACGGAATGTGTGTGCTCTTGCCATCAACCAAGGCACTGATCACATTTCCCAGCACCGACAGCGACAGATTGATCTTGGTAGCCTCCTTCAGGCGCTGACCACTCGCCTGTGTCTTGGACTGTCGCTCGGAGCCAGCCAAATCCACCAGCTGTAGCTTTCCCATGCGCACGTGCTGCACTCCACCCTCCTCCAGTTCACTGCTCTCCACCGTAATGGAAAAGATGGCATGAGATCGCGAGGATTCCTCGTTCATCTTGGTGGCACCCACAGCACGATTCTTGTTGCCCACTCTCATAATATTCTCGAGATCATCGGCATTGTGCACCACATAACCGCTAAGATCCTTGACAAAGACACCAATATCTGGACGTTCTTTGACCTCCAGACTCTTGTTCACATCCTTGCCGAGCAGATCTCGAACCTCTTCGTTGTAGATCTCCATGTAGCTGACACGCACCAGAAACTTTTGATTCTCCCGCGCCTTGGCAATGTGTCCAAAGATGTGGGCAAAGGCATTGGGAATAATACCCTTAGTCTGTGGCGAATCCGCATTGCCAGACATGGTGTATGTCTTGCCGGTGCCCGTCTGGCCATAGGCCAGTATAGTGCCATTATAGCCCTCCAGCACCTTGTCCACAATGGGGCGTGCCGTGTCCACATACAGGTCCAGCTGATTGGAGCCTCCGTCGAAGACATTATCGAAATAATACGTTTTGGGCGGTTCATTAGCGGTGGCATTTGGTTTCACAACTGTAATGGCACGATTGATTTTATCCACCTGAATGGCGCTCAGGGCTCCCGTGGACACTCATTCTTGTCCATTGGACGGGAACGCACAACAACACGAACATTTTCGATTTCGTCATCGAGTTGATGCGTTTGTTCCTGCGGCATTCTTGGAACTCTTTATTGCTGGTTTTCAACAAATGCAAACTAAATCCGCAATGTGCACTCAATGATGTTCAGTCGTAATCGCTTTTATTTGCATTTGTTTATGCACCCGTTGCTATGATTTGTCTATCAATAGTTATTGCAAATTTCCGACAGTGTGACCCTCCGAAGTTTTGGAGTAAAATCAGTTAACTGCGGGGGCGTACACAGCTGTTATAAGTTTGCAGCGCGGAGCAAGACATGCTAGCAGAGGAGCACACTGTGCTATGTTAAGTGTGAGGAGCAGCCACTGTAATTGGAGGAGGGGCTTATGTTTGAAGCGTAGGTGTACGTGCGGAGCATTAGTGAGCAGCAACTAATGTTAACAGAAGTGCGAATTCTGTTAAGTCTCTGTTAACTGTGAGGAGCAGCTTATGTTAGCTGCGTGGGCGTAAGTGTGGAGCAAAAACTGTTAAGCGAGGAGCATTTATTGTTAAATATAGCGATTACCATCAATAGCGAGTAAACATCGGCCAGCGAGAGAGCGAACGACCCAGAGCCAGTGGAATAGCCAGATTCGCGCTGCCCTTTAAGTTTCCTTACACGACAAGACGCAGAAAATTTGACTCCGGCCAGCATGGCAGCGACATTGCGAAGATTCAATGGCTTGAGATTGCTAAAATCTACGCCAGCACTGAATCTGCAACAGGTAATAACCGTCGCCCTAACTATCAGTGAAAATTTTCATAGTCCCCCAAAACAAGAGTCCAACTCCAACCGTATACAATCATTTAAACATTCAATTTGCCCATTATATCCATGTTTTAAAGTGAAATCGCACACTAAGCCTCAAAAGGTGCGCATAATCTGTGATGATTAATTGGTATAAACCCCAGTGCAACGGCAGATTACACCCCGACCCAAAAATTATGTAACTCCACGCAAAATATGTATGTGCAATTTTCGCTGAGATGTTAAAACTTAATGATTTCTTTTTTATTTGCAGGCCAAGAACCTGTCCTCGGCTTCAAGCTGGGCAAATAACAACAAAAAGGTAAGTACTAGTCACCAAACGAAGACCAAGCATTTCATAATAGCCAAGCGGACCTAACCTCAAAACGCGTTTACTTTTCTCTTCCATCCCTCGACGTCGACGCTTGTGTGCGTGTCGTGAACAGCTGATCGGTGCTGTTGGTGCTATTACCGGCGGCGTTGGTGCATTGCTGTTTGCCCTGGAACAATCCGTGGAGGCCTCCGGTTCTGAGGTGCACTCACCTGCCCAGCCCTGGAGCCACAAGGGTGTGTTGTCCTCGCTGGATCACCAGAGGTAATCAACCCGAATAACTCCTAGTGTTGATTTGCAATTATTAAATGTAAAATGCTTGCAGCGTGCGTCGCGGCTATGAGGTTTACAAGCAGGTGTGCTCCGCCTGCCATTCGATGCAATACATTGCCTACCGTAATCTGGTTGGCGTCAGCCATACCGAAGCGGAAGCCAAGGCCGAGGCCGAGCAGATCATGGTAAGACCAGAGTCTCAAAGTTCATTCAATGCGATCTTGACTAACACTCAATTTCTGTCACTGTTTAGGTGAAAGATGGTCCGGATGATACCGGTAACTACTTTGAACGTCCCGGCAAGCTGTCGGACTACTTCCCATCGCCGTATCCCAACGAGGAGGCGGCACGCGCTGCCAACAATGGTGCTTATCCACCAGATTTGAGCTACATTGTGGCCGCTCGCAAGGGTGGTGAGGATTACATCTTCTCACTTTTGACTGGCTACCATGATGCGCCCGCTGGTGTGATCCTACGTGAGGGTCAGTACTTCAACCCGTACTTCCCTGGCGGTGCCATTTCCATGGCCCAGGTCTTGTACAACGAGGTAAGAGAGACTACAACAATTATACCATTTGAGAAAAACTAATAACAATAATTTTGATCAGGTCATTGAGTATGAGGATGGCACACCACCAACACAAAGTCAATTGGCCAAGGATGTGGCCACGTTCCTCAAGTGGACATCAGAGCCGGAGCACGATGATCGCAAGCAGATGTTGCTTAAAGTTTTTGGCATTCTAACCTTCCTGACTGCCATCTCGTATTACATTAAGCGACACAAGTGGTCGTCCCTCAAGTCGCGAAAGATTGTCTTTGTGCCCAAGAAGTAGATATGTTTCTATTTGATTTGATTTGACGTGAAGAATTGCAGGCTTTACCGACTAAATAAAACAAAAATAAATCAATTTTAAGCATAAAACACTCAAAATATCGATCGCAAATTCAATTAGAAATTCAATAACAACAAAAACAACACCAACAGCTACCGCCAAGAAAAGCTAAAGGAAAACCAAACGTGTATTCAAATAATTAAACCAAATCAGCGCACGAGCAGTAGATAAATGGATGAATTAAAGCAGAAAACCGGGGAGTAATACTAACAAAAGTCAAGCAAAGAGCCTAGACAAATAAAGGATGGAGATTGTTACATAGCAATATGTATAAAAATCTATAATTCAAATTATGTATTTAAATAAACAATGGAAAACAAAAACCCGAAAACAATACTATCATTTTTGTGCTGAAAAGGGGACTGGAAAAGTTAAAAATACAGGATCGATTTTTATGATCGATCGATCGATTTATCAATAATTTCAGAATATAACTATATGGTCTATCAGTCGAAATGGGTTTAAAATTGTAGTTTTTTGTTAGTGTCATAAAATTGAAATGAATTCAAACCGATTCCGACTGATGCGCACTCATTACGCGTTTTGGCTTTTCATTTTATTGGATTATTAATTGTTTTATTTAGAAGCTTAAATTAAAATATTATTTTAATCATTTTTTCATCGTTCTGCCCGTTCGACTTCATCAGTTTAGTGTGTGTGTGTGTGTGAGAGTTTTGTATAATTGTTTTTGTATATATTTGTTTCCGCAAATCGTTAAAGTTTATAAATTGTATCTCACGTCCCAATAGAAGAAGGAAAAATAATTAAATTGTTACAATTGCCTCGGTTCATTATTATTTTTTGTTTAGTTTTTTTTTTTTTTTGTTTGTTTTACTACAAAAAATGTTCTTAAATTTGTATATATATATATAATTAATAAATTTTTTTTAGTTATGCAAAACAATAATTTCTTTTCTTCTACGGTTCGCGGATTTTTGTTGTTTTTTTAATTTACGGATTTTCATCGTATTTTCATAATCTGCGTGAGTAAAAATTATAAATGTAACATTTTGCATGTTTTTTTTTTGTTTCATTTCAGTTTAGTTATTATGTTTTATTTCTTGGTTAAGAAAGTGGTAACTAAACTTGATGATATTTCGTACGACGCTCGATGACGGAAGGGACGATGACCATTTTCATTATTTTCTTAGTGACGCTGCTCTGGCTCTTCTTCTTTTCTTCGTGTTCGTTTTTCAGTTGTTGTTGTTGCTGCTACGGTTGCTGTTACACTTATAGTATATTTTGCTTTAGTTGAAGTTTGCTGCCAACGCGCACACACACACATTCAACAAGAACAACAACAATGCAGCTCCTTCTAATCCACAATCTTTCTTTCATTTGTTTCAACTACTCACTACCTTCTACTCCCGCTCTCTCTTTCTCTCTCTCAGACTTTACTACACACAACAACACAACTGGAGGACTGAGGCGACTTACCGTTATGAGCACGCTCTCATTCATAAAGCTCTCTCTCACACTCAGCTGAGTGCAGGTGCTACTGTTGTTTTTGTTGTTGTTATTACAGTTGTGTGTAGTATTGTTATTGCTGCTGCTGTTGTTGTTGCTTTGCTTGTAGTTGTTGCTTTTGTTGTAGTTGTAGTTGTTGTTGCTGCTGCTGCTGTTGTCGTTGCCAACTAAAAACAGCTACCTTCTGGCGGTTGTGCCAATTTCAAATTCTCTTTCATGGTCATAATCCTACGTATTTCCTGAAGCATCGTTTTAATGGTATATTCGCGACTCCACCTGGCCAACATGGGCACTGATCTATGATCAACCTGTTAAGACC
This sequence comes from Drosophila nigrodunni, assembly GCA_020829145.1. Taxonomy (NCBI): domain Eukaryota; kingdom Metazoa; phylum Arthropoda; class Insecta; order Diptera; family Drosophilidae; genus Drosophila; species Drosophila nigrodunni. The sequence goes on along the minus strand of JACVCZ010000007.1, from coordinate 6,921,963 downwards.
CAACAAAAAATTAAATAATTAACATTCGGAATTATAAATCAAGGTTAAATTCAGTTTACTTACCACGCCATTATTCTGATTTATGCAATTAATATTAACTTTAGTTAAAAATCTGAGCGTAGGTGGCTCATCCGGATAACGTTCGCCGCATTCAATCTTTAAAGAATACATTCGATTCTCGAATGGTGTCTAGAAAAAAATACAATTGGTAATTTAAAATTAGTGGTCGGTTTGTAAAATTCAAAGCTTTAACTGTATCTACTGTGGCCCGTTCCAGAGTTCTGGCAATAATTATTGCCGGGCCAGAAGCTCACACTCGACGCGTTTTTATAGCTGCTTCACATCTGGGTGACTCAGCATTGCAGCTAGAAACCATGGTAAATGCACATGATTCATGCCACACACAAGTAGAGGGCGCAACACATTCCACCACAGCACTCACTATGTGTGTGTCTGCGTCTCCGTGTGTGTATCAGCATTTGTTAATCTACATATATTTGAATATTAAATCATTTCTGGAATCATCCTTGACCCGTAAAAATATTTGCAACAATTACGATCCATCAATTCATGAATTTCCCTCTAAAAACTGGAGCTTATCTTTACACTTGTTATCATCTTGAAATGTGTTGTCATCGCACATTATAAAATTTAATCAAACTTATTAATTATTTGCAGAAACTCTAGTTCTATAAACATTCTGTAGTTTACTAACTTTTGCTTATGCCGACTGTTTATTTTGACGGTTTACAAAAAAGAAACGAAAGAATTTGTTCGTTGTGTAAGTTCATTGAGCATTTCAAAGTGTTTAATAAATTCTGTTTACTGGCCAAGTAAACAAACACGTTGGCGCAATGTCTGTTATTAAACTTAATCCTCAATTCTGCATAACTCTGTAGTTGGTTTTTACGCAATCGAATAGATACAATATCTATAATCCAAACTGATAACGTTGGCTCGTTTGATATGACGTAGTTGACAGAATGTTAGAGGGGGAGATAAGGAGGGGTATACTTACTCTAGGGGGACCAATGATCATGCCAATCCAATAGGTTAGCGTCATATCATCATCATTTTCCAGACCCCACGAAATGGTTCCATCGCCGACACCCTTCTGGCCCTGATCCAGCTCCTCCAGTAAGCGGAAATTTCGTGGCACCACTGAAAATAAAAATCAAGGCAGAAGGCAACTGTATAAATTTCCATTTAACAAGGCTCCAAAAGCCGCTAAAAGGGTATAATTAAGACATAAAGCGTGTTTGTCGCAGGGTCATGTGTTTTCTTCGTATCACTAGACTTTTGCCTCTTCCTCTTCACCTTCTTCGTCTTCTTTTACCTCTTACTGTTGTTGTTGTTATTATTGGCTGTACGTCTTGCGTTGTTTTTCTTCGTTCGTGTGGCTTTGCACGCATTTTCGTAAGTTCCAAAGTGGCAAAAAAAAATTATAATTATATGAACACCCGGCGAAGGGTGTGGTGTTGGTTTGGTTAGTTTTATTGGTTGCCTGGTTAGTTCGAGCGGTCCGATCCCCCACAACCCCCTAAATGCACACTAACTTGCACACACTCTCACACTCACGAGGCATATTTTTTTAGCAAACGCATTTTTGCTGCGGCGGCGACTGGAGATATGCGCAAAAATGAATTTGCTAAAAACAACGACCAACTAATTTAATTAGAAATTAAAGAAGCAGTTTAACCAGCAGCAGAAAAAATGAAGAAAAACACACAATTGAAAAGGGACACAGTCCATGGCAGGGGAGAGGTTGTGTGTGTGTGTGTGTGTGTAAGTGGGGGGTGCGAGCGCCTTTGAAACTGTCAAGTCACGAAGAAAATTACTGCATATATAGTGGAAATTGCAATTGCAGTAGCACTGATCAGACTATGGTTGCTGGCTGCTTGTTTTCCCAATACGAATTAATATGCTCGCGTTTTATCGACAGTTTTTTTTGCTTTGCCATTTGCTTTCTTTTCCATTTTCACACCGAACAGCGGGGCAGTGGCAGCACTGCGGCCCGTCATCGTTCAATAAAAATCAGATTTGCGCACACGTTTTATGCCGCACATTCGCACTTTCTGATAGCCAAAATTGGTCAACACTTTCGCTGTGCTCGCGGGCACGTGCTTTTCAATCAAATTCATTGCCAAATTGTTAATTTTACAAATTAAATTCTTACCAACGCCGGTACTAGATGTATGCGCCATTGTGGTTTATCCTAGAGTGTGTGTGTTTTGGCTTATTTTAGTACATTCTTGTCGCACACAGTTCGGAATGGTAATTTTTAGTATATTTGATTGTAAGAGAGTTGCCAAACCTTTTCCCGGCAGGTGACACACTCCCAGTTATCGATATGCACATATATCGATACGTTATCAACAGCCTAGACTATTGGACCATTTTGCAATAGAGCTGGGAAACCATCGATAGTGCCGTCCATCGATGTTTTCGACATCGATGGTTAAAACCATCGATAATATCGATGGTTCCATCGAAAATTTGTGCCTTTAAAATTTTTTTTTTTTTTTTTATTGTAAAAAGGCCTATTTTTATTTTAGAAATACATAATAAAAATTTCATCTATTTTCATACTTTCCTGTGTACCTATTTTAAAGAATAAAAACAAATTTTCTAGTTTTTAAACAAATTTATTGTTTAGCTGAATTGTATTCAAAATAACTTAAAAATTTAATGTATTCCAGATTCATTTCATTCGTAAGTAATGTAAAAATTAATTATCTAATTAAACAACAACATAAAGGTCTTAAAATTACACTTATATCTAACAGAGATCCAGTTTCTGTTTCTTTGTAGTTCATTATACATTATACTATTAAAGGGAAAACAAAAAATATAACAAAATAATAATACTGAAAATAAAGACAAAATTTAACTGAGTTCTTAATACTATAAGTCTTAAAGTTTCAAAAAGATCAATTTTCATCATCATCTTCATTACAAAGCCACTCGTTTTTGTTGAGGAAAATTAATTGATCAACAGTATTTGATTTTAAAGACGCCCTGCGGTCTGAAATGATTTCGCCTGCCTTGCTAAATATCCGTTCGCTTTCTACCGAACTGGCTGGAATGGCTAAATATTTACGAGCACAACAACCGAGTTGATTTAATTGGTTTTCATTTATCTGAAATAAAGCGAATTATTAAAACGGTTAATGAAAAAGTATTGTAAATTACCTTCCAAAATTGTAGCGGATCGATATCGGGAGACGAATTCCGTTGCTCCAGGTACTGCCTCATGACAATGATCGCATCCGCTCTTCGATTTGATCGTTTTTCACATGTTTTTTGATCCATAAATGTAAATAAGAATGATGAATGTTTTTCTTTTGGTAGTTCCTCTTCAATTTCTGGATTTGTCGTGTTTTTTAATGTGACTAGTTCATCCTCTAGTAATTGTGCTGCCTGCTGCGCATTAACTGCATTTTGGAAGCCCTCTTTTTTAAATCGAGAGTCCAAAAGTGTGGATAGTCTTGGGACTGTTCTGTTTTCGTACTGATATAGCCTTTTTTTCACTCCGTTTATTAAAAACACACATGCATCACTCCCGACGTTCGTCTTCATATTTGGCAAAAGTTTTTCCAAAGATTTGGTCAATGCCAATACTGCCGGTATGATCAATGACGCTGTTACAGTTTTTGATGCTGATGTGTGTTTTGTTGCCATTTCAAACGGTTCCAACACAGAGCATAAATCGTGAATAATACGATATTGGTCCTCAGACAAGGGAGTTGGCGCATTTTGCGATTTTAAAAGAGTCGCAATTAGCGGCTCCCTTGTCTGCAAGACCCGTTGCAGCATGTAAAATGCACTATTCCACCTTGTCGGCACTTCTTGCAACAAACTTAGTGGACTGTCCGTGTTTTGAGCACTCTTAAATTTGGCGTTGGCAACAGAACTGCTTTTAAAAAACATTACAATTCGCTTCACACTGCTTACAATTTCCTTTATATTTCTTTCAGCCATTAAATCCTGCACAACCAGGTTCAGTGTATGTGAAAAGCAAGGCAAGTGTTTTTTTTGTAAAATGGCACAAGCTCGTATCATGCTAGCTGCATTGTCTGTCACAACTGTTGTTATCTTGTGAAATATGCCCCACTCATCGCAGATCTCACGCAGTGTGTTCGCAATATTTTCACTGTTGTGATTGGTTTGGCTTGCAAGAGGTCTTGTGGACAAAGCGGCTGATTTTAAAATGTAATTTTCGACAAAGTGGCAAGTGACGGTAATAAAGCTAATATTAGCTCGGGATGTCCAAATATCAGTTGTTATGGAGCAATATTTAACATTATTCAGAACTTCTCTAAGCTTTACCAACGAACTCTGGTACATATTTTTTAACAGAACGTCCTTTAGGTGTCTCCGACTGGGCAAAATATATTTTGGATCCAAGGTGCGAAGAAATTTTCTGAACCCAATGTTTTCTACAACACTGAACGGCTGCAAATCAAGCGCAATCATTTTGGCCAGTGCCTTATCAAGGCATGCTTTTTTTGCCGAGTTTGGCCCGTATGCTTCGCTTCTGGTCAGAAATTGGTCCAATTTTGGAGCATTTGTTTGGACACAACCACTTTGTGTTGATGGATGTGCCCGCCTTAAATGTTCCATCATATTTGTGGTGTTTCCACTCGTGCGGTACTCCTTTCCGCAATGTCGGCATTTGGCACACAAGTTCTTTAACTTAGTGAAATGCGACCAAACTTCCGACGTACCTTTTTTTCGTTTTGGACTTGGTTCATTTGTCACACTTGAAGTAGAGGCATTGCAGGTTTTATCTTAAATGTGATAAATGCATTCAGTTTAGTTTATTGCAATATTTTATTAAACGTTATGTACCCTCCGTTGGATATGAAATACTTACTTGTTGAAACGACAAATCTGTCCATATTTGAAGAGGAACTACCAATTTCTTCCAAGTTTATTTTGCTCTTGTCACTTATTCACTAAAAGATCAAATCAAAAAACCAAACGTTCAAAAAAATATTAATAAATTTATTTACAAGAACATTTTAGCACTTACACGTGTTCGTTTTGGCACTCACATTAAAACGGCGATATATCGACATCGAACAATTTCCATCGATATATCGCAAAATTAAAATTCCATCGATACTATCGATGGTCCCATCGATGTTTTCCCAGCTCTATTTTGCAACGCGTCAGCTTTTTGAAACGAATTTATAATTTGTGTAATTGCAATTAATTAATTTTAATTAACGAAACACCAAGTTACATGTTGCGTATGAGTGTGCACTAGATAAGGCATTGACTATGGAAACCCTGTACCACCAAACCAACAACACACTAAAGGAAATTGAGCAATGCTTTCAACGCCTGGGACAGATTGGACCGCAAGAAGCGCTTGACGTGGAGAACGCGATACAAGTAAAAATAACGCAAGCAAATTCGTGAGTCAACACATTCCCAACTCGCCCACCGTGTAAACTGGTGCTGATATGTGATATTTTCAGCAATTGCGATCGACTAGATGTGCTGTTATTCAAAGTTCCACCATCGCAGCGGCAGAGCTCTAAGCTGCGCATAGATCAGCTTAAGTATGACTTGAGACACTTGCAGACATCCCTACAACATGCGCGCGATCGACGCCAGCGGCGTCAGCAGGAGATAACCGAACGGGAGCAGTTGCTAAATCATCGCTTTGCCGCCAACAGCAATGCCCCAACAGAAACATGTCTACAATTGGATTACGAGCTGCAGCACCACACGCAGATGGGTAACGCCCATCGAGGTGTGGATGATATGATTGCCTCTGGCAGCGGAATACTTGAGAGTCTCATTTCACAGCGTATGACGCTTGGCGGGGCTCATAAACGTATCCAGGCCATTGGCAGCACTTTGGGCTTGTCGAATCACACGATGAAATTGATTGAGCGAAGATTGGTTGAGGATCGCCGCATCTTTTTGGGTGGCATGGTGGTGACATTGTTGATAATCGGACTGATTATATATTATTTTATAGTGCTATAGTAAAACGAAAATATAATTTTTTGGTCGAGTTTTTTAAATTAAATGTACTCTATTTAAATGAAAATGTTTTTGTCGCCAATTGTCCAGCCATTTGACGATTTAATCGTCGCTCTCCAGGGAAATGTTTCTGCCGAAACGCGTATACAGAAAAGCCTTCAATTCATCCATTTCAGCTTTGATCACCATCGCCTTATCCTCAATTTTGGCAATCTCCTTCAGGGTCTGATCCTTGGTCTCAGCGAGCAATTCTTGGGTTTTGCCCAGCTTGTGTGAGAGGAATACTTCGCCATTCAAGAAGGGAATATCTTCATCTTCATCGAAAAACTCAATTTCCTCCAATGCCTCTTCAACACACTTGAGATCATTCTTTTTCATCTGGAGCTCCACTTTCAGATCATCCATGCGAGCATTGCGCTTGGCGAAACGATTAATGCGCTGTTGATCTTCGAAAGATATATGCACATCATCGTGCTGCAAACGGAGGAGAAATGTAGAAATGGAAAAATTAGTCAACGCCTCAGAACATGCCCAGCAGGTGATGAGCAAAGTGAGGTTACTTTGGCCTGCCGCTATTATCATTCTTGTACTCACAACGCTTTGGAACACTTTGTTTGTATTGCTTGCTACTTTAGCGGCCATTTCTGTTGTTATTTATGAGAGTTTAATAAATTAATATTGAATTTTACAAACAGTTGGCGTTGAAACTACAACTTTAGTATTATCGTTAGAGCTGGAACTTAAATCGATTCCAGCATCGAGGGTGACCGTACATAAACAAGGAAAATAAATAAGGGTGGCCGTGACGATTTTAGGTCTTTTAAAAAATTCGATAACCACTAACTAAATTTTACATTTATTTAAACATTTAGTGTATTCTAGCAATACTTGGTGCGCATGTTAAGTTTGAATTTTTTACGCAAAATTTTAATAACAAGTAAATACGGTATGCCGTCCTATTATTTCTTTCATAACATTGCCATTCACTGTTATTGATAACATAAGCATAGTTTTAACAGCGGGACAACATCTGTTCGCCAGCACTGTCAAATAGAAGAGCGACGGACGGACGTCATTAGAGGTTTTCTAAATTAAGGCACAGATTTTTTTGACTTATCAAGGTAAATATTGAACATAATAAAAGCTAAAAATGCTGCCAAGATCTGGACACTAAAAATATGATCAATTATTGGCCTAGCAAAGGTGCAGCGAGATAGGCACAGTTTGCAAACGTTCCCAGTGCAAAAAATTACATAACCTCTTTGAGGCTAAGTGCAGAATGTTTATAATAACTATTTGTGTTTTTATTCAAATAATTGTGAGCTTCCTGTGTGGTTTATGATGCTGATAAATTTTTCTCGTATAGCTTAAAAGATGCGTCCAACCTCGACACTCAACGGTGCCCACTTCGGCAACCTCGCCAAGGTCCATGGCATCGTCACCTACAAGTTGTCTCCTTTCGAGCAGCGCGCTTTTGCAGGAGCCATCAGCAATGGTCTTCCCAATATTGTGCGCCGCATCCGCTCCAACATTTTCCGAGTGGTTCCACGTAAGTAACTCACAGTTTGCTCATTAAATTACTCCTATAATAAAAAATCTTTTGCAGCATTCATTGTTGGATACCTGATCTACGATCTGACCGAGCGTAAACATCATGCTTTGGCCCGCAAGAACCCCGCTGATTACGCCAATGATGTTTAATCGAACTGTCTTAGTCGGACACACTAGCAAATAGTGATATTAAGCTATTTAATAAAAAGAAAACCCACAGTTCAATGGAGTTGTTTACAATGCACCGCAGTAATAACATTTCCATGCCAGCATTTAACATAAGTTGAATACATTCCGCTAACAGACAATAGGTGGCGCAAAAAAGTTTATGGTTACAATGTTAAGCAAGATCTCAGAGCTAATGCAGTAGTTGAGCATTTGAAAAATTATCACCATATTCTTGACTAAAAAAATGTAAATTTGTGAAGTATGTTTGTATAAAATAAGTCGTTACGTAGCAAATTGAACAGCGCGCCACTAGAAATTATTCAGCTAGTGCTGCCAGACAGCAAACAATTTCTATGCTGCTCCGCATTTACCAGCACTAGAGCTGTGTCACCTTGCCAACACTTGACATTGACAGCTGTTCGCCCCCCAAAAACAAAAAGACGTGAATTTTATATACGTGAAGATAGGATTTAGTCGTTTTTTTTTTTGTATATATAATAAAAGCCAAGCACACTTAACAATATTTATATGGACTGCTGCGGTGGTGAGGTACGCAGCGAAAGCATCTACAACATGCTACAGGCCCTAGTCGACTCCAAAGTGATCAACGTGCAGTTATTTACAATTGCTGTGGGCATTTTCTTTGTGGTTCTGCTGCTGAAAAATAATTTTCGTAGCTTCTCAGGAACTTAAAAGCGACCAAGAACAACGAATTCGGACGCTTTTAGTGACTAATTTCTAAATATAAATGTAATGTACGAAAATTTAGTTAAGCATTAACAATAAACATTCAATGCAAATATAATTACTATTCATTGTTTTCTTATTCTTAGAGTGGAGCACCATGCGAATGACGTCACAGTGACAAAATGTTCCATGTGTAACAAAGGCGATTCAGGGTCACTCTAAATAAGGTGAACTCAAACAGCATGCTTGTTGAACGTGAAGGGTAAATTTGAACAGGTTCAGTCAACTGACAATTTCATCAATAGACTGTGATTCATTTGTTAGCCACGGCCAAGATAAGATAGTGACTAAAAGATACTGGGAATCAAATGATGCAGCGAATCCTATGAACTTTTGTCCCATTTTCAATTCTTTTGTGGATATTTGCATGCAACTGCGACGCTTAATCAATTTCAATTGGCATTTGGGTCTATGCTTTGCCACAAATAACTTCAATTGACCAACGATCGATTGTTGCACGCACTTCCTGGTTGCATATTCCCCCGCCCAATTTGAAATTCAATAGACGTGCCCGAGGCGTAACTAAGTCGGCAATGGGAGGGGGGGTCGCTGGGTGCTAGTATTTATGGAAAATATGTATATGCTACGTGCTTTTCTGCACAAATTTCTGCATTAGGATGCGAATGCAACGAACAAAGCGAATTTAAAAGACCAAAACGTGACAAATTTACCACATGTGGATCGAGAAAAGCAGATGAAATAGTTTCGATTTTCCAAACTGAAAAATGTTTAAAAAATACTCTAAAATATTCCCATGAGTTCGTAAGTCCAATAAACCCAAATTGAACATAATCGCTGAATGAGTTGTTCAAAATTGTCAATGAACTTGGGCTGTGTACAAATTCTAGGAATTAAAAAACGCTTTCAAATTGCTGACCGAAGTTCCGTTAACAAATTGATACAATACGATACGATGCGATTATACAAACCGAAAGCGACGATTGGAAAAATTTAAAATATTTATCACTGTACAAATTTCTAAAAAACAGAAGCGAAAAAAATGTTCAATTTGAAAAAAATAGAATAAATTAAGTTAAAACTTAATGGCAAATCATTTTGAAAATCCCATTCTATTTTGGCTTAAACTTTTTTCTGAGTGCTGCATTCAGACAGACAAAATTCGGTTCGGTTTTGGGTTCCTGTTTCTTTTTTAAAACAATTTTTGAATCTTTTCTGTCCTTATCGCAGCCATCAGATGCAGCCATTATATCAGCTGCTTCCAGCCTCTTGAGGGCCATGTCCTCTTGAATCGACTGTTCGTCCAGATTATTAATGATGCCCACAAAGTCGGTATATTGTTCATTATATCGGGCTATTATCGAGTCCCGACGTTCCAGTTTCGACTTTAATATTTGAACATTTTTCTTTAGCTTATCCACCAGCCGCACCCGAGCCGTTATGGAGCTCATCTCCTGTCGTACACCTTGGAGCTTCGTCTCCAGCACTTTAGCACTGGACTTGACGTCGCCCATCTGTTTGTGATACTTGAGACGTGTCTGTTTGATCTGATTCTCTAGGAAGGCTATATACAAATCCTGCTTGTGCCCCTTTTCTCCCGTCTCATCGTCCAGCCGAAATTTCTTACAGCAATCTCCGCCAGCACAGCGCTTCAGATGGCTGCCATGCTTCCGATAGAGCTCATCCCGATCAAATCGTAGCACGGCCAACTCATGTCGCAATATGCTTATCTCCTGCTCCAAGCGTGCCACCTTCGACATAGCGAATCCTTTGCTGAACTAGCCGTAGATTGGATAAATTTTGAATGCACTTCTTGAGAATTTGGTTGAACACGAAAGAATTAAATGTACTAACTTTAGAAAATTTGTTAACTTTTCTATCATTGAATGAATGAAGATTGACTGTTTGTCAAGTAAGGCAAGGGTTGATTGGAAAAGTAAAAATAAGTAATGAAATAATTTATGTTAACACAAAATTCCAAGCTTCCAATTAGCCACAAGTGTGAAGAGAATCATTTGTTGGCAAGCTAATCAAGCCAAGTTAAATGATTGTCAGCTAAAAAGCCATTTACGCAGACGGCTACCAAATTTTCGTATCGATAAATATAAATTAATAAAATGCTCAATTTCATGCACATCACTTATTATTATTGTGTTTTGTTGTTGCTCGTTTTTTCTTTGTTAATTTTTTGGCTAAGGAAATTGCTGCAATTTGATCGGTAGTTTCAATATCGCAAAATTTGCATCGCAGAATTTGTGTATTTTTGTTTTGTTTGTGGGGCGTTCTGGATTTAAATGCGCCACGCCCACCACTTCAACGGTGGCCCAGAGGGCGAAACGTTCACTGCCAGACCCAAGCAAAGCAAACATAAACTCACACGCACGCACACACACACACACACACTTTGGCATTTTGTTGTGCCATTTTTTGTAAGCATAATTTGTATTTTTTCGCCTCGAGATGCCGCACAGTTGATAAGGGCTATCGATATGTGTATAAGCCCGGTGTATACCCGATCCCCTTTTGGCACAAAAGTTGTAATTCATTTACTTGAGTTCCAAAAAGCAGCTTAAAATCCCTGAGATACTTTGTGTGTGAGTGTAACTTTTGTGAGTGTATAAATGAGCTTAAAGCTCTTGGTACTGAGCTGGCTTCCAAAGCTGCTGTATGCGTGTGTTTATTTGGAAATATTTTCTAATGTTTGTCCATAAAAGTTGTCGAAATTTCCGAGTCCATAAATCTTTCTAACTGCGCTGATATCACATCGTATAACAATAAAAGTCGAGCCTTTTTGCAGCTCAATGTCAAGGTCAGATACGCAGATTTCATTTGACGCTCTGCTTGTTGTTGGTTTTGTTGTTGATTTCTCAATTTGACAAAGTTGTTCCCACTTGCGCAATTTGCATAAATTCAAGGTCAGTCGCACAATCAAAATCCAGACATGATTTGTGAGTATACAAAAAGCACAGAGTGTGTGCGTGTGTGTTTGTGTGCCTGACTACTTTTTGTTGGGCAACTCATGTGGCAAGTTCAAGCTAAGTATCTAGATAAAGCAGCCGAAATTCGACTGTATGCACAAAAGCAAACGAATTTGATATACAAACGGTTTATCTATCTGTATCTAGATACAATCGAGCTCCCAAGGCAGACGAAAACAACTAAACTATAAAAAATGATATCAAATGCAAAATCCAAACAATAAACCCGAAAATGCTCAGGCAAAATCTAAAAAACTTGACTAACATCTAAAAAAAAATCCTAATATCATCAAATAAGAACAACAAAGGAAGGAGAAGCTGCAGCAGACAAAAAGCAGACATGACCGAAGCCTACGAGCAGGGGCTGCGTGGTGGGGCTGGAGGGGAGGGTAGCACGCGGGGAGGGGGCAGAGGGGAGCTGTGTCTGGATTTGAGCTTGAGTCTCTTTCGGTCTCTGGACTCTTGTTCCCTCGTAGACGTAATCTAGACGCCTTTTGTTTGCAAACACAGGGAGAAAGAGCGAAAGATAGACAGGCGAAGAGGGAGCAAAGAGAGGACAAATAAGTGAACACAAACAAACAGAAAAGAGTTATAAAGGGCAGCAGAATCAAGGCTGATGTCTGCTGAAACTAGAGTGCAGGGAGAATGGAAAGAAAAATATTTGGTCAAGTGCTCTAGTAAGTAGCAATTGTGTCTCGTCTGCTTAAACCCTGTAACTGGGAAGAGGGAAAGGTAGACCAAACTGTTCAACTGGGAGAACAGCACAAAAAAGACATATTTCCAGCAGCAAAGCGAAAGAGAATGAGATAACTTTAATCATTAGCTAACATATAAAAGATCAGCTGTTTCTGCTGAGCAAGTACAGGGTCTTTTGCTGTCACTTAGCTCAGCTCTTAACGCCTCTTTTACTAGTAAGTTCTGCCATCAATTTCACTTTAATTGCACTTGAGATCAATTGCAGAGACTTTTGATTTTGTTGTTGTTATTATTCGATTGCATTTGAATTTAATTCGATTGCTAGACACCCAGAAATTGCGCAACAACAAATGTCGCCAATTTTTGGAAGCACTTGAGTGAACGAAACCAATCCCATTATATAGACACTATATATAATTGAAAAAAGCAAACCAAAAAAAAACTAAACGAAATCGAATGCATTTCGAAAGTCAATTTATGTGGCAGACAAAAGTTGATTGGATTTCATTGAATGTTTAGACAGGTTTCTGTGGAGTACACTGTTGAAATTCTTAATAAAAAAAATACTAAATAGAAACAACTGATTAGTTTAAAAGCGGGTTTTTAACGAAAATTGTCAGATTGCGAGTGCTTCAGTTTGACGTGATCAATTTTAAATACATGAAATATGCAACAGTCTATGGCAATGCTATGGCTTAAGTTTCAGACGCTGTTTTCAAATGGAGCATTATCCGTATCGGGGAATTAGCATTGCAAATTTTGTTTTTCGTCAGTATCGATCGCAATTGGGCAACGGAGAAACACATCCGTTCTGAATCGAGACAATTGCAAATTCCATTCTAAAAATTCAGTTAAATTCAATTTTCTTATTTGTTTACTGGGCACTCCAAAAACACAGCAGAAGAAAAAGACGCAGCAGCCAATGAGGAAGAGAAGGAAAAACATAACTCAAGACACCGCAAAACTTCAATTTCCGACAATCACAAAAAAAAAGGCTGCACCCTGTGAACCCTGAGAGCGAGTAGTCTCCTCTACCCCCTACACCCATGGGACGGACTACGAAAGAGTTATTAAAAAAAAGCTGCACAAGGAAATGCACACAAAAAAAAAAAGAAATGAAAACAAAAAAAGTTGCAGAAAAAAGAAACAAACACAAAGTTTGTTATGTTGCGCAAGCGCAGAACAAAGTAACGCCCTCAACCAAAGAATCGGGGGACCCCAAAATGTTATTGACCCGCTCTTGCAATCCGTTAACCCCCTGCTGCCCCTATCCCTTCGTCAACTGCACACAACGCAAGCGAAGCCGAAACCGATCCGAAGCCAACTCGGTTAAAGAATTCTTATTAAGATCAATCAGCTAAATGTCGGTTTTATGCTTAATGCTCGTGATTCACACGCGCAGAAAGCACAAAAACCAAAACCAACATAAAAAAAACATATTTAAAAAAAAAAGTTTGAAAAACAAAGCAAACTTTGCTTATCTGTGGAATGCGGACGTTTGCATATCCTTAAAATGTTTTTGAGTTCTTAAATTATATAACAATTTTTTAAGGGTTTCTGTGGCGAACTGTAAATACAAACTTAATTTTTGTGTAGTTAATTATTCGTACTCTTTATCAGTATTTTATTTCAATTGAAAATGATTTATTTCCATGTTTAATCAATAACTTATTTTTTAGCCACTGAATTTTATTTATTTTTAATAAATTGAGTGAAAATATTCAATGAGTACAGTGGAACACAAAGTTTGCTTAATTTTAAAACACGTATAGACTTTGTAAATATATAGTAAAATATAGTAATTCATTTATTTTAAAGTTAAATATATTTGTGTGGAAAATTCTTAACATTTTTTAGAGTTCTAAGTAGGTTTTATATTTTTTTTTTTAAGCGTTTAATCATCCATTTATTTTTCTTAGCTTTGCAAACTGCCTGACTGAACTGATGTACCCAGCTATACCCTGTAGATAAGCTGAAGATGTGCCAGCAACTTTTCGGCAATCCTTTTTTACAATGTTGTCGGCGCATTGTTTTTTTGTATTTATTTTTTTTATGCTGAGAAATGGACTTTTGGCTGCTTAATTAGTCATGGCAGCAGCAATCCGGGTAATACAAGCCATATAATGGGGAATTATTAAGCACCAAGAGGAATGTGCATCGGGCGTACTTCATGTATACTATATACAGATTTTTATTTATATTTATATTTAGTGCACTATGTGTAAAGTAAGTATATAAAGCAATTCCAGCTGCTTATCACAATTGACACACATTGCAGGCGCACTGATAAGCAGCCACCGCAGCTTCTGGTGGCAAGAACTAACGCTCTGTCCTATTCTCACTGCCTCTGTCCAACTCAGTCGCTTCCGCCCTGTTTAGCTAGGTTTGAGATACACTTACTAGTTGCAGTTGCAAGTTGTATGTGGTATGCAACATGATTACTCTCAAGCATTTTAGGTATGAATTGAAGTACCTTCAGTTGTTGTGGGCTTGTTTTCTTTCTCTTAATAAATACGTTAACGTGTGCTCATCAAACAAAAGTGTCAGATAAGCCAAGCGATGTTGTCAATACAACAAATTTTGAAAATTCTTTTTTTTCACTTTTTTTTTGAGTATTTGCTCAGCGTTTGTTTACAAGCTGAAACAGTTACACAAACACACGCACGCACAGCACAGCAGATACAACTACAGATACGAAACTAACAGATACAGTTTGCCAGATAGAGAGGGAGAGATAAAGAGAAAGAAGCCAGTGGGTGTGGGCGGGGGATGTGGGGTTATGCCATGCCCCTTTAGCCCCTTTATTTTATGCTGCATTCCAAATTCCAATATAAATATAGTACGCACTCATCAATAACTTTGATCGCCAGCTATCAGTTTGTTATTTTTATAATTTTTTTTCTTCTACTAATAATTGTTACAAAAGTTCAATGCACACTTCGAGGTGACTGTGTGTGAGTGTGTGTTTGTTTTTTATACAGCAATTGCAAGCATGCTGCTAACTTGTTTACGTCGCTGACATGTCACGTAATTAACTAGTTGTCTATCGAAATAAATAAATTAATGCCAGACACTGTATGCTATGCGTATATATAGAAATAAGTCTTGAGTCTGAGTTGATTCAATTCATTTTGATCATTCATTAATGCATTCAAATACGCTCATATATGCAGTTCAAACAACCTTGCGCTCAATATGTAATTGATATACGTAAGTGTGTGTGCGTGTGTGTATGTAACAACTACTCAATCAATTTATTGAAAGTCTGCACAAGAGCCAAACTCAAAATCAACAACAATTTGTTCAAGTCATTAATTTATTAGAGCCATTTTTTGTAGCCAAGCGCAGAATTTAGCTTAATTTGATTCAGCTCCACTGTATCTACAGTCTGCACAGTCTTTACTGTATCTTCATCAAAAGCTCATCAGGCTACTGGGCTTTAAAAAAGGATACCAAGCACAAAAACATCTTAATGATCTTATTTCGCAAGAAAATGACATCAGAACCACAGACGAAAAAGCTGTGCGAGGCAAGCTTTCAGCTTTTAACAGCAAACTAACCCAATTAGGATAATTAATAAGCTTGCGTAGCAGCGAACAGCTGTCAAAAGCGACGTAGATAATAGCAAAGTACGACAAAGTATACGACAAATAGTTAAAGAACTCCCTAATGGGAGAGAGACGAAACGAGACCTCCACCGCCTCGCCCACAACAAGTTTAACAGCGGCGAGAGCTTTAACAGTCAGATAACAGCAGCGTGGCGGACTGTTAAGCTTTTGACAACAACAAGTCAAATGCAAAGAGCGTCAAAACAGCTCCAACAACGCTGGCACTGCTAACGACGTCGCTGTCGCTGACGCAGTCGCAGCTGACTCGACTGCGTCGACGTCGGCAGCAGCAGCTGTTGGGGGCCAAGTGAAAAAGTGTTTTTTTCGAGTGTTTCAGTTTGGACTTGCCTTTGACCGCGTGCGGACGGCGACGCCAGCGAGTTGTTGTTTGGTCGGCTTGAACTGACACTCTGTGCATGTGTATGTGATGTGTGCTCTATGTGTGTGTGAGTGTGCGTCTTCTCTACGTTTTGCTTGAGTGTTTGCGGGCGCCACAGAGCGTGCTTGTGTGCGTGTGTGTGTGTGTGTGTGTGTGTAGGGGGACTAGCAGCGGCAGAGGCAGCACAAGCGGCAGCAACAGCGGCGGTAATATGTACACTTGCTGTGTTTTTATTTATATGCAGCGCTGTGCGGCTTCTCTCTCTGGTCTGCTCTGCTCTCCGCTCTTCGCTCCACACTGTTTTGTATATTTTGTGCGTTGTATCTGTATCTGTATCGTTTATACTTATTTTCGTTTTTATACTCTCTGCAAGAGTATATTGGGTTTGTGCAAAAGTATGTAACAGGCAGAAGGAGGCGTGGCAGACCCCATAAAGTATATATATTATTGATCAGCATCACAAGCCGAGTCGATATAGCCATGTCCGTCTGTCCGTCTGTCCGTCTGTCTGTCTGTCTGTCTGTCTGTCTGTCTGTCTGTCTGTCTGTCTGTCCGTCTGTCCGTATGAACAAACAGATTTCAGAGATGGTAAGAGCTACAAGTTCGAGCTTGGTGTCAAACGATCAGATATTTAGTCAGTCAATACAAGAATCTTTTTTTTTTTCGATGCCACGCCCCATTCGCCCACAAAAAGCAAAAAACTGGACACACCTCGTGAAAAATTGGTGTTTTCGGCAAATATCTCAGTAACTATGGCACCTAGGATCACCAATTCTTGTACGGGAGTTCCTAGCGACAGCATAGTTGCATTGCCATCTATAAATTTGGACTGCCACGCCCACTTTTCCCACAATTTATAAAATAGTTTTCAAGCTTCAATGCCGTTTTTTCCGTATCGTACAGTATTGTAGTTTATAACTGGTGTGGAGACTAACTATATTAAACTATCCTGAAAGGCGCATTAAAATCGGACTATAAACAAGAAAACTAGAAGCGTTACAATATTGTTAATTGAACGCAATATCAACCCATTGGTGCAAGCGAGACAGAAACACACAAGCACATGCTCGAACGTTTTTGCTGCCTGTGTGGCGGCAGCGCTGCCCGCGGTCGCTGGCTGCGCCGAATACACACATACATACATGCATGCATCATATATTGTCAAACGTATGTGTATTCGCAACAAACAAACAGATGTGTGTTTGATTATGCTTAGATTGTTTTTGTTTCAACGTGTTTTAATGCAAGTACTATTCATTGTAATATCTGGATACCGATTTTAATAATTTAATCGGGAAAATGCAGAGAGTATTATACGGTCGGGCGCGCTCGACTGTACTTTTCTTTCTTGTTGTTTGTGCGCAGCGCGTCGACAAAACAACAATGTAGGTCGTGCATATTTAATATATGCAAATAAAACAAGCTATTGAAACAGACACATGTGTTACTACCAAAAGCCCATGCTGCTACTACCTTTTTTTTACGCATTTACTACTATTTTGTAATAAATACAAAGCAGAAATACACGCACTGACAAAGGCAAACGGACACACACACACACACAAACACGCTCGCATACTGTCAAAAACGCCGACACACAGTGCCTACGCCTGCGATAACAGCGGCAGCAACAGCGACAGCGCCACCGCCACCCCCTCAGGCAGCGAAGAGAGCAAACGTTAACGCCAAATACCAAATAAAAATTCACTCTCGCTGCGCTGCTCGTGCTCTGTTCGCTCTCTTTTCAGGCGCTGCCCATGCCGGCGTCGACTGAGGCAGTGGCAGCGACAGCAGCAGCGTTCTAATTGCGTGCGCGTCACTGTTGCTGTTGTCGTTTGCTGTTGACGGCAACGCCGCTGTTATCTGTTTGTTGGCTGACGATCGTGTGTATCTTTAAGATACACCAACACCAATACCCACAGCCAGAAACAGAGACAGAGCCAGCGGCAGAGCAGCGCGGCAGCGTCGCATTCGTGTGTATCTTCTTGTTGTCTGTTTGTCGTATAAATTGAGCCGCACTTTGCTTATTCTCGAGTTTTTGCCGCTCAGTCGTCGTCGTTGTAACTGCACGCGCTGTGAAGGCGTCGCGTTTAATTCCCTCAACATATATCCAAACACACACGCACACTCACAGCACTTTTTGTATTTCATTTCGAAAATACAAGAAGCATTAAAAAGAAGCGAACAACACTCGAAGTAATTGTAATTATATTAATTTTTTTTTGGCCTGTGGCGACCCAAATTCTTTTCAAAAAATCAAGAAGATACGTTTCTGTTATGTGTATCTACGAGATACAAGTGCAACACTGACGCGCTACGAAAAAAAACAACACACACACACACAACATTTTAAAGCGAAAATTGTTCTATTTTTAAATCAAACACAAAATATACTACCAAGAGTTTCCCCACATAACAACAACAACCACAACAACTACAACGAAAACAACAACAACTAACGAATATCTAAATATTTGAGAATTCATATAAAATTCGAAAAAAATATAAATGCAATTAAATTTTGGTGTTTTTCACGTGAATAAAAGAAAAGCTTTTCACAATTTTCGTGTGTTTTTCCCATTTACCGCCGACAGCATTTAATTTTCCCTCCCAATTATGTGTGCAATTATTAAATAAATTATAATCAACAAAAAATTAAATTGTGTGAATTAAAAAAACAACAACAACTTCAACAGAGCGTACAATAAGTATATTGTGCGAAAGAAAGGGAGAGAAAGAGAGAGAGAGAGGGATAGAAGAAGGCAGCTAAATTACACGCATAAATTGCGTAGCGCGAAAAAAAAAAAAAATAAAAAAGTTCTGAATGAAAAACTCAAGGCATACGGGCTGACAACGGCAATAACAACAACAACGACGACAACAAGCGATATAAATGTAAGTACAGCTGGAACATTATGGAAATAACAAAAAGATATATACATTTCTACATATAGACTCTTGTATAGTGTGTAATCGAATTAGCAGAGCCATATGGCACACAAATCGTTATCTAAAACTGGTTTAAATTAATGACAGATTAAACTCTTTGACAATTTGGAATTGAAACATAATTTTGATGTATCTTTATTAAAGCAAAGTGAAATAAACAAACAAGATACAAAGAAGTATCTTCTAGAAACTTTTTTGGAATAACTGAATATAAAATGTTTTCGATTATTTTTACATTTACATTCGACTTAAGATACTTAGCTGTTCTTTAATAACAGAGATACATTCTATAAGTGTTAAACTTAATTAAAAGCTACAGTTCTAATGCTATCTGCTAATCAGGGCTTATCATTACTCATATAATTCGACACATTTCACACAAGAACCCTAAGCACGAAAGTATCTTCTAGATGCGCTTCACTTTTCGGATTTCGTTTAGGGAAGGGGTGATGGAGCAGACGAGGGAATCTCATTCAGACGCCAGAGAAAGTGAAACATGTAATTTTTACATGTGTGTGTTGTATGTGTGTGTGTGTATCGCTGACGGGGACGGCCTAAAAACAAATTATACGCCGTATTGAGTGAAATCGTAATGAGTTAAGAAATTTTCTTAAATGCGCGACTGTCCCTTTTGGACAGCTGAAAGCGCACAACACAAAATAATGATAAGAAAACAACAAAAAAAAACACACACACACATACCAAATCCGAAAAGCAACAGAACATGAAATATATTCCGTTTTCGATTTTTTGTTTCTTTTGTGTATTTTTTCCATCTACTTTTTGTTGGCTCAGTTTTGTGTTTTGTTTTTGTTGTTTTGTGTAATTACATGCCGGCGAAGGCACAACCAAACACAGCAAAAAGATGTAAATACGCACAGATAAAGATACATATACACATGCAGATACACGCATATAAATATCGCCTGCAAATGCATTTAAGGCCACAACACAAAAGCGAAATGAAAGCCTTCCAAAAAATACCAAAAAAAAAACACCAACAAAAGCAGCAAAAAAGTGCATAAATAAATGCTTAAGTACAGCAACAAAAAAAAAAAATGACTGGTAAAATCAATAAACATACGTTTAATTAATGTGTGTAAATGTTTATACTGCGGCTCTCTGAAATAATCAGCAATTGTTTAGGCCAACTCAATTTTTTGGCACTTAATTTTTGAGTTTCACTTTTTAAGTAAAAAAGGGTTTTAATAAAAGAAAGTCGGAAATTACACTATATACCTGCACTATATATAAGTTGGTTCTGACAACGGATCTCGCTGCAAAACTGACCCACATTGAGGACATTGTCGTTAATTTAAATAAAGCTACAATTGATTTGCATATTTTGAAAGGCGTAGTTTCCATTTTATGTAAATAAAATATTTTTGCTTTTATATAAAGTTAACAGCTTTAAAATTAAGCAATTACTATAGATACATATATGCCAGAATGACTTGGCATTAATTGTGCAGCTAAAATTTATAGAAATGTTTCGAAAACACTTTAAGTAAAAAGGTTTAAATTTTTATTGCACTTTTTTAAGTAACGGCTTTCAAGACCAGAATTTTTATTTAATATTTTGTAAACCATTTTTTATTGTTTACAGATTTCTCTCAACGAAGCTTTTGTTAAAAAGGGTCAAATATATTTTTAAGTTTATATTGTCTTAATACTCTAGTCATTTCTGTTAGCGGCCTTTAAATTACTATAACAGATACACTACCAAAGTGCTCTTTATTCATTTAATCGATTTTTCATTTATATTCTATACAAAAATTAAAATAAATTTCTGCTGAGTAATATTTACTTTTTTCCATACCCAAACGTATACTCAATATTCCAGAGAGCTCTCTTAATTCCAGTCTGGAACTGTTGCTACTCTCAACATTTCGTTTTCATGCAAACTGGAATTTCTTATGAATTTATTTTTATTACTTTTATTTCGGGCCAAAAACAGCGCCATGCGTTCTAAGCCAACCAAATGCTGGCTAGTTTCATGATGTGTAAAAAGTGAAGAGCTGAAAAAAAAACAACAACAGAATTCCACCTGTAATAACGTCGCAGAAATGAGCGGAGAAGAGACAAAGCTGAAGAAGAATCGCGAAGCAAGAATCGTGTGAAGCGACGGTGAAGACAGAACCCGAAATCACAAAATCAAAATCAAAAACAAAACACAACAAAAACCAGATTTACTACTAATTTAAATTCTTGGCATACAAAAATTCTAAAAGATACAAAACAACAACAGCAGCGGCAAGAAATTAAAAAATGAGTTTGAAAACGCAGCGAAATTGCTTTATTGGCAAAAATATTAGCTCTGCCTCTTTCTCCCTCTCTCAGTCTCTCTCTCTTTCTCTTACGCACTCTCACTGCGTAGTGCTGTCTCTGTCAGCGGTAGCTCTGTCTCCGTCTGTCGCTAAATTTGTGCGTGACAAAACGCCGTGAATTTCCGCTCGACTAAAAGGCGCTTCCTTGCTTTGTCTTGTGCTGATAGATTGACAGATGCCAAACATGTATCTATAAGATACATTATTTATGTTATGCCGCTGACGAAAAGCGTTTTTCATTTTTTACTCTGCGTTTGCTGTGCGTTTTTTAGAAATAAGTGCGAACTATTAACACACAAGCATTTAAGCCAAGTTAACACGTGAAGCGTTCGAAGATAGAGAGAGGTGGAGATACACCAAATCAAACAAACTACATTGTGTTATTATGCTAATTTCTTTATAACAATAACAACAACAACAATCATTAATTATGCATTTATTTAAAGCGTATCAAATGCCGCTGGCTATGACCAAATTTGTTCACATCTGTAAATCGTAAATCCGTTTATATATACATCGATATTATATGCTAAAAACCTCGTTTCAATTTTGAAAACTGAAAGTTGGCCTAAAAACACGCTTCCAATTGATCTTTAATCGTTTCGTATGACTTTGATAGCCGTTTTTATTTCATTTTTTGGGTGTGAATCGAATTAACAAACTGAATATGATGTTTTTAACATCTTTGCTTTTATTTGGCCCAAGTGTTGTCTAACAGAAAAAGTCTAGGAAACTCAACAGATTTTTTTTGACAAATAAATTCTGAAAAATAATAAAAAGCAGCGGTAATTTGCCAGTCTTCTTCCATAAAACTTTTAAGTTATCCTACTTAACTCAAATGAATTAACTGTTCGCTTAGCAGCAACTTCTCAAGGGCTTGTTAACTTTGATTATCTGTACTGGACACTTGATTTGCTGTTTATTTATTCTCCTCCATTTCTGCTTCTGCTACTCCTTCTACTTCTTCCTCTTTGTCCTCCACTCATCTTGTCTTATCATCAGTACAATTGCGAACCTGTAACTACGCAGCATCCGCCGCGTAGCAGCTAGAAGAAGCACATAAAAAATGTAAACGAAGCTGCGTGCAAAAAAATCAACAACAACACTAGTTGTGCGTGTGTGTGTGTGTATTGCGTGCTATACTTAAGTGACTTCAAAATAAGCCACAAAAAGCACAGAACTTGCCACAACCCGCATGCCCCTTGCCACATCACGAGTCTCGCAACTTGTGGCTTGTGTTTTTTTTCTTTTTTGCTCGCGTTTCTTGAGCAAGTGATTTCAATTTAATTGACAGTCCTTGAACTTGACTTAAACGCAACCATAACAACAAGAAGCCACAACAACAGCAATAAGAAGAAGAAGAAGCAAAGCTGCCGGCATTTCAATATGGCACACAGCCTCTCATTCGCTCTCGCTCTCGCTCTTTAGCTACTCTTCGCTAGCAAATGTTGAACACTTAAAGCTTAAAGCGCTCTCTTTCTATCTTTGTCTCTCCCTCTCTCTATTCTTAGCTTTTCTACGCGTTATAAATTATTCAAAAAGTCTAGTGTTAAAATTTAAATGTTTTTTGTGCGTGTGTTTGTTTGTCATTTATTATTTGTTAATTTAAATGTAGTATTCAAATGGCTTTAAATAGATACCCTACAAAAGAAGAATGAAAAGTATGATTAAATTATGCCAAGTGGCGTGGTGATATAATACTTACATAAAGAGTATTCCCATTTATGTATTACCATTTTAAAAAATATTTATAAAAGACTTTTCCGCATATTAATTAATAAAAGCTTAAGCAAACAATTCTAGTTTTTTGTAGAGCATAAAAAAGTCGATTTAATTTTGGTTTTATTAATTTTTAAACAAACTTGAAAAACAAATAATAAAGACAGTTCAGCCCACAAAGAGAGAATTTTATTGCGTGACTAAGGCAGAGCAAGAAAAAGAGATGAAAGAGCGTAAAAGAGATTAAGCAACAAGGCAGCGAATGGGGCGTGGCAGCTGTTGTCTTATTCGCGACTTTTAAGCGCAAAATGTCATTTGATTAATCTTTTTCTCGTCATATTTTTTCGGCATATAAATCTTAAGAGCAAAACACGCTCATTCACACTCGCACACACACATGCAGTCTGAGTTTATAATTTATTTGGAAAGCGTGCGTACGCCACGCATTCTGCTACGACAACAACGGATACAGATACAAATGTATCTGTAGCGACTGATGTATCTAATATGCTACCTTTCATTCATTGCGCGTCAATGAATGTGCTGATTGGTATGAGTGCGTGCGAGTGTGTTTGTGTGTGTGTTTGAAGTGTTTATACTCAACTTTGGTTATAGAAAAGGTTGCTCAGCTCCCCACCACCCGCTCCCTACCCCTTTTGATCGACCAGTTGAAGCAGGCTTATAAAAATTCAATTATGACTCGGCAAAGTTGGCAACACGTGTCGTGTGTGTTGTTTTTTTTTGTCTCAATGCTTTCGGTTTTCTATTTCAAGTCAAGAAAAGCAAAGTAACCAAAATACCGCAGTTATTGTATGCTTTTTTTATGATGATATGTGAGGTATCTGCTGTGGAGATACGTATACGTATACGCCCTGTGGGCCCATAAAAAAACAAAGCGCACGCAGCGAGAAGATAAATAGCCGCAGGTGACAAAACGAAATTCAAATGCATAACTTGATATTCAATAGATAAGTTGCTCCAGAGTTCGTATAATAAAAGTAAATGAAACCTACACACTCGAATGTATCTCCAACTTCATCTACCTACCTCCCTCCCTCCCTCTCTCTGTGTCGCTGTGTCGCTCTCTGTGTGTAAAATTTTCGAGCGAGTCGAAAAAAAACTTTCACCCGCAAAATGATCTATGGACACACAAAAAAAAAAAAAGCCAAGAGAGACTCACACACTCTAAAGACTTTCGCATTCAAATCGATGAAGCCGCAACAGAAGCCCCAAAATTCAAGCTCTACGCACATCTAATTACAGCAATTGAAAAACCCAAAACCAAAATGGAAAAAAAAACCTTTATATTGAAATAGAAAAAGTACAATTCGAAACTGATTAGAAATCAGTTCTCGTTCAGCAGAATTTCGCTTTGAATTCAATTTACTTTCACAAAATAAAAATCCAACCAAATTCAAGTTCATGGCAACACGATTGCCAATTGTCGTAGCTATCAAAATATATGCATACACTTCACGCATATATATGTACTCTAGTACTATATAGTGTAGCGCTATCTCTGGTACGATGACGTTGTTGCTATCAACTAGTCGATAAGTGGAACTAACTGAAACAACTAAAAAACTTGAAGCAACTAAACGTCACACAAAATTGTATAAAAGCAAGTAAAAGTTGCTTGTATTGAGTGCACGACTGACACATACCCTGTACAAAAGGCACACTAATTTATAAGCCTTTTAAGCTCATAAAGAATTTAAAAAAATCCTTTAAGCTTTAGCACAAAAGTAACTTTTGCTTAGCAAGTGGTAACACCCTTTTGTGTGATTACAGGGTATACAAATTGTGCGTGTGCGGGAGGGGCAGATAGGTATACGCATAGAGATTGTAGGCGCCTATAAGTAAAATGAAAACGTTCCACAATATTTTGATTTTGATTTCTTTTTCTGTGTCAATGAACTCGTTTGAACTAAATACGTTTTTTTTTATGATTCTTAGTTTTATTAGGTTTTATTTTATACCCATTTAATTTTCGTTTTTTTTTTTTTCTTTTGTTCCTCTATCATTTTCGAGTTGTTGTTGCTGTTGTTCGCCGGTGCGTGTGTTGTTATCTCAAGAATTGTTGCGTAGGTTTTCGTTGCTTTTAGAAAAGAAAAGTTATGACAATTTTCTCTTCCCTTTTTATAAGCTGACAAACGAAAAGACACAAAAATAAAAGAAAAAAGTGTTTATAAACGATAGTGAATGGATTTCATTGAGGGAATCAGGTCAAGAGGTCGGATAACGACAATAACATATCGATATTGTAAGAGAAATCTGAATTGGAATTGATTGCAGCTGTGAATGAACAGAAAATGTTTCAGAAATTATTCAATATACATTGTCATATTTAAGAGATAAGAAAAATAGTGTTTGTAGTACATACGACTAGAGTAGAATCTGTTTACTATATAATTCTAGTATATACTCGCTTTCAGGGGATTTTATTCTGTGTGCTTAATGCAATTTAC
Organism: Drosophila nigrodunni; assembly: GCA_020829145.1. Taxonomy (NCBI): domain Eukaryota; kingdom Metazoa; phylum Arthropoda; class Insecta; order Diptera; family Drosophilidae; genus Drosophila; species Drosophila nigrodunni. The sequence continues at coordinate 6,896,415 of JACVCZ010000007.1, read as the reverse complement.
AAAAAGCACCGTCTGAGGGTCATGCTCCCGCTTTAAAGAGATACGAACCAAAGATTCCCTCGAGTAAATCCCCACGATCTTTTTCTTTTGCTATATAAGCCCAGTGCAGATCTCAACCCAACTCAGTTTCAATTTGCAACACAAAGTTCTTACATCAAATCTGAAGATGTCTTCCAACAAGTGTCTTACTCTGCTTCTACTGGCTACTTGCCTGATTGCCTTTGTTGCCGCAGGCAGTAGTCCCCTGGACACCTCCAACTCTGATCTGCTTAGCCGTCGGGAACGCTCTCCTCAACACGGTTCTGTGGACGTCAATGCTGGCAAGGATCAGTCTGGACGTCATGCCAGTGTTCAGTATAATCACAATCTGTATACCAGCAGGGATGGGCGTGGCAGCATTGATGCCTATGCGAATGCCAATCGTAACTTTGATTACAACCGCAACGATTTCCAAGGCGGCATTCAGGGAAGGTGGCGTTTCTAATTGCCGAAACTTGACATTCATTCGGAGTATTTTTGCATAACTAATAAATAAAATAATTTTGTAATAAACAATGGAATATTTAATACTACTAAAGGCAGACAAATTTCTAGCAAAAATTGTGATTACTCCAATTCCTCTTTACATTCTTCAGTCTTGGCACTTGTATATAGATACAAATGCATGTATCTTGTCAATAAAACGCAGTGGCAATTTACTTAGAGTAGTTGCCAACAGCAACACTCACACACACACAAACCCTTACAAAGGAGAAGCTACAACAAACACCCAAGTAGAAATGAAGAAAACGCGCTGGAGTAACACTGCAGATTGCATACTCTTTAATTACAAATGAGTTTACGAAACTTTCCCGTTAAAACTTAACGATCTGGCAACTCAGTATGCACAATGGTTCATTAAGTTGGCTGCGGCTAAACATTTTATTGCCTTTGAAAACAAAGAAAGGACGGAATTTCTACAATTGCGACATAGTGAATGTGAAAGTGCATATACCCTGTACGACAACTGTAGGTTTTTTGTATCTGTAAAGCGTATGAAGAAGTACTAAAAGTTATGAGTCGCTTTGCTGGGTTCAATGCACTCTGCAACTGGCGCTGTCGACGTTGTGTAACCAATAAAAATTGATTCTGTTTGCGTGCGGGCGTTTACAGGGGTGACCAGGGCAAGGAGGCGGGGCAAAAGAGAAAGGGGGACAAAGGGAGAGGAGCATACACTGTGAGAAAGTCAGCAAGCTGAGAGACCTGCAGTTTTCCACTTTTTGGGGTTGCAATTTATGCACTTTGTTTTTATCGCCTGCTTCGCTCAGTGCACAGAACATTCTCAATGAAAACTTATCTACACACATGACTTTTCTGGGGAGTTTTAGGGGGTTGGTGGGCCGAGAAGGGGGTGGAATGGGGCTACTATTTGATTGCATGACTGAACTGTAATTACTTTCGTTTTCCGTTTGCTCAGCTGGCAAATCAATAAAACTACAGCAACAACAAGCAGAAACTAAATTCATTCAAGAATTTTTCCGGCTATAAAATGTATTAAATGAACTTTGTGAGCCACAAAATTCCGAGCATTATTTTTTTGGGAAAGTGAGCCTGAAACAACAGCAGAAGAAGAAGGTGTGTGCGCAGAGGGTAGGGTAGGGGGAAGGTGTGTGGATAAGCCCATGGAAAAAGAGGCAGCGTCAGCTGCATAGAAAATGACTTTCCATTTTCATTTAACAATAAGCAATCAATTGCAACAGCAACAACAACAACAACAAACTCGCTGGCTGCAAGTTCAAAGCAAAGCTAACGATCTATTAGAAGAAAGTAAAAACAACTAACGAAACACAATGAAAAGACAAAAGAGGCGCCTCCTACACCAACGGCCAGGTGAGCAGCCAGGCAGCTGTCAGCTGATGCCAATCAGACACACACACACAGACACTCTGAAAGAAAGAGAGGCGGAGAGAGATGGCGCTGGAAAAAGAGCCGGGAGGGGACTGGCAGCGAATGAGCAAATGGGAAAATCCGTATGCCGTTAACTGGTTTTCATTTTCGGCTTGGAAAAACCACACATTTGGCATTGCCAATGCTCGTTTGCCATTTTTAGTGGCAAAAAGCGACTGCATCATAATGAAAGTGAAATGCATTGCGCAGATGGCAGCGATGGCAGTTACCAGATACAGCTGCACACACCAACACACTCACACCTACAGCGAGCTAGTGAACAGCGGCAAGTAAGTCAAGTGCAGTTGCCGTTTTGTTGCAACATGAAGTGCCACAGACACGCAGCAACAACAACAACGAGCAGCGACTGCACTTCGCTCTCTTTATGGTCAGAAACTTGCGTGGAATGCAAGTGGCAGGCGCGTCATCGATTGGCACTTGCCACTTGCAGCTCACAACTTGCCACTTGTGCCAGTTGGAGCCGGGATCAGGCCACAAAAGTGTGCAGTCAGCGGACTTATTTGGCATTTGACGTTAATTGGCAAGAAAAGCGTTGCAAATCATTTGCATGCACATTGAGGAATTATGTCAACCAGCGGCACAAAGAAAAACTTGCATTTGTATCTGCACATAAATACATACATACATGAGTTAAACGCTTCAATGTCAGATCAACAATGAAGGCCGCTGCTGGTGTCTCTGCCGCTGCCTCCTCCACAGTCTCTGCCTTTGCTCTGTTCTTCTTCAGTTTTCTCCGCACTCAAAGTTTTATCTGCGGACTTTTGTATCTCTCCATATGAATGGCAGGCTCTGTGTTATTGGTTCAATAACCATGCAACCAACTTGACATTGAGACTGCCGTTCGTTTGCCTTGTGGTAGGGCCACAATTCGATATATTAACTTTGCAGATTGATTTTATTATTGTCTGTCAGCAACTGCAGGTCGTTAATTAATAGCTAGTGCTGCCACCTCAGCTTTAGTTAGTGTGGCAGCACTGTGTCAGGATCAAGTAACTTGTTCCCGATCGCAATCTGTTTGCTCAAATGGTAGCGTAGACATTTATCGATAACAGTCAGTCAAACATATCGCACTTAATAATCAAAGCATATTTAACATGAGTAAATTATGTTAATTTAGTTGCTCGTTTTTTCCTTTCGAAAACAATTTGGCATTTCTCTTTGTACTTTATGTGCGACTCATTTTGATCAAGTCACAATAAATTAACCTCTATTTGTAAGCCAAATGAATAATGTGCAGCAACAACAACAACAATACAACATCAATTCATTTCTTCTACTTATTGTTCATTTTTTTCTCTAGTTTTTTTTTTTTATTTCACTGATTTTGAAAGTGAACGTGTGTGCGCAGGCGGAATCGGAATTGGAATCACGACTTTGTAGACAATGTAGGCCCGCACAGTGGAGCAACGATGGTAATATGGTAATATTTTTAGCCAAAATGCCCATTGTCTTGTGTTGTTGTTGTTATCACTGTGCGCTTTTGTTGCTGCTGTCGCGTGTCTGCAATGCTGGTTGCTGCTGTTGTTGATAAGAAGGTGAATGTGATTACAAAAACGCAATGGCGCAAATGCATTGCACACGAAAAACCAGCCAAAAACAAGTTGCAACTTGACCCACGTTGCTGTTGTTGTTGCTGTTGGCGGCGTGGGTGAAATCCAAGAGATACATAAATTTTGGCGTCGTATTGCTGCTGTTTTTACTTTTCCAACGCGCACAGCTAATGATTTATAATATTTCTTTATGATTTTACTACATACCCTATCAAATAAATTGCACAAAAAGGATATAGCTAAGCACATAAGTGAGTCAAATTGCTAACCGGATGTTGAGGGTATCTGGCAGTCGCACACGCATACACCTACAGCTGCTTTACTTATTTATTTATATTTTTTTTGGCTGAGATACAAATACGCGTACAATTTGGCTTGCATATCTCTTGAGTTACATATAAAGTATTTGTAGCGTCTGTGGACGGATAGACAAACACGACAACAACAAAAACAAACGACGAAGACGACGACGACGAATCTCTCGACGCTCTCAACGTCCGCTCGCTGCGTAGGCAGCTGCATTCAGGTTGACCCAGTTTTCGCTTTTCATAGACACAGCGAACGACTACGTCCAATGTGTCTGCAGTTTGCATCTCCTCCCAGTTCCCACTTCCCTTCTACCGCCTCCAGCCACCCTTTTGTTTCGGCTCTTTTATTTTTGTGAAAATTATACGAAATGCAATTTTAAGTAGACTTTTGCATTAATTTATGGCATTTTTTTTGGGGGCTGGCTCGCCTCGTAAATATAACTGAATGATGCTCAATCAATTTAACACACATTTGTGTCTCAACTTGTGGCACTTATTCAATTAAATGCCACGTAACTTGCAGCTTGAACGACGCATGAAATTCCTACTAAACTAGTTTTGTCACTTGCGTTCTTCGCACTCTCTCGTCTCACTTGTCTTCTGAACAAATTGTAGTGCAGTTTAGTGCTACATTGTTGCACAAATGCTATGAATACTGCCCGCAAATTAGTAACACAATGGAGTGCAAATCAAGCGAGTCGAAATGTTTTGCGCATGCATCGCACAATAGTGCAGTAAACTGCACTGAAGCTCATGAAAGCGTTTTACTTTTGATTATATGCATTATTTACTATTATTTATGCACTTTACTAGCCACCAGTTAATTGTGCCAGACCGCAAACGTCGTAAAGTGTATACGCGGCGTATACATGCTGTGAGAGGCGTGCACATTGCGCATACGACACGTGAGTACGCTGCGTAATTTCAAATGATTTATAAACGAGGCGTGGCTGCTCAACTAGCTGAAAATATATATAGTGCACTTAAAAATATGTTGTATGCTATTTTAATTTATTGGTTACTAATTATTGCCTCAAAAAGTGTACAAACTGTTGTAAAATGCAAATGAAAATACTACACACACACACACTCACTTGTGTACACCCACACAATTTGCTCAGCACTACAAATTGTATTTAAACATTTAACGTAATTTGCATTACAAGAACAACAACAATGCGGACAAATACAAATTGGCAAAAGGCAATGTGGGTTGGTCGCATGCCACACACACACACACACACACACCGTCAAGGTAGGCTCGTCAAGTCAATGCACTTTTCACACACATACACAAACACAGCTGCAGTTTAAGTTTTGCAATATTTTCATTTTCATTTTGAATTTTAATTTCATTTTCATTTCACATTAAACGGCGCTGCGCGCACTCTCTCAAAGCGTCAACGGCGACTGCGACGTCGACGTCGTTGTGAATGTTAGCGCACCGCAGCAGCGCAGCCGCTAAAAATACCAAATGCTGTTATTGCCGCTGCCTCTACTGCTGCACTTTGCTGATCAATTTCACTTTCACTAATTATGTCACAATAAAAGCAAATGGCAATGCGACTTAATGATCATTAACATTAATTGACTGCATTGCATGACGCATTGATTCCCACATTCCAGCCCCCCTGCTAAGCCGCTCTATGTCTAGACACTTGTCTGGTATTTTTTATGGCATTACTTTTTTATACTCTCTGCAAGAGTATATTGGGTTTGTGCAAAAGTATGTAACAGGCAGAAGGAGGCGTGGCAGACCCCATAAAGTATATATATTATTGATCAGCATCACAAGCCGAGTCGATATAGCCATGTCCGTCTGTCCGTCTGTCCGTCTGTCTGTCTGTCTGTCTGTCTGTCTGTCTGTCTGTCTGTCTGTCTGTCTGTCCGTCTGTCCGTATGAACAAACAGATTTCAGAGATGGTAAGAGCTACAAGTTCGAGCTTGGTGTCAAACGATCAGATATTTAGTCAGTCAATACAAGAATCTTTTTTTTTTCGATGCCACGCCCCATTCGCCCACAAAAAGCAAAAAACTGGACACACCTCGTGAAAAATTGGTGTTTTCGGCAAATTCAGTAACTATGGCACCTAGGATCACCAATTCTTGTACGGGAGTTCCTAGCGACAGCATAGTTGCATTGCCATCTATAAATTTGGACTGCCACGCCCACTTTTCCCACAATTTATAAAATAGTTTTCAAGCTTCAATGCCGTTTTTCCGTATCGTACAGTATTGTAGTTTATAACTGGTGTGGAGACTAACTATATTAAACTATCCTGAAAGGCGCATTAAAATCGGACTATAAACAAGAAAACTAGAAGCGTTACAATATTGTTAATTGAACGCAATATCAACCCATTGGTGCAAGCGAGACAGAAACACACAAGCACATGCTCGAACGTTTTTGCTGCCTGTGTGGCGGCAGCGCTGCCCGCGGTCGCTGGCTGCGCCGAATACACACATACATACATGCATGCATCATATATTGTCAAACGTATGTGTATTCGCAACAAACAAACAGATGTGTGTTTGATTATGCTTAGATTGTTTTTGTTTCAACGTGTTTTAATGCAAGTACTATTCATTGTAATATCTGGATACCGATTTTAATAATTTAATCGGGAAAATGCAGAGAGTATTATACGGTCGGGCGCGCTCGACTGTACTTTTCTTTCTTGTTTTTTTTTGGGCAATTGCGCAACATTCTTTGTGTTGTCTGTAATGTAACATGAAACCCGCCACCCGCAGCGAGAGCGAGCGAAAAGCTCTCTGCATCTCCAGGGGTTGAAATTTAATGGGTGCACTACTTTTTGTGTTGTGGTAGGTCGAGCACTGGTAGCTGCTAAAACTTAAACAGCTACTACTTTTTTGTATAAGAGTATTTGTTGTATAATTTATTTAAAATATTATTATTTTAATATATTTTAAATAAGTTTTATTGGTAATATATAAAACTAATTTCATACATTTTCCTTTTGAGTTTTCGGCCAAAATCTACTACTATTTGATATGTAAAAACCCAAAAGTGCAGCAGAAAGTGCAAGTTAACGACTGCGCTGCTAACAGCGGCAGCACTAGAGCTTTTTCTTCCACTTCGCATACACTCGTGCACTCTCTTGGCTCTCTCCGCTCTTGGCTTGCCGACAGTTCGCTCTCTTCATCTCGCTCGCTCTCACTCTGTCGCTCTCATGCTGGCACAAAATTATTGAAATTGCACAAAGAAAAGTGAATCGTTGAGCGGGAAGCTCTGCACAGATGCTTTTGCAACTGTGTGTGTGCGTGTCGCTGCGGCGATTGTGTAAGTTTTTACATGGCAACAAAAACAACAGTAATAAAAGCCGCAGCAGCTGCAGCAACAACAGAGTCTGCGGCTGCAGCTGAAACTGAAACTGAGACTGAGATTAACTCAAAAACTTGTTTTAATGCTGCTGCTAGTAGTTGTTGTTATTGTTTTTGTTGATGCAACGCTTGGCAACACTGGAAGGGGTTCGTCAATGCTTGTTGTTGTTGGGGAGGCCGCTTGCCAGCCCACCCCAAGCAACGATTTACTACGTGCAGAGTAATTAGAGCAGTTGACGTCGCCGCTAGCATAACGTTAACGTTAACGTTAGCGCTGACTGCGCAGCAACTGCGCTGCAACTGTAACTGCATATTGAGCTTTGACAGCGAGTGCAGCGTTGCATTTATATGTGCGTGTGTGTGAGTGGCGATGTGTATCTGTGTTTTTGTGTGTGACTGACCTATCTCAATGCAATGCTACTTGAGCTGTTGCTTTTGTTACACACACAGCGACAGACAGTTGCGCTCATTTATCTTTTATTTTTATACAGTCAATTGCTGTTGTAGTTCTTGTTGTTGTTGTTGCTGCTGGTGTCGTATTTGTAGTTGTTGCTGGCGTGCAGCCATTGTCGCTGCCCGTTCACATCGATTTTAGTTGCTGTCGCCGCTGTTGTTGTTGTTGTTGTTGTTGCTGCGCATGTTGTAGACAACATTTGCATTCATTGTACACTTTGGCCCCTGTGTAATGCGTTTTTTATTGCATATTATTTTTGTAGCAATAAAAAAAAATATTGTTTAAATTTAATTGCTCGTTCATAAATTGTTTTCACACGCAATGCAGCGACGAACTTGTTTCTCCTCTTTTTTGCTGATACAGCATCAGATGTTGTTGTTGTTGTTCTGTTGCTGCTGCTGCTGCCGTTGCAGTTGCTGCCGCTGCTCAAATTCTGGTTGTCGTTGTTTTTATAGTTGTTAATCGCTTTTGCTGTAATTGTTATGGGCCAACTAAACGTGTAGACTGTAATGCTTGTTTGCCTCTCGTTCTTGTTATATTTTATTATTGCTGTTGTTGTTGCTGTTGTCTTTTATGACAAGAACTTTGCATGTAAATTAAAACAAGCAATTGCAATGCTTTGTGCAGCTACCAGTTAATTAGCAGAGCTGCCACACAGTTTATTACACGCTTGCACAAATAAATCATGAAATAAATGATTAAAAACTATGAAACAATAATAAAAGTTAATTATGGGATATGTCAGTTCGTCTGCAATTTAAGTAAACATTTAATTAGAACGCTTTTTAGCTAAACTACTGAAGATTTTGAAAGGCTTTAAATTTGTTAAATAAGTAACTTCATTTTTTAAGAACTATTTCATAGTTTTACTAACAACTTAGGCGGAAATTTCTCTAATTTAACACATTATTTGTTTATTTGCAGTTACCGCGCCGAAGCTACAGATGCCAACTTCAAACTAAAGTAAACAATAAGTAAGTAAATGAGTCTTAAAATCAACAAAGAAACAGAAAACCAAATGCCAAATACGTAGACTCACACATGCACGGACATGTACGGACATGTACCCATGGCCCAGCCTTAAGTAAACACTTAATTTAAAATGTAACGCCAAAAAGCCAAAAAAGAATCCACTTGGCGCTTAGTGGAAACTCACAAAAGAGTCACAAAAACAACAATAAATAATTATCATACTCACGCACAGCGCAAATTATGCGCAGAATTTTAAACAATTGAAAAATATTGTTAAAATATTGGGCAGGGTGGGCAAGGGGAATAAGGGCTGGGAATAGGGAGTGCGGTGGTTTTTTGGTGCTCTGGCAGCCAAAAAAGTGCGGCGCAAAAACGGCTAAGTACATTCATAAACAAATAATGGAGAATATATAAGAAAAGTACTGAGAAAGAGAGAGAGAGAGAGAGAGAGGGAGGAAGACATAGACAGAGAGCTTTAAGCTAGCAACAGGTCTACACTGCAAGAAATGCCAAGAAACCAGCTTGAACTGAAGAAAGAAACTTTATAAATCAAATACAAAAACTTATAACGCATTTTAACATCTTAAAATTTTATTTACAATTTTTCAAAACTGATTATGTATAAAACATTTTGTTTTATCAGTGTAGCTAGAATCATATTTCTTGCCTACTGTGCGTAATGCCCGCTCTGCTATTGGCCCAAACCACTTGACACTTTGAGTAAAGTTCTTGGCAACGAATATATATATATTCTTATATGATCATTATGCAAATGTGCATGACTAAGAGTTGCGAGTACACTCAATCATCTAATTAGGCGTTAATTGCTTAAATCAATTGCACAACAGCAACTACAGAAAATTCGTATTTTTTGGCCAACAAAAAGAATAAGAAATGAGAAACTGAACAATTTATAAGACTTCAATTAGCGTTATAACGGTACACTGTCGGCTGAACATTTAAGGCAAGTTAACACCTCAACGCACCTTCTTACCAATCACCAACAGCACACAAACACACACGCACACTCACAACAGAGGGAAAAAAGCCGCTTAAATCAGCAGCTCAATCAATCAGACGTTGAGTTCTGTTTAAATTAAGAATATTTCTTATAAATGGCAGATGCAACGTTCTCTGGCGTTGACGATCGCAGCGATGACTCCTTTTGGGCGCAGCACAGTGGTGCAAAAGCGCTGGAAATAATTTAAAGAATTAATAAAAGACTTTAAATGTTTAATTTTCAGAGCATATATATTCAAAAACTAAAAACTTTCGATAAAATTAGTTTGATAATTTTTAAATAATTTTTAAAGGTTTAAAACATTTTTGAAATAATAGTTAAGTCTTTAAAATAACAAACAAATTAGTATTGCTTAATTTAAGTTAATAAATATTTTTCTAGTACAAATTTCACCGAACCACGAGTCTATGTCTCTTAGCTTTGCTCCACTGTGCACACAAATGACAAATGTAAATTGTGGCGGGAAAGCAAAAAGCAATCGCTTTGAGTTTATTTCGTATTTTCTTGACTTACTTTTTTCTTGCCGGCAATATGCTTAAATAAATTTGAACATCTTCTTTTTTTTTGGCTTTGAGTTTTTAGCTGATTCGAGCGCCATGTTCTGATCTCCAGAGCCGATACTGGGAATCGAATTGGTACGCTGCTTGTTGTGTGCTGTTGGCCAGGTCCAAAAGGTATGGGCCAGCCGCAGGTAACAGCCTGAGCAGCTTCCTGACTTAATGCAGTCCTCTTAAAATGCATTTTTGATTGCATTTCATTAGGTTCATATACATGTTTCGCTTTATTTTCTTTATTTTTTCATTATTTTTTTGTTACATTTTTTTTTTTTTTTGTCCGTCGAGCGAACATTTCAAAAATTTATGCACACTTCGCTGCCATTTTTGAGGTTGTTAATTTTTTCGTATATTTCTCAGGTTTTGTTTTTTTGTATTTTTCTTGGTCTTTTTCGTGTTTCGTTTACTTTTGGCTGCTGTTCTTTTGCTTCATTTCTTACCTTTTTTGGCATTTTTAACAAGCGCCGTCAAAAAGGAAGTTTGTTTTTTTCTTTTTATTTTTTTTGTATTTTTGTTGAAAGAAAACTGCGGCGCACGAAATAAATAAAATATATACAGTAAAGCCATGTGCAAAAACGGTTCAACATTGTCCGTATCTTATGAATATCAGTTGGCGTTGGCTGCACTAACTTCGGGTATATCAGCTTAAGCATTGGGTGGGCTACATTTTAGAACATTAAGGGTAAAATCTGTTGTAAGATAGCAGAAGTGTAGTTGTAAGATGTGAATAATATTTAAAACACTTTAAAATATTTTTAAAAATTTAAAAAACTTTTTTAATATTTTATTTGATAGTTTTTAAATCAAAGAAAATTTTAAAAATTCTTGACACATACTTGAATCAAGTTTGCTTTAAAAAAACTCTTTCAAAGAATTATTAAATTTAAAGTTAATTTTTGTAGCGTATTTAAAGCTCGACGTGATTTCTGTTGTTTCCTGCGTGTTTATTTAGAGTTGTTTGTTGTTGTTTTTGAGTTTTTGTTGAATTCTTGTTGCCGCACCTTTTGTCAGGGCACCATGAATCATGTATACATATGTAAATACAATCCACAATCCGCAATCCACAGTCCACAAGTCGCTATAAACATGCGTGTTCCACTTTAAAAACCAAATGTACTTAAATACTCGTAAGTCTGGTAATCCTCAACAAATTCTCCAAAATATTTAACAATCAAATTTTTTATAATCCGCCAGCAACAGATTTGGGTGAACACAAATAAAATGTTTTATCGTTTTGCCACAAAAAATAATTATTGAAATGACTCACAGTCAAATAAAATAATTATAATAAGTCCATTAAAAATCAAATGTTTATAAGCTTTAAACGCAGCTTCAATTAGTTGAATTTGCACATAAATACAAGCCAAAAATAAAAACATATAGCTAAATATAAATATAAATGTGATAAACAAATTTGTTCAACTTTTTTCCTTTTGTATTTTTTGTGCGTCTGTCTAAAATTTTGTTTATAAAAAAAAAATGAATGAACAAAAAACAACAATCAGTTATATTTTTTTTTTCTGCTGCTGTTGTTGTGTTTGGCTTGGTTTTAATTTCGGTTTTCAGTTTGAAGGTCAAAGTCAAGGCGACAGAGCACAAAACGCAGCGGTGGGTGGCAGGGGGTCGACGGGGTGAAAGGGGCGCTGAAAAAGCTGCTGATTTCGTTGCGAATGTGACGCATTTAGAAGCAGAAAACTGAACTCTAGAGCAGCTTTGAGCTTTGTTAAGCACTCGTCAATCAAATGACTCAATGTGCAGCTTAAAAAGTATAACAAAAAATATGTTTACTTTATATGCAGGTATGGAAGAGGTCTATGGTTCAATTAATTCGAAGATAAGCTTACAAAGAATTATTTTATAAATAATAGAAATTGTTTAAGGTCTAAATAGATTAAGTATTTTTAGACTAAATGTCATAAGGTTTGAGGCTAAGTACTTTAATCTGAATAGATAGATATTTCAGGCTAATGCAGCTTACTAATTGACTTACTGATCACCCTAGGAGTCCCTAGTTTCTTAAAAATCTGTTTCTGATTTATTCTACAATTTATTTGCTGTCTTAAATCTATTCCTTTGCAAGTTTTTCCTTATAATTATTCATAAATAAACTATTTATAATAATTTAGTTTTAATTTATTAAGTTTTTCTCAGCTCAGCTGCTCTAAAACTCTCTAATGTTCATTTTCCATGCTAGCCATTTCATGTGAATCTCTTGTGCGTTTAAATTGTCAAAAGTATCTGGCTATAACTCTTGGCTAACTCTGCCTGGCCAGGCCAATACACGTACAGACAAAACAGTTGCAGACAAGTTCTAAATTATTTCTATGCTAAAAGTGAAATGTGGCCAAGCAGCTTTTTTTTATTGTTGCCCAAGCTCATAATGAGCACAAGAAACATGATAACGACCATTCATTTGGCTTCAACTGGCTCATCCATTATGATCAGTGTCATCAGCAAGACGATAATGATGCAGTTGAACATCATGCTCGTGACGATGATGAAGTTGTTGGTCTTCTACTAGCCTGCAATTTACTTTCAATGCTGGCTTCTAACCATTATTGTCATTGCTGTTGTTGTTAGGGGCTTTCTTCTGCGGCTTTTGCACTTGCTGCTGCTGCTGTTGCTGCTGCTGTCAGCGTCTAGTCAACAGTTGGCCATGTTGCTGTGTGCTGGGCCCGTTGCCTGTGTGTCTGGTTTGTTGCATGTTGGCATGCAGCCGCAGCCGCAGCAGCAGCAGCAACTGAGCTGTTTGGTATGCAATTTGCAATAGTTGCGCTTGCGCAATTCAAATGCACATTCACACACACAGACACACACACACACACACCTGTGAGTCAAACAAGATCGCGTAATAACTTAGTCAGGCAACAGCAGCAGCGGCAGCAGCAGTTACGCCGCCACAATTGTCGACTTGGCCAAGACGGAAGACGGAAGATGCAAGATGTGGCAACACAACTGGCCGAAAAACCGGAAAAACGACACACGCATTGAGAGAGAGTTGTCTCGCTCTCTCTCTCGCACTCTGACTCACTCCAGCACGCTCTCTTTCACTCTCTCTCTCTCTCTGGCGCTGTCTCTTCCGCCCGCAGCTTGCTCCTGTTGCTGCAACAAATCGATTCTAGGCATTGATAAACTCTGGACGTTTTTTACGTGGTGGCCAAGGGTGGGCGGTGGCAGGGGGCGTGTGGGGAAATGCTCAATTGAAATGGAAACCTTTTGCGTAGATTTGATTTCGTCAACGGCTTTTAATTGCATTGAATTGTGATTGACACTGACAGATCAGCAAATGGTTCAAAAGAATATTGACACTTGTTGCGCTTTTATGTAAGCGTAGCAAATTGAGAAACAATTAACAAACTATTAAACCAAATGAAAAGCAATCTGAATAGTTATAGATACAGATACATAGATATAGATACACACACGCCACTTCACATGAGTCCAAAGAGAAGCAGTAGAAGCAGAGGAGCTGTCTAAAGCCTACCGTTCAGTGACCAGGGTGGGTTCAATGTGCTTTACCTTTACCTGTCCTCCACCTGCAGTCCTCCCGTTGCCCACTCCTCCCTCCTCTCTGATCAGGTACTTAGCAGCATTCTCTCATAGAGCTCTCGTGCCTCGTAGAACTGGTAACTGGCCAGCCTAAGACTAAGTCCAACTCCAAGTCGAACTCAAAGTCTTAGCGAGCTGGTCAGCCCTTGGCCAAGTGCAGCAGGCCAAAAGAGCCAAACTCTGTTTTGCATAAGCATTGGCAAGCACGGACATGTTTTGCAATCAGCCAAGTTTAAACAGTTAGTTAGCTGCAGCTTAAAGCTCGGCTCATACATAAATAAATAAAAATGCTTAAAAATAATGTGTTTATTTTTATATACTTTTAATCATAAAGTTACAGTTTTTATTTACTACTTTAAACCGCAAATAGTTGTGACGTCATAGCCTTATTGTTTATGGCTTGATTAATTGCTGCAATTTCACATTTTTATTATATTTAGAAATAATCACGCGCACGTCTAATTAGTAAAATTAGAAATTTTGCACATTCGAGAGAAAAATTCCGCAAGTCAAAACAAATTTAAAAGCAATAGAAAATAATTACACTAACTAAATGATGAACCTAGAGGATACGCTGTACAGGAGAGTGCTTAAAAAGTAATAAAGCAATTCCCAAGTTATAATATCCATTTAAAAATCGATTATAAGTTACTGAGTTTAAAATACACTTAAATAGACTTTTTCTCACTCTGCCATTAGTTCATACAACCGCTTTGCAACTCCAACAGGGTATACCCAAGCGATTCAAGGTCTTTGGTGCCATGAAACAAAGTACATAACGTTAATTTGTTAGTGCATTTCGGTGCAGGCTCCGTCTCTTTCAAACACACACAAAATAGCATAAAAATAATTTCACTTTCATTATCAGCGAGTTTTAGCGCTTTCTGATAAGATTTTTGCGACTGCAGCAGCAACTGCGTTTGCAATTTGGCACATAGATAGATTAAGAGTGGGAGCAGGAGGGTAGTAAGAGACAGCGGAGAGTCAGAGAGAGAGAGAGGGAGAGAGAGTCAGGCCAAGCAGACAAAAAGCGAAATTTATATTGTGTCATAGCTTTATATAAGTACGGTATAAAAAATCGAGTATAGAATCACTAAGAGTATCTCGTAGTATATACGAGATACAATGTTTCAGTCTCTACCGCAAAGGCATTAGAAGTGGCGCAATAAAAAAGTCAAGTGAAAATATATATCTATATATAGTAGATATAGTAGATATATATATAATGAGTATAAACATGCGAATATTTTGGCTGACATTGAAATTTAGACAGCAACAAATAACAATAATAATAGATACGCTAAGTGTGGGATTTGAACAAACTGTTTTAATATTTACTTAAAACCCAGATGAGCATTATTTGCAGTTTCTTCAGATAATGAGATCAGATGGAATTATATTCTATAAATTAGTAGAATTGTGTACTTGTCTGGAATTAAAAGCTACTTAGTTGAGCATAGAGAAATCTACTGAAATGTTGTACTCCGATTACTTTAATTATACTATTGAATAAACTATATTTTAATTATATTTTATCTGTTTGGTTGGAAAGTTGTCTCTAGTAGTAAACAAACCAGTTAACAGATACCCTATATTAAAATCGACTGATTTTCCAACTGATTATTCGCTTCATGCGATTACAACCTTAGCTTAACTTGTATATCAATAGTCTTCTACTTACTATATAAGACTTTTACCTAGCGCCCCTCTTGAAAGCAGTTCATTCAAAACTCTATTAATAAAACGCATACAAGGTTGACCATAACTTTCTAATCAATTAACCTTGAAACTCTTATCAATTTTTGCTAAAAATTATTGCCAAAAAAAATGCTTGCATCGATTTGTTATAATTTTGCTTTGCCTTTTTGTGTGTTACTCGTGTTCTAGCAGTAAGCGTGTGTATGCAAGTTGTCAGCGTATAAGACACAGTATAAGTGTATAAGTATGAGTATAAGTATAAGTAACTGTATCGCAAGCTGTAGGCTGCGTTTCTCGCTGTCGCCTCAGCTTGTGCATATGTCACTGTATATGTGTGAGCGTGTGTGTGTGTGTGTGCATGAGCTGATAAGCTTTGTCTCTCTCCCTTCTCCTTCTTCGCTGCTGGCTCTGCCGGCACCTCTGCTGCTGCTGCTCCCTTTCAGTATTTACTTTGTACGCTTTTTAATTGGCTTCGTATTTTTTTTTTTTTTGTTGTTCTTGTTGTTGCTCTCTTTTTTTTGTGTGCTACAGTTTTTGTGCTGCGTTTTTTGCAGTCTGCGTTTCAGTTCTTAACGCTCAGTGTGATTTTACTGCTCGCCTAGCAAACGCTCGCTGATATAATTTTGTTAATCATATTTTATAATTGTGAGTTGAACAATTTTGCATAATCAGTGCACTTGTTGCTTAGTTAAAAAGTAAACTTATAGTCGCTGCCATAATAATAAATAATTAATAAATAATTAAATGTAATGAATTTTGTGTGCGTGTAAAAAGATAAATAAATTTTTGTTGCCTATCCAAAAGGCGCTTGTATAACACAAAACTTTTTATTAATTTTGAAGTGTTTGCAGTGTCTATAATTATATTAATTATTGCTTTCAACTCTATTATATAAGTTTACTACCAGAAGAACCTATTTTAAATGACTTTTAGGCATTTTTCATATATTTTTAGTGCAATAAATGCTATTAAATCATAGACTAAATTTATATACTGCTTTAAAAATCTTTTCTGATCGAGTTGTATGCATATTTTTTGTCTCATTTTAGTTAACACTGCCATATTGCAACAAAGAAGTAACTGACAACAACAACCACAAAAATAACAACAACAAAAGGAACAACAACCAAAACTACCTCGTTGCTGGCCAAGCACAACAAACACACACACACACACATATACACACACACGCATACACAACTCATAGTTTACTTAAATTAAAAGAAAAACTTCGCCGAGTCCAACAGCATTTCCAATGTAGCAGCCCCTTTTTCCCAACCCCGCAAAGGAAAATGGAACAACAAATTTCCAAGGCAACTTAAGCAGCGAATTTACTAAGAAGCAGAAAGGCGGAGAAAGTTATTAAAACCAAGTTAAAAATTAAAAGAGTTGAGAAGAAAACCCTTTGAAAAGCGATCACACATTACGTATACGCAACGTGCAGCATGATGAAAAGTCTAAGTGACGTAGAGGCGCCAACAGCGCCGCTAAAATCCACAACAGCCAGCAATGGACATGGCACTGGCAACGGGGCGGGAAATGGCACAGGAAATGGACACGCTTTTCATCAAAACGGAAGCGGAAGACGTGACTCCACACAGGCATTTACACCGCTGCTGGCCCAGCACAACAGCACAAACGGTGATGTGGTCACAGTAACGCCCCCAACGCCCACGGGCAACAACACCACGGTGCTCTACGAGAGTGCGCCGAGCAACAACAACGACTGGAAGGCATCGGAGGACATCAACAAGCTGAAGAACGGTCTGCTCAGCAACAACAATGGTCACAATGGACACAACGGTCACAATGGCCACAGTGGACACAACGGGCACAGTCTGCGCGAGAAGTATGCGCACGAACAGGCGCCACTTACCGGTGGCTACAAGCTGCCCAGTGGCGGTGGAGTGGGCGTGGGTGGCGCCGGTGCCAGAGGCAGCGAATCGGAGGAATCTGATTTCGATTCGGATCTGAATGGCGGTGGCGATGATGGCGCCAACTGTGGACTCTTTGGCTGCCGACCACGTTGGGCACGACGCTTTGCCTCAACACATGTTTTCATGGTGGTGTTCCTGCTGGCTTACATCCTGCAGGGCATGTACATGACCTACTTTGTGAGCGTGATCACCACCATCGAGAAGCTCTTCCAGATCAAGTCGAAGACAACGGGATTCCTGTTGAGTGCCAGTGAGATGGGGCAGATTAGCACGGCCATGCTGTTGACTTACTTCGCGGGGCGTGGCCATCGACCACGTTGGATTGCCTGCGGCATGGTGCTCTTCTCCATAGCAGCCTTTGCCTGCGCCTTGCCACACTTCATCTTTGGCGAGCAGCTCATGCAGTCCAGTGTGTTTCTCAATCCAGTTTCCTCCCCCGCCGTCTCCTCCGCTGCATCATCACCTGCGTCGCTGTGGAGCAACGCCACAGATCCGAATCTCTGCCTACTCGGAGGCAATGGCACCCTTGCTGGCAGCGAGTGCAATGAGCAGCGTCAGTTGGAGCAAGCATCTCACACCAAGATCACCATCATAGTGCTCTGCATCTTCTTTGGCAGCCTGCTCAGCTCTGGCATTGGCCAGACCGCTGTAGCCACACTGGGCATACCCTATATCGATGACAATGTGGGCAGCAAGCAGTCACCCATGTACATGGCCGTCACCATTGGCATGAGGATCTTGGGTCCCGCCTCGGGACTTATTGTGGGCAGTTTTTGCACCCGCTGGTATGTGAACTTTACCAATCCCGGCTTTGATGCCAGCGATCCGCGCTGGATTGGCGCCTGGTGGCTGGGACCAGTGGCCATTGGCAGTCTCATGCTACTCGCCTCCATTGCCATGTTCTCGTTCCCCAAGCAGCTCAGGGGCAAGCAGCAGGCACAGGCAGCCTTAGCTGCCAATGCCACGCCCCCCGAGCAGGAGGAGAAACCCAAGCTGAAGGGTGAGTAGTTACAGTAAACTCTCGCTAAGTAGAACTGCTTTACTTATGGCTAATCCTGTCTAGATTTCCCCAAGACCGTGCGGCGTCAGCTGAGCAACGATATACTCATGTTCCGCACTGCGTCCTGTGTGTTTCATCTGCTGCCCATTGCCGGACTGTACACGTTTCTGCCCAAGTATCTGGAGACACAGTTCCGTCTGGCCACCTATGATGCCAACATGATTGCCGCCTTCTGTGGCATCCTGGTCATGGGCATTGGCATTGTAATCTCTGGTCTGTTCATACTGAAGCGCAAACCAACGGCACGTGGTGTTGCCGCCTGGATCGCCTTCACCGCTCTCGTCTACTCCGCCGGAATGATCGTGCTCATGTTCATCGGCTGCAGCACCAATGACTTTGCGGGGTATAAGGCAGCTGATGCCAACAGGTGAGTGCACAGGTGTGTGGATTAGCAGTACCGCAACTTATCTCCCCTCTCTTCCACTTCAGTCCCACTATGATCGAGCCCGCCTGCAGCGCCGTACTCAACTGTACCTGTGATAAGGAGAACTTTGCACCCATTTGTGGCACCGATGGACGCATGTACATCTCTGCCTGCCACGCCGGCTGCGGCAGCTCCACACTGCGTGCCAGCGACAATCGCACACTCTACTCCGACTGTGCTTGCATTCCAGATGGTAAACTCTGCGCTTAAATACCCTGTAATTTCTCGTTTACCTTTATCACTCTCTCGATTACAGTTGCTGAAGCGGTCAATGGTTACTGTGATAATAACTGCAAGAACTTTATCTACTTTATATTGATTTTTGCCATTTGCGTATTTATGCATTCCACCTCCGAGGTGGGCAGCATGCTTCTCGTCATGCGCTGTACACATCCTAAAGGTAAGCAAAGCAGATCCTTAACTCTACTGGACTCTTTCTAACCAAACTACTCTAGATAAAGCCATGGCCATGGGTGTAATACAGTCGGCCATTGGGCTGTTTGGTAATGTTCCTTGTCCCATCATTTATGGCGCCGTTGTGGACTCGGCTTGCCTCATCTGGAAGTCGGTGTGTGGCAAGCACGGAGCCTGTTCGCTTTACGATGCGGACACCTTCAGGCGATACTTTTTGGGTAAGTCTACAGCACATATAACCCCAACACTATATATGACTTATATCTTAAATCCGATTAGGCATCACGGCTGGCATTATGTTTCTGGCATTTCTTATGGATCTGGTCGTTTGGCGCAAAGCGCATCGCATTGACATTGCGCCGGATCAGCAGGATGGTGCCACTGATGCACCTGCCACACGCCTCGACGTCTCCGAGTCGAAGCAACCGATTGCTCCGGCTCCAGATACAACGGTCTAACGGATCAAAACAGATTTATTGCAAGATTTCCAATAAATGTTTACCTTAATTGTTAATTAGTTATCATTTTGTCTAGTTGTTTTAGCCTAGTGCAAGAGTTATGTATTTAGTTAAGTGGCAATTTTTTTTTGGACTCCCCTTAAAATGGAGCCAAAAAAAACCTCATTTAAATTTATAAAAAGCGCTCAGCCTGTCTACATAGAAATACTTATATATATATTCTATATGTATGCTATATACGAGTACGATTATTATCCAAGTGTATTCTTTTTTATGTATAAATCTCAGCGTTATAGTCGAAAACGTATCGCATTTCTATATAGAAATTGTCTATCTGCTGTCTAAGTGTAGACTTTAAATATATATATCACATATATTCGACCATAATAGTACTATATATACAACTAAATGTGTAATACTTATATAATACACACACACACACACAATATGAAAATCTAAACAACTATGTATGTATCTATATATATTATATATACATTTTATATATAATTGCAACCTATCTGTGGTAGTTAAATTTTAGTTAAAATTCAAAAAGTAAATTTATAAGTTTGTCATATGAATAAATACGAAAAGAAATTAATGCGAATATAAATTGTGTTTATAGTATAGCTAAATGCTGTTTTAATTTAATGCAAAGGAAGTTTATAACGGACTCCAAAGAAGTGCGTAAAATACGTTACCATTTTGAGTTTGAATTTGAAATTACTGGAATTATCGATATATTTAACGGACTGTTAAATTCTCTCAACTGTCTGGCTCTCAACATAACCATTTGAGCTTAACATCGGGTTAACAGACTAATGTTAAGTGCTGAAAAAGCTCAGTGAACAAGTTCCATAATTACTTCGACGCTAAGTGATCTTGTTTAACCGCTAGAAGTTAGTTGTTTACGATCTTTACTTTCGTTTTTAGTACAAAAACTAAACAGCTACGGATAAGATACGTAAAGTAGCCAACGCTGGCATCATGAGCATACCACTAAAGCACTTCAAGAAAGGTGAGTAAGGTAAAAGGTGCCTTGAATGTCACCCAAAAGCCCTTGAGACATTTTGGTTGTCACTTCCGACTGATTTCCCCAAAGAAACTGAAGATAAAAATGATTTCGGTTTATTTTACTGACGTCATTCGCAGGTTCGTCGAAGCCAGAACTTCCCGATGATGGCGTCTTGCGTTTTTACTCCATGCGCTTCTGTCCGTATTCGGAGCGTGCAGCACTAGTGCTGGCAGCCAAGAAGATTCCCAACCACAAGTTGTACATTGATCTTGACGAGAAGCCCGAATGGTACACGGACTTCAGTCCCCTGGGCAAAACGCCTGCCCTGCAGTTGACTGCAGTAAAAGGTCAACCAGCACTGGTTGAGTCCCTCGTCATAGCTCAGTATCTAGATGAACAGTACCCCGAGCGTCCACTGTCTCCCGCTGACCCACTGCAAAAAGCACTGGACAAGATTCTCATTGAGCGCCTAGCACCGGCCGCGAGTGCTATCTATCCCGTATTCCATGCCAACGATCTGCCAGACGAGGCATTGGAAAAGTTTGAGAATGCCCTGGACGTCTTCGAGGAGGAGATTGGCAAGCGTGGCACGCCCTACTTTGGTGGTCAACATATTGGCATGGTGGACTACATGCTATGGCCGTGGTTTGAGCGTTTTCCGGTTCTAAAGCTTGTGCTACCCCAGAAATACGAACTGAATCCAAAGCGTTTTGAGAAACTTCTGAAGTGGCGAGATTTGGTAGCCCAAGATGAAGCTGTGAAGCAAACGGCTTTGGATCCTCGCATCTATGCCAAATTCATTGAATCAAGGCGCGAAGGAAAAACCAACTTCGATGTGGCCTTCGAGCCCTTGTCTAATCTTTAAAGCTTCGATTTTAAGTGAAAACATACAGAAGAATAAATACTCAGGTTTGGCAGTGAAATTATAGCTAAATTTCTTTTGTAGTTTACGTCGGAATGCACAGGCTTCACCTGTAGGACCAGTATCACACAGAGTCTAAGCCCTGCTTCGATAAGACCGTGTTTTAGGAATAGCTTAAGTACTTTATTCATGCCGCAATGTGAAAAAACGGATCAGGCGTCCTTAACGAGAAGATTGTAGTTGGGTTTGCCCGCACTCCGAGTGCGCAGGAACTCAGCCTGGACCTCGGCCTCCATGTAGAATGCCATCACTGCGGGATCACGTTTCATGCGCTCCACCCACTGTGCCTGTGGAGCAACAGAGTTCAGCCACTTGAACTGGATACGAGAATGTGTCTATCAACTCACCAGTTGAGGAAACCGCGTCTCATCGAAATTGTAATCTTCACCACGTTGCAGCTTTAGGAGCTCCAAGCGCTCACACCACGGCCAGATCATGTAGTCCAGTATGCCCGTCTGTTCGCCACCAAAGAAGTCTGTTTCCCGTCTTTCCAACTCCCGTTCGTAGATATCCAAGCCGTTCCAGAAGGGTTCCATCTCACCGCCATCGGAGGCCTTGAAGAAGGCACCGAGAACAGCTCCAAAGCGTTCAATGAGCAGCTTCTCCTGCACCTTTTTCAGCGGATCCCTGGGGTAAAGTGGTCGCAATGGATACTGCTCGTCCAGATACTCGCAGATGAGCAGTGATTCCGTCAAGACCGGTGGACCAGGTTCCCTTACCAACTCCAGTGCCGGCACCTTGCCTTGGGGATTCTTCTCAAAGAGCCAGTCTGGTTTCTCTGTGAGATTTATGTAAATGCTGTGATAGGGAATCTGTTTGGCGTCCAGCACCAGATGCACACGCTGAGCAAAGGGGCAGAAGCGCATAGAATACAATCGCAGTATTCCATCCTCGGGCACATCCGGTGTGGGTGAGCCTGTCAAGAGTATTAATCCAAGTTTCGTGTAGCAAATTTGTGTCCTCACCTTTTGTCAAGTGTCTGCCGCTGCTCATGTTCTGTGTGCGTCTATGGGAATCAACTGGTAACCAGATGCACTACAGCTTTCCATTTTATAAAGCAGCTGATTGAGTTCATTTACACGCCCTTCACCAGATGGTATAGATTACACGGCGGAACTGGCTGACCTTTTCAATGAGGCTATCTTGCGGCAAGTGACACACTATATTACTAGTTCTTTGGGGGTACAGTGACACCTGTGCTAGGAACATGATTTGAAAATGTTGTAATCTGACAAGTCACCAACAGTGAAACTTGGCTAACGAAAACAGCGATTGCATTGACTACTGGCTTATCTAAAAATCGATATTTGCAGCCACCTGGAGTGCAGTTTATCTTTACCACTTCAGAACTGCAGCAGACAGGGAAAGTTTTTAGCAATTCCCAATTAGTTGGAAGTCAAATTGATGGTAAAAACTTTATTGCATTGCATATCAAATACACTTTAAAATAATTAAGACAGATACAGTTTATAACAATAGATTAGGCCAACATATCGTAGTTGGTATTGCCGGTTTTGCGACTGCGCCAGTACTCGATGTGTTGCTCTGGAGTGGCATAGTGGGACTGCACCACCTCATCCTTGGTCAGCAGATCGATCCAGGCGCTGATCTTTGCATAGCGTTGCTTATCGAATTCGAAGCCATCGCTTAGCAGGAACTTCAAGACACTCAAGCGCTCGAACCAAGGCCAAATCATGTAGTCCACAAAGCCGGGTTTAGCACCACCAAAGTAAGGAGTGCCACGCTGGGACAGCTCCTTCTCGAATATATCTACGGCAGGATAAAGCTCATCAGCCTTTGCACCCTGAAGGGCAATCCTCATGAAGGCACCGGTAACTGCATTGAAGCGCTCCACCAGAATCTTATCCTGAGCACGCTGAAGCGGATCCTTGGGCAATAGGGGATGCTGTGGATACTGTTCATCCAAGTACTCCACAATGATCAGCGATTCGATGAGAGAGGGCTGCGCCTTTTCAGCCACCAAATGCAGAGCTGGCACCTTCAGCAATGGGCTCACATCCACCAACCATTCGGGTTTCTCAGTGAGATTGATGTAGATGCTGTGGTATGGCACCTTTTTTGCATTGAGAGCGAGATGAGCACGCTCCGCATACGGGCAGAAGCGCATGGAGTACAGACGGGGGACTCCATCGTCTGGCAGAGCTGGTTTGGCAGAACCTAAAGCCATAAAATGTTGATAAATAAAATGTACACTCATTCTACATAAGTGGTATATGTATACCGATAACAACTTTTGCCCTCTAGAATCATAACTTTATAGACTGATAAAACTAAAGGTTGCTAAAAATAGCTAAAAACCAAAATTAAAAAAAAAAACCAGAAAAGCAAAATTGCTTATTCATTAACCTTACACCTTACTAGATCTAGCTTTAAATAAGTTTTCTAGCCATTACAATATAGACCTTACTAAATCTAGCTTTAAATTAGTCATGCCGGCAACACTGTTCGTGATTAATACAAAATTGATATTTTTACATAAACTTGTTTCTTGTCATTGTCGTTGACACGCAGTATTTGCGTGTTTTGATTTGCTTATTTTTTTTTCAACTTACCCTTTGCTAAATGTTTGCCGGCACTCATTATCAACGTTTGCAGTTTAATTCGCCCAAAGTACGACGTTTTGACAATTTGTTTGCAATTTTCTAACTTGTTGAAAACAAACCAACAAAGAAATGCGTTGTTTGCTTACGAAAAACGAAAGGCAACTGACAAAACATATGCGATTGGCCTTCTCTTAAAATGGCCGTCAAACAACTCTAAAGCTCTTTGTGAAAGCTTGCTCTCTTTGCTTAAGCGGCAACTCCTGCTCTCGTTTGCTGGCTCTCTATTTGGTTGACTCTCTTAATGTTTCTGCTTATGTTTATTTAAAAACGATTTTGCTTGTTTTTATTTTGCGATTAAAACGCGTATGCTACATATGCATGTGTGTGTATATGTGTACGTATGTATAGTACTTATTTATATGATTTACTCATTCCAGTTACCTGGTGTAAGAATCACGCTGATTTGTAAATATATATATTTATATTTAATGCATGTATTTTTGTTGTTGTTGTAGGTATATAAGTCGATTGGGGGAATTCTTCTTTACAAGTTATAGATTTTAATTGAATTTGCCAACTACTAAGTACAAACACACACACATTTAGATAATTGTTGTCTCTTCGGCGGCCATAAAAAAATTTAACTTAATCTATTTACAAAAATTGCTTAAAATTTCTATTCCAAAACAAATTAAGTTACATAATATACAGACATATAAAAATACAAAAATATACGTGCAACAAGTTGCAGCAGCAAATATGGAATATAAAAAATTGTACATTACACAAAAAAAAAAATCCAACTATGTTAACTAAAAAAACATTCAATTAAAAGCCGTTACTTATAATTAATAATTTAAAACAAACCGTTAAAAATGACTACAAAAACTTGACAGTTCTTTCAAATAAGTTTTTAGCTCTGCTCAAAATTCAATTAGAAGTTTAAGAAAATTTTTAAAACCATTAAATTTTAAAAATCTGAAATACAAAACAATTTTTTTTTTTTATAATTTTTGTTAGAACTTTTTGTTTTGTAAATTGTTCAAGTTTTTAGTACTGTTTTTTGTTTTTGAAATTGCGCCTTGTTGCATCGCGAGTTGGGATTAAAGTTTAAAACTACATTTAAGTTTAAAAAATACTACAGAGTTAAATTGTTAATCGTTTTTTTTTTTTTTTTCTTGTTTTTGTTTTGCATCGTTGCCTGACGATTCCATTCATTTTTGGTTTTGTGTTTCAAATTTCGTTTACAGTTTCGTTTCTAGTTGTAGTTTTTTAAGTTTTAGTAATTTAAGTTTTACATTTGTTGCTCTATAAAATATTCTGCGCTTTTATGCATTTTTTTGATCACGTTTCTTGCTGTTTTTAGTTTACTATAAATATTTGAATCTTTTTTGATTTTTCGTTAAATTTTTGTTGTTTTTTTTTTCTCAAACTGGAACGACTTGATTTTTTTCAAAAAATGTTCATCTTATTGCTTCTCTCACTCGTGGCCTGACTCTTGGTGGTGTTCTTGTTGTTGTGGATGTTGGTAATGACCTGTGGATGTGCCTCCATTCATGCCTGTGATGCCAATCCTGGAGAAACAATCCCTCTGCTGCTTCCGCTGCCATTGCCGTGGGACTGTGCCACCTGCCTTGTGGCACTGCTGTACCTTTTGTGTGCCACACTGGCAGAGGCATCAGCGGAGTTGGTGTTACTACTGCTACTGCTGCAAAGTGAACAGAGTTCATCATATGCATCATATGGAGACACTGTTTAGGACACACACCCCTTCTGCTCGCCATCCTTTTTGCTGTTGAACATGGCCAGCTCGATCTCAGTGTGTTGGCTATTCATGTGACGCACCCACTCCGCTGGTGTTTCAAAGGAGCTGCAAGAAACATTTGGTTAAGCCCATTTGGTGGCAGGTGATCTCTGTTTGTTGGATCTTACGTGGAGCAGAGATCACAGAGCAGCGTCACATGATCCATGTTGTTCTCCTGTTGCTGTGAATGCGAATGAGGGATGGGGGGAAGAGATAAGGTCTTGTCCAATACAGCTGCTCCAACGGCACTCACCGAGACTCTGCGTCGCTTCTTTGGCACATAGGTCTTCAGGGCTCTCAGCGCCAGATTGCTGTGATTGGCACTGGCACTAGCACCGCTGCTTCCGCCGCTGCCTCCCGATCCACTTCCGGCACTGTTTGACATAACGGTTGCTGATGGCTCCGCTGCATGGGTGCCCAGGTGACGCACCAGCGTCTTGGTGTCTTCAAAGGATTTCTGGCAGATCTCACACACGAGCACCTTAAAGTTATTATAATCCCGCAGTGTGTGCTCCTCGGTGTCGTCCTGGTTGCTGGCATTCGCTTCGATCTTCACGGCGTTGATCTTAAAGTCCAGCGGTTGCTTGGGTGACAGTGGCGCCGCCGGGCTGTGTTCATGATTGTTGTCGCTAGCCAAACTATTGGTGGGTTGGCTTGACCAATCCGTCGGCTCCTGTTTGATGGTAAGAAAACTATGCGGATGCGGTGGCGTAGCCAAACGGGGAGCCACTGCAGCCGGTACTTCATAGGACTTGACCACATGCTCATAGTGCGATCCATCATGCGTGAAGTACTCATGAGCAGGAGCTAGAAGACAATAGAATTGGACAATTGATGAGGTTCTGATTAAGAGCAGACACTTACCTCGCTCACAGGATCTCTCACGACGTAAGCGCCGTTCGTACACCAATCCGACATCATCACGATCCCGTTCGCACAACGACTCCTCTCGCTCTACGTAGTCCGATCTTCGTAGCGTCGGCTCCGCTGGCTCGGTGGAGGGCGCAGTGAGTGGACAACTGCTGCAGCCGATTTCTGTGCATATGGACATTGGTGGTTGTGATGCTGGTGGTGCTTGGCTTGGCGGTGGTGCAGTCGCAGCTGCAGCAATTCCTGCCGATGGCTGTGTTAGATTTTCGATTTGACTGGATGCCGCATAGCAGCACTTGTCCTCCGGATCTATAGCCACCTCCTTGTTGACGGAAATGCCACCAACGCTGCTGGGATGCAACTTACTGTTACTGGCCACACTCAGTAAACCCGTGTGACTTGCCATCTTCGGTGACTTGACAATCACCGGACTGTCCTTTGGCATTACGGAAGCACCCAAGCCGCGAAACTGCTGCTGTTGTTGGTGATGATGTGAATGGTGATGCGTATGATGATGCGGATGATGATCCAGCGTGTAACGTGCCGCAGAGCTGTTGCTACTGCCACTGGGAAGCTGTGTGGACATTGAAGGCGGCGGTGGTGGTGGTGCCAGCGAGGAGCGTGTACCATTTGATACATACAATGCACTTGGTTCACGCTGATGATGATGCAGATGATGACCATGTCCTGTGGATGCACTTGGACCACTGCCACCGGATGTGCTAGTGCGGCAAAGACCTCTGATCTTCAGAATTTCACCACCACGCAGCACTTCGTTCAGTATGTCGTTGGAGACGGTGGCTTCACCACTGTACATGTACTGCACCAGGATTTGTATGGCACGATGACTGAGATCGGGTGGAAGCACAATATAGAGCACACCATTGGGTGCTGTTATGGGCGCTGTCTCGAACATCGTGGCAAAAAACTGACTGCAGGAGCTCAGTATAAATTTGTGCGCCGATATGCCCACAGTGGGTATATCCGAGTTGATGCCACTATTGCTATATGAACTGTACAACATAACGTCGGCGAACTTTTCATTTCTGCACAAAAAATTAAATGAATTTAAAGCTTACTTATTGGCAGTTTAAAACTATTATTTACTTACTTGTATAGCGTTGCAATGGAAGTGTTCAAATAGGACAGGTGAGAGTCCCATTTAAGGTGATAGTTTTCGGCGGCCATCTTTGCGGCCCAACAGAGTTTGACGCCTTTTGAACGCAACTGCTGGACCTGCCCCCTCCTGCCGTTAGAGGCGTCTAGGTTGTTTCATGTAAGCAAAATCAATAATCAAATCGATAAGTGGCGGGCAAAAATGCAAACTCTGCTCGACGCTTTACAGCACTCAGCATCGACTGTTATACATCGATATAATTGATTTATAATTGTTATAATGCCTTCAATGCGTAAATTTCAATTTATATAAATTATTTTTAGACCTTCCACTACCAGTTAATGTGAACAAAATCAATAATCAAATCGATATGTGACGCGCGCCAATTTACAAACTTAAGCCAGCGTTTTACAACACTGACTTGTTATCGAGAAACGAGCAACTTATCGGCCATCGGTTTGTGTTTGTTATGATGCACTTTGTGTGCAAAATAAAGTTCTTCTAAATTGTTTATTGTTTACAATGTCGACGTGGAGTGTTGAATTTGATAACCATCTAATCGAGTTGGTGCGTGCTAATCCCAGTCTATATGAACGTGAGCTGCGCAGCACACCCTACGATTCCGGCAAGAAAAAAACCGAATTGTGGTGCAGTATTGCAACATCACTGAAAACTGACGGTAAGAACCAGAAGGAATGTTAAAATAATTAAATATAAAACGCGTTTAATTCGCTAGTAAAAACATGCATAACGCGTTGGAATTATATGCGGGATAAGCTGCGTCGGGAATTGCTTAAGGAGCAGTCCGATTGGAGTTTGTTGGAAAAGCTGCGTTTTGTGGCACAACACAAACAAAACAACAGTCGGCACAGTGAGCGACAAGTACAGCAGCAGCAGGCAGTTAGCACCTCCTCTCAACATATAAACGTAAGTTGGCGCGCCCTCAGTCCCAATCAACTTATTGAGCATGATGAGGACGATGCACTGCAGGAGGCGATGGATGAACAGCATGTGGCAACAGCAGTCATAATGCAACCAACAGCAACACAGTCCCAATCCCAACCCCAACCGCCAGTTGCCGAAGACCTAATGAAACGCATCGAGGCATTGCTGCAGGGTTTGGGCGCAAACCGCTCCAAGGCAGAGAAAAAAATTGTGGCCTATTTGTGCAAATGCACATTGCGTTCTCTCAACGATGAGCAAATCGATGATATATTTATTTAGTCAATTCTAGAGAGCTATTAACTAATGCAAAACCGAACTGATTAGTTTTAGTTTGTAATTTAAGGAGTTAGGCAGTTTATTTTGGGGTTGGGCGCAAAAATCGAAGTTGTGCGCCCAACCAAAAACAACAACTCGAACTATGACGCAGTTAGTTGAAGCGTTTTCTAGCTGCTCGTTGGTCAAAGAGTGCGCGCGCAAGCAATAACATGTCCAATATCCATGTCTGGCTGACTGGTTAAGGAGGGAGGGGTGGTGGGGAGTGGGTAGGGCAGGCGGCTGACTGTCAGGTGGGGTAGACTACGACGACGACGACGATGCCAAACAAGCATTTAGTTTATTAATTTTGATGGCTCTGTCGCTGTGACATTATGAGCAATCCCCCAAACTGCTCCACAATTGGCCCATCTCCCGTTATCGACATCTCTAAGCAGTCACACTCCCTACTACACCCACTACACTACTATTTCGCCCCGCCACCTTTCTAAAGTGTAGTATCTGGCAGCGCATTAACACCACATTATCGATTGATTTGGGCAAAAAGCACGCACAAAAATCAATAAACATGCAAAGTCAATGCAAAATAATATGTATAGTTTAACTGTTTAATGTAATGTAATCATTTTTTAATTCACACTCTAATAAATTCAATTTCAATTATTGACTTTTAATTATTTATTGCAATTTAATGTTCTTAATAAAAAAATACGCGCCTAAATCTTAAATGCGATGCGTATGTGTGTATTCAATGATTGTGTGTGTAATATATGTGATTCACCTTAGCTTTCCTTTTGTTTCGATTACTTTTGTAACGGTTAATTCAAATTTATTAAGATGCTTTCTTATCTTTGTTTGTAGCAGAAACACGCGACTTGTGTTATTTGTTATTGTTATTCTTCTTTTACAACATTTATGTAGGCACACGAACGCACACACACATACACAGACGTTGTGGTACACGGTTACACTCTGCCAACTGCGCAGCGCGTCCAAAGCTCTCGCTTGTCAGCGTACTAATGGCAACAGCAACGGGAATAGTAGGACTCAACCTGGTCCTGCCTGCCAGTGCTAAACAAAGAGCGCCAGACAAAGGGCCAGAGCGCAACAGCCATCGAGAGAGAGCCAGCAGGAGAGCGAGAGCGCGTGCACTCACGTGCGCATTGTTATTGTTGTGGTTGATTTGAAGTTGCACACGCACACACACACACATGCACGTACATATGATGAGCGCGCGTAAATTGATTTTCCTTATCGATTATTTTATTATGGTCAGAGCGAACGTTACTTTTCAAATTGGCTGCGGCTGCGCCTCAACTGTAACTGTTGGAGTCTCCTGCTCCAATTTCTTGAGGATTTCAGCCTGCTCCAGCTGAATTTGTGTGGCTGTAGATGTGTCCTGCTTGAACAGTTCGCGCAGTAACATAGTCGCATACGCTGCTGTAGGCAATGTGAATTCCAGCAATAAGGCCATGTACTTTCCCTCTGCTTCAGTGGGTTCTGGTGTTATTTCAATATTTTTTAATTGCTCCCAGTCGGAGGCTATTACCGTGTCCTCCGGTGCGCTGTACCGACGAAAACTCCACTTCAAATCGCTCGTTTGTACCAGCAACTTACGATATGCTCCTCCAAGCGCATAGGTTTTTTCCTTGTGACGCAGTAGCTCCGAGGTGAGACCCACCTCGGCAAGCATTTCTTCATACCAAGCGCCGCACTCGTTGCTGGGATAGGTTATATCATAGCCCGGCAAAGGGAGCACTACATCCGACAGTTTGTACCTGTTACTGGCTATATCCTCTGCTGTGAGTGGCTTGACTTTACGCTTGAACACCGACTCCTCTTCCAGCAAACTATCGTCCTCTATTTCCATGTCGTCGTCAATAGCTTCAATAGTTTCAGCGGACGGAGTAGTCTCCTCTTCCTCTGCAGCGCCTGTTGCGTCCTCCTCGAAATACACCAAATCTCCAGGTATTAATTGAAGCCCAAACTCCTTAATTCGGCGCGAAGCAATCCGATTGAAAATGAGACTCTGATAGGCATGTGGATATAGCAGCAGCATATTGCGTGGTATGCGACGCAGTGCAGCAGAGTAATCGTTCTCGCCCAATGTGGCCAGGCCATCCAGTAGCTTCTTCTCGATATACTTGTTGTTGTAGAACTTGGCAGCTGCAGCCGCAGAATCACGATTCTCCCACCATTCCTGCCGTATTGCACGCATAAACTCCACATCATTGTCACGTGGCTTTAGTATCAGTTCACAGGCTAGTTTATAGTCACGTTTGAGCAGTGCCACGCCCACCTCATAGGTAGGCACACTGGCCGTGTTGCCAAAACGCTGCAAACCATAATAGTTAATGAAGCCACGCTCCTTGAGCGACTGCAGGGCCAGCTCAATGTGCTCCTGCGGCTGTGTTATGTGTCGCAATGCAATCCTAAAGCGATTTCCCTGCAGATCACCCAATTTGAGTGTCTTGGCGCTAAAGGTAAAGTTGCCAATGTAGACATTACGCATGCCACGTGCCGCATTGGCAATGGCCTCCGGCGTACGCCGCTTAATGCAAAAGCTTTGAGTAGTCTTGGCCCGCTTATCCTTGGTGCCACAGTAGTTGACCTGTGATGGACGCAAGCTGTCGTGGAACAAAGGAATTGTCAATTAGAAATATTGCTCTAATAGCTTAACAGGTTGAACGTACTGCAATTGATTGGCGATGGTTGCAGCCACCTCGCTGGTATCCATGTTCACTTTATGCACCACAAAGTTAACATATTCACCGGGGAAGTTCCAACGATTGTCCGCTGCAAGTAAATCAAAGTATTAGCCGTTTTATCCTACGGTGCAGCTCCACTTTAGGCCAACTTACAGCGACCTGGTTTTGGTTTCAAAATGCGTATAACTTTCTTGGCCTCAGCCACTTCGCCCTCCGTAACCTGCGTGGGTTGGTCCAGTGTTTTAGATATTAGCTTGCCCAGATACAACTGTTTGACGAGCTGATGTATTTGAGTGCGCTGCTCCTTGTCCAGACTGCTCACATCGATCTCCACAAACTGTTCAGTCTTTGCATCATATTTGGCACTGGACAAGTCCGCAATTTGTTGCCACACATCAGCGGCAATTACATTCTCAAGTTTTGTGCGCCATTCTTCTAGCTGAGTGGCATCCACAGCTATAAATTATAAGAGTTTAAAACTAAAATTCGCATTTCTTCCAATTCTCTTTGAACTCACGTTGAATTTCCAACTTTGGCACGTTTATGTCATTTAGCTCCAACACGTGCCCCTCAGTGTTTATTTCGTTCACGTGGAAATCGGAAAAGCGAGATTTCAGTATGCCCGTAAAACCGGGTAAGTCGGCATTTGTAAACTCCGTTATCCCCACCTGATTCTCGCGCAATGTGCATTTCTGCTGCGGTTGTCTGCATTAAATAATTAATAAAAGCCGGTTGAGTTATTTATTTTGTTTACTGGTGCCAAGAACTCACTTGTTGCGTGGTCCCTGTGAGTTTCTTTCTACTCGCTCTTTTTCTGATCACGCCAGTTGTTTTTATTGTATGGTTTTGACTGGAAACTCCGACGTCCTCCTCGCCCACGACCACGATCCTTGCCCATTTTAACAATTTAGTTATTGTTTTTGATTCAATAATGTCTCCTATTTTGCCATTCACATTAGCGCGCCGTTTTTCCCACTATTTTCACATATTGGTTTCCCATTATTATAACGGAGAGCAGTAATATAACGGCCACTGTTTCTCTTGCGAAACGCGCCCGAAGAGCGAGAGGATATAATAGATTTGTATACTCACGGATTAATTAATATAATTTGTATATTTTAGTATACATAACAGAGCCGTTTGTTATTAATTTAAAAGTGGCGCCGATATTGGAGATGCCAACTCATTCTTGGAAAATGCAGAGTTGCTTTCGACTTTCAGTACTGCTTTTGTTTCGATAATTGTGTATTACATATTAGAGCTGTGCATCGTAGTTCATTAAAAAAAGTGATTCAGTCACTAAATTTGTGATGCACAAATCATATATGTCGTTTGATCACAAGTTTGTTTAATTACATGAGGGGCACATCTGTAAAGCAAATAAAATAATTTACGAGAATAGGACTGAATAAATCATCTATAACCAAACCAAGCCACAGAAGCTCGTTCATTTTCATACTCTAATCGAACTTGTTCTGAACGACTCAATACAACTCTAGTGAATGTGGCTTTGTTGAAAGAGCTTGAATAGAAAAATAAATAAAAAGAAACACACACTAAACAGCGCAAAACCTGTTGTTTCAAATAAATTTCAAAATAAGTGTGATTAAATTGTGATAAAAAAAAAACAAGAGAAATGCTACCACATATAAGTGCTGAGGAAAACATACCGCCCGTGGGGCGGAAAGTGTACATAAATCCCAATTTTCATAACCAAATGACCAGTTCATTGCAGCTTCAAGGTCACGTTAGCACCAATAATACTGTGCAGTCATGGGATCGTCCAGCAATACACATAAATCCATATTTTTTGCAACGCCAGCAGGCGTATCAAATGCAACAGCTGCAACAACAGCAACAGGAGTTACAACAACAACAAGTTCAGCCAGTTACGTATTATGAGCAAACTGTTGCTGTCAATTTCACACCTACTCCAGCCAAAATTATAAGCAAAGCTAGCACTTGCTTAGTAAGAAAACAGCCAGTAAAGGCTGTAGCCACACCCACCGTAACCACCACCACTGTCAAGACTGTAGCCAAACCAGCCATTATCATACAGCCGCCCCTAGTTAGCCTATCAAAGCGAAAACTGATAAGACAAAGCGCCAGTGCAGTGAAGCCAACTTCAATAGCCCCTCCCACGAAACGCACCAAATATAAATTGGTGCGTGCCATTTCTTTAACCTCTAGCAGCAGCACCCCGCTAGTAAAGAAGCGGCGCACTCGCGAATTTGTGGCACGTTATGCATTGAGACGCACCAATGATGCGACAACTGGTAAAAAACTAAGGTAAGTATGCATGATATCTTTAAAAACATTAACAACACTATAAAATTTGCAGTTTAAAATCGCCTGTGTTGAAGCCAAGTGTCAACAAGTCCCTCAGCATGGTCAGCATACACGGCGTAATGTACAAGAAGACGGCCAAGAACAAGCTTACCAAGTTAGATGCCAACAGGGCAAAATCAGGTGTGCAACAGGTGCCACACAGCAGCAAGGCCACCCATTCCACAGGTCGCACATTATTTGTGCGCGGCACGAAGTTCGTGCTGGATCCCTCAGGATGTCGGTTAACCCGCGTGCCCGTAAATAGCCCTCAATTAAGTGTTAACAAGAGTCAACGTCTCCGCATTGATATTGGTGGACTGACCTACGTGTCGTCGGCCAAGACACAGAATGTGTTCATACGTACCACAAATCATGTCTCTCGTGCTCATCTTATGACTGCCAAGCAACGTAGTTTGCAGTTGCTAAATCGTTCCCTGGTCAAGACAAATGTACCGTGTGCTATCTTCCAGCGTTTGGGCAAATGTGCAGCCCACAGTCGTGGCAAGTGCCGTCGTTTGCACGACAAGCGACAGGTGGCAATCTGTCTCAGGTTTGAGTGTATTTCATCTACTTAGCTTGCTTCTAATCCTATGACTTTGCAGTTTTCTACGGGGTGAGTGCACCAAGGCGGCGTGTTTGCTCTCCCATAACGTGACGCTGGAGAAGATGCCCGTTTGTCGTTACTTTTTGCGTGGCGTTTGTGCTCGCGAGGATTGCCCGTATCTGCACAAGAAACTGAGTCTCAAGGCGGAGATTTGTATTGACTTTCTGCGTGGATATTGCGCACGTGCCGCTGATGTAAGTTGTTTTGATAAACAGTTAAAAACTTGTATTGATTCCAACATCGCTTTAAGTGCAATATGCGTCATGAGTTCGTGTGTCCTGAATTTGCGCGTCGAGGGAAGTGTGAGCTGCCCAACTGCACATACTGCAAGCAAATGAAGCAACATGTGTTGACGACTCCCAAGAGCAAAGGGAAAATTAAGACCAAAGTAGCAACGCATAAGCCAGCAGTTGCCAAAGATCCTAAGGCAGAGGAGGCGCCCAGCTGTTCACGCTATTTTATTTGTGAAAGTGATAAAGTGGAAGGATTTCCTAATGATAATGAAGAAGCTGAAACCTTGGAAGAAGCGGACGAAGATGAGGAGGTAGCTAGTAGCAGCAATCCTCGCCCGCGAATTAAACTTGGCACTCTACCAGCTTTTATACCACTCGGCGGTAGCAACGAGGATTAAGGATTGAGGAGTGCTATATGTGACTGACTTGGACAAATGTTTCAGGTACAAATTAATTCACTAAGTAGGTAATTTAGTTTTGCATAAGTTTTAATTTCTTAACTTAAGCCCAAAAATACTTTCAATAAAGTTCACTATATTCAAAACATCATTTGAATGCACCAAAATTAAAAATGTCTATTTACACATAGAGTTGTATTTGTTAAATAGTAGTCGAGCTTAACTAAGTCTAAAATATGGCATCCTCGTAGTGCTGCTGTCCATCTTCTATAACATCCAGATCCTCGCCCAAAACATTGCCATACAAATCGATTTTGCTATCTAGGAAACGGAAGTCTTTCAGTATATGCAACTTGTTGCTGAACCCCGCGATGGACATGAATTTAAAGGGATTTAATTGCCAGACTGAGGAATAGCTGGATGTGTGCTCGACGGGAATGTTTGCCTGCAGCGTGCCGTTGAGTGTGTAGAACTGCACGTGGTTGTGTTCACCACCAATGATCAGCGAGTCATCCACAAAGTCGCAGATATGCACACGTCCCGGGAAATCGAACACGCGAGTGCATTGCATTGAACTTAAGTGGTAAATGGCCGGACGTGGACCGCCACCACAGACCAACCAATCGTCGTTGACAGCAACAGAACCAATCCATTTGCCCCAATCCGGACGAAGAAGCTGCGGGTCTTTGTATGGCTCTGTCATGGAGATTTCTTGCTTCTGTTTGTCGCTCCAAGCGCGTACAGTTCCGTCCTCAGCACCCGAATAGATGCGCCCATCTGCCTGCCCGACCACACAGTGCACGTAATCGGTGTGTCCACGATAATCACGCTCTATGCGACCATCTTCCAGATTAATTTTATAGATAACTCCGTCGCCACAGCCAGCATACAAAGCATTCGTTTCGGGGCATAGCCAGAGGCAGTTGACATCGGGCACTTCGACCGCGTCCACTTGCATTGGGATTTTCACTTCCCAGGCACGTTTGGGACCCAAAATTTCCTCTTCCTCATCCCACTTCAGGCCGTAGATGAGCCCAACTGCACCGACTATGAGAAAGTCCCTATGGAACGCTAGACAGTTGATGTCTACATCACTGCCCTGTGGGCACAAATGTAGCTTACTTGGCGGTTCTTCGGTGCTCTTTTCCAGCTCCTTTAAGCTGTAACAGAAACATTTATTACTACTCCCTGAGAGTCGAATCTTTGCTTACCTGAGTATGAAAATATCGCCAAACAAATTGCCAGCAAACAGGAACTTTTGTGAAGTTGATATAGTTTGTGCCAAAACATTATTATAAGCGCGTTTCAAATCTCTTTCCTTCATTTTTATTTCGTTTTCTCAGACCCACAACAAATATCCACAACGCGTTGTTTACCCCGGCTGTTCTGAACTATCGATTAACTACGATAACACAAAGCCAGCATACATATCGATAGCTTGGTACTTTTCAAAGAGTGGCAACATAGCACGCGCGCGAGCTAGGAATTTAAGAGCACATGAATCACCTTGACTTTATTTGATTTCAATTAACTTAATTTAAATAATAATTGTTTTTGTGCTCACATTTATTATTGCCGCGAGTGAGCAATAAACAGATAAAAATATTCATGAAATGCACAAAAGTGTGTTGACAATTGTTGCATTTTGGATACAGCTGCATGATATTTTGTGAATTTGGCCATAAATATTAAAATCCTGTTCCAATAAATTGAATTTCGTTATTAACTGAAGTTCAGTGACATGACAAAGGTGAGCAGCTGCTCAATTCTGTTTTTGCACAGTAGCCAAAGGAAGTTTATTCAACCAATTGTTGATGTCTTAATTAACTATTATATTAAACTGTTCAAAACAAAAACAATCTCGAAAAGGGACCTGAATTTTCCACTTCTGTTCACGTTTTTGTTTTATGTTTATCATCAATTCTGGTTGAATAATTTAATTTACTTATGCGGATTTGAGTCTGCATAATCGTGTTGTTTTTTAGTATTTGGTTTTATATTGTCAGCTTTGTCGATTATTTTGACAGTTCTAATTTAAATGCAAATTTTAAATGGCATATTCATTGCGATCGATAATTAATTATAACGTTCGTTTTTATTTGGCGACGCCAATTTGCTGTCGACGCCAAGAAAAACCCAAAAATCGAGAACAATGCTTACACAAACATTCCAAAATGGCAATAAACATTAGAATTTTGTTTTACTAGCACACGTTTTTTTTTAATGCCCCTCTAAATGCGGTTTTTCAAAATAGACATCTAGTTTTTGAAATTAGCCGTCGACGCGCTTCGTTTGATAACAGCACTTTAAATCGAAAACTTGTTAGCTTATGAATATTATTAGTTTTAGTATTAGGATTTTGATTAAACGCCAATTAATTTGACGACTTTTAACGACTTTCTTAAACTCAAATTGGTACTA
The DNA here is from genome assembly GCA_020829145.1 of Drosophila nigrodunni. Classification (NCBI taxonomy): domain Eukaryota; kingdom Metazoa; phylum Arthropoda; class Insecta; order Diptera; family Drosophilidae; genus Drosophila; species Drosophila nigrodunni. The sequence continues at coordinate 6,858,528 of JACVCZ010000007.1, read as the reverse complement.
TTATGATAAGCAAATTCGCACATGTCTTCATTCTTCATTTTTATTGTTATCGTATTTGTTTTTTGGGAATTACCAGCTAAAAAAAAGACAATAACTGCAGCCGTCTGGCGCCAATCAATTCTAATTTCTTTGCCTTCGGGGAACGATCATCATTTTTGACTAATGATAAACGCGGTCTGAGTCGCTTAGTCAATGGGTTGACCGTAAGTTAGATCTAGTGACTAGAGTGGTGCAGCTCGACTGCTAAAGACCCTGTGCGTGACTACTGAACACACGATTAACGAGCTTAGTGGAGATCTCATAAAAAACAAGTTTTTTAACTGAACCTATTAAGACTCTTGGCAACTATTCGACCGAAAAAAAAAAAAAATTCTTGTTTTAAACTTGATTTATTTTTAATTATTCTTTTTATGATATCAGGATACATTTATTAAATTAGGAAATGACATTACTCAACACCCTAATGGAAAATAAACCTGTAATATTTATCGAAGTGTGAAATTTTTTTTTAATTTATCTCGTTAATACAAATATTTTTTGTAAAACTCATTCGCACCTCAAAAAATAATTTCCGGGATTTTCGGGATAAAGTGAATAATTTTAAATTTCCTACTAAAAGACAAATTTGTTAGAACCTTTCTACTTTTTTTGGGTAACAGGTCTTAGATCAGGCGATCTTATAAAAGAGTTTGTTTGTTACACTCTCACACACACACATACACCAACAAACACTGACATAAAGCGTATCGTCATGGGAGTTTGTTATTGGCTTTTGGCCCAGTATTTTAGATGCTTTTTGGGAATTCCGAAACGCTATTGATTTCGGCTGCCGCCTCTTTCTTAGCGGCTCTTTCTTCTTTCCTTTCCTTTCCTTTAATTTATATTGTTTTTGTTTGAGCAAAATTAGAATTTGATTTAGCTTTGGGGTTTGTGGTTTGAGGTTTGGGGTCTTGAGCATAAAATGAAACCGACCCAACCGGATCTAGTTTGCTAAATCGCATTTAAACACACATTTTCGAAAGCATATTCAACTGTCTCGTTGTCTTAATCTTCGGATTGGAATGGGAATTCGCATGGGAGACTGTCAGTGGGATCGAGTGGGATTTTGTCGATGGAGGGGTCAGCAGGGAGTAACTAAATTGACTACTGGTTCTACGCGACAGCTACTGAACGTTTGATTATTTTTTGCTGTCTATGTGTGTGTGTCTGTTTTTTAATGAGCTTCAAATCAAACAAATTGCGTTGCAGACTGACGTCAACGTACGCTTTTATTACTTTTGAGGGGCGGGTCCAGTAAAAAGCCAAATTAATTACGAAAACGATGCTGTGTTGAGTGTTGGGGTTAAGGCACTGCCAATGCCACACGATCGGATTAGAAGCACACACTTTCAGTTGAAATTTTACTGAGTGTTCCAAATTTCTATAATCCACAACACGCCATCCCTCCCGCCCCAACTCCCTCAAGGTTAACTGCTTTCTCGCGCAAGGTAAACAAGATTTTTGGCGCCAGCTTCCAGAGTTGCTGAACTTTGTTGACAAAAAACAAAAAAAAAGCACAAAAATATCGAAATTCCGATTGGGTGTTTCCTACACAAAAAAAGTTGGAGATTTGCATAAATTTACATGGTATTTAAATTAATTTCGAAATAAATCTTTTGGGCTTCTGTCTGAGGAATTTGCCATTAATTTAAAATTGGCTTAAATCGTAAAGATTTAAACGTATTTTAAACTTTTTATGGCAGCACAATCGTCCAGTCTTTTTAATCTCCCCAAAAAGTCATGAATAATGTGTTTCAAATCAAGAGCTATAACAATTTAATGATGTGCCGAAAACTAATTGGTGACTGAATTAGTCCACAAACATTTCGAAACTCTAGATTAATTCTAAAAGCAAGTTTGAAAATTCGCTGCTTAGCTAATCAGCACAGAGATAAGGTCAAAAGTCAACTTATATCTACAGAAATTAATAATTTTTCACACCTCATGCCCAATTGGTGTTCAATAATTTTTGAAATGAAACTATTTATGCACCAGAGGTGTGAATTAATTCAAACACACTCAATATTCGCAACGGAGAATTCAAATCTTCAACTTGTTGTTACATTTTCGTATTATTTTTTTATACTTTTATTGTTTGCTTATTTGTTTATTTAGGTTATTTAATTAATACGGTAGACGTCGCCGCTCCTCTCATTAACAACATTCCAACTTGGCGCCAATTCAATTAACTTCCATTTCGATTTCGATATCGATTCTGATTTTATTTGATTCCATTTGTTTTAATACCCTGTGAACTCACGAAGAGTATACAAGGTTTGTTAGAACAACATGAACACAATCCTTATTCCGTGTTCAGTGAACAGACGGGGAGTCGTCTGCCCAGTCAGCCCGGGGTCTTCTAGATGCGAGCTTGAACACCTCGGTTACTAAGGAGTCTGGCTGGACCCCCGGGGTCTAGCTGGATCCCAGGTTGGCCAAGTCGGTTTGAGTAAGTAAAATATGTTGGCTAACAGGGTATCCTACGGTCGGAACAATCCGACTGTACTTTTCTCCGTGTTTCTGTTTGCTTTTTTGCGCAGGTTCTAAAAAACAAACTGGAAAATTTTCTGAAAATATTTAAACCAGACAGAACAAAACAAAACAAAACAAACAATAATAACGTTGATTGACTCAGCATTCAGATAAACTAGAACTTAATTTACATATTTATTTGAAAATAACAAAAATATTGATTCATCTTGAACTTCAACTGAATTTCGCATGAAAGTTGCGCCCGAAATTAACAACATTTCTCACTAAAACAGAGTATAAGGCGTAAATTAATAATTTATTAAAAAAAAAAAAAAAAAAACTCGGCGCCACAGACTAAAAAAAAGATATGAACGGAGTCCCCTTGTTTAGACGCCATAAAATATATGTCACAAATGAAAAAAAAAATATGCGCAAAAGAAGACACTTTCAAAAATAAAAACAAAAACGAATCGAAATGAAATGAAATTCGAAAACAAATAAACTGTCATATTTTTTATTTGAATATACATAAACTGTTTGAAAATGTGCGTTCAGTGTTTTTGAACTCCCTTCATTATACACAAATTTGTGCATAATTAAAAACGTATTTGTTACTAAAATTCTCCGGCTAGTTGGCACCAGCCCGCCAGAATACCAGTTCTATTGTCTAACTTAAATATAGTATAATACCCTAGACAAATACAATCAAAAGTTAGTTTTATTTTTCTTGGAATTTGTGTAACTTACGCATGTTCTAACAATTGCATGAACAAACAACAAACAGGAAAGCCTCGTGAACCCTCTGGTCAAAGAGTGAGAGAGAGAGAGATAGGGAGAGAAAGAGATAAGCGCTGTTCTATATGCCCATATCTGATATGAAAAAATGTTTAAAACAAGATTTTTACGACTTGTTTGCTGTCATAATAACAAGCTACCGAAGAAGACAACAAATCGTCATCGTCATAATGATCATCATTATCGCGATCTCTGCTCGCCGCAAGCGTCTCTCTCGCCGTGAACGTCACTAAAGTGCTTCCCAAGCCAATCACGTTTCTCGCCGCAAAGCTTCTTCTCTCCCAACAACAACAGCTGTAGCAGTAACGACGAAGAGAACAGCCACAAAGATAACGGGTTATACGAAGGATGAGAGCCGCGCTCTCACCGTAGCACGCTGTTTAAGCTCTCATACAGATAACCGGCAAATACAGTTGTTGTTGGTGTTGTTGTTGTTCTGACGAGACGACGTATAAAAACCACACAACATCGTCAGAATGGATTTAAATTGAAGCGAGCGCTTGAAGCGTGCAGAAGACAGAAAAGCAAGCAAGAAAAAAGTGAAAAAAGTGTTAAAAAACAAGAACTCGAAAAAGTGACGACAACCACAAGAACAAAAACAACAAGTGAAATTTTAAAAACACAAAAACAATGCAAACAAACAACATACAAACTGTGAGTCTCGGACTCAGTCTACTGCTGATGCTCATACTGTGCCTGATCGGATCGAGCAGCGGTTATGCCATAGGTCAGTCCAAGTTTGGCAGAATTGAAAAGTTCCCCTACCAAGTGATGCTCATTGGCAAACAGCTGTGGCGCAAACGCATACTCTGCGGTGGCACACTGCTCGACAGCCGTTGGATTCTCACCGCCGGACACTGCACCATGGGTGTCACCCACTTCGATGTGTATCTAGGCACTCGAAGTGTGGAGGACACTGAACAGCTGGGTGGACTTGTGCTGCGATCCAATAAGTTCATTGTCCACGAGCACTTCAATCCCGAATCGGCAGCCAATGACATTGCGCTGGTTAAGTTACCCCAGGACGTGAGTTTTACTCCCCGTATTCGTCCGGCTTCGCTGCCGAGCAGACAGCGTTTGGATCAGTTCACCGGCATGAGTGTGGTGGCCAGCGGTTGGGGTGCTACGGTTGAGATGACTAATTCGGATGCCATGCAGTACACCGAACTGAAAGTGATCTCGAATGCAGAATGTGCCGAGGAGTACGATGTGGTCACCGCTGGCGTCATATGCGCCAAGGGACTCAAGGACGAGACAGTTTGCACCGGTGACTCGGGTGGCCCACTAGTTCTCAAGGGCACCCAGACGCTGGTGGGAATTACGAGTTTTGGACCCGCCGATGGTGAAGCTGGTGGCGGCTGTGATCGCACAAGTGTTCCCGGTGGCTTTACCCGTGTCACCTACTATCTGGACTGGATTGAGAGTAAAATTGGAAGTCAGACACACGCACACCCTCACACACACTACGCGGCACAGTCACATGCACACTCACAACATCAACAGCATCAACAGCACCAGCAGCAGCATCAACAGCATCATCAGCATCATTATCGGGATGATAATCTCATTTAGAATCCCCCAAAAAGGATGTTAATGCTTGTGATCCAAAACTCTAAATCTGACTGAATCGGTTTAGCTTTATTTTAATGCTGATATTTCGATATCAGATATCGTGTGATATTTGAAGTCTTCTCACTTAGCTAATTTCCAAATTGTACTTAAATGAATTTGTTTTAGTTTATAACTATTTAAATACCTTAACTATTTATTCTAATTGTAAGACAAGTAAAAGTTTAGTCTCCACAGATGAGAAACAAAAAGAAAGCAATGAAGAAAGATAAAATATTAAAACAAGATTTGAAAAAACATTTCAAACAATAATAATAAACAACTAAAAATACCAATCCGATGTTCGCTTTTATTATATTTTAGTCATGCTGATTTTTAGCAATTGGAATTCGGAATTCCCCCGAGATCAGCGTTCAGTGATCAACCGATCGGAGATACAAGATCTTCATCAGCAGATAACAACTTTTTTTTTCGTGATCATCAAATTATTTTCACCAGATGAACCGTTTATTTTACATAATATTATTTTGTTGTCTTTTTTTCTCTTTTGTTTTTAATTTGATAATGAGTTTTGAGTATTTTACATAAACATATTCATATTGACTTTACACTCGACAGAAGACCTCTCGACCGAGAACTTTAAAGCCCAGAAGACTGAAGAGATCGGAGATTGGAGAGCGTAGACTGAAGATCGAAGCCCACTCCAGTAGTCACTGCCACTGGCACTTGATCTGATGACGCAGTTCCGTGATAGCAAGTCCAAAAGATGATTCCATTCCATTCCACAATAACAAAGCAAGCTGGAGATCTCTCTGATATGACTTTCAGTTTTGTTCTCAACTCGAAAAATTTTGTTTTTTTATTTTTGTTTGTTTTATGATATTGTTCTGTCATAAATTATGTCAGCTCAAGATTCGGCGGTATCTGAACCTTATTATAACGTAGATGACGTACCTGTAGACTGATTTATTGATTTTGAAATCAATCAGAACATTTCTATAATTAGAGAGTGATCCAAATTCGAAAGTTTTGAATTTTGTCAAGTCATTACATCCTTTAATAGATCAAGTAAGAGAGACTAGACTTGGGTTAAAAGAAAAGTTTCTACGCTTGGAAATATTGGCAGTACTTCCTGCAATTAATTTGAAACAATTTCAATTTGAACAAAACTGGTTCTTTTTTCAGTAGTTTTGGAGTTGTAGTTTTCCGTTTCCGAAACAACACGTGGATGTTATTCAAATCAAGGTAATTGAATGTTTTCTGGCTTTCTATTTCGGTTTGCCCTTGTCATTACCATTAAACTTTACAAACTGGCTAATTAATTAAAGCCAACTCATGATTTTACAACTATTTGCATACACTAAACAAATTAAGTGCAATTAGGAATGCAATTAAATGTAATCGAACCTTACGAAACTATAAATCTACTACTATATTTTTATATAACGAAGGAAATTTTTAAATTGTTTTTCACATGATTTTTTATTGTCGCATATATTACTTAGAATTTGAGATTGTTTCATTATATTAAGTTAAAGCACATGCTGGTAATGTGCTTTTTATTTGGTTAAAAGCTCAATTGAAGCTAAAGCTCTTGGCATTTTAGAATTACAGTTAGGTTACAGTATATAGATAGATAATTAACAATAATTAATATGCTTATTTATTTGGTGTTAAGCTATCATTTGTGCAGATTTTGTGAATTCAGAATCTAATAAGTGCGTTCAAAAAGTTGATTGTTTTGAATTTAGTTTGGTTTCATATCATTTGAGTTTTGGTTTGGGTTTCATTTAATACACAGCTTCCACACACGATCCACTAACAAGCTTTAACAGCCTTCTGCTTCTTCACGAGTATGCAGTCAATGGCATCCACAACTTCAAGGAAGATGTCATCCACATCACGTTCAGCATTGATCTGCAAAAGAGAACAAAAAAGTACAATTACATGGGTTCAACACAAAGAGAGCGAGTGTGAGAGAGAGAGAGAGAGAGAGAGCTGCCTAAGCCATTGCACTTGTTGCTCACTTGTAATTGAGTTTTGTACAGAGAGCGGGGAAATGCTATTGGTGGACGTTTTGCTCGCAGCATAGGACGTATCTTATCTGCACTCAGTGTGTGATCTGTTGTTGTCTGCGAGTCTGCTGCTTGAAGCTTGCAGCCAAATGTTTAACATTTCAATAAACGAAGTGATTACAAATTTCTTTGTAGTGTATGCTGGAGCCCTCGCTTGTTTCAGCACTTGTTAGCTTACCGTTAGCGTCTTATCAGCATACTGTTCCAAAATGGCGCTGGTGTTTTGCTTGAAGGTCTGCAGACGAGAACGGATTGTGGTCTCATTGTCATCGGCGCGTTTCACGGCAGCGGCAGCGGCACGTGCCAGAATGCGCTGCAGCATGGTCTCCTCAGAGCACTCAAAGTACAGTGCCAAATCGGCGGGAGCAATCTGCTCCTCGAAGGCAATGCCCTGGTTCTTCTCACGGGGATAACCATCGATTAGGAAACCCTTTGAGTTACCCTTGGCACGGGTAACAGCACTATTCAACAGGGAGAGCACCTCTTGGTTGGGCACCAAACCGCCGCTGGTCATGATCGCCTGCAATTCACGACCCTTATCGGAGCCAGAGCCGACCTAAAAGACAAATAGAGTTGATGATCAGCAAAGGTTTATACCTCCATAAAACTACAGACTCACCTCCTCACGCAACAAATCTCCGCTGCTCAAATGTGTGAATCCATATTTCTCCACAATTTTGGCGCATTGCGTGCCCTTGCCACAGCCAGGTCCACCCAGAATCCAGATAATAGGAATATCAGACTGTAAGATAGCAGCAAAAGTCAGCCGAAAATATTAGTAATGCTTCAACATATGAATAAATGATCACAACTACAATTAGACAAGTTAGTAGTTGATAAAGCTTAGTTGAGTTAGGAGCGGGAGTTTACGGGGTTTCTAAATTTTATATATCTTTTTTTTGGTTTGGAATTTTACAGCCGCCACAATGCATGCCACTATACGAACGAATACATCAATTAAAATCGTAGTATTCATCCCAATGGACATCTCCAGGGGGATTACTTACAGCGGCTTGTGCCTTACGCAGCTGCTCCGCTTTGAGTTTCTCTTGGGCCTCCTTCTTCATGGCCATTTGGTGACACATAAATAACTACACAAATGGAATTTGGAATAGGCAGACAAGCAATACGTAAAAGAAAGTAATTATATGCTAGGGCTCACGTTTAAGGGTTTTAAAACCTTGATTTATATATGTGTTTGTTATTGTACTATACAATTATATCGCATCTTTGCTCTAGTTAGTTAATTTCTACATATTAGTTTTTGTTTGTTTCTATTGGCACTGTGCCGAACGTCTAAAAACAAATTTGTTTGCCGACAACTTTAAAATACACAATTAGTGCAGCCTTCAAAATAAATATACATTCTATATACGATATATAGTGGTATATATAGGTATAGACACACTGTAAAACTGTAAGTTGCCAATTGACATTGATCTTGAACGCATTTAATTATTTATTGTCCGAATTGTGCGTGTGTGAGCGACTCTGTGTGGGAAGGGCACCCCAATGTTGGGGTTATTATTGATCCAAAATACAGAGAGAAAGAGCACCTCAATTAACACCCCACTACTGTAGCACTTTGCTGTGATTTCCGATCCAACGCGTAATATTCACAAAAATTTGTTTAAACAAATGGAATTGGGTTTTATTATTGTGTAGGTGTAGCACCTATTCGCTCTGTTAATTCTAGTATTTGTATATATTATTTATCTCACTAGATACATACTATATAGTATATACGCCGTAGTTTCGACTGTTCCGCATTGTCGCAACTAACGAACCTGACAACCACAGAGGAGAATGAATGAATTTCGTGTTCGATTTAGTTTTGAGTTTTAAATTTTGATAATGTACAGGTTGTTTGTTTATTTCTTCGCATAAATTTTGAGCAATTTTTTGTTGTTGCTCTTCTCGGCACGAGTTTTGGCCACAATCAAAATTTTCTTTTTAAAAATTCTCTTTTTCAATGGCACATCTTTTACGTAACAATTTGAATATGGTTTTTTCTATACTTTTTTAATGGGTTTAGTGACCTATGAATGACATTTGCAAGGTTTGCGAGTCAGCGAGTCAACGAGTGAAACACTTGTAACAGTTCCCAAACTAATTTTATTTTTAATCACAAACACACACTCACACATGGTTACATTTAAGAACAAGCAAACGGAACTAAACAAAAACGTTTGTTATTATTGATTTTAACTTTAACTTTGTTTTTTAGTGAAAAATTCCATGCGTCGCGACTTTCTGTCGTCGATTGGCGTTTAAAGTTTAAACCCAATATTGAACCAGCCAAAATAACGAAGCAGCAGAAACAGGCAACAAAAAATCAACTCGGACTTGGAGTCACCATATATACTATATATCTTAGTAGTCGTTAGCCGTATTCGTATTCGTAATGATGACTGACTAGTTCGGGTAGCGCCAATAAACACATTGCTAATGAATCAGGCCCCGCCAGAAATTCCTGTGCCGGCAGCTTTAACCTGTCGTTTGTTCGAATTTATGCAAATTCATTTGGACTTTGACGTCAAAATTTTGATCTTGTCTTGGAATGTGAAATTTCGGCTTTTTTGTTTGCCTTCTTTTTTATTCATTTTATTGGCCATTTGAGTTGCTAATTTTTGGCGGTGTGCGGGAACAGAGACATATCTTTATCTTAAATGTTCCCATTCCCCTTCAGTTGTTGTGGGAATTTCACAAATGACCGGTTAGCCGATTGTTTGTCTCCAATATTTATGCACAAACAGCTGATGCTGAGCGCAGGAAACACAAAGCACCGGGAATGAAATATGTAAACACACAGACTACATACAGAGGTAAGAGTACGCTGACTTTAGTGACACACTGTATGTGTGAGCAGAAAGCTGCACACAAGGTCAAGCATGCAGTTAGGAATCAGGCAAAGGCTTTTCAGAGAGCAGACAGAGCTGCCACTTTGGCTATAATTATCTTTTTGAAAACTAACTGTTAAATCGTATTAGTCTTCTAACTAAACCCCTTTGCTAGCACTACCTTAATCTACCTTAGCTATTTCTAGCTACTTTATTCTAATCAGTTCAGCTATTTAACCCATTGTACTCTAGGGTTCGAAGGTCACTTTCGACTTCGCGCCTGTAATAATTACACTATAATCGCTAATATGCAATCAAAGTGAAAGCAATAAACTTTTGTATTGCTTAAAACAGAAATATGTAATCTAAAAATTTCGCGCGCACTCACACACCGTCTTTCCCACACATACACACACTCTTGCACGCTCACTCACCATGATGATGTATATGATATATATACGATGTTGTTGTTGCGAATAAATCGCGAATTGTTGTTGCTGCTTGAGTGTGTTCGCTACTTGAGCTACAACTTGTTAATTTTTCCCACACTTTTCGTTTTCCTCTTTATTATTTGTGAATGCAGACAAATCTTTTTCCGTTGCGACGATTTTCCTCCCTTAGTGCAGCGTGTGTCGAGAGCGACTGAACGCAAAGCTTTGTTTTTGGGCAAGAGGCTAACGGTTTCGGAAAGCTTTTGGGCATGCAGCTTTTGTGTGGGAGCTTTTGTTTCTTGCGTGCGTGCGTACGAAAAATCAAAACATTAACAAAAGTCGTTAAAAGTTATTTTAATTGTGTTATTATTTTTAAACCATAATTTTGATTAATTGCTCCAAGTTAATGTGTAATTTGTATGTGAGTTGCTAATGTTCAATAGTGATGGGATTGCCGTGATTCTTATTTATGTTTTCTATATTGGGTATAATGTCGTCAAAAATCACCTGAGCTTCGCGCTCACCGTTGACTAGAATCAATTTATTTGAATATTGCGCTAGCACCGGCGCAGCATTCATAGCAAAGTCGCTTACTGTTGAAGTGAGTGTAGAACCACGTGCCGAGTTCCGTGCCTATGGAGCACATTTGGTTGAAGCCCAATTGTGTTTCTAACACAGATTACCTACCCATCTATGACGAATCCTCTAAGTCCACCTCGCATACTCATCACCTCTCCATCTAGAATGTGTATGATGTCTGAGAGTTTCAGCTCTTGCCCACTATTACGTTTAGCTGCTAATTCTACACCCCGTTCCGTTTTGGCTTCAATCTGAAAATTGTCTATATTATATAAATGTTATCCCTTTTAATCAAAAAATATAAATACCTCTCGTTCCACCATTTCGCTGGGATCCAGATGCTTATAGCCGTATTTGTTTACAATGTTTTGGGCTAAAGTGCTTTTACCGCTTCCCGGTACTCCCATAACCCAGACAATAGGTACATTCTGTAATTATACAAGTTAGCTCATTACATAATTTAATTTATTAACAAAATTTTACCATTTTAGATCTGAAAAGTAATTTACAATTTCCAAACAAATTGTTCAATGCCGAAATAGTTTTGCTTGAATTATGACAAACTTGGAAATTTGCTAGCCAAAGAGTCAAAACGGATTTTGATTGGATTTGCTTTATACGTCAGTCGAATAATTTAGAATCTATTTATTGACACATCAATTACATTGAGAATTAATTGAGCTATCGCAGAAATCATCAGCTCGTATAATACAGAAACGCCTGAATTTGTTTAGATTCGCTAACGGATACGACAAGCAGTGGCACAGTGTGAGTTCTCTGGCACTTGATCATCTCATTATAACTTGGAAATGGTTCATTATGTGGTAAAATAATAACACTAAACGTGGGCGTGCTTGGAGCACTTCTCTTAAAGCCTTCGTTGTGAAGATGTAGATCAAAGGTGACCTCAAAGCTGCGCAGAGTTTCATCCATTTCACTTTCATAGTAATCCTCTTGCAGTTGCACTACATCAAATTTCTGAAAGGTGTCTTGAAATCTCATATAGTTTGCATCGTTTTTGAGTTGATCGACAAGGCTTTTGTTTTTCAAATAGCGTATTCTTTTACTGGAGGATGCTTCCTCCCCTGGCTCTGACTCTGCTCGACGTTTTCGCGTGTCAAATTTGAAATCACTTTGTGGTTCCAAGTCCATACAGTTCACTGTAGTTTGACCCACAATCTGCTCCTTTAGCGCTAACATGCGCAGCTGCGCTGTAGTATAGTGTGCTGACTCCTTTATGTGGTCAGGCACCGGTTTATTGCTCACAGTCTCCTCCAAGATGGCCCAAATGCAATCTTCCGTGGTGACGTCGGTAACTGATTTCACGACATCGCTTTGAGAAGTGGGCAAAATAGCTGGATGCTTGACTACAATGTAGCCAGCGCGTGTCAGTGTCGAGTACACCAAGTAATTGTTGTACTTCTCGCTAGCTGCTTCGCCCAGTAGCAATACGTAGGCTTGTTCCACGGAAACGATCATCTCGCAATATTCCAGTTGTAGTCGGTTCTGTAGAGCAAGGCCTATTAGTATTGTAAACCACAAATGCTTTGTTAAGTCCCTACCAATTCCAGCAAAAATAAAGCCTCGTAATATTCCAAATAGAGTTTGCCTTGTTTGTTGTGCCCAAAAGTCTCAAATTTACCATCTTTGCGCAGCACTTCAGCTGCCTGTTGATCGACTTGCCACTCGGCAATAGCACGTCCTGTATGACGTTCAACGCGCCGCACAGACAACTGAGCACGTAAATTTGCTAAACACATAAAATACAATTAATTAGAAAGAAATAATAATTTGGGGAGACATGCTTACCATATGCATTTTCTAGTTCCTCCTGTTCAGCTGCAGTACCTTCCACTTTGGTACGTTTTAGCCCAATTCTTGGAGATTCAACTTCTGCATGTCGATGCGCTATAAGTTCTGCAGCACTATAACTATGCTTGTTAAAGAATCACTTATGTTTTTATTCATTACCCACCTTAAATACAAGTCTTTTGGTTTTATTTCAATCACTTTTCCGAGCGCGCCGTTCATTTTGCCACAATCAGCTGTTCAGTCACAGCGTTGCCAGATCGATTATTGAATACCATGCTCGCTCAAACCGCCTGAACTTGTTCGCCGTGGAACTGAAAGAGTTGTTCGTTTAATTTAGCTGCAGTTGCTATTTTCTGCTTAATTAAGGTAAATAGTTTTTCTTGTAACTTGTGCATTTAAGAAGCAACTATAAGTTTTGTTGAATTAACTGGATTTAAACACTGCAAGCAATTTTTATAAACTACCAGCAAAACGCTGAAGACAAACAAAACAAGAGTTAGTTTCGTTACATGCACGTTTTTTGATGTTTACGGTGGTCAAACGGCCTTGCTGTTCAAAAATCCAAAATTTGCTGCTGCTAAGCAAACGTTTGCGACACTTCTACAGTAACATGGATTGCACGGAGCTACAGCCACCCACAGCAGTGCGTGGCATGACTGTACTCAGGCGGGAAGACTTTAAAAAGAACGTACGAATTCCGCGACTTACAGTGCCAGAGTCTCAGGTACAACGCATTATTCCGCTGGTAAAGAAACTAATGCTCAAGATGGAGCACCTACAGCCTGTACGTGCTGTGGATAGCGGGCGTGAGATTCTGTTGCATCCATTGCCCGTTAAAAACTGGCAATCCCTGCCGATTGAAGAGCTGGAAAAGCAACAGGTTACTGAAGAGCACTTCTGCCACGCCGAACTCGAATTGTGCTACGAGAATTGGAGCGCAAATGAAATACTGAAAAGTGTGCTGCCTGAGAATGAAGAGGGAATGAGCTCCTTCTCCCGAATTGGCCACATTGTGCATTTGAATCTACGGGATCATTTGCTGCCCTACAAACAGCTCATTGGCGAGGTACTCCGTGATAAGTTACCCAATATTCGCACTGTGGTGAACAAGGCGTCGACTATTGACAACACTTATCGCAACTTTCAGCTTGAGCTGATTTGCGGTGAGTCAGAGTATCAGGTGGAGACTAAGGAGAATGGTATTCCCTTTGAGTTTGACTTTTCAAAAGTGTACTGGAATCCACGTTTGTCCACGGAGCACGAACGCATTGTGAAACTGTTACAATCTGGCGATGTACTCTATGATGTCTTCGCTGGCGTTGGACCATTCAGTGTGCCTGCAGCGAAAAAACGTTGTCATGTGCTGGCCAACGATTTGAATCCCGTCAGCTTTCACTGGTTGCAGCACAATGCCAAGCGAAATAAGTGTCTTGCCCATATTCAAATGTTTAACAAGGATGGACGTGACTTCATATTAAAGGAGCTGCGAGAGGATTTGTTACAACGTTGGCGTGCTCCGCCAGCCACGGCCTGTCGCATGCACGTAACCATGAATCTTCCAGCTATGGCTGTTGAATTTCTAGATGCATTTCGTGGTCTGTACACTGCCGAGGAGCTGGCTGATTTCCCAGAGCCTCTGAACTATCCCCAAGTGCATGTATACTCCTTTGCCAAGGGTGAGGATACCAAGACGCTGGTGCGGCAGCTGGTGGAGAGCAATCTAGGTGCCGCGTTAGATACTGAGCTGCAAGGCATCAGTTTTGTGCGTAATGTGGCGCCCAACAAGGACATGTACAGGGTATCCTTTAACCTAACCCGAGAACTGTTAACCACCCACAAGCAGACGCTGCGCAAGCGTCCAGCGGAGGAGGATGACTTCGAAGAATCCTCAACAAAAGTGAAATGTGTTTGATTAAAGTTATTAATAAAAAGTTTCTTTGACAAATTATAAAATTTCGTGCGTCTTTTTTGTATTTGCAGTCACATCATGGGTCGCAACAAGGCCAATAACAAGAAGGGAGCGGGCAAGGGAGCAGGAGCGGGTAAGCCAGCTGGAGCGGGAGCTGGTGCAGGCAAAGCCGGTGCTAAGCCGGCTTTGAACAAAGCCAAGAAGGCAAAGAACGTTTTTAAGGTGCCCAACACCAAAGGCAAAAAGAAGCCAAAGGAGGTGCAGGGCAAGCTGAAGCAGGTGAGTCCAGAGAACACAATCAATCCCACCCTTTCCCGATTTTAAGCCGAATTATATATTCCAGATCAAGGAGTCAGTGAAGTCCAAGCAGGAGAGAGTCGATGCTGCTCTAAAGGTCTTGCATAAGGATTTGGTGGTCAAAAAGCCAAAGCCGGCAGTGCCCTCCATTTCTAGCGCCAAGAAACCAGCGGCCAACTCATCAAAGGTCATGGATACGCTTGGCAAGCTCAAGTTCTGAGCGTAGATGGGAAACTGTTGATTCTGTTAGTTCAAAGAGTTTATTCAAATATATATGTTAGATATATTAAAACAACATTTAGAAGATTACTGGCGCCACTGGTGGCATAACTGCACCTGCAGGTACAGTGGGATTGAGTGGCGGCATTGCTGGGCTTGTTGTGGCATTAACTGCATTCCAGCCAAATAGATTACGAATAATCGTATCCAGAATGACGGTATCAATGCCCTCGGTCTGCAACTGGGTAACAAGCTGGTTGGTGGCGGGCATGGCTAGCCAGCGCTCGTAAACAACCTGTAGAGCCTGCAATCTGGTCCAGAATTCAGCAAACGGTCCTGGTAGCAGTGCCTTGGCCTGCACATGAGCCTGGATGGCGTATTGGGGGAAGTACATTTCCAGTTCGTTAAGGAAGCCTTGCCAGCCGGACACGGTGCCCGACCAATAGGGGTATCGATTGATCAAAGTGATGCAGACCTCCATCTCCTCCATTTCGAATTTTCCGTGCGAGGCAAACAGTTGCTGGTTAACCCATTGGCGGAACATGAGCAGCTCCGGCTGGGAAAGCAGACGCCAACGGGCCGTGAAACCTGCATTGCTATTGATGATGCGCACAAATGCCTGGAACTGTGCATCATTGACCAGATACCGCACAAAAAGTTGATTCATTGGCTTGAACTGTATCAAGCTAACTATTTCCATTAGATCCTGTGCCAAATCCGGCGGAGGCGCCACGTGCCCAACACCTTTTTCGCCTTTGGGCACCTTCGCTCCGGCTGTGAGTCCCAAGCAGAGTAGAAAGATCCAAGCGTATGTTGCCCTCATGTCGGAAACTTTGGTACTGCGTGGTGTTGTAAAAGATCTACTTTGCTTTTATATACCAATCTTATTGGGAATATTTGTTTATCAGATAAGCGATTAAGACTCGCCCGAAATTTTTGTCGCAGCATCCGTGTTGACTTTCCCTCTAACGTCACAGTGGTAAACATTTCCCGTTGAGAAGTTAACTAATCCCATTTCGATCCGTTTATCTGTTTATAGTTGAGGTTTTATCTTTCACCGGAACTACCAGGCGTATGAGTAATATTTTCTTGTTTTTGTGTGCTTTATTCTCAAAGTAAATCCAGCAAGACCGACAAATAAACCTCAAACGAACACAATACGATATTTAAAGATATATATAAATATTCTAGACATTTTGGTGGATACGTAGACCACAAACACACAACGAAAGCGAGCTTAAATAGGTTTTGTAAATATAAATAATTAGCCGATTCTCCACACACAGATTTATCACATAGTATAATAGACATTATGCTATTAAATTCAATTTATGCTCAACATCAGACGGACTTCGGATGACGGAAGAGAGAAGAAAGCTTCCTATGGGAAAGAAAATATGGTATGATCTTAAAAGATTACTTTGGAAAAGTCTGAAACGAAATCAAAAGACCTTTGAGTAAACCCACTTAGGTGTCAGACAAAGCTTTAAGGCTATGTAGATAAAGCTGCCTAACTGAAGAATCGGTTAACTAAGCTTTTTACAAAAGGGCGTATACATTAGGGTTAAAAGTTCGTTGTAGTCCGAAACTTGTAGAACTTATGATTAAAATAGTTGTAGATAAGTCGATGAATTTGATAAGAACTAACTTAACTGATAAACGCATAGCGAACCAAAGGATCGTCGTCGTCGTTGTCTAGGCTCCACCGTCGCCGCCCTTGCGTCGCAGCCAGCTAGGTATGTAGCCCTGGATGGCCTCGCCGAGTTGTCGGTAGATCATGAGGGCGAGTATGGGCAGGACAAGGCGTGCGTCCTTGAACAGATAGACATAACAGGCGACCAGGAAGAGCACCAGATCCGTTGAGTAGCTAAGGGCGGAGCGCACCTTCTCATGTGCCTGTTCTTCGGATCGAGATTGCAGTACCGCCAGTGTGGCGGCCTTTTCCAGTAGCTCTCGATCCGCAGCAGAGAGTAGCAGTGATGTTTGCGAGGTTCGTTCCAACGGCACGAGGCTACTCACAGCTGAGGGTGGTCTGGAAAGCGAGGCATCGCGTGATCTTGTGCTGGAGGGCACACGACGTTTGATCACCCGCTTGACTTTCACCAGGCGAGTGCGTCCACGTGCATCGGGACGTGCCTCGACCATTTCACTCATCACACTCTCAGTAACCGCATCCGGATCCTTGTTCTTGGACTTTGGAGGCGGCACAATAAGCACTGTGGGATACTCTGGCTCCTCGGACTGCTCCAAGTCGCAGGCTGGCGTCTCCGGAGTCTTAGCTGCAGGCTTGTGCATGGCATGACTGCTGGCCGCATCCCTAACATGTACAAGCTGTTCACGCTCCGTTATGGACAGACGACGTTCACGGCCGGCCGTGGGAGGTGCCAGGAACAGATCATCGTGATCAGGACTGCGAGCACGACGCTGCTGATGCTCCTCTGCAGCACCTTCGTCGTCATCTTCATTGGGATCCGCTCCAGCTCGGGCAGCGGCACGTTTTAGTTCATCCCGGTCGAGGTAGAGTGGCGTGTGGTATTTGTGGGTACTGCTCACCTGACGCACAAGATCACTGTAGTGATCCACAGCGGCATGTGCCTCCTCCTCCATCAGTCGTTCCTCCTCCTTGCGTCGCAGTTCCTCCTCCTCTTTGACCCTCCGTTTCGTTTCCAGATCGGCAGCAATGGCCGCCGCATTGGTTTTCTCCAACGGATTGGATATCTCCTCGTTAGCCTCGGTATTCTTTTCGGTGGCTGTGCGCTTGTCCCGATTGAAGAAAGACTTGATACCTTTGGCCAAGTCCAGTTTAAGGTTGCTGGTGTTCTGGGCTGGAGCAGAACCAGGTGCACTGTGGGCGACACTGGAGGAAGTGCCATTGGTATCCTGGTTATTGTTGCTGGGACTGGGACTGCCGGGTTGACTGGCAGACAACTCCATGTGCTCGTTTGAGGAACGCTTTAGTATGGGCTTAGGCACAAAGTCTGGACTGGGCAGCGGCACCGGGCGCGTTAGCACCACCGCTGCCTGCTCCGGCGTAGGAGCACGGTAGGGCGTAAAGGTACCGGCGCCCATGCTGCGTGGATGATAGGTCTCCAGGTCGCGGGGACTGGGCGAACGTGTACGCGCCAATAGCTCCATTTTAAACTTCTCAATGGAATCCTGATCGGAGGTGGCGGTGCTTTCAGTATAGTCGGAACCAAGATCATAACCCTGTTGCTGCTCATCGTCCATGTCCATTTCCTCACTGTCCTCGGCGGTGCTTTCAGTGCGCGCATCATCGTCCTCCTCCTCTCGGCTGTCTCGCTCCTGCTGTGCCAGCAGGAATCCAGTTGTGGTTCGCGAAAGATTCTTTGTGTTTCCCATATTGATGTCCTCCCTGGAGTCCCACTTGCGTCCCATGGACACCATATCTGCCGACTGACGTCTCAGTTCGCTCCTACGCTCAAAGGAAGCACGTTCCGCCTCCGTCATGGACCCTAGACGTTTTCGGAAGGTCGTCGCCGGTGCTACTTTCTCTGGTACTGTTTTTGGGGTCTTCGTCTTGGATTTGGAAGCTTGTTCCAGCTCCACAGCCTCGTAGAAACGAGCCATGGCACGTTCGTAGAGCAGTTCCGTGGAGCTTACCGAGCGACGCAACGGAAAGGTCGTCTGCAGGTTGGTGAACTCGAGGAAGGCCAGATCGGGTGCCGATATGGAAATCGGTGGCGGTTGAATGGCATCCTCCAGTTCCAGCTCAAAGGAATCTTGCTCTTAAAGGACGGAAAAGTAAGATATGTAAATGAAATTCCTGGAGAGTTGTGATCACGGGGTTACTTACTGTCCTTGTCTTTGACCTTGCTGTTCTTGTCGAAGACCACGAGCATGAACTCATTGCTGGTGTGAACCTCGTCATGTTTATCCGTTGGCTTCTGTGGGCGCATCTTTGCAACCGGCGGTGTAGAGTCCGATGTAGGAGTCTCGAGCACCATCGGTTCTGGATGGACAACCGGAGCAGGTTGTGGTGGTGGTGCACTAATCTCAATGGTAGGCAACCTCTCGCTCAGATTTGCAGTTGTGGCAATGGCAATGGCCAGAGCGGGCACATTCTTTGCCGGACTCAGGGCATGGCCGGAGTAGCGTCGCACGTTCTGATTGACACCCAGTTGAACTGGTTCGGCACTACGCAGCAGAGCCGGCGTTGATTTGATGGGTTCCGGTGGCGTAGGACTCTTTCGAAGTGGACACGATTCCGGTTTGGCCATGGGTGGATGTGGTAATGGCTGTGGCTTCGTTTGAACTGGACGTCCTGGGGATCTATCCTTGGGATTAGTAACCGGTTTCGGGTTAAACAGCTTAAGGGGCGAAGTAGCTGGAGGGGATTTTAATGGCTTGGGTGGTTCCTGCTGCACGAGGGGCGTATCCACCAATGCGGTTGTAGTAATGAGCGTGAGGTTAAGCTTAGGATTAGAGCTAGGTTTACTGCCGGATCGGCTTCCCTGAGCTGCCGAGTCCGCACTGCTTAGGGACGGGCTCTTGCGCATATTCATCTTTAGCGCCTGATCGGAGGTGCCGTAGGACATTTCGTGACGCAGTTGCTCGCTGTCAATCAGCTGAGGCATCGGTTTGCGCGATCCCCTTGGTGATTGCTTGGGCGATGCCGACATGCTGGTGGCAGCATCCGCATGTGGGCGTGGAGGTGACAACGTCTTCCGACGCGGTGGCACCGGCTTTGCCTTGTCTTTGTCTTTGTCCTGATCCTTTTCTCCCCTTTCATCTCCTGCTATTTTTGTAGCCGACTTTGGCTTCGTTATGCCTCGTTTGGGATCCGGTATGAAAAGTAGTTCCGACTCCTGTGAGGGTTCGCTAAGACCATAGGGATTCTCAGCCTTGACCCGAAACTTGTACTCCGATCCTTCGATCAGATCGTGGAGCGTGGTGCTAAGGGCACGTGTTGTGGCCGCTTTTAGCCAAACGTTCCAGCCGATTCGGAAGTATTCTACAATATAGTTGCCGATCTTGCAGCCACCGTCATCCAGAGGAGCTGTCCAGGACAACGTGGCCGACTTGCCAAATGACATGTTGAGCCGAGGAGCACCCGGTGCATTGGGTCGCGCCGTGACAGTGACCAGAAAGGAAGCGATGTCCTCTCCTAGCTTGTTCCAGGCACGCACCATGTACTCTCCCCGATCCGCACGCTGCACATTGTCAATCTTCAGAAGGGAGTTCTTCTCGGTGCTGGATATTTCAAAGCGATTACTCGGAACGATCACTTCACCCTCATGCATCCAGGTGATGGACGGCGGCGGCTGACCAGCCACACCCACCTTCAGACGCACCACCTCCTCCGCTTCCACAATGAGGCCATCCTCGTAAGTGCGGGGCAGACGAATCTTGGGCGGTGCCTGCACCAACAGACGACTCTTGGTAACCACATGTCCAGCACGATTGGTGGCTGAGCATTTGATTTCTCCTTCATCGGTGAGCGCCACCTGGTGTATGATAAGCACACTAGCACCGTTCTCATTGACGATCTTCGTGCGCCGACTGCTAAAGATTTCGTAGCCATCCTTAAACCAGCTAATCTCTGGCGGCGGTTCACCCAGTATCCTCACACGAAACTCAATTCGCTCATCCTCAACGGCATCCATGTCTGTAAGCTCCTCAATAAATCTGGGCACACTGATGGCGTTCCGTTGCAGGGTAACCGTCAGAGGATCCGACAATTCACTTGCATCGGAGCGTCCTACAATGTTCTCGGCAAAGCATCGGAACTCATAACGCCAACCGGGCTCCAAGCCGCTGATTTGAATCTCACAGCCAGAAATTGGTGTGGGCGTAGCACGCACCCAATGGGGGGAACCAACGCGTCGCTGTTCCACCGTATAACCCGTTATGGGCGACCCACCGTCCAGCAGCGGTCGATCCCAACGCAGGTTAACCACATCAGGTTGCTGCTCGGAGAGCGCCAGAGGCGTCAATATCGGACGACCCGGCGGAGAGGGCCGTTCTACAATGAAAATAATTAACAAAACTCACAGGTAAGTGATGCATTTTATGCTCAACATAGTCAAAAAACTTATGCGCTTGCGCTAGACGCCTTTTTTGACAAAACATTTCGAAAGCATTTCGAAAACATTACTTTGCTGTCTTCAAATATTTTTTAGGCCAAAGATTCACACAAGCGAATGGACTACGGCAATTTTGTACGGCAACCACTTGAGTGTGCGAGTATCTAAAAATAGATGCATTTCTAGCGCTCCCACCAACTATGTGGACTATGTGCGGCGCTCTCACAGCCAATTAGAGATATTTTCTCGGGAATACAAATTTTTCAACAATTTTTGCCTTTATTTATTTATTTATTTTATTAATTTAATGATTAAGCTGCGCACTTGCCTGCAGATTTCCAATGCACATTCTTTTTGGGTCGTCCGCTCTGTGCGGTCTGCAGTTTACCCGGTTGATTGCCCATATCCAAATACTAATAAATATTTAACCTATTTGCAATTATTTGTGCATATATAGAAGTTTCTATATATAGGCAGCCGCCTTTCGAACTTCACGCACTTTAACTTTCGCGTTACGCGTCGATACAATTCGTTTAATTTGTTATTCAATACTTTCGCATGCGTTTATCAATTGAACTTTTTTCAATTTAACTGTGTAATTTTCGTTTTCTGCAGTTTTTTATTTGCATTTGCAGCCATTTTTACGGAGCGTTAAATAATCCGTTCGTTAGTATATAGCCAAGGCATTCCACACAAATAAGCTTTGAGCGTTAGGAAATGTCAACGGCAACTAACGGACAGCATTGCCAGTAGTGTAGAATATTGAAGCAGCTGTGTATCGAACTGGATCATTCGATTATTAATCGAAACATAGAAGCACTATCGTTCGTAGGGTTGCAGTTCAAAACGTTTAATTCGATGAACGATTTGAACGAACTATTTAATGAACTAAAAGAGCGACAAACAAAACGAGCGAACGAACAAGACGGTCGACAATCTCAATTTACAGCAAGCGCAACCAGGTGTTTTCGCTAAAAAAAAAAATAATAAACCTGGAGCTAATATTCGTTTTCTTCGTGTTAAATCGTTTTAAGAGCGTCGTGGTTAATCTCGTCTTGAACACAAGTTAAAAAATAACTATTTTCTGTCATCCTGCATTTGTTTATTGACCTGGACCCGTTTATATGGTCGCGCGTATGTGTGTGCGTGTGTGCGTTTGGTAGCAAGTGTAGTAATGATTTTGGAGGCTGTGAAACTGTCACGACGTCAATTGAAATAAAAACAAAGAAATATTCGCCGTTGCTGTCGCCAGAGCTGCTGTATTGACGTTTGCAGCAGGTGCAGTTGCAGGTGCAGCAGCGGCATCGCCACATACACCAAACAACGCACGCACACACATACATACGCAAATTCAGGTATAAACACCAAGAACAACAACAACAACATTAGCAGCAATGGCTGGCACGGCAACCGCAACACCAATGGAAATTGACGAATTCATAAATGGAGCGCTCGTTTCTTGGGTGAGTAAATAAACATGCTCGACATATTCAAGAGTGTGGAATGGGAAACTAAATAACAACGTGATTGGCATACAAAATATATTCAAGTACTCAATATTTACATACACATATGCGCCCTCACATATTAACAATGCATACATAACATCTACTTACATATATTTCCGTAGACCCCTCAAGGTCATTGTAACTGTGGCTCTGGCTACCGCTTACGGTACGACAACAACAACAACTCTGTTCTTATTTTATGCTGTCATTAGCAGTGTACTGACGAGTCGGCTGCTTTTTGTTTGCCTGTTCGCAAGAGCCAAAGCTCAACCGGCTTTTTATACCCTCTGTGCATAAAATATGTTAAATGGGGTATAATAAAATGTAATAGGCGTGCACAACAAGCGGTTTATGGCTAATAAAGCAAATGAATTATTTCGTTGACCTTAAATACAGAAGCTTGGTCTTAATTAAAGTAGGCAAACAATCCTTACAAACAGTTCTAAGTCCTCTTTTTCGTGCTAAATAACATAATTAGAGACATAAGCAACACAGGCTATCTTGCAATCGAGCATACTCTAAATTATTGCGCTTGTGCTTGACACAAGTTCAGCACACCTTCAAATAAGGAAATGTTGCTTTGATAATTAAGTTGCCAATCGGCACTTTAAAGACTTGGACGTAGTCGTAGCTCTAGATTCTAGAATTCAATCAGTTACCAACGCATCATATTTTCTCGCAAATCATCTTTCGCTTTCAGCTGGAATCATGCCTGCCACGTGCCGAGCTCCTAGCCGGTTATACTTCGCTGCTGGATGGCATCATTATACACAGCGTTTGGCTCCAGATCGATCCGGAGCCACAGAACAATCCCAGCGAGCTGTTGACTGATTTGAGCGGAAATTCGTTGAGCATTGCGCGTGCTAAGAACTTTGAGTGCATTGTGAGAAATCTTAAGTCACTGTTCGAGGAGGAACTGGGTCAAACGATTCTGGTGCTGCCTGATGCTTATATGTTGGGCTACTATCCGGAGAGCAAACATGGGTTGGATCAGATGAAAACTCTGCTAACGCTGCTGCTTGGAGCAGCTGTGCAGTGTCCAAACAAGGAGCTATTTATTGCGCGCATTAAGGAGCTGGATCTGGAGACACAGCATGCCATTGTGGCTCTTATCAAACAGGTCACAGATAGCCACAGTCTGGTGCTTACAGAGGATTCACTGGAGCGACTCACTCCTCAGAACATGTATGGCCATATTATACGTCTGACCAAGGAGCGTGATCACATGTACTTGAAGTGGATTGAGACAGTTTGTGTGGAACCAGAAGGAAATCCAAGCGATGGTGCTGAATGTGGACAAGGTGTCAGTGTTCCACGTTCCCCCTCCAGCGGCACAGCAACCTCAACCCCGTCATCATCGTCCAATTCGGAAAGCAATCATTTGGCCGTGGAATGCGCAGATTTAAGATCAAAGAATCGGAAGTTGCGTCAGGAACTGTAAGAACTATTATCCCACCTATAAAAATTGTATAATCATTTCAATATTTTCTAGTGAGGAAAAGTCGGAGAATTTGCTAGAGCTGCGCGAGGAACTGGATGATAAAAAGCTGCGCTTTGATAAGCTGCGTCAGGAGGTGAGTTTTATTTCTGAAAGAGTCTATAACTATACTAAAGCAATTCTTATCATCAATTAGAGTCAGGATTGGTTTACAGAGGCCAAACGGGCTGCGGCTTATCGGGATGAAGTGGATATATTACGAGAGCGTGCTGAACGTGCTGATCGTCTTGAGATTGAGGTGCAGAAATATCGTGAAAAACTCGGTGATTCGGACTTCTATAAATCTCGAGTCGAAGAATTGCGCGAAGATAATCGTGTGCTACTGGAATCCAAGTAAGTCTTAACTGCTGATTATCCAGTTTGAATACCTCTATATAAAAGTTATAATTTTCAGAGAGATGCTGGAGGAACAATTGCAGCGTTCTCGCAAGCGTTCGGAGCATGCCATCACTCTCGAATCGGAGATTATAAAATACAAGCAGAAACTGAATGATATGGCATTGGAGCGTGATGTGGATAGATCGAAGCTAGAGGAGCTACTGGAAGAGAACGCGCAACTGCAGCTAGTGGCAAAGAATCTCAACTCAACGCAGGAAATTGATAAATCTTTCTCAGACAATGAGGACGAGTGCAATTCCGGAGACAACAGTTTGTCAGAGCAGCTCACAAACAACGCACAAACGCGTGCACTTAAACTGGAGCTGGAGAATCGTCGTTTAACTGCTGCTCTGGAGCAGCTAAAGGAGAGCAGCTTTCATGAATCTACCAGCAAAATATTGGAGCTGGAAAAAGAAAAGAAGAAATTGTCATTAAAAATCGAACAAATGCAGGAGAACATACAAAGATTGACACAACAAAACGTGGAATTGGAGAGCGTATTCAAGAACGCTCTGGAGGAGAACAAGAAGCTGCAGGATGCTGTCGATAATCGCCAAAAGAGCTATGATCGGCAGAGCCTGGAGCGTGAGACAGATCGTCAGAAGCTCTCAGATGCAGAACAGCAAGTGGAGACGCTAAGCAAGGAGAAGCAACGAATTCAAACTCTTAATGAGAGCATTCAACGGCGTGCCGATGATTTGGAGCGTCTCACTGACACTAAAACCAAGGAATTGGAACAATATGTAGAGAAAACACAAATGTTTGAGCACACAAAGCAAAAGCTCTACGAGATTGAGGCTAAAGTGAGCACCTATGAGCGTGAGAATGCCAGTCTAGTGAAGGAGGTAACAAAACTGAAAGAGAGCAGTGAACAAAAGTCTGTCCAGCTAGATGAGAGCATCAATCGAATGGATGTACAGGCCAAGGAGCTGATGCGCTTGGTCAAGGCCCAGGAAGAGGCCGAGTTGGTGCAACAAAAAGTTGCTGAGCTGGAGAAACACAATAAGGAGTTAAGTTCACAGCGTAAGATTGATCAGGAAATGATAAGCACGTTGAGAAATGATCTGGTAAATGGCACGCTAGTCACAAAGAAGGTGCGGCACAATCTGGAGAAGCTCGGTCTCGATGTTAACGAGGTCGATGGTGAGCCCGCCGAGTTGAATGTGGAGCATGTGGTTGAGAAACTCGTTCGCAATCCAGAGACATTTAAAACAGTAAGGGAAATCATGTTGAATGTCAATCGTGAGCAACAACACGAGGCGGGAGTCAAGTCAGACATGTGTGTGCTCTGTCATCGGCAGGAAATCTTTACCGTGGAGAAGAATATTGAATTGTCGGCAGCTGCCCCAGTGCCCACGGCGCAAGAACTACGATTCGAGCACAAAGTTCGCCTGAGTCCGGCACGCGAATCGGCGGAATTATTACGGCTTCAAGATTGTAATACTCAACTGCAAACAGAGAACGCCAGACTTAGTGTGGATGTGGCTGCATTGGGATCACAAATCACATCACTTAATACACAACATGTAGCGCTACAACTGGCCAACTCACAACTGGCCGCAGAAAAGGATACACTGCTAAAGGATATCGATGCCTTGCAACAGGAGCACAAGCATGCACTGCAGGATCAGGTGACATTGCAGTGCCTGCATGATCAACTCTCCGCTGAATATGAATCGCTCAACAAGGATAAGGAACAATTAAAGGCGTTAGTGCGTGACTTACGGCAGGAGAATCGTGATGCTAGAGAAACTATTCAGGCACATGAGCAACGCATTGAGGACTTGACCGCACAGACCAATACCATGAAAACCTGCCACGAGGATCTGGGAATACTGCGCACCGAGCACTCCAAGTTAACCGATGATTTCCGTAATCTGTTTGCCACCAGTGATCGCTTCAAAAACGAATACAAAAACATCCAGGAACAGTACAAGATGATTCGCATGGAGCATAGTAGTCTTAAGTTGCAAAATACGGAACTGACTGGCGAACTAAATGCCAAACAAGATCAGGTGCGTCTACTCCAAATCGAATACTCCAAGGTTCAACAGCGTTGCGAGGTAAGTTTTGAATTCATTTACATCTTTTATTGTAGACTAATGTAATCGTTTTCCTCGCGAAACAGATGCTGATACAAAACAATGCAGACTTGGATTCAGAGCGCAAGGCCTTGATGGATAATGTGTCGCAGCTGTTGTCGCAGTATCAGGAACTGTTGGCCATTTCTTTGGAGGATAAAAAGCACTTCCATGAGGAGGAGAAGAACTACACCGAACGCGTGCACAGTCTGAAGCGTCAGAAGGAGAAGCTCGAAGAGAAAATAATGGAACACTACAAGAAATCGGAAACTACCGTCCAAAAAAAGTAAATAAACCAAAACTACTGACATAGAATCTTACTAAAACCACAGTTTACCCACAGAAAACCTTTCGCCAGCAGCCTAGTGCGTCGCGTTAAGAAAGCCAGCTCTGATTTGATGAACAAGGTGCCCAGTCGGGTATGAGGAATCAATGTTTGTTGAGATAAAAAAAGTAACATATTTGAGTTTTTTGTAGAATCGCCGCTCTTGGGTGGATGATGCACGAACTAGTTCCCAGTTTGTCATCGGCTCCGAATCGGGTGGCAATGAATCCGACAATAGCAATGAAGAACCATTGTCTATCGCGTCCGATACGCATCTGTTGCAACGTAATATTCCCCTTCGTCAAAGTCTTCAGCGGTATGTTAATAATAGCTTATATAAAAGTATAAATTTTAGTTGGTTTATGGCTATTGTTCTTGTTCTATTTACATGTATTATACACAACAAATCTGCACGCACAAAACACACTCGCACACACTTCTACATTTGTATTTGAACTGTTTTATATAACAGAGATTTACTGGATAGCTCCATACAACGCGGTGGCACTGTGCGAAGTAGCCTACAGGCACAGAAACGTACGGATTTGAGTAATTCACGTAGAAATAGCGTGCACGGGTATGCGCTTTTAAATGTTTAACAAACTATAAATCACTTAAAACAAATCCCAAACATCCCACTTCCCCAGTTCCCTAGCTCCCATGTTGCAATGTTATTACGTCTGTATAAATATTTATGAGTTTTATGTACATCGCTGGATTTAGACTTTTTATTTTCCAATGCTTAAACGAAGTTAATAATTATTTTTCCTGCAGCAGCCTGGAAGCGCCTGATGTAACCGGCAGTAGTTTAACCCTTGGCACAGCGGGTTCACGTCGTACCGTCTATTTGATTGATGAACATCAAAAGCTGCCAGATGGTTCGAATAGTTCCTCGCCACAGCAGCAATCACAACAGCCGCAATCATGTTCAACGCCCACGCCCAGCAATAATGCGGCTAATGCATCTGCCGAGCCACAGACACCACAGAAGACCGACAGTCCAGCTACATTTTTAATGTATAATCGAATCAATACCACCATTGGAGGCACGTCCACCTCCAGCACCAGCGAGCAGATTCCACTGTTGCAGGCCAGTGGCAGTGGTGGTAGCGTTGCTGGTTCCGCCAACCAGGATGATAAAGCGTTGCGCAAACGCAATGAAGATAAAAGCAATAGCATTTGGTATGAATACGGTTGCGTTTAGTACTTTGGACTATATCTAGTATATATAATAATGATAATCAACTGCATTTGCCGATGACGAAGTATTATTTCGTTTTAGAAGATAACGAATTTATATATGCCTTAGCTTAAGTGCTTCTTAAATGCTATGATTTGCCTTAAGATTCAGACAAAGAAGTCTGCACTTTGTATACGTAGTTGAAAGCGTTTATTTTTTACATATATTAACTATTTATGTATGTTGTGTTATACAATTAGTTTTAGTTTAGATATACACTATATATTTGTATTTTTGTTTATGTAACTTAACAGAAGACTTTATACGGAAACTGCGAATTCATAATTATATTGTTTATCTACACATTTGTTGTGTAACGTCCAGAATTTAAGGCTTCCCAATTTACTATATATGAGCAATATAGATCAAAAGTTAGCTATATATTTTACACACAAACTCGAATATATTCCTACACACTATTTGTATACTACAGCTAACTGCTTGCAGCAAACGAAAGCGCCTTCAATTTGTGAATATACTATATATTTATATGTATAATTAAGCAAACTATTCGTATAATAAAAAGTAAAGTAATTTATTGACAAAAGCCTAAATAAAAGGTTAATCATCTTTGATCAGAAAATAAAATCAACTTTTTTCTTTATTCAGCATTTTAGTTTAAGAAATGATGTTGAAGATAGGAAGCTAATGGCAAATGTATGAGCAAACTGACTGCAAGAAGTATGTTACCATCCAGGGATAACAAAGAATCTGGAAACTGGAATTACTTAATCTTTGGTTATCCATATATTGTGTTCAGAAATAATATTTGTAAACGAATGACTAAACTTACACATTAATTTTCATATCTGAGTACAAATCTTGAAACTTTTCCTCTAGATAATGTATAAATCTTTTCCTCTGCTCTTCCCTTAAGCTTTATCTTTACATCACCCGATTTAATAGATTGCGCATTAAATCGGAAACTTGTTTTTAAATGTTTATGATATGCAAAAATAAACATAATAAACTAATATGTCTAATCACGTAATTCGGGCAAGATATCTTCTCTTCTTAGAGATAAAGTTATATTATAAAAAACACAGTACCTCCAGAAGATGTTTTAGTGTTATGCGCGAGTTAACCGTCAGTCCATTAAAATGTGGCTAAAGGCGCTTACAACGTTGGTAAGAAAACAACCATAAAAATAAAAAAAATCCACTTTCAAAAAGCTGCTTCTATTTTAAACAGCTCCTAGTACAATATTTGAGAGCCACTTGCGATGTTTGTCAGTCCGGGAATGTAGCCTGTCACAGCGAGAACACCTATTCCATGTGCATAAAGGGTGAGTACGAACATTACTTCTACATCTATTACTCCATGTCGTAAACTAACTGTTTTCGGATCTAGGCGAACCTATGTGGAGTATTACACCCTGTCCAGTTGGTTACATTTGCACGGGAGAAAAATTCATTTGCTATCCCGAAGCGGATGGTTACAAGCCCATCTGTAAATCCGGTGATATAGCTCCAGATCCAACGAGCACAGTTCCAGGGGACGAGACGCCAGAAGATACGACACCAGGAGACACGACCACAGAAGATACGACTCCAGAAGATACAACACTAGAAGATACAACGACAGAAAATACAACGCCAGGAGTTACTACAACCGGAGGCACAACTCCAGTTGATACAGATTACAGAACATTTTGCGGTAAAAACGTTGACGGACCTTACACAAACGAAAGTGATCCAACTTGTAAAAGGTAAGTGTTTCAGAAAACAGACTTAGCTTCTTATTCTTCTGCACTTGTTTATATCTGATTTTATATTTTTTAGCTATATTGACTGCTGGAATGGAATAGGGACTATAGAATACTGCCAGAAAACTAATAAGAAAGAAACTTATTTTAATGGCAAGCAATGTGACACATTGAAACCAGAATTTTGTACCTAAATTAAGACTTAAGTGGAATGTATATATATTTTTTTTAATTAATTAAATAGTAAAGAATTATTTTGAATAGATAAAAATAATAATAATCTCTTATTAGAGCCGCTACGCCTTAAGAGATTATGTACGTTTCAGGATGTTTGGGACTTATCTCATTATGGCAATAATAAAGAATGATTATTAAATCCGCCAACTAATATAATATGTTGGTCATAGATAAAATGGTACTATAAAATGGCTTAGCAGTTGAGTTTGAAGTATTAGTCGTTAGCGAGCACAACAAGATGTGGTTGAAGCTGCTCATAACCCTGGTAAGCCCATAAACCATTCAAGTTTTTTCCAAATTTCAACTTGATATGCTTAAGCTCCTTGTGGCTTACTTGGATGCCAGCTGTGATGTTTGTCAGCCTGGAAACGTAGCCTGTCACAGCGAGAACACCTTTTCGCAATGTGTCGAGGGTAAATATGATAACTAGCCCAGTAGTATTCAGTTCTTTAAGAGAAATCCACTGGTCCTTTAGGTAAGGTAAGCGGTAAAATTGTAACCTGTCCTTCTGGTTACGCATGCACGGGCGAGGCGGGAATTTGCTACCCAGAATCTGAGGGATACCAGCCCATTTGTAAATCCGGAGACTCAGTTACCGACTTAAATACATTCTGCACAGCTCAAGGCAATGGGGCCCACGTTAACAAAATGGATCCAACATGCAAAACGTAAGTGTTCCAAGAATCAGACCAAGTTTTTTTTATCTATATTTGCTTTTAATATCTGTTTCTATATTTTCAGCTATATTGAGTGCTACAAAGGAAGAGGGGTCCTTGAAAGTTGCCAGAAAATCAATAAGCGGGAAACTTATTTTAATGGTTATCATTGTAATACAGTGAAGCCAGAATTTTGTAACTAAAGTACTTCCCAACTTTCATTAATGTATAAAAATACATTTAATAAATATGCAAAAATTCAACACACTTCATTTTCATTTAAAAATTATAAGAAATATTATTGTTTTGGATACCAGTGATATGGCTGATATTTTGTACAAATTGTAAATTATTCAACAGTCATGAGCAGAGTGATAAACATTCCATTTAAAAAATAGTCCAACCCAAATAGCATTTGAAT
Source organism: Drosophila nigrodunni (assembly GCA_020829145.1). Taxonomy (NCBI): domain Eukaryota; kingdom Metazoa; phylum Arthropoda; class Insecta; order Diptera; family Drosophilidae; genus Drosophila; species Drosophila nigrodunni. The sequence continues at coordinate 6,827,398 of JACVCZ010000007.1, read as the reverse complement.
TGGCATTCCCATTGTGGTGACTCCACGTGCGGGATTATGATATTTTTGGCAACTACGAAGCTTATCATGTGTGCCAAGATTATATCTTTAAATAAAAGAAAAATTATAAACAAAATCGTAAATTTTTTGGCAAAGATAATACGTCTATCAGAGACAAATGATTGCTATAAAGTGGCTAGACAATTCAGTTTGATGTATTAATCGTTCGAGAGCACTGCAAGATGTGGTTAAAGCTACTGATGATACTGGTAATTCAAAACTGGAATATATCTTTCAATTACAAGCCAAATTTTCTAATATTTTCCTCAAGCTCCTTTTGGAGTACTTGGATGCCACTTGCGATGTTTGCCAGTCTGGTAAAGCTGCCTGTCACAGCGAGAACACCTATTCGATATGCATAAAAGGTACAAATTGGGGATTGTTTCCAAAAGTATTCATGGCTTGAAGAGAAATTCACTCCCACTTTAGGTAGGGCCACTGCGGATATTATAACTTGTCCATTGGGTTACACGTGCACGGGCGAAAAGTTCATTTGTTATCCAGAAGCCGAGGGATACAAGCCGATCTGTAAGGCCGGAGACACTGCTCCACCAGTGGAAGATACGGATTTTAGACTATTCTGTGCCTCAAGAGACAATGGACCATATACAAACGAAAGTGATCCGACAAATAAAACGTAAGTGTCTTAAAAATTCATTCAAATTTCTTAAAAATTTAAAATTTTTTGATCACTTTTTAGATTTATCAGTTGCTTCAACGGTTGGGGAGAAGTAGAAGTCTGTAACAAAATTAATAAGAAACCAACTTTTTTTAATGGTAAAAAATGTGTTGTTCAATAGCCAAACTTATGTTCTTGATTTCAAAGGAATAAATGAAAACGTAATAAACAATAAACTGAACAGCTAAAAAATTTACTTTGTATAAGTAATTTTAGTTCAAAATTTATTTACATAAAATATTTTTAGTACAATATTTTTTTCATCTAGCAATCAGATGGTTTTGTTTTTACGCAGACACCTTTCGTTGAGTCGTAATACTCGTTTGTATTGCAGTAATAGAGCCAACCCATTAACTCTCCGGACAGCATGTAGCAATAAACATATCTAGAAATAATATTAATATTATTGAACTAAATAAAGGTATAATAGAGGGTCTACTTACTGTTTACATGTAGAATCATAAGTCACCCGGAAATACCCCGTTGTTTTTAGATCCGCGCAGTATTTATCTGGATTCGTTTCTGGCAACTGAGTCGTTGTTTCTGGCGGAGACGGTTCTGTAGACGAATCTGTTGATGACTCTGTAGATGAATCAGTGGAAGAATCTGTAGACGACTCCGTCGAAGACTCTGTTGATGACTCTGTAGAAGATTCGGTTGACGAATCTGTGGAGGAATCTGTGGATGAATCTGTAGACGATTCAGTTGAAGACTCTGTAGATGAATCAGTGGACGATTCGGTAGATGAATCAGCAGAGTCCGTTGAAGAATCTGTAGATGAATCAGTTGAAGACTCCGTTGACAAGTCAGTTGATGACTCAGTGGACGAGTCAGTGGAAGAATCTGTAGACGACTCCGTCGAAAACTCGGTTGACGACTCTGTAGAAGAATCGGTAGACGACTCCGTTGAAGACTCAGTTGATGATTCGGTGGACGAGTCAGTGGAAGAATCTGTAGACGAGTCAGTAGATGACTCTGTTGACAAGTCAGTAGATGACTCTGTGGAGGAATCTGTAGACGATTCAGTTGAAGAGTCTGTGGAGGACTCAGTGGACGATTCGGTAGACGACTCAGTAGAATCCGTTGAAGAATCCGTAGACGACTCAGTAGAAGATTCAGTAGAAGACTCCGTTGACGAATCAGTTGAAGACTCGGTGGACGACTCTGTGGAGGAATCTGTAGACCACTCAGTAGAAGATTCTGTAGATGAGTCATTTGACGAATCCGTTGTTGAATCAGGCACACACGAGGCCTAGAAAAATAGGAACATTTAAAGTCTTTGAGTTTTGATGGGTTTTTTATAAATTACAGTTGAGGTGGTCGAATCGGAACAGAAGATTCCATCGTTTATGTCGCAATAATAGCCAGTGGGACATTTTTGTATAGAATCGGGATCAACGAACGGCGTATTATAGCACGCTCCAACTGTGACTTCATCCAAGCACACGTATACAAAATCTGTTAGCGTACAGTCATTGCACTTAGATCCATCACTGTTTACAATTCCAGGAAGCAACAGTGCTAGCTAAAGTTTATAAATAAGAAATTGTTATTAATATTTAAAAAGACTTTGCAATTTTACTCACAACTAGAGCTGATAGAATCGCGTTCATTTTTAAATCTTTTCGGTTAGGATAACAAATTCCGAATGTCGAGTTAAAATTTTTGAAGATCATTTTAATACAAAGCAATTAGTGATTTATAAACATCGTAGTCAGTGAATTATAGCCATAAAGATTAGAATATGTAAATAAATAAAGATTTGTCTCTCGTGTTATTCGTAAATTTTGGCATTGATGCCCAAAGAGAAGCACACGAAAGTAGATGCCAGTTTAGAGATAAATATAGATAAGTCCCATCGCGAACCTCTGTTCTCCAAATGAAGACTTTGAACAGTTTGTTTATGAAAATGTTTACCATCAGTCTTAAAGATTTTCACCACCATCCTCAGCTGAGCTTGTAGTTTCCAACCAACTACGTGCCACACGTAGCGAGGGCAATCGAAATCGCCACTCATCACAGCAGTGCGTGTAGACATTATCGCCCAGCTGGAGTAGCTCCTTGGCAAACTCACGCTCATCCTCCTTCCACTCACGCTCTCCGCCACCAAACATTTCCATGCGGACTAGGGCTGCCATGCTAGGCCCCAGATATTTTTGATTCCATTGTATAGTTGCGACTTGGAGGACGTTTGTGGCGCAGTAAAGGAACCAGCTGCGGTATTGGTTTTAGATGCCTCTTGTTCAGCTTTTAGTTTTAACATGGACTCTTTCAAGGCTACATTTGCCGCTGAGAGCTGATCAAAATTCGACTTTAGTTGATCATACTTAAGCTGTAGCTGTTTAACAATGTCATCTGACATTGACGGGAGACTACTAGTGTCCATTATATCAGGTTTTTCTGGTTTAATGTCTGTTTCAAAAGTCATTATAGAGGCTAAGTCTTCAACAAACTCCGACTTCTCAATGACTTCCGTCACTTCAATTTTCTGTCTCTTTATTTCATCCAGCGGCAATGGACGTGGTGGAGTACTTCTTCTTCCTGAGTATTTGCGACCAAAACGAGCATCTTCTGTGAATCCCAGAGGACACTCAAAGTTATGGGGCGGAATCAAATGGGGCTCTGTTGGAATGGTTAATTTGACCATCGTGGCTTCGCCATTTTCATCCAGATGAGCAAGATCCCAGGCCAACTCCTTGCTTATGCGTGCCAATGTAGGAATCTGTTTTGGAATAAGTCTGTCCAGCTTGTAGTTCATGAAACACTCATAGCGAAAGTGACGCGCGCATACCGCGCGATTTATTAGCTTCTCTCGGGCAACATTTAAAATTTCAGCGTTTCCACAGTTCTTGAGCCAGACTTCTAGACGAGCTGTATCCTTAACGGGTAGTTTAAAAAAGTGCATTTTTGGATTGCGCTGCGTTGACACTTGACAGTCACGGAAAACGCAACGAGTTCCACCCATATTCAAAACAATTATTTGTTTTTAATTTGTTTCAAAGTAAAACAATAAACTGTGCGGCTAGCTTTGGTACTAATAGATACCAGTAATATTTCAAACGGTCACACGTAAATACCAACAGAAATATAATATACTAAAACACGATATTTTCCACTAGATTACGGTCAGCAGTATTAATTCACAGAGCCGCCGTTACTTGGTGTTTTTGGGGACTTACATGAGTACTCAAGAATATTGTTTTGTTTTTTCGATGGACATTGAAAGAAATTATTATTCTTTAGGACAGAGAATTTTATTATTATTTCTTCTAGCTCATGAGATTTATTTTGAATTTTTTTATTTATAATACTTATTATTAAATTATTTATTATCATCTTGGATCTGGATTACTTTAAAAAATTGTTGTCAATTAATATTGCCTTATCATGAAACAAATTATTTTTAATCAAAGGAATCGGGATTTCAGTTTAAACAGAACGTTATACTTTCCTTTTAGAATTTTACACAAAACAAAGCAGTTTACAACACTGAATTATTTTTCCGAGCAACCCTGTTGTAACCACCGGAAATTGTAGCCCTGTCGACTAGAAGTCTCTAGAAGCATCTAGAAGTTTCGTAGCATTTTGTGCACCCCTATAAAAGGCGCAGCACACCATTGCCGGCTTGTCAGTGTTGAAAAAAAAATCGTACGGTGAGCGTGTCTGCTAAGCGAAAAAAAGTGAATTTCATTTTCTGCCCAAAGAAAATCGGAAAAGTTATTGTTTTAAAGTTAATTCTGTGAAACATAAAATAACAAGGTAAGCACATTCATTCAATTCCGCGGTTATGAACACAATTTTGTTAGCTTATTCTACTGCAAATCGGGTCATTATGGCGATTGTGCGTGTGTATGTGTGAAGGATGCATTCTTGACATACTTTCAATTATTGTATCGATTGCAGAAAGTTCTAGTAAATGTGCTCATATTTAATGTTTCATTCAGAAATTACGAATTTAAACGTGCAGAAAGTAAGATAACATTTAAATTACGCGCTTCTGAGTCACTCTTTTTGACAACATGCCGGCTGCAAAGTATCAGCGAACTTTCTGGATTTATTGCTTCCAAATGTTAATTTATGACATGCCAGTTCATTTTATGTACATAAATTATATCTAAACGTTTATGTACATATGTATGCATTTACGAATGTAAATACATAGTTTCCTACATCTACATTCGTTCATACTTCGCACGTGCTTGCATATTGTGCCTTTTGCACTCTTCCAAAATTAAAATCTTGTGTAAGCATTTGAATATTCACCAACTTTATGAGACACTCAAAAGAAAAGTTCTAGAATAATTGGCGATGGCGCCTGTTTCATCGTTGGCAAGGTAACGCTTCTCGATTTTTCCAAGTTGATGTGTACCCCATGCACGCATACACCCATGCGCAAGAAAGAGACAGCGTGTACATCAGTTATGTATGCTTGCATGTATATATATGTGGGAGTGAGTAAGCATCAATATGCGAAATCGCTGTTAGAGAGCAAGGGTAGAAAGCAAATGGCGGAGAGGGCAAAGAACCCTTGTGCAGAGTTCAATTAGTTAATGCAAACGTTTTAACGTCTTTAAATGATTTTCTAACTGAATTTTATTTTTGATTTTGCAGATGCCAGAAGAAACTGAGACCTTCGCATTCCAGGCTGAGATTGCTCAGCTTATGTCGTTGATCATCAACACATTCTACTCAAACAAAGAAATCTTCTTGCGTGAATTGATTTCAAACGCATCTGATGCACTCGATAAGATTCGCTATGAATCGCTGACAGATCCCAGCAAACTGGACTCTGGCAAGGAGCTGTACATTAAGCTCATCCCAAACAAGACTGCTGGTACTTTGACCATCATCGATACCGGTAGCGGTATGACCAAGTCCGATTTGGTCAACAACTTGGGTACAATTGCCAAGTCTGGCACCAAGGCGTTCATGGAGGCATTGCAGGCTGGTGCCGATATTTCCATGATTGGTCAGTTTGGTGTGGGTTTCTACTCTGCCTACTTGGTGGCTGATAAGGTCACTGTTACCTCAAAGCACAACGATGATGAGCAGTACATCTGGGAGTCCTCTGCCGGCGGCTCATTCACTGTCCGCGCTGACAACTCTGAGCCTTTGGGCCGTGGTACCAAGATCGTCCTGTTCATTAAGGAAGATCAGACCGATTATCTGGAGGAAAGCAAGATCAAGGAGATCGTCAACAAGCACTCCCAGTTCATTGGCTACCCCATCAAATTGTTGGTGGAGAAGGAGCGTGAGAAGGAGGTCAGCGATGATGAGGCTGAAGATGAGAAGAAGGAAGGTGATGAGAAGAAGGAGATGGACACTGATGAGCCCAAGGTTGAGGATATCGGTGAGGATGAGGATGCCGACAAGAAGGACAAGGATGGAAAGAAGAAGAAGACCATCAAGGAGAAATACACCGAAGATGAGGAGCTTAACAAGACCAAACCCATCTGGACACGCAACCCCGATGATATTTCCCAGGAGGAATACGGAGAGTTCTACAAGTCGATGACCAATGACTGGGAAGATCATTTGGCTGTCAAGCACTTCTCGGTTGAAGGTCAGCTGGAGTTCCGTGCTCTGCTCTTCATTCCACGTCGTACTCCCTTCGATCTGTTCGAGAACCAGAAGAAGCGCAACAACATTAAACTGTACGTGCGCCGTGTGTTCATCATGGACAACTGCGAGGATCTCATCCCCGAGTACTTGAACTTCATGAAGGGAGTTGTCGATTCCGAGGACTTGCCCCTCAACATTTCCCGTGAGATGTTGCAGCAGAACAAGGTCCTGAAGGTTATCCGCAAGAATCTAGTCAAGAAGACCATGGAGCTGATTGAGGAGCTCACCGAAGACAAGGAGAACTACAAGAAGTTCTACGAGCCGTTCAGCAAGAACCTGAAATTGGGTGTCCATGAGGATAGCAACAACCGTGCCAAATTGGCCGATTTCTTGCGCTTCCACACCTCAGCCTCTGGTGATGATTTCTGCTCCCTGGCTGACTACGTGTCCCGCATGAAGGAGAACCAGAAGCATATCTACTTCATCACTGGCGAGTCGAAGGATCAGGTCAGCAACTCTGCCTTCGTTGAGCGTGTCAAGGCCCGAGGCTTCGAAGTCGTCTACATGACCGAACCCATCGATGAGTATGTCATCCAGCACCTGAAGGAATACAAGGGTAAGCAGCTCGTGTCCGTCACCAAGGAGGGTCTGGAGTTGCCCGAGGATGAGGCCGAGAAGAAGAAGCGTGAGGAGGATAAGGCCAAGTTCGAGAATCTGTGCAAGCTGATGAAATCGATCTTGGACAACAAAGTCGAGAAGGTTGTTGTGTCCAACCGCTTGGTCGACTCGCCATGCTGCATTGTCACCTCGCAGTTCGGTTGGTCCGCCAACATGGAGCGCATCATGAAGGCCCAGGCTCTGCGTGATACCTCCACCATGGGCTACATGACCGGCAAGAAGCATTTGGAAATCAATCCCGATCATCCAATTGTTGAGACTTTGCGCGAAAAGGCTGATGCCGATAAGAACGACAAGGCTGTCAAGGATTTGGTCATCCTGTTGTTCGAGACCTCTCTGTTGTCCTCTGGATTCTCTCTGGATAGTCCCCAGGTGCATGCCAGCCGCATCTACCGCATGATCAAGCTGGGTCTTGGCATCGATGAGGATGAGCCCATGACCACCGAAGATGCCCAGAGCGCTGGTGATGCTCCATCCCTGGTTGAGGATACCGAGGATGCATCCCACATGGAGGAGGTCGATTAAACAATGAAACCAAAAGAAAAACTCCCAATCTCACCCATCACCACCACCACACTACACATAACATGCAAAATTACTTGAAGTTAATCACATTTCATTTCCTTAGTTGGAACCGCTTAATGTGTTAAATTGACCAACAGAGAGTTATTTAATATTCAGTTTACATTTGTAATTTGTATTTACGTTTGCCGCGTTATAGGCGGCAGAAATACGCTTAAACTCACTTAAAAACTTAATCATGTTAGGATCAACAAAATGCATTCACTAAGAGCAGTTGTCGTTTATAAGAAATTTCTAATTTAGAATCCAAGTAATTTATGTAATGAAAACAAAACACAAAGACTACATACACTAGATATTTAACGGAATATGTAATAAGTTTGGATGATCGATGATAAACAAACGTAATTAAACAAGCAAATTGTGTTTAAAAACAATTAGTAAGATATTCTTTATTTTCTTGGGTATAAAAAAGTAAGGTCTCTATGAGTCGCATTCCTTCCGTAGAAGTTGCTCGATGGCCTCCACTGTGGAGACGCCTTTACTGATGAGTATTACTTTATTGCGGGAACGGGAGCCCTTATCCAGGGAAACATCGCTCTTGCGCAGCCCTAACACTTTCGACAAGAATTTGACCAGTTCGGCGTTAGCTTCCCCTTCGCTTGGTGGGGCTGCAATCTGGACACCAACACCTTCTAGGCCAATGTCCGTAATTCCGTTCTGTTTAGCACCAGGTTTTGCCAGTATTTTAATCGCAACATTTCCACTTTTGTCCACTGTGACCGGCGTGTCGGCTGTGGGCGGTGCAGTGGTGGTCGCATTAGCAGCAGCCGCTGCTTTAGCTTTCCCCTTATTTTTTGACATTATGTGTGCGTAGGTCGAAGTAAAAATGCGGCGCATTAGATTTTTATTTTAATAAATTAAAGTTTCACATTCATTTTTGTTTTTAACATCTATTAACCAAAAGCAATAGCCCTGTTGTCAAATGTGACCAGCTATTTAAAAGTTCATGAGGGTCACACACGTCAAAAATGCTGAACCAGTTGGTCGTTCCGTTCTTCTGTTATGAACATTCGTAGAGCTCTAACACGAACAGGGGTGCAAAATAAGCAATTTCATATGGCATATTTTTCTGTTTTCAACATTTGTTTCGAGAAACTTTTTATATCTGTTATAAACAAATCTGCGGATATTTAGAGAAAACAACTATTTTAGGTAAAAAATTATCATATATATTTTTTATTATTCATTCTTTTCTAATCGTCATCGTATCCGAAAACAACGGTTAAACACTTGCATATGTTTCAAACTGCTGCAAAAGCATCTAAAAATGCAATTATTTCTAAATTTTGTGCCTATTCTTTGCACAATCAGCAATTAAGTTGTTAATGTGCGGAGCTGTTCGCAGGAATGCTTTTACAATATATAGACGCACTTAATGTTCGGTTTTAAAGCTTAATTATTAATAAAAAATACAAATATGGACTTAAATTTTGTATGTGTATAGAAATATACATATTGCATACAATATAATTCAATGAACTGGAAAGCCAAGTTGTCGTGGAGGTAAGTCTCTGCAGACGTTGCACATAATGCCGGGATAGTTCAATTACGAAAGATGTATGGGGAGAGAGAAAGAAGTCAGACCTGCGTTTTGAGTGTGTGTGCTGAGCTTATTGTTTAAATCTTTAAATGTTGCTGATGTTGTATTAGGTGCTCCACTTTACGCAGCCCGAATCGACTGTATGATTTGGAAAATCGCTGATCCACATACAACAAATATGAACAGTGCCAAGAGCCAGGGGCCTACGGGGTATTGTCCTTCTTTCGTTTTCTGAAAAATATTTAAAAAATAAAGAAATTAACAGTGGCTCTCGTTTTCGAGATAAACAACTTGATTTAAAATGACCAGATCAGCAAAGCAGCGATAACATTGTAACCAATACATATGTCCAAATCAACTATCACACATACACACACGCGCACATATACATATGCAGCAACAATAAAATCAATGACGGCGTGGCACTTTTTGCTATTGACTTATTGACTGAACGGCGCGTGCGGGCTATTAACTTATAGTTGTCGCTACTGTTGCATTTTAAATAGTAATCTCTGACTCAAGTTGCATGCATCCCAAGTTTGTTAAGATATTAACAGACATACCGAGGATTTGGGTACATTGCCACGCATTGTCACATATTTGCTGGCCTTTTCGTTAGCGACGCGCATTCTCTGTGGTGGAGCCATTTTTATTGTTTACTGCGTAGTGGCACAGGATGCACTGTAAAAATCAAGAATAAAATGCAATGTATAAATTGTCAATACTTTCCACACACACAAAAAAACACACCTGCGTTCTGATTGAAAATAACAAAGCGAATGTGAAAGTACGTAGCGCGACACGTATAAAGAAGCCGAAGCCACTGACAGTTCGTGCGTGTGTGTGACAGTTACACACAGGGTTGCACGACACTGCAATTATCGGAGCCCGAAACGATAACGACTACTAGCTTACGTACAACTACAGCTGATTGCGAATTGCATTTTCTGGGCGGCGTTTATTTACATCCAAAAACGTAAAATTAGAGGAATTCAGAAAATATCAGCACACAAAACGCACAAGAATTGATGACAAGCACACTGAGTGGTGTTAGAAACGTATAACTTACAACCAACAACAAACCAGTGCACAGGCCTTGGGATACAGTTTGTAAGAAGTTTGCAGGAGGGTAATAACATATATTACACACACACACCCATACAAAACTATGACGATTGATGGCACCACTTTGCCGTCAGAGCTGCTCGTGATTCCACAACCGCTGATTGGCTTCTGTGGCTTGGATGTCGCCCATCAAAGTGTTCACAAAGCCATTTGGGATGCGTTTAGCGGTACTCTGCAACGGAAACCTGCGGATAGGGAAAGGGATCGAGCAGCCGTGCAATACAAACTACTACCTCCCAACTATGAGTTCCCGGTTGCGAAACCCAAGCGCGTTTCCTACGAATGGTATCACCCGAAGGGCATACTCAAGCGTAACTGGATGTTAAAGCATTTACATGTACTGCCATCAGTAGTGGTTCTATTCCAGGACATAGAATGGAATGATAGTCAGTGGACAGAAAAACAAGTGCAATGCGCTGCAATTGTGCAGGCCTTAAAGAATACCCTGCAGGAACGTAACACCAGGCTTTGTCTGGTACTACTCCAAAAGGCGGCACCACTTCCTCCCGGTGAGGATATGTTAGCAGCAGAACGGGCTGCCAGCTTGACAACCGCTTGTGGGATTACCAGTAAAATGCTGTTTTTATTGCCACACACGGAGCATCTCATGGGCTATACACTGCGGCTTGAGTCTGCCTTCTTAGACATGGCCCAGTCCTACTATGCACTTATGTCCAAACGTGTGAGAACGCATCGGGATCAGTTGTCGGCAGCGCACACAACACTCAAGATTCGTCATCAGTTTAAGTTAGGCTTCGTGGCCGAAATGCGGCAGGACTTTAGCACGGCACAAAAGTAAGCCAGCTTAAATATAAAAGATGACAATTTATTAATCAATTCTATTTGCAGACATTACTTTCAAGCCTATGCAAACTTAGATGAGATACGAATGAATGATGGGAACTGCATGGAAATCAAAACGATTGCTGGTTTTCTGAATTACAAGATGTGTCGTTTAATGTTTAAGCTGAAAACTCCAAGGGATTCCATCAATCAGTTTATTATACACATTGATAAGTACAAGAGCCGCGTGGGCTTCAAGGATTTGGCCTTTGAGCATCACGCGTGGTTAAGTACGCAGTAAGTGACACATCGAATTCGCTCTCCAGAATACTATTTTACCCTTTTATCCACGCTTAGGCACTCTGTGTTTGCGGAACTTTTTTGTGAGGCAATTAAAAATGGTTTGCCGGCACTGCAGGTCCAACATCCAGGTATTTACTACCAAAAGGCCGCCGAGTATGTGATCAAACGTCGAGAAGCCGCTCAACAGGCCAGTGCCGCCTTGTTAAGCTCAAATCTTAGTCCAACTGATGCATCCTCAGCCAGTCAAATACAGTCCAACTTGTATACCGAATTCTTTGGCATACGGGCTGTGAAGGCGGGTGATCCTGTTGCTGAGCAGCAGGTGAATGTTCAGTTGTGCGAGGTGGAACGCAGCTATAATCATTCAGCAGCTATTATAGCACTGCTAAGTCAGGCAATGGCCCAGTTTAAAATCTACAAGTGCTTAAGGTTTCGCAAGAAACTGGCCATTGATATGGCCGAAGAGTATCTACTAAGCGGCGATCATGCCAAGGCCTTGACGTAAGTAACTATATTTTTTTATTTGCATTTTCATTAACTAACGATCATTCTCTACAGTCTCTACTCGCTAATGCTGCCAGACTACCGTGAGGAGAAGTGGTCAACTATTTTCAGTGATGTGCTTTTAAAGACTCTGCGCTGTGCGCTGCTATCTGCCTCGGTTGCTGATTACATTTCCTGCAGCATAGAGGCACTCTCACTGCGTCATCCGGGCGAGCAAAAGGAGCGAGTGCTACTACTGGAAAATCTGTGGCAGGTCTTTCAAAGTGTACCTCCTATGCCACAAACTCAATTAACGCCGGAAATTCAAGCGCTTTGGAACACTTCGCTGGCCAGCGTAAAGTCACCCATTCAAATCGATTTGGATAAGGTTAGCGATGTGTTAGAACTCTGCGCAACATTCCAACAGGTTCAACTGAACAACAACGATGTGTTACAGTTGCATCTCATAGTGCGGTGAGTTACAGTTGACATTCACCTGCTATATATACTTATTACATATCGTAATCCCTGTTTAGTGTTCTTACCGATGTACCATTACGCATACGCCACTTTCATGTGCTGCTCGCCGATGCAAGTAACCCCCAGAACAGTTACAAACTGGAGGCCCTCAAATACCTATGCTTCCCCAATCTGCTGCAACTGCGAAAACAACAGAGTCCGGAGACAGGCGAACAGCTGGAGCTAAAGACGTATGAGAAGAATATGAGATTAGAGCCGGGTTGTTACTATCAACTACTGTGCAGCACGGAGGCGCATCAGTTCAACGAGAACACGCAGCTGAGAATTGTTCGATTGGAGGCGCACATGGGAACTGATCAAATTGGAGCACTGCTCACGTGCAGTGCCAACTATACACGCCAACCATTCCGGCATCACACGCGCAGTCGCGATCTCGATGATAATATTACAATCAATCCAATTTGCTACATTGCGCCCACGTAGGTCAAATCGCTTCGTACAGGAAGCCTAGAATTAATTGCTATACATTCATTTAACGCTCTGCTGAATTTCTATTGCAGTTTTCATTTGAGCACGCAAACGAATCTTGGACATGTTCTAAATGAATCCCAATCAAAAGCAGGAACAACAACAATGCTCGTTAATGAATACTATCCAGTGGTGACCACCATTAGCAATCCCTACAATGTTTATCTCCAGAATGTAGGCGTGCACATCAGCGTACCATTGGAGCTGCGCAATAGCGGTAAGTGAAGGGGGTAATACTTAAATCTGATACAGAAATCATATGTGGGTACTGTGTTAAGCAGATGTTAACTTAACATAAAGTCTAAATGATAAATGGTGTGCTCTGTGAAGAAGCTGCTAACTTAACATAAACTGCAAATGTTAAATTGTACACTGCGTAAAAGAGCTGCTAACTTAACATTAACTGTTAACTAAGAGCGGTTCACACTGCAGCAGCGAATAATATCATAGTGTGACACGTTGCACAGTGGGAGAATGGTTATTATATTCTTAGTGGTCAATTTTGATACATTAGCTATAATTTCAAAGCCTTGTCGATAAAACTTCGAACAGTCTTGACACTTGTGTATACACCAGGAGAATTCCGTCGTGCACATCCAATGCCCCAAGAGACAATGCCGCACAACTGTCCTTGGTAGACAGCTGGTCCTCCAGAGTCGCCATCACAGGCGTCCTTAACTCCAGCTACCGAGGCACAAAACATAGTGTTGCTTATTGTTCCACGGAACTTATACTGTTTTGTACAGCTATTGCGTGTGATCAGCGCGACTTCTATGCTGCGTACATGCTGTGAAACAGTTTTGCTGCCCTCGGTGACTTGTCCCCAGCCGGAGACCTTGATCAGTTCGCCAGCCTTCCAGCTGGAATTGCATAGCGGAATCGTAGCAATATTGGGACCCTCAAGTGGAGATTTAAGCTTCAGCACAGCGACATCCGAACTCAAAGTTAGCGTATTATATGCTTTGGGTGTGTACACCTTGGCCACACCTCGTCGCACACCCGCATCCGTTAGGAGTGTGGCACCACCAACTACCTGAAATCTGGCAGCAGAGATTCCCTTGACACAGTGGGCAGCAGTGACCACATGTAGCGGCGTGATCAATGATCCGCCACAGATAAAGGCGCCATTAACCCGTAGATTTATTAAATAGGGTATTGTGCTGATGTCAACTGGAACGCCGCCCACAATGCGAGCACCGGCATCATTTGCTGTGGGGATGGGGGTGACCTTGCCAGAGATCAGCCAAAGCAGGAGCAAAAGCACAAAAACCGTTTGCATTGGTTTAACATCAACAAGACCAAGAATGATAACGATAACAGATGTTGCCGCACATAGTACTTAGTATAAGCAAATATTTACTTTATTCGCTGCTTTAACGTTGACGCGTTTCCTACCCAGGTGGATTCACCTGTCCAAATAGAGCTATTAACAATCTTTTGGTATTATAGTTCGAGACCTGTAACCGATTTCAGTTCCGACACGGCTCGCGCGTTTGTTTGCTCTGGGCTTAATAAATACTACTAAATGTTTATGTGGAACGTTTTGGGCTTAAGTGCTCCCGCATTTGAGGAAACAATTATAACATTGTTTTGTTGTAGAAATAAAATAATTATTAGTTATAATTCATTTTGTTGCTATTCTATCTTTCATCGAAAGTGTAACAGCACTAAAAACTCATAATCCAGATACACCAAACTTTTGTTTCCTCTGCTATTTGTGGAGTTTTGACCTTGTGCCTATGATTGGGTTCATAACTCCCGCTTTTGTGTATACCCTGTATTTATTAGACAATAATAGAAATGGGTGTTTCGAAAATAAGATACCATAATTACTTTGACAGAGTCCCTTTGTGTTCTCTGAATTATGACGATCATGAAAAAGATTTAATACACTAAAAGTTGTGGCCAAGAGTCTGCCTATAAGGTAACTTCCAAGTCTTCCAAATTTCGCAAACTTAGGCACATTAATTGAGTTTACAAATCGATCGATGATGCAGATCAAAGTTTATATCATTACATTATTTTGAAGTCAACGACTCGTATAATTGTTAATAATCGCTGTCTGTTTGAGTAATTATAATAATGTTAAAAAAAAAGTTAAAAAAGAATTGCTTAAATATCATTGATGACATATTTTTGGAACAAAGTTATTAAACACTCATTGGAAAAGTGATTTATTATAAACTGGATGTATCGGATGCAACGTCTATTATGTCGAAAGTTTTCTCAGAGTTTGCTCAATGAATTTGTTGACTCGGGGACTGGCAACACTCGTGTAGACACCCGGATAAGCAGCACGTCCACAGCCAAATCCCCAGGAGACAATGCCACAGACTTGACCGCGATAGACCAATGGACCGCCCGAGTCACCGGAACAGGAGTCTTTAACACCACGAATGGCGGCACAGAGCATGGAATCGCTTATCTGCACCTGACCAGTGTAGGACAGTTGGCACTCCTGCCGAGACAGCACACGGACATTGGTAGTACGCACCTGGGCAGCTGGATCGCGAACATTCTCCCTGGTGACACCCCAGCCGCTGATGCGAACATAGGCATTGCTGGAGGGAGGACTACGACAGGGTGCGATTGTAGCCACTTGATTGGCAGACAGAGCAGCTGGGGAGGACAACTGTAATATGGCTACATCCATGTCAAAATTGCTGGGATTGTAATCCGAAGCCATGTAAAAGTTGGAAACACTACGCACAACGGGAGCTGTTGCTTCCAGTCGACTGGCCCCCGCATGGACAGTGTAATCCCTGGCCTGGCCACCATACACACAGTGAGCAGCACTGAGCACGCTCCTCACAGTGAGCAGAGATCCGCCGCAAATGAATCTGCCACTTTGTCGGAGATAAACCAAGTAGGGAACTTGTTCAATGCTCGTCTCTTGGCCACCCACAATCCGCTGGCCATACACAGTATAAGCCACGTTGCAGTGCAGCCAAAACAACCACAACCAGCTCATGACGTGCTCGGACTAAACTGTAAGTGTTCAAGAGACAAGTGCAACTTCAATTTGAACGCTCTGTGTCAATAAACAACGGTAATTGCATCAAAGTGAATCTCACTTGAATTGTAATATCATTAAATAGATATTACATTTCGAATTAGAGCTAGTTCAGGCATGATAAAAGTGGATTCAAATATCATCAAAACTTAAGTGGAATGAAAGTTTTTTAGCAGCTTAATGTGTGTTTTGCGTGAACCAGTTGAGAACTCCAAGGACTCCTCTGTTTGTTTAATATCATAACAAGTATTTGAGTTTTTGTATAAAATGTAATTAAACTGATTTGAGAATAATTTAAGACTATTAGCAATGGCTTTCTAAAATGCTCTTTATGAACACGGTCATTGAAAGACTGCTGATACGCGTGTAGACACCGGGATAACCCTCGCCACAACCAAGGCCCCAGGACGCAATTCCAGCAGTGCGTCCATGATAGAGCACAGGTCCACCAGAGTCACCATTACATGCATCGGTTTTATTTTTACCCAGGGCACAAAACATATTCTTCGTGAATTGACTGTATTTACCCAAACGCTGAAAGCACTCGCGTCGATTAAGGAGTGTTACATTGGTACCCTGGAGGCACTGATTCCGATTGAAACCGCCGCCGGTTTGTCCCCAGCCAACTATGGTGAGACTCGACTGTTCCGGCAGATCATTGAAATCGATGCGAATAGTGCTTGCATTGCCGGCAATGTCAAAGGGTTGACGGAGTTTTATAATGGCTATGTCCGAGTCATACCCATTGGTTCCATACTGACTAGATACCAAGGAGTACCAGGCTTGGCGCACATGTGGCAGAGGCGAGATATCTTCCAGGCATTGCTGCTGCGCATGCACAGACAAATCGTGCACCTGGAGACGATTCTCCAGGCAGTGGGCAGCCGTTAACACACAACTGGGCGAGATGAGCTGGCCACTGCACTTAAAGCTATTGCTACGCCGCAGATTTACCAGAAATGGATAATTCTCTATAGACACGGTTTTGCCAGCGTAGATTCTGCCAAAATCCTTGTTGGGTGCGGCATTCAACAGCCGCAGAAGTGTCAGCCAAGCCAAGAACTTCAAGAACATTTCTTCTAAGTTACGTGCAGGAGTGTCTGAGTCTTATATAGTCTAGGGCCTGAACATTCCACAACTAATTAAAGTCTGATAAGCCAACGAATTCCAGTGACAAATGTCACCATAAATTCAGAAAATGTCACACAAACTCTACGGAGCATTATGCAACAGTTTAGGAGCGCTTGATATGCTCACAAAGCGCATTCCGTCATTTTTACACACTTTTATTAACTTAAATTCACAAGGAATAGTCACTGGACTATTTACTAACTAAATATGATAAAATAAATCTACGACTTAAATTGAACTAGGAATACTCGGCAATGGTCTCCAGGAACCATCTTCTAATAGCCGGAACGCTGGTGTAGACGCCAGGCAATTGACTGGCACACTCATAGCCAAAGGAGACAATGCCCACGAGCTCATTATTGTACACCATTGGTCCGCCGGAGTCACCGTTGCAGGAATCACGTTTATACTGCTTTCCGGCGCACACCATGGAGCGGGTGATGTGATATTTGCCGCGATAGGAGGAGCGACAGGCTGACATGGACCACATGGGCACGAGAACACTGTGCACCTGCCGTGCTGTTTGTGCTGAGTTGGTTGTAACCACACCCCAGCCGGAAACCAAGACCAGCTTGCCAACCGGTGCAGTTAGAGAAGCCAGTTTAATGGTCCCCACATTGGAGCCAGTCAAGTCCTGAGTGAGCCGCAAAGCGGCCACATCCATGTTCATTGTTTTCATGCTAAAATCAGTAGGAATGACTATAAGATCCACTGTTCTACTGATGCCATTTTGATCGCCTTGCACTGATGTGCCACCAATGACACGGACATCACTCGGTTGCACATTGATGACACAATGGGCTGCAGTTATGACCCAGCGAGGAGCTACCAGTGAACCACCACAGATTTGATCTTTGCTGGAAACCTGCACCAGATATTTCAGATACCTAATGCTCGTCGTATAGCCACCAATAATGCGAGCCATATTCAACTGATCTTGTCCAACGGCCATGTTGGCCAATAACAGTGTTACCAAGACTACAGAAATTATGTGACTGTGAGTCATCTTGGGAAACGGGAAGAACTAATTCGCTGTGGGTGTGAAGCAACCTTTTTATAGTGGAGCTGGGGCTTAAAGAAATCTGTGCGGAATTCCGCATCAACATTTACACAATTGTTTCCGGCCACAACTCTTCACTAGTGTGATAAACTCAATAGAGTTTTTTTTATTGGATTATCTACTCAAGAGAATTACTTTTAACCGAAGTGTAACTCTGTGGGTTGAGTAGAAACGCTCTCTTAAATTGAATTATTAATTCTTTGAAACTCTTTTTCCCCGCTCGACCCAACGAAGCAGATAAAGCTGAAACAGTTGTTTAGAAAGTATCTAAATTTTAATTCCATTTCTATTAATGTGAATATTAAAATTTGATACCAGATCAGTTGTTTCTTATTATTCTTCTTATCCATGGTCTCATCCTGGCGACGTTTCCATAAATGCCGGGTTGACCAGATCGGCCACAGCCTACTCCAAAGGAAGTGATGCCAACGACTCTACCATATCTTACGGCAGGTCCTCCAGAATCACCACTGCATGTATCCTTACCCGTCTCGCCGGCACATATCATGTAGTTGGTAATAGTCGCCACACCCTGATATTCTCTCGCACATGTTGACTGAGCGACAACGGGCACTGTCGTATTCCTCAAGTAGTTCACAGTGCTGCCACCTTCTTTAACGGATCCCCAGCCGGCGATACGTACACGGACTCCAGCTCTTGGCCTTCGTCTGGCCAATGGAATGACTGCAGTATCCGTACCACTCATTGTGTCATTAAGCTTCAGCAGCGCTATATCCATGTCCATCCCTCTGGCGGTATATTTAGGACCGATTGCTGCGAAGATGACAGTTCTTTCGACGCCAGTGCCGTTTAGTCGAGCAGTGCCACCGATTATTCGGAAGTTCGAGATATTAAAGCCAGAGACACAGTGGGCGGCTGTCATGACCCACCGACGAGCAATTAGTGTTCCACCGCAGGTAGTTGAGTTTCGGAGCACTTGCATCATAAAACGCCAGTTGTTAAGGTTTGCCCTCGAACCGCCCTCGATCCTTGCCGTGGCCGTGTTGTCCACGATTTTGGTAGAAACGTCAGCCGAGGAACTTGTTGCATTACTGCTGATACGTCGGTTTCTGAGGCGATTGGCTCGTCTCGAGCTTCGATTACGTCTAGCGTTGCGTCTGGCGCGATTTCTTCGGTTGTTCCGAACCCTTCTGGGAGTACTGCTGCTACTGCCAGTGCTGCTCCCACTACTGCTGCTACCGCTGTTGACAATACGCGCTTGTACTTGATTTCCACTACTACTCCTCCTTCTGACGCCAGTGCGTGTCCTTTGAGCAGCCGAATAAGCCAATAGATTCAGCAGAACTATTACAAATATCAGGCATAACCAACGGCAACGCATCTTGGCTGTTAAGTGTCTGTGGCTCAACCTTGGCACGGCTTTTAAGCACGCGAATTTGGCAAAAATAAAACCGTTTGGCAAAGACAACTGTGCAAACATGTCTGCACAATTGAAACTGCTTGAATATGCTATTAAAAACCTTGTTTAAAACCCTAGTTACGTCAGCAGAGACACATGTTAGCTGAATGCAATAACTCTGAACTTTGGTTAGCCAACTATTTTGGTATTAGAACCTACTTTGATCTTGAATGAAAGCTATTTTTATTCTTTAAACATAAACTTTAGTTTTTTTGGTTTAATACTCAATGGCTCATGGCTTAATCTATGAACTTGGCTAGTAAGATCATTCAGTAGCAATATCTGTCCATGTTATCCATTATCCAATCGCTTAAATGGGGCACACTTGTGTACACACCGGGACTATCCCTGTGGGCACAACGCTTCGCTTTGCCCCAGGAGACAATGCCCAGCAGTTCGCCATCGGAATTGACAGCAGGTCCGCCGGAGTCCGCCTCACAGGCGTCTTTAGTGCCGGGTACGAAGGCACAGAACATGTTCTGCGTTATATTCCTATAGCCTCGATAGAGTTCTTGGCAATCCATTTGGGATAATACCTGCACCTGGACACTGTGCAGCTGATTGGGCAGTTGCATGTAATTCTCGTTGGTTAATCCCCAGCCGGAGATGCGTACATAGCTGCCTGGACTCGCTGGTTGACTGGCTAGCGCAATGGGGGCTATGTGTCCTCCCTGGAGAGGATTCAGCAGCTGCAACAGCGCCACATCGTTATCCAGAGTGGTGTGATTGTAAACACTTGGCAGCAAAATGCGTTTCACAAAGCGCGCATTACGCATGTCCCTGAGATAGGAGACTCCTCCACGCACCACATAGTCCGAGGGCTTGTGCTCCTGCTCCTCGTGCATGCAGTGGGCGGCGGTGAGCACGCAACGGGGTGTGATCAGAGAGCCACCACACCGGAAGTCACCACGTCGTCTGATATTCACCATATGCGGTTGTAGATTCACCTCAATACGCTGTCCGCCCACCACGCGACGGATTCTCTTTAGGTTCATCTCAGTGTGTCCTAGGACAACCAAATATCCAAGCAGCAATAAAATAATCCTCATTTCCAGTCTGATCTTGTCCAGCTCGAGTTGTAATCCATTAAACGAGTGAAGTCGCGCCTCAACTACAACCCATTTATATAGCTACACCAAAAGACCCCCAAAGTCTCGTAACTGACCTTACCCAACAAGTTTGGAGTTGTTTTTACACGAGCACTGAAAACACACAAAAACACCTGTGAACACTATTTACACACAGCTTTGTACTTGCTTCCCCACTTGGAATCCACAAAGTGGAACCTGAGTTTTACTTCTACACTCGTTAAAATGTACCAATTTCCATAAATGTTGTAAACAGTTCCACATTCCCACTTGTCTTTACAGTTTTCCTTACCACTGATGTGTCGACTGGTCGCCAGAAGCTGCACTCCCAGATCCAGATCGATGTGGGTGAATTGTCTGGACAAGGCAGCAATACGGCGACATATTACATCTTCAGCCTCGTGGAGACGGAGATCAAACTGCTGCAAAGACTCAGCTACACACTTGATGTGGATCGCAGTGCTGGCGGAGCAGCTGTAAGTACTACAGCCACAACACCGAACAGTTCGGAGACAACGCCAGAGCATGTGAAGATCATAAGCAGCAGCGTGGCAGCTATATGTCCCGTGCAAATCGAGTACCTAGACGAGACGCGGCTGCGCAAATCACGGGAGGACATCTTAACCGTCAGATGTGTGGCTGACTTTCGGTTTAGTGCTCGTTTCTATACTCTCAACCGGCGGCCACTTGGTCAAGTGTATCGTGGCGAGAACTTCCTACTGAGGGCCAATACGGAGGTCTTGTCTGTGGACGAAGTGGAAATACTGGACAGTTTCTTTATATGTGTAAGTGAATATCTAACCCCGTTGTCCTACAGTTTATAGCTTTGGATTTCTTGACAGGATCACAATTTAGTGCAATCGAACTACAGTTTTAAGCGTAAGAAGTATACCAACAAGTACCGAGCGGGTGACCAGCTGGAGAGTGTCATTGTGCTGCGCACGAATGCCACGCTTCAGGATTGGACGACTGCTCGGGATATGGAGCGTTCCAAGTCCGAAGAGGGAGTAGCCAATAAGTTCTTAAGTCGTCAACAGAAGTTGCCTCCAGCAGGCAACATTGGGGATGCTCTGCCTACAGTGCCTGCTGCTCCACTGAGCGGATACATGAGCAAGACCCTAATAGCCAAGATACCCACGACCATGACCATCATTAGCAATAACCCTACACTGCAGATGGCCAATGCGGGTAACATGACCAACTCCATGCACTCGGATGATGGTAAACTGAGTCTCAGTGGTGCTGATGATGGCGCTGTTACAGCAGTACCTGGACAGGAGGCACCCAAGAGCATGCGAATTGTATTTAACAAAGCATTGGAGGCGATTCAGGCAACTGGACATCACCGTGGCTTCATCAAAGGTGTCTACACACTGGACCCTGCTGGAGCAGCAACGGCAGCGATTCCCAAATTTGGTGTATTTTGCATTCGATGGAGACGACCTGGTGTCAAGGAGGAGAATGAATCCAAGTTTATTATAAGTGGCCTTGACATTGCGGAGCCGCCGCTAAACATTTACTGCACCATCGAGGAGAAGATGTTTGTCAAAATGCCCATGGCCTTCAAAGTTGTGCTAAAGAATCCCACGACGCATGTGCTCCATCTGATAGCCACGCTGTCCATCAGCAAGTCGGATAACTTTATATGCTCTGGACACAAACAGGTGGGTTAAGAGACCATTCTTTCCTTACTCAATAACTAACGACTCTAATCTTCTTCTGCAGCTTGACGTTTCCATAATGGCTTACGATGAGAAGGAATTGGTTTATAATTTATACCCACTCCAAGTGGGTTGGCAGGAGCTGCCCGTACTGACGCTGGAGTACAACACCAAGGCTGATCCTCAAAAGAACGATAGCCAGAATGTGCTGCTCGACGAGCTCGTCCAGCGTGCTCTGCCCAAACGTGTCTTCGTGCTGGTGAGTAACAGAAAAATCACTTAACTATTGGATTAATTCAAGAATTTCATTGATTTTTGATTACAGCCACCGATGAAGCAGCTGAACAAGTAGATTTGTTGTCATTTCTTAATTTAAGTGTTTTAAAGTCTTAAATATTTATACATCATTGTGGTATGTAAAAAAGTAATTGCAACTATTTGTAAATTTCTCTTTATTCGCCTAAGTTTAAGCGAAAGCAGTTTACAACAAGAAACATCATTACAAAGACAGACAGACAGACCGGACAGACCTAGACAGTTGGGCAGACAAAACAGACACATACATTTACAGATATATAGATATATTTATAGTTACATAATACTTGAGTGTGTGTTTGTGTGTGTGTCTGTTGTTAGTGTGTGTGATAGCATGGAACTATAATAATTATTATTAAAAGGGCTCGAGAGATATTCTTTGTTAAATTTAATTAGGATTTGACTGTGCCCGCTGCGTCGTTCGATATCCGCCTAATACCGTAATAAATATGCATATAAATAATTAATAAATATATGATTTAAATACAGCATTCAATCAGAAGTCTCTTAATTAATCCGATCTTTTGCCACTGGAGGGAAACTTAAAGACTCCGCCTCCTTTCTTCTGATTTCGATTCTCGCTCTACAAAGGAAAAGAGAATTTATTGTTTATTCCAGTTATTAGTTCAATTAACTCACAAGTAATCTATTGCCAAAGAGCATTTTAGCCTTGTCCTCCTCTTGGGGCGTGGCACGCTCTCCGGCGGACAGAACCGGCTGTCGTCGATGGATTTGCAGCTTCTGTTTGATGGCCTGCGAGACGATGACACGTTTGCTAACCGATTTCATAGCTAGCAATAGATCCAACCAGGTCCAGGTGACATTGTGGTACTCGAGCGTGGGTATGACCAGAGAATAGTCTGTGATATCCTCCAGATTCTTCTCCTTATTGCCCTTGTAGCTGACACGCACCGGAACCTCGGGAATTTTAATATATATAAATAGTTTATTCTTTTCAGCGCGTTCTTTCATCTTTTCCACATCGTCCTTTTCGATTTTCACATAGAACTCTGAGTCCTTAGCGCTCTTCTTGCTTTTGGCCGATCGTTTGGATGAGGACGACGAAGATTTGGCCTGTAAATTCGTTGAGGATGCGGAACTAGTCGAGGCATTATCGTCTAACTCATCGCTGACCTCCGTCTCGGATGCATCGCGATCTGGGAAGCAAAACTTCAACATGGTGCTATAAAACTTCTTGGTTATGGCAATGGTTATGGGTGCCACATTAATTTCAAAGTGATCCTTGACAGAAATGCCTCCCACTGGCGGCTTCTCGCGACAAAAGATGCGGAGCACACGCTTATGCGTATCCACGGGCATATCCTTTTGTATCTCGGTGGCCAGCAGGACATCGCGATAGATCTCACGAGGCAACAGATTCTCCATGCGTATATTGCCCAGCTCCAGTAGATGTTCCACCGAATCGTCACTCTTGGACTTTTTGGTATAGAGAAAAGCGCTTAGCACCAAATCCGCAATACCAATCTGACCGTCGGTCTCCGTAAGACGCCACTGGGCACGTTTGAAGCATATCTCATTAGCCCGCACCATGGTCACAGACTTATCGGAGCGTACATTCGAGATTTTGCTGAGCTGCGAGAGTTGCGTTTCCTTGTAACACAGCAACATCATGTCCAACTCCTCGCTGTAGGTATTCAATTCCTCCTTGCTGTCCCGGATCTGTTGTTGAACACGTTCAAAGTCGATGCGTAGTTCCAGGGTGTCGCCCTCGAATCGCTCTTTGCTAATCAAGTGTATGTCCTTCTCCAGGGAACGTATCTTCATTAACAGACTCCGAATAACCGTCTGCTTCTGTTGAATGGGTCGTTTCTGATCCTCTGTAGAATGCAGTTGGAGTTGGAAGCGCATACGAGCTAATTTCTCGGCTGCTTGCTTTCGTTGTGGTTCCACATAAAGTAGAAGATTATTAACTACGTCCAGTATCATTGCGTACTGCAGTGAATTGGTGAACACGTCCAGATCGTGATGCATAAGCGTGAATGCATCCATAGGATCATCCTGCTTCTCCCAAGGCGATAGCGTTTCCTCAGACGGTGGTGGTGGCACCTCAGTTATGCTATTGGGATCGATGGCATCGCCATAGCTGACATAGAAGAATTCGCATTTACATTTGGACACGATGCGCTGCAGCTGCACCGGCTGTGCTTGGCCAGAGTTGTCGCTGAGGAATGCTCCAACGGTTTCGGATACAACACCACCAACACTTCGTCCACTGCCCACCAGATGGGATATATCCTCGGGCAAGTGATTATTTATCACTGTCTCATCCTTATCCTGTATATTATCCACGGTCAGCCACATGATCTCGCGCTCCAGCAGTGAATCATTGTCACCAGCACTGACTGTGGCATAGTACTGCATGCACTCCAGCAATCCCTTCCATGTGGTCTTCGAGATGAGTGAACGATCACGCCACACAGGTCGATGCTCCCGTTGTAGAATCTCTGCCTTGGCTGCACTGATGATTACATAACCCGATGTCTCACAGCCCTTAAGCAGTACCTGGGAGTTGACTAGACTTATGGACCAGTTCTCATGTATGATATCCTGCATTGAGCACGCCTGTAAACCCTGCAACTGCAGCTCCCTGGACTGTGTGCTGTGATCGTCACTGTACACATTGAACTTGTGGTCCGCTTCAGCTATAAGCTGTTGCAACATCGCTGTGGCATGCACCTGACCAGGTGCCTTCTTTAACGAACTGCCTGCATTGGCAACTGCAAGCACAAAGGGATTAGACCAAGATAGCTTGGGTAGAGATTTGTCTACTTACTAGGCAAGACTTCACTGCTGGTGCTGGACAGGGTAATGGTGCTATCGCTGCGCTTATGCTTCAGCACTGTGGAGTTGGCTGCTTCCTTTCTGTAGCTTTTCACCGCCTCCGTGGACAGATTGTTCTTCAGCTTCTGTGACTTCATGAAAGAGTCGAAGAGCGCAAATGCTACATCCCGATTGCTCTTTGTCCAGGCACCTTTTAAATCATAGACCACCAGCTTATGTGTCGGTGTGGAGCTCTTGGTCTTGGCATCCTCCTCAGCATTGTTTGCCGCCTGCGGCATCAGGGCTTCCTGCCATAAGATACTTTGGCAACACTTAGGAAATAGAAACGCACAATCTTGAATGCTTCTCCAGCACTGGCTAAATTCTCGGAGCTGCTGTCCAGCTTCTCGGTGACAATGCTCTTGAGCCAGATTTCAGCATCGTTAAGTTCACAGTTCATGTAGACTATTGACCAATCGGCACGTGGTCTGTGAATCAAACCATCATCAATAGGATTCAGAGTAAGACAATACTCGGAGCTAAAGGAAACACGTCGTCCATTCAGCTGGAAGCCCTTGTGCAAAGCATGCGACATCCAGTAGAGCACCTGGAACTTGTGCAAACACATCTGCAGGTTAGCCTTCTTGTAGTGACGACTCAGTTGCTTCTTGCGGGGACGCACATTGTTAAAGACTGGACCACGACGTGTGGGACGCGTGACGCCCGACAAGATGAGCTTGAGACTCTCAAACCAACGCAATGTACTGCCGTATAACACCAGACTTGGTATGTCCAACTCCACCTCATCGCCCACCTTTGGTTTCGTTTCGAACGATGCCCAAATGTTGAGATTAAGCGATCTAAAAGCTCTGAACGAATCATGCACCTGGTTGCTGGAATACTCGGGTAATTTATCGGGCGCACAAGGCATCACAGCATGGTGGTCATTGGGATTTGCCAAACAAACCCAATTCAGCTTAAAAGTCAGCTTCAAGTTGGGAAAGTGCAGCAAACGACAATCATCGTAACGGGATGCAGTTCTAACTGTCACCTGGCAAGGATTAGAAGAGTTATAAAGATAAACTATCAACAGATGAAAACAAACCACTTACATTTAGTTCGCCTTTGAACATTATCTTGGCATTTGTCCAGACAATGCCACAGTTATTCCATGTCAACTCCATTTCCTCCGTGGTGTTGTAAGGATCCAGTGAAGCGTGGAGTAGCACAGTAAATTGCTTGGCAATCAGAGTCAAGCGTCCATGCAGCAACAAACGCAGCTTGTCCCAGAACGGTAGCGTTGGACTGGGATCCTTGGAGGGAGCCGAAATCTTCTCAAAGCTCAGATTACACTGGGCCATGACAGGCTCCCAGCAGGGTCCAAAAGCATAACTGCAACTCTCCAGTTCGCAGTCGAAATCATGATAGAACTTTAACGAAGGCATGCTGCGCTGTACCACGTCCGTCTGGAAGGGCTCACCCACCTCCACGAAGACATCGCGTTTGGCACGTTTCGAGGCCATTTGCTCGGCACCGCAAAGATTTCCATAGAGTCGCATGCTCTTCACATAGAACATGGGCTGCGGAAAGTCTCTGCAGGATTAAATACACTGAATTATTAAGTGATACAAAAGGCAGGATAAGATTTGGATACTCACCTGAGCATAAACTTCCACTCGGAGCAGCTGACATTGACGCCGCGACACCAGAGTGTCGTGAATTGTAAACCCTCCTCTGGCCAGGGGCTCTCCGAGTCGATTTCCCGCATGGTGCGCGTCACATTCTCATAGCCGTGAATGGAGGTATCGGCCATGGCCAAGATTTCCACATCCGTCATAATCCACGCAAGCAGTCTGGTGCGAACTGGACCACTCTCCTGTATCTTTTTCGAGCGCTGTATGTAAATCTCGGCGTTCTTCTTTACGAGATTCGCGTAGAGACTGTCGATGGTGCCAGCGGGAACTAGAAGACGCTCAGCGCACAATTCTTGAATCTTCTTGTCAAAGAGTGTCTTGCGCTTAAGACTCTCCAGATATTCGTCCACCAGCAGCACATAGTTGTCACGCAGTTTCACTTCAAAGGGATCGTCACTGATCTCGAGCAGAAATTCCTTAATTTTAATGACCAAATCACTGGGCAACGGGGAGTTCACTGTAAACGGTTTCTTCTTGTAGTTGTGGACCAGTTTAAGCCATTTAAAATGGGTGACGCACTCATTGTTGATGGCATCGTAGAAGTCATGGTCGTAGGGAAAGATTGCCTTAAACGAACCAATTGTTGTCTCCCACACCTTGTTCGATGGCAGCACAAAGCCGGGAAAGTTTTGTCGCTCATAGCTGAGCACCTCCATGTGGGGTCTTGACTGGGTTTTCAGCTCCTTGACTGTAAAGATATGCTGATCATCAATCTTTACAAATACATTCTCTGCATAGATAATGTTGGCATCTTTGTTGCTAAAGAAAAGATTCTCCACAAAGAACTGTATGGAATGACGCTCCGATAACTTGAGCTCAAAGATTGTGCTCCGTTCTGCCGACAGCTCAATGATAAGCGATCTCTTGGGCTTTGGAATCGCATCCGACTGGACAGGTGACGGTGGCACTGCCAATTCCGTTTTCAGGTCTTTCATGTCCCGTACTAATGTAAGCAAGTGCATATGCAAATTGGAGTTCCACATGGCTTCCGTATTGCCAGGTATGTAAATGGACAGTTTGCCCAAAGAATTATCCAGCTCAGGATGCTGTTCATGCTCCAGACGTATCATCTTGCAGCTGGCAAACACATCCGAGAAGTCGGTGAGGCAGAGCGATGAGGCGGTCATGGAACGCATGATGGCCATTTGGAACTCCTCTAGTTTAAGCGTTGTAAAGGTCTGTGATCTTGTCAAGTTAATCTCGGAGAAACTCAACAGCATAAAAACATTATGATGATTTACAAAATACGCTGTAATATCCTTAACCTTTACAGAGACCCGCAGTGAAGTGCCTTGATGCTCTTCGGAGGTGTTGCTGGGACGGCGTAGTAGCTGCTTCGTTTTCCTATTACCAAGTCCGCCGTACTGCTTGACACACTGCATCGACATAACTATAAACTCAGCCAACTGCATGCTATACTCCGTGCGGAACGTGTGTATGGAGATGTCCAATTTCGTTGTGTTGGCATAGGAACATAATTTGACTAAACTAACGCCCAAAAAGAATGGTGATCCCGGTGAATGGGACTTCTTTAAATTGTTGGTATCATTGTTGGAATTGCCCAGATTAGACCACAGCGTTTCCACCATTAATTCCATGCTCCATTGACGCTTGTTCAACAACAAATTGAGAAACTTGTTGCGATACATTGAACTACGTTTCTCCTCGATCTGCTCCAACAGGAATCGAGTGTGACTCACGCTCATGGCAATGTGCTGGTCATCCAGTTTCATGAGCAGCGAAACATTCCATAGTTCAGCACAGCCTTTTACCACAATGCGTTGCATTATCCACTCCAAGATGCCACCATCCCGACGCTGTTTAGACGGTGATGTGGCTGGAGTCAACGACTCCAAGCCCAAGTTATCCGGCAGGGACAATTGCTTATTTCCCAACTGCAGCAATTGATGACTGCTCGCACGTTGGCGAGCCAGAAAATTATTGTTTACAAAGTCATAGATTTCACTATGATTGTAAATGATTTGGAATGTCTTAAGCTTCACGTACAGATTGAAGATGTCTTTCTCCAGCTGCAATTAAATGAGTTTAAAGTATAAACATAAGGGTACATATTCTATACTTACCACAGAGTCAATGGTAAACTGTTCCACAAACAGCAGCTTCTCGTATTTGGTATCAATGTCCAGATGCTGAAACACCAATTTGGCCAGCATCGATGGCAACAACGTCTTTTCATCCACAATTTTTGAATTGAATTTGCCAGTTATCTATAAATATAATGAAGTTATTAAAGAGTGTGTTCTAGTTAAGTAAAGTCCAACTACTTACAGTAAATAATTGCAATTTGGCACTAAAATCGTTTTGTGAGTTTTCTTTAACGGCTGAAAATGTTGCTGCCTTAATGCTGAAGTTAAAGTTCTTTGGTATTATAGGAGCTAGCTTTTCATAGTTATCGTTGTCATAGCTTTTAGAGGCGGGTGCAAGCGCCTGCTGCAAACGCTTAGATTGCTGGCCAGGATTTGTACGTTGCTTAGCCTCACTGAGGAACTCATAGAGGCCACCATGTATAACAGACTTGCAATTGTTAATAATTAAGCTAAGAGTCTGAAAACAGAAGAAAGAATATAAGTTTGGGTTTCCACGCAGACTGATCTTGTACTTACGTCCATGGAGAGTGGACCATGCGCAAAGAGTGAGGCATCCAAGGCCACATCGAAGCTCACCTCACCCAGACAAGGGCGGATTTTGTTAAGGTTTTCCAAAGACTGCCGCCTTGCATTGCAGTGTCTCAACATCTTGGCCTGTGCCTCTGTCAGAGCAGCATTTACTAGCAAAACACGCGCATTTTGAACGATGCTTCCGTCCAGATGCAATTCCTTGGCGGTGGCATGTATAAACCAGCCCGGGTCAAAGTCATTGTTCATCAACACCACAGATATATTATTCACGTGAACGGCCATAAACTGCGCAAATGTAATTATACTCGCGGGAACTTTGGTTTGCCGAAAGTCAGGAACACCCCTCGCCTCCGACTTTTGTTTGCGCGGCTCGTAATAGAATCCATCATTGACGTCATCCTGCCGACTACTGTGTATGTCCTTATTTATGCGAATGTCCCGTATATAAATTGACAAGAGCTTCGTCACCTCTGTGGTAAAGAAACTGCTGCGAAGGCACACTTCTTCAATTTGCTTGATACAAAAAAGAAAGCATTAAAATGATGTAAATTATGGGGGCGATCAATTGAGTGGAGCCACTTACGACAGAGAAACCGCTTTTGCTGATGTGGACATTCTTGAGTGACAAATAGGGCAGAGAAATCCGCCCAATTCGCACTTTGACCCGAAACTGTTTGATCAGATACCAGCTAATGCCCGTCGGCAGAATCCTAAAATAAGCGATAATGCAGAGTTAGCGTTACGCAGCTAAATACATACACATAACATGACTTTTACCCGGTGCTATAATTACACTTACCAGTAAATGAAAAGAAAAAGAAACAAAGCAAATATCACCAGCTGCAGCAACATCTTCACTTTTTAAATAACATTGCACAATAATAATATTATTTAAATATTACAATTTAAATAAATATATATATTAATTTAGAAAAAAAAAAAATGAAATGGGGTTTTTTCGTTCTTGTGTTTTTAGCGTCTGTTGCT
This sequence comes from Drosophila nigrodunni, assembly GCA_020829145.1. Lineage (NCBI taxonomy): Eukaryota > Metazoa > Arthropoda > Insecta > Diptera > Drosophilidae > Drosophila > Drosophila nigrodunni. The sequence continues at coordinate 6,796,824 of JACVCZ010000007.1, read as the reverse complement.
CGGGCTGGTGTTGGGGCCAACAAACAGCTGTTTATGTTTATGTCACCTTCTGTGTTACCAGCTCTTGCATTTTTGGCATTATTTTGCTCATATTCGCAATATCGATAGCTTGCAGGAATCGATTTAAAATCGAGTACGCTCCACCAGTTCATAAAATCAAGTTTAAGTGAACTAAAATGTGGTCAAAGCTAGTTGATGAAAACCACTATTAACTCAGATGCCCTTAAATATTTTATTTTAATAACATCCTGGCTGTCGTTATTTTTGTTGAGGGCCACCGCCAATTGGAAATTTTTTTTGACCGCCAAACGGTGAAGTTCTTTCTTAACTTAAATCGATGAAGCCGATGTATCGCGATTATTATTAAACATCGATACATTGATTTTGCAATCGGTTTTAGTTACAGCTCTAGCTTATAACAGCACTAATAAAAACAAATTTTACAGAGCTTCGCCAACATGTCTTTCCACTTGAGCACTAAGGAGCGCTTGCTTCTGCTTATTGACGATATTGAAATGATTTCAAAGGAGCTAATTGAGCAGGCACACCAGAAAATCTCAACTACCGAGCTTTCGGATTTGGTGGACCTGCTTGTCTCCAAAGATGAGGAGTTCAGGAAAATGTTGGAATTGGCCGAAGAGCAAGCCAAAGTGGAGGAAGCGATGGATAAACTACGCGCTAAAGTTGAGATACACGTATGTATTCTTTATTCATTTGTTAACTTTTTAAGTTACACCTTTCAACTTCATCATAGGACCGGGAAATTCAAAAGCTGCAGAAATCTCTCAAAGAAGCAGAACTAATTCTCTCTACTGCAATATTTCAAGCCCGCCAGAAATTGGCAAGCATCAATCAGGCCAATAAGCGTCCAGTCTCATCAGAAGAACTTATCAAATACGCACACCGCATTAGTTCCGCAAATGCTGTTAGCGCTCCCTTGACTTGGTGCATTGGCGACTTAAGACGACCATATCCTACAGATATAGAAATGCGTAACGGGCTTTTAGGTAAATCTGAGCAGAATATAAATGGCGGGGTGGTGGCACATCAAAACAGTGCTATTCAGTCGGATGCCCAGCGAAATTTAAGCGGACCAAACAGTGCCGACGGAGAGGTGCCAAATGCATACCAAAATCAGTTCAGTTGGAACATGGGAGAACTCCACATGAGGGGTGTATCAGGGAACTCAGTTGCCTTGGAAACACGTGCGCACAAAGAATCTTCAGCCCAAGATGATGTTGAAGTCATGTCTACAGACAGCTCTAGTTCAAGTTCAAGTGATTCGCAGTAGTTCTTAATATGAGCAACATAGAGAATAAGCACTTTATAATAAGAAAATACAGTTAATAAGGAAATTAAAAAAGAAACATTAAATTAATAAAATGAATTTCATTTTGTTTAAAAAAAAAAAAAAGAATGCGAATCCTGCTCCGATAACGATACCGATAGTTCGGTGTTTTGCACTCATCGGCATTCCAAAATCGATGCCAAACAGAATGGCAAATAACTTGCTGGCATCGCCACTCACACGGAAAAAATTCGACTAATTTTAGTTTTTAATGCAAAACGAATAGGCCACAAATTTCGCGTTTAGATTATTTATATAGTTAACTCGCTTTACTAGAAAAGAGTTCCTTTTGTAATGTATGTGTGTGAGAGTTTGTGTGTGCGGAAAAGCTGAAGCGAAGGCCTTGAAAATTGTTACGAAAATTGACTGACGTGCGGAGTGCTGAGGTTTTGTGCTATAAAGAGGAAGAAGAAGAAGAAGAGAAGCCTCGCCAGCGCAATATTAGAAGTGGTGGTCAGGGAGCAACAGCAGCAGCGCCAACAGCACACCCCGCATTTAAGTTACACACACAGAAAAACACGACACTTTTTTTTATTTGATTGCTGGAAAATTGCAGCTCGTAAGGAGCAAGTGCAGCATGATCCATTGTATGTTTTTCGTTTGCATATGTGAAGCATAAAAAAGCAACCAGGAAAATCAAACACCCAAAACCGAAACTGAAACCGGATTAGAAGAAGTGCAGCTATAAAATAGCATCGTCTGGTTAACTAGGGCGCCGCGCTAAGTGAAAAGCTTGTAGCGTCGTGGCGTCGGAGCAGAAACCGAGATCAGATTCAAAACACTCAGTTTGACAAAAAATAAAAATAAAAAAATCATGATGATACAAGAGCCCGTGCAGGTAAATCGATATCAAATAGAAACAATTACGCATTTTTCATTTCTGCTTTACTCCCAACTTTCCAACCAGGCCGCCATATGGCACTGTCTCAACCACTACGATCATAAAGATGCTGTTTTTCTGGCGGAGCGGTTATGTTCCGAAGGTGAGTTGTCGACTGTACTTGGAGTCTTCATAGGCTTGGGACTAATAATTGTTTCTCCATTTAGTGGAAAGCGACGAGACGATATTTTTACTGGCCACCAGCTACTATCGTTCAAATCTGCTGCATCAGGCCTATTGGCTGCTTTCAGAGAAGTCACGTCGTTCCGCTCAGTGTCGCTACTTGCAAGCCAAATGCGCCTATGAACTTAAGAAATATGCTGAAGCCGAAAGTGCATTAATTGCCAATGGTTTTGCGGAAGGAAAACAGTTTGATGAACTGCAGCGAGAGTTTGGCGAACTTGCGTGCTTTGCATATCAGCTGATGGCTCAAGTCTGTATGCGAACGGAACGCCAGAAGTTGGCGATAAATGCATTACAGCGTGCACTGAAATTAAATCCATTTATGTGGCATGCGTTTGCCGATCTGTGCCTGCTGGGTCAGGATACGGATGCCGCGGCAATATTCCAAATACATAGCACTGATGTGTTCAACACTTGCCAAGGTAGCAGCGCCAATGTCAATTCCATGGTGCTGTTTGGTGGCAGCGGCGCTGCTGCAAACAACGAGCAACAACAGCAACTGGAAAACATATTATTAAACAATTTAAGCAATAATTCAAATTATATACTTAACACGCCTGTGGATCAGCAGCAACAACAGCAGCAACAGTTGAACAACAATAACACCAGCATGGCAACACTACAGAATCTAATGACGCCAAACAACAACATCAATAACAACATCAACAATAATAATCTCAATAGCTCCATAACCATGCTCCGGGGTGGCGTTCAACAGAATACTAATAGCAACTCGAGCATGATGCAATTGGAGGATACACCTATGGGTTATGCTACACACGATATGCCAACACAGCAACAGCAGCAACAACAACTGTATGATACCAACAATGGCACACCATTTCGCAAGCAATTCAAATATTTGTCTGCAATATCACCTTTAACGCCTAGCTTTGGCATCATGCCCCTGGCAAGTCCTTGCGATGTCAGTTCAGTCGCCTTACAGTCCAATTTAAGCATGTCCGCATATTCACCGATGCCCCAAATGCTGGTGGAGGTCAATCAGGAGCCGAAGATTATTGGGAAAAAGCTTAAAACCCATGTGGGTGGTCTAATCAATCGCCAGGAGAAGAGCAAACCCGCCGTATTCACACAGGCTGGCAACATAACGCCTCGCACACCCAATAACGTGGTGGGGAATGCTCCATCGAATCCCAATGCTGCAGTGCGTCGCAGTTCAAGGCTGTTTAGCAATTCGGCCTATTCGGTTAAGGAGAACAACAAATCTCCAAATATAACAAATAATAATAAATTTGTACAGCCTCGATCGCCGCCACGCAAAACTAAATCATCGAGAATGCCGAAAATCTGTTTAAACAATGAGCTGATTGAGGAGAAAACGCATCATCATCTCGCAGAGAAACTAAACGAGAAGCAGTCGCGCAAGGAGAAGGAAAAGGTGGAAACAATCACATCGGCAGCTACAGCGGGCAACAACAATCAATCCACAATCAATCGAAGTGCCGAGGATGCCAAAGTTCTGCTTAATAACAGTCTTAACAATGCACAGACTTTGGCACATCAGTTGCTCAGCATGAAGAAGCAATCGGCGGATGGTTTAATGCTGCTCCTTCGTGACCTGGCGGAGGGATATAAACTGTTGTCGGCATTCCATTGTAAGGCGGCGATTAAGCAGTTGGAGTCGACGATACCAAAGCATCACCTAAGCTCCAGTTGGGTGCAGTCGTTGATTGGGATGTGCCGATATGAGCTACGTGATTATGAGGCCGCCGTTGTCATCTTCAAGCGGATACATGAAACAGAACCGTGTCGTTTGGACTACATGGAGATCTATTCCACGTCGCTCTGGCACTTGCAAAAGGAGGTGGCCCTATCGGCCCTCGCCCAAGATCTCATCGGCCAGGATAAACGCAGTCCGGTGACGTGGTGTGTGTCCGGAAATTGTTTCTCGCTGCACAAGGAACACGAGACGGCTATCAAATTCTTCAAGCGTGCCGTTCAAGTGGATGCAGACTTTGTCTACAGTTACACGCTACTTGGACACGAGCTAGTCCTGACCGAAGAGTTTGACAAGGCCATGGACTATTTCCGGGCTGCGGTTGTACGTGATCCACGGCATTATAATGCCTGGTTTGGCATTGGCACCATCTACTCCAAGCAGGAGAAATACGAGCTCGCCGAATTGCACTACGTGAAGGCATTAAAGATCAATCCATGGAACTCGGTCATCCTGGTGCACATCGGTGCCATGCAGTTCTTTATGCAGAAAAAGGATTTGGCATTGCAAACACTTAATACGGCAGCTACGTTAGATCCAAAGAATCCATTGGCACGGTTTCATCGGGGCTCCATATATTTCTCACTGGGTAAATATCAGGAGGCGTTAAGGGAACTCGAGGAGCTTAAGGAGATTGTGCCAAAGGAGTCGGTTGTATTCTACTTAATTGGCAAAATACACAAGACACTGGGCAACATGGATCTGGCCCTGATGCACTTCAGTTGGGCCACCGATCTGGATCCAAAGGGCGCAAATAATCAAATCAAAGATGCCTTCGATTCAATGGCTCATCCCAACTGCTGTCCAGCCAATGACACTGTACTGGATGTGGACTTTGAGCCAACCTCGGAGCGATCCGACGATTCAACGCAGGCGCAGCAAGATGTTAGCTACGACAGCGACTACTAAAACTAAACCACATAAATATTGATGAAGATCGGTCTCCAAGTCTGAGCGCTTGTATATAATTACATAATTAATACACAATCTTGAATGAGAAACAAAAAAAAACAATTATGAATTATATTAAAGTCTAGATAACATTTAGCATTAGGTTATTTATAACAAAAAAATAAGTAAAAGAAAACAAAAGAAATAAGATGAAGAAAGGTTTAAAGTTTAAACAATTCTATCTGTCTCTGTGCACTCTGAAAGTCTAAGGCAACAAACAAGCAACAAAAACAGATAAACAGCATATATTATATACCGATTTACCAACTAAATTATACAAAATTTAAATGATCAACACTAAAGTTTTAACAAAGAAAAAGAAAGCAAACAAAACAAAAATAAGTTCAACTTGAAATACAGTATGGATAATCGATTTCATCTTGTGATCGTTCAGATCGTTAACTATATATATTCTGGTATATATGTTTGATGTCATTGTCTCAATATGTGATTAACACAAGTTCAATCGATTCGAGATGGTTTTTTAGACAGTGTCACATGATGATAAACAACAACAACAAAATAATATACAAATTAATCTAAAATTTTACAAGATTTCGTTGTAAATTCATTTGTTTATCCCTGTCCTGTCCAGTCCTATCTATTATTGCATTCCTTCTATGACCGCATCATCACTGTATGATGATGCTGAGTGTATGCTGATAACATCCTGCGACTCTTGCATCTGTATTCGCTGCATCTGCTCCAGCGTCAAGCTCTGTATCATCTCCAGCACAGCACGCAGCCGCCCCAGCTCCACGTTCAGCATGAATGCTATGGCTGGCAGATGAACCTCCAGCACCACATATCTGCGTGGTGGCTCAATGTTCAATAGGTTACGTATTTTCCTGGTGCCGAAGATCTCGGCAAGCGATTCGCTTAGAGATGGCGTTGTGGAGTTCATTGAATCTACATTTGGTGACGAGGGGGAATGTAACTCATGGTTGGCCATCGTTGGTGTAGTGTCTGGCGTAGGACACATCTGACGCAATGCATTGGTGGGTACGGCTGAAGCCGGCTGTGCCTTGGACTCTGGTGGCAATTGGTGTACAAAGTGCGCCGGATAACGTTCCGGCAGCAGAGTCTGAGTTAAATTTATTCGTTGATATGCATAGGATTCAGTTGTATTGGCAAGCTGGGGTGTTGGGCTGGCCTCTGATGTGTAATTGCACTGCCAAGCCCTTCCCGAATGACGAAACACTGGGAGATGGGGCTCTGTTTTCGATTGTACCCCAGTTCCGGGGAGCTTTTTAGGCTTTACTCTTGATGCTGACTGTAGTTTGGATTGTTGAAGCATTTTAACATTTTGCTCCGTTAACTGGCTACTAATAGATATTACTCCAGTTGGTGACACAGAGGGCAGAACTGTTGGGTTATTCAACGCCTCCGGCTGGAGTACTGCTGTCTTGGTATTTACAACGGATGCAGTGCAGTCGCTGGGAATTAAAATCGTCTGAGAAATAGCTTGTGCTGGTTGTGGCTTCATTTCCATTGTTTTCAGTTTAAGTTTCGATGACAGTGTTCCTGGTTTCCTGCCGCGTGGTTTACTCCTGTCTTGGGAGCGACTTTTCCGACCGCGCTTTGTTTTGGGACAGTCACGGGAAGTCTCCGCCAATCGTTTGGCTGGCACAACTTGTGGAACTTGATGTATGGACTGGTTGGGAGCTAGTTGACCCAGTTGAATATGATCTTCCTCTGTTTCCGTAAACAACTGGGGTGATCTGGTGCCATCCACAATACCTTCATTGCTTGTGGTGTTTGGGACTGGTTTGGGAGCAGACAGTTTCTTTTCCCACAAACGCTGGGAGCGTCGTACTTGGGAGCAAAGTGTCTCCTCTGATTGTAATGCAATCAAGTATTCCAATTCCGAGTAATTTGTAGTGGCTGGACTAGAACGAGGTAATTTATTTTCCGTGTCCATCGATTAAAAATTGAAAAGGATTTGATTTTTAAAGAGAAACAACGTTAGCGGTAAAAGCCGACATAGTAAGTGTCGCAACAATCAGCTTCTTGACATTGACAACCAACAGTCTGGCAACGCCAGGCATTTTTTCTCTTTTGTAGTTTTGTTTCTGAGTTTTGTTACCGAGTTCACTGCCAATTTATTTTGGTTTTTATTTTCGCTTAATAACTAAATTAGAGTTTATCTGCGAAATGAATATCTTGGACTTACCGGACACGGTGTTGATGGACATCTTAGAAATGCTCACATACGACGAGGTTGCCAGGAAACGAGAGGTGTGTAATTAAAAACACATACTATAGCATGCGTAACTACGTAAACACTAGACGCTTCTACAATACACTTTCAATCTGTTCTAGATTTGCACTCGCTTTAATTATATTTGCCAACAAGTATTGAATTTTGGATTCAATAAGGTTGTGCAGGAACATGCTAAGAATTTCAAACGTATCAAATCCCTGCTGCCACGTCGAGAGTCGGAACGACGGTAAGAAAAAAAAGAAAAGCAAACTAAAACGCATTAATCTATTTTTTCTACGTTTTTGCAGCAATCACATGCTTGCACGTCATTCCGACATCCTGACCTCCATTGAAACACGTATCTCAATGCTCTCGATGACGTACTCAAGGTTTATAGATAATAAGGTATGCTGTTTTATACCAGGACGTGTGCTGGACGAGATTAGCAGCATCTTGAAACTCTTGGCCACCACCACAAAACAACTGCGACCCCATGAAGTGTTGCAGGAACTCCGTGACATTACCTCAATGGCAATTGAGCATTTTGACGAAAAGATTGCAGTTCGGTTTAAAACCGCTATGGAAATAAATGATTCTTCAGCCTTGGGAAGCGCAGCACGAGTACTAGTCTGTGGTTCCCTGGGTGACATCAGTTTCAATGGTGTAAAGAAGTCTTCAGTGTTGCAGCCAAACACAATTTGTATGAAATCTAAAACAGATGCCATCTTCCAGCGGGCATTTCTATTGTCCAAATCTTTGCCGTCGACAAGTGGAGCAGCACCAGATTTAAATCCATGCAATTGTGATCGTGATCGCGCATTATCCAAACAGCTCCAGCGACAATATCATACACAGCGCTTGCTGACATCACGAATACGCTTCCTGGAAGTTTCCCGACGGGGACACGAACGTCGTATGCAGGAAGCACTGGGCAGCATTACGGAGCTCACCACACAAGTATCGGAGCTGAAGCGCCAGCTCGAAGACGTTCTGGGCAAAGGCAAAACTCTTGAGCCATCTACAAGTGGAACGGTTAAACGCTCAGCGGTTTCTGCCGATTGCATACCGCCTAATAAGAAACCAAAAGTTTAGAAATAATTTATTGTGCTTAGGTTGACCATAGATTTAATAGTGTACTTGGTATTCAATCAAAAACTATATATGTATATAGATTAAGGCCAAAAGTCTTAACACCCACATCTCCCATAAAATACTGCCGCATATTAGCGTAAAGAGAATCACTTAAAAAAAAGAGGAAGGGTGCAGCAGTTTTAATATTTCGAGTTAAGATTTATTGTTGCACTTGTTATTTTCAGAAATATTGTGTATTACAACTATATAAATACATTGAACATCTAAATTAAAGTTTTCATTTATTAATTACCTTCTGATTGGTTTTATTTCGGGTTATTGTTGTGTGTCTCTCTATATAGCACTGGTAGGATGGTAGATATAAGTATAATTCATGAAAAACTGTAACTTCCTACTTAATCATCACCGTCGTCACAATCGTTATCATCAGGCGTATAGGAATTAAAATTGTTTTTATTTTAGTTAGTTACTTTTATGTTGATGTTGATGTCACTGTCTAAGACTACGGATTCCTATTGACTTTAGATGTCTCCTAGTCTATATGTCTATGGTAAGTGGTATGTGATATAACTGTAATTTTTAATCATAGTATATTGTATAAAATTTAGTAGAAATTGCCACTTGTTTTAGCAGTGTATAAATCATTGTTATAACTGATTTCTTGGACTTAATCAAAAGACTAACTAATTACTAGGCTCTCTAGAATTATATGTACAATCAATAACACACACAGGATATATACTATATATATGCATACTCAGTAATAACAAAAAGATAATGGAAAACAAAATTCATTGCAAACGCGTTTCTTAAACCATATTAGTTACTCTCCCCTTTCGATATAATATATAAACTATATACGTATCTGTATAAACTAGTCAAATTGCAAGCATTGTCATTGCCACTGCCAATATCTACATAATAAGTATAAGGAAAATATTACATTTATAACTCTATCTGTAGGCGCGTATTATATATACAAAGATTCGTCCAAATTATTGTGTTTTTTGTTGCTTGTTTTAATTTAGTTGGGTGCGCTGCTGTTTTTAATAGCGACGCCGACGATGCTACTTTTTCTTAACCGCCGCCTTGTGTTGAATCTTCTCCTGTAGCTGACGGATCAGCTGCTGAATGTCGTCTACATTGTAGGCATAAATGAGTTTACATTGCTTGGCCTGAATGTTGCCGTTGTTGAGATTTTTAAGAGCATGCTGCAGACAATAAACATTTCCCTCCTCGGTGCGTACCATGGATATGTAGAGATTCGCACGGCACAGATCACATTCGCTCTCAATGGATTTGTACGGTGGCTGTTGTTGCTTCTTCGCCTTTTGCCCCTTCTCCGCTTGTACCTTCTCGGTAGATGTAACACCAGCAGCCTGCATAATACAAATTATCGTTTAGCATTTGAAGATCCTCTTGATTTTAGGTAAAACATACCCTGAGTTGTTCCCTTGCGGCGGATTCCTTTTCGCACACCTCGTTTAGCATGGGCAGCATTTGGTGCAATGTGTCCGCATTGACGCGCTGATCGTAGCCCAAGGCAAAGAGCAACTGCTCCAGGGAGAACATGGCCGGTTCACAGCTCTCGTGAATGTCCTGCAGGATTGGAAGACAAATTATAGAAACTGTTTTTAAATCAGATCGCTTTACACTCACCCTAAAGTCATCCTTAGCCAAATCCAGCCACGACATAGTAGCAAAATAAACGCTCTCTGAGACCACATAGCCCGTGGCCAAGCTGGAGGTGTAGGCACGTGGAAAGACCACAATGAACTCGCCTGGCTTCTGCTCGATGCGGCACAAGGAGACGCCACGATCGGTGAGCATGTGTGGTGGCACCATCACCGTATCACAAGGTAACCAAATCGTCTTGTTCTGACAATGCGTAGGTATCAACGACGTCAATGCCGAACGGAAGTTTGCACTCTGATCATCGGGTATGCCATACCAGAGCTTTGAGGCGCCCGTGTGCAGGTATTCGATCCAGGAAAGACCATGCGGATCGCGATACCAGCAGCAGGCGGAGAAGAGCATGCCCACATGAAGTGTGGGCACCGTCACTCCCATGACAGGTCCCAGAGAACGCAGCACAGATCCCGCATTATTGGTTAAGACCTTCAGATTCCACGGATGACGTGCATAATTCGAGCCCTTTCCTTTAGGTCCAGGACTGGGAAAACCGTAGCCCCATCCGGAGCTATCAATGGAACCGGAATGCACACACACATGACTATCACGGACTGCAACGTGTCGCCAAAACTCCGCCTCGACTTCATTTACCGTGGGATCAGTGCTCTTAAACCACAACGCCATTGTGTTGCGTGCAATACGATAGAATTGACTGAGTGGCATGCTGCGTCCCTTGACAATGCACTCCATGGACACGCCGTCGACCTCCTCCTCGGACTCCTCATCCTCGTCTGTGGACACATCGTCCTCCTCGTTGGATACGCTCTCCGTGCTATTTACAAAACGATCCGCATTACGACGTGCTCTTGCCTCACGCTTAGCCCAATCCGCTTCGACCTCGTCGAAGAGTTTCTGCCGTTCCGCCGGCGAGAGTGTGTCGTAGGGCAACAAATACTTGCAGTAGATGTCATCCAGTTTAGTGACACGATCCTGAGCCAATTTTGGTATACACATCTCCTCGGCAACACGTGCCCATTTCTTCTTTTCGATGACCTCTTTGAGACCACCGAGCTCCTGCACGGTGTGATAGAGACGCGGCAGATCCACCTCCATGCCACCAATCCAAGGGGCATGATTCATCACAATGCTTTGGGTGGCCAAATACTTTTTAATTGCACTCAACTCCTTGGCACTGGGACCCCAGCGATGCAACATCTTATGCACATACTGATTGTACGCCGTGAATCTCATCTCATCTGAGATACGGCATTCGGGCTTGAAGCTAGCTGGCGGTATAATCTTACAGATGCCAAATCTGGCTGCAATCGGTGTTATTCTCTCGATGAACTCAATGGGATCGGCGAATTCCTTCTCGGTCGGCTTAAATATGGGAGCCTCGACCATTTGCGTGGGATCGTCGTGACGTGGGAATGCCGTGTTGTTGGCCATCTTAATGGGCGTATCATCTTTGTACTTTTTGGCCAAAGCGCTGTTTGCAGCAGCAGCTGCAGCTGCCGCTGCTGCTGTTGTTGCTGATGTCGTCGTAGCTGTAGCAGCAGCCGCAGTGGCTGCTGTGCGTGACTTGGCGGAGCCGGAGAAAAGCGATGAGTTTGAATTCACACGCACCAGACTTGTAGTTGTCGTCGTCGCCGCAGCAGCTGCTGCTGCTGACGTACTGGCCTTGCTGTCTGCCTTAACGCTGGTGGCAGCTACCGCGGCTGTTGCCGTTGCAGCAACGTCACTGCCCGTTGTTGCAGCATTGAGCAGCGTTTTAACCAACTCATTATCTGGCAATGGCTTTGAATTCGTGTCCATTTGTGCCTTTGTGACGAGTGTTGCCTGCATTACGACCTTCTGATTAGGTCCATCGGGTCCCTCACGTCCCAGCTTAACGGCCACACCCTGTATGCCACCATCGCCTCCACTGGCGCCCTGCAGCAACGGTATATAGAACGTGGCACCCTCTGCATCTGAATCTGCAGCGCCTGGACTAGCGGTCTTTGCTGTCGCCTGCTTCTGTTGCTGTTGTTGCTGCTGCTTCTTGGCATTTCGTGCTGCTGCTGCTGTAGCCTTGGGCTTTTCCAGTTTGTCTGTGGGACTCAGCGTTAACTGCACCGCTGTTGCAGCTGCAGCTGCTGCTGCTCGCTTCTTGGTCGGCGAACGTTCACTGAGCGCAGGAGTTGCTGTTGTTTCCGCCTCGACAGCATTGCGACGACGATTAGTTGCCTTACTCGCAGCCACAGTTGGTGGTGGTGTAGGTGTTGCTGTTTTTGCTGTTGTTTCTTCATCTTTGCCAAAGGCGTAAACTGATGTTGTTGTCCTTGCGCTTTGTGGCTGTTGCGGCTGCTGTTGCTCTTGTTGCTTGTTGTCCAGCTGCGTCTGCGCCTTGCTCTTGTTGCTCTGATTTTGATAAACTGGTGTGCGTTTCGTAGGAGTTGTTGTTGCAGGCGTTGCTGCAGCAGCAGTTGTCGCGTTGTTTGTTGCATTCTTTTTGTTGGCTGCCTTCTGCTTGTTGTGCGTTGGACTAGCCGTGGGCGTGGCAGCCGCACTACGTTTATTGCCCGATGCAGTCACTGTCGTTGATGTAGTTGAAGCAGCAGCAACAGGCCCCGTTGTTGTCGCAGTCTTAACGCTGTTACCCACTGAGTTCTTCACCTTTTTATCCGACATTTTCTTATCGCCCTCCAGCTGAGATTTCTGCGTCAGATTCACGGGTGTCACACACTTGTCAAAGTCCTCCTCATCGGCTTCCTTACGCGGTGCTGCTGTTGCTGCTACCGCAGTGCTGACCAGCACAGGAGTTGCCTTCAACGATGGTCCCTTCGCTGACCAGGCGCTCTCACTTTTACCCAACTCTCCGCGGGTTTTGTTTGAGGAGCTGCTAAAGCTGGTGCTTTCCTTGTCATCCCTTGTGGGACCTGGCGGCGTTTGTGATTGCTGTGGTCGCATGCTCTCATCGTATTCATCATCGAGATCATCTTGGATCTCATCCGGATTCGAGCTGCATTCAATAAGCCATTTCTGTATCTGCTCATGGGTCATGTTCACTTTGGCCTTGCGACGCTCCTTGCTCGTCAGTTGATCGCCAAAGTAGCCCTCGGTGGGCACCACAGGACCCAACACTGGTTTATGAATGGAACCACATTTACCCAACGTACACTTGGTGTTGTCCGGCCCAGAGCTTTGTGCCAGACTTACGCTGGCAATGCCAAAAATCTTTCCGGACTCCTCCTTGCTGGGCATCAAGGTTGCCTGCGCCAAAATGCTGCCGATTTCATCTTTTAGTGGATCGGCAGCTGCAGCAGCAGTGTTGTTGTTGCTGTTGGTTTGTGATTGTTGTTGTTGTTGCTGCTGCTGTTGCAGTGTTGTTGGTGTTAACAACTGTTGCTGCTGCTGCTGTGGATGCTGCACTTGCTGCTGTTGTATAGCTGCCGCTGCTGCTGATGTGGAAGCCACAGCTGGCAATGTTAAATTCAAACTTTGACTCTGCTGACTGACCACAGGAGGAGGCAGCACAGGTTTAGCTACAGGAGCCGTGGCTGCACTTAAACTACTTAATGAACCACGTGCCACAGTTGGTGCCGTGAAATTGTTGATATTGCTGCTGCTGATGGTGTTGTTGTTGCTCATGTTGTTGTTGGCACGTGGCAAAACTGAACTCCTCTCATATTTGGGTGTTAAAAAATTTGGATTTATTTTGGGACACTGATACGCCTCAATCGGAGGCGGATACGTTGTGGGTGGCGTTTGATACTTCAATGGGGATTGAACTGTTCCAGCTACTCCCGCTGACGCTGACATCGCTGGCTGCTGTTGCTGCTGTGGTGTCTTGTTGCCAACGGCATTAACAAAGGTCGAGGGTCGCACGTACGGTGTGTGATAATGCGGTGATGCTTGTGGTAAATACGATGTGGTCTTGGCGAAACCAACACCAGCTGCTCCCAAGGTTGCTCCCGAGCCGGGCAATGCATAAGTTGCAGGCACATTTAGTATCTTGGATGTGGGCACTGGTGACTTCTTCTCCATGGTCTTCAGTGGCGCATAACTTGGCGGCGATATGGAAAATTGTGTTGGCTTCGCTGTTAACGGCAGCATCGTTAGTTGCGTCGTCGTGGGCGTGGCCGCAGCACCCGGCCCAGACATGCCTAACAACGATTGTTGTTGTTGTGGTGGTGGCTGCGTTGCTGTTTGCTTCGGCGGTGTGCAATTTAACATGCTTGTTGCTGCTGCAGCTGCTGTTGTTGTTAACATCGCTGATGTTGTTGCTGCGGTTGTTGACAGAAATGTTTTGTTTGTTTCTGGGGTTGCTGCCGCTGCAGCTGTTGTTGTTGTTAGTGTTGTTGCTCCTGTTGCAGTTTCTGTTTTGCTGCCGGTGGTGCTGCTGACTTTGGCAGTACTGGTTGTTGCTGCTGCTGTGGCTGTTGGTACTTTTATGGCCAACGGCTCATCGTCCGAGTCACTGAAACTCTTTTCCAGCTTTCGCTTAGTTTCGTTCAGTTCCTCGTTGATTAAAAAATCTTCCTCCGCATCGGAATCGACTTTTTGCTGTTGTTTCTGTTGCTGTTGTTGTTGTTGCTGTTCGGACTTTGCCTTCGCCAAGGCCAGTGCACCTTTTTTTACCAGCATTCCCTCAATTTGAGGTTTGCCTGTAGATGTTGCTCCTGTTGATGTTGTGGCTGTTGTTCCCGCAGCTGCTCCAGCTCCGGCTTTTGCCTGCTTTGGCGGTCGGCCTCGTCTTGGCGGAGCTGCTGTTGCTGTTTCTGCTTGAGCCACCTCGACAACAGCTGCCGCAGCTTCAGTCGTTGTTGATGTTGTTGTCGCTGCTGTTACACTAGTTGTTGCTGCCGGTGCTGCTGCTGGCTTTGGTGACTTTTTTCTCGTTTCACTCGCTTTGCCCGCCGCATTTTTCTTGATTTCCTTTTCCATTTTTTCCATTTCCTTAACATTGGGTATGTCTGGAAAGCTGCTCAGTGAGAGATCATCGTCCTCATCATCCGCCAACTGCAGTTTATGCCCAATGATGCCCATGTAGATGGCAGCTGCCTCCTTTGTCTTCCGCGAAGGACGCTGACTACGCTGTGGACTTGGACTCACAGAGCGTTCGGCTGTAGCTGCAGATTTGTTGGCTTTGTTTGCTTGTGCCTGACGACGCGCGGGACGTGTGACATTGTGATTGCTTGTGCTATTGCTTTGCTTCTTGGCCAGTGGAGGTGATAGCTCTTCCGTCTCCTCTTCCTGCTCCTTTTTATCCGCTTCGATCGCTTCCTCTGCTTTCTTTTTCAACGCTTTGCCACGCTTGGTTTTAGGCTGTTCCTCTTCCGTTTTTGTTGTAGCTACTTCTGGTTTTTCTGCTTCCCGCTGTTGTTGTTGTTTCTTAGCGCTTCCGGCGGATTTACGTCCACGTGCTGGCACGGTAGCCGCAGCTGTTGTTGTCGCACCCTTTTTGGCGCCCTTTTTCAGCTTTATAGACTTGGCCAACGGCTGCTCGTCATCGGAACTGAAGTCAAAGACATTGAGACCCTTTTGTTGTTGTTCCGCCGCCACGGCGGATGCAGTGCCTCCATTCTCCATTTTGGCAGCATCTTTGGCATAAATGCTGGAGTTTGTCTTCTCCTTGCTGAGCTGTTGCTGCTTATTTCCACCAGCAGTTGATCCTGAATCTGTTGCTTTTTTGGGCGGTTCTTTCTCCTCCTTCACTACTTCCTTAACTTCATGCTGTTCCTTCTCCTGCACTGCCTTCTCGTCCTCCAGTTCTGCCTCAGGCTTTGGCATCACCTTGACGGGCTCAAAAAAAGCACGCTGTCTTGTCATTCGCCCAGAAGATTCCGGTGACGGTATAAAAATTGGTGATTCACGTTGTCGGACGCGTTTCACTGGCCCCTTTTCCTTTTCCTTCGTGATACTGCTTTCGGTGCCAGCTGGTGAGGCAACAGCTGCTTTTCTGGTTAAACTTGATTGATTGCGGCCACGCTTGGTTATTGAGTTTGTGGTTTCCGACTTGGACAACGTTTCATCTGCTTGCCCATTTCGAGAACTTGCATCGTGAGCTGAAAAGAACTCATCCTCATCGTCCTCCTCTTCAGCATCGGCTTCTTTACTCTGATGTTGTTGCTGTTGCTCCAGCAGCTCATCCTTTTCCTTGATATCCTTGTTAGCCCTGTTGGAGCGACGTTTCATCGTCTCGTTGCGCCGTGCTCCTCGTCTATTCCCTTCAGTTACAACCTCCGCTCTTTTACGAACTGCACCTGCAAGCAGCACTGGAGGCGGTGGAGCCGGAGGCGTTGACGATTCTATTTTATCACTTGCTGTTTTATCAGTTTGAGGCGGCTTTAGCTGTTTTTGCTGCTGCTGCTGCTGATCTTTCTGTTGAACATTTGCAGATTTACCCGTTGGTGCTGACGTTTTAGAAGGCCGCCCTCGTTTCTTTTTGCTTTTGTTGCTGTTGATCTGCTTCTTATTGTTGTCGTTGCTATTGTTATTGCTGGTGCTGGGCGGAACATCGTTTGCTTTGGACTTGCCCTGATTTAGATAATCCAGGTGAGCAGGTAACGCGGATGTTCCACGAAAGCAGAGAAAGGTTAGAAAATCCTGCGGTTTTGGGCACTTGTTTGGAAGTATCTCAATCGGTGGCTGATGACTTTCGGCAGAAGTGCTTGGTCCAGATGCTGCTGCCGCCGCTGCTGCTGCTGCGACGCTGGAAACACTATAGGCGCCAGTAGAACCGGGCGCGTTTTGGCCTTGTGCGAACTTACGCTGTGCCTGCACCTTTGTTCTGTAACAGAAAGAGAAGTTGAGATCAGAGGCGGCATAAATATAGACATACATCAAAGCGAGTGAATTTTAAGTGGTATTTTGATATTTGGTATTTGGATATTACGTTCAAATCAAAGACGGATACAACAATGCATTGAATAAACACATACACAAACACCTGCTCTGCCTCCACCGCAAAGCAAATTTGTATCAGCCCTTTGCTTTCACAACATCAACAACAACATCGTCACGCCGCTTGCTTAACTGTGATAGTAATTGGGATGTAAACGTTTCACATTTATTGCACCTGATACTGTTATGATTTGCAACATTTTATTCTAAATTTAGTTTAATTGGCAATTATAATGTACACATCAAAGTTCAAGTAAGTTTGTTTATTTTAGTTTATAACTAGCGCTTTTTTATTGACTCTATAAGTTTGCCAACACTGTTGCTTATACAATGGAGGCGCACCTCACTTCAAGTTGTTGTGCTGTGGAGTGGAAGGGGCGAGCGCTGGACTGGCAATGCGTCGTCATCTCCCTCTTTATACATATGTAGATATTTACGATCAAACCCAATAGCTTGAGGGGGATTTTAGGCTCACCTTTTGGGCATCTCGGGTGATGACTCCACAGCCAATGTTGACGCCGCCGCCGCCGTCGAAGAGGTTGGAGGTGTCTCTGTTTCCTTTCGGCGACGCTTGTTGTCTTTTGAGACAACCATTTTGTTGCGAATTTTTCGCGCCTCTTTTTCCCCAATATTTCTGTCTCTCACACTCGCAACAAGACGAGAGAACGCGCTCGATTTGTACACACAAGTTAATTAAAAAATCGCTTTTTATATTGTGGCAATTTGCAATTTGAATTTGTTTTTATCCCCCCGTGCTCCGCATTTACATAAACGTACGCAATTGCCAATTTTCCACTGACACTACAAACACTGATTTTGTTGGTGGTGCTGGCACGGAGCTGAAATCATATTTTCGCGTCATATTTTCATTCTTCACGCTGCGGTACTCAATATAAACGTTACACTAAAGTAAAAATTATTGTCTGTATTTTATTATTATAGTACACATCATTAGTTTACATTTCACAGGCTGCAGCAAATTTAATTTTGAACATTAGATTTTTTCATTCCCTGCGCACATATTTTTTTCTCCCACCGCTTTTGCTTTGTGTCCGCCATGACATTAGTGATGCACTATAAAAATCGAAACAGTCGTAACACTGACTATCGGAATGCAGCTCTGAATTTTCATAGAACGAGTGGTCATTTTAATATTGGCGCCCATTTTAAATTTAGTAGTGCAGGTAATGGAATGTTAATCCACAAATTCTTGGAGATTATATTTTGACTCAAAAAAATTTTAAAAATGTTTGTTTAATCGATCGAAAAATATGCTATTCGTAGTTTCAAGAAAAATAGTGGCCGTAATAATTGGGACTCTGACTCTGATAATAGGGGGAAATCATCGACCGCATTACCGATAGAAAGTCAGCTGTTCGATAAAAACTCGTGTAACATTCCCATCTCTAACATAATTTGTGAGTTGACAAAAAATTGTATAGCAAAGTATTTGCCAATTGAAAAGAAAAACTACACGAGTTACCACAATGAGTGAAGGAGCAGGAAATTGGTGTCTCATAGAGAGCGACCCTGGAGTTTTTACGGAACTGATTCGAGAATTTGGTAAGTATTTGTGCCGCGCGCGCTTTTTTCAAGAGGACGCGAAGTTGAATGCCGGCTTTAAATGTGATTGTTCGTGTTTCCGTTGTTAATTAATGTGTGCACTTTGTATTTTACAGGGTGCGATGGTGCACAGGTGGAGGAAATCTGGAGCCTAGACAGTGAATCGTTCAAGGAGTTAGAACCCATACACGGATTAATATTTCTCTTCAAGTGGGTGCAGGAGGACGAGCCCGCTGGTAAAGTGGTCCTTGACAGGGATCACATATTCTTTGCCAAGCAAGTGATTAACAACGCCTGTGCGACTCAAGCCATTCTGAGTTTGCTGCTCAATCTAAATCACGAGGATATCAAGTTGGGCGAAACACTAACAAACTTCAAAGAGTTCTGCCAATGCTTTGATCCTTACAACAAGGGATTGACCCTGAGCAATGCTTCTCAGATACGCACGGTGCATAATTCATTTGCACGTCAAACCCTCTTCGAGCTGGACATGAAGAACCAAAACAAGGACGAGGATGTCTATCATTTCGTTGGCTATATGCCCATTGCAGGACGTCTCTACGAATTGGATGGCCTGCGTGAAGGACCCATCGATCTTGGCGAAATAAAGCCCGAACAGAATTGGATAGATGTCGTACGACCAATCATTGAGAAGCGTATGCAGCGATATAGCGATGGAGAAATCCATTTCAATTTGATGGCACTAATCTCGGATCGGCAGCGCATCTATGAGCAACAAATTGATAAACTCCTGAACCCGGCAGCCAATGCTATGGACACGGAAGACGATCGTCAGACTGAAATCAATAGCCTACGCTCCTACATACAGTACGAAATTGAGAAGAAGAAGCGATACAAGGTAAGTGGCGTCCAAACACACACTCCCGCCTACATTTCATTTAAATTTGACTGTTATTGTTTTTGTTACAGGTTGAAAACGTGCGGCGCAAACACAATTATTTGCCCTTCATTGTGGAGCTGCTAAAGATGCTGGGCGAGACGGGACAACTGCTGCCCATTTACGAGAAGGCCAAGCAGCGGGCGCTGGAGCGTGAGCAGAAAATGAGCAAAAAGGAATCCAATTAGGACCAAAAGACAGCATCAGCGATAGAGCATTTAACATAAACACACATTTTTTAGAAAGCAATCTACTTACTGGCAATTACAAATTGCTCAAATTGAATAATTCATATAAACTACATTCACCGATTGCTATATATAGTTTAAGTAACTAACAAGGAGTCCTTCTCGTGTGTGTGTGTGTTAGTTAAGATCGCCCAAGAATAATAAACTGCCTTGTATTGTACTTTTTACTTCTATATCTAATTCTACATCATTTTTGTATCCAATGCCTCTGAATCACTTCAAATTTAATAATCGTATAATTTTTAATGAACATAAATAATAAAAAAGTTTCCGTAAACAATTGAATCAAGCAATGAAACAACAAAATGACTTTGGCTTTTCGTATAATAATATATTTGTGTTTATGTTATTTTATATTGAATTTACAATTGCTATGTTTTGGTATTTGATTTCCGTTTCCGTTTATAATCTTTTTATATAGTATGTATGTCTATGTTGTATATAAGTATATTTATATTGTATATAGGAATAATTGGTTTGTTAATCTTTTGCGTTCTTATTTATTTGCTTTATGTATGTTAATTTCTGTTCTGTCCAACTTACGAACTATACGCTATATATGTAGTTATCTGATGTGTATATTTATGCATATTAGGGAACTTTCTTGGGAGGTCTTTGATTTGATTTGATTTTTTTGAATTTTGGTGTTACGCTTAAATTCTACTTAAGTTTTATGTATACTTTAGGCTAGTTTAGCTTTTTGGAAAACACAAACGTGAACTAATCTCTGTTTTGGAAACCGAAGCAGGAGCTACAAATAGAGTTTTATCTCACCAAGGATTTAGCTCCAGAAAGCGTCCTATAAACTCAATCATTACTCTAAATATATGTTAATCTTTTTGCTTAAATTCTACTTTTTTACATTTCTATGTTTTGGTTATTTTTGTTGCTAATTAGAATTGGATTCGCATTGCCATAATTTTAATTTTTTAATTGTTAACGCTAATTTTCACTAAAGTTTTTGTCGTATTATTATGTTTTGATATAATTTAGCACTTAGTTTTCAATTAATTACTTAGCATCATTTTGCTTAACAATTTTCCCATTTGTTATATAATTTTGTTTTTGTTTTCTTTTTTTTTTTTTTGTTTTGAAGACACAACAGTTACTGGTCCAGTTCCAGGAAGTATATATGTAATATGTATGTGTAGTATAAACTTTGTTTGTATGTAACTCTTGTTATAGTTGTGCAAACGACCGCGCGATGGCGCTAACGACAGCTTTTACCGTTGAACATAACTGTACTGTGTGAGATCGCTGCAAACTTCGCTGCTGTGTTGCGTCGTTGCTGTTAAAGCGGCAAAGGCGTGGTGTGGGCGTGGCGCTGTTGCCAAAGGATGTTGCGACTGTTGCTGCGACGACACTGTTGAATCGTAGCTTGTCAGATCCACACTGGCGGCTAAAATAGTTGGAAGACCACAAATTAAATGCATAACCCATGCGTTCCTTAACTTGGCTTACTTACCAGCTGCATGCAGGCGATTGTAAAGATTTTTGCGCTTCTTCTTCAAGATACCATCCAAATTGTAGTTTTCTGGGCCAGCTCTATTAAATATATTATTTATAAAAATCGATATATTGGCACGGAAATCATTGTTTTACTTGTCGGTTCTTCCGTTTCCCAGCAGGTCTTTAAATGCCACATAGATCTTGTTTAGCGTCAGATTGGATAGCCCCTGGCCCAAATATCGTACAAATTTAAGTTGCTCACATTTGGATAAAGCGCTCTCGTGGAAGTCCAAAAAGGGTCGATGATCGGATATCTGATATTCCTGTATCACAAATTTAAAGAGTATAACCAAAAACAATAAAAAAAGAACGTATCAATCACAAATATTCGATATTAAAATACGGCAAGAGTTTTGTTCTATGCGCTAGGAATGAGTGGTGAAATTTTTGATTTAAATTTCGAATGATTTATGCCAATTCTGATCATAGCCAATGGGGAATCGATCAAGAACAAATCTCCGCTGCACGCTACACAAAATTCGCCTCCTTCTCAGGCTGATTAAGTAATTTTTTTTTCAGGCTGCCACGTTAAACGTCGCGATGATACGCGATTTGCTCACATTGCAAAACTTGATGAAGTTCTCGATGAGTATGCACTTTTCATAATTGCTCAGACATTGCTGGCTACTACTCTGTATACCGAACTGTTTCAATAGCTCCTGCTTCTTGGGCGGCAGGCGGCTGATGTGCGTACAGACGCCGTCTTCAATGCGATGCGTTTCATGCACATTGAAATTCTCATAGATGATCAGCTGTTCCAACGACCGTGGTGGTGGACCTAACGGTAACCCCAACGGTGGCAACGGCATCGACGGTGGCGGCAACAATGGCATCGCCGATGATGCAGCCGCCGACACACAACCGTAACGTGTATCCATAGATTGGGACGCCACTGTTGATGATCCGCCAGTTGCATAGCTGTTAACAGAGTTGTTGCTGCTGCTGTTGCTGCTACTGTTGTTACTGCTGCTGTTGCTGTGAACACTGCTGCTGCTGCTGTTGTTATTGTTGTTGTTGCTATTACTGCTGCTGCTGCTGTTACTGGCAAACTCGAGCGTGCCGTCATTGGCGGCCGCCATGTTCTTGAGGTCTACAAGAAAGAGTTGCATTTTAAAACCGATCGGCGACCATTTTGAAAAAGGAAGCATGACCTGTTATTGCCTAGCACAAATGCAGAGACGCTTTTACAGGCATACATATGTGTATGTGTACTCATTAAATAAGAAGCCACTGTTTCTTCGCTATGTATATATATATGTATATATTTTTTGTTGCAAACAATATTTCTCTTTTTATATGTTTGTTTGTATAAGTATATATATATGTATGTTTGTAGATGTGTGTATATATAATTAGGATTGGTTTTTGCACAAATATATCATTTGCTCTTGGCTTACTAAAATATATGTTCATATATATTTTTAATTTTAATTATTAATATTTTGCATTAGATATTGATTCTCTATATAATGATGTTGACAGTTTACAAGTGTGTGTGTGTATGTATGTGTGTGTGTAATTGTAATAATCTCTTTTTAAGGAATAACATTGCATAGTTTCGGGCGTAATCATCGTCCAACAATTTAGTTGTTAAAACATAATACGTATTTAAAAAAAAAATTTGGCAAAAAAGCTTATAAAATTAGTCTAAAAACGAAAAATATTCGTAAATGACAAAACAGAAGACACAATAAAAATAAAAATGTAGATGACATTTTTGAAAACCAAATTAAATAAAAATAAAATATTTACGACATTTTAAGCTAGTAATAGTAGTTTGTTGATAGGTAGGTATGGAGAAGGAGAAAGTGGGAAGAGCAATTGGGAGTTAGCTGGAACAGCCTACGAGTTTCAACAGGTGGCGCCACTGCCGCCATATTTGGCGCCACGCCGACGCCAATCTCACATATTAGGTGGCAACGCATGTGACGGCAGCTGCGGGGCGGTAGGTGGCGGCGGCGGCTGTGCAGCCGAAGGGGGGCCCGGTAGCGCCACCTGTTGTCCATAACCCATAGCGGCGGCCATATGTGCATGAGGATGCGGATGTGGGTGCGAGTGAGGATGCGAATGCGGATGTGGTGGCAGGCCGTAGTGCGTGTGTGGATGCGGATGTGCGTAGGCAAAATGATGCGGATGTGCATGTGCATGTGGATGTGCATGTGAATGAGGATGCGGATGCTGCTGTTGTTGTTGCTGCTGCTGATGTGGATGCGAATATTGATGTGGATGTGGCATATGATGCTGATGATGTTGCTGGTGGGGATGCTGCTGCTGGTGTGGATGTTGCTGCTGCTGCTGTTGATGGTGTGCAAGTTGTTGCGGCGTCATGGGCGTGCCACGAGTTGGCGTTAACGGTTGTTGCTGCTGTTGCTGATGCAAGTGATGAGACATCAAATGCGGATGTTGCGGTTGAGGTGTTGTTGCTGCTGCTGGTGTTGTGGGCGTGCCTGGTCTGGGCATGGATATGGGCGTGCCTGTGCGTGTTGCTACGGCTACGGCTGCTGCTGCTGTTGACGTTGGCTGCGACTGCGCTGCTGCTGCGGCTTGTTGCGTGTGTAAGTGTGTGCTGCTGTTGCCTGTTGCTGTGTGTGTGTTGTGGTTGTTGCTGTTGTTGTTGTGTGTGGACATCGCTGTTGGTGCTGGTGTGGTTGTTGGAGGTGTTGTTGCTGCTGCTGGCGACGATGGCGCCGATTCGCATTGCTCTTGTGTCTGTTTGAGCGGTGTTAATGTTGCTGTTGTTGTTGTGTTGGTCTTATTGTTGCTGTTATTATTGTTACTGTTGTTGTTGTTGTTGGTATTTTCGCCTAGTGATTTAAAGCGTATGCGTGGAAAAAGAAGAAGAAGAACACAAACAAATTGAAGTGGAAAATTAAAAATGTTTTTTTTCTTTTTTTGGTTTTTGCATTTACGTTTTTCTAGTTTTCGAGAGGCAGCCAATTTTTCAAATATATATATATATAGTTACATTTCTGATATCGAGAGCAAACAGAAAGTGCATGTGAGAAAGAAAAATCAAAAAAATATATAGCGCAAAAATGAGAAATGAAAAAATGCAAAATAGTAGAAGAAAATCATAAAAAGAAAAATTCGTTTTTGTAGGCACTGTATTTTTTGCGTGTATTTATTTTTTAAAATTTAGCACATTTCGGCTTAAGCTATTTTAGCTTTTCTCACTATAATCTCTTTATTTTTTTTTCTTTTCTTTGTTTTGAATATCATATATATTTTTTTTTTTGTTTGCCTGTTTTTCTTTTTTTGTTTCATTTTTATTTGCTTTTCGTTTGCTGCATTTGCACTATACATAATACTATTTGGGATATTACAGTGGGAATTCTTGGAGGGTGGGGACTTGGGGGCTTTGGGGGCACTCACCAGCTGTTGTGTTGGCCAGGAAGCGCTTGGTTTTATCGAGTATATAAGGCAGATTGTAGCCATCCTTGGTATAACTATAAAAGTCATTACAATTATATAGAAATCTTTTATTGTATTCATAGGAAACTTACATTTCTGTGCGTTTGGTGCAAAACAGATTCTTAAAATTGCTATAAATGCAAAAAAGTGTGAACGTTGGCAACCCTACGCCCAAATAACGTGCAAATTTGATTTGTTCAGGTTTGTTGAGGCCACATTGATTTAGGGATAGCCACGGTCGATGATCCTTGATGTCGTATTCCTAGAAAAAAGCACGAAAATATATGTATTTTTATTTAGAATCAGAGTTTACGATAAATCTTTTATATTTTACGAAATTTTAGAAAATGGCCGCCCTTAAAGTATGCTATGAAAAAAGCCATTTCCTGCAAAATTACCATCTTTTTTGTGTATCCCTAGACACCTTTTAAATTTACACATGAAAATTCTAAAAGTCCATTTTACATAAATACACGTTGTATGTATTAAGTTTTCTACACCCCACACCCCATACCCATCCCCATCACCCAAACAAACCACCGGAAACACCTTTTTGGCCAGCACCAGCCCCCTGAACATTTTAAGGCTATTATAATGCTGACGTCAAACTCATTTCCTGCATACACATACAGAAATTTATATATATTAGAAATTACATATGTATGCATGTATTTAAACTAGAGCCGTAACTATATTACAACCCCCACCCCTACCTCTAGTGAAACCCAACCCTTTCCTTAGAAATACATACACACACACAGGCAAATGAAAACTTTGCCCACTACTAATCAAAACTTATAATTCGTGTACAACGAAAAGTTTAAAACGAAAATTTTACAAAGCCAAAAACTTGCACAGACCCCAAAAATGCAAACACAATCATAGAAAAGGACTCTGCGCCTAAAAGCATACTACAAATACACACATACACTCTCCCATACTCACATCCCTTAGAATGTATATTTATACCCGTTACTCGTAGAGTAAAAGGGTATATTGTAATCGTTGGAATGTATGTAACAGGCAGAAGGAGGCCTGGCAGACCCCATAAAGTATATATATTCTTGATCAGCATCAATAGCCGAGTCGATATAGCCATGTCCGTCTGTCCGTCTGTCCGTCTGTCTGTCCGTCCGTCCGTCCGTCCGTCCGTCCGTCTGTATGAACAAAAGGATCTCAGAGACTATAAGAGCTAGAAAAATGCTAGTGGTCGCAAATGAAAGGTACAATACCCAAGCAGTACAAGTTTGTTTTTTGTTTTTTGACACGCCCACTTTAGGGCGTATTATTTGCATATAAAGGTAAATGCACAGGTTAACGTAGAATGTTTTAGTATAGAAAACTTTTTTGTTAGCTTTGCTATCTGAACCAAATTTACACGGAAAGTACATATCTAGGAAGTACATGTACTGACCAAGTTTGATCAAAATCGGACAACTATATCGTATAGCTCCCATAGGGCCGATCGGTCAAAAATACGCTCCAAATATGAATTAGTATGAAAAACTTTTGCGTATACTAAGCTAGATTAATCAAACTCACACAGAATACATCTGCCAATAATATATATATATACTGACCAAGTTTGATCCAAATCGGACAACTATATCGTATAGCTCCCATAGGGCCGATCGGTCGAAAATATGCTCTAAACATGAATTTGTATGAAAATGTTCTGTGTTTGCCAAGCTATTTTATCCATCACCATTGTTAATAACAAATTGAAACTGAGTAACGGGTATCCTAAAGTCGCGAGGCGACTATAGCATTCTTACTTGTTTATAGTGTAAAAATATAAAATAAAGCAAAAAGCGACGAGCGAGAAGGAAGCCAAACCAAATAGAAAAGCAAACAACATTTTCAATGAAGCCATTTTCCACAATGTAGACGAGGCAGGGTTGCCAGGGGGAAGAGGCACAGAGAAGCAAGGGTTTCAAGTGTGGGGGCTAAAAGGGTTGCCGCCTGGCCTACATGACAGTGTGTGCGTATATGTGTACGTGTGTCTGTGTTTGTGTTTAAAATAGGCGCAGCAGCTTGACGGACGTCTGTGTATGTGCGTGTGTCTGTATTAGTGTATATGTGTGCGCGTTGAGAGAGAGTCAACAAGCATCGCCAACGCGTCTGTCGTTCGTTTTTGGTGTCGCTCGTACGTCGTCAACGTCGTCGTCGACGTTGAAACTTATCAACATCCTCATAATCAGCGCGACGCCAACGTTGCCACCCAAATATCAGCCCATAGTTGCCACCCAGCCACCTTCTAAACACACATGGCAACGCTTTTGAACATTTCATATATATGTACGTGTATGTGTGTCCGTAAATATGTAAGTATGTGTGCATACATTTTCGGTTTTGATTATGTTAAAAATCAATAGAGCACAAAAAGGAGTGACGACGCCCCGCCATTAGTAGATATAGCGGGCGGCATAAGGTCTCAAAATTTCCCAGAGTCAAAAATACTTTAAGCTTGACTTTCGTTGTGTGTGTGTATCAAATAATAAGAGAAACAGAGACAGAGTGCGTGTGAGTGAGCGCGAGAAACGAATTTAACGCCTTTTAAATGATGACAGGCCCCTTCAAAAAGGTGTTACACTGGCGGCTCATTAACAGCACTGTGTGCGTGAGAGCAAAACAGAATGGAAGAGAGGCAGAGAGCGAGAGAGAGAGATAAGTTGAGCTTGGCTGTCAAGTCAAGTGTTGCTATACTACTGATGACTGCGCTGTCGCCGCTTGATTGTTTTGGCTGCGGCTGGACTCATCCACGGGTGGGTGGGGTATATTTGTGTGTTTACATTCCCATAGCCGCTTAACTGTTTCATAGCGCAAACACACACAGCAAAAAGAATGAGAAGAAAAAGAATCAACAACAAAAAGAATGAAAGCTGAAATGGCAATGTGTTCTTGCTTTTCCTTTTATTGTTTTCTTTTTTTTTTGTGTGTTCCGTGTTGTTGCTTTTTTGCAACTTATTGGCAGCAAGCAGACTGGGTGTTTGTGCTGGTGTTGGTGCGTGCCTGTGCGTGACGTATCCTGTTGTTTGAGTGTCTGCGTGCGTTCCAGTGTGTGTGTTTGTTTGTTTGTGTGTGCGGCCTGCGGTTGTTGTCTGTGGTATATGTGTGTGTGTGTGTGGTTTGTTGTTATTGTTGTTGTTTTTATTGAGACAAGTGTGAATTGTTTTTCTTTCTGTTTCTGTTTTGTTGCTGCTTGTGCGTGCAGGAGTAACAACAGTTGTTCGTTCGTGTTGCTGTCGCCTGGCAATGATTTTTTGATTTTTGAGGGTTGCGTGTGCGCCCCAGGCCTAGTTTGTTTTTGATGTGTGGTGTGCGTGTGTGTGCCACAAAAGCAAGTAGAGCTAACAATTTTCACACTTTCACTCTTTGCGTTTAACAGGTTTTTAACAACATTTTTAAGTGTCGCACGTGTTAAAAAAAAGTTACAGGGGGTTGGCATAGGCTCATTAATTATTAGCCACTAATAGTCTTTCTGCTTTTTGCCATCTGCATTCGACTAAACTTTATTTCAATGTTTAATTAATGACACAGGTGAGAGCGAATCTCAGATAAACATAACCTCACATTTTCCTGTTCGACCAGTGATAATGAGCGACTCGTGTGCGGTCACACCCGATGCACCAAAACAACAACAATAACAACAAAAATTATGTGTATACAAGAAAATTGTATATATTTTACATTTTTGGCAACAATCTGCGTTTTCTCACACCCTTGTAACCCCTTTCTGCTCGTTGTACAACACTAATTTAATACGGCCCCAAAGGCGGCAAAAACGACGCATAAAAGCTAAATATTTTATATTCATCTGAATGTGTGTGTGTGTTGACAGTATATGTATATAGTCATCATATAAGTTTGGCAAGTACAGTTATACGTATATATTTATGTACATATATACAATAATATAATGTATGTAGGTATGTAAATGCTTACATACGTGTGTGTATATAATTTAAAATTATAATCAATGTGCATGTGTTTCTCTGTGAGCGCGTAAATTGTGCGAAGCCGAGACATTGTACCTGCCCGCCTCCAATCCCCTCCGCATCCCACCCCTGACCAACCACAGTTAAGCTGTCCCTTCGCACACGCACACAGATGGGCAAACTTATTGCATATGTGTGTATTGGTGACTGCGGCTGTTGTTACTGCTGCTGCTGCTGCCGCTGCATGCGCATTTAGTAGCCTTCAACGACGCCTCTAGGGGCCACACACACGCACACACACCGTAACATATACAAATACTTACAAACATACGAAAGGACATACGAAGGCAACTCAATGGACAGTCGGACAAACGCCCCAAGTAACTTGATGACTGTATACATACATACAAAAGAGAATAAGTGTGAGTTGAGTGTAAGTGTATGTGTGTGAGAGAGAAAGGGGGCCATATACAATTACTCAATAGCACCCGCTTGAGCTTTTCGGGGGTTGCCCGACCCACTTACCCACACATAACTACACACATACATATACAAAACTTTGTAGTTTGAGCAGCAGTCGCAGTCGCTGCTTCTGCTGCCACCGACACCGTCTCAGCCGCTGTCGTTGAGCTCCCCAGTAACTAAAGTTTTGCGAGCAGCAGCCAAGGAGTGACTACAAGTG
The DNA here is from genome assembly GCA_020829145.1 of Drosophila nigrodunni. Taxonomy (NCBI): domain Eukaryota; kingdom Metazoa; phylum Arthropoda; class Insecta; order Diptera; family Drosophilidae; genus Drosophila; species Drosophila nigrodunni. The sequence continues at coordinate 6,767,663 of JACVCZ010000007.1, read as the reverse complement.
AGAGAGTAAGAGAGAGAGAAAGAGAGAGCGCAACAATTTTGAGCTGAAGTGGAAGAAGGAAGAGCGACACGACAACGGCAACGTCAAAGCTAGGCATCTTAGAACTAAAATGTTGTAATAGCGGCCGAAGGGCCGAGAAAGCAGCCATGTTGAAATAAGGTTAGGCTCTATAGCTGCTGTTGTACTTGCTATTCTTGTGTGTAGTTGTATTTGCTATTGCTGTTTTTTGTTGTTGCTGCTTCTGCTGCGGCTGCTGTTCCTGTATTATGCCATCAATGCCGTTTCATACATACTTAGTTTGAGTGTGTGGTATGTGTGGGTGTATGGGTGCTTTTGGTTCGACCAAATCTAGTTGGGTTTCCTTTCGTACATATCTGTGTGCGTGTGGGTGTGTGTGTGTGCTTGTGCGTTCCGATAAAGCTGAGCGTAATGAGCATGTGTCGGTTTGAGGCGTTGGGGGAGAGTTGCCTGGATGGCATAGTGTTGAAAAGGCGCCAAATGTGTTATGGGGGAGTGTTAGGGTGTGTGTGTGTGCGATTTACGTATATGTATGTTTGTATGTAGGTGTTTAGAAACTCAGACATATGTACAGGCATTCATACATTGTGCCACACATGATTACAGTTGTATTTGTATGCTGAATTTGTGGTTGTGGCTTCTCTCGTGTTGTTCCTGTTATTCCGCAGTCGACAACGCCGGCGTCGCTGCCTCTGTTATTACAATTTATAATGACATTCGTTGGGTAAATGTAAATATATATATATGTGTGTGTGTGTGTGGGTGTACATTTGTGTCTGTGTGGGTGGGTGGCATATAATAGAGTGAGAAATGCGCTTGTGTAAAGGATACGGAACGGTGTATTCGCGTTATGAATATATCTACATAGGGAAAATGCCATACATACATATGTATCTACATATATTTCCATGATATACATATGCAGCATACGTGTAAAGTCCTGATGAGAAAGTTAAAAATTGATTGAAATTTACTAAAAGGAAATATTTTTTGCTCTATCCATTGTCCAACTCAATGTAATTCAATTAAATAAGTTTTCCTTTACTTAAAACTTTAACCCTTTTGGACCACCCTGTGACTCTCCCTAACCCCAAACGTGCTTCGGTGTTGCTAGTTTAGCCATTATTCGGCTAGAATACCAATGCTGCTGCACCTGCCTTCCCTTTTGCAGAACTTACCTCGCAAAATTTGATGAAATTCTCGACAACAATCGATTTATCCGTCAATGTCATTTGACCAGTGAAACGGACTCCCAACTGCTTCAAAGTGTCCTTCTTTTTGGAGGGGAGTTTGTTCATATGCTGAAAGATTCCTTCCTCCACTTTGTGCGAGGGATGCACATCGAAATTCTCTTTGATCACAAAGGTACCGAGAAGTTTGGGTGCAGATCCCGCTGCGGATGCCGATGAACAACTGGCGCCGCTTACCAAACTACCAAATTCTCCCGCACTGCCGCAGTGCTCCTCTGACGAGGTATTCGAATTGGAGGCATTCAGATGTGAGCTGGGGAAGGCGAGTAGTTCCAGCGAGGATTCATTTGAATTGGAACCATTCGAGCCATTCGAAGTGCTGGTCATGTGCTGCAGCTCAAACATCGTTTGTTTCGTGTCATGGTCGAATACGGCATCCAGTGTGGAAGAGCTTGCATCCAGAAAGCTGTTGGAAGATCGCGATACGGAAGACAACAAGGCGGCAACTTTGCGGGAAGCAGAGCGCGATTTGTGTGAGATGCTTGTGGAGGAGTCAAGATCGAGCAGACCAACTCCACCCCCACTTCCACCTGATCCTCCACTTCCGCCCGCACCACCTGCCCCGCTAGACACTCCAACTGGTGATGCGGGTAGCGGCGGTGTCGTGACTCTGCCCGCTGTTCCCACACCTCCTCCTATTACTGCTGCTGTTGACAGTTTGCTGCTGCTTTTGTCCGACGTTGCTGCACTGTCGGCGCCATCAGCTGCGCCTACGCCACTGCTGCTGGTCGGCGTGAAGTCCGTTGAGTGGCGCAGATATTTGATAAACTCAAAGGAACCATCAAAGTGTTGAGCAGCATTCGCAGCGGGCGCGTGTCCATTTGGTGTGGCCACCGCTGTGGGCCACCGATTGCTTAACAGCGGCTGCGACGTCGGCAGAGCTGTGGATTCCGAACCAGCAGCAGCGGCAGCATCACGCTGCGACTGCGACGTCGCTGCTTCATAGGCAAACTCTCCGCCGCCATTTATGTGTGAATACTGTTGTTGTTGCTGCTGCTGCTGCAGTTGTTGTTGTTGCTGCTGCGTTGACTGCGCAAACACTTGAAATTCCTCGAAATTTGTGCATTTCAGTTCGCCATTGCTCAAGTACTTGGAAAACTCTGAAGGATCATTCACTGAGTTGAGAAAGAATGAGCTAAAATTGCTCGATATGCAGGACATTTTCTTGTTCTGTTCTCTTACTCCTTTTTTTTGTTCTTTATGTAGTTGCTAATACTGTATTGTATTGTATATAATATATATATGTAGCTCTTAAAAATATCTTTTTATTTTTTAATTTCTATTTTTATTTATGTATTTTGTTTAAAGCTGCTCCTGTTTTGCATAGTTTTAGTTTTGTTTTGTTGAAAAATTATGGCACATTGAATGTTATTCACGTTGATTATTTGCTGCTTATTTATTTTATTTTATTATTTTCTTAGTTGTTGCTTTTGCCTTGTGATTTGCGCAGCCTAACTGTTAATAATTTACACACACTCGTACACATACAGCTGCATATTTGCGCTGCTTCTGCTTCAGCTTCTACCGCTGCCTCTGCTTTCTGCTGCTGTTTTGAAATTTACTTTTAGTTTTCCATTTCCAGCGTTTTCGTGCGTTCATATTTTATTACAATTTTCCCCCCATACACACACAAAACATTACTTGCTCATGTGTGTTTGTGTGTATATAAATTTTTCTTCTTATTATAGCAAAAGCAAAGTGTAATTTATTATTCTTATAGCTCGCTCCGTTGATGCCTCTTCCTCTCTCTTTCTTTCTCTCTCGCTGCCTTTCGCTCCTTGAGACGGCGACGCGGCCTTTTCACCGTATGTGGTCGCTTGTTTCTCTTGTTGGTTTTATTGTTGTTGTTGTAGCTGTAGCACTGTCTTGGCTAGCATGTGCACATGTATGTGTGTGTATGTTCAATTGCCTGCCACTGCCATTGCCCCTTCTCCACACTCAAAACTATCGCCAGCTCTTTCACACACATACAATCACATGTACTGCTTCTGCCGACGGCGACGGCAGCGCGTGTATTGCCCTGCAAATAGGCGGCGATTTGAAACTGGTCTCTGCTCTGCGGTCTGGGCCTGTCTTTTGGCTATCTTATTATTATTATTACAATTTTTGCTTTTCTTTTACTTTGTTTTTGCACTATTTTCACTTGATTTAACTTGCTTCCTTTTTCGTCGATTTAATGCGGCCCCCACTCACAGACACAGACACAGAGAACCGAACGAACACAAACACAAATAAATGTTATTAGCGAGGCGCGGTCGCGACGTTAGTTTATATTTCGTTTTCCTCTTACATTGCTTTCAAAACAAATGCCGCCCATACGTCATACGTTTCGTTGTGTTTGTCGCCTCGTCGGAAAACGGAAAAATCTTGTATTTTCACCGCTGCCTTGTAAAGCAACGCGACGTAACCGTACCGCACTCGAATGAGAACTGAGCCAAAAAATTTGAGCGGAAAACTGAGCGCGCCAGTTAATCTGTGTTTGCTCTCGCCATCTCGTACGATTACTCTCTCTCGCTCTCTCCCTTTTGCTTGCTCTCGCTTTCAGGGAGCGCAAGTCACGTCGGTGTATGTGAATGGTTGTAGTTGTGTGTGTGCATGTGTGTGTAGCGCGCGCTCCTTGTAGTTGTAATCAAAATCAGTTGTTCGTTGTTGTTGTATCTGTGGCTCAGCAGCGACTAGGAAACGTGTATTTCTTCCTGTGACAGGCTGCTTTTGCTCTTTTTAACCCTTCCATATAAACCTGATTTAATCTTTGATTATTATGCCTGTGTTGTTGTAGTCGCTGCTGCTGCGACTGGGGCTGATGCTGCCGCTGCTCTTGAGGATTATGGTTGCCTTTCCTTTGCTATTTTCGAAAATTCCACTAAATTATCCGTTGTGTGTTGACTGCGCGTTTGAGTGTATGCGTGCAGGTAAAACAGTTCATTTGCCTAGAGTTGCCACACCGTTGTACTTTACGGGACCACCTGGAATGCGAGAAAATCATTTTTTATTAGTTTTTCGTTTTGAGTTTTTCATTTACGACTTTCAGTAAATGCGACAGGCTGTTTCGCCATTAAAGTAAACTGCATGCAACCAGCAGGTAGCAACTAAAGACTCTGCCGCACAAGGCCATAACAAATAACGTAAAATTATGAGTGCAACTTAGAGCTGTTGACAACTCTGGTTGTCTAAATAGGATAAGCGCGCCTACACATAACCTCCAACCCCCCTTTGATCCAACACCCGCGCACAGTAATAACCAGCAAAAATACTTAAGCCGCAGCGCGACTTTCAGCACAATTTATGGCCATTTAAAATTTTGTGCAAAGAATTTTTATAGTTGTTTTATGCATACTGTGTGTATCTATATGTATGTATATATATATAATATATATATTTTGCCTTTTGTTCAATAAATATAATTGCCATTGCAGACGCTTTTAATTATAAATAGAGCGCGGCAGGGAAGTCATCAATTAGGCAAGCAAAAAACGTGTACTTTGGTTATTATAATTACCTCTTTCGCTGAGGCTGACTCTGAGACTGATGTTTTTTATTATTATTTTTTTTTTTGGCACAATTTGGTGTTTAAACTTTTAACGTGCTTTCATTCCATTTTAATAGACACAGACACACAATTTTCGATGTTACAACACTCGCGCCACTTTACATTTTCATGTGTACATACTATATACGTACTTATTTATGTATATGCAGATGTGGGTAATTTTTCAATTAATTTTAATTATAAACTTAATTAGGAAATCAATGAACGAACGGCGAACGAAACGGAACAAACAGACACAATTGGGGAAAAGTCTGTGAGCGCGCTAACGATACCAACAAGTGAGAGCGAGCACGAGCGCGAAAATGAATTACTAGAACGGTGCGGCAACAAAAACAATGACAATTCTCAAGTGCGCTGCGCATACAACAAAAGCTTCAGCGTTATGTGCCCCCAGTAACTCTACTGTTCGAATAACATTAGATATGTTGCGGACAAGAGAACGGATGTCAAAACAGAATATGTTATTTAACATAACAGTGACAATATTAGTAACCATTGCAGAACTGTTAATTAATTGAAGTAAAGCAACTATATAATAAATGAAAATTTGCAATAGAGATCAATTAAACTAACATGGAAAACATCCAAACAAAGAAAAGGAGGTACAAGTGAAGAATCACAGTTACAGCGTTTATTTGGCAGTGTGGCAGCGCTAAAGAATTCGGAGATTTTATCGATAGCGTGGCATCTGTTTTCCCACTATTATCATGTTCGGAGTATTTACTTTTAAACCATTGCGAAAGTCGTTAGTTTGTATTTTTCCTCTTAGTAGAGCTAATATGGGAGCCAAGAGACATTATTTTATTTTATTTATTTTATTTGGCGGGCATAATTCGCATTTAACATAATTTAATTCGTTTTGAAAAGGGCGCCAGCTCGTGATCTGAAATCAGCTGATTTGTTATCGATAATAAGCAATAAGCACAAAACGTGCGCCAAGAAACAAAATAAACCGGAAAAATGAAGTTCGTTATTGAAAGTATTAGTAAAAACTCGGGTCGCCTTGGAAAACTGTGTATTAAGGAAAGTAAAGAGCTGCAAACGCCACTGCTTATGCAAACAACAAAAGGCGGCAGTATTCCATATCTAACGGCCGACGCATTTGAATTGGTCAGCAATGAGCAACAACAATTGCTGCAACTCACGTTATCGACGATGGATCAAATGGCCGAATCCTTAGCTCAATGGAATCGCAGCTTGAGTGAGTACGTTGGCTTCCCAGGTCATAGCACAGTTTTGCTGCTACGAGATCCCTGTGAAACGACGCCATCGGGTGGCAATGATCGCGACGTGGTTCCACTTTTCACCCGTCGCGGCAAAGAATCCCTTACGTCCACACAGTACATGGAAATGGTGTCCAAGTTTGCACCAGATGTTTATCAAGGCTTGTGCGATGCAGACACAAATCCGGAAAGCACCAAGAAGCGTGTACAGAAGTCTGTTGATCGCACCGAGCGTTTCATGACCGAGTGCTATGAGCAGCATGGCAAACTGGAGCGTTTGGGCAACTCCACATTGTTGGCACCAATTGTGGGCGGCTATAACACGTTTGCACGAACGCAGTCCATTGCACATGCACGGAAACAACCAGCTAACAGTTATGGAGGTTACGTGCTGGAAGGATTTCACACCAATGGTTTGGCAGCGACAACTTTAAAAGCGGCTCAATTGATGCCGGTGGTGGAGCATTGCGTACAGGAGCTGGAAGACGAGAAGCCACGTCTAATGCCTGGTGCCTTTACGCCCCTGTTAACGCTGGAGCTAATCCGCAGAGGGGTCGACGTATTCGACACTTCCTATGCGTACTGTGCGGCCGTAAACTACAAGGCATTAACGTTCAGCTATGTCCAAGACAAATCGAAGCATTCCGCATTTCTAGACCTATCGGATGAGGCTATCAAGGAGGAGTTTGTACCTATACTAAGCGAGTGCAGCTGCCTGGCTTGTCGCAAACACACACGCGCATATATTCATCATCTGTACAAGACGCACGAGCTGCTAGGACCCATACTACTAATGATGTAAGCGAGATTTCGGTTAATCTTTTCAATTTATCTAACTTTTAATTACCCAACAGCCACAACTTGCATCACTACATGGGCTTTTTTGAAGCTATACGTGAGAGTATAGCCAAAGATCAACTGCCAGAGCTGATTGACCACGTGAGAATGCAGAATACGGACGGAGAGATCGATTATCGCATAGAACCCAACGTTAAGGTTGTCGGCAAGGCGGCAATGGGCAAAGGATTCATTGCAGCGGCCGTTTAGCGTTTTTTCAAATAAACTTTAATTACGAAAATCCGATTGACTATTTTATACAAAATGATGTTGTTGCCAAAGTGAATCGTTGATGCCGTCAACAATATTCTGAATTTTTACATAAACTGCTTCGTAGGCATTGCCGGAAATGCTGCGAATCCTGTCCAGCACCACCTGTTCAGTTAAGTTGTGCAACTTTTCCTCATCTGCAAAGAGATTCAGAAACTTCAGTAAATTTGCCTGTGGAAAATATTCAAGATCTTACCAGCCAGTGGAATGAAGCCGGCCAACTCGCAGAATCCCACATTGAATGCAGTCACATCTTTGGAAACGCAAAACTTTTCACGCACAAACACAAATAGCCGGAGTTCACCGCTACTTTTCTGCCGCGTAATGAAGATATTGTGCGGGAGATTATTATCACATAGCCACTCGGTAAGTGAGTGAATCGAGTCGACCTTCTCGATCACCTGTTGCTCATTATCTTTGGCCCGAAACACAAAGCAGACAGCCTCCGTGGGGGATTCCTTGCGCAGGCGATAGGCATAGCCACCCGCAAGTTCCTGCAGATCCACATTATCTATGTACAAATCTTGTGGCATATCCAGCAGATGGAAATGTAAATGATTTACAGAAGCGAGAGCACCTGGACTATTGTAGCCCATTCGCATGTTGGGATCATCGATGTTCATCATGAAATTAACGCAGAATTTTAAGGAAGCGGATGTGACACGCTGAACCAAATTCTTTCTAACATCTGGACAGACGACTGTGTGGTATTTGGTAAGCGGACTTTTGTTGATTATCATCTGAATTTCTACTTGGTCTTTTGTGTCGTCAATGGTCATCAACACCTCCAGATCATCGACTTTATTAAAATTAAATTGACTGGGCTTAAATGCAGGGTTCAGGCTCTCAATGGACTGCGGTGCACGACGCTTCAACGAACGATCCGTATTCAACTAATGATAAAAAAAAGTTATTAGTTTTCGGCTTAGTGTGAACTATACTGTGATTTAGTGTGAACTCAGCATAAATTTTGGGCACACCTCAACGTGGAAACCATGTCGTCCAGGCAGTTTGCGCGTAAGTCTTTCATCTTGCAGCTGATAGGCAAAGAGTCCGGGAACTTCGTGCAGTTGCGTCCATCTCACTTTTAATGCATTTAAGTAATGCTGCGCCTTGGAGTCAATTGTTGAGTTGTACTTGACTTTGCTCGTCGTTCGAATGCGTCTCTTTTGATCCATTGCTGAAGTCACAACAACAGCTGATTTGAGCAGGGCTGCCAGCCTGGAAAAATAATTAGAGCGATAAATTTTTGCGTGGCGCCATTTAAATTAACATTTAAAATTTGATTAAAAATGCGAAACTGTTGAACATATTTTCGAATGTTGCGCCAAAAGAAAGCCATGACTGGAGGTGAAATACACAAGAAATTAATTTAGTTACATTAATGTTTTATTTTAATAAAAATACAGTTTTAAAAACGGCGACAGCTCTGTCTCTGCCAGCTGATTTTTGTTTTATTTTACAGGTATTTCATATTGGAGAAGCGCTTTTATTAATTATGGAAATGCGTGAACCCGTGCGAGGCTCCTGTGAACGTTTTTGTCCCGACGCAGAGGCCAAAATGTAAGTACGTCTAAATATGAATTTATTTGTTAGTTAATTTTGCTTTACAGGCGGATACAGAAGAAGTTGCTGCATTATTTCGAGTACAAAGATGGTCAGAAGCACGTACCTGGCGTATTGGTTAAGGAGTTTACCCGTTCTGCGGCCGATGCCAAAGTGCCCAAGGCCAAGGACATGCGCACCGAGCTGTGCTTGACCAAGACTGTTGAATATTTACTTAAGGAGTGAGTATATTATTACCGGCTTGGATTACCGGACTTATATTCATGGTGAGCCTTCTTTCAGCATTTTCCTCGATGATCGCAAGCCATTCCATGTGGTATACGATTTCATCTTCGATCGCTTGCGAATGGTACGACGGGAAATTGTCATACAACAATATGAACCGCGACAAACGATTCGATTGTTAGAACCAATGATCATGTTTCTAGCCTATAGCCGTTATCGCCTGTGCCCAGAACCAATTGAGAAATTTGATCCCAAGATATGCAATCAGCATTTGCAGGAATGCCTCAATATGACGCTCTGTTATTACAAGGAACTGGATGACGAGCAAGAGAAACAGCCCAGCAACAAGTCCACAATAAGAGATTTTCAAAGGCGTTGCTTCATAGAAGCTTTGTATCAAGCCTTCAATTTGGGAACATCCGAAGCTTTGGTACGTGGTCTTACATTGCCCGAGGAAGTTCGTAAGAATGAGATTTTTAAGCTCGCTTATGGTATTTGCATGAGCTATCATCAGTGGAATCTGTACAGAGTAATTATTGGACTGCCACAGCTGCCACACATCATTTGCGCGGTGGCTTCCTCAAAACTACACACAATAAGAAGGCGAGTACTCTCAATTAAAATCTTAACGTTTATATTGATTGGTTTATTTTTTTTCTATGTATGTACAGGCGAATGTTGGAAATGTTTACGCATGCCTACAACAACAAACAACTCACGGTGCCGACATCGTACTTGTTGCGTTTAACATTAGTTGAGCCTAAAGCACTCTCCGAATTATGCCAGCATTATAACATTGCCTTCTCGCCGGATCGAAAGGCGGTTCATTGTATTAAGACTGACTTCCGTAGTTCCGCTGAGACAATTAAGGCGCAAAGAGAACCAATTGTTGAGGCAAAATTAGAGCGAATTTATTTGCCCGAAGTTTTGCTTCTAAAGAAACTATGGTTATAGAAGGATCTCTGCTAGTATTGTGCACAATAAATGTATATAAAATTTACATTTATTGCGCGGCAAAAAAATAACAAGCGGGCGGACTGGCAACCCTGTACATAGTTTATCGTTATCGATAATTAGAATTTATTATATGTAAATAAATTTATAGATGAGTCTAAGTAGCATCGTTGTGTTTGTATTCTTTCTCGATCACAGACAAAGTCTAATCACTTAAGTTTAGTAAAATTAAATTTTAATTGGATTTACAGCCCCCGGCTGGACGCTTGCCGCACACACATATGTATACACAAAGCGCGCGCAGGGTTGCATTTGATGCCGTCGGTCCGCTGTCAAACACTAACACTAACAAAAGTTTGTACGCAAGAGAAAGTGCTTGAGCCATTTTGGAAAATACAATTCCGCCATATTTACCGGCAAAATTCAAAATATTTACATTGCTAGTAAACATTTAGCGGCATACACATAACATTGTGCAATAATTTGGCACTTGGGCAACTTAAGGAGCACAAAAAGCGATACATTTTGCCAGACAACGTCTGCTACTGCCGCTGCTGCTGTCGTCGACGCAGCGCCCCACGCACCGATGACAATAGTAGGATAGAAGTAGAAGGCAAAAAAAGCAACAAAACGCAAAACATCTAGAAACGCAATTGGCCTGCGGGTATGTTTTTTTTTTTTTAAATGTGATATTGCAAAATGTTTAGCTCTCTAATTGGCAAATTTGCAGTGTGTGGGCCCCATCCACAAAAGCATATACACACGAACGCGCGCGCCTACATATACAGTCACACACACAGAGAGTGACGCACACACATACAGAGACGTACGACATAAAAGCAACAAACACAACAAACAGCAACAAACGACGTCAACGACGACGATGACAAGTCATCATCAAGGCGGCAAATATCAGGCACGGGCGCCGCCAATTGTTAAGAACTTGTCACTGGCTGCAGCAGCAGTACCGCTGCCTCTGCCGCTGCAACTGCCGCTGCCTCTATCCCTGCCCATGTCAATGTCCTCATCCTCCTCCTCATCGTCATCCTCGTCATCGGCAGTGCACAATCACAACACAAATACAACATCACCGTTGTATTTTACCCATGTTCTACCACCAACAACAGCAATTGTGGAACACCATCATCCGTATAGCAGCGAACTGGATGGCACGGAACACATGGGCAATGCTGTCGACAATGGCAGCTTTCTAATCGAGGAAATCATCGATGATTATGATGATGATGCGAATATTGTTGTTGATACTGGTGAGTTTTTCATATCGGGTGATGTCTACGAATATTATCCAGTGGATCGCATGGATAGGCTGGGCATGGCCACGGCGGACGCACTGCCGCCACCTATAATCATGCAACAACAGGATCAGGGCAGCGATGAGGAAGACGAAGAGGATGAGGATGAGCAACATATGCGTCTGTCATCTGGCGAGGATGAGGAAGAAGATGAAGACGGAACACCTGTCATGCAACGCGATGTAAATGCCTTCGAGATTGCCTCAGAAATGTTAACCACCATTGAGGCGACCGCTGAGACTATCAAAGAAGAGCAGCTAGATAATGATTATTATATGAAATCAACAGATGATTCCAACAGTTGTCATGTTCAGGACTTTAAGCCCTTTGGAAGAACACATCGGCAGCACAACAACAACAATAACAACAACAGCAATAGCAATATCATTAGCAACAACAACAATGGCACCGCCAAGCGCTGGAAACAAACCAAAGTTCCCATTCGCATCACAGAGGATCAATTCAATGTTACCCTTTGGTCATCACTGAACTCTGAGGATGAGGATGAAGAGGAACTGGACCTGGAGGATCCGCAAGTGCATCATTTGGCCGCGTCCAAAGCAAATGTAAAGCCAAAAATGATTCTCGATCATATGATACATCATGATGTACTCAATGATGGTATTGGCAATGAATACGTCATATTACCGGATCCGTTTAGTGCTTCGGCCGTCACCGACGTGGAGGAGGTAGTGAACGCATATATGCGGGACAAAGATACCGATGGCGAAGATGTCAAGGAACAGATCGTGGAGGAGGAGGACAGTCAATCGTTAAGCGAACAATATCAGCTGGATGAAGCGTATGGCAGCATTGAGTTAATTGAGAATATGCCACATCCCGTTGAACTAATGACTGTCCCTGCCTCTACGACACCGGCTAATGCCACGATGGCCACACCAGTGCCACAAACAGCGGCAACTAAAACTGTACCCAAACTGGTACTGCAGAACAGCAGCACCAACGTGCGTCTGAAAGCCAATAACCATAATGTTAACAACAATAAGGCAACTAAACGTCAACTGACCAATCAAGCTCCTGCTCCTCCGCCACCGCTGGCACCCGCCAGTGGCAGCAACAGTGGCCTGATGCCGCAACAGCATCCACAGCAACAGCGTGGCAATCAAACAGCTACCGCAGCTGCAACACCTCCAAACGATGATGATGAGGAGCCCAAATTTCGTTGCACTCATCGGGGTTGCAACAAGGAATTCCGTAATCACTCCGCCATGCGCAAGCACATGCATACGCACGGTCCGCGCGGTCATGTGTGTAACGTGTGTGGCAAGAGTTTCGTGGAGAGTTCCAAGCTGAAGCGTCATCAACTGGTCCACACGGGAGAGAAGCCATTCGAGTGCACATTCGAGGGTTGCGGCAAACGCTTCTCATTGGATTTTAATTTGCGCACACATGTGCGTATACACACCGGAGATCGGCCATATCATTGCCCTATAGATGGTTGCTCCAAGTGCTTTGCACAGTCCACCAATCTTAAGTCGCACATGCTGACGCACACAAAGCCCAAGCGTAAATGGCCAAGAGCCCAGCAGGTGAGCAACAAGACACCGCTGGTGGCACGCTACGGGCGCTTGGAGTTTGGTGAGGATCCCACACTGGTCTATGTGGAGTCCAATGAGGAGCTGGCGTCGGTGCTGCTGGATAGCACGTCGACGCCATCGTAACAAGCAATCCCAATGGCTGTTTGATGAGCACGTTCGAGGGAGAACAAAGTTTCTTTGTGTACAGTTAGTTATAGGATGATTAGTTTTATATAGCAGCGGCAATAGTTGGCTAAATCTGGCGGGGATTAATGCACCTGGTGACACAATCCCTCAGCTGCTGCTGCTGCTTAACAACACAAAATAGTTTGATAAGTTTTAATGCTAATGAGAGAGAATCGATAAGCTTGAAGTTGAAAGTTTTGATTGGAATGCGAGGCAAGAAGGTCAAAAACCAAACCGTTTTTTGTACTCTCAATCGATGAACAGTACGTAGTAGAGCCCAGCATCCCAAACCTATTTTAAAGAAAACCACAGCTACTATTTTAACGTTTAACCTGGTTTAACAGCTACATACCTATTGGTTATTGATTCTGATACTGATCTTAAACCGATTCTGATCTGTGCGGCCACTCGAATAACAAAAGGCTGCACATTTTTTCTATACATCTTACAAAAACTACAATTACTATATTTAATACACACACTACACACACACCCACACAACAATACACCTACACACATACATATAAAATAAATATCTTATAACAATAGGCTATATTTTTGTAATGAAATTGTAACATTTAGTGCATTGAAGTGCGAAAGTAAAGTATATATAGTATATATATACATATATATCTATATATAAAAGAAAAACAAAACAATAAAGATTGTCAATTATTTCCAGCATTTGTAGAGATATCAGTTGATACGATTCGGAAGAAAAACCCATTGATGACTCAATTTATTCAACATTTATTTATTGGAACGGACAAAAACTAAAGCTTAATTTAATGCATGACTTAAATACTACTACAGAAAAGCTCTAGACTTCTATATATTTATCCTATATAAGGAAATAGTATGTCAAAAAAAAAAGAAACGAAGCCGGAACACAGATTTACAGATTTTTCTTCTATAAGCTTAAAGACAAATTCCTTGAGTTTCAGAGTTTTAGACTACTCGCTTGATTTGGTGCCTAGAAAAACTAGTTAATAATAGTTTGCAGCGAAAGTGACGAAAATATTTCTATATATTCAGTTAACGATGTCGTCACAGAGTCACAGAAATTTCATGATGTGACCTTGAGGCCGCTTGCTCCATGCGACATTGCGGGTAAAATTTCCGATATGGGCGTATATCCAAAGATATTGCCGGTAACCGAAAGCAGTACGGAATAGTTAAAGTACCAGAACACACAAAATAAGACCATAAAGATGACGTCTGTGAATAAATAAAGTGAGATAAGGGCGCACGCCAATTATAAGTATCATGACGAATGAGAATGAATAATATTCATTACAACTTACGTATCGTTACACGTTCCCATTTTTCGACCACATACAGTTCGGTCACCTGTCGCCAAAAACCAAAATTATTAGCAATTAAATACATACACACACGCAAGTATAATGCATATAACATTGACATGTGAACTTAGTAGCATCATTTAAGTCTAAGTTAGAATACTCACCATTAAATAGCGAAACCACCAGTAATTGGCAAAATTGATAATATTGTTGATCATGCTGTTCAAAATCTTGGACACAATCACTTCAAAACCCGTGCTAACAGCCGATATCAACTGTAATTGATTGTTGATTGTGTAGTGCCAATTAATTGTTTAATCTTAATACTAAATTGCCTAGTGTTCGCAACGATAAAAGCTGCGGCCGCTACGCTAGTGTTGGGAAATTCTCACGCGCTGTGTGTCATCGCTCTATCGTTATCGACAAACAGCTGATTTTGTTCGACATCGTATTATTTGATTCGCAATTTAAATGAGTGAATATTTTGTTAAAGTTCTACAGCGTATGCTGACGTGTACCAGCAGCCAAAGGAATGTGAAACACTTTATCTACATGCACAGCAAGTGGTTGGAGGATGCCATCGAGCTGCAGCTATTTGTCACAACAAGCAACACTTGCTACAAGGCTACACTGAAACATGATGAAATCAAAACTGCATGCGAGGAATTGGAGCAGCCCTCCTATGATGATTTCTTCGCTGAATGCAAACAAGCGCTCACTACCCACATGGGCTTGGACGGCTTTGACTATGAACTAGATGAAAAAGAATTGAAATTCAAGCTGTGGAAGTGCAAGGGCTTTGAAACCATGTACATTGATGCGGCTTTGCGCAAAGTATCTCAAATTCATCAGTTGCTAGACGCAGCCATCGAGTGGGGACAACAGCAGGCAAGCATCACGGCAAATAAAGCAAGCACTATCGAAAGCGTGCCTACTGAAAAGGATTTCAAACTAATGGTTTCTGAATACGCCAAATATGTCGATGCATATCAGAAGCGGGAGAGCATATTACTCAGGAAATTCCTGGCGCTGTTAAACACCAAGGAAGAGCGCATTACAAAGCTGCGCAAGGAAATTGAAGAACTGAAGAAAAAATCTGCTATGGATCTTGATTCAGACGCTGAGACTGAAGCAGACAAGGACTCTGATGACGAATATTGGCATCCAAAGACTCGCACATCTGAAGATGACGACTATGCAGCTTCCACACAAGAATTGACACAAAACGAACCAACGCAGGAATAGCTTCTTATTGGTTTCAAGGAAATACAATAGAATACAAGAAACAGTATAAGAAATAAAAAGTCAATTTCATTCCAGTGATTTGCTTTTGGTTTTTAATAAATTAACTTTATAAGGTATATATGTGTATATGTATAAATAAACAACAAATAGATTATTAAACATAATATACAATACAATTACAATCAATACGTGTCTGTTTTTCTTTTCTTTTTAGTTACTTTTTGTCTGCATAGCTTAGAATTAGAGCAAAACAAGATTTGCATTTTGGAATAGGTTACAATTGTCGTTGCAGTTAATTTTTTATCGTTTTTTTTTGTTTATAAATTATATAGAGTTAAAAAAAAGATATCCCGAAATAAAAGCATTTTACATAAAAAAAAAATGTATATGCATGCTATTAATATGTATGCGTATATATATGTATATATACCGTTATGTATAAATATGTTAGGCGTGTGTAACATTTTGATAGATTAAACAATTGGGCGCTGCTTTCACGTCCGCAGGAATCCTTACACTCAAAGCGCAAGCAGATCCTCGTCAGCGCCGGGCTTCTTTGGTGTCTTTCGTAAGCTGCTATCAGGAGCCAGGGAACCAGAACCAGCTCCTGTCGTGGCACTAGCGGCAGCGGCGGAGTTCGATGCATTGATCGTTGGAAGATTTTCAGCGGCAGCAGCACGTTCCTCAAGGAATTTATCAAACTCGGAGCTGGTCAGTTCCTCAATGCCATCAATGTCCTTCTGTTTTGGTGGGTAAAAAATAAACAATTCGTTAGTTTATTTGTTAAATAGTCGAAAGTGTGAAAAGCAAAACAGGAATGTATAAAATTTAACAACTTAAAGGTGAATGTGCCATTATTTTTTTCGTTTTCTTTGAAGCAGTGTTACCAAAAATGCTTGCCAACAAAAAATGTTCAGAGAAATAATATTAAATTTTAAGAAAATTTGTTGGTTAACTTAAACTTAATGATTTCCTAATGAATTTGTTTGTTTTTAGCTATAAATGAGCTAAATTGGCAACACTACTTCCAAGTAGATGGAGAAAAGCGAGTGTGAATGATTTGTTGCTGTTTTCTGTTTATTTCTTTTTTTTTTTTTTTGGCTACTTACTGAGCTGCCCAGCCACGCCTCCATTTCGTCGATTTCATTCTCTTTCGTCGACTATCAACATAACATTGAAATTAAATCGAAATATTGCAGGAAAATAACATAAAAAGAAAAGAAAAGCGAGTGCAAATGAAAATAATTATAAATAAACAAAATGTGAATAAAATATAAACAAAAAGTATTAGAGCGACATTAGTTAATATCGGTTCTAGCCATCAAGTTACTCACTTTACTTACCACCGGCGGATCGCCGGCTGAACGTGTCAACTGTGGAGTGGATGATGTCTTTGGTGACGCAACACTGCCTGCTGCTGCATCTACACTGGGTATGTCCCTCAGCAGATCCGTTTTGCTACATCCACAACAAATTCGAAACATTATTTTAGATTTAGTAAGGTTTCCTTAAACATGGTAAGATTCTTACTGGTTGCCATCGGTGCGTGACTGGGCGAGCATATCGAATTCATCTGCAGCGCCGCGTGTGGGCATTGCTGCTGCTGCTCCAGCGCCAGCAACGGCTGCTCCTCCAGCAGCGCCACCAAGTTGCAGCTGTCCAAAGTTCTGTGGTAATTGTTCCTCACTGCTTTCAATCAGATCAATAAGCAGCTGGTCACTTTGCGGCGTATTACTGACACCGGTTGGAGCAGGAGATACGGCAGGTCCGACTGCTGCGGCACCCGCACCCGGCACACCCATGGCAGCTCCTAGGACTGCTGAGGGTGAAGTAATCGCTGCAGCTGCTGCTCCTCCATTGACCTGGGCTCGAGTCTTCTCGTAGCGCTGATGACGCAAGAACACGTTATTGAGTTCATCATTGATGCGCAGAAATTCAGCAGTCAACTCATCATCCTGAACGCGTCCAATTAGATCCACAATACGTGACTGCATCTCCTTGCAGGTGGCGGTCAACTCACTCAGCAGAGCATAGTCATCAGGAGACTCTTGGCCCGGCTTCATAACGCTTAGCATTTCGGCCAGAATGGACATGTTATTGCTAACAATTTCCAGCTCCGAACGCAATTTGGCTCCCTGTTCCGGAGTTAAATGCAGCGGTCCACTTGGAACTGCCACGGAAGCTGCAGCAGCAGCGGCTGCTGCCATGTGCTGCGGTGATATTGTGTGCTGTCCGGCCATGAGCTGTGGATGTGGATGCACTTCCGGAACGCTCTACAAGAAAGGCAAGTCAGTTAAAATATTCATAAACTAAAAGGGAATCGAATTACCCGCTGTGGCGTGTATATGGGCGCCATAGCATCCAGATCGGTGGGCGGAAATTCAATGCCCTTATTCTTCAGTTCCATGTACATTTGTGTAACGCCATTGAGATCGGGTTGATTCTTGAATGCATCTGCCCAGATCTGTATCAGACTGAGCACCTTCTCCTGCATAACAGCCGGCGGATCGTTCTTGGGGCCAATTAGCTTCACCAGATCATTAATAAAGTCCTTTTGAGCAACAAGGACATGGAATGCCTTGCCACAGTTCTTCACACAAGTCTCCAGCACTGTTAGTGTGTACATGACCACCTGATTGTTCTTCCCTGCATTTTGCGAGAGACGTTTCCGTATCGCACGCATGGCATCCCGTGCCGTGTCCGAGGATTCGTTGATCATATCGCAGATTTCCATATTCGCTGCCCAGTTCTCCGATGCCAATGAAGCATCGGTGGCGGCCTCTGTGAGGAGGAAGAAGAGTTAAAAGCTTTAGTTATGCTCTTTAAAAACAATTTAACTCGCCATTTTTGCAAGCAAACGTGAAAAATGTTTGTGTGTGGGTGGGTGGGTGTGTGTTTGCATGTGTGTTTATGCGTGTCTGTGTTTGTTTTTCTCTTTATTTATTGTATATTTTGTTTTTGGCATGGAGACTTCGTATTCTGTTTACGCTTGAGAAATAAACAAAGGAAAATCATGCGGCTGCGATAAATTTTAAGACGTTTATGGGTTTTATTGCAAAATAAATAAAATACAAAAAGCAACAACAGTTAACACATATCAGTAACAGACACACACACACATACACACAAGTGCACATCAGAAACTTGTTATATTCCTTTAGTTAGGCTTAAAAATATTGGTCGTTAAAAATTGTCATTATTTTTTAATATTAATTAAAAATTGTATTTATCAAATAGTTCATAAAGCAATCAAAGCCTTTGTTTAAAGTTTAAATTATTTAATCAAATTTTGTTACTAATACTTTTAATCATGATTGTATTATGAAATCAAATTTAAGAACTCATGACACTCAGCGTCGTGTAAACCGATCATTTGATGGCCCGTGAGAGCGTAAAAATAGTGCGAGCGCAAGAAATGAAAGAGAGTGAGAGTGAGAGCGAATTACGCATTTCGCGCTCTTTGCTTTTGACTTTTGTTTTGTTTTGAAGTGCGTTGCACTCTTGCACCCAAATAAGCGGCAATCTGCAAACATAGCAGAAAGAAAAACAATTGCATTCATAAAATGCAGACAACAAAAACCAGTTATAAATTATATTTAATTCAACACATAGAAAAACAAAACGAAAAGCACTAATGGAAATTAGAGCGAGAAAAAAAACGTATGAAGCAACAAATTAGTAAAGCATTGAAAAGTAACACTAAACCGCACACACACAAACACACACGCACACACTTTAAGGTTCGTAAGTGCTTACGAAAATTCGACATAAAGCAGAAATGAATAAATTAACACATTTATGTAACTTAACTAGCTGAAAAAAATATAAAACTTGAGGTGATGACTAATTGAGTGCACCGCACTTTGAGGTGGTCAAGGAGTTCACTGAGCCAAAAGATAATTGTTTTTGTGCACCTGTCATTGTTGGTTTTGTTATTGTTGCTGTTGGGGGAGGTGACATCAATTGTGATAGTCATGCTGTTACTATTTAATACTTAAATATCGGTATATATAGCTCGTAAAGGGTGCACACAAATATATATTTTTTTATGAATTTATGTGTCATAGAGAGCTTTTCATCTATAACTAGTTGTAGTCGTTATGAATATATAAATGTTCGTACATATGTAGGCATGTATGAACAAACAAATGGTATGTGGTTGTAATCTTATCAGGCAATTGGCAATGCCTCTGACTGAAACTTAGACTGAAAATGAAGGGGAGCTGAGCGGGGACTACGCTGATAGTGTTTTTTTTTGCCATAGTAATCAGATGGCAACAACAAATATGTCATTGTGGTGGGTGATATGAGTATTGCGTGCATACGTGTGTGTGTATATGTATGTGTGGCATAGAAATAAGAAAACGGAAAAACTACCCAAGAAAGTTGGGAAAATTCAATTTTCACAGCTTGGTTTGCTTATCTCATCTGTCTTGATCGCAGCTGTGAGTCGTTAAAAGTTTAATGCGCAAATATTATTCGTATAAATGCATATCAAACAACTGCATATTTTCAAAAGTGAGACAATTTAATAATTACACCCACACAACACATCACACGCACACATACAAAACATATTTGTATCCCCGCTTTTTTCACTCTTACTCACCGATACGCTGTCCAACTGGTGTTGAGAAAACATTGCCCAGAGCGCCCACATTGAAGAATGAAGCCATTTTGGTGCACTTTTGTTGTGTTTTATACGTGTTTGTTTGTTTTATTTATTTGCCTGCTAAATAACGAGCGCTAATGTTTATGCGTTTACATCTGCAGCACTTGTCTTTGCAGTGTGACCGTTGTCTTTGTCTAAAAAAATACCAATGAATACAAAAAGTACGCAGCAAACTTTATTTGTGCACACCCAACTTTGTGTGAGTCAAAAAGTGCGCGCAGCCAACTTCATGCGGTGCTGACAATCGCTTAGAAAAAGTGGTCAGTCTCGTTTGGCGAAAAGTGATACAAAAAGAGAATTGACAGTCGGAAGAAACACGAGGGAAGGAATTGTCATTATTTTTAAAAATCAAATAATCGCCGTCAAAATATGCAAACGCAAAGGATAACTCCGTTATGTCTCATAATCGAATAAAGTACGACTACTATTTACGTGTTTGCTCGCTAAGAAAATACTTCAGTTGTACCGCACATTAAACCGAAATTGCGGAGCCAGTAGCATAAAGCGAAAAAAGCGTGTGCAATTGTGTTAGTGTGCGTGCGTCGGTTGGCTGGTGTGTTGGCCGAAAGCAGTGAGACGAGAGTGTGAAGAAAAAAAAGAACAAAAAGTTGTAGTAGCAATTGTCGCGCGGGCAACGAACGTTCAACCGTACCGTTGTTGAAGGACGCAGAGCGGTCGCTGAACGCGGGGGCAGGACCTATAAAACGTGAAGTCGACCGGTCGGAGGATCTTGAGGATTGCGCAAATGTACAACAGCTAGTTTTTATAGTGTTTGTGTGTGTGTGTGCGAGCGTGCGGTGTATGTGTGTGTGTCTGGGTCCGAGTCCGCGCAACACGCCCGCCTACACCACAATAACAACGGCAGCAGTAACAACAACAGCGTCGAATGCTTTCATTTAATTTTTGCGCCACTGCCTTCTCCCCTTCACCGCCCAATCAACACTATTATTGCTACTGATTTAGCGGCTCACTTTTGCTTGCCAATTCAACGTCCATTATCAGTTGTGTGTGCGTATATCGCCAAGCGGGAGGGCTGCGTAAAAATCCTTCAAAATTCCACCACAAACGCCCACCACTACGAGCGCCATGCCCGTCTCGTTGGCTGTGTGCGAAACAGCGAATGTCGTCAATGCCGCACTGCGGGAATCTCTTGGCGTGAATGTCGGCGGAGGCTGCGTTGCAGCGACTGCAAGCAGTCGCTCGGGATCCGGATCTGTTGCTGACGAGGCGAAAACCGGTGATGGCGGTGATTCTACTTTAACTGATAACTTGCAGAGCCAAATTGTGGCAAATGCCAAGCGTGTCTTGTTCGCCAAAATTGAATATGAAGAGGTTGAGAATTATAGTGAATCGGTTTTAGCGAAACTGAAATCAAAATATATCGTCATTGAGCCGGATAATAACTGCAACTTTGGCAACAACAAAATAAACGGCAACAGCGCTAGCAAAATAGGCTCAAATGGACATGGTGAGTAGTTATCGTTATCGTCATCGGTTTTTTTTGTATTTTCTTTTAGTAGCTATTTTTCTTTCCCAATGTGTGTGGCAATCGGCGCAAAAATTTTCCAGGCGCTGCTGCTATGGGTGTGTGTATGTACATCAAAACATTACGTCTGTAGTATGTATATATGTGTGTATGCGTGTGTGTTCAATGTTTGTTTTGCCATATTTTGAACAACATCACGTGTGGACTTCTTCATACTCCTGATATGCTGCACAATATATGAACAGCAGCAGCGACGTCGGCGTTTGCGTCTCAGTAGCAGTGGTAGTCGGTGTTTGGGTGTTTGTGTGTGTACGCTTGTGTGGTGTACGTGGTGGTCTCGTATAAACAGAATGCAAAGAAAAAGCAGGCAAAGCAAAACAAGTACATGATCATAAAGAGTGAGTTGGACAGGCAGCGACTTCGACGTCAACGACGACAGCGGCAGCGTGTTCACTACACATTTTTACTACTTGTCTACTTGTGAATCACATTGCACAGCAGAGCTGAAAAAACGTGCCGTTGTCGCGGCAAACATTTTACACGCGGCTATCCTCTCACATACGCTCTCCCTTTCGCACTCATTGAATCTAACCTAGTGCTGAAAATTATATTTGGAAACCGCATTGTTGCGAAAGTCTTCTGGGTCTTATTTTCATTGTCTTTTGAATTCATTTTTTGTAGTGCGCAAAAGTTGCGTCGCATTTTGCTGTGTTGTGAATGGAAATAAAAAAGAGTATAAGCGAATGTGTGTGATTCATGCACACAAATAAATGTATGTGCATATGTGTTTATGTACAAATAAACATACACACGCATTTCGTTTTATTTGCTTTTGTGCTTCGTACGCAAAAAGCAGGAAATAAAACAAAGAGGAGGCGACGATGCAAAGGAATGGCACAAGACTCCTCTGGTCAGACCATGTTGTTTTGCTAACAGCAGCAAAAACAAAAACGCATAAATGACAAGACGCCTACAACAACAACTGTTAGTCCGCGCCAAAGTCGTTCAATTTTCACAACGAGCAGTATACAATTTAGTTGGCAACACTTAGTAACCGAATCATTTTCAATTAGCATACGCCAGAACGAGACAACAATATAGGTTTAAATGAAAGAACTGCGCTGGTCACCCTCTTCTATTGTATTTCTTGCAAACGCGACGAGTAGAACGAATCGCCGCTCGCTGTTATCAACATAACACAGTCACAAAGGCACAGGCAGGTGAACATACATATATATTATATATGTATATGTCATATATATGAATGAGCACGCATGTGTGTGTATTTGTAGCTCGTGGTTCTCTGCTCGTTGGTGGTGTGTTGTGTCGCGCTGCTGCCAGTGGCAGTATCTCTCGGTGTTCGTCATATATTTCGTTTTTAATTTTAGTCCCCAAGTCAATTTTGTGTGTCGACTTGGCTCACTCAAATGTATTACAATGACTGTGATAATTGTGGACAGCAGCTACGCATTGTGGCTGCTTTATAAATTGCTAATACGGCCCTGTCTTATAATTTTGGCCCGTTTGATTGGACTTGTGCTAATGCCCTGGCGCAAATTTGCTGTTTCATTTACAGACAATAATAATGCAAACGTGAACGGAACTGTGAATGGCAATGGCAATCGCAACAAACAGCTATCGTCATCGTCAGCCGATCAATCCAATCAGAATTCGAACTCGAATCCCAATGAGCTGCCGAAACCGAAGCGAGTGTTGTATCAAAGAGAGAACATACGCATCGGATGGAAACAATCGGATCGAAAGTGGCAAGTTGGCACCGGAATGCTCAATGTGGGCAACACTTGCTACCTCAATTCGACGCTGCAGGCGCTGTTTCACATACCAGCGTTGGCCAACTGGCTTGTCTCGGAGTCGTCACATTTGGAGAACTGCAACATTAGCGGTGATTCATGCGGTGGCAGTGGCTGCATCATCTGTGCCATGGCCAAAACCCTACAATCCACACAATCCAATCAGTCGGCAGTGCGTCCATTTCTTATCTACACCAAGCTAAGACAAATCTGTAAGCACATGGTAGTGGGACGCCAAGAGGATGCCCACGAGTTTCTACGCTTTCTGGTCGAGGCCATGGAGAAGGCGTATCTAATGCGTTTTCGCAACTACAAGGAATTGGATCAATTGGTCAAGGAGACAACTCCTCTAAATCAAATCTTTGGCGGCTATCTACGGAGCGAGGTGCGATGCCTGAGCTGCAATCACGTCTCCATCACGTTTCAACATTTCCAAGATCTGTTACTTGACATCCGTAAGGCGGATACCCTGGAGGAGGCATTCGATGGCTACTTTTCACGCGAACGCCTCGAGGACATGGGATACAAGTGCGAGGGATGCAAGAAGAAGGTGAGTAACCAAAAAAGCTTTAGATTAAACTTACTTAAGCAAATGCAACACGTGAAATGCATCAATCAGCGTCTTATCTTTGTTGGCATTGCTAGGAACAATAGCTGATATATTGCGCAGTATAAATATTTTATAAATATAACAAGTTAGCTTAAAGCTCTTTGAAAAGTGGGAAATAAAGTATTTAATTGCCACGTATATAGGTTTTTGATATCAAAAATCACCTTTAAACATTTACATTTACCTTTTTACATTTACAGGTCTCTGCCACCAAGCAATTCAGCCTGGAGCGTGCTCCCATCACACTCTGCATACAGCTGAAACGCTTCTCGATGATGGGCAACAAGCTGACCAAACAGATTAGCTTCAAGCCCCGCATTGACCTCAGTAGATTCGCTGCCCGGAGTCCAGCCGCAGCTGGACAAGCCTTAAGTTATCGCCTTGTCTCGATGGTCACACACTTGGGCGTCTCACAGCATTGTGGCCATTACACGGCTATTGGGCTAACTGATGCCGGCAGCTATTACAACTTTGATGACAGCTGTGTGAGACCGATTGCAATGCAGAGTGTCTGCAATACAAATGCCTACATAATGTTCTATGAACTGGATGTGTCCAGTAATAATAATAATACTGCTACTCCGAAGCTGAATGGATTGCGTTTGACCAATGGACAGCATAGCCCAGCTGTGGCAACTGTTGCCACTTCAGCCACAGCGACGTCGTCGTCGTCGTCCTCGTTGTCGTCTTCGCTGTCGGCTGCATCGGTGGCGTCACCACGCTTTATTGGGCCACAACTGCCGAATGGCTACGCCAATAGCAATGGACATGCTCTCGGTGGTGTTGTCAAGCCGACAACCATTCATTTTAAGAGCACACCACAGAAGCAATCGCCAGCCCAAACCCAGCAGAATGGCCTTGTTTTGGGCTCGAGTAAATTTCAAGAATCTTTGCAATCCTCGAAGAATTCAACGCTTTCTGCTGCAAATACAACAAATGCTAACAAAAGTTCCTGCAACAATAGTAACAACAACCACAATTTAACCAACCAGCAACAACAAATTCTGCCAATGTCATCCGATGAGGAGGACGATGAAGATGAGAATAGCGATGATGATAATAATGTAAAAGCCAACAAAGCGCCACAGCTGCCGAGTATGCCTAGAATGTTTGAGGACAGCGTGGATAGCGTGGCCCAAACTGCCAAGTTGAAGCCAAAGACGCTGCTAAAGAGTCTTGTACCCTATGAGTCCGCCTCTGAGGAGGAGGAACAGCAACAGACGCCTCACCAGCAACAAGCAACAAATCCTCGCAAGCGTCGAAGTGGTGCGGATTCAAGTGATGAATGCGATGGGGAGACGCCAGCGAATATGCGTAATGGACATGCCAAGACCAATGGCAACTCAAGTGGGTGCAACAACCACAACAGTAACAGTAACAACAATAACACCAACAACAGCAACAACATTAAAGCCAAGTCCGCCTCAAATGCCTCGTCGGCCAACAAACAAAAGACTGATGCCATAGACGAGATATTTAAAAGTTTAAACAATTATATAAACAAACAGAAGAACACAACAACAACAGTTGACAGTAATGATGACGAAGATGATGATGATGATGAGGAGGAAGACACCAATGATAATGCCGAGCACGAGCAGAAACACAAACAAAACACAAAACTAATCAGCAATGGTTGGAAGTCACAAAATGGCAACAAATCATCTCCGCCATCACCAAAGACGCCGCCATCGCCAGCTGTTATAAAATCCAAAACTGGCATCTGGCAGGTCACACATGGTGATGATGAAGATGATGACGATGACAACAGTGCTGAGCATGAAAAGAAGCCCAAGAATCACAAGAATCCTTTTGCCGCGGGCAACAAACCCGATGCAGCAGCCACAACGCCGGGTGCCAAGCGACAAAAGCTGCTCAATGGCAGCGCCAAACAGCAGACGCCTAGAATTGGAAATGGGTATCAGAGTGAATCTATTTCCAATGGCAATGCAGTGAGTGAGCTGCTCAAGCAAACACATCGCGGCTATGGCAACTCCGTACTCAGCTGGAATGGCAAGGCGTCTGAAATGGACAAGGAGGTAAGTTAGAAATGGAATGGCTTTCTCTATAAAGTCGGGTCTACTCCCTTTAACGCACACGCTTCATCTCAAGTCTTTAAAATTCACCTTTTGCGGAAATGGGCACAACTATTTTAAAGGCCAAAAATGTTGCGACTTCGCTGTATTAGAGATGTGCAAATAACGCTCAGCGTTGCCACCTAGCTGCGGCACACTGTTAACATAACATTAAAGTGTTTTACATAAATTCAATTTCATTTATGTAAACAAACAGATCACCGAAGGTCACAGCATTTTTGGTAATTTCTTTCGTCTCTCTTAATTTCACTTTTTAACTGTTTCGCTATCTTCAAAAATGCACGTTGTTTTTGTTTTCCAAAGAATTGTTTTGTAATATTTGCATTTGTTTCCAACTTTTAATTCCCTCCGTTCATATAGACTTATGATTTAGTTTGTGCGAAACGGATAGCTGGTTACGGCGATGCGGACGGGCAAATCGAAATCGATGTCAGTGACAACAACATTAACAGTAACAGTACCGATAACAGCAACAGCAAAAGCAACATTAACAGTGACAATAACTCGACGACACCAAATGATCTGTTATTACAAAATACATAATATAAAACTAAATATTTTGCAATTTTGCATCAAACTGTGATTGCATTGAAGTTTCCACCGTAGACACTTTAATGCGCCCAACTTCTCCTACTACACCTACTCCTAACCTCAAAAACAAACATATACTTCGTTCAATTACGTCGTCGGGGTCCTAGAGATCTAATAGGTAAAAGCTGTTGTTGTCCATCCTAAGAATAAAATACAATAAAATGAAGCTTATTCACAAATCAAGTTAAAACCGTGCCCGTTACCGTTTTGCCAAATTATAACAAAGTTTAGTATCGCGACGCTGGAAAACACTTTTTGTTGTCTTGTGTTTTGTTTTCCAGTTCGAACTGTTTTTTGTTGTGGTTTTTATTTGTGTAAATCGCATGTTAACTCATATATGCATAAGCTTCATTACCACCAAAACTCATCCAAAGAGTCGATTACCATAGACCCTGAAAGGCTATCAACTAATTGAATTCTTTCCCCTTTCGCAGCTGTTGTCGGAGGCTCGGGAGCAACGCAAACGGGATGAGGACGATGATGAGGAGAATGAAATGGATCGTGGACGCCAGCGGAAGATTAAGTCGGCGTCGGTTAAATGTAATAACAACAGCACTCCCGGCTACAATCCATTCCAGGAATACGAGGGACAGAAACGCTGGCACAGCAATGGATATCACAACAAATCCGGCAGTTTTCCTCGTTTCAATCATCAGAATTATCGCCCGAATTTCCAGCAGCGTAATAAATTCAAATATAATCGCTTTGGTGGCGGTGCTAAGTTTCAACAGCAGCGCGCCTTGCAGCGCCATCTGGCGTCTGGCGGTGGATTCACGAGGCGACAACATCAATCATCGGCTAATCAGCAGCAACAACAACAACAGCAATCCTAACTGGATGACAACAATAGTTGTCTTTGGTTAATGTGGTTGTTATTGTTGCTGTTGTTGTTAATGTTTCATTTGTCGTGTCAAGCGACGGATTCGATACGATTTTACATGAGTTTTGTAAACATTTTTTAACTGCTGATGGAAATATCTATATAAATATTAGATCAATAGGACACGTTAGCTATAAGCTAGAGCATTATTGTTGCGCCTCCCACACCCATAACAACAGCAACGCCAAAACCCCCACACCCACCCACCTCCAATGATCCCCCCACTCCATCATAAGTTTAATTTGTAAGATTGTTTGGCATTTTATTTATTGTGTTTATATATTTTTAAACGAAGATTTTTTGGAATACCCATACATGATTGTAACAAATTGTCGCTGGATTATACACATTTTTAAAAAAATGTAAATCCCCCAAATTTAAAACAAAGAAAGAAAGAAAAAAAAAAAGAATAGAAACCAAACAAAGAAACACATAAATGCAAAAACACATAAGTAAAAGAAACTGCAAATAAATAATAAAGAAGAGATGAAACAATATTTTATAAGATACTAACGAGAAAAGATTTTGTAAATATTATATATTAGAGACTTGAGAGACGAAGATGAGAGTAGATTAAAAACATTTGTCTAAGTTAAAGTGGCGAACATAAAACAAATTTCGATTTGAACGCCAGTTTTTATTTTATATTTAAAAAGCATTAACTGAAGCCTCAGCCTCCGGTTGGGGCAATAATCAATTGCTAGTGTTAATGTAACCCAAAAAATAATAATAAAAACAAAACAAACATGTTGGAAATATATTATACCTTAAGAATATATATATAACATACATATATATATATATATGATGGAAACTGAACAAAAATTAAATGTGCAAGAACACGGCCGGCGCCGGCGAATTAGCAAAATTATATATATACAGTTTATTTCGATCAATTTAGTGTAATAGTGAATAAACCGTACAGACAAACCTACAAAGAAATGAATACAATTCGTTAGATTGCTATAAACCATCGACTGGTTGCTGTTTGTAAAAACACTCGCTAATCGCCTCCGCCCCGCTTGCGTCGCATCTCCTTCTTGTTCATCATGCGGCCCTTGCGATAGCGAGTCTGTCCTCCTGGAGGCTTGCCGTACTTCAGTTGCTTGCGCTGATGTTTGGGAACACTTTTGATGGTATTGTTGCGGTCGCGTTTTGCTTTTTTCTGGTTGTTCTTATTGTCGATGCGTTCCTTCATTTTAAACAGTTTGCTCTTTTTGATTTTTTTCAGTGTTTTGGTCTTCATCAGCTTGTCCAGATCCTTTTTGCTCTTGATTTCGGTATCTAGAGCAATGCTTTTTGCAGCCCTGGTACTCGTTGTTGCATCGTCTGTGTCCGCTTTGCGCTTGCGTGTTGCATTCACATCGAAGTCCATGCCTGGTATGCGATTTGTCTGATCCACC
Organism: Drosophila nigrodunni; assembly: GCA_020829145.1. Classification (NCBI taxonomy): domain Eukaryota; kingdom Metazoa; phylum Arthropoda; class Insecta; order Diptera; family Drosophilidae; genus Drosophila; species Drosophila nigrodunni. The sequence goes on along the minus strand of JACVCZ010000007.1, from coordinate 6,738,635 downwards.
TCATCCTCGCTGTTCGCCTGATTCTCGTCTTCTTCCTCGCTGTCTTCGGCTATGTTGGCACCCAGCATATTGCGTTGAGCAGCCAAATCATTGGTGGTCAACTCTACGATCTTCACTTGCACTTCATCGTCTTCGTAGGTCTCCTTTTCTGTTCCTTCTACCTTATCATCATCGGTTAGCTCTCGCAGCGGTTCGAAGGATTTCTTGAGATGCTTGAAACCATCTTTTACCTCTTGCCGAATGCGTTTGTGTTCCTCTTTAAGATTGCGATCCAATTCTGCTTTGGCGCGTGAGCGTCGTTCATTCTTACGCTTGCGGAAGCCAGTCAAGAATTCTCTATACAAATAAAGTATAACTAAGAGTTTTGATGTATTGTACTTTTAGTTACTTACTTGCGCTTTTGTGGATCAAACACAACTTCCACCTTCTTCTTCTTGGGACGTGCCATTTCTGTCTAATTTTTATAAAAGTTACCTCGTTGTTTACGTTTGTACAAAACACATGCTGCTTATAATGTTAACTCAACGCAATGTTGTGCTCCTGTTAGTAAAATGTTGACGCAAAATGCTTCTGTAAGCAAAGACTGTTATCGAATTATCAGTGTTAGGTCTTTAAAAGAAAAGACCAGTTTTGTGAGTAACCTCCGACGAGTTTATTATTTCTTCTTTGATTCACTTCTAGTTTATTCAAATTGCAATTTTAATTGAAAGAAAGGTAGTTTACTTATAATTTTGCGGCTTTTTCAAATCGCATTTCGTATATATATCACATGCTTATTGTATTATTATTCATAATTCCGATAACTTTATAAAAACAAGGGTCTTCTAACAACAAGTTTCTTCTAAAGAAGCATTAACATTATACAATCAATCGTTATTTCTATAACTATGGATTTTTTGTTTTTGTTTTGTTTTTGAGAAACTACAACTAGAGTCTAAATATATAACGATATAGTTTGTTTGCCATATGTATACGTTTGTAACTGATAAATATATATATGTTTAGATATATATTTATATGTATGTATATAAATTCCTTGCGTTGCGCTCACTCTTCATCACTGTCCAACAGAAATAGTTTTTTACGTCGAAACGAGGACGTATCCAATACTTTGGGTGCTGATACATTGGCACGTGAATTACTTTCATCTAGTGCCAAAATGGTATTCATGTCCGCTGGTGCCTTGCGTGCCGAACATGAACTGCAATGGAGATTTATTTCTAATTGTTACCAATTTGTTCTTATCACAAGGACTTTATCTGCTTACCCTCTTTGCCGGGTTGACTTATTGTGATTATGATTTAGCGGCGTGGAGTTGACCAAATTCTCTCGACCACCGGCCGTTGGTGTACCATGTTGGGATAGCTCCAAGTTATCCATGGCGGAGAGAAAATCAGAGACATAACAATCTCGATTGCCAATTGGCGTCGAGCCCACCAATTGAAATTCCAGTCGTGGCACACCAAGAGCCGATGTGGAAGGAGATGATGGCGCTGTGGCAGCGTTTCCATTGCCAGATGACTGCGATGCCGTCAGAGGTTTATACAAATGCAAGATTTCTAATATGTAGAACAGCGAACGGTATGCAGCCGTTTTGAGATTGCACATTTTTATCCAGACAGCACGTCGCGATCTTCGGAAGCACTTTGACTACAGGAACACAAAAAAAAAATGTTAATGGAAGAAATGAATAACATTTTTCAAACATTTACCAGCAGCTTCAATGGAAGCATGGATTTCTCCTCCTTTTGCATTCTTAAAAGCCGAGGATGCGACAGAAGCTGCTCTGCCGTTGGCCTTAGCCGTGGATCGGGCGACATCATGCTTTTTGATTACTTGCTGCAACTCAACAGAGATAGCTGAAAGAGTTAGATAAAAGTTCATTAATTTCTCTTAATTATTTTTTGATTATTCTGCTTACTGTTGATAAACTCTTCCGGTAATTTACTCTGTCGCAGCTCATGCCAGAGTGGTCCATTCGAGGGTAGGTCCATGTAGCAAGCAAGCTCCAACATTGCAATGCCCAGACTGAAGATATCTGCTGCTCTGGAAAAGTGACCCTGCAGAATTTCGGGAGCCATGTAGCGCGAATCGCCTTCCGTTGCCTGATGATTATTGGCCTTGTCCACGTCGATAACTAAACCAAAGTCGGCCAGTTTGCACGTATCGTCATCGTCAATAAGCACATTATCCAACTTAATGTCCAAATGGATGAGATTCCGATCATGCAGAGATTTGAGGCCACGTAGCAAATCCAGTAAAATGTGCCAAATTCGTTCCTCGGGAATTTGCCGGCATCGGTATAAATACTGCTCAAGGCTCTCGCGGCACAGTTCCATCTGCATAAACAGCCGATCATATTGCTCCCAGGCGCGGATAAAGCGAATGCAGTTCTCGTGACCGGAAAACTGTTCATACCGACGCACTTCCTCCAATCTCTCGGCTCGATACTGTTCACCTCGGAACAACTGCTTAGAGATTTTCACTGCGTACAGCCGGCTGTCGGCACGATCTCGCACCTGGAATACTTCACCAAATGAGCCTTCTCCGAGCTTTGTCAGTCGCTCGAAACACTGCTCGAAGTGGCTCTCAGTGTAGGACGTGGAATTTGCGGTGGCATTTGGTGATACGGGCAAAGTGCCGGTAGTGTCCGGACACTCGGATCCACTGCGGAACGAGATTGCATGTGCAATTTGAGAGCTGTTTGCACTGAAGGAGCCAATCGACTGACTGCGATTAAAGTTATTGTTTTCAACAGCAATGTAGCGGGTTTTGTATTTGGGCGGTCGAAATCGGTTGCTGTCCAAGTGTCCATTAAACTGAGGAAACAAAGGGTTTGGTTTATATCAAGATGTTTGAATGTGAAATGGGTGTGTCCGAACTCAAATACACTTAATATGTTGCAGTTTATTAACCTGTTTGTGCCTGTGCTTATCATCATTCATTTCTGGCAGCGGTAAACGTTGATTTTCCATGTTGTTTCTGTGTTTTAATCAATTGTTTTTCTTATATGTTACTGATCTAGTGGTGGAAATAATATGATTTTCGTGACATCGATTTTGTCCACATTGTTACAAACGAATCGATTTAAGATCGACTATAATCGAATAATATTTGGAAATTCTATCAAATAGTTCATATGAACTCACCCAAATAAATGCAACTCTGATATAAAACCCAATATTTTTAGACAATATGCCCCTATTGTTTCTCCAATAGCTTAACAGACAACAGCTAACGGCACTAAGGTATTTAAGAGAAAAAGGACATCCATGAGACCCCATTGTTAATTGTGGCGGGTTGTTGATTTTGTCTTTAAACTATTGAAGAGTAATAATTTTCATCAAAATGTTACAATAAAATTCTATGAGCATATGCGATAGTTTTTTAATAACTATTAAACCTTGTTAAAAATTTTGCAAGTGTTGGTCTGTCAATCTTTACATTTAATTATGGTACAGAATTTATTCAACTTCTTCGATTTAAATCGACTCTTCAAAATGTAATCGATGTATCGCAAGTTTAGAATCGATTCTGGTTTCAGCTCTAGTGTATATATTATCGTATCGTTAAGTCCATAAAAACAACGCGTAGTTTTAGTCTTCAAAACAAATGCAGCAGAATGATTAGCAGAAGCGTAGACAGGTAAATATAGTGTGCTGAAAAAGGCATGAGCTAAAAACGGCGTATTGTAAAATAATACTAGTGTAATCGCAGTCAAGTTATGCAATTTGTATGCGGTTTCGATTTGTGTATAAGTATGTAGTCTGCATGCAAAATACATATGTGCATCGGCTTGTAAGTGTGACCGCACTACGAAAAAGTAGAAAAATACCAACTAAACAGAGTCCAGAGCGGGAGTTTTGAAATAAGAAATTTAATAAAAACAAATGCTTTAATTACAGTACAAGCAAACAACCAACATTTCGTGTTATACGTGAAGTGTATGACAGCTCAAATGCCCATGAACGCTTTGAAGCAGAGCTGGACAAAGCGCTCGAGGAAAAGGTCGACTTTATTATCATTGAGCCTCCACGGTTAGGCGATGAAACCGGTAAGTCAACAGAATATGATCTTCACTTACGTCATACTGTAACTGACCAAGGTGATCTTGTCTAGGTCGCTGGATTTGGGTGGGAAATTGTCTACACAAAACAGCTGTGGCCACTGGCGTTGTGTCACTGATATCTAGTTTGTTGTGGTATGATCGTCCCGTAATTGCCGCTCCCGCATGTGCTATGTCACTATTCTGCACGGGCTTGTACACAGTATCATGGAACTACGATCCCTGCTGCCAGTATCAGGTAGCACACACACCTTCTATTGTTCTAAATCTTAATATATATATTATTTTTTTGCAGGTGGAGGAAAACAATGAAGTTGCATTGAACAAGCTGCCGTTGACGGAGGTATCTTCACCTGTGATCCTGGGTTATGTGCCCAATAACAAAACCAAATTCATGCACCGCGGCGTCACCTTTCTATCGGCAGCACTGTGTGCCTGGCAAATTTGGCGATCATATAAGTAGGACATTAATCAATTGAGATTTGAGATCTAAGATCATCAAGTAACTGGATACGGCGCGTAATCTTGAACTTGGCTCAAGTATTTATAATAAGTTTAGTTAAACGCCATTGCGTATGCATTTCATTTAGAATTCCCAGCTATTTTTCTGTTTGTCCCTAGTTAAATTTAAAAGTGGTTTTTCGAGTCTAAAATGTTTGTGCGTGTTTCAAAAATTGATTGCATTATTTATAACGATCTAATTATGTTTAAGTTTTTAAAATGCGAAATGAAAGTCTTAAGTTAAACGGGTTTTAGTCGTTGTTAAAAAAAACATGTACTGTACTATAAAATAATTAAGCAAAATTACTTTGTGTAAAAAAAAAATAGTGATTGTTATTAGTATATAGAAATTAAAAGCAGTGCAAACAAACAAATAAACTCCAAACCAAATATGTTTTAATAATAATTACGATGACAGATGTTCTGTGGTAACACTAATACATATAACGAAATAAGAAGAGAAATTAAAGGAGCCATTTTGTTAAAGCATATACCTTACCTATGGAGCCTAACTGTTAAAATTAGAAGAGGCGCACTAGAAAGCATACAAGGATGCAAAGTATAACAAGAACATCTTCATTTGTGTTATGTAGTATGTGTGTGCACCCAATTATAAGAGCAATCATGAAAATGAGCGCCAAGGCAATGAACGAAGAACAGCTGCTCTAGAAACAGAGTCATGCAGAGAACGAACGAGAGAGTGCATGAGAGGATGTGTGCAAGTGTATGTCTGTGTGAACTTAGTATGTGAGCGCAGTTTGTAATGAGACATGCGCGGGGCGGCAGTAACGACTTGAGCGTCAGTCTGCTACTGGATTCAATCAGAGCTGTGTTATGTTCGGCTCGTCTTGTCTCGTTCGTTGTTTTGTGCAATGCCGATCGTCAAAGCGCGCGTATTAACTACATTAATCGTGTGACGAATTCCAGTGCAAACCAGTGACAAATCGAGGTGGAAACTGTTTTCTTTCAACTCTGCAACTCTAGACTCTTACAAATGGAAATCTCTCAGCGTGTGGGTAGGTAATGTCCACAGACTCAAACTGTTTAGTCCACAGTCCAGCGTTTATTGTGCTAATACGCAGTCGGACTGAACAAATTGTGTCAGTTCTTGTTTATCATTTCAAGAGTTCTTTTTGTGTTTTGTGTGTTTTATCATAAGTAGTTCAAATACAGTATTTGATTATTATTTTACAACAAATAGCGCATGCCACGGTGGTTGACTGCTCCCTCGTAAGCTCTTCCTCCTCCGACTCCTGCTCAACTCTAAGCTCTGAGACTTTAATGGCACCCACTGAGCGCACTCCACTGCTGATCCCTCCACCCTCAACAGCTGGGAACCCCTCTCCCCCCACTACTCCACTCTTTAACATAAAGGAATGTTTTAATTGGCGCACAATTGGATTGTTCCTGATCTTCTTCTCCGGTCTGGCAGTTTCCACCTACTTGCTCTGGCGAGATAGTAAGTCATAGTCATTAAAATGTCACTTACCTTTGTAATTCCTAAGTTAATTCATTGTGTGTTTTGTATAAATAAATATAAGTAATAAGTGTAATGTTTCTGTAAATTCCTGTGGCTAGTTAATATTAGTGTTTGCCACACGCTGTGGATATTTTAGGGTTAACTAAAAATAGACGACTACTGATAACCTTAATTACAATTCGCTGACTGTATTTACATAACTATTATTCAGAAAAATATTTAACTAAGGGGTTTTGGATTGTTTGGCACACATTTCTAATCTATTTGGAAGGAAACTCAAAACTAACTTATGTTATCATACTAATTTTTTAGCTGGAAATACTTGAGGGTTTCAGAAACTTTTGGCAATGTGACTCAATCTTTTTGGTGCTTTTTTCGGTATCGTTGGGTTCCTAATCTCAACTAGTGTAAAATTAAATTCGTATATTTTTTAATTTATTATCAATCACTTACAGTTTTTTGCTTCGTTTCAGCCACAGATTTTCTGGAAATGAGCTATAGACTGAGTCTGATACAGCACGACATCTGGAGTAGCATACAACTGGATGGCCTGGCTTTGCTGGAGCCGGAAAAAGTCGTTAATGTTTACGTCACTCACACGGGCAGCGAGGAATGCACTGAGGACTGTCCACAATTGCTGCAATCATTGCAGGTGAGTTCCCTCTCTACCAAAATGCCCACTGAGTTTAGAGTTAAAAGTCTTGTGATTTTAATAGCAGGGGAATTTGGAGGAACTGCCCTACAATTTTCTCATGGCTGGCGATTGTGAGGCCTATGAGGGACGTGGCTGGCGTTATGTGAGCAGCTATGGAGCAGTGCCACAGAACAGTTCGCTGGTGCTGGCCTTTGTGGGAGACTTCACTGGGCACCTGCCCAGCAGCTGTCAGCTGGAAATGGCAGAAGCTCTGCTAAGAGAATCGCAGCGCAGGCGGGGATTACAGCCAGGCTATCAGCTGTATAGCCTTATCAATGTCACTCGAGGGGAACGGGATGCGGAGGCACTGCAGCGGCAGCTGAGACAGTGGCCACTCTATGCGGGTCAGCAGAAGGTCAAGTGAAGTGTGGAGGATAAAACAACAAATTAGTTTCTCCTCGTTATATACAAAATATTGGTGTTTTATTGTACGCCACGATAAAAAATAGTTTACAAAAATAAGCGCAGGATTATTTAAGCGGGGTGCCACCCAAAAAAGCGAAGCAATTGTCCAGCTCCCAGTCCCCAGAAGGACAGAGGAGCAGTCAAAGCAGTGCGCCAGCTAAGGATAAAAAGCCTAAGACTAAAACCTTAATGTCTAAAACAGCTAACTATGCTGCATATATGCTGATCCCGGACTCTCGACTACTCCAACTCGAGCTCTAGTCGAACTCCAGTTTTCGAAAACTGCCCTCGATGGACTCAATCTGTGAGACGAAATTTGTGCCTGAGCTGGTCTTCTCGGAGTTGTAGCTGCTGCGTCGGTGTATGCCACGATCTGAGAGCAGTATGCTCTGATCCAAAGCCAGTACCGTGTCCCGCTTGGCAGCAAGCTCCTGTTTCCACAGCTCGATCATCTGGCGCATGGGCATGGAGCCACCCATCTCCTGGGGCAAACACTCGGGATCCACGCTCTTTACCATCTCCTTTTCGCTGCCATAGATGATGAGGCGGTTTTTCATCTTGGAACTGACACGATTCTTGACAAAATCAATCAACCATTTGAGCGTTGAGGGCACATTGATCAGATGAATTTCCTTGTGGCGCATGGGCAGCGATTGTTCGCCCCATTTGAAGATGCGTGCAAACTCTGTGGGATTCCAGTTGGTCACATGGGAGGTGGTTACGCCGGCAAAGTCACCCACATGACTGAGACCCGTAATCTGGGTCTCCTGATCCTCCATCAGGCACTCGTAGGTGAGAAAATGTGCCTTTGCCTGATCGCAGCTGGTGTGTATCTTTGGATTCAAACCTTTGGCATTGATGATCACCACGCGACGGCCGTGCTTATCCCGCTTGGGTGCTGCAAATATGTAGCCCTGTTCGATGACATCACTCAGCCGTGGCTCCAGAAAGTCCAGCTTGGTGGCCATGTGCGGAAAGGTGCGTCTGATGTTAAAATACTTGAGTAGCGTCTGCTCTGCCATCGGTACACTGAACTTTTTGGCGCGCAGAAAGCGCAGCAGAAATGTCTCATCCGAACGCACATTCTTCAGATCCTCATTCTTGAGCACCCAATTCCTTAGCTGCTCCAGACTCTGTTCCCGCGTGCACTTGTCCTCACGCAGCTCCCGCTTGGCGATCTTCAGCAACGCTTCCGATAGCAGCGACACACCGTTCTCCATCTCCAGTAACTTGGTCTCCTTCATCCTTTACAGACTTTGGACTACTTTCTGTTTGTGCCACGCGACGTATGCGCAATGTTCAAAGGGCGCTAAGGTGGAAATACGAAAGAAAGAGAGAAAGTGTTGTATTAATCTGTCTCCATCTCACTCTTTGCAGTAGTTGACTTAACAATAACAGCGCTAATCAGTTTTAAACCTTAAAACAATGCAATTTGTGCACAAATCAACACAATAAACAATAAATTAGCTCAAGGTCCCCCTCGCACAGTGTCTCAAGGCTGTCGATTTGCAAATCTTGCTAATTATGCCTAAAATCGAAGAAAAAAACCATAAAATGACATTCAGAAACCGAGGCGTCTTGCCTGTGATTCAACCAAAGTTCAAAGAGGGCCAAAAAGCAGCATTATAGCCATCTTTACATATGCTAATTATTTTCTTGCCACCTTTTTTTTTCTCTGCCGGACAAATAAATTCAAATGCTCGAAATGACAACACAATGAATGAGCCGAAAAGGTACAAAAAACACAGAAAACAGAAGTGATTTGACTTAAAAAGAAACTGCGAATTGGTTCAAGTTCAAAAACAGTTGGCAAAAAGAGGGTCAAGCCACAAGTGCGTGTGTTTTGTACCACTGTGCCAATTTTGTAGATGAAAAAAAAGGTAAATTTATGTTTATTTATGTATTCGTTTATTTAATAGATTTTAGTTTGGTTTTTAGACTGTAACTAACTTTTTAAACGAATTATTTCTTACTCACAGTAATCGCTTTTAATCGAAATATTAAAGCTAACAAAAAGTTTTTCTGCTTAAGATATTGGGTAAAGTTGGTGATATTTAATCAATATTTTAAGCAGCGATACTTTTAACTTTCTTCTTTTAAAAATAAAGCTTAGTTTATCCAAGTGTGTCTGAATATCGCAACTATTAAAATTTATTTCTCAAAAAAAATCGGAAAAATCGATGAAGTCGATAACCAAACTAACCACAGTTCAAGTGGCTGTGTGTGTGTGTGTCTCTGCGTGTGTATTGCAAGTCCCGTTAGCATCATTAGCTAAACAGTTAGCCATAAATAAAGAGTTCAACTGTTTGTCCAGTTTCAACTTCAGTGTAAGCTTTAACTTCAGCTTCAGCTCTGATCTGTTGCATAATCATTTTTCCGGCGGCAACATTTAACATTTCACAGACACACAGCTATCTGCAAGTGTGTGTGTGTGTGAGTGTGTGTAGCTATAGAAAGCTATAGCTACAGCTAACCAGCAGCTGTTGTCAGCCAGACACTTGCCTTATCTAGCCTTTTTTTTTGTGTGTGTGCAGACAAAGCCAAAAACAACGGCAACAACAAACATTTAATATTATTTGCTTACAAATATTGTGTTTGCTTATTTGTTTGCTTGTTTACTTCGGTTGTCGTTGTTGTTGTTACTTCTGCTCTTGTTGTTGTTGTTGTAGTTTATCATGCTACATATGCAAATCAATTGATGCAAATACAGTGACATTTAATTGATTTATGTTTATTTGTTTTCAACTTTTCATTTGCATACGCGTTTCACAAGGGAATTTGAGCGTTTTCTTCATCTATTTTTGGCCGTTTTTTTTATTGAGCCAAATGCATTTTGGTAAATTTACACAAATTAGCATTTTTCTTAACAGTTTTTCTTCAAAATCAAAAATAAATAAAAATAAACGCACACAGTTTGAAAATGGCATTTCGAAAATTGGCATTGGGCAACAGCGCCCACAAATAAAATTGAACAAGCGTTTGCTTCTTCGGTGGTGGTTGCGGTTGCTGTTGCTGTTGTGGCTCATACTTGGTCTCTCTGGGAGTTACAACATGTTTATTAGCTGCTTGAGGCTCGTCAAGTGGCTCTGACTCTGACTCTGGCTAAAAGCTGTGTGTCTCTGCGCTTGCTTGGCTGCCTCTCTCGCCCTCTCTCGCCCTCTCTCGCATTTTGCTAACTCTCTCACTCTGCTACTGCCACTTGCTCTGCGCTTAACTGGCCAGGCTAATAGTGCAACAACACCGAATGGTTTTGTGCTGCAGTTTGGTCATTACTTTTCAATTTTTATTCGATATTGGCACACATAATATTTGGAAAATTCTTTTTAAATTGCTTTAAGCCATTAGCTAATCCCCTAAATTTATGTTCAATAAATTGTTAAAAAATGTAAGGAGATAGTAGCAGTAGTCTTTCAATGTTTTAGTGTAAACTACATTTAAAATATTTCGATAATTTGTGATTTTAGACTTAATTTTATACCATAAACATAAACATGTTTGACAAACAATATTTTCCTATTTTGTGTTAAAGAAATTAACTACTTTTGACGCTCGTTGTTTTTGAAAGTCTTTTGAAACTTCTTTCAGAAATTTCTCTCAGTTAACAGTACTTATTACTAAGTGTAACACTTTTAAACTCTGCTAAGATTAGGCTTTAAAGTAAGCTCCATTCCGATTCTTAATCATTTAAACACATTAAACATTTTGAAACACTTGAAAAAACTTTGAAATTTAATTTCAAAATTTGCACATACACTTTAGATCCTTGTGGCTGCTCACAATTTAAACTGTGTTCCAATCAGTGCACTATAAAGCAGTGGCTATAGCTGATGTCAGGCTAAAACGCGAACCGGAACGAAACGAACCGAACAGCGCGAGCTCTGAGCAACGAATGAAGTTAACGCAGGCAGCAAAAAAGTGGCTTGAACAAAAAAATGTTAAAGAAATTAACTGGATTATATAATGAACACAGACACACACACACGCATACACATAAATATACACAACGACAGGTATTGAACAACTGACAAAGTGACGAACTGAGCAACTGAGCGCAGCTGTGACGTTCAAAAACCGAATCCGAGTCCGAATCTGAATCTGAATCGGTATCCGAATGCAATCAGATCGGTTTCGGGCTGTTTAATGCTGCTGCTGTTGTTGTTGTTGTTTGTGCTGGGAAGTGAACAAGTTTTGTTTTGTCGTTAACCGAAAGTGCGCACTGTACAGGCAAAAACCTTTTGGCCAGGCAAACAGCCTGCAACAAGCCAACAAAGGTGTTTTGGTTGGGTAATCCCAGTTAGTCACCAAGTCAGTTGGTCACTTGGTCAATTGAGATAGTTTTTTGTTGTTGTTTTTAGCATGATTTCACTGTACTTGTAAACATTAACGATTAGGCTCATTGACGACTGAAAATTTGCATTTTCATGCCGAGCAATTTTCAACTATCACCCAACAGCAACAAAAGGTACGACAACAACTTGACGCACCTTGTCCAGTGGCAGCTGCAACCTTGAAAAGATCGTAGAAATCCCCACCACGTCCCGACTAATGATCTCTGAAAATTTAGCTCAAAGTTTTGAGTTTTTAGCCGTCATCCGGCTTAGAAAACTCGTTTGTTTGTTTTTCACTTCGATTGAATTTTTTCTTTTTTTGTCTTTTGATTTTGATTTCGATTTTCAGACAATTGCAGTAACTGGGCGTTGAGGTCAATTTCGAGAAATCAAAGCGGAGAAGGAAAAGTGTTGACTATTTGATTGTCATTAGTTACGAGTTTTAAGATTTGAGATTTGAGGGCCAAACTACCCACTAAGTATTGCACAATAGGGCGTATTCACTGGCCACTGGGCACTATCTAAAAATACCTTTTAGTGATCTGACCAGCTCAGATATTTGTTACAGTGTATTGAATCATTGATTACGTGTTAATTACACTGCACTGTGTGTGGAGATTTATCAGCTGATAGTTCAATGTCAACATTTAAGCGCTGGTAATTAAGACTTAATTGAAAACTCAGGCACCACTGCAGAGTTTTAAGAAAGCGCAGTAATAAACCAGAGTTTATGTTTTACAATTAAATAGATTAACTAGTTTGGATTAAGTTGATTTTTATCTTTTGTGTTTCTTAGTCAAGTCGCTTTCTTGACGCTTTTGTTTGTTTGTCGACCGTTTCCCCATTTAACCGTTTTACCACTTTACCATTTTACAGCCTTGCGACCTTCAAGGCGGCTTCAGTCCAGCTGATCGACCTACTCTCAGCATCGTATAAACAATTTTTATTTTTATTTGTATTTTTTTTTATTTTTATTTTTTCTCCTCTTTTTTGTGGTGCCTTGTGTAATGTGCGCACTCATCGTTGGCACGTTGTATTTTTGAATCTGAGTGTTTCTTTCTTTCTATGCCCAGTGTGCAGGGCATAACAGGTTTGTTTTAGCCCTGTAGCAGGCAGGAGCTTTGTGTATCACTAAACGGTTTACTGCTGTTGGGTGTGCTCACACTGCACTTGCCTGCTTGTTTTTATATTATTACATTTTGCAGGCATAACTAGTTTGCCACACAGTTAGAGACACTACCAAAGAGAGGGGTAAACATGTACTCCATTCCATTGCTCCACATGCTGCATAAAGATGCCGTCGTCAAATGTGAACAATAATAATTTTTAATAAACACATTACAGCGCATTCAAACACTGTAAGAGGGCCAAGTGAAAAAAATTAAATATAATGCCAGGCCCCGACGGACAATAACAATTCGCAACGACTTCAATAAGCCGTAAACTTTGTTCATGTTTCGTTTTTTCTTCATTTTTGGGGAAACTGTTTTCGAAATGCCTTCGAATGGCTCACAGTTTTTGGCCAACAGTGTTTGTTCGTTTTTGTTGTTGTCTGTCAGTCTTGGCCATAATTAACGGCAAACAATATTCGGTTACATATGTAGCTTAATTATCTAGCCCAAAATGGCAAATTTAGCTGGTGGTTCCCATTGAGCGGCATCTTTCCCAAAATTCTATTTGACTTCTAGCTATAAGCTGCTGCGCGTGTGTTGTAATTACGTCGACTGTTTTGGCCAAAAACGAAAACCAACCCTTAAGGCGTTCATTTTGGGCATAAGCAATTTTGCATAGTTTTTTACGGGAACTTCATTAATCATGTTTTTTTTGTGGTCTACGTGGGCGTTACCCTAACAAATCACACAAACTAGCAATACTAACTGCGTGTGCTTAAATATTTACTTAAGACGCACAACTAACTAAGTAACTTATCGTCATGTTAATGTTATTTTACAACAATTTTTGGTTTTCTTATTGACGTATTGACTTTAACACTTGCCACTGCACTGTTCAACTATTAACTTTATTATTGCTAAGTCTCCACAGCGTTTGTTATAATTACTCAAGATAATTTCGCAGCTCTTGAGGCAAAGTTAATTATTGTAGTTTTTTCGTTACTTGTTTTAACATGTAATTATGTTTTAGACAGCCGAAAAACTTACCTAATTGATTTTAGTGTCGGTAAGCAGTTGAGCGCCAGTCGAAACTTTATTTCGTCAAATTGAAATTGAAAGAAAAAATGAAACAAGCCGCAAAACCGCTTTCAGCAGCGCGTCCGCAGCTCACAAAGGTTCAACGCAGAATCAAACAAAAGCGAACAAATCATTTACCTAAAGTACAATCAACGCTGAAGCTGGCTACAAGCTTAGTTTTTTAAAAGTGCAAGCCAGAGAGCGAAAAGTTGAACAAAAACCTTCAAACTGCTACAAAGCTCGGTTCGAATTACCCGCTCAAAGTAAACGCAGCGATAACAAGCTCAACGATAAGTCGTGGTTTAGTTATCGACTAGCTGTTGGTATTTTTTACCAGCTTTCCCAACACTGTTAAATTACAAATGGAAGCCAAACGTTTTTTTCTTCTGATTGGTGGGTTTCTCTTGTATTTTCTTAGCATGCATAAATACGGACTAAAGTTTAACAACTAATTTCGCTTATTAGTTAATTTTAGCTTATAAAATCACAGTTGGTAGAGGAAAATCCTTTCTAGGCACAACAGTTCGCCTAGAAAAGTGAGGAGCCGGCCATGTTCATATTCTCGGACAGAATCATTTGCTGGACATCGCTAAACACATCGCGAATGCAGCGTGTATCGGTGGCAACGGTGAAGTGGTAATAGCACTCCCGTTCCGAGAAGCTAAAGTCGCACTGATTGCGGGAATTGCGCTTGAACTGCTCCTGCGTGATGTCGATCATCTTCTGCTTGATAAACTTCTTGGTCCAATCGCATTCATCGAAGCAGCTTTCCTTGTGCTGCGGCCGTTTGCTAAAGTCCTCGAATTCCGGAAAGTAGTCAACAATATGCTTGCCCGCACGGATTTTCCGCTCCATAATATCGTACTTGTTGAGGAATACAATTAGACCGGCGGATGCAAGGAAGCGATTCTGCCAGACAGCTCGGAACAGATTAAGTGCCTCCTGTAAGCGATTCTGTTTGGGATCCTCGCGCAGATTCTGATCGAATTCGCTACATGAGATGAGAAACAGCACCGCCTGGATGCCCTCAAAAACTTGAATCCACTTGTTGCGCTCATCCCGTTGACCGCCGACATCGTACATGCGGAACTCCTGCTCGCCACCACCCAGGCTCTTGGGAATGGCCACACGGAATGTGATCTTCGAGATGCCGGTGGTGACCTTTCTGCTGTGCAGTATATCCTCGGTACTGGGTATGTAATCCACATCACATATTCTGGCAAAGTTATCCAAAAAGCTGTAGCAAGAGAGATTTGCTGGTTAGTAAAGTGGTTAAGTTGAGTGGTAAAGTGTAGGAATACTTACTATTTGGCACTGTCCAAGAGCGGAAATTCATTGGAGCGATCGTAGCAAGCGCGGATGCCCACGTCATTCCACAGGGTCATGACATGATCACAGTACTCCTGAAAAACAAATGAGAGAAGACCAACAAATGAGTCATCGTAAAGTGACAACAGAAAACCCAAAAAAACCGAAAGTTGGAAAGGTTATTTACTGATCAGCGTTTATCTTATCGTAATCGCCGGTCGAGAACTAACTAAAACAAGCTATTAGTCAGAGTCTAAGTCGTTGCCAGTGTCGGCGATTGTTCAAAGTTCTCGCAGCTGCAGGCAGAATACTTCTAGCAGGAAGTGTGCAATGTTTTTGTTCACAACAACAACAACAAAACACAAAGTATGAAGCAGCTAAAAACACTTGTCGGAAAGTTTTGAGACACACCATTAAATATAATGGCCATGCAATCAATCAAATCA
This sequence comes from Drosophila nigrodunni, assembly GCA_020829145.1. NCBI lineage: Eukaryota > Metazoa > Arthropoda > Insecta > Diptera > Drosophilidae > Drosophila > Drosophila nigrodunni. Next base: position 6,723,218 of record JACVCZ010000007.1, on the reverse strand, counting down.
AATCGAATCGAAACGAATCGAGTCGAATTCGTTGATAACAGAGGACGATCGTTTAGCGTTTCATTCACATATTTTTGTAAGTAGCACAGGAATGATATATAGCTCTGGAATACCCAAAGTTATAGTTGTATCTGCTAGCTGTATCTGTATCTATATCTGTATTTGACTGTTGAGTATTTGTGTGAAACGTGCGTCGTTGACGTAAATCTAGAGTATTAAAAAAAAAATCGCTTGATAGGTTTGGCTTAGTTCAAAATAATTCCAAACTGCGACAACATCTGAAGTGCACAGTGGAGAGGATAAGATACTGTGCCCCAAACACGGTAGAATCAATGGGCATAATTGTGGCGTAATTGTAGTTCTGCGCCTCTAACTCACCTCGTTCAAGTACTCGGGGGCTTCGCAGGGCAGGGACAGGATGTAGTTGGCGCTACGTTCGGTGGTGAGGCTGCCAAAACGCAGTCCCAGTGGTTCCATTTGCAGCACTAGTTGAATGATGGAATCATGGATGTTCTGATAGATTTCTGGTATCTTCTCACGACGCTCACTAAGGTGGGGAAATCCAAATGTTATAGAGGAAACCGCTAGGATTGTGTGGCCAATAAAACTTACTCGTCGGTGAATCCATTGATATGTAGTATGCGCATCTGTTTGATGATTGTAGTTTTGCCCGACTCGGCAGTGCCTAGTAGCAGGATTTTGACCGTGTTGTCCTTGAAATTGGACTGCAGATCCTTGATCATATGGTGATCATGATGGGACTGCAGCTCCTCTCGCGGCGCCAGAGCAGGTGGGGATTGCTTCGGACTGCGCAGACAGCGCAAAAGTCTATGGCACAACAAAGAATAGAAGAACAAACAAATAACGATAAATATATTTGCATAGACTCGTTACTTCTAAGGAAAATGCGGCAAGGTTCAGCATTGATGCTATTTATAGGTATGGTATGTTTGCTAAATTAGAAGAGCACACATTTATTTAACCATGATGCATGTATGTTTAATTAAAAAAGAAGATAGATACATTAACCAGTCGTTATAGATAAAGGCTACGCGCGACATATAGATAAGGGGGGAACGCCCCAAACAGCGGGGAGGGGTAGTCGTGCGGGGGAGTTAAGGTTAACTGACAATTTTTCAAACACGAATTGGCAATTTTCGAAATACAAACATTAATTAGTAGCAACTATTTGCGCTGCTAATTGGCGGCGGAATCGCAAAACGGAGTGGGCGGAGAACGAGGAGGGGGAGGAGTAGGAGTCTTAGACGGAGTTGGAGTTGGAGATGTAGTCGATGACAGACACGTGCCGTGACAGCGACTTCAAGTGTCTGCTGTAATTGGATATGCATTGTTCTACCCTTTCACTTCCCTATCTCACTCTCTCTCTTTCTCTTTTTATTTGCAGCACACTCGCTGGGCCCTAAATACCCTGCACTTTGCACTGGCCAAATGTCTTCATGACTGGAATTTTATCGTGTCCACATGGGAAATCATTCACAGAATGAAATGAAATGATGGAATACAGGAACACTTGCGGTGAGTGTGATGAGAGGTGTGGTCTGGGGGGAGTAGGAAGAAGGGGCAATGATTGCAAATTTATAGCGGTAATTCAATTGGTGATTGTTGGTTTCATTCGTGTGGCTCTTTTTGTTGTACTTGCTGCTCGCCCATTGGCCACGCCCACTGGCAGGCGGCGGTCTTATCGAGCTATGGGCGCCCCGAGCACTTAAGATATGGCCAAGACTTATCAAGCCATTGGCATCGCAAATTTGGCGGCGCTCTATTTTATTAAGGTAACGCCTAATAATGATGAAAGTTCTGACTGAATATTTCTTTTTGGTTATTTCTTCGTATAGCAGATATCCAATAATTCCAAGTAACCATAACCTATCCCCCAGGCTGATTCATCAGAGCCTTCTAACGGGTTTATACGCTGCTGACTCGACATTATCCCCACGCTCCCTCCTGCTCTTCCAGGGGGCTATAATCTTTATCGCCTGTAATTGATTATTTGATTTTAAGTGGCCATTATAAATGGTCATATGCCTCGCTTTTATAGTCTTATTTACTTTACAAAACTCAATAATTTGACTATCCGTTCAATGATCTCCCTGTTCGATAGTGTAAAGGCCTAGCAACAGTTTTGTAATTAAACTCTTCCAAATTATCAGTTTATTTAGGCCGATTTTATGAGCTGCGTTAATTAGTTTTGAAAAATGTTAGAGCTGCAATTTAGTCACAACTATTGTGTAATGAAATTACTAAATTAGGTGTATATACTAGAAGATAAACCCACACTTTGTTAATTTTACTTATCATGCTGATAATTCCTATATTATTTCATACTTTACTTGTTCTGAATTAAATCTAGTACTGATTCTGATTACTGGACTCACCTCAGTTTCATGTTGAAGAGTTTCGTTTCAATTTTGATAATTTCAGTTTGTGTTTGGTAATTATAAAATAAATGATAGCTTTTCTTATTGTTCTTAGTGTTCTTCTGATTGTTATTGCACAAATCACTTGGTTGCTTGTCACATAGGTTGAGTTCTGATTAGGTTTCAAATTCCTTAGCTTGTTTACAGTTTATGTTTATGCGCGAGTGGCTCTTTGTTAACTTAGCACTCGAGCAAACGAACGTTATTCACTTTATTTAACTTGGCCAACAGTGTGGGATGGCTATGAGTTTTCCGACGACACGTCTAACGTTCTATTATAGTATCACAGTACTGGAACAGTCAGCCAGTCGAGCGTTTTCTTAAATACTCGTACTTATCAGCGATACGGACGGAGCTAAATCCGCACGGCTGAGCAACACCCGTACCCACAACAACAATAGTGAGCAATAACAACAACAATTGTTATAGATCGGTCGCCAGTGAATCGTTTGTTAATTGCTTGTACGGCTGTACGAGGTAAGAATGTACAATATCGGCGATAAGATAGCCGGAGAAAGGGACCAGACAGGGGGGCGAGGCGGCAGTTTATCGATTGAGTGTTGAAGCCACAACAACAAAACGTTGTCATTGGGCTAGTCGAGCAATGAATACGCTTTAAAAGAATGTTCTTTTGATATTTTAGAGTTTTATAAAGAATTTACATATTTTAAGTCTCTTTTGAAAGACAAATGTTTGATGTTGTGTAAAGGGATTCTATATACGTAGTTCGGTTGAGATATCTTATCGTTTCTATGACTGCCATAAGATATAGTTATACTTCGAATATATGATAAATTAATTTAAACTACTAGCAAGTTCAATTGATATATATATAAAAACAACAACATTTTTCGCACTTATAGCAAATTATTGCATGCCTTTTCCTAAAGAAAATCTATTTCACGTAAGCTTATTTATCTTGCATAACACAATTCATAAGCAAACTGTTATACCCTTCACCGAGGTTGTAAAACTAAAATACATAAAGAAAGAGAGTAAATCACGAGAGTTTTTTCTTTGGCTAATCAAATTATATTATGGCGAGTAATGAGGAAAATTGTGTTTTTTTTTTAATTTAACGCCAAACGACCGTCCTCGACTCAGAGCAAACTTTGCTTTATATTTATTTTTTTTTTTTTTGCCATATTGCTGTGATGTTAACATGCTCGGGTACAAGCGTTAATTCGTTTTCCCCAGAGTAGGAGGAGAAGTAGGCACTTTTAGCACTCTACGCCAGTGCAGCAATCACTCACTTGCCAGTGGAATTCTACTATGGCTAAGTTATGCAGATGCACTCGAATTAGGGCTTTGTCTAGGAGTATCAGGGACTGAGGAAATCAGGTACAGTGCAAAGTCACTTGTTGCCGCACTGGCACTGATAGAGAATTCACTGTTTGCAGTCGTGCTGTGTGTGCACTGCATGATTACACTTTGGGTAAACAATGTGAGTTCTAAACACTTGAAAGAACACTGTAATTAAAATACCAGCCCCTAAAGCTGTCAATTCTCTGTAAACAGTTACTAGTCACCAGTAACTATCACTTAATATCCAGTAGTTAATAAACGCGCTGTGATCAGACGACCCAAAACGGAGTTTGCTCCACTCACAAAAATTCTTTAGTTGGCAACGTGGCGTATACGTAACGTTGCGATGGTTGGTTCACGAACGTTCATCGTACTATTAGTAATAAAAATAATAATGACAATTTCAATTATGATGAATGTCAATGGCATTGGCAATCTGTGTTATGCTCTTTTCTGCCCAATGCCAAGACATGTTCGCTCTGTGCGTGATCAATGAACTCATTCAGTTTGTTTCAGGCTTTCAGGCAGTTTATCCACCTTGTTAACGGTATCAGTGTCAGTATCGGTATCGGTATCGTTAACGTTATCGTTTTCACTTAGTTGAGAAGAACTAACAGTGCCATAAGGCCAAGGTCAGCTGACACTCAATTGCAACCCCAAAAGTCGATCGAGATTTCTGTCATTTAGTCGTGTATAGATTTTTATGCCTTTATTAATTTGTTTGTTTGCATTGCGTCTGGCAAATTGAAATCTGTGAATGCTCGTTCCTTTTAATGGGCAGGGCCCATGAATTATTATCTGTTTGCGGAAATTTTCCCTAAAATCATAAAAGAGACTTTTATGATACTCGAAAAACAAAAAGAAACCAGCGTAGTCACGGGAACCGTTTCTGGGCTTTCGCCTTCGGTGGCTTATCACTCATATCAATATATTGAAAGTGTCACAAATTTCGCAATAATTTCGTTAATTACAAGCAAGAAAAGCAAAAAACTTAAAAGTAAGTGAAAGGAATTCCAACAATTTGTTTACGACTAATGAAACTGCAATTTTCAGAATACAAACCCGAAAAACAAGTCGCCATTCATTTCCTCGTATCACTCTTGGATCCACTTAGGAGTTGAGTCGATAGATAGATCAGCTAGAGGATTACACAGAAAGTTGGTATAAAACACGCGCTAATCAAAATCGACGACTTCTATCAAGCACAATCAAATGCCTAATACCAAATTAACCAAATCGCAAAACAGTCGAAAAATGAGTGAAAAGAGTTTATCACAAGCTCTCTCTACCTCTCTCTCTCTTTTACTCACTCTCTCTAGGAGAAGCATGTGTTTATGTTATATAAATCAGATTCAAGGCGTTGCCATAAATTTGTGCGATTTCGATCTTGGCCAGCTCTGAAATGGTATTAGACGTGGCGCTAATCGCTTTGATAATGTTCTAGGGAGTCAGTATATATGCACTTCAAACTCTCCACACACACACACACACACACACACACACACACAGCAAAACCTCTTCAAATCCCACAACAAATATCGACAATTTTTGAATTTCATATTCATAGTTGACCATAAATTCTAATTTAAAAGTTGCTCAACTTAGCGGTTTGCAAAGGAAATGATTTTTTTTTTTTTTAGTAATTCGTATTAATTTTATAGAACCCATAAACTCATCAATTTGGTTAGTTAAGTGGCAACTGTACTTCAACTTTTTTTTTTAAACACAGAAACTACTTTCTAGAAAAGTCTAGGGGACTCACAGAGCACAGAAGATCTCAAACTCAGCTCTTTTTCTAAAAAATTCTGATTACATTTTTAACAACTCTAGTCAATAGACTGAGATTTGTTGTGTATCATTTTTATGCCTTTGCTTTGAGTGTAGCACATGATTTGATTGTTCAGAACTGCAATTTTTCTGGACAAGCCCCTCCGCCCCTTTTCAAGATTCTAGCATGTACCTGACATGGACACGTAATCAGAGACACAGTTGCGTAGTTTCTAAATTTATTTGTCTTTAGCAAGCAGCTGAGAAACGTGCTCAAAGCGATCCATAAAGTGTGACAGCTCCCCAAAAATCAAGCGACCAAGTGATAGCAGTATATCCATATCAGGCTGCACCCGCATGTAGTTGATAAAGCTATCACTTTTTCCCCTTTTTTTTGCCTTTTTTTGTTAACTCTTTCTGCTGTTTGTCTAATTCGACAAACAGGGCACAAAACAAGTTAGTCAGATAATCAGACAACAATGGGAACTCCATAAATATATATTACAGATGGAAGTGAATGTGTGGATAGACGGGTGGGTGGTAGGTGGGTAGGGATGGATGGGTAGGTGGTTTGTGGTCTATTTGGAATTTCTGCAATGTTGACATGATTTTGATTAAAGAGTTGGTAACACGCTGTCACCGGCTGATGATGAAGATGATAATAATGATGTATGAATATCACTAGAATAATAATAAATAGTTAAACAATAACAACTGATTCATCTGCTTCAATTGCGCGACCTATTTAACAGTAAGTCTATAAGGTAGTCTTTAATCCGTCAAGTCTAAAGTGTAAGCAAACAAAAGTTTCATAAGCAAATCCGTTAAGACCTTCTTAAGTCATAAATATATATATATATTTATTCCTAGAAGAGGATTTGGCTTAACTGGACTTAGTAAATGGCGCCGTACTAGAGTTAGGCAAACATTTCAGCCAAGGTCGTTCAAATTTAGACTCCGTTTAGACTAAATAAGCCCCCGTCTATAAAGATGTTGAGATTAACGCCACTAATCGAATTTTAATGCACTCAAATCGTAACGATCAAGTGGAAGTTTTACGGTCAAAAGCAGCCGAAGCTATCGAACAGCTTTTGAAAACCCTACTAGTACCTAAACTGTTTCCACTACAAGAACGGCTAAGACCGTTTAAGCCCATACGTCTCGAGTATATAGCGACAAGCGTATCAGCCAAGAGCTTTTTTTTTTGAGAGTATTTTGAATGTTCTTCAGCTGATAGGCGTGTCGTGCAGATGTCACGTGACTTCTTAACTGTTTTGCCTGTTTTTTGGATAGGTTGAATGGCTATATATGTAAGAGAGTTGTTGTGAAAGTCAGGGATAATCTAGGTCAGTCTTTGGAACCGCTTTGGCAATGGAGCGATCAGCAGTTCTGCAATTGATTGCAAATCCATGTAGAGAAACAAAGAAATACTTTATCGGAATATAGAAACGAGATATGGTTGAATTGATAAAGCTTAAGCAGAGGCAATTGATTAATTTCTAACTTTTGCTAAAGAGTTAGTCTGGAGTTAATCGGATCTATGAAGATTTAGGGCTCTTAACAATTTTAGACAGTTTTAGATAATCTGCTAGATCTCTATCTATATAATACAAATAGAAATCTTTATTATAATTTACACTTTTTCAAACTTATCTGGTAGTCTTTTAAAGAGCTTGCATTTTGGCATACAGCAAACTTTCATTACAAGTAAATAAGTATATAAAACAAATCGCAAAATGTCTCTAGTTAAATATATATATATGGATGTATATGTGTATATTATACTCTAGGCGAATTTAACAACATAAAAATCGAATGTAGTATTGCGACAGCATAGCATTTAGACGACATAGGTATTACTGATCCCTTCGTCGTCGTCCTCCTCTGCGACCTCGCCGACCTCATTTCAATAGCGACCATTTGAGCTGCTCGCGCGCCGATTGAAGTACCTGCAATCACAGATCACACAAATCAAATATTAACTAAATGAATGAAATTCATAAAAGATCAAAAATGCAACTAACTAAATGAGAAATCATACGGGGTGACAACGTTTATTTATTCGTAGGCGAAATAAATACACCTAATAAGTGGTTCAAACGTTTAAAACATGTGTGTTAACAAACTAAAATACACAATAATTTGTACACAACTATGTACTACAAATAAAAATTAAGATAATTACAGTTAAATATTAAATAGTTTATGGTCTTGATTGAGCGAGTGAACGTTTCGTTTAAACTATTTGTTCATTGTTGTTTGAGCAAACTGATTGTAATGCTACCAAAATAGACCATTTAGTGTGTTAGTTACCTGAGCAACGGTCTGTTCAGCAATGGGTATGTCCTCGTTGCGCAGATCGACACGTTTCACCACCGACGACGGATCGGCGTCCAGAATGATGCTGCAAAGTGTCAAATAACATTACTTAGCTTTTTATTGGTAAGCTTTGTTCTCATTTACTTACCCGCCATCACAGATCTCATCAAAGGCCAACATGATAATCTCCAGGTTCTCCAACACCAGACGCTTCTCCACATTCTTCTTGAGTATGAGACTAATGGAGTCGTACAGACAGTTGAGCACTGACAGCAGTATTAGCTCATTCTCATTGGCATTGCCCATGACGTAGAAAAACAAGTCCACGTTGCTTTTGTAAACACACGTCAGACCATCGAGCATGATGATTTCAGTGTTGGAGCGATGCGTCTTGTTAAACAGATTCTTTTCGAAGGCCTTCTGCTCCTTCAACGTGGAGAGTATGTTTTTGTCATAGTACTTGGCCAGAATCCGATTGCCGTCATTGTCCATAATACACATGCCCTTGATAATGTCCTGCGAGGTAAAAACATGTTAATCATCTGTTCGATTGCCAAATAAACAATAAATAACAAAAATTACCATCATAAATCCGTCCATTTTGCCAGCAAAACACAATGTGACCGTATACAGAAAATAAATAATACTGTGACTTGGCACAACAGGGCTGCAAAGCTACATTTCTGCCGTATGTTACTTAACAGTTGGCTGTAAACAGGTGTAGACAGCTTAAGTTTTGTGTTTTCAATGGTAATACAGTTTTAGTTATTATTTATTTAATAACACAACTTTATTTAATGTGCTTTATTTTTAAAATGAAATTCAATTGCATTGCTTTTAAGTTTAACAGCTGTTAATAACATGGTGACTTTTAAAATACCGACGTCATCATTAGCCGGTGAAACACAGCTGACATGCCTTAACAGAACAAGTGTTGACAAATATCTCGTTGATGTTAAGCTAACATGATGTACGTTTAAAATTCAAATAGGTTTAAAAGTTTCAAATTTAAACTTATTGTAACGTTTTGTTGCTTTTCCTGAAACGTCGTTAGTGAACAGAATAAATTATAAAAAAATTGTAGAACATAAAACGTTCCAAATTGTGAAATTATAGAAGCACACATACACATTTGCGCCCTTGTAAAGGAATTAATCGCCTTAAATTAAATATATATTTTTTAAACCGCATGTAATGGATATTTCGCCAAGGGTCGAGAGCTTTACGGATGTCAAAGAGATCAAAGAATTGACAGAGACTAAAGAAATTAAAGAAGTTGTGGAAGTTAAAGGAGTAAAGGACCCGAAAGATGACAAAGAGATCAAAGTTATCAAGGAACCACGCAAACTGACACGTCGCAAGCGTGAGCTGGAAAAACCGGATCTTCACGTTGTTGTGGGCACAACAGCCGGAAGACCAAAACTCCCTAAGGCAGAGACCAAAAAGTTGCGCAAGAAACTCCTTGAATTCGAGCAGGAAAATCTAAATCTGTCCAAGGCAATCAATGACAAAAACCAAGAGATATGTGCTCTCAAGCGTTCCGTGGACTCCCTAAACGAGGTCCTCAATTCGGTGCCCATCGATGAGTTGCGCTGTAATTCCTCCATTGCCGGTTCAAAGATTCTGGAGCTGAGCAAGAAAAATCGTCAGATGCGCGCTGAACTGGAGCAGATGAAGAATCGTGTCAACAAAAAGGACATGCAGATCGAGAAGCTGGAAAAGGAGCTAAAGACTAATGAAGAAAAGCTAGCCGTCAACGGAGAACTGCTCAAGAAGGGCAATGCCACCGATGAGCTGCACTCCAAGGTCAACAGCATGCAGCAGAAGCTCTTCGAGACCCGTAACAAGAACACGGAGCTGCAGAATCAGTTGAAGTTGGCCCAGAAGTGTCTGCAACACGAGATCGGCGAGAATGTCAATATCAATATATTGGCCAACAATCTGAAGGAGGCCACCTGGCGTGGACGTGCCCAACAGATTTTAACACTGCAGCAAAAGGTGCAGGAGCTCAAGGCACGTCTGGATATCTTCGAGAGTGGATCCGAGCGGGCTGATTACTTGCCCATTACACTGGGCTCCGAGATGGATCTGGCTAGCAACAGTAACACTAGGCTGACGCCCCGTAGTCTCAAGCAATCCATAAATTCGCCGGGCAGAGGCAGCAGCACTACAGCTATTTTGGGAGGCGGAGATGCGGGTGGCGCCACCTTCGATCGCTTCACGCCAGGTGTACGCAAGAGCGAGATCCTTCACCGCGCCAAGGTCGAGGCACTGGAGAAGCAAATCGCTGCATTGCAGCTCCAGTTGGAGGAGCAGCGTAATCGCACGCTGGCTCTAAAGGTGCGCAACAAGACGCTGAATGATGAGATGCTCAAGTACAAGACTAAGGCTTTGGAGCTGGAGGAGCAGTACGATTGCAGTGGCCAGAATGCCACTACGTTGAATGAGAAACTGAATCGTCAGCGTATTCAGTACGAGACTCGCCTGGAGGATATGCGCAATGACGTCATACGCATCTCAGAGGAGCGTGACATTGCCAAGCGCCAGATGGAGGAGCTGAGTGGCATGAATCTGGAGGTGGAAACCGAGCTCAAGCAGAAGGAGCACTGCCTCACAGCACTCCAGGAGATGGTCAAGAAGCTGGAGACCGATTTGCGTGCCGTAACCGGAGGATTTCTATTCTCGTGTCGCGAGTTTCGTAAGGTGAGTGAAGTAAAAAGTAGTCCACTAAGATCTGGTCTCAATTGTGCTACGCAGGAGGAATTCGTGGGCATTCTGGACGCCCTCGAAGTGGAAAAGAATCAAATGATGCTCATGAACAAGACTCTGGACGAACGCCTAGAGGCGGAGCGTGTGAAGAACGATGCTGCCAATGATCAGTTGGCCAAGCAGAAGACACGCATCGCTCGCTTGGAAGTCAAAGTGCGTGATCTAGAGAAGGATCTGGACATACAGAATGATCGCAAGAAACGTTCCCAACGCATCAACGACTATACCAGCTCCTTGGGACGCACTCCTTTGACGGGTTCCATTAATTCCTTTACTTTTGAGAATCAATCGCAGTTTCCATCGGTTACTTCTTTGAACTCGCTGACATCCGCAGAGCCCAAAATCGAAGACCTGAAGAATCAGTAAGTAAAGCAAAGAAAATCCGCAGTTTTACGGAAAATGTGTTAATCTCTTTTAGATTGGAGTTGGCTCAGGAGAAGATTACTATGCTGAATGAGAAACTGGATTACTTGTCGGCTGAGAAGCGTGCCGATGCCAAATTCTTTGAGGAAACCATGTTCAACTCCAAGAACATTATACTGGATACGATTCTGGGCTCTCGTGATGGCTCTGAAGCCAAAGTGGATGCTCCGCCCGAGGTGGTAGCCAACAGTGATGGCATCTAAACAAAGTTTATTTGTCCATTTCCCATTTTAATTTTTCTGTTTTTCGTTTTCATATAAAGCATTTTCTATGTGGCGGAAAAACGCAACGGATTTTCCGCCAAATGGAATGCCATTTGAGTAAATAACAAAAAAGAGGGAAAATTCGATAGTTTTGCATTTTATTTGTAACACATTTTGTGGTTTGAAAACGAAGCCTTTGGCGCTGCTTCATTTATTTGAATTAATTATTAATTTTAGATTATGTCATAATACAATTGCAAGTGGCGATTTGATTATTCATAGTATTGTTTATTATTTAGTTAATGTTTGCATATGCTAATGCGTATGCGTATGTGTGTGTGTGTGTGTGTGTAATACATTATTTAGAATGTTATTTAAATACAACTCTTTCTCCCAACTGCTTTTAGTTTTAGGCTTTTCAAATTCGTTACGCTGCTTGTTAGTTATAGCATTTATTTCTAGTATGCATTTTTGTATTTGTTATTGGTCGATAAGCCTAATCATCAAATGGTTTGTTTATCTATATAAAAAACACGTTTAGCAAATTAAAGGCACTTCAAGGATTCTTGTGAATACGAAACAATTTCAACACTAGAATTATTACAAAACGAAAACAATTCAATTATATATATGTCCATAACTGTACCCTAAGTACTATATATATATATAAGTATATTTATATTTATTTTATGCACTAAACAAAAAGCAAAAAAATATAACTCTGTACTCAGTAGTATTTGCAACAAGAACAAGTTGAGTTTTTTAGTTTTTTTCTCCATAAATTGACAAAATTGTAGGGAAAAATGCATTAAACATGCGCAAAAAGCTTTTAAAAAGCACAAGTTTAGACGTGTATTCTATATCTATATATATTTTATATAGCCGCCGATCTCAACATTATGCTGTCTGCTTTCATTTCTTACAAAATACTAGACTCTAATTAAATTAGAAGCTATTGCTGCTGCTGGTTCCGTTCGAAATCGAATCGCAAATGTTTAAAAACTTGATTTAGCTAGAGCGTATATATATGTGTAAGTATACCGTTAGTTAGCTGATATATAATTATTGTATTTGATTATATATGTATAGTTCAATAAATATCTCTAAATTTACGGCCTGCTTCTTGCCAGTAGATAAATGCAAATTTTGGCTGGTTTTATAGCTTGACAGCAATTAAATTTCAGTTTTCATTCTTGGTTCAATTGTAAAATTACAAAATTTTTATTAGTTCTTGTTGTTGTGGCTTGTGGTTGTTGTTGTGTTGTTGTATATGGAAACTCTGGTTTTTCATTCTTTCGATTTTCACATTATGATCAAATGAACAATTCTTTTTTGCTTTATAATAGTTTTTCGTTTTTACACATTGGCCTGCTCTGACTTACACTTAAATATATATATGTATATGTATATACTCTAGCTATATATACGCTTTATATATGTATATGGTATATATATATGAATATATATATATGTATTTATGCACATGTTATTCATCGCCGCCTGAATACATGATTGAAATAGTAGTAAATATCCTGTTCCGCCTGCTGTTGATTGGGAGTTTTGCGTGTCGGTTGCTGCTGCTGTTGCTTCGCATCCATTTGTGGATGATAATTGTTGTAATGATGATAGCCATGCATATCATATGGATTGTGGTGACCCGGATGCATGCCCGGCATGATTCCTGCACCACCAACTCCACCCACACCACCACCGCCACCACCATGCATCATGGGATTGCCCGCACGCATCATATTGCGATCGGCGAGAAAGACATTGATAAAGAAGATCAAGACGAGCAGAATGTAGAGCAGGCAGACCAATATGACCACAAACTGCTGGCGGCAGCAGCAGGTGTAGCACATTCCCTATTATATAACCGCCTGTTCCACATAGTTGGCGGGCAGCATGCCGGTTTTGCCCGTGCGCTCCACACGCCCGGTCATCCAGCCGGAGTCAATGGATTCCACCTCAAAGATGACATCGCCTTCACGAAAGCTTACCTCGTCCACGTCCTGTGCCTCGTAGTCGTAGATGGCGCGATAAACGCGCTGCAAAAGCAGAAAGGAAATTACAAAATTACAAATAATCGAAGTTATCGATAGCATATCGATACTTTTAACAGCGCTTATTCTTACCAGCGTGCTCTGACGTGATTGCTTTTCCTGTAGTGCTTCATAGGAGGCTTGTTGACGCACCTGTTGCTGTTGTTGCTGCTGCTGCTGCTCCTGTTGCTGCATTAGCTGCACCTGCTGATAGTATTGCTGTTGCTTCTGGGCCTGAGCCTGCTCGGCGCTGCTCAGTGAGCCGTAAATGCCATTGGCGGGATCAATGTCCGAAATGGAACCAATACGCTTGGGATAAACGCTGTTGCCTGTGAATAAAGCCAATGATTAGCTTGGAGATTGGGTGGAAGGTTGGACAGGATTATGGCAGGACAAGGGACAAGATGAGGCTGATGCACATCAAGCTGAGCAGAGCTGAGCGCTACCGAACTACCAGCTAGCCTTTTATAGCTTCCAAGACTTGCTTCTACTACTTACCAATGCCGCCTGATCCACGTTGATCGGAGCTGTAGACCAGCGTGGTGCTCGATCTGCCCGCTGCTGGCATGGGGCGTGGTCCATCTGTCAACGGATCGTAATCGGCTATTTTGCCAATGTTGTTGCTGCTCTGCTGACCGCCAACAACTACGGGCAGGTGTCCATTGCTCGCCTGCAGTTTGGCGCCCAACGCGTTCTCCGAGGGAGTTACGGCACTGTAGTTCGATGCCACATAGAGTTGTTGCAAGTTGCCGCTGCTTTGCTGTTGCTGTGGCTGCTGCTGCTGTTGTACCTGTTGCTGCTGCTGCAACTGATGCTTGCTATTGTTGCTGTGCATGCTGGTCTGGGAGCGTATCTGCTGTGGATAACTGAGGCTAGCCGGATGCGGATGTGCAATGCCGCCATTGTTGTTGTTGCTGTTGTTGCTATGAATGCTGCCGTTGCTGGGATTGTTGTTCAACAGGCTGCTGTGCGAGTGTTGCTGTTGCAGCTGCTGATGTTGCTGTTGTTGTTGATGCAGTGTTGCTGCCGAGCCTTGATTGTGATCGAACTGATCAACAGCATTGCCACTGGGATGATGAGAATTGTGCAAAATTGCTGAACGCAGCTGATTGTAGTTGTTGACCGCCTGCGGCTGTTGTTGCTGCTGCTGTTGTGGGAGTTGCTGTTGTTGTTGCTGCTGCTGTTGCGGTGGCTGCGATGTTGCTGTCGGATACAGATGTGAGGCTTGTTTAATGGCATGTTGCTGCTGTTGTTGTTGCTGCTGCAGCAACTGTTGCTGGCGCAATGCCTGCGGTTGCTGATAGTGTGCATAAGGATCATGCAACGGCTGTTGCTGCAACTGTTGTTGCTGCTGCCTGTGATTGTTGCTGTGTTGTTGCAGTTGCTGCTGCTGCTGCAGCTGTGGTTGTTGTTGTTGGTGGTGTTGGTGTTGATATGTTGGCGTTATGGCCGCCGTGTTGTATTGCTGGTGTTGTATGGGTGGCGGTGGCAGCGTCTGTTGCTGTTGTTGCACATAGTGTTGGTGTTGTTGTTGCTGGTACTGCTGTTGTTGTTGTTGCTGCTGCTGCTGCGACACTGCTGGCGGTATGGGCGAGGCTGTGGGTGCATATTGCGAAAATTGTTCAGCTGCCAATTGCTCAGAGAAATATTCCGATTCGTCTTTATTCAAGAAGAAGAACATGATGTGGTTGTTGTTGTTGTCGAGGATGTTGTTATCGTTGTTCCCAGTTAGTGTTGTGATTTGTACAGTAGGTGTGTGTGTGTGTTTGTGAGTGTTGTGTAACGTTGTTTGTTAGGTTAACGGTAGTTCAGAAAGCACACACAAATTATGAGGAGTTTATTGTTGTTGTTGTCGATGGTTTAATAATGTTATAATTATTATTGTTGTTGTTGTTTGTGTTGTTGGTGTTGAGGATGAGTGTTGTGCAACAAAATGATGAAACAATCAAAAATAAAATAAAGAAAATATATGTAATAATAATCAACATTAATGACCAATGTGCGACAGATGTGTGAAAGAGCGAAAAGGAGATAGCGAGCGCACAGTGGGGAAAAGTGTATTTGTTTTCGCATGCAGGGAAGTTTTAGAAATTAGTGTTGGTAGGTTCCTACATGCAGAGGGTATACTAGTGTTGGGAACGGTGTTTGTGCACCAGTGTTGGGAAAGAACCGCTTAACGAGTTTATACTTTAAAGCCTTATTCCTAGTGGACTTTTAGTAGCTGTTCCAACTAAAAGACATAGCCTCTAGCCTTTTTAATAGTTTTATATATCAAGTGCTCTGAAACAAATGTCTCTGGCACCACTGTGCGCACGTAATGCGCTTTAATGAGCCTAATAAACGATTATTTAATCAGTTTAGTCACACTTAATGCTCGTTGAATGATGACGACAATCAACAGTTGATAGTAATAATATTTAAACACATTAATTTACCAAATTACAAACAAAAACCAACACAGAAAAAAAAGACCAGACAAATAAAATAAAGCCAAATTGCAAAGCGTCAATTACGAATGAAGAGAGACAGATTTAAAGTGAAGGAGAGAGAGATAGAGAGTGGTGGGAAAATTGTCTACTCACTGCTGCTGTCAGAGACTTCAGCGGATCCGCGTTGCTTCTCCATGGCCGCCTTCTTCTCCAGATCTCCGTGGTATGCCACATTTGAGATGTGCTTCGTATTTTGCTTGATTCGCAACGTTTCCGGATCATCTGCCACCTGTCGACAACATGTTAATTATTATCATCATCATCGTCATCATCATTTTTGCATTCATCTTGATTAAACTGACCTGTGTAAATTTGCCTTTGGCCTTCTCAAAATCCGCATGATATTTCACATTCGATTGGATTTTCGTATTTTCAGCAATGCGCTTCAGTTCGGGCGTATCTGCAATTGCCGTTGCCTTGGCCTTGGGTATGTGCCTGCGAAGAGCAAAAGAGAGGGAAAAACTCGGTGAAAAACAGCAGAAAATTGTGTGTATAAAGTTCAAGTTGCCGGCGGGCCAAGACCCTGTAGTTGGTGGAAAGAAAGGTTTGATAAGTTTGTCAAAAAAGTGGCAGAAACTTTAGCTCTGTTTCAATAAGGATTTTGCATGTTTGGGATCAAGAAATAGGTCAAGTCTTGCTATACACAGATCAATCTATGGGTACAAATTCATTGCCTCAAAGGGTTCATGTCAGCTAGAGATACTCTTAAACCATACTCTTGCTTGGTCTTTTGCAGTCGATGCGCCTGGTGCATCGCACGTTGTTTGAATATTTTCATGGCTGCAGTGCGGAAACAACTATGAAAATCTGACTTTATAAACGTTGTGAATGTTCCTCCCACAAGCGCCGCGGGGCAAACATATCATCTGGCTTACCTCCCTCCCCCTCCTTTACCCCACCACCTTCTCTGCCCCACCCACATTTCTTTTGATATCGTGTGAAAAACCTCTGACCCCATCAACTACAGGCATTTTTATCAATTAAAACAGCATTCTGTTGGAGTTTTGATACGGGTTGCATTTCCACAACTTCCCCTCCTATAGCCCACCACCCGCTTCTCTGCTCCCTTGTTGCCTTGGCCCTGCGGCAACTAACGGTTAATGGAGGTGAGTACATTATGCGGTTGAAAGCGCAACTAAATGCAAGCAACCAAAAAAGAAAACTTTTGTGGCAATCAAATTTAATTTTTTAAGCATTTATACGCTGTGATAAGTGTGCTACAGTGAAGCCTGCTTAAGTTGGCTTAAAACTATTTTAAAGCTGGATAAAAAGAGTTTTAATCAGCATTGATGTTAGCAGCTTTTTGCTGCAATTTATCAAAATATTTGCATGTTTTACAAGAAAAAGAGCTAGAAAATAGCATTGCGATATGATATGATTAATGGACTAATACATCAATTTAATTATGGCTGAAATAACTGAAAAAGACGGAAACCAAAGCGAAAAACAAACAATTTCAGTGTGTGTCATAAAGCACACACACTTACACGGTGTTGGTAGTGTGTGTGCTGTTTATGCTGTCGAGTACTTTAACCTATCAGTGGGCTAATCGATCGATTGTGATTGCAACTCGCGATGCCAGCAACTGATAACCACAGCAACAGTAACAGCAACAACAAAGACTGCAAAAGGTTGATAAACCCATTGGTGACCATTCTTTGGCTCGCGCCCACTTTACACACGCCCACCCACCCCCTCTCCTTCAGACATATTGTAATTGTAATTGCACGCAACTAAATTGGCTTATAGAATATTTATGGCCAGCAGCAAATCCAAACGAAGCGAGAGCAGCTGTCGCCATTACTCAATAGCAGAGGGGCAAAGTGCGGGGGGTTAAAGGGGAAAGGGCAGAGCTTAGTTAGACTAACAATTGTTTAATAAATATATGTATAATAAAATATGTGTTGGAATTTCATTGGAATGCAGCAGAAATTGCTAATTTGATGCGAACAACGTGTGCTTCAACCTCGATTCCAATTTGTGGTTGCACAGCGGGGGTAGAGGGAGGAGAAAGGCAGGGAGGAGCAGGAGGAACTGCCGTACAGTGGCACAAGGCCGTTTAATGACCAATGACCGGTCGCTCAACCATGTAGGTCTCCCAGTGTGCTCTCTTGTATATTGCTGTTGGGTTGTTGCAAGCTTTGCTTTAATGCAACGGCAACGACAACGACAACGACAACAAAAGCAAAACTGCTGCACTTGTTATAGTTGTTGCTGCTGGCACACATTGCTTTAGTTGTTGCTGTTGTTTGCTGGCTGGCGATGATGACATAACAATGCTTAAGCGCCAACGGCGGCATTGGTCAGAGCAACGGATGTCTCGGCACGTTCCCAATAGATCAACAACAGGCAGCAGTAGCAGTAACAGCAACAGCAACACGCACGCCAGCAGCAACACGCCGACAACAACAGCAGCTGCTGTGCGTGACATGCAACTATTGTTGTTGTTGTTCTTGTTGTTACGGTTTCTGTTGTTTATACGCTGCTTTACTTTTTACTATCAAAGAATTTTAATTTATCTGTAAACAATAAACTCATACAACAGTGACAACAACAACAACTACAGCAGCAACTGCTACACATTCCAGTTGTTGCTGTTGTCCATTGTCTTGGCACATATCCTGCAAAACAAAGGTTTAACATATATATTCTGTAATCGGGTTTGACGCTATAAATAGTGTCAGCGTGTTTATTTTTAAGTAGCTGTTAAGTAACAGAGCTGATCAGGCTAACAGAGGCATGTGCTGCAAGTAACAGCTTAACAGCTAGCATAGCTGTAGTTTGCAGAATGTTAACAGTAAGTGTAACATTTGTGGAGCTGTGAATGCTCGTAGCTCAGCCAAATGATGTGTTATTTAAACAAGCTTTACCATTTTATAATCTAGACAACTAGAATAATTAATAGTAATCAAAATTTCACATTTTTAAAATTCATCCAATTTTGACAAATTTTTTGAACATTTTTATAAAAAAATGGGAAAAAAATATTTTTCAGTTTTATTAAAATGTTTAATGCCAATCAATAGTGCTAGACCATAAGAGCTCAAAAAGGTAATACCAATCAACAAACTTAAGCCCAGAGTCCCAAAAGTATCAAGTATTATCTACCTACTGTTTACAGAGTAACTGTTAGTAGTGCATGCCTTGCTTCAGCTTTTTACAGATTTTCCGTTCATAATTTAAACGCAAATTGTTGTTGATATGGTGAAACCAAAAGCTGCAGCAATTCCGTCAGTTTGTCAGACGGAAAATGTAGACTAGTAAACTGACCAAGTAAGGCAAACAAACAAATAACCCACACACACAGTAACACACACCCCACACACACACACCCCACACACACACACAGTTATGTACATGATGTAAGTTAACAAGCGAATGGACATTCATTGATGTCAACATTTTTGCATGTGATTTGTGGATTGGTGTTGAGTTTCCATGTGACAAGCCTTTTGTTGTTTAACATTTTGCGCAATGGATCAAAGTGTCACATATGAGCACACACACACACACACACACGCACACATAGAGGGAAGAAGGAGTCAGGCAGCTAGGGAAATTACAGGGCCGGTAAGTGTGTGGAAAACCCTAACACGAATTATCCATTTTGCCATTAAAAACGGTGTTAATTAAATGTCAATTATTTTACAGTTGTAATCGCAGCAAAGAAATTAAGCACATGTGCACTTTTCCCGCCATAAAAGAAAAGCGGAAAATCATATAAACAAATTAATTGCCAAAGGGGGGCAGGAAAAACAAAAAAAAAACCGAATTGAAATGCGATTAAACGCACAGATTGCCATATAATCATCAACGCCATTATAATCCCAGTGAGGCGGGGGCTGGAGTGGGCGGGGCACTAGGAAAAATCGAACAATTCAAATTTAATTGAAGTGGGATAAATATGCATGAGGGGCGCTGGGAAAAGGGGCGTGGAAATTGTAGACTATCGAATTGCGTGTTGATGTTTAAATTTCATATGCAAAGTTAAATTTTGGTAGAAAACAGGGAGGGGGAAAAGGGGGCTGGGGAAGATTGTGCGACACTCCCAGTTCAAAATTTATGGTAAGCCATGAAAATGGGGCGTGGTCGCATTTATTGTTGTTTAGCATAAAAAAAAAGAGGCAAAGCCAAGTGGCCAAAAACTGATTGTTGTTGTTGGTAATTGAAATGGCCTTTTTGTTTGGCTCTTGCCTTTGTTTTCTCCATTGTAGGCGGCTTAAGTAATCAAACAGCGACTAATGGGGCACACACACAAACCCACACACACATATATAGCTGCTTTTTAAGCTGCGCTTCGAGTTGAAAGTGAAAAAAAAAGACGAAAAAATATTAAAATGAAAATAGAAACGAAAATGGGAATAACAAATGAAATCTCATAGCAGAACTTTTCGAATACACATATATATATATATATATTATATGCTGAGGAATGTGGAACATCATACAGAGATTGGGAATTTGAGAGCTGACAGTTCAGGAGGGGGGCGAAAAGGGGGACACAACTCGTCATGGGCATGATCATGGTTCACTGGCTTTTTATGTTAATAAATAAATGTGTGATGTACGAAAAATATACGAAAATAATGTTGAGCCTTATGCTGCAGATGTTTAACCCCCGAGCCCCCCTGCCAAACTATACAAAAAGCCTGCATGTCTTTTTTTTATATATATAGATAAATAAATAAAAACGACCGACAAACATTGTAAACACACAACTCGTTTTCTAGTTCAATTCCAGCTAAATGGAAGAACCTGGTAATGTAATGGATACATCTAGTTGAATGAGCCCTCTTTTCTATACACACACACACTCACACACACCCCTTGAGTGTGTGTTGTCCTGTGCAGGTTTTAGTTCAAGACACAATTAGGTTAGTTCCATAAAAGAGAGAAAGTTGCAAGGCTTACAAAAAGCAGCGCAAAAAAGAAAGCACAAGAAAAATGATTTGTTTGCAACTTTAAAAAAGGATATTTTACTTGCGAGTTTTCCCTCTATTTTGCTTACAAAAGTTACATGGCTGAAAGTTTCAACAATATGTTGCAGTTTCCTTGCAATTAGCTGCGACTTTTATCATGTCTTTTAGCCATGAATTACTGCAAACGTTTGCTTCCCGGTATTTGACTTGGGCCAAGTTCCCTTAACTTGTCTTATCCAATTATAGAATCAAAGTGGCGCTCTCCACATGTGGCACACACACACACAAACACACACATACTGATATATAATTGCATGTCTTGTGCATTTATAAATCGCCTCAGTGTGAACTCTATAATTTATTACAAACGCAACTTAACTGACCCAAAGTCAAAGACAAGCGAAAACTTTTGCCAAGTCAGTAAAAAAAAATCTTCTTCCTCTTCCTCTGGAGCAATTATAAAACTCAAATGGGAATCGTAGCAGCCTTAGGATAAATGGAAAGCAAACGGAAGTCACGTAATCGGAGCAAATATAGAAAAGGGAATAGACCACACAAAAGGTGCAAATGGACAAGGCTATGACACTACTGCAGTGAAAGTGCTAAAAAGGGGGCAGCTGGCACGCCTACTTTACGCTAGTGCAGGCACACACACACACATGACGTCACAGGGGGGAGGGGGTGCGGCGCTGACTCTGACGCAGTGAAGCTAACGGACGCATAACTCAATCCGCATGGAATTTTTATTCCCGCAGCGGTGGCATCCACAATAAATCTGCATTAGAAAGCAGCTTGCAGCCGATGACGTGGCTGCCGTTGCCGCCGCTGTTGCATGCCACTTGGCTCAAGGCCAACAAATGCCGCACGCACTGCAGTGGCAACTGGGCAGCCCAGAGACCCTGTATCGACAGCAGCATAAGGTGGTCTGTAAAGTATGTGGCATTCGTTGGACACTTTGATTGGTAAACCCGCTTAAACACGTGTGGATTCCAGCTACCAACTCCATACTTCACTTACAGGGTGTCTAGCAGTCGTTGCCACTTCCTCAAAGCCTGTTTTACTAGTAGCTGTTGTTATTGTTCTCCACAAGTTGGTAACAATGCAATGACAACAAAACACTTGCAACCAATGAACCGAGCAAAATTGTAGAACAATAACTACGCTCTTTTTGTGGGGCGTGGCAATGGCAACACACACACACACACACACACACACAGTCCGAGTGTATGGGAAACGCGACTCAAACGGGGTTAAAGTTGCTGCAATGCTGCAGGGCCAGAGAGTTGCATATTTTTGTGTGGAAATCTTTGCGCATTTCCGCACCTTTTTCAGCTGCCGCGTGTGGCAAGAACACGTGACAAGTGGCAAGCTGTCACAAGCAGCAGCAGCCAGCTGGACACACAAGCAGCTGTTGCTGTGATTTCCATAGAAACGGCCGTGTGCTTTCCGGAGTTTTGCTTATCAATTACGGCGTCGCTATTAATTTTTGCCCGGGATAAGATAAGATAAACGACGCGATAAACGTCAACAAACTGAACTGAAATCAAGGTTAATTTCAAAGACAGTTCACAGAGTGTTTAGAGCGGCTTAAAGGGGGTGCAGAGGGGGTTGGGTTTCTATACTTACGCTTCACAGTATGGCATTTTGTTGTAGCCCTTGTAAGTTTTCATATTGAGCGCCATTCCGCATTCTGTGCATTTGAAACACGTTTTGTGCCATGTCTAAAACGAGAGAGAGAACAAGCGTGAGTAAAAGAAAATGTCTGAAAAAATTCTTGTTAGCAATTTGAGAATATATGAGTGCCATTTCAATTCCAATTCACAATATTTTCGTTTCCCTACCTCCCTTGACTGGCTAAATTGCCGCAATGCAACTAAAACTTAAGCTACAACTTAAACTAAAACCAAGTACTGATTTCGAGGCTTCTCGGCATACAAAGCACACTTAAAAAACTCCATAAAAAGCAAAACAACAGCAGCAGCACAAAACTCTTGCCAACTATGAAAAGATTTTTAGGGTTTTACGAGCATATTCTGTTCTATCTGGCAGTTACTTATGTTTTTTGTCCAACTAATTGGTCTGCGGTAGCTTATGGTGGGTGTGGATGCAGTGGAGGGGGGAGGGGAGAGGGGAAACCCAGTAGCGGAGAGGAGACTAGCCAAATTACTAGATAAGTGAGAGAGTAAATACAAAAGTTCAGTGGCAAAAGTTTCAAAAACTTGTACGCTTTATAAAGTCATTATGAGGTCAGCAATTATAGATTGTTAAACACCCTGTAGTGTGACTGCAGAGGGTTGACAAGGCTAGTGGCATGAGTAGACGAAAGAACTGTTCAATTTAGTCACTAGTTGGAGCATAAATGGAGGGATTTTAATACAATTTGTTAAACAGTAACAGTAACAAGCTGTTTAAGAAGGTTGCTTGGCTCTAAAATACCCTGTAATGCGAAACTCAAAGCTTTTCCTCAGCTGTTAGTAACTAAAACTCCTCCCATAACTTAAATGGTTTAAGCTGGGCTTTAAAGCTAGACACAAACACAAACTGAAGCCATTTGGATTACGAGACATCTTCAGGCTTCAAGTCATCCAATTTGTGTGCTGCAAAAAATCTTTACACCGCGAGAGAGAGAGAGGAGCAGCAACGGAGTGCAGCTGGCGAAGCAAGGAATTGTCATTGATAACTGGTAGCTGAAGCTGCAACCTTAAGAGGCAACTCGAATCAACGTGTTATGCAAATTTGCGAGTTTTTCCTTTTGCGCTGCCTTTTCCTCTTCCCCTTCCCCACTTCCTGCCTCTCTCGCACTTCCCTGTTGCTCAGAGGAGGTCAACAAACGATTAACTTGTCTGTGGGATTAGGAAAAAAATGCGTTAATTGGTTTCACACACACAGCCAAGACTTTAACCGCTAAAGCGCAGACACAAACCAGACAAGCGATGGGAAACTGATTTGGCCAAATCACCAAAGAGAGAAGAAAGGGTAAAAGTTGGAAACCAGTTTGAAAAACTCTGGCAAAACTCAATGCCAACTCAACCCACTGGGGAGTTACGGCCACATTCCACACGAGGGGAATGCCACACGAGAGTCGCACACAAAAGTTTATAATAAATCAACGGATTTAAAGTTTATTGTGGCAAAAGTTTTTTTTAATAAAAAACTTGAGACGCGCGTCTTGACCTCTTGGCGTTTAACAGTTGGCCAAAACGATTTAAAAGCAAATCAACGCATGCGTAACCAGCACAAAGAGCAGGAGTGGGAGGGAGATAGACAGAGATAGGTAGAAAGAGACAGTGAGACAGTCTGTCATAAGCTGACCAAATATTGAGTTGCATTTTGGATGCGTTTTTGTTGAAGGCGGCAGAAAAAACCAAATTTAGTTTCACTTTCACAACAAAATGCAGTGTGTGTGTGTGTGTGTAGTGGTGTGTGTGCTGTGTTGTAATCATTTGTCAAGCGACTGCATTTAATTTTCTATGCTCGTTTTAACCCACTTTTCATTATGCTTGTGTTTCACTCTTTCTTTTCTTGTGAGTCCACTCGCTTCTTGTCTTGGTTTTCAATTTGCGGCTCAATTTCCAAAATACGACACAAGAGAAAAAAAAACCTTAAATGTTTCACGCTGTTTCCTCTACACTACCTCCCTTCCTCCTGCTCTGCCCCACAGTGCCCCTCTGTTTTTGGTGTTGTCGAGTAAACCACATCGAGAGGTGTTGAATTTGCATTCGAATTTGCACGCTTTCAACATTTTAAGTGGTGACTTCACTCGGGCAATAAAAAACTAACAATTGGCATGAGCCACAAACGACGGACAGTGGAACAAAGGGACAGACAGACAGACAGACACACAGAAATTGGTATGAAGATTGGTTAGGGAACTGGGAATCGCTGGGGCAAGGGGTTGCCACTCTGTTGTCGGATTGGATTACAAGAGTCAACGCGAGCAGCCAAATGACAAATGAGGCCAAAACAACAACTACAGTGAAAACAATGCACAAACGAACCCAAACACCAACTAACAACTTTAAATGGTAAACTACAAACACAGAAAAATACCATTTATAAGCTAAGAGTGTGAAGTTTCGGGTGATTTTACTGGATTTCGTAGTGTTTGATTTAGAAAGAGTTTAAAATGGATCAGTTCTGAGACTTAGTTTGAATAACTAATAAGAGCAATGTAGCTTAAAAGCTGTTAACTGCACTCAAGTCTTATTTAAAGCAAAGATTTCTATAGTTGGGGATTATAAACCTCTACAGATCCCTGTTCATATTTCATTGAGTTTGTATTAAATTTCACTTATAATTTTCTGGCACAGTTCTTGAACTGAAATCACTTTCAAATCAAAATGTAGTTTTCATTTTCCAGTTTCCCCAGCTGTCTTACAGGCATCATCTGCTTATCATCTGCAGAGTTTAGACAATGCCCCAAAGTATTCAAATAGGAAACAAACACATATGAAATGTTAAATGTTGGTTTTAGTAATTCCAATTTGAATATCAGACAGTGAGTTAGGCAGCCAGAGGGAGAATGGGAAGGGAGGAGAGACAGAGGAAGCTGCAGCTGTTTGTTGCAAGTGTAGCACACTTGCCCCAAGCCCACGTGTTGTAAGCGAAACCCACTTGCATTGATAGAAGATGATAATGAAGCTCATCATTGTGATGGAGAGTTGTTGTTCATGATGGTAGGCGTATGTGTGTTGGTGTGTGTGCTCCCGTATCTCAGAGCAGCTGATGAAGCGGAAGTGAAAGCGGCAAACGCAGAAATAAACTACTTCCTAAGTTCCTACTGTAACACACACCACTCACACACACACACACTACTCGCACACGCTATCTACACACATTTCTTGGCACACCAACACTTGCCATGCTTTTTTGGCATTCTCTGTTCTTTTATGCGGGTTTTTTGCCCAAAAAATGAGCATCAACAATAAGTTCAAGTTTGTTGCTTCGCGTTTTGCTCAATTTAACACAAGCTCCTATCTTGCCACTCCCCTCTTTACCCCTACCGCCCCTCTAAACACATTATAGCCGTATTGCTCGACGCTCAACTTAAATCGCTCAGGTTTAAGCATATATTTTGCACGCTCTGTTTAATTTACAACTGTTTGTAGTTGTTGCTTTTGTTTGTGTGTGTGATAAGTGTCTAGCACAGTGGGTCCAAGAAGTTTGTCATCAGCTATGCAGGCAAAACATATAGACACAAGTTGTAATATATACTTAAGGCTGATTGGCAGGCCAAGTTTACTTTATAGATTAATCAGTTCAAGACGGCAATATTTATTTAAGCTAATTGATTATATTTAAAGACTGAGTTAAATAGAAATTTATAAAGAGGTTTCTAAACTTCCTACTTACTACTAGTTTAATAACTAATTATTTACATTGAACAGATTAAATCACCTTCATGTTTAAACCTGACAATAAGTCTCCAATTACACTAACACCTATCGATTAGTTTTGGTATCAATTACACAACTAATACTCTATTTAATAGCTATATATTTTAGCTTTTTTTAATACTTTTTTAACTGCGAATTTGCATTTCTGCTGTACCCCCGAATTAAGGTCAAGGTGTTTGAATTTTGTCAGTAGTACGAGCCATAAATGGCACTAAGAACCATGAGAATCCAAGTGTTGAGTCATATACTGTCATCATCTGATACCTGAGTCAATACCTGACCGCTTCTCACTCCAAAGCACAACACAAAAAAAACACTCGATTACAAAAACTGAAAAATAAAACTGGAATCCGTTACGCGTCGCGCAATTGTTGACCTTATATGGGTGATCGATATGGTCTAGCCCCCGTCTTCTCACTCTTTTCTCCCCTCTCCCTCCCTCTTTCTCTCTCTGACATAATTGTCATTATCAGCTGCTGTGTGTGTGTGTGTGTGTGTGTGTGTGTTGAAAAAGCCCGCAAATAGTTTTAATTGTTGCCCCAATGACGTGACTTGACTTGTTGATCAATCCGATTGCTGGCCAACTTGGCTAAGTCCAAGTCCCAAGTTGGTAATGTTATAATTAAATGTCTAACAATGTTTCTCTCAATCTTTGTGCTCATTTTTCTCCAGTTTTTCTTATGCAACTTTACTTTTTCTTTCAATAACATTTTCATTTCCACTTGGGAATTTTTCACACGCCAAGGGGGAAAAAAAGAGGTCAACACAATTCGTCGTCTGGGCTTATAGAGATGGCATCGGTTTATAGCACATCTAATTGTAAGATCTTTTTGTATCTTTTGCTTCGATCGACAAGTTTTCTAATTTGTTTTTGCCGCTTTCAATTTCATTTAATTGAGTTTTTTTCTTTTTATTTATTTTTTTTTTTGTAATTTACTGTTAATTAAAAGCATTTTGTTTACGCTTGTCGGAGGGGGTGACAGTAGGGGGCGTGGCATATTAATAACATTTTATTACACAACTAATGTCTCTCTCACACTTTGCTCAGACTTTAAACTGGATTTTTTCTTTGTTTGGATTTGTTGCAATTATATACACGTTTTTTTTGTTGCAACTATGGAATGTTATTGTTGTATCTGTAGCTGTAGCTGTATCTGTATCTGTATATCCACAATGCCACACACACTCAAAGCTGACAGGCAGAAAATGACGCAATCCCGAGACTGTCTCGGAAATTAGATATTCGAGAAACTCTTTCGCTGAAAAACATTAGTCCCAGTAGCAGAAAAATGCGAGTAAACTTTATATGTGAATCATAAATATAAATGTATGCAGATAAGCAAAAAGTGGGTTTGAGATAGTTTTTTATCTGCAGAATTATATACTATTAAAATGACATTCCATTCCCAGGAGATGTTTGCGTGAAGATACAGTGGGTTGGCTGCTATAAAAAGCAGACAAAATCAGGCTGCACGCTGATCAGTCATTATATACTTGATATACAATAGAACACTATCGATTCTATCTTAACTTAGCTGTAATTTGATTTGATTGATATGTTTCTCTTTGTTTGTCTGTGACTCCCACTCTCTTCTCCCCCCTCTGCCCTTCTTCTTCACACTTTACGCTGATCATATTTCAATCTATTTTGAACAGCTTGTCTTCGATTCCATTTGCACACTTTTTTGAATTCAGCCCAAAAAGCTACACACAATTAAACAGCATTTTGCATCTGTATCTGACAGATACATTTATATTTGCTTGTTGGCTTGGCAACAATAACAAAACTGTTGATGTGGCACGTTGCTGTCTGATCCCAAAACAACAACAATCGATTAGATTCTTCTATGGCTCTGGATGATTATGTTTTCAATTTGGCCGCATATTTGCACGTACGCAAAGTACACAGATAGAGATACATTTGTATCTACATGTATCGCTACACATACAGGCTGCATAATTTGTTTATTAATTTTATTATTGTGATTTCTTACAGTGCAAAAAAAGTGGCCACCAACTGAGCGTTGTTCGAGCAGCTGCTGTCAGCGCTTGTCTCTCCCCCTGCCCCTCCACTTATTGTTGTTCTCTTCGCTTCTCTTTTTTTTTGCGCGTCAACAATAAAAACGCATTACATCAACCTCAACATGGACAGAGTGGAGTATGTGGATTGTGTGTGGACTGTGTGTGTGCGTGTGTGTGGAGCGTGACTCACTGTGGAGCAATGCCAAGTGCCAATTGCTGGAGGCAGTGACACTGTCAGTTTAGTGAGGCAAACCAACTGCAGCACGACCCTGTCAAGCAGCGCTTACTTGCCCCTGTACTTAAAAAAAGCTAAGAGGTTAGAAAAAACTTGTAAACTTTTATATTTCGTGGCTCTAAAATAACAGAAAGTTTTTGCTAATTACAGGGTCTTTTGCAGTTGACCCACACACGACTGTAGCGTTCTCTACTTGATTTTTCTATGCTAGAGTTTCATTAACTTATGGATGCATCTTGGTGAGATAAAAAGATACATAGATACGCACCGAGAACGGGTCGAAATACTAAATCATCATGATATATGTGTGTGTGTGTGAGTGAGTGTGCGATGGGAGAATAGAGCTCATAACGGTATTTGCCAGTTAAAAGATACATAACAGCATTTAAGCGACTTCCCTGCTCCTCAGTCCCCTTCTCCTGCTGCTCCCCTGCTATCCCTCCTGGCAGAGCAACTTGTCAGCCCCATCATCATCGTCATCATCATCATCATTATTATCATAATGATCATCAGCTTGTAGCTTGAATTGGTGTCGATGTTGTTGTAGTTTTTGTAGTATGTAAATGGTCAAACGTTTCTCTCTTTATGTTCAAGATTGGAGTGCTATAGACAATGAAAATATCTATCTTCCTACTGTTCAGTCTCCCGCTGTTGTTCAATTCTTTTTTAAGCTCAGACAAAAAAAAAAAACAGAACTGTTGGCCCACATTGAATGGTCGTAGAATTTGTTGGACCAACTAGCAAACTGGCAGCAAAAACAGCAAAAACAAAACAAAGCCATCAACAATTTGGTGAATTTTCTTGTCTAGTTTCATGCTGTTATTCTGTTTGCTTCCTGGGCTGTTTAGTTGTTTGGGTTATTTAGTTGTTTAGTTGTTGGATGCTTTGTTTGTTTATTTGTCTGTTTGTCTGTTTGCTGTCCCCAAGTAAAGCTGAAGTGCATTGTGCAAAGTTTTTGACAACTGAAAATGTCTAGAAATTGGTATAGTACAAGTGCATT
Organism: Drosophila nigrodunni; assembly: GCA_020829145.1. Classification (NCBI taxonomy): domain Eukaryota; kingdom Metazoa; phylum Arthropoda; class Insecta; order Diptera; family Drosophilidae; genus Drosophila; species Drosophila nigrodunni. The sequence continues at coordinate 6,693,891 of JACVCZ010000007.1, read as the reverse complement.
TCAGGAATCCCTTCAAATATGAATGATTTATTTGGCCTTAAAGTAAAGCAGGCAGTCAAGGGAGACCAGTCAAAAGTTAATGATTGTGGATTAAATAAATTGTTAGTATTTAATAGGAATTCTACTAAAGGAACTTCCAATTGTATCTGATTTAAAGTTTAAGATACTTTAGCTTAAAACTATGTATTTGTATTCTAGTCATGTGCTTTCATTGATTCCACGCTCAATTTACTAAGCTTAGATTCCATTGTCTAAAACTCACGTGCCAATTATCAGCTTCCTCTCCAACCCCACCCCCTTTTTTCTACTCGCCTTGGTCTCCTATTCATAAATTGCAAATTGAAACGGTGCATGCAAACGGGGCCTTTCGCTTACTCACTCACTCTTTCACTCAGTCGCTCACTCGCTTTCTCTTGTTGTCAATGTTACTCATCAATTTGTCCCCACAACTCACTCTCCATCTCTGCATGCTCACTGACTCGCTCGCACTCACTACGCAGCCAGTCAATTAGCAAAGTCAATAGCGTGTTGCTCTCCACGCCTCCACGCGATTCCAGGGTGAGGTTTTTTGCATTTGTTTGTTTAATTTATAAACGTCAAAAAGCTCGCTTCACTCACACACACACACATACGCAAGCGAAGAGAGCGAAAGAGCAAAGAGAGTGGAGTTTGCAACGCAAGTTGTCACTTTAGAGTTCTATTTGTATTCGCGATTCCCTTGCACACTGCGCTTCTCCCCCCGCCATTTTATATGCAAATATATTGCAAAGTCCGATGGCAAACAGGCATGCAATCGGATTTACATGTGTGCGTGTGTGTGTAGGCAAGTGTGTGGGTGTGGAAGAGGCTGCTGTCATTGTGTTATGTAGTATGTGATTAGCGTTCTTGCAACGTGGTTGCAAGGTGAGTAAATTGAATTAGCCGCCTCCGAAGGCTTTAGGCCACAGTCTACTAATGGATGAGGTGCAGCTTAGAGGCAAAGGTTTAACTTGCATCTTACGAGCTTGCAAATTAGCTTAAAGCTGCCTCTAGGAGCAGCAGCAGCGGCAGCATCTCAAACTTGTTTCAACTTGCACATGACGCTCTCTATTAATATTTGAACAGCGAGGAGCAAAGAGAAAAAAGGGAGAAGGGTGGAAGGGAGACCGAAACAAGGCAAAGAGACAGACAATGAGAAAACTTTTAGATTTGGAGCACAATGCGGCTGAAACTAATGTGGAGCAGCTGCTTGCAAATATCCACATTCCAGAAGGGGAGCGGAGGGCACAAGGGGAAGAGGTTAGCTTGAATAATGTACGAGATTTGCAGAGCTGAAACCGAAAAAAAAAAAAACGAAATCGAGACGATTAATTTTTGCTGATGAAGTGACAAATGGCAGAAGAAGCGATGGAGGGGGAGAAAAAACTGGAGCAAAGCAAACAGTAGAAAGCAGATCTAAAGCTGAATTTCATGATTGACAGTGGCAGAAGAGGCAAACAAAGAGAAGGGCCGAAGAAGGTGGAAAGAGGGAGAAGGAGAGTGGGTAGCGTGAAAACCCTCAAGTGATGGGCAGCAGCCAAAGAGTCAAGCAACCACTTGAACTGAAGAGTCAAAGAGCTGGAAATTGTAAGAGAATAAATGTAGCATGTGTGTGTGTGTGTGTGTGTGTGCTTACAGCTATAAATAACACACACACACACCACACAGAAGACCCTATACATAAAGATGGCATAAAATGCAGGCGGGGATCAATTGGATGCAAATGCTACACGATCGCACCCCAAAAGCGCTCCCTCTCTCCACCCCTCCCTTTACCCTACCCCACTCCGCACTTAATAGAGATCAATTGAATTTAAACAAAGAAAGTAGAAGAGGGGACAAAGAGAGAGAAAGAGTGAGGTCAAGTAAATGCATCACCAGCGACGACAATTGTCTTCGTTTGCGCCCCCCATTTTGTCTACGCCAATAAAAGGGGGCGTGGCATAACAAATTACAAGCAAATGCGCATTAACATAAATTCTACAACAAAAGCAACAGAGGGAAAGTGGAAGGGGAGTGGGGAGGTTAAAACAATTAAAAGACGACAACGTAGCACAGAAGAAATGACAGGAAACGAGGAATGAGAAAGAGACAGCGCATCGAATGGGAATGCGAAGACAAAGTCAAGTTAAGGGGCAAAGCTAAGAGAGGAATCTGCAAAGACAAAGCCCAAATGGTTGGACTTAAGAGAGGGAAGCGAATGTGTTGAGTAGTGTAGAGTAGCACAGTGTAGTCAAGTGAACTGACCCACATATCAATGGCCGGAAACAGAAAGCACACAAAACAGACAGACGGACAGGCAGACAGACAGGTAGATAGCCAAAAAATAAAAATAAAATAAATATAAAAGACACTCAAAAGCCTCTTCATCATTTTTGGTCATTAGTCAAAAAAAAAAACTACAATTTTGTGCAACAGAAAAAAAAACTAACAATGGGAACTGTTTAATTGAGGGAAAGCCCCGCAGCTGAAAGCCAAAAGCCAAAGCCATAGCCAAATAACTGATTCCGAATTCAGTTCTCGAAGCTCGGGCTCAATGGTAATTTAAAGTTCGACTTTGACTTCGTCTTCGACTTCCACTTTCAGAATTGAACATAGAAAAAAAGTTTCGTTTTTGTTGCTTCGTGTTTCGATTTGGGTGCAAAAATTGGGCCACAAAAATACACAAAAAGCCAGTAGAAGCCAAGAAAAACAAAGTAAAGAAAAAAATACAGAAAGAAACAAAGGAAAATTATAGAAAAAAAAGTGTAAACTTTATGTAAAAAGCTAAAGAACTGCAAGCCAAGATAGTAAAACTATTGATTTCAATCTATCAGTTTACAAAAATTTGTATGAAAATTCCATTGAGTTTATACTATAAATGGTAATAGATTTCCTACCAACAATTTTGTGTTATAACAAAGTTTTTAAAGCTTAAAGTTTGCGAATTTTGTAAATTCAAGTTCTTATAATAAAATCGCATTTAAAATTTACAATTTGAGAGCATTTTGTTCTACTTTTTAGCCAATTTACGTTGTTGTTAGTTTTATCACTTGGCAGCCAAAGCGAATTTTTGTGTTTTTTGTCAGTCACCAAAATTGGCAAACACCGAAAAAAAAAACTGTGGCAAAACAAAAAAGTTAAATGAAAGCGGCTAATTACAAAGCAAAAGCCAAAAGAAAATAGAAGTCACGGAAATTGGAGCATAACTGATGAGTTAAATGGTTGTGTTTAGACTCTGATTGGAATCAGCAACGAAAGCGAGTTGCCAGATGGTGCAAAGAACTCGACTATAAAAGGGAAATGTCATACAATTGCATAATCCACAAGCTCACACCGTCCCTCTCTCATTCTTTTTCCCGCTCTTAAGTTGAAAGACCATCTTGAAAGTTCTCACAACAAAGAGAAATGACACAGACACAAACACACTTACACACATTTGAATTTGTGTACGATAAAGGAAATGACGATAAGGAGATGCAAAAGCAGCGATAAAGCTTTGGCCGCTGTCGCTGCTGCCGCTGCTTGACCACTTTTATTTTCATGCCTGAATTGTTTATGAAATTGCAGCGCCCTTTTTCAATTGTTGTTGTTGTTATTATTGTTGCTTGCACATAAATATGAAAGAGCAAGACACTGAAAAGGGGTAGGGGAAGGAGGGGCCGTGACATCAAGCAACTCTCAGAAATGGATTGTCATGCAAAAGTGAACTTCGCTTTTCAGCGTCGAGAGCTCAGTCAAGAGTGAAAAAAAGAAGAAAAAACTATTGTCATTGTGGTTGTTGTTGTTATTGCTGTCTCTGCTGCATTCTTCTTCTTCTCCTACTTCGAGTTCGAAAGCGGAAACGATTTTCAAGTGTCGCACGTGTTTAGTAGCAATGAAAGAAAAATCTTAAAGCAATACAAAAATTCATTTGAGTTTGTCGCTGTAGTCATTTGTCATTTGATGGCGTCGTAGAAATGCAAAAATTAAAACATTCAACAAAGCGACAGGCCAAAAAGTGTGCCATGACAGGGACAACTTCACGCCCCTCCCTCCTCTCACCACAGACCCAAAACTCCAGTGTTGGTAGACGGGGGAACAGGGGAATATGGCAAGAGTTTCAACTAAGTCTCAAATGGAGGACGGCGATGCTTGGATTGACGCTTCGGTTCGTTGCCGTTTGCTGCTGCCTCCATTTTGGCTAACAGCAACAACTAACTGCCGACTCGTGCCCCGTTGCACGAATTGGCCAAAATGTTGAACTGTTCATACCCTTTTAAACCCCTACTTACCCCCTCCAATCCCCTTTCGTTGCGCTGACAACAACAAAGAGGTCATTTACTTTCGTTGCGAGCATAAAATAATCGTCTGTCGTGGCCGACGACGTCTCTGCCGCTGCCAAGCAAAACAGCAGCAGCTGAAGCAGCAAAGCAACAGCAACAACAACTAAAACTCACACATTCGTGAATTCAGCAAATAAAAAGTCAAAGATAAATGAAATTGGCAAACAGCGACAGTAGCAGAGACAGAAACGACGACGACGTCAACGTTGGCGCCGACTGCAACGCCGGCGACATGTTCAGCTGCAAGTTCGGTATCAAAAATCGATTAACAAAGCGCCGGCAGCAACGCCAGCAGCGCTGCCAAACTTTAACGGTATTTAAAAAGCATTTCTTCATTTACAAGACAAAACTTTTCACTGTCTTTGCTTCTATGTGTGTGTGAGAGAGTGTGTTTGTGTGCTCAAAGATAATTGGTATAAAATGCCCGTTTATTGCTTGTCACGAGTATATCGATTTCTATATGGGATATGTCACGTGCAGTGCGAACGGAAACCGCAAAGGAAATGGGCGCAAAAGTTTTACTAGTGAAAACGTTGGGGTGCTACACTACTTTTGAAAATAAAAAAAAATTATAAAATTAGGAAATAAATAAATATTCTACTAATTTAATTCCATAAATTCATTTTTGTCAAAACGTTTAAATTTCCGCTTGCAAATTATGGCGAAATACTCAAGCAATTTATGCGTCATAAAATTGCCTTTAAATTGAGTTATTGTTGTGAAATATTTCTCATTGTCTGTAAAGTAATTCCCACTGTGTTTGTGAGTCAATTAATTTATAAACTAAAAATTGTGCAAAAAACAATTTGTAATAGTCAGAGTACACACCCCAACTAAAAACTGAGAGACTGCAAAGACACTATGAAAACTTATGCTAAACTAAACTGTAAAGTAAAACTTTTTACGTCTTGGCCTATCTAAGTAGTATTTACTTGTCTATACAAGTTCCATGTTCTATGCCTTGTTGTCAGAAGATCTTTCTTCAGTTTGTGTTTACAACATTTCAACATTTTCCATTTGGTCTCATGCATATTTTATAACTGACTTCATTCCAGTGGCTTTAAATAGTTTTCATTACTCCACAGCTATAATTAGACAAACGGCATGTGATAGAGATGGAATGCGATAGTTAGAGGTAGAGTGAGCGCGCTCGAGCATCTTGACTATAAATAGACAAACGCTTAAAAGACGCTGACAGACAGCAGAGAGACGAGAGTTGTGTGGAACGGGTACAAGGAGAAGAAGAAGTGAAAGACGTGTGATGTGGAACATGTAGCAACAGCTCTGCTGATAGTTGGAGCTGATTACATCAAGGCTGCCAAATGATGAAATGTCAATTGTCTATCGCTCTATCTCTTTTTCTCTTATCAGCTATGCTCACACTATTTACATACACATCAGTAATTAGTTTCAAATTTAAGAGCGGAATTTTAAGCACAAAAGCTCTTCAAGCACCCAAAAAGCGAACAGCAGAGCAAAGAAGAAGAATGACTGCGCAGCTTAGCGCAGACAGAGCGACAGACGAACGGACGGTCAATAAAAATAAACTGGAATTAAGCATAAACCAATAAGCACATGAAGAAAGCGACGCAATAAAGACCGCAGCGCAAGCTTCAGTGCGTATGTATCTGTATGTACATATGTGTGTGAGAGAGAGAATGCAAAACTGGTATCGAAATATATGTGCTCAAGGTCAGTCAACGGGTTGTGTTTGTGTTGTTGTTTTTGTTTTCGTTTTGAAGAACTATAAGCAACAACACACAAAAGAGCAGAGATCAAAAGCAGCGCTGCAACGCAGTTTGCAACGGTCCAATGAAGTCGACGTTGACGTCGCTGCCGGGCAATCTCCTCATACGCAAAATTTACGCAAATTGAGAGGCAGACACAAAGCCAAACAGCGAGTGAGAGAGCGAGAAAAAAAAGGGCGAATCAGTGGAGGTGGAGATATATGTAGCGGAAGCAACGGCGACGCAAATTAAAAGCAATTTTCAATTTCCTGAGTTGGCGAAAATTGAAAAATTTGTTGCAACTACAAGCGGCAGACACCCCCGAAACACATATACGCGCACACACACGTACAGCAGAATTCGTGTGCCGTTATTGAGCTGAATCTAAAAACAAAATTCCAAGAAGCAAACAAAAGCAGCGCAACTGCCACAAAACAAGCTGAGCAGCTTTTTTATTGCACACGTTTGGTTGTAATTATTAAAACTATGTGCAGCTCTATCTGCACATTTTATTGTTGTTGTTGTTAGTGCTGCTGCTGCGCCCACAACAGGCCACGATATGCGTAGGATAATAAACAGCAACAACAAGAGACACGGACATGGACACGAGAGAGAAAACGGCACGCATGATCAATGAGAGCAGCGACCATGTGGCTAGATAGCCGTCTCGCTCTAACGCGCGCACACAACAAGTGCGAAGCAGCGGCATAAAACAAAGGAGCAAAATTTAGAGAAAAAAAATGTGAAGAGAAATACCAATACATACAAATTTGTATGTTTCTTATTTTCCGCTGGATTTGTCAAATTTGTTTATCGTCCACTCACCTTGTCCAGACATTTGAGCTCCTCGATGGGATAAACCACCTTCTGGCACCGCGCACAGGTTTTATTCATCTTACTGGCTACTTTGTATACTGAATTTTCTGCCTTTCCTGTGTATTGAGTACAATCTCTATGGGGGATTGGAGGGGGACACACAAATTTGAATTTTTTGAATTTTGCAACACTTTCAACAGTCAATATTTATTTTAATTTTGCATAGCGATCGGGTCGGCAATCGAACAGCTTTGGAAACTATTAGCCAAGAACTGAAATCTGTTTCAACAATTGTTGGGTATGTATGTATGTGTGTGTGAGTGGCCGGGTTGAAAATGTAACACAGCAAAGCTAACTCAGTTTTTTTTATACAAAAATGTATCAAAACTGGATGGCAACTAACTGGTTTGCTTTGTCGCCTTTTCAATATACACACGGTTAACACTTTTTCACTAATTGCAAACGGGCAAACTTTTTAAATAATACAACTGTTGGCAATTTTCTTCTGTTTGCAGGTAAGCGACGCGCGCACGACTTTTCTTTTCACGGAAAACGCACAGCGACGATGTTGGGTCCACGAGTATTTCGTTTTACTGGTGCTCGTCACAGCGGTATTTTGCCACGAGAATTGATAGCAATTATTTTTATGATTTATTAATTAGTTGTCTTGTGATTCAATCCAAAAAACGTTGCGCACCCGCAAAGAGACGTCCGTTCACCGCCGAAACAACAATTATGACAAATAACAGACTGTAGACGATTGGAGCTTGGAGCATGTTATACTCAAAAGGTAATCTAAAATGTTGAACCGCTGCTATCGCTCAGTGTTGTAAAGTGTTGCATGCTATCGATAGCACGTAGGTCGACCGATATTTTCCCACTATTAATACGGCCACCAGTATTTTGGAACTAAGGGCCGAACAAAAAGCCGACAAAATACGAGAGCCCAGGGACATTATTGGAGTTTACTATCGAAATAATTTTTTGTGTCCGTCTCGTGGTTCGTGGGCGGATGTAAAAATATTCGTAAAAATAGCTTAAAAAGCACAATTCAATAATAAATTAAGTGATATAAGACACAATAAGTGTTGTGTGCAAATGTTACTTCCAAATTACAATAAAAATAACGTTAATTCCAAGCAATAAATCCAATTTTCGCCAATATATCCGAGTGTGTATTTGTGCACGCAAGAAAACTCGAGTGTCTAGAACTAAAAGTAATTAAAAACATTTGCATAACAAGTTTAATATCAACATAAAAGTCGAAACAAATTTGAAAATCACTCCTAAGACTGAAAAAAATCTCAAATTATTGATTAGTCAAGGTTGAAACTGGATGCACGTAATAATACTGCATATTTAAAGGCGAAGACTCGTTCACTTTAAGAAGCCGAAAAGTAGGCAAAACCTTACACACATACACACGCACACACACACATGCGTCGATGGAAAAATCGATAATCTTGGCGTGAGTATTTGTAATGCCGGCGCACAACAGCAACAACAACGAGAACAACAAAAACAAAAGGGGTGGGAAAAAAGGTGCAGCCAACGGATGAGGAACAGGAAGAATCGTCAAACAAAGGATAAAGTGTAAACAAAGACGCAATGAACGTTCAAATGTCAAAAGTCGGTGAACCAGAACTCGGACAGTGCATGCTGTAATTTTACACTCGCCCTAATTACACTGTGACCGATATTTAAAAATAGTACATAAACAAATAAAATCCCTTCGCTCCCCTCCGGCGCTGCCTCGTGTGAAGGCAGCAAACCGCCGCCATTAGACGTACGACGAATGCGAATCAATTCATTGTAGCCACAATGCAAACGCTGCGCAAGAAAACGAGTCCTTGTAAATGTAAGTATTCCACTTTTTAAATATTTAACATTTAGTTACGCACACTGTTTTGAATTTATCGATAACTCGTGTGTTCGTGTGTGTGCATACCTGGTTCTTCGTATGACAGTCTGTGTCTGATCGTGCTTAGGCTGCTAAGCTGACAGCTGCTGCGCCGGCGTCGCTGCTGCCGTTTGTCATTGTCGGCAGGTGGTGCAGCTGCTGCCGCTCGCCGCCGTCGCTGTCGCTGCTCGCATTAGGATTTTAGCACAAACAACAACGACGTTACATTTGTCCTCTCTCTTACACACGTTCTCTCGCTCTCGCTCTCTTTGTTACCGCTCTCTCAAGTACTTTTTTTTGCTGCTTTGCTTTGCATAGAATACGCGGTAAATAATAGTGAAATTCCAGTGGCAATTTCACATATGCATATGTGTGTGCGTCTGTGTGTTTGTTTTTGTGTATGGTGCCCACTCCCACTGCTAGAGGGCGCAGCAGCGCAGCATCGCATCACTTTGCTTCCAATGCTTTGATTGTTGTTATTGCCTGTCTCTCTCTCTGCCGACGTTTGCCGTTTGTCGCTGTCGTCATTCATTCATTCCCTGAACGCGAATCGTAGCAGTCGCAGTCGCTGCGTTTTTACTTCTTTTTTTGTTGTTGTTGTGTGCGTCTTTTTCGCGTTTTTCATTCTGTGATTGTTGTTGATTTTAATTAAAGTATAACACAGTATACGTCGCGAAAATCGTTGAAATTGTTATTATTGTTTGTGTGCGTGTGTTGTGTGCGCCATGGAAACGCTCTGAATGTCACACAAACACACACACACGCGCAGATACACACCGATAGAACTGAACTGATAGAATGTGCTAAGATACAGATACAGATACAAAATGGTCAAATCGCTAGTATCTAAGCTGCAGGCATCTTCTAATCTATCTCTAGCACAAACATTCGGCAAAAATTCGGAGGAAACAAACTACGCAAAACGTTAGCAAATATTTTCCTTTTCATTGCTTCTGTGTACCTCAAATTTTTTGGCATTTTTTTGTTTGTTTTTCCAACACAGACACACGCACTCACACAGATACAGACGCACATAGAGGCGCATATGAAACAGTTGGTCAAATAATTGTTTTGACACCGGATTAAAGTGCACAAATTTTAATTTAATTAATAAACAAATATTTGTGTAATTATTTCCGAGTCGCAACAATTACTAGTGTTGTCTTTTTAGCCGATTTATGGCTACACAATGTAGTTTCATTAGAAATTTTAGCTATTTTCAGTACATCCTTTTCATGACCTATATTTTAGCCACCACTGTGATAGGTTTATCTTACTGCTAACTAAAACACTCAAAGAGATAGCTAAATTTCCATCTCGATCTTTTCACCTGCAGATCGCAATGATCCCGGCCGTTTCTTTGGGGATGGCGTGCAGTTCAAGGCCAAGTTAATTGGCATTTTGGAGGTGGGCGAGGCACGCGGCGATCGCATGTGTCAGGAGGCGTTGCAGGATCTCAAGATGGCCATCAGAGCTGCTGGAGAGCATAAGCAGAGGATCATCATACACGTGACGATCGATGGCTTACGGCTGAGGGATGAGAAGACAAGTGATTCGCTTTACCATCATCCGGTGCACAAGATCTCGTTTATAGCCCAGGACATGACGGACTCGCGGGCATTTGGCTACATCTTTGGCTCACCGGACAGTGGACATCGTTTCTTTGGCATCAAGACGGACAAGGCCGCCAGCCAGGTGGTCTTGGCCATGCGGGATCTCTTCCAGGTGGTGTTTGAGCTGAAGAAGAAGGAGATTGAGATGGCACGTCAGCAGATACAGGGCAAATCTCTGATTCATGATCATGCCAGTCAGCTGGCCACGCTTTCTTCGCTGAAAACTGGTCACACTGAACTGGCCACCGGCTCCTCCTCAGCTGCACACTCTTCTGGACTCGGCATGCTGGGTGGTTCCTCCAACGGTGTGGGACTCACGCGCTTGGGCGTTAATCTGGATGTGGCCAAGACTTCTGGAGCAGCCGCCAAGGAGGTAGAAGATCTAACTCAGACTAAACCCATTTTCCACCTAACTAAAACTCCTTTTTCCTCTGCAGATTTCGCCAGAGTCCGTTGCGGATCTTGTGGATCTGGAGCAGGAGCTGACCTCGCTGCAGCGTGGCATCAGTCAAATGGAGCGCATTACACCCAATGATACCAGTGGGGTGCAGTCGGCTCTGGGCCTGGTCAAATCTGCCAGCGAGGATGATCCCTTCGGGGATTCCTTCATCTACGTGCCCTCGTACAATATCTTGCCACCGCCACCAGAGTCGGGACGTACGCGCCACAAGCCACACCCACATCCACAGCAGGCCAACAAGACGCCCGAGAATACAGTGGGACTGGATGCGATGTCCACGTTGCTATCCACGACCTCAGGTGCAGGTGGTTCACCTGCTACGTTGCAAGCGGAGGACGATGACAGCTGGTTGCATGAGTTGCAGCAGCAGCACGACGATGTCTTCGATACCACCAAGGTGACGACCACGCCCACGCCCATGACAGCGGCTGCTGTGCTCACGAATCTTTCAATGGCACCGCTGGCAGCCCGAGAATCTTCGGCCACGCCCACGCAGCAAATCAGTGAAGCAACAAGCAGCGTCCAATCAAACACTGTAGTTGGAGGAGCTGGAGTGGGAACCGGGGCGATAGGAGGAAATAACAGCATCGATGTGGGGTTAAATGCTCTGGGCAATCTTACAGCCACAGCAGAGGCGGGGGAGGGCATGACAACGACGTCGACGACTGCCGTAATGTCGGGTAAGTTGTGCACAAAGAAAAGATACACAGATACAGATAAAGATACACACACCCATAAGAGAGCTGCTATTCATGATGGAGGGAAAACGGGGCAGAGAAAAAGCAGATGAATTCAATGAGACGCAATCAATTGATGGCATTCTCACTTTGTAAATAAACCGTATATAACTAATACTATAAGGTGCACAGTGGGGAGAGCAGGCGTGGGGGTGTCTCGTTTAGTATTTAATTCAGTAAACAAAGAAAAGTCATTGACCAATTTAGTTAAATTCATTTGTAGTCGCAATTTGATTGAATTATTTACGCTTAGCAGCGCATTGTAAGCGGTAATGTTAATTACATGTCACTGTTAGTTTGTTAACATAAGCCCAGGACTTGCAGATTTAACAGAAAGATCACTTTATTAAAATGTTAAGCTAGCAGCAGCTCTAAGTGCTGTTAATTACATAACAGAGACCTGTTAAGGATGCGCTTCGTTCGTTAGCATAGCTATGTTAAGCTTGATAGCAGCTGTTAGCGCTATGGCAGCTCGCTCTCTTGAGTTGCCTTGGAACTACCATCATGAATGTCGCTCTCTTTGCATAGTTTAAGAGTATTTTTAAGTTTTCACCTATTTACTAACCTAGCATTAGCTGTTTGCCTTTCCCCCTCCACTTTGCGTTGTTTTGTTGTTGTTTCGTTTGTTTTTGTTGTTAATTTGAGTAGTCTTTGGTTTCGTTAAGTTGTTGCTTGCGTCTTTCGTTCAGTTTCCATTTGAGTTGTACCCAAGTTGATACATTCCGACTGATGCAAGTCCTCTTTCTCTGTCTATCTTTCTACCACACTCGCTCGTTCTCTCTCTGTCTCTCTCTCTCGCTCGCTTGTTGTTGCTGCTGTTTTGGGGTTTCGCCAGATGCGTTCACTGATCTGGATCCTTTGGGCATTGGACGCACACGTCCCTATGTCGATAAGAAATACTTTTTCCAAGAGCTTAAGAATCCGCCCAAGAAGCTGCTTAAGGAGCTTGGCTCCAATCAAGGCGACACTTTCGATGACTTTCTGGCTGCCAAGGAGAGTGCACTCTTTGAGGATGCCCTGAGCAATGGCAACAGCAGCAGCACAGCAACAACAGCAGCGGCAGCAACAGCAACAGGTACTAACCATGTTTCACATATGGCCCAAACAACTAACACGGCTAACATTTGCACTTGCACAAATCGCGCAGGAAACAACAACGCGACAGCAATAACAACAACAGCAACAACAACAACAACAATTAACCCACTAATTAGCACCGCCAGCTTTGGGCAACATCTGCTACTAACAAACAGTTCCCGTTCCCAGCTCAGTCCCACGCCCATCAGCAGCACCTCCCACTCCCAATCCCAACCCCATTCCCAACTCCCAACCCAAACGCAGTTTCCCAGCTGCCAAATCGATGAGTTTTCGGCTGCCAAGTTGAAATTAATGCTGCGTAACTCCAAACCCATTAATCCTCAAGTCAACTATTATACCACAGAGCTTACCAACACCACCGCCAATGCCACCGCCAACATCGGTACACTGGAGGAGGATGAGGCTAATCCCGTGCTCTTGCCCCGCGACACGGATCCCTTTTCGCCCACACGCAAGAAGAGCGATCCGGATCCCTTTCAGGAGGGTGATCTCTTTGCCAAGCTGGATGCCTTTGAGTTCGATGCACCCGCGTCCACAGCAGCGAATGTCTTCAATGGACCACTTCAGGTGCAGCTGCCACCGGAGCAGTCCAACTCGGAGGGTTGGCAGGCGGACATCTCTCGCTTGGAGCCCGCTCCGCTGCCGCTGAGCAGCAGCGTCCGGCACCGTCCCACGCCGGTGGCCAGTGTTGTCAATGTGGGTGGACCCCTGGACGTCATCTCGAGTATTAGCAGCAAGAAGATGCCGCATTTGTTTGGCCAGGCGCGTTTTTCCAAGCGTGGCGACTCCTCCAGCTCCGTCGGCTCCAGCGTTAACATGCGGCGGCTTCAAGAGAGTGACTCCCTCAGTGAGAACGAGGCCGCACCGGAGCCACCGCCACGTCCGGACTCCACGCCCTATGCGGAACCACCGCCGCTGCCGCCAAAGAAGCAGTTCAGTGATCTGGTCATCAGGCCCACGCCCGCAGCGCCACCTGTCGGTCGTTACGAGTACTTGAACCACAGCAGCAACAATCAGCTGCGTAGGAGCGTGGATGCTCCGCCCATTCCCTTGCCCTCACGGCGTGTGGGTCGCTCGGATGGAAACTTTCCGGGTCCGGGCAGACCCAGGAAACCGGGGCACACTGAGGATGATTACCTGGCGCCCTTGGGTGGAACTCCACCGCCGTTGCTGCCACCGCCTACGCAGTCCAGCAGCTGCCGAGCGCGGCCACAGCGCCAGTCGTCCCTTGGACGTCCCCAGGACATCTACGAGAACAAGGCGGAGATTCTGCAGGCGGCTCAGGCTGCACAGGTAGCCCAGGCTAAGGAGACAACCTCTTTGGCGCCAGACATTACGCTGACGCAGTTGCTCACACTGGGCATCGATGAGCTGGCGCTCAAACTGAATGTGCCCGTGAGCAAACTGAGCACCATGACGATTGTTCAGCTCACCGCTTACCTGTCCGACTATCTGCAGTCCAGTGGTGACCAGACACAGCCCAAATCCCGTGCCAGTCCAGCTGTGCCACTCCAGACACCAAGCACAACCACAACCAGCTCCAATGCCGCTGTTTTCAAGGTCAACTTTGATCAGCAGACCTCGTTTGTGGCCAAGTTCGACGACACCTTTGGTGAGGATTTGCCCAGTGGCCAAGATGGCTTCGTGGCCAATTTCGCCAACTTCAGTGAGGCACCTACTTTGGCTGCTCCTGCCGTGCCTTCAGCGGATCGCTATGCGGTCTTTCGGGAGATAATCGATCAGGAGCTGCAGCAGCAACAGCAGGAGACGGATCTCATGGGAGATCTGACTCCTCCTCCAGCGGATGAAGTGCAGCAGGAGCAGCACCAGCAGCTACAGCTGGAGCAGCCCAGTCAGCTGGACCTGGGCGGTCCCGAATTGGAGCTGGAGCAACCTCCTGCCAAGATAGATACCAAAATTACAGAGGTGGTAGCCCAGGCCAAGGATCGCTATGCGGCGCTACGGGACATTATTCTGGTGGAGAATCTGTTTGTAAAGCCGCCGCCGAGTGCTGCTCCCGCTGTACCCGAGAAGGATCTGCTGCAGGATCTGTTCAGCGATGAGTTCAACGAGGATCAGGACATACGGCAGATCATGGACAGTGGACACGATAGGCGTGGCCTGGTGGACAGTCGTGGGCTGCCGGCGGAACCCTCCTCCTCGGCCCTAACGGTGGCCGACGATGATGATGACGACGACGACGAGGATGCGGGTGGGGAGAGCAGCATGGACAGCAACGAGAAGGATGCGGAGCCCGTCAGTGCCCAAGATCAGTACGAGAAGCTTTCCACAAGCGCGGATAAGCCCGAGTTCAAGACGGAGGAGCAACTGCCACCCAAGCAGGACAACAAGTTCCTCACTGTGGTGAGTGGACCCAGTTGTGTGGGCGCCGCTGGACGGGATGACATCGAAATCGATGAGCTGATGCAACGTGCCATTTCGAATCTCTCGCTGGACTCCAGGGATCGCATCTCGCCCGCCACATCCTCGGCAGCTCCTTCACGTGGTCCTGCCCACAGTCTGCACACGCCCTCGCAGTTCAACGATGTGAGCACCTCACCCATTCCGCTACAGAAATCACCAGCACCCGCGGTGCATACAGCTGGTCCCTCTCCGGTGCCCTCCCAGCTCTCGGCCGTCTCCCAGCTAATCGATGCCGCCACCAAGCAGATGCACGGCGACAGGGAACGGGAGAAACCTTCGTGGGCCACATTCGACTCTCCTAAGGTGACTAGCTCCGGCAGTGGAGGCAAGGGCAAGGCCAGGCTGACGCTACCACCGCCTCCTGCCTCCAATACATCACAACAGGACACGGCGGAGTCACCGTGCAGCTCTGATCCTCGGGACGACGGCGGTGGATGGTCCAAACAGCAACAGCAACGACGCTGGGCCAAGAAGGAGCGCCAACAGACGTCCTCTTCCTCGCGAGATCTCAGTCCCTGGGACGACGATACGCCCGAGTATCTGAAGCAGCAGCGACGTGGCATGCCACCACCTTCTCAATCCCAGCTACCCCCACATCCCTCTGGCCACGGCTACTACATGCGGCACGCGAGACGCCTCAACTCCTGCGACGAGGATTACGAGTAAGTGCCAAACCCAATTCCAGTTGAAGTGCTTCGATAACCTGTTTCTTTCCACAGCTACGAGGCGGAGTTCTGTGCTCGGCGTGATCGGGAGCAGCCGCAGCGGAAGTTCAAGCAAGGACTCTCTCGCAGCAGAGATAACTTTGATCTGGGTAAGCTAAGGAGTAAACTAAGGAGTAAAGCCCTAACTAACTCCTCCTTTACCTTTTAGACTCCCCCAGCTGGTACCACCATCCGGCGCATCACACCTGGTCACCCCAGGAGATGGAGCAGGGAGTGAGAGCGCGTTCCTTCGAGCGCAGTGCCTACGAGAGATCCAGTTACGGTCCGCCCGCTCCGATGTACGACAAGCGTGGTCAGCCCCTGCCCAGAGATCGGGAGCGGGAAAGGGAGCGAGAGCGTTCCAAGTACCGTGAACGGGAGTATCGGGACTATGCGCGTCCTGGCTACGACTTTGACTACGAAAACGTCTACGACGATCGACGCTCACCCATGGGCATGGGCTACAAGACGCGTCCGGAGTACCTCTACGAGCGGGACAGAGATCGGGAGCGGGAAAGGGAACGCAAATCCTTCGATCGCGAGAGTGTCGAGTCCTTTGAGAGCTCCTCACGGCGTCGTCGCAGCTTCGGCAGCGGCGGCGATGTCTACGGCAGCCTGGACAGTCGGGATGACTATCGGGAACGGGATCGGGAGCTAAAGACGCGCTCGCTTCGCAAACCGGTGACGTCATCGGGCAAACTACGCGTTTCCGGCGACATTGACTACGAGCAGGACTCGGAACAGGATTTCCAAAGGCAGCGCAGCCTGCAGCGACCCAGTCAGCTGGGCGGAGAGGTCGGTGCTCCTGGTGTACCAGGTGCTCCGCAGCGGCTGAGGAAGAGCAGCGGCTCCAGTCCCTGGGATGGCGAGGGTAAGTCCATAGCCCTTAATCCCTCGCTATTAACCCCACTAATCCTTCACTTTAATGCCGTTTAGAACCTGCTCTGCCTGGTCAGAAGTCCTGGAAGCGTCCAGCGAGCGCAGCGGAGACGGAGCGTCGTCTGGCCGAGAGTCGTCGTGCTGCAGCCCTGGCACAGACGCCTTCCGATGGCGAAAAGGATCGCAGGTAAGTGATACCACCGGTTAACCCCCAAAGGAATCCGCTTTAACGCCCAAATCTCTTACAGATTCCGCAAGAAGACACGTGCACGCAGTGCCAAGGATCTGGCCTCGGTGGGCGTGCGCTACGGCAGTGGGCGTGGCGTGCGAGACAACTACGACTACATCAGTTGCCAGCGGAACAACAACAACGACGACGATGATGAGGATGAGGATTATGTGGACGACGAGCCGCCGACGGATGAGGACAAATTCGAGCGTCTTAATCGGCGACGTCACGAGATGCATCAGCGCATGATGGAGACGGAGCGACGACAGCAGGAACGGCATGCTCCGACGCTCTCCAAGCTCTCGGGACAGAATCGGACACGAGGCGGAGGTGGAGGCGGTGGTGGAGGTGGCGTCAATAGCGACTATGGATTCGTGGACAGCTACGAGCAGACGCCGACTCCTAGATCAAATGCCAGCAGCACGGCGGTGATGATGAGCGGCGGTGAGTCCTCGGCAGGAGCTGGAGGCGGTGGCAAGTTCAACTTCGATGATGGCTTCGAGTCGGACTTCAATCAGAGTTCACCGCCTCCAGCGCCCGCTGGCACTGCCTCCAGTTGCAATTCCACGCCAGCTGGACTGATCTCCGCCAGCAGCACCGTTGGCTCCAAGTCGCTGTTCCGCTTCTCCAATGACTTTTCCGAGCGCGAGAAGCTGCAGCAACAACAGCAACAACAGCAGCAACAGCAACGGGACAACTTTGAGCTGGAGACGCCAACGATATCGACGCCTCCAATAACCCAAAAGCTGCGCTTCGATGATAACGTGAAGGTATCGCAGTTCGATGACGCCGCCTTCGAGGATGACTTCGCCAAGGCCTCCTTTGACTTTGACAAGGAGCAATCTTCGCCAGCGGCGCCATCCTCCTCCAGCCGCAAACAGAATATGCGCAGCAGCAAACTGCAGCAGCGCCAAGAGCTGATCAAGAAATCGGAATCGGTGAATATATTTGCCAAGAAGCAGGAGGATCCCTTCGAGGACGATGAGTTCTTCAAATCACCGGATGAAGTGGGCAAGGATGAGACGACAGGCGATGGCGATGCTGATGCCAATAAATTCCAATGGAATGAGGACAACAACTTTGCCAAGTTCGATGAAAACATGTGATTTGACCAACTCTTTGCCAAGGCAACCACGGCCAGCTGTAGCACTGGCAATCCCCTCGAGCAGCCGGAAAGCGATGGCGGCAATTATGCCGAAATCGATGTGATCCACGACGGTGACTTCTACTACCTGACCAATCTCAATCACTACTACCAGGAGCAGCGTCTGCAGGCGATACAGCGTCACTGCAATCACTCCACGGTGTCCACATCGACGAGTCCTTGGCACGAGTCCCAGCCCCAGCCCAAGGTCAAGCCCAGGTGCAGACTGAAGCCGCTGCAGTTGCTGCGTAAGCCCAGAAAATGGAAACTGAGACGCACGCTCGATGAGATTGTCAAGTGTTTGATTATTGCCTCCTCCGAGCATGTCTACAACTACGATGTACTCTGGTAGTACCAACCCCTGCTCCACTCACCCCCCTAAAACCCCACGACACCTCACTTTATTCGCATCTGTTTGTCTAGTCACACTTAATTGCCATAAGATCAACTCGTAATATCCCAAAACTTACTCAATAGACTGTGATTTTGTGTAAAATGTTGAAAAATCCTACATCCGTTCCGTACCGTTTCGCACGCCAGAGGGCGCCACAGCTAAGTTACTACAGATACAAGTCCAAATTCATTGTATATAGCATGAGAGATTTGCATAAAACATTATTCCAAAACTAGTTATGCTTCAAACGAAAACGTTGCCGATAACGATAACGATAGCGATACCGATAACTAATAGTGCATTTGTTCAAGTTCGATAAACCCGATTAAAGTAAATACTCCTGAAAAACATCCTCTGAACGTAACTGAAAGCAACTAATTAATGCCTATGCTAAATGTCGTCTAGCTTAATTTTAAACGTATTTGTATTATCATTATCATTAACATTAACATTAACATTAACATTATAATTGTCATTGTCATGGCCACTGTCATTGTCGATGATATCCACTATCCAAAGTGCATATAAATATATTAAATTACCACATACTCGTAATAACAAAACTTACCATTATATAAAGTCGTAATTAGCCTAAAGTTTATTATTATTATTTAACTAAAATTAAATTTATAGACGTAAAAGGTTTAGGCCTAAACGAACAAGAAAAAAAAAAACTGATCGAACAGCAAAGTTAATAATTAACTAATCCAGCAGCTATATATTAAACTATTGAGATATATACACAAACATATATATATTCATACATATTCCATATGTAATTTATACGAATATTACAATTTCGAATATGAATGCGAACAGAAAAACGAATACAAATACGAATACGATAGTTATTATGATATTTGTTCTGTCGATTAAAATGTGAGGCAAACATTAAAAACTGTTTTTTACTGCTCGGGGTTTTATAGTGGAAAAAAACTCACAAAATCTTTTCTGTAAACCACTTAATCCCTTATCGTTTAAGACCAATTTAGGCATACAACTGCCTAAATGATCAAGCCAAAAATCGAACCCTGTCGCAACTTTTTCAATTATCGTTCCAAATCTTATGCAAAGTGTCTATTTTGGTCTATGCAATTTGTCTAATTTTGCAGCCAAAAGTGTCACACACTGCAGCTGCCAAGCACTGCAACTGAGTCACTAAGCCACGCTATAAAAGCCAAGTTAACACCGAAATGCAGACATATTCAGCCGAAGCAACAGCCGCAACACTCCAGGCACTCTTTGGACAACTACTCAACATGCAAATGGTTTGTACTAAAATTCTTAAATCCCTTTAAATTCCATGCTCATTTTTTTCTGTTTAGTGGATTTTACTTGCCTTGGTGGCCTGTGTGGCTGCACAGCCCGCTTTGATCCCTGGAAATGTGGCCAGTTTGGCACCTTTGCCTGCCACCCCCGCTGCCTTTACCAATTTTCCAGCTGTGGCGGCATTTCCCGCACCCTTGGCCATTTCCAGCAGCCAGAGATTGGATTACTTTAATCAGTTTAATGCAGCTTTTGCTCCACCCGCAGCACCCGCTCGTCTGGTAGCCACTCCCGCGGGCTTGGCCGCCTTACCCGGCTATTTTCCGGCTTTCTCGCGTTTTGCCCAACCCGAGCGTCTTTTCGCAACTCCAGCATCAGCTCCGTTTATTTTTTAATGCTTGAAATTTAATTAATGAAATTCATATTTAATTTTCAATATATAGTTTAATTTAGTTCAATAAAAGCAAAAGTTGGTTAACCAAAAGTTAAAGAGGGCTTACTTAAACTGGCAAAGCTTAAAGCAGTTTTGGCTGTAAGCCAGCCACAGTCTGGGACAGTTGTTTAGAGACAATTTCAAAGCTTTAGGCATATAATATATATTTAATTTGGTATAAATGTTCATTTTTATCACATTAAACTGCCAATTACATAAATGGTTATTAAACTCCTGCAATCTCTACCAGACGCTCTTATAGCCATAGCCGTAGCCATAGTTATAGCCGGGGTAGTAGCCATAGGGATAGCTGTAGGGATAGGTGTAGCTGGGATAGCCACCGCTGTACTTGTAGTACGTGCCCGGATACGTCGCTAGTCCCGGCCAAGTTGTTGTTGTGGTGGGCACATAGTAACCATTATAGTTGCGTGCTACAAACTGATGACTACCTGACACAGGCAGCAGCGCAGGCACAGGAGCAGCTGCCACGGGTATGACATTGGCTTGGCACAGCGTCAGAGCCAGCAAAAGGCAGCCAAAAAGCAGCTAGAAGTAGGGGTTTATTAGAAACTTTAGATAAGAAAAAGTTTAATAAACTTACCAGCTTCATGTCGTGGGTTTCTAGAGAGGATTAGCAGCACACTGCACACTGTTCAACGCTGTCGCTACTGAGCTGCTTTTATAGCAATGCATTTGCTCCATTTGCTTTACAAATGCAGTTGTCCATTTTGGGAGGCAGCACCTTCTTTGGGCTCTGTGACCATTTGGGTGCTTTGGAGCAACTGCTGCAGCTCAAGGGCAGCTGACCAAGTGAGGCAACACTGACGCAAGACCCTTTGCCTAGGGAATGCCATTTCTAATAAATAATATTACAAATTTAAATAAAAAGTCAGCTGAACCAACAAACAAATTAAATTGTACAGAAAAACGTTTATAAAATAAATAAATAATTATTTAAGATTTTTATACAAATGTTTCTTTTTATTAATACCTAAACTAACTGTTCTATTGCTGACTTTATATAGGGTATCTAACAGACTTAGTGAACCCTCTGTCTAAATCTGCCTCCAGCGTGGCCAGGTCTTGATCTCGTTGTAGAGCGCTGTGCCTGGACAGCTGGTGGCCTTGGTCTGACGGTGTCCCAGCAGCGTGTAGTCGCTCCTCAGGTGTCCTCCCTGCTTGGCCAGTTCAATCAAATCCTTGGCATTCTGCAGCATCTGCGCCGAGGGAGCGCTGTTCTCAAAGTTGCCCAGGAAGACGATGCCAATGCTCTTCCTGTTGTAGTTGGGCGCATGTGAGCCCTGTAGCCCAAAGCCACGCCCCTCGTATACCTTGCCATCTCCAGCTACTATGAAATTGTAGCCAATATCGCTAAAGTTACGTCTGCCCTTGTGATCCGTCTGTATGTTCTTGATCAAACGCTGACACTGCTGTGACGTGCTGCAGCCATTGGGATTATCCGAGTGATGAATGATCACATACTCGACCGCTCCATTGATTCTGGATGGGGATCTAGCACTTACTGCTCCCCAGCTGCTGCGGGGCTCAATATTCAGCGCAGAGGTCCCAGAGGGCAGCGCTACAGGGAGAGAGCTGGGATTAGCGGGGAACTTATAAATCTTGTTCGGTCTTTGATTAATTACCTATGCCGCAGATTGCGAGAATCGCCAGAAATTTTATAGATGTTGCGATCATCGTTTCTCGGTTTACTATGAAATTTAATGAAGCAAGCGAGCTGTTTAAATACCCGATAAGGTGTTTGCGCAGCAGAGTAGAGGGTATTTTGAAGGCATGCTGGGAAGTACCTGCAATTTATTACTTAACACAATTTTAAAGCTTTTTCTAGTTGCTAACCTTTTGGATATGTTTTAAGGAGAGAGAGTTACTCATTTTCTTAAGTATTACCTTATATATTTGTTTTTTAATAACTACTTTCTTGTCTTTAGAACACATGTTCTAGGAGATGTAAGTAAACAAGCTCCACAAAACAAACCTCAAAGCTTCATCAAAGTGTAGCGCATACAAAAGTCGACTTGCTTTGCGTTCCACAATTTCGGTGATCTACCCAGCTGAGGGAATGTACCCTGTGCTCTTGCAGCGATAAGAAAAACATCTCATAATCAACATACGTATATTATTTACATATATTCCAACTTATAGTGTGTAGTAACAACAAGACGACAACTGAGCAGTAACTAGTCTAAACTACTTTAGAATTTCCCGCTTCTTCTTAACAACCTGCGCTGGCTTTGCATTCGGTTTGGGTTCGGGTTTGAGTTTGGGTTTCTCTGTCTGCAGATCAGCCACAGCCTTGAGCTGCAGCTTCTCCATGAGCGTCAGTTCCTGTCCAGCGGCTGCTGCCTTGTGTAACTGGGCTTTGCGTGTGTTGCGGACCTTCAACATACGCTTCTCCTTGACGAGATTGTCTTGACGTTTGCGTAGGTTATCTAGAGCAATCTTGTAAATGCCCGCATGTTGCACCTCAATGTCTGGCGATGTGCTGATCTCCTCTCCCATTGTTTTGCCCACTTCGTAGAGCATTTTTTTAAACTGCTGCTGCTCCTTGTCGGTGAGCAGTGTGATCGCTGTACCTTTTTGACCAGCACGTGCCGTACGACCCACACGATGTATGTACGTCTTGATGTGACGCGGTGATTCGTAAGACAGCACAATGTCCACATTGGGCACATCAATACCGCGTGCCAATGCATCCGAGCAGATCAAGCCATTGATTTGACCACGAGCAAATTGTGTCAGTCGAGTCTTACGTTCGGTAGCCGGTAATTTGGCTGACAATTCACTGACCACAGTCCCTGTGTCCTTCAGCAAACTCTGTAATACAAAGGCTAAACGATCCGCAGTATCGGCGCTGTTGGTAAAGCAGAGGAACTTCTTCCAGCCATATTGCTGTATCAGAGCGTAGACTGTGAGGGGCTTGTACCGCAGCTCAGTAACACAATATTGTTCCGTTAGCTCTGCAGGTGTTGTGAATTTGCCAACAAACTGACTACTCTGTGCCACATTCTCTGCCGTCTGCTCTCCGTTCTCCAATGAGGGCTCGAAGCTGGGCAGTGTCAGAACGGTGGTGAAGAGCTTGGGCTGAAACAATCGCAAGTTCTGCAGCTTCTCGGGATCTTGTGAGAGTGTAGCCGAGAAGAGCAACTTGTGTGGTTGCTTTCCACAGCTGTTGAGCAGCTCCTGGTAGCAAAGTGGTGCCTGGACACCAGCCAGCAGTTGATCGGTTGTGGTGCGCACATGCGAGTCTAAATGGTACATCCAGTTTTGAAAGACGGCGTCCATAATGCGATCAGCCTCATCGATTACCAGAAACTGCAGCGATTTCAAGCAGAATCCCTTCGTGGCATGCAGATGATCCACTAGCCGACCTAAACAAAGAAAAGAAAGATTAGTTATGTTGAAGTTAAGTTGGTTTTGGTCAGCTCACCTGGCGTAGTCACCACAATATCCACTTTGGAGTAGTAAACGCCTTTGTACAACTCCACCAGCTTCTCCTGCTCATCCTCCAGGCGATGCTGCTTGGACAGCAGGCACACCTCCAGCTCCGTCTTGCTGCACAGCGCACTGAATACTTTGAACACCTGTAGGGCCAACTCAGCTACAGGTAACACCACCAGAGCACGCACTTTGCACTGAACACGCTTGGCCAACAACTGGATAATGGGTATGGCAAAGGCCAAGGTCTTGCCGCTGCCCGTGGGAGCTGAGACGCATATATCACGTGGACGGAAGGGTTCTGGCTTAGCATGAACCTCCAGTATCCAGGGTATAACAGCACGCTGCACTGGAAACAATCTCTTGATTTTCATTTGCTTCAAGGCACTGCAGGTGTATTTCTCCAGGTAGGGCAACTGCTTCACAGAACTCTCCTCCCCAGCAGCTTCGTCACTCTCGTCGGGTATCAGATTGCCGCCCTCAATGATGGTTGGATGTGCCAGCCAAGAGGGTAAAACCATCTGCACTTTTGGTTTCTTCACTGAACTGCCGCCAATAACTTGGAAATCACCTGAAGCCTCCTCCACTTCCATTGGCTCCGCCGCCTTCGCATCTTCTTTGGCTTCATCCTCAAGCGTAGCTGCTTCGGCTTCTGCTTCTTCAGCTACTGGCGACTCCTTTGCCTCTTGTGATTCACTGCTTTTGTGTTTTCTTTTGCGTTTCTCTGCTTTCTGCAGCAACTTCTGTAGAATCGCATCTTCATTTGCCGCTTCGCCGCTGTGTTTGTT
Organism: Drosophila nigrodunni; assembly: GCA_020829145.1. Taxonomy (NCBI): domain Eukaryota; kingdom Metazoa; phylum Arthropoda; class Insecta; order Diptera; family Drosophilidae; genus Drosophila; species Drosophila nigrodunni. The sequence goes on along the minus strand of JACVCZ010000007.1, from coordinate 6,669,504 downwards.
GGATTTGTTCAAGTCCTCTGTGTAGCTGTAAATGTTGTTAATAGTAATAAACTTATGAAGTAATTAATTAATTTGTCTTTGTCGTTACCGATTTACTGTAAATAATTCCATTTTGTGTCATTAATTAGTAAAATGCGCACACGTGTTGAGAATGTTTACGTTTTACACTGCATGTGGTATCGATACTTTTGCCGATACGAAAAGACATCGTCTAGCATCGATAGGTGTGCCTGCGATTACAGTGTTCTAACAGTTATCGATATCTCTGTTATGGTAAACCTGTTTTAGCGCGCATATTTGAAATGCAGTAAAAAATTGGGTTATTTTGACAATAATTTAAATTTTAAACGATAAATATTTATAAATACACGTTTGGACATTTGCATAGCCATTGAAACCGAGACAAACAATGGAATTGTACCAATTAACAGCGGAAATACTATTGACATTAGTTTATAAGCCAAACTTCTGGGGATTTTTACTGAAGCTCGTCGCATTAAGCGCCTTTCCCTGCGTTCATGCGTGCATAAATTGTAATGTTCTCTTATTTTCGTTCTCAATTATGATTCACTTAAGTACAGACTCCACTCCACGTGAGCTGAAAAAACCCATAATTGTTGTGACGTCAACGAATGTCAGTAAACATTTAGAAAACCGGTTAAATGCGTTTTGACAATCACACGAAAGACATGGCTAGTTTAGCTAAGTTAATGGAAAAAGCACATCAAAATTTATGCTAATTAGAGAAATTTAAATACATTCAATAATTATGCATTGATTGAATTAAGTCGGTTTTTGAACAAAACTTAATAACTTGTTTAAATCTTTAAACAGCTGTTGTTTGAGGGCGGAGTGCAAGAAACGCATTGATCCACTCACCTCGAAAGATCAGAATCAGAATAATTAAAGCTCCAATTTGAAGCAAAAATTAAATCGCGGAAATATTCTTGCTCCAAAAGTTAAAACAAAGGAAAAACATTAAAAAATTTTAATTTCTGACTTGTACTGCATTTTACAAAAGATGTTAAGAAATGGGTTTATGAACTAAGAAATGCTACCACACGTTTGATAAATGACCTTTAATATCGACTGATGTTTCACTGACAATTTCTTCTGTAAACTGATAAGAAGACTGCGTCAGAGTGGAGCAAATTTCGTTGATTGAATTGCAGTCGAACATGTTTTCCATATCCGATGGCATATTTATCACTCTCCCACTTGCTCTATATATCTTTGGTGTTATGATAGCACTTGTGCAAACAAAACTTTGTTTCGATTTGCCTAAACATGACAAAAACAATGAGATAAAAATGTAAACTAAAATTGTTGGGAGTTGTGTAAACTTTTGCTACGATTGTTTTTAAGTTTTGCATTGAAATCCCAGAATAAAATTTGAATAAATTAATCAAATTTCCAGCTTAATATATAATTAGCTGGGATGGTTTCCCTACACATCATGACAAAGTCAAATCAAATTATTTCCAGACACCAAACTGCGTGAATCAAGTCATAACGGGGATTTCTCGTAGCCGGCAAAAAGGCATGGAGCAAAAAAATGACAATAAATACGTTAAATAACAATAATAATACTAAAAAAAAACAAAACAAAACAAAAAAGCAAACACCTGTTAACCGATCGGAGCACAGCAAACTTGTTCGCTCGTTTGGCTCGTGCGCACTTCGGAGTTTTGTTGACTCGTTCTCGATCGGCGAGAAATGCTTTATAACGCTAGGATATAGCAGCGATAGCGTTCAGTTGCCAGCGCTACGCGTCGAGCTCAAAACGTTCTTCTCCAACTCCAAAAACGCGAAAAAATAGTTACCAACGCATTGAAGTCAACGAAAATCGTTGAAGTTTCTCGTTGGCAAAGTTTTAAACGCCAAAAAGTACAAAAGGATTAAGTGCACAAAAGTTTAATAAAGAAATTGTTGAAAATGTGGCAAATGTTTATAAAAGTAGCGCTGCTGTCGCTGCTGTTGACACCTGAGCAGAGCAGTTATTGTACAGCCGCCTCGTAAGTGCAACAAAAATATTACAATATTATAAAACCGACTAAAATTTAAATAAATTGTTAATCAATTGAGTTGCAAGCGCCTTGAGCTGACAAAATTGTTGTTAACTAAAGTCTGTTGCGATTTATTGACTTTTTGGGGTTGTTTTTAGACCGAGTTCAACTCTTGAACTTTTGTGCTCTTTTGCCAGCTGTTGACCTTGTTGAAAAACAAACTGGATGCTTATCTCGTATCACTTACGTCTCTCAGAATTATAATGTATAAAACACAATTGTATAAAATTAAACTTAAAAAGCTGCACGCGTCATTATTTGATTTCATTTGCAAATATTTTATCCGGTTTTTGCAATTAACACCCAACAAATATTTTTAAACAGATGAACAAACTCATTATCAAATATTGCAACAGTTTGAGACAAATGTGTTCGAATTTATCCTTGATACTATTTTTCTTTGTTTTTTTTACAGCGTCCCTGAAAAGCCCACGAGTCGTGTACGTAATTTCCCCGCTGACTTCTTTTGGGGCGTGGGTTCGTCTTCCTACCAAATCGAAGGCGGCTGGAATGCAGATGATAAGGGTGAATCTATCTGGGACTATCTAACCCACAAGAATCCCGAGAAGATAGTCGATCAGTCAAATGGCGATATATCCGCCGATAGTTATCATCAGGTACGTGAATGATTGATCGTGTGAGTCAGTTATATAGAATAACTGAACCTATAAGTTTTGCATTTAAAATCTCTCCTGTCATTAAATCAGCTAACTACTTGGGGCGAAAACTAGCTCATTAATTAGACACCATTAAAGTGCATTAATCACCCTTTTAATGTGTTTAATTTTTGTGTAATTTTTAAGTAATTCATAATTCGTTTAGTTTGTCAACTGCTTGATAGCTACACAGGTGTCTGATTGAGATTCATGAGTTTTCCAACAAATGAAAACGCAAAAATACAAACTTAAATTGGAATATGTAAATTAATGGCCATAAATTTGTAACCAATTTTCGGTTCTCAACGTTTGTCAGCTGCAATGGCCATACAACTACTAATCGAATCATATTCGAATTATTCGAAACCAACTCGTTGTTGCTAATTGACAACTTTACGCAAATTGCTTGAATAATTGCGCGGTCTTCGTTGAATTCGTTTTACAGTCAATTTTAATCAAAACATAAATTTAGCATATAAATTTAGTTAGTTTGACTATTTTTCTAGCTCTGTCTGTCGTATCTAGCACAGCGTGCAATCTTGTTTGAAAAGAAGATGGTTTTGATAAGATATTAGGTAAGGAAATCAGAGAGAACATTGCAGATAAAATTCTGCAGTTTCTTGTGACTGTGAAACGTCTTTGAAAACTTTTTGAATGAGCGTGTAAATTTCACAAGAAACGTAAACAATCAAACCTATAATTAATTAATTTTGCATAGGAATCTTTTCTGTAAATATTTCAGAAGAACCTTCTGGTAAATTAGCTGTCTTAGGTATCTAAAGTGTAGGCCACATTTCTTAGCCCCCACAAATCAAATGAATTCCAAGCGAATTTCCATTAAATTGTTCATCGAATTGTTATCGCAGAGCAATTAATCTTTTAACGCAATGTCATCGACTTTGCTAGTTACACAAATCATATCATAACGTGGCTAACTAATATTTAATTATTGATTAATTGACTTAGCATAACAATCAAACCAGATCCGCTAACAGTACGAATTGGCGTGACATAAGCCATGACAACATGTCCGCAGGTGTCTCTCGAATGCAGTTCAACAAATGAAATCAAAGCCAAGTTTTGTAGCTACAATAAGCAAAGGTGGACGCCCCCATGTCAGAGTTAGAGTTAAAGCCAAGTCGTAGGCCAACTACAGATAGCGTGTCGAATTGTTGTCTCAATGCAAGGCACATAATTAGCCATAAATACTGATAAATCCGGACAGTCAACTGACACTGAATGCCATGCCTTGTGGCAAGGTGGTGGCCAAGTTGGCTACTTGGCAAGTGTCACCAACTTATGACTGCTAACTGGTTTCAATTGGCTTTTTTTTGGTAAATTGTTTGCATTCTGAGTCAAAATAAAGGTGGTCAAAACGTTTAGGCAATTCAATTTGTAGATCGAGTGTAGATTACCCAGTGAGTGTGGGTATTATCGGTTTGTTGCGGTTAGGCAAAGACTTCCCTGTCTGTCACATAGCAGTCAGCTAGGCTCACTTTCTTACAGGGTGTATTGCAGTCGTGTTAACTCGTCTGCTTACCTATTAAACTCTATTCTAATTACAACTTTTCATATTTTCATTGCAGTGGCGTCGTGATGTGCAAATGGTCAGGGAGCTGCACGTAACCTCGTACCGCTTCTCGCTCTCCTGGCCCCGAATCATGCCCGGTGGTTATATGAACCATGTGAGCACCGCTGGCATTAAGTACTACAGCAATCTAATTGACGAGCTGCTCAAATACAACATCACACCCATGGTGACCATCTATCACTGGGAGTTGCCACAGCGTCTGCAGGAGCTGGGCGGCTGGACGAACCCTGAGATCATACCACTCTTTATCGACTACGCCAAGCTCGTGCTGGAGATGTACGGCGATCGTGTCAAGATCTGGACCACCATCAACGAGCCCTGGCATGTGTGTGAGCATGGCTATGGTGTGGACTACATGGCTCCCTCCTACAACTTCCCTGGCATTCCCGCCTATCTCTGTGGCCACAATCTGCTCAAGGCTCATGCGGAGGTCGTGCACATGTACCGCGAACAATTCCTGCCTCGTCAGGGTGGTCGCATTGGCATCACCGTGGACACATCCTGGCCCGAGCCCAGGGATCCCGATAACGCAGAGGATCGCGAGGCTTCCGAAAGGGCTATGCAATTTTACATTGGCTGGTTTGCACATCCAATCTTCTCAAAGCATGGCAACTATCCCAAGGTGATGATTGAACGCATTAGGAATCTCAGCAAGCAACAGGGATTCGGCGCACGGTCACGTTTGCCAGAGTTTACTCCCGAGGAAATACACCGCATTAAGGGCACCTCCGATTTCTTTGGCGTCAATTCGTATACCAGCAACTTGGTCCACTCGAATGGTCATAACAACACTGGTAACTTTCCCATACCGTCGTTCAATCACGACATGGGCGTCGTCGAGAGTCAAGCTGGCGTGGATTGGCCCGGCTCGGGATCTGTCTGGCTAAAGGTAAGTTTATTTACAATACCAATCATAGATTAATATCTATGGGCGAGCAGGGGGTGGCAACAGTCACGATTGGATTGCTTAATTAGCCAAGATGAGGTAATGCTCAAGTGGGTAGTGGGTGGGGAGAGGGGGTTGCGGGGGGTAGGATTACCCAACCACAATTGGATTTATGTCGAACCCAAAGCTCTAAGTGAATAATGACAAGGTGTTGCACAGCGAAGGGTGGCATAAACTACTTGGCCAAGATTAAAAAGGGGATGGACCCGTCTAGTCCCCAGGGGGAACAGGAGTAATTGCCTCACAGCCACTGGGGTTGGCAACTGTTGCAGGTGCGAGTTCAATGAACCCCAATTTAATACCTTTCCTCTTTTCTTCCGACTACTTTTAGGTCTATCCCAAGGGCATGTACAACCTCTTGATGTGGATTCACCGCGAATACAACGCTCCAGAGATAATTGTCACGGAGAACGGTGTTAGTGATCGTGGTGGACTGGAGGACAATGCCCGTGTGGACTACTACAATCTGTACTTGTCCGCTGTGCTGGACGCCATGGAGGATGGCGCCAATGTCAGCGGCTACATCGCCTGGAGTCTCATGGACAGCTACGAGTGGAAGGCGGGCTACACGGAGAAGTTTGGTCTCTACCACGTCGACTTCAGTTCGCCGAATCGCACGCGCACGCCAAAGATTTCGGCGAGAGTTTTTGCCAACATCTGCAAGACAAACTCCATCGATTGGAGCTATCGTCCACAGCTGGATGAGGATCAGTTGGTAGCGTCCGCACGTCTGCCCGAGGAGAGTCTGGAGGCGAGTGGAAGCTCTGCAGGAAGTCTGAGCTGGAGTCTGGCGCTCCTGGTTGTCGCTTTGCTAGCGTGGCACGCCTAAAAGATACCAGCAGTTGGTGCCATTCTTCCATTCTCCCATTTCCCATATTGTTGCAAAGTATTCCCTTCCCCTAGCTCTTAAGATTCTCTAACAAACGTGCTATTGTATATATACGCTACATAGTATATAGTATACTTAAGAAATTAACTTAAAATGAATAAAACGTGTTGTGATATTTGCGAAATAATTATTCAAATCTTGTTTAATGCCAGCCAACTCGTAAAGCGGAATTTTGATTTGAGCTAAAGATTTGAACGTAAATTAGGGATTGGAACCATTAAAAGCTGGGAACATTTTAAATGGCGTCTAATTAGAATGACAGTTCAGTCTAGAATTTAGGAAAGTTTAGAGCTTTTAATCTACTTAAATTGAGCAGAGTTTAACTAGAAAGAATCGATTTGTAAACATAATGGAAAAGTACGAGAACGGGAAGAGGAAAAATATAGAAGGGGAACGTAGTTTAGAGGTTACAAACATGAGCTGACTGTTCACAAGGATTTAGAGAGGAGTTCTACTATATAGTTTATATAGTTTTGTACAAGAAGCTTTAAGTTTTTTAGCCTTTTTTATAAAACCCCAAACCCCAGGTGTTTACTTGGGAAAGGCTAAAGAACTCTGCGTCTCAAGGACACCAGTGTGACATTCTAAAATTCTTTGAGATGCTAAAAACATAGAATGTATTTTTGTGTTTAATCGCTTGTTAACAGTTTTGTTCTCAACCCTGTGAATTGAAGGTCATGTTAACTATAGCTTTAAACAGCTTATGTTTTACATATCAAAGTCAGAGAGATTTACACGTTGGTTCATTGAACAAAGTGTCGCGGGTATTTCCGCAAAATCAGATCAGAATTGGCTAACAAAAGAAATCGTTCACTGAGCATTCAGCATTGAGTATTATCTATGGCACAATGAGCCCCGATAATGCCATTAGCTAATAGAATCATAGAGCGCTTATGTAAGAGATCATAGAGACAAGTAAACCGTCTAATTGTAGGGGTGTTTAGGGGCTAGTGGCTAGTGGGTAGTGGCATGAACCTGAATAATCAACAAGATATGCCGATTAAACGATTGTTTAATTAGTTAATGAAAATGATGTTGCATGAAGGTATATTGTCTAATAATTCCTGGTTTAAATACTAGTTTAGGTTCTTATTTTTTTAGATTTTTTTGTAGCAATTTCCCATCCACACAAATCTGTCACATCCGCTTGAAGCAGCAGAGTCTATAAATCAACAGATTTTTGCTTTCAAATATAAATAATAATAGTACTTTGTTGTGTTTGGTGTTGTGTGTTGGGGTGTGTGTCTGTGTGTGTGTTCCTGGTTGACTTTCAAAGCGTTGGAAATGACCAGAAATAGAATCAAAGTTCGACACGGAACCAGAACCAGTTGCCTTTCATTTGGGCAGTGCCTAGAGCATTTTAATACCCTCTAGCCATAAAATTCATTCAAAAAGGGTGTAATAATATTACTATTAACAAAGCTTATTGTTTTCTCAATTAGCATAATAAATTCAAGTTTAGTGCGCAAATGGAATTAAGTTAGTCAGTCCAAGGGACGAGTAAAGAGCCAAGAACTTAGTTGGTGGACTCTTTCCGGTTTTGTGCTCTTTCAAGTCTTGTACAGGGTATCTGTTGGTCGAACTGCCTGCTAGACTCCAAATTTCTAATGGACTAATCAATCTCTTTGATCATTAATGGCAAATTTACCCAATGTTTTTTATAGCGGTCTCTCATTATTCACCCCGCAGGGTATTCGTCTGTCGGCCAAGCTGCTCTCAAACACTTGCACTCGTTGCCTTTTCTTTTTAAAAGTTTATTATTTGCATTAGCTTGAATTTATTGTTTCGGTCTGAACTCACACGAAAACTTGGCATAAATTATCTGAAGTCGTAGCAACATTTAGCATGACATTTGTTTAGTAGGAAACACGTCGAATTCTTATCCGTCGGGGATAGAAGACTGAGAAAGGTGTCACTCTATCGACCTCCAGGGGATGTCTGTGCACCTGCGCAACGCGAGAGTCACGAGCGATTGCCATATCTATGTATAATTCATATATAGTCTATATATCTAATGATATGATATCTAAAATACTATATAGCTGTCCAAGTCTGGAGCAATTGTGCAGAGCGTGTGCCTCAAGTGTTACACGGGAAATACTTGAACTTGAGAGGGAGTATAAACAAGGTGGAGACAGGGCGAAAAAAAGCTGTGCTGACCGTAGTTCATTCCACTAATTGAGATAAATGATGAGCGCAAATTAGAGCAGTCAGTAGTAAATCTTATTATATATTCAAGTGCTGCCATTTTAGCTACCTTATAGCGGTTCTAGTAATTTCTCATATGCAAATTGTATAAAAAGGTTATGAAGGGCTATATCTAAATCATCAAGGGTTATCATCAATATCTAATGAAAATTGTCTACAAAAATCAGTTAAAATTTAAGTTAGAAACGACATTAAATTTGAAAATATTCTGAAAATAATCTTGAATCTTTTTACTCATTCCATTACAAGTAATTTTTTAATGCTATGAGCTCTAGTGCTTCTATACAGTAGAAGTGCATGCTGGAATACCAGGCAAACAGAAATGTTTAGTCAACTGAAGGTCAAGCAAGCCCAAGCACACACTGTTACGCTCTGAGTAAGATCTGTCGATCTACATCTGTATATAACGGTCGCTCTGAGCAAGCTTTCTCATTTTAAACTTGCGCTTGTACTCAGCAAGTACTCTCAAAGCGCTGACTCTCCTGCTGTTCGCGTATGCACAAGCACAGTGCTCTCTTTAAATTCTGTCGTTTGCTATTTGGTACTGTTCACCTAGTCAATCAACTACACAGTAAAATCATTCTTTTTACCAGTATATGAGTAAGAGAAACAGCGAGCCATTTTATTGCATCAATAATCTAGCACTTTTTGGCTTAATTAATTCAGTTTACACTGTTGAATCTTTCTTTTTTATTATTTTATAAGCTGTCATCACTCTTAAGACTAAAATATGTCTCTGACAGATATGTAAGATAAGAACAACACACTTTTTGAACCTGAAGAATCTCATTAAAGTTATCTCATAAACGTGGCAAGCGGAATCACAAAAGTAAGACGGCCCTCCCACCCTGCCTCTCCCACTGAAGTTTGTGCAGTAAACTTCATTTAAACAAATGCATGAACACCATGCAAAGCATTTGCACAGCCAACAAATAAGCTGAGTAGCTAAAGTTTGTGGCTGATGAAATTTTGCAAATGCATTACAACAGCATTGAGTGCGCTTTCCCGGCCAGGAACTTTCGCCGGAAAAGTGCAGGAAATGTGGCGCTGTTTTCGTGTCAGTTTTCATTTAAAAGTTGCTCTTACTCAAACTTTGTTTGCCTAACATGAGAATTTTAACACTGTTTGTTCACAACTGTTATGTGGCTGTTAAGTGGGCAAAGCATTAGTAAACGCCTCCTAAAAGTATGCTTTAGAATTTGGCAAATTTCAGAACCGCTTAAAAGAATGCAACAAATTGTTTGAAGATAAATGTAACTAAAAATTTAAATGCGGAATTAATATAGAACTCAAAACATTATTAAAGCAGATGAGGACATACAAGAAATTTCTATGAAAAAAGTAAATTAAATCATAATTGAAATAACACTTCTTTTTACAATTGTTTTTGATGACGTTTAAGGACTTTAAAATTGATAACCAACTTAGCAGCTGCAGTTTTGGCCTTAAATTTGTGCCAATAAAATGCATTGTCACGAGCTCCGTTCCACTAGAGTCACGTGCTTTGCTCGTGGCATATTTATCGCCTGCTGAATCATTTATCAAATATTTATAGACCTCAGTGCACTTATTGAAAATTAATACGGATTAAATGCCATAGTAAATAGTGCATCAAGAATCAGCACACATGCGAATCCCACCTCCACCCCCGATGCTGCTGCACCCCAGCAACGACCCACATCAATGTTCAGATTAATCCTGCGAACAAGGCATTTGAGACGCAAGTCAAACATCTGCTTGGGAGGAATACGTGACCCGAACGGATAAAACTATTGCCACTAAAAAGGATTAAATAACAAATAAATTATTACGATTTACGGGGGTCAAAAACGAAACTCTAAAAACTGCAGACAGTCAGTTACTCATTGAATCAATGTAGAAAAATTGTTTTTCAATAGAAACATGAAATAATACAAGCATTGATTGCATCTGTGGCTAATTTGATTAACTCTCAACACCCAAAAACCCAATCACGGCAGACAAAAATATTCAGTTCAATGCGGGCAAATGGATAAGTTCAATTCAATACTTCATGTGTGTACACAGAGAGAAAAAGTTCGAGTTTAAATGGGGCTTATTTAAAATGAATTTAAGCTTCAGCTTTCCTAAAAAAAAACATTTACTTTGAGTAAGGAAATCATTTTCAACACAATGTTTAGACCTAGTTCATTTCGCGTTACATTTAGAACGCTTTTCTTACTGTGTAGCAAATGCATATGTCTGCATGTAGATGACCAGAAAACATTGGCCATTGATTAACCCTTTTGTCAATGGGCAATCAAACAGTTAATTACACAATATTCAACACCCGAAATTTAATAAAAAAGCACAAATGCATAATATTTCCAGCTGTGCACTGATTGAAACATTCTTCCAATTTTCCACAGCATTTCCAGTTACTTCAGTTGGGTGGGAACTGGGGATAGGAGCGGGATAGTGCGGGGCGGAGACTTGCCCTCATATGACCGACAATTGCGTTGATAATCTCCCCCACATGATAGTTAAGCACCCGCAGTTGCCCCACATCGATATATAGCACTATTTTGGCGATAAGTACAGACCATAAAGTATCTTATTGAGTTGTGCTTTTGTAGACTCATTAAAAGATATCTCTTCAAGTTAATGGAGCTCTCTCTCTCTCTATCTCCCTGTGTGTTTTCCCCCAAAAGCACTGAGAACAAAGTGTCGTTTTAGTAATTGGCGTGGACAATAGAGTTTGCCGACAGGGGGGGAGAAAAGTGCTCCCTTATAACTATAGACATAACCATAAAAGATATCAATGTTCAGTGCTTAGCATATAAATTGCTTTTGTCATAAATCTAAGCCGAACTTTGCTCTCAGCATGGGAAAATGCTGAAAAGAACTGGAAAACTGGAAACGCGATAGCTGAATCAGTTTCCACAATCGTCAGCTGTATTTTGATTTTAGGAAAGCAAAGCTATAAATTATCGCCAGGGGATCGGAAGTCGTTAGATCCTTAAGGGTATAAGAAAAAGGTGCAGAGGGTAGGTCACTAACAGGGCTAAGAACGTGCCAAGACAGCTGCTAAACGAAAAGAAAAAAAGAAGGTGAATGCACTCTATTGAGACACTGCGGAGAGTCGGGGAATCGAATCCAAAATGACAAACCAATTACCCGTTTTAAGGCACAAAGACGTGGGCCAACATGATTGCGCAACAAATTGTACAAACGAGCTGTTGTCAACCCTTTTTCGGTACAAACTGTTTTCCCAATCGACCGACGACTGACAGTGACAAACGCTGAAAACGCTCTAAAGTGAATAGAGAGCCAAGCTAACTTGATACTTTGCTACTGTAACTGTACCTAACTGTACAAAGAAACACCCAGAAAAAAAAACAACCACCAACGGGGAAATAACGATTTCTATTCCGATTCCTACTGCGATTCCCTGTGCTCTACTTGGCACAATAGACTCTGAAATGTTTCTAACTGTGGCGCCTGCGCAGCTGTTTTTCTGATCTCCAGTGGGAAGGAGGAGGAGCCGCTATGTGCGACGCTTTGTCTCTTACAAATTTCACGCAATGGGCCCATCATCATCATCATCATTGATGTTATAGGTATTACGTGTCTCTGGCCAACAAATTCAGGCAACACTGCCTTCCCGTCTCTCCCCTGTTTCCATTTTTGGTAACTCGCTATTGATCGATCGTCTCGATATCGCATTTTTATTGTTGTTTGTCATTGCAAAACGCGCCACCATCGCTTCGTGTCCTTATTGTTCGTCCTGTGAATGTGCCCGGGGGCATTACTACATATTAGGGGTTGCCTTTGTTGTTGTTGCTGCTACTGCTGCTGTTAACGTTCGCATTGTTGCAATACTGCAGAGTGCAGTTGCAGTGCTGACTATGGATTCGTTTGAGGGTAGCTTTTCTGTACCGAATTCCAATTCCACTTCAACCCTTAGCATTAGTGCTCTGGGAATGTGTCCAATGCTTTTGGGATTGAATTACGTATATACATCATCGGGGTTTTATTTTTGCTGCCCATCTTTTGCACGAATTTCCATTATTTGTATATTTTGATGGCGAGAAATTCAAGTTCATTGATTTTTAGCATGTTTCACTTTTGTTTTCATAGCTTAACTGGAGTTTTGTTATTCAGATTTATTGGCTTAAGAGAGAGTGCGATTTCAAGGGACGTGGAAAAGTAGGAAGTTAGATGAACATTGAGAGGGAAATAAATTGCAAAAGATTTCTGGAGATACATAAAATTCATGTTATCACACAAAATGCAGAAAAACGTAAGAGAAATTATCTTAACTATAAAATAATGCCATCTACCAAAAGGGGAAGGATTTATAGCATTACTAAAAAGTTTTCTGAATGTGAGAATTACTTCAAACCAAGTTTAAAATTAAGTTATAAAAAAAATGATGTATAATAAAATAAAACTTAACTGCGCTGCTTTAAAACTTTTTCTAAAGAATAATAAAATTACACAGAAACAAATAAAAACTATTTAAAGAAATGTTTAAGTACATTTAACTTTTAAAAGTAAAAGCACTCTATGAAAATAAACTATGTAACATTTCTACAGGGCTCAGTTTATCATTTCATTAGCTACGTTTTTGTATCTTCTTAACAAAAGTAAAAACTTTAATCTTAACCTAGATACCATAAACTTTTCTCCCAACCTACAACTTGGCCGCATTTTCAATAATTTCCCCTAGACCAACAAATAAACAGCAAATTCGAGTAAACTCACCAACATCCATTTAGATTAACGATCGCTCATTTGTCCGACTACCATTTTGAGGGTCATTATCTTTGGCTGACGATCTCACGCATTTGCCACTGTAGCCAAGATTGGGCCACCAATTGGGTTTCCCAACTGGCAACTGGCAACTGCAGCATGCAACGGTTAATTGTTTTCCATTTGTTGTTGGGCATTTATGGCCTGCCACCGCCCACTGTGTGTGTGTGTTAGAGTCTCTAGTGTTAATTTATAACGTTGTTGCAGGTAGGAGTTGCTCCATGGCCCCATGGCTTATATATCAAAATGATATATATCGCTGGCATGGTCAGCATAGGCACATATTCCAGCCAGCTGCGAAACCCAAGCCGAGCTTTGTCTGGCAGCAGAGAGTGTCATAGTCACTCTATAGTCGTACACAGCCCATTGTCGTCATTGTAGTCACATTATTAGACGCGCTTCGTTGGCTAAATTAATTGTCGCCCATGTCGGGAGACCAGTCGGAGTCGGCGTCGGAGGCGGGTGGCCAACACATAATGATCATTTGGTGGCCATTAGATAGAACTGCATTTTCGGGCGTGCTTTATGCTTCCCTTGACATTCAAATGCTGTGTGTTCCAAGCTGCAATTTGAGTGACGTAAATGACAGAGCAGCAGACAGAGCACAATCACAAACAGACACACACCAATACACACACACACACACACAGTCTGCCTTGGTGTTCTGGCCTAACGCGTTTTAGTTTGTTCTCCGCTTTCTACAATTTTATAGCCGGATATTCTAATTGTTGAGGTTTTTTTTGGCGGTGGTGTGGGGTTGTTAAGTTTTATGATTCCTCGTATGAGTCAACATTTTGGAGTTTTAGATTACCTGCCACAAATTCAGACGTCAGTCATGAAAACAGAGCAGTTGCGTTCTTGCTTTCTTTCTCTCTCTTTTGGCTAGCCATCCAGTGACTGGAAGCCGGCCGGCAGAGTGTCCAGGCAAACAAACATTCCAGTGACAGCGGCACAAGGATCGACAACCTGCAGCGACGTGCAGAATGAATAAATGAATGCTTATTTTCTTTTTTTGGGGTGGCAGGCGGTGTTCTTATCGATTTTTAGTGTCATGCGGTTGTCAGAGAAGCAGTTGCGAGCAAACCTTCTGCGTCCCGCGCGTTCTCTGGCCACTGACAGGCATTGGGGTAGTCTCAAGTTCGTCTGCCAATTATTTGCCGCTTATTAGTGACGCCGTCAGAGTTGCAATTCTCTCTCATTCTCTCCCTCTTTTCTGCTTCGCTCCGTTTGGTGGTGTTTGTCAGCACGTGACTTCTTGCGTCTCGGCGGTCGCTTTGTTTGCATTTGCATAACGGAGTATGGGCTAACGGTGCTCTGGCTTTGACATGCAATACAAACTCAAGTGTCGCCCTAATGCCTGGCCATTACAATGAAGTGTGGACGCAACTGCAATGCGTCAATGTGTGTGACTGTGTGTGTGCATGGAATTGTAGACGGTATATCACAGCCACAGCTATAGCCACCCCCAAAAGTAAATCACTGCTAACCCTCACAGTTGGCCGCTGACCAGGCGGTTAAGCTGTTTTCTGTGCCACTGTGGAATGGGGTGTGAGGGAGCTGCAATGGGCAACAACAAACCGGTTTCTAATCCTTTTTCAGCATGCAAATGTAGACGAGTAATGCAAACTGCGACGTTCCCTCTTTACTTTTCGCATGGTCAGCGTAATTCTTGCATAAAAGGGTGGAAATGCGGCCATGGACGCAAGTTTCGTTGTTTTTGTTTGTATTGTTACTGCACCGACAACTTTTCACAATTTCTATTGAATATTTTTAATTGAAAAAAATGGAAACCTAATTGTTTTGCAAAAATAGTAGAACAACACTGGCTCGATCGAGCGAACAATTTGCATGTCAATCACACGAACACACACATACATTTACATAATGCTCTCTCACACTCTCTTGCTCTCACTGACACTGTCTGTTGTTGTTTTTTTGCGCCTGTTGTTATGTTGTCTCTTCTTTTTCATTCGTTTTGTGGTTGGCATCGTTGCAAGTTCATTTTACTTCGCGTCTCGCGGGAAGTGCACTAATTTAATTGTTTCGCATTGTGTTTGTTTATAAATAAATAAATAAGTAAAGTGAACGTATAAATAAAGCGGATTGGCACAGTGTTTAATCAAAATATAGCCAGTAAATTGGCAATTAGATCAAAGTGTCTTTAGTGTAACGGTGAATGTGTTAAAGCAAAAAAGAGAAAAGGGAGAAAGAGAGCGTCTTAGTGTTGAAGAACGCAGGTTAGTAGAAGTTAACTAGATAAATTGAATATGTAAACATGTATCGATACTTCGGTGCTAAGCTAATTCCGTATAAGAAAATTGAGTTGTTGGGAAATTATTTGAAAATTGCGATCGTCAGATGCCAATAAAGCTCCAAATCAATGGAAAGTGAAATACAATGCATGGAAAAGGCTGCTGCATCAATGGAAATGGCAAACAAAGGGAATACCAGCTGCCTGTAATCGACTTCCTCACCCCCTTAGCAGCTCCTGTGCACAGTGGGTCGCACAGTTGGGGAGGGAAGTGGAGATAACAAACAATTGAGGCGCACCCCAGTCGCGACGAGGGCTTCTGTCTTACTTCACGCTCCCGTGGACAGGCAGTAAAGGCAAAAATCAATGCATTATCCTCGCAGGCGAACAAGAAAAAAAAACAAAGAGCAAACATTTGGCGCATTGTTTGTGAGCCAGCAAAGAAAAAGGCCACAATACGGCTTGGTTAACATGTGTAGACCCCATTTGAGGGTCTGCCAATTTTTGTTTTGGGGAGCTACTATCCCACGGGGATGCTATGACGATGACGATGTCGATGACAACGGCCAATAACAACTCAATGGGCACAAAAACAAAAAAAAAAGTTGGCAGTGAAAAATGTTTGTCAAAATCAAATTTACAAGTTTGTGCTTGTCGCCTTCCGTTTGGACGTGGCCATTATTGAATGTTTCAATGTTATTGCACTCTGATGGGTTGCATATTCACTGTTATATACTTTGAATAAGGCACAACTCCCCAAAGTGCCGTTAGTTAGCCTGGTGGGCGGTCCAACGGCAAGTTTGTTAGATCTTTTTCTTTCTTTTTTGGTGGTAACCCCTGGCAACCCTGTTTCGGGTGTAGTATATAGTAATACCCCATCTGTCTGTACATGCGTTTGTTTGTAATTTAATGAAGTTAGCGTACAGCATTCTCGTGGCTGGGCAGTAAATTTCATTACCTGGCAACTTTCCCGGTAAGCCAGAAATGAACTCTTCCGAGAATCAAATTTCATGCGCACTTTGCTAACCTCCCCCCCCCTCCATTTACTGGAGCCACAGTTGGAGCTGGCAGTGAACTTGTGTTGTATTTGGGAGCTGGGGCAACGCTGACGAGCGAAAAACTTTAAGCGAGTTGGAAAATAAAGAAAATGGACAGAAAACCGAGCCTTCCCATTGTTGCACAATGTTTTATTGTTGTTTCGTTGTCTAGTTGTTGCTTCTAATTTTATTTCCTACACCCTGTACCTAAAAATTATAGCAGGTTGTATGAGGTTTGTACTTAGAAACCAGAAGCCTTTAGGCATTAAATTTGGCAGTGTAAGTGTATATTTTGTACTGATTAAATCTTGATTTTGTATTTTTTTTTTATGTACAGGGTGTTTTGCAGTCGCCTCTCTAGTCTGTTCTGTATGTTGGTAGATTTTTTATAACTTTGTCTGCTGCTTGGTATCATTGCAATTCATTGCAGTTGTTTGTTGGCCCCGAAGTGGATGCACTCAAGCGGCGCAGCTCACCCCGCTGAGCTCTTCCCCCACTCCCCTTTCCTCTGCCCTCTGCTGTTTAGGCCTTTCTATCTGTTGCCTCATATCTTTCGCCGTAGCCAAGTTAATTGTTTACTGTCCTCGCTTATTGTTGTTCTTCTGCTTCTTCATCCACTTTTTCTTCTTAAATCGTTGAAGAATAGAAAACTTAATGAAGTTTTATGCTTTTCTAATGTGCAGCCAATTTGGTTTCGATGATACTTCAATTGTGATAGTTTCAGTTTATCAGTTTTTCAGTACTTTGAATTAAATGGAGTACAATGAGTTGATGATTTCACAACAGACTTAAATTAAGAAACAACTTTGTTTTTACCAAGAAGAGCAGACACGACTTGAACCCCATTTGATCCCTATCTCTCTCGCTGTGGGGACACTGTTGGCCAGTGTACAGTAGACACTGCGTAAACTGCACGCAATGCCTAATCAAATTATGCATCCAATTGGACTGTGCGATGTCAAGTGCATTCATGGCACTCAATTTAGTGTCCAGTCATAATGTTGGATACTATTTTTACACACGCATAATCGTGTTTAAGTTTCTCTCCCCCGATCTCCTTTTCTTTCCGCTTTGGCATAAATTGAGCAGCTCGAAGCTCGCGTGTCAGCTTTGTCAACTCTTTGCTCGCAGCTCAGCTTAACATTATTTAATTACAAGAGCAACAAATGCGGCGACAAAAACAAAAACTAAAAGCGACAAGAACTCTCCGTGTCATAAAAAATTATTTAACGCGCGTTACGCTGGAAAGCAGCGAAGAATGGGCCATCGAGGGGGGTTTGAGAGGGGCGAATAAAATATATGTTGCTTTAACTTCAACTGGTTTTTTTTTTCGTATTTCAGTTTTTGTTGTGGCTCTTGTTGCTGAGCTCCAATTTGCAACATTATAATTTCACACACATAGGCAGCAATAAGAACAGTTCATTGAACCCGTGACAGGCAAATGCAATTACAACAACTACAACAATAGGCGAAAAGCATAATCATTAGGAGCTTACATAGAGCGAGCGTTTATTTCTGCACTTATTAAATTTTAGCACAGTGCAACAACAAAGTATGTGTACGTCATAATCATCATCATTATCAGTCAGAAACTGTAACGAGAGATGAGTGGAGTAGAGCAGCAGCGGAATAACCAAAGTATCGAACAAAACGGCAGCTGCTTCCAACACTCCGACAACAAACGGACACTCGATCACACTGGGTATCGCTAGACAGAGATGCGCCGTGTCGATATCAGTGATCACGTGTAGCAGAAACTAAAAGTAGATAAAGATATTTATACAGTGGCTACTAAAACTGTGACCTGAAACTGCTTACAATTGTGACTTAAAAGCTTTGAAGACTTACCGCTTTTTAGAACCGCTTTAAAACCTACAATCAGAATCGATAACATCTGATCAAGTTTTCACGTTATACAGTATGAATTTTTAGTAAGATTACCAAACATCAAGTAACTATTTCATATGCAAACTGACAGATGAGGATTAAAGACTGATTATACAGATTACGATGTAATAGCTTGAGATACAACCATTAAGTCAAAGTCTTTAGTTCAGACGAAGGATAACTCTATCCAATGATTTATTGCCCACCAAAAGCGCCTTTCTTTCTATAGTGTATTAGTCACAGTTATCGATCACCATTTAAGACTGATCTCAGCAGCAGCTCATCTCTATCGAATTGGAGCTGGCAGCAGCTTCTCTGCCACTCAGCTTCTGTGTCCGTTCCGTCCGCTTGTCCAAAACTGCCCGGCAGCTATTTTACACGCCATTGAGTTACAAATGGGCGCTCCTATGTTCCTATGCTCCTATGTTGGCTGTGGGGATCTCGATCTGGATGTAGTCGATATAGTTGTGGACGTGAATCTGCTGACTGTTGTTTTTGTTTTTTTTTTTTTGACGGCATGTGTGGAAATTCAGCATTCTCTTGGGTTTTCCGCCTGCGTATTCCCTCCGACGTCTCTATCAGTTTCGATCGCAAAAATCTGCAGCTTTCCTTAAGGGGAACAAAATTATTTTTTGCGCTCGGTTGAGCGTTGAGAGTTTGTGTAGTTTCTTCTATTGATTGTGGATTAAGGCAAAAGGCAGAGGAGAATCACAGCGTGGCAAGTTCCTGTTAGCCAGCTCCAGTTAGGTACCATGTTGTCTATTGTGGCTCGTTTCCTGCTGACGCTTTGTTCGTGTATCTGTCCTACCTGCCCCGTCTTCCTACTTCTCTTCGTCCTCCTTATCCCGCTCGCTGTTCCCTGCTGTTTTGGCCTCGTTTCGCCTTGCTTCCTTTCACACAGAGGGAGCAATGTGGCAACATCATTATTACCTGTGGCAAGCCCAACTAAAAATCTTTACCATTTTTTTTCCAGCTGTGCTTGCAGCTTCCAACTTGGCGTGGAGAGTTCATTCAACTGGCGCCGCCGACTGTTGAGATTTTCTACTTCTTCTCGTTGTTGTTGTTGTTGTTGTTGACAACGCAAACTTTCAACTAGGAAGCACAAAAGGAGAGCCAAAGTAAGGGCGCTCCAGTTGATGGGATGCAGTTGTTGTTGTTGTTGTTGCTGTTGTCGTGGATAATCCTGCATTAAAAAGTTGCCTGGCGGGTTTTTCTTTTAGGCGTCTTTTACCTTCTAACTTCTTGTATCTTCCCTGGGGTGAAAATCGTGAGTTTGCTTTTTGCACCGTAAATGTGCCACGTTGCACTTGTTCAGCCGAGGGAAATTGAAGTGCAACACATTTTACCGTTCTACCGCAGATAATTTACTTTACCCAAAAAGAGTTAGAGAGAGAGGGTGAGGCAGAGGAGGTGGTGGAGGGGACTCCTGTAAAGCCAAGAAAGCAAACTGTGAAAATGGTCCCAAAAGTGGCATAAACAAGGCTTGCACTCTGCCTAGGCCAATGGGGCAGTGTCTGCCACATCTGCCACAGTTGCTGCCACATCTCTTTGGCGCTGTTGCTCAGTGCTTATGGTTTATGTAATGACCAGGCCAAGAAACGTGCACCGCTTGCAACATTAAAGCGTGGAAAATGCATCCAGACAGCATTGTTATTGCTCTTCGCCTGCATTTCTGCCTGCCTGCCTGCTTTTATTCGCTGCACTTTTCCATCTCTGTTTGTGGAAAATGCAATTAAATTGCACGTTACAGCTGAACGTGGTATAAATATTATCAGCACCTCGACTGACCAGTCAATCAATTAGGTTTATCGCAGCGCATGTTATAATTGAAAATACCGAGTACCCCGTACTGAGTACCAAATACCAGATGCCAAGTTCCTGACCATGAAATCTTCCATCTTGGGGGCAATTAAGTAGCCTGAGAATTCTTGATTCGTTTTATGCTATCACCGCTCACTCTTTTTCACGTGCAGGCATCTCAATTCTTTTAATCCTCCCATCAAAAGTTTTTCTTCAGTTCAAACAAATTTCAAATTGGTGACTAATTGTTGTGACAACTTCATAGAGGATTTGTCTTCAAACAGTCAGGACAGGAAAAGCTTTCATCAAGTGCTCAGGGATATTTTCTCATAACTGCTCGTTGCTTATATTCCAAATTTCCTTTTCATTTCCCTAGCAAAGTGGTAGATATTTCCCCTTATCATAATTCATATGCCAAAAGTTATCGTAAAATATGTATTTGGGTAACTCTTCCGCTTCTGCTTTTCTCTCGCATGAACGCATCAGAGAACAAATGTAAATATTCTCTGTAATGTGTAGTACACTAACTGAACTGGGTTGTACCCTGTAATTTATTCATTTACTTTCCAAAAACTACCGTTTAAAACAATGAAACCCTACAAGTGTTTCCTCAATTGTAATAAATAAACTTTGAGCTCCTTTTTAGAACTTAATTGCGGGGTATTAAAACACACAGTCAAAAGAGACAACAAATCAGCGTACGCAATAAATTTATTTACAATTCATGCAAGTTGATTTCATGCTGCTGCTTCTTCTTGCCACTCCTGTACATATATCATCGGGTCGATGGTTTGCCAAGTCGGGCCCGACTCACTAATTTGCATATTCATGAAACTTGACACCCCCTCAATGAGGTGAGGTGAGAGCGGTGCAGGCGGAGGGTTGAAAAATTTGAATTTAAATTTGAATTTTTATTTATTTAAGCAGCGTTGTAGCCACAAAGCCTCTAAGCCACAAAAGCCATTCCATTACCACAATAAAGTAGTATATGAAGGCCTAGAGCTTCGTTCATTTGGCAATTGGCAATTGGAGTGCTGGCGAGCACGTGCTGTGTTTGCTCATAATGACGTCATTAGAGTGCAGGCTACCAAACTGAAGCGCTATAATCCTCTGGCCCCAGGCACGATCATTAATCTAACTACAAAGTTGGAGTGGAGTCGCCACCGTCTCCACTACGACTGCGACTGCGATCCGATCTTTGACATTTTTATACATTGCACATTTTCCATGTGCAATTTTCCTAAGCAATTTATCCTAATGGAAAGTCGCGAAACGAAGAGGCGCGATCAGATTTCGCCCCCTGAAACATGACCATCGGTTATTGGTGGGTGAATTATGAGCACATCGCCAAACTGGCAAAAAGCTATTGGCCAAAGCTCCATGGCTAATGCCAAAGCCACTGCCAATGCCAAGATGCAAAGATTAGTCGCTAGAAAAATTGTTAATAGTCGTTTTTGGAAGCGGGCAAATAAATTTGTTCCACTTGCAGGCAGTGTAATCCCAGAGCGAGGAGAAAAACTGGGATAGACCGGCAGGAAAAGTCGTGAAAAACTCTTTGGCCGGGGTAATTGCTGATAATGCAAGGATCGAGGCAAATTGTCTTAGCCGGTCTGACCCACAATGTGAACCTGAAGATTGCTTCAATGTAGTTTGAATCTAGGCTAAATGCCTGGACAAGATTGTTTGATTAGAGTCGGTTGGAGGGGGTAAGTGGTAGCTGCAGGAGGGAAGAAAGCCAAGCGATGTCAATTAAGACATGAAAAGCGATTTAAAAAATCTTTAAAACAAGCCAAGTAGAAACCACAAAGAAGCTTACAGCTGCAGAGGAGTAGGAGAGGCAGAAAGTGGTCGAAGAGAGAGAGAGGGAGAGGAAGCAGCTCCAGCAGCGTGTGACAAAATGCCATAATTAGGCGGAGAAATGGAAGAGGAAATTGTGGGGGGAATTGTAAATCCAAAAAGGGAGGCGTCGCTTCACAAACCACTTGACATTTTCGGGTGCTAATGATGACGTTGAGTCGGCTCTCGAGTACACTCCCTTTGTGTTCTCCTCTTTCTTCTCTCCGCCGTCGCTCCCCAAATCTGAACATTAAAATTCATTTGAAAATTTGTCATAATTGGCCATTTCATTGTCTCAAAACCTTTTTCTGTTGTTGATTTGTGTTCGTTGTTGTCTTTCTTTAGCACTTGACATTCCTCACTCCTCACGGAAATGTTTTCCGGGGAATTAAATGCTATGCCCAAAATGCTGCTGACATAACATAACCTGTTCCCATACCATACTCATTCTCAGCTCCAGATTTCTTTTTGAAACAGTCGTTTTTTATGTAATTTTTTTTGTACTCCCTGGTTGGCAATTAATGAGGGAGACTTTCATATGGTACCGCCAGAAAATTCTGTTCTCTTTCTGTGCAGATTTCATATCCTTTGACTGAGCTCTACGTTTTCCTTTCTCGGAATTTCTTTAAAGAGAAGTCCACAACATTTATTTTTAGTCTGCTTCAGATTTTCTCTTTTGTGGGAAACAGCCAAAGTTTAAATTAAATTCAAATTAGTAAAACTGCTCTGTCTTTTTATCTTAAACAACTGATCTACTTTAGATGGCTAACAAGTATTGTGTATCTCTAACAAGTTGCTCATTAATTATGATAAAGTTTATAATTAGTTTAAAAATTAATGCTTTGAGTAGTTTAATGTAGGCTTTCACTCTCGTGTCTCAGCGTCTAAACTCATGAGTGTATCTACATTTAACATGTGATTTCCATTAAGTATTTCCGTTTGAAAGACCAATAGGGGATTGACAATGCGCTACAGAGACACGCCCTGGGCATTTGTCTCATCTCAGCTCACGTGATCAGTTTCCCCCGAGTTCGTGACCAGGCTAAAAACATTTTGTTGGCCAACATCGATAAATCGCGTGCTCCTTCTCTGGTTTTTGGATGGTATGATAAGTTTTGTGTGCTACTCTGTGCCTCTAAACGGTAGCTGAGTAAAACGATGGACTCTTACGGATATCTTGACTATTCCAGTGATTGATTGATTGCTTGTAATATTACTCAGTCTGCAAGCAGTTACTTCTTTGGCTCTTTGTGCTCCTCCTGCTCTCGTTTCCTGCCTGTTTGCCAGATCAATCGCAGCAACTGCGCAATTTCAATAATTCACAAAAGGGAAACCTAAAAATGGGGCGAACGACAGCAAATCGGAGGATCGGGCATCGGGAGGTAATACGATGGAAGATGGGAGATCCCAAAGAGTTATGTTCCCCGACTTTCAAACTGCAGCGACCCCGAAATGCCTGCAGCTGCTGCACTCGTTGCTGTTGTTGTTACTCTCTCATTGTTGTTGCTGTCCACTTTTCGCCTTTGATTTTCAGTGCGCGATTAAAATGCGCCAGCACCAAAAATGGCAACAACGACAATTTCTGGCTCTGTCTCCGACGCTGATTCTGATTCGGTTCCCTTTCCATAGTGCACCCCCAACATTGATGGTTCTCGTTGTCATTGCTCGCTCCCTCTCTCATTTACTCTTCCTCCCGCTGTGCTTTTTATACCCTGTAACAAGCACATTTTGTTTATGGTTTGCTTGTGTCCCTATACTCATTTGAGTAGCACACAGGGTACATAATGGTCAGGTGAACTCTACTGTAATTTTGTTACTTACTTTTTTTTATGTTGTTGTCTTTTAATAAACGCATCGCTGCGCATTCGCAAACAACACATAAAAACAGCGACAATACAATGAGAAATGTCTAAAAATTGCAGAGTATTCTCCTCTCACTCCCTCGCAATCTCGCCTTCTCTCCTACAACTCAGGGAGCGCATGTCAAGCTGCAGCTCTGCTCCCATTTAAGGCGCAATGACGCGTCGCTCATGCGCATCACGCACATGCCACGGTCCTCCTTCTCCTACTACTCCGCCCTCAAAAACTTCACCTCTTTTCCTCCCCAAGTCCCTACCCAGCTATTGCTGTTTTGTCATCCTTTCTAATCGTCGCTGCAGTTGCACTTCCCAGCAAATGACAGCGCAAAATATTCAACTCGTCTGTTGGCATCGCCATCCGTTGATCCGTTGGGCCAATTGTCAATTGGTGGGCGCTTTATCAAAGCCATCGCAACGTCACGATCAAACCAAGGGGCAAAATGCACCTTGGGCGGTACCCAAAACTGAGCTACACTCATCAGCCATAAAACTCGACGCTCTTGCTCTTTTTTAGTCAGAGTTGCAAATGAGTTTAGCAATCAGCAATTGTAGGGAAAGCGGAACTTAAGAACTTCTGTACAGCTAACTGAAAATTTATTATTAATTTATTTCACAAACTGCTTTTTAAATGCCGCAGAGTAAATCAATAACTGATTATTCTTTTCTTTTTAGCTTCATTGATTGATTGGGGATTAGCATTATTACTGGTAAGTTTTTAAACAATTTTATAACATACAAGAAAGTAGCTAGTAGATAGTATAAAGTTTATAGTTACATTATTTTTTTTTAAATATAATTTTAAAGATTTTTTCCAGTCCTACAAAATTTTAAAATCACTCCTACATCATTTCCTATTCAATTTTTAACGCCTTTAAATTAAATTTCAATGTGTAAACTATATTCGAAGAACTCAATCATTGAGTTTACCTATTTATACATCTATTTATTGAAATACTTATGTAGCGCATTAAATGTATCTTCCAAGCCGACAATTACTTTACTTTTTCTCCTGCGCCTTTTGCTTTTCTTGTTTTTGTTGTTTTGTTGCAGTTTCTGGAGTTTCATTTTGTTGCTTTCTGCTTCATTGCCACATCGATGTTGCAGTTGTTGTTGTTGCTGGTGACATGCTGCTATTTTTAAACGCTCCATTCCTGTTGTTGTTGTTGTAGCATCTGCGATTTGAAAATTGCATGTCGCTGGGCCATTTGCTGTTGTTGTTGTGGCTGCTGTTGCATGGCCCCGTGTTGCAGTTGCAGCTTGAAACTTGCAACTGCATCAATTTGCTTGTTAACTTTGGACAGCTTTGCGCTTGAATTGGCCCGAAGTCTCCTTAAAGGCAGCTGCAACATCTTTTCCGATTTGTGCTTCGTGTGGGAGTTGCTGCTCCAAGCGGGACACACAAAGGGAGACAGAGAGAGAGGGAGAGAGGGCGGGCAATCAATTCCGCCAAGGCACTCCAAATCTGGATAGGCCAATGCCGTCATTAACTGCCCCCCTCCCTCACCATCTTTCTCTCGCTCTTCTCACCTTCTTTATTTGGATTTGAACTTGGCTTCAGGTGCGCGTTTGTCAGTCGACTCATGTAGCTTTCCCCTGGCGTCGTTTCCGGTCATCAAGCGTCCACTTACGGATATATGTTCCCCCAATTCCCGATTTTAAAAGTGCTAACGAAGTGCAGCAGCAACAAAAACAACAACAATTTGTTAATTTTTAGACCCTGTACTTGAAAATCATAATAGGTTCTTTAATTTTCTATAAAAATGCGGTTAAGTGTGTTTTTACTTTAAGCCTGGAATTTGTATCTTTAAGTTTCGAATCTATCACAATTTACAAAGAAATTTCTTTAACGTACGTGCGTTTCCTCCCACATAATTATTACAGAGTCTACTTGTGTCGTGCTAACTGCACCGTTGCCTCTTTCACTAGTTCTTGCACGCTTCAGTAACTTTAACTTCGGTTGAATTCGGATTCGGACTTTAATTCCAACTCCATTTCCAGACCTCGAGGCGACAACGCGCTAATGACATTCAACACTTGAGTATTTGAGCTGAGAACACGTGTGTGTGTGTTTGTGTGTGAGTGTGCGTGCGTGTGTGTTGGCCAGTTAATAAAATTAGCATTTATATGCAAATGCAACACACTTGGCGGCACTTATTGGAACGGTTCTTGGTTCTTGGCCCGATTTGCAGGCACTTTAATTTTACATTCGTTCGCTGTGAGTTTTAATAAAAAGTTAAAATTTAAAAAGACTAGAGCTTTGGTCTCTCTGTGACACCCACGCGCAGAAAGGGATTCATTTGGTAAATTAATTAAACTTCCGACCACCCGAGTTGAAGGAGTCGTCTCTGTGTGGCATGAAGATTCTTTCTGTGCCCCATTAAAGCTGCCACATTGATCGTTATACGAGTCATAATTTCATATCGCAGCAGCAGAGCAAACCACACACACATACGTTCAAACACACGCTGCACTCTTGAGATACTTTTGAATCTTTTTGCAGCTGGCGCAATAAGAAATCAATTTCCGGCACATTGTCAAGTGCAAAAATGTCAAATGCAGCTGGCAGCTGATTCGCAATAGTATCTGGCAGTTTCCTAAGTATCCTGCAGTCACAAAAGACCAAAAGATACAAAAGTATCTATCAAACGATTTAAGCTGTAAATCGAAAAAACTTATTGTTTCCATACAAAAAGTATCTTTTTCAACGAGTTCAACAGCACGCGCTAGAGTTTATTTTTTTCTCTTTCTCCTTTACTTTTGTAATTACACATTTATCGTCTTCTTCTGCTCCAACGGCTCAGCTGTCGACTCATCAGCAATCCGTCAGATACAGCTCACAGCGCGGCTCTTAATTTGGCTTTGCGGCAACTTCATTAGAGACTGCCCCTCAGTATATGTGTATCTCGAAGATAGACCAATTGTTTTGAGACGCTAAATTGAGAAAATGTGTTTTCATTTCATGGTGTCAGTTGTTGAATTGAGTGAAGCAGACAGCTAGAAAGAGTGTAGGAATGAAAGAAAGACGGTCAGTCTGACGATCTCGCTTGCCCAGTAACTTATGACTCAATTGTATCTTAAAGATACTTTGCCCATTGCTACTGGCCCGAACACGCTAAGCGGATAATTGTCGCTGTTGGCCCGATGTCATGTTTGAGAAAATAAAGCAAACAAAACTTTGAAGGGCTTCCTTGAAAATGCTAACAAAAAAAAAACTTACACTAACACAATGAGTTATAGATACACAGATACAATAAAGTATCTTTTGAAGTGGCAACGTCAGCGACAAATCGATAAAATGGCATCAAAAAGTAAAAAAATAAAAGTAGCTCTTGGTGTGTGTATCTGAGTGTGTGTGTGTAGCATTCCCAGGCAGTTATTCCATTGTAGATGTATCCGTATCTGAAAGATACTTGTTAATCGAATCAGATGCCAACGCATGCATAATGAAACATGAATAGAACGCGCTTTTGTGCATCAATTATGTCGCATTAAAGCACAGCGCTGCTTTTTTTTGGGCGCTCGCATCTTTGAGATACAATTTACGAAGTGAAATTGTAGGAAGTTTCATTTAATGCAGAAAGAGAAAGACAGAGATGCCGTGAGGCATAGAAAGGGAGACAAAGCTGTCGCTGGCGATGTGCTGTCGCCCACACAATCAGAAAAGCTGCTTGCATCTGCGAAGAAGCTGCATGCACCATGTCAATGTCAGAATCCCTGGAACCGACTGCAACTTGCCACAGTTTTGTGTCGGTAAGCGTAAGAGTGTGTGTGTGTTTGTGTTCAATATAAAAGTTTCACTTTGGGAAGCCGAACATTTGATGCACTTTCAGCACTTAAATTTAGTTAAAAAATATAATTTTGTATTTCTTACCCATTCGTTAACTTTAGATTCATTCCCAATTGTCACGCCCACTCTTAAGCGTATAAACTTGATGACAAAGCCTTAACAGCCATAGACAGGGTAGAGTTTTCCCCTCTAGGGGGCAGCCAAGTGGGTGTTTTTCGAGTGCTTGCAACACTTTAAAAGTGCAACGACTGCTTCGTATCTTTTTCGTCTCTTTTGTGCCCCATCATCATCATCGTCATTAAGAAGATCAGTGTGTTCATTATGATTGTGTGGCTGTTGTAGTTGCAGTTGCAGCTGCATTGGATTGTCAATTATTAACCGTTGTCAAGTTGCTTTCGCACTTCACTCCAAGGTAGCAGCAATTCTTGCAGTTGCAGCACAGTTGTTGCATGTTGGTTCTATTGTCTGTGATTCTTTCCACTCACTTGAGCGCATGTGGACACCCTCATCTCTATCCTCACTCTCTCTCTAGTCTCTTCGCTGCACTCTCACTCTACTCTATCTTTTTCAATTGTACGATTTTAAGTAACTTTTAATGGTTGTCTTTTGTCGCATTGTTGTTGTTGCTGTTAAAGATGCAGCATCTTCTTCTTCCATTCACAAGCATCATTTTCGACTTAAGACTCTGCATCTCTTTTGTGTCAACTCTCAATGGTCTTTTGTTGTAGAAAGCCTGAGGAAAGTACTTGCATGTATCTGTCAGATACTCGATCTTTGACCAGACATTGACCCTTGAATGCTGCACAAACTAGAGAAAGTCGGGAGAGTGCACTTTAAGAAATTGTGCAAGTTCAAGTTATCGATTAACATTCCCCAACTCAATACAAGAAAAAGAAATCAATGAATAACCCTTTCTGGCTATTACTTTTCTTAACATCCCTTAGTTTGAGGTGTTTAACCTCGACTTTAAGTGCTCTCCATGTCCGGGAGACAACCAGAAACTGCCATTAACTCCACTTGCTGCCCTGCAACGTGCCGCAAACATGTCCATTCATGTTGCCTCGCCCTTTTCTGCTGAGTAAACAAGAAAGAAAAGTACAGTCGAGCGCGCCCGACCGTATAATACTCTCTGCATTTTCCCGATTAAATTATTAAAATCGGTATCCAGATATTACAATGAATAGTACTTGCATTAAAACACGTTGAAACAAAAACAATCTAAGCATAATCAAACACACATCTGTTTGTTTGTTGCGAATACACATACGTTTGACAATATATGATGCATGCATGTATGTATGTGTGTATTCGGCGCAGCCAGCAAAACGTTCGAGCATGTGCTTGTGTGTTTCTGTCTCGCTTGCACCAATGGGTTGATATTGCGTTCAATTAACAATATTGTAACGCTTCTAGTTTTTCTTGTTTATAGTCCGATTTTAATGCGCCTTTCAGGATAGTTTAATATAGTTAGTCTCCACACCAGTTATAAACTACAATACTGTACGATACGGAAAAAACGGCATTGAAGCTTGAAAACTATTTTATAAATTGTGGGAAAAGTGGGCGTGGCAGTCCAAATTTATAGATGGCAATGCAACTATGCTGTCGCTAGGAACTCCCGTACAAGAATTGGTGATCCTAGGTGCCATAGTTACTGAGATATTTGCCGAAAACACCAATTTTTCACGAGGTGTGTCCAGTTTTTTGCTTTTTGTGGGCGAATGGGGCGTGGCATCGAAAAAAAAAAGATTCTTGTATTGACTGACTAAATATCTGATCGTTTGACACCAAGCTCGAACTTGTAGCTCTTACCATCTCTGAAATCTGTTTGTTCATACGGACAGACGGACAGACAGACAGACAGACAGACAGACAGACAGACAGACAGACAGACAGACAGACGGACAGACGGACAGACGGACATGGCTATATCGACTCGGCTTGTGATGCTGATCAATAATATATATACTTTATGGGGTCTGCCACGCCTCCTTCTGCCTGTTACATACTTTTGCACAAACCCAATATACTCTTGCAGAGAGTATAATAAAATAGTAAACTTTGTGGTTGCTCTGCCAACCGCTGACCAACTGGATGGTGTATAAGTTGTCAGTCCGCTCCTCCACCACCCCCTAACTCGCCGCAGGAGGTCGAAACTTTTGTGTTTTTATGATATTTTTCGCAAATTCACAAACTGCTCGACACAACGTTTTATGTCTTGAATTTGTAGCTGGCGCTTTGCTTGTTTATAGCCTACTTGAGGGCGCCTGGGCCAGGAATCAATTACGCCAGCATGAAAGAGGGATGGGGAATCGGATGGAGTTACAGTCAGACAAAAAAGCCATATAATTGAGCTTAAACATTAAGCGGCTTTTGGGTTCTTTTTTTTTGGGAAGAACTTAACAAAATGGATGAGATACAAGTCGTTGACAAGCCCCCGAGCAAATTTATAGATTGAATTACGAACTCAAGAAGAGAAGGAGTATGGGGAGAAGTCGAAGTCGGAAGAGAAGACAACTCTATAGTCAAGGAATACCCATAAGGAAGGAAGGGCAATCTTCTAGCTCTTCCTGTTGCCCACGCGAACTGAACCAAATTTAAATTAAACATGAACTTGTTAATTACCCACAAAACCCACATGACAACAAGAATAACAAGAACAACTTGCCATATGTGGCACGTCTGTCTGACTGTCTGTCTCTCAGTCTCTCAGTCTACCTCAGTCACTTCCTTTCCACCGCTTGACACGCCCCCGTTGCGCAGCATTTGGCGGGTTTCCCCCGCTCCTTAGCAGCTTTGAAGATCCTCGATCGTTGGCCAGGAAAAAAACAACCAACGTGACAGGCATACGTCATTATGTTGACTGACATTTTGGGAACTCCACGTAATGCGATACGCATACCATGTTCACCTTATTTTTTTATGCCACACAGCGGTGGCATGTGGCAGCTGCTGCTACTAACAATTTTCTAATGAATTGCTTCTGTAAAACTGTCCACATTTGTTAACATCTGAAAAATACGGGAGTGTGGAGGGAGTTACCCCTATGAATACTCAAGGCGTGAAAGTTGTTGACATGTGGGCAGAGGTGGGAGACAGAATTGCGGTTAGTTTTACCAAATTTTGTTACATAAAGAATATAATGGAGCTCACGATTTTAATTAGTTTACTTTTCAAATTAAATCACAAATCCTGCTTTTAATTCCCAATGAGTTAAAGTTGATTCCTGCTGACGTTTTTCTCACTTTCGCTACGCATCAGAATGTGACATGAAAAATGGCCAAGACAATTCTGCTTTGCTCATTTTTCTCAGGGGTAGGAGACCAAACAAAAGGGGTTGGGTTGAGACTGGGGGTTGGGAGAGATAGGAGCAGGGGTTAGTTGTTATGACGCATCAATTGCTTGATTTTTCCACTGCGACAGATGTTTTTTTACTTATACATATATTTAAATCTGTATCTGTGGCTGTGGCTGTAGAATAAACTGCGCCTCATCCTTGGCAGGGCAACAACAACACTCAACACACTTGTGCCATTAGGTGAATCTCAAACGGAATCCCAATGAGCTGTTCCCTACCCCTGCTCAGCCCGTAACAGTACATACAAAGTATTTTGCATTTACTGTACAAAAAATAAAAACAAAAAAAAAAAAAAAAACCTCAACGAAGCCGTCGCCATGTGCCGCAGTCGTCATGAGTTGCTGCTTCTGCTTTAGTTGCTGTTGTTGTTGTTGTTATTCTTACTGCATGCACACAATCCCTGCAGCAGAATGAGAGCAGTAAAGACAGACAGTGAGAGAGAGAGAGAGAGCGTTGTGTGTAATGAGCGTGTGCTCTCTGCTGTATTTCCAATGGGCCATGGGCCACCCCTATGCCGGCAGTTTGTGTTTCTGTTTTGTTTGTGCAATTGCAGCCATGGCTGCCTTCCAGTGAGCGAGCGACAGAGCGTAAGAGAGAGAGAGAGAGAGAGAGAGCGAACGCGCGCACGTAGACAATTCCAGTTTGAATGCTGCCAACGCTGACGGCGTCGTTGGCCGCCAGTTTGAGCCACGCTCTGCTAGACGCCGCACGCTTTCGGTTCCTCTGCTTTTAGCAACGCGCACGCGACGAGCACTTTTCCAGCCTCTTTATTTCCATTTTCCCCTCTCATACAAGACAACATACAAATCAAAAGGAAATAATCAAAAATTATAATAAAAAAAAAACAGTGAACGGCTATGTAAAGGATATCTTTTTTATATATTCTTATTGCCCAGAGAGAAAAGTGTAAAAACAAATTGTGCAAAAATAAGAAAAGTTTTTCAAAACAATAAGAAAAATCTGTGTGCCTGTGTCTTTGTGTGTTTGTTATTATACACACCGAAAAGAGTGTCCTGCAGGATTCGCTATTGAATTTGGATTCGTATTCTGATTTATTCCGGTCGTGTTTTCATGCTCTCTTCACACGCCACACTCGGATTACTCCCAATTGCCATATTTCAACCAAATTTCGTCTAAAGTGAAACAAGTAAGAATCTGTTTAAACAAAATTTTAAAAAGTAAAAATATGAAACAAAGAACTTTAAAGATAGAAATTTCTTTAATTGAAATTGGCTGCGATCAAAATAAATAAATTTGAGGGGTTTAAAAAAAAATTACCCATTTTTTAAGACAGCTGAACTTTTGAAAACTCCCTCTCATAATTTACAAACAAACTTCATTTCAAAACTCTCATTTGTTAAATAAAGAAATACATTTATCTCGGCGCTTTTCACGTTAGGTGAATCCCTTCTCCATTAATGGATGCATTTTGAAACTAATAGCTCGTGTCATTACTCCCTCCATAATCCATTTCTTCGCGCTTCATTCCCCCAAATTTCTTTCTTTTTCTTGATTCTTGTTGGCTCGTGTCGGATACAATTCCATTAGCACATCCATCAGAATGAGAAAAGTTCAGAAATGTGTATTTAATCCTTTTGAAGATTTTCATAAACATAACGCGCTAAGTCCACAAAAATGACACTTCTCGATCGACCAAGAATTTCGAGCCCAAACTGAAAAGATACCTCTTTAAAAATACATCCATCTGTGGAAATGCTGAGCCAAAAATAAACAATTTGGGGATCTATCTCATTAATATGCAAGGAGAGCAAAATAAATCCCAAAAATGGGAATTTTAAGCTACGAATTCAATAATAAATTAATAGGTCGCTGGGCAATTAAGAAAGCGAGACGCAGAATTATTGTTGAATAGGCGAATTCCGGGACAGCTGTGCAGCAGCAACAACAACTACAAAAAATAATAATAATAAAAAAGGCGCCCAAATGACTTCCGGGAATCATCAACACACAAAAAAGAAGGAGAAAAAAACGCCAACAAAGCCAAAGAAAAGAAAAGAAATGAAAACTTTAGGAAAATCACAACAATACAAAAAAGAAGACTTGACAGCTGAGAAAAAAGAGAGCACAGGAAGCGAGGGGGCGTGTTGGGCTAAGGGAGGGAGGAAATTGGGGAAAACTGAAGAGGCAACATTTGCATTTCCATGCGTCAAAGATTTATTGGGCCGCGACTGTTCCAGTGTGGAGCACTACACCACACCCGCCTCCTACTCACTCCCTATACACCACCTTCCCCCTTGAGGGTACATTGTTTTGCCAGCTTTTTTCAAAGACAAAAAGCCGCGCTACATTTTACTCGATTTTCACTGCGTAATCAAAAAAAAACTGAAAACTGAATTGAATTTTCTGATGTAATGGGCGGTTGTAGTGGGCGTGGCTTGTTGTTGTCACTGGGCGGCAGTGCTTTCACTTGGAATGTAAACAACAATTAGAGACTTTAATTTCTCCCGGCTGGCAAAAGGTTTTCTGCTGATAGAAGCAGGGTGTGGGGGTTGGAAGCGAAGCGAGGAAATTACTAAACAACATTTTCAACACTTTTCCCCAATAGAAAGATAAACAAATGCTTCAACAGTTGTGTGAGCTCTGCACTCCACTCCACTCCCCTTTCCCAACTGCTTTTCCTTTGGGTTCACGGTCAAATGTTTCATTTCAATTGGCTTTTCCGGCTCTATGCCCGTTGTAAATCCCTCAACGATCACACTAATGCTCCACGCGAGTCTCGATCTTGTTGTTGTTATTGTTTCAATACTTCATAATCTCCCTCCCTCTCTCTTTCCCTGTCGCTCTCTTTCACTGGTGTAGACTCTTGACTGCAGTTCTTCTCTATTGACACTAACTAATGAGGCACAACTCATAAATTTCCTTGTCCAACTGTTGACACACAAAGTAAACAGTCCAAAAAAATACAAGAGAAAAAAAAGATAGAAAGAAAACTCAAGAAAAACTTAACGATTCTAACTCACAACATGCGTAGTTCAATCTGAAGTGCTCCTGTGGTGCCTTTCAGTGTACAATGTACAGTGTGTTCACTGTAGTTTTTTATCTGAGTGTTTCAATCTTTTGCCTTATCGCCTGGCTCATAAAAAATAAGGGATCCTTGAGCAAAGATGAAAAGCGAATGCAAAGAAAAACTATAGGGGCACTGAGAGTAAGGGAAAGGGATACTTAGAAATACGAAACGATATCTTCTTGTTTGTTCACCAAAAAATGCGCAATAAAATCTTGAATTGATCCTTTTTGGAGATAAGAAAAAGAAAAAAAGTAACAATAGCCAGAAGAAGGTTTTCAAGAGTAGTTTAAAGGACACCCTGTAAACTAGAAATAAACTAAACGTTATTTAAAATTATTGTAATGGGTATGTAAAATGCACTCCAGCGTTTTTTATTGGATAAACTATAGGATATCATATTTTTATGACTAGCTCTTCAAATTGAACGTTTATAATACTTCGTTCCAAGTTTCCCAAGGCTGCAAAGTGTCCAATTTTATTTATAAATAAAGTAAAGACAAATTGATAGCTATCCACTTACAGGGTATCCGATTACTTGGTTTATTATTAATTTAAAGACTTTATAAACATTTCAATCTAAATAATTGCAGTTTATATTAAATTGTGTGCACATTTACAGGGTATACTCTAGCTCAACATATGCTTGGGTTTATGGTTCTTTTATTGCCCCTCGTGCACAATTACAAATTCATAAAAATGTTGAGTTCTCGTTTGTTGTTTGATTTCAAATCCCCAGCGAAATGGCGCCTTTTTTTTATTTTTTTTTTTTTTGATAGTTTCCCTTGGGAGTTTTCACCCCTTTGCGTGCTCTACCTGTGCCCAAAGATTGTCATCTATCAGCGGGAATGACGAGCAAACGTCTGCGGACAACTTCTGCACGTGCACGTGGAAATTGGATAAAGGAGGATATGGGAAGAGGGAGCTGAGAGGAAAAGGCGTCAACCGCTATTTCATTCGAGGTTGTTTTAAAGTTCAGTTTGAGTTGAAATTTTCATTTTATGCCTCGATGAGCATCAGGTTCGCCTCCTTTTGCTACTGCTGCTTACTGTCCTGCTCCTGTTTCCAACTCCTAGAGTTCAGCGAGACACGTGCTTGCAAATGAACTTTGTGCTCTCAATGGGTAAAAACTTTGGGCAACAATCGGCCATCATTAGCCGCAACTCATCACCTACTCCATCTCATGTTTTGCTGATTAATTGCCATGAAATTAACAACAACAACAAAAGCTAATCAAAAAAGAGTTAATTTACAGCGGGCGGAACTTTAAATAAATTGTATCTCACAGATACTGCCCTAAGGCAATTCTACTTGAGCGTTAGCTTGTAGTTTGTAGCTTCTTGTTAGCTGTTTGCTGTTGGCCCTAACCGGGCCCTAACCTGGCCCTTACCTGGCTCATGGCCGGATGACAAATTGACTTCTTCGTTACGAGGCAGCCGTCGTTTTGAAATATGAGTTGCAAATTGATAATAAACTAGCAGAATGGACGGCAGACGAGCAAGGCGGCTGTGAAAGACCCTGTACATGTTCTAGAGCCTTCTGCTGTCTGTTACAGACAAACAGGGATACTACTCTTGTATTCCTCTTGAATACAGGGTCTAAAATTGTTTGGATTTGCCGCTGATTGCGGTCACTTCAACGAGGAGCCACTGTACTTTACCCCGCTGGCAAAACGGAAAAATCAGTGGCGCCTCAACTCGGAGTTTCCCTCAGTTTTCCACCCACTTGCAGCCACGTCGAGTGTTAATTGCATTCCCTGTCTAGACGAATTTCCTCGTATAGCATCAGAATTGATATCGGTATAAATATAATACTAAGTGCAGCTTTAAGCGCTCTGAAAATTGATGCTTATCATGAGTTTTAATGGAAACTCATGAGTCTCCTGTGCACTTTGTTTTACCCTCTAATATAGTATCCTGTTCAAATGTCCTGCAGTTGTGACTATAATTTTACTGCATGTCAGCACGCAAACACGCTGGCGCCATCTGCTGGCGGCACTTGGCAAATGGCTCAAAGTTTTTGGCCACACAAATGCGTGTTTCAGTCAAGAAAACGCCAAAACGGTAAAACTAATCATAACAATAACAAGTTCAAATATTTTTTAAGGTATTTGGTAACATGAACACCCCCATTTGAGCCACCCCCTCCCCAGTGACACCTCCCCTTGTTGCATTTTGTTTTTTCGTATAATTTCCTACAACAATTTTATTTCATGCTCGACTGCTTTTAGTCATTTCTCTCACTCTCTTTTCCCCTTTCCCCTTTCTCCTTCTTCTGACACTTACAGGTTTGCGTCTATGTTGGCAGTTAGAATCAACAACTAAGCAATAACAACAACAACACTGTCAGCAATTACTAGTGACCAGTTGTCAGTTGTCAGTTTCCCATCATTTTCCTCCCTCGACTGCAATTGCATTTTTTATGCGTTTCAAAGTGTTTTTGGACATGTCGAAAGATACTCCAAAATTTATTGTAGACTTGATTAAAGTTCACGCATTTGTTGCTGTCGTGTCTGGGCATAGTTGTCGTTGGCTTCGTTATCGTTGTTGTTGCATTTTTTTTATTGTTTTCTCTTTTTTTGCGGCTTAAGGGGAGGATTACATTTTATGGGCGGCTTTGTGTTTATGTTGCATGCTTTTAAGCGTTGCACAGTGGGCTGAAAGCAAAAGAAAAATCAAATCAAAGACCTCTAGAGGAAAATGTGTGTCTTCTCGAAGTTGTTTAAGAATCCAAATTGCTATTAAAACATTTGTATTTTAACTCATGAACAAGTCTTACATATATTTGGCTACTTGCATAATTTTCTTTCTTTTTCTTCATTCAAACCACTGTACCTTCTCTCGCTCTCTTTCCCTTAAATAATTTTTATGTTTTAACGGCAATTTTCATGTGCGGCACTAAAAGAACTACAGAAAATAAAGTACACGAGGAGAAGAAACAGGAATCGCATGTCAAACGCAATTTTCGAATTTGATTTAATTTATGAGGCAAGGCAAATTATAGAGTTTGCCATGGCATATGTGGCATACAGTCGTACATACCCCTTGTCAAAAGATATATATTATATTTGTGTTTACTTAGCCGCAAGATGCGTGACAATGGGCGCGTCAACTTTGGCCCCTTCAATGGACACCGAGAGTAAGAGAAAGAACGAGGGAGTGAGGTGGAGGAGTGTGTTTCAGGCGGGAAGTGGGAGTATCTATCAACACACATTTCTCAGCTAATTAACGACAATGACTCTTTGGAATTTAGCTTTACGACGCGATAGACTCTTTTTTTGCAAAAGATACAGATACAGTTGCAGTTATAGATACAGTTACAGACAAAGCTACTAGTTGAAGTCGGTTGAATGGAAGTATCTTTTTGGAGTGCACTGTAATTACTTTGACCTGCTTCCGAAGTAACTAAAGGCTGGACGTCTGTTTGCCACATGTCACATGCGCCACAAGCTCCCCCTTTGTGTAACTTAGCTCCTCGCTTGCTCCCTCCACCCCTGCCTGTCTAATGCCTTTGAAATCCGCTTCAATTGGATTTCCATTGCGTTGACTGTGTTTTTTTTTCTTCTTTTGTGTCGCATGTCACTTTGCCTCTGGCTTTTCACTCTCGATACGCAACTTGTAATGCGTTACTCTGCTCCATTTTCTCAGCTATTGAATTTTCCAGCACGCTGCACAATTTCCCTGCAGTTGACCAAACACTGATAATGATAATAATGTCCACAGATTATAACACGCAACTTGTTTGAACTTTGAGTTCACTTTTTAATGGAATTTCGGTTGATTTACATGCCATAGAAAGAGAGACACACAGACATGAGACAGAGGTCACGACTCGACATCGTTTTCCCTTTCAAATCCCTGTTCTTTCTCCACTCTATCTCCTTCTCCCCCTTGCTATGCTTCAGTTTCTTGCACTTTATGCGTAGCGTGTTCTAAAACTGAGTCTTGTTAATGTTCTTGAGGCTTCTGCTTCCAAGTAACACTTTGTTGCAGTTGATAACACTGAAATTAGTTCTGTATTTGGTTTGCTTTGAGTTATCTGCTATCAGCTGAAAACTGTTCCAGTTTTTTAAGTATTCAAACTTCTCTTTAAATAAAAGGCAGATAGGAAACTTATATAAAAGAGATTATTACTTAAAGTTAATGATCAGCAAAGAATAGTATCAGTAGCCTTTCTAAGTTGTCATAGTCATTGAAACCTTTTAAGGAAACTCATGTTTAGTTCAACTTTTAACTAAAGCATTTGAATATAAAAGGCACGTTTCCTAGCCCACATCCTTAATGAATTCCTTTAAATTGTACAACGAATTGTTATTGCAGAGCAATAAATCTTTTAACGCAATATCCTCATTTGATAAAATGGCTAACTAATATTTAATTATTGCTTAAGTGACTTAGCATAACAATAAAACCAGATTTCCTCTCTGCTTAATTCAATTAAAATTCGTTTACCGTAAAGACTTCCCCTCATTAGCTAATGTCAACTAAATGACTTTCTCGACTCCTTAAAAAAGTAACAGACTTTTTCCGACTAATGCCAATTTAATGCTCAGTTTAAAAAATACTAGTTTTTGTCTCAAAAGGACATTTTCCCATGACTTCTGCCGGGAGAACTGCGGTCAATTAGGCAAACTGAATTCCTGAACGTGCTAGAATAATAATATGTGTACATTTTGCTTAGCGGACAGCGGCGTCTGTACGTTAATGACTAAGGCCAGGCGGGACATGTCCTTGGAACCAAAAAAGGACGACGATTTTTCTTGCGCAGCGCTCGTTGCGCTCGAAGTTTTCCGCTAATTTCGAAAATTGGAAGAAAATGTGTGAAATGCGTTGAAGCGCACGTATTTGTAGGCCACAGCGGGGTACAGTTGTGTCGGGTGTACCATAGGCAGCAG
The DNA here is from genome assembly GCA_020829145.1 of Drosophila nigrodunni. Classification (NCBI taxonomy): domain Eukaryota; kingdom Metazoa; phylum Arthropoda; class Insecta; order Diptera; family Drosophilidae; genus Drosophila; species Drosophila nigrodunni. The sequence continues at coordinate 6,630,641 of JACVCZ010000007.1, read as the reverse complement.
AGGGGTGGGGGGAGTAGGGAGGTTAAGGCGCAGCTGGCTGCTTAATAAATTTGCGGTCTTCCCGCCCTGAAAATTGAATTGACAGCGAATTTTCACGCTTACCTGAGGTGCTTTTCCAGGTACACACAGGACACGTTCGTGCTCAGGTAGAAAAAGTTGCTCAAGACACAACAGAAATACATACAAAGGACGAAGGATGCAGCCGGCGTTGACATTTGTCAGACAGTAGAAATCAGCTGCGCCGGCTTTTCCGGGATTTTATTTAGGGATTTTTCCTTTGGCTCGCGTATAAAAGTCGAGCGAGGAAAAGGACGTTAGCTAGAAGCAAATCAGCACGCGATCGTGATAGATCCTAGATCCCTTCCAGCTGCATAGCAACTAAAAAAAAGTGTACAAAAAATTGTTAAGAAATTGTTACCAAAGATATTAACAAAGTTAACAAAAATACAAAACGAGGCTAAAACAAAACTAAGTCCAGGTTAGCAATAGCAAAAGAAAACTAGAAAAAGTGAAGAAAACTCTTAAACTGTGCAAATAACAAAGTGTTTTAAATAAAACTTAGTTATTAACAATTTCGTGTGTTATTTATTGCAGAATTCACTTGGAGTTCTCTAAAGTAAACCAGCAAAGCGAAACTACAGCACATAATCCTAGCCAAGATGGGTGAGCTCGAGGAGAAGGAAACGCCACAGACTGAGACAACAGCGGCGGGACAGGAGTCCTTGGAGGAGCCTAAGGAGACCGACAAAATGCTGGAGGGCAGCAAGAAAGACGAGTCCAAGGAAAAGACACCAAGTCCACCGACATCGAAGCCAGCCACGCCAAATACAGGCGAGAAGTCTCCAGTGGCCGAGGCTAAAGACAAAGATGCAGCCAAAAACAAGAAATCAGGCGAGGAGATCATTGATATACCCGCTGAGAATGGCAACAAACCGAATGGTGGCGCTGCTGGCGATGGAGATGAGAAGAAGATCAGCAAGGAGGAGCGTGAGGTGAAGCCCAAGAAGATACCCATTGGTGGCTTGAAATTACCCGGTTACTTCATGAAGAGCAAACCGAAGTCGGAGGGTGATGGAGCCGAGGGTGAGCTGCTTGAGAAGGATAAGGATCAGCAGGAGGAGGAGAAGGAGGCCAATGGCGATGCACTGCCCAAGGAGGAGCAGCAGAAGCCACGTGCTAATCTCGGCCAGCGTCTGCGCAACTTCTTTGTACGCAAACCTGCCGCCGACAAGGATCAGCAAAAGAAGCAGCTGACCAATGGCGACGCCGATGCCAAGTCAGGTAAGTCTAGCAATCCCGAATTCCCGCCAGTTCACACAATTAACCCACTTCTTTCTATGCTTGTAGAAGCCACCGCAGAAGCAGCACCTGGCGAGGATGCAGACCCACCACCAAAACGTGGTCTGCTCAATGCCATCAAGCTGCCCATCGCCAACATGATGCCCAAGAAGAAGTCCAGCGATGATGTAGAACTGGGGCTGGGCAAAGCCGGATTGGCTTCCATGGAAACTCTAGATGATTCTCTCAAGGATCAGGACACTGTCGATCGTGCACCACTCAAGAGCAACGGCGCCGATGATCTAAAGAGCGAACTCAAGGATGAAAAACTGGCTGCAGAGCAGAAACTGGCCGCAGAGGAGGAGGAGCGGGATCGCCCCATCTCGCTGTGGGCACGCCTGCTGAGCTACAAGTGCAGCGTGGATGATGCACTCATTGTGTTTGGCATCTTACTCTTCATGCTCCTGCTCGCCGTCATTGGCTATGTGCTTACCCACGAGGCGCTAACATCGCCGCCATTGAGAGAGGGACGCTACATCTCGGCGGTCACCGGCTGTGGCATGGTCGAGGGTGTTAAGGATGATGGAGCCTTTGCCTTCCGTGGCATTCCGTATGCCAAGGCACCAGTCGATGATCTACGCTGGCAGCCAGCCCAACTGATAACCAAGATCGAGGATTGCTGGAATGGAACGCTGCAGACGCACAATGCCAGTACAGTGTGCACTCAACGCTTGGGCAATGGCACCACAGTGGGTGATGAGGATTGCCTGTACCTGGATGTGGTCACACCCCATGTGCGCTATACCAATCTCCTGCCTGTCGTGGTGCTCATTGGTGCTGAATCGCTTGCGGGTCCATCGCCAGGAATATTACGTCCATCGGCTCGTTATTCACGCTCCCATGATGTCATCTTTGTGCGTCCCAACTTCCGCTTGGGCGTCTTTGGTTTTCTTGCCCTGGATGCTCTGACCAAGGAGGCACATCCACACACCTCCGGCAACTATGCGCTCACTGATATCATCGCTGTACTCAAGTGGATCCAGTTGAACATTGTGAACTTTGGTGGCAATCGTAATTCGGTCACCTTGTTGGGACATCGGGCAGGTGCCACACTCGTCTCGGCGCTGGTTAGCTCCCAGAAGCTGGAGGGTCTCTACACACGTGCCTGGGCCTCCTCTGCCTCGGCCATTTTCCCGGGCAAACCTTTGAAGGATTCAGAGACTTTGAATCAACAGCTAATGGCCACTCTGGACTGCCAAGATGCGGATTGCATGCGTGATGCACCAAGTGAGAAATTGTGGGCTGCCACACCCGATACTTGGTTCAATTTCCCCGTGGATCTGCCACAGGCCCAGGAGCTGACCACGGCCAATCGTCATGAGTGGCTGGTGCTCGACGGCGACATACTCTATCAGCATCCCCAGAAGTCTTGGCAGCAGGTGGCCACGCCCAGTGAGCAACAGCATCCACGTCTCGTCATGGGTGCCACAGCTCATGAGGGACACACACCCAAGCTGCGTGAACTGCACGCCAACTGGACAGCGGAGGAGGTACGCTCCTATCTGCAGGCCTCCCAACTGGGTGCCCTGGGACTAACCGACAAGATCATTGAGCGCTATGGTGCCAAAAACTATACGAGTCTTGTGTCGATCATTACGGATATTCGCACCGTTTGTCCGCTGCTGGCAAACGCACGCCTGCAGCCGAGTGTACCCTTCTATGTGGTCACCCAGGGTGAGGGCGAGGATCAGCTGGCCACCGTTGATGCTGATGTCCAGGCCATACTTGGACGCTACGAGCCACACACGGTGGAGCAGCGACGTTTCGTCTCTGCGATGCAGCAGCTCTTCTACTACTATGTCTCACATGGAACGGTGCAATCGTTTGATTCCAGTCGCCGTGTGATCATTGTGGGACAGGATGCAGTTGCTCAGAAGGATATCGAGCATTGCAATTTCTGGATCAATGAGGATATTGTGCCGCGTTATGCGCGCACCGATTAAAGCCCATCCCCATTTACCCCGCTACCCTTTCCCCAATCCTCTTTCTCCACAAAATCTATAAACCTTTGGCAAATGTTTGTCAAATTTGTTCGTTTTCGCTAAAGCTCTTAATCTCACTCTAACTATCTCTATTTCTACGTACTCCAACTCTTTCAGTCACTTCCTCTGTCTATTTTTTTCAATTTGAGTTAGTTTTAGCCTAAGTGAATCTAGTGTTTATATACGGAATACATAAATGTACATTTAGTTCTCGACAATTATTTAAGTTCGTAAGTTTTTTAAGTCCACAGCAGCATATTCACAAATCAGCATACATACATGTCTCTCTACTAAACATATACATAAACATTAATATATATATATTACTATAATAATGTATTCTTTAAACTTAATACACACAAACACACACACACCTGACACACTGCAAAACACACAAATAAAACACATATATACTTGAAAAGTATAGATACATTTGAAAGTCTTTGAACTACACTCACACAACTTCTCCATATACTATAACTTTAACTAGATATATACTATATATACGAGATTATAGCTGAACGTTTTAATGGATAATGGATAACACCTGAGACCAACGATCTTTTTTGATATACAATTTTTACATAGAAATGGGGCCTAAAATAGACAAGACTCGAATCAAAAATAAAATTAGTTTTAGACCAAATCAAAACGCATCAAAACGATCATAATGAAAATGTTTAAACAATTCAAATGTGTATGTGTGTTTGCTTTTTAAAACAATTGAGACTGTCCCAATGAAACATGGAATTTATATTTCAAAACAAAAACGAAAATAAAAATTGATTAAACATTTTCTATAGCTTTATATGTGTATATTAATTAATCAAACACTTTTGCAAAACATTCATTAATTTTTGTTCGTTTTTGATTTACCTTCTTACTCAAAATAATAAAATGTACATGTATGTAATTGCCCAAAAAAATGTTTAGAATATTGAAACACAAAATCAAAGTACATAAAAATAATAAAATAAAAAGGAAAATAAAAAGAAATAAAACCTCTTCAAAAGATCTGTGTGTAAAGTGATAAAAAAACGAAAAATAACAGAATAAAGATATGAATATATTATATTACTTATACTATAAAATGATAGAAGTTTGTGTGTGTGAAGCAACAAGCACGAGAATGTTTAAATAATAATACTATGATAAAAATAAAAATTAAATAAAATGCCACAAGAAAATATACATATATCAAATGATTCATTTTCACTAATTTGACTTACACATTAACAAATAAACACTAATTGTTCTTAAACTCTAGTTTAACAGTGGGAATTTGCACAGCAAAAGTTTAGATCAGTTTCTGGAACTGTTGACCTTGTAGATGCGGCACTTGTTATCGGTTAGAGCGGCCAGGTAACTGCCACTGTGCGTGTTCACTGGACAGATGTCGTAGATTACCTCGTTAACGGGCATTGTCTGAATGCGCTCTTCCCGCCGCACATCGTACATCATGAGCTGCTTGTTGTCCTGCAGATAGCCAACGACCAGGGTATTGTCCTCCACACTTAGCTGGGTGGGACGCGTCATAAAGGGCGTGGCGGGTGAGCCAAATATAGTGGTCTTCACCTTGAACACAGGCACACCATCGATTTTCTCCAACTGGCCAAGTATGAAACGTGACTGTGGATACTGGCTGTTGGAGCGAACGGAAAACAGCACTGTATCCTGCACAGGATCATATTGCATGGACAGAAAGGGACCGTCCACATTGAGCCGTGTGGGTACGGCCGTATCATTGGCATACTCGTAGAATTTCACAGCACTCAGTTGGCAGACCAGGAAGCCACCATTGGTGAACACTTTACCTGCGGGCACAGGCGCTATGTTTATCACAGGACTAAAGTTATCTGTGGCAAAACAAAGATTTAGTTGGGATATATTTAAAATGAGATACTGGACAACTTACCATCAGCTTGAAACTCGCTGAGTATTGTCTCTGGGAAACGCACATCGAATACATAAATGCCTCCGCGCAAGTCTCCAGCGTAGAGAAAGTGTTCCCGATCGTTGCGATCCAACCCACAGGACCAAATTGGATTGGCATTAGCAGAGAACACACAGCTACATAGCCGTGTCCTTATATCGAATGTTTTGAGCCTGGAATCACGGCAAGCCACAGTCAAAAGGTGCTGGCTCTCGCTGTAAGCAATATCACGCACCATCATCGTTGAGGTGTGCATAAAATGCAATGGCCGGAAGCTGGGAGCATCAATGAAGCGCACTCCGTAGCCCGGAAACAGATTCTGTGAGCTCTTCTGGGAGGCTAGCAGTGTGGAATGTGCAGCTGAGTAAAGCAGCACACGGCAGCCGGGATCCCGTGTAATTTCAAAGTTCCTCTCCATATACAGACGATGGCTGGCCAACTGCTTGAGCTGCTTAAGGGATCCTCCACCTTCCAAATCGTCTGCAAATGCGCCGCGGCCACTGCCACCGGCGCGCACAATCTGCCGCAATCTTTCGTAGTCGAGCTGGAGAGCATTCAGCTTATTGGTGGTCAGAGAATGGGCCATTTTAGCCGTGGCCAGCTCCGTGGTAAGACTCTGGTTACGCCGACGTTCGGCATCTAGTTCTCTCCGCATATCGTGCTCCTCGGTGCGATCGATAGCCCGCAAGCGCTTGGCATAGAGACAACGTATGTCCCGATTGGTGGCCTTCGTTTTGCACTGTGGGCACACCTTAACGGCCGACTGGCGTTGGCTCTCCGTTAGCCAGCGACGTATGCATGACTCACCAAACAGATGGCCGCATCGGAGTGAGACCAAACGATGGTCGCCACTCATCTCCCATGATTCCAAGCAAATAGGGCAGGTCATGCCATCATCTTCGTCGCCATCGTTTGAGGCTGCTGTGGCAACAGGAGTGCCCGTCACCTGGGCTTCTCTAGGGGACGAACGCCTGCGTTTCTTTGGTGGGGATGGAGTCTCTAAATTAATAATTTCATCAGCTTGTTGCAACTGTTGCGCTCGATGCGAAGTCGTGGGCTCCTCAACATCTGCTACTTCTGCAACAGGCCCAACTATGGGATCTGGAGTTGTTGGATTGCTGTCCTCGTCAACAGAGGATGGCTGTGAAGTTACTGGATTGTCTTCATCCTCGAAAAATTCTACGGAGCCTTCTGAGTCAGGGTCTGCAGCAGGTACTGGGTACCCGACATTATACAGCTCAGCAAGGACGTTTGCTACCACAGCAAGTCCTACGTCGCCTTCGTCATATTCTGTTGAATCCGAGTCGTCGTCACTCATTGCTCTAATGTTTAAGTAATTTGTAATTATTATAAAGGTAAAAATGCTTAAACTAAAAATATATAGTTATTTAATTTAAAGCATTCTTGCCAATTCTTTTCTGTTTATTTCGTGCGCGTTGTTTTTATTAAAGCGGCATTCATTATGTGGCAACGCTGCTCGAATTGAACTGTATGGCAACGCTTTCCGATCGAGTATCGAGTATTAGAAAAATCTTATCGATATTATGCGATAAAACTTTGACGCCGCCGACGCCATTCGTTTGCACTTTATGACGGAAGGAAACGTATAAACTGCTAATAACGCAATTACAAATTTTGCCGAAAGTACAAGTTTTACCGCTTTGTGTATATATAAGCAAATTTCTATGTACTCATATTAACGCACCCGAAGTCTCTCTTAGTCATTCGCCGGTAGAATTGCAAAGTGCGAGTAAAAATTGCATCAGTATTAATAGTTGGCTGGATGCAGGCCATTAGTTAGAAATCCCAAGGCTCTCGACCTGAACACACACATAGTTTACCAATTGGAGGTCAGGTGAAAGTGCGGTACAATTGTTACATTGCCAGTTTGGTAAGCGACATTGAACACAAAAAAAAACTTTGAGCGCAACGCAATTTGCTGACTAACCGCCCTGTCCTTGAACTCAACAGACTTGGCTGCTGTCCATTTAAGTGTGAGATAAATTCCCTCACACATACACGTGCGCGCTAAACAATCGAAAGCCGCTGCTGCTACTACTACTACTACTGCCAGTGTTGCTGTCCGAATTTGACGCTACAAATTTAACTACACTTACATCATTCCCCACCGCTTGCTGACCGTCTAACCAGCACAGCAACCACATCAAAAAAAGGATGGCTGAGCCAAAAACACCCGAAAAGATGCTGTCGGCTAAGCCGCCAATATTTCATCAAAATAGCCATAGTCCAAATTCGTCGCTGCAACTGCCGAGTCCCATCATAACGCGGCGCACACGCACGGCCTCGACGTAAGTCCCTGGTTCCTTGGTCACCCTACCCCAACGACCTTATCATCTGACATTGATTTAATTGTCTGCTTCTCCTTCTCCTCCATGTAACTCGCCTCTGCTTACACAAACACGCGCGCGCACACACAATAACCGACAAAATACAAAAAAAAAACTACAGTTCTGCGCGCGCCATGGAGAATCCAGTTGTGTGTGGCGTTGTGAAATCCTTTAGCCGCACCAAAGGACACGGCTTTATTACGCCAAACGGTGGTGACGAGGATGTGTTTTGTCACGTTTCCGAGTAAGTTTATAAATAATGCGCAATTGAAGCCATTTAATGCCGACTCATTTTGTTAAACAGCATCGAAGGGGAATACGTTCCCATGCCAGGCGATGAGGTCAAGTATCGACTCTGCGCCATTCCGCCCAAATTTGAGAAACATCAAGCTGTGCATGTGCAGATAAGCAATCTTACGCCTGAGGTGCACCATAAGTGGGAGGAGTCAGTCTTCTGCGGTTCACCCGCCAAATAGAAACCGACCGAAACCGTTACAGTTTGCAATGGCGGCCTTCCACAATGTTAATTAAATAGCGCACGCCATCTTGGTAAACAGCTGGAAAAGCAGTTAGTGTCGATGATGATGACGATGACGGAGACTATCAAAACAAAACAATAAGAGAAGTAATGAAAAGCATACATATACAAAGCGACTTTATCAATCGTTCGCCACACACACACTCACAGCCAGCCAGTTTCAATTAAATATCTTTATTAATTAAGCTAAGCAAAAAGTCAACTCAATCACAAATGTTGTGTTTAGGAAGCCTTCTCTTTTTCATAGAAATCGATTAGGAATGGAATTTATGAAATTGTAATGAATTGCAAATTGTTATTTGAGAACAGCCGTTTCGTGTTTTTTGATTTGGAGCCTGTGAACAGTATCTGTATACTTAATTTTTGATTGTAATAAAAATATTTAATATGTAATCGCAAGCAGAAATGCATGAGCAAAGCAACGACAGTCCGAATCACTTTATTACTTAATGAATAAAATAGAAAAGAAACGGAAAAACAAATAAAAGTCTTTTAATTATTTACAGCGTGGATTCTGTAATCAAGATAACAGTTATTTAACCTACTGCCTTTGATATGAAGAAAAACCCGTTATGGTGCTGGGGAGCTTTCAGCTGTTTTGTTATCGATATATCGATACACCAGGCGACATCGAACTTCGATAGTCGATGCTTAAGAGAATCGTCGCAGTAAATACGAAAAGTACTTGGATTTTGCGGAACGCAAACGTCAACAAACCGTCGCCACATCGTCATAATGAATTTAATGAATAGTGTAAATTAAATTGTTAACGTCGTACGCCAAACCCTGTTGAGGTACAACCTCGGTCGAGATAGAGATAAGGAAGTGGGCCAAATTGACCGTTGGAGTGAGGCTGCCGTTAACTGACGTGGACCTCACAGTATTGTTGTAATTTTAGTTGCGATTAACCACATCAACTGCGGGTAATCCCAAACCATAACACAAACAACAAATTCCATATTCTAAGCACATTTATGAATTAATTGCAGTCTGCGGGTGTGCCAACATGTCGAAGCGCCGTCGTGGACAGAACGGAGACGGGCGGGGAGAACTCGTCGAGTCAATGGCAGATGCCGAGGATAAGCACGAGAAGCCCGATCTACGTGGCGATAAACGCAACATTGCGATACTCCTCTTCCTCTATGTACTACAGGGTATACCCATTGGCCTGATCGCTGCTGTGCCCATGTTGCTACAGAACCGTGGCGCCAGCTACAAACAACAGGCGGAGTTCTCGTTCGCCTATTGGCCATTCAGCATTAAGCTGCTCTGGGCGCCCATTGTGGACTCGCTGTACGTGCGACGTTTTGGACGCCGTAAGTCATGGCTAGTGCCAGTGCAGTATCTCCTCGGTGGTTTCATGTTGCTGCTGTCGGCTCACGTGGATCGCTGGCTGGGCGGAGATGGTGTGGATCCAAATGTACCGCTGCTGACGTTACTCTTTTTCGTGTTAAACTTCCTGGCTGCCACCCAAGACATTGCCGTCGATGGCTGGGCCCTCACCATGCTGAAACGATGCAACGTGGGTTATGCGTCCACCTGCAACAGTGTGGGGCAAACTGCTGGTTACTTCCTGGGCTATGTGGTGTTTATTGCTCTCGAGTCGAAGGACTTCTGCAACTCCTACCTGCGTGCTATACCCGAGGATGAGGGCATGATAACCCTGCCACGTTTCCTCTGGTTCTGGGGCATCACTTTCATTGTGGCCACAACGCTGGTGGCGCTTTTCAAGAAGGAGAACGACATTGAAGATGCCCACACCGATGCACGTTACAAGGAGGAGCATGAGCTGAACATCCATGAGAGCTATAAAGTGTTGTGGGACATGGTTAGGAAGCGTCCTGTGCAGATCCTAGCAGCAATACTGCTCACTGTGAAAGTAACGTTTGCTGCCTCCGATGGAGTCACATCTCTAAAGCTCATCGATGCCGGCGTGCCCAAGGAGAAGCTAGCCCTGCTGGCTATTCCCGTGATTCCACTGCAACTCATTCTACCCATAATCGTGGGCAAGTACACTAATGGACCACGTCCCATGGACTTGTACCTGAGAGCCATTCCCTGGCGCATTGCCTTGGCCACGGTGGCCACAATAATTGCCTATGCCACGCCTTATATGATTTCGGGTGGCGAGGTGCCCGTCTACTACTATGTTCTGCTCATTGTCAGCTATGGTTGCTATCAGGTATTCCTGTATTCCATGTTTGTGGCTGCCATGGCATTCTTTGCCAAGATCTCGGATCCAGCAGTGGGCGGCACTTACATGACATTCCTGAATACCCTCTGCAATCTCGGTGGCAATTGGCCCAACACGGTGGTGCTCTGGCTCGTTGATGTGCTCACCTGGAAGAAGTGCACCACGCAACCGGAAAACACATGTCTCAACAAAGAAGAACAGCAGGTGAGTTGATTGGTTAACCCGTAGCTTCAAGATATGTCTTAAAACCGTTTTCTTTTTAGGACTGCACGAAGGGATCGGGCAAGTGCGAGATAATCTTTGACGGCTACTATCTGGAGGCGATAGTGTGTGTAATCTATGGCATCATTTGGTTGCTGGTCGTACGCAAATGGATAAGACATTTACAGAATCTGCCCATACGTGCCTGGATGGTGGTATCACCTGGAGCTAAGAGCAAGCTCAGGTAGCAATTAATTGTTTGATCTTCAAGCTGTGCCAGACGCAGCAGACAGTCTTTAGTACAAGAAGCTATACTAGTGAACTACAACTAGAACTAGAGCTAGGAACGTAACACATTCTAGGCTAGGCAAATTATAAATTTTTTTGTAACAGTCGCGTATTCGTATTATGTTTTGTAAATTAATATTCCAATGGAAATAAAAGTAAATTAAATGTTGAGCATACTCAGCACTGACTGATCACTGTGTGTAATGGTGGGTAAGGGGTGCACTGCTGATATTTATACACAATCACTGCGAATATAGATGTTGTTTTATTCGCGCCAAGTGACGACTGTAATTACAATTGTAATGCCACGAAGGCATTTCCTATACTCAGGTTGGATACAAAAACTGTGAATAAATCTTATAATGCTTAATAGTATTTCCAGGAGTCGATCGATTCTTGATTCTTTTGTTTGCTCTTGCGCTCAATTAGACCTGCCAAATGCTCCGAACGCATCGACAGCGAGTCAATCTTCTCCACCAGCTGCTGATATGGACTCAGCGGCTGTGTACCCATCACAACGTGTCCCAGTTTTGAGTCAATCTTGGCATTCAAACGAGCATTGCGTATCAAGTTAACAATCCAGCACTCGGCCTCGTTGGGCTTCATGTTAAGCTTGTCCGCCAGCATGCTAATGGTGATGCACTGATGAATGCGACAGAATGTTTCGAAGATCATCAGACGCGCATCCTCCACGAACTCGTTGAGGCAGGCGACAATGAAGAAGTCATTGAATATGACCGTTTGGCACTCGTGCAGCTTCAAGCGAGCGCCCTCAAAGTCAAAGTTCACATAGAGACACTCGAGGAACTCGGTGATGGGATCACGGTACGTGTACGATTCCTGTTGAATCACCTTGATCAAATCCTTGAGCGCGTTGCGACGCGTGCGGTTGATGACCACAGCGGTAGCCAAATACCGCATGATGTGAGGGCACATAGTCTGAATGGCGTTCAGATAAAGTGGCTTGTACAGGAACATCTCAATGATGAGATCCCGACCCTTGGGATGGTTGAAGAAGACCAGCACGGACCAGTGGATGAGCCAGGTGCGCTGTTGCAGCGCCTGGATGGTCGAGAAGTTGGCGCTGTCGATGTAATCACGCAGGCGTGTCAAATCCTCCAGAGCCGTGTTCCAGTTAAGGGTCAGAATCTCTGCCGCCAGCTTGCCCCACAGCACATTCAGGTAGTTCTGCAAGTAAACAGTAGGGTAAGAACTAATGCTGATCAATTATGGGAGGAGTACTCACCTTATCATTGGGCGACATAACGATCAGACAGAAGTAAAGATACGAAGTGGACTCCTGATAGTTACCGCACTCGTACAAATACTTGGCCAGCTTATAGGCACTCTCCAGGTGCTCCACCTTGAAGTTGTAGTCCTTTTGCAGGGCGTTCACAAAGGTCTTTGAATCCTTCATGCTTTCGCCGTTCTTCAAAATGTCGGTGGCCTTCATGATGGGTGCCACCTCGTTCTGCAGCTGCTTCAAAGTAGCCAACACCTCCGCCTTGCGCTGCACCAGCTCCTCTGGCATCTCCTGGCTGAGATTAAGACGCTTGCGGGTGTCCATGGTGTAATCAATCATGTTAGTTTTGTTCACCGTGTCCAGAATGTACTCCAGCAGCTCTTGTTGGTTGTAGATCTACAAAGGTTAAATAATACAATACATTATGCGGTTTATTCATGAATTTTGCCATTTGTGATGACGGTGACACGAAGCAGTGAATATTCTAACCTCCTTGCCGCATAAAAACTCCAGCAGTGGAAAAGTCAAATGTCTGTCCAAATACTGACAATTGATGCGTGTTAGATCGAATTGCGCCATGTTTATTGCTGTTTTTAACTATTTTCACAACAAATAACTATGAATTTCTACACAAAATCTGCACAAAAATACGCGTGCGAAAGACGCACAGTGCTGCCCTATGGCGAAAAGAAATGTTATTTTTCCGACTAGCAATGTGTACACACTGAAAATAGAAAACATCGATGACAGGGTAAGTTTCCGATACTTTTCACGTATCGGTAAGTAATAGAGTGCTATAGCAGCGAACTTTTTGTTAAGTTATTCTATTTGGCGCGCAATGAAAAGCTCTTTAAAATACATTTTTTTGTTTGCAACACTTTATTAATATATTTAATACTCTTCACCAATTTATTTCAAATATATGTTTGTATATAGATGGTATATGGTATATATATGTATATATAATTTAATGCATAAGTTTCTTGGTAAACGTATATAGTGATAGGCGACATTTAACATCTGGTTTTCAAAATACCAATCATTTATATGCATATCGTGTAAATAGTAGGTACTTTTGCAATTAACGATTCAGTTGTAGCTCAAAATTAACGAAACAACATCTACAAATGCAATTCGATATAGACTGAGGTGATTACATATTTTGTTCAGCTATTGCAATTACACATAATATTCCAATTATTCTTGAGTAATTGGGAAATCAGCATACCAATTTTCAAAAACACAAAATATTAAATAAGTACAACATCTATATGGAACAAAAATGCATATCTAATTATTTAAGCTTTTTTTTCGTTCGTAACTCAGTAACGGTTAATTTCTAGTTATTGTCCTTGAATTTGGATATTTGTTTAAACCCCAAAAAATTGAATGGGGAATTTATAAACATTATTTTTGCACTCTTAATTGACGTTCTCTCTCGTTTTTCATTGCATTTTCAGCGTTTACTTTTTGAGGGCATCGCCAGCAGCGCCTTATGGGCGTGGCGTCGTAAAAAAAACAACAAAAAATAAAGTAATAATAATAAAACGAAAAAGAAAACGTGTTTAATAGTGTAAATAAACTAAAGTCTTTTGTTGTTGTTGTTAACTAATCTAAAATCGCGAAAATAAGAATCACAAATTGCAAAATGGTTTTCAAAACGAAAAACCCATGAAGTTCTTCAAGCTAAGGACGACGCACGCACACAGACACACTCTCCGCATCCAACCATCCTCATCCACATCAACATGCTCTTCGAGTTTGATCAGCAGGCGCTTAAGTTCTGGGACCAGTGGGATCTATGACGCCACCTGGACCTGGTAGGCCACTGGGATGACCGGTAAGATAGGAATCCACTTGACGCGCTGCCTGACGACCCTCCGTAATGGCCCAAACGACCAGCGATTGGCCACGCCGGCAATCTACAGAGCACAAGAGTATTAGCATTATCTTCCTCGAGGGTTTTTTACATTGAAAACTTACCGCCCGCTGCAAAGACTTTGGGATTCGAGGTGCCATACTGTCCATTGATGGCCTTGATGTTGCCACGTGGATCTAGCTCCAGGCTCAACTCATTGGGCACCGATTTCTCGGGTCCCAGGAAGCCCATGGCAAGTAGTATCAGATCGGCAGCAAAGTATTTCTCCGATCCGGCAATTTCCTGCATGCGCCATTGTCCCGTCTCCGTCTTGGTCCACTCGACCTCAACGGTATTGACGCCCTTGATGTGACCATTCTCGCCCACAAACTCTTTGGTTGTGGTGCAGTATTGTCGGGGATCCTTGCCCCACTTGAGACGCACCTCCTCATGGCCATAGTCCACACGGAACACCTTGGGCCACTGTGGCCAGGGATTGTCCTCGGCCCGCTTCTGTGGTGGCTCTGGCAGAATCTCAAAGCTTGTGATGCTCTTGGCGCCCTGACGCAACGAGGTGGCAATACAATCGCAGCCAGTGTCACCGCCTCCAATGATGATGACATTCTTGCCCTCCGCCGAAATGATATCCTTCTTGCCGCCCAACTGCTTCTTCTGCTGTGCCTCCAGGAACTCCATGGCAAAGTGGATGCCCTTCAGATCCCGATTGGCCAGTGGAAGATCACGTGGCCAGGTGGAGCCTGTGGTCAGGAGCACGGCATCAAAGCTATTAGGAGATTGAAAGGGATTAGCTGGGGGAAAAAACCTCTCCGATCTCTACTTACTCTTTTACCAGCTTTTCGGCACTGGTGTCCTTGCCAATGTGCACATTGGTACGGAACTCGATGCCCTCATCGGCCATGAGATCCACACGTCGCTTGACAACGTCCTTGGACAGCTTCATGGTGGGAATGCCGTACTGCAGCAATCCTCCGACACGATCATTGCGCTCAAAGACCGTTACAAAGTGTCCCGCACGGTTCAGCTGCTGGGCAGCTGCCAAGCCCGAGGGTCCAGAGCCGACGATGGCAACACGTTTACCCGTGCGAGTCTCTGGGATTTCGGCCTTAATCCAGCCCTGCTCAAAGGCATGATCGATAATGGCGCATTCGATATTCTTGATGGTAACCGCTGGCTCAGAGATTCCCAGGACACAGGAGCCCTCGCATGGAGCCGGACAGACACGTCCCGTGAACTCCGGGAAGTTGTTCGTTTGCAAGAGCTGACGCAGTGCCTCCTGCCACTCACCATGGAAGATGAGGTCATTCCACTTGGGAATTATGTTGCCCAGCGGACAACCCGTCGAGTTGGACTGACAGAATGGCACACCACATTCCATGCAGCGAGCTGCCTGCATCTTGAGGTTCTTACGGACATGTGGGAAGTTGTAGACCTCGTTCCAATCCTGTTGACGCTCACCAGCATCACGATATGGCGCTGCCTCCCGCTTGTACTTGACAAAGCCACGAGTCTTGTCCAGGACACGATCAGCACGCTTCTGCTCGAGTGCCACGTCCTGGATAGACTCCTCGATGTCCTTGATGTGCGGCTCGTGTTTGCCATTACCATTCGCTATGGCGGCGACCTTAACGGGCTGCTGCACCTCCTCCTGCTCGGCGAGATCCTTGAGAGCCTTTTGATATTCGTAGGGGAAGACCTTCACGAACTTGGCCTGCTCCTGGGCCCAGTTGGCCAGCAGTTCCTTGGCCACCTTCGAGTCGGTCTTGTCGATGAAATCACGTAGCAGCTTCTTCACCACCGCCACATCTTCATCCAGTTGCAGGGGCAGTAGCTCAACAGACTCCGGATTCACCTTGGGCTTGAAGGAGCCATCAATATCATAGACATAGGCAATGCCACCAGACATGCCAGCCGCGAAATTGCGTCCAGTCAAGCCCAGGATGACAACCAATCCGCCAGTCATGTACTCGCAGCCATGATCGCCCACACCCTCCACCACAGCGGTCACACCCGAGTTGCGCACACAGAATCTCTCGGCGGCAATGCCTCGGAAGAAAGCTGTGCCCTCGGTGGCGCCATAGAGGCAGACATTGCCCACAATGACGTTCAGATGGGATTCGAAGGGCGCCGTCTGCTGAGGCTTGATGACTACATTGCCACCACACAATCCCTTGCCCACATAATCGTTGGCATCACCCTCCAGGGTCACATTAACGCCACGTGCGAGAAAGGCGCAGAAACTTTGACCTGCAGAGCCCTCCAGAAAGATGTCGATGCTCTTGCCTTCGGGCAGTCCCGCTTCGCCATATTTACAGGCAATGTGATAGCTCAAAGTGGAGCCAAAAGCACGCTCCTCATTGTGGATGGCCATCTTCACGGTGACATTGTCCTCGGCGCCACTGAAGATGCGCTGAGCCTGCTCAATCAGCTTGTTGTCGGCGCGTTTCTCTAGCTGGAAATCCTGCTTCACCGAACCGCCCACAATGTTGGTCTTGGGACGCAGCTCCAGCGCTGGCTGCAGCAGCAGCTTTAGGTCCAGATTGCTGGCCTTTGCTTCACGCTGTGAGGCCACCTTCAGGAGATCGGTGCGTCCAATCAGATCCTGGAACTTGCGTATACCCAGACCTGCCATGATTTGACGAATCTAGAAGAGGTGTATGGGAATTAGTGGATGTCTTTATTGCACACAGAAGGAACACTTACATCCTCTGCCAGCATGAAGAAGAAGTTAATC
This sequence comes from Drosophila nigrodunni, assembly GCA_020829145.1. Lineage (NCBI taxonomy): Eukaryota > Metazoa > Arthropoda > Insecta > Diptera > Drosophilidae > Drosophila > Drosophila nigrodunni. Next base: position 6,613,966 of record JACVCZ010000007.1, on the reverse strand, counting down.
ACATGCTCCGGTTTGCCAGTGAATTTCTTGCGCAGCTCTGGATCCTGTGTGGCAATGCCCACGGGACAAGTGTTCAAGTGGCACTTGCGCATCATGGTGCAGCCTAGAAGGAAGACGGAGATTAGGGGAGTTAGAGGTAGAAGGAGCAGGACTGCTAGCACTTACCCATGACAATCAGAGGAGCTGTACTGAAACCAAATTCATCCGCGCCAAGCAGAGCAGCCACAACGACATCGAAGCCAGTGCGCAGTTGTCCATCTGCCTGCACGATTACTCTGTGTAATCCCAAGGGGAAGAATAAAGGAAGAAAGGCGTGTTAGTTCCAATTGGTTAGATTCCACTGAGAAACCAAGCACTTACCTCGAACGTAGATTGTTCAGCACTAGCACTTGATGAGTCTCAGCCACACCCAGCTCCCAGGGCAGACCGGCGTTCTTAATGCCCGTCCAGGAGCTGGCGCCAGTGCCGCCGTCATGGCCAGAAATCACAATGTGCTCGGCTTTGCCCTAAAGAAAAGTTTTATCACATTTAAAACTGATAACTTTAACAAGCTTAGAATCTTTACCTTAGCTACTCCCGAGGCCACCACACCCACGCCCACCTCGGAGACCAGCTTGACGCTGATGCGTGCATTGGGATTGGAGCACTTGAGATCATAGATGAGCTCGGCCAAGTCCTCAATGGAATAGATATCGTGATGTGGAGGTGGCGATATCAAGCCCACTCCCGGCACCGATTTACGTGTCTTGGCAATGTCCTTGGTCACCTTGTAGCCAGGCAGCTCACCACCCTCGCCCGGCTTGGCACCCTGGGCCATCTTGATCTGCAGATCATCGGCATTGGCCAGGTAAGAGGCTGTGACACCAAAGCGACCAGAGGCGACCTGTTTGATGGCCGAACGACGACTGTTTTCGGGATCTTGATCTGCAGAAGAAGAGAAGAAATGACATGAGGAGCAAGCTCAAACATAGAACAATCCTTGAACCTACTCAGATAGCGATCAGAGTCCTCGCCGCCCTCGCCAGTGTTGCTTTTGCCGCCAATGCGGTTCATGGTAATGGACAAAGTCTGATGCGCCTCCAGGGAGATGCTGCCAAAGCTCATGGCGCCAGTGGCGAAGCTGTGGGCGAGAATTAGGGATTAGATAGAATAATCCAGGAGAATAGCTCCACTCACCGTTTAACAATCTCGCTGGCTGGTTCCACCTCGCTGATGTCGATCTTCTGACGATCTGTGACAAACTCCAGTTGACCACGCAGTGCACACTTCTTCACGCTGTCCAAAGTAGTCCGCTTGAAGGCCTCAAAGGCATTGAGATCCTTGTTGACCGCCGCCTCCTGCAGACTGCCAATGGAGGAGGGTTCATTGATGTGCGCCTCGCCGCCATGACGCCAATGATACTGTCCGGGATTGCGTAGGATGCGAGTGTCCGGCGAGACCTTGCCAAAGGTTAGCTGGAAGCGTTGTAGTCCCTCTTTGGCTAAAATCTCCAGGGTGACGCCACCAATGCGACTTTGTGTGCCGCGGAAGCACTTGTCGACCAGGTCGTTGCCCAGTCCAACAGCCTCAAAGATCTGGGCACTCTTGTAGGACTGCAGCGTGCTGATGCCCATCTTAGCCATGACCTTGGCAATGCCCGTGTCGATGGCCTGGGCGTAGGCATTGTAGATCTGCTTGTCGCTCGTCTCCGGACTAATGACGCCATCATCACGCAGCGCCTGGGCCAGTTCGAAGGCCAAATAGGGGCAGATCGCATCGGCTCCGTAGCCGAGCAGGACACACACGTGATGCACTTCGCGTGCCTCGGCCGTTTCCACAATGATGCCGACCTTCATGCGCTGCAGTGTCTCAATCAAATGATGATGCAGTGCACCCAGTGCAAGTAGAGCGGACACAGCCACTCTCTCCTTAGTGCCTGCCTGGCGATCAGAGAGGACAATCAGTTGGTAACCCGCCTGGGCGGCATTGGTGCCCTCACGACAGATGCGATCAATGCAATCGATGTAGCCACGATAGCCCTCGCTGTACTGGAATGTTATGTCCAGGACCTTGGTCTTCCAGCCGCGATGCGTGTTCCGCTTGAGCAGCTGGGTATCTGGAATGCTCAGTATGGGATTGGGTAGCCAAATGCGATGGACCTGCTGTGCCGATGGCTGTAGCAGATTTGCTTCCGGTCCAATGGGACACTGCATGGACATGACGACCTTCTCGCGGAATGGATCAATCGGTGGATTGGTCACCTGGGCGAACAGCTGCTTGAAGTACTCGTACGGAATGGGTTGGAAGCCCGAGAGACAAGCCAGTGGAGCATCGTTGCCCATGGAGCCAAGGGCCTCCTTTCTGTAAAGGGAAGAAGGTTTTAAATCGGGTATCCCGAAGAGGTTTACCTGGGCACTTACTTGTTCTTGAACATGGGTATGAGCAGCATGCTGACCGTCTCCGTGGTGTAGCCAAAGAGCGAGAGTCGCGGATCGAAGATGCCGCGCTGCGAGTCCGGTGCCTTTGGAGGCTCCTCGACGGGCGTATTCAACACATTCGCATTGCGAATCTCATCGAGCGTGATCTGAGTAAGGGGAGACAAGGGATTAGGGTTATAAAGACTGTCTCATGGGAGAGTTTAAGGACATGCGATGCGAACGAACAACGAGAAACTCAAACAACTAAGGACGTCGACCCGGAGCAAGGGACGTCAACTCACCATCTAAATCAATCCACAGAGACAGAGACATTTGTGAGCATGGGAGAGAAATGGACAAAGGACAAATTACAGTGACTGTTAGACATAAACTCATTGCGTGTCCAATGAACGTGTGTGTGTGTATATGTGTACCAGGGTGTGTCTTGACCTAAGCCTAGAGCACAGGGCATTCCCAACTCACCTTCTGCTGCAACCAATCGGAATGGGGACGAGACTTGGCAATTTGAGCCTTGAGCTCAATGTCCTGTATGAGTTTCTGTTCCTGGGTGTCCACCAGCAACATGCGTCCAGGCTTGAGGCGACTCTTGAGCGTCACCTGGGAGGGATCCACATCGTAGACACCCACCTCGGAGGCCATGACCAGCACATTCTCCTTGGTCACATAGAAACGCGACGGACGCAGACCATTACGATCCAAAACAGCACCAATGTAGCGTCCATCGGTGAAACTGATCAAAGCTGGACCATCCCAGGGCTCCATGACACAAGCGGCCCACTGATAAAAGTCCCGTTTCTCCTGTGGCATGGTACGATCGTTCTGCCAAGCCTCCGGTACCATGGTCATCACGGACTCGGGCAGCGAACGGTCACTGGCCATTGTGATGAACTCCAGGACACAATCAAAGGAACCAGAATCGGAGAGATTGGGTTCGACCACCGGATAGAGCTTCTTCAGTTGATCCCCAAACAGTTCCGACTGCATGACACCCTCACGAGCCTTCATTAGATTAACATTACCCCGCAATGTATTGATCTCACCATTGTGGGCCAGCACACGCAACGGATGAGCCCGCTCCCAGCTGGGAAAGGTGTTCGTCGAGAAACGTGTGTGCACCAGGGCCATGTAGGTCTCAAATTGTGGATTCCTCAGGTCGGTGTAGTAGTCCCACAGCTGATCCGAGGTGAACAGACCCTTGTAGACCACCGTACGGTCCGACAGGGAGCAGATATAGAAACGTCTTCCCGGCTTGGACAACTCATGACTTGCCCGCTTGCGCAGCACAAACACCTGACGCTCAAAGGTCTTCTCATCACTGCCCTCGGGACGTAACACGAACACCTGACGTGACAGTGGCTCCGATTTGCGGGCCACCACACCGATGGCCTCCTGATTCGATGGCACTGTGCGCCAGGTCAGCACCTTCAGGCCCAGACTCTTGGCGAGCTCATTGAACTCCGTCTCCGCAGAGGAATGCTGGGCTACGTCCAAGTAGAAGATGCCCGTGGCATAATGACCCAACTCCGGCAGGGTTATACCCCGTTCGGCGCTGCAGGGAGGAGAGAAAACAATGAAATGGCATACAGAATCGTTAAGGAAATCTTTGGTTTGTGTATTTGAAACTGCGACTTGGATTTCGTGCAGTGTATTGTTGCTAGAATTGGCGCGGATTTCGTTGCTTTGATTAATGTCAACAGCTTTGCCCTTCAATTCATCAGCAATTGGATTCCATGGCGTCAAAAGTGACGAATCAACCGCTGTTGATAAGGCGCAATGCTCTGCTGTTGCCTCCCCGACAGCTGTCTGCCTACCCCCATACACTTCCTTCCCCTCCTCCTGCTCCCTCTTCGACTATCTCCCCTACTCTCCCCCTGTCGTAGTTCCTGCATATTTTTGCTATCAGGCGTTTGTTTAAATTGTATTACACATACGCCCGATTGTCAGTCAAACGCGCAATTCATAAAACAACATGTGCAGGGCGCCTAAGCTAAAATGATCGACTCTGAGTTACCCTTGACACACTGATTTATTTTAACTTCATTCATAACTAAGTTGGCTATATAAATTTACCAACAGAACTACAGTATCCTATTTTCTAATGGAATATATATACCCCTTGCTATGTTATTTTAGCAGCCCTGTAACTTCTTACGTTTCTACAGGGTATTGATTTTGTAACACGTTTTGTGTTACTTGAACTTGGCATTACAAAACCTGTTGCCCCACATTACTAGTTGCTCCCTCTCTATCAGCCCCTCTCCGTCTCTTTCTCAGCCTATGCCCATCTCTTTCACTCAATCGCAATCATTTAGCACGTGCGTGACAAGTGCGAATTTAATTATTTCACAAGTTTGCAAGAATTTGATTAATATCAGGCGTGCGACGCAAGTCTAAATTATTTCGGACATATCAATTAAGTCAATGTCTGGTCTACAAAGGTGTTGAGTAAACAAGATTTCCAAACAACTATGATTATTATATATATACTATATAATAGAGCTACCGCCTGTGCATAAATCATTCACAAAATTATACAAATAGATGTGAATTCAGTTAGTTTTAAAAATAAAACCGCTAACAGCTGTTATATCTATATGATCTAGGGGTTATTAGACGCTATAATGAGTGGCATCCGAATCTGTTTCATTTAAAATTATATCTAATCTGTTAGCCAGTTGTTTATAGCACTTTAAAAGTTTATAAAACTCAGAGCTCGCTACTTAAACTAACTATATATACGATATACTATAAACAGTTTAAAATGCTACGATCCCAAGCTTGTTATTATAGAATACTATATACTACAAGTGTTATATTTGTTAGACCTTGCGGTGTTTTTCCATTTCGCGCACTTTTGCGAAAGAGTATTGCAAAACAATTTGTGCAAAAATACATAAACACCCCTTACTCTCTGTTCTACCCCTGTTCTAAATTCTATACCCAAAAATTCAGTTGGAGAAGCGTGACAAGCGCTTGAAAAATGATTTGTGCCAAATATAGTCGGACAAACAACAAAATACCCAAAAATAATAAATGCATTTTTGGTCATTCTCGTTGCTTTTTGGTAGTAGAAAACTCATTCAATGGTTTGAGGATGTGCCGCATTTTAGCAAACTATTTTTGACGCACTCGCCTGATCTGTGTTGTTCTGTGCATCTGGTATTATTCTATATAATTTATTTGCTATTTTCTGTTTTCTATTTGCTAAGAGCCAATGAAGCGAACAGCGGTGGCAAATGCACATGTACATGAGTTGTAAATAAATAACAAAATGATTTAAACAGAATGTAAAAGTCGGGCACAGATATGACCAAGTTGAAATACCCTATAGTATAATAGAAAAATATATAAAGTTGTGTTAGAGCTTAAATAAATGTTTAATAAGGCCAATTAGTTAAGCTCAGCAGTTAGGGAATTTTTAGTCACCACTTTAGTTATCTATTTTGTTGGCCAAGTTTAGAAATCAAATTCCAAGTTTGTGCTAAAGTGCATCAACTTGATCTAACGCTGATAAAGTTCAGTTATTAATTAAAATTTATTAATAATTTGCTTTGAATATGCCGTTGCTATTTTTAAAGTGTCTGAGATTAGATATATTTTATAAAAAGTGATAAAGTGGCACAGGTGTTTCATTAGCTAATATACCCTTGACAGTGGTAAGGGCATCAACGTCTGTTAGACAGCTCTGAACTATTTTTATTTATGTGAATTTCGCGCACGAGATCGCGGCGATATCGCGGTGCAAAAGCACCGTGTAACCCATTCCTCAATGGCGACAGACATGTGTATGTGTCTATCTATGAGTGACTGTGTGTGTGTGTGTGCTTGACAGTTTGAGACTTACAGAGCCTTGGCATAGAGTCCATGCGGAATCGAGGCCAAAACGCCAGCGCCATCGCCGGTGTCATTGTCACAGGCGCAGGCGCCACGATGATTCATCCGTTCTGACAAGGTCTGGGCATCACGTAGAATCTGCAAAATGGAATATTTGGAATATCAGTTGGTGTCTCAGGGGTGTTACTCTACACTCTACCCTGCATTTTTAGAGAATTTACTTAGCTTACCTTGTGAGACCGTTTGCCATCGATGGCCACAATGAAGCCAACGCCGCAAGCCTCGTGCTCGTTTTGGGGATCGTAGAGTCCCTGTTTGCCAGGTGCCTCCCATGGCATCTGCTGCTGCTCCAGCTGCTTTTCACCATCATCAGGCGCTTGGCTTAGATCAGACACATTCAACTGTTCGTTGCTGGTGGTGTTATCGATATCGTTATCGATAACGCTTTCAAAGTTATTGCTGTTGTCGCTGCTGCTTTCAACACTTGTTGCACATTCAAATTCGCAATTGTCAGTGTTTATTGGTGCCATTATACGCAATTACCGTTGCACTTGCTTAAACTTTTTTGTTTCGCTTTGCGTTGCTCTTCAATAACTAATAGTTTTTTAACTTATTATTATTGTTTTTTAATTTTGTTGTTTATGCTTATTCAGTTGCACTTGCTGATTTGTTAAATACAGTTTAATTAGCACAGAAACACAGTTGTCTTTGCTGTAGAACGAAGGGAGAGGCAACAAGAGAAGAAGAGAGGGAAAAAATGAAAAACACTTTAATTTACAACTTTATGAAAATTTGTTGCACTTGAGATTTAGCAGATTTAATATTACAACTTTTCACTTTGCACAATTTACATATATTTGCACACACACACACACGAACACACACGCACACATACATTAATATTTTCCCGTTTGGATTATTCGTCTCACAACGCTTATTTAGGGCACACGCTACACTGACGGCTGCTCACAAGCGAATGAGCTCCAACAGCGCAGCGCAGTCATGTCTAACCCCTAAACAGTAGCAGCGCAGCGGCAGAGCGGCCGGCTGCACGTCAGCTGAGAGCAAGAGCATACACACATAAGCGATCTATTGATTTCAAGTGTGTGTGCACTCCGTCTCTCTCGCTCACCCTTTGATAATTGCATCTAGAAGAGCTTTATTGAACTCCCGCTCTTTGGCGCTCTCTCGCTCACTCACACCCTTTGCCAGTTGCATTAACCGTTGGAGTAGAAGAGATTTATTGCTTTGATTTGTTTTTGCTTTTGCATTTGCTTTTGCTGCTGTGTTTGCCTCTGCTCTTCTGCCTTTTGCAAAGTGAATTCGCTGCGTAAAAAAATAAAAGTGCACTTGACGTATTGATTGAATTATTCCTCATACTGTAGATAGTAGTTCAAGTGGTCATAATTAATCATCGATTGGATGGGAATGTCTTACATAGTTGAAGAGTAAATTTTATCAATATAGGAACATTAAATGTTATCATTTAAAATGCTGAAATACCTGTTAAAACACACACACACACACACACACACACGTATTTATTGTAATTGCAATTTACGAGCAAAACGATTGCAATTTAATTTTGAATTCCAATTACATTCAAACAACAAGAATTTCAAATAAGTAAAACAATCGCAAAAAAACCGTAATGTATAATTAAAATTATAAATTGCTGCAATTCCAAAGAACAATAAAAAAAGGTTAAATACAACTTGTTTTTATTGAAAGTCAGTACAAAATAAAAAGAAAATATTTGTATTTGTTTAAAAAGATTCTGTTCGGAGAAGGGATTTAAAACACTTTGACGCAAATCTGCTATATAATAAGTAAAATCTTCAAAAATATACATTTAATATATATTTTTTTATTTACTCAGCGAAAATCTGTCACAGATTGGTCATTTTTGCATAATATGCACGGGTCCATGAACCTTGTTTAATCACATGTATAGCTAAGAAGTAGAATTTATAGAGTATTTAATATATATCTGGCTTTAAATAGGTATTCAGCTTTTGGTTTATTTTTATCAAAATGCAAATTTTTTTGCCACCATAAAATATAACAAAAAAACTTTCCATGTCACGCGCGACCGATTTAATCGCAGGAGGTATAAAAAAATATTCTAGAATCAAAATATATATATACGATATAACTGATGTTTATCTATAAGCTGATATTATGTAAATGTATGCTATTGAAATTAATCAATCAATGTGGCGATAAGGATACACAAGTTCAGAACTAGTGTAACCACTTTCCTTCCGTCACCCCTTCTCTTATATAGCTATTATCGGACCATCTGTTCGAATGCGAATTACATAGGCATTTTCAGAGCGGTCAAAGTCCTCGCCGGCCGGCAAGAGAGCGATCCGACTTATCTGTGAGAAGACTACGTCACATGGCGACGTCTGAGACGCAAGACGGTGACACATTGGTGAAATACACTCCAGACACTACAGAGAGAGAGAGAGAGAGGGAGAGCGAGAGGGGGAGACATACCTATCTATAAACAGCCACATAGACCGGTTTCTTTTTGGCAAACTCAGAGATAAGTGCCAAAATTTCGGCAAAGGGGATCGGGGCTAGGGTCTGATTTGAAGATCAGGCGTTCAACATGTGGTTAGCGAGTGTCTGGAGCTGAGGAGGAGTCAGGAGGTTCAATACCCTATACCAAAACACTTCAGTCATGACTGAAAGTCAAATCAATTAACGTTGACCACTCTCCGCTAGTAATAAAACCCCGCACAGGGTATTTCAAAGTCGTTCCAATCAGCGCCAAATGGCAATTATTCAATTCACAATTTGTTTTTTAGTCACACACCTTTTAGATAAGCACCTACAACGAGTTTTTTGGCACACTGAACTTGCTCACAAAGTGCGCAATTTGCGATAGCGAGGAAATCCACAAAAAACCATAAAAAAAAAAGATTGATTGCTGTTCTATCAAATTTTTTTGGGGAAAGAGTCATTGATTGTTATTAACTAGCAATAAATAGTACATGATTTTAAAGCGTGTTCGTTAGACGCTAGATTTGAGCTATAAATACCGATTTATTATGAATGAAAAGTTTACACAAGTTTGATAAGAACGCCAGAACTATAGAAAGGTCTGAGTTTGGTGTAGGTCAGAGCGGAAGAGTTTAACAGCATTTGTGACAAGTGTCGACATCCGTTTACTCTTTAAATACGCATTAACTCAAAAGTGTATACAAATTTATGTAATATTTTTAAAAGCATTTCTGCCATCTCCTTACTTGCACTTCAGTGCGACAACGCACAAAATTCTATTTAAAGCTACACAAAATATGATCTAACTTCGTCGCATGAGACGCGTCTAAAATAGATACATAAAGAAATTTCTATCACGTGTCTGTCGAATGGCTTTTTTATTCAAATAAGTTGGTAGAAAAACCAAGAAAATAAAGGCGACAATGCAAAGACAAAAAATGATTGCACAAATATTTGAAATCCTCGTTTAAACAAATACAAGATGCCGACATAAGCAAAGAGAACCGATAGAGCAAACAAGCTAAAGATATAAGATATAAAATCTGAGATACGTGAGATATGAGCACAGGAGGGGGGAGAGAGAGGAGAAGACACAGATACAATTCCAGTGCAGCGGTTCAAAGTCCCAGACAGACCAAAATACTATATTCTATGTATATTTAGATCTGGCCTGCGATATATATGCGCCTATATCTATAGAGTAAACAAACTTTTGCAACAAGTTTCAATAAACTTCCAATGAATTTGTGTTAAACCGTCAGAATATCAATTGCAAATAAGCAAAATTTGTTTATTTATAGTTTAACCGTTATGACAGACAAAAATAAATCCAATGCACGTAAAGTTTCAGTTACAAAATCCTCAGAATTGTAATAAATCTAAAAAAACTAACTGATATTTTTAATGTATAAACAATACGATATAATAAATGCGCATTATCTGAATCGTTCGTGTGCTTATCGTTCGCGTATTTCAAGTAGTCGCCGATTTTATGGTGTCTCGCTATAACTAGGAATACCTACAGGTATGCCACATGCATGGGAGGGTACTTGGGGTGTACTTTGATATTCGTGTCTGTCGTCAGCTGTGTAAACTTTCAAGCAGGGTGGGGAATACAATTGCAGCAATTAAGACTAAAAATGCACTACTGTATCTTAAAAAAACAACAATTTGTTTTCATAATCGAGATATAAGAGTGCAAATACTGACTTAAACTACCCCAAGTATAACTTATTACCTAATATTATTCAGTTTTAATTTATTACGAAAAAGCCAACTTATTTATTGGCTAGACTGAGAGAAGCTACAATTTATATTACTGCGTCTAGTGACAAAAGTATACCTATATGTCCCACTAAATAAAGTTGTTTAGGTACTGCCATACTACAGCCAGCTACTGCGTTGTGTAACTTATTGCACATTACAGGGTACAGTTTATACTCTGAGTCTGTTTTCCAGCACTCGCTATGAACAAAACTGCACCCACACGGGTCGTTTGTATCCAGATAATATATATCATGCCATGCAGTAGCTATTTATAGCTCTAGAGCCCTGGCAAAAGGTGCGACCGCCAATTAGATGAATGGAGACTGCACACGGCAGTCATCAATAAACAAACGTCGCAGTTTTTTGTCTCGCTAAACATTTGCATTCCTCGATTTTAGTTTGTAGGTGAAGTAATAACGGTGTCCCATGTTGTGATAATTTTAATCAATTCAGTTTGGCCTTGGGGTAGGTTAGCGAGCCCTTTTACCCCCCGTGAATGTAAACAAGTTGATTGTAGGTGTGCCCTGTAGATGGGGTATAACAAGCTTGTTATTTTCTTAAAAAGTTGTTCAGATAAACCCTGTAGTTTCCAACAAAGCCTCATAGCAGGCAGCTATAACCCTACCAACAAAGGGTATTTTTCCTTCCTCACTTGCTCTCTTTGGTTTAAGTAGAGCAATCAGCTTTTGACTGCCGACTGTAGCGGAGTCTCTCGTCTGCTGGCGTCACACGATGCAAATGACGTTCGATCGAATCATTTCCTTGCATGCAATGGAAAGTGAACATTGCGTGGCTGCCTTATCAGTGTGCGTTTTTTATTTGTTTTATAATCCTAGCCACTTGTTAAATCGATCAATCAGACCACATTTTTTTTTACAATATCAGTGCATTGCCTTGGAAAGAAATCATAATGTTATACGCGTATAAATCAAAGGGCATTAAATGCACCGCAGTAAATGGCAATTAAGGAAATTGTCGTCAACAAAATGCACCTCAAATCAACAATCAAGAAGTTAAAATAACAATAACAACAAATATGTGCATATTGTAATAACAATTTGTTATCTTATGCACTTGTTGTTGTTGTTGTTTTGTGTTAGTTTTCCTTTTTTGGGTTACGACGCAGTTTGTGGGGCATTTTCCACCGCCTGCGGTGACATTGGCGCCTGTCTCGGGAGCCACAGAATTTGTATCAAATTTCTGTCTCAATTCTCCAGCCAATCAAATCTCGTTAGCTGACAACACGCAGGCCTAATTGAAATGCTAATCAAGTTGGGGCTCAAACTGTAACTAATATTATTATAATATTATTCTACTACTTTCGAAATTGCCAAGGTTTCAGTTAATTATCAATTAATTAATTGCCGCCTAAGTAGCCTAATTTACTTTTTATTTAATTCATTACATTCTGTGTGGCTTTAAGCCCCAATTACAATTCAATTAAACTTGTCACTCAAATCCGCCCACAAAGAAGATAAGAAAGCTTTAAGTGCCGTTAGGTAAGCTCACTTACACACAAGCACACACACGTTGGCAAACAGCTGCTGTTTAAACAATGAAAACATTGTTATTATTCCCCCTTCAATTGCAGTGCTCACTTACAAAATCCTTAAAAAGCGTGAAAAGACCTTAAAACGGAATGTGCAGCTGATTATGTAAGCTTAAGTGAAGAGCGCAAGTTCTAAGCACAGATGGTGGCACGAAAAAAAAGAGAGGGAGAGTGGAAGTGGCAGCGCGAGAGCAAGAGAACTGAAAGAGATGCTGGTAAGCTAAGATAAATGTCAAAGTTCGGTGCAGTGACGTAGAAAAGGCAGAAGCAAAGCTTTCGCACATCCCATTCCACAGCCCTACGCAAACACACCCACAGATATTCGCACACAGTGACAATTTGGCGTTCACGTCAAGCACCCAAACCGCAGTCTCAGTCGCAGTCGCAGTTGACGTCGACGCAGTGGGAGGCTGCGAAGACATGAAAAACAAATTAAATTGAGAAAGGCGTCCACAACAGAATGTCAAAATGTTTGACGAAGGATACGCACACACACGCACACAGACACCCACACTCTCTCAGTCCTTTATGTACCCATTACGGTAGCTTGGCACATTCAGCCCCCATTGGTGTCTTTAGCAGTAACAACAACAAACCCCATTAATAATCACAACAACAACAGCAATACAATGACAACTAACTGCGACCAACGCGCTGTGGCAGCGTAAAAATCACTGCCATGGCCTGTGCGCGGCAATTGCAGAGCTAACCTTACACTGACCTTGAAGCGGAGCACTAGAGTAGGCTGCTTGCCAGCTCTGTTCGGCTCTGCTCTGGTCTGGGACGGCTTTGGCGCGCACATGGTGAAGATAGCAAAACAAGCTCTGTAGTTATCGTCGTCGTCAGTCGCGTGCAAAGAATTCGCAGCACAAAAAAAAAAATAAAAAAAAAAATAAATAGTCAAGCGAAGCGTAGAACACAGCGCAGCAAATAGGCAGCGATTGAGCAAGGGGTGGAGCGGTATAAACATTGTCAAATACATACATACGGGAACATACAGCGACTGAAAGCACAGCACTCACACATACATGCGTATATGTGTACACACATGCACACAGGCATAGAGAACACACAACTTCAGTTATCCAACGACACAAGGGCGGTTGACTTGCGGCAGGACGGACGGGAAAAGGGAGAGCTTTGCATTTACTGTTACACCGCCGGCCATCAATAGAGAAACATTGAGTAATCACTTAAATTCACATCATAGCACAATTGATATTTACTCTGCAGGTTGATTTATAAATAGATTTCACAGCGCTGCACAAATTTAAATGGGGGATCTAATTATATGCACGGCACTGTTATGTGAGGCATCTGTCGCTCCTACTTTTTCTGTTCTCCTAATTCCTTCTTCTTCACACTCCCGCTTGTATACATAAGTAAATTCATATATGTAAATATGTGTACGTGTGTGTATGCTTCGATGTTAAATTTTATCGATTTTTGCCACCATAACTCCTACGGGAGTGGTGGGGAAGTAATTATGCGGGAACATTAATACTTTAATTTATGTTCCACACACGTCTTATAATATGCAATTTTGACAATTAAATAAACCAGGCGCTATTTGCATTTACTTTATCGTCGCACTTTAAGTTGGTTGTTGTTGTTGCTTTTGCAGTTACACCGTTTTCACTGTATGCACACAAAATGAAGAACTTTTTCAGTATATCCGTTTGCTTTTAGCACTGCGATTTACTTTATTTTGTCAACGTCCGATGGATTCAGAATGCGACTGACTCCTTCAAAAGACCGAATAAGAATGAACGAGCACCGAGGACGAAACTCGCATTTTCATGCATTACACAGTGAGATAGAGAGAGAAACAGAGAGCGTGAGAATGAAGTGAGAGAGCAAAGTAAGAGAGACTGCTTTTGAAGCGGAAAAGCTTTTCCGCAAAGCAGATGTTTCTTATTAGCAGAATAATGCAAATACCAAATGCTGAAGCTGTGCTTGAGATTGTTGTATGTATTTTGTGTTAAGCCTAAAAGCATGCTTAAATTAAATTTTTTTTTTTTCAATATTTATGAAAAGCTCGTATCTGCTGATACATATGCTACAACTTTTTGTTACCAAGAATTCCGTTACGCTTACAATTACTGCCTTATAAAAGCTAATTGCTAAGGCACTAAATTCATCGATATTTTTTGCTCAAAGTGTGGACACACTGGCATTAATTTTTGGCGCAACATAAGTATTATGTTTCGGTGTAAAATAAAAGACAAATATGGTAATAGTGCAAATATCTTTAATTTTATACATTGTACTGCCAGTTCGTTGTTAATAAAGTAGAGTCTGGTATTCTAATTTGACAAATCATTCTATCGAGTTCTAGGTATTTGGAACATAAGAAAAGCTGGTCACACCATTTGTCACCGGCACACAAGTCAATTCAGAATCAGAATTTCGGAATTTTCCAGAATACTAACAAAATATTAACAGAATCTAGCTTTACATATAATCAGAATGTCTACCAACGAAGCACAGTTTGACAATATATTACTGGCGCTCGCCGAGAAGCATCACGGCGGTGTACCTGAAGTAAGTACGGCGTGGTGCATGGAAACAGGCTCGGACATGTGTTTACTCTTGAAATAACTCACATTGTTTTTCTTTGTTCTTTGTAGTTTTTGCATACATTGGCCAGCTTTTTGCGGCGTAAAACTGATTTCTATACAGGCGCCAAACAGGACGAATGGGAGAAAATGCTGCTAGACGTTTTCCGCAAGGAATCCAAACTGGCCATGGCCGCCAATGAGGAAAAAGTCAAAGCTCGCGAGGCAACGCAGCGCGTAAAGGATGAAAAGGAACGAGCTGAACGCGAAGCACGTCAAAAGGAAATGGATGAAAACAAAATATGTGATATAAGCGACGAAGAAGCCGCTGCCATCATCAAAGAACAGGAAGACAAGTGCGTATTATTAATCAACATAAAAATGGCAATTTAATTTATTTGATTTGTTTGAATTAGAAAGCGACAGCAGCTGCTGGATGGCGCTGGTGATTCCACAAAAGTGACAGCCACCAATGAGGAACTGTCCAAGCCCATTGAAAAGGTCGAGGATGAGTCTGAAAAGGCTGAAGTGGGTAAACTGCAGCCAAATGCTGGCAACGGCTGCACGCTCGACAAATACATGTGGACACAGACGTTGCAGGAGCTGGAGGTGAGTTTACAGTTGATAGTTGTCTACGCCATTTTGTAAAAACTATTTGTAAAGAGCGGGGCCACTAGCACTCAGTTGATTTTCAATTGCTCTGTTAGTCAAATCACAGAGCGCAGCTGTCACAGCTTAAAGTATGCTTATATTTCCTTCCTTGTCCTTCTTCTTCATATGCTCTGCTGCTGCTCTGCTTACACTCGTAAGCAACGGTTTAAGTTCAGATTGAACAAATTTGCTCTCTTTGTTTTGAAATAGAATTTCTTCTATGTTTTGCTTTCCTAGTTTGTTTGTTTTGCTCGCAGTGTGGTTACCAAGGAGCTTGCTCTCCTTAGTTGTGATAGCATTTTTGTTGTTGCTATGATTTCGTGTTAGGAATGTTAGGAATTTAAAGACATTTGTTTTATATTTGAATTGAATTCTGTTTATTTTTGACATATCACAGGGCTAAATAACTTAATTCTTTAACAGAAAAATACATTCGCTTGGCTATATACAGATATATATATATAAATATATATATTACTATATATGGTTTATATACGGCATTCACTTCAGTTTCTCATTCATTGTCCAGTGTCTGTGATACAATTTGTTAATTGGTATCCATTAATTAATTAATTGCTAATTACATTGTACGTGATTTTTTGTTTTGTTTTCCTTTTCGCTTAATACTTAATACGAAAATTTCGCTGCTTAGAAACACAAAAAAGAAACAAAAACAATTGTTCTTTTCTGTTTCTGTTTCTGTGTGTCCCTTTGTATAATAAATAGCTTAACAACTAGCTCAAAAGACGTTGTGTCGACGCATAACAATAATAATAATTGAAACGTTGGGCAAAATACAATAAATAATAAACTAAGAAGCCAAAAATGGGTTACGCCCACCCAAGAAAACACCCCCAAATAAAATGATTTGAATGATTATAATAGCGTTAGCTCTTGGGCATATCACGAGCACGCACTGCAAAGAGAGAGAAAAATAGGCGAAAAGGGATTATTAGAGAGGGAACTAATAATTGTTTTGATTAGGGATTACTTACTCTCTAGTGCATAGACCATGCCCATGATGAGCAGCAAGAAAATTGTGCTCATGCTAACAATTAGCACCGTCACCTGCCGCCCACGATCGCAGAGTCCACGCTTGGGTTTCTTGGCTGGCTCGCCATTGACCATGGTAAAGTGCATGGAACTGGCTATGGAAACGGTATCTAGATCTTTGGTTCTTATGTACTGCAGATTGGGATCAGCCTGATCCATGGATATAACAGCATCCTTGGCATTGCTACCCAATGCCAAATTGGCATTATAATTGGCCGATGAGGAGCTATTGCCATGCACACTCGGCAGCTGCTCCGTCAGCAGCATTTTGTGCTGACGCTCCTGTTTCTTGTGGATCTCCGCAAAACGCTCCAGATTCGCTGCCGTCAACAGCAATGAACCGGATGCAGCACTCTGTTTATATAAAAAATATTAAAAAAAAAATGAGTCAGTTTGAGTTCTTAACCAAGTTCAGTTGTTTGTGTAGGTGTCTTTAACGATTACTCACTCTAGTGCTGTTGTTGCTGTCGCTGGAGCCCTGCGATGAGCGTGATCCTCGCTTGGCAGCGGCCAAAACAGCTGCTGCCGCTGCAGCGGTAACTGCGGCACTTGTGGCATTGGAATTGGCCGAAACGATGCTTCTTTGAGCCAACGTAGGCGGATTTGAATTTGATTTATTCGATGATTTTGAGGAGCTCGCCGAACTGATGGCCGAGCTGCTGGAAGAGACGAGCGAGGCGCGTGGTATGTGCCAGTAATCCTGCATCTGTAAATGAAGGGAAATTTTAATTAGTTGAAATTTAAAAAGGGAAAAGCGAGTGCTTTAAAGAAGCATGGAATTCTCGTTCCATTCGAAACATTTTCCTCAGCGAATTTTAAATTTCTTTTACTTAATGTTTTTCTTAAAGTAAAAAGTTTCCATTCCACTGACCGAAATTCTAGTCCCTTTTAGTTTTCTAATCTGTTTCTTTATGATTTGTGCCCTTTTTTGCATAATTTGCAAATGTCATTTCCATTGTGTAACCATTTGAGATCGATATTATTTTTTTGTGGGTCTATTTTAAATTGGTTGGCACCCGCGACTCTTGACTCTTATTAACCGTTGTTGTTATTGTTTTTTCTTTCTATTTATTGTATTTTTTTACCTCTCTCTTTTCCTCTCGTTTTATTTTTTTCTCATTTTGGGGGGATTTGAACATAAAAAGTGAACTTTCGAGTCTTCTTCAACTCGTTTGATATTTATGGTCTGATATTTTTGTTAACTTGGGGAGACTGTTTAAAAAGAAGGCACTGCTTTGTTGCTGTTGTTGTTCTATTATTAATTCAACTAGTAGTTGTTGTTATTGTTATTAATGGGACTCCTCTGTTTGTGTTTTTTTCTGCCTCTTTTTTTTGACTTTTATCTCCTAATCGTGCTTTGTTTCTTATTGATTTTTTGCGGCTGCCTTTCTCATTTTTATTGGCACTTTAGTCAAATGCAAATGGCATTTGTTGTAGTTGTAGTTGTTGTAGGTCTCTTAATTGTTGCAATTAATTCTAAATTTGTTGCACGCACACACACGCACAAGTTTCGAGTTCGTTGCCTAAGTCTTTTGTTTGCCTGCACAGACAAGTGTTGTGTGTGTGGGGGGCGGGGGCGCGGGCTGCGGAGGCAGAGGCTGAGTGTATTTAAAGCATACTTGTGTAAATATCAATTTTGAAGCATGCGGAAGTCTTATCAGCTCCTCCAACCCGGCACTCAACAAATAAATATATTTTCGTTAAGTTTGTTAACTTGTTCGGCCAGTTTCGGCCAGTTTAAATTTGAGTTTGCCTTTAATTTTACTTACTTTTTTGTGGTTTTTATTTTTAATTTGTTTATAATTTTAATTTTGGTTTTCTTTGTCTTTTGTTTGGCTAAATTTAGCTTAGTCTATTGTTAATTAATTTATCACACACTTAATTAGTATCACAATGGCCGCAGTCTTGAAATGTCTTTTTATAAAAGTTTATTAAATTTGTTTAAATTTAGTTTTTTTTTCGCGGGCACAAAACACTCAACTGGGGCACTGCTGCAGTCGCTGTTTTGGACCGTTCTTCACTCTCTCAGCTTTTTATTGATTTGTTGCTGAAGACTGTTCTTCTGCGGTTTCTGTTTGATTGCACGACTTTTGTCTTTGACTTGGCTACTTTATAAGTTTTCTGCTTTCAAGTTTTATCGCAGCACGCGCCAAGCAGAACCGATCTAAACGGCGTCAAGAATCAAACTGAAGCAAACGGCGCACGCCGAAGCAGTGCTAACTGTCGCTGCCTGTCGTTGCTGCTGTTGACTGCGGCGTTGGCGTCGCTGCTCGCGTTGACGCTGTCGACAGGTTGTTTGCTTCGATGCGCAAACTTTTTTTTTTCTGCTCGCTGTTCTCGCTGTGTTTGTTGGCGGCAGCAACTTTCTTGCCGGATTTTGCATGCCATAATAACAGTCTCTGAATAGGCTGTCGGCTCTTGGCTGTTGGCTCAATCATTGTGCTATATTTATACAACATTCTCTGATCAATTGCCGGTCAATCTATTCCCACTGCCATCCTCCTCTTGGCCCTCCCCTTATCCTCTCCCTATGCCACCTACACTCTTTAACTTGGTTTGATTTTGATGTTTTGCCGCTCGCTTGTCACTTTGATGTTCTTTTTATGTATTTGCCTTTTTGTCTTTAGCTACTTTCGTTTCAAATCTCGGGGGCATACTCTATAAATAGTCGCAAGCGGGTTGCTTGCCCTTATGGGAACACTTGCCCCGCGGCAACAGCGGACAACGGTTATTGGCAAATTGAGCTGCAACTTTTGTTTAATCGTTTTTTGAGCGTTTCGCTTATAATAACACTGGGAAAGTAAGTACAGATGAGTTAAATCGCCTCTAGTATGCCCTGTACATGTGAAACCCTTACAAAATTGACTGCTGTGACTTGCTTTCTCTTCTTCTTGTACACTTAAGTCGCCCTAGTTTATGAAATCTTCTTCTAACTGTTCCTTAGTCCCAATGAATCTATTATACCCTCCTTACTGGTTGCTTAGAAATTGGGTACAATTTGAAGGGCTTCTCACAGCGTGGGCGCTTCAGTCTTGTTGTAATCATATGCTGTGGATTTCCCAGATCCGGCTCCAAATAAGCAATATTTTTGCTTGCATGGGAAAAGATTAAATAAATAATTGTTTTTTTGTTGATTCTTAAGGATTTCTTAAGGGTCGAGAACACGCCCTTTTGTTGTACTGGCACAGTTTCCCATATGTGTGTGTTCAAGTTTGTTAATGATAATGATCTGGCAGTTCAGAATAACAAAGTCATTTAGTTTGCCGTTTCTCCTTTTGCGATTTTGTATTTGGTATTCTAATCTCAACATTTAGCGTCAAACATCGACCCAGAGACATTATATCAAGCGAAGCGACAGAGAAGATCGATAGGGTATAGAATTTGATCGGAATGATATGGATACACAGTGGAACGCCCAGGCCATAAATTTTGTATAGGAACGATTTGTTAGACTATAACTATTTATAGCTGATTAACATTTTCCATTGTTGAATTAGTCAACAATTAAACACTATCGAGCAATTAAGCTCAATGAGATCATTTATTTCAATGTTTTATAATTGCTAACGATCATTAAGTAAATAGCTTTTGTCACACTGTGCCAATGGGAAATACAAATAAATTGTAACAATATTATTATAGTACAACAATTCGGTAGCTAAGCTACAACAACAAATTGTCTTTAGTTGGAACACATGTTGTGTTGAATGAGTGTGTGTGTGTGTGTGTGCTGTGTGCTGTGTGTGCTTTGTAGCCCCTTCATTAAGCATCTTGTTATCACCTTTTAAGTGAGACAAGTGAGTGGCTGCCCCAATGTCCAATTGTGTGCGAGTGTATGTGTAAGTGTGTGTGCATTTTAATCACCTGAGTTGACAAAGATTTACCTGACCGTGCCAGTTACCAACAGTAGACCAGAATCACATCGCATAGATGAGATAGAGCGAGAGAGGAAGGAAACTCAGCCACTTAAGCAAGAATCGAATCAAATTGAGATGAGTTTGAAAGCAGTTGTCGTTAATAGAGCTGACAAAAGTAGCGATAATTATAGCGATATATTATAGTTTATCGATAAATTCTATTTGACATACTTTGTAGACTAAAAATATCGATTTTATCGTTGTTTTGCTTACTAAGTCATCGAAACTATCGAAATACTTTAAAACCTCGATAATATCGATTGTTTTGCCAGCTCTAGCTGCTGCTCACTTAAGCACTAGCTGTACCACAACTCACTCCAATCCAAACTGAATCGAAATCTGATTCTCAATTCACAGCAAATTTACAGTCTACACAATCTTCTGGCCCATACGTTAAAGTCAACAACATTCACCTGAAATGCCCGAAACAACGATCGATGATGGGCTTGCTTCTTTACCTTCTCAGCCAAAACAAATAGTCAGCAGTTGTTGCTGTTGTTGCTGTTGTTTTATGCATATAATTAAGCATGCAAAACACTTTGAAGCCATCGATTCTATTGACGCCCGAAACTGGCATTTTAAAATTTACTTGCATGAAACCTCAACTAATCATCGATTTATAGCTGCTTCTTTCTGTTTTTTGTGGATTTCTTATTTTGCTGGTGACAATGGCTGATAATTTGATGCCATTTGCGTGATAACAGCTGCGCGGCGGGGGAACACCCGCCAGTGATGCGCGTCACAACGCAAACTTGGAGTCCCAATGGACCACAACAGCATGAGAAATTCATAAAAATTATTTAAATCAATTCTGCGAAATGTTGTATGCTCTCTTTTGGGAGTGTCATGGAGATAAAATAGCCAAGTTTATGTTTGTTTTTGGTTTTCACTATCAGCAACAACTAAAGAAACTTGTCCAAGGAATAAATTTGATTGAAAATCAAATGTCGTTAGTGAAAATCTTCCAATCGGTGTTACAAACTGTCCCAGCAATTGTTTATACCCCCTTAAGTTAGCTCAGCTTTATAACAGCATTTGTCGTAGCTAATTTCGGAGATTAGCGTTTAGTGAAAATTTGTTAGCCAACGGGCAAGCTATACAGCTATACATTTAGCGAGTTTAAGGCTATTAATGAATCTGATAACTCAGCGCGTTTCTCGCCTGAGTCACCTGGTCTTAAGCGGAAATACTAAGCGTAAATTCTCAATGACGTCAGTTTCTTGAACAGACATTTTTGTGGGTTTTTCTTGTTAATTTCGCAAATTGCAACGTAATATAAAAATGAAACATTTAAGCTTTTAATGGTCAGTTTGGCAACTTAGAAACAGTTCACACTTCTCTACTCTAAATAAAGCGCTTTATGGCAAACATAAAGTAGCTTTATTTGGTTTTTTTCTTAAACTTTAGTTAAGTCCTCAATTGAATTAAAGATTGCATACAATAAACTTTGGAATTGTCAACTAAATTGCCACATAGAATATAGAAAAAGGCCAAAACAAAGCGTTATTTGAACAATGGGGGCTTGTTGCTATTTCTTCTCACTACAGACCTTCCAGCTTTGGGTAAATGAACTTTGTTGTGGGTTTTGTTGACTTTCGATTGAGATCCGTTTTGTTGGGTTTCTTTTTTCTGACGTTCCTGGTACCATGAGAAACCCTCTATTTATTTTTTGTATTTAAATTAATTGCTAGATTTGTATCGGATTTTTGTGCTGTAGATCAATCAGAACGAACGACCGATCGACCGATCGATTATGTTAATTTGTCAAAGTAGGCCAATAAGCAGTCGTATCGCTTTGTACCCTATGGAAATAACCGTTTATGGGAGCTTAACTGCTACCGGATCTCTCTCAAAATGCTATCCGATCAGCTTAGCAGCAGACTCCAAATAAATTGTGGAAAAAAAGCAATTCAATTGCTACAAAAAAACAAAATACAAAACAGCACACAAAGCACTTGAGAGTATTATTATTCCAATTCTAATTCCACGTCCAATTCCAAGTCCAAGTCCACGTCCTATGCCATATAATAATAACTAGTTTTCAGTGTTGAACGCCATTCTAATCAGATTTGAGCCATTCAATTGATGATTATTTTGTCTGTCAAGAGTCGCGACGACGACACCAATAATAAAATAATACTCCAATATAAACGTAGTCTCAATGGGAGCGAATCTCCGCGAATCTATGGGAGGCAGACAGTTCAGTTTTGGTTTGCTTAAGTTTGTTTTAGATTTCAGGTTCTGGGAGTCTGTTCTCCAGTCTTTGATAATGTCTTATCGACGTAGTCGAGCCATTCACTCACCTCGTCTAGTGTTGTTTCTCTGGCTAGTTTTGAAATGATTCTTTTTTTTATTTTAATTTTTTTTTTTTTTTTTTTTGGCATTTTTGATTGTTTCCACGCTGGTTTGGAGATCGCGGTTTCGTGCCAGGTACCGTGTCGCTTCTTTCAGCATAAATTATACGTCGTACATATTTAAGAAAATCAAATGTATTTATAGTTGTTGTTGTTGTTGTTACTGTTGTTTTAGTGTAGTATCTTACTATCTCGAAAATTCGTAGAATTAAGCAAATTTTGAGTACGAAACAAAGCGCGCGACAACAAAAACCGTTTGTTGAAAAACGGCAGCAGCAGCAGCAGCAACAAATCACGTGAATTTCAAATTTCTTTCACTTTGGCCACAAACTAAAATTAACATATCGAAAAACACTTAAGTTTTTCTTAAGTTTTGGCTATAAAAACGCTTAGAAATCAAACGCGAATTGTGTAGTTTGCCGAAACCATGAACTGGTGCACATCGTTGTCGCTCTGTTGATCGATTAGCTGCCTATCGATTAATGCAAGCCGACAACATTTGCATAATCTTCAGCAACTGTCAGACATGTTGTCTGCCGAGTGTCTGTTAGATTTATCTCTCTCTTAGTGCCTCTCTCGCTCTCGCTCTCTCTGTCTTGTGTTCGATAAGTGTGCCATCATCGTAGTCACCGTCGTTGTTATTATTAATTAATTCAAACGCGACACCTTTTCCGTATCTTTATGAACTTTGACTGACGTCTAACTTGTTGGCCATGTTTGTTGTTCTTATTGCCGTCTTGTTGTTATTTTAGGTTTGCGTTTTGTTTTTACTGGTAGTTGGTAGTTGGCTTTAATATTTGTCTCGTTGTTGTTTTTGCTGGGGCTTTATGAGCCCCTCCATTTGCATGTGCCATTGTTTACCTTATTTTGATTTCATCGATGCCGTGATTTAATGTGTCCATTGTGCGATAGATGTCGCTGTGATTTGTGTAAATTTCCTACTTGTAAGCCATAGAATAGAATTGATATTTGTTTAACCTTCGCGCGTGTGCTGTGAAAGCTTCGAATGGCACGAAAAAAAAATTCCCTTTCAAAATTCCCCAAAGCAAAGCGCACAGCCTCCCCCACCCTCTACTCTGCGCACACCAGCATAGCCCAGAGGCCGTTAACCTATCGGTGTTTATTAGCAATTGCAGTTTATCGATTAATGCACTCAAGTGTTGCATAACGCAGCAGTTCGTTAACAGTCGCTGTTAATCCGCCATATTTGTAACATGAGAGTGTGTGCGTGTAAGTGAATGTACGAGTATGTGTGTGTGTATGTTGTTCTTGCTGTTCTATATATGAAAATTGCTAATTGCCAATTCGACGCCCACGCTCTGCTGTCGTTGACTCCGTTTACATCCGCGTCGCAATGAATTTAAAATCTCCAATTGACATCCGCTTCAGTTTCAATTTTGACACATTTTCAATTCGAATATGTCAAAAATGTATGCGACGCGTCGGCGACAAGACTCGCTTCAAGCCTCATTTGTCGTAGTTGTGATTGTTGTTGTTGTCGAGTGCTCAACAGCAGCTGCTGCTAGAGATGAGCCGTCAGTGTGGGTGATGGCAGTGATTGAACGTGATTTTTGGTGTTAAAAGATGGGGAATTTCTGTCACAATTTGTGACTGCATTTAATTTTAATATAAAATATGCAAATGTTTATGGTTTTAGTTACAATTTGCGTATAACAAATGGCAGTCTAAGCTCACGTAACTCACAGTAACAGCTTGTCACTTTCAACACTCTTTAGTCACGCAAGTCACAGTCAGCGTCACGCAACTAAAAGCTTTAGTCTAAGTGCCTACAAGACTTAGTCACAGCTTATCACTTTCAATTGTCACAGTCACAGTCAGTGCTCATCTCTAGCACCTGTTGCTGTTGACATGACCGCGTGCTGTGTGAGTTTGTTGCTACTGTTGCCGTTGCTACTGCTGTTGAAGTTGCGGTTGCTATTGCTGTTGTTGTTGTTATGGTACCTTGACTACCCACACTCACACACACATGGAGATGCGCACGCATGCACGCCTCTTCGTGCCTCAAGACTTGAGATTCAAGACTCGAGACTTTGTCTTCTTGAACGAAAGCGTCTGCGTCCTTGGCGGTTTGTCTTTGTGTGGCTTTAATTAAAGGCCCGCGACGAGAGAGCCAAGCGCTAACAATGTTCTGCGCCAGTGGCCGACTACGATAGGAGCCCCAAGACAACGCCACATGCGATATGCGATTCTGTGGCAAGTGGGTCTCGGCAACGTTTGTGTTTGTCGTTTTGCTAATTGATTGCAATGTTCTCTCAGCTGCTTGGCTCAAGTGTCTAATAACTTGAGCTTTAATTATGTATGTTGCCGCTGCTGTTGCTGCTGCCGTTGCCAGTTTTTCACACACAAAATCGCATTATTAATTTTCATTAGAGTTAATACATAACAACAGCAAGCACAAGAGGTGCTAATATATGTGGCCCATAATTAATGGGCAGACACCACATCAATTTTATGTTTTTTTTTTGTTGTGTGTGTTGAGACGCCACTGTAATTGCTTTGAACTTGGACAGGCATCGCTCAATTAACCCATTGTTGCCGCTGTATCCAGATACAGCTGCTGCAACCTGTCGAGTGGCATTCCACAAGTCGCAGCAACTCCTTCTTGAGTTCAGTGCAACCGGATCTGATTTGTGCATAACAAAACAGAAAACTTAAAACAGAAAACAGAAAAACAACCGCTGTACGTCCTTGAACTCTCAGTCTTTGGGATCAGGCGCAGTTAAACTAAATTCCCGTTGATTGCTGCAGACTTGGACTACTCGTCTACAGTTAACCGATTCCGAGTAGTCCTTGAAAACGAATCTATAGTGAAGGGCAGCTCCAGTTTTCTGATTGCATCTGCTGATACCCAAGACATGCCTCTTATCCAACACTATGCCTCACTAAAGTTTATTTATAGATCGTTTTTATTTTTGTTATTAGCTGTTTCAAGGTTGGGCCAAAGCATTGGGCATCATCATCATCATCAGTGAGAGCATCAACAATTGTTGTTACTTGTTGACTTTGTTACGTGGTGGCCACTAGAACGTCTAAAGGGGGCAAAGCGATCATTAATCACAAATTACATGAACCGGAGACGTTTTGCCTCCGTTACGTGCTCATAATTGTTTGCAATTGGATTTTAATGTGTTCTGCAGTTTGAAGATCGCCGAGCCGAGCGGAGATCTCTTGAGCATATTAAAGCTTAACAATACACCAAACTGTCTATCAAAATTGATTTCATCTTCATTTTCCATTCTAATTGCAGCTCAAGATTCCCTTCAACGTGACATTCGCTTTGCGTGCTCGCGATATTGTGGTCAGCATTGGCAAGAAGTCATTGAAAGTTGGCCTAAAAGGTCAAGAGCCAATCATTGATGGTGAGCTCTGTGGCGAGGTCAAGCAGGATGAATCGGTTTGGGTGCTGCAAGACAGCAAAACTGTGCTGATTACGCTGGAGAAGATCAACAAAATGAATTGGTGGAGTCGCCTGGTAACCACTGATCCCGAAATATCCACACGTAAAATCAATCCAGAGCCATCCAAGTTATCCGATCTGGACGGTGAGACGCGCAGCATGGTCGAGAAAATGATGTTCGATCAGCGTCAGAAGGAGATGGGTCTGCCCACCAGTGAGGATCGCAAGAAACAGGATATACTCGAAAAGTAAGTAGAGAGGAGTCTTAAGAGATGGATTAATCTAAATACTTATTTTGGTTTCTCCTTAGATTCAAGCAACAACATCCCGAAATGGACTTTTCGAAATGCAAATTCAACTAAGGAACTTGCAACTACAGGACTTTTTCACACTTATTCCAATAGTTTTTCTCAACTTTCAGTATCTAACACACACATACACACTCAAACGAATAAATCAACTACAATTTGTTTAACATAAAACATGATTATGCTGGCATTTACATATGTTAATCGTAATTGGTTAGCTGCTTAGCTTAGTGAAAGCGACTAAAGTTTCTATGATAGATCTTGAGCCGACAAGTCAAAAAAAAAAACCTTAAAAAAAGGTTTTTATTTTTATTTCATTTGGGAGAGAAAAAAAAAACCCGATTAGCCTTTCGATGGGAGCGACCCAGAGACACGATCGGAGGTAAGCGATAAAAAGTAATTTTTCATTTTGATTGTTGCTTAAAATGCAATTAATTTCGTGCTAATTTGTTATTCGCCCAATTCTCAGCCAGTTTGGAGTTGTTTGTGGGACTTATGCGAATGGAATTCCAAATCAGATCGGATTATTAAAAAAGTTCTCAGGTCATATTTCAAGTGTGTGTTTCAGCTGAGATTCACTCGATTAGTTGTATCCCTTTTGGGTGCTAGTCGCTTTAGCGGTAAGTTCTCTGGGTCATTGGCTTAATTTTTGTTTAGCTTTTTTTTTTAGTCTTTCCAGCTGCTGGCTATAAATTTTGAGCTGCTCGCGCTTTGTTTAGATTTGTTTTTAGCCGTAAAGTGCTAAGCAATTTTTTGGTCAACTAATTTGTTTTTTTTGCGGCTATCAGCTACAAAATCAAGCGATTCGATCATTAGTCGCTGACACGCGCCAAGTCTATCGATCGCTATCGATAACTGTATACAGTGCTGAGCTCGTGCTAGTATCGTAAGGTAATGAAATCGGTTATATAAAGCGCGGGAATTTGTTGCATTAAAATGCTATTTAAACTGGCGTAATGTTTTTATTTTTATTATGTTAAATACCAACAACTAATAAAAAAAATGCAGTAAAAGTAAAAACATTATCGTTTAAAATGAAATCGGTTTTTATGGCCTGCAAATCAGTTGTAGCGAATGTAAGAGAATGGAAAGGTAAATGACAGTGCACGCTAGTGACTAAAGTAGGTAATTTAATCGGCTATGGGGGTAAGCATTAGATCAGACCATGGTCAAGGCAAATTAAACAATTTTGAAACTGTTTCCGATTGCCAAATGTGTTCCGCTCCGCTGTCCATCGTTCATCTCTAGATCCCAAAATAGTTACGCCCCGTCTTTGTAGTATTTTTGGACTCGTAGCTCTAATAGCTCATTAATTAAACAAAATTTATTTAAAACTGTGTTTAACAAGCCGCAAAATACCACCAAAAAAAACAGCTAATTGATAAATAAGTTCCTGAGCATGGAAACAAAAGAGTTTTTTCCCCATTTTGAGGGGATTAGAAACATTAGCTGGATCATCTATAACTCAAGTGTGTGTGGGAGTGTGTCAATTAATAAGTAATTAAAATAATTAATTACTTTCGTACGCAGCGGGACTGCAAATGTAACAAATTATGGTATAAACAATTAAACAATTTATGCCAAAAAGTTTGCCAATTTTAGTTCAACCGGATTTACTTTAAGTTATTGATTTGTTGTACGGGTTTGTGGTTTGTTCAGTTATATAGTATATATATTTGTTTGTTTATGGATTCGAAAGTACAAAATGCTTTCATATATTAAGTATACGACGTTTTTGGGGAATTCGCCAATTAGGAGCGCAGCTTAAGAACCGGTTAATGCTATCGATTCGAAAACATCCAAATACCATGAACCTCAGCTTTAACCCAAGTGCAGCGAGAGAGCGACTGAGAGAAAGCTACTGAAATGCCATTAAATAATAATATTTGGAAATAAATCACGTGAGTTATGAGCTCAAAAATATTCTTGGAATTACAAAACCGTTAATTCATGCCCGATCGGATACTTCTAAAGCTACTATATAGTCAGTGGAGAAGGAGAACAGAATCGATTGAACTGTTATACATGACGCACGTGATGAATTGTGTCTGGCGGGCAAAAGCCATAAATAAACATAAATATAAACTTCTAGTCCCGGGCTGTGTGCCATAAATAACGAATCCGGGTGCCTGACTACAACATGTTGAGTGTTATACACCGCTCACGGTCCCCGCCCGCTCTGCCACTTAACCCTCAGCTACCAACGTCACCCGCACTGCTGACTGATTGTTCTGCCTGCTATTTGTGCTAATAAGATTTTTTTTTTCCCCATTTTTTTTAATTTAATTTTATTTTGGTAATTTCGAGTGTTTCCCA
The DNA here is from genome assembly GCA_020829145.1 of Drosophila nigrodunni. NCBI lineage: Eukaryota > Metazoa > Arthropoda > Insecta > Diptera > Drosophilidae > Drosophila > Drosophila nigrodunni. The sequence continues at coordinate 6,585,313 of JACVCZ010000007.1, read as the reverse complement.
CATCATCAAATCAGAAAAAAAAAGATATATTTGTTTGTATTGGGGCGCTGGTCGGTCGCGTGGGTTATTTCACAGTTCGACGTCGTCGCGTCACTGCGACTGTCTAGCTGTCTCCGACCGGGTCGGGGTCTCTGTCTCAGACTGGGTATCTGTCTGTGTCTGGAGTTTTCTGTCTTTGTCTCCGTCTCGTAATTGCGGCTCATTTGTTATTTTTAGCCTTAAAGCTTGTTAATGCCGTCGCGCGTAGCCACTGCGCGGCCCATTAACTTTAACAGTTGGCCAAAATTGTTGTGTATTTTTTTGTGTGTTTTTGTGTCCGCGTCATGCTGGCAAGCCCCTCTTTACACGCCCCCCACCGCGCGCTCCGCACTTGCACTCATCAAATGACCGATCAAAAGACTTAGGCAACGAACTTTGCTTAGAAAAGATTTTTCCCCATTTTTTTTGTTATCTTGTTTCTTTCGACGGCGGAAACTCCAAAACATCAGCTGACATTTTGAAGGTCAAGTTGACCAAGTCAACAGCGAGCCAAACTCTTTGTTAACATAATTAACTGATTTTACAAGAGCCCATAACTTGCAGCTGAAACTGTAACCAGATTGGGCGTCGGTTTTACAGTTTTTCTTCTTGTCTGTTGTCTTGTGTCTGCAGCGATGAGATTGAGTTGTTGACTGGTAGCAGCTAACGGGGGGGCGGCACGGGGGCGGGGCTGTAACGGTGACGGTGACTGTGTTTATGCCGCTGCTGGAGGTAGCGCACAGTGTCTGCAGTAAGTCTGTTGGTGGGCTTGTCTCATGGCTTGGCGCCAATCAACTGCTGTGTGTCAGTGTCTGCTACCGTTTCCCTGTCTCTCTCCCCTGCTTCTTTGTTGTCTCTGCTCTGCAGTCTCGCTCCGAAGATGGGCAGAGATTAATGTTCGCATTTGGTGACTGGTGAATGTCATTTCCATTTGCAATTTCATCAGACAGAATGTTCTAATTAGCATGCCATATATCCGGCTGTGTTCCCGGACCTCAATGAACAATCGCCCCCGTTGTACAGTCTGCACTCGATAGCATTCACTGTGACTCAACGCATACATGCATACAATTATACACTGCCTGCAGGAATTTCGCAATTAGTTTTGGTTTCGGTTATCGCACAATTTGTGTGCCTGTTGCATTTGCAATGCTAATGCGGTTAAGTGAAGGTAAATACTGCCCGTTGCGGTGTATAACAGTGTTACAGGCCACAAAATCGATGGAAATTAGTACTTGCAAGTTGTGAATGCTGTTTTAAGAACTAGCAGATGCAACAGCTTAGCTTTAAAGCTAGTATAACAGTTTCATTAACTGTTATACAGACTGCTTAATATCTGTAGAGGTTTAGACTACACACAGATTTCATTTCATAAAGTTTAAGCATCTTTTTGACGTATAACACTTACAAACTGTTATACAAAACATAGATTTTAATCTAAACATTGCTTAAAAAATGTACTTAACTTTTCATGCTTGATATTTAAAATGAAACAAGTTTGCTGACTGTTATACCAGTAGCTGACATTCCCACTTGTGCAGCCCAGCTTGAGTTCAATTTTGGCCGCTTTCAGGCAGCTGCCTCACAGCTCGTTACCATGATATTTATCAGGAGATTGGCCATTTTTGGCGTGTCTTATGCTGGTCGCTGTATTTCTATTCATGACTAAGTTTTTGGTATTTAGAGTGCTGTCTAACGGTTTATTGTTATTGCTGTTTCTTTATCGATAAACTCAGAGCAGACAAATGTTTGTCATTTCGCAGAGCTCGTGGGTGGCTGCAGCTTAAAAAAACTATAGTTTAATAAATTATGCAAAAAAAAACCGTTCTTAAGCCAGATAATCGCGCAATATTAATAATAATATTAATAACAAAATGATCATTTGTTAATCGTTTAGTTGTGCCTTTTGTTATTCTAACTTATGTTGGCGTTAATCATCTGGCAGTTTTTGTGAAAGGCAAGAGTAATCGAGACTCTGATGATGATGATGCATTGAAATCAATAAATTCTGATGAAGAAGCGCTTAGTAATGTCTACGCAGAGCGACGCATAGCATATCAACTGAACAATCATAGAATGTTTAATGTTATGCAATTGAGTGCGGAAGTGAATTTGAGTTTACTTTCAAATCCAAACGATTTGAAAAGATTTTAAAGAATTTAGAAAGTCTGACTACTGGCTAAGAGCGGCAAGTTTTATGTAAATGGGGAATATCTTAATCCCGGGGATAAGTAATCTACCCAAAATTGTAACTCACCCCGAAATCCCCAAACGTTTTGATTATGTGAATTACTAAATCCACTTTGTAGCTTCCTCAATTTGTATTGTGCATTTCTAAAACGCTTTTGTATTTACAATTTGCTCATTCATTAACTAATTGATGTGCAAGCAAACAAGGCTTAAACGAGACACCCAATTAGACACAGCGTATAACATTAGTTAACACACAATTTAAACACTCCCAACTCAAACAGAAACACCTCAAAACTGACTCAGACCACAAGTGGCATCTTTCATAACCAATACAAATGATCGTTAAGTGCAGCTATGACCCATCTGTGTACACACACACATACACACACACACTCGAGTGTCTAATGAGAAATTCATAAACTTGACACGGGAAATGCCCCCAAAGGTGTCAAGAGTTGCCCGTAATGCCACACACACCGTGTGCGGGATCGGAGTCCAGTTTGAAGATCTTTCACATAATATGCATAAATATCGTTTATATGCATAGTTAGCGTGTAAATACTGTGGCTGCTTCACCAGGTTAAAGTTCCACGCTGTAATGGGTCGAAAGGTCCATTCACTTTGTTAGCAATTTGAAAAAGTTCATTTGCAATTTGGTAAAGTTATTAGACAAATATTTGAACTCACTTTAATTGTATTTTAGTTAAGTTGTAAATGTGTTGATTGCTGTTTTAGAGGCTACTAAAATTTATAGTTAATCATCTGCCAAGTAACTTAACTGGGAGCTGTTGGAACTTAATCAAAGTTTCAAAGATATGTTTGAAAAACTATTAAAAATATTCTCTGCAAATGTTTTTAATACTTTTCATACTTTTTCTACTCCCTTGTTGCTTTAAAAGTGTATTAAAGTTTCGCTTTGTTCAACATAAATTAATTTTTTTCTCTATTATTTTCCCATTTGTTTTAGCAAACAATTTTCTATTTACTTTGACACCTTTTCTGCCTGTCTGTCAGTCCGTCTCGTTCCCCCGCTCTGCTCTCTACATCGCTCCCTCCCTGTCACTCCCCCTATGTATGTTGCTCTCCGTTATTTGCATAGCAAAGAGCATGAAAAAAGCACGAAACTATTTGCAAAGCAGTTGAGCGAAAGAGAGTGAGAGAGCGGAGTGGGGTGAGTTGGGTTGGGAGAGCAGCAGTCGACTGCCCCCTTCCAACACCCAACGAAACGACGACGACGTCGCCGGCGTTTAACGTGTTCATGTAAATTTGACCTTGACACAATTTCGTTTCATAACAGAAAAGCAAATAAATGAGGCGGGGGCGACGCCAAGCAAATGGCAACAGTTTGTGCAGGAGAGGGAAGAGAAGTGGGGTAGGGGCAGGGGGAGTCGGGTGTTGTGCATGTGTGACGATGACAATAAAGTTGGAGCGAGAGGCAGATAGCGAGAGAGACAAGCACAAAGCGTGCGACAAAAACTCGTGTAATAATTCAACTTTAAAACGCAGTCGGCGTCGCAGTCAGCGTCGCTAGCATCGCTGTCGACGTTGGCAGCGCTGTGTCTAAGAATCTCACGCTCTGCACTTTAGCTATGTTTGATTTCTGATTTTATAAATAAATAAATTGCACAACTACTCAAACAGAAAATGCTAATAAATTTTGAAGAATTTCTTAAAATTGAAGTCAAATATTTGTACATGAGTGTGCGAGTATGTGTTTGTATTGGAGCTGCCAGGATGATAATTATTCTTGGCCAAAAAATGTGGAAGCTGCTGATCAAAGTTGATTCGCCGACGTTTTTGACTCATCTGCCTTTTGGTCAACAGCCACAGCGACAAGCTGGCTGGCAAAACTGCCCAGAGACACACGCTTACACACACACCACACACACTCCTGGCACACACAATGGAAGCCTAATTAATTTTCATTTCGTTTTCGTCTTTAATTTCTATTATTAATTTGTTAACACATTTCGCGCATTAATGAAAATATCAATGGAATGCGTTGTTTTATTGACGGCACGTGGAAGCGTTTCATAAATATGCATTCGATTCCCGCTTCCTCCTCTTGCTCCTACTCCTCTTCTCTCCTCCACTCCACTTTGCTTCTTCCCGCTTTTAATCAGAAAAGCTCTTAATGATAATCAAATTCAAATTCAAATGATTAAAACCAATAAATGTTAGCTAAAATGACATGCTTTCATTCATTACTTTAATGAATTTACATATATTTTCGGTATTTAATGAAATGCCTAATGCATTAAAATAAATTCTGGTTTATGGGTAATTAATCGCTTTATAAATATTATTGTCTTACAGCTTCTAAATGCCACAGCCATTAGGGCACAGCTATTGTGAGTCACAGTTAAAAAAAAATCACAAAACTTGTTAACAAGTAACTGCTTCTAATGAGAAATTAATTTAGTTAAATGTAGCAATTAAATGAAAATGAAGCAAATTTATTGCTGTTGAATGCTGATTTGATTACAACTGCATTCTAAAAAGTTTTTAAGAGGCAATGAAAATTTTAATGAAAAGTGCAATGAAACTAAGCATTATATTGTTAGATTTTTATTATTTGGTTATTAAACATGCAAGTACACATTGAGTACAAATAAAGGCAAAGTTGCTATTAAATCTTAATGCATTGTTAATGCATTAAAAGTTTAGTTGTGAAGTTTTTAAATAATTCTAACTCATTTTATATATTTTTTGCAGAAAATACCCCAACTGCCCCTCCCTACCGGGTATTTGCTCACAATAAAAAGCAAATAATAATCAAAAATCAATAATAAATTCTTTAATTGGATTTCGAAAGTGAAAAGCGACAGATTTGTGAAGATTTGAGCGTTCAGCTGCACAAAAAAGGAGCTCATCCGACTCTTGAAATATCTTTATTTGTATATCTCAGTTTCAGTTGATTTAATTTCGGTTTTCGTTTCTTAAATTAATTTTTGTCGATCATCTCGTTTTTGTCGACATCTTAAATTGGATTCTCGTCTCGTTGGCTGCCGCATTCTGATTTCTTTTGAGCCGCATTTGTCAATGCTGCTTCGACTGCCACTTCCCCATTCTCGTTTTTTGATGTGCCTCATTTCCACTCTGGCCAAATAAAATATTGAACCAGTGGGCGGGCAGTACGTACATGTATAATTCTCTGTATGTAAGTATGTGACTCTGTCTGTCTGTCTGTCTGTCTGTCAAAATGTGAAGTGGAAATTTATGTCTGCTTACAGTTTGCAAAGTGAAGGGAGTTTAAAGCGTCTGGGAATGCGATCAAGATTGTGTAGCGACACGTGGAGAAGTCTTTTTATTTTGTTTGATTTTTTTTTTTTGGTGCTTTTCTAATTGATGGAAATGTCACAGCAAATTGAGGAACTCACTAATTATACACCGCCAAATCGAACAATAATAACGATAACAATAACAATCTGCTTAAATGCTTGGCCAAAAATTACTCAACATTTAACATTTACTTTTGCCGCATAATTTTTTATTGTTGTTTGTGCTCTTTTTTCTATTTTTATTTTGGCTTAGAATTGTGCACAAGGTTATCAAACAACAACAGCAACAAAAATTAAATTGAATGCAATTAAAGTTTGCATTGAAAACCAGCGTCGTTTTTTTGGTTTTTCGGTTTTTGGGGCCTTTTGTTCGTCAATTTTAATAATCGATTGCAATTTTTCGGTTTGTATTTAATGCATTTTACACTTTGCTGCACTGCAAAATAAACCAAGTGCAAATAGCAACAAAATAAAAATACCCTTGGGGGTATAATTAAGCAGTAAAGTGGCTAAAAGAGCAGAAAATTGTTGGCTTAATCTATAGGTCAAATTTTCAGAGGGGAAAATGTTACAAAATTTATAAATTTCATAAGGTTATATATAAAAATAGATAAAATCAATTTTGTTTTATTTATTCGTACTTTTTAATTTATCAATTTGTTTACTTAGTTTCTAAGTTGCATACTTTCCGGCTAGTCTATCATACCCGCTGTTAGGCTAAACCAAATTTAGTTAATCTCAATAAAAGTCTTAGAACAGCCAGCTGACTTGAACTGCATTAAAAGTTAATTGGATTTCACAAATTTAATTAAACAACTTATTAAAATGTTTATTATTTATTGAAGAAATATGATAATAATTTTAGAATTAAAATGTTTTCTTTAATTTAATAAATGTGGGCAAGCAAGGGGCGTAACCGACACTTAAATAACCTTTAACAGTAAACTGAGCTCTCAGAAGCCAAACTGGCTGCTATGGCACTGCTAGTTAAGTAGCTAGCTGCTATGAACTCCAGTCTTGAGATAACTTTACTCTAACTACATAGAATTTATGTGAACTCCTTAATCCAGCCATTACCCACTTTTAACCAACTGCACCTACCCCCCACACTGGGTATATTCATAATTTGCCATCACTTGAACGTCACACAAATATGTTGTAAATCCAAATGGATGAGACAACAACAAACAGCGACAATGAGATTCATGTATTGATAATTACGATGATGCAGATGCTGTTGGTGATCATTAAGGCTGATAGCGATAATGATGTTCATAAAGTGCAAGACATGGCCAAAACAAACAAAACTGTAAACAAGTTTGGCAAGCCGGCCCCCAAAACGAGCAACGGGCGAGGGGCGTTCGGAGGGCGTGGCAGGGAACAACTACGAAATAATGTTCAACAACTTGTCACGCACTTTTGTTGTTGTTGTTGTTGTTGTAACTTAGCCTAGTTAACTTGTCAAATGAAATTACAACAAATTGAAATTTTTGCCAAATACATTTTGGAATATTTCTTGTTGTTGTTGTTTATTTCTTTTACCTGTTTCGGATGCGCTTCCATCGCTGAGAGTTGTGTTTTAACTTGGCTAATAGCACAGTTTAGGTCCAGTCACTTTTAGGGGGAACACTCAAAAGTTTTTTACAGTTTTTTATTTTTCTTGTGGGTGTGTGTTAATTTTGTTGTGTTTTTTATTTTTATCTCAAAGTTTATTGTCAATTTTGTTTGGGTTTTTTTTCTGTAATTTTTAGTTGTAATTTGTTTTTGAAGGGCAAACACGATTGAACATGATTGCGGTGCGCTGTTAAGTTTTTTCTCTTATGTGTGTCACTTGCCGAATTTATGTTTATTATTATTTCTTTTGAATTTCGATCGTTTTAATTATTCGTTAATTAATTTTTGAGTAACTCTTGAAACTTGCAACTTGTTCTAGTTTTTTTTAGGCACAGTTACCGTTAGATTTGATGCACTTCAACTATGTGCAACACTCGCAAATTGACGCCAGCAACTTTTTGGACAAATTTTCGCATTCCCAACCGAATGAAAATAATCATAAAAAATTAACTAAAAAACTTGTTGGGATTTGTTTCTCGATAAATTTGCGCGTAAGTTTTCTGCTGCCGAATGTCTGTTGCTGCTGATAACTGACTGAATGAGTGACTGACTGACTGACTGACTGCTGTTGCTGCTGTGGCTGCTGCTGCTCCGCGTGCACACTCCGTTGCGGCTGTGCTGAGACTAACTGAGACACCAACCGCCCGACGGCTCAAGTATTAAAAAGCATTAAACATTACCGCACATTTGGTGTTGTTGCTGTTGTTGCTGCTATGTGCAGGCACTAGCGTAGACCCAAAGCTACATCAACAGCAACAGACCCACACACATACACATACAGACAGAGACAGAAGCACACACTCATACACACTCAAGCGGCCAGATCTGAACTTTGTGTTAATGCCAAAAAGCAAACAACAAACGTAGCAAATTTTCAAAACTTCAATTCACACAAACACACACATACTTAAGTGTATACGCTGTGTGTAGGGCATTATAGGTTTGCTGAAAGGGTGGATAAGGCAGAACCGAGTAGGACAGTTGGGCAGATATAATAAATTTAGTGATTTCTTTAGTTGAAGCCACAAAAGAGCACAAAATTTGGTAAGTAGAATCCTTGAAATGTTTTAGCCAAATTAACAAATTAAGTAACCAATTACTGTACTCCTTAAGAGTATCTTAAAGTCGCTTAAACCCCACTGAACTTTCCCTTCGTGCACTGAAGTGCTGGGGAGCGGAAAGTGAAGTTTTCAGGTGTGTGGCTAGTGCTGAGTGTTTGGCTTTTTCTTGACTGGTGGGTGGTGTGTTTGATCGGCAGCTGCTGCACATTTCGCAGTCGTCAGGCAGAACAAAAGCGGCTCGCAAGGCCATTTGCCGCCGAGTTTCCGTTTTCCATTTTTTTACCCATTTTTTGTTGACTTGAGTGCGGCAATTGCATAATGCATTTTTAATTGTCAGCGCTGCGGCGAAGTTTGCAGCAGCAGATGCGCAATTCTGTCAGTTTGTTGTTGTTACTTTAAGGTTTATTTTGTTTAGCTACTTTTGCCTTACATTGTGAAATTGTGCGCAGTGTTGTCGCGAGCACGTACAACGAGAGATGTGAGATGCGACAGAGACTGCGACTGCGACGCCGACAGCGCTGTTGGCAGTGAGACAGTCGGTGTGAGACAGCGAGACGACCTTGACACATTTCTCACAGCGAAGTCAACGAACCCCAGCGGAGTGAAAAGAGCTAAAAAGCGCTAAACAGCAATTGTTGCTAGGCGATTTGGTAATTACAAACAAAAGACTCAGACAACGAACTTGAACCGAGAAATGAAATCGATACACAAATTGGTGCAATCGATAAATGGCCCAAAACGGTAGCAATTTCATAAGAAATGTTGCTAATTTGAATAATAATAATAAGTTTTTATAAAGTGTGGAGTAAAAGAAGTGAATGGTAATGACTTTACTTAAGAAAAGTATATGAAAAATCTAAGAAAGTTTCTACGGAAATTTAAAATAAATTATGCAATTATCTAAAATGCGTAGAATGTAAATAAATTTACTTTTAAAATCTTCCACTAGTTATTTCAAACTTTATTTTAATATCTTACATTTTTTTTAATTATTTTCCTATTATGTATAATAATAATAAATGTTCTTATCAATTTTTGTATGCCAAACTGTAAGCAATTTTAAAAGGTTATCCCAAAATGTTTAAGTTTTATTTCCTACTGCTTTCCCTGCTCTGTTTGCACTCAATTCATGTGGTGTCTTGACTTTTTTTCGTTTATTTGCCAAATATAAATAGTTATAAACAAAAGTAAACACACTAAATAAATTTCATAATTTCCAATGAGCTGCTAAAATCGGATAATGCAGCTTGGGAATTTCCCAGCAGTTCTCCCACCAAACTCACTTCCTCACTCTTTCTGTAACTCCCTCCCTCACTCTTACTAATTCAACAGACAGCTCACACTTATTTTGTCATTTTTAACAAATTTTTGTTTATCATTGCTGTCTGCTTCTTCTTCTTGTTCGTTTCTTCGTCTTCTTCTGCTTCTTTGTCTTCTTCTTCAACCTGTTGTCGTCTCTGCTTTGTTGTTGATGGTCAGTTTTGTTTTTGTTTGCCCAATGACACAGCGCATTTTCCAGGGCGAAACTGCTTTTAAGCTCATGTCAAATATTTGGTAGCAGCAACTGCCAACTGCTAAAAGAGCACAAGTTAGTGCCATTTTCCGCTGCATGTTTTTAATGTGGCCCAAACGGCGCAAGCAGTTGGCAAACTCTTGCTAATTTTTGCACGCGACTACAAATTGCTTGGGACAATATTTGCCCCCCGCCAAGTGGAGCAATGCCAGGCGTGACCCATCCAGTGCTGACCGGGCCCAGAACCTTGAAGTTACCAGTGAGTGCAACATGAGACCGATTTAAATACGAGTACTATATGCTAATTTAAAATAATATTTTCCTTTTTAGCCACGGCATTAATGTCACTTTGGTCTAAAGCTGTAGCTGAAGCTGAAACTGAGGCAGAGTCTTGGACTGGGTCTCAGTCTGAAGCTGGACAAGATTAAGCATTGCTTGTGGTCGCTTTTCATAAATGCCAGCGGCCTTGTTAGCGACTTTACTGGCTTAAGCCGTTACCAGCATTAAACGCCAGTGATGGTGGCTTTAATTACAGTTATTCTGGTTAACGGTGTCGCGCGCGCGCCTCTCGTCTGACATTTGCATAGATCAACAAAAGGCGTTCAAGTTCGTTGCCTAAGTCATTTGATTGACTAATGCGCATTGCGGAGGCATTCGAACGGCTGTTATACAAGCGAGTTAAATGTAACACGAGGTGTGATAGTGCAAAGATTAAAATGGTTAACTGTTATACTATATAAGTGTGTACCAATTACTGTTAGATGCAAAAAGTGTTATACAAAAAACTATTATACTACGCATTTTAGCCTTCAATGAAATTAGAAAAGTAGTTCACACGCCTCAGAAATTTGTATGTTAAGCTGTCAATTTTTATAAGCATAAAGTGTTATACACAAATTTGTTATACTGTTATAATACAGTGTTTTGATATAGCAAATGGTAAAGCAGGCCATACAATTAATTCATGCATATCAGCAACTATTACATACCAATAAGCTGTTATACTGTTATACTAATAAACTGTCATACGGCCAAATTACTTTAGCAATGAGAAACGAAAGTTATGTGTAACCTCAGTGGTTATAGCCAAAAATCTTACCTCACAGCTGTTATACATAAAGTTTGTTGACAACTCCATTAGCCTATCCTTCAGTTGGTTCATTGCTTTTGGCTTTACACACATAAACACACACAAATTGGCAGTTAGAAACGTAATTTGATTTCCCTTAGGCAGAACACACACAATTTCAAGCCACTTTTGAAGGGCAGGCCATTAAGAAACGTAAATGTTAACCGCAGTTGAAGGTTTCCGTTTTAGCAGACAACAAAAAATTAATTTCATTTTATGCATATCAATGTAAATAATTTGCATGCTTGTTATTTATTGTTAATTGTTAAATGTTTTGTGGCCAGCATGAGGTTTTCGATCATAACTCAGTTTCTCTCCGTGTGGGCTACCGTAAAAGAGCGAAAAAATGAAGCATGCCACAGCTCTTCCTCTTTCTACTTATACTGCTACCTTCTCCTCTTCCTCTGGTTCTTCTTTTGGCCAACTGCATGTCATGCCAACAATTTAAAATTATTATTTATTATTTATGTCTGTTTGCGTGTCGAATCGATTTGCAGCTTGGCGTTTAATTCGCACGTTCAATAACCGATAAGCGATGCGACATTGATATTGTTATGCTGCTCTCCCCGCCCTCCGCTCCCCTCTGCACACCCTTATAGCTTTGCTTAGTTAATTTGCTAATTTTGCGATTAATTAAGTGTTAACGCTTCAAGCATTTGTTGATTTTTCCCCCCTCTTTTTGGCCATGTTACAATTTCGCAGTCGAAATGTTTTTTTTTTCTAAGCATTTAAACGTTTATTAGTTTTCAATTTGTTGTTGTTTGTGATGTGGTCTCTTGTTGTGTTCCTGCTCTTTGTTAGAGAGCCACTTTGGCTGTGGCTAATGCTCAGTTTTATTAACCATTAAGCATTTAACAAGAGCTGCGGAGCTCACTTAATGCTATTCTTCATGTACGTATACTTAATATTTTGCGCTTGGCGACCTTCGCAGCATTAGGAAGCAGAGGGGAGGGGTCTGTCTAAGTGCGAGTCTCAGTCGGCTGGACACGCACTTAATGCGGAACTGCAAGACTCGGAAGAGTCCGCTTGGCTTGGCCCTCATTTTGATCAGAGTGTCTTTGTTCTTGGGGCTCGGCCCCAAGTTGATTAATTACAAAAACTCAGTTGGTTAATGGCGGCAAAATGTAAGCCACTTCCACTTCTAGCCACTTCCAGTGAAACAATTCCGCTTCCTCAATTCAATTAGACATCAATTGTGCAACGAAGCGCACATCACTCATCACAATTCAAATCTGCATCAAGTATACGCCACGTATTACATTTCTAATACGATTTTGAGACTTTCAATTCAATTCCCACGACGATCATTATTGATAAGCATCACATCAAAATCATTCAATAAATAAACATTATGGGACAGGTTCAAGTTCGTAATTGTTAAGGTTCGAGTCAGTTCTACTAACAAAAATGAAAAGTATTTTCAAACATCTGTGCAGCCAGTTTCCAACTGTTGCTAGCCAGGCTTAAAATCCCCCTTTTCCTCGACTTGTAGAGCAATTAAGCCAGCGATTGCCAATCTTGACGAAAGGTAAAGGGTCCAACACTGAGTTATATGACTGCCGATGCAAATAAATATTGCAAATCATGACAATTACGTGCAGTCCACGGCCACTTGATCTTTACAAGTATTCCCCTCTATACACTGGCCCAAGTACTCACTCGTCACCCTATCGAAATAGCTGCAAAATTAGTTAGTTACGTGTATTAATTATTATTGTCTCCGGAGAGCATGGGCGAATTGAGCTAAGCGCTGTGATTAAACCAGAGGGAGACAGGAGACAGGTGAAGGCTTGGACTGCAGCTGCCGTTGTGCTGCTGCTGCTGCTGGTGAACTAATTTACACTAGACTACAAAGTAATACAGACTTGGAAATTGGTATGTTAATAGGTGGACTACTTGGCTTACAATGATAATAGTGATTTAGTGATACTAGTGACTAAAGTTACGGAGGGCTTAGTGAATGAGTTTATAACTTAGTTCAAACATTATTATATTATAAAAGTAATTTACTGCTTTAATTAGAGCTCTATCTGTTCTGCTCTATGTTTGTCATATTTTAGCTGCTACCATTTTTGTTATTCAGTGTTTTAGCCGTGCAATTTGTAACTAATTCGAAATTCAAATATGTGTCATTTGGCCAACGCAACATTTTTTTTTGTTTTAACTGTTCAGACTCTTTTTTTTTTGCATCTGTTGAGTTATGAATGCAAATGCGCAATGCAACAAACTCTGACAGTTGAGTATATAGTATATATATCCATCTAACTATCGATGTAGTGCATCAGCAGCAACAACAACTGCAGCAGCAACAAACACAGCAGCAGCAAATTAGACACGATTGCAGCCAAACACGATTCGAAGTCAAGTTGAGTGTTTAGAATACATACAAACATACAAATATATATACATATATGTATGTATATGTAGAATATTTATCTCATGTGAGTGCTGAATTCATTAGACTAGGGAGCTAGCAGAGAAGCGGCTGTGATATTCATCAGTTACCCTTTTTTTTTGTGCTAATTGGTGTTAAATTGCAGTTAGTTTCTAGGCGACCAGGTGGGCACAGGGATAGGGACTAGGGGTTGACTAAGGTGAAAGGGGGTTAAACACAGCTGTGCACATTAGCCAAGTTTAAGAATGAGAATGAGATTTAATATTTATTGAGCTGCTGTGAATGCAATTGCTAAACTGCATACAGCTGGCAGCGTTTATCACACGCCCCCTCAACCAACAGCCTTCCCTGCTCCCCTTTTCGGCCGCCTCTGCTCACCACTGTCACACACACATGATTGATATGTACAATTAATTCAAGAATTCCAAACTCAGTTTGCATTATGTAATGAAATTTCAATTGAATTGTGAAATCTTTTTACGGATTTGCTCCGATAAAGTCGCTGACTCTGTCGAATATTTTTATACATTTTTGTGCTGCCTGCGATGATTCAGTTTTATGCAAATTTTTGCTTGGTTTTTTTTTTAACTTTTTGGTTGCTTGTTATTTCTGTTTGTTTTTATTTTGATTTCTGGTCGTTTTTATTTGGAATTCTTGTGCACATTCTTAGGAAATCTCGCTACAGATACAATGGAAACGCAGCTGGCGCCAACGAAATCAAAAACAAAAAAAAAAAGAACAGAAAAAAAAAGACAACTCAACAGTAAACAGAATTTATCAACGCAAGTTTGGACATACGCTTTAAGAAAGGTAGATTAGCTAGGAGATAAAATTTGTTACTTAAAGCTAAAGAAATTGCAAAAAAAAAATGTTGTATGGAAAAGTTTATAAAAATGTTTAAAAGCTGATAAATTAATTACAAAGAATCTTATAATAATTTGCTTTCGATTTGAGTTGCGTTTTCTTTTTTGTTAAAAAATTAATTAGCTATTTTAAATAATTTTTCTCGCCTCTTTTTACCACCCAAATTCAAAGTGTATTATTTATTCGTTTAGAAAAAACTTTTGCAGTTCTTTTGCTTTTGTTTATAGTCGTTTTTTTGTAGAAATGTTGTTGGTATACTCTTTGTTGTTTGATAGTGCTGTGGTTGCGTTTTTTTGCTGTGGTTGTTGTGGTTTCTGCTGTTGTTTTTGCTTGGTCAATGAACGCGATTGTTTTTAAATTATTTCCAGTTTTTTTTGTGTTTTTTTCTGACTAAAAGTTTTGGCTGCTGACGCTTGTTTATAGCGCGAACCCATCAAATAGTATAATTAAATTATGAATAGTTTTAGCTATAAATACGCATAAATTGCTACTAATAAAAAACAAAACTTCTCGTTTTTAATAGCTAAATTATGCTTGTGGGTGTTTTGCACATACACAGAGTTATAGATAGTTTATATACTTGCCTTATTTATAGAGTTGTCTATTGTTGAAATTTTGTATTGAAATGTGATTTTTTTGAACTCTTGCAAATGATTTGCAGTTTGCAGACACTTTGTAATAAACCACGCCTGGTACAAACAGTTCGTTTAATTTTATATTTCTTGTTAACTGTTTCGTTATTTGGCTTACAACAGTTGCGCGAGAAAAAAAGTGATGAACCGCCGATGTCGGGCAACGGACAAAAGTCAACTGTCGCTCATTGGGACGACACTTGAGTCGTTTAATGGCCAAATAAACGCGACAAAAAAAAGCTTCGAAATTCCAAATTCGAAATTCAACGACTCGCGAGACTCCATGCTCATCAATTTTTCATTTAATTCAAATTTAGCTAGTTATGTACAGCACGGGACGTACGTGCAGCAGTGCAGGCCGCATTTTTATGGCCTAAAGTAGCTAAATGTGTACAGAAAACAACGGCTGGAACTCTGTAAAACTTCTGAGTTTTAATTCTTTAAGACTTTACAAATTTATGCATAATACACTGTAAGAAATTATTTAGTTTTAGGTACTTAAAACACTTGAAACTGCTTTGACGGCAACTCCCAAACTAAATTTGTTTAAGCCGATATTTAAGTGTATACTAAAAAAGAGCTAAATCTAGCTTTAATTCAGCTAAAGTGCCAGCACTGCCATGCACTGAGCACTTACTGAGCTTCCGAAACTCTCCGGTCTAGACTCTCGACTCCAGCGACGGCACAGCGACAAGAGCGCGACGAATTCTTTTTGCCTTGCATTCCGTTGACGATGACGTGCACCTGATGACGTGGCAAAGCAACATACATATACAGATATATATGTAGATATATGCATATATATGTAGCTACTTTTAAGTGTGTGCCAGTGTCACGTACATTCGAAATTCTCAGTTGATTTCATTTGATTTTTGATTCGATTCGACGTGACAAAGCTATCAATGGGCCTAAGAGAGGGGGTGTTGTGGGAGGTGGAAGCCGTGGCTTTAGGGAGCTTTTGGCTACTGAATTCAGCTGCAGCTTTTTACGCACAGAGGTCAGCGTATTCTGTTTAATTAGTCAAACCCCGCGGCAAGTTCGTTGCTTAAGTCTTTTGTTCTGCCTTTTTAAACTGAAGTGCGTGATGAGTGTTTCCACAACCGGAAATAGCCAACCAATCAAATAATGGTGGGAAAACGCCAAATCAAAGTGTAGTCACAGCTTGAAAAACAATTTTCAAGCATTTTTTAAGTGCAAACTTTAAACAAATACTTGAGCAAATTTAGAAAAGCATAAAATAAACACAGCTGCCATAAAAACAAACTAATCAAGAGTTTTTAACTTAAGTATAACTATAAAACTGAAAAATCATAAAAGTCTATGCAGTTTAAGGCAATTTGTGGGAGTGGAGAACGATTTGAGAATCCAGTCGAGTTAGCCTTAAATTGTTAAGCCTAAGCCGTGCTCAATCAGAAATGATTGATGTCCATATGGCAACCATTAAGTCATAAGGCATAAACAATGCGAAACGAGTTCAGAATTTGTAATGAAGTGCACGATATTGAAACTAGCAAAGATCATTCATAAATTTCAATCTTAATGAATTGTGCAGAGATCAGAAACTGAAACAGAAACTGAAACTCAAAACATTTCAAGATCTGCGGCCAATAATTAATTGAGCTTTTATGCGAAACTTAACAATAAATAAATAAAAAAATGAAATCAAATGAAATCAAAACTTGAAAACGGTAGCAAAACAGTGTTTGCTAATTGACAGTTAAAAATTCAGTTCTCGACGCGGCTTTGATATTGGCTACTGATAGGGTTAAGCCAAGCATTGATAAGGCGGCCAGGGTTGACTTGACTCACTTTAAGCTCAATTTAAGTTATAGTTTCAAGCTTAGCTTAATGCTTCCTGTAGCTTTTTAGCTGCTGGGTTGACATTGAACTTCCCTAGCGCACGTAGCCTTAAATAACAAAACAAAACAAAAACAAAGCGAAACATTAAACAAAATATGGGTAATTGTGTCTACTAGTTATTAGAGTTACTACTGCTGTAGTTTATCATTATGTTTGACAATTATTGTTTCGCTTAACAACTGAAATTCTAGAAACAACAACAAAAATATGTTAACAAAAACAAAAAGCAGGCCCAAAAGCCCAAGTCGAAGGTTTCGCAGCTCATTACAAATTCTAAAACACAAAACTTGAACAAAACTCAACACGAAGCGACGCGCAGCGACATGAAGCGACTTGTCATTGTCGCTTGTTGCTCCATTTGGCAGGCACCTTGCGTAACAGATTTGTATAAATAGTTTCAGAATGGAATTTCAATATGTTTTAGTCTATGCTTTGTTGTTATTATAATTAATATTAATACTAGTGCATGACTAACAGTTAATTGCAGAACATTGATGACGATGACGTCGACGGCGATGATAAATTGATTGACAGCAATGCGGAACCAGAGATTACTCCGCTTTCCTCCGCTTCGATTCGATATTACCGCCAAAAGGAGACGCGTTAACTGCGCCCTGGGCCAACACATACACGCCCCTTTTTTTCGCCCATACAACTGCCAGGCAATCCGGTTGAAATCGAACATGGAGTTCTCGGTTCTAGCTTCTTGTAGCCAAAAAAAAATGTTGACAGCCAAATGCCGTCAACAATTAAGGCTAATTCGACAGTACTCATTTGATCTTTGCAGCTTTTTGGCATGCTGCCGAAATATTTGAAAAATCAAACAATCATTAATCACTTTTTCTGGGGGGGGGGGGGGATAGTGTCGATTGGTGGGGTCAGGCGGTGCCAGTTTTAACAAATTATTTGTCACAGCAGCAAAACAAAACAATTAACTAATGAATACATATTTAATTTTCGACTTTTTTCTTAGCGGTTCCAAGTGCAAAACTCCAAGCATGAGAGAAACACACGCGACCCGATGCCAAAGGCATTTTAACGCCCTAAAAAACTGTAGTCTTTTGACCCGGAAGTAATACCACAAATGGCACGAAGTGCGGAGTAGTGCTGTCATTTTCATTAGGGCTAACAATTAAAATTTAGTTGGAGCATAAACTGTTTTAATGACACAAAGTCTTGTTAGGATTTCCCGGGGTAGAATATGTAGAAGTTGCCAGAATGAGCTAAGCAATATGCTAATCACAACTAAGTCAAATATGTTTAAAAGAAAAGCGATTCCCATACACCTAAGAGTTCTACTAATAATTTCCAATTCTTTGGACACAGTGCCCAAAAACTACTGCTACTAATAAGCAGTGTACGGACCGACACAGGGTATGTAAAGGTCTGGTTACCCCAACTGTAGTCTTTTCTACATGATTTTCATTCTTGTAAACTTGATTTGCTTAGCCCGCTTAACGACGACTGACCTCCAACCTGGCCAACTGAGTTGTATTTGCGGTTGGCATTGTCTGCAAAGGCAGAATACACCGCAATAGAAAACGAAACAGATACATATGTGTGTATATATAGAAATAAAATTGGAAGCAGAAGTTTAAGTAGAAGCAGAGTTTCAGCTGGAGTTTCTCTAGCTGTGAAATCTGCCAAGCAATGGCCTCAAGGCCACGAAGTAAATTACAACAACGGCCGTCTGTCCATCAGTCAGTCTTACCAATGTCCGGTCGTCTCCGGCTTTGTGGCTAAAGCTGTTTTGGCTTAATGCCGTAATTGAGTTCATTATCATAATAACCCATTGACCAACTTGTCAACTCAACAATAGCTGTAAACTTGGCCAACTTGTGCTGACTACAGGGCTACAGGGCCAAGAGGGAAGGGAGAGGGTGTCTTATTCTATTGGTGGGTGAAGCGACTCACACATTTGACGTCATCTTCTAGATTTTTTTGGATTCGGAATCGAAATCGATTTGCGGATTTGATAAACTGAAAGCCTGAAAGCAAATAAATTTTAATTAAATTAAATGCAATTAAACATTTACACAATTAATGGACTGTCGTTAAGCATAAACAACAGCAAAAATCGTGCGCACACTTGACCCAAACATTTTTTGTTTTAAAGGCTATGCGGGTTCGGGCCACGTTAAGACTAAACGGCTGTTTGGGAGAACAATTTCAACCTTTTTTTTTCGGGGGAACGACTTACCACATTTGCGGAAGTCTCTAGCCAAGTTAAACTTAAACTTAGCTAATTGTTAGCCATTATGTCTTTACATTTATAAATAAACGTAAAAACATTTTTAATTCTCTGTGGAGAATTATTTTAAAAATAGCATTATAGCCCCGATCCGCAGTTCCCCTCTGCTTTATTTTGGTACCTCTACTCGTAATCGAATATTTAAAAATAGCCAATGAATAATAACTGAGTAAGGAGAAGAATAACAATAACAAATCAGACAAATCAAGAAAATATATAATGAAATTGAACGTTTATTCTGCTAATAAATCTGTGCATCAAATTTAATTAACTAACATTATGAAATGTAATTACGAAATCAATTTATTCAACAACTCTATAGCTTTTAGCTGATCTTAACAGTCATTTAGTGTTGTAAAACACTACAAAGTAGCGTTCCAGTGACCTGTTTTATGTTCGATTTCCATGCCATTAATTGTAGAAAAAAACGCGGAAGTCAACAAAATACAAACAATGAATCAAAACTACATTGTAATGTTATTTAATTATATATTTTCCAAGCTAAGAAAAAAAAAAAAAAAAAATAATAATAAACAAAATCAGCCTGCACAAAAAGCCAAAATTCTCAAACTTCTCACTTCATTAACAAAAGCTAAAGATCGAGGAACCAGAATTCATTTGAAATACACTTGATACCGATGCCCCGATGCCGATGCCTCTAACAATATCATTAACAACAAAGAGAACAACAACAATAACAATAATAACTTTAGTTATGACAATAATGAAAACACAATAATATTTTGGCAACATCATTTTGCAGCGATTAATGAAAACGCAGTCAAAAGTAGAAAAAGAAAAGAAAAGAAACAAAAAACTATTTTTAAATATGGCCAAACATTTTTGAATTGAAATATTTAATACTTATTGTTGTTCTTTGAGAATTCTAGTGACTCTTGGGTCACAAAAACGTTTAGTAAGTTTACTAAAGGGTGAGAAATTTAAGAGGGATATTATACCTTTTTGGCCTGTCCCTCTATGGAACTTTGCGGTGAAATATTTTACGAATCTGACATCCGATCAGAGAATGTTATGCCTTTTTGAACTTAAGATGACCAGTAGTATCACTTGGCATCAAAATATGGCTTAATATTGAGAATTAAATTTTGGTCGATTTTTGACAAAATTGTAAAGGGGTAACATCATAAAATTTGACAAAATCGGATCGATTTTAAAAATATTATATTTTGACTACAATGGATTGTCCTAGTTGTGGGGAGTACAAAAGGTATAACTTTTGTCTCTGTCACTTTATTTGGCTGACTTATGGTCATTCAAAGTTTAAAAAATTAAAAATTTTCAAATTATTTGACATTAACTTACCCATTATCGCTATCAACAATTTCCTTGGACGAACTTATTATTTTCTTAACAGCAATGAAGGACAATAATCAAAACATAATTAAACAACAATGCGAAGACTTGGGAGCCTGTTTCCAGCCAACTAGTGAGTTCATTTCTAATTTGAACTTGAAAATTTTGCGATGGAGTTCAAGTACAGGCCCCAAAAAATGTTTGTTGAAGGCAAACCAATTGCTCAAGATGAAACCACAGCACAACTTTAATTCTCGAATGTGGCCAATTGCTCTAAGCTTATCATTAAATTTTTTTATTTTTGTTTATTGCCAGTTTTTTATTTGTGCCAAATTATTGATTCCCCGCACTGCGGAACAATTGAATTGGTCAAATATGCTGTGATTTTTTTGGTGTTTTGTCAGTTAACGGCTACTGTAAAGTGTTGGTGCTCATTTTGTTTATTGATTTCGCTGGTCAGAAATCAATCAACAATTTATTTGCAGGCATTAGGTACGAAAATTGTTGTTTGTTTGACCTTCATTGAAATGAACAACAACAACAAATTGTTGTGCGAACTTGAGCCATTCGGACGTAATTACTGTCAAGCGGAATCGGAATCAAAATCGGACTCGGAATCTGAATTCCATGCCAAAAATGCAAATGGAAAGAGAAACATGGA
This sequence comes from Drosophila nigrodunni, assembly GCA_020829145.1. Lineage (NCBI taxonomy): Eukaryota > Metazoa > Arthropoda > Insecta > Diptera > Drosophilidae > Drosophila > Drosophila nigrodunni. The sequence continues at coordinate 6,564,527 of JACVCZ010000007.1, read as the reverse complement.
AACAGACAAACTGCCTCGAAAAGTCCAACGACTCTTGCGTCAAGTGCCATATATGTGGCGACAATTAGGCTTAACGAGCCCCAAGTTGGCCCAAAGATAAGCTTTTGCATTTACTGGCACGTTTCTGCTTTAATTGAAATGCCTCGAGGCGTTCGACTCATTAAACATGTTAATTTGAAGTATGTAGGCGCAAATTAAGGGAATGCTCTATTTGATTAGCCGACAGCTTTAATCGTTTTTTATTTCAAACCGATAGCTCGGTATTAGTTCTGTTCGTGAACCGGTTCACCACGTGAACCGGTGCGCCCATGCAACCATGCGTGCGTTAACATTGCTCTTTTTGCGCTAAACGTTAATGCTAACGTTACGCAAGTGCAGCCATTTTAAAAATCGTAGTCGTTTTTCGTCCATCTTTTTATCTAGGCTCTTGAAACAAAGTTATCACGAATTGGCGTCTTCAAGGTGTAGGGAACAATAGTAAGTGTTTTTTAATTAAGAATTTGGAAACAGCGCTGTAATCTTTTTAGGTCAAATTATTGCGCCCACTGTTAATAACAGCTCGTCAATAATTTTCTGTTAGCGTTAGCAGCATTGCAGTGAAACGTAAGCGATCAGACGGTACGAGGTAAGTGTGAAGAAGAAGAGTTACAAAACGTGCAATCATTTTCAAAATTTGTTTTCTAAATTAAAGTGTTAATATGAGCGTCAATAAAAAGAAAGGCTTAGTCTGCTGCGACTACTGCCAGCATGAAAAAGATGCCAAGGGAATGTACACAGCAAGAATGCAATTTGCAGGCATCAAGATTGCCGAAATACTGCAAATTGTCGCCCAACGCAAAGTAAGTACAGTTGAATAAATTATTAAAATGAATGTGGCAGCATGTGACGATTTCACTTTAGATACCGCTGAGCACACCCATTAACTTGTGCGCCGTGTGCATCTCAACACTGCATGCCACAACGGGAACTATTGAAAGAACCGTACACATGGTCTCAAGTCTACTTGATACTGGCAACGATAGCAAGTTGGAAAATGGAAACATACCAAGTGCCGAATCCGAAGTAGAGGTAGTGGAGCAAACGGCTAAGACAGTTACAAAAGCCACGCCAACTTTAGCTAAAAAACTGATAACCAAAGAGCAGAAAGTAGCGGCAGGCAGTCCCAGCAAGGCTTCACCCGGTCCCAGTGGCACACAGCAGCAGCAGCCAAAGGTCACCAAAGAGCAAAAGACGCTTGAAGCTGCTAACACACTGTCTGATAGTCCCAAGAAGCAGCCAAAGGTCACCAAAGAACAAAAGTCACTTGTGGCAGCTGACACACCAACGACTGATAGTCCCAAGAAGCAGCCGAAATCACTGCAAGCCACCTTCAAAGATAACTTGGACGATAGTCTTAAGGATGTGATCAAACTGACTCCCGCCAAGGAAGTCTCGAAGAAGAGCAAGGCCATGATTCAACTCTTCGGGAGCAGCGCTAATCATGCTTTGGACAGCGATGGTGCCAGCGATAGTAGCGAAATCATTGACATACCCGATGAGAAGACCAGCGGCTATGAGTGCAAGCTATGCGATTTTAAAACCGATTTCCCGGCTCAATTTAAGCGCCACTTGCGTGACAACCACGGCCAGAAGCGTCCACGTATCTTTAACTGCACGAAATGTTCCAAATCCTTTGGATTGTTGAAGACCTTTAACACACATATGAAGACGCACGAAACCGATGGTGAAGATGCCGATGATGATGATGATGATGATGATGACGGTGAGGAGCCACAGATGGATAAGTCCATACAACTGGCAGTACTGACTGCCTTGAAGCCGCCGGCAGCAAAGAAAATAAACGATACCGACTACACATTTGCCATTAAGAACAGCAATTCTTCGACACCAAAGCCCAACGATGGGCAGAAGAAGGAGCAGCCACAATTCTTCGTATGTGACGTTTGCACATTGCACCTAACATCAGCAAAGGGCATGCAAAATCACATGAAGGCTGTACATTCGATTGAGAAGCCGCGGATCTTTAAATGCGAGGAATGCGTTTCTACATTTATGCACAAAACTGGGCTGCATCGTCACGTTGCCACCAAACACAATGGTGAACTACCCAAGGTTGCCATAAAGCTACCTGCACGTCGTGGCACCATCGATCTACAGCCGAGCCACATTCAGAACGAAAAGAAACCAGCCAAGATAGTGGCTCGCCGTAAGACCGTAAGTGCCCAGATCATAGAGGAGTCGCAGGTCAAGCTAGATACATCAAAGCCCTTGGCGGCACCGAGCAAGGCAACCGACAAAGTGGACGCAGTTGATCAAAGTCAGCTGAAGGCCAGCGAGTCGCCCAAGAAGAAACCATCGAAACAATCCGACGATGCTGTCATCACCAGTCTACTAGAGGATGTGTTCCCAACCAACGAATCGCCAACTAAAAAGAAAATAAAACAAACTAAGTTAGATGCATCCGTGGTGTTGAATGACACCGCTAAGGAAGAGTCCTTCACAAACTCACCCAACAAAAAGGCCAAGGCCAAGAAAGGAGTGGACTCACGTGACCCGACACCGAAGACACCGGTAATGAATGGAACTCCAAATAAATCACAAAAACAAAAAGGAATAGAGTCACGTGACCCGACACCGATGACACCACTCATCAAGGGAACTCCAAATAAATCACAAAAACGCAAGTCTGAACAACTAGCTAACTCGGCACAAGTGGAAACCGGAATGGACGAGATGCAGCCCAGTCCGGCCAAGAAATCAAAGCGCGTTAAATCGGAACCATTGCAGCTTGAAGAGAAAGAGCAGATGGAGCTTCAGCACAGTCCACTTAAGAAATCAAAGCTAGACAATCGCAAGAAGTCCGAGTGTGAGATTATTGAGCAGGTCGAAGAGATCAACACCAATCCCTTGCCACACAAACGTGATTTGCTAGAATCCCAAGACAGCTCCGAGACGCTATCCCAAATAAGCTGCATTCAGTGCACCAAGGTAGTCAGCTCCCGCAAGCGTCTGGATTCGCATATAAAAAAGAAGCACACGCCATATCTAAACTGTGTCAAGTGCGAGATAAACTTTCTCGGGAATGAGGAGTTCATCAATCACTTTGAGAATTGCGACAAAACCGACGGATTTCAATGCGGTGCCAAGAACTGCGACAAGGTCTTCGCAGATTCCAATTTCCTGAGCCACCATCTCAAGAAGAAACATAAGTTTAATTAATGTAAGTTACTAAAATACAAATTAAGTCACGGTATTTAATAATTCTTTTAATTTTGCAGGTAACATACAAAGTTGTGAAGACGAGGACACGTTGGTCATGAAGGATGCCCGTCGACTGAGCGTTTTATTTGAATAATTTTAATTAATTTTAATTTTTTGTACCGCTAGTACAAAACTATAAAATAAAACAAAACTTAAACCACCTTAATGAGCCAACAAATCTTGCTCAATATAATCAACAAATATTGTTTAACTTGCCATAAATTTAAACAATAATGAACAGCGATGATGGAAATTCAATGGAAAAAACAATGCAATAAGAGAGCAGTTTGTCTAGCAGAGCATGCTGTGTGATATCCTACAGAGATACCCTACATAACATATAGTATATATATTAGATATAGTACGACATGGTGGTCTAATCCCAATTAAAGATTTACGCCGAACCCGCGCGTAGTAACAAAACAAATATGGAAAACAATTTTCTAGTTACACTTTTCTACTTATAATGTGTATTCTTATATGAACGAGGATGCGGATGCGGATGAGGATGTAGTTGTAGATGATTGGCAGTTGGATGTTGCGATGTTGGAATCTCAAGCCACCTTGCTGTGTATCTCGGCCTGAGCCACCTTCATTATATCGAGTGCACCCTTCTGTATGAGATGCTCGGCCAGCGTTTGGCCCAGCTTATTGGCCCTCACATAAATCTCTCGGCTGTAGCAGGCATGTTGGTAGAGACCACAGAACAGATTGTCCACGTCCTCTATGAGCACCGGCATCTTCAGTTGCTGTGGCTGCGGTTGCTCCTCGTCGGCGTAGTCAAACATCTGCACGGTCTTCTGCAGGAATGGACATTTGCCGTGGCCTGCCTTCTCTGGGGCGGGTTCCAGGCCACTGCCTTGATGCATTGCGGCAAATGGACACTTGGAAGAGCTGGTTGCCGTTGCATTGTCCAGCTCATCGCCACTGCTGCGTATTGGCGACGCTGCTGGTGCCGGCAGCGTGGCCATGTGCGTGACTGGACACTTGCCTGCACTGGCAAAGCTAATCTTGGTTTCGTTGTTTACGAACGGGCATTCACCCATAAAATCCTGGCCCACATTCATTTGCAGCGGACAATGAGCTGGAGTTGCTGGTGTTCCATTGGCATTGCTGGTGTCAGCATCGCCACCGCCGCCAGCATCACCGCTGCCAGTCAATCCATTGTTATTGTCGTGACCAACAACGGGACACTTGCGTGCCAAATCAATGTGCCGCTCCAGCAGCTCCTCCATGATATAGCCCTCGACATTGGCATCCTCACAGATGATTGTCGGACTGCCCTGTTGCCGTGGACTGTTTGAGCTCGATTCAGATCCGGAGCCCGAACCGGAGTCAGTGCCATTGGTGGGTGATTCGCTGTTACCATTCCGGGCACGTTTCGTTGCTGGCGGGGAGTCGCAGCTGTTGTTATTTTGCAGCTGAAGCTGTTGGCTTTCAGTTGCGGCACGTTTGCGTCGCTGCTCCTCAATCTCGGTTTCATTTAAGGCACAATCCAGGTGCTCGCGTATCTCGGTGGCGCCGTCCAAGCTCCAAACGGCGCCCGTCAACGAAAGACCCACTTCCTGCTGGAATTGCTTATTCCCATTGATATTGTTGGGCTCTCCCTTCAGATGACTCCATACAGCAACAGGAGCGGAGCAGCCACCTCCGAGCGTCTTGAGGAAACTTCGCTCCGCCAAAATGCGACACGTGGTATTCAAGCACATGAGTTTCTGCAGCATGGCTAGCACCTGAGCATCATTGGCACGACATTCAACGGCCAGAGCACCTTGCCCGACGGCATAGAGTATATCGGTGGGTTCTAGCACCTGGCTGATGCGGCTCATCCAGCCCATGCGCACCAAACCCGCTTGGGCCAAAATAATGCCAGCGAACTTGGAGTCCTTGGCGTCCAGTTTGGCCAGACGAGTGTTCAGATTGCCACGAATGTCACAGACGACCAAATGTGGATACATACGACGGATTTGTGCCGTGCGTCTCAACGATGATGTGCCTGTAGGGAAATGGAGGTCAATTAGTTGACGAAATCTTAGATTAAGTTTAGTTTCTTTTACCTATGACACTACCCTGCGGCAGTGTAGCAATCGTGTGACCCTTGAAATTCTCGCGCAGCACCAGCGCATCGCGTGCATCCTCACGCTCCAGCACAGCTCCCACAGCCATGCCCGTTGGCAGCGCCGTGGGCAGATCCTTCAGGGAGTGCACAACGAAATCAACGCCACCATTGCGTAGCGCATCCTCCAGATCTCTGGTGAAGAGACTCTTCTCTCCAATCTTGGGCAGTGAGATGTTCAGCACACGATCCCCAAAAGTGGACATGGTATCTGCAAGGAGAAAAGGGAATGTTATTAGCTTGTTTTGGCTAAAAAATAGCTAAGAAAACAGAAAAATTTAGGTGAAAAAGACAGTTTAGAAATGTTACTCCAACTACAGCTAGTTCTAGCTATAAATTGGCTAAATTAGCAACCCCAATTCAACACTTTCTTTTGATTATGCAATGCTATTGTCATCTAACGATAAGAATTCCACTCTGTAATCAAGTAAAACACGCACACTTTTTCAGCACTACATCATGGAACAGGAAGCTCTCTATATGCTTTATCAGCTACTGAAATTGTCAAGCAGTTTTATTTACATACGGCAGAGTGTTTCATAGGAGAATACTCTTGAAATTCAAGCTTTTTAACAGTCGAGAGAGTACTGTACTTTGCATTTAAATATGGAGAAATATATATATATATATATATATATATATATATCTCTAAACGGGATGTTGCGTGTTAGCTCCAAATGGCACTTCAATTGATTAACAATTAGCCTCTAAAAATAGATGGTGATGGAGATAATACAAGTCTAGATATGCTAAATAACTTAATGCTTTTATTTAACTCAATTCCAAGTGAAGGCATCTAAAAGAATTTTAATTATTTCAAGTAATTGACACTCAATTTGCGGTCAAAAAACGCATGAATTATTAAATTAACAGGTTTGTGACTTGCTTTTGAGCTTGTTTTAAGCTTTTGAGCTCTTAAACTTTTGTATTCCAACAGAATTAAAGTATTAATCATTAAAATATAGATAATAAGCTTATTGGTCACTTGAAATGATTAGCAATCAGTCGCTAATACATGAGATAAAACTGGAGATTCAGATAGTGCTTAGTTTTTATGATGATAACAACAAAATTAAATAAATTCCAATTAAAAACAGTAAAGAAGAGCATTTTTGAGAAAGTTGTTCTATCAAATATATTTAAATCAAATAGGTTTAAATTGTCATAGAACAGGCAGACCGGTCTATCTTGGCGTTAAAGACTTGACTAGTCATGCTGAATTAGTGATATTTACAACCCTCCGACAAGCCTCTTTTAGAGGCTGCATCTTTGTGGTAAAATTAGAGTCTGGTACATGGCAAATTGGTTTTGGCCATTATCTGTACTGTATATGCGTAGAGCAATTTGTTATCAGGCAAACAAAGATTTTGTAATACATTCTGAGCTTATGCCACCATGACGTTGTTATTACGCTGGAATACAACTACATAAACAGGTAATAAGTGTGTGATTTAATCTAAAAACCACACACGAGAGCTCTTTGAACAAAATAAAAGAAAAAACGTCTATAGACATTGACATTGGGCACAATTTGGCAAAAGGCACGCGAAAGAGCCGCAGAAAACAAAAGCAAAAAATAACAAAAAAAAAAAAGTTTATAAATTTCGTTGGCGTTTTAGGTATTTCAACATGTACGATTATATACGTATGTACTATCTGTTGTTACCTATTAATATTAGCGTATTGAGCGCTATAAAGTGAGTGTAATCTCATCGAAATTCAGGCAATCATTGATAACAAACATTTTGCTAAACAGTTAAATACTCGAATTTGTGAAATAGATAACGAGCTCACAAAATGCCTAAATTCTGATGAGTCATCGTGAAGCATAATAAAATATTTGTGCAAACAGCACGATCATTATGACAACTGCACGAATTCTTCAGAGATACATCTCCGCTGATTTGACTTTCACTTACGTATCTCAAACTTCTGCTTCGGATAAAGTTTCTGCAGGCGTCCAATGACATGTTTGGTTTGAATCAAGGCCAGCTGCAAGAGAGGGAAACAAGAGGTTGTGAGTGAGTGAGTAAATAAAAAATAACATTGAAAAATAATTACATTAAAAATTATTAGAAAGGCAACAAATAAACAAATATTGTTTATTTCTCACATTTATTCACACCTTTACATCGCATAAACATCGGCATAAGTGCCATCGCTAAGCAAGTCACAATTGAACTGGCAAATATTTAAACGGATTTAAGTGCATAAATGCATAAATGTATGTGTGAATGGGGTACTCCAAGTGGATGAATGGCGAAAAGAGAGAGTAAGAAGTTGGTTTCCAATTGGAATCTAAACGGTGTCACACGATTGTTGTAGTTGCTTTTAATGAATTTTGAATTAACGCAACGGCAATTAGCAAGGCAATTTCGTGTGTCTACTCAAGCAACTACAACAACACCGTGTCATGGCCTTGATGAAGCCAGTCCATCGACAAGCCAATCCACGCCAAGCACGACTCTAATGTGCAAAGGTGGCTTCAAGTAATAAAAGCGGTAAAATATAAGCGCTAAAACTTCATAAATCACAAGGGGTGATTGGGGTATGGTGGGGTCAGAGCGGGCAAGTAGATAGTTGGATATTGTTATTGCGGCAACTTAATGAGAGCAACAGCAGCAGCAGCAGCAGCGACAAGTTATCTGTGCGTGTGAGAGCAGCACGGATCTGAGCTGTGATTGTATAACATTAACCAAAAAACGCAGAGTACGTCACAAAAGCAACGCAGCTATTTTGTTGTTGCTGGGCAAGCAACAAGTCTTATAAGTCTTGCATAAATGTGAGTATCATGAAAGCGAGAGAGACACGAACGGTGGGAAGGGAGAGACAATGTTCGAATGAACGAACGAAGAGTGTGATTGAAATTCAAATGAAAGGTAAGTAAACCAAAAAAATTAAAATCGAATGCACATATTCAATCACTCATGACATAAATAAACTACGTTTTATACGCCATATCCTACCTCGCTTTTACGGGATCCAACACGTATAATCTTTTCCTTTTCCTGCGTTGACATTTTTAGCTTTTGTTATTATTGCACAATTCACTACAAAATACGCGTGTGTGTGGGTTTAGAGAAAGTGAGCACGAGGATAGATTTTGAGGCCACGAATCTTGGATATGTAGCGATGAATGAAAACTTAAATACACTGGCTACAGAACACACATTATCGTATTATTGTCACTACGTGTTTGTACTATAAGGTTTAAAATCCAACTAAAATATTGAATTAATTGGATTTTTGCTGGGCGATACTACGTCCGAGCAAAGAGCAGGTAGCAAAATGATTGGTTGTGTCGAATCGTTCAATTCAACACTCTGAAAAGTGAACTAGTCTGTTGTTCATTTTGTTCGCTCTGTAAACATATGGTCCTGTTATTTAAATAACAGATTTTCCAAATGTTATCAACACAACAGCAAATAGACTTGGCGAATAACAGCTGATAACCAACAATTGGTAGGAAAGTTGTAGCGTCGAGATGTTTTTGGTAAGAAAAAATTATTCAAGCAAAATGGAGGTTATTAAATGTATTTTAATACAACTACAGTTCATAAGCCGTCCCATGGGGACGCTGGGCAACCAGATGCGTGCGATTCGCGAACGTTTGGGCGATGATTTCGTTGCCAAGCTCGACGAACTGCATCTGAATGCGTTGCGGACTGGTCTGGTGTCTACAGCCGATTTGCAGGAAGCTTATCGAAAGGCGCGGGACATGAACACTAATCAAAACAAGTTAAATCTACTATGGCTGCTGGGCATCATATTCTTCATATTGGTGGCGACTCCCGTGTTCTACGAAACCATCTCATTTCTGCTGGGCGTACGTTGTTTTCTACCCAACAATCATTTAGTCTGGGAGGCAACACGTCCAATTAGCGACTGTGAGTTCTGCAAAGGTGTCAAGGGACCTCTAATTCTGCCAAACCTTACACGCGAAGACTTTGCCCGATATGCATACTCCTCCCTGCCAATCATTGTAAAGAATGCAGTGGCGCATTGGCCAGCGCAGCAGAATCTTAACTATAGTTACATAAAGGAACTTTACGAAAGTGTACCGGATTCCTTGGAGTCTGTATGCCAGTTCCAGCACTTTAACTCTGATCTCAAGTCATTGCGGGATGTTTTTAAAATCTCATCGCAACGCGCCAATCTCAGTGAGGGTGCTCCCTGGTTCGTGGGCTGGAGCGTTTGCCATCCCACAGTTCTGGCGGAGCTACGCAAACAATACCCCCGTCCACATTTTCTTCCAGTCGACGCAGAGATGCCGAACACGGATTTTATTCTAATGGGCTTTGAGCAGGGCGCTGTCATGCATGTAATTAACACTGTTCATCTCCAGAAGTCCTTGATAGGATAACCAATCTGTTTCTTTTTAGCTGGACTACATTCCGCGTCTTATGTGGCAGGCACAACTGCGTGGCAATAAGAGCTGGTTTTTATCGCCTGCTCCGGAGTGTGATCATCAGTGTCAGTCGTTCTTCTTCTACGTAGAGCCCGGGGATGCAGTTCTGGTGGATACGCGAATCTGGTACCACGCTAATACTATACCCAGAGGTCAATTTTCACTTACTGTACAATCCGAATACGGCTAAGGCCACACGCTTACTTAACAGACTGATGTAAATAGTTTTAAATTTGAATCGATAAGCAAAACACGCGCCTTTTAAACTATCGATAAACGATAGTTGACAGTCAGCTTGAAAGCAACATTTAAAATCAACAACAAAGACAAAATGGAAGCCAGCGAAGGCGATTTTGATTTTAGTGAGTTTTCATCACAGTTTAATAAAAACTTTCAGCAAAATGCAATAAACCTGAAGGAGTTGTGCATAACCAGATCGGTAATGAAGCCAGCTGACTATTTTAAAAGTCTAGATCAGCTCATGCAGGAGGAGTCGTCTCAAGTAACGCCAACAAAAACTAAAAGCACAGTGGCAGAATATGCAGAATTATTTAAATTGCTTGATACGTACCCCAGCAATTTGCAGCGTTTACCCAAGAAACGTGAACTACAACGAACCAATTCATCAATACTCAAAGGAAACGAAATCACACAGGATCAGACAACGGTAAACACATCGAATGTCTCCTTAACCTTGAACAACACGCGCCCCGAGGACGCACGCAGAGCCGCCGAAGTGTACAGTGATTTTAGAAAGTTTCAACAGAAGCTACGACAGATGAGCGAGGAGACAGCTGCTTTGGAGAAAGCACAGTCGTCGTACAAGGTGACGATCGCACAGCTTCAAAGTTTCGCTCAGCAGCTGGAGACGCTTGTGCCCTGCGAGCGCGATTTACCAGATGCTTTTACAGTCGAGGAAGAAGCCAGTCTAGCGGCGATTGCCGAGAATCTAAGACAACTGAACAGCGTGCAAGTGAACTCCTTATCGAAGGTGACCAACACAAACGAGACTGCTATGGCACGACTAGAAGTATTGGTTGAAGTCCTCACCTATACACTCGAGCAAATAAGTTGCTACAACAATACTTTATTTTATATGTAATCTGAAATTATTAAATTTAAATATAAACTGCCTCTAATACTCCTCATTACTGTCATCTATCTCTTCTACTTCCACCTCCGCTTGTTTCAGCACATTCTGCTTTAATTGGTTCATTGTGTCGCACACTGCAACCAATTTTCGCACACTGCTTCCCAAGTACTCGGTGCGCTGGCGATAAGTTAAGCAGGCGTCTGCGGCGCTAGGACTCACAGTATTAGTGTCCCCTTCCACGGTTTGTTCCATAAGATGGTGAAATTGTTCCAATATCTTCACAATTGACTGCTCGCATTCTTGCTTGAGGTTGTAAACACTTTGCGACGGATCGTCCGGTGGTGGAGGAGATGTTATTGTCGTCGAAGGCGTCTGCAGATTTTTCTGAGTTTCAATGTACAGCAGCGTTTTGTTGGATCTCTCCATTATTTCTCCAATCTTGCCCACCTGCCGCTGCATTGACAGGCGTGCCGTTGCTAAAGTTTAAATAGTTTAAAAGCAAATAAACAAAATATTATTAATTATTTACCAAGTTCCGACAATACATCGTCAATTAATTCCGACATTTTGAATCTGCTGTTTGTGTCTGATTGGTTTGCGCTAGGAACAGCTGTCAAAGTTATCGTTATCGCTAGCTACAAGTGAACCGAAACTAGTGATCATTGAACGAAATTGTTATCGATTAACATTTGGTTTAACGTTGTTTTTTATTCAATTATTCAAATTAAATTTGACGTTTTTCATTCATTTAAAATTAATGTAATCTTTTCATGGGTTTGCATTACATCTATTCATATACATCCTCCTTATCGGCGACGTATTTAATGATGTCGGCAGGTTTGAGCAGCTTCTCTGCATCCGAATCTGGAATCTCAAAGCCAAACTCATCCTCCATGGCCATGATGACTTCAACGTGATCCAGGGAGTCCAAGCCCAGATCATTGATAAAGTGCGAGTTTACGTTAAGCTATGCAGGAGATAGAAAAACAGCTGATTAAAATATGAATGAATTGTTGTCTCGGATGTTTTGTTCGTTTCTTTTGACGACTTTAAGAGTAAAACTGGCAAAGGCAATTGTGGTCACAAATTAGCTTGGTCTTTACCTTGCTGGGATCGATCTTATCGTACAGCTTCAATACAAGCAAGACGCGCTCGTTGATAAGCTTCAGCGACAATGGCGGTTTCGCCGAGTAATTGCGCACCGATTGCGTTTGCCAGCGACCTCTGCTGTCCTGGATTGATTGCGTGCCCAAAAAAGAGAAGAACAAAACAAACCAAGTTAATTGATTTCGGTATAGACCGTTTACCTTATCCGCTGTCACTTTGTCGTAGGCGGAAACCACTTTCAAAACACGATGCTCAATTTCTTCCATTGTGTTTCTCACCGAATAATTGCGCACTGTGAATTTCTGCAAGAATTCAAGAACGCAAATTTATTGATGAACTGGTTCAACCTTTGAGCACTGCACTGCCGGCCGCAGCTTTATCGACAAGAATAATCAAAACAAACATGTTTTTTTCACCAAACGAAAGTGATGCAATATGTTTGCCAGTTGTTGGCATGATTATCAACAGGGTTATCGTATGTTCGACTACCTAAATTAACTATCTGTGTTTTATATTCTTGCAATCACTCTCCCGCAAAGGTTTTCACAATGAGGTTATGGTGTGCAATAAATAATCAATTCACTTGTGTACATTGCAAATCAATAAACTTGATCATTTAGCGCTTACTTGGGTTAGCATAGTGCTGATGGCCGGCACGGCAATCCGATGCATCATCCTAGACTGTGTCTGAACAACAGCGCTGGCGAGGCGAGCTGTGCTCAGAGCAGCCGCGAAACGGCCGCAGCTACGAGCGACTTGTGTGAAAGACATCTTGGTGTACCTGGAATTCGAGTGAACTGTTAAAATTTCGTTTGACAATACGTTTTAAACAATATTTACACTGAATTTGTAAGCGCAGGGCCCAAGATTATGTAAAAGTTTCTGGAGGAGCAAGACAGCAGAGATCTCGTTCAGTGTGGTCAAATGCACTCAAACGCAAATATACTAATTTCACAAAAAAGTGTGACCAAAATATACTGACTGCCAAACTAATTTATGAACCAAGTACGTGTGTACACACTGCCGAATAGTGGTGCCAGATCTTAGACACTTTATGTTATCGGTTTAAATAATTTATCGACAGAGCGGAAAATTTAAATCTTTTGATATTGTGGCAAGCAAACACGTGACCATTTTTATGACACGCTCAGAAAGAAAAACGCAGTCTAATATAGCTCGACATATATTTACGATTTATAAAACAGCTGCATACGTTTAATATGGGAACATAATAGGTACATACATATATAAAATCAAAATTACACGCCTCGTTGCATTAACAAAATACAAAAATACAGTATAAATTACACGAATATAGTAACAAAACAATTGTCGTTTGATTTAAAGCCATTAATTAGTTATTTGTGTTGAATTCCTTATTGACCAGCAATCTGAAAGATAAGATAAAAGAACAAATAAGTAAAGCACATTCTTATGTTCATTAACCGTTTTCTACTTACAACAACAAGATGACCGCTCTTATCACGTACAATTCCGGGCTCTGAGCCCATCTGGATGTCGATGACACCACCCTTTCCCTTGACCACATTGTGTTCCAGCCTAGAGATTATAAAGTAAATCAACGTGAGTGGCGAAATTCTGGGAATACTTCAAGTTCTTAATAACTTACGAGTCTCTGTCGACTATGGAAACGATGTTGGCGGTGCCTACGGTATCGATGATGTAGGTGCAGAACTCAATGATGTGTGGAATGATGAGGATCAAATCGCCCTTGTCCTTCTTAAGTTCCAGTGGTATCCGTATTACCATCAAATCATCGTTATGGTTCGTCAACGTAAAGTCAATCTTTTCCAGCGGCAGGCGATGCTTCTGCTTGTAGCTCTTTCCATCTAGCACATAGACAGCCTTGTTGCTCAGCAGGATGAAGCGTTCGCGTGACTTGTAGCCGTGGCGATCGAATTTCGTGCACGCTGATTGGTATTTAAGTTGCTCGCTGCCGAAAGTGCTGGCCACAAAGTCATTGACACGTTGAATGTGATCCTTGGGCACACGATCGTCTTGGAACCAAGCGGGCACACTGCTGCCATAGTTGTGCTTCTTGCCCTTGAACACCTTCTCGGCCAGCACCTTCAGCTCGAACTGTCGTTTGCGCTGTGGCGTCAGTTTGTGCCGGTAAATCCTGGCCAAGTGCAGGCGATGCAAGCGATGTAGATATGTGGACGCCTCCTGGCAGTGGGCCGGTGCTGGTGGCCAGCTCTTGTCGAGCACCTTCTTGGGCAACTCCTTGGCCAGTCGCAGCAACCACATGCGCTTGGTGTTTGCAATGAATTCCTCATTGAAACCATTTGGTGGATCGTTTCTTGTAATGAATCCCTTGATAAAGGCACGAATCTTATCGGCAGCCACACGACGTTCCTGGGCGGCCTGTTGGGCCAGACGACGGCGGCAGTAGCTCTGCAGGACAATAACCTGGGCACGCAGCTTGAGGTACTTGCGACGCTGGAGCAGACCCTTCCAGTGGGCCTGTATGATGGCAGCAATGTCATGTTTCTTCGCCTGGTATGCATCCTCCGTGTCGAAGAGTGTGCGTGGCCAGCGTATAAAGAGTTTCGTCTCGCCCAGCCTAAACTGTTCGCTGTCATAACCCAAATCCTTGACCAGCAGCTGCACTGCAGCCTTGGCACCACCAGCGCCCTTGTAGTTGGGCCAGGTGTTCTTGCTCAGACACTTGTAGCGCTTCAGGAAGAGCTCATAGCTGCGTCTGTAGGCGAAACCGGCACGACGCACGCGCAGATTCTCCATGAGACCCAGATACTTGACCTGATGCAGCACCAGCTGGTCATCAAAGATGCCTGGCGACTGCAGATCATTGGGTTTAATGCAGCGTATATAACTGGGCTCCTTGCACATCAGAATCTCCATGAGATTGTTCAAGGACGTCTTGAACTGTGATATGGCCGTCTCCGGGCGCTTCTTGCTGCGCAGCTCCTGTTCGGGGAAGCATGAGCGCACAATAGTGTTACCCGCCTTGCTGAGCGTCTCCTTCAGATCGCGGAACAACAGATCGTTGTTCTTGTCCAGGAAACCATTGACACTGTAAGTCACCTCGCCGGCATAGTGCACCAAACGGAACTCATCGCGTCCCATGATCTTTTGCACATGAATCGGTGCCTTCTCGTGGCACACATAATGATTGTGCTCGGCCAGCTTCTGGGTGAGCTTCTCCAGGAACGTGCGATCGGTGGGTTCACCTGGACGCAAGCATTCCTCATCCAATATGGAAATAATACCCTTGTGCTTCTCCTCAATCAGATTACAGATGACTTTGTTGTCGAAATACTCGACGGGAATCCACTCGATGCCCTCGCGTCTATACTCATCCTGCTCGGACTTCAGCGTGAGCTCAATGAACAGTTGCTGCAGCTTCTCGTTGCAGAAATTAATGCAGAATTGCTCAAAGTTGTTGCGCTTGAAGATCTCAAAGCCGTAGATGTCCAGAATGCCCATTACATTGTTGCGTGCTCCTCGCGTTTCCTTAGCCTGCAACGAAATGTTCAGACGCTGCACCAACCAGGAGAACATGCGATCGTAGACAGCCTTGCCCAGCGCATCTCTGGCATAGACGGCCAGCTCGTGGTTCAGTGGTGAAGTCACTACATCGCCACGTGCATCAATTGTGCGATGCGTCAATGCTGCCTCCAGTTCGCTGGCATTCACACCCAGCAGACGGGAGATGGTCACAACCAGATCACGATTGTTGACCTTGGCATTGCCCTCCTCCAGATTGAAGCCAATGTTGCCCAAGTGCAGTATGCTAGCCACAATGGCAAAGATCTCACGCTGCTCCTCAGCGCTGAAGTCAATGACACCCAAGGCCTGCTGCACCTGCTTGAAGTTCTCGGCATCATTGATGCTCGCCACGCTGCCCTTAAGCTGTGGATTGAAACGGGGAGTTAGTGGACTGTACAATGGCTAGAATTTAGCTGCACTTACTCCATCGGTAAGGTAGCTATAGCTGTTCAGAGCACGCTCCAGGCGCAGCTCCTGCAGCAGCTGCTCATCGGCACCAGCCAGCAGCTGATAGAAGATGTGGAAGTTACGCTCTCCGGCGGTTTGAGCCACCACGCGACTCTTCTCCAGCAGATAGTTGAGTATGTTGCCACCAATTGGAGCACCCTTGTAGTCAAACTGTATGTCCATGTATTTGCCAAACCGCGAGGAGTTGTCATTGCGATTCGTTTTGGCATTGCCAAAAGCCTCCAGCACGGGATTACTCTTCAGCAGCTTGTCCTTGACGCCCTCGACGGTCGTCTGGTGCTCGGAGCAGGCAGCAATGTACTGCAGCACCTTCTTGGAAGCCTCCGTCTTGCCCGAACCACTCTCGCCCGAGATGAGCACACACTGGCCACGATTCTCCTCGATCAGCGAACGGAAGGCGTTGTCCGTCACCGCGAAGCTAGAGGGGAGTTGCAGTATTAAGCTAGGAATTCTTGTGTACAAGGAGTTAACTTACACATGTGGTGGCATTTCATAGAAATGCTTGTTGCGGTACTCCTTGATGTGTGCATCGGAGTAGATGGGCAGCTGCTTGTAGGGATTCACAGAGATGAGCACCTGACCAATGTAGGTCTGTAAAGGGAGGAGGATTAGTTTAATTTGTTGGAAGGGAAAGTTTTAAGTTGCTTACATAGATGAGGTTTTCCTGGAAGCGCTTCTTGAGGTTGTCAATGAAGGCAACTTCGCTCTGGTAGTTCTCGAGCAGCACAAAGTCCTGCACTCCAGCACGATCGCGTTCGTGCAAACCCGTCTCCATGTTGGGCAACGAGAGGCTAAAAGGGGGAGTTGGGAAAATAAGGAGAGATTAAAGATAGGTCTGGGAGAAGTCTTCTATAACTAGATTAACTAGAGAAAGGCGAGAAACTGTTGATAATTTTCCTATTCAATCGAAGTGTAAGTTACTCAAAATTAACAATAATTGCTAGAAATATTTCTCCCTTTAGAGGACAGACCGAAAAACCACTCGGAGCTTGAGGTCTTTCTATCGATTTAGTCGTCAAGCGATCTCTAATCACTTGAGACATTCCAGTTCCTATGAACTTCCCTCGCACTTAAGCAACTGCTGCCTAATCTTTTAAAGGTTTTTCTATTTTTTATGCCCAAACACCAAATGTCGCCAGGTTTGATTTCGCAGCACATTACAATCATAAGAGCCGTATTATAGTATTGATAAGATTCGATTAAGAAGGCTTTTTGGGCCCTCCACTAAAACTGACAGAGCCAATAGAATTTATAGCTCACACCATAAGGAAATTTCTGTTACTTAAACCAGATCAATGAGGAAAGTTAATGCAAACGAGTGAATGGTATAAAAATATAAATGAGGCAGTCGCAGATTTGTTTTTTTGGTGGACTGCAAACATTCCTGAATATTAATAGATTTGCGGGCTGGGTAGGTGCAATTTAGCAGTTGGTCTTATCAATGTCATATTTCATATCTGGAGGCAAAGACTAGAGTTATTGGGTCTAGAGTTTATTGGGCCGTAGCCTCTCTCCCTGTGCCACTCACTCTCTCTCTGCAATCAAAACCAAATGCGTTGATTACGCAATAAGTTTAATAAATACTTTTTTTTTTGGATTAACTGTTGAGTTCGCAGAGGGAGTTGGGTGTGGCTGGCAAACGGAATGCAAACAGGAAATTGCTATACAAAGTTCTAATATTGATAGCACATGATGTAAGCACTCAAAACAATTGACACCATCACTTAAGTTGCGTTTCTTAATCAGTTAAAACATGGCAATGAAACATGGCCAATAATAATTGGTCTATATAAGTTTTTGGAAGCGCTTTAATGGCTTTATAGCTATACCTGGCCATATTTATGGTTTATCCTTATAGTGGCTGTATGTTAATCGTTCTTGCAGTTTGGCACTTGATGGACACGGGTTTTTTCTTTCTTTTGATGGCAAACACGAATCTCACATCAATTGTTGCACATCATCCGCACGTTAACGTTGGCGCTGGCAAACTAACTGGATCCCAAAGTTGGCAATAGCGTTTTAACCATCAATAGTGAAACGTTTACGTTATCAATTGCCTTAGCTGCACAGAGAGTACTCCCAGTATGCCAATGGCCCAATGGCCCAATCAGCCCAAGATTAGATAGTGCGTTAGAATTCACGCAAATAACGTCTGTACTCAGCAAACTATATACACTACATATGTAGCTAGATATATACATATATAAGTGGATCGATCTGTGTTTTGCAATCCGTTGAAGGATCTTTTAATTGTTTGTTTATGGGCACTAGTTAACGTCACTTGATTTATATTTATAGTTTTCCCTCGATTGATCTGTAATGATCACACTTTGACTGCTTTCAACCTACTGACACTCATAATTTACATCCCAATCACTGCTCATAATTTTATGACTCAGTTGTGATTCTCTTCCCCGACTTCGCCCTTGGGGAACTGCAGTTTTCCCCCGAGATTCGCTTCTATTTAGCAGTCGCTTATCAGTGCGCTAAATACATTTCATTGAGCACATATTATTGTGCTACTTACTTGCACTGAAAGTGCTCAATAGCGAGTGATTCGCAGCACAAGAGAAAGACTCTTTTTGGTTGGGAAAGGGGACTTTAGTTGCCTCAGTGTAGACAAACAAATTAAATAGCATGTTCAGTTAATTACACAATATGTTTGTTGTTAACCAAGTTAACAATGTTTTGCTGTCAGCACACCCATAGTTATAGTCTGTCATATCGACATCCATGTCCACAGTCCGTGCTCCAACATTTAATCACATAGTTTCTTTAGAGCACGTAGCTGAGTTTTCAAATTGATCCGCGTCGTTTAGTGAAATTCATCCAAAACCAGCATCGCTAGAGTTTCTAAGCTTATAATTTGATGGAGTGCAAATTAACAGTTTCTGCTAAAAGTCCTCCTCTTCATTCCTAGCTGAAAAGGCGTTTAAACAAGTTTCGATTTTTGATTACAATTTTTAAGTGCTTTCTTTGCACTAAACCTGCTTATAGTTAGTAACTGTCTACGGACGAAGTTTAATTTGTTGTCAGAAGACTTGTCAGATTACAAGAGATTAAATTTAAGTTTAACGCCAGGGGATAGCTGTGCTGGAGTGGAGCTGATCGACTGTTGAGTGCCCAGTTGGAATACTTTAGCTTAAGATGGCTCAGTTTAACATTGTAGTCAATTAAATTTATTTCCAATCAAACCCAGTTATAGATCTAAGTTCAATATTAGAGCACGATAAGAAAAATTGACTGAGTTTAGCGCCGTTTCAATACTTTTCTTCATTGATCGTTTTTGCATTTAATTTTCAGAGTTCTCTTGAAATTCTTAAGTCAACAAAAGTTGAGTACACAGCTTGTAAAATAGTTCAACAAACGTTATCAATGTCAGTTTACTCAGTTCTCACTCACACTATCAATACTTCGTTTACCTATGAGTTATATATGGCGAGATTTCAAATTTATCAGTTATATTGAAGCTTTGAATTTCAAAAGGCGCCCAAAACTATGCTTTAGTTTAAGTCCAAATTTGAGAGTCATTGACACCGCAACATAATGTTCTATAGCTTTTAGGCACATCACCTAGAAATGTACATTATCTTGTCGTTCTGATTTGAGCACTCTCGAGTTTCCCATATGCATATGTGGAACAGGTTTAAAAGTTAAAGTTCATTTCATTTTTAACTGTTGGTCGTTGGGTTTCTAAACTGTCGCATAACTCTTTTTATTGACCTTAGCAGTGGAGTTGGAAAAACTCAACCGACGGGGCTTAAAATTACATAAATGTTTGTCAGAAAACCCGCTGAGAACAAGAAAAGGGTTTTGAATACCAACAAATGACGCAATTTCTCAAGCGACGACAAACACGACTCGATTATGGGCTATTGAACTCCCTTTGTCTCTCTCGCTCTCTACGCCTCTCCCTCTTTGTCTTACTCTTTCAGCGACCGGCATGCTCTGGCCGATCGATTGAGATCTTTTAATACCGGCAGACACAAAACTAGACAGCATAAAAAGAACAATATTCCACATTTATATGCAAATTAATCCATGATCTTATTAGCCACAACGACTAAAGAACGCTCAAAAGGCGCATTAAAAACTAGACGCGGGAGAAAGCCGATAACGAACCTACCAAATAGGTGGGCAGCTCAAAAATTTGGGTCTAGACGGAAGATTCGGAAAATGGGGGAAGTAAAAAATGCATATTCTAATGAGAAAAACGTTAGATCGATAAGGAAAATGCAGTCAGCAGCTGGGATCGAATCAGACTCCAATTGGGGTATAAAAAGCGCAGTCTGTGATCAGTGCAACATATTCCTCGAGCAGTCATGGCACGCAGAGCATCTGTACTCTGTCTAGGTGAGTAGCAGCACACACACAGCTTAGATTAATCCCTTGATTAATCACTGCACTTGCAGTGGTACTCTGCCTGTTGGGCAACGCCTTGGGCTTCCAGGAGAAGACTCCCATTCAAGCTGGACTGGTGCAGGTGCAGTCTCCGGGACGCAACGATGGCCAAGTTCAGGCACAGGTGCAGCAACAGGGACAACAAGTTCAGCAACCGCAGCCACAGCAGGTGGAGGAGGCCCTGGGACAGCAGCGTGGCATCGATGATCAGTTACTGAAGACTATCGGTAAGACGGGCTTCAAATACTTTGTGTCCCCGAGCTCGACGACTACTCCGAAACCGACAGTACAACATCAACACCATTACTATTATCCTTCAGAGGAGAACCAGCATCCGCGTCAGTATGGCCCACCACCGTCGCCATCGCGTTATCCATGGCCTGGATATCCACAGCCGCAGCCACCGCCACGCCCCTGGGTGCCACCGTACAGCCAATGGCCCTATGGTTGGGGTCACAATCACTGGGGTGGTGGAGGTCATTATCCCGGCTTCCCACGCTATCCCACCTATCCAGGTTATCCTGGCTACCCTGGCTATCCTGGCTACCCTGGTTATCCCGGCTATCCGAGCTATCCTGGCTACCCCTACTATCCCTTCTATCGTGCCGCTGATACCGAAGAAACCGATGAAGCTGTCTTGCCTCCAGGTGAACTTGCTCCTCGCTCTGTTCCTGCTAGCTATCAGGCACGTGTGCTTGCCTCCAGCGCCAACTTTGGCAAGTCTAATGGCAATGTACTTCCTCTCTACCAGCTACTCAATGTGGGTTAGACCCAGACTTATGCCTATGATCCATTTTAACGTAAAGAAATAAACTCTATCACTTGCCACTTGAATGATTTGTCTTATTCTTTAGTAAAGTGTTCCCAAAGCGAAGTGAGTGAACTAAGAGCCAATCAGTGAGATCACAAATCAAAGCTCAACTCAAATTAGAATCGACTCGACACTGACCAAATCTTCAGACTTATGACTGACTAAGCCGATCCTCTGTAAACACGTCTTTATGAATCACAAATCAACTCAATGTTGATAAACACACAGAAATGCATAAAAATATGCATTAAACTAAACATCAGACTTGTTTACTCCGCACACAACTGAAGGCATACAAGTCTGACTGGATTTTGAACGATCTCAAATCAAAGTTTAAGAATTTGTGTTTAAATATACAAAACTGTCAAATAAGTGCCACTCTTCAACGTTGTCAACGATCTTCGGGAGTTGTACAGTTCCTTAGGTTGGTTATACGTTCCCAGATGGAATTCAATCGTAGTGTGACTGGTCGGTGATCTCTCCAGTATTTCATATAGACAAATATGTGTGTACAGCAAACATTGGGAATTATTTACTCTCGGCCAACATACAGTACAGCTGGCAAAGCCGATCCTCAGCTTGGTATATGGAGAATTATAAAAAGAAGCCGGTATGCCCTGCAGTTATAACAGCAACAAACGCGTGAACGAACGTTGAATCGGTTTTGCTCTTAATGATCGTCGAGTTTTTCGGCTCTCGAGACAAAAAGTTGAAGAAAAAAAAAAAGATACTTCATTTGATTCAAAGAATATCGAGGAACAATCTCTGGCTGCTGACTCACAAATCTTCCGGCGATCGTCTGACGCATAGCAAGTTTTTTGTTGGATTAACAGAGAACAACTGATTTTTTAAGCAAATGTTGCGGGGAGGTGAAAACTGTACGATCTTAAAAAGTAATTTCAATTGCAAAAAAATAAAAGCTGTTTAGGGAACTTAAGAACAGTCTCTCATTACCTTAATTGAATGAAACCAGACTTTTTTTTTTTGCCTTTTTCTGCAAGTGTATCAGTTTTTTGCAGTTTCTTTCAGTTTATATAAATTTATATATATATTTTTTGTTTCTTTGTAAATCCCTGAGTTGACACTTTGGTATAACACTCCGCAGCGATTGCCGTTTTTTGGGTAATCTTAATCCCAAGCGAGACACGTTCTGCCGCCACCAACGGCCGTTGCCACAATGGATCGACAATTCCATAAAGCAACGTTACGTGCTGGTTATACCGGCTGGTTAAAGACCCATCAAGGCCTATCAGAGTTTTATGATAACCGGGGATTTTTTTGTATTGTCTTCTGGGCTTGTTTGACATGGGGAATACTGACCCAATAAATTTTATTTAAACAAATAAAAATCAAAGTTATATTTAGTTGTTCTATTTGTAGTAGAGCTTAAAGGCTCTTAACAAAAGTTTACTTAAAGTTTCCCCTAAATTTTACAATTTACAGGGTATTTCATTTGTTGCTCCTACTTGGTTCACAGCTCAATTCTGTCTGACTCATTTTATGGACAGGCCCAAGCCATTATCTTATCGAAATATGTTTGCAAAGTGTGAATAAAAATGGTAAACCACTGTTATAATGCAGTTCCTCAAGTGTTCGCATTAGATTTCCAAAGAACTTTTATGTACTACATATATAACACCCTGTATTTGTGTATCACAAAAGAGACACAAAGTTATCGCTTCGCTTGTATTTTAGTTCAAAAAACCTAAAGTTATAGATAACGCCACCGATAATTGTATGTTTAATATTTTTGGGTAGTAAAGCAACAATTTTATACACTGATAAATCGAATGAAATAAACACCAGCACTCACACACACACACACAAACGTGTCTGGATAATTGGTGCACCTGACCAAGGTGCTGATAATAATGTTTTTCACTATCGCAATTAGGTAAACTAAAATGCGTGCAATTTCGAGGGCTCAATTCTTTTGATTTATATTAAGACTTTGTTTTCATTGTTCCGAATTCAATGCAGGCATTACATCATTTCCATTAGAAGCGCTCTCTTCGTCTTCTTCTGCTTCTTGTCTCTCGCTCTTTCTGTTGCTTCTTTTATGTGAGGCAATGACATTGAAGTTAACGCTCCGCAGGCTTTCAATTTGTGTGCACAACTGTGCTTCCAATACAAACACACACACACACATACAATTTGGCAAACGGCTTGGAGTAGGAGAGCAACAAAGAGAGGGAGAGCAACAGGCGGATTGGTGGTGGGAGGAAATAACTGCTCTCTTTCTTGAGCGGGGCAAGGTTGCGCTACGATCGCTTGCAGTTTTTGTTGTGAGTGGCAGCTAAGCTGCTTAGCGTTTTGTCGCAATTGAAAATGGGTCAAATCAATAGAGCGACACTATTGAAATTGAAAACGATATTTGATACAATTTCAATATGGCGGATATTGTGTTATGACTGCAATGTCACACACACACAAGCACACGCTGGCATTTGCATGCAAGCACACACACACACACACTTACATGCATGCTTACATGCAGACTGTTAAGTAATTGTTTTGACAAGAACAAAATTCACATATGAAAATGGATCTTTTCATGCCATTTTTCCTTTTTATCAAAACAATTACTTGACTAACTATATGTAAGTGCATTATACTTTATGTTGGCTCGGATGTCGAGTTATATCAAAGTTGACCCGCTTTGTTTGTGTTTGTTCCTGCTATAAAAACTAAGCAAACAAAATTAACAAAGTGCGAGCGAGATAGGTAGACTAACAGTGTGAGTGAAAATAAGCAAATTGAAATTGTGTGTGTGTGTATGTGTGGGGTGCGTGCGTGAGTGTGTGTGTGTTTGTGTGGTCAAAAGGAAGTGCACAGGAAACGAAAGAGTCGCTTAAAAGCGAATGTACGATAGATTGCGCCGCGCGCTTGAGGTTAAGGTGCTGCTCTGGCTACACAACAGCTGAGGCATGCCACAGGCGGCACGGCACGATTGTGGCCGTAAATGCCGCTTTATTAGACGCACATAAACATCAAACCAGATTTGTGCTCGTCGTCTTTTGGTGTCCAAGTTCAAATTGTGCAAAGGAAAGAAAGTCTCACTCTCCTCAGGCAAGCAATGTACACATAGACGGATCACGACCTGGGCAAACCGGCAGAACAGCTTTTTTTTTTGCCTTAACTTTATCTCTTTATGTTTTTGCTTCATTTTTTTATTGAGGTGTCTTCTTCGCAGCATGCAACACATTTGTTACTCGTTATCTGCCATGTCGCGTCCAAAAGGATGTCAGAAAGTTTCCAACTAATTTATACATATATGCAAAAAATTACTGCTCTTTATGAGCTACCGAAGATCTCCAATTCACATCAACGTCCAACTCTAACTTTTATATCCGCAATGCTCAATTAGCTGTGACTGTCATCGACAGTGGCACTATTAGAAGTTGGGGACCTCATTAAAAACAGATACATATGTTTGTGTGTATTTATGCACGTTCGATAAATGAAAGCAAGTACATAATTTCACTCACTGTCTGCAGTTGTTTGAATTTCTTTTCTTTTTGATTGGGTACCGTTAGCTTGACCCGCCGCCGTCAGCAGAACCAGCAGCAGAGGTAGAAGCAGCAGTAACACCGGCGACAGCTGCGACGCGACGTCCAAAAAAGTTACAAAACGATCGGTTCGAATAGACGATACTTATTGCTTTTGCGGTCTCGACTCGCGACACTTGTAACTCACTTGTTGTTGCTATTTATATATTTGGCTTTGGCACGCGCTCAGCATTTAAAACGACGTACACCCAAAAAAACGTTCTTGAGCGGCCAAAATAACGTCTGTTGGCTGAATAACAAAATAATTTATTCAAGTAAAACGCCCGGCAACAACAAGCGCACCTTGCAAAAGTTAAAACCTAACTGAAACAGCGCAATCCAATTGCCGCCACATTTTGCACAGACCAGAAAACAGCGGCCGTTGAATAGTGATGTGCATTCACTTCGTGAGCCAAAGTCGTGTCGCTTATCGATAAGCAAGCAGTTCAGCGGGCAATTCAAATTGTAATCGATCATTGCCATACTCCGAGCTTATTGCTTATCGATACACTCTTTTAAGCGCGCAATTTAAAAACAATCAGCTTATATTTATCGTTTCACGCCCCTTTCACGCATCATTTTATTCTTTATTCACCAGTATATTTGTTTAACAATGTGATAACTATACTAAAAACGTTTGCTTAAATATAGAACACAAGAACGATTCAGTTGATTTGATCTCTGAAAAGAATTGTGTTTTTATCATTCTGCTTTCTTTTTACATATCCAATTCAAATGCAAAAATAATATTTATGTATAAAAATTTCCGAAAAAAATACCTGTACTCAGAATACGTGTAGATGATGAAATTAAATGATTAAATAAGACTAAAGCCCTGAGTTTGCTGTATCGCTTGCAGTAGCTTATATTTGAGACGTTCCTTGGTCTTATAGCGTGGCAAGTCCAACAAATTAAAGCAGGTGTGGGCTACAGGTAGGAACCTTTCGTTTTGTGTGGGTTGTATACCAATCTGCAAAGCAAACCATTAAAATCACAATTTACTTAATCGGTATTATGTTTACCTTGATGGCTTTCATGCCTTGAAGTGGTATGCGATCCGTGCCAGTCAAAAAGAGTAGAAAATTCCTCTTTTCTTTCTCGGGCAGATCGTGAAAAACTTCCCAGAACCATTTCACCTAAACGGAAGAGAATTTCTTTAGTTAAAGTACAAGAAATTTGTCTGTAAGACAAACCGTTTCATCGCCAGACGTATAGCCTTCCTTGTAATCACAATTATCTTCCAGTGCCTGCCAATCGTACTCCTCATTGCCAACAACAACGGCCATCAGTTCCTCCGGCTGGAAGATCTGTAGCACACGACCAGAGCACACTCGCATGAAGCCCTTGTGAAAGGCACGATAATGTAGCTCAACGGATTGATTGAATATGAAATCAACATAAAGATCTACAAATTCTTGGCGATTCTCCAGCGTAACGGCAATATTACTGCCATTGGGCTTGAGTGGCTTCGTCTCTGATTCACCGTAAACATCGCGGGATATTTCAAAGGTCAAGTCGAACGTCTCCTTAAAGTCATCTCCTTGATAGTCAAGCAGTGCCTGTAATGATTTAGCCTCTGTGGGCGACATCTCTCGAAGATCGCTAAGATCAACTGGTTTGTTCAGCAGCTTCTTGTAGAGAGCCAAGGGAAAAGGCAGATTAATGATGGTGAAATTGTAGATGGCCAGGCCACAGAGTACACCAATGAGGAAATACATGTTTTCCGTTTCAAACGAGACATCAGCAAACCACATGACTCGTGAGTCCTCAAACTCCTTGAACATGCCGTATTTGGGATCGATGAGATCCTTTAGGAGCAACATAAAGAATTCTTTACGCACACCACCGGCATCGACAGCTTCTTCGCCATGAAATTTGATTTTTAGCGGCTTCTTGAGATCACTTTGACTATACATTTCCAATTCGCGCAACGAATCCTGCACAATATTCTCTCTCGTCACATTTAGGACAATAAACTGCGATATCACTCCAAAACCAAGAAGATCGTTAAACACCTACAAGAAGAATCATTAAAAAAGGATAAGGGAACACTGAGAAAAGCTCACGTTGGAGTTTGTAACAGCCGAGTGCATTTGGAGCGCCTGATCCGCTTGGAGCAACGCTGTCTTGGCGGTTGCATCGAATAGAAATGGGTAATTGCAAATGTTGAAATCGTTGGGTTTGTCAAACATTGTCCACCGGAAATATTCCTGCTGCACATCCACATAGTCTGAGAGATCTGGCCAGTGGAATAACTGATAGTTAAGGCGATCCTCACGAGTATCGTTGACTTGGCACAGGTTAGCCAGAAAACGCAGCACAATTTCCAAATCCTTGTTGTAGGACAAAAGCTAAAACGAAACCGATTAACTATTATATAAAAAAGTTCTAGGTGGGATTGTTGTCATCATTCCCCTTACCTTGGTCTGTCTCGGGTCATTGTAGTTAATGACCTCAATGCCCATCTTGAAGCTGACGATGTGCATCACTACGTGCATAAAGTTGTTGACCATTTGCTCAAAATACTCCGACGGCGTGTGTCCCCACCATTTATCCAGCACCTTGCTGGGATTCTCAGTCAGATTGAATGTGGCAAGGGCAAATGGTACGTGCAGTGCCTTGTAGTGTTTGGAATTGACAAACTCATGGTATAATGGCAGTAACAGATAAAGACGCATGCTCTCCACATCCGCCGGTGAAGGGACCAGCGAACCAAGCAACTCCTTTGTCAGATTATCATAGATCTTAAACGAAATTTGATTAATAAAAGCTTCAGTTTAATCAGTCCAGATACGCACCACTTGTTTGATGCTTTGGTTCTCCACTTTTCGTAGATTATCGAATGCTGCTTGGGCCGCTTTAAGATCCAAGCCATAGTTGCGAGCTGAGCAGCCAAAGTGTTTGTCCTGCTCCAGCAGAAATGAGCCATTGAGGCAGGCTTGACTCTTGAAGATCTGTTCCATGGAGTGCAGCAGATCAAGATCACTCTGATCGCCCTCCTTGAAACGAGCGCACTGCTTGGTCGCTTCGGCCGTGAGTGACAAGATCTGTGACTTGGGTCTACACAAAAAGAAGATACAATTAGCTTATGGTAAGGATAAATAGAAAATCTCTTGCTCACTCATAAATGCGACAGTCGTAAGGCGTCTTCTTGTCCACATAGGGCGATGTGGTCACAATTGATTGATCGCCGCCCGAGAAGATCTGATGTATGACAATGGACACGGCTGCATCGCTGGACTGTAGCAATGCTGAGCCACTGGGTGACACCCAGGGGCCAATGACCAATTGCGGCAGATTAAGGCTATTTGTGCTGCGTGTGCCCAGCTGGCCGGAGCTGCCAAGGCCAAATCCATAGATGCGTCCACGAGATGGAACCAATGCCAACGTGTGTCGGTTGCCACAGGCAACTTGGGAAATAGTGCTGCCCATCAACTCGACCACCATGCGAGGCAGCATCTCGTTAGAATTGAAGCCATGACCCAATTGACCATATGCACCAGCACCACAAGTAAAGACACCGCCCTCGTTGGTTAGAAAAGCCGAGTACTCGTCTCCGCAGGCCACATAACGCACTCCCAGTGTCCGTAGAGTTTTCAGCTGTGTGGGATAGGCACGATTGGTCTCATCGTTGAGTCCCAACTGGCCACAATTGTTGCGTCCCCAACCAAAGACAGCGGTTGACTTGGAGATGAGAAAGGCATGATTGCCGCCGCAGGCAATGGCAGCCACTGGTATGCCTAGTAATGTTGTCAACAGCTTGGGGTAGTTGGACTGCGCGAGTTCACTCGGTGACTTCACACCCAGCTGGCCATAGATGTTCGATCCCCAGGCATACAGTTCGCCACCTGTGAATAAAACCACTAATAACCAATCTTTCAGCAGTTTACAAGATTTACTCACAGCTAGTCAAAGCCAAACTATGATTGTTGCCACAGGCGATTTGGACTACCGTTTTGGAGACTAGAAAGCGCACAATTTTGGGCAGTTTAATGACTTCCTGATCCGTGGCATGTCCCAACTGTCCACACTCGTTGTCACCCCAGCTGAGTACCTGTCCCCATTCCGTCAATGCCATCGAATGACGACTACCGCAGGCAATTTGTGTAATCACATAGGCCTGCAGTTCTGGGATTTCCACTGGAATTTGAGAGTAATCAAAATAGTGAGAACTGCCAGCGTTTGAGCTTCACAACAATTGCGACAATTGTGGGATAATGAGTGGGGAAGTGAAAAGGGGGAAGGGATCAACGAGTGTACAAATGAGAATGGAAGATTTTTGTACATACTAAACGGCGACATACGTGGCCTTTTGGTGGGCAGCTCGTGTCCTAGCTGTGCATAATCATTGCTACCGCAAGCGTACACCTTGCCATTGGATGTGAGGAACAGGGTATGACGATGGCCGCAAGCAATCTGTTCTACCGCCGAGTCTGGATTCCAGGGTATCTTGGTGGGTGACAATATCTGCAAGAAGTTCCAGTTTTAATACCACTGACATTAGCTTATTTTTTGGTGTTTGCTTTACCTGTTCTTCCTCAATGCCGCCGAGTCCCAACTGACCGCGGGATGTGTTACCCCAACACCAGGACTCCATGCCGCCGCTTCCACTTCTCTAAACTTACGCTACCGATCTAGCCTAGTACTCGTTATATTTATCGTAGTTCGCAAAGTTCTTTTTTGGGGACTTCCGTTTTTTTCCCTTTTGTCGGTTATGTTGTCACTATTATTTGCTTAGATAGCAGCGAAAATTCGAGAAATTGTAGAAACATTCTTTGCTGTCGTGCAAATATTTACGCTTTCGGCTTTATGCTTCATTCACGCACACACACGCACACAGCTGCATTTGATGGAAACACTTTTGCTGTAACGGGTCTCGTCCCATTCGCCTTTGCGATGCTCTCCTTGTATTTGTTTCTAATAGCACATTGAGTACACTTCTAACCGGAATATAGCATAAAACTCGACAGAAATCGCTTTTCTAGAAAAAAACAATAACAAATTATAACAAATCAAAACCGCAACAACAACAAAAGAAACCAACAAATAATTATGGCGCTGCCAACTGATTTAAAATTTCCATGAAAGCCCAATGGGATTAAATGCGACTGCACTTATCGATAACTAAGTGCACTTAGCTTTTTCGATTGCCGGCTGCTATCGGCGGGTAATATGCTGATTGCTTGTTGCACTCAGCCACTGCTTGATAAGCAGGGCTGTTCTGTTGCAGTTTGCTTATGCCGCGCATGTTGTTGCCGATTGCGAACCAGTAAAAAAGTTCGCGACTTTTGTGAACTGATTGCGTATGTTGTCATCGAATTGGGAGAGTGGACATGTCTTTATCGCCGTTAGCAATTTTTTTTTTGCCGGCAACTCATCAGTCTGCTGACTGAACTCTGCCCTTTTGTGCAATTAACGTTTAAATCGAAAGATTATAGCCAAAAGGCAACCGTGAAATCAGCTAACAAGCACTGGATAAAGCGCGCAATTGAAATTCAACTGATAACGGCTTTAAAGTGGGTTAAAGCAACTAAAAACCGGTTGTCTTCAAACTAATCCCCCAGAAGAAATTATTTTGTGGAAAGTGTGTGGAAAAAGCTCATTGATTTTTTTTTAACTGTTGCCACGCCAACACAAGATGCAAGAGGCTTTTGTCAATTTAAATGGTATTCCCACCCACATCATAACCTGGGGCAAGTGGATTGAGGAGTCCCTAAACGATGTCAAGGAATTGGTCATTTGCATAACAGGTAATCCCGGATTACCTGGATTCTACACGGAATTTTGTAGTACACTGCAGCAGCAACTGGGCTCCGATGGACACAACATGCCCGTCTGGGTGATAGGTGAGTACGTTGGAAAAAACAAGAATTAGGGAATACAATTCCACAGTTTTGTAGGTCACGCTGGCCACGATGATCCGCCTGAGGCGAGCATACGTGAGGTTCCCCAGCTCAGCGGCAACCAGGAGCTCTTCAATCTGGATGGCCAGATAACTCACAAGATTGAGTTCATTAAAAAGTATGTGCCGAGCCATGTAAAGATTCATCTCATTGGGCACTCCATTGGCGCCTGGATGATATTGCAGCTGCTTAAGGATCAGCAGATACGCGATCGCATCAAGAAGTGCTACATGCTGTTCCCCACCGTGGAACGCATGATGGAATCCCCCAATGGCTGGGTATTCACAAAGGTCGCCATGCCGCTGTACTCCGTGTTTGGCTACATCTTCTTCAGCATTTTCAATGCGTTGCCCGTTTGGCTGCGCATTCTGCTCATTCAAATCTACTTCTTGTTCTTCTCCATACCCAAGGAATTTACTGGCACCGCACTGAAGTATGCCAAGCCCTCTGTAGCCGAGAAGGTGGTGTTCCTGGCGGACGACGAGATGGCGCGTGTGCGGGGTTTGGAGCGTGAGCTTGTGGAGAATAATTTGCATTTGCTCAAGTTTTACTATGGCACCACCGATGGCTGGGTGCCCGTTTCCTACTACAATCAACTCAAGTCCGATTATCCGCAAGTGGATGCCGAGCTGGACACCAAGAAGATTGCCCATGCCTTTGTACTGCGTCATTCCAAGCCCATGGCCTCCATTGTGAGCAACATGATCCAGCAGAATCTGCAGTGATCAGCGAATTCCTCGACCAATTCTACACAGTTTAGCCAATTGTTGCCTATTCTTAAGTTTATAAGCTAAAAAGTTTTAAA
Organism: Drosophila nigrodunni; assembly: GCA_020829145.1. NCBI lineage: Eukaryota > Metazoa > Arthropoda > Insecta > Diptera > Drosophilidae > Drosophila > Drosophila nigrodunni. The sequence continues at coordinate 6,533,075 of JACVCZ010000007.1, read as the reverse complement.
ATGTGTTACCAATCCAGTTGGTACGTAGCGAAATGTCTTAAATATTATATAACTTAATAAAAGGTTTTATCTTTTTAATAACTTTTACTTTAATTGCATTGTACAAATTCCAATTGCTCAAATTTAATATTTGCATTAATCTTAGTTATTGTTAGTATTTGTTCTTTCTGTTCTCAGTTGCTGGCCGCTGAACCGGAACGAGATCGAGAACGACTGCGAGACGGTGAACGGGAACGCGAGCCGGAACCAGAACGGGAACGTGACTTGGACTTGGATTTGGACCGTGAGTGTGAACGAGAACGTGAACGAGATGCAGACTTCGATTTGGATTTCGATCTGCTGCCGGAGCGGGAACGAGAACGTGAACGAGAACCAGACTTGGAACGGGAACGGGAGCGTGAACGGGAACCAGACTTGGAGCGTGAACGTGAACGGGATCCGGATTTGGAGCGTGAACGGGACCGCGATTTCGAACGTGATCCATCCGATTCTCCGCCAGATTCAATGCGATTCTTGGCCCGCTTACGCTGTGCGACTCCATCGCTTTCGCTGCCACTGCGACTCCTGCTACGTTTACGGCCACGATCACTGCCGCTGCCACTGGCACTGCGACTCCTGCTGCGACTGCCACTCTTTCTGCTGCCGGAGTGGCTACGACTGCGGCTACGGTTGCTGCCACTGGCGCTGCCCGAGCGACTGCCACTGCCGGACTTGCTGCTCCTTCTGCTCCTGCTACGGCTGCGACTGCGTTTGCCATCACTTTCCGATTCGCTGGTGGAGATGGTCTCCTTGGAGACAATCTTAAGACGCTGCTTGCCCGACAGTTTCTCCTTGGACTCCTTGGTGCTCTTCGGCTGCTGTTGCTTCTTCTTCTTGCGCTTCTTATCCCTGCTACCGCCGGCAGATTCCTCCTCGCTGTCGCTCTCGTATTTCTCCGTTTTACGCTTGCGTCCACTGCCCTTCTTTCGCTCACCCTTGCTCTTCTTCTTCGTGGGTCTCTCGTTGCCCTCTCGTTGCGTTCCATCGCCGCTGTCCGTGCCAGTGATGTAGTCATCCTTGCGCGGTCTTCCGCTGCCCTTTTTGCGTTCCTTTTCGGCTGGCGCATCGGCAATGATGAGCAAATTCTTGGTCTTCTCCACATACTCTTGTCGCTTGGCAAGTAACTGATCTCGCGATGTCTTGGCTGCCTCCTCGCGTTGCTTGCGCTGCTCCGCCACCTTGAGCTTGAAAGCTTCGCGTTCCTCCTCCTGCCGACGACGCAGCGTGCGCTCCTCCTCGTCAATGCGACGTGCACGTCCCACATGGTACTGCGCCTGCGACAACAGATCCTGACAAGTGTTGGCCTCCACGGCAGCCACCTCGATGTTGAAGCGGGTTTTGTCTCCATGCACGGCCAGGTATTGGAAGTACTTGTGAGCCAGTTCCAGTTCATGCACTGCCTGCAACACTACCTCCAGCGTGGACTTCTCATCCTTGAGTATGGCCATGGCCAGGCGTGACAACACTACGGCAATGTTGAACAGCAACACAGTGTCCTGTGGAGCCACACGACGGGCTTTGAGCAGCACAGCCTTGGCCTCCACTAGCTTATTGGCTCGGAGGTAGGCACGGGCAAGGTACTGCATCACCTCCACGTTGTTGTGCTTGTAGAACTTCTTCATGCAGTTCTCGTACATCTGGATGGCGCTGATATATTGCTTCTGCTCCACGTACACGTGGGCAATGTTCAGCCAGACGTCACAGAAGTCAGCGGTCGCCTCACGCACTTGGGCAAAGATATCGCGTGCCTCAATCACGCATCCCTTGTGGGCAAGCACAGCGCCAATTCCGTTGGTGGCCCATATGTTGCGCGGATCCGTGCGCAAGACCTACAGCAGGCAGTTGCATGGTTAAAGATGGTAAGGAACATGGTAGTACTCCCACTTACCTGCTTGAATATGGCCAATGCCTTCTCCTGGTGCTTGCGTTCCTTCTCCTTGTCGCGACTTGGCTGATGCAGCGTTTGCAGCGAGAAGTTTCCCAGTGCAATCAGTGAATATGCATCCGAGGCAGTTGCTGGATTCTTCAGTATGGTCTCAAAGTTCTTTTGGCCCAGAGCAAATTGCATTTTGGCCAAATGCAGATTGCCCAGCAGCGAACGGGCATCGGGATTGTCATTGTTGATATTGAGCGCATCCTTGAAGAAATCAGAGGCCACAAAAATCAAACCCTTGTCACGCGCCATGCAGCCCAAGCGTAGATAGCAATCAATGTAATTGGGATGCTCCTTGAGGATCTCCTTGTACAGTTTATCGGCCACATCAAAGCTGCTCATGGCCTCGTTCAAACGCGCCAGATTGTACTTCATGGTCACCTGTATGGACTCGTAGTATTTGACATCTTTGTCCATCTCGGAGCTGGCATGCTGCAGTGCCGACTCTAGCGTGTCCTTGGCCATTTTCAGATTACCCAAGCGGTAGTGGAGTGAGGCTACGTTATTCTGTATTTCCGCTGGAATCTCATACTTGGCCTTGTCCCTCAAAATACTGGAAGCAGTGCCATAAGCATTCAGGGATGCCTGCAAATCATTTTGTTCCAGTATCTGGGCTAGTTCAATCCAAGCCTCAATATCCTCAGGAAACTGTTCGGTGACCTTCTTGAGATGCGTCTTGGCCATGTCCCGCTTTGTCTGCGAGTTGGAGTGCGCATAGAGGGAGCCCAGAATCTTCATGGTCTCGTAATTTCCTGGCTGAATCTTCAACACCTTCTCGAAGCACTGAGCGGCCTGTGAAGTGGTCAAGGATTATTAAATTATACATTTTAAATAAATGAATTGACTTGCATTCTCTGTGTCCCCACGATAGATGTACATTTGTCCCAGTCCGTAGTGGGGCAGCACAAAGTTGGCTGGCGCAATCTGTGTGGACTGATAGTAGTACTGGAAAGCCTGATCATAGTCGCTCTGGGCATGGAAGCTGCGTGCTAGCTGATAACAGCTCTCGGCGCGCATGGCCTCGTTCTCGGTGTTGTGGAAGGCATGAAGTGCCAGATGATGCACCTTCTGGTAATCCTTTTTGAAGAAGAAATGATTGGCCAAATGGTTGAGGACCATGGGATTTGCATTATCAATGGTGTACGCCTTGGATAACATTTGTACGCCCAGCTTATTGGATTCCGGCTCCAGTTGATTAAGTTTGAGCACGGCCAGACCAATCAAGGCACCCACACATTGTTGGTCCAGCTGCAGGGCACGTTCAAACGCCAACTTGGCCTTCTCAGCGTTGCCCATCTTGAGAAAGCAATGGGCCATGCCAATTCGCACATTCGCCGGACAGTTGGGATTAGTTCTCAGGGCCTTTTTGTAGAATGCCATCGCACCACGATAATCCTTGCGATTGAACGCAATGCAGGCTTTGCCTAGCAGCGACGGAATATTTGCCGGCGATTGATTCAGCACAAAGTTGAACTGGGCATCGGCCTGATCCATTTTGTCACCCTCGAGCAGACAGAAGTAGGCACGACCTAGCAAATGGCTTTGATCATACATAATAATCTTATCCGCACTCGTGTATAAATTGGTGGCCTTCATGAACAACTCCCGCTTCTTGTCCTTGGACTTCTCACGGTATGCCTCCTGCACATAGTGGGCGGCCAGCATGTCCAGGGCACGCATTTGATCCGTTTTAAAGTCCCGATAGTCAGTGGTTCCTTTTTCCCTGGCTGCCTCCAGCAGCGTGATGAAGTCATCAGTCTTCTTTTGCTTGTAATACGCCAACTGCAATCGTGCCCAGAAAAGAATAAGTGGCGTCCACTTGGATTTGGCTGTTGCCGGGAAACACTTACCGCCACATTAACCCAGACGTGCAAAGGAGCACGCTCCTGCAGCAATATGCTAAACACCTCCGAGCATTCTGGCAGTTGGTCTGGATCCACCTCGATGACCTGTAAGTATTTTTTTCAGTAGTAGTTTTTTTTTTCGCAAATGCGGTGGCATTGCAGGCTTTGCTGCAAAGTGCACACACTCACCTCGTCGGTGTCCTGGAGTGGAATTTCTATGCATGTCGACATGATTGCTTCTGCCGTGGCTCGGAAACCAAGCAATTGGGCACTTTAACGCGTTTTTTTACGCACAAAAAACCACAATTTACTTTTCAACGCGGTAGGCTTGCCATAAAAAAAACATTCGCACTAGCCGATATTCGATATGCAGCGTTGCTCAATGAACATCGATAACCCTAGCGATAAATTTACATAACTTCCCGTTATTATGACGGTCGTAGTGTTAGTTTTCCCATTATTTTTAACGGCCGCTGGATTTATTGGCACCAGTATTAAAATAGCAGCCTTATATAAAAAGGAATAATTACGAAACCAGAATCAGTGACGATGTGAGCGATAGACGAGTAGATAATTTCTTGGAGCTGCAATTCAATTCCAACAGTTATTAGTTCAAATTATGTTGGGAACAGTTACAAGTTCAATGATCAGCTGCAAACAAAATCTTCAATGTGCCCATATGATTTTTGATTTTTCCTAACAACAGTATGCAAACACTGAACTGCTCAGTATCGAAAAAATATGGTTACATTTGTGTACCAATAAAATAATGTAGTTATTAAATTAAGTAGCAAATTGTATTACATAGTCTAAATTTTAAAACAATATAATGAATTAGCCAATCTGACAATAAAATGCGCGTGGGCGTCTGTCGACTGAGCGTCTGCCAACTGGCGTTCAATGTGCGTACCATAACAACAACAACAGCAATTGCAGCAATAACAAAGTTCCAAGCAGAAAAAGTATACAAACAAATCCAAACAGATGTTCAATGCCAATTACGTAAGGGCTGTCAAGACTACGCAAAATTGGCGCAAAACTTAACACACCAAGGTGGCAACAATCAGCTGAGCAAGCGCATACCGAGCACAACAACAACATGCCGTGGAGCTTCCCAGTTGTTAATCAGACGCGATTCCGTTAGTTACTCAAGGTATTCGGCAAGCACCATCATGAATTCTTATTGCAAGGAGCTGCAGTTAATGAACTATGACATCATCGGCTTCGATTTGGATGGAACTTTGTTGCGCTATGACCTGCAGGAGATGAGTACGTTGATTTACAATGTGCTCAAGCAATATCTGGTCGAGCACAAGGGATACCCACAGTCGCTGCTGCAGCAGTCATTGAACATGGACTTTCTGCAAAAGGGTCTCATACTCGACGGCGATCGTGGCAATGTGTTAAAGCTAAGCCACGAGGCAACCATACTTCGAGCTTCTCATGGCACTCGGCTGCTCAGCGACGAGGAGATTGTGGCCATCTATGGACCTGAGCGACGTTGGGAGGTCTCAACGGCATTCTTTAATAATCCACTGTCCACGTGGAATGGACCAGCTGCCTTGAAGATGCGCACACTGCTCGACTACTTTGATATGCCGTGTGGCCTGGTCTTTGCCCAAGCGGTAGACATTGTGGACCAGAATGCTGGTGCCAATGGACCACCCAAGGAGTACAAAGTGTGGCAGGATCTATTAGATGGCCTGATGCACTCCTACACCCGCGACAACTTCAGCAACGACAAGAGTCTCTACTTTAAGGCCATGCGAGCGGAACCCCAACGCTATGTGCTGCGGAGCAGTGACAAGCTAATTCATTGGCTCCAGGAACTGCGGGCCAGTGGCAAGAAGCTCTTCCTGCTGACCGGCTCCAACATAGACTTTGCCAATCTGACAGCCACGCAGGCCTTTGGCCAGGATTGGCAGCAGCTCTTTGACTTTGTGATAACGTTTGCCAAGAAACCGGGTTTCTTTACCATGAAGCGTCCCTTTCTGATGGTTGACAATAGCGCCAAGCGTGAGATACCCAACAGCGAAGTAGCTCTGGAGTCGCATCTGAAGCTGGGTGAGGTCTACTCCCAGGGCAACTGGCATCAGCTGCATGAATCGATGGCCAAGCTGCTGGACAAGCAGACGACTGAGGCACGTGCTCTCTACTTTGGTGACAATCTCATCCAGGATGTTTATACGCCGGTGAAGCATCGTGACTTTGACACGGTGGCCATTTGCGAGGAACTTTCATTCGAGGATTGCAGGGATTGTGCCTTCAATACGGTACTATCATCCAACTTCTGGGACTCTTATTTCGTCATTGGCGACACGCCCACACTGTGGTCGGGCTTCATAGCCAACTATGCCCAGATCTGCGTAAGCTCCATGGACCAAATGGCCCAGATTCCGCCCACGGAACGCATCGTGTCGACCAACGTGAATGGCTTCTATCCTGCGCTACCCAAGCCACTCATGAGCAGCAACCTGACCACCTCCTGGCACGGAGGCGGTGTCTAAATTGACAGCCCTGCCATGCCCACAAAAGACAAATACTCGAAATTCATAATCCATTTTGATATCTGAAATAATTCTTGACATAGCAATAAACCAGCTCCAAAGATTCAATTAGTATTCCGCTTGATAGCTTTAAATGAATTCTGTTTGCAGTCTCCATATAGTATTTCCAAACTGATGTATTCAAGTGTTTGCTATGTATTACATACCTTATAGTGTAGTCTGTAGTAGTTACTGGAAATTGTACAAAACTTTTAGTGTATAGCCAATTGGAGGGATTGTCTGTTTCCCGGACAGGTTTACGGACAACTAAAGACGCTTCAAGGTCTTTTCAATAAACTATTTTTCAAATGCGCAGTTCGTTTTGTTTATTTATCACACGAAATGAGCTGTGGGTGTGGAATATATCGGGTAATAACAGAGGAGATATGTCTATTTATATTCCTCAGACTTCAGGCTTAAATATTATGAGCTGGGATCGGTGGTAGCATCAAACTAAGGTAAGATATCGGAGTTATAGTCTATACACCAATTCAGCCCCCTACTTCCTTTAGTTCAGGCCACGCGATGATCAGTTTTCTTTGTCTAAACATAACCGCTACTTGTATCACCCGTTAATTCAGTCAGTACAAACAAATTGCAAATTCTGTTCAACATTTTATGAATATCTATAGATAGTTGTAGATTTGTGACTAACTGGAAAACTGTTTGAGTTGTGTAGTGGAAAATTACAATAGATGAAAGTTTAGACGATGCGCTCCACGGCCAGAGCGATGCCCATGCCGCCGCCAATGCACAGGGAGGCAATGCCACGTCGTCCGCCAGTGCGCTGCAACGCATAGAGAAGCGTGACCAGAACACGAGCACCAGAGGCGCCTATGGGATGACCCAGGGCAATAGCGCCACCATTTACATTCACCTTGCTGGCATCCAGCTTGAGGCATTGAGTTACGGCCAGGGATTGGGCGGCAAATGCCTCGTTTAGCTCATATAGGTCCACATCGTCGCGTGTCCAGCCGAGCTTCGAGAGCTGCAATGGGATTATTAAACAGTTTGCAGGGATTGCAAGCGGTAGGAACTTACTAGTGCTTCCACAGCGGTAACGGGTCCTATGCCCATTATCTTGGGCTCTATGCCACTCTGGGTCCAGCCCACGATCTTGGCCAGCGGTTGAGCGCCACGCTTCCTGACCTCCTCGCCGGACATCAGCAGCACAGCAGCAGCGGAATCATTTACGCCGGATGCATTGCCAGCGGTGATGGTGCCATTATCCTTGAAGGCGGCACGCAGCTTCTGCAATCCCTCCAAGCAACAATCACTCTTAATGTACTCGTCCTTGGAGAACAGTGTGGTACCCTTGCGATCCTTGATCTCCACGGGCACAATCTCATTGTCAAAGTGGCCCTGTTGCTGGGCAAACAGTGCTCTCCTCTGCGACTCCACAGCCAAAGCGTCCTGCTCCTCACGACTGATCTGATACTGTTCGGCGAGATTCTCTGCGGTGACACCCATGTGAATGTTGACCATGGCATCGGTAAGGCCATCGTGGACCATGGAGTCCACCATGGTGCCTGGGCCCATCTTAACGCCCTGACGCAGGTGCATCACATGTGGGGCCAACGACATGTTTTCCTGTCCACCAGCCACGACAATCTGTGAGTCACCTGATCTTATCGCTTGGTAGCCCAAGACAACGGTTCTGTGTTAACAACGAGATATCAGAGTTAGTATCGTAAGTACAGGGTCAAAGTCTGGCGTGATTACTTCAAACCAGAGCCGCAGAGCATGTTGATCCCGTAGGCGGGCACCTCGATGGGTAAACCTGCCTTCAGTGAGGCTTGACGGGCGGGATTCTGGCCCTGACCAGCAGCGAGTGCCTGTTTATGCATTTACATAACATATTTAAGCAAATATATGCAGTAGGTAGGCGATAATTGTTTTTTATTGTTATTTATTTATCTATTTACGTACCTGACCCATGATGACTTCATTGACTTGTGTCGCTTCCACATTGGCCCTTTGAAGCACCTCCTTGATGACCACACTGCCCAAGTCGGAGGCCTTTAGTTTAGAAAGTGTGCCATTGAAACTGCCTAAAAATTAAATCAACAAAAAGAGAAAAGTGAAAGTTTTCATATAAAATTTCGAGGAACGTAGAATAATTGCATCAGTCTTCTATGAAAAATTTGTGTTTACCAATTGGTGTTCTCGCGGCTGATACAATAAACACGTCCGACATGGTGTGCAAGCAAATATTTAACAATTATACACAGTTTGTCTTTAAATAAATAATAACTCGCGGCACGTATAAATCTACGTTGTTGCCTGGGTGGGCGCGTTTATACAAATGCCGCACCGGCGAACAGCCAGTGAAGCGCAGCGTTGCCACACTGTCCCGTCTTTTTGTACCTCATGTCTCAAAAAGTGTACCAATTACCAACAAAGAATCAATTTAAAATTAAATTGTTTAAAATGAATTACAGTAAAGCAGTACATATTAGTCACAAAGTGATGTTGAATTTACATTGATTAATACAATTTTAATTTTCATAAATATACCAAAAGTGAACACCGCCAATTCGCCGCAACGATACACTGCTTACGATAGCGATAGCGTAAGGTGGCACCATAACGATATATGCTTTGTACAAACGACGATAGTTGTTGTACACGATATCGATGAGTTGTTATATCGATACGATATCAGGCAGTACACAGAAAATTATTTTTTGCTGGAAAAAACGCACAAAACGCGCATTAAAAACGTAAAAAGAACGTACGCGTCCGCCCTGTGACTGTCAGACAGGTCGCGAGCTACTAAATCTACATATTAAGGATCTAAAGGAGACGTTTTAAGGAGTCAAACGAGCTAAAGGAACAACAGCAACAGCCCCAGCCCTCGCCCAACACAGCAACAGCAACAACAACGCCAACACCACCACCCTAACCAAAGACAACTACAACTACAACTGAAAGACAAACACAGCAGCAACAACAACAACAAGAGCAACTACAGCCGCACAATCACAACCACACAAAGCAAACGCAACAAATATGCAGGCGATTAAGTGTGTCGTCGTGGGTGACGGTGCCGTCGGTAAGACTTGCCTGCTCATCTCATATACGACAAATGCATTTCCCGGCGAATACATACCCACCGTATTCGATAATTATTCCGCCAATGTAATGGTCGATGCGAAACCGATCAATTTGGGCTTATGGGATACAGCCGGTCAGGAGGATTACGATCGATTGCGTCCATTGTCGTATCCACAGACCGATGTATTCCTAATTTGCTTTTCGCTGGTGAATCCAGCCTCATTTGAGAATGTGCGCGCCAAATGGTATCCAGAAGTACGTCATCATTGCCCAAGTACGCCAATCATTTTGGTGGGAACCAAATTGGATTTACGCGATGATAAGAACACAATTGAGAAGCTGCGCGATAAGAAGCTGGCACCGATAACATATCCCCAGGGATTGGCTATGGCCAAGGAGATTGGAGCTGTTAAATATTTGGAGTGCTCGGCGCTAACGCAAAAGGGTCTGAAGACGGTCTTTGATGAGGCTATCAGATCGGTTCTTTGTCCCGTTCTGCAGCCAAAATCGAAGCGTAAATGCGCATTGCTCTAATTTTAAGACGCACACACACACGTACACATACACAACACACCAACACACACGTATACACACAGAGAGGAAAACACACCCACGAAGCATTGTATTTGTATTTGTCGTCAAGTCTATTTAATAACGTAATATTATTAACTAATAACAAATTATGTAACTTAAGCAGCAGCCAGAACGTTGATCAAGAGCGGAAGAGAGAGGGAGAATGAGAGAGTTGACAGTGTGGCCAGCGTAGCAAAAGGAAGTCCTGTCCGATATTCAACAAGAGTCTGGTCACTCTGCCAGTAGGTGTATTAATTGCTTGGGAAACCGAATTTTCTATACTAACTTTTTGCAAGTTTCTGTTTCTGTTAATTGATTGTACTTGTTTCGTTTCGTGTGTTTTTTGTTTTTCATTCTGAATTACAAACTTTAACTAATTTCAACCATGTGCATTAATTTGAACTAAAAGTTAATTAAAAATTAATGTTGTAAAACCAAAAAAAAAAAAAAAAAAGAAAAATTACAAAAAAAGGGAGTGAACTTTATAGAAAGAAAATTGTATCTAAGGAGCCGAATAGCCGCAACAGCATAAAAAAGAATAAGAAAAGTGTTTTGGGCCGCCAAAGTCGCCTCTTTATGTAGTTGATGATAAAGATAAAGATAAAGATAATGATGATTATGATTATGAATGGTGTATGAGTCAGTAAACGTTCCATTGCAGTTACAATTTAATAACTACACACATATTGTATTTAGATGTTGAATGAAACTATTGCTGAGAATCGGGGAAATGGCAAATATAAGGCAGACTATATAAAAAAAAGTACAGAAAAACAAAAAAATTGAGAAAACTTTAATGGAATGCAATTTCCATATTGTGGAACCAACAACTTTTAATAATTGCTAGATCCAGGAGCTACATAATAAGATAACGATGTCCTTCGTATACTATGTACATGTACTGATTTAAAATACATACACTGAGAAAAAAAAACAAAATACAAAAATGCAACTTTGAATACTTTGTATTTTAAATATTTAAAAACCAAAATAAGAAAACGAAAGCAGCAAATTAATAACAATACATAAAACATACATAAATGTGTCAATGGAATTCAAATAAAGCATAAAAACAACTAATTAATAAGCATTTTAAGTACCCCGCATGTAGTGCATGCAGTGTGTGAAGTAATTGCTTTGAGCAAGCAGATGGGAAAACATTTTAATGTACTGACTGTTCTTGGTTTATTAAGTTTATTGTGGTGCTCGGCAAAAGTTAAAAATATTTATTGAGTCACAGTGCGCACAATTGCTTGACCCACTGTATGTGAACCTGAGCAAAATTTCCAGCGACCTCAACAGGTCTCTTCATTTGGCTTCCAATTTCAACACTCGACGGCGTATCACTAACAAACTGCTTATTACAGCAAAAACAAAATAAATTCAAAGCAAATCAAAAAAAAAAGACTAAAAAACCAGAAGCAACGAAAAAAGAAGAAATGAAATACAAATGTATGAAATCAGCGTCCAACGCGCACAGATTTGGAATAGCTCCGTTGTTTTTGTAGTAGTAGTAGTGTTGTTGTTGGAATGTTCTCGCAGCTGGAAATTAATCGGGCACAACGGCGCAACAACAAAAAGCATTTTATGTTTATGTTACAGAGGCGGACGCGTTTCACACACACACACACACACACAATCGCATACAGAGAAACCACAAGTGCGATTGTGTGTGTGCGTGTGTCTGACTGAGTGCTACTGCAAGTGTATGTGTGTCCGCCTATGACGTGTCCATCAGCAGAGATACGATCCCAAATGGACCAATCATTATCAAGAGTTCGAACGAGATGACGTGTATGTTTCCGCGTACGAATATTAATGAAAACGCTGGAATCAAATCAATTTAACATAATTGAAGCTTTTATTTAAGCCACAGTCAGTTTGTTCTTTAGTATTCTTATTAATGCACTTGTCAGTAGTTTGTCACTTAATCTCTAATTATATGTATTACAATTTATTTGGCATTCGAGTTGGAGAATTTGCATTTAATCCTATAGAATTATTGGAGATTTTTCAGTTGATTTTTGTTCGTTTAAATCTCAGCTTAGAACTCGTCGTGGCGTGCGAGAGCCTCTCCAAAGTCAGTCGCTTGGGAGCCCACAAACACATCGTATTTCTCCAAGACCTCATCCTTGGTCAGCTGCTCATCATGATCCACGTCAGCCTCGAATATCAAATGCTTGGCTTCGCTCTCGGCATGATCGAAATCGTTGGGCACAATCCATTGACGGATCTCATCCTCATTCAGAAAACCATCGTTGTCCAGATCACGATGTTTGCTGAACGCCTCACGTTCGCTCAGCACCCACTCGGGCTCTTCTTCTCCCACTTGAGCCGGTCGGTACATGTCGCCAATGTACTCGTCTACTGAGATTTTGCCATCCTTGTCTTTGTCTAGATCGTCGGTGGTCTCTTGCAGCACCACGTCACGCATGGTGGGATGTTCTTCGGGATGCAGAAAGGCGGTGAATTCCTCCCGCGTCAGGTTGTCATCCAGATCCTGATCGGCTACAGCCCAACGACGGCGATCCCTCTTCAACATGCTCTTGTAAGAGACACCTGCCAAAGGATTACCCAACAGATTATACAATGAAATACTTTGGTGTGCTTGAAGTGCTTACCATTCTCCTCCTCCTCCAGCTCTTCCTTGCCCATAGCATCCATGAAGCCATACACGCTCTTGCGATAAGCCTCCCAGCTAATAGTTTTGTTATTATCGGGATTGTGTTGACGCCATAGACGACCTACATCTTCGTCGATGTAGCGCCGTTGTGTGTATTTAATCCAATTTTTGAGCTCGGCCAATGTTACAAAACCATCCTTATCTTCATCGATGCGGTCCACAATCAAACCCAGCCGCCTCTTGCTCTCCTCTGGCGTGAGTTCATCAAACTTTTTAGCCTCATCTGCACCCAGGAAGGCTTCGTGGTCGAACTGTGCGTTGTGCTCACCGGCTTCGAAGTGCTTAGCATGCAGGGAGTCGTGCTCGAGGGGATCGTGGGGCAGTTCACCGGCCGGTATGCTGGAAGCAGCAACAACGCTTATCGCTGCGACAGCAACAAGTGCAAATATTCCAATTTTCATTTTGCTTTGTCGACTCGATTCGTCCGCTCGGTTTGAGTACTCGAACTAAAGTAAATTCTAGTTGAGCAAAACTCGTATATGAAGCCTTTCTAGTATCGATGCTTTCAACCATGCGATACTTTCTACAAGTTGTAATGTGTCATCGTTTATCGAATGTCTGTCGATAGGTATGGCTCTTATTGGTATCGTCAATTGAAAGTTTTATTTTATTAAAATTCTTACGAGTATTTGCTAATTTACATCAATAAATATGTGCAATTTGAAATCACGCGTTATTTACAAGTCGCTACGTGAAGTGTTTACATCTATTTGTTGTTTTCGACTGCCGAATCGTTCAGTGAGCTGAAATCTCCAGTGTTGCAGGAAATACTGGGAATCTCAAAGTTGGAGAAGCCACGATAATTGGTCACTTCCGGCTTAAGAGGCGATGGCAAAAGGACTCCAGTTCCTGGCACATCACTATCAATTAAACTATCCGTTGTAGTATCCAGTATAGAGGTTTCCTCCGCGCTGCTCTTAACCGGCCGTTGCACAAGTGGGTCAAACTCGTCCAGATTCAACTTGGATTCGTCTGCCACGCTGTTCTCGCCACTCTGATCGGACAAATCAAAGTCGTAATTGATGTTAGTCAGACCACCATGAAATTCCGTGCCTAGCATCGGAACATCTCCATTCTCTGACGACTCTTCCAACAAGGAGACGGCATCAAAGGGCGTGTAATTGAATATGGGCGAGGCAAAGAGCTGATCCTGTTGAGGCAGATTATGATGCAGTGGTGATAGACGTCCTACAGAGCTGCTAATGCTGGTATCCTTCAGTGACAATGTGTTCACCGGTTCCTCCTTTCCTTTAGCTATCAATGTGTGCTGACCAAGTGCGCCACTTAGCAGATTGGATTGATAGTGACCCACGGCGGCCTCAACGCCTTCCTGGGCCAAATGAGCACGTGCCTGTTGAATAAGAAACGCCGGCGTCTTGATTTCCAGCAGTGTTAGCGGTGCCTTGGCAATGACTGCATCGACTTTTTCAGTCACATCCCGTTGGAAATCAATGAGTTCTCGCTCAAAGTCTGTGATGCCAGTGCTGATCATGGAATTCCGTTTCTGCAACTGCTCCATGCACTTCATGTTCTCCGAGATTAGATGCAAGCTCTCGCAGGCCAACAGTGCGCTCTCCCAAGGAGTGCTGTACGCCTGTTCTCCTGACATCAACGACTCGAATTCCTCCGAGCTGATGTTTAAGCTCTCACCGTTGAGTTTCTCAATAAATTCAATAGCCGAGCAGAGATTGGTGAAGTAGTAACCACCCTCACCGCTCATCACACGTGAGGCGTTCGTGAAACGATTGACAAAGTTAAGATTGCTGTGAAGCCGCACGGGATTTGCCTTGAGCACCACAAAGATAAGAGCGGGTAAAAAGTCATCGGCACTGGCGGGACCACCAGTGGCACGTTTTAGCAACTCAAAGATGTGACGACAGCAGCGAACAGTGCAGAGTAGCTTTTCTTGGGGTGAGTAGTACGAATCAATACCCACCAGCTCCGAGATGGCATTGTAGACTAGATCTCTTGCCTCAGCATTCACCTCATCAATGCTGCAGTCTAGATGTTTAGCTGTTATCCAGCTCAATTGACGTATGCGCTTCTGTACCTTCACATCGCTCTCTTCATCCGTGGTGAAGTATGGACTGAAAAGAAAACTAGAGCAGAACGATAAGTAAGAGTTGATGGGGAGTCAGAGAAACAGTTGATGACTCACTTATGATTCTGTGTCATTACGACTTTCTCAAAAAAGTCTATGGCAATATCTCGATCCTCATTTGTGGCAATCTCAAAGCGCGGATCGTTGTGCACAACATCGGCGAATCGCGTGTATGCATTCTGGACAAGATCGGACAGCTCATCCACATTCTTGGTGGTGCTGTTATTCATGTACTTGCGTATATTATAGTCCAAATGTTGTATTTCACTTTTAAGCTTGCGCTTGGCATCGTCTGGCAGACGCAGTTGGCGCAGCTGCAGCATAAATTGATTCTCAGTTGCAGTTGGAACTCGTTGGTGTTGTTGTTGTTCTGTTTTTTGTCCAACTGTTGGAATTTTAGTCTTTTTGAGTGTTTTCTGCAGCACCGCTGGCACAATAGACTTTTTCTTTGGCATTGTGTGTGTCTCGCTCTGTGTCGGCTCCTTCTCCTCCGGCTGCTTCTTTGCCTTCGAGCGACCCAGTGAGAGGTAATGCTGCGGCGACTTGCGCTCTGGGTGAGCCGCAATGGAACTGGGGGCAGCTGTCTTCGCTTCATTATCCTCGTTGTCGATTTCTGGAAAATAATGGGATGCCCAGGCATGACTAATTATGCAGATAAAAATTCCCCTCCCAATCAACAGTAGCTATTTATTTCCTTACTCTTTTTACGCTGCTTATCGTTGCGTTCGCGAAAACATTTCGAGCAGAGTCCATCGAACTGTGTGTTGCCGTAAAAGCCACAACCTTGACGACATTTCAGATCTTGCTGCCCGATTCGCAGCATGGGCGCACGGTTCGCCATCATTGGGCGTGGTCTTTCAACAATTTTGATTAAATTCTAGATAATGTTTTAGTAATTTCAAGCAAATTCTAAAATTACATCGTCAACAATCTGCGCTTGATTGCTAATGAAACAGCTGTGACGAGGTATCGATACTTAAGCATGAAGTCAGCGATAACTGCCGATAACTTTCCCATTCCGATATCTTACTCAAAATCGATATTTCGACAGTTGCCAATTGGCGGCATTTCAAAATTAAAAAACCATGTGTTGTATTTTACTAAAATTTGATTTTAGCATATTTTTATTGAAATGATAAACATTTAAATTGCAACTTAGGGGTTATTTGAATACATTGTGTAAAATCGAAGTGGCTTAGGATGTAACTCACATACATATACGTTATTTTTTAAAATCAGAAATTTTTGCAAGTTTAGATTTATAGTACATTGTTTAAGATTTAGGACGGTTATACACGTAGAATGCAACTTCTGGTATGTATAGTCAAATCCGGGTAGTTTATTTGTTGGTTTTGTTTTTGGTTTTAAAAGTTATACAAAGAAATTGATATAGGCAAGCAAAATGGTTCACAACAACAATTTGAAAAAAGCTCAGAAAACACATAACTATGTATGTTTGTTTGAGTGTAGTATAACTCTACGACTAGTCTACCAATTTTCAAGTTGACCTAACTGCTTTCTACATATCGATTCATTTACTAACTTGATTGTTGTTCCCAATAACATATTTCGGTTTTTTTTGCAGACGCAAAACAATAGACCCTTAAGACCCTCTCACGTACATACCTATAATATCCAGCTTAATTGACGCACTCCACAAATGCATTTAAACTACTCAACTCTACTACGAACTTTTAGTAACGCTACTCTATAAATATCCAACTACAATAGTCACTTTTGTTTTTGTTAGCAGTAAAAAGATTTGGAAAAAACCATGTGTTCTTTATTATTTTGTTTTTATAAGTCTCACAAATTGCTAATACATTTTTAAATCTGCTAAAGTTATCGAAATGCAACCTTGTATTCAAATGTGCTCAGCTACCGTTAGTTTACGTATACTTAACTTGTTTTTCCCCAACTTTCATGCATGAATTCCAATCTGCCAATTCAACCGTTTCAAAAAGTCTCGTGAATAGTAGTATTTGGTATTTTGTTTTAAGTTTGTTCTCAACTTAAGTTCTAGACTACTTATGATGTCTTTGGCTTTCGTTTTGCTTGTTTTGAACTATTATTTAATGTAATTTATGTAATAACACGTTTTAAACAGTTATGTCTCTTTGGTTATAGTATTTCTCAATTTTTTTTTGATTTAACGTTCTTTGGTTTTGATTAAGTGTTTCTGAAGGTTTGAGTAATTTCAATTCTCTAGAAAAGATTTTTTGCTTTGGTAAAAAACTTCAAGTCTAACAATTTGTTTCAATAAATTCCTTAATCCAACCGAATCTGTGTTGGCTGTAGAAACTTGTTCTTATTCGGATGCCGTAGTGTGTACCCTGTGTTATATATTTAACAAACTTTAAGAGCGTTACTTCAACGATTTAAGATGAGTTTGGGGTATAATATATGTTTAAAAGCTATGAAATAATTGGTAACAGCTTTTCAAATTTTAAAATAATCACAACTTAAATCAGTTTACGAAAAGTTACTTTCCATTAAAAATTCCAGATTTGCTTAAAAATAATCCTAAACCAATCTTAATTCGTTTCAGGAATGCCCCTATTAAAATATCGATGCCACTTCTGCTTATTGGCTGTTCGCAGTTCCAGTTCCTGTATTAGTGCTAGTGCAGCCCTGCTGATTTTCCTCTGCACGGCAGCCATGTTAACTGAAGTACTTCAGCCCTGCGATCAACATGAACTTTTCAATGAACAACTCCGAGTCCAGCACCTGTGAAATGTTAAAGGAGAGATTAGTTATGAAAACCACCAAAGAGGAAAATCCTTTTGCATCCCACCGCAATATGAGCAGCTCTACCAATCAATGTGTTCGCCGTGTGGGGCAGCGCATGATGCACATCGTAGCGTGCGAGCGTCAACTCCGGTCTAGCCAGAATAGGTGCAATTACATTGTGCACCATTTCCCTAGGAATGCAAAATTATTTTTACTAAGGAACTTCTAGACTTTCACTGCCAACTCACCTGTAGATGGTGCCCAGCGAGGAAGTGTCCCGCATGGCAGCCTTGCAGAGCTCCAGACGCGCCGAGTGCGCGGGCACATAGCGATCTTGGCTGGAGCCGCAGAGCAGTATGTTGCTGAAATGGTGCAGCGTGCTGCGTTGACTCAGCCGGTAGAGAAAGCTGTTGCGCATGTCCGTAGTGTCCCGCATGCAGAGTTGCAGCAGAGAGCCGGACTTCTTCCACTTCTGCATAAACCACATGCCTAAGGGAGCAGGTTGGACATGATTAGAGTACACCAGAGGTGGAGTTAATGTCACTTACCCATATTAACCAGTCCGCTGGTGTTATAGAGCGTGCCCAGATGCGGGCCGGAGAGTGAGAGAAACGTGTGCAGGCGCGGCAGCAGTGGACGCATTTGTGGACGAGCCAGGGCGCTGCGTACGATGATCGTGCCCAAGGAATGGGCCACAAACGAGATGCGAGCAGGATTCAGGCCACAGCTGTCGATATGATAAAGGATCTCGGCCACCAGCCTGCAAGGAGAAAGAGTAATTAAAGGAAGCTTACGTCGTAAAACCTGCTTAACCCACCGATCAGTCATGGTATCAAAGTCGGAGAAGGTGTCGCCCTGGTTACGCTCCGACATGAGAAACTCCAGATTCACGCCGGGCAGTCCCAGCTCAAGATAAGTGCGCACTAGACGCAGATCAGCCGAGTTGCCATCCAGTCCGTGGACACAGATGACCAGGTGCATGCCGTTGGGCGAAAAGGCGCGATATTCATCACTGATGTAGAAATAGGGCAGCTCCGAGGCCAGTTGGACGTAGTCAGAGTAGATGTTCCCTTGATATTTGATTTGTTTGCGGAACTCCTCGCGACACTTTTCAAACTCCAAGAGCGAAATGCTCGGACTGGCCTCCTGATTCACTATTTGAGCACCCTTTGATCGCTTGTGCTTGGTGACGGAGCCGTTGGACTGCTTGCCCCGCACCAGTGCTATGCCATTGGCGTTCTCCTTGTTCTCATCCGGTTCCGCCTCCAAGTCGTTCTCCTGCACGGCCAACTTGCACTGATGCAACGGTGGACGCTTCAGCTCCGCGAGGCTGTGAGACTTAAGCACCGGTTTGTTGCTAAAGATCGCCGGTGTGGACATGGGACGCAGGGACTCGTAGATGTGATACACTGGATTGTCTATGGCTCCAATGGGCTGACGTTCCTTAAGCGGTGGCGGTGCTGCGTGCACCACATGACATGGCATGGATTTGGTCTTGGACTTGGTCACAGTTGGTACGGCTGGAATGATAAGTGGAGCTGGGACCGCAGCGGGTGCAGGCTCTGGAGGTGGATCACGGAACTCATCGGGCGGTGGTGGTGCCACAACCACGGAGACTTCTTGATCCTGCTCCTGATCCTGGAACTGCTGTGGCGGCGGCAGGCAAACTGTTTCCAACGGCTGTAAATCCTTCAAATTGGTTATATCAAAGTCCGATTTGGACTTCTCACACTTGCTGGCGGTGGCGCCTTTGTGGCGCGTACGACGTGGCGGTGGACGCTCCAAGTCCTCCACCTCAGTGGACTCACCATTGGGCAGATGACGCAACCGATCGAGTTGATAACGTGAACGTTCTTTCTTGATGGTCACCGTCACCGATGAGATCTTCTTGTGCAGCTCCTTTCCCGTCTCCTTATCTTTCTCCAGCTGCTGCTGCTGCTGTCGCGCCGGAGTACGGCTCTGACTGGAGCCGGCGGATTGACGTTTTCGATTTGTCTTGTGCGGCTGCTGCTGCTGCTGCTGATCCAGTAGCTTCTGCAGTCGCAACCGTAGCTGTTCTCCGTTCAGTCGAGTCTCCAGTCCCATGCCCATGCCAAGATTGAGTTGGGTGTGCCGCTGATTGCGATGCTGGCCGGTGCTAGTGATGGTATCTGGACTGGAGAGGGCCAAGGAGCTGCGTCGACTGCTTACCCAGCCACTCTCCTCGCTCAGCGAGGATGTAGAATTGCTGCGCTGTCGTCGCGAATCCGAATCAAACTCCGGCGGAGGAGCCAGATTAGGCAAGGATTCACTGAATCCGCTCGTGTTGGGATCACTGCTGTTCGTATTATTGTTGCTATTCGCTGTCGTGGTGGCGTCCAATCGAAAGGGCACACTGCTGGAGCTGAGCAACTGCAGTTTCTGCATCATGTCACTCTCGGAGCTGCTCGACTCCTTGCGCAATGAGCCCTGTCCCTGGCTCTGGCCCTGACGCAGCATTTCCTTGATATCGGACACGCGTACACGTGCGATTTCCACGGCTCGTGGTATCTGGGAGCTGCTACTTCTGGGCATCGTGGTGTATTGGCTGGGCGGAGGCGGTGGATACGAGTTTCGAGGTGGCACCATGCTCTTTGGCAACGAATTGTAGGCACTCGCCGGTTGAGGCTGCTGTGGCTGCTGCTTGGGAGGATTCAGCAGCTTGATCTCATTTAGGTAATCAAATTTGCCTTGATTCCCATAGCGCTGTCGGAACTCGCAGATGTTGCGCATCAGATCATCGGCTTGGAGACGCGCCAAGCCCGCCGGCAGCGTGTTGTAGCTTACCTGGCGAGGATTACAGGCGGGATTGAGCACAGCCGTACTCTCAGCGTTTGTCTGACAACCGTCTAGTTGATCCAGGGATTTGCTGTGCCGCGTCGGCAGCGTCGTCTCGTTGCATTCCATGTCGAGATCCTCGAGTAGCCCGGTTACCGAGTGCCGCGAGAGATTGTGACGCAGTGCCACAGGCTGCGCGTCCTTAATGCTAGGCGCTATGGTCAGGCTAGCCTGGAGCACCTCACCGCCCAGTGCGAAGCGGGGCGTCACTACACACTTGGCATGTGGATGAGCTGGACCATTTCCATTGCTCTGGGGATAATCGTAGTCAAAGTGACAAGCTAGGCAATCCTTGGTGCCGTTGAGGCTACTGCTCGACAGCGTCTTATCCGGCACCGTTGACTTCTTGCGTCCCACCGACGACCCAGTGTCATCCAACTGTGTATCACTGCCCGAGCGTCGTCTGCCATAGTTTGAGCCCGGCACCACATAGCGATCCTCGAAGATGAGCGGCAATGAGGAGGCATCTCCATCGATTGGTGTGCAGTGTACGGGCAACGGCGGCAAGGATTGCAGATAGCGACTCCTTCGCGCCAGTTCCGCAATAGCCGCATAGCCCTGACAGTGGCCGGGACTGCTGTTCATTTCATGGCAACCGGCAGCTGCATGTCTAGGCTGCTCCATCACAAAGAAACCCTCGGCAAAGCGACGCACTCGCAGTATGTGATGCTTTCGGGCGAGCAGTGTGTGCACAGCAGTCGAGGATCGGGATGCGAGGAGCACACGACGCCACCAGAAAATGCTCTCAGCGCACAGTTGTGCAATGTCCGAGTTGGCCAACGTGGCAAAGTCATCCTCGGCCTCAAGGAGCTGAGGAGTTGGGAATTGATTAAAGATTTCTTAAAGGAACGCATAGATTTCGGGGCTTATAAGATGGTTTGTATATAAAATCTAGTCTTTCGCGGTAAGTACTGATTTTCCCTATTAGAACTGTATATTACTGTAATCGTATCTGACTAAATTAGATCAGGATCAGGACAAAATAGGTTCTTTTAGTTGATTTATCTGTAGTCGATAGGGCGTTAGCCACAAAAATACCAAATTTAGTGACCCTACCTCTTATAGTTACTGAGATCTAGTCAGTGAGGCAGAAAAGTTGACTAAAGTGCGGTTACTATATAAATTTTTCTCTTTATCCAACGGTAAATGGTTTGAAAATCGAGTAAAATTCGTGTATTTATAACCAAGATCGATTTGGGGTATCTATCGGTATCTGTCTACTATAATATTGCTCACCTTGGCCTGCTCCATCAGCTGCTGCAGTCGCTCGCCGGTGTCGTTTTCCCTCAGAGGCGGTGAGCCGATCTGTGAGTTGATGCTCGGCGGCAGAACCGTGCTGAACTCATTTAGAGTGGCCTTAAGCTGCTCAATTGCGCCGAGTAGCAGACCACAGATGTCCCGATGTATCTGACGGGATTGTAGCAGTCGACCCGTGGGACCACCACTGCACTTGGTGGTGCCTCCGATTTGTGGACCAAAAAAGACTGCCTCCAGTGGACCCGGCGAGGTATTGCCACGACAACTCAGTTTACCAGTGCTCCAAGTTTTTGAGCTGCGAGGTGCGCTGCAAGAAAGAGCCGGTTAAGGATTAGAGTGGCAGTGGGCAAGAAAGTATTCCCAGTGCACCACCAGAGATACATCAGACACACACAGATACACACACACATAAATAAAGCGCTCCAATAATTCTGGCAACTACAGCAACTACGAGTGGATGAAAGATACTTAGAATTCCGTAACGGATTTGAATCTTACCATAACTTGATATATGAGAACATGCTTTTCCTGGAACCCGGTCGTTATTGGTAGTAGAAGATAATCATGTGTGAAAGTTCCATTTGGTTTGATTTGGTTTTTTTAATGGGATTAATTGTTATATATGTGGGGATTAAAATGAGATAAATATGAATTAAATTTTAGAAAATAAAACCCAGTTGCATTGGGCTAAAGTAATGAAAGTAAACTGCTTAAAAGCAATAAGCACTAAAGACTAAAAGCAACTAATTTAGTAAGCACACAATTTCTCTTCTATTGGAAATAACTTGGGAGGTAAAAAGGGAGATTAATAAACGCATAAGTTTTTCCAGAGTAATGAGGGTTTAAAATCGATTATTCTTGAGTTAAATTTAAAATATTAAAACTACAAATCAAATGCGAAATACGCCAATTTAAGCACCTGTAAACATTAGCCAGTTAGATGAGAAAAAGTGTTTTAAATTATTAATGGATGCTCAGAGCATACAAGCAAAATAAAATCAAAATCAACCCCATACTTCTCGAAGGATTACTTTGAGACTACTCTTTCTTCCACTACTTGAGCAGATACAAAGAGATAATCAGACAATTTAGAGTTCCCAGCTGGATGATGGGCTGTATAAGTGGGCGGGTTTGGGGATTTGGAGGGTGCTGGATTGTAATCAAGATCAAAAATGCACATCAGACAAGGGGCCAAGGTCAACAAGGAATTTCAATTCCAATGGGCTAATCTATTATTCATTTTGCTTCAGCCAACAAACAAGACCAGACGGTACGCGACGTCAGATTACAGTTGTTGAGTTTGAAGATTCGGTATTTTGGATTGGAAATCATATTTTCTGCAGCACATAGTTAAGTTTTGTACTTATTAAAGGTGTGTTTGGCGCTCTACGACAAGTTTTAGCGATACAAAACAGATTAAAGAAATTATTTCAAGAACTTTGCTTCACAACTTTAGTGCCAAAGGCTGCGGTGCGGTGACAGGGACTGTGCTGCTGTGGTCTGTGGAGTTTATACAAACTTTTGCTGAATCAAACGGCGTAAAAATTGACTGCGCCAGGGCTGAAGCAAGTTGTGTCGTGGCAGTAGTAGTAAAGAGGCCACGCCCCTGGTACGAGTGCCGCCCACATGCTGCAGTCTGTGTTTTGTTGCAGTTGTCGCCAAGTTTTGTTAGAACACACACAAAAAAAAGTAGAAAGACAATCGAAATAGGAGAGAGAGTCATTAAAATGTATGCACTGCAAAGGAAAGGAGTGCAGTTGTACTAGTAGGGTGAACCGACTGTAGAGCACCCTGTGATCATTGTAGAGTAATCCGTTAAGCACTATATATAAACTACAACATTTTAATCTGATTTAACTTCAGCAAATAGAAGTAAGTTGGTAGTAGTTATTGATCTAAGCTCTAGTTCCTGTAGTCTCTAAGATTCTGCTGGGTAGAAAGACCTTCGAACATTTACTACATCGAGTTGATTGTTAGTTCTGAGCAGGAATATACATACTTTAAGTGGACGCCTACGTCTTCTTCTGCCCGACAAACCTCAAAGACTACTGTATTTTTTTTAAGTACATGGTCTGCAGGGGGCGGCTGTGATAAGGAGTAGTGGGGGAATGTGGGCGTGGCTTTGTCTACTTCGGTTGCAATTTTAATGAGTTGGAAATGATTTGTGGGTGTGGTGTGTACATGCGGGGGGTAACTGGCAGCCAACAGTGACACAGGACAGGATGATATGTAGGAGAAACTGCAGGAGCTCAACTGAAGGTAGGAGTAGGAGTAGAGTAGGAACAGAAACAGAAGCAGAAGTTGGTGGAAAAAGAGGTACAGTAAGCGGAGCATGACTTAAAGCTCCAATCAACTGCAGCAGGACACGCAACGACCCTTCCTTACCCCTCTTGGACTCAATTTACTGTAAAAAATATGACTATCAACGTTGACATTAGAGATCATGTTGTCAACTTCACTTTGCATGACTTGCCACACATTCTCCACCCGACCAGCCTGTTCTCTCTCTAGCATCCTGCCCACACTGCCCCCTCCCCGGCATTCCTTGGAGGACTCACTTGATGTATGGCTGATGCAGGGCCACAAGACTGGCATGAATGCCCACACTGATGGCCGCCAAGTGGAAGTAGTCGAATAGCACCGGAAGATGATAATGAAGACCGCGTCCAGGATGAAAGTTCAACTGTAGATTGCGTGTGGAGGCCAACGTCAGATTGGTGGTGCCATTCTGTTCCCCAAACCACAATTCCAATTGCAATGAGAACTCGGCTCGTTCGATGGACTCCTTCAGGTGACGGCTGTCGACTGCAATCAAACAGAGTGAGAAGTTGAGTAAGCGATGTGCAAAAGAGATGCAAATACGAGGAATACACAATTTTTCTGAGTTTGTCATATGTTCAAACTTGAGTCGCAAATCCCCAGCACAAATAGAAGTGCCTATCTTCCCTCCCTGCCCCACACTTTCCTCCCACCATCTTGCAAATCTTGCGTGCAAACATATTTCAGTTTGTTGCTGCGTTCTGTTTGTCGTGGTTCCCATAGCTCCCTAGTTCCCCAACTACAACAACTACACACATAGCCATTGATTATCGGTTTTCGCTTAGACTATCGTGATGGCTGCAAATGCGACTTGGTTAACCCAGTTAATATTGTGAAAGGTTAGCTAAGCTTTGCCAAAGTTATTGCCTACATATGTCTTAATAGTTGTACAATTTTATGTGATGATTGATTGATGGATTGCATGACAAACAAACGAATGTATACCATAAACGACTGAATGGCTTCTGAGATGATTGAAAGAACAGCTGATTGAATATCGAAAAGTTTCATGATTGAAGAAAGTATTGATTGACTGATTGATTGAATGGCTAATAAAAAGCTGATTGACAGTATCAATTCTGTTGATCGGAGGACTCATTGATGGACTGTTTTGTAAATATATTCGTAGGTATTGCTTATAGGGTTAGAACAATATCTGATTGACTATTTGATTGAAGACCGATTGACTGAGTAAATGAAGGAATTATGATTAAAATAATAAATAATGAAATGCCTGTCTGATTGACGGTCTCAGTGACGGTTTCATCGACTAACTTGAAGTAAATTAACTGATTGATTGACTGCCTGATTGATATGCATTATTTTCAGTAGATTTTGTCCGTCTGTATGAACAAAAGGATCTCAGAGACTATAAGAGCTAGAAAAATGCTAGTGGTCGCAAATGAAAGGTACAATACCCAAGCAGTACAAGTTTGTTTTGTTTTTTGACACGCCCACTTTAGGGCGTATTATTTGCATATAAAGGTAAATGCACAGGTTATCGTCGAATGTTTTAGTATAGAAAACTTTTTTGTTAGCTTTGCTATCTGAACCAAATTTACACGGAAAGTACATATCTAGGAAGTACATGTACTGACCAAGTTTGATCCAAATCGGACAACTATATCGTATAGCTCCCATAGGGCCGATCGGTCAAAAATACGCTCCAAATATGAATAAGTATGAAAAACTTTTGCGTATACTAAGCTAGATTAACCAAACTCACACAGAATGCATCTGCCAATAATATATATATACTGACCAAGTTTGATCCAAATCGGACAACTATATCGTATAGCTCCCATAGTGCCGATCGGTCGAAAATATGCTCTAAACATGAATTTGTATGAAAATGTTCTGTGTTTGCCAAGCTATTTTATCCATCACCATTGTTAATAACAAATTGAAACTGAGTAACGGGTATCCTAAAGTCGCGAGGCGACTATAGCATTCTTTCTTGTTTTAAAGTTTGGAATTGTTTAGTTATAGCCAATTCATAGTATATTTGATGTTCTATCGATTTAAAGGTCATTCTTGCAGCTATGCACAGGAAGTTAATCAATTACTAGTAGTTACATAAGGCTAATAAACATCCACATGGGTGGCAAACTGTCGTGAGCTTATTGCTTATAAATTTATCATCAAATTAAGAGTAAATCTCATTACAAATACAGCAACATCTTTAGTTTATGTTGTGCTCAGTTTGTTCACATGGTGTCACTGGCTGTCATTTAATCAAATTTAATTCAGTTCACACCTCGTTGCGCCTTTATGAGCAGACAGGCACAAACGTGTGATTTTCCCTCCCTACTGTCTCCCTACCCGCTCCGCCTGTTCTCTTGACAACTCTTCTGTGTTTTCATAAAATAGGGATTTGCACGACTAAAGCCAAAGTCGCGTTCATTGACAATAAAAATGGAAGTCTTCGTTTGTTCCAGACTGAGAGCGGGGTGGTGCAGTTTCTTAGGCATTACTCATACGCCTCGTGTGACAGTTGTCTGAGTGGAATATGTTTTAAATGGCGAGGCACTTTTGAGTCAAGAAAGCTTGTGGCATAGTTTATTATGCTTGTCTAGGGCAATTTGCAACACGTTGCAGTTGCAGCGAACGCTGAGACACGTGTGAAAGAGATAAATTGCAAAGCTACTCAAAGGGAGGAGGGGACAGCAGGGGACAGTAGGAGATAGGCAAGGGTAGCAGCTCTGTTAGGGACTCCTTGAAACATCAAGAGTAGCAACAAAGCTGTCAAAGTAAAAGTAACTTTTTTGTTTTGTTGCGGTTTTGTTGCTGCCACTTTACTTGCCACTCGTTTTGTATACACACGCCACACACACACACGCGTACACACACACGCCACACACTCTCGGCTTACATGCGAGCAAAACTTGTCCAAATGAATTAATCACTTTACCCAACAGGCAACGAGTCGAATTTGTTGTTGCTGTTGTTCACTTATTGTTGTTTTTGTTGTTAGTAGCCAAAGGATGGCAGCAACAACAACAATAGGGACAACAAGGTGTCGGCATACATGAGCTAAACAAATCGAAAGGCAGCTCAGTCTCCGTCTCAGTCTCGGGTATCTGATGAAGTCTGGCAAGTGCTCATCAGCGTTCCATCAGCGTGCCACAGCAGGACGACGACGCATGTGGCGGGAGGAGGCGGAGGAGCAGCAGGAGGAGGAGATTGGGGCAGACAATAAGATTGAAATATGGAGCAATCACTAGGCAACGCTTGGATAATAAGGAAATAAGATATAGAGTCCTCATTCCATCTCTTTTTCTTTTTTATCTCCCTCCCTCTCTCTCTGCTCGGCTTTATCGTAATCCTTGCATAATGCTTTCAGTATTGTTTTCAAAAGTTGAGTGAACCTTAATGTTATACTTAAACTAACGCTAGTGATGAAAGTGGACATGGTAAGGAGATTAGGGTAAGCAGAAGGCAGCGGATTTTAAGGAATATATATTATTTATGTAACTAGACTTCTGATATAGCTATGTCCATATGCTTGTATCAATATATCTTGGCTTCACTGTACTTCAGTTAATAAACTATTGATAAAACCAACCTCCAAAACTCTATTTATTAATTGAAAACCATTTTCAAACTTGTTCACACTTGTTTATTTATTTAATATGAATGTGTTAGTTTAGCCACTAGTTGGTTACCAGCTTTTAAAACCTATAGATATCAAATAATTCCTTCCATTAACACATTTTGCTCAAAGTGTCTTCATTTCGCTGCTTTTATTTCGCTTGCTATTTTATTGCACAATTCACATAAACATAAAAGTTGAATTTATTTAAAAAATAAATAGATATTTCTTTCCCTTTATCTTCTATTTGCCGCGTATTTATTTTTATTTTTATACGCTTGTTTGTTTGTTGTTTTTTGTTGGTTTTTATTCTTGTCGATTGCGAACAAAACATTTGCTAGCATTTTGCTTTATATATATACACTTTTTTATATTTTTATTATTGCCATGCCCCCATTTATGAGTGCTGCTGCCTGCGGCCTTCCGCCTGCCACTAACCCTCCCTTGCGACCCTCCGAACTCTGCCCTCTACATTGCGAGCCCATGAAATTGACTTTCAATTTGTTTTCCATTTTTGCGCCTGGTTAACTTTTTATGCCATTTTCATATTGTCTGTTGGCGTTTTTTACACTTCCTTATGTACACATACATATATACAACATACATATATGTTCTGTTATATTTTCCTTTGATGTTTTTGTGGGGGACTGTGGTGTGGCGTGCACTCGCCTGCAAATGGGGTCATTGCATTGTCCAAGTTCCTGTCCCTTTTGCGTCTTCTGGCCACAAATTGAATTTGGCGAGCGACTAAAGTAGCAAAATCGGGGCAAAAACGAAGCAAAACTATACCAAAAAGTCTCACAAACTTGGCCAACTAATTGCCACTGTATGTGTGTGTGTGTGTCTTGGCTCTTAACAGTGGGCGTGGCAAACGCACGCCCCACTTTGTAATGCACTGAATGGCATTTGAGCAGCGTTTGTCAACTCCAACGACTGTTCAACTGTTATATGCTACTGTTATACAGCTGAACTGTTATACTTGCGGTGGTCAAACAACTGACACTCCCCTGGAGCTCAAAACTTTTGCCTGGTGACACCCGAGCGAGCCAAAAAGTTCACATTTGATTTATATATCCAATTGAGAAATAAACTTTATCTTACGGTCCGACAAACTTTGTCGCCCACTGTGAAGCGACTCGGATTGACAACACTGTTGCCAGCAATGCGGCAATATAGTTTTTGTCATTCCCCAGCGGCCAATGGGGCAAATTACTACACTGCTAAAAATGATTAAATTTAGAAGATTCTAAACTGATTGGGATTTCTGGGGTTTCCTGTGGGTTTTCTTGGCTTTCCCCAATTTATTTTTAGCCCGGGGATTGAAATCTTGATTTGAAATTAAATTTAAAATTTTTGTTGGTACTAAGTGAATTATTTTCGTCAGTGTACTCACCCAAGAGATGACTGCGAAAGTGTATGACATCGCGTAGCGGCACTTCCTCGTTCCGATAGAGTATCTGAAATATGCGCGATGCTCCGCTGCCATTGATTATGCTGGCCGATGTGCAGCTGCCGTTGCTCCCACTCGTTGGCAACGCGTTGCCTGCATCCTCCGGCGACGCCTGCTCGTGCTCGCGTTCGCTATCGCTGGCCGATGGATCGATGCCAGTGCCGATTCCAGCTCCGTGTCCGTTTGCATTCGGCTTGCCATTGGCATCTGGTATGCTTGTCTCCACCTGGACGGGTAGGCGTGGTGACACTCTCAAGCCGCAGCGCACCTGGTAGAGTCTGGAAGGAGATGAAGAAGCAGGCAAAGATAAAAGTGTTGTCAAGCAAATGCCAATTAATCATCCATTGTGAACGACTTGAAAGCACGTAAATTACGCATACGCCTCGTTTGATTCTACTACATGCACATTGTAATGTATACGCCACGTGTGCCTATACAAACAATTAAGTAATGAGTTTTTTATAGATTATTAATGAGTTTTGCTTTTTTTAAATCGCATATAAAATGACATATTTTATCTACAAAATATATAGCCAAATATTTGCCTGTTAATATGGTTTAATTTAATGTATTTTATTTGCATTTTTATTGATTTATATTTTATTTGCAATTTTATTTCTCATTTAAGCTTGAAAAATATTCAAATATTTGTCGCATGGCGCAGCACATGAATTGCAAAACGTAGCAAATAATTGTATTTTTTTTTATCGTATTGTTCTTACCGCAACAGTCTGTCCCTCTCTCTACCCAACACTCTGTCTTTTGTGCCCTCTCTTTCACCGTTTCTCTTGCTGTTGCTGCTGCTGTGAATTGTTTATATTTTTACGCAAATTTCAGTCGAGTTTCGTTTTGTTGTTCAGGTATTTTTAACACACGAGCTGTCCGGCCGTATCTCTGACACCTCCGCCCACTCTCTGCCCTTCCCTACGCCTGCTCTTGCTGCGTACTGCGTTGCCAACTGAAGGGTCGCCGTCAGCAGCAGCAGCAGCAGCGGCAGCAAATAAAGAAACGCAAACAACAGCAAACGATGGCAACGACTGCATGAAAAATTGAAAATTCCCATAAACACTTGGCTGACAATTAGTGAGTGCTATGGTCACTGCAATTGCCATGCACGAACGCCTACGGGTGACACTGCTGATTGCCTTTGCAAACTCTGTTTGCATTTTTTGGTACATACTCTTATTTATATTTGTTTTACAGCATTTCGTTGCCCCTTCTCTACTCCATCCGCCTTCATCAATTCTAAAAAGTAATTTAAATAACAAATACTATTTTTTTTTTCTCTGGCAGTTTACAGGTGTATTTTGAATTTATTGAATTTACTAAGAGCTGAACTTTTGAGCATCTTCGTCCAAGTGACTGACCCAGTTACGTTCCCAATGTGCTTAAATAATGAGCACTCATTCGCATTGCATCATTTTCAAAAACTCATGAATGCATTTTTAATTACCAATCATTTCAGCCATTCGAAACTATTTCTTTTATTATACACAAATTGTTTAAACGCTTGGAATAGATAAATGATTGTAGAAATTCTCATTGCGAGACCATTTCGACATTAGACTTTCTTTATTACCGCCCTGAGCCATTAAGTTTTCCACCTACAAAACTGCAATCTTCTTAAAACAAATAAACACATGTCTGTGGCTGCTTTTGGTTTGTGCATCTTTTGTGCAATGAATTTTGAGTTGATTGCAAGTTGATTGAAAAGAACAAATTGATTGCATGCTAGTTTTATTGTGCACTTAACTAGAAATTTTCTTAAGTGATAGACTAGAATATCAATTAAATTTGTAGCTCTTTGAAAACTGTGGTTTAAATTTCTGTATACAAATCAACCTACAGTTTATGACTGTAACTTATTGATTTACTCACCCGCGTTGAAAGAGATCCACATTGAAGAACTTGTGCAGTTCCACTGAGAATTCAATGGTGGCTTGTAGGTCACCCATGACTGTTTCCTTTCCGCAATCGCCGCAATTGCTGTGGTCCTGCTGCTGCAACTGTTCAGCCCAGTGACAGTCTGCTGGACAGCGATTTGCTGTTTAAGTTGTCATTCAGTGCTTTGGGCCTTCACTTGCTGCAGCTGTGTGTAGGTGTGTGGGTGTGCGTATGTATGTGTGTGAGTGTTTGGCTATAAAGTGAAAAGTAGAAGAAAAGGAAGAAAAATAAGAGTGAAATTCGATGAATGATGTTGAATGTGGCAAGTAGCAAAGTGTTGCAAGTGTAGCAGCTCATAAGTTGCTGCTAAGCAGGGCGAAGAGCTGGGCGTGGGGAGGGGGGCGTGTGCAAGCCAGTTACATGCCAAGTTCGATTAGGACAGACAGAACCGCGCTCTCAATATTTATTGCACACTATTGGCAGCTTGAGCAATTGATTGGCTCGTAATTGTGCAGAAACTGTGCCAAGTGGGACTTAGTTACGAGAATTAGAAGAAGGATGATGAGGGCGAATTGCTCGTTGCTCGTTGCCTGCAGCTGAGGTTAGCAGGTCAGCCACAACGAGGAACAACAACACAGCAATGAGGAGAATAATGCTAACAACAACAAACAAGCTAAAAGGGGAAACCCGCGACTATGTCAGCGAAATGAGGCCAAAAGCAAAAAGGAAGAAGACAACAGAAAAGCTCTCGACGACAACGACGGATAAAACTTTTAATCGCACAAACAACAAAAGCATTTTTAAACTAAGCACTAAGGGTATAAAGGTTTTGTTTAAAGTTTGTAACAAACAGCAGGAAACGCGGGAAATGTGGTCTATTATGCAAGTGCGTCCATAGAAACGAATTAATCTCAGAGATGGTAAGAGCTAGAAGCTCCAAATTTAATATGTAGACTCAGGAGACTGAAACTCAGTGTTTATTTTAATTGCTTGCTAAAACATTCTAATCACATAGTAAATATTTATTAGCTTTTTAAAGCATTTTTATTTAAAACTAAATTCATTAAATTTAGCAATTATCTAGCTAATAGTGTAGTTAAGCTATGCTGTAAGTTTCATAAAGATCGGTAAATCAATAAAATAGTTATAGCTAGACAGAGCGAGTGAGTAGTTGCTAACCGGCATAGCAGCCAGCTTGCCAGTATGCGTATAGCAGTCAGCTTTGGTTTGCGCTAATCCACCCGCAGGCTAACAGTTATCAAGAGCAAATTTAGAGAGCTCCTGCTGTAGGGTAAATAATTGTCTGGTGGGCTTCACTGTACTTTAGTTGCTTGTTCTTGTTGTTGTTGTTGTTGTTGTTCCTTGCTGTTGTCAGTCAAACGCTTAAACCCACGCAACAACGCCTACAATAACATTAATGTGCTGCAGTTAATGCCGCAGTCAGTGTGTCTCTCTGCGCTGCCCCTCTCTCTCTCACTCTTGTCCTCTGTCGTGCTCTCTGTCTGTACAGTGGGTCACAGGCTGCCCTCGCTTGTTGACATAATGGTAACGACAAGAAAAGAAAAGAAAAGTAAAGCAGCAACGGGATACATTCACACAGTGTGTGGCTTTATGTTAGTCATTGTCAATGTGGGTTAACCAGACTGCGCCATTTTCAAAATGAACTGCTTCGTCTGCCGTCTCTCTGTCTCTTTCTCTGTCTCCTTCTCTATTTCAGACACCTGCTGTGGTTTGAGTGATGACAGCATTCGTTAGCACATCCTTAGACACAGTTTGGCTTTATAGTTTGCCACATCTTTGGTTTAGTATGCCATTAGTTCTCAGCAGTTTCCACTGCTCCTTTCCTCCACTTTGCCTCCTTCGTCATAAATTTATGCATGCAAATTCGACAGGACTTTGACAAATTTGCGAAAATTTCGATTTTGGGCTAAATGAAAAGCAAATTTGTTGACAAACTTTGTGCAACGCGTGTGTTTTTCGCTCTCAAATAATAATGACACTTTTAACTTTTCGCTCGCTGCTCGCTGTTCGTTGAGCTCGACACAAACATTACACATACGCAGCGTTGTCTGTTTGGATTTGAAATGTGCATAAACTTTGCAACTGGGTCAGCTAAAGTTACAAGCTACCCGAAGCGAAAAAAAACATGCGACTGGCAAAGGGACTCTAAGATTCTGCTCGACTGGAAAACACCCTGTAGGGCCTATAAAACACATTTTAAGTGCTTTTGGAATGGATTTTATATGAAAGTTTTGCTGTTTTAGGCTGTTTTCATTAAGTTTAAAGAGTATTTAGTGTAGCTACACAAGTAGATACCCTGTAAAAATGTAAAAAATGGTTATACATACGAATCTTCCAGAGCAATCAAACTTTGTTAGACTTTTATGTACAGGATATTTTAGCTTAGCCAAAGAATAACAAAATACATGCTAAAAGGAGCAGTCACTGTGCAAAACTTTATAAACAGTTGGTCCAGCACTTTACAGTGGCTCGATTTAGACCGGGAATAAGAGGCAGAGTTTTCGGGATTTTGGCAAAAAACATTTTGCCAACAATTGAATACTTTGGAGCGGATTAACGGCGGACGGAGCCGAGCATAATGCGGATTTTGGAGACCGCCAACAAAGTCGACCACAAAGATCCCATAATGTTGATAGTTTCAAGTGATTTATACAAACTTTTTAATTGGACAATGGCTTTGATGGCTGACAAATCACAATGTTCACAATGTGGAACTAACGCAAATTGTGTGTTGACTTTAAAGCGAACATCAAGTGGCGTCAATTAAACTCAAGAGCCACTCAGTTTAAGCATTTAACTTACGCTAAAACTTGCCACTACACAACAATGGGCAAATAAGGCAAAACACTTGCAATAAAGATACCAAAAAACACAGGAACAAAAGCAACAATTTCCGATCTTTGGCTAAGAAGCCATTGGCATTAGAACAAAAGAGTCTGCACTTGATGGCGATGAACCCAAATAACGATAATAATGATAATGATGATAAAGATAATGAAGATTGTACAGATAATGATGTTAGGACGATAAAGATGTGTGTGCTCAACAGGAAGTCGCTACTCGCGAGCCTTTTTCTAATGTCCTGTCGATGACAACGACCCAATAAAAGGAGAAATCAAACCGTTCGTGCTTATCATCATAATGATTATACCTAATGTCTCTCCGGCTGCCACGGAATTTGAGCACCAAAATGGTCATGGGCATCATCAGGCTGCTGCCCTCCTTTTCCCTCTCCCCCCTCGCTTTCCCTCTCTCTCCTTTCTCGCTTGTTTTTCCTGGCGCTTTACGTTTCGTGCGCCCCAAATTATCGTTTTTTTTCCGTCTGCTTTCAAAGCGTCGTGTGTGGTGGGTGGTACTTTGGGGCGGGGCATGTCTACGCAAGGCCCGTCAATGGCAGACCCTTGTGAATGTGGCCCCTAGATGCTGATAAGTTGTGACCCGCTACGTTTGCCTCGTTTTGTGGCACGTTTATTTTCTTTATTCTCTCGAAACTTTTTTGATAAATAGTGTCATGAAGACAAGCTTTTCATTCAGCCGCCCACGCCAGCCACTCCCACTCATTCTCACACTCTTCTCAAGAGATACTGTGTGTGAATGTGTTAATGTTTAAGGTCATCGTCGTCTTCGTCTTCGTCTTCGCTCTCGATGCCCACTTGATAAATGAAAAGCTTTCATGTTCATATTTCAATTTAATATGCTGCTTGAGAGCATTTCCTTTCAGTTTCCTTTTATTTTGCCGCTCAAGGCAGTAAATTCAATTAAAATTCAACATATTTATTTCTTTTCTATTGTAATATTTTAATTAAATTCATAATTTTAAATGGCCTCAAAAGTTTCAAAAACTAATAATTCTGTAGCAAATTCAATCAGCGAAATTGCGGAAATGGAAAATTTCTTTCGACATTGTTATGGTGAAAATTTTGTGCTTATTCGCGATAATCAAAACTCAAGATCAAAAGCATGAACAAATTTAGAAAGTTTCCCAAAAGGGATTCAAATTTGGTGTATTCAATTACTGATGTTTTCTTTATTCTCGGAATTCAAGGACTTTCTTGATTTACGGATAAGTTAGTCAGTCCAAAGTCAGCTGTACTACGCTGTAATGCTCTTAAGCTACCCTGTAGAAAGCAATGTAATGGTAGTGGGTATATTCGTTTGAATTGTCGAGCTTTGAGCTATAAATTAAAGACTTTCCACATTACTTAAAGTGTTTTATCTCTGGTTTCCATAGCTTTTCTTGTTCTTCTAACTACC
The DNA here is from genome assembly GCA_020829145.1 of Drosophila nigrodunni. Lineage (NCBI taxonomy): Eukaryota > Metazoa > Arthropoda > Insecta > Diptera > Drosophilidae > Drosophila > Drosophila nigrodunni. The sequence goes on along the minus strand of JACVCZ010000007.1, from coordinate 6,497,936 downwards.
CATACTGTTATTACCACTAAGTTAACTCATCTGTTTAGCCAGGATAACTTTAAGTGACTCTTCCCTTCCGCCTGCTTTCAACTTTTGATGAAATTTGAAGCACATTTTGAGAACTTTATTTGTTATTTTTGTTGACCCCCCCCCACTGTAAGTTGGTCACGCCTCTTCCCTACGCCCCTTTTGCCATGACAACGCTGCGAGCAGCCAGACAGAACAGGAAATTGACAATTTTGTATCAAAGCTGCGGCGAGACAACATTTGCAACATTTGGAACTGTCCAAAAGGCAATCGCATTGCGAGATCAAATGTAAGTCCCTTTAAATTATTTAAAAATGACTCGCAAACTTATCCAAAGTCATGTACTTGCATTCGCTACGCTTCACTTGCTGCTTCTGCAGCAGGGGATTTCTCCTACTACTTTGGATACTTCTGCTTGTCCTTGCGTTGTAGTTTCCAGCGTTTTCCTCTTTTACCCGCTCTTTTAGCTCGTAAAGCTGTTCCCGTTGCTCCTGCCCCCTTAGCTCCTACATTTGTTTCAGTTGCTTGGGCTGTTTTTCCTTCTTAAGCTCCTACATCTCCTCCTGTTTTGTCTTCCCAGCTTCTTTAAGTCCTCCTGCTTCTTCTGCATTTCAATTTCCCTCCACCTCTTCTCCTGCTCCCCTAGCTTCCACAGCTGTTCCTGCTCCTCTTTTCTCCCCTGCTCCTTCAGACCCTCCTGATTCTCAGCTTTAGCAGTTGCTCCTCTTTACATAGTTACTACAGCTGTTCCTGTAGCTTCTATCTCTCCTGCTCTTTAGTTTCTCCTGTTTCTCTTCTTCGCCCTGCTCCTTTAGCTTCTACTGCTGCCCCCGCTGCCTTGTGAAGTTGCTGCTGTTGCAGACATTTTCCCAGGCATGTCATAAAGAATGCCCTCGAGTGCCGCCCGTTCGTGAGCAAGAAAATAATTTCCTTTAACCCCTACCCTACTCGACTTCTTCCACTTTTTGTGGCGCATAATAAAAAATTGCCAACAGTTGCAGCTGTTGGACGTCAAAAAGGGTTGTTGTTGTCGTCGATGTCGACGTCGACGGCGCGTCGTTGTCGTTGTTGGCCAAGTGCATCGCGTGCTTCTGGGCATGCCAAAAGGGTGCCTCAACGCTGCTCACGTGCAGGCGTCAGGGCCAAAGAGGCCAAAGCCAACAGCCGAAGCGGGCTATGAACAAAGCAACAACAACAACAACGGGGAGAGCTATAAAAATGAATACAGCTCAAGGAACAAGAACAACGTCAATGAAATTGAGTATGGGAACGAGACCAAGTGCAGCCCAGGAATGAGTAGGAACAATTGCTGACGACCGTGTCATATTACGTGGCGAGAAAACGTCTAGTCACGTGGTCAACTGAGCAACTGAAGATTGCCAGGGAGTCAGCAAGAAATGGGGGGAGTGTAGGGAGTAAACATGGGCAGAAAAGCACTCGAGTCGAGGTTCAAGTTTACGAGCTTCATGTGTGAGCAAAATTTGTAACTTATTTAACAAATGAATGGCTAGAATATATTGTAAGGGCACTGCTTTCGTCACGAGCGTGGACTGTGATATATCTACAGCCATTGCAGTGAATTGAGTTGCAGATTGTAAGTTATTTAGTAGTTGGAATATTTGATATAAAAGCTTAAAAGCATTTCTAAGCCTACAAATACTACGAACTATTTATGGAACATGTAGAGTAAGTTAAGTCCTCTTGGTCTTTATCAAGTCTTAAGTGATTTTAAATTGTACAAAGCTTGCTTCCAACAGAGCTTCCTTCCTTGCTTCCTTCGGCTAAAAATAAGTTTTATTCTTAGCGGAAACTTTTAAAGTCAGCGTAGTACAGTTTAACTTCCGCTAGGGCGTTACAAATAGATCCGTAGATTGTAGCTTAGTGTATATTTAGTTGTTGAATGGCAAGACTTAATTAGTTGCACGAGTTATTTTAAAGGGCGGCTGCAAGCACTTACTTAACCATTCACGTCAAGCACTCGGCATTTGCAGTGAAACAAAGCACGAGAAGTTGGCATTGTGTTTGGGCCAACTGGAAACTGGCAACTGGCAACTGGCAAGTGCAACTTGAATTGCCAGCAGACCGTAGAAGGGGCAGTGTGGCTTTAGGTGGGGTAGCAAGTTGTAGGGAGTAGAGAAAAGCATAAAATTGAATTGCGACTTTTTATGCTACCTGACATGTCTACCTGCTCCTCACACACACGCTTAGAGGAAGGCGCTCATAATGGAAACAGGATATTTCATTACATTTGTGCATGCATGAGTGCTGACTCTGTATATGTAGCGGTGTGTGTGTTTGTGTGGGTAGGGTTGTCAGGGGTGCGCATAGAAAGCAAGGAAGGCAACATTGTTGAAATGTGCAAATATTGGCCCAAGTGGCGGCAATAAAAGCGTCGCTACTGCTGACTCTTTGGCTATGCTTGAGTTTCTATTATGACAATGTGCTTTTGACTTCCTCCTGTTCCTCAGCTCCTCTGCTCCACTCTATTTGACTACGTTGGGTATCATCTCGGGGGAATTCTTTGGCTGCACAAAGACAGAGCCAGCTCCTTTATGCGAGGTGCGCACAATTTAACATTAAATTAGTCATGAATGTCGTCGTCAGAGCAGCAATGTCAATTTCCATTGATTGAAATACACTCAAATTGCAGACCATTGCTGCTATGAACTTTAACCTACGAACACGCCCACTGTTGAGTCCCCGACTCGCTGACTCGCTGCCTTCCTAGCCTTTTTGCATAATTGCAATGTCGTCAACGTAGTCGCAATATTTCAACGTCTGTCATGGATTTGAATGGATGCGCATAAAAATTCAACATAATATAATATGCTTAACCCCTACACGCCGCTCTTATTTGCCACTGGTCAAGGGTGGTTGGGGGTAGGAGCCGGAGTAGTGGGCTCTGCTTGTGGTTTCTGTGTGGCAGTTAACTTTGCCGTGACATGTGGCAAGCATAAAAGAACCGTAGAATGTCATGTTTGTTGTGGGCCGAACATGACGTTGAGTGGACAACGAAGCGACGACGACGGCGACGGCGACGTCGACAGCGGCATGTGACTCATGTTACGGGCAGCATAGTAGGCTTAGTCTGGAGTGAAGCAGAGACAAAGAGAGAGAGAGAGAGAGAGAGCGAGCGACTGATAGAAGCAGAGCGGTAAGCAAAGCCCGAGTGGGAGTTGTAGGCGTCTCTGTCAACACATTGGCAAATTACACTACGTTACAAAGCTTGGCTAGGGTGAAGTTTGACCAAAGTGAGGTTAAGTGCCGCTCAGAGTGAGGTCAGAAAAGCCCAAGGCGGTAAACTATGAGATACAAGATTTATAAGCGATGGAGAGCAATTTTTTACTTAGTAAGATTCTTAACACTGTGATTTATATTACTTATAAAAATAAACCTGTCATTTGCTTTAGAAAACCCAAACTTTATTCTGTTTGAGTTTATCGGAATATGAGTTTACTTACTGTCCATAAATGTGTGTTGTTTAGTGTAAACTAAACCTCTAAAAATAGTTTAGATTGTTATAAACTATCTACTTAGCCATAAATTATATATATTTGAAATTTTAAGTAGTTAAGCAAATTTGCAGCTTGTTTAGGACCTCAACTTTTTGCTGAACAGTGTTTTTTTGGGGGCATGGGGGCGTTGAACGGTGGGTGGTAGGCGTTGTTTTTGACCTGCTGCACAGTGTCCAAAATGACGGTCAGTTGGGTGACCTTTAATGTGCTCCTTGTGTTTGTTCATTAAATGCGGCTCAAAATTTTAATTAAATGTCGCTTAGAGTCCGACAATTATTTGGAACGCACTTTCCACACTTTCCCCACTTTCCACACACTTTTTGTACTTTTTGCATTTCTTTTTGTTTTCCACTTTACATATTTCATTTAGCATTTTGTATTTCTCATTTCATTCACTATTCACTTTGCTTTTTGCTCTGGTTTCGAGGGGTTTGTTGCCCTACACACACACATATTTTTGTTGCGCTGTGACAGTTTTGCTTTGGCAATGAAAATGTGGAAAATGTATTTTTAAAAAGGCCCCAACAGCAGCTACAACAACAACAACAACCACATTACGACTACGGATTATCTGCCTTTATGCCTGCCGCTTGTTCTGCCATTTCTTCGTCTTCCACTTCACCTATTTTCCTACTCTGCTAGTTGCGTATTTAAATTTAATATAAAATTTTGAAAATTTAAAAATAATTGAAGACGTCTCGCAAAACAAATTGCAAATGATTTATTTATGTGCCGTTGATAAATTTGATTTGAAATGAATGTGAAACGCATTGCGACGGAGAGCAATAAAGCGAGAAGGAGAGAGATGAGAGAGAGAGAGAGAGAAAGGCATGTATGTGCTAGAGAGAGAGCAGCGATGAACGGGTTAGAAGCACTCGAGAACCATTGAATTAATTAGGCTGCGATGAGGACGACACTTTAAGCGCGAGTGTGCCAGCTTGTGGGTGCCCCTAATAGAAGCTAACACACATTCACACACTGCCACACACACACACCCACACTCCACTGTCCCAGTAGCTGGCTCGTGCTACTGTTCGTCCTCTGGCTCCTGCACGCTCCTCACTGAAGCAGAAGCATTTTGCCCTAATTTTACTTTCTGCGATGTTATCAGGACACACACAGACACAAACACACGCACACTAATGCTGGGAGACAGAACACCAACCCACAAAACACAAACACACACACACACACACACAGACACAGAGAAACACGAGCAACGAAGCGATTTCCTTTTTTTTTCATTTTAAATTGCGCCCGCCCACAATTGTCCCAATCTCCTGTTTCAGGACGCCCCTTCCTGCCCGCAAATAAAGCAAGAGAATGTCATAATTTACGCACTTTTTCATTTGTTTGTCGTTTAGTCGCACTGCATGGTTAACATTTTTGTGTTTGGTCCACGTTTCGCGTCCTGTTTGTGGTCGCCTAATGAAATTAAAGTGGAAAACCTCAACCGAAATTGGTGGCAAGCAACCGACGAACCAACCAACCAGCAACAACAACAACAACAACAACAACGATAACAACACGGACAACAAAACTGAGAAATCCGAGCTGCGTTTACACCGACGACTTTTCGTTACGATTCAATCAATTTTTAGGAGCGCGCCGTCCGTGCCGGGAAAATGTCTACAATGAACTGATGACAGCAAACGACGAGCACTATGCCGCTCGCCAAACGTTGACTACGGCGTACGTACGTCTGCGTTGCGCCGGACACCGCTGCCGGGAGCACCACATACGGAATACGGTAAACGGAGCACGGAATGCGTCGTCGTTCTCGGTAATTTCGGTGCGTTCCTCTGTGTTTTGGTTAGGTCGCTGCCTTCACTAAATTATTTAGTGTTTGTGCTCGGCAAAATAGCCGCAAGAGAGAGCAGCGAAGCAAAGAGAGTTGTTTGGACTCTCTTAACGCAGGTACAGTGGGCTGGAGAGCAACATTTGCTGCTTTGGAACTATAGGGAAGTTCTTGGGTTATCCCAACTTCTAGCAGACCCCTTAAATACCCTGCAGATATAATGCTCTTCCACTACATTAACACAAAATTGCTTATTCCAGCAGCAGCAAATTATAAGATAATTTTAATTGGCTTGTTCAGTTATCAGTGTTTTCGAAACCAGTTACAAATTTTACAATTTGGTTACTCTAAAGCTACTGTAAGGTTAACTGCGTTACAAATAAGTACTGCTAAGGACAGCATAAAATAAATAGTAATTTCTTGTTGTTTTCAGAAGTCGAAGACTGTTTCAATACCAGACACTGATGATTTATTAGTCAAGAGTTGATTAAATTGAGGCTTGACTGTTGATTTTATTATATTTACTTTTATGAATGCTTAATAGCTGGTTCAGTGCAAGTTTCGGCTTTCCCAGGCAATTTCTCTTCGTGTGTCTCTTAAGTTGCACTAGCGCATGCGTCAGCTCTGTCTCTCTCTATCTCTCTCTTTTGCTCTCTCTTTCTCGCTGTCGCATAAACAGTAAACAGTGTAAGGTTCTGGAGGCAACTCGTCGCACGTTGTTCGCATTGTCTGTCCCCAGGGGCTGAGGCAAGCCCTTGCCGGTAGGCAAAAGTTCAGAAGGAGACGGTGAGAGGAGGAGTGGAAGAGAAGAACAGTTGGACGGTAGGACAGGATAACAGTTCAACAGCTGGACAATTGAGAAGAGATAAACAGACAGTTGCCGTATGCAAGTTCTCTTATTTCGCTCTCCCTCCTTATCACTGCCTATTTCTACCTCTCTCTTTCACTCTGTTCCTCTCTCTTTCCTTCTGCCTATGCCTTTGTTGCTCTGCAGCTTGACATAGTGTAAATTGTGTCACAGGGCGAAGCAGTTTCAGATGATTATATTACTTATATCAGCATTAGTTGTTTTTTTTTGGCTATCAAGTATACGACAGGTGGCTGCAGGCTTAACGGGTCACAGCGCGAGCGAGACAGCAGGCTTGAAAGAGGAAGAGAGAGAGGGAAAGAGAGTGAGAGAGGAGAGACAGAGCGCAAGCATGAATGATAAAGAGCAAAAGTCGAGGCACTTTCAATTTTATTTGCCACGCTTTATGGCCAATATGATTATTGAACATTGCCCATACGCACCGTTGCACCACACTGAAAAACCAACGAAATTTTTCACTACACGTATTTTATTTTTTTTTAAATTTTTATTCACGGTTTACACAAGCGCATAATTTAAATTAATTTTTACTAGCTAATCATCAAAAAGACTTAAGCAATTTTAAATTAAATTCTACATAACCATAAAATAGATAATTTTATTTGATGTTTTGTGTTTGTTTTCTGAATTGAATTTTGGATTCGCATGAAAATGTTTTGATTAACACAGAACGACACAGCACAGCAAAAAAACTGTCAAAACTTAACAACTAACAAACTTAAACATAATAACTACTCGTAAATATATATATTTATGCTTTTATATATATTCTTTGCTTTCTGTGCCGCAGTTCGTTAGCTTAAACTCTAACTAGACATATATATATATGTGGGTATATATGTATGCATGTGTCTGATTCGTATATCTTTTGTGGAAGCTGCTGCTGCTGCTCAGACGGGCTGCACCTCGCAAACGAAATAGGTCTCGAAACTGCAGGGTGAATCATTCCATTTGAGTCCTTTGCCATCGCGATTCCACAGCTCCAGGCAGTTCTCCTCCTCGCCGTTCTCATAGCGGAAATTGTTGGGCTCTCCGGCATTCCAGTTGGTGAAGGTTATCGGTCTGCCAGTGGCCATCCAAAAGTAGTTGCCCTCATCGGCCAGATCTGTGCCGGAAATCCAGAAATGCTCGTGGCCCAAACCTGTGAATTGTAAATGGTTTTTCGTTAATAACTCTCTTTGATTTTTGACCACTTTTCAGTGGCTTAAGGCGTCAGTTAGTGGTCGTGTCTGAACTTAAAGTTTAAACTGCTTAATTCGCCCTCGCACATTCACTTTTCAATGATCTGTTGTTGGAAAGTGCATGGAAATTGAATGCATTGGCTAACAATACAACTAGCCTCGTCTGCCCCACCTCCACCCTCTGTTGGCTCTTTTTTTTATCGCCGTTTCCCTTTTGTCATCGGCCTAGAGTTTTGGGTTACCAACTTCCGCGTATTATGCACGCTAGAAAGTCAAACAGTCTCCGAGCCATTCCCATGGTCATTGCCCCACCCTTTGCAGTTCGCCACCTCCCCCTTTCCATCCTCTTATGTGCATTTTCCATGACTATTGCATCAGCTGCTTAGCGTTCGTTTCACTCACCAAAGTCGCGTATGTGTTTCTCCAGTCTATCGTTCTCTTCCTGTGATGAAATGCTAGCCAAGTGCATGCCATGATAGCGGCAGTATTGCGTGGCTTTGAACCAATTTGCCTGCAAAGAAAATTGTTAAAGAAACAGAAGAAGAATCAGTAAGGGGAAATAGAAGATGATGAAAAAGTTAGTGGCAAGTTCTAAGCTAAAATTCGAGCAGACTTCGCAGCTTCTATGCTCTAACTTAGAAAACTAATAGAAGTTTATTAAAAATAATTAAAAATGTGGCAATAAATAATAATGAAGTACCGCATAAATAAACTATAAATCAGAAATAAAAAAACTTTAATTATACAGCTCACTTTACTACTCTTTGTTAATTTTTATAGTTATTTATGATTTTGTGTGATAAATATCTTTCAATTTGTTATAAATATCTGTCTAGTTCATTGCATAAATATTTTTAAAGTAGTGAACGGCAACTGTATCTTTTAATTGCCATAATTTGGCATTTAAGTTAGCTATTTATAGGAACTTAAATAAATTGCAGCTTTTGGTGTATTTAAATTTGGATTAAAGACAAAATGCTTCGTGAAAAATGTTTTAGATAATATATATTTCAAAATAAAGTAGCTTAGTGCCTACCGCATGTATAACATTTTAATCTACTTAATAACTTTAAAGACAGCTGCTTTTAGTCTGCTTTCCCTTTAAGTATAAATCATATTTCTACTCTCCCATTCAGCGTCTTAAGAACAAAACATATTTTTGCTTTCATAGAGTACGCTCAACTCTGAGAAAGTTGAGTTCTGTTTTCCGTTTTTGTTGTTGGCATTTGAAAAGAATTTTTGGTAGATCCCTTGACTCGCATAAAGTGCACGACAGGTAAACAGAGCCCATGTCGCATGCCATTAAGACTGCCTGTCTCCCCCCACCCTACTCCCAACAGAGGGTGGCAATGAAAGTTCTTTCTTCATGCCCATATGGCAAACTAATTGACTTCTTGGCTTCACTGGAGCGTCCTTTTACAGCCCAATGAACACTTTCAGTGAGCGGAGTTTCCTAATAACAACAGCAACAACAACAGCAAGAACAACAACAACAAAGGAAACAGAGGAAAATTCGCATTAAACACTTTTAGCGTGTCATGTCGGGGAAAGGCAACAGATTCGGGATGCTGCTTTATACGCGCACAATTACGGCTAATACAATTAAAGCCAAGTTAATGACGTCGTCGACATTGGCGGTCGACCGCAGCGTGTCAGCCAGGTGGGGTAGGGAAGCTAGTTACGTAATCGATTTAGGTGCACACATCACCTGGCAGAAAGCAGCGCTCTCAGCTGAACAGCCACCAAATTGTGGCAACTTAAAAGTAAACTAAAATTTATATATATATGGCTGAAAAGGCCAAAAGTCAACGCAACAAGCATTGGTAATGGGCAGTAGGGGGTAGAGGGCGTGGCAGTCTAAAGGGTTGGCTAATTAAGAGGCGAGCACCAAAGCCATTAGTGTTAATTGAATATCAAATTGCATTTATTGATACTACACACAACTACTCGATTGATAAACTGCTGTATTGATAGATTGAGCGAATATTGCGAAAGTGTTGCCAACTAAAACCGAAAACACTTTGATGTATTGGCCAAATCAACAGAAGACTCTAATTGGCAGCAAAACTCGCTGCTTGACTTTGCAATGCGTGGGTGAGCACCATGCTCCCTCTGCCCCCACTCTAACCGCCCACTGACTCCTACTTCTCCACATGAGATACCCTGGATACGTTTGTTAAATAATTCAAAGTAAAAACATAAAATGCTGTCGACTTTTATTGGCGTTCGTCAGCTTGAAACGGAGATTTCAGTTCGACGCGGTGGGCGGTAAGGAGGGTATGGATAGGGGGAGTGGCAAGCTGAGGAAGCCAGCGGCGGACACGTCTGAATGTGGCAACTTCAAATGCCCGTTTACGATCTGGATCAGAGTCATGCAATTGAATGTGAATTGTTGGGTACTCAAACTCTAACTGAGTCGGGGTGAGTGTGTGCGTGTGTGTGCTGAGTTCGTGACATGGAATAGCTGATATGGCCAGCAGTTGATGAAAGGATTGAATGCCAGGATGATTGTCGGTTTCAGTTACTGATTTTTTCAGATATTACATAATGAAATGCCAGGCAAAAAGCAAAATGCAAAAAGTGAGAGTCCAAGAGAGTGTAAACAGTATAAAAAATTGCTTCAGCTAACGACAACATTGTATTCATGTGCAACGAGGCAAACGAATGCGAGGAAAAGTCAACAAATCGATGAAGAGATAGGAAAACAAGCAGTGAAGAACAACTTGATACCCTGTAAGTGCTTTTAAAGTGCGTGTAGTTTATAAACTGTAGTGCATACGAGTAGATTTTGTAGTTAATTGCAAACTAATTAAAGTTGAGCAAATAAAATTGACATAGATTGGGTAATGTGGGCTGAATACCCTGTAAAAGGAGTAAGAAGGGCTCTTGGTGAGTTATTAGTTGGAGTAAACAGCTTAGGTGAGCAGAATTCAAGCAAATTTATAGGTGGGCAAATTAATAGAGAGCTAAAAGCATGTAGTCCTTCTTAAAAATATTAAGGGATACCTTGTGAGTAATTTAAGTGCCCAATGAGTCAATAAATTAAGGTAAAAGTCCAGGATTTTAATAGATAGTTAAATATTATTCACATAGTTAGAAACAAAGTTTTGGGTTGACTATTAAATACCCTGCAAGATCTTCAAAACTGCTATGAGTTGAAAAAATTTTGAATTTCTTTTAGATATGAATTTTCAACTGGAATATAATTATTGCTATAAACTAAACTCTTAATTATCAGCGCTTTTTAAGAAAACAATAATAATTTTCAATCAGAAAAGTTAAAAAAGAATAAAATTTGGCGTACAGTTAAATAAGCCCACACATTTAAAGACCACGTACTCTTTTTTATTAAAGTTAAACCAGTTTAATAATTATGTTAAATACTCGTTGTTGCAGTTTAAGATCAAACGCTGCATATCATTACAATTTACAGCTTCTTGCGCCACAAATGTCAACAAATTGAATTTTGGCAGCAAGTCAATTAAGTGCCAACAAAATGTTTAACAATTCTGTTAATGTCATTAACACGTTCGACAGTTTACTGGAAATATCGACTGGATTGCTCAATCGATGGCAAGTCTGAGTTGGAGTTGTAATTCGAGTCTTAGTCTGAGACTAAGTTTCTATTTTAGCCCATAATCAACTGCAATTAGTGTCGCATTTATATGGAAAAAGAAGAAAAAACACAGCAAATAAACATAAAACATCAAAACCAGCTGTTAACTTGGCCAGCTGCCTACTGCAGTTGGCGCTCTCTGCGTGTGTTGACGGTTAAATTAATTTTGCCATTTTCATTTTTGCGAAATTTGCATATTTACACACGATTCGCATTGCGTAATGTGTGAAAAGAGAAAAAGAAAAACTGAATATTAAATATTCATGAGCTGATTACAACGCGATTCTTAATTGCTTCTACCAATAAATAATTGGAACATTTCTAATGAAGTCGAGCGCAAAATATTTCAACAAAAATAACACCAAATTTATACATTTCTAATAATCCAGTTTCTGAGTCGCTTTATTCATGAATTAAAATGTCAAAGAGTGTGAGAAAGAGAGCGGGAGAGAGTGAGTGAGAGAGATAGGGAGAGAGAGTGGGCGAGTTAATTTGTGGTAACACGATGTTTTTGTGCTAACACTACAAATAATCAGATGTGGAACTTGCACTTAATTAATCCGCTAAATAGTAATGAATTCAATTCGCAATCAAACTGTCGGCGCAATCAACAAAAACAATTGTTTTTTACGACTATTAACAACATAACCCACTGGCGCTCACCCTGCCACCCCTCAAACAACTGATAAACAATAATTAATTGGCTTTTGGGAAGTTCTTTAACCTGCAATTAAATTGTTTGTGCTGAATGGATTTGATCATAAAATTGCAGTAGAAATTTATTTTATTTTTGGCTCCAAAATTTGCATTTAAAACTTGATTGATAAAGTTTTGGTATTTGATGACCTCATTCCACTCTCTAATCTTTATGGATATCCAGTCTTTGGCACATACTTTAATTGATTTAATGAACAACCAAAAAGTTAATAAAAATTATTTAAAACAAACTTTTTTTTTATAAATCATGTCGAGTTTAATAATTTCTGTGGGCTAAATAAAATTAGCATTTTAAACTGGTCGCACATTAAAATGATATATGAAACAATATATTATAAAACATCTATTGATTAGCTCATTCCCTTGTTGAATGCTAATCTAATTCTAATTGTCTTTATACAGCTTATCTTCTTTATCTTCCCTAATAATAGTAGTTAGCTTTAAATACCAAATTTTGCATAAATAACTTGTTTCAAACTGCAACTCCAAAAATTTCTAAGCTTTTCCCATTAGTTTGGCATGGCAGAGATTACCTCATTGTGTTGAAATGCTTTTTATTCTTTATTTTATTTCAATTTGTTGCCATGCATAGATCATTAAACAATTAAAATAATTAGTTCTGCTTAATTCGATGTGTCGGTTTATTTAAACACCTGTTTATTTAAACACCTGTTGGCCAAATTTATGTTCTCAATGAACTGACAAACTGTTTGTCTTGGAATTCCTTAGAGTTCACATGAGAATTCAACAACTATTGATCTTTAGTTGACCTTTTGCAGTCGTTAAAAAACAGCTTCCTCAGTTCTTCCTCTTTCAAGTATCGCAATCAGTTTGACTCATAACTGTCTACTCCACTCAGTTTATTAATAATGTTTTACATATGCATATTAAGCGTATTGTTTAATCATTCCAATTTACAATGACGATTTCAGTGGCTGCCGTTAAATTCATTTATTAAATTATATTTATGGCGTAGATTTAAAGTTCAAGGAGAACGCTTTATATGGCAGCAGCCGAAGAAGCCGTTGAAGAAAGGGTAAATTCATAGTGTTCGATGTGATCGATTTGCATACTTGTTCCAACTTGTCCGTTTGTTTCGGCCATTGGCCAAAAACGCGCCCAAGTCGCGTCGCAGCCGCGTCGTAGTTGCACGCGTTTCGTACGCGTTTTGAATGGCTTTTTCGAGCATTATTAAGTTTTTGACTAATACGTTTTTAATATGAATGGTTGCATAAATTAAAAGACGTCATCTCAACTACCAAATTGCCGATGCGTGTCGCAGCACGAACCCCATCATCATGGTCGATCAATCGCTAAGGTATTTTAATGACTCAATATGGCATTGATATCAGTTCTAAGGCTAACGATATCAGTTAGTCAATGATACGTCGAGAAGGTTGCTTAAGCCGAGGTGTGGCCGCTTACAACTGCGCAAGATCATGACGAAGTTTGGCGGAAACAAAAATGTAAAGCATATGTGAGTCTAAGGGACTGTAAGAGACCCTGTAGTGGAAAGGTTTAACTACTATTCTTGCTGCTTTGCGCTAACTACAAGCTGACTGCTATAGCTGCTCTTTCTTGCCAAAGGGGCGATAGAGGCGTGCCCTGTCTTTTACCAACTCAGAGATGGCTTCATGCTTCCTTTGCCCACTTAAATATATTTTTAGTAATTTTATTTTCTGCTCACCACAGGGCATCTTAAGAATAAATTAACCAAACTCTGTCATAATATAACATTGTAGTAATCGCCTTAAATGTATTTTTTTAATGTTTAAAAAAACTGCATACGAGTATACTCGTATGCAATATGTGCAATAAGTTTATGAGGCAGTCGAACCAGACCGGCTTGCAGCAGACCGGAGGAGACCATTGAACCGTTGGACGTTAAATGTTAATGGTTAACGGAATGCAGCTTACCTTGAAGAAGATGCCAAGATAATAGCGCTTCTCTCCGAGCTTCAGCAGCGGCATTGTCCATTTATTCGGCGTATACTGTGACTCGTCCACGCAGTTTGGGCAGTCTAAAAATAAAGATCAAGGAAGCACAGGGAAGACAACTCATATCAGTTAAAAGAAATAACCAAAAGCAAAGAAAAAGAATACAAATATCTGTAAAAAAAACAATAAGAAATAATCGAAGGCAACGGCATCGCAATTCCAAGGTCTTTAGAAATTTGCATTTCAAAAACTGAAACAAAAGTAATAACAGTTTTTAAAGACTTGATCTTAAAACTCACAAAGCGAAGGAACAAGGGACTGTAAAATTATTGAAAATCGTTTAATGCAGAAAAGTTAAAAATATTTTAAACTTGCTTAATTTAAGCGCAAACTATTTTGTAACATTAAAATTTTGATTAAACGATTTGCTGAAAATAGATTTCAAAACAAAGGAACTGGTTCTTTTTGCTGAGCCTACAAACAAGTTCGTGCTGACGTCTTGGCCAGAATGTTCGTCAATGGCTTAAATAGTTTTTGTAGGGGGGTAGGGGGAGATAGCAGATCTACAAACGAAACGAAACTGAATCAAGGTCAAAAAAAACACCATTGTGTTTCAGTTCTGAGTATGTGAAGGTCATTACGCTGATATGGGGAAATATATATATTCATAAAGTGGTAATATAAATATGTATGTGTAGATTTATGTATAGGGCAACATTCTGTCCAACATGCCAACAGCATGTTGGCCAAGTTAACGGCGTTTCTTTTGTCTGTGCGTTTTTCGACTAACAGACAAAACACAATACAACAAAAGACAATAAAACGACACCCGAAAAAACCGAAAACACTGACAGCTGAGCAAAAATTTCATTTTCGCGAATTTTGTTAATTAATCATCCCAAATGGATGCCATTACGAGAGCCAAGGCCAAAAGCAGAAGGCGGCTTTAATGCTAATTATAATGGTGTTGAATGCGTGTTTTTGCCGGTTCCAAAAAGGCAAACACCGAACTTACAACAACTTACAATGACTTAGGGAAAATAAAAACATCAAAATGTAATTTAATTTTAAATAGATGCAATAAAAAATATAAAATATCATTAAGCCAAATGTTGCAATTTGCATTGTGTTCACTTGTCTCAAAAACGCTGTTACACAAGACTCGTGCTAGGGGAATTTCTATTTGCATAATAGATGTGGTGTTAAGGGAATATTAAGAATATAAATTCTGTGAATGATTTAAGAAGTTTATGACACTTTTTTATGACACGCTTATTTGTCTTGTCAGACACATAAAGTGGCCACATTTGCAATGCGGTTTATTAACTATTTTTGCATAATTTTAATGGAGTTCAAGGCGGTTGTTTTATGGGGAATATTTGGGCCAGTTTTATAGAGAAGTTTTCTATGGAAATATCAAAGTTTTCAATGTAGATCAGTTTTTAATGAAGCTTACAAATAAATATGTAAAGAAAGAGTCATGAAACATCAGCAGAAACTGCCTAAAAAGCTGCTCTAAAAATGCACTTTCTGCTCCACTCCTACAAAAACGTTTCCCACCCAGTTGCATCATCGCATTAAACTCGCTTTGTTAATTACCACATGGTGGGACTCCGAACGAAACTGATGAACGACCGGAAGAAATCAGACCGCAATCAGACACCGCCCGAGAAGGGGACAGCAACGGATCGGAACGAATGGTAATGAATCGGAACGGAACGGGAATACAAATTAAAAGGTGTCAAATTGATTAAGTTTCGAGCGAGAAAAAAAATCTTTAAACAATTTCTTGCTTGCTGGCCGTCAATTAAATTGTTTGCCATATAATAGTTGATTAATTAATTATGAACAAATTAAGTAAACATTTTATGGTACAATGTTTATAGTTGATATTTCGCACGCAATTTATTTCGGCTGTCCAACCAGTTTTCAGTTTTCGGTTTTCAGCTATGGATTAATATGCCTGCAGGCGGATCAAAGTCAATGCCAATACTTGTCATTATCCCCGTCAACTCCACCTACCTTCAACTCTGATAACCGATTGCAATTAAAATAATATTAAACAAGGCAACATTTTGCTTACAAGCAGTGACCTTCAGCAAACCGTTCAGAAGTGCCAAGAAATCGCTGACAGAGGCGAGGAAAGATGTCACTTTTCATTTACAATTTTAATTCTTATTTTAAGGCAAACTGACAGCGACAACAGACGTCACACAGCAGATTAAGTCCAGCAATAAATAGAGAAAAAACTAAAATTTAAACATTGACAAACTTCCTGTTTTGCTTGGGGAATTTTTTTTTTTATTTATATTGGACAAAAGAATTTCTTAAACTAAAAAATAAATTATGTGTTTTTGTTATAAACGAAACCAGTTTGAATTTGGCCCAAAACTTGTTTAGAACAACCGAATTAAATGCATTATTTTTTATAGCAAACTTTCCGTTTTAATAATAAAATTAATACACATCTATAACGCAGCTCAGCTATTAATTTTAATTGATTTTTGTATATTTTTTGCTTATATTGTAATCAAAACGGCACATCTGACCCTGGCCTTGAGTAACCTTTTTAACGAATTTCGCATTTTATGACAAATTAATGCGATTCCTTTTATGTGATTTAGTGCCTCGTTCGTTTTTTGCTCTGCATTTCATAAGAGATTTCAACAGCTGCCAGAGACAACAAACAGGTGCAACAACAACAGCTGCTACAACAAACACACGACTAATTTCGAATCAAAAGACAAAAAAAAACCCAAAAAAGACAGTCATGAAATAAATAAATAAATTGGAGCAAACAGACATTAATCAATGAAAACGTTAACACGGTAGCTGGAGGCAAATACGTGAACACATCTCCTTAATGAAAAGCCAACGACAACAGCAGCAGCAGCAACACAAGCGGAGCGAACTAAATGCCAAATTTGAAAAGTGAAAGTGAATTTCAGCTTTTGTCAGCTACAACAACAGCATGCCGGAAGGATGTACGTTGTGAGTTTGTTGAGATTATGTAATGAATAATGGATTTTTTTGATGCGATTGTGAACATACCAGCGACAGGACCTGCGGCTGCTTTGCTCGGCGTTGCCAGTGTCCTGTCCACTGTGCAGAGCAGCTGCACAGTGATTATCACAGACAAGATCAGATATTTCTGCATGTTTTTTTTTCGTGCTGTCTTTGAATACGTGTTTATTTATTATGTTTATGTTTATATTGTGATTTTATTATTTTTTATGTCTTTATGCGTTAGTTTTCTTGAATTTTTTATAATTTATTTATCCAGTTATGCAAATTTGCACTTCCGTAAAGATAGCAGCAAAGCACACCAAAAATTTCGCTTGTCTTTTTTACACATTCAACGCATTTTCGTTCGAAAATAATGGAATGCTGCACAGTTGCATAGATTTACATATGAATTTATAATATAAAATGCGCGTTCCGCTTCGTATTGTAATCGTCGTTTGTCTTTTTATCGTGATCTGAAGATCGTGAAACGGAATCGAAAGTTGCCAAAAAAAATATACAGTATTATTAACGCACAGTTAAAAAGAAGTTGAATAAATTTGAGTTGAATATTTTTGTTGTTTTTTAAATGCTGTTGACCAAAATGAAGACCTCGTGCGCATGCGCGCCCAAACTGACCGTCGACTGTCGAAGAACTAACAATTTTGGACCTCATTGGCGCCGACTAACGCAGAATCTCCAGCGAGAGACACAGCTGAGAGCGAAGAGAGAGATCGAGAGAGAGAGAGCTAGTCGAACTGGTTCGACTGAGAGACGCAATCGCTTCGAACTCGTTTGGCGGGGCTTCTTTTTTGTGATCTTCATATACGTGTGTAAAACGCTCTGAAAGATTACCAGCGACCAGCGATGCTGCCGTATGAACACGGTGGAGGTGGGGCAGGGTATTTACAGTGTGCCTTGGGGTGCTTGCAACTTGTCAAACACTTGACGTTGTAGCCGCAGACGCAGACATAACTTGATGGTGACCAAGGTAACATCAGTAGAGCGTTGATTTGGACATGCCCACCAAGCTGTGCTCGAGCGTGAACATACAGTAAAAACACCCCCTCACATCTCCACCCCACACACATAGAGCAGCACAAACCCAAAGCAACTCAGTCAACATTTCGAAATTCTGCTTATTCTGCGGTTATCGCATTGCAAATTCTCTGACAACGTTCTAAGATTTTGCAATTTCACTTGAGCACAATTTGATACCAAACCGAGTCAACGTCAACCTCAATACCATTTTTGTGGCTTGACGATGCTTTCGATTTCATTTTTGTGTTTTTTTTTTGTGTTGCCAGCCGCGTTTCTTGACTGACCTTGGCAAGAGTTAATAATAAGTATACGTAATCGACATTGTCAGACGCTGTCAGAGGAGTAACATGGAGTACACTGCGTATGCGTGTTATAAATAAAATCTACAAAGAAGACCAAATTGGAGTAACACCAAATAATTGACTCAGTTACCTAGGAATGCACTCTAAGTACAGTGCGTATACGTAATGTGAACGTAATCATTTTACATTGAGTGGAATTCGAGTTTTTAATAAGATAGACCATCTCGTTTGTTTAGTAATTCAACTCTCTGTGCTACTAACAGACAAATTCAGCAGGTAATTTAAGAATGGCGTCGTTGTGGGGCCTGGGACGCCAAAAAAAAGACAATTATTTGTATGACTTGTAGTATAGTCACAGTCATAACTGATTAAACATTTGTTTTATGAATTTAGTGTCAGTCATTCGCCAACGACAAATAAAATTTTAAATTAACCTAAAAATTAGTGCTAACAAAATTAGCCAACAGATTTCAGTAGCCAGAAACGAAGGCGAAATCTCAGCCAAATGGAGACAAGACGTGGAACTTTTTCGTACTTGGAAACCGAAATTGAAACCATTGAAGAAGTGAGAAAATGGACGCCTCTGATTGAAATTTTGGCCGTTGTCATCTTAGTTTGCGGCATAGTTGGTGTATTTTTCAACTATGTCAGTTGACAGGGTATGAGCCAGTCGGGCCAACTTTGCATTTTTTGCAATTTTGTTATTGGCATTTCTGTAAAAAGGCATCTGTTTATCTGGTTCTTCTGCCAGAGCTTAGAGCGTACAATAAAACGAGAATCGAACGATTTGAAACAAGTTAGCACATGTCGAAATTTTGTTTAGCTCTCGTACATTTTGTAGATCGATTAATATTAAACACTAAAAGTGGATCACAGTGTCTTCTCTACTATTCAAACGATGGGTGAGTTCATTGCTTTATGGCCAATTTGCTATTCAGGGTCTGTAATAAAATCTAACTCGTGTCGGGTTTGAGACCCCGTCACACAGAAGTCGGAAGTTGTCAACCGCTGGAATTGATGATCAAAATTAAGATTTTTACAAAACTTATTGGAATATAAATCAACAGTGTGTGTAACTAATTACAGGTTCTTTTTGTGTTTCGGAAATAATTCAGAAACATTCCTAAAAACGTGTTTGAACACGCGACAAGAGATTGGCTGGCAAACCTTCGTTTTTTTTTCGTTTCTACACAATAAATTTGCCAATTTGATTGATACCTAAGCTGAGGAAAGATGGACAGCTAATGGATCACACAAAGTGGCCATAAATAGAAATGCAAATTAAAGACGCACATTTTGGCAAGGCATTTGTCACTCTCAGCTGTTGTCAGGCCATCGAAAGTGTTTATAGCTTTAAATTCAAGAAAGAACTATCTTTTGTCAGCGATCTGTGGTACTTGCTTAATTTACAGTAAAATGCTAATCAAGTTGATTGATTTTCTTACCCAAATGTCAAGCGATAAAGGTAATACAATAGATTGCAGTGATATATGATGTTAGTCACTTTTCATATAATTTTATATGCCTTTTAATGCGTTAAAATGCCACTTTGTCACAAAGACAAAGAGTTGCATGCAAATAAGTTCACCCGCTAAAAAAACGATCGTTAAAAAAGTGAAATAAAAAAAGATTTCCGCAAAGGTGTGAATTCAATTCAACGCAAAACTACAAGTTAAATGTGAAGGAACGAGTTTCGATCTTAAGTCAAACATTGTTTGGCCATAAATTAAAGTTTCAATATTGAATTTATTGAGTTCAGTTATCAGGCATTTGGCCATGGCCAGCACACAAAGTGGCAAAAATTGGCATTAATTGCGCAAATAGACTGACAAAATAAAGCATAAATTAAATGAGCGTCTGCAAATGATATAAACAACTGGCATTCATCATACGCCCCGTGGGCCATGAAGCGAATCGGCGTGAAAAGCAAAAAAAAATTACCGAAAACCAAATGAAATGAAAAATGCCATAAAGACAGATGAAGAGACAGCTGTGTGTGTGGCATCAAGTGGCTTCAAGTGGCACGCTGCAACGGCAAGGTTATTAAACGTAATATTGATGATATCACGCATACGCAGCGTACACACTCCACTACAGTGCAGCTTATAGAGTTGTAATTTGATTGATTGTGAGCATTGTAAACTAGCTTAGCTCCACTTGACGTCTCTATGCAGCCGTTTCTAGCTTGATTGATGACTTACCACTATCAATCTCATTCTCGCTGGGATCACGATGGAATATTTCACCATAATATTGATCATGCTGCTCGGATTCTACGCTCTGCAGCGACTCTTGAGCATCGTCATCGAACTCATCTTGTGGATTCTCATTTGCCTGCGATTGCTGATCCTCAGCCACATCCAAATTCTCATCCTGCTCTTCTTCCAGCTGATCTCGCTGTCCCTTACTCGTCTGCCGCTTGGCTGCTGCACTCGCCAGACGATTTCTAATGGATCCCCCTGCACTCTTCTTGAACCCATCGCTATTTGCGGAGAAGCCACGTGGACGTGGTCGTCCCGTGGGCTTCGGTTTGGGCAGTATATCGGCTATGGTCGGGATTTTCTGACTTCCACTGCGATTGGGAAACAGACGACGCTCCAGATAATTGGCAAATATCTGTTGCGTTATCTGATTCTGTCGTGCCAACTCACTTTGATCCAACTGAAAGTCACCAGCTGGCGAAGGTGTACTCGCTCTGCTGACTCTGCTGCCGCTGCTGCTGGCTGCAATTGAATCAAAGTAACAAATTGATTAATCACGATAATCGCACATGTGGGAAGAGACAATTGTGTAATACCCTCAGCTTTTGCCACTTAACTCTTAAGTCTTGGCTACAGCAATTACATAAACTTTGGGCGGCCCACGTGCAGTAAATGTAGTAATTAAAAAATAAGAGTACAAGCGAAAAAGGTAGCCACTAACAGACGAAACTCGAATGCTCTAACAATAACCTTTGTTCAGGTTTAAAGGTCGCATGTACAGCAGTTCTTGGAAGTCGGGGGAAGTACCTGTACTGTTGGCGAGTCGGATTATAGTCATTCAAAACTGTGACGTCAATGAGGCATCTGCCGATGCTGCGGCCTCAGGGTCGTATACTTAATATTGTTAACTGGCTAACATGGTGATTGGCTGCCTCAGCAGGTAGATGAGCAAACGAATCACAGATACTCTTGCATCAATCTTAATTTGAGCTTAATGGTTGCTTTGTAGCTAAAAATAAGCTCAGTTCTGAGAATTCGAGGGGAAGCACCAAAAAGTAGCCAACAATTTTGGTTATTTATAATTTAAATTATGACTGCCAGCTACGTTGACACGTGTCTATCAAACACAAGCGAGTTGGCAGTCATCAGGGTCGTATAATTTGTGCTAGTGACGAAAGCTGTAACCAAGAAACAGATGGGTAATTATTAACCATTTCTTTAAGTAGTGAAACTATTTATAAATTATTACCACGTGAACTCTTTTCTCCACTTTAATGACAGATTGATCGTTCTCTTTCGCCTACTTTATGTCGATTTATTGCATAACTGTGTCAAGGTCAAAAGAGTTTTTACAGCTGTGCTGCAATTTAAGCGGATTTCGAGCAGTTTCCTGTTGGCCATCTCCCATCAGTTAATGTGTTTAAATTGCCAAATAATTGATATAAATGCGGCCGTAAACAGCGCACTCAAAGCAACATTAAGGCCATAAATGCTCTCGTATTTAGCCTGATGCATTAGCCCCAAAAGACAACGCACAAAACCCCCATAACCCAGCCCAAAAAATTGTCGTGTTGCCAACGAAATTTAATTACCAACTGCTTCAGTTTATGCCTGTCTGAATTTTTCGCAACACCTTAACAAATATGTTTTTATTTTAATTATTTTTTTTGTTTTTGTTGGTTTGGTACTTTTGGCCATCATTAAACTCTGCATAAACCGTTAAGTGAAATAAAATACATTATGCAATTTATTGTCGTGGCAAAAAGTAAACACAAATAATTTTTTTTTACTTTATTTCACACTCGACCTGGCCATCATTTAATGGCTTGTAGAGCCTGTGATGAAGTGGCTTTGAGTGGCAGGAGAAAAAGACGCCGAAACTGGGAGTGTTTTGCTTTGAGTACGTGATAAATCTTGTCGGTTTACAGATACATAATTGATTACGGCTGCAGAAAGCACATAAATAATGTGAAATTATAGACAATTGTTTTGTGAAACAATTTTTATGGTTTTTCTACGAAAAATTAACTAAAATTTAAGTGTTTCTTAAAGCTAAAGTCAGCTAAAAATGCACTTAAGTCTCAATTTAGAAAGTAAAACAAAAAGGAAATTGATTTTACTAACTGAAAACGAGTGAACAGATGCTCAGCACAATTTGGAATTGAATTTTAATTTACAATTTGAGAGTGCTGCACTCGAGTTAAATTTTAAGCAAAGTCATTGATTGTTTAATTATCTATTCCAAATCCATTTACCGGATCCATCCTTCAGTGTGGTGTGGTAATTGTGCTCTGGTCAGCTCTGCTGAGGTCACGCAGCTTCGACAGAATTGAGCTGCAACAATGGCCAATGGCTCGCACCGTAAGTAGGCCCATTGTTAACGTGGCTTATAATTGTTCTCAACGAGTCAACAAATCAAGCTGAATAATCCTTGAGTTATTCTGTCGAGTAGCAGTTGCTGTTATTGTTATTTTTGTGGGCAATTTACATGCCATTGTTTGACCAATTGACCAATTGTCGTTTAGCCAAACTGAAAGTCTGTTAGCCATAAAACGTGATGGCCCAAATGCTCAAACGAATTCCCGATCTCCGATCGAATTTTGGCACGCAGTGAGCGAAAAAATCGCATAACATTTTTATTTGTCATTTTCGATTGCAGTTTATTAATTTCACGAGCTGCCAGCAAACGTGCAACCGTGCAACCGAACAGCCGTGCAACCATGCAACAAAATGGCAACAAAAAGGCAGCTTGTAACCCAGTTCTGTCTGAATTGATGTGTATCTGTATCCAGCAGTAACACGGCATAAGCACATTGGCTAATTGTCGTTTTGGCTGGCATATAAATCATTGGAGACTCGCGGAGGATGTTGAACTGCCTTGAAAATGCAACAACAACCACAACAACAACTACGACTAGCAGCAAATCAAACAGTAAATCATTTTGACTTGCATCTGTTGCAAATAACTAGCAGCTATACCAGCAGCAGATAATGTATCTGTATCTGTATCTGTAACTTGGTCTGTGTCGACTACAAAGAATCGAGGGCCGTGTAATTGCCGCTTGGCTGAAAAGAGGTCAATTAGCAGCCACTACAGCCTCATCTACAAGTACTCCAACAGCAGCTAAAACAACAAAGAGTTTTACTTTGATGTTGCGTCATTTGGCGTGTAAAGGAAACGGCAAAAGGCAAAAAGCAAAAAACACAAAACAAATGCATAAAAATACCATAACTATGCCAAAAATGCAACAAACTCGATCAAACTTCATTCCATAAAAAAGAGAAGCATTTTGTATTTTTATCTCGTTTTGCAGATAATGTCAATTACGCAATCGACTGCACCTCGCAATTATCTAAAAACGTTACAGTTTTTGTCTGTTCGATGCGGCGTATGCGTAACGCAATACCGAAGCGCATACGCCCCGTTGGCCGCGTTGTGTTGCGGTTACAGCCATTCGATACACTGAAAATATACATATATCTACCGTCGACTATATGCGTATGTAATTGATTCTCAATGTTAAACAAGATTTGTACAAGCTGACAGCTAATTAATGGCCTCAAGTATGTATTATGTTCTGACTGACTGACTAGGCACATTTTATGGCTTAATTGCTGGCCACTTAAAGCGTTTCGTTGATGTCGATAAATTATAAACGAAATATTAGCATAACTGTTGTAAACTTTCGGCTTAAGAACTCGCCAAACAACCAGTTATGCTAATTCTAACTATTCTTATCAAATTTATTAGCTCATTATTGCAAATCAGGTGCTTGAACCCAGCACAGGAAAGGCTCAGAAAAGAAAGGAGTTGAGTTGAGAACAGAAGAATCAATTTAGTCACACACATGTTTACAAAACTAATTATAGGCAAGTCAATGAACGTATTATTAGAGATAGAAGATTAATTTGCCCATCAGGCAGTATGGAAATGTTGATCACACGGTTTTGACTTTTGGCTTTTGTTTCACTTTTTGGGCATGCGAAATGTCACCAGTTAAAGGAAGAACTAATCTATTTATATCACATTCTGCTATTAATACTAATAAGTAATACTAGTTCTATAACTCTTTAAAGTCAACTCGAAATTAGTTTTATAGCCGCATTCATATGAGGTCATCGTTACCAGCAGTCCAAATGCAACAGAGAAAAACATAATTCACAAATCGGTGACATGAAAATGTGTTTTTAAATTAAGAATAGCATTTAATATGATACGAATCAAAATGCTGATAAAAACTTTATTGAAATGAGCTTTTAGATTTGTTATTTGCGCACTATTGTTGCATAAATTATTAATAAACAAAACCATTTTATATTAAAATGCCAATGACATTAATAATTTGATCGGCAAAACATTTGAATCCAGAGCCAGTTCTTAAAGCTTAGTTTCATATATGGAAAGTTGGAAATGTTTTTATTTTATTTTATGCGCTCATTAGCATTAATTAAAGTTTAGTTTGTTAGGAGAGCGGCTAACGGTACTTCAAAGCTTCTTATTCTAGCTACCAACATTTCAATGTCACCACAAGTTCGAAATGCACGAGTTTTCTAAATTAATGCTATCTTCATTTCGCTTATTTTCACACGAGTTTCTCTTGAAGTTCAGTTTGAGAAAGATTGCATAATCTCTTGATAGCCAATTAGAACCTATGTCCAGCTAGAGACGACTAGTTTTGATAACTTAATTACTTTCCTAACTTTCCAGTTTCCAGTTTCCAGCTATCAAGGCCAGCTAGTTTGGAGTGCTGGCATCACCTGTCGTCCAATTAGACTTTCATTCCCATCTCTAAAACTAAAACAGAAGGTCAATTTGATTAAGGTCTTCTGCTAAAACGCCTGAGCAGATTTTTATAACAATGTCTCTAAGTGTAATCTTAAATATTTGCTAAACATTAAAAACGACCTTGGCTTGGATTAAGACACTTGTCAGCGTGGGAGTAGGAGAAGGGTGCAAGGGGGAGGGGGAAGTACTTGTAGCACTCCTACTTACCTCTTTTGTCGCGGCTCGCTGTTGTTTGTGCCTGCTCCAGCTGGCTCACCTGGCCCACCTTCACCGCCTGCACAACCTGCGGCACGTCCGTGAGTGTCGGTACAATGGGCACATTTGCGCGTTTACTGTAGCTGCTGCTGTTGCGTGTGGCATGGAAACCGTGTGGCACATTCCGCACGTGCACCGCTTGTGGTGAACTCTGCGCATTATTGCCCGAGTCCACACTGGCCAGCGATAGGAGTACAATGGTAAGTGTAATGCGTAGCATGATGATGTGATGTGTAAGATGCACTTGGTATTCGCTGCTCCAGCTGAAGATCGCGGGCGCGACGACGTTACAGACACGACTGACACCTCGTTAGAGAAAGCCAAAGGGAATTTGTGGCTGAAACCGAAGCTGGTCAAGTTCGATCTAGTGGCTGTTCACACTTTGTCGCTTTCTAAATTATCAATGCGTCTATTTAGATGTCAGTGCCAGATCTTTAAACTTCAGTTCACAGTGGGTCGATCACGAACGATTTAATAAATTTTTATGCTAACTTTTGTTTTTTGTTTATGTTTTTCTTGTTTTCTGTTTTTTGTTTTTTATTTCTTTTCTTTTGTGGTCTATTCAATGCTTCTGTTTCGATTTTCTCCAGCGCCTGGCCAAAGCAGGCCATTAATCTGGGAATCCGGATTAGGTAATCGAGCGATCTTGTCTCGTTTCGTTACGTTTACTTTCTTTCCGTATTGCTTGTTGCTCTTGCAGTGATCTTGTCGTCGTTGTCGTTGTTGTTGTTGGGAGCGCAACTCACTCTCACTTTTCAAACCCATATATTTTCTGCCTGTTGCTGCTCGGTCAGTTGTGTTTTGGGTCGATGCCAGACACAAAAAGTTGCTCACAGTCGGCATTCAGCTTTCGTGCCGTCCAGAGCCTCGATCTTAGCTCCGTTAGCGATAGGTAAATGATATTTTAGCGTGTTTTTTCGTTGTCTGATATGTTGCGTTAGCTTTCGGCTTGGTTACTTACAGACTAAAGCGTTTGAACGCAACTAAAACACGTTGCGAACTCGCTTCCTCTCTGGAGCCGATCGTCTTGTTGCTGCGGTCAGCTGCTCTGTCTCCTCTCTCTCTCTCTCTCTCTCTCACTAGCTCTCTTAGCCGGCTTGTGGCTCTCACTTGGTAACTTGTTTGCATTGACCAAGCCTCAACTGGCTACTGGTTTGCTCTCCTGCAGCGGCTTAAAGCCCAAACGGCCTTTGCATCGAAATCATCTTCAGGCATCTGCGCAGCGTCTTTAATTACGCCTATAAACGGCATGACCAACAGGTGTGTGTGTTTGAGGCGTGGCTCTCGCCCCCTTCTTGTGTTATTTGTAACCGCTGAGGAACCTGATATCGCATGATATTTTGCCCTTTTGCCAGGCTCAATGCAGTTCAGTAAATAACTATAAATAACTACACCTAACTATACCATAAGTTGATGATTATCTTGTACATGTTAATAACAATTTATGTGCTTATCACTGCTTTAAATATGAAAAACCGCATTCCTTTTCAAGCGATCGTTTTGCAATTGTAATAAGACTTTGAAGAAAGATTCTCACTACTTTATAACCGATTTTAACACACTTCAACACATCCCAAAGTTTATAAACATCCCGCTCTTTTGTAATCCAAATTTAAACTTTTATTTTACGGCTTTAAAATTTAGTTCATTTCGTTGAAAGTGATTGAAATGAAAATGACCAAAACCCATTAACAATTTCGAATCCATATGTGAAGTACTCGTACTATTGATGATAATACGTCAAGAGATACTATATATATAAATATGTACATATTATAAGCATATAGTTTTTGTATAGCAGGGTAAAATTTAATCAAGAATGAGATTCCCTCCCTCTCTCTCCTTGAATTCTCGTGGATTTCGGCAATTTCTTTATCACAAATTATTTTTTCTTTTTGCCTTTTCCTTTGCCCTTGCCCTTTTTGCCTTTCTTGCCCTTCTTCTTGCCCTTGGCCCCGGCGGCATCGAGTAGCGCCTCAGTGACATAAGTCTCGGTGGTCACCTTACTCATCGGCAATGTCACCGGCTGCTTTGGTGTTCGCAGCTCGATCTCAATGGTGTTCTTCTTGTGCTGGGACTTGGACTTGCTGCCCAGTTTGACCAGGAACACATCGCTGTCCGTCTCGTCGCAGGTTTTGTAACAGACCTGAGATGGGAAGAGCAGAGTTAATGCAGCTACTTGGTGTGTTTAGGTAAAGGGAAGCTGTTTAAGGCCCTGTAATTAAGCTGCTGGAGGTATATAAATTTTACGACTAATTTTCGATGAGATAAAGTTATCGAATTCTAATCAAATTGGGTTTCTATACTTTAAATGCTTCTAAATGCACACTGTGCGAGTTTTGTACAGATATCTGAAGTATTTCTGGAGTTATGGCGTTTTTAAAATAAGTTTTTTATAGCTTTAAGCCACCATTACGCCATATTTGAGTCTAGTGTGCATAAACCCAGATCTGTCAGTTACTCATATATTTTGTAAGACTGACCCAGTAGACCTTTGTGCTTCTTTTAGTACAGGGTTCATAAAATGGCTTTGTGGAAAGCTGCAAATGCGAATACAAATCCAAATTGTGGTTGCCACACATTTGTTGCCGCAATCGGTGCATGTGTGTGCTTATGTAACGCAAGAGATTTGCAGTTGAAAGCAACCACAAAGCACCACATTGTGGTGCATAAAGTCTGTAGTCTGTAAACCGAATTCCGCATTCCAAAACGTGCCACAAATGCACCCAATTACCACAATAGGGCAGATGAGTAATGGAGAGGTGACTGGTTAGCTGGTTTGGTTAGCTTACCTCGATGCCCTTTTGGCGGGTATCCAGATTGACGCCCTTCATGGTATCCTTAATATCCTTGGCCTCCACCTGCATGCAGCAATTGCGTTGATTCTTCGATGGGTACGCCGCTGGAATAACGGGAGCACCGCCACCGCAAAGACGCCGTCGATAGCAATCGGCTTTGGCCTCATTGCGATCACAGAGTTGCGATCGATAACAATCGACTTTGGCCTCGGCATTCTCGCAGGCCTCCTTGATCTTCGAGAACGGCACATAGAAATCATTCGTCTCGCAGGTATCGTTACCCGAGTACTTAATATTTGCACGGACTTTCGGTATCTTGGGATGATTGACAATACTGCCACAGGTGCGACGCTGTATGTGCTTACGGGCAAAGTCGCTGCGCTGCAGCAATTCGTTCAGACAATTGCTGGAGGGGCAATCATCCAGACTCTGACTATAGACGGGATCATCTTCGGCACCCAAATTGGAGCCGGCACCGTCATTGACACTCTCCACCTTGTGGGTATTCTTCAAGACGCGTATGGTTAATCCGCTGCCATTGAGGCAGGCCTCAAATTCATCATAGGCCTCTGGTCCCGGATCCGGGCGTGTGGGCTGTATAAAGCACGGTTGAATCTCCGGACTACAATCGCATTCGCATTGGCACTGACAGCACTCGTTGCATGCATCAGCCACTGAATGGATTAATCAATTAGTATCTAAATCAATCAGCAATCAATCACTCACCTTTGGGCATCATCGGTCGCAACATTTGATCTGTGATATTGATACCGCAAGGATCCTTCTTGCCTGTCTTACCCTTCTTCTTCTTGGCCATGTTAATTGAATGTGTGTGTTTATGTGGTCGTTGATTAGCTCAAAATTTAATTTGGATTTGGGAATGTGAATCGATAGTCAATTTGGATATTGCACTTGGCCACCAAATGGCGCAATTTCCGTATAGCTTGTGTTATTTGCTGCAAATTAGAATTTCCATTAATTAAACTTTGGAGTCAATTAAATTTACTAATTATCTCTGTGGTTATGCAGCGAAAGCAATTAATTGTTTTACCAGTAACTAAATCGAATCTAAGAACAATTTCAGTCAACTCTGAATTGTCTATGAAATTAACAAAAGAATTTTCTTATGTTCCTCTTCAAACTCGGAAATATACTAAATGAATATGAATATGAAGAATAGAATAAAAAATGTGTTACCCTGGATAATTTTGTTCTGACTGTTGAAGCGTTTAAATAACTAAAAATTTTGATTTGATTTCTTTATGTATAGTATTTTCATGGGTTGCTTTGCTTTAGTTTTAAAATCTTTCAGTTTGTCATTTAAAATTTATTCTAATCATAGCAAAACTTCTCTAATTATCCTTAGGTCAACAATGAAACTTAACAAAACTTAAATGCAAAGCCAATTATGTTATGAAACAATGATTTAAATGACTAGAGAGTGACTAAGAAGTTTTCGACCGATTTGTCCTATGAATACTATAGACTATAGTCGTCCGATCCGGATCAAACTTTGTGAGGATAGCTAAATTGGCACTATACACATAATGTAAGAGTTTGGTTGCGATTGCTTTAATAACAGTACTGTCTTCATAAAAATTTTGTTTTCTTCCGATGTGTCCTATGAGAGCTATAGACTACAGTTGTCCGATCTGCTTCAAACTTAATGAGCATAGTTATAATGGTACCATACACATAATGTGTGAATTTAATTCCGATTGCTATAGTCTTTCCCAAGTTCTGGTGTTATGCAAATGGTTTTTATTTTTTTGAGTTGTCGGTTGAGGGCGTGGCCACAATTTGAAATAAGCCTTACCTGCCTGACATAAAAACTGACTTTCAATCCAAATTTGGTGTCTCTAGCTCTTATAGTCTCTGAGATCCAGCTGCTCATACAGGTCGGAAAATTCTTCAGCCTTTGACGACCATTTCTAACAAACCCAACAGACCCCTCTACTCTGTTTAATAAAGAAATGCAAAAATTTCAAATAAAAAATAAACATTTAATTAATTTTTTAATTTATATTATTTATAGATTGCTTTGTTATGGAACAACTATATGTTCGCCCTGTATTTAATTATACCAAATAATTAGGCATTTACATAAAATTCTAATTCAAATATAACGGACTTGACCATCTCCGTTGAAGTGGTTCACATTTCAGATCAATCTGATCACAATCACCCTTCTCCTCAACTTCCAGCTGTTCAACACCATCAAATTTGGGCACAGTACTAGGACTTGCCGGTTTGCAATTGCAGGATTTCTTGGCTTTGTTGTGTTTCTTCTTCGATTTACGTTTTCGCAAAGCAGCTTCTGTAATCAAGCACTTAGTACTGGCTTTAAGTGGGGAATAAAGTTAACTTACTGCGATCAATGTCATCCTCACACTCATCGCAGGGACAGTGCTTATCCCTGTTGCATGCAAAGAAGCGAAAACATTTTGTCAGGGGTTTGCCATCGAATTCCTCCATCTCGAGGTAGGACGGTGAGTTCTGGGGCTGCTTTGAGGGTGGCTGTGGTACATAACACTTGCCCTGCTGCCAGAAGGCAGACACAATAGTTGGTCCATGGCATGAGAGGCGCATGAGTAGAACAATATTGCCAGTTTGCCGTTTGCAGAGATTAAAGATTGGTAACATTTGTTTGGACACCTCCGAATAGGGCCTCAATTGTTCACGTCGCTCGTAACCGGAATCAAAGGCGGACTTGAAGCAATCACAACGATCGATTACATTGCTCTTTGGATCCTTCATCTCGGGCATATCCGATAATTGATTTTGCCTATTTTCGCTCCAGTTGGGGTTACCCTCATCGAAGGCTTTCTTCACACGATCAAACAGAAATTTGATTTTCATTTCCATTAAACCGATCAAAAATTTGCAACAATCGTTTCGTTTCTTATACACATAGATCAATAACTTGTCATCCTTTTTGATTGGCGACTCCAGTGCGAATATACAGCGTTTTCCGGTTTGATTGCGATATGGATCAATTTGTTCACCATATTCACGATCGCAAATGTTGACATAAACGCTATTACGAAACACGAGCTCCACATAAACTGGATACTCCTCCGGTGCACAGTAATTCTTCTGGGTTATAACCAGATCGTCAATCAGAAATTCAAACATGTATATCAAGTTTGGCACCGCTGGCATTGTGTCTAATCAATTAATTAGCCGCTCAACTCAAGATCAAACCAAAGTAATTTCGAACAATTGATTCAACAATATAACGACAAATTTTATCTGTTAACTTTTGAAATTGAAATATGAGTAATTTGAGTAATGAAACAAGAAACAAAGGGTGCTTTTTGATTACAAGTATTTACTTCTTTAAATGGTTATATATGTTGGGAAACCTTTCGCTTGTATTTCCTTTCCTGATCGCATAGTTTTCAGCTACTTCTGTTTGCAGGAGGATCAGTGAGCTGGATAAAGAAACCGAACAAATTATGTCACAAAACTCGTGTAGAAAACGGTCAATTGTTTATTTACAAATTAAAGAATTTCGTCGTTTATAAATTAAGATCTACGATATAATATCCGATTCATTTTTTATGTAGGGAAACGGACACAGATCGCAGTGTGATCAAAATATGCAAGTTAAGCAGAAAATAGCGAACCCAATTGGTGTAGTCCAAAAACAAGTGCAAATATTAGTTGGCCAAGACGCTGCGCTGCAGCATATTGTTAAGGTATTTATTGTAATTGCAATCCTCCAGGCTGACAATATTCACGTACGTAGATCGGATCCCAACAAACCGATAGGGTACTGCTGACTATATATATTTTAATTCCGGATTGGGATCCGAACACGTTGAGATTAATCAAAACACGGGACTGCAGACGCAACCTCGTTGGCATTTCGGCAACCACAACACTCTTCACACTCGTCACAATCGTCGATCACTAAAAATTTTGGTTTGCATTAAGTCGGTTTAGTTTTGTTTTTAGGTTTTTCACTCGGCGGGCGATTGTTTCAACCAATTTTGAATAGTTTTGGATATTTAATTGTACGATCTTGATAGGTTCTAGCTGACTGTCCTCTACTTGGGGATATGTGCGTGTTTATGGCTCAAAAAATGGATTCGCTTTAGTCGACTTGAATGTTGTACTTGAGCAATAGGTGGCGTAGTTTTCGCATGGCTCGATTGCGTGCTGAACAGAGGAGTATAAGGAATTATAGTGTACTTGGTGAATATGAGGACTCACCCAAGTCACAGCAGTTGGCGTACTCGGGACAGCAGTGGGCACAGGGATCACCGAATGTGGTTGGCTCGGAAATTTGTTCTACCTCATCGCAGAGACAGCTGCCACCCGCCTGACGTCCCTTGCCTTTGCCCTCTTTCTTCTTTTTCTCCTTGTCTTGTTGCTTCTTCTCGGCCTTGGCATCGGCCTGCTCCTTGGCCTTCTTATCCTGCACCCAACGCGGATAAGCTGGAACACCGCCGCAGGGTCCGCAGGGCTCCAGACGCTGCTCAATGACCGACTTGCAGCGCTTGGAGGGCACAGTGGGGCACTCTGAGTAATGGATTATGGATTAGGTCTAAAGCAGACTAACGGAGGGGGGCACACAACTCACCGCGATCGAACTCGTCCTCACAGTATTCGCAAGGACACAGCTTGTCCAGATTGCAGGAAAAGTAGCGTATACATTTCTTTGTATTATTGTCCTCTTTGGCGCAGGGATCGACCATAGTGCACTGTGGCAGTGGTGGTGGCGGACACTTGCCGCCACACTTTTTGCCTGTGTCCATGGGACCACCGGTGGCGCTGTTGCCGCATCCACCACCACCGCAGGGTGGATCCTCGGGGCAAGGATCGCAGCAGGGACCGCACGGTGGACAGGGATCAGGGCACTTGGGATTGCGTGAGCAAATCGGTCGATTGAGCGAAAATGTTGAGACAATCGCTGGTCCATTGCAGAGCAAACGCATTATGATCACCATATTGCCAGTCTGTTGCTTGCAGAGATTAAAGAGCGGCAGCAGACGCTTTGTGGTATCTGAAGTGGAGCACAATTGTTCGCGTCTCTCGTTGCCCGGATCATAGCAGGCGCAATTGTCCATAACATCCTTGTTCTGGCCCTTCATGCGCGGCAAATTCTGTAGCTGCTCCTTCCAGATCTTCTCCCAATTGGGATTCTCAATGTCAAACGATTCCTTCACCCGATCGAAGATGGGCTTCAATGGCAGTTCAGACAAACCAATCAGGAACTTGCAACGACTCGTGCGCTTCTTGTAGACATGGATTAGCAGACGATCCTTGTCGGTGACCGGAGAGTCCAGTGCAAAGATGCAGCACTTGCCGCACTTGGGCTGATTGGGATTCACGCATGAGCCGTACTCGCGATCGCAGACGCTGACGAAGACGCTGGAGCGAAAGGTGATCTCCACGCAGGTCGGATACTCCTCCGGTGCGCAGAGATTCTGCTTCGTTATCAGCAGATCGTCGATTACGAACTCAAACATGTAAATTAAATTTCGTTCCGCCATTTTGTATTCCGAGCTTATTTACGTTTTTTTTTTTATTTTTGATTTGGATTTTTTCTACTACTGTTCTGTGTGTTTCCGTTTCCGTGTTTTTGTAATTTTTTTTTGCGATTTCGATTTTGTGCGGTGTAGCAGAGATAATTAAAATCCTAAATTTTGGAACTAAATATTTTAGGTTGTAATTTTGGCCGAGGCAAGAAACTGAACTGTGTACGCCACACTTCTACCATACTCATTGACTGAATCCAATAATTCCAAGCCTACTTTTTGTATAAATTTCTGAATTTTGTTTATTTGCTACCAATTTTTGGTATTTTTTTTAGTCTGTATTGAATTTTTGTTTTTTAAAAACTGAAAGACAAAAGAGTCGCCAAATTTATGACATGAATTTTTCCCACACAAATTTGCATACATTTAAAAATTATGGTTTTCTTGATCACACTAATTACAGGAACCATCCAGCCAGCCATCGCGCCAACGCTCGTTGACCCGACTGCAGTCGAATATGGGTTTGCCGAGCTTAGCATTCACTCGATTGTGTATGGTGCATAGCCACAGAGACAGCTCCTTTTGCGAGTTCACATTGATGGGACAGTTGATCATGTCCTGGCGAAACTCCCGAGCACAGTACTCGCATGGATATAGGCGCGAGAGTACCTCGAAAAACGTGCGCATGTCCCGCTTTTCGTTGTCCGTTGGATTGATCGAATAGAAGGCCGCCATGGTGTGCAGCACACTCCAGGTGTATAGGCCCAGACGTGCCTTGTCCAGTGGGCAATCGTTGCGTGGTGCTCCATAAGTCACTCCAGTTGCTGCCGCAGCTGCTGCCGTTGTTCCACCGGCCACATTCACCAGCTTCTCGTTGAACATGTGCTTTTGCTGCTGCTTCGACCAGGACTTGAAATCGTTACAGGTACGACAATTGGGGTCCTCCTTGGTACTACCATCCACCGGTGTTTCCGGCTGGGATGGCTGCTTCTGCTGATAGGCTGACCTGAACATTCTAAAGTTGGCGTATTATTAAAAGGGCGACTGCTCGATTTGGAGCTACCTTATATTGTTAGACAGCTTTTTATAGGGTGACCATGTGTGTTTTTTCAACAAAACTATTTCATCAGAGGCTGTCATGCAGTACCATGAAATTAACGTCAATTGAAGTAGTTTACAGGGTTGTCAAGTCACAGTTATAAATCGATACTTAATCGAAATAAGTTTCTGTGCAACGATTATTGTTCGATAAGCGATAGCCCTTAGGACTCCTCCCTAGTAAGAACACCACTCGCTTTTAGGGTTTATTTTCTAGCAATGCATAAAATCCTTTATTATAATTTAGTTTAACATTTGAAATTGTTCTACAAAAATGTTTTTTCTTTGAGCTACCTTTATGTGTAATGGTTTTGTAAGTGGCGTTTGCAAATTGAATACCGCATCTCAGCTCATCTCATCCACTTCGGTCAATACCCCAGCAAAGAAGCTCGCGCAAGTCGTTTTGTACTTATGCATAAGAAATACGATATCTATGTGTATATAGTATATATAAATAGCTAAGAGGGGAATTTACAGCCCGATTATAAAATGGACAAAATGCTAAATAAATGTGTTGAACACAAAACTAGATAAAACGCCTTATTTGTTTTTAGCGAGTAGCATTGTATACAGGAATTTTGTTCAATTTAGATACTTCTTCGTGCATTGTCTTTTCGATTTGTTGGAAGCAATTTTCAATGTGTTGGAGCCGGATATGTAGCTGGCCGGGATTGCAATTAACGGGTCTCCTAAACGATATTAACGTCAGGCGGGCTGAAATGATATGGGCGGAAAAAGCCGTGGCCATTGGACAAACTCCACGCCGTAGTGCAAGATGCCAGTGGCACTGACCGCAATCATGGCGCCCCAGAAGAGCATAAATAGCAGATTCTCCGTATTAAACTCGGCCGGATATGTCATAGTGATAATGAACATGGCCACGGCGATGAGCAGCACCGAGGGGAAAGCAAAGTAACGCCAACCTCGCTGTGACATCAGTGGCGATGGTAGAATGCTGCCTTCGTTTTCGTTGATTACATAGTTGCCCAGAAACAGATCAATGCCATCCTGACGCACACCATCCGCAAAGTTGTTCAAATAGTAACGTATCATCGAGTTCTTTCCATCGTTCAGAGCACCCACTTTGGTGCGTTTACCGGTGCGGGTGAAATCGGTTTTAAGGGCACCTGTCCCGGAATATTGAAGTGACACCAGATCCGCATTGTCCGCCCAAACGCCTTTGAATATGGCCTCAAAGCTGCTGGATGCCTGCTCCACCCGTTGACCCACATGCAGAACACCCAGTTTCTGCAGCACAGCGGTTAGGGAGCGACGGGCCAGCATGCTCTGCACCACATTGGTTCTGTCCAGGCAATCAATGCAGTTGGTGCGAAAGACGCCCGTCTGTGTGCACACCACATTGCCACTGTCGAAGGCATGATAGAAACCGAAATCTTCTTGTTCATGGGCCAATCTGTCGATCAGAATGTTGAGGCGATCCCAGCGCATCTTTCGGCACTCGTGATGGAAATCGAAGGCCTCGTAGCGCACCGCAGTGTTGCCCAGTTCGCGGACCAGACGTGCAAATGTCGCCTCCAGTTCACCCTCTGCCCCTTTCTGGTCCACCAAGTTGATGGCCACCTGCTGACCATAGATGGCTATCTGAGCATTGAAATGTGCCGCACACGCAGCCAAATGATCCTTGCCGGGCACAAGAGTTGGACGTGGCTTATAGCGCAAGTTGGGAAGCTGCAGCCACTGGAAGGGCATGCTGCCACGGGTTTGGACAAAGCTTGTGTGCTGTCCATTGAATTCAACGATCTGCTCCGTTTCTACAAAGTTTGCCACATGACCCTGATCGTTGCTACCGCGACAGAAGAGCCGCGTGCCCGCACGCTCCACCGATCGACGGGTTATGATGCTCCAGAAGAAGGTCTGTCCATTGATTTGGACTTGATTGACCGAAACGAAACCGAGCACCATCGGCAGTTGAAACCGTTCCATTTTATCGCATTTAAACTGCTCCAACACATAACGATTCCAAACAAATCGTCTGTCCGCGCGCTGCAGTAGTCCAGCCCCTTGAGACTTTGAGTGGAGGTCCCGCTGCCGTTGCATCGTTTGCGTTAAATCATAGCGGTAGGAGAAGTAGTAGAATTTGGTATCCAAGGTTTTGCGCAACATGCTCAAGTATTCCTCGTTCTCAGAGCGTTGTATGGCATTGGGAATGTACGGTATAATATCATAGCCCGCCAGACGCCACACGATGGCATTGTTGATAACGCCCACAAAGATACGGTGGGTGGCAACCAGCAGATAGTCACAGCTTAGGAGGTGTATGGAGCCAAGGATGCCACAAATGCGGCGGGTCGGACGTAGATTTGTCAATTGTGTAGTCTTGGCCTGCACCCTCGTCACCTTGTCGAGGCGGCCAATAATCAATAGTTCGTTTTGGCCATTTGGTTCGACAATGAAGTTCTCCTGCGTTATGTATAGATTCATGTCATCGTAGACATCGTTTTCTGAATCCATCGTGGCGGTCAAGCGGTCCGAGGTTGCACCTAGAGCGTACACAAATCTAATTATTATTGCAACTGTTTTTTCTGGGTGGTGGATTGGGTGTTTTTTTGTTACTACATACTTTTTATCAATAGTTCCCACTGATGACGGCGCTCGCACGTACACGCAACACACACGCACGCACACTTAAGCACCGGTAGCGCTAGCAGCAGTAGCGACAACAGGAACGATGTTAACTGCAGTGTATGAGTTTAAAAGCCCTAACGTCCCGGTCAGTGTAACGTGCGGTGTTGTGCCGGTCAGTAGTCACAGATTATTTAAATTTTTTATTGCCTACAACTCAACTAACAACAAATAACAACAATTTTGAGTAAATGAAATCCAAACGGGGTGACGAAGGCATAAACACTCACACATCTACACGTAGAGCTGGGACTAAAATCGATTCTTCCATCGATGCATCGATGCTTTGTCATAGTACCGATACATCGATACTGTTCCACAGGCATTCGTATTTGGCGGGATAAAAATTCCCTAAACACTGGGTTTATAAAGGGAATTTACTAATTACTCTATCGATATTTTTAAAATCAACCCTGCCAGTGCTTACACACCAATATAAATAGCCCGATTCAGTGTATACATTTTAAGTGCAAGAACATTTTTCGCGTCATTTCAAAATCGAACGGACATCGCGACTGCCAGCGTCTTGTGAAACATTTAAAACCTTTAATTAGAAACTCTGCGCATAGATAGCTTAATTGTTTAATAAGTTAAACAAGCCAAATCGTGACTCAGCGCATTCAAGTGATTCGTGTTACGCAGACACACGCACTCCCAAAAAAGTGAACCGCCTAAGCACAGTTACTTTAAGTGTCTCAACCAGCTGGCGTCATTCAGGGACATGGATACAACATCGGGTGCGAATGGCTCGCGCCAACAGCAGCAGCCTAACCGCAAATCGAATCAAAACATTCAGGTCTATGTACGCGTCAGGTATGAACAGGTTAATGTTAAATATTAAGACAGTTGTAGTATTAAATTGTCATTTTCCTTTGCAGACCGCTTAACTCGCGCGAGCGATGCATACGCTCCGCGGAGGTTGTAGATGTGATGCCTCCTCGGGAGATTGTTACACGCCACACCATCGACTCGAAGCTAACAAAGAAGTTTACATTTGATCGCACCTTTGGGCCAGACTCGAAACAGTGTGATGTTTACTCTACCGTCGTCGCGCCCCTCATCGAGGAGGTGCTCTCAGGCTACAATTGTACGGTGTTTGCCTACGGTCAGACGGGCACGGGCAAAACCCACACAATGGTGGGCAACGAATGTGCCGAACTAAAGTCATCCTGGGAA
This sequence comes from Drosophila nigrodunni, assembly GCA_020829145.1. NCBI lineage: Eukaryota > Metazoa > Arthropoda > Insecta > Diptera > Drosophilidae > Drosophila > Drosophila nigrodunni. The sequence continues at coordinate 6,459,496 of JACVCZ010000007.1, read as the reverse complement.
GATGTGAGTACAAACTGATCGCATAGATCCTTTGCAGTACAATTGTGTGTAATTATAAATGTTTGTGACCTGTGACGACAGCTTAGAAAACCAGTTTCGCTTCTTCGTTGACCTCGCGAAAATGATAGAAATTCCAGGAATTTTATAATTGCTATTTTTGATTTTAGGACTCGGACATTGGTATTATACCGCGAGCTCTAAGCCATTTGTTCGACGAGCTACGCATAATGGGACTAGAGTACACGATGCGTATCTCCTACCTGGAATTGTATAACGAGGAACTGTGCGATCTACTGTCCACTGATGACAACACTAAGATACGCATCTTCGATGACAGCACAAAGAAGGGATCGGTTATTATACAGGGTCTGGAAGAAATACGCGTGCATAGCAAAGATGATGTGTATAAGCTGCTGGAGAAGGGCAAGGAGAGACGCAAGACGGCACAAACACTAATGAATGCCCAATCTTCAAGATCTCATACCGTGTTTTCTATTGTGGTTAACATACGAGAGAACGGACTTGATGGCGAGTCGATGCTCAAGATCGGTAAACTAAATTTGGTGGATTTGGCAGGCAGCGAAAACGTCTCCAAGGCGGGCAATGAGAAGGGCATACGTGTGCGTGAAACTGTCAACATAAATCAGAGTCTATTGACTCTGGGTCGCGTAATTACCGCCCTGGTGGATCGTGCTCCTCACGTTCCATATCGTGAGTCGAAGTTGACGCGTTTGCTGCAGGAGTCGCTGGGTGGAAGGACCAAGACATCTATTATAGCCACCATCTCGCCGGGTCACAAGGACATTGAGGAGACGCTGAGCACATTGGAGTATGCGCATCGTGCCAAGAATATACAAAACAAACCGGAGGTTAATCAAAAGCTGACCACAAAGACAGTTCTCAAGGAGTACACCGACAAGATCGATAAACTGACACGGGATTTGATGGCATCACGTGATAAAAATGGCATCTACCTGGCCGAGGATACCTACGGCGAGATGATGCTGAAAATGGACTCGCAGACACGAGAGCTTAATGAAAAGATGTTGCTGCTCAAGGCGCTCAAAGATGAGCTGCAAAACAAGGAGAAGATCTTCAATGAAGTAAGCATGAAACTGGTCAAGAAGACACAGAAGCTCGATCGCACCGAACAGCATCTAACGGAAACCAAGGGATCTCTGCTGCTCACCAAGAAGGTGCTCAACAAGACAAAGCGGCGCTACAAGGAAAAGAAACAACTTGTGGAGTCTCATGTGAAGACCGAAGAGCAGCTAACAACGCAAGCAAATCAAATTCTAGAAGCAGCCGACCTGGCTGCCGATGATACCCATCAGCTCCATGGGACCATTGAACGGCGTCGTCATGTGGATGAAATGATACGCAATGCATGCGCACAGTTCGCAGAACGTATGCGAGCTAGTCTGGAGTCCCTCGACGCCAGTTTAAATCAATACCAGGAACAGCATACAGGCTCCACACAGCAACTGCACGACGAGTTGGGTGAGTGTTTGTATCTTCTTGATTTCGTCATCAATAAATCATGTTCTTTTACTGCTCAGTGAACTGCACCAAAGTGCACAATCGTTTGGTGGCCAATGCCACGAAAAGCATCGACAATTTGCGTGAAATTTGCGTGGAATCCTTGACTGCTCACGGCCAGATGCAGACACAGTTTGCCGCAGTTGTGACCAGCACTGGAGATGCCCATTGTCAGGCGCTGTTGGCACAGCTCTTAGAGCATATGGAACAGCGTGGAGCTCAGTTGAGTCAGGACATTCTGGTTAATCTGCAGGAATTGGAGGCCAATAACGAACGACATCGCGAAGCCTTGGATAATATGCGTGATGGCTTTGGACCAATCATTGAACGGAATGCAAAGGCAGTGCAGCAGCACGTGGATCACGTAACACAGCAGTTGAATCAACTGACAGCATTAAGTGCTCCAGATTCTGAGCAACTGCAGCAGCTGCAGTCTGAACTGGCCCACGAAGAAGAGTTGGCACGCCAGGAAGCCGAATTGATGCACCAACTGGAACAGTTGCAGCAGCAGCGAGCCAAGAACACAATTAGCATGAGCACCAGAGTCGGACAACTAAAGCGCAGTCATGTCGCGGTCAATGAGCAGGCACAGTTAACTGGCAACAGCCTGAAGGCCTATGCCACGGAGGAAACTGTGGCTGCCCAAGCAGCACGCGATGAGCTCTGCAGTCAACTGCAGGCGTCTGTGCTGTGTGTGGATCATGGCGTCTCCAAGTGCTCAACGCTGCATGTTCAGCTGGATAATCTGTGCAAAGAGAACAGCAAACAAGCCGAGACCAGCATGCAAACAGTACGCACACAGCAGCAGCAATTGATTCAGCTGTGCAAGGATAGCGAGGAGCGTGCTCAGGGAGTACGTTTGGAGCAGCAGAAGCAGATGAGTCTGACCAGCGAACAGATACATCAAATCATGAGAACAGACGCAGAATTGGGCATTGCACATGGAGCACTAGCAGGCGAACTAATTGAAAAGTTGTCCGAGCAGATGAAACAACATTCCAGCTTGCAACATCAGCAATTGCAGGGTTGCCACGAGACCGTTTCTCATTTCCATCAGAGCGAGCTCAAAACATATGCGTCCACAGGAGCCACGCCATCGAAGCGCGACTTTGTTTATCCACGCACACTGGTGGCCACATCGCCACATCAGGACATTGTGCGTCGCTATCGCCAGGAGCAGGACTGGTCCGATCTAGACACCACGGCCACCATTGATGAGGTAAGAAGCAATACCAAATTCCAACCATTTCTACAACTAATGACGCTTAAACTTACAGTGCAGCGAGGGTGAACAGGAGGAGTCTCTGCAGTCTGTGCAGGAATTGTCTGAAACGGAAACCATTATGAATTCCACGCCCATTGAGCCGGGTGAAGGTGGTGTCATTAACAAACGTGGCTCCAAAGACGGCAGGGCACGCAGCTCCGCCAACACATTAAAACCACTGTCCGGGCAGCGCAACAGTTCGTACTCACGCTCGCTCACGCCCAGCAAGTACTCACCACGCAACTCGCCCCGTAACTCGCCGCTCAGCTCGCCAGCCTTCAATAGGGTAAGTCCACAAAGTGTGATACATTTTAATCTAATACATTAACGTGGATCATCTTTTACTTCTCCAGCAGCATAACAAGGAGAACATGGCCTGAGGCACACACATTGATCATCCCAGTTATAATATTTAAGGCGTTAATTGAAACATTTCTTTACTGTATTTTTGCACCATTTCTATCTTTTTTTATGCACCAATCGTAAATTTTTGAGATTCTTATTTCACTTTGCACATTTCTTTCAATAAACATTAAATCTATATTACAGTCAGAATGAAAGTAAATCAAAGATTCTACACTACTTAATCGGCATCCTGTTGCTCGTCCTCATCGTCTTTGAGTATACCGAGTCGTCTGGCCACTTCCTTCACATTCGCTATAAACTCCTCCTGCACCAGGTTAAAGCTCATCGCCAACAAGGCAATGCCAAAGAGCAGGTACAGCGAGCAGTAGGCTATGGACTTTTGTGACTCATCTTTGACTCCTTTGGCGGGCACAAAGTCACCAAATCCTAAAACATTAAATATGTAATCTTAAGTTATCAAGTGGAATGCTCTGGTGCTCACCTATTGTGGTCAGTGTAATGAAGCAGAAGTAGGCCGAGTCCAGGAAGTACCAATCCTCCCAGCTGGCAAAGAGCGCAGCTCCGACGAGTATATAGCCCACCACCAGAAAGACACACAGCCAGATGGGCACGGGTCTGTTCTTGGGTATCAGATCGGCGTAATCATCACCATACATGGAATCATCGTCATCGTAGTCATAGCTAGGACGTCGTCTGATTTGACGCTGCACTGGAAAGCCCATTGGTGACATGATGCGCGGTGATGGCGGCAGACGCCGCTCTCGTTCCCGTTCACGCTCCCGATCGCGATCACGACGTCGTTCACGCCGCTCTCGACTGCGGGAACTGTGACGCACAGGATAATCCTCGTAGATGCCGTTGTCATCGCACATCGACATCTCATCGAAGCTCTCCTCCACATAGTCGTCGTAACGTGGAGAGCGGCCACGTCGATGCCGATGGGGAGCTGCTGCATCATAGTCCGGTGGCTCTAAACGGTTACCATAGCGGGATGATTGACGACCCAGACTGCCTGCTCGCCGTCCATTTGAGCGCGAATGATGATGTGAATGCGGCGGCTGTGGGGAAAGCTCTCGCTGCGCTTCCCGCTGGTGTCGACGATGTGCAGATCTAGGCATGGACTGGCTTCGGGGTGCGTTACGAGCCTGTTGACCGCTGTGGGCCAGCTCCTCATCGTCCAGCGCATAGCGATTGGGTATAATTGGCGTCTTGCGCACCACATCTTCATCGACATCCTCGTAATGGGAGGAAATGTGTCCATGTCGTGGATCAACAGACTTTGCCCGACCTGGCGCCGAGTGCAGACGATGCAATTCTCGCGAGGCACGCGTCTCTTGTCGCTGTGGTGAGCGCACAGATCTCACACTGGCTGCACGCTTAGCCGGCGGCTGCATGTCGCTAAAGTCATCGATAGATCCATGAATGTGGGTTCTCGAGTGGCCCAGATAACGTTCTCGCTCAACTGTGTGACGATCACGCATTCTGTCCCGCTGCCTCTGCCGACTGCTGTAGCGATTGGAGCGATTCAAGGTCTGCGCCTCGTACTCACCGTAAATGGTGTGACGCTGGCGAGGCTCATGCTGCAGTGGCTGTGTGTAGGTGCCATTTGGATGCCTCTTCTGACGATCTCCACTGCCACGATGACCACCACCAAAGTCACGGTCTCTGTGCCGATCCCGATCATCGTAGCCACGACCATAACGCAGCTCTGGATCTGAATAGGCGTGACCCATTGAAGGCCCCAATCCGGAGTCATTATTGGAGCGCTGTGTCATCTTCATGGAGCGTCTGAATGAGGGCGGCGGTTGACTTCTGGAGGATACACGCTGTTGTCGCATTCTCACCGATCTCTGCCTGGATCGACGCTTCTTCGAACGCCTCGCGGAACGCGTGCACACATAGCAGCAGATACGCCAGTAGAGGAAACTGTTTGATGGTTGAACAATGAGCAAAAGTTTTCTATGATTTAATTGGTGTAATTACCGAAATGATGTGGCCATCACATCTCCAATGTTGGACAGGCAGAGCAGCATCAGTGGAATCCCAACGATTGCATAGAAGATCGTTGTCACCTTGCCCCAGTCTGTGCGTGGCGCTATGTGGCCATAGCCTGTCCAGAGTTCACGTCGGTAGCGGGTTGGAGTGTGTCACATGTGAATGAGCAAAGAGGGTAAAACTGGTGAGTGGTCATGGTTTAATGGATATTACTAAAGGCTGACGGGAAACTAGAGTATTTCAGAATAGAGTTTGAGATTCGAGGGAAGGAGTTTGAGCATATATTTATAAATAACTGAACATAAAGAGCATTAACATCATTCACCTCCATGGTTACTATGTGTCCAGAGATGTCAGCTGGGAAATCTGTTCCTTTTGTTCAAATTTTCTCAGACTTGCTTTCCACTTCACTTGGAATACTTACTACGAGACGGGAAAGAAAACAAAGCTGTTATCTAGCTATAACCAGCTAAACTCCAAGTTAACTTGTAGTGTAGCTATTTAAGCTATCAATAGCTTAGCATTCCACTCATTCAGTACTCATATTCCCCTCTTGATACCTTTCACAGCCTTGACCTTTAGATAAGATTAGTTTTGGCAATTGCCAAAAATGCAAATGGGCATTACGTGTCTAATCGTCTAGAAGCCCAAGTACACACAAGCTAACAACGTCTCCCACACGCAATGAGCCAAGTACGAAAAAGGCGTTTCAAGTTTTGCCGCTAAAGTACGGAAGTGTTGGCATAAACCTAGACTCCGGTAATTAATGGGTGTGTTAGTCGCATGTCGCACAAATGTCGGTCATTAAACTCCGACTAAGACGGTGAAGTAAGCCAAGTCAGACACAAATCCATATTGGGATATTGTGCAAATAAAAAACAACAACAAATCATAAAAAGTTCTCATCAATCTAAAAAACCAACGAGTCATCTTTGGTGGCGACCTTGCGATTGTTTTGAACGCATTAATAATAATTCAAATATTTGGATTTCCTGTGCCCCTGCAATCCCCGATCTGAGCTCCATCTCGAACCCATTTTAGAGGTCATTCACGTGCTGCACGCTCACTGGGGCAATCAACCTGTGTGCAACAAACTGTAGCCGAAAATAAAACACCAAAATAAAATATAACTTTAAAGCCAACTAATATATATTTTAATGTGCTGCACGATTTGTATGATAAGTCAGATTTATAGTTGATTTGAGTCAGGTTAATGGTTAATGGGCATTAATTGTGTCATTGTGGTTCCCAGAAAAGCCTTTTAAGCCCATGTCTAACGATCAATTACACGAAAACGTTTCATATTTATGCGTTTCGTACGTGATTGCAGCAGTTCCTGGGCGGCATCGATCGGTGATCAGATACCTGTGATCACTGGTACTTCTTGGCCAATAAAACTAAGTGAATCAAGCGATTCCTCCTACGTTTGGGTTTGGCATCGTTGAGTGAGTTTGCCACGATCTTGTTTTCGGTTGATTCATGGTCTGCACAGTGGAGCAAAGAGCACAATTTGTTGACAGTGCCAGACAGTACACAGTCGACTGATTTCGGTGCCTGGCCTCTGTTATATAAGTAGCGTGTGCCGATCGCAGCAGTGAATTATTCAGTTGTCGCGAGTCGAGTGCGTCGTGCGTCCAAGCGCGAAATACGGGTCAGTGTGTGAGCGAGTTCCAAATTAAACAGTCCAAACAAAAGACACAAAAAGACAGTTCCCAGTGCCCAATTCCCAATTGTGAATCATGCGAAAAGATTGCCTCATTATTGTGTCGTTGACGCTGCTTTGCCAGTTGGCATTTGTGACCGCTAAGTCGGGGGAAGATCGGTGGGCCTGGCGCTCCTATAGCCGCAGGGAGCGTGGCTTTCGTGAACATGAGCTCGATCGCAATGGAGCCATACAGAACTCCTACAACAACAATATAAAACGGGAGCCAACCACAAGGCGACCGTTGCCTGGAGAGCCCGAGAACGATGAGATCGAGGATTATGCCGACACAGATACGACGGTCACTACTCCTCCCAGCGTGGATACGCGTCAGTTTAATCCCTATCCCAATCCCTTGCCTGGCATTGCCGGACAGTTTCCGGGACAAGGCGGCTATGCGGGTGGCAATCCCGGTGTGCTTGGAGGTCCAGCCGGCAGACCCTTCTACAACTATCCCAATGTGTATCAGCCGAACTTCGGAGGATTCAACGGACTTGGAGCTGCTTATCCGGGTTACTTCGGTGGAGTAGGAGCAGGAGGAGCGGGACTAGGAGCTGGCGGACTTGTTGGTAATGGACTGGGAGGCGTAGGACTTGGTGGAAATGGACTGGGAGGAGCTGGACTCGGAGGAACGGGACTAGGAGGAGTGGGAATAGGTGGTGCAGGACTGGGAGGAGCAGGGTCAGCCTACCCTGGACTGGGTGGCAGCTACGGTGGCTACACAGGTGGTCAGCCCGGTGCTGGCCTAGGTCAAGGGCAATTCCCAGGCGCCGGCAACCCATATCAATTCGGACCCTACCAAGGACCCTATCAGGGAGCCGGCACAAACTACAACAATCAGTTTACTGCGCCGGGCGCACAGTACCCTGGACTGGGGCAGTATCCCAGCAATCAGTACGGCGGAGCACAGTACCCCGAGGGCTATGGACTGACAGGTTATGGACAGGCACAGCCTGGACTAGCACCCACGGGCTACGGCGGAAACTTTGGCTTTGGAGGCTTTGGCTACGACGAGAAGTCGCCGAATGTGGTGCAGGGCAAGAATGCCAAGAGCGTGTCCATTCAGCCAGTGGATGATAAGCTCAGCAAGAAGGCTTAGTCGTCCAAGGATAACCTTCCCAATTCCTCAGCTCAGTGACCAGTTCACCTGGTTTAGTTTAGTTAGGCTTAGTCTAAGTTAGTCTAGTTTAAAAATAAATAGTTCTTGTTGATGCTTACCAATTGTGGTTATGACTATGATGGAGTAGAAGAGGGAACCCCCGAATGTCCACTGGGACAGATTGACATCCTCGTTACCATCCCAACCGTCGGTCTTGATGGCCGTGAGGATTTGCTTCTCGAACTGGGCCAAGTGTTTGCTCACATTTGCCATCCAGTCGCTCTCGCGCAGCACCAGCGCATCATCCGAGAGCAGCCAAATGCGCTCGGTGAGATTGTGTCTCAGTTTTTGTACATCCTTCTTCACTTCGATTTCGTGTGGCTTCTCCAGGTGCTGGAACAGGTAGGCACCGCCCACACAGTAGGACACCACCAGCAGCACGAGCAGCACATGAGACACGACGCAGGTGAGCACCTTCCAGGAGAAGCAGATGGCGGCCACACAGCGTCCTCGTTGCGGCTTCGCTGGCTCCAGCATGTGAGGCGGCAGAGATTGTGCTCGTTTACTCGACATGGCCGCCCACTCTTCCGACGCGGCGTCTTAACGTGGCCAATTTCACGGCTCGCTAGACATAAATTATGAAAAGACGGAGATGAGCGGGGGAAGTAGACGCTACAAGTAGTATGTTTCGAAAACTATAGGGTATTTTCAATTGGGACTACCCTCTGCTCCAATATCTTAGACCAATTTTTTTTATATTTCGTTTACTTTCACTGTTTATGACTGCACCTGTGTGCTCAAACTGTATTCTTACTTTCCGAGGGTATATCCACAGTCACGCATACCCTTTGACCTACTCTTACAGGGTATAAATACAGGTGGGAAACCCCAAACTCCGCCCTCTTCAGAAAAAACCGCAGCAATGTGCATTAAGATGTGTCTAAATATTTATTTAGTTGCCTCACTCGACAAGGTCGGGTATATGAGGCTGAGAGGGGCAGCATGACGCGGTGCTTTATGGAAACTATTTTCGGGGGAACATCATCAATCTCGGCAGCGTCGACAGCAGGCAGACACAACACACAGAGACACACAGAGGCACACACACACACAGTTACACAATTCCCAAAATTTTTACTTTTCATGTAGCTACAGTCTAAATACTTCCCAGAATGGCTGAGATCGGTACATATATAACTATATGTAGGTATATATATGTATGTATTTGGTTAGTTTGGGAGCTGCTACAGAACATGCTAAAGTAATTAGTGTCTTTGATTTCATACGATTCCTTTATGACCAATTAACTGTGAGCAATTTATGAACTGATTGCACATTGATGGCATCATTTACATTTATGTTTCCGAAGCGCCCTGTACTCCTTCTTCACTCCCCTCGTCGGCACTGTACTACAAACTGTTTTAGAATTTTTTAATTCTCAATTTTCAGTCTTCAATTCATGCTGTTTTTCACTTTCAGTGCGAGTGGCAACGAGGCATCCAGTCCGAGCTGATACGATACGATCTGAACCGATCCCGACGACTCTTCAAATATTACTGAAACAGTTTTCGAAAAGTTCTCTCAGGTTTGGGCCAAAACGGTCGCGTGTTTTATTTTTGTTTTTTCAATACTGCAGATTTTGGAATACTTTTTGTTTACTTTTTCACACATCACTTGTTCTCCCGAAACTAAAGAGATCCATTTGGAAACTCACCTAATTTTCTCCGTCTCTTTCGATTGTAATTTTCTTCTCCAACCGAATAGTTTTGTTATAAGTTATGTATTTTATGTTTTAATTATGTTTTATCAGAGTTTGATTAGTTAATAGCAGTCATCAACTATTTATCGCATATCTGGTTCTTAGGAAGCTAGAAAGATATGATATTTTATGGAGCAACCTTTGCGTTTAGTCCACGTTGAGTTGCCTGAACGAGCCCTGTAGACCGAATATACCCTCAAAATGTATTTGTTTACCGGGTCGCAAGCTCTCGTTCGTGCCGTAGCTCTGCTCCTCTACCCAGTAGTTGCGATAGTCCAAAATTCGTTGCTCCCATTCCTTAACTAGTTCCGTGAGCGATCCATTTTCACCGCCGTATTCCACGGGTAAATACCTTTGAGGTATTTGAGCGTACAGCGAATCGAATCCATTGCCGTGCACATGGAGCTACAGGTGAATGGGGTCGAATTTAAGTAGATTAACTATTTTAAGTAGCTACTTACCCGACTCTGCTGCTTCTTGGACATCATGGGTTTGAGCATATTGAAGACCTTGTGGAATCCCAAGGGGGTGTGTATGAAATGGCTGCCCTTTATGCGCCCAGGAGACGCTTCCTCCTGAAACACGGTCATCTTTTTGGCAAAAGTCGGTGTTAGCTGTACAAAGTGACCCAAGGTTACATTGCTTAGGTCTACGATCACAACGATCCCATTGACAATGGCATAATGCTCTTCATTGAGCACTATTAGGAGCATCATGCCACACGCCAGATTAATGTCAATAAAATTGTACTCATTTGGATTGTAGGCTCCCAGGCGAAATAGTACTATACCCGGTCCAGTATCATGCAGTGGACGTGGCAGAAACACGCCAGAACTATAAAAGGAACTCTAAAAAGAGCTTCGATCAGAAGGAAGAAAGACTCACCCTGTGCGGAACAGTTTAAGCAGTTTGTCCACGTCCACATTGTGACCTAGAAAGTAATCGGGATACTTGGTGCGCAGTGTGTAGAAACGGTCTAGCTTGAGCTTGGTTTTTTCCAGGCTGTACTTGCAGCCTCTTAGGAAGTTCACCAGGAACTGATCATCGGTGCGAGCCTTTAAATGCGGTTGCTGACTGTTCCACAGGCGAAGCGATGCCAAATCCTCATCAATCCTACCGGGTAGCTCGTTTAGTTCAACGATAGCTGTCTTCTGTAGCTCGGGAGAAAGCTGTCTTATGTCCGGCATGTTGACTAGGTCCGGTGGTGGTCAGTTACCAACTAAAAGTCTTTGTTTCTTCGGTTAGGGTAATGAACACACACTAATGATAAACTGATTAGATTAATGTCGGCGAAAGAGTTATCGATAGAGAGAAAAAATAGTGGAAGAGAGTAGGAGTAATCAAGTTTATTGCTGTTTGACAGATCTACACAGAACTACACTCTTCAGTCGATGTCTAGCTTGCGGAACGAACCGTCCAAACTGAAGTAACTCGGAATGTTTTGACTAGTACTGGTAGAGTTGGTTTCGCGTAGCTTCTCGTTGGCACCAAAGAAACGCGATTGTTCGAAATAATCACGGTAACTCAACATCTTGGCCTCCATCTGATCGATAATGTCCTGTATAGATCCCTTAGTACCGCCGAACTCCTTGGGCAGGTACTCACGACGAACGCGCTCAAAGATCGCTTCGGGATCGGAGCTAACTGACACCTGTAGACAGACAGATCACTCAACTGATCTACCGATCACCATATAAAACTTACGCGATTCCTGATCTTGTCGGGGAAAAAGGAGCAAATCGAATTGAAGCCGCTTTCTATGGCTTTTGGCACATTTATGAAATGAATACCCTTCTGCCTGGTAGGCATCGCCTCATCTGCAAAGGCCGAGAACTTGCTTAGCAAACTGGGCTGCAGAGCAAATAGATTCGCAGCCGTAATCCCAGTCATGTCCAGGAATTCAATGTATCCACTGACATTGGCGTTGTCGTCCTCCAGCATCATTATCTCGCCGAACATGGAACCAACCCGTATGATATCCTGGAACTTGTACTTGGCCGTGTCATAGGAACCCGCTCGTATTATGGTCACCGCCGGACCCGTATCTTCTTCGTCCAAGGGAATACGTAGGATCACCCTAAAAGAATTCCACGTTAAGTGGAAATTTCATTAATTCTTAACTGGTTTCCTACCCCAAGCGTATGATCTCCAGCACCAGAGGATCATCTGCTAGACGTCGCTCATTGAAGACCTCGGGAATCACTGCCTGCAGAGTATAGTAGCGATCTATCTTGTGCTTTGCCTTCTCCAGACTGAACTTTGTGCCCCGCAGGAATCCCAGGAGGAACTGATCCGTTAAGCAGGAACAGAGATGTGGTTGCTTCTGCAGCCAATCCCTCAGAGCTTGAATGTCGGAGGACACTCGAGACGGCACCTCATTTAGCTCCTCGATGGCTATACGCTGAAGTCCTTCGGGCAAAGGACGAATACCGGAGGTTATTTCTACCTTACTCATTGTGCTTGGTGTTCCGGTGCAGACTGAAAAATCCATTGCTCATAAATTGTTTAATATGCAATTTAAACAGCTAATCAATAAAAAGCGATATGAAACTTTCTTAAAGTGATTAAGCTAATCACAATTGGTGATTAGAGTGGCAATGAAAAAATGTACTTACAATTAATGCACAAATACAAAAAAAAAGTGTTCTTATTTAAAATTATAAGTTATAATTTAAAACATAATTTAAATAGAAATAAAACTAGAACTGCGAATATTTAAATTAACCGAAATAGAGTATATAGCCCCATGTTACACACAAGGGTTAATCCCGACTTGCTTGCTTATGTTAAATAACAGGAGCAGCAAATTGCGTTAACATGTGTTAGCACTGCATATGACTATGTAAGTTGCAAATCTTAATAATACAGCATAAAAAACGTATTTAATAATTACTTCAGCTCACACTAGAATTCAACCATATATTAGTTAACTATTTACTTTACGCTGACTCGTTACTTTTACGTAAATGCTAGCGCTAACAGTTGCACATAAACTTATCGCACATCTCTAACATAGCGAGCAGCAACAACACTGTTAGATAACAGCAGCACAGTGTGAGTGTTAACAGCGCCATTTAGCAGACGCACTCTCAATACAAATAATAAATAAAATATCAAAATTAAAAGTTCTAGTTTGATTGTAATGCCAGTGCGCGTTTTATTAAACAAACAGTGTACATTGTTGAAACAAAGCGCTTTTTAACAATAGATTTCTATACGCTATTAAGCAACTTGCAATCACTTGCGGCGTAAATTGCAGTGCAATTTGCACAGAATTGCGGCATTTCGGATTAATAAAAGGCTAAAATCAAAGTAAGTTGGTTACAGTGGGCGAGAGAGGCAGTGTGTGAGGTGAAGAGAGAGGGGGTGGCAGCTGCAGTTAAATAAATGCCAACAAAAAGGGCGTTGTTAATGCCACATGCTAAGGCAGCGGCAGCAGCAGCAGCCCGGTGGGTGGCAGGCGCCCAGTGGGTGGTTGGGTCATGCGACCCCCTCAAGGGCACGATAACACTAACACCGCAACCAGGTGGCGTAAGTGCTCGCATTGTGTGTGCCTGCGTTTTTTGGCGTGTTGGTTGTTTAACAACCTAACGATTTTTAAGACTAAAATTTATTTGCATTCCGCAATGATTCATCATAGTGAGACAATCCGTCATTGAATGATTGACGTAATGCTCAAAGTAAAAGTATTAAAATTGTAATCTATGTGCGTGTGTTTGTTTATATATTTCATTTTGTATAATTACAGCCAAGCTCAGTGTGACAGATCAAACGATCAAGATGCAAAACAATCCCAGTCCACAGTTACCCTGCAAGGGCATTTTGAAAACATCTCGCAGCTTCGACAAATCGGGTGCCAGGTGAGTGAGCAATCAACTTTGACCTTTCCCGAGCCTTTTAAAACCATAAAAAACTAATCAAAACTTACAACCGATTTAATCTGCTTTGTAGTTTCCGTAAAAGTGCCAAGTTCGATGAGCTGAATGTGCTGCAAACCTTTCATCCAGCCGACAAGGATTATGGACATATGAAAATCGATGAGCCCAAAACGCCATACAATTACACAGAGCCGTTCAATGAAAACAAAGATGAGCTGGACACCGAGCTGCTAGTAGAGAAGTAACTAGAAACCACAAATACCACTGTGCCTAGACATATTTACTAAACGTTTGTACTATTTATAGACTACGCATTGCGGCCAGTTCACAACAGTCTTCCCAAAGCATTGACGACGAAGGTTCTTCCGGCGATGATCAGCCCATAAGCGAAGAGGAGCGACGTAAGCTACGCTTGGGCATCTATTTGACATTATATTTACTATGTTTCACTTTTGTAGAACGACGTCGGGAGTTTGAGCGGCGTCGCAAGGCGCATTATCGTGAGTTTGAGGCTGTTAAACTAGCACGCAAGTTAATACAGGAGGAAGACGATGATGTGGATGATAATGATAATGCTGCTGCATCTGGGTCAGCACAAGGCGGCGCCTCCAGTTCCAGCAGCAGCTTTGCCAGCGGTTCGACACAAAAGTCGAGTCTGAAAACCACGAAAACAACAACCACAACAACATCCGCGTCCTCCAATGTCCGCAGCAGCAGCGGCAGCAGCAATATGGATCTGGAGCCATCTCAAAACTAGAAGCAATATGCAAACCCGATATATACTACTATATAGGCATACAGGGCTCTAAACCGACGTTGTTTGTTGATGTTCAAATGTTGTGCGCAGAATGCGATTCATCCAAGAGAAACCTTCAGTTATTTCTATTGAAAGCTACTTGATGAATTGATATTTCTATATATATAATTTGTGTACTAACCTGGCACATCAGCCGAGATTAGACTAATTCAAATGGCAAAATGTGCTTTCCATCAATGAAAATAAAAAGAAACAAAACTTCGATTGTAAAATGAAAATTCAAATTATTTTGCAAGAAAATAACTCATGATCTATATAATATATATATTAAACTAGTAGCGTTATCTGTAGTTAATGTTTTAACCATCATTTTATTAACTTAAACACAAACTTTAACTCAAGTTTTATCCGCATTTAGTTTTCATTTTCAACAAGTTTGAAATTTGATTTCTCAACACGCGAAACACAAAAGTGCCACAAGAAAATTAATAATAAAAATAATTGCATAAATCGAAGTAAAAGTTGATGGAGCTAAAGTTAAGCATCAATTGAACTTGTAATTGAATTGAATACTGAACTTAATTTGGCCTTAATTTTAGTTATTTATTAAACCAACTATGTGAATTACAATAACCAATTTTATTGTGAATATTAAAGTTCGTTTTAGTTCTTTACTAGCAATGCAAAACGAAAGTTTCAATAAAGAGCAATCTGAAAAACCTTTGTATAAACCCAAGACCCAAGTAAAAACTCTGTTGATCTTTTCTCGTCGTGAGTGTTTCATAAACTTGCCATTTATTTTTTAGTTCATAGTTCATTGTTTATCATAGTTATACAACAGATTTTTATGTATACTTAAGTTAAATCCATTTGCATAGTTTTGACATTGCTGGTCATTTATTTTGTTGTGTAGTGTTTGGTTTAGTTTAGTTTTGGGTAAGTCTGAGAGTACTTTGGGCTCATCGCAGCGATTCCCAAGGATAACACAGAACATTGGCCCACTCCGCATACAACAGGTAAAGGCATCCTCATATTATTACTTGTCGGTGAGAAGGACGTTGATATGCGATCCTCAGGAAGATCGCTGCGAGATGGTTACAATTTATGTTGTTGTTGTTGTTGGGTACATTTGACAATACGATCTCTCTCATCTTAGGTAACTTACTTAGCGGTTGATTGACATTTTTTATAATATGCTCGTTAACAATAAATTCGTAAATAAACATATATAACGTGTATATATGCATAATAATCAACAAAATAAAGACAGAAGCAAGCAAACTCAAACTATTTTAACAAAGAGACGCGTTCACAGACAGCGCCTAGCAACCTTCCTATATATAGCCCAGATTCTGAACTATACTGGGTATTATCGTTTCAATTTACAGCTAAATAGATCCCACGAATAGTTCAGAATCGGCGCTAAGTAGGTGTGGTACTACGCGGACTGTCCGTGCGGTCGTTAATAACATAATAATAGTAATAGATAGATATGTTAGTTCGTTTTTACAAATATATCAAATATGTGTAATAGTAAAGTATAAGCATAACAAAGTTTTCTTTTCATTTTCCATATCATATCCATTTTCATTAGCTAGGTTTCGTTTCTAGTATCGGTATTAAATATCAACTTAATCATTATTAGAATTATATATTTGGCAAAACAAAAGGCATACTCCAAATGAGTATTTCTCTGTTTAACTTTATGCATATGCTCCAATATCTATGCAGCATACAAAAATAGAATCTTTTAACTTTATCATCATCATAGACATCATCATGTTGTCCATACATAATTATCATTATAATAAAGATATAAGGAACTTCAATCCGATGTCTGAAGTATTGGGGTATACTACTTCGTACCCTGAAATTCGTTTCGTTTTTGGCATATTTATATAAATATAATGATAGATAGATAGAGAAATAGATACGTATATATAAATAGTTGCTTGGTTAGTAGCTTTTAAAATTAGTATAACAATATACATATATAGTTTTTTCTTCCTTTTTTGTTTTTGTATAGTATATAGTTTCATTCGTTAGTTTTCGTTTTAGTAACATTTACATGATCGTTTTTTAGTATTATATGAAGTGGGTTCCATTGTTTTAAATATTTTCTAGTTGATTTTCTTGATTTACGTTGATTTCTTCCTTCTTGTGATCCTGAACTTAGGCAAACATGTGCTGAGTACCTGGTGGCACCTTGTAGCTGGGATAGGTGCAGTTCAATTGGTTTTTGGCAAAGAAGGTAGTGTAGTCCTAAATAAAAAACAAAATACAAAACTCAAAATACAAATTACACAATTAAGCAAAACAAAAAAAAACTGCAACAGTATGACCATGTTCAGGCAACGAATATAATCGCTTATACTGTAATGTGAATAGTGTGAATGTCAAAATAGCAAAATAGATCGAGCTGCATTTCTGTTGCAAAAGAGTGACCATGTGTCATAAAGAATCGATAATTCAGGGTTGCGTTTAGTGTGAATGATACAATGGCGAAAAAGATCGTGCGGGAAAAGTTGTCGGTGTTTAAGTTTTGTGCTCTGTGTACTTACACGATTGACTCTACGGGGACGGCAGACGGGGCCCAACGCCAACAGGCGACGTTCCTCGTTCTCACGCACAGCAGCCTCCTTGTACTCTGGTGGTGGCCATTTCAAATCTCCGCGCAGTTTGCTGCCTCCTGCAAGAAAGTTATCAAAGACAGGGCTGTTATACTGGTAAGCTTATGACGGTTTTGGTTACTTACCCTGATAGCTGACGGCGGCTGGCTGCGAAGTGTAGACTGGCGCAGGTGACTGCGAGACGGGCGCCTCCTTGCGAAGCGTAATTATGCCAGGGCTGGCGCCACGATAGCTTTGCTGCTGATCGGTCTGATCCTGCGAGTATGGCAATTGGTGTTGTTGTTGCTGCTGCTGTTGTGGTTGCAGTTGCTGAGGCTGCGAATAAGAATTATATTGTGGTTGAGCATAGTTAGCACCACCATTTTGTTGTGGATAGTTTTGTTGTGGTGGCTGCTGCTGTTGTTGTTGTTGCTGATAAGGCGACGTTTGGTAAGGAGCCTGATATTGTTGTTGCACCTGAGCCTGGGGTGGCTGTTGTTGTTGTTGTTGCCAGTGCTGTGGTGCTGCCTGCTGTTGCGGTTGCTGGTAAGCACCGCTAGGTGGCGCTTGATATTGTTGCTGCTGTTTTACATAGTGTTGGTGTTGGTGCAAGTGCAATACATGCGTGTCATGGACATTCAGTTTCAGGTTATGCATGTGGTGATTGGGTGGTGCAAGATATAAACAGAAATACAGACGAGTAAAGAGAGAAGAAGAAGACAATAGTACAGTTACAGTCACAATTACAGTCACAATTGCAGATACAGAGATTAATTAGGAAAATAGGAGGTGGGTAGGAGAAGAGGAGGGGTATAGAAGGGGCTGTGGTTTAATTAATTAATCAATTGTTTTGCGTAAGCGTTTCGCAGTTTACAGCTGAAATTTGCATAGAAGCAGAGTGAAAGAGAAATAGAGCTGTGGTTAATGGCGACTAAATTTAGTAGCTACTATGTATATAATTAAAAGAGTTTAGAGTGTTGTAAGCTTGTATGTATAGCATGAATTAGGAAATACTACGAATTGGGTACAAACAGGTACACCAGCTTAACTAAGGGTTAAGTTTACACGCTGTGCAGTTTATGTGAACAAGCAAAGGAAACTTAAAGGAGTTCAAATAAAATCCGACTATGGACTGATTAAAGTTATCAAGAAAATCTAATTCAGTTTTGCTTTGCTTATTCACGTATTCTCAGCACGTGTAAACATCTATGTTAGTAACTAAATGCCTAGAAAGGGGGTTTTCGCATAGTTGTGTAGATAGACAGCAGCAGCAAAGAGTTTTTGCATCGGGCCAGTGCCAAAAAGCCAGGCTATAAATCCATTTTAGCCAAACGGTACCTGTTGTGGGTATTGTTGTTGTTGTTGCTGGTAGGACGGATAAGCCGACGAGGGTGCAACACCAGCAGCTGTGAAATCGTGGTGTGTTTTAGCTTGCGGTGCACCAATGTGCTTCCAACCACCGCCAACACTGTCTACAGCAGGAGTATGCTGTGGTTGCTGCTGCTGCTGTGGTTGTTGATAAGTTGGCTGATAATATTGCTGCTGCTGCTGCTGGGGTTGCTGTTGTTGGGGCTGCTGCTGTGGGGGCAGTTGTTGTGGGTACTGCCCATAGTGATCAGCGGATGGCGCTCTAACTGGCTCCCTCGAGGGTTGTCTATTGAATTGTGCCTGTGTGTATTGGATGGGTTGTTGTGGATAGTTATGGTTATTAGCTGGGTCTTGTGTTGCTGGTGGAGCAGCAACTGTTGCTGCTGGCGCATAACCATTTGATGCATAGTTAGTGCTGGGACCATAAACATTTTGTGCAGGTTGTTGCTGGTAGTGTTGTTGAGGTTGTGGTTGTTGTTGTTGCGGTGGTGCTTGTTGCTGGGTTCGTGGCTGAACGTTGTTATAAATGGGACCCTGTAAGTTGCCAGCATGTGGTTTGTTAGGTGTGTCAGTGTGTGTATATACAGGTGTATGTATGTGTGTGGGGGTGTGTGTGTGTGCCTCACCAGTTAACCCAATGACAGTTTGCAGTTAAAATTAAAATTATATTTACAAATCACACACAAATATTTACAAAGTGAGTCAATTAAAATTCGATAAAAGATTTGAATAATATGTACAATAAAAGTGGCACTGGTGGTGATGGTTGTGGTGGTGTTGTTGCTTGTCACAATTACCTGAGGTGGTGCAGCAGCACTGCCAGCGGCCGCTGTGGCCTGTGGGTAGTAGCCACCGCTGCCTGGAGCAGGACTCTGCTGTGGTTGCGGTGTGAACTCACGCACAATGCGCTCCTCGGAGGCTGGTGGCCAGGCAACGCGCTTGTAGCCTACAAGAGAGACAGAGAGTGTGGGAGATAGAGAAGAAAGAGAGAGGAGGAGACTGCATTAATAACTGTTTGTGTGGGTGTCAGCGTATAAAGACATTCAACCAAAATGCGGCCAACACGCGCACAGACGTGGGCGTCTTTTTAGCCTTGATGCACGACAGACAAAGAAAGAGAGGGGCGTTGATAGGGGGTTAGGCAGAGAAAGAGAGGTAGAAAGAGACTCAGAGTGCAAGACAAATAATTTGAAAATGATTTAAACCAATTAAATGTACACAATCCTACAATCGAATCAAGAACAAGAACAAGCACAACAGCAACAATTGCTGCCAGTTTTGTTCGCTTTTTGCTGTTCTCGCTGCTTTCGTGTTGCAAATCATATCCTAAGTTGCTGTCATTGTGTCTAAATATAACTAGACGATTCACAAACACCAAGAATTTGCAGCAACAGCAACAACTGCTGCTGTGATGACAGCATTCAGGCATTGCTCATACGTACAGTAAAGAAGAGCAAAGAAATGTTGGGGCAAATGGAAAATGTCTAAAGAAAAACATTTGTTGTGGGTGCTGTTCATGCAACGTGTTGCACGATGATGAATGAAATTGCAGCTGCAACAGTTGCAATTGGCCTTGAGATGAGTATGAAATGCTATTTAATGATGTTTGTGTTGATGTTTACCCTCCAGATTCTTGTAGTTCGCGTTAATGACTCTCCACTGTGCACCCATCTTGGTGTAGTTGTTGTTGCTGCTGTTTTTTTTTGTCTATAAATTCGACTTTATATCTCACGCCGCGTTCTGCTGGCAACGTTTATTTATGATCAAGCGCCGCGTAAAAATAAAAATGATATTTCTCTTTCTTAATTTGTTTTTATTATTTTGTTTTTTCTTTCTTTGCGCATAAAAATCACAAGATCCGCGAGTGTGACTGTGTGTGTGTTTGCCTCTGCGTGGGTGTTGGTGTGTGTGTGAGTTTTCACACACAATTCCAATGATGATACGTTGATGATGATATTCGGTTCGTTATGTAATGCAAAATTAATTAATTGATACGCTCAATTATGAAAGTTTGATCAGAAATTATGTGTTTTGGAACACCACAAATTGAATTTCGGTACAAAATTTATATGATAATTAATTTTTGGCAACCAATTTCGCTGCTGGCGCGCGTTTCGTTACGGTTTTTAAAAATATATTTTTTTTTTTGATTTTTTTGGTTGCTAAATTTTTGAATATTGATTGTGGCAAATAATTTTTGGTTTAATCAATTTCTACAATTTGGCAATTAAATTTATATATTTTTATTTCTATTTCTAAATTCGAATTTCGTTCTCGTTCTTCGTTCGCGTTGGCCGCGCGATATGTTTTTGCCTTCGATGTATGCTACTAAGTGAAAAGCCAGCGAAAAGTCGAGGAAATTCGACCGATACGAAAAGCTAATCCGCACTGGTGTGGGTAAGAGCTAAAAGC
This sequence comes from Drosophila nigrodunni, assembly GCA_020829145.1. Classification (NCBI taxonomy): domain Eukaryota; kingdom Metazoa; phylum Arthropoda; class Insecta; order Diptera; family Drosophilidae; genus Drosophila; species Drosophila nigrodunni. The sequence goes on along the minus strand of JACVCZ010000007.1, from coordinate 6,438,748 downwards.
GTGTGTGTGTTTATACGTGTAGGTGTACATGAGTGTGGCTGTGTGTGTGTATCTAGATAGGTATCTATCACGGATTGTATCTTTCGGTGTGTTGTTTTTATTTGCTTTCGCAAAAAGAAAATTACTTGTGGTGAATTTGTGAAAAAAACTTAAATTGCTGTTAATGATGCTCGATTTGAGAGCACTCGCTGTCGCTGTCGCAGTCACCATCGACGCTAGCGTCGCTGTCGACGTCAGCATCAACGGCGTTTCTGCATTGTTTACACCTTCGATTTTTGATTTGTGCCGCACCTTGAAATACTGCACGGTCCAAGGGTGTGTCGAACAAACATATATCTTTTATATATATATATATAAATATAGATACAGATAGCTAAAGATACAGCTAAAACTACAACTATCGCTATGCATATATATCTGCTATATAGTATAACTTGCTCTCTGTTTTTATTATATAAATCGCTTAGCAATACGAGCCACATTATAGATTGTAGATCTGCAGATCTATAGATTGTATCGCACTTGGCATAATGGTTAATATTTCTTGTTGCCTGGGCAGATCGGCAAATCAAGTGGGCGTTGTGCCCATCTATCATCGTTTGGGTGTATTTTGGGCGGGACTTATGGGCGTTGGGGCTATGAGAATGGTCGGGGGTACTAAACTGACTAAACAGTGGCTAAATTTAAACTTCTGTCACATTTCCTCGGGCAACAATATGCAAATAAGCAAAACAAATCTGTTTTTAAACGTATTCGCACAGGTGTACGACACGACACAACGTTGGCTCATTAAAATTATTAGCAATCTTGTAAAAATATCAAAATTATACTATATGTATGTGGCTACACAATGTGCCACAATTAAATATATAATAATATCAACAAATTGCAATCTTAACGCTTGTTAAACACACAACAAATATGTTCTTGCCGTCAGCCAAGGATCGCAGATAAAACTATATCTCATACATATGAAATCACTTAAGTTTATTGGGTCTACGTAGTGCTCTCGATCATTTTCGATCATTCAAGCTCAATTGGATTTAACCGCAAACCTTGCATATAAAATTAACGCACTCAGTTTTGCCTTGTGCTTTCTCCTTCTTCGCTGATCTTGTGTTTCTTTCCTTGAAACCACCTGGCGATACCTCTAAAGACTGTCTATTCTGTTTTGCGTCTATTTTTCACATTTGTCAATAAGTATAAAACAGGGAGCAGCATTATGACACATTGATAGGGATTCACAATGAATTTGTTGGTCAACTCATGATAGGTCTGATATTTGGCAGCGGAATCTGTTGAGCTCTGTCCAAATTTTAACAATTAAAATTTTGAGAAAAGTTGTCAAGAAAAATTAGTGAAAAAATCAATAACAAATTGGAGATCATTAAATGTGAAATACAGAACTGATTAGAAATTAAAAATCATTAAATGTTAAATACCGAACTAATTTAGAGGGGACAACATGATCAGAATGATATTATATAATGCGTCTGGATGAATAGTTTATAGTTTCATATGCACTTTTCATAGTATTTTTAAACTTTACTCATATCTCAGTCAATTTGGATTCTTTTATCTCCTCGTATCACAAATATACCAAGTAGTTATATACGCCAGATTAATCAGAAAGGAACAAGAAGGGCACAACACTACAGAAAATACAAACTGCTAACTAAGAACATGCCACACAAAGTCACAGTCACCATCAAAATCACAGTTACAGTCACGGGCACAGTCACAGACACAGCACATGGATTTGCACGCACCTTCAATGGCTATATAGGGGCGTGGCGATACATTATCGAAGGAGCGATTAAAGCTGAACTCGCGAGTTGATTGAGGCAGCTCCTCGTTAGCAGCGATTGATTGGAAATCGGAGTGGGAACCACGACCGTGTTGCAGCAGGAAATCAAAGGGCGGTGGCTGGGAGTTGCAGCGGGGCGTGGCAGGTGGAGTAGCTGCCAGCATGGAGGAAGAGGCGGACATGCTCAGTTGCAACGGTTCGGTGGCAGTGCGCACAAGGAGCCCAATGTTGTGACCCTCCAATTGGGGTACATGCGAGTACCTGGCTTCCACTGTGGTGGGTGTAGGAGTGGGCGAGGCTCTGGTCTGCACTGCATTTAGGCCAAAAGGCGAACTGCAACGTTGCGCGGTGTCAATCAAAGGTGCAGGATACTTGCGCAGGGGCAAAGGACTTGGAGAGCGACTGGGCTGCCTATCCTTGGAGGCGTCTGCGTTGGGTAGTAGTAAAGAAGAGGTGGGAATAGGAGTGGGAGTAGTTGTAGTATCAACTGGTGTGGTTAGTATCTCAATCTCGCTGCGCTGACGCTGCAACTGCTGTGGTGGCTGCTGTGACTGCTGTTGTTGTGGCTGCTGTGTCTCCTCCCAGGAGATCTGTCGGGATATGTAGGGACTGCGTATTTCATAGGTGGACTTGTAGTTGGCCAAGGGCTCGTTCTGCAGATTATCAAAGCGCCACTGATCCGCCTTGGTGAGCTTGCCCCAACCGTGTGGCGACTCCCGACACTCACCGCAGACAGCACACCAACTGCCAGAATGCTCCTCGGCAGCTTCATGGGTGCAGCTTGATGTTTCCGCTTTCTCCTCCTCTCCGGTTTTGGGCTGCTTTTCCTGCTGGGAGTCTAGTTGCTGTTTCATCTGCTCCTGCTTCTTTTCCTGCTCCTTTACCTGCTCCTGCAGCTCCTTTAATTTCTCCAGCTGTAGCAGCTGAAACTTTTGCTGCTGCTCCTTCTTCGTCTCCCTTTTCTGCTCGTACTCGTCGTGTTTTTCTAGCTCAGCTTTTTCCTCCGACTTCACTAATCTTTCCTTGGGTGTGGACAGCTGCAACTCATGACTTTTCGTGGCCGTAGCTTCCTTGACCGACGACAGCTGCTCATAGTTGGCAATTACGTCCGAGACATGCTTGTAGTCTAAATTGAAATCCTGCTCTTCCTCTGGCTCTTCGTGCTGCTCTTCCTCCTTGTTCTCCTGCTGCAGCTCCTCCTCCTCCTCGATGACTACGTGCTCTGCCTTGACAGCAGTCGGTGTCGTCTTGTGCTCCACGTGCAGCAGCAACGCGTGCTCATCGCTGTCTAGTGCTACGGCTATCTTGTGCAGATCCTCCAGAGCACGCTCCACAATCGGCACGTTCTCGGAGGGCAACTGCGGCTCAAGTAGTGCCTCGGTTAGGTCCTGCTTGGGCTGCAATTGGATGCCAGCTGCACGGCAGTAAATTTGTCTGAGTATCGCCTGCAGTGGACTCTCCACAGCTAGAATTGGGGATTGTCGGGAGGCAAACATGTCCCACAGTTCGACAGGATTCGCTGCCGGTTCCACGGGTTTTGGTGGCTTTGGCGGCTCAGGCGGTGGGGGTGTGGGCGTGGCTTTCACGCTGCGTTGCAGTGCGGTCTTGGCGTTCTCCATGTAGGCATCGATCTGACGCAGATGCTCCGTGATAGACTGCTGTATGTGCGCATACTTGGCCTCCAGTTGGGCAATCTCCAGATGCGCCTCGTGCTGTGTCGCTAAAGACTTCTCCTCTGCCGACTCCTTGGTGTCGCTAGGATCGCTGGACTTGCCACGCAGTCTAAAGGGTGGTGGTGGCGGTGGTGGCAATGGTGGTGGTGTTGGTATGCAGCTGCTGCCGTTGGTAGCACTGGTGCTGCTGCTGCTCTGACGCTTGTATTTGCTGGCGCTCTCCTGGCGCTGCAGTTTAATGCCACTCGTGGCACTCACATAGGTGGCTGGGGGCGTGCCCTCGTCCGTATTCGCTGGCGGTGACATGTTGCTCAACCCCTGTGCTGAATCCTGCCCTAAATAGTTGCAGGCTTCGTTGTAGATTTGCTGCACTCGCGCCTCTAGCTGGCCAGGATCAGCTGCAGTCGCTGGCTCAACACTGACTGCCACGGGTATGATCCGTCCACCATCTTCGAGTGGTAATCGTGCACCACTCGCCGTGGCCAGGGCCAGTACCATCTGCTGCTGCTGCTTAAGTGCCACACTGTCAATTACGGTGGACACTCTTTTTGGCAAACTACCCGCTGTCTTGCTGGGCACATCCCTAGCAGCTGTGGCTGCCCCTCCACGCTGTGGTGCAGGTGGAGCTGGCAGCGGTACCGTCTCCAAATCGATGTCAGCACACGGACTGACCTTGGGCTCGTCTTCGTTGTCACCATCGTTGGCAGTGTCTGTGTCACAGCAGATTTTCAGCTCGGTGGCCAGTTTAATGCTGCGTCGCTGCACTCTGGGAGTGCCACCAGTGGGAGTCCCCGGAGCACTACCATTTCCCCCTCCATTACCATTCCCTGCTGCTTGGCGTGGCTTGGGTGGTGGCAGTGCTGTGGCTGCCACAGCTCGTTTCCGCGCTCGTCCTCGCTCCAAAGAGTACGACTGACGCTTAAGACGTGGACGGTAGGGTGTGCTCTTAAGAGTGGGCGTGGCTGGCCGCTGCTGGGTCAACTGCTCGTAGTACTCGCATCTGGGCGCCACTAAGCCAAGATCCGCATCGGCTGCTTTGGTCTCTGGTGCCGAGAAACCTCTAATCTGCGGTGTGAGCACATGCTGCTCCACTTCCTGGAAAGTGTTTAAAGTTTCTGCTGCTTTCTTAGGAGTTGGAGCCACTGTTTGGGGTGATTTTGGTTTTTCTAGTGCTCGCTGTGGATTCGTGCTTTTCTCCTTGTTTTTGTTGAATTTCTCGCACAACGCCTCAATGCTGTGTGACTGCCCGGGGACTGTTAGGGGCGTGGCATGCACTGCAGTCACTTCGGCTTGCGGTGCCACCGGTGGCCAGCTGTGATCCCGCTTGAGGAGATTGCGTCGCGTAGATAAGCGATTAATGCGAAGAACTGTGTCCCGATCGATGCACACATCGTGCTGGTGGCTCAGGTACTGTGTCTTGATCTGAGCCAGCAGCTGCTGGTGCAGCGCATGATGGGGCACCACCTCACCATTGGCTGCGCCATCCGCATCCCCTACCCTTTGTCGACTGCGACTTTGGCGGGTATTTGGCAAGAAATCACCTATCGAATCGGTCGAAACCTGATTAATATCGTCTCAGCGGACACTTAACGGACACTTAACTGTTCGATCACAAGTGGGTGGCGTAGTGCTTAGAAGTGGGCGTGACATGTTTTTGTTGGGTTCAATGTTTTACACGGTTTCTCTTTGTCGTTGTCATGGAGGCACATAAAGACTTTAAAGGGTATAAAATAAACAAATGGGGAACTGGCGCTTACCACATTTCACTTGTTGCTCCTCCTCCTCGACGGCGCGCAGAACTGCCGAATTGGCCAGGTTCAAGGGCTTTGTGATTTGCTCGTCGATTTCGATCCTAAAATATGTAAGAAAAGGGTTAAAAATTATTCAAGATTTATAAAATTTCGCCAATTTCTTTCAGTGTAAAAGGCATACATATTTTATAACTACTTAGGGCACACAACACTTCAGCTCACACATGCGTCACACATAATTATACACACAATCTTATAGATAAGATAATCTGCGTGGACCCCTCAACCCCATAAACAACCTGCCCCCGAAAAAAGGCAATAATTGCCAAAAAGTATGTCAAAACTACCAAAATTCTCTTTAATTTTAGTGTAAACAGCCTCCAGCTGGTGCCGGCAACGTCAAGTACCTATCTCCTCTAAAAGTAGCGTCTATAAGTATTTTTCACTAAAACAACAAATATTTATGTCAAAGCTTAAAAATAGAATTTGAGTGCTGCTGTCATAATAGTTGCGGAGTCACTGCTTTACAGTTTGAGGGTCATAGGGTAACTGCTTTGCCGAGCATAAACACTGCTTTCTCGACTGTTTGCACTGCTTGCTTACTGTCTCTACGCGCTGTGTCTAAAAATAGCTGCCATATGTGCTGCGACGACAGCTTAAGTGCACAACTGGACGAGTCATTTCAACAAGACCGTGTGGCCTAATGGATAAGGCGTCGGACTTCGGATCCGAAGATTGCAGGTTCGAGTCCTGTCACGGTCGAAGACAAATAACTTTTTTGAATTTATTTTTATAAATATTTTTGATTATATTTAATTTTTTTTGTCTGCATGTGAAATTTGTTTACGTACTGGAATATTATTAAAATGACACGTGTATTGTCTAAATATACTTAATACGCATATATTCAGTTTACGTGTGGCCTTGTGAATAAATGAATATTGCGAAACTGGAACAATATCTATGTCGTATCTATTATCTCGTCTGCCCAGGATTGTTTGCCGAAAGCGGCCCACACTGATCGAAGAGTTCGTGAGCTAGCGAAATTAATCGGTAGTGACAAGCTTAAAATGATATAAAAGCCAATGCTATCGAGTGCCATTAAAACACATCCTGTGCGCCAGCTAACCGTGCACACCTGAAACCCGCTGTGCCTCTCAGTATCCACTACCCCGTTCCCAGTACCCCAGTGCTAGTGCCCGCTGCAGCAGCCTCCAGAAAAAAGCCCCTAGAATGGCAAAACCAAAACAAACAGAGCTGCTGGTGTCGCCACGGACTTTGGTGTTGTCGCTGCTCCTGCTGCTGGTGGCAGCCAACAGCGTAAAGGCCGTACCGACATTGCAGGCGTGCGGTGCCGGCCTCAATGATGCACTCTACGCAATCTGCAAGGGAAAATTTGCTGCAGTTATACCCAACAAACGTGCCTCACGTGAGTACGAGTCCTCTATCTGAAACTAGGTGTATCCTATAGCTGTGTGTACGGCAAAACAATTTTTGCGTGTGTCGTGTGTGTTTTCTTTGTTGTATTTTTTTTTGGGACTGCGGATAAGAAAATTGACATTCCCCTTTATTTCCGCATTGCAGTGGATCTCTTTGACTATGTGGAACAGCAGAACGGACTGGACACTGTGGTCGAGTCCGCTGTCATCCCATGGAGACATGAGTTGAATTCCATTTTGGCAACCAGACGCTTCAATCGCGGCGTTGTCGAGGAATGCTGCCACAAGCCATGCAAAATGTCCGAAATCGAGGCCTATTGCTCCGACTGAAAATTTGAATAGATTCAAATACTTTTACCCTAATTACACACATAGTACACATGCATACATTAATACATTTAAATCTGTGTATAAGCAGTAGTACATGCGAATACTTTAGTCACTACAATTAAAGCACTTGAACGATAATCGGTTCTATAAACTATTTACTCGCATTAAATACAACTTGTTGTTGCAATGGATGAAATAAAAAGCATCTCACAGTGTGTTCTACTACGCCGAGATAAAGCTGCTTTCATTAAGGGAGAGACAGAGAGAGAAAGGTGATGGGGAAGGAGGGGGAACGACTCTACTAACATAGTTCTGATTGAATGTGGCGATAAGCTTGTTTAGTTTAGCTTAATGAAATTCCTCAAAACATGCAAACGTTTGATTGGAGTGAGCTTTAGCGGTGCTTCACTGTAGGTAGCTACTAGCTAGCGTCAGCATCAGCTATGAGTCACTGCCTGCAATGGCAGCCAGTCAAAAGATGCATCACAACTTTTGGCTAGGCGCCTGCAATTTGTTTGTTGACATATTGTTGTTGTTGTAAGTTCCCCTCTTCCACGCTCCCCCTATGTGCTACCACCGCCCTCCACCCCCAGGTAAACAGTGTGGCAAGTGCGTGTGACTCATCGATCGCTTCAAGAATTGTTTGGCACTTATATAAGCGAAACTATGCAAAAGTATCTCACAGATGCGCAAGCACATTATTAACGTACATTGTGTACAGACCGCTGGAGATTGTTGGCAACTTCTTGGTTTTGGTTTTGGTGTAGGTCTTCCTTTTGTTTCTTCTTTTTTTAGCCAACTTTGTTTGGCTTAAACTGTGTGTGTATGTTGGTGTGTGTGTGCACACGCGAACGTGAACGCGTTCGAGGAGAGTTTCTGCTCGCTGGCAATGTCTGGCAGCGTTTTTGCAATTAAATTGTTAGATACTTTGCCGAAGTGCTTGTTTGGCTGTTGCACACGTTTTGTCGCACGCATAGACACCGAATAACTGAAAAAAGCTACTTCAACTTTTGTCTATCTGCCGCGAGCAGCCAGCTGTGTGTGAGTGTGATTTGGGTGTGTGTGTGAGAGTGTGGCGCAGTTTAGGCCGGTTTATTCAAACAACAATTGCTAACAACAATGCCAGAGATAAAAGTGTTGTTGTTGTCGACGGCGACAACAGCAGCAGCTACAAATAAATTTTCAAGTCCAAAAGCATCTTAAAGATACGCGCTGCCTGTTGCTGTTGTTGTTGCTGCTGCCGCCGCGAGGCTGCTTCTACTTATGTGTAGCATTTGGTAATTACAATTAAAAGTCAAGCGATTTTAATTGTGCTCTTTGTGTGTGTGCATTAGTATGTGTGTGTGAGAGACACACAAATTGAAGGCAACTGCAGCTACAAATCGCCAACAGTTGTCGCTGCTGACGTCGCTGCTGCTGCTGCTGCTGCCGTTGCGCTGCACTGCACAAAAAGCGCTTCACAGTTTTGCGCTACATCATGCACTGCATAAAATATATATAGTACAGTATGGTACATATAACTGCATATATATTAATGTGCTTATATACCAGGTACATTAATGTCTTTTCAGCTGCACCTGTGCAGGCAGCCAGCAGCCAGCCGTCACCAGCCACCAGGTTGCCAGCAGTCAGTAGATGCCAGATACAAGATACCAGATACAAGATATAATATCTAGCTAGATGTTGATTCACTTCTTTTGGCTTTAATGCTGTTAAAAAGGGGAAATTGTAGGCTAACTAAAGCTGGCTTTTGTGCCTTTTGAGACGCGTTTTTTATAGCGGGGAGAGTGCTGTGTGTGGGTGTACCTGTGCTCTTTCATCTTTTCGCTTTTCACTTCCCACTTGCCTCTTTCAGTTTCACGCAATTCTATAAAATTATGCATTTAAATGTATAATCATTTCATTTGACTCACCCATCGGCCCCAAAGGCCTTCAGCTCCCGATTTAACGTGGCCTTTACGTTCTCCTGGGAGTAAAGGCCCATCGGTGAATTGAATTGCTTGTGCACAAGTTTGCGTTGTACTCCAGCCATTATGTTGTTGTTGTTGTTCTTGTTGTTGTCTTCTGTTTGAGCCTTAAACTTCGTTGCGTTTGCTGCTTCTTTTGCCCACTTGATTTGTGCGCTCTTTCACTCGCTTTTGCTCTCTCGCTCTGCTTGGCTTCGAAAACTTTTAAATTATTGTTGATAAAAAATATTTTAAAATTTCGTGTCTGTTTGCCTCCCTCTCTCTCTCTCTCTCTGTCTCTCTCTATCTCTTCCACTTCCTAGCTTTGTCTTTGTCTATAGAGTCTAGGCTGCTTATCGACTTAACAAGCGGCTTTGTTGTTGTTTTTCTTTCAACTTGTTGCTGTTGTTCTTCTTCTTCTAGTTGTTGTTGTTGTGGTAAATAATTCTTAAAATTGTATACAATTCACCCAGCTTCATACAGTTGTGCTAAATGTGCTTGCTACTAAATAAATAGCTTAATTTAAGTCGTTAATCGTAGTTCGTTGTTCGTTCTGCAATTAAAATCAATGAAAACGAAAATCCTTTAGTTAAATTTATATGCTTTAAATATTTACTTGTTCAATTGTATGTATGTGGATGATAATGATGTATTACTTAAAAATATATATATATTTATATAAAAAGCTCATTTGTTTGATTGTCATTTATAAAATGGTGAATCTGTCTGCAGTTAACGAAAAGGTTCATTTCCGGCCCATCAGCTTCCGTTTACTGTCTGCGTGTGTGCCCGTATGTGTGTGTCTGTGTGTGTGTTTTAAAAATTAAAATTTAAAATTGAAATATTCATGTCATCTGCAACATGCAGAAGTTAAACAACGTTTGAATCCCCGTTGACAACTTAATCCCTTATTACGCCTACTTATTGTTTTTCAGTCAGCAATTCATATTATAATGCCCTCAAGAGTTGATTGTTTTTTTATGATTTCACATTCATATTGTGTATGTGAGTGTGTGTTGGAGTGTGTGCAAGCGTCTTTAGGCTTATAAACCAATTAATTCGCATTGAAGTTTACTCATTTGTTATTCATTATTCTTTCATTTGTTAAGCCTTTTACCAGCTGCTTCTTCTTTTATCTTGTTTTTTATGCTAATTCGCCTATAATAATTGGATTATCAACATGTAACACACACGCACAATAAGTTAAATACCCCAACTAAACCATCAAACGATAAAAAGACAAAAGAAATCTTTTAAAATTTATATTCAATGTCATACATATACTTTTGATATGTACAATTTAAATAAGAATATTTCCAAATATCTATAGATACTGCTGGAAGCACAGACTCTCTCTCAGCTGTGTATCTACAAGATACTTGCTCTGCAGATACATTTTATATATATTCATATATATTTATATGCATTTCTTTGTCTTGACACAAATCTTTTCTCTTGTTCTTCCTATTAATAATGCACATCACAATAATTTATTTATATATATATGTATTTATTGTTGCTGTTGTTTTTGTTGCCTTTACAGCTGCTGCAAACAAATTACAAAATACTCGAGATATTTTATATTTTTGTAATTTTGATTCAGTCGTGTTTTTCCAACGACCGGAGAGACACTCACTACTGTCACATTTAAAAATGTATCTTAAACTAATTTGAGCAGCACTTTTTGGCCAGACGAAATATTATTATTTTTATATGTTCAATTTTTGTATTTGTTAATGTTTTTTTTTTCTACTTTTTTTTAGTTTTTCCTTCAACAACAATTTATTTTTGTTAAAAATAGCAGAAGAAATATGCTCAGTTTTGCAATAATTCTAATATTTTCCACACACACACACAAATACTGGCGAGACACAAATCTTCAAATTCTCATTTCTCACTTCTATCGTTTCAGTTTTTCTCTGCGTTTTTGATGCCAAAGCAAATTCCCGCCTTCTGTGTCACCTCAAATAAAATTAGCAACTTTGAGCAAATGGTATTATACAGATTTGCGTCATTTCTGCTCTTCTTCTGCACGGTCTGTCTGTCTCTCTGTCTGACTAACTGTCTGTCTGTCTCACTGTTTTTCTGCTCTCCTTCTGTTTGCTTGCCCTTTGTTCGTGTGTGTGAGTCTGGGTGTGTGTGTGGGTCCGCAGACTGTTAACAAACACAAGTAATTCCACTTCTAATATTCTTCTGCACGTTGAGATGCAGCGCAAACAAAATAAAACACAATTTTCATGCAGCTCAAAAGAAAATCATACAGAAAATACAACCTGATGCTACTCAAAATAGACAGCTTAATTTTCTGGGAAATTAAAAGACTCTTAAATGCTTTTACAACTCTTATCCTCTTTTTTCAGCTTTTTCATAAACTTGTTTCATTTTTTTTAATATCTAACATAAACTTAGCAGTTTGTTAACAGTGCTCGAAATGTTAATTGCGAATCTGTTGGCATTTAACAGCATCAGCTATGCCAAACTTTCTTATATAGAAATAGCTAGACTGACAGCAAAAGTTGCTGGAAGGAAATAGCTAGAATAGCTAAACTTTGAATGATCATAAATCAGTCAAATGAGGTGATATCTTAAAAAGTTATACCTTATTAGACTCTGTGCGAGTAGTAGAATCGATACTATTCATAATTTACAATTCTTAAAATTGAGCCCATTTTGACAAAATTTTATGGTGCATTTTTGCATTTTTGTCAAAAATCGAGAGAAATTTTTTTTTCAATATTTTGATGCCAATGGATAGCTCTGATCCTGCCGAGTTAGAAAAGGTACAACATTCGTCATTCTGACGTCAGAGTCCCAAGATATTCAAATTATACGCTGTATGTTAACAGATCTTGCTTTTCCACTGTTAACCGTTTCTCCAGCTATGTTAAATGCCCTCAACAGCAGCAGCAACTGTTAAGTGAGCATAATATATATTGTTTCTGTGCAGCAGCATGAATATAATTTTATATATGCATTTATCTTCATTGAAACATAGTTTTTATTATTAGTAGACATATTTATTATCTTTGTGCTTCGTTTTCATTAAAAGAAATACAATTTATCTAGTAAAAATTGCACATTTCCACTGAATGCTCCCATTGCGGGCACAAATTACAATAACAGCAGCAACATAAACAGAAACAAGAAAATGCAATAAAATATTCAGCCCTGACTTGAGGACTTGAATGTACTACTACATCTTGAGTGGAAGTATACGAGTGGGTGTGTGGGTGTGTGTGTGTGAGACTGCGTGTGTGGGTGTATTTATGGGGTGTTTGTGTTCGTTGATTCGCAATTTGTGCGTTTTAATTGAGCTGAACGCAGCTGTGGCCTGCAGCTGTTCAAATGACCAACTTATGAGGTATTTGCATTTATTTGGTTTGCGCCCAAAAGCAGGCAACAATATTTCCCTCACGCGGTCTCTTTTACTCTTACTCTGTTGCTGCTTGTGCTCAATGGCTGCGAAAATTAATCAGAATTTAATAAAATATTATGAAGCAGCTTGTACGAGTGTGCGCTAGTGTGAGTGTGTGTGTTGTCGTGTGAAAGTGTTTGCCACTTGATGTTCCAATTAAAGTTTTACACACTCAAAAAACACACACACAGATACACATACACATTCGCTCCGCAGGTGTACTTAGCACGGTATTAAAGCTCGCATGAATTGTGCGAGAATTCGCATAAAAAATGCAAGCATCAAAAAATGTATAAAAAAATTTGATGTTTCAAAAAACACGCAGCGAAGTGGGCGTGCCGCACACACAAAGACAATGCGAGTGACTGTCTCTGGGTGTGTGTGTGTGTGTTTGGAAAGACTATTTTTGCAGAGCATTGATTCCATAGAAACAATATATGAATGCACACAAACGCAGACACATATATATATAAATATATATCTGTATCTGTGCATGTATGTAAACGTGCACGAAACGAAATCAGCTGCAAATATTGTTGCATCCACATTTGCATTGCATTTGCATTTGCATTTTCATTGAGGCGCAACAATTTCCGCAGAGTTCTCTGTTTGTGTTCTCTGTTTCCCACTATGCGTTTATCTGTGTATCTATCAAATGTATCTGTATCTGTAAACGTATCTGTAGCTGTAGCTGTCGCTGTATGCGTATGAGGAGAAGCTCTGTTTAATTTAATTAGTAGCTGGCAGCTGTTGTTTTTGCTGCTTTGTTTTTAGTTGAATTGCTTAAATATTTCATGGCACATATAATTTGTTTATAGTTTGCTTTTTTCACGCTTGCGCCGAGGCTATTAAAATTCTTAATTTTACATGTATGAGTGTGTGTGTGTGTGGGGGTGTGAGTGTGTGTGTAGGGTGTGTTTTTTGTACTCACCGTCTGTTGCAATTTGGCGCTGCTTAATCCATTTATAATGCCGCCAAATTGCCAAAAGTTCGTCGTGTCGCTGCCTGTTGTCTCGTGTCTGGTCTTGTTCATGTTGCCCATGTCACGACCTTACACCTTTCGCCTGCTGGCTATAACAGCACTGGCAATTGCATTTATTCTGGCAAATATGAACACGCAGCTGCAGTTATGCCCCGGACACATTGTGCGGTTTTCCTTTAGCTTTTTCTTTTCCTTTTCGTTTCGTTTCCTCTGCTTTTCTTATAATTTTTTTCAAACTGATTTTCATTTTCATTTGATTCCGGGCACAGACCCGTATCCGGCCACGTTTTCTTGCGCGGCCGTTACGGCCAACCGGCGTTTTGTAAGCGCACCATAAACGAACTGAACAGAACTAAACTGAACCGAACTGAACTGAACAGAACTGAGGAACAATTCAGGGAACAGCACTCGAATCGTCGCATCAACCAACAGCCTGATGCGATGATGGTTGATGCGATGATGGCTGATGTGTTGTGATGTGATGTTTGCTGCTTGCCACTGGTCTCCGCTGCTTGCCACAGCAGCAGCAGCAGTGGCAGCGGCAGCCACTGGCGTTAGCCAAAAGGAAAAACCAAAAATGAAACACTTTACGCAATGATCACGCGTTTCGCTTTTCGTTTTTCATCATTCTACAGTTTCACATCCTAAGCAGCTGAATAAATAACTGTATCTGTATCTGTGTCTGTATTTGTATCTGTGTGCCTGCTAGCCTGCCTCTATCTCTGTTGTGTGTAAGTTTGTGTATCAGTGCGTAGCGTAAAAGCGCACAGTGGCGTCCAGCAATAAAGTGCATGCAATTGATATGACCAATTTACAGCGCCGTGTAGAAAACAATAAATTTTACTTAATAATTAAAAATTCATTTAAAATGCGCTGACTGATCTGCCCCTTAAAATATGCTACAGTTCTTAAGCATCTAAAATTTGATGGTCACCCTAAAAAAATATTTAAATTCCATACAAAATTCTCAAAAATTGGAAATAAAAGTAAATGTAATTATTAAAATCTGCAAGTCTTTTTCCAAGTAGTGTCTAAATGGTAACCCTAAAATTTAATGACTACTCTGCGCCAAAACCATTGATAAAGAACTCATTTATAATATTACGCAATAAATTTGATAAATTCTTTTCATTTGAACTTTTTTCTTCGTTCGTTCGAATATTTATGAATATTTATCTTAAGCTTTCGATTTTGTTTATAGCTTCATAAACTATACAGCGCCTAATTAATTTGCTGCGATAAAATAACGTTTTTGGCAGTGTGTCAAGTGAGAAATTGGCCAGAGAGACGAATACCAAGTAGATTAGCTAATTTCTGACTAAGATATTTGCGCATTGATGGATGAAAACGACTTAACGGCTTAAGTGACTGCTGATTCAGTCGATGACTCGCAACTTAATTGATCTGTGTAAACGCTGTCCACTTGTGTGTGTGACGCTACTGTAACTTGGCCACAAATCACACACAACCACACACAGTTAGATATATGTCCAAACTACAACAACAAGAAGACTGAAAACAACAACAATCGCTTTCACAGCTCCCAAAGTAGTTTTTGTGAATATTTCAAAAATAAATAATAAAAATAAGAATAAGAACGCACAAAGTGAAATATGAAGAATAAAAAAAACAAGCAGCATAGAATGAAGATGGACCTCAGTCCACACATAGAGAGATGCCACACTGCATTCAGAGTCACTCAACGATAGATACAAATGTGTATCTGTAGACGTATCTCTAGCTGTAGGTGTATCTGTAGCTGTGTGGCCTCGTGGACTATTACAGAATTTTTACTGCTGCGCCTCGACAGCTCCACGAATGAAAAAAAAAGCACTGAAAACACTGAAAACGCTGAAAAACACGTCTCTAATAATATTCTATTTTCTATTTTTGAGTTCTGTTCCAACGTCGATGTCAGTGCGACGTTTTCTAACGCGTCTACGTGTACGACACAAAAAAAAAGTGGAAAAAGGAAAAATAGAAAAAGAAACCAGCACAATTTTCCAATTTATTCTTGTTTTTTTTGCCTTAGCTTTTTCTCTGTCATTTTTTTGTTTTTAACATAAATAGCGCGACGGCATTCAAATTGGAAACGTAAAATGACATTTAATTGTTGCAGTTTTCCTTCTTTTCTTTTCATTTCTTATCTTTTCTTTTAATTTCTTCTTATGTTTTTTTTTTTTTGTTTTTTGAATATTATTATTGTGAGCATTTCCATTGGATTGTTCTTTAGTTTTCTTGGCTGTTAATTATGCTTTAAATGCTAATTAGCGATTGCCACTTTGATGATGACTGACAGCATTGTGTGTGGTTCATTTTAAATCATTTTTATCATTTTGGTTTTTCAATTTATTTAATTAAATTTTGATTGCACGCACGCGCATCTTTTGATATGTCAGAGCAGCGGGGACTCATACATATACATATATGTAGCTTATATATCACATATAGTTTATGGTATTCATCTGAATATTGTTTCGAGTTCACGTTTCACACAGAAAATCACAAAATTCACAAAAATAGTATAAAAGTGCACAATGCACAATGCAGTCAAAAATGCAGTCACACGCACACTTTGACAGTTGTATCTGTGCTGCAGCACACACAACACACACTCAGATACCACACACACACACACCTGGAAACTGTGGCGCCTCTGCACTGTCAGCGACTACGGATACGACTACGGGATTCTGACAGGCTCTTAGTGAAGGTGACCACGTTCGCGATGCGAATTATTATTGTTACTCGCAGTTCGCAGTTTGCCGTTTGCCAGTTCACCGTGCTCACTCATACACACCTCATACACACAAACACACACACACTCACTCTCAAACACACTCACATTCAAACACTTGCCACAAGTTCGCAAAAGTTGTTGCCGCTGCTGTTGCTTGTGGTTTGCCTTCTTGTTTCATGGAAAACCGATGACACACAAACATTAAGAAACATCTAAGAAATACAAAAACAAGCTAAAGATACACACACATACATACACACTCATGTATGTGTTTATAAATTAGTCTGTTGGTTTTGGGCTAATCACGTATTTTGATACAACCTACAAGTAAAAGAGCCTGCACAAAAGCAATAAATATTCAACATTCACACACACTCAAGCACACTCCAAACACGCACACACACACACACACATACACACATTCGCACACTCACACATTTAGCAAGACTACACTCAGCTAATTAAGCACAAAATAAAGCAACTATAGATAGATAGATATTTAGATAGATATACTTATGTACCTCATTCGTGTTCATTTATACGTTATGCCATGTTATGTTTGTATTCATGAGTATATTCGCTCTTTTTTGAATATTCAATATTTATTTTTGGACTTTTGGAAAGCCATTTTAAAGCTGATTTGCATACGCTGCCTAATTGAGTGTACATGAGCTGTGTCGAAGGATATGTTTATTTAGATTTGTCGGTTTGTGATCAATCAATTTGGCTTTATTGGACAGTTTATAGCATTGTTTATATATTTTATTACACAGTGTATCTTCAAGCAAATCAGTTTGAAAGATCACAGTTCTGGAGATGAAAGCTTCAAGTTTGTAGTTTAGATTAGCTCAATAAACTCTGGGCTGATTCCTGCGTATTTTGTAGTCTAGTTTACCCACTTCTCTTCTTCTCTAGCTACTTTGGTAGTTTTGTTTAATAAATTAGCGAGTGCAGCTAAGTTTAAATGGCGCACAATTAATTATAGCTGAATTATGCAGCAAATATAAAAAAGGAGAATGGCAAAATACAAAAACTCATGCGAGATTTAGTGGACAACTTTAGTCACTAGTGTGTTTAACTGAATGCCAGACACAGCCAACTTTAGACTTAAAGTTTGCTTAACCAAATCTCTTAGATTTTAATAAAATTACAGATATTTGCCAAACTATCTACCAAAACCTCTTGATGTTTCTAGACTTTTTATATCTGTTTATAAACTCGTCCACTAAAAACTGTATTTGCCATTCGCTGTTGCCTGAATCGTTTAATAAATACTTTGGCCAAGTTTTTATTTTCGGCCTCGTATATTTTAGTTTTATGTGTTTATATATTTGGAATTGTATTTTGGGTTGCCGTCAAGCAAAACAACTTGTAATTTTTGTTGTTTTTAGTTGTTGTTTGTTGTATTCGCAGTTATTTGAGTGTTGTTTTTGTGGTTTAATAAAGCGCACTTCATATAGTCAAATTAGAGGGTATGTTGTGCGGTCAAGCACATCAATTAGTGCATTATTCTGAGTGCCTCCTCCGCCCCCTTTCTTCTACATCCTCCCTGCCCACTGCTGATATTCAATCGCACGTCATGCAGGTCGTCAGGTGATCAATCCAAAAGAAGAACCAAAAAAGCGAATTCAGAGAGCAACTGACAGCCAACTAAGCTGCTTGAAATTTCATTTTAGTATTTCACGCTTCAAAGCCGAACATATGAAACAAGTGTACAAACATATATAAATATATCTAAATATGTATATAGTATATGTGGGTATATATAAATACATATATGTTTAATGTTTGTGAATGATTAATGGCACATTAGAATTGAAATTGTTTTGCTCATGTGGCAGCGCCGAGGCTAATGCTGTTGCTGCTGCTACTGCTGCTGTTGTGGTTGAGGCAGGTGCAACAGCAGCAGCAACAGCAGCAAATACGGCAACAGAATATACATTGCCATAATGTACAAATATTTATATGCCGTTTTTTTTGCTCGCCCAGTCGCAATCTTTTTAACCCTGTTGCCAATCCCCACAAACCCCTTTACCGACCCTTACACCCACACCCACCCCTTGCGGAATAAATGTGGCCTTCTATGAGCATCAACTGAGCAGCAGCTGGCAGCAGGCATTTACCTGCTGGCATCCAAACAGGTGAGTGTTTATAATATGCATGCCAAAGTGTGTGGAAGCTGAGAAAAATCTAGAGAAAATACAAACACACTTATCGCTTGACTATAGTCTATATCTGTGCATATATACCCCCCACACACACCTGTCTACCATATATACTTTAGCCATATATATTTACTTGTACTTTTTGCGATTGGAAGTTTGCTTTATGTCGAGCTATTTGGACTGCATTTTATTTTTCAACTCCTTTTCTGCGGGTGTTCAAATTCGAGTTGAAATTCAAATTCGAAATCAAAATCAAACTCAAATTCAAATCAAATTCTAGCTCGGAAGTTTGCCAAATTGCAGAAACCGCAAAAGAGCTGGAAACTAGGGAAAAGCGAAGAAAAGCAGAGAACCGAAGAAAACTGTTGTGACTCCAGGAGGTGTGTGCGTGTGTGTGTTGTTCTTGTGTGTGTTTTTGTGTGTTTGGCACGAATTGTCTAGGGGTGCCACCAAAAACGTTCTAATTTTTCCATTTGCTGTTTGCCAATTTTCCAATGTTAGATTGACTCGGAGTTTTCCCGACCACATTTTCTTAATAAACTTTAATGACTGCGGGCGTTGCAAGTGTCAGCTGCACACTTGCTTCTTCCACTTTCGGTTGCAACTTTGATAGACCCGATAACCTGCACAGCCCCTTCCCTACTCACCTCTTTTCCTAACCAACCCATCAAGCAAAACAGCTCCCGAAAGTATGCAATGCCACAGAGCGTGCCACAATAACCCAAGCAATGTGTTGCTGGCTCAGTGCTGCCGTTCTAGCTATTTTAAAGCCTTTCAATAGCTCAGGTAAATGAAAATATATTAGACGGCTAGGGGTATCAATCGTAGCCAAAATTTTAAATTTAAGCAATTCTTAACCATTTTATGCTGTAAAATTTATCTATTTTGCGACTCTGCCGTCCAATTTTTGGTTGGTATACCTTCTTAGGCTCTGGAGGTCCACTACTATCGCTTGGCATCAAAATATTGAAAAAAAAATTTTGCTCGATTTTTGACAAAAATGCAAAGGGGCAACATCATAAAATTTTGTCAAAATGGGGTCAATTTTAAGAATTGTATATTTTGATTACAATCGATTCTACTACTCGCACAGAGTTTAAAAAGGTATAACTTTTCCAGATATCACCTCATTTGACTGAGTTATGGTCAGTCAAAGTTGAAAATGTTCTAAAATTTGTATTAAATAAATCAGCTGTTTTTAGTTGACTTTAAGCCATTTCCCGCAAGTTCTTTCTGCTCAGTCCAACGCTTTTTACTTTAGAAATTCTGTGCGGGCTAGAGAATGTGATGGGGATTTGGGATGTGTTGGTGGGTGTGGGACGATTTGTGGGTGGTGTGGGGTTGAGGAAACTGTTTGGAACTGTAAAAGACTAAGGCTAAGCAATTTGGTAGGAAAATATCAAATGCTAACGTAGATTTCACCAATAATTTAGCCGGACAGCACGTAGCAGGAGTGTCACGCATGCAACGGCAACGGCAGCGGCAGTCTATTTTTTGGGTTCCAAATTTTGTGGCATGCAACAAGCTTTCGGCTTTCATTTCGGTGGCAAGTCATGCATTACTCATGATGTGTTCATGTCAGTAGCAGCAGCAGTAGCAGTAGCAAAACTCTGGTCTACACAGCTTAGGTTTGTCGCCTCCGAATTGTCTTTGCTGCTTGTTTCCCATTTCCACTTGCTACTTGCCACACTGTTTTATTATGGACGCTGCGGCGTTTGCAGTTTAATGGAGTTGACCATAAAAAAGCAGTAGCAGTGGCAAATGGGGAAAATGCGAGGCAGTTTTCCCCAACACTTGTTTCTGGCTTTGGGTGCAAATTAACACATTTATTAGTGCCACAATTTGTTGCATAAATATTTATCGAACACGCACACGCACACACATGCACATTAACATTAAAAATTTGTCGTTTATTTCTTTCGTATTCATATACATTTATAATCGTAATAATAATAGTAATAATAATAATAATACTCGTATTAATAATAATAGTATTTATAATAATAGACGAACTTTATCACACACACATATGATATGGCTCACACACAGGCGCACGCAGACGCACACACATGCACAGTTACACATACACATACAAGGACACAGACACGCACACATACAGCATAATTGGAGATTAAAATAGCGCGATTTATGCTTTAATTATTTATGATTTTTTGAGTTACTTTTATACTTTAGTTTAGTTTAATTTAGTTAATTTTGCATTATCATTTTGTTTAGCTGGGCTTTGGTTTTAGTAGTCGTACGCCTGCATGGAGCTTGAGATGGGAATTCATATCCGGAATTTGTCCGGGAATACCTTATAAATTCGCTGGGTTAATTTGCTTCACTGGACACTTGAGCAGCCAGTGCTGAGTCTGCTGCCAGTAGCTCACAAAGCTCAATGCCACAAGCAGAGAGGCGACTGCACAGCTGCTACTCAGCATCGCCACGGTGGCATGTCCCTGCAACGGCAACTGCTCTGATTCCAGACATAACCGGAACTCATCGTAGTCCAGTCGTGTGATGGCACAGTAATGATTCAGCATGCAGAGACCCTGGCAAGCGGAACTCGATTGGAATCTCACAGCATTGGCACGTTGATATCTGCAAGTGTTAGAAAGTTGTGGAAAGAGAGTAAGTATATTTATATACTCCTAAATTTAGAATTTATTTCCAGAACTAAGATTTATGGTCTAAAATATATAGCTAACCCTACTACTTTGATCAGTTACTTACCTGCTGAACCAGGAGGCATCTTTGCCTGTAAAACGCTCTGCAAAGTTGTGCAGCGCAGTCGCCGAAATCTCCGACAGAGCATAGTAGTGGGTCAGATTGTACTCGGCCTGCCAAAGTGGCTCGTGTGCTCGATTGGCCAACGGCAGATCCAACCAGTACTGAGTGTAGTCCAACACTTGACCACTGCCCGTGTCGAACTTGTAGAGACGCAGTGCTGGATTGTTGGAGCCACCAATGCCCTCCTTTCGTGGCACCACCGCGGGGGATATCATCAGCCAGGAAATGGGCGTACCTGTGTGAGTAGGTCGTGATAAAAAGTTCAGAAACATACTGAATTTGCTTACCTTGCTCATCGTAGAACAAGCGAAAGGTGTCCGAGTGCAGATGTCCAAAGAACTGTCCCTGTATGACCGACGCATACTTGCGCACAGTGTCCAAATAGCGTTTGTTGTTGCGCTCTGTGAAAATTAACTGACCACTGTGCTGTGGTCCCAGTTGGCGCTCATCTACACCGGGTGGCATGTGACCTACTATGTAGACCTGTTGATGAGGTGGAAATGGGAGTTGGATTGAAGGCATTGTTTTCAAGGTAAATATTACTGTGATGGGGAAGGAGTTATTAGCTTACTCTATCTCAAATCTCTGTCTCTTATAATCTTTCCTTTGGGTTTTAGATCCTCATCATACTCTTTTACTACCCCTTAACAAAGAAGTGTCTCTATCCATTTTAAATTCCAGTTGCCCGCAGAATAAACCCTATCCCAGATTTTTGCCTTTACCTCATGCTCCCTTTTACCCTCCTTATTATGAAATGTCTGACAGTTGGTCTACTTGTACTAAAGATTTTTTACCCTACAATAAAGAGGTTTCTTCATAGTCGCTCCTTTTACCTACCGTTTCCTGTTTCTCCTTCGCCTTACTAAGCACCTCTTCCAGCCAGAGCCACTGCTGCTCCGCTTGCTGCTGATCCTGTGCCGACATTGTGCTGCTGGATGCTTTGGGTTCTGTGTAGTATTCCGCAGGCCAGCGTAGACTGTGAGATACCCTGGGCTCTGGTTCGTGGTCGTGGCGCATGAAGTTCGTGTTGAGTGCAACGATGCGTAGACGGCTCTTGGTCTGTTCAATGGAATAGTAACCGCCCTGTTCGAAGGTGTTTAGCGCCTCAGTGGGCAGCCAGTGTCGCCACAATTCGCCCATTTGTCTGTACTTTTGCAGACCAGTGTTGCTGCCATCCTCATGTCCCAGCACAGGGAAAATAAAAGGTGCAGAGAAGCTGCGTCCCAGCAGTTCGGTAATATTGCGTAGAATTTCGTGCTGTTTCTGCTCCGAAAGCGGTTGAGCGGAGTGGGAAAGGGCATCGCCAGTCCACAAAACAAACTCCACGTTGTCGCCCTGTTTGGCCTTCATGGTCTTCACCGCAGACTCCACGAGACTCCAGGGACTGTCGCAGTTGTAGTTGCCAAGGGACCTGGACTCTCCAGTTGCTGCTGTGTATTTGAGGAGCCGGGACGCGTTAGTTCCCAACAGCTTCTGTAAATGTCGCCTTGCGTGGAATAAAACGTGTCCAGATGCAAATCACTGATGTGCCAGAAGTAGCCTGCAACAGAATTATAGAAAATGGAGAAAGAGTTTTGACTTAGGTATTGTAAATCGGGATTAAAGTTGGGCAATTCCGAAGTGGGAAAAATTCGGGGCATTTGCCAGCCGGCTGTATGGCTGTGAAAACCCTGGAAACTCTGAAAAAATTTGCCTAAGCCTTGATTAGTTGACTGACCTGCCACTGACCGACACTGACTACCAGTTAAATTGTACGCTCGCTACCTGAGTAATAAGTCAAACGAGGTATTGAGTTGATCTTCAGACGAGTCTAAAAATCAGTTGGCGTTGGTATGCGCACTGATCAGGAGTGTGAACGTTGAGAACTGAGAGTTGAGAGCTGAGTCGAGAGACAGACAGGATAAGTAATCATCCGTTTAGACGGTTAGTCGGACAGGCGAGTATAGAGTATCGAGGCTAGTGTGGCATACTTTGCATGTCAGCAAAATGAGCTTCCGATACGGTCTGGCCTTGCTGCTGATGTTCGCCTTGTCGCAGGCAGTGCAGCAGGTCGAGTGTAGGAGGAAACTTTGTGGAGATGCACTCATCGAGGCCCTTGACCTAATTTGTGTACATGGATTCTCACGCAGATTCCGACGTGATAGTAAGTTCACAAAACCGATTTATCCGTTTTTATCCGCTCACCAAAACCACTTAATATTCAAGCGGATAGAACACCACTCAGCCCTGAGCAGTTATTGTTGCGCAAGTGGCGTCTTCTGGAATTGAGGCAACAATTGGATCAACCGGACGAACCCAATCCCATGGACATTATCAATGAGGCATCTGATAATCGGGAACTTCGTCGCCCACGTCGCAGGATTACAGAGCAGTGCTGCACGGACGGCTGCACCTACGATGACATCCTGGAGTATTGTGCCTAGAAAGCACTTGACAAGGACCAAAAGCACCAAAAGGACCAAAGGAACAAACGAAAAAGAGAGAAACCTTAAAGCGATACCCAAACGGAATTTGCAATTCATTCACTTAACATTTAACCCCCCACAATTTACATTTAATAATAATCTTAATAATATTTCCCAATGTCTTATTGTAATATTTCATGGAAACAATAAAGTTACTCGATAACAATGGCAAAACAAAAGGTTCTCTGTCTGCATCTTCTTCTCCCTCTGTTGCCATCCCAAAGTTTCTTAGGCGTCTACCTCTCCCACTTTCCAAATGAGGCCACCAGCTGTGGATCCCCGTGTTTTTCCCCCTTTTCACCATCGGCTTTCACGTCAATGCAAATGTTTTGCCCTTGCATTCTCCGAACAATAATGAAAATATTGAATTTTTAATTAGATGACGCCGTGTTTTTCAGCAAAACAACAAAGAAAAGTCAAAACGAATTAGAAATACTCTCAGGTGGAGAAAAAACAAAAAGATTTGGGTGCCTTTTCTGTAACATTTGAAAGAAGAATTTTAAAGGAACATTGAATGTTTGATAAGGAAATGTTAAGTTAACTGTTAAGTTAACAGAACACTTGGAAAATGTGACCAAGTTTTTTGGCCTCATTTCACGCTGTGCCATTTCCATTAGAGAAATTCTCGAATCGCACGGTAAGAGTATGAGTAAACAACAATAGATAGACAAGTAGGAAAAGGGGTCAGAGGTCTGGGTTGCGCGGGTGCTTTGTTTTTTAACAATTACGATCTATGCGTAATGCTTTGGTGTGAAAAATAAAAAAGTGGAAAAACATAAACAAAGAGCAGACCAGACCACGGCAAAGCAGAGCAGAATGAAGATAACGTCTGTTGTCGATATGAGTGAATTGCCCACCCACTCACTCACACGTAGACCAAGGTCTTGCCAGGCAGTGATGGGTTGTTGTTCCAAGCTCCATGGTATCTGGCGAATAACCAAACTGACACATCCCCTAATACTGGCTGACAGTACCCAGTGGGGCAGTGGAGCTACCTGGTGTTTTGGCCAACTTATAAAACGTTGGCCCATTTGCAAGTCTGGCCACAGTTGTGGTTTGGTTTTTGTACGCGTCACGATACGATTAGCAGTCACTGTAAAACATTGGATTACCGCTAAAACACCCATCATGTACATCGAGAACTTCAAGCTGTTGCTACTGATCTGCTGCCTGGCATTACCAGCAAACCAGGTGCAATCGCTACGTCTCTGTGGCTCCGATTTACCCGACGCCTTGGACAGAATTTGCCAATATGGCTACAACACCAAGATGAAGCGCACAGGTAAGCACCAGTTGTGCCAAATGTCCCTGTTCCTTTCCCTGTTTAACTCGGGTAATCCTTTTTGCAGGGCTTAGCGAAGACAACAGTCTCAATGCCGTTGAAGGCAACTTTGGCGCCTACTCGGATCTACAATTTGAGCAGCAGCCTCTGCTCCGCGCCCTACTCGGTGAGAGTGCCAATCACCTAATGAAAACCCGAAGGCGTCGACTGGGTATCACCGAGCAATGCTGTTACAATTCGTGTACCTGGGCAGAGCTCAGTATGTACTGCTATAATCCCAAGGATGATTAGAAACCCCTGAAAAACCCACCGACAACACGATTTTCGGCCCACTTAAGCTCACGTGTCTTAGCTGCTAGCTGTAACGCTAGCGAGCTCATTGAAAAATTAATGAAAATTACAAAAAAAAAGAAGAGAAAATAAAAGTACTTAGTTAAGCATAATTATTATAGTCTATTTGTATTATAATTATAATCATCTATTTAATACTTTTTAATAGTTTAAGCTGCCATGAAAGTTATACAATAAAAACTGTAAACGAAAGTCAAACTTTATTTAATTATATAAGCAAGACTGTTGGCCTGTTAGATACTCTTTAAGACACTTTAAGACACACACTTTTCAAAACGACCTACCGTTTAAAGATACTACCTCTTTAATTAAATTGACTAAATAATTGCTACAAGATAATTAACAAGTTATTAACTTGCTTAAGCGGGCTCCCACTCTCTGCGCGAGTTGCGCTCAGAGATCTCTGCCACTGTTTGTGTGATTGTTCGCGGACGCCGGCAGAGCGCACGAACGGTTTGTGTGTTTGTTCGCTGTCATCTATGACGCCAACAAGTAGCACTCTCTGTTTACTGTTTACGTATGCTCCTGCACTCTACTCTCTTTAATGGAATTTAAATTACAGTTTGTCGCTTGCTGCTGATTCTGATCGCCTGGTGTTTCACACAAAAAAATCTTCGATTTTGGCCTTTCGCGGATTTTGTTTTGCTTGACCGCTGCGATCAGCAGGGCCTAAAATCGTTAGTAATTCTTGCTGAAATACCAGGCAAACAGAAAAATCCGCAGGTCGCAATGTAAAAATTATTTAACATTAACAGTGGCTTAACATTAACATTACATTAACATTGAATTAACATTAACAGTGGCTTAACATTAACAGTGCATTAACATTGAATTAACATTAACAGTGGCTTAACATTAACAGTGCATTAACATTAAATTACCATTAACATTACGTTAACATAACATTAACATTACATTAACAGTGCATTAACAGTACATTAACAGTGTATTAACATTAACATATCATTAACATTACATTAACAGTACATTAACATTACATTAACATTACATTAACATTGCATTAACATTACATTAACATTACATTAACATTACATTAACATTACGTTAACATTGAAATAACATTATCATTAATGTCGCTTCCTGCTGATTCTGTTCGCCTGGTAAATCAGCTAGAAAAATGTTCAGATTTAGCTGATCGCTGATATTTTTCGCTAACCTAGGGAGCTCACGAGCTACACCTTTTTTAACAGAAATACCAGGCAAACAGAATTAACAGCTGCTCGCTATTCACAAAATTATTTGGCTTAAACTGGGCTCTTGTAAATTCTGTTGTATCTTACTGTGGATTTCTTTTCGGCTGAGAATTCAACTGGGAATTCGCCAATTCCAGCTGTAATGCCAAGCTAACAGAACTTGCAAAGCTTTCAAGAACTCAGTTCAAAAAGTGGATTATTTAAAATCCAACCACAGTATTTAACCGAATACCAATTTAAATAAGTTAATAAATTATCTAGTTTTATACATGAACTTTTGTTAATGCAGTTGACTTTTATTTAAAGCGTTTTTAATATAAATAGATAATAGTATATGTGCAACATGGGGGCTCTAAAAGGCTCAATTCAAGGATCTATATGTTCCAAAGTGTACTCTGATCGCGGTGCTTAAAGGGGGACAGGGGAAGGTATCGGAATCGGGGGATTTAGGCGGCACAGTAGGCCATCAGTTCTTCCAGTTTGCAGGGCCTTTCACAGCACTCCTGCACGATCTGTCCTCGTGTGCGTCGTCGTGTGGCAGTCAAGGAGCTGAAAGCTTCCTGCTGAAAGATTTTCCTCAAGCGGCCATTGGACAAGGGATAAGGCAGCAGATCATCGGCTTTGGGAGATTCCATCTGTTCAATGTACTGAATGGGATCCAGAGGGTCCGCATCCAATTGGGCTAAATGGAGTAGGCCAATGTTAGTTGGTTGCGTCATCAATTTCACACCGAAGTGGACTACTTACGACTGCTACGTTTGCGGTAATCAATGATGGAATTGAATCCTCGAACGCAGAGCCGGGCCAGCATGTCGTTCAGTTGTTCGCTGCACAGCTTAACGTTCACGGACTGAACAGTTGCCACAACGCACAGGGCCAAAATGAATGCCAACGAGAAGGAAATTGTCTTGCACATTTTGTACTTGTACCTTTGGTTACAACTGTAGTTAAAGATGTGGCTGTAGTTGTAGTTGTAGTGGTGAGTGTTGCTGTGGTTCTACTGGGATTAGGCAGTGTGATGGAACTGATGCTGCTCCAGTGGCTGCCACACGTTTATATACTCTCTCGATATCATTGTGGTAACTCCAAACTATTCCAAGTATATTGGTGTCAAATTGTATTAGAGGTGATTGCGACAAGTTGAGTGCATTTTCGAGTAGAGCAGCGAGTCCTTGCTAAATTCGTTCAATGTCAACGCTCAGTTTTCGTTGACTTATGCAAATTTCTCAACGCCCACATTATTGTGGTCGTCTTATGCCTGAGAGAAGTTGGCCAAAGGGAGGACAGAGGGAAGAGGAGACTGGAAGCCGCCTTGCTATGCGTCTTTGTCAGCCAATTAAACAATTTGGGTGTAAAAGGACAACGTTAGCTTCTGACGTGTGCGAACTAAGTCCTGGCCTGCATTTATGAATACCAAATGAGTTCCCTTTTAGCGGTTATACCCTGTAGGCCAAAAACAGATTATGCCACAAGTAAATGCTGAGCTGAGCACAAACATGCTGCATACATCTGGGCGCTCAACGGTATATATTATTTATAAACTACATATAATATTTATATATAAAGCACTGCTTATGACGGTTTAGTTCTAAGTAATTGAAATTTCTTTCAGATTAATGACATTAAATGTTGCTTAAGCGCTTAAGTTTTTAAATCCCAACTAAATATAAATTAAGTGGCTTTAATTTGTTTAAATAAAGTTTAAGTTCTAAAAGTATTGCATTTTTTTTTAGTTTTCCATTTAATCCCTTACTCAAACTAACTGTTTCCAACTAATAATTTTGTTTGCCATTATGCTCTTATTTAGTTTGGCAATGAATTATTAACTAACAAATTTTGAAATCATTTCCATGCATAATTTACTAATGCAAATGGTAAACGTGTGCTTTTAAAATGAAGCTAAAATATTAATAGCTGATCAAAAAATTTATGTTTCACACCATAAATAAAAATAAAAATACTTTTTAATTGTATTATATTTGTTTGTAGTTTGGAATAATTTATTACGGCTTAACAAATATGTGTATATTTAGGCCAACAGTTTGTTCCAAAACAAAAAGTTTGATGTTCATTTAAGCACATGACTCAGTCGACTGTACAGGGTGTACCCTAGTCGATCAGCTGTGTCTAGAGTTTAGCATGCTTGGCTTGTCTTTTCTTTTACTTACCGATGCGGGCGTTGGCAACATCTGGCATCCACAGGAACGCAAGAAGCGCGGTTAACAACCAGCTAAAGTTGAAGTTAGTCATTTGGCTGCTGCGTGGGCTACAGAGGGGTGAAAAGAGTGGGCGTAGAGGGAAGTAGGGGTGGCCTTTATGCTGCTTAAGGGTTTGCTGAGCCAAGAGGAGTGGCGGGAAGCGGTGGGAGTCAGGGTCTAAGGGGTAGCAACTTTATCCCTGAGTAACTTTTGCTTTAACGTTTGCTGAGCCGAAAACTTTTTGCACAGTTTTACTTTTATTCATTAGCTAAATTTGGTGCTGCATAAATAAGTGATTACGATTATGATTACTTTTACGAGTGCGAATACGAATGCGAATACTAGTCGGTGTCTAATTGTGAGCACAATATGGTGTGTGTGTTGGTGTGTGGGTGTGTGTGTTCATGTGTGTGTGCTGATGACTTCTTCCAGGGGACGACAATAGGCCAACATCTCGGAGTAAGTGCAGGAAAGAAGGCAGCACTTGTCGTAGATACTAACGGATAGTTGTCGTTCTAAACGATGCGTTTTGATTAGCACATCGGTGCCATAAATGCTTGAGAGGATCGGACTCAACTGGAACTCGGAGGTCTTGTCTATCTCCTTATCCTTATCCTTCTCCGTCTTCAGCTGTTCACTGCGTCGCTTCTGTATCGTATTGAAGCCATTTTCGCACACCTGATTCATGGCCAAATTGAGTACACGGCCACACAGCCTGTGTGTGCCAAAGCGCAGTTGGTGTGCACTGCTAATGACATCGGAGTTGCCCGAGACACTGCACCAGCCCAGCAGCAACAACAGCAGCAGCAGCAACAGTTGCAGCTGCAACATCAGCTGCTGTCGCTGTTGTTGTCCTCGAATCCTGCTCGAATTGTCCGACATTTTCGAGGGCATCCTGTAGAGCGTTTGTTGCTTGCCACTGGCAGCATGCGCTATTTATACCCCGCAACATGGAGCAGCATCGGTAGCATAGCAATGGAAGCCAGTTCAATGCACTTTTTGGTTGCATACAGTGGTAAAAAAAAGCAACATTTCAACTAAATATGCAAACATTGGGCAAGCAAATGGAGTTGGGGCATTTCAAAGATTGTGACACGCTACACCCACTCACGTCCCCTAAGTAGGAGGCAGAAAAGTGTGACTTAACACTAAACGGCTCTGACTGCTGTCGATGGGCATTAAATTTGAGTTGGCAGTCAGCTCGGCTCATTAGCATGTGTGTGGCAAGGTGAAAAGTATGCTTCATTTGGTGGCAGCCACGCGAAGCAAACTGGCGACAGTGTGCCAAAGTGCCGCAAAGCAGGCGAGACGGCAACAGAGTGGGTAGGTAGAAGGAGAGGGACAGCAAGTGTGTGCTAAAGATAAACGCTTCGATTATTTTGTGTAATCGATGCAACAGTTGGTCGCCGACGTTGCCGCAATCAGTCGCAAGTTTCTACCGCAAGTCTGAAACTTTTTCGCAGTCAAATTCCGCATAAAATTCTCGAGTTATTAAGCGTGTTATAGAATCGAGTGGGAAAAAAAATGGTTATCGATATTAAAATGTGTCGCTTCGACAATGTGCCGTGGGGATTTCGACTGGTCGGTGGTGCCGACTACGAATATCCCCTAACTGTGGTTAAGGTTAGGCACGAACCCACAAAACTCAGTGTGTGCGACACCTGCCACGCCCACGGCACACCTGACCACAACAAAGGCAGCTAACACACCGCCCACCTGCCCTACTGCCTGACTGCCTGACTGCATTATTGTTTACTCTCTTGTTGCACCAACTTTCTGCATTGTTTGGCTAATTAATTGCAAATATTTCATTGTCCGAGACTAATTATGTAACCCGGTGTTTGTGTGTGGGTGTGTACACGTGTGTGTGACTGTTGATTTGTTTGATTTTGGTGTGTGTTTGTTTGATTATTTGCGAATTTTGTTAATTAAAGTAAACTCGGCTAACCGAAATTAGCCCAAAATTCCATTTGCTGTTTAGGAAGCAAAAGCCAATTGCATTTCACTGCTAATGAGTCGCATAATCTGAAATGCTATAATTTTATTCAAATTTTAATTCCTTCCGCTCGCTGCACTGCTCCTCTACCCTCTCTAACCCCTGCTATTGAGAGAGGGTTGCCTATAAAATGCAAACTGCCAGTCAACTGGCAAAATGCGCTGAGAGCAAAAACAATAAATTAAGTATTGGCCAAAATAGCAACAAATTGCAACTTTTAATTGGCAAACTGTGCGCCACACACTCAAACACACACACAACAGCGCGAGCACACGCACACTTACACATGCACGCACGCAAACTTTCTGCGAGGGCTGCTCTCAAAGTTGTGCTAAGTGGCACAAAGTTTTAAGCCCACAAAAAGTGTGTTTCGGAGTACCTAAAAATTGTGAAAAATTCGTTTATTGCGAGCAGCAATAGCAGTGCATTTCAAAAAGTTTAGACTAAAAAAATGCATAATTTTTAAATAAATTTCATCAGCTCATCCTAAAGACTTTAAAATTTAAAACAATCAATTATTAAGTCGCCTACAAAGAACTGATCTACAAGACGCTTTTAATCCAACAAAGTTTACCTTAAAGTTTAGCTATTTGTTGCTTGTTTTGTTGCTTGTTTCGAGTGGCTCGAACTTTTTAAAGCCAGAATTGAAACATCCATTTAACAGGCAACAAATTCAATTAACTCCTCACCACTCGCAGCAAAAAGTTGATTGTCAAATATTTTTAAGTATTTATGATGACTCAAAACATTTCGATAAAACAAAAGCGAGACGCAAACTTTTTCCTGCTCAACTTTAGGCTTTAAAATGCCGAATTTGATGATAAAGTTATGAGTAGAATTGCATTATGATTTGAATAGAAAGGGGACAGAGACGGAGACGGAGTTGGAGTGGCAGTTGGGGTGAAGTGTGAGTAGGAGCTGAAAGCATCCTTTTTGCTTCAGTTAATTCACGTAATTGAAAAATGACTCAACTTCGTGTAATTAACTGAGGCATAAACTCGCGTACAAGTTTTGCCATTCAAATTGATTTGGGCAAAACTTTTATTTTGTTATTATTATTTTTGTAAACTTGCGCGGAATAATTTATGGAGCTGCCCTCAGGCAGCGTGCCGCATTCAGTGGCATTGTCTTGGCTGCCAGTCCCTCTATCTGTCGCTTTCCGGTCCACTTTGGGCTTGTCCCATCTGCGTTTTTTGTTGACATTTTGCGCGCATTTTATTTATATGCACTTTGCACGCGACGCTCGAGACAATTGATTTTGTATCCGTCAGATACATTGTGTATCTTTGTGGTAGCCACTTTGTATCTACATATCTCACGCACGCTCTGCGTCTCTCCCTTAGGTCACAGAAGGTAGCATTGCCGAGGAGGCGGGACTGCGCGTTGAGGATGTTATTGTTCGGATCAATGATACGGCTGCCACGCCCCTAACGCATGATGAGGCCCATCGGCTAATCTTGGGCAGCGGAAGTGTCTTTTACTTTGGTGTGCATCGGTAAGTAATTCCCAATTACTTATCCATTACCTAAGCTCTTATTGCCCTTGGGGGAGCAGCGAGTTCGAGGAGGAGGAGGAAATTCTGGGGGCTCCGCGTAGATTCCCAGTGAGCTCGGGTTCATTGTCCAAATCGCCTGGTCAGTCGCCTCTCAGCGCTTCCGCAATGTCGCTGCCGTCGCTGACGGAAACCACAAAAGCGCTCGTTCCGGAACAGGAACTGGAACCGGAAGGGGAACTGGAACAAGAACAAGCCGTGGTGGTGCAAGCGGAGCAGGAAATGCATGCTGTGGAGGTGCAGCAGCAGCAGCAGGAACAGGCGGCCCTTCCACTGGACAACCTTTATTTACCCGATTTGCCCGATCGTCCGTGCTCGGCAATGTCAGAGCAGTCGGAAATTAAGCTGGTGGAAGAGGAAATTGCCGCCGTGCTGTCCGGCGAATCGGAGGTGCTCAAGGAGCACAATGTGCTTGGGTATGTCGCCAGCTGCAGCGCCCACAAGTGATTTTTAACCTCGCTTCTATATCATAGCGTTAATTTCTATAGAATCTTTCCCAAGCCGGGCGTCTGCATGACCAGCGATGTCCTGCGCTCCCTCAACGAGGAGGTGACCAAGACCAAACTGGACAAGGAGAAGGAAAATCGCAAATGGTCGACGTTCCTGCAGCGTCCCGATCGACCCGTCCCAAAGAGCAAGCAGCAACTGGAGGCGGAACGTAGGGCGGCCAATGCCTACAAGGTGAAGATTGTGAAGTCCGCACCGCGCGACAAGTCGCCCATGGTGAGTAGTCTGGCATATAAAAAAGAGACACTGAACAGTCATCAACTTAAGCCCGTGACAGCCGGAAACGAAGCCAGCGACAGAGGAAGCTAGCGAGTCCAAGCAGGAGGAGGAAAAGAAGGAGGAGAAGCAGGAGGATATAGCTGAGGAGAAAGAGAAGGAGCTGGAGCAGGAGAAGGAGGAGGAACCGCTGCCCACGGATAGCGAAGTGCCGAATTTGGTACAATTACCAGACAATGGCAATGGCAGTCAGAATCAGCCCGAGGACGTGGAAGGCGAGCATTTGGAGAAAGCGGATGCTTCAAAGGAGGAGCCCCGGGAGGAGCAACAAGAGGAGAACCAAGAGGACAATGGAGAGGCAGAGGCAGAGGCTTTGCCCGAGGCAAATGACGAGGCCGCTGCCGAGCCTAACGGGGTGGCAACGCCACCCAAAACCGATGAGGAGCTCGCTTTGGAGAAACAACTGTCCGATGTGCAAAAACAGCTCGCGGCACTTTCAACGCTACCCTCGACCATACAGTCGACCCTCGATGCGGTGACCAAGCAGCTGGCCGAACTGTTGCCCACATTCAAGCTGCAGCAGGTACAGCAGCAGGAGCAGGAGCAGGTGCAGTTGCCGCAAATCGATGAGGAGGAACAACAACTGGAGGGGCATGCAACTGAGAAACTTGCCACAGGCGAGTATGAAGGTGCAGGCTGAAAAATTATGGCCGAGGTTACAGTAATTAAATTTTTCTAATGGCGTACTTTGCATACTCCCGGCTCTGTGCTGGCCACCACTCGTACCTCCCAAACAGATGTGGACACTGTGAACGTGGCAGGGTCAGCAGCATGTGAAAATAATGAGGATAAATGTGACGCCAATGACCTGGAAGTGGCGGAATTTTCGCACTCCAACGGTGACAATCGTGTACTGGACGAGCAGCTCAACATGCCCCAGACTCTCAAGAAGCAAAAGGTAAGTGCCACAAAAAGCTGCAAACTAAACCAAAAATATTTGAGAAAAACTTCTAGAGAGAGAAGAACACAAAAAGAAAACGCCCTCGGGTTGTACACGGCACATAGAAATTCCCTTGTCGAGAATCTGACTCCTTATAGGCATTTATGACTGTCTTTCTGTTTCATCTGCTGCTGCTGCTGCTGCTAGCTGGCATCAGTCTCCGACTCTGTCTCCGCCTCTGTCTCCGTCTCTGCCCCTCCCCACGTCTCTTTCTGTCCGCAAGTCTACTTCGGTTACATGGCAAATTAAAATTGTTGCCTCTGGTAATAAAATCTGTTTGCTGCAATTAACTAAAACTTTCGCACACACACCTGAGATTACAAGGCAGCAGTTAATTTTGGTAAATTTCAACAGTGCTGCCAATAAGTTTTCACTCAGCCTTTAATTACAAATGTTGGTTTTCGTTTAACTTGCTGGATTCACAGTCTTTATTGGATTCGTTGTCATTTGAGTTGTTGCTGGTAAGGCATTTAAAAGTGGGTGTTATGGTAAATATTTACCCTGTAGAGTGGTGTGGGCTTGTTGAAATTAATTTACTTACTTTTAACAAAACTTTCGCTATTATTTTAGTCAGCAAAATAAATGTAAAATCTTGCCAAATTCAGTTAAATATTTTATTGACTATCTGCTAATAATTCCCTTCGAAGCAAGCTCAAAGTTGCAATTAATTTCCATAAAACTCCATTCTAATCAGCTTCTCCAACAAATCCCATTTACAAGCTGTCCTTATTCCTGATAATTTAAAACTGAACTAGATAAAATCTACAAACTCTTCGTATCTGAAACTTCGGCCCGTCGAAGATAAATGTCTGCTCTAGTTAAATTTAAAACTTAAACAGTGCTGCCGATAAGTATCTGCCACTTCAGCCTCAGGTGGCTTCAGACTCGATCAGTTTTTCGACTTTGTGCAGCTGCAGCTAAACTGCGTCCCTCTTGTCCCCTCTTTCCACCCTTCTTCCCCCCTTTTCTAGCTTTTTTTATGTCTTGGATTTTGGGAACATTCTTTGTCTTTGTTTTTGTGCTTGTCTCTGTCTCTGTCGCTGTCTCTGTCTTTTTGCCTGTTGCTGTCACTGTCACTGACACTGTCCCTGTTTCTATTCCTGTTTGTGGTGCCTTTTTTTGGACACTTGCCCCCAGTTTGTTGCCACAAATCAAATTAACTAAAATGCCATTTGGTTTTTGTCTTTTTTTCAACCACTCTCTCTCACTCTTTCTCTCTCTCTCTCTCTTTGTTTGTCTACTTGCAGCATAATGTGCGCTTCTTGGAGTAGTTAGCTTAGTTTAGCTTAAAAAGCTTAAATCAAGTTGAAATTTTGATAAATTGCTCTGCAAAAACTGCCAGTTTTTCTGTATATTTTGTTCTGGTGTTTTTTTTAAATACATGCTTAAATCTTTAAAATTTAAATATATGCAACCTCAGTTTGGGGCAGAGTGGGCGTAACCGTAAAAAGGCAGAAACCAAAAGACAATTAGTAGGCAGCCGTGACAGCCGAAAAAGCAAACAACCTGAAACCAGTGCAGCAGCAACAGAAGAAACTGTCTCTTTCACACACACACACTATCTCTCTTCCCATCTCTTTCTATCTGTATCACTCAATCTTTATACTCTCTTTCTCTGCGTTTATTTCCCTGCGGAACCTGTGCGTCTGTGTGTCTGTGTGTGTGCTTTGTGTGTGCATTGGGATGTGATGACATGCCAGAAACACAATGTCATTGAGGAACTCGAGGAGCATTTGGTGCGCAAAAACAATCCGAAACGTTCGAAGCGCTCCTTTGGTCCCCTGGTGCCATCATCGGAGCGTCCTCTGGTGCTGCCCGGCGGCAGGCGCTGGTACCGACCCAAGGATGCCTACAATGATGAATTCATTGCCGAGACACTCAGTGCCCAGGCGGAGCTTATAACTGGCAGCACGCTGGGGTGCGTACGCAAATCTTACCAGACACTTTTGACTAGTATTTCCTACCCTACCCCGACTCTCCTCTGCCACCCTTAAACCTTAGTCTGCTACTCCTCTGCTCCTTTCTAAGCTTCCAGCACTCAATTGCAATTGACATTACTAAAGCCATATTCTGTGTGTGTCTGTGTGTGTGTGCCATATTGCCATGGTCACAGTCACAGTCACAGTCAGAGTCGCATTCCCTGTCACAGTCACATCTCATGCTGTTCATAAACTCATTCTCATTTTCTCATTTTCCATGGCACGACAACAACAACAACAACAACGACAACAACTGTATTATGGCCCAAACAACCTATCATAATTTTGCGCATTAGCAGCTGCACCTACGAGAGTCCGTTGCTGGGCTACGATGCCAGGTATTACGTCTATTATGGCTGGAATGAAGCTCAAGCCAAAAGGCACAAAGGATGCGTTTTCATTAACATTATCATATTGAACGACCTGTCGCTTTTCCTCTCTCCCCTCTCCGCTCTCCTCTCTGCCCACTACCCCGTACCCCTCTCTTTATTCCTGTTTCCGTTTCCTTCTCTGATTCCTCTTCTGATTTTGACTTGCTCATTTGAAGTCTCTACTTTTGGTTACACGTTGCACGTTGCATGCTGTGTGTGTGTGTATGTGTGTGTATATCTATTCTCTTTTTTTTATTTCTCACTCTTTGCATGCTGCCCGAGTGCATTACGTATACTTGATTTTGTTTCTTTCGTTGATTACATTTTGGAATCGTTTATTCGACAGCGCTTTTCAGGTAACTTCTGACTTTGCAAATTGCCAACTAACAACTGTTACCTGTTAGCTTTTTTCTCTCCCCCTTTTTAGCTTTTTAACTCCGCCCTTGTCTTGTTCTTAACCACTTTGAATTT
The DNA here is from genome assembly GCA_020829145.1 of Drosophila nigrodunni. NCBI lineage: Eukaryota > Metazoa > Arthropoda > Insecta > Diptera > Drosophilidae > Drosophila > Drosophila nigrodunni. The sequence continues at coordinate 6,402,108 of JACVCZ010000007.1, read as the reverse complement.
TGCTACAATTTCGATTTTTTGATTTTATGCCAATTTTTTTTTCCTACTTTTTTGGAGTGCAACTTACGACAGGCTGCTGCAACGCCTGAGTGTGGCAGGTAAGTACACTGCTAAAAAAAAAGGAGATCATAATGAAGACTAGAGGAATGCAGTTTAAACAAAGTCAAATTTGACTTGAAAAAGTCGCCAACAGTTTTTTAATTCAGTTAGCAGTTTAATTTTTCTCAGTGTAGCATGCTTTTAAGAACTTTTGTGCTTGTAGCTACACTCATGCATGTCTCTGCACTTCAGTCTATGCCATCGTTCTTCTCACACTCTACGTTTCTCTCTCTCAATCTCTCCCCATTTCCGACTTAGGGTCAATTTCATGAAGTACCAAAAACCTGAGCGTAGAGTCGACTACAATCGCAGCGAGGTATACAAAGTTGTGCATCATTTGGATAGGGCGCCCTTGCATGGCATCGAGGTGCGTGCTCCGCTTGTGGCCGCCGAGTCGGACATACGTCAGTCCTTGCAATCGTCCTAGGAAAGTCAACTTAAATCCCCGAGATCAACTCGAAAAAACTCTAACAATTATTCAATAAAAATATAAGCAAGCAACGAGCTAAACTTTGACAAATATTGTGTGCGTACAAATAACTCAAGGGGGGAACCTACACGTATGTCAAACTGTGTCAAATTACTGTCAAAGCTCAACATCATTATCAAGGCAATGCAACAGGAACTGCTGTAGCTGCAGTAGCAACCGTTGTAGCTGCCTCCCACTGCCCCGCCCACTGCTCCTAGATCTCATACAGCTCCTAATGTGCTGTTACTTGTACATTACATAATTTGTGTGCGTGTGCGTGTGTGCGTGTGTGTCTGCTCTTTGTGGGTTTGCACAACATGGCGTATGCGTAATATGTAATATGCCAAGTGTCAAACGACAAGCGTCAAGTATTGCGGTATTTGCGACTTCGTGCATTTTCCAGCCGCAGGGTGCTCAATGTTTGCTGTTGTTGTTGCAATTTTCTTCTTTTCTGCATAAGCACACACGCGACAAAACTCTGTGTGTGTGTCCGAGTGTGTGTGTCAAATGACAAGCTCTTGGAATTTGCATATGTTTAAGTAAATGAATTGGCTTGTGAACGAAATGAAACCAAATTGCCAAATGACAGCCAACAGCACAATAAACTCGTATTTAGTTACGACACACACTCAGACACACACACACACACTCACTCCAAGTGACACCCGTACTTTGGTCGCACTCGCACTCGTTCTTAAACAGATCAAAATCGTATTGTGAATGGTTGTCACGTTAATGCCGGGTCATAGGGTCGCAGGGTCGTAGGGTCGCAGGATGCGCACAATTCACTTGCCCTCGGACACCAGCACAATATGGAACACGGCTGAATCAACGGATACGGCTACGGATACGGCTTCGTCTACGTCTACGGCAGCGGCTACGGTTACGGCTTTCACTACGGCTTTGTCTACGGCTACGGGTATAACTGCGATTGCGGATACGAAATTATTAGCCATTTTGATCCAACTTAAAAGTCGTCATAAAAAACGCGCCAACTTTTACGTTTGCTGTCTGCTTTTCTTTTTTTTTTTTTTTGTTCCGCTTGCGGCACTTTTCTGCTTATCAGTTTGCTCTCGTAGTTTGCCACCGTTTCGGTTTTCCGTAACACGAGTTTTCACGAGTTTTTCCCGCAACGCGTTCTCAAGATGAACCGACGTTGATGGCGACTCGTCCTGAACTGTCACTGTCACAATATGTTGGCATGTTGACTTCCCATTATCACTGCCTTTTCCCGCTTTTCCCCCCACACTTTGGCTCTGCTGTTCGTGTTGGCATAGGCTCCATTTCACTCGAGTTGAGTTTCGTTTCCCACAGGCTTGGGACAGCTTTTTGGCACACTCCTTCGGTGAGAGCTTTCGCGCACACTGCCAAACTTGAGCCAAAATATTCTACGAGCTTCAAACCTGCCACATGATGCCGCTCAGTCTTGCAGCAGCTCTGGAGCAGACAAGTTGGTTGCAGGCTTAAGTATTTGTAATGACTTTAATGCTATGAAAAGACGAAATAAAATGAATGTCAAGAAAATTATTGTCGTTTTAGTATTAAAAAAATATATAATTTATAAAAAGAATTATAGTCACTATGAAAATGAAATTTAGGGGCACAATTAAAAATCATCATCATTTGATTAGCAAACAATTAAATAGAAAAGTCATTTTGGGGTTGAAATAAATTTCAATTTAATCCCAGATAGTAAACTAGCCAGTAAACTTTTTATTTTCAATTGTTATCGGTTAAAAATATTAGTCAAGTGTTATTTAAATAAAAGTACATCAATTTAGAAATAATAGGTATATTAAAATAAGTAATTAGTTGAATTACAGCTACGTTTTGAGGTCTGTTAGAAGTCCTTAGGACAAAGGAGCATTAAAGAATATTTACCAAATTTTAGGCAGCCCAATACCAAAGCAAACACTTAGTACTGTAAAACAAAAGTGAAATAAGTACTCCAAGACTTACTATGTTTTTAGTATAAACCAGTTAAGGCACCCAAATAATTGAACATTAGGTTATTTGATATAATTTCGTATTTTATTTGAATTTGAATAAAACAAACTAGACAACAACTACTTAAGAGTAAGTATCGTACGAGTACGAGTACGGGTACAAATACAAATACAAATACAAGTACAAGTACATGCAAATTACATAAAAATAGTTATCGGATCGCCGTCGAACGTACAGGTGTAAGTAGTATATATATGTACCATATGTATTTGTATAATTCAAACAAATAGTGTTAATACAAATAGCTAAGTTTCTTTCAAATAAAATAAAGGCAAAACTTACAGCAAGTAGTCGTCACAACGGAGCATTCACTTTAGAAGTGTGCGCTAAACGCGAAGTGCGCAAACAATTTTCAATTTTCATTTTCATTTTCCTTTCACTTTTCATTACAATAATAATAATAACTATAATAATAATAGTATTTTCTTTACATATTTTGGGAAGGTTCTTTAGGGATTTCTTTTTTTTTTTGGAGGGTTGGTTTAGTTTGTGTGTGTTTGACACTAATTATCACTACGCCAGTTTGATGCTATTTATAGTTAACGATTAGTTTAGTAGTTTCTTCTTCTCCTAAAATTTCCATCTATCTTTTTAGAATGCTTCAACATGTTCATTGCTCATTCGGTGAGACTAAACCGATAGTTAAGTATTATTTATATAATATATATATGTATATATTTATATTTATATATTTGCAAAATGATTTATTGCTAATAATACGCACGAAACGAGAAACTAGAAAATTAATTAACTAGAGAACCAAATAAATACTCGTATATATAATATATAATTTTCATCTTCTTCTTCTACTTTCTTCCTCCTCCTTTTGTTATAAATATTTTCGCTAAGCAAACATTTTGTCATAAGGCAGAAATGAAGGTCCTTTTTTGCTTGATCAATTTGATTATTTTTAGGTATAGTTTTGTGTACTCTGATTTCGTTTTCTTGATCTTGAAAAATACATTTTATGAATTTACTTTTGCCATGTCCTACCATGTCATGTTTCACTTTAGGTACAATGTTTTGCAGCTCTCAACCATTTTGTTTGTATATAATCTATAGGTTTCTTTGCTTCAGGTGTGTAAGTATCTTTTGTCTTGCTCTTTCTCTAACTGTTAATTAAATACTAATGCAGGTAGTTCGTTTTTACGATCACCAGAACTTTTGTTTTCTTGTAGCTTTTTGTTACTTGTTTGTTTTTTTTTCCGTTTTCTTCTTTTGTGTGTTGATTTTGGGCTTTAATACTTTGATTAACTACAATTATGCTACGACTAATTTAGTTAGTTGTTATTTTTTATGCATTTGGCCTAAAATCTGCGCCCTCCAGTGGACCAGATCGGGTTTCCAGCTTAAATATCTAGGCTGGTATGGTGGTCTGCTCATAGAAATCGGGTTCATCCTCATCATTACGCACCTCGCTGCCATCCAGCTGTAAAGCAACAGATACAGTTTAATTTAGTCTATAGAGAAGCTCAGTTTAAAGACTTACCGCCTGTAGTTCCTCGGGTCTGTAGAGCGCACTCAGCTGCTGTCTGATGGGCACCATGAGTATGAGGAAGAAGGGGAAGGCCAGCGAGAACTTGGATGATTTCACAGTCCACAGCACTACCAGACAGAGCACCTGAATGGTGGTGAACAGATGTAGTTTCCAGGGACGCAGACGCTTCACATAGTTCGTGGGTGGATAATGCTTCACGGGCATGAAATACAGTCTTATGCTGTAAGGGAAAATATATATAAATAAAAGCATAAAGCAGATTACAATCAATACGAACCGTTCAAAGAGCTGCACGCCGCTCATGGAAGCCACGCCCATGTACAGAAAGACGCCAAAGAGCACGGCCATGGGTATAAGTCGAAGCAGTGACGACATAAGCACCGAGAAACCGATCATGACACAGACAAAGAAACCGGAAAGACGCTGTTCCTTCACATCGATGATGCGTGGCGATTCACCAGGGGCATGTGTGCTGCAAAAGAGCAAAGAAGTTGGTTGAGCAAACATGCAAAGAAGCAAACAAGTATTGACTACTCACCGTGACATTATGGTAACAGAAGACACATGAGTCACTGATCTCACAGTGGCCGCACAATGCCAGGGCATGCCAAAGAGTCCACAGAACATGTTCAGCAGGCAGAGCAGCACAATGTCCCAGTGAAGACCTGAGCCCTTCTTCAGGCCACGCTCCGGCTTATCCACAATCAGCTCAGAGATCTGTGACTCCATGAATATGAGTATGTAGACCAAGAGAGCGGGCACAACACAGGCAAATGGCACCCAAGTTTCGAAGTTGCTGTTGAAACCAATGAACCAGCCGCGTTTTGTGGGATCGCTGGGCGACAGACCCTCGGGTACGACCAGTTTCTCGGTGTAGACCGATGGCACGAGGAAATCCACAAGCACAAAGATGGCAATGGAGATGGGCACACCAAAGTCACCGAGTGCACGCCTCGCATTGCGGCCCAAGAAGTGCGAATTGCGGAATAATTTGAGGTAATAGGCGACAACGAAGGTGGCCAAGGTGAGTATGGTACAGAAGAGAGCTGTGTTGGGCTGATTGGTGAGCAGCTTGGAGCCGGCAGCAACTACGGGTTTGGCGGTGGTCGTGGCATTCAAGAGACTCAAACTCACATTCAAGTCAGGCATCGCCGTTGTGGTGACACTCAATAGGTCTAGAGTGACATTGTACGATCCATCCAATAGCTTTGGCGCTGGCATTGTGTAGTTAGACAGCAGAGGATTCTGTTTGTAGATGGACACCAGTTTCATCATGGTCTCCACAATGTAGATCAATGTGATCAAGGCCGAGAAGATCTCCTGTGTGAAGCGGGTGAGCAGACGCACATAGACACTGCCCTCAAAGGCCGACACACAGAGCGCAATGATGATCAGCCAAATACCCACGTAGACCCGCAACGAAAGGAAATCAAACTTGTTCTCCGTACAGAAGACCATCAGCGCCTCATCGAAGAGCAGCAGTGGACCAGTGGTGCCAATGATCACTAGTGGCTGACAGGACAGACAATGGAAGATGACGCCCACCAGGGAGCAGGAGATCAGCGTCTCCGAGATGCCTATCCAGCTGTCCGTCTTGGCCGAGGCCAAACCACCAAAGGTGATGGCCGTCGAGAGGCAGGCAAAGTACATGAAGATCGTGGCCGCCAGTGTCTCCGTGTTGAGACCATCGAGGATGTCGCTCTTGTACATGGGCATGCGTCGCTTCAGATCGTTGACAAGACCACCCCACAGACGATGAGTTTTGTCCATGGGATTGGGTTTCTTCTTCTTGCCATCCCCACTGTCTTCATCATCGCCATCTCCTCCTGGTCCGCCAGGTGCACCCGCTATGGCGCCCATGGCCTGCTTGTCCAGCAGCGCCTTCTCCTCATCCCTGCCGATCTTGATCATTTCACTGTCTCGCTTCACCTGCAACGCCTTGTTCTTTCGCATGCGAATCCAGTCCTTCTTGGCCTTCAGCTCCTCGAAGGGCAGCAGATCATGACGATCCCAGTTACCAGGTGGCAGCACAATGGAATCATCGAGGAACTCGTTGATGGCCGAAAGGAGATCGCGTCGATCATCGGCCTTGTAGGCAATGGCATGGAAATGCTCGTTGGCCATCAGTGTGGAAATGGAACGACCCACCTCATGGTAGTCCAGATCAAAGTTACGTGGTCCCAGCAGCACGAACATGAAGCGCACGGGAACTGGCACCTCCGTCAGTGTGGGCATCAACACTCCCTCCGAGAGGCGCACAAAGGCAATAGTCGGTTGCTCCAGAAACTCCACGGCACCCACCTGAAGTTTAACAAGTTTCGTTAGAAGTTTCTTTAGAGGATTTCTCTCCTTCTCCCCATGGGCTTACCAACACAGTGGTGGCTTCAGCTCCTGCAGGTATGCGCCTGAGTATGGTATCATTCTGCAGTTTCTTCAAGTCCTCCTGCGAGGAGGAGTACATGTCATCCTTCATGTCAATCTTGAGCTCATTGCTGCGCTTGCTGCCTCCAATCTCATTGGCTGGCATAATCCTGATCTTCTTGTCATCGGTGGTGCCCGAAAGATTCTGTAGAAAGCACAGCAAACGGTTAATGTCAAGTGCATTTTAATGGGTAACAAAACACGTTTAAACAGGCAAAGACATGCATGGAACACAAAAGAGTATAACAGTAACACAGGCGTGCAGAGTAGGGTTAAAAGGCGCTTTGTTGGTGCACTTAAGGGTTAAAGGCTTAACACAAACAAAACACAATTGAGAACTTGCCAATCGAATGGAATGTTGGAGAGCATTTAAAATTGTTTGTGGTTCTAAGAGGGAGTCTACGTAACGTGGCTAGTACATGTCTATGTTGGCTAAAAAGAAACTAGCCCCAAAGGCTAAAACCATTGATAAAGACAGGGAATGAAATTGCTGCAAGCTTCGAAGTGATATCTAAGTGGAATAAGTTACTTTTTGGGGAATAAATTATGTACAACTTGTAAACTAAAATAAAAGATATTTTAAGAAACTTATTGATATAGATAAAGTTAAAAATCGATCGAACAGCGGTTTATAACTCTCAAAATATATTATTCGCTGTAATCTTTACTCAATAAAGACCTCAAAATATTCTCTAATAAACCAAAGAATAAGTAACTACACTTTCCAAAGTCAATAAACTAATGTGGAACATAAAAACTTCTATAGCTTTCAATTTCATTCCCTGTGCTCCACTGGAACCAAGTGGATGAGGGCGCAGGGTTGGATAGGAAAGGGGGGTAGAATTGTCAAATAAGTGGGGATTGTAGGGCAATAAACATATTACACCCAGATACGAGGTTGTCGAGTGTCTGCGATGATCAATGGCCCCCATATTGAGCAGCGCTGCTGGCGGCGCACTGGAGGTGACACAGATGCTGCGTCTTGCCTTTGCCAGATTTCGTTGTTGTTGTAGTTGTTGTTGTTGAAGTTGTTGTTGCTGGTGTTGCTGTGACGCCTCAGCACCCATCCAAAGTAGCTTTTTTTATGTTTTGTATTTATTTTTTGTTTTATTTTTTGGTGTGGTGCGCAATCATTTGAGACAAAGTGTTTAGTGTAAAGATACACAAATATATATACATATAATTTATGTGTATATAGAAATATATATGTATTTTGTACAAAAACAGAAAAAGTATCGCAAAGAAACGAAAACAATTGTGAAAAGAAACACACAACAGCATGTTGCACTAAGAACTGACAAGAGTTTTTTGTACAGCAGTGTAGAAATGCTCAAGACTGCAAATTGGACACAACAAGTAACAAAAAAGTATATTTTCAAATAGTATTATTTTTTATGGAAAGCTTTATCTTTTGGAATAAAAATAAAATCTGTAAGACTCCATAAGCTTTAACTTTAACGTCTTTTAATCCAATTTACAGCCTTCCTTTAATATGTATCTGTATCTGTAGTTGAAGCGGTAACTGTTCATGTTGCTAATAGCTATGTTTTGTCTATATACAATTAGTCGTATCATTACCGATTTGGGTATAAGATGCTGTTGTTATAGTTGTTGTTGGTGTACGATAAACGAGTGTTGTTGTTGTTAGAGTTGAATTTGTTATCGAATGAATGTTGAAAATGTAGCACAGTTATGGGCGCATTGATGCAGAAAATAGACAAGATGAGACACGACAATGATCGTGATTAACAAATTTCGAATAGAATAAATTATTTAAGCCAATTTATGTACACGCACGTAAGTAAAGTCATAATGAAGACAATGAATGACAGTTAGGTGTATAAAATAAAAGGATTTCCGCTTACCTGTAGGCTAGTGTAGCTGTTATATTTGCGCTTGGTGAAGGGCAGAACTCCTTGGTGCTCGTTCACGTGACGGTGGCGCAAAAGCAGCGATCGCATAACCGAGGGCTTGTCATTGATATCGATGAGATCATCGACAACCATCTGAGGAAGGAACGAAGCTATTATATAAAGACTCTATATCTAATTAAGAGTTTTAGTAGCTTTACCTGCTCCACAACGCGATAGGCAACGGCAGGTAAATCCTTCTCGTTAAGATCGAGCAGCACAACGCCCGTTTCCAGGCAGCGACGCAAATTGAGCAGCGAGTGGAATGAGAGAGAGGCAACATGCGGTTTGCCCCAACGATCGGAACCTTCTTCCACATCCTCCTCATACTTGATCCAACGCGCTGTCTCCTTCCACTCCCGATCCTCGCCCACGCCCGTAAGCTCATCCAGTTGCACAAAAATCTAAGCCAACGAAACTGATCTTTAAACTGTTCTATTCGGAGTATTCTCTGCTTAACTCACCTCATGTGGACTGTGATCCACTTCTGGCTTCTTGTTGAGAAACGGCGAAATTGTGATCTGCGGCAATTCACGTAACTTGATCGATGAGTGATGTATCTTGTGACGTCGCAGCGCACGAGGATCATCCGAACGATGTGATCTCAGCTCATTGAGATCAGCTTCCTGTTTAGCAGAAATAAATGGGAGTTAGTAAAGCCATTAAAGAAGTGGAGGGTTGGGGAACTTAGTGGGGCTTATTAAGGGATTTATTGGTCAACCTGTTTAGCCGGCATTTGGCCATTTGTCTACAGGTGCAAGACGAAGTCCGAGCCGTATTTTTTTATAGTATTTTTGGAAAGCGAAAAGATAAAAGCAATGGTAACAAAATGCTATATTTCGACCAAGTTTAAAGTTAGTTATGAATGAAGGGCATTATGGTATCAACTCTTTTGAGGGGTGAGGGGGTTAGCTAGAGTTACGGCTGGCCTACCTCCAATGCCGTGTCCTCAGGCTGCACAGAGATCCTACGCGCACCTGCATCACCGTTCTCCTCAATTGGCTTTTTGGGTTCCACGCTGTCCTGATGTGAGAATTTCCTTTGTCGATAATACTGATGGCGGCTAAAGGGGTGACAAAGAATAGAATTTTAGGAAAATTCCTCAAGAGTTTTCTTAGTTTTCCAACCTTTTTCTGCGTTTACGTTCGTGCGATTGATCCGTGGGTTGTTCATCATAACTCAAGCTCGGCGGTGTGATGACAATTTTCTTTTTGGCATCACCGAACTGCACATGCTTCTCATCCGCCGAGTTGTCCGAGTGATCACCGTGTCCAGCGCGTTCGGAGACTAAGGGGAAATCCTCGGGTATATCATCATAGTTTTGTGCATTATTCAGGGGCTCCGTTTGACTCTCGTACTCCGAGTCCTCCTCGATGTTTAGGTCATTAAGGCGTACTGCAAATCAAAATGTGTTTAAAACAGTTACATTTACAGGGTATCTTTAGTACATACCACCGCTCTTCTTGCGGGAACCAATGGGTAATTGGGTGTTGTCCTGGAAAGTGTTTACATCGAATTTTTCCTTGCGCGCATTTGAGCCGGCAAAGACCTTTTCCATTTCCGAGTCCAGCAATACTTCATCGGGATCCTCATTGCCGGACTATGGGTTATTGGGAAGAAAAGAGATAGAAGAAGTTGAGTATGAGTACACATATTTATTTATTGTTTATTAATTGTTTCTCCTTCTACGCTGGTCACGTTATCTGAGTCAAAACAACAAAATACTTTTCAATTAAAAATCTATAAGAAAAACGTCAGTCATGTGACTTTGGCAGCATCACGCTGCTCATTGTGACTGTGCTGTAAGTTGTTGTTGTAGTTGTTGTTGTTGTGGTTGTTGTTGTTGCTGTTGTTGTTGTTATTGTTCTTGTTGTGTTGTATTTGCCGCGTGACGTCGCTGAGTTTGTCATATGTGAATAGAAGTCTGTAAATATTTACTCTAGCATACACTGAGCGAAAAGGTCGCGTAAACATAAACTTAGGTAAGAATTTCAGAAATTATACTTAAGCTCACAATGAAATACTTTTCTATTTTCTATATCATAAATTTCGAATTTAAGTCTAAAATTCTGGACAATTTCTCGCTGTGTAGAGTGCGTTTCGCTTCAGACACGACTCTGCACACATCATTTTGATAGTTTCTACCTCTCAGCTCCCCTCTCAGATGATCACACATTACAAATAGGGAGCGTACTACCATATAGACACACACACACAATAGAATTGTGCTGCTTTGTAAGTAAGTACTATATTTAATGGCGTTATTGCTGATTGTTTTTAATCGAAATCAATTGATTTGCATAGTGACGAAGGCTTTGATTGCGACATTCCAACAGTTTTTTGTTTGTTTGTTTGTTCTTCTTGAAGTGACAATTACACAGAATTTACTTCTGATAGCACTGTGACTGACAGTTAACGCTGGTGATGAAAGTAGATAGTAGTAAAAATTAAAACAAAACGCGAGTTTGTGGGATTAGCTCAAGATTTGTTTTAATAAAACTGATATTAGGGGGTTTGATACACGCTTTAGTCACTAGACTGTAACAAGATACAAAAACATTTAATAATTTAAACTCCTCAACTTCTTCCACCAACTCACTAATTTCCCAATACTTTAATCTACTTGGGTAGTTTAGTTAAGCCCACAACTAAATATTTAATCACTACTCAACTTGCACTTTAAAATATAATAAATAAAAATGAAAATCCCCGTGCTTAATCTGCGAGACTTAAGTACATTTTCCGCCTGCTTAAAGCTCCGTCGCTCTGCACAAGGAAAATCATTCGTCAAGGCATTAAGCCTCGTAACTAAGGACTCAAAACACCAGACCTCAGTCCCCCCGCAGCACCCCAACACCTCGGTGGGTATTAATAATAATGTGGCACATTAGCAAACTGTTTGTTTGTTTGGCTTTAATGCCACCTTCTAACTGTTTGTTCGCGGTTTTTATATATTTTTAATTTTTTGCTCGACATGAAATCCATCTTATACTAAGCACACACACACACACACAAATGGGAATGAAAATGAAATTAACTTTGTAAAAGTTTTTACATTGTACGCGCCACAATAATAATACCTGGCTGCCACGCCCCCGCACGCCTCCCACTTTTTACATTGTTTGACATTTTATGCTAAATTTCCTAATAACTTTATGATATCGCATAGTGTCCTGGACAATAAAAGGCAGCTAAAAAATGAGTCAAAACACAATAGAAAATTACACAAAAAAGAAAACACATACACGGAGATAGAAAGCTGTAGATACATATATAATTATACCAGTGTGTGTGTGTGTGTGTGTTTGTGTGTATTGGTAAAAGCAGTATTTGTGTTAGGTTCGGTTCCGAGTTTATAAATAGCAATTTAATAACGCTGAGAGCCTGCACGTGGGAATATCAAATGTGTCCGCACAACTCAACGCTAAACTGTCCTGTCTAGAGCGCGCTCTCTCTCTCTCTCCCTCCCCCTCCTCTCTTTCGCACTGCCTGTGATAAGTCAAAGCGTAACGCGGCATGTTACGTTAATTAATCGATAAGCGTAGGGAGAAACAAACAGAAAGAGAGATGGGTAGCAGGGTAGAGGGGAGAAAAGAGACAACAAACTAGAGATATATGATAATTATAATGATGTTGATGTTGTTGCCATTTTCTGATTAGCAGACAGTCAGTCACTGAAAGTATTTTGCCTCAACGCACCTTAGTCAAGGTCAACATTAAACGCTTGCAGGTGCAATCAACCAAAATGCCTCCCACAAGCAGCCAAAAAAAGCACTCAACTTAACATCCACTGATAACAGTGATGCGAACGCATTTGTAGGCACTGTTTTGCAGCCATGTCAGCGTTACTTATCAATATAATCGATGGCATAGCTGCTGAATACTGTCCCGCCTCCCAGCACACCTGCAGCTCACCTGCCCAACGCCCACAAGCTGTCTGAGCTGTCAATTTTCGTTAGTTTTGCGTTTTACTAAATTAATATGAAAATGCCGATGATCTTGTAGACACTGCCAACCACAATGACGACAGCCACAACAACAGCAACCACTTTGGCAACAACTGGCAACAAAACTGCAAGCGACGCAACCAAAGTACGCAAATAATAATATTTTAAGAATATTTCAAATTACGTATTTAAAAGAATTTTTCAGCTCGTTGCAAAAACAAACTTGACAATTCATCAAAGCGTACAAATTTATGTTCAACTAAATAAGAGAAAAGCATTTGCTAAAAACAATTAACACGAAATTTAAATAATTTGTCGGACTGTTGGCTATTCAAGCAGTATACAAAATATTACGTATACGCGAGATAAAACTAAAATGTACAACTTGTTTAAATACTTTTATTTTATGCAAGTGTATTTATAACTAATTGAATTTATTTATATATTGTTTATAGTTTCCTGTTGCTATTTTTGCTCAACTAAATTAAGTAAATGTCAGTGCTGAAAATTCTGTTGAACATGAAAACTTAATTAAATTATTAAAGTCTGACTCGCTGTCCCTACTCAAATGTGCAGCAGTGTGTGAATTCAACGAACACTCTCACACACACACACACACACATACGCACACTCAAGCACTCGCAGATTTAGCTACTCGTCTGCTTTAAAAAGTTAGTCATGTTTGTGGCAGTTCAGTTTGTTTTAATGCTTCTGATGTGGTTTGACAACTCAGCCACTGAGGTAGGATGGTGGCAGAGTGGAGGGGCGGTGCGTAGGGGATACTGTTAACGGCACGTGACTTATAAGTCATAAGCAAGTTATGTGTTCGTGGCCTAAACAACTTTTTGTTGCCATGTTGCATGTCTGCCAAATTGAATCAAATTGTAGCAAACAACTTGAACAGATTTGAGTGTTTGCACTGACATTTCGGATTGCTCTTGCTGCTGTTGTTGTTGTTTTTGTTGTTGTTGCCACAAGTTTATATAAGCAGCTGGAGCCAATAAGTTTTCCAAGTCAAGCTCAGCCATTCGTTCGTGCTTAACTTTTCATCACCTCTTCTTCTGCTGCTTCTGCTGGCAGCCATTAAAAGCGCCAAAGTCTCAAGTTTTGTGGCACTTTCCACGACATGTCCGTGTCCAAGTCAGTACCCTCTACACCTCTCAGACCTCCTACTCACTTCTCTTCCTATTTTCCTCCCCTCTATCAATCATCGTCGTCACCTTTCCCTTTCGTTTAGTCGTGCTTTCTTCATGCACTTTACTCGTGCACGAAATTTCCGCCTAAAACGTTTTGTTCTGAAGTCAACGATGACGAATTGTAAGTGCAGTAACTGCAAAATACCCTATAAACTGTGCAATACTTTCAACAGAATAATTATGTATTAATTACCAACTTATAACTATTTATGGGGAGTTTTAAATATTTTTAAGGTACTTTTTATAAGCAACGAAATTTGCATAAAATTTCTGCATAAATATTAAGGTCTTTGTGCATAATAAACACATAAATAAATCGACTTCCTATAGTTTTCTATAAATTAAACCATTTGTTATACCTATAAAAATAATTTTGCTCCTTTACTTTTCAAAACTTTTCAACTAACTTTTAGCATTAAAAATTCCAACTTCCAATGAACTCGATTAACATATAAAATGCATAACTATAAATTGATTTAAGTACTTTCAGATCTTCTGTTTTATTATGCCGAAAATGAGAGTGAAGCAAAATTTCCGGCACATGAACCAATATTCTTGAATTTTACATTTCACTTTTGACTTTGAGCCAGATACGAATTTTTATGCCGCACTCTTGTGGGGGTGTGGGAAGTAGACGAAAGGTAGTAGCTGTCTTGGGCGGGAAAGTGGGCGGTTGTGGGTGGGGCTGGTGTGTCCGAACCGAGTGAAATATTCTCGAATGTAGCGACGATTCTTTTGAGCTGCTTTCAGGTCCTTTTTTGGCAACGCATTTTGTGTATTTGTTTGCACAAATTAACGATGCTTCGAGGTTCGCTTATATTCCCGTCTGTCAGACCTTTTAGTTGTCTGTCTCACTCTGTCCTGCTTCCACACACACGCTCTTCCCTCCGCTGTCTCTTACTGTCACGCTGTGTATGCTTTTGTGTGTGTTAATTTAATGTGAATTCCGCAGCGGAAATGCTCGACTGAAGGACAGAAAGGGCGTGAGACAAGTATGGGGCGTGGCGGGGAGTGTCGAGTATGAAGGAGGGTGTTAAACAGCTGCCACGTGCCAAAGGTTAAAACGTTCATTGTGCTCTTAAAGGCGTTAAAACATATCGTAATTGTGCTGACACTGCCTCAGTCTCTGTCCACGTCTCCTTCTACGCCTCATTATCTGTTTGATATTCAGATTCAGGCTCAGCGCTTAAAGAGGCGCAAAAGTGTTGCATATTCAAGGTCAATGTATTGGCTGCCTTCCATGCGTGTGTGTGTGTGTTATGGGGTGTGTGGCTGTTATTGGGTGTGATTTGCTGTGTGCGTGTGTGTGGGTAAGTGTCATGCAAAGCATGCGATATGAGCAAATGATACTGAAATTGAGATTGCTTTTCACTTGGCTTCTTCAGCCTCAGTTTTTGCTGTGTGTGAATTAGGGTCGAAATCTGAATGTTCACATTCACACACACACAAGCGCACGCACACGCAGCCATTTAGAGCAATGGCCACGCCCCGCTGCTCGCCCCTCTCCTGCCGCTTTTTGCGCCCATCTGCCATTTCATCACATTACGGTTGCCCGAAAAAGTATGCAACATTTAAGTGAAAGTAGAACTGTACGTGAGTTGCTCTGTGTGTGGTTGTGTGCGAGTGTCTTTTTGTGTAGGTGTTATCTCTCTCTGGGTGTGTTTGTAACCTGACCACTCACTTGTTGTGTCTATAATTTTAACAAATATTCAGCTTCTCTATAAATTCCCGTGTGTGTGGGTGAGTATCTGTGTGTATTCCTTGTTGTAGCTGTGTGTGTGTCCGTGTGTTTTTTACACTCGTCAAGGTTATATGCTCTTGAAAAGTTGCCAGGTGTTGTTGTCTGCATGTAAATTATAAATTTGCCCTAACAGAACGCTCAAGTATATAAGTAACTGTCTGTGTGTGTGTGTGTGTGTGTATAAATGTAAATGTAATGCAAGTTTTATGGATCAAACATTGAGTGGAATTTACCTTGAAGGCATCGAGTGCTTATAAAGTTTTCACAGTTTTCGTTTCCGTTTTCATAAGTCAGTTTTTAAAGCACAACTTTCACTTATTAACAGCTAGCATTGCCGTTAGATTTACAGTTATTAAATATTAATAACAGTTAGTTGTAGTTTTTGGGGGAACTTTCGTTACAGTTGCTTTTTGCTGCCTGTTGCACTTTGACCCGCGAGCTGCTTAACAGTTCACAGAGCGTTGCACAAGCAGCAGCAGCAGCAGCAGCGGCAACAAGCACGTTAAATTCACACACATACACACACGGGCATACACTCACACCTTTGTAGATGCTAAGCGCGAAAAACGCGCGCTCTCAAGTCAAAAATTGTTGTGGCGTCTGGGAAGGTTTCCCAGCAAATGTCGCTGCTGCTGCTTCTGCCTGTGCTGCTACTGCTGCTGCTGGTAGCTCTGCTGCGGCACACACATGTGTTCAGCCTGCGCAGGCGCACGATAAAGGCGCGCGCTCGTATAACTGTAGCATAGCTCACAGCTGCCCACAGCGCTGTCGACGTCGCGGCAGCGCCAACAGCTGTTCAGCCGAGGCCATGAAAGCCGCTGGCGCTGACACTGACTTCGACTGCGACGCCTACGTTGCTGCCGACCGAGGCGAGGCTTTTACAACTGCTGACGTAAATCAACTGCACTTTACGTGCGACCCAAAAAGCTCTCACTCAACGAAAGCTCTCTGTCATTTCGGACAATGCCTGCACTTTTACGCACTGCTGCACATGCTAAACAAGAACAGAAGCTCAAAAGAGACGCAGGCAGAGCGAGAGGCAGCAAGGAAGAGAGCCAGGCAAATGCAAACAGCAAAGAGAAGGGAGCATAGAGAGCGAGAGCGAAAGCAAGCCTTGCACACGGTCAAGGTCAACACATTTGCGTGTGCCTTCAGTGAGTGTGGTAGGAGTGCCAAGCGTTGGGCAAAGTGGGCGTGTGCAAAGCTTTGCCAAAAAAGCTGCCCATGGAAATAAGCAGCAAATATCGAAGCACTTCCGCAAATTGAAGCTAATACTAAAATATGTAATATGAAATTGGGTGGGGAGGAATTTTAAAATTAGACTTTAATTTAGACAATTTTATCAAAAATTTCTGGCTATGCTTAGCAAATTTTCTTTGTATTCTTGGCAATTTGTGGATAAACTTTTATTACAAATTTTCATAAATTTGTGAAGAAAATTATACAAAAACGTATAAAGAACTAAACGTTTGGTATTTTTTTGGTAAGTAAATTAAGCATAGCATTAATAATTATTTTGCTTGGTTTTAATTGCAAACTTATTCATTTGGGAGTATTATAATTATTATAATTGCAGTTTTCAAAATTTCTTCAATTAGTTTCCAAATGATTGTTTAACCAATGTACCTCATTAGAAGGCGCATGTGCGTGCTAAGCTCGCTGTCGACAATTACGACTGATAACAGGTAGACTAAGTGCTCAATACACACCCGCATACACACACGCACACACCCAGATAAGTGACTCGCTGGTAAAAACTAACAAGTAATTGAAATGTTGCGCGCCTAAATCATAGTCTACTTTCTTGCTGCGAGGCGACACTTTCTCTCTTTCACTTGCGCTCTTCTTACGCTTGGTCCCCGCTCTGTTCCCACTCTGTCCCCTGCTTGTGTCTTTGACATTTCTCCCTACCCAGTCAATTAAGTTAATCGTCTGAGTAAATGTTGTTGTTACTCTGCTGGTGTGCAAGCGAGTGGCTTTTAAGTCAGGTGTCAACGATTTGATTACGAGCATTTTTCAGGCCAATGCCAATGCCAACAGTTAGTTGCTGTTGTTGCCAACTTTTTGTTGTTGTCGCCTTTGTTTTTGTTTTTATTACTACTGTTGCAGTTGCAGTTGTTGCAACCTTGACCACGAATATTGATTTCCTGTTGTTGACTGTCGACACTCGACTGTTGACTGTTTTGTCTCTGTGTTAGTGTCATTCCGTCTCTGTCTCTGTGTGAGAGTGTGTTTTTTTGCCAGCTTGTCTAACTGTCTGTCTGACCGCCCACTTTGAATGTCTAACGAGTTTCCTGTGCCCCGTTAACTGTATCTCTTTCTCTCTCCCTTGCCTCTTCCTCCCACGGTTCTGTTCTCGTTTCTCCTTTTGAACGCACAATTAAAAGTGCGTTTTTGTTTTTGCTCTCGTTGTAGCATTGCCAATAAGCCTTTTTTCATTACTCTACTGGCCTCGTTGCTCTGCTTTTAACGGTATACCCACTAGCCCGGTTTACTCGACGTATACGTAATGTGGTCGCTTGTTGTCTGCTCTCTGTCGATTTGCGGGCTATTAATGCTGTCTATGAATGAATGAATGATTGTATGCCACCCTCCTACACCCCCTTAGACCTTGTCCACTCGCCGCCCCTAACCCCTCTCTGTCTCCGTCCGTCTCCAGGGTATTGGCACGCGAAAGCGAAATTGAATTTGAACCGAAAATGAAATCAAAACTGAAACTGAAATCGAAACTGGTTTCCAAATTGTGTCACTGACTGCCTAGCGGGCATTAAGCCAATAACAACAGCAACAACAACAAGTGCGGAAATGTATAGAAAAGCACAAATTGCGATAGCAAAAACAACAGTAACAAGAGCAACAAAAAAAAAATCAATAACAATTACTTGACATTACTCGAAACGCGAAATGAACGAAAAAAAACAGCAAACGAAAAACAGCAAAATAAAAATAAACAAAAATAATAAAAACACCGAGACGAATTAATAATCATAAAATTGCATATAAAACTCGAAAGTCAACGCATTTTGTAAACGCTTTTTGTTGTTGTTTATTTATGGAAAATTACTGAGTAACTGTAAATTAAGAGATACGCTGAATTAATACAAAATTTGTGTATATATCCAATGGAACTTGGGCATTAGGAAGCATTGGAAATTTAGTTGTGCTCACCTACGATGACAACTTATGACAAATGAATTTTAAGCGACTTAAATAGATAGAATTCTAGTACTCATTTCGTTTGTTTTTACGCGCCATTTGTCTAATTACTAAAGTTTTCAAAATGCAATTTAATACCCTGTAATTTGAGTGGCAACTAGTCGTTTTATTATTAATTTTTCTGGGGTGTAAAATTTTAATTTAAGCTATCGAAGCAATGTTCAAATTAAGTTCATTAAAAAATATAATTTAACTAATTGGATTACTAATTATATATTTTATTTATACATAAAATATGTGATTTTTCTTGGAAAGCATTTTTGAGGAATTCTCAATTTCTTTATTACTTTTTGAACAACTTTTTATAGTCATCACATTTTTATTTCTCTTACTTAATTTTGTTAATGATTATGATTAGTGATTTGTTTTAAAAATTCTCCACAAAAAAATGTTTCATTAGATAATCATTTTTAGCTAGTAATTAACGAATTAAAATTTGATTATTTTAGACCTATAGAATTTCTAGTCTCTTTCTGCTTCTTTCCCTACTACTCTTTTCCTTTTAGTCCATAATTCGTTTCTTATCTTTTCAATCAATCAAATTCCTCTAATTACATAATTCAACTAAGTGAGTTTCTATCCTTCTTCCTCCTCTTTACCGTGCTTTCTACTGTTCCAGTTGTTCTCCTCGTTTCCCTAACTTAATTACATAATATTCACAAGCGGTACTCACCTTTTTCTTGGTGTTGAAGCCCAGAAAGGACAATTTACGAACATTGTTCTCTCGGCCGCTGGCCGAACTGAAACTCATGATGTCCGCGTTTCCTTACAGTTTCAAGCGAAAGTTTTCAATAACGATCGATCCTCCTAAGGATCGCTTAAATAGGCAAACTGTTTATTTGACGATCTGCAGGCGTCTGCACCAATGCATTGAAATTGAATCGATGTGTGTGAATCGAGGTGTCCACTGTGTCCACTGCTCCAAGAATCTCGGCATTCGGTGCGACACTTTTCCAATGGAGATCAACCAGTATTCAACTGTAACGAGAGGGGAAAGAGGGTTAAGTTTCCACTTAGAACGCAATTTCATTAATAAAAGTGTTTGAAGCGCTAAAGAGCCGGACTCAATTGAGCAATAAAATTGTGCGATGCGACTCAATTAAAGTCGAATGCCAGAAAAACACGCACAACTTTCGATGAGCACGCGACTTTAAGTTCATTTTTTGCTGTTTTTATTTTGTCACTTGATCAATTTGCCGAGCACTGGAAATTTCTTGTACATTGTACAGGGCGTAGTCGCTGCGATGATGGCAACCAATGATGATAGTAATAATCATAATGATTCAGACGATGATGAGACGGCGGCTTTATTATTATTTTTACTGATCGTCCACTTAATGTACACATTGAAGAGTTCTCTTTTAGCAAACAGTTTGTATTATTAATAGTTTTCAAAACAAGGAAATAAACTCAATTGCGTTGCGTTTCGCAGCCATTGAAAACACAATTAAGACTGACAAAAATATTTGAGAATTCATAAAGTCAAAGGACTTTTGCGTGTCTTTAAAAATAGTAAATAAATTATTTAACGACCAACTTTATATTCTCCACTGCTTACTTGTCTTTTGCACAAATTGAATTATCAACACGAATGCGAACGCGAATGCGTCGTAGTACGTTATGCGTATCTATAGGATACGCAGTTGTATCTGTAGGATACGAGTTGTACGCCTGACTAGAAACGCGCTCAATGACAAACGAAAGCCGTGTGAACCTGTTGCGGTTGTGTGAACGCTGATTTATGTGTGGTTCCCAGAACATTTTGCCACCCGAATGCTCTTTTTTTTTTGTTGTTGTTGTGTTTTCGGGCCGAACCACAGTGAACGATTCCGAATCGCACCACACTCCAAAGGGGGTGGTGTGTGTGGTTGTGTGTGTGTGTGTTTGTGGTGGTGTTAATGGATGAGTCGCGAGTGTATCGGGTATCAAATATCGAGTATCGACAGACAATCCAACATGAGTCTCGTGCTTAGATACCAGACTATTTCCATAGTCTACTCGAATGCGCTATAGACGATATAGACACTTTTAGGCCCTGTAGTTAGCAAGTAATTAAGTTGGTTCGTTTAATTGTATAAGCTGTTCAATTTCAGATACTTTAACACAACTTTGACACAAATATGGGTTGAATTTTATGATTTATTTTACTAAAAAATTAGTAATTTTAACTAAATTTCCACTACAATCGTTTCTTGCTTTTGCTATCTATAAACTGACAAAATTGCAAATGAATCCAACAACTATAACATATAAAAACAATCAGTTGAAATCTACTTTTGTTTTTAAACTTTGTGTGTACTTCAAAAAGCATTACTACAGAGTCTTTTGCAGTTGACATGCTCTTAGCCACCCTGCTTTATTGTTTTGTTTTCATTTTGGCCAAGTTTTGATTATGCAAGAGCAATGTGACCAGAGAACGCCTTTAAATTCGATTCGCAGTGCGATAAAATTGATGAGTGTATATCAACTTTTTGTTTGTCTATATTTTGGCCCTGGATTAAACTTGAGCTATTGTGCACACACACTCGACACACACACCCACACATAGTGTGTAATTTTACCTTGACAATGTGTGAACTGCATTACTTATGATTTGGCAGCAAGTTATTAAGTAATAAACTAACTTGATAGATTGGACAAATAGAGAAATTTATGAACTTAACGGTCTTATCAGTCAGGAAGTCTTAAAGCTTCACTTTGAGCTCAACTAACTGATGAACACGAGTGAACAATAAATATTGTATAACTATTTAACAAAGGTATTTTGAATATTTAGAAATCAATCTATCAATCAGAACCATAAAAAATAATCTCTATAGTAAGTCTAACTGAATTTGTTTATAAATAATATAATAAATAACCAATCTCTCAGCTCATAAATAAGATACCAAACTATATTATATAAATAACTGATACAGCAGCGCAAAAGTTCAAATACACAAAGTCATTTTATTCAATTAACTTGATTAAGATTTTGCTACTCATCGTTGAAAAAGTTTATAAACTTTCAAGCCTCTAAAAACTGATAAATCCAGGCGGATATATAATAATTTTATTTTTTAAAATTATTAATTGTTTATTTGGCTACTTAGACAATATATTTCTTATTACTCGTCACTCTGCTGTCAATCATTCTGACTAAATTTAGTCATTGACTGAATCATTAAGCAAATATTTTATCTACTTATTAAATTATGTTATCAAGAGTTATTTGTTCTTTTCTTGCCACACTGGGAGCATGGGAATCACGAAAAAGATACAGTACTATATATATATATATATATATAGAAAAACAAAAGATTAGACTGGCAAGCATACGTCAGAGAATCAATCGAGCTGATGAACTCAACCTCAGTCTATTTAAGCAATAGTCCATCATAGGCCACTTATGAATCAAAGAATATAGTAAATGGTTCGTCTTGCTATACCCAATCAATCTGAACACACAATCACACACACACACACACTCACGCACACCCAATTTAAATTGGTTTATTTATAAACTTTCGCAATCGGATGAATTGAGGCGATCAAAGCGATCGCGTGACTCTTTGTGGAGCGTAGCGCTAGAGGAATGATACAAATTTACACGTTTTTATGGAGTTATCAAGTGTGAAAACCAAGGTGTTATATATCTTAAAGCATAAGCAAATAAATTCGCCAAAAGCCACAAACAAACAAAAACAAAAGGAGCGTAATTAACGTGGTGATCAATTTTATGGGTTCATTAGCAGAACGATCGATCGTTCGATCGTTTTGTTTCGAGTGTCGGACTTAATTTTGATTTAAAATATTGTTTGTATATGAGTTTGGTAACTGTCCAACGGACTTGGTCTTATCTGGAACCCTGGTTCCATAAAACATCCATTAGAGCCAGCAGCAGTTATCGAAAGATCGCTTATCGTGGGGCCTAGGAGCCCTGTATATTTCAACAATTGACAGTAATGTATGGGCAACCGATCGTAAATTATCGACACACATAATTGTCTATAATGTGTCGTCTATGAAATACTGATTTTTAAACTATCGGCCCATACCTCATTATATGGAATCTTTAAATCACGTGATCTTCTTATCTTTTTTTCAATAACTGATAAACAACTCCGGATTGATCCGGTTCTATATCTTTGGTATTTCCAACTCGAACGCGAACAGCTGCCACTCCCATTGATTGCGGAAGATCAGTAGGATGATCATCATGATGATCATGATGATGATAATCATGACCCAAACTCGCAGCTGGAGTTCAAGAACCGGTTTAACAAATTGCAACAGTTTTCAGACAGCTGCAACTGCAACTGCAACACCAACTGACATTGAACTTGAGAAACTACTGGAGAGTTCTCTAAAAAGAGAGAGGGGAAAAGAAAGAGTGAGAGGGGGAGAGGGTTGCACTGCAATCGAGTGTATTTCCTGTACCGAAACCGAACGAAAAGACCGCAACCCTCTTAACTTTTCTAAAATATACAACCGTCATACACTAGCTAAAAGTGGATAGTCAAGTGTGACCATATAATATATACAAATAATTTGTGCCTATTAAGGTAATATATGTGGGGCGCTGACATAATATTCAATAATTTAAAAGCTATTGCTTAAGTAGAGCACTAAATCTTGCGATTAGAAAAAGTTTAAATTTCACTTCAAGTCTGTCGCCTCAGACAGAGAGTCATAACGGAGCGAGGGGAGTTTGAGAAGTCAGTAAATAATTTAAATGAAAATTTAAATTTATAAGATTGGTTTAATTTGCTTAGCAATAAATGTGTGAATTTGGTAAGACATTAAAGACTCCTACGTGCAGTTAAACAAACTTTTCTTGCTCCCCTCGCACTTCCACAGTTCTAGTTCCATAAATTATGCAATTGAAATGAATGTATTTTGTTGCCGTTGACCTAGCCCCATTGAAAGGAGTTTCCACTTCCACTCGAGTGTTAACAACCGCGTTGTTCTGGCCAAATCAATGAAGGATTTATGACCAGTCGGCTAAAGGTTCGAAGCACTTCAATATAGTAATCATAAAACCAACAACAACAACAGAAACAGCTAAAATCAAACAAAGAAAATCATCAAATATTTAGAAACGCTTCAATGCATCACTGATTTTCCACCGCACATGAAATGAAATGTAAACCCGATTGCAATAAAACAAAAACTTCCCAACTGTAAACAATACAACTCATAGCAACAACAACACCAGAAACTATAGAAACAACAAAAATCGGAACACATAACTATAATTGAACTACTGTCGAACCAAATAACAGACACTTTTTTTTATCGTTCTCCAGTTCTCGATACTTCTCTCTCTCCCTCTCTCTCTGTTACTTTGTTTCTCCCACTCACTATAAACTGTAATCGTTATCAATACAATTCTGGCCATGTTTGTTGGAAATTCTCAGGCTTCTTCAGTTAAGATAAGTAAATTTCCAACTGAATCAAGCAATAAACTAATATTACTTCATACAAAGGTTTTTTTTTTTAGAATTTAAGTTTTGGTAAATTCCCAAAGTAAATTCAGAAATACTGAGGAGCAGGCATGATAATAAATATATAGTCCACTGAACCAGTGACTAAGTGTCTTTGTGATAAGTACTGAGAAAATATAGAAAATTATATAGATGATTACAAAGAAAAGCAATGAACTTTTTACTACCGACATACAATATGATAAACTTCCGTTACTAGAAACAATCGGAATCAAAATAAATGGAAAGTTGGGTAAATAAACGAGTGGAAGGTAAATGATATATCATATCAGGTAAACCGAATGATATTTAATACGTCGCAATTGGTGTACAATTTTAAGAATAAATGGATAAACAATAAGAAAATGACAATTAAATTAATGGTCGTCTTAAATAATATAGTATATCATATAATTTGGGAGAAGTATTTTTAAATTTGAGCAATTGTTTGGATGGGTATATATTTTTTTACGAAATGTAAAAAAATATCTATTAACATGCTATAAAAAATATTGGATTTTTAATCAAATTTAATTAAAGCCGTACCATTTTCTTGGTCACTCACTGTGTACCACTTATTATAATAATTATTTTGGGACTCTATAAATAAAATTTGTGATTAATTATTTTAATTGCCTTTTAATTATTGATTATAATAATTACAAAATAATTACACATCATTTTTGTCACTTTTGTAAGAGGGGAAAAAAGTTAATTCGCAGACTACATCCCATCCCACACCCACTTCTTGCCACCCCCCGTGGGCCCGTCTGGGACCCACTCCCATTTGTTATTACATACTCTCACATACTTTAAATTGCAGCCGTTGCAAATTCCGTGAACCGTGCACAGGAACAATAAATACTACTAGTCAGAAAAACAAAACATGAGCTCGCCACAACTTGTGTAAACAAAAGTGAAAAAAACAACAACCACAACAGCTACCAGAGAGAGAGACAACAACAAGAACAAGAACAAAACAACAATCAACTTTAAGCTTCATGATACATTTTGGTTAAATATCAGGAAAGAACAAAAAACTACACACAAGTCAAGATAAACAAATTCTAGTTGCCATTGTTGTTTTGTATCGTTTATAGTCAAAGGGTCAAACAAGTGGGTGCGAGGGGGACAGACTGAAGGAACCTGATAGTCGCAAAATTGGATGAGAGCGAGAAAGGGGCGTCGACTGCGACAGCGACAGCGACGTCGAAGAAGGCAGTCAAATTATTGAGCCATTACTCACGCAGACTGCGACCGCAAGAGTAGGAGAGAGCGGGCAAACATGTCGTTTTGGGGGAGAGCGCAATGCAATGCAACTACAGCAAGAAGAAGACGAAGACGAAGGAAAAGAAGAGGGGGAGAAACAACTGCAAGCCGCGAGTTTCACGTGTACCGAAAGCTTAAAGCGCTGCAAAACTTAACGGCGCCTGATAACAAAGCCCCAAGCAGACTTCGACTGCGCTGTCGACGCGTGCGGCACAAAAGAGAGTTTTTATAGTTGTTGTAACTGTAGTTTGCATAAAGGCAGACAAAGCTTAACATGCCGTGCTGTAGTGTAAGCGAGACAGACTAGCGAAAGAGCGCACAAAGCGTTTGAGGAAGAAAGAGAATAACGTAAACTATGTTTACTTTGAAACAAACAAAATGTAATAAAAACTGCAAAACGAAAAAACAAAAAAAAAGAAAAGAATGGTGAATGGCCAGAAAAGCCGGCCCAAAACTATGTGGAACCAGTTTGGCTAAAAGAGACTTGGCCAAAAGAGTTCCAGAATCCGGACTTCAAACTCCCCACTGCGAGAGCGAGATAAATTGGCCAGAGAGTTAGTGAGTGAGTGAGTAAGTGACTGAGTCAGTCAGTCACATGCTGCACTCACGATCTTGATTTGTTCTCCCCTCTCGCTCTCTTTCTTTCTCCCTCCTTTTTCTTGTTCACTTGTGTTTTGATTTGATTTGTGTTTTATGTTCAACCTAATTATTCAGTTTCGTCAAATCGATCAAGATTTTAATTACTGGAAACTGCATTTGGTGACAGATGATCTTGTTTTTTACACACAAAACTCTCTCCAGCTGGCATGCCCTGTAGGCAGTTCAGTATTAGAAAGGGTATATCATTTGGGGCCATAAATAAATCTAAGTCTCACAGATCATTCATTCTTGTTTACTGTTATGTGCGCAAGTTTTTACTATTTCGGGTACGCCGAAATCGTTTGTCTAATTATGTGACACTTTTTTATTATTTTCTTAATTTTCTTTGTTTTTTTTAAGAGATCACTTGCACGCGTTTCTGAATTTCGCACAGAAAAAACAACTAGTAGAGGAAGGGGAAAGATCAGCGTCGTCATAGCACCAACAATATTCGTATTTCGAACCGGGGCCAGAAAAGTCAGATAAGTTGAATATATTCAAATTTGTTGTTTCAAAAAAAAAAAAAAAATACCACAAAAATAGCAGACACAAGAGCAACAGAAACAAATGAAAATAAAAAGACATTTTCACTCAGACAGAATCGTAAATGAATATAATGATAATTGACACGTACTTTAAGAAGATCTCTCGCTCTTTTCCTTTCTTTGGCCACACAGATTTGACTTCGGACTTGAAAATTTTCCACTGTGCGCGTGTGTGCGTGCGTATCTATGTGTGCGTGTGCGTGTGTGTGGCACAACTCCAGCGATTAGAGCGTGCAACAGTTTGTAAGGGTTGAACGGAGCACAGAACAGAGCGACACCAAATTTGGAATTAACAAAATAAACAAATTGTATTGTTTTTAGTACAAACTGCGGTGGCGCTTTTTGTGGGGCGAAGACGTTGGCGGTGACTTCGTTGGTATCGATATCGGTGGCAGCTGCGTCACAGCGCGTACAAAAATTGAAACGCGACGATAAAAACAGGCGACATAACAAAATAAACGGCGATCGGAGATGTCGGCACTGGGAACAACAACGGGAACGAGAACGAAACGGGAACGTGAGCGGTCACGGCTATGACGAAATTTCACACACACACAGCCGAAATGGTAAATTTAACAACAACAACAATAGATATAACAAACACTGTGTGTGTTTAAAAGTATTTATTCTTATAATAAAATTTAATTTTTATTTTAATTACTTTTTTTTGGAACGCTGTGATAGCAAAAGACGCGCGCGTCGTCGTTAAACAAACTTGAACTTGACGGACGCTTCTTGAACGATATTCGTTTGGTCTTCTGTCTCACTGTCGATCGCGCTCGATTTTAGTGTTAGCGGCTGCACGTTTCTGAGCGTAATGATTTACTATTCCTGCCGCAGCACGTTTTTAAGCGCAAGAGAGCAGAGCAGCAGCAAATGGCAAGCAGCAGACAAGAACAGCAACAAAAACAACAGAAACAGCAACAAAAACAACAACTACACGTTTTGGAACAGTGCGAGAGCGAAATACATAAATATATGTTTGCCAAGCCGCCGTAGTCGCCACGAAACTACCCTGTAGCGTGTAAGTGTGTGTGATAACTTAGTTATTTGTAACAAATACATGTTTGTTTAAGTGTTTACAGTCAATTCATTTATAAAGTGCTATAAGTAACGCGGCATAATTATATATAACTTACTAAATAGTTATATTAAGTTATACTGACTGCACAGCATAACCTTGTGGTGTACTGTAAATAAAGGGTGTGTTCAAATAAGCAGCGGCTATTGTGGAGAGCACGTGAGCATTGATGACTGCTCATTGCTTGTGAGAGCCACCCTCGTTAGTGATCGGCTCTTGCGCTCTCACTTAGTCTGTCTCTGCCACTGCCGCTCTCTCTCTCTCTCTCTGTCGCTCTCTCTTACTTTTTCCTTGCTGCTTTCAACGACGCGCTCTCTCAGGGACGACTGCTCAGGCTCTGTGCACTTTTGTTGCTTTTACTGTTGTTGTTGCGCGATAGCTGCAGGTGTAAAGTTGTACTAAAAAGCTTTATGCTATCACTTCCATGCAAAAACTATTAATAAAATTAAAAGTCACGTTTAACAATCAAAATATATGCTTCAATTAATTGGTCTGCGTGATAGAAAGAGGAGGAGGGAGGCCTGTGAAAAGGAGTTGGGGAAACTGTTTGTGTATCAATTGACGCGATGTAAATTGGCTGATTTCGAACCTCTAATTGATTGATTGATTCGCTCGCATATGAAAAAAGGTGTGAAGTTGTGTTGCAGACCATCATTTTGCCGCCGTATAAATGTGCTTTTATTTCGAGTGCCATTCTATTCCCAAACAATATTTAACAATTTATTTCTTATAACAAAAAGACCGCAAAATCGGCCGCTTTGAGGGAGTGTCTGGGGGTAAATGAAGATTACGCAAGTGCTACTCACACTGGTATCACTGATATCGCACCGAAAAGTTCCAGAAATCGGCTGAAATTTAACCCAAGTATACATTTTCCGATTATCTGAATTGATTTGATGACGTCAAAGCTTCATTAATGATATATCAGGTCAAATTCCTGCCCATTCATTAGCTATTGACCAAAGCAATTGGTAACGACACGTTAATTGTCTGCTTGATCTGCAATTTAAATTGGCAAAAAAAAAAGGAATTTGATTTGACATCTATTTTGATCGAACGCTAATTTGTGTGTGATAACTGCGATTTAGCGATTTAGTGGCGGAAAATTTCGTGGCAGCGCAACAAAAGCTGATTGCTTAAGTACATAAGTGCTGAAGACGGGTGAAAAGATTTGGTTATTTACGCGCTGAAACATGCCAATTAAAATTCTATTAATTGATAAGCAAAAAGTCAATTAGTCATGGGAAGAACAAAAAATGAAACGAAGGCAAAGGCGAAGCAAAAGATACGCCCAAGGGCTAATTACAGTTACACAGCCATAAGGGTTAATTAGAGGCGCGCTCGAGAGTATGCAATGGTTTTTTCATTCCGGCTGCAGCCTAAAAGTATGTGTGCTGAAAATATTAAACTTGCACAAAAATCGACGGTTTGTGTTATCAACGCACACCAACACAAATGCCCCCACACACAAACACACACACACGCATGCAATTATGCTGAAATCCAAAGTGCAAACACAAAAAAATGCACTCGCCTTATAAACTGAGTGAGATTTGGAGTGAAAGCTGCCGCAGTGGTGAAAAGCTTTGCAGTTGTCCCAAAAGCTCTGAATTGGCGGCAGCTCCTGTTGCTGCCATCGATGGTCATGTTGTTGGCCATGGCTCTTGGCTGTTGGCCATAGTTGTTCATTGCCGTTGTTATTGTTGCTGCTTTGGGCCACTAAAGGACTACAACTTCATTTTATCATTTGATTTACCTGCAAAACTTGTACTACAATGCGCACTTCCGTCGCCTAAACAACATTTTTTCTTACCTTTTGTTGCCCTTTTAGCCGCTAAGGTGACTGCTTAGCGGTGAAGGGGTGTGAAGAGGGGGTGGAGATACTATGGGATCGCCATTTGGTTCATCTAACTATGTGCAACTATCTTTTTTCAATTTCCCCGCATGGCTGATGCTGCAAAGGGTTTGGTTTGATGGCAACCCTGGCACTGTCATAAGGCATGGAGTAAGGGCAGGGGGAGAGGTGGTGCTAGGGGTGGGGGAAGAGGCAGCCCATATAAAACGGAAATGGAAGTTTTGTAAATGTTTTTCTTTTGTGTTTCTTTCTCTAGTTCTACGTACGTATCTCTGGTGTGAGTCTGTGCGTGTGTGAGTGTGTGACTGGGTGTGTGTGTGTTTGTCTCGAGCAATAACAGCAAACACTAACACTTACGCAATACGATGCCTTTGAAAGATGAGCGCACGAACAAAACTCGGTGGGGATAGCTACAATCAGTGGATGTGGTGGGGGTCTTTGGCCTGGTAACGGTAACGCTGAGATGGCCCCACATGGCAAAGAGACCTGCACTTTAGTTTTTTCTCTTCTTTTTTCTATTTTCCCTTCTCCTTTTCCTTATTTTTTTATTTTTTGGGTTGCAAGTGTTGCTTTTTATGGCACTTGACGCGAAGAGGGGCGTGACAGGGACAGGGATAGGGGCAGGGGAATCGTTTGGTTGCCAACGTTTCACAGCATTGCCCCTGGTATGGGCACCAGGGTTGCCACTGCTTTTGATTTGGTTCGCGGTTTAGCACCTTTGCCAGTTCATCGTGTTCAGTTTCATTTCGGTACACCAGCGCTGTGATAAGAAAGTGTTTTTTAATAGCTGCCAACAGTTATACATATTGATGAATGTGCTGTGTGGTGTATGCTAACTTTTCATACCGACTGTGTGTCTACTTTTGCTTAATGAAAAGCTCAAGTCATTGAGGAATCGCAAATGTGTGCAAACTTTTTATGCCGACTGTCATAAGTAGTTGCATTAATGGCTCAAGTCATTGAGAGCGCTTGGGAGGGAGTGGGAGGCAGCGAGGAGAAAGGGGAGGTGCAGAGAGAGTGGGAGTGTAGGCAGAGCGAGCGAACTTTTCATTGTGAACGTAGTCACGATCAGCTTTACTTCCAGCAAAGCTTCGCCAGAGAGAGAGAGAGAGAGAGCGAGCTTTCGTACGCTCTGCGCTCACCTGCTGCTCACGTAAAAGCTTGGCCACTTGGCTTTGATCATATGTCGTGTGTTTCGATTCTAAGGTGCTCGCTTTGTGCGTAACCAAAGTCAGTTGCCATTAACGCTTTTGGTTAATAATAATAACAAACATGACGACAGTGCTGCAAAAATAAAACTGAAAACTTATAAAACTACTGACTTGGCTTATAATCAAGGTCAAGAGAGTGACGTGCAGTGTTTCAAAGTTTTTAATTAATTACCGTGTACAAAAACAACAACAACAGGAAAACAACTAAGCAAATAAAGCAAGAATTCTGCTGATAAGATAAGGTGGCAAAGGTGAGTTTTCAGTCTGCTGCAGATTTGCATGTTCCACCAAATGAAAAGCGAATTCCACGAAACAAAACGACGACAACATATCGTTGCTCTAATCTAGATCACAGCTATGAATGTGATATATATATATATATTTCTATATATAGTGTCGATTTCTTCTATTGTCGTTTTGGATTTCGAGTTTTGCGCTTCAGTTGCGGCATGCAACACGGCCGCACAGTTATGCATATTAAATATCGTTCAGTCTGGTTCGGTTTGGTTTGGTGTTTTTTAGCAAGCGCTGGAAATGGAATTTGCATTCCAAAGGCGCTAAAGTGTCTAAGCGGCTTACCAAAAAAGTAGAAACGTGGCCCAAACAAAAGACAGCCGGCCATACAAATTAGATTTGAGTACAGCGCGTATTAAGCATACGCAGCGTAGCACAGTGACAAAACCAGCAAGTATTTAAATTTAAATCATTTAAAAATATATATATGTTTGTAATTTGGTGCACATACTGCTAGCAGTCAGTGTTTTTGCGGTATTAAAGGCTTAGGAACTGTTTTATAAATTCTATCTAATAAGTGTTTACAACTTTGTGATGTTGGCTTAAAGCGGAAGTGACTGGAAGTGTGAGAATGGAAGTGGGGGTGGGCGAGAGGGCGAGCGGGCGGTAAAGTCTGTCAATTTCGTAATTATTATGTACACAGCCAATACTTATATGGCTCGACGCCGACTTAACGCTCAACGCTTTTGTTTATATAAAGAATTTTCAAAGTACGCAAATTGGCAAACAAGTCGAGACGACTTGGGCTTCAAAAGACATGAAAATAACAACAATATTAACAACAACAATTTGCAATTATGCGGCTTGATTATGAGTCTGTCAATTGCGTGTAGTTTGCACGCTCTGTTGGCCCGAGTCGTAAACAAAAATGCCTTAAGCATGGCCACAGTCCGGCAGCAACAATAAAGCTACAGCTACAGCTCAGGTAATAATTAAGTATACGTAATTGTAATGCCAAAAAGCAATGCCTTGAAGCAGCCACAAGCTGCAACACACGTCCAATGCACTCCTTAGTCCCATTTCATCCCTTTTGGCCCATTTGCAAGTACTCAGTTATTCACAACATGCAAATTAATCCAACTGCAAGCAGAGCTGCCAATTTCACAGGAAGTTAAGTTGACACACAAATGCCCAAAATAACTAAATCATATTATTAAGTTTATTCAACTAAACCAAACTCCAGCAACAGCTGCACTCAGTCACTTGTATATGAAAAATTGAGATAGCTTTTCAACAGCTTATTATTTGAGATATTTTGAGTAATTGCTCTGACATCATCACTACGCAATCATCAACTGTATTTATCTTTTGGCCAAAATATACACACGGCAAATGTTCTGTCTGTAATTATGCCAATTTGGCAGCTAAAGCTCAAATTTTGTTCCACACTTTGTATTAATATATGAATTTAAGTGTTGAGGCAAAGAAGAGCATTTTATTTAAGAGTTGAACTATTAGTAGGGGGATGTCAGTTTTAAATTGCTTTGAAGTGGGCTAGACAGCAATCAATTATAGAAAAAAGTCGAAGTTTCTTAAAGAAAAGCATTAGCTAAAAACTATTTAAATAAATAATAAATGTAGCTTGCCACAAGCTTAGCTTTTATACCCATAAAATGTTTTACAAACTTAATTAGTAAAGAAAATATATATTTTTTATAAGCCCCATTTTATTGCTGTAATTGTCTAGACCTATAAACTGTTTTAAGATAAATTTAGCGCTGTAAAACTAATATCAAGACTTATATCAGGCACAAAAGTTCAGGCTTTTAGCTCACATGGTCTAACTACATTTTACGATTCAATCAATTTATAAATTAAATAAGCAAGCACAAAGCATCAAGCTTCAGAGAAGCATACAATAAAAAGCAATATTTCTTTTTAAGAAATTAACTAAGCTGTGTAACTACACATTTTTCCACTACCTATTTAAATTTAATGTTATTAACTGTCAACTTAATAAAGCATAAAACACGCTGTTATAAAGCAAATACCTTTTCCAGTCGACTTAATATCATTGAAAGCGATTTTACAAAATTCAAGTGAAATTTGAATTTGCAGTTGTCGAAAGAAGATGGCAAAAAGAAGACGAAGAAGCTACAGACATTAGGATGATTCATTGCATCTATCAATAGCATTCAATAGCTTGGCTTGGCTTGGGATACACTAGTCATTCATATTCCAATCGAATGTTCACTCATCAGCATGCATTCAATTCGTTTCAGTTTGCAAAATTTCCTCTCATCTCAACTCGATTGCAATTTTTGGCCAGTTGTTGCATTGCGCATACGCCGCGTGTGACGCACATTTTGACTGGCGGCAAAACGCCTTAAGCTAGCCTTTTTTGTGGCTGCCTGCAGAGCGGTGTTGGGTGGGAGGGGGGTGTGTTGCCTCTTTTCCACTATTAACGTGCTCATTTTCACCAATTTTTTTTGTTGTTTGTCTTGAGCAAAGAGGAGCGGGAAAAAGCGGAGAAAGCTCACGGCAAGCAAACCAAACAGACAACCAAAAGAAATATAAAAAAAAAACATATATATATTAAAATTTATGATGACAAAACCCGTCGACAAAACTTTCAACGCCAGCTGCAAATCTTTTCCAGCCAAAAAAACCAAAAAAAAAAAAAGTGGAAAAAAGTAAAAAAAAGGGAATAAAAATACAACTAAAAAGAAATACAAAATTCAAGTAAAAATATACATTTTTTATGCGATGAGTTTGTCGCCGAGTTCTGTGCACACACACGGAACACACACACACACACACACATGTGTGTGCTATTGCAGCAGTTGTTGCTGTTGCTGTGTTGTTGATGAGAGCGCGTTGCTTCGGCAGCTTTCAATATTCGCACAGCTTTGAGCTTACTTTTTCCATTTCCCAGTGTCATTTTTGAAAAATTGATTTATGACCAATAGTGCGAGAACGCATGGACATGGGGGCGTGGCATTGTTTAGCGGGGGTGCACCAGGGCGTGGCCGCAGAGGGGCAGCGAAGTCCCCAAGCGTCGGCACAAAAAACCTATCAACTGTCCGACATTGTTGTTGTTTATGCTGTGTGTGTATGTGTGTGTGTGTGTGTCAGCCCGGCTTTTCAGGCCATTCTACATTTATAGCCAAATTTGCAGAATAACGGAAATAGATCAGTTTTTAACTAGTTGCCAAAAAAGAGCCAAACTTAAAGCAAAAATTTTCATTCTCTGGTGTATCGCTTTAAGCAATACATTTACTCAATTGTTGTGCCAACGTGTGTGAGTGTGTGTGAATGTTTTGTGCAGAAGTGTGTGAACAGCGTGTGTGTGTTTGTGTGTGTCTGGCGCAAAATGAGCCGTCAATTAAAACGTATCAAGCGCACTCACAGTTCAAACAATTTTACATTGAGGTAGACCGTAAGATATCCTGTAATTTATTTTTAACGCATTTTCTAGTCAAGTTACCAAGGAGGACAGCTCAATAAGACATAGTATCTGCCACAGGGTACCTTTTAAATCATAGTTTAGTACTCGTTGTTAAGTTTTAAGTTAAAGACTTTGTAGTTAACCTCCGTCCTCCAAGTTAACATTATTTGCCATGAAAAGGAACCCTTATGTTCAATTATAAACCAAAATAAGTATTCCTTCACCCTTTTTTGTACTTCGTGGTCCTTTTATAGACTATTTGCTTACCTCCATTGTCACTTTAACTACTATTTTCATTTCCTTTCGATTTAATCCCTTGTAAAAACTCACATTTAAATAGTTCACCTTATAATAAGTTGCTACTTAGCAGTATAATTGATTAAGTCACCTCCTTGGTCAGTTTTCACAAGAAATGTTTCATTTTCCCACCTATTGAAGCTGTTGTTATTCCCAATTATACTTTTTTTTCCCACTTTGTTTACCCTCCCGCAATTATGTTTAAGATATAATCCTCCATGGTCACTTTCATTACGGTCACCCCACATGTTCGCCCTACTTAAGTGCATTAATTGTGATTGCTGTGATTTTATGCTTTCAGCACGAGAACTAAAGACTGCACTTGAGCAATTTGTCCTCCATGGTCACTTGAATTACCGCTCTAACGACAGCTCTTCTTTTTTTTTGCGTCTCTTTGTGGTATGCGTTTGCATTTATTTATCACCCGATCTGACAGTTAATACCCCCTTTATGGCAACCGCAGTGGGTATAATGGCAGCAGCAAAGACCACAACATGCGCGGCTCAACAACAGCAACAATGAGAGCCACAACAACCTCAACATTCACAATACAAACAGAACAGAAAAAGAACAACAAACGTTTACAAAAGCAATTGCTCATTTTTGCACATTTTCTGCAGCACGATGGAAATGTTTTTCCCTCCTGCTCATGAATAAATGAAAATTCGTTCGACTGTCCCCCCTTTCAGCCCCCCCTCCGCCACCTTTCTGCCCCTTGACGAGCCAAACAGACAGTTATGGGTCTGGCTTTTTGCAGTGTTGTACAATAATTAAGCGTTGACTTGTTCAATTACCAAAATGCAATTGCTTTTAACCACGCAACGAATTCTTCGGCTTTTTGGCCAGCATTTTCTGGCCCAAATGTTGTTGTTGTTGTTCAGGTTGTTTATTGTTGCTGCTTTTGGCTACCTTTGGGCGCATTAATGCTGCAATGTGTATTAACTGTTTGCAGTTTGTAACTTTAACTCATCAACAATTGCTGCTACACTGTAAACAACTAGTTTGCACAAGTCTTAAAGATTTTAAGCCAGTGTAAGACTTAACGTTTTAACGTTTGTTTCAGCTTTGTCTAGCTCGCTTTTCCTGCCTTAGTTGCTTTTTAGTCTCAGCCTTTTTCAGCTTCCTTTTTTTTCAGTGTAAGTCTTGCCTGCTTCCCTGCTGCCTTCGCTCTTCTTAGCTGTCTTTGCTCCTTCATTTCTTGTTGGCCTTTTTTGCATGTTGCAACTTGTGGCAGGCATCATAACTTTTATTTGACGCCTTGTATTAAAAGTGTCGAGAGAACTTTTTGGCCAAGTTATTATTTTAATTATGGCCAGGTGAAGTTTTCCTGCTGCTGATGCTGCTGCTGCTGCTGCTGCTGTTGGCTAAGTCGCTTCGTTTCGCATTTGGCATTTATTGCAGTTGGCCAGAATCCGCATTCATTTAGGCCACAAATTGAAATGCATACAGTCGAGTTGTTAGCCAGCAGCTGTTGCATGCCACATCGATTTGGCAAGCCAGCTGTGGTGGCAGGGGCGTACCGTTCGGAGGGCGTGGCCATCGTGCTGTAATGGTTACAGTTATTGTTATGCTTATGCATGAGCCAACGTGCCACATATCCTTGCCACGTACACACGTCGATTAAGCCCGATTCGGAGTTGAATTTCCGGTTGCTGAGTTTCCCCAGTTTCCCCGAGTTTCCCGAGTTTCCGATTTCCCACTCCCCCAAACTGCCACCCAAATGTTGAGCTTACACTTTGTGCTTATTTATGTGCATAATTACGATGTTGCTTGATTTACATACAGACCAAGTTGCAGCTTAAGAACTCGAAGTGGCT
Source organism: Drosophila nigrodunni (assembly GCA_020829145.1). Lineage (NCBI taxonomy): Eukaryota > Metazoa > Arthropoda > Insecta > Diptera > Drosophilidae > Drosophila > Drosophila nigrodunni. The sequence continues at coordinate 6,365,743 of JACVCZ010000007.1, read as the reverse complement.
TTAAAGCTTGCCACCTTTAATTTGCCTCATTATGTGGCATGGAATTGTAGTAAATGCGAGTGCATAAAGAAAAAACTGGGTACTAAACACAAAGGGCACACGTATCAACCAAAGGGGTGGCAAGTGGCAAGGGTGGTGGTGCTGGGAAGGGGGTAAACTGAAAATTTATGCAGCACAAAGCCGCGTGGCAAATGTGAGTAAGCCAAACGACATAAGCAGGCATAAACAGTGCAACACAAACACCCACACACACACACACACACTCGTAGTGCACTACAACTTCACTTCAATGGGGCACCACTGCACCCTCTACGCCCACTCCTATCTGTAGCCACTTGCCACAGTGGGTGTAAATTTTGTTATACACCAAATGCGCCATAAAGCTGGCAGTCAGGATCAGGATGCGCCTTCCCCAAAGGCATCTCAGCTAGCACACCAATCTCCTTCTCTTTCTAGCACACTCTTGCTGTCTCTGTCAGTGCGTTGTGGTGCGCTTCAGGGAGCTGCTTCTGCTGCTGCTTCTGCCTCCGTCCGTGTGCATGCACCACTCTAATAAAATTTAATAAAAAACGTGTTGCTTTCGCATAATGCATCGACAAAAAGCAGCAGCGGGATAACAGAAGCGAGAGCTGGAGGGAGTGGTAGTGCCACAGCCCCTCTGTTGCAGGGGTAGTAGTGAAAACCCATTCTCGCTTTTCACATTTTCTAGCACAAAGCGAACAAAAAATAAAAATATGTGACTACAAAATTTAGTTTAGCTCTAAATTGATTACACATTTTATTAATATTTATACGCACACACACACACCCACACACACATAAGTAGCTCACTTGATTTAAGCGGTACCACAAGCGTAGCTTTGCAGTGGTAATTTTCTCGCAGTGCAGAAAGAGTTTTCAAGCTCCTCTAGTGAAGTGGCGAGTGATAAAATTGATTGTTTTTCAATATCGAGCAGTAGTGAAGCCAATTATATAATATAAATATAGAATGGACTTAGTACACTCTAAAATCGCTCAGTGTATACTGTTTTGCAAAGTTTGGTCGGCTTTGTGATGCTTAAAGCTAGAATATTTCTCACAATATATGGCACAAAGAATTTTTTCTCAGTGTACATGTGTAGTAATGAATTGTTGACAAGTGGAATAGGCTTAGCTCAAGTTCTAGTAAATTGATGTTATTAGTTAGGATAACTATTAGTGCTAAAAGTACTTGCAAATAATTCAAATACTACAACTTCACCACAAAATTCTCTCAGTGTAGAGCACACCTAGCTACTAACCACAACACCAAGCCATATCAGCACTAGCTGAAGTTTGAGCCAAGTTCCCAGCATATCAATATGACAGCGTTGTCTGTCAAGTGGCTAACACGATAACCCACTCACTCAAGCGTTTACGACTAATTCCGACAGGCAATGCACACTGGAGAGAAGGGGAGAACTAGAGCTAGAGGAAGACAGCACTCAGTCACCACATTAGACGAGAGTGATGAAACGTGAGAGAGTTGCAATCGAAAATCATCAGGCAAACAGCAGAGCATCACAACACTGAGAGAAACGCATTGAATTGAGGAATTATTTGTCAATGCAAGAGCAGCAGCGGAAGCGGAAGTGGCAGCCAGAGGAACTGGAAGAGGAAGAGCAAGTGGCAATACAAGAGTCGGATCGATGGGCAAGTGTGTCTCGCGGCAGACGACGTGCCCGAGTCCCGCACATCATCAATCTGTGCTGACAATTGCCTTGTCGCAGCAAGATTTGCGCCACGCCCACAAAATATGGCAACAGTTGACAGCGAGTAATGAATATATAGCCACAAAAACAACAACAACAACGACAGCAACAACAAGCTGTGCAGATGAGCCGACATTTTATTACCACATAAGCCGCAACGAGGCACAGTCGGAGACTGCAGGAGACACAGAGGCGGAAATAGAAACAGCTGCTAAAAAGGATACATTAAAGCTGCTGGAAAAGGAGCAGAAGTTGAGGCAGCAAAGGGAGCAGAGCGAACGAGCTGTGCTGCACATCGAGTCTGTCTATAATCATTTGGATGCCCAAGTGAATGTTGAGAATGTTATTGGCAGCTCGCTGACAGGTTGCAACAAGAGGGAAGTGCAGGAGGAAGAGGTGGAGCAGCTGAAGCATCATCAGCAGCAGGAGGATGAGGTCTTTGCCACTTGCCAGGAGTTTTTGTTGCGCGAACTAGCGCAGACACTCGCCGAGTGCCAAGTAAGATACATAAACCCAATACTGCTGGATAACAACAGTGGCACAGGGCATGAGATCAGAGAAGCAACAGCAACAACAACAACCGCCGACTGCTGGCTGAGCGATAACGATAACGACAACGACAGCGATGACAGCAGCGAAATCATCAGCGAACTCGAGTCTGAAGCGAAACTATATGAGGTAAGTGGTCTAAAACTTAAGCCAAATATTACGTATACGCCAGCACAACCAGTAAAAGTTACTCAGATCTTTATTAACAACTTAGTTGGGTTCTGGATGTTTCATTTATCATTAACGTTAGACTAATAAACTGAATTATATACCCCACAATCAAATGTGCAACTTTAACAGGGTATCTCATAGTCAGGCACTTGCTAGTTTCAAGTCAATTTTCTTTTATCGTCACTCTGTTAAACATAAGATCTATCTTAGCGTATTAAATCAAAGCTTTATGTGTAACTCCAGGGTATCTTACAGTTGAGTACACTCTTAAAGCTAACAGAATTTCTGTTCGAGTAAAATATTTCAATTCAACTACTTAAATTCGATGTCTGTAGAGTTTGCAGTTGCAAATCATCCCATATTACAGGGTATCTTGCAGTCAAACTTTTATGATTTCAAGGCAAATCTTTTAAGTGGAAATTGTTCTAGTATACTTAATAGTCTATATAAATGATTCTAGGGTATCTTTAGCCAATCCCACCCTCTTTCTCTCTCTCTCCCCCATCTCATACTCCGCATAGATACTCCTCACTTTCCTGTGCTAACCACATTCCTTGACTCAAAACATATCGATAGTTTCGATAGCAGCCACTCGCACTCACGGTATAATCCAATTCCACCCCAAACCGCATGTATCTACCAGTCTTTACGCCAGATGGCGCCACCGCCGAACCACCCTCGTGTCGTGTGCGACAGACACTTGTTTTTGTGGCTCTGCGCATGACCGCACCACGGTCCGGTCCGCCGAGCAAGGCATACACTCGACCAAATTCGAGAAGTTCTCGTACAGAATTTTCATCACTCGCATTCAATTTTCCGTGTGCTGACGTTTCGCAAGTGAAAAACTCAACAAATTAACTGAGAAAAAACTAAAGAAAATTGGCAAGAAAATTGCATAAAAAGCAAGTGAAAAGACATTGCATACTTTGAGGCGCTGCAACAAAGTTAAGAGCAAGAAAATTGCATCAGTTGAGGAAAACGCAGCATGGAAAAACTTTTCAAGGACCTTCAAAAGTAAAAGATACTTGAGTGTGTTAGTGTGCAAGTGCGTGTGTGTGTACTTAAGTGTATAACTGTATGTGTGCACCTGCCTCAAGTGCAATTATAAATGGCGTAATTCAGTGAGCGGCGGAAGGAATGAAAACGCAATTGGAGGCACAACCAATTGACAGAATTGCAAACGTGGCAAGTGTAGCAGTGATAAGAGATAAGGAGGAGGCAACTCGCCGGAGCAGCGAGTGCCATAGCAGCCAACGACGTGCAACATGGATGAATGCGACAACCTAATCGTCGTCACATTAACCGCACACGAGGATAAAGTACACGAGAACGAGCACGAAAGCGAACAGGAGCAAGAGCACGAACAGGAAGCACAGCCAGAGATACAGCACAAAGGAAGCGCCGAGATCGATGACAACGCGGCGGCATTAGAGCAGCAACAAGAGCGAGAACAGGAAAAGGAACAAGAACAACAAAGCGATACATCACCAACAGTCGACGAGGACGCAGCAGTTGACGCAGAAGTCGAGGCAGTCATTATGGTACAGATTTTCTATAAAAGATACAAATGTATCTGCGAGTTACTTAATGTTTTAGTAGTTATGAGTCATGCCGTTGCGTAGTTAGTTTGAAACACAAACACACACATGCACCCACCCACACACACCTCACCCCACCTCCTTCTGCACTTATTCCACTTTTGTTATTGTCTTTGTATCTTTTGTTGACCCGCTTGCAAAGTTAATCGTTTATCTAACCTGCTTTCTACTCGTATCTCTAGGGACAAACGGAGAGCAAGAAGCATGGCGGCAAATCCCATCGTCGCAACAATGGCAACCTCAACGCACAGCAACTGGAATCGAACGAGCAGCAGCAGCAACAACAACAACAGCAACTGCACACCAAAGGCACCGCCATGTCCTTTGGCTTCCGCAAGAAGCTCAATGGAACACCCAAGAAGTTCAGGAAATTGCTGGAGGGGAACTCGCACCACAGCACGACGCAGACAACACAGCAAGCCACAAAGGACGACAATGGCAACTCAACAAATGCGACTACAGCAGCAGGTGAGCAATGAGCTGCCATTTAGACCCTGTAGGCGGGAAGGGGTGTGCCAAGCTTTGCAAAAATCATGTCTGTTGAAAAGCCTTTAGACATGAGCGTTGATAGACTAGTCCAGGGTATTTGAAAGCACTGAGTGCTCTGCTTTAGCCTTTTATGCTTGTTTTTAATTTGTGCCAATTTGGCGTGCCATTTAATAACAAGTAAACATGACTCTCCTACCCCTAACTTTGTCGACTTCTTATCTTTGCTTTCTTACCGCCTCAGCGCCTCCTGTGCACTTTGAGAAAGTAGGCGTGGCTGGTGCCCAAAAGACAGGGAATCGCACAGGTGCGGCTAACAAGCGTTTCGGTTATCGCGGCAATGTGCCACGCCCCGCATCCGCTGGACTAAGCACATCAAACGAAGACGCTGTGGAAACGGCAGCAAATGCGCAGAACAACAACAACAGCAACAACAACAACAGCAGCCAGACTGGCAGCAACAACAACAATGGCAATGGCAATGTTTTAGTGAGCAATCGTAAGTAGCATTAAAAAAAGAATCAACTGATTCGATAGCTCTTAATTCTCCCACTTCTCTCACTTTCCCAATAAAAACTCCACTCTCGCACACTCTCCCGCTCGCTACAGTGAAGCGTCGCTCGAAGAGCGCACACACAGGTCGCACTGTGGATGGGGAGCCCAAAATAGCACAGCCCAAGACGCTGACGTTCAATTTGAACCAGAACACGACCATTGAGTATCAGCGACGTCAGTTCTTTGGTGAAATCGCGGATGAGGCAAGTGCCACACAGCGGCAGCAACAGCAGCGTTGCAACTACACCAATCTGGCCAACATGCATGCAAATGTCATGTGAGTAAAAGTTTATTTAATTAACTAAACTCTTCCTAAACCAAAACTCAACCTTCTTTCAGTGTACGTCCCACGCCGCGTGCTGCAGCTGCCAGCTTTGCCAAGTTCACGCTGCAAACCGTCAGTCTGCCGCGTCCGGAGTATCCGGTGGCCATCAGTCTGACAGCCACCACGCCCACAACGCCCAGCAGCAGCGTGCAGTCACCGCTGCCATCGCATGCCACTGGTGCTCGAGCCAAGGATATTTCCAGCACCGCACGACAACATCCACTGACCTCCATTCATGTGCAGCCAAGTCGTCAGCTCGACCAGAAGAGCGTCAAGCAGCTGACAAACAGCTCTACACGTCGTGGCTTCTCGGGTAGTCGAGAGATTAGCGCCGACTCTGGTATTGCTAGCATGGACATGGCCGTGGACTCGGGCAGCAGCTCGGGAGGCAGTGATCGATCCAAGCGTAGCCGCAGTCGTCCCAGAAATCTGCAGATGGTCATGAGTGGTCGGCACACGTTTGAGGTGCGGGACATGGATGATCCACCGTCCAGTGAGTCCAGCTCTTTCGTGGAGACCTTGGCGCTGCCCAAATTGCCCACGGACAGCACACAAACCTTGCCCCTCGTGGGTTTGGTACGCTCCAACACGGTGCTCAGTCGGGAGACTTACGAGCGTCGACAGACGGCAGGCGGGCAGGATCAGGCAGCAGCTGTGGATACTCACACACAACCCAAGGCCAGTGGCTCCGATGACTGCGAGAGCGTGGACGAGGAGAAGCTGTACCTAGACTCGTCCACCTCCGAGAAGAGTGCCAAACAACAGAGCAACAGTCTATCCTCATCCATGTCCTGGCGCTGCCAGGCGGGTGAGTCCCTGGCCGCCAGAGATGGCAGCAGCATGAGCATCACCAGCACCGACACCCAAGCACCAGCCAAAGCCGATGGCAACGAGAAGGATGAGGAGGACATGTCCTTGGCTCTGGATGACATTAGTCTGGTCAACACGGACATGGACGTGCCGTTTAGCACTATTTGTAAGTAAATTTCCATTTGATCCTAAGCTGTCCCCTATCAATCTTCGCTCTGTCTCCATCCACAGCTTCTCTAACAGAAGCAGCACCCAAGCCCAGCTTTGCTGCTGGCCAGGATCACTTGCTCAACATGCACATTGTGGACAATCGTGAGGCTGCCAACGTTCGTCTGCCCCTCGAGCGTCCACGTAGCTTCAACAATGCGCTCAATGAATCCAAGTTTGCGGAACTAGCGTTAGCCAACAGCGCCTGCCTGTTGTTGGATGATGAAACCTCTCCCACGGACAGCCTGGTCAGCAGCACCGAGGAGTCAGAGGGCGCGGGAGGCAAGCTCAAGAAGCACAAGCTCAATGCGGAGTTGCAGCAGAAGGAGATTGATGTTGAGATTGATGATATATCACCAGTATTGGAACTGGAACTAGATCCAGGCAGTCGCAGCCCCAACTCCCCTGGCACGCCCACACACGCCTCCCAGTCGCTGTCACTGGGCTCGGATTGTGGTAATTTGATTGATGATGAGATAGCTGATCAGCCAGGATTGCTATGTAACTCGGAGGCACAGGAAATTGCCACCGACACGCCCACTCTGATGGAGACACACACGCACACCCAAACAGGATCACTGAGATCCTTGAAGAGTCAGTCCAAGGCACGCACTGCACTCCAACAGGCCATAGAGCTTAGCCTGAGGACACCAGCAGCTGTGCGACGCGCTGTGCTGGAGAGTGCCGAGTCCCTGGATACCCTGTCGCCCTGCGAGTCCATCTGCTCCGATGATCTGATGATGGACTTCGATATGAACAGCAGCGTGGACTCCATAGATCGCACTATCTCGATGCGCAGTCGCAGTGGCTCCGATCTGCACAAACTGGGCACTGAACTGGATGCGGAGCAGGCCGAGACCGAAGCGGAGTTACTCTCCCAACTGGAGTGCAAGGGCAGCGATGTGATGAAAGAGCTCAATAGTTTACTTCGCGTGCGCATGCAACGACCCACACCCAGTCCCAGGGAACGCATCAGGTGAGTCTATGCCACACCTTGACCATAAGCTCTCCTATCGTTGTCGATTTGACACACCCATCGCCATTTCCCTGTCCATTTCCATTACCAAAACTAATTGAATTGGCCAGCGGGCACATTGCCAAAACACCCAAAATGCAGTGCGGAGTCATGCCTTTCCATGCCATTCTCCATCCACTTCCCTTCCGTACTCCTCGCTACTCCTGCCTCTTTTTCCTTTCATTTCCTTTGACTTGATTTTATTAACCCGTCTGGCACGGGGCCAACTATTGCAGTGGCCATCTCTCATCCAGTTGCAGCCTCATTTTCTGTTCCACTCTCAGCACCACTTGAAAGTAATACAATTTCTGACTAATCAATCAGACGTGGCCCTCCGCTTGCCCCGTTGGGTTGACTTCAATTTAACACTAGAAAGCCAAAGAAATTTGTTCGAAATCTCAAGTAGAAATACTTTTAGAACTTTTCTGGGGGATTCAAGTGGGAAGTATTACACAAACTCTCGAGTCTAAGATTTTTCCTCTTAAGGTAAACTTACTTTCTGCTGAGCTTCTCATTATTATTTAATTGTGTTGTTCTGATTAGTATCAATCAAATTACCCTGTTCAAGCCTACATTTAAACCCTATTTAATCCCAATTAAAACCTTGAAATACCTGCCCTAATAGCTTTGACATTTCTAGTGCTAAAGCTTGCGCAATTCTAGTCGTTTCTGGCCGCACTCAGATTGAAAACTGGATTGAAAATTGAAATTAGCTTGAAATTAGACAGACAACATTGGGACAGGTTGAAATTTCAATTGGCTCGTAAAGACAATCCAAGCCGCTTTAGCTGAATTTGGCCAAAAGGTCGTTACATTTGGCTGTTGGTAAGAAAACAAAAAATTCCCATTGCCATTTCCATTTCCATTCCCGTTGCTGTTGCCAATTGGCGGTCTCAATTGCAATGTTTAAGCGCCTGCTACCACGAATTGTTGCTAAAAAAGGAACGTGGAGAATGAGTTGGAAGAAGGAGGGAGAAAGGGAGAGAAGGGGAAGAGGCCAAGACACAGACAAAGGCAACGGCACTTGGCATTTGGCTGGTCCGGGACGAGGTCTAACGTGGCCAAATCGTGGCCGTAGTTAAGATAACATTTTGACTTTGCACTGAGACTTGATGGCGAGTGCCGCATTCTTTTGTCATGGTAACAACAACAGCCGCAACAACAACAACAACAACAACCGGCACGACAGCGCCAAACAACAACAAAGTTGGCAGTAGAAAAAGCCGTTTCTTGCTGCAGCCAAAGTTTTGTTGTGGCTTTTGGCTTGTCGCATTTTTTTATTGCCTTAGCCAAAGGAAAAATCAATTGTCTGGCAGCATGTGAACCTGTTTCGACTTGTTGTTGCCTGGAAAAGCAACAGCACCAGCTTCGGCTACGACTTCGACTTCAGCTGAAAAATCGTGGATACGCATGCGCCTTGGGATTGCCTTTCATTATTGGTATTGGTGAATGTCCCCATAAATTGCTGTTGGCCAAGAAAATCCAAGTGCACACAGACCACAAGACACACACACACACACACATAAATGGCTTAAACGGTCCAACGTCCCACGGTCAAAAGTGCCTAGCCAAATGGCATATAAAATCTTCAGGTCTTAAATCTTTTAATCGTTTGGAAAAGCATAATTCATATGCAAAACCACATGCAACCCACACTAGTGATTTAACCTTGGGCCATAGCCATTCAAGCCATTCATTCCATTCGACTGTCATGAGTCATCGAAAGAGCCGGCAAAACAAAAAGTGCTGAGTAAGTTGTTGGCAATCGACAAGCGACAATCGACAATCGACAAGCAACAATTGTCAACTGCTACGATCGTCGTTCATTTGGCTCTAATGCCTTGGCTATAACTATTTCCCTTTTCCATTCTCATTGCTTATCTTTCGCTCTCTGTCTCTGTTGCTTCCTCTGTTGTCTGAAAGCTTTCTTTTCTGACGGCAATGCCACACACAAAGCTCTAACAACAACAATAACAACCAGAACTACACTAACAACAACAACGCACACTACAAAACATTCTTGACGCTTTTTGTTGTAGTTGGCGTGAAACGTTTTGGAACTGAAACGTTGTTAGCGTTGTTGTTGGTATGCGCACAGTGGGGCAAGCGCGATAGTATAGCAGATGTATTTAGTAAATTAATATAAGATAGGTAAAGAGTGAATCTTATTAAGTTACTAGCAGAATAAGCTTAATATAGAGGATTTTTCTTTGGAAAACTGTTTATACTGTTTATATGTTATTAAGAACTTTTAAGTATATGAACTTCAAAAAAGAAGAGTTAGTTTTCTTCATGATAATTCTGTTTATACTGTTTATATGTTATTAGGAACTTGTAAATATATGAACTTCTAAAAGGATAGTTAGTTTTCTTAATAGTAAAACTTTCTAATGAGCTATTTAATTTAATTTAGTTTTGAGAACTTCATTTTGAACAACTTCAATGAAATACTTGAATTTTCCTTTTTTCAACACAAAGCATATAAGAAGGCGAAACTCGTATTAAATAGTCTAGTATATAAAATTATATATATATATTAGATAAAAATTTGTATGAAATACTGTACGACATAAAGTGCTTCGATATGAAAAGACTTCAAATCGAAACTAAATTGGAGTGTAGGAGGACATTATGTTTGCACTTCATTATAATAATCCCATTTTTCCCTTATACGTATTGCCCCACTGTGCCGTTCCAATGCCACTTCGTAGCAGCCTTGAGAGCCGCTACCAACTTCCAACTTCAGTATTAAACAAGATCTCAAAGCGTACGCTTCGTTTGGCTTCGGTTCGATACGATTCGAGTTGTGAGTTTCAAGTTGCGAGTTGCGAGTGGCGAGTTTTGAATTGCGTCGGTTGCGTGGGTAACTTCATAAACAAATGCTAACACAGTGAAGCATCAGATCAAAAGAATATTGTAATCAGAAAAACTGAGTTAATGTAAATGCCATTGTTGTGGTTGGGATTGTGCAAGTGTTTAAGCTGCGTGGGAGTTACCAAATCCAGAGGGTAGCCAAGTTAATTGCTCTTGCGGTTAATAGACAAAACTCAGAAGTAATAATAATAAACAAGCCAAAAGCCAGTGACCGAATAGAGCCAACTCGTCTGCCACCAGTCGATACGCACTGTTGCCTTATTCATGCCACAGCAACACCAGCAACACTAAAGACGCGCCGCGGGCAGAAGTGTCAATGCTTTTTGTGTGAATTTTGTGCACATAGCAAAAAAGTCGAAAACAAATAAAAATAATAATAATAGAAATATAAATAAATAGAATTAATAACAAACTGCCAACTGGTTTGTACAAAAGTGAGTAGCAAAAAAAAAAACTGTGTTGAAACAAACACCGAAAAAAACACACACAGAAAATGATAATGAAGAAGGGGAGCAAAGAAGAGCGGCGGAATTGGGGAAAAAGAGAGATAGAGAGACTAACCAAAACCACAAATAGGGCTCCATCAGGTAATCGGGTAATCAGTGAATGTATCGCTGGCAAAGTGGGTGCTGATTTCCGTAGCCACCGCATAAAACCCTTTTGGTCACTTGCGTCATTTGATCGCTTCGAGCCGGAAAAACAATAGACTGAAAAACTAAACTGGAAATCCGAAACGGAAAAGTGTGTCACATGCAAATCGCATTTTGGTAGAGCTCGCTGGAATTTGATGCCCATAAACGTAACAATTACGGTCAAAAAAAAAGAAGCTTTGAAAGCAGTAAGGGAACTTGAACAAAGACGAAGTTTAAATACTCTTTAGTTTGTCTTATAGTTAAATAAGTCTACCAGTTTCAACTCAGATTCTACTTCTACAACAAAATTGATCTCAACTCTTTAAAGTAAACACTTCATACCCTTTCCCTGCACATTGCCTGACAAAAGTATATGCTTCTCAGCTAGGGAATGCACATAAATCAAAAACGAACAATCAGCTGCAAGTGCTGACCCCCAAGAAAACTGAGCTCCATTCCATTTGTGTATCTTTTTTCATATTCTTCTTATTTCTTCTTACTTTTTTGTTGCTGTGTGGCTGCGAGTGTTGACGCTTCAAGTTCAGTTGCAAATGCCTTTTGTGGCACGTTGATGTGCCACTGCAGTGGGTTGTCTAACTACGCGGAGATTGCAGTCTACAGTCTCAAGTCTGCCGTCTTTAGAGTCGCTCTGTGTTCGTTGTAGACATGCATAATTCAGCAGAATGTGCGAGTGGTGACCACAGCATACCATCGAGTGCAAATACAGATACAGATACAACAGCTACAGATACTTGCGTGTGTGCAGCTACCAATCTATCTACCTACCTTAACATTCTACCTGTCTGTCTGTCTGCTGTTCGTTTGTCTGTCTCTTTTTGTCTGTCTTTCTTCCGCTTCTTCCTCTGTCTGCCTGGCAACGATCGTTGATCATCATCAACGGCAGCTTCAACAAAAACTTGCCACAAGTTACTGCGGCTGCTGCTCGTTGAAGCTACAAGATACACACCGGATTCGGATTCGGATTCTTGGCAGATTTATCTTAGCTCCCCGCTCTCTCCGCTTCCCTTTCCCTCTACCCAACTCCACATTTTCTGTGTGTACTTTTCTTATGGTTATTAACATGACGACGCTCTGTTGCCGCTAGTCAGGTCTTGAATGAAGCGCCCTTTGCTGAGTCAGGGAACGGAGCAGGTGGGTTTGGAAAGGGCAGGGGAGCGGTGAAGAGCACTGCACTTCCGTGCCTATGACAAATGACATTTCACCATACAAATTGATAAGTACCGTTAGTTTTTGTAGATGTTGCAACAACGTAACCGCGACTGATTGTGCCTGATTGCCTGTCATCGCTGACAGTAGGTAGTTGCCACTAGCCAGTTGCCACTTGCTGCTACCAACTGCGGCGACACATGCCTTTGGCACTGCCTCGTCTGCAGTTAAATTCCCATATCTTTACTCTATAAATATGTATATATATAAATATACCTGCTGTATATATATATTTACAGTTGCTGCGCTAAGCGCGTCCAACTTGTAGCAATTTCAACTCCATTAGCTTGCAACTGTTGCAATGACGAACGTTTTGTCGTCCACACACACAGCCACACTCACACACACAGCCACACTCACACACACATATCTTAACTCTTATATAGTCTGAAATTTCCGGTGCAGTTGTGCAAAGTGCTCGGCATTGTTTTGGCTTCGTTCAACTCTTTTACAGTTGATTTCTGCATACTTCAAGCAGCACACACACTTACACACATATCTGTATATATAATACATACATATCTATAGTACTATTTCCAAACAATACGTGTACGATCCATCAACTCTCTGGGAAATTTTGAATTATGTTTGGTTTGCCAAATTTGCATAAGAAAACCGCAATGCTGTGTAAACTGAAAGTGTTTCTGGCTTAAATATGTTAAATATACACTTCAGGCTAGCGGCAAATACCATATCATATCATTAGAGAGGGAGACAGGTGTAAGGAGAGAGGGAGAAAGAGTAAGACAGGCATTATTTGTAAAAAGTATCTTGAAACAATTGAAGTGCTGAAATCTTATAGGTTTAATTAAGGAAACTGTGGTTGGTTGGATGGGTAGTTAGAGCGATATATAGATAGATACAGAAAGATTCATAGAAAGGTAGATACATAGATAGATTTACAATACGGATTGACAAAGTCTAGTATCTAAATGCTATGCTCTTCTATTTTAAAGACTTAGCTACAGTTTTAAGCTCTGTTCTTGCCCCTCAAACTCATTCCTACTTAAAGCTAACAATCTATCTAAGTCTTTCCCAAAGTCTAACAGTTTCTTGAGTTCTTTTCGAAAGGAGTTCAACCAGAAATCACTTGGTGAATCCCAAGCCATAATTCACCTAGCAAATCTTTTTTCGCCAAGCTACAAACTTTAAGTTTGCTCCAAATTCTCTTGGGCAATTACGCGGCACTTTTGCTTTTTACACAAAATTTGTACAGCGTTTTGTTTTGTTTCTGAAGCAAAACTAATTAAGTTTCAGTTAGTTTCAGTTGTGTGAAAGTCAAATAAAATGCAAGCAATTTGCTTTTTTTTTATTATATACATTGCTTGGTATATATTTCTGCTGCTCTGCTGCTCTGCTGCTCGGCTGCTTTGGTTTTAATTTTTTGGCGTGCCAATTGGCCATAAGACGGCAAAGTTATTTACTTAGGATGCGACCTGGAACCACAACAATCCATTAAAATACAGCTTTAACCTTTCGGAATGTGGTTCAAGTTGTTAGGGTATTTGTTGTTGTAGTTGTTGCTGCTGTTGTTGTAGTTTTTATTGTTGCTGCTGGTTTTTTTTTTTGGGTAACTTGAGTGTTTATTCAATATTTGTTGGGCATTTTCAATAGTTTTGTATAAATTATGTGCGCATGTGTAATCTTACCCCGCTGGCTGCTTAGGCGCCTCCCTCTACGCCTCTTTCTCCACCTCCCGCGCTCTAACTGCAACACGCAACAGTTGACTTTCACCAGCAACAACAACAGTAACAACAGCAAATGTAGACAACATATTTCCAGCGTGTTGTGTGGATTTATTTCCACCACGTAACCGACTTTAGGCACCAGCAGCTTCCCAGCATGCTGGCGGCGCAATTAATTGCCCATTGACAGGCGTTAGCCCCTCCACCACCGCCCCTGCCTTTGGGAGGGGGATTGGGGGCTAATCATTTCACTTTCATTGCGTTCGACTTAATTAAAGCGCTAAATAATTGAAAAATAAAGCACAAAAGCGCTCTACAAACTCTCCAGACTCCCCACTGCCCCACCCACTCAGCCTGCCTCCCCCTTTGCCCCTCTTCCTTACTCTCTCAAGTCTCCACTCAGCTGTTTTGGCACTGCGCATGTTCCGATTGTGTCATCGTCATCGTCCTGCATTCTAAAAAAAAAAACTCACAAAGTTTAGTTTTGTTGCGATTTGAAGTGGCCACAACATGTCCACAAATGCTGCTCCTGCGGCTGTGGCAAGCACCTCAGCGGCAGCTGCCTCGTCTCCACGGGGCGTGCGACGTGTACGCACCGATCTGAAGACCTCGGAGAACCGCTTTCTGGCGGGGCAGCTGCCGCAGCGCAACAGCTCCACGCCCGTTGGCATCAAGCAAGCAACACAACAGTGTCACTGCCACTATGCGCCGCATTTTGCGGCAAGCAGCGCACCGCCAGCAAATGCCACATATCTAAGGTTGCAATTCAACTGTCAGTAACTACAGTAATTCACATGGTCTCTCTGTCTTTCTCTCTTTGCAGCGCCAAGTTGCCCGCACGTGCCACACGGCTGCTGAATCGTTCCAGACTGCAGGACCAGCATCAGCTGCAGCAGCAGCAGACGGGCAACGACTCGGACAACAGTTTGCGTTCCACACGCAGCGGCGCCTCTGGACGTAAGCGCAGCACGGCTGCCTCACGCGCCTCTACCGCCTCCTCCACATCCAGTCTGCAGCGTCGACAGCAGCAGCAGCAGCAACAGCAGCAGCACTCACGTGCCACTGGACACGGCAGCAACGCGGCGGAGCTGCACAGCTCATCGGACGATCTGATGCTGTATGACAAGTCCTTCAGGAATGCCATGATTCAGGATGTGCTGCAGTTCAAGAAGCAGTTGCTGCGTCTGCGTCGCATTCTGCAGGAGGTGAGTTGAATTTTCTTTTTGTATTTCCTTCATTTACTTACATTTCTTATGCACTCGACACATGTCACTTGCCACTTGCCACAAACGACACTCACTCTCATATTTATCACACACACTCAGGAAGCTGATTTTGATTTGAAGCGGGTAGGTTTTCATTTTCCTTGTTTTCCTGTTTAAAGCACTTTTTCCTCTACAATTTTCCTACAAAAGAAAAGCTTTCCACTAACATTTACTGCCCCTTTGCAGACGGAAACCCTCAATCCCTTCGAGAATGACAACGTGCAACTTTTTGCGGCTTGTGGGCTGGACAGCAAGCAGCTGACGGACATCGATTTGGCCAGTTTAACCTCATCGACCACGGAGGATCCATTGCAGGAGCTAACCGATCTACGTAGACAGGTGGTTTACCTTCAGGTATTTGCACGTTTATTTGCATTTTGTTGCGTTTTGCTCGTTCACTCCAAAACTCAGTCTGAGAGTACTCACTTTTGCTTATCTCTTATCAAATACGAAGCAGTCACATTGAAACAGGCAACAGTTTTTTATACAATACCTTACAGTCTATATCTTTTTTTAACTTTAACTTTATCCATAAATATAATTATAACTTTAAATATTTGCTGTTGTTGCTGTTTTCCAATACACAATACTTTTTGGCATGTAACAAAGGCAGACAAACAAACATAAAACAACAAAAAACTTATATACTCTATTGCTTTTTACCATATATACTCCAAATATTTCTTCTATATTGTGTATATAGCTTTAGTTTGATTTTTGATCTGAGATACAAGCACCTTGACTATAACTACAACAAAGTCACTTTTAAAACAAATGCACAAAACGAAATTTTAGCTTATTGTTTGTAAAACATGCTCTAAATTCTGAAGGAAAGAGTTTTATATACCCGATAGTTCCGTTAGTAATGTAGAGCTATGAATATATAGAAATCTTTGGCGCTACTCCCGGAATTTAGAGCACGATCTTGATTGTTGTTGATTGATGAATAGCATAAAACATTTTCTTATGTGTATTACTGCAAGTTTTTATCTCATGCATATATACTATATATCTACTATATATCGTCTAAAATCTGAACACTCTCTGGCTTAGTTCGTTATAGCTGAACATAGTTTAATTTAGCTTAGCTGTGTCAAAGTTAGAAAGAAAGAGTGGAATAGAGTGCATGATAACTAACTGTGTCTATATGTCTACACTATCGAACCAGGGTCAAGTGGATGATCGTGATCGCACCATACGCCTGCAGCGAGATCTCATCGAGCAGTTGGAGGCGGAGAAGCGACTGGGAAGCGGTGAACAGGCAAACAAGGAGCGCATCAGCATGGCCACCCAGACAGAGCGGGTAAGTGTGACCAGCTCCACTACAAATACATATACATATATATGTACTCCTAAGTGTGTGTGTGCACATTGATTGACTAACCGAAAGCTATCAACAATTCCAATTCCACTTTCACAGACACGACCACTTGCCATTGGTGCGGAGGGTTTGTCCAGGTAGGCAAACAATCAATTCCATACCACATATACTTATTTCTATTATTATTATTTATTTTAAATATATTGAAATGTATTTTTTCTGCCTTATTTTGTTTGCAACAAATTGTGGTACAAAACGGCGCTTGTGGCAAGCGTTGAATTGAATTGAAACTCAGCTGACAGCTGGCTTCATGCGCCGTTGGCTTTTTGGCTTAGTTGCTGGTTGCAAGTCGGCGATTGTGTGGCATGCAAATCAGTTGGCCACTTGACGTTAATGGTTGCAAATTGTAATGCAGCAGTCGGCCTAATTGGGGCAACAACAGCAAGTAGCTGCCACAAGCGTTGTTTCCCCTCTAGTTGCATTTTTTGTTACCTTATTTCCATTGTGCTCATTGCCTAACTGTTCGTATCTTTAACCACTTTGATTAACCACTTTGCCACTTCACCCACACAAACTCTACACACACTACACTCCACTCCACTCCACTTCCAACATCTACTACTACATGCTGCCACAAATATCTATTTTAACAATTATCTAGACTTCAGTTTGGGGAGCAACAGGTACTATTTTGTGATTTCATATTAGCCATTATCGTGCTGTGTGCGATCAATCTCTTATGTATACTACATCTAAGTTATAACTGTTTGGATAACTGTAATCATTGCACCTGAAGCGTGTTTCATTCCATAATGTTCCGTTACACTTTTAAGATCTACTACTATATAACAGCTTTAACTGTATTTAATACTGCAAAAATACCTACTAAATTAGTTTAGTTTTAAGACTAAAATACTTTACACTATTTACTAATACATTGATTAGTCATAAGTTGTAGTTTTAAGCATTCAATTTGTTGCCTGACACTTAACACTGTTTGTGAACTTATTTGATTGCATGCGGCAATTAAATAGAGTCCCCAGGTAAAGCAGTTCCAAAACTAATCAATCCAAATTAGAGTCAGCGTTATCTCATGTGCACAATTAACAGTCAGTTTAACAGTCTTAACAGTACTTAACATTCACGACTTCATAGTTTACTAGCTGACAGCACTGTCCACTCATTAAGCAGTTGCTGTCCACTTGTTAGCATGGAGTTGCCATACTTTTCACTGCAGACAAGCACTTAATTCAAGCATAACTTTTTTGTTAAACTTTTATTAAAGAAATGTTAAACTACTAAAACTTGAATGCATTAAAAGCTTAAGTAATGTCTAAACTGCAATTAAAAATCAATTTTTAAACTTTCGTGCATTTTCTTGACAGTTTAGTGTTTGCAACGTTGCCAAACTTCATTTAAAGTAAAGAAAATTTCAACTTTGATTTGCACATGAGAAATGTTTGCTCCAAAGTAGTTGCAAAGAGAAAAAAATGAACTCAGAGCATGTGCACCAATTCTAATCCCCAAATCAAGATTCCCAGCTAATCTTTAGTTCTTTCTCTGTCCGCAGAAGTAAGCCCGAGTACACCAGTTATACCACGCACTTTCCGGCGCTGCATTATCACTGCAATGACTCCACGGTGGCTGCCACAACAATCATACGTGATCAGCAGCAGCAACAGCAGCAGCAATCAAGCAATGGACACCACAGCAATCACAGCAATTTTAACAGTAACACCAACAACAACAGTTGCCGTGCTTTGAGTCAGACACGTCGACACACAATCATTTCGACCACTTTGACCAACTACAACCAACAACTGGCAGCTGCCACATATCCGCGTCGCGCTTCCATCGGTTGGGATGCCGCAGAGACAGCCACGCCCACACCCCTGCCTGCTGCTACCGCTGTGACCACCCACAAGCCAGTGCGCATAACACTCATAGGTGAGCCACTGCCCTTGCCAAACGGCACTTGCCACAAGAAATTGCAGCAACAGCAGGCA
Source organism: Drosophila nigrodunni (assembly GCA_020829145.1). Taxonomy (NCBI): domain Eukaryota; kingdom Metazoa; phylum Arthropoda; class Insecta; order Diptera; family Drosophilidae; genus Drosophila; species Drosophila nigrodunni. The sequence goes on along the minus strand of JACVCZ010000007.1, from coordinate 6,347,287 downwards.
CAAAGTGTGAAGACGCGATTCCTGAACGGCAGCTGCCAGAGCAACGGTCAAGGCACACATCATTATCAGCCGTTATACAACAGCAACAAGATGACAAACCCAACCGTAACTATAGTCTGATATATAGATTAAACCCTCCCAAACCCGCATTCTTCAGAGGATTCCTACAGCAACAGAGACAACAACTGCGCACAAGTTTCTCTCGGCAAGCGCTAAAAGAAATGAAGCTAAAAAGTTCTTCAAATAAAAACTAAAGTTATAGATCAGTTAAGTGCAGAGTTTAAGATGTAATATGGCAGAAATTTTAACGATAGTATATATCTATAATATCCCATATAATCTGAGGTGTCAAACTCTTGGATGTACTCTCAATTTGTTTGCATGTAAACCAACGGGTTACAATCTATAGTCTACCATAAAAAGAGATACTTTAGAGCTAAGAGATACTTTTTGGATCTAGAAAAATGCAACTTATTATAAACCGAGCATAGTTCTACTTACTAAGCTTACTTAAACTAATTATTGTTAATTATGTTATTTAATTTGTAGCCTAAGTTTTAGTAATTTCGCTTTAGTTACTTACATGTATTATAATCGTAGATTTATCCATAGTTTCTATTCACAACACACAAATGCTACAAAATAGTTTAAAAAATAAAATTAATTCAATTAGAACATTTTTTGTCTCTGCGTAAAAGCACAATAAATTGTAATCAATGTGCAATTAATTATACACTTTAATTATATATTACATTATATTATATGATATACTTACATGTATTATTCTAAGCAATGCTAAGCTGATTAAAGAGTTCTAGCTAAATGCTATTTATCTACTACATAGCAAAATGTGTGTGGGTGTGTCCCGTCTTTACTTTCAACTGCCTGCAGATGATCTTTGTTTACAGCTGCCACTTTACTTTGCGAGAAAAAAACCGGACTCAAGTTGAGAACTGGATTTGAACCGCGTTCTTATCATGCCAGTTCTCAGTACTGTGTGAGCTGTCGCGCTGGAATGTCGCTCTTAACTTGGACAATTCTTTGGCTAATAATTCCGCTCTGTAGCGCACACAGCTGTCAGCCGCTAAACTCGCGTAGTCTTGAGTGCCGGGATCTGGAAAGCCTTGAGGAGATCCGCCATTTAAAGGACTACTCCACCGACACTTGGCAGCTTTTGATTATCAGGAATTCACAAGCAGAATTCACTGTAGACTTAAGTAGTACCATTCCCAGTTTGGCTAACTTGTGGCAGTTGGAGCTGTCGCATGTGCCACATTTGCAGCTACTGCAAAACGGCTTCTCCCTGTTGCCCAGTTTACTGCATCTCAATGTCAGTTTCTGTTCCCTGGAGCAACTCACAAGCGATCACTTTGCCTCGAACTCGCCGCTGCAGCTGCTCGATGCGAGTCACAATGAACTCACCACGCTGACAAAGGATTTCTTTGACAAACTGAGCAAATTGCTTTATGCTAATTTCACACACAATGCTCTGAATCATCTGGAGTTGCCGCACATGCCGCTGCTGCAGCAACTCCATCTGGGCCACAACGAGTTGACCAATTTCAGCCTGGGCGAGTGTCCACATCTGCAGCAGCTCATTCTCAATGACAATCAGATAACTCAGGTGAGTGACAGGTTATTTCTGTACTAATCATAGACATAACTTTAGCTATAACTTAATCTCAGATGATTTATCGAGAGTTTACAGCAGTAGCTTTTGTTAGGGTATCCGTAAATCAAATCTCCAGTTATGCAAATGAATAAAAATAGACTTAACTCTACCTAGAAGTTCTAGAAAATTGGATAAAGAAGTTTAGTAGTAGCATATACCCTGTAATTGATATTCAAGTCGGTAAAATATCAATCGTATGGAATCAGACAAACTTTTAAAGTATCTTGCCCAAAATGCAGGGTATTCAAACCAGTTTTTGCTTAGCAGATTAGTCAGATACGTAATACCCATTATTAAATGCAATTAGATTATAATACTTATCAGAATCTAATTACCTTCTCAACAGCTTGATGCCACCTCTTTTCGTGGACTGCCTGAACTGCTGGAGTTGCAACTGAGTGGAAACGACTTGAACAAGATTGGCAAGGATACTTTCCAGCCACTAAAGCAGCTGAGTCTGCTGAATTTGTCAGCCAACTCGATGGTTGCACTGCGTCCAGAAGTCTTTGGTGCATCGGCAGTGCCTCAATTCGCTCTACAGCACATGGATTTATCATCCAATAACATCCGATTACTCTACGACAACCAATTCAAGCAGTTGGGTAGGCTGCAAGTACTGGACTTGTCCCACAATAGCATCTCTAGCCTTAGTGGTCCACACTTCGCAGGTCTGCAATCGCTGCGTAAATTGTATTTACAGTCAAACGACATCATGCAGATTAAGGAGCACACCTTTGACGGTCTGACAGATCTCGATACCCTGGACTTGTCGCAAAACAGCCTCGAGTATCTGGGCGACCACATCTTCGGCAGCCAGATGCTTCCACGTATGCGCAAGCTTAATCTTAACACGAATAACTTGAAGCATCTGCATGCCTTGGCCTTTTCCACGCTGCCATTTCTGGACTACCTTTCGCTGGGTAACAATGAGTTGCAGGAGTTGGATGTACGCATGTTTGCGCCACTGCGTCGTCTGCAGAAACTACATGTTGGCCACAATCTGCTGATGGAGATCAAGCCCGAGGTACTGCAGAGCCTGAACAACGTGACAGATCTGCTGATTGACAACAATAAGTTGACATTTCTGCCAAATCTGAATGGCACGCTGTCCAAATTGAAGCGACTTGCCATCGAAGGCAATCCCTGGCAGTGTGCTTGCTTCGCTCAGCTGGAGCACTGGCTAATCTCCAGGCAGATCACCTATCTGCGCGAGGGCACAGGCTTCTACAGCGGAGAAAAGCCTTTGTGTGTGGTCACAGCAGTCGAGGATTGTGTGCAGAACATTGGAGACGAAAGACATCAGGATGTGATGGATGAATTTGAGGAGCATCTGAATGGAAAGCAGGATTCAGCTGAGATTGCAGAGTCGGACTGATAAGCATGTGATTTATGATTGTGATGAATTTAAGTCAATAAATAGTTGATGATGATCTTCATCTTCATTGATAGTTTTCTTCCAAGACAGATTGTGTTTATATATTTTTGGTTAAACATTTTGTGGTTGTTTTATCCAATCGTGTTTGTCTGCGTCTCGCAATTTTGTTTTGTTTACAAATTAACAACTAAAACTCGAGTCGATTTAGGCGCTCTTGACACGGAGTGCCAAAGCGCTCAAATCGCCAATGCACTTGTTCAGCGTATCCTTCTCCTGTTGGGGCGAGATGCTGGACAGCACATTGGCTACAATCCAGTTGGCCATATGCTTCTGGCTGAGACGACGCTCAACGTGACGGCACTCCACCTGGTAGTCCAAGCGACGCTTGACCTCTGAGTAGACATTCATGGCACGCTCACGGAATGCAGCTTCCAATTGCAATGCAATGTTCTCCTTCTTGGCGTCCATCAGCATCAGAGCACCATCGGCGCGCCACTGTTCCTTCTTCTCGTTCTCAATGGCGTCCGAAAGCACCTTCAGCTCGGCCTCACGACCCTGCTTCCACTCGCCTTCAATTTTCTAAACGTCATATAATTAATATATATAAGAATTTCCAAATTTTTGTATTTTTCTTATTGAAACTCACATCGATTTCGCCATCAGCCCATTTAGCGATAACTGGACCGAGTTTCTTGACTGCAATAACAGCCATGATACCAAGGGAGAGACCGGAGTAGTATTCATGCTCCATAACGTAGATTTCCTTGGAGCACAGGTAGGTGATCAGACCCACGCCGAATGTGTAGGGACCGGTGACACCAGTCTTGTTATAGAAGAACTGGAACCATTCATCTGGAATGAATCCCATACGCACCTTGCCGGGATGTTCAGGGCGCTGACGGCGCTCAACAGCACCTCCAGCTGGCTGGGCAGCGGCAGCAGCAGCCGAGCGGCTGGCTACCACGCTTAATGGGCGTTGGGCTGTAATAAAAATGTAATTCAATTAGTTTTCTCTATATTCCGCGTTTTGTTCACAAATTTGATGCCAAATTTAATATTTGTCGCTTATGTTGCGAATCTTCGCTGTGATTACATAAACCACGATGGCCATTTTTGCGGTGCCGTAACAATTTTCACGGTCGCTTAACGGCGTCAATGTATGCGCGTGATTGTCGAAGACACTTGAATAATCAATTTATATTGTATTTTTGTTATTTTTTGTTTTACCTGAAAGCAGTGCGGCTCTTGAGAACATTTTTGTAATAATGTATCGACGAATTTATGCTACTAAAGTCGACGTATGGGCCCCTCACCTACTATGTAATTCACAATAGAACTGTCAGTATTCAAGTTCACAATAGATGTTACAGCGTTGCCATATTTTCAAAACAAGTGCCTGACAGCAAACTGCTTTTGTCTGGCAGCACTGTTTGTGTAGCTTGTTTTGGCGCGCAATTTAAATGAAATAATTGGTTCGATTTGAGTTAATAAATTGGATAAGACATGCTTTAATAGTTGTGACCTTATTAGCCCCATTACCCAAAGTGCAATGAATAAAAAATTTTTATTGTATTCTTATATTGATAACTTTACAAGTTTTTATTTTAAAAAATATTACAATTCGCTAAGTAAATTGTGTCTAAAATAATATGAATCGACTGTAAAACATTTTGCATTCAAATGCTGGTACAAAATATTATAAAGACAGCGAACATATTTATATCGAAATAATATTTGTAGGATTTTGTGTTCCTTTCGTTTATGCATTGTGTTAATATGTTTTTCGTTTCTTTTTTGATCAGTTCTCAAAGCTATTTCTTGCAGTTTTCACAAATTAAAATTAAAAAAAAAAAAGTGAACATCTTTCTTTTTTTTTTTTTCGCTACACTAACTAAAATGACTGTCTTGTGCGTAAAAGATAATTGGGATCTAAATAGAACATTAAATGGAAAGCAAAGGTTTTAAGAATACAAAAATATTATAGATGAAAGTAAAATAAAATCACTTGCGCGCTATAGTTACTGGTATTAAATAAAACACTATTTACAGCAGTGGACAAACATACTGGAAAACGTAATAATACATGTATATAAGACTATTTTACAATTTTTAACATTGTTCATTTGTTTGTTTTCAATTTTAGTGTATACAAAACAAAATGATTTTGCCTCAACTAACATTTAAACATTTAAAATGAAGCAGGTGGTTCTATCTATCCGTGTTCACAACTGGGATGATGATTTTAGATGGAATATAATGAACACACACACATTATAAAGTATATCATACAATCTCTAGATGTTTCAATGAAGAACGATGATGTAGCAGTCCGTTGGCTCATTCGATGACATTGAAACGGGTCAAAAGCTTGTGGTAGAACCAACGCACCACCTGCTGTACCCGAGATGTTATCCACACACATAGAGTGCCCGTGTGACGCACCTTGGATGCGTAGTGCTTGAAGTGATCTGTGTGGCAAAGAGTTAAGACAACCAAAAGCATACATAGACAATAAACAAAAACAAGCAAAAGGCAAAAGAGTATAGACATATGGTAAAAGGATATAATAGTGTCCAAGGTGGATGACCGCCATTTATGTAGGTCACGTACGTGAAACCGTCCTTGCCCTTGCCCCGTATATTGTAGTAATAAGGCAGAAACGAATGTAGCGTAAATCTAAAAGAGAATAAGATAGCACATAAATTAGCCAAAGTCACGCAAAGAGTGGACTTTTGTGGGTACATTTTGTACTAAATTTATAAGCTTTGGAGGTGTGTTACCTTCTTTTCTCGTAGAAAAATATGGCAGGTTGATTTGTGGTCAGCGTGTGCAGGAAGATTGCTTTAACCGCATGTCTTTCAATTGTCGTTAAATGATTCATCAAAGCGTCTAGTAGCAGGGAGCCAATGCCATTCCGACGATGCGATCTGTGGACGCCCAGTGATAATATGTAGCCAACATCTGCATTACGTCCCATCGAGTCCGGCAATATGCCTTTGTCCTGCATGGGAAAACCGCTGAGCCTCGTGTAAAATTCATCACTATCACTGATATTGGCTATTACCTCCTTATTTACATTACGATACGGTTTAATTTCGGCAACAATTAAACCAATTATGGCCAGATTATATACAGCGGCTAAAGCAAAGAATCGTGTGCTTGAGGTAATATCCTCGTACCATGACAGTGGATAATCAATTGGAAACCATTCTTGGCACAGTGTACGCACCTGAAAACTCAAAATGATCAATAGGAAACTCCAATGATTTGGGCATACTTACCTCCGTCAGATCGTCGGGCACCAAAAACCTTAACTGCACATCGTTAATCGAGCACAAGGGAACATGATCGCAATCGCAGTCGACTCGTGTGAGTACGTCGTTGTTGGGCGGAGCACTGTGTTTATTGTAGCTGACAGAGTGCCCAAAGACAAATGTTAGCGAACATAATATAATCACCGAAATAGTATGTAATGATTAATTTAAATGTATGATTCAACCTATGTACAAGTGTAGTAAGTACTAGTAGTAGTATTGGTGGTAGTAGGCGACGGTGTTCATTTCACTTGCATAATAATACGAGGCGTCCACAATAGATAAACAAAGGTCTTATATTAACGCGACATCGTCGCCTACTCGGATGGGGATTCTTTAAAGCTCACGCTCCCTTAAGGCCGAGGGGCCTAAGGGGGCCTTAGATCTAAGCCCCTCACTTACCCACACTTCCCCCCATTTGTTTGTACTCACAGCGTAAATTGTGCCATGCTACCGAAGCTGCTGCTCTGCTGCTGTTGTTTCCAATTAGAGCAATTATGTCCATGGATTGTGGTTGTGCACCACAGGTTAAGCGCCGAATAGGCTCCAACGTTTTACTCAGATATCAAACAAAATCTAAATTTGTATGCTCTCTTTCTATCTCTCGTTCTCTCGCTCACACGCTCACTGGTTCGATGGCTCTCTGCCGTTTAGTTTCTGCGTGCGTATATTTACAACTACTGTGTGCGCCTAATTGATTTCAATTAAAATTCACAATCGCAACATATAAAAACCCACTTGCTAGCTGCTTGCTGCTGTTTTTAATGCTGCACACATATCAAACATTTATTGCTGCTGTTACTGTTATAATACTCCATTTAGTGCGAGTTGGCTGTCCTAAGATTAAACACGCCCGCATTGCTTGCTAAATTTGATGAAATTCTTTGAAATATCTCTCTTTACATTGTTTATTACAACGACGAATGTGAAAACATTCACAGGTTAAGACGATTGCAAGTTTAAAACAGCTGTTTTTTGCCAATCACACAAAATGCCGCAAAGTTGCCACATAGTCGTAGCGCCACCCAGGGCTACCCAATAAAAAACAAGCCGCGTATTTTAAATCCACATTTATTTCAAGAGCTTTTAGAAACGTCTAGCTTGGCTTACTGCCTGCGATGTAGTAGCTACTGGAGCTGCCGTTGGCTTTGTGGGATCATCCAGTACTCGAACTACCATTGAGCTTTTGGGTCCTGTGCACCACGTAATGCCGTGCTCATCTATGACAAAAGTCTCCAATGTCACCTGAAACTGGCCACCACTTGAGATGGGCAGCAAGAAGCTACCAGAGAGGAAATCTCGCTGTGGCTTAACGATTTGATTCAGTGTAACGGTATCATTGTTTGGCAGCTTCACCAGCTCGTTAACCGGACGCGGCGTCATAAGCTGTGAGGTCAGACTCAATTGAACGGAGTCGACACGCCGGAAATGCTTCTGCTGCTTGCTGAAGTGCTGTAGCACACCCTCAACCTTGATGACCAAATTGCTGCCAGACTGCACAATCACCGGCTCCGTGGCACTACGTGGCTGTGGACTAACCGATAGCTTAATCTGTGTGGACTGCAGAATCTGGAAGAAGTAACGGGGCAGACAATGCGGCGTCTTGGTAATGATCTCTATGAGTGCAATGATTACATCCAGGTGTCTATTGCTAATGGTTTTAGCATTAGCTGGCTCCTGTGGCAGATTCTTTTGCATCTGCTCCATGCGCTGACAGCTGGCAGCAAAGTAACGCGTCTCCGGATGATTGCCGGTGGTGAGAAATACCGGAGGCTCAGGCGGCGTGGCATAGCAAATGGATTCGATAATGTGGGCAAAGAGTGCGCACTGAAACTCCGCCACCTCCAGAAACTCCAGCGTTACATTATCCGCATCAAAGGAGGACTTGTAGAGCCGTGCATATGTCTCCTCGCAGGCCTTCAGTGCCTTGACCAACTTGCGCAACTGATTCGTCACGTGGCCAAACTTTTGCAAATAGTCGCGAGAGTTCTGGGCCAGACTACCGGCAATAGCTGGAGGTGGCACAATCACCTGGGCATTCTTGACCGTCACGGCCAGATGAAGAGTCTGCAAAAATTGTGCACGAATCTTCAGATACTCCAGCTGGAAGCTGCATGGGTGCTGTGGCGAAGAACAGGCACGCATGCTGGCCAAGGCTTGTTGATACAGATTGCTGGCCATCTCCAGGCGTTTCATCAGCGGGAGCAGAGGCTCCGGTGCCTCTGTGGGTGCATAGTTATCCCGCATGTAGGCATACTCCAAGCCATAGTTGAGTATGCACTCCGCTTGGGAGATCTGAGCCAGTGCCACCAGAAAGTAGTGCATGTGATCGCTGATTACAATCTGGGAGACCTTCGTGTAGATGTGGGCAGCCACATAGTGATGACCATAACGACTCGCCGTGCGCGCAATGCGATAGAGTGTCCAGCAGTTGACACGCTCGATGCACACCTCAAAGCATTGAACCACCTGTTGTGGCAGGTAGCAACCCATTGTGGTCTGGCAGACCAAGGCGCTGAGGATTTCCACAGTGCGCAGCTGCTGCTCTGGCTCATCGTCACTTTCTGCCACTTTGTTTAACTTGTAGAGGATTAGAGGCAGCTGGGCCAGCAATGGATTCACCTATTAATAAAGTAAGACTAGTTATAATACACTTTTTGATCATGTCGTGCTTACTTTTGATGGCGTCGGTTCCTCCGTTTCCATGGCTGTATCATCCTCCAGTCCCTCAGTGGTGGAGAATGCATATTTGCGCAGCTGGAAGTGCTCACAGAGGCCTACGAGTGCCTCACATATAAGCTGAGCATTGGCCGCTGGATAGACGACATTGTCACCAAGTGTATTGGCGACCATCTCAATAAAGTCAGCTCCAAATTCCGCATTGGCATGGGTGATGCGTATGCCGTAGGTTAGCACACGGCGCAGATCCCGCGTGCACTCGGGGCGACGTGCCGTGCAGAGAAGCACGCCCTCCATGTGAACATTAACTATATCCAGTATGTCATCCACCGGTGTCACTTGCTTCTTGAGACCAAAGGCTACCAGAGCGGAGAGCACCGCCATTGCCTGTGTAGCCGTGGTGTAGTCATCCAATTTGCTGATGCACTGTACACAGAGACGGAGCAAAGCCTCGCGATGCTCGAGCAGCAGCTGCTGGCAAGTCAGCGGACACTCGCTGAGCTTGAGGAGAATAGACAGAAACAGGAATTGTTCGGCTCCATTTGTGCAAAGATTAAACTTGGATATCAGAGCTCCGATAGCTGGTTTGGGCCAGGCATTAACGCTCTGCTTTCCTGCTAGTTCGTTGAAGGAGCGCAGTACTTGGATACGCACCGGAGTGCGTAGATCCTCCATGAAATCAAGTAGTACATTTAATTGGCCAGGAACACCGACAAGCGTGCGGGAGGATAACTGGGTGAGGGTGTTTATGATGGCTACCACGAAACTCTGCGCTGGATACTTGGGCAGCAGCTCCAGGCACAGTTTGCTGACCAATGCCGCTGTATTGGCATCGTGATGCATGTGCCGCAGCACCGGGATGAGCAGAAGCTTCATGGGCACCGGCACCTGCAGTGATTCAATCATGTCGGAGATCTTCGCACACATGCTGATGGCAAAGGAGCTCGACTGGGCGGCAAAGCAGCTGCTGGCGTAGATGGCTGCTTCCACCTCGACGGTATCATGGCTGTCGAGGGCACGACGTATTGCATGGTGCACCTGTGGCTTCTCGGGGATCACACGTGAGACAGCGCCCAGTGTGCGCAGCAGCAGGGCACGCGCCACAGGATCATTGGAATGCATAACCATAAAAATACGACGCACAAAGTTGTCAATATTGAGAATCTTGTCCAGATGATTCTCGCTCTGTTGGCACACACGAAGCACCCAGAAACGCAACAAATTCGAGCCGCTCACAAAGAATTCGGCTAGTTTAATGAACGACGAGTTAATCAGTATGGGAAATGGATACTTTTCAAATAGTCGTGGAAATCGCACAATTGCCTCGCATTGAATTCCCTGTTTGGCACTGCGGAGTCCCTTGTCCAGCTCCATAAGCACAGCGTTCGAGTCGTGCTCATTGTCGTTGAGAAACGACTCATTGAACATGCTGACTCGTGTGCCCGTTAAATGTGCCATGTTTTACACTATTTTATTAATAACATTAACTTTTGAAATGAAAACAAGCCGCAGTAAACAATCAAGAAAAACTAATGCACACAACCGGCTGCCATTCACCTGTCAACGTTGTTTAAGTGTAAACAGCTGTTTGAGTGTGCTGTAAAATTCATTTAACAGAGGCGCCAAATTTTATAAGCGCTGTCAATTAACAGAATTCAAACAGTTGTCACTGTAAAGCATTTGTGAAATTCATTTGGTTGATATTGCTAAAAAGACAATGTTTGTGTTCACAAAAGTTGACAATGGTAAGTAATTTCGCGCCAGCTTAACTTTTTGATTAATTTGTATACTTTTTTAGAGAAGGAAAAGTTCGTGTTGGTGCCCAACAAAGCGTTGTACACAATCGGCCGCTTGTCTACAGATTTGATTTTGTCGGAGGACCTCAGTATAAGCCGTACTCATGTGCGTCTAAGCCTACCCAGCGCCGGTTCAAACGAATCGCTTACCATGACGGATTTGGGCTCCAAATACGGCACATTCATCAACAATGACATTCAATCCAACAAAAAGATGCAGGCCAAGACGCCGATTCCACTGAAAATCGGTGACAAGATTCGTTTGGGTGCTTTGAAGAATGTGTGGCAAGTCTCACAGTTGTCGCTGGTGACAACGCCATCAGCACTGGGCCGTGCTGAGTTGGCAGAGCTGCAACAGCTACTCAAACCGCTGGGTGGTGAATTGCTGCCAAACTGGACCAAGGAGTGCTCCCACTTGACCATGGACAACGTTACGGTGACAGTAAAGCTACTGCACGCACTGCTCGACAACAAACCCATTGTGAACATTGCCTTTTGGCGGGAACTGTCGAAGGCAGCACACCGCATACACATAACAGATGACTGGCCTAAGCCGGCTGACTTTGCCCCAGCTCAAACGCTGGATATGCCCAGTATTAAGTGGAATTCTAAGCGCACCAAACTATTTGTTGGCAAAACTTTCGTATTTTGTAATCGCAAACACTTCGAAATGTACGCTCCGGTTGTTCAGAAAGCAGGAGGTGCCTGCAAGGATCTCAACACTGGAGTACGCCGTCAATTCCTGACCAAACCCGACGTAGTGGTCATACAATATGTACCCTCTACTCAATCCCAAGCTACCGAAACCATACATAGTGTGCAAGGTAAGCATTGACATTTATTTCCTATATTTCCTAAACTAACGATTTATTTTAGAGATTTTGGAGCAAGCTGAACGACGTCTCGTGCCCGATTACGAGATCGGTTTGGCAGTGCTGCACTGTTCCACGGATAAGTTTTGTAATCCATCGTATAAGATGGTGGAGAACTCGTTGCCCACCACTGAATCGATGGATTCTTCGATTTTAGTGCTAAACACGGTTTCCATTGAAACTGATTCCAACACCAATAAAGCATCGGAGCTCACTGTCGCGGAATCGGAGGCGTATCCAATCAACGTGCCAAGCGAAATTCCCGAAACACTATCACAGGCGTCACCTGTAGCGAAGTCCAAATCGATGCATGCAATGCGGCAACGGAACAATGTCATGTTCATGGATTCCTCAGACGAGGATATAGAAACGGAGCAACCATCCGTCAGCAAGAAACCAGTTGCCTCAGCGGCATCTAAAGCAAAACCAAAGCGTAAACTTGCCATAATTGTGGATTCTTCGGATGAAGACAAAGAGGCGTTATTGCAGCAACGAAAGATCACTAAAACGCAGCCTGGTGACAAATCGAAGCAGACAACCAGTCGCAGCTGTGTAGGTAAAGCAGCAGAGCAGGAGGAGGCTAATAAATCTATATCACCAAGGAGATCAACACGTTCCAACCCTGTGCAGCAGCAGGAAGTGCAGAAGCCAGCAACGACCACGCCCAGGCGCTCACTGCGTGGCAAACAAGTGCCAGAGAAGGAAATAAGGGAACCACAAATCGATGAAGCCAGTGAGGAGGAACAGGAAATCTTACAGTTGAAAGCAAAGACACCAGCAGCAAAGGAACAGAATGAACCAAAGAAAACTAAGCTAACAGTGCCACTCATTGATGAAGATAGTGAGGAGGAAGAAGCGCCCTTCCAATTCAACAAGAAGTCGCCGGCAACTAAGGAACCAGCACCCAGCAAATCCCCTGCAGCATTCTTCCAATCCAACAAAAAGACAGCAGAAACCGAGCAAAGCGCTCTTAGCAAATCTATCAAGCAGACTCTCGGTGGCTCCAAATCCAATCAGACGGCCAAAATAAGTGTTCGCAATTTTCTTGGCAAGTCGCAGCTGCAATCCCAAGCTGAGGCCAATGAAAGTGTTGCAACTGCCGCTGCATCTCAGCCTCGAAAGCGTCTACGTCTTGAGCAGCTGAACGAAAGCGACAGCGATGACAATGACAATTTATTCCAGTTTGCCGGCAGCAAGAAGCCAAGAAGTTCATTTGGAATAGAAAAAAATGGAAGCATTATCATTGAATCAGGTATTCGAAAAGAGCGAAACGACGACAGGGATGATGATTCTGTAAGCACCGAGCCATTCATACCAGACAACAGATCCAACTCAAGGTATGTGGTGCCGGAGCCAAGAATGCAGCCAATCAAGGTGGATATCAGTGGATGGCTGTCGATAAGTCGTGTCAAGGAGGAAATCCAGCCCAAAGCTGAAGCCGATGTGATTAAAATGGATGCAGAGGAAACTGAGCAAAGCATTAAAAAGGAGTTGGGCGATGAGCAAGTTGCACGCTCAAAGTATATAGAAAGTATGCGAGAATGCATACAGGTACGAATGTGTAATCTGGACATTACAGTGCGTGCCCACGACGAAGCAAACGAAGTGGAGCCAGTCGAGCAGAATCAGTACTATGGTCGCAAGAACTTCAAGAAGTTTGTCAAGGTAAGGGAATAACTAGCAAGTATTTAAACTATCTAAACTAATTACTATTTCCACGCCTCCACAGAATCAAATTCTTCATCCACACCAGCGTGTACTGCCCATGAAGCGTATGCAGATAGCCGAAGGAAGAGTCAAAGTATTGTAAGCTTTGTATCATTGTTATATTTTACTACCAATAAATTTACGATATATACTCAAAGCCTTCGTGTGCTCCTTGGCCTTTAGTTTGCTCTCAAAGATTGACTTTGCCGACAACCACTCGTGGTTTTTTATGGCTTTGGTCACGCAACTCTGCGGCGTTTCTTGACGCGCCTTTGACTCGCGTACAATAAAATGCTTCACATCGTCCACTGTGGCCAGCGAGTCCAACTGGAACACAGTCTCTGGTGCTGCTTTGGGTTTCTGTCGTGCCACCACAGTGCCCACATCAGCTTTAGCCTTGTTCTTGGCTCTGTCTAGCTTAGTGACCACTGTAGGCTGTTGTGGATTCAGTGTAACTGCTGCAGGATTCGAATCGTTGTCTTCAATTGGAGTCTGCGTCGATTTGATCAGATTAAGTTGCGTGGGCAGAACGACAGTTTCCGGTAGGAAGTTGTGTTTTTCCACCACTGGAAAGTTGTCGCGTTGTCTTACCAATTTGTTGTACAACTTGGCACACTGGTTAGCCTGCAATTTGCTTAAATTGTTGATCTTTGCTATGGCTGCCAGGAGCACTGTGAGCGTCTCCATAAAGAAATTGTTTCTTAGCATTTGACCAAAGTATCTGGCTGCCTTCAGACAGCACTCTCTTATACGTTCGTGCAAATAATAAAAGCTGAGCAGGCGCACCAAGATAAATTCAAATCCGCTACGCGTCGGCATTTCTCCAGACAACTCATCATCGCTGACATCGGGCAGGGCACCACGAAAGTGTTCCAGCTCACGCTGCAGATCGAGACGCAGCAGACGGCAAAGTGCTCCGTTTAGCTTACACACCGATGAGAAGCCAGGCATAATGCGAAATGAGCTCTTTCGACGTGCCATTAGACGTCCTATTAATGCGGCTGTTTGATTGAATTCATTGGCAGCAGGTGAGTCCAACTGTTGCAGGTACCGGTTGATGTCCACGAACACATTTTTGGCTGTAAGGCAGTGTTAAGTCTAGTAGTCCACAAGTTAAATTATTTATTCAACATACCAAAAGCCGTATCTTTCACTTGTATAGTGATTAACGGCGGCTTCTTTAATTCAAATTCATTCCAAAAACACAAACTCGCCATGCTCGGTACAAAATAATAACAATAAAGTTATCGATAACAATGCACTTCGATTGCTTGTTATTGTATTTGATTAGCGTTGCCAGAGGGGTCCAAAAGTACGCGTCTATAGAACAACTACTTCTATTTTTAAACTTCGTTTTATTAATTTATGACTCTAACTACAAAGTCATTGGCAGCAATGCTGATAAACAAAGTCATTAAGCCTAATTTGTGTTTTATGTTTACGATACTCTTTAACTTTAAACAGCTGGACATAACTATCACCCCAATCTATTATTATTGCATTTCGCAATATTAATTAAGGCTTATCTATTTTTTAAGCATAATTAAAAAGTTCCTAGTTTACCTACTAGATAACAACGACTATTTACGTATTCACTGATAGTCAAAAAACGTTTGCATTTGTTAAACCATTCCATTTATTTTAAATATGTCAAGAAAATTAATCCTTTCCGTAGACGGTAATCATCCAGCTATAGAAGTGGGTTTCGTAGCCTTTAACGTAGAATTCGATATTTCGTTGATTGATGCCGCCGGCGGTGACGTAAGCGGTGCCCAAAGGACTCGACTGCTGTACGAAAATCGAGACATGTGTAACTATCTTGCCAGTGCCCGACTTGGGGTATTGAACGAACAACGAGGGATTGGAGGGACCTTCGAACCATTGAATTGGTGAAGAAATGCTATACACAGCGGTATCACCTGCAAGATAATTATTTTGTATTACTTAAGGTACATAAACTAAAGACTAATTATATACATACCAGACTGTCGGGAACCCAGAGTCCAAGTGAGTCCATATAGCTCGTAATCCTGCCTAGCGGCGCTCTTCTCAACGCTGACTTCTGGAGTTAGTTCGATTGCATTTGGGTTTTCCAGTAAGAACTTTTCCATCTGCTCATCGTTAAGAATGTGCACAATTGGTGCATCATCTGCTTCCGGCACCACGGCTCCTTGAATAAGGACCAGGCAGGAGACCAACAATAATGATTTGAACCACATCTTCAAAAGATTTTGGTTTAAAGCACACGCAACGCGCCTTTTTATACGAGTTTCCTTATCATATATTTTCGAAAGCTTTTTTTCTTTGGCGCTTTTGCCATTATGCCGCTGGGCAGCACTTGGCAATCTCAATGGTCTGGCAACGCTGCCACGTCCATATGACTTTGACTCCACCTGTCAGCTTTTTTTTAGTTTCTCAATTATTAAATATCGCGAGCTGTTGCGTGTAGTACATACGTTAACGCGTTCCTACAATTTTTTAATAAATTCGCTCATCGTTAGGGGAGGGCAGTGTTAAAGTTAATACGCGTGTGTGTGAGGAGTGCTGATTAGATAGACACAACAACAGTTTTTTCAAAATTATGCTAGTCATCAACACAATCCGAAATTCAGCAAGATTTACGCTGCGTAATATCTGCCTGAGAAATAGTTTGATCAGCAGCAGCAGCGCCAGCAGCAGCAGCAAACTAACAAACATCTCGCGTACTTTCTCGCTGGGCAGCGCGCTTCGGCAGCAAAATGTGTAAGTAATGCCTAAACATGATCGATTAAAGTAATTTAAACAATTTGTTTCATCATCTTCCGCGTTTGCCTTTTCCTTGCAGCGTTAACGTAACATTTGTACGCGCTAATGGCGAGAAGATCAAAGCTTCCGGCAAAGTTGGAGACTCGCTGCTGGACGTAGTGGTCAACAACAATGTGGACCTTGATGGCTTTGGCGCCTGCGAGGGCACCTTGACCTGCTCTACGTGCCATCTGATCTTCAAAACGAACGACTACGAGAAGCTGCCCGACAAGCCCGGTGATGAGGAGCTGGACATGTTGGATCTGGCCTACGATCTGACAGACACATCCCGTCTGGGCTGTCAAATCAATCTGACCAAGGACATGGACGGTCTGGAGGTGCATGTGCCGGCCACCATAAATGATGCACGTGCCGCTTAGTTGTATAAACAAAGCCCAGTAATCCACACAAAAAGTTGTTACAAATCTTGTTAGTTATCTGTCGAGTGCTAATTTTCTTTTTAGTTTAACTTGTAGTCAGTGAATGAGGTAAATCTTCTGTATTTTGTACTCCATGGTCCAAGAGATAGCGGGGACATGGTCAGTAACCAGCTCAGGCTCAGGCTATTTTTAGATTCTTGCATAAATGAATTTTAATTGTATTCCAAGCGCATAGGAAAACAGATCAATGTAAATATGTGTTCGTAAATAAATAAATAACATAACGTACAAATTTATTTTCATAGAATAAACAATTGATTTTATTCATTTGTTGCATTAATTGAGCAGATGTTTGCATATCGTATAGAAAGTTAAGTGAGGGAGCGGAGATCGTAAACAGTTAGCTGGGACAATAAGCAAATATCGTAAATGGCACTTATAAAATATGCGAGCAGCTTATATCGTAAATATTTGCCGTCAATGTCCAGTGAATACCGTAAATGTTTCGGTAAATATAGACTAATGGCTTATATCTCAAATGTTCAGCGTGTATCCAGGCGAGTGTCGTAAATGTTTAAACGTCAATTTACAAATTCGAATTTTAGCGAATACCCCAACCCAACTGTAGTCGAATATCGTAAACACTCTCATATTTGTAATAAAAGTAAACTTTTTATTATTTCGCAGCTATTCGATAAAGTAATAAATAAATAATTTAATATATACATCTGCTATATTAACTTATTTTAAACGATTTTCAGCTTTTCCATTATGCCGCTGTGCCTTTTGTTTTACGATAACATTTTGTTTTATTATTCATATTTTTAGATAGCTTTTAAATTTATATTTAAATATTTATGCATAACTGAAACTTAACAAATCTGACAATGAGAGAAATGACGTCACAGTTTCTTTCGTTTTATTTCGTGTGTGTTTTGTTTTTGTTTCTTTCGACCGATTTTTAACTAAAACCTAGAGAATTATGTAGATAAGGCGAAGAAATCATAAGATAGAATTCAATAAATAACCAAAAGAATAAATAAATAGTTTAGGGAAATGTTAGCTCTGAAGATAGTAGATGAAGTTAGAGAAGTGATGGGAGTTAGGTGGACATAAAACTGATTTGGTTTTCTGTTCACGCCGTGCCAATGATGATGGTGATCTCCATGGGATGATTGTGATCTCCTCCAGCTGTGCAGCTTGTAGCTTTCAGCTTAGTTCACATAGGCCATGCCCGCGCCCTTGCGATCAAAATGACGCACACGCACAAACAGGAAGGCGGCGACTAGAGAGGCCACAGCCAGGACCAGCAGAAGCATCACTAATCCTCCCACAAAACTGGGCACGGACATGCAAATGGTTTCGGCATCGGCGGAACGCGCCGATTGGATCACAACGGTCTCATTGCTGGCATTGCTGTTGAGCGCAAAGTTAACATCGCCAGGTGCCACCACCTGGATGATGCGACTCGTGTTCACATCGGTCATCTCCTGTGCATTACGCTTATAGATCCTTGGCTTCACCACAATCTCCATGGTATCGCGACGCCGACGCACGCCACGCAGATCATCCAATCCTTCCACGGAACGTGGTCGTCCGCCCAATGACACCAGATTACCACCTCCGGCACTCAGTTCATCCTTACGCTTCACGGTGCTGTACTGACCAGGCTGGCCAGGCAGCGGTGGTGGAGGCAGACCCAACTCGTTGCTGTTGCCATTGCCCTGCTGTGGCTGTGGTGCCTGTGAGCTGGCTGGTCCGCTGCCGGGATTCACTGCCGACTCGGCTGTGGTCACTGCTGAGGTCTGGGCCTGTGGTGAGGGCACCACATCGGGTTGGTTCTCGGAGTAGGCACCGCTGGCATCGGCGGGATGGCGTGGATCGGGATACGCTGCTGGTGGCAAAGCACCCAAGGGGTAATCGTTGCGTTCATAGGCCTCTGGAGGACCATATTCCTCGGAGAGGGCATTTCCACCGATCTGGGGCAGACCGTACTCTCCGCCAGGCAGACCGGGACCGCACTTGGGCTCGGGGCAGTTGTAGCGACAGACCTGGATCACACACTGGAAGTGCACGTTCATCGAGTCGGGGAACTTGAAGGCCTGGAAGTACGCGAAACTGACCACAGAGGCGGAGGGTCCAAAGTTCTTGATCTTCTGGAATTTGCTCATGATCTTGGGCCGAACAACACAACCGTTCTGATCCACCAGCTGGATGGGAGCACGTTTACCGTCATGGGCAACACAATTGCGCACCAACATATCGAATTTGTTCTCATCATCCTTGATGGCCAGCACCATGGTCATGGTCTGTCCGATCTTTACAATGCCGGACACTTCTGAAGCCCAGGGTCCCTTGCCCACTTGGATCTGCATCCAGCACTGGAGATTGTCACCCAAGAAGTTAGCGGTCACCGCATGCAGCATGTCCACCTGGAAGGGTCTGAAGGTCACGGCCTTCTCGTAGAAGTCATACCAGGTGCAACGAAGCTTGCGTGCCTGATCCCAGACCTCCTGCACGTAGGGATCGTACTGTATGATGATGGTGTTCTCGACGTAGCTACCTGATGGCGTTGGTGCTCCATAGCCAGCGGCATTGTGATTAGCCGAGCTGCTCATGCCACAGCTGTTCAGGAAGATCTCAAAGGTGGCACTCAGATGACCCGTTCCGGGCTGCATGTGCACACAGTGAGACTCACTGTAGAAGCCCTTGGAGAAGATCATGCCATAGAAGGGACGATCGAACTCAATGTTCACCCGCATGTGTGTCTTCTCGCACTGCACCTGCAGGTGCTTGATCTGTGGACTGTCATTGGTGCTGGCCAGTGGCCAGGCCTCCTCCGACAGATCGTTGGTGGCACCCGTGCTCAGTGGACCCGGTGGTGCGCCATAGATGGGCGCTGGCACTGGTGGACCATAGCCGGCTCTGTGTTCCAGTGGCAGTGCGGCCGATTCAATGTGTGAGGCATCGCCGTGCACCGCAAGATGCTGCAAGCATAAAGAGGAGTAGGTTAAGCGAGTTGCAGTGTTGGTAAATGATTAAAGAATGGTTTAAGTGTTTAAGTGCCCGAACTTAAGTTTGTCATAACATTTTGTAGCATTGCGGAAAACTTGTTTATAAAAGTCTTAGCCAAAATTATTGCCCAAATCCAATTTGAGTTGTTTCCTAAGAAATAAGAGCTCCACTTATTGGATTGCGGAAAACTCTGCAGAAAATGCTTGGCTGCTTATTTTGTCATTAAAGTGGAGACGCGTCGCGAGTCGAGTTATGCAATTTGAGACCAAGACACACATGAGTACAAAATGTGTTTTTATTTTAGGGATTGTCGAAAGAAGCGTGTCGAAGCGTTGAAAATTGTTTTATTTATTTTGAAATTAAATGGCTGACGGAGCGAAAAGGCAGGCAGACAGGGAGACAGGCAGACCTAAGACAGAGCACGTTTACCCGATGTCGAAAGACAGGGCCTATTGCATAAGGCAATCTTTCAATCCCCACCACGCTACGCCTCCACTCCCCTGCCCCCATAACTAACTCAGTTAATTCGCTTTCTTTTCGACTTGTCTCTTTTTCATTCCCGTTTTACATTTGGTTCATAATTTTATGGCTTTTTGGCTGTGCACGGGAAGCGGATGTAACGCTGTCTCTCTCCATGTGGATCTCGACAACCGAAAATAAAAAGAAAAACAAAACAACCCAAAAAAAAAACCCACGAAATCGAAAGTTAAAGCTCATGACGATGACGCTGTGGATTTTTTTGGGCACCTTTTGTGGTCCGAGAAGAAGAAATGTCGTGAGTTGATTTTGAAAGTGAAATGACCAAAAGTCAAAGAGACACTAAAACGAAGTGTTAAATACTTTTTTGTATAGCTTTAAATTCTGAGTTGATTAAAGTCGCTGCTGATTGAATTTGGACTGCAGTTTTTCCACTTTTCAGGCATTTCACTTGGCGCTAAAGAGAAGCGCTGATAAATGTATAATATAGCAATTTCAATGCTGTATTAATGCGCTATAAACAAGAAAGTCAAAACTGGTACAAATCAGAGCATAACTGCAATTTCGCTGCCCCAATACGAGCGCACAGAAGACAGACAGACACGCAGCTGCCACAGTCACTGCCACTGCCACTGCCACTCTGTGTTGCACGACTCTAGCTACTTGCTACTGCTATTGGTCAGTTAGCTAGCTGGCAGTTTTCTATACTGCGATTGCATCTCTTAGATACGAACATCTTGTATTTGCTGTTGTGTGATTGATGCCGCTTTAAATGGCTGCATAAATAAGCAACGTGTATTGATTTACATGAGCCGCACATACGTAGCAAAAGAGATACGTTTTCATTTTGGACATGCATTGCAAACGAAAGCGCAGCCAAAGAAACTCCAAAAAAATTAAAACAAACGTAAATAATATTTATGGGCATTTTTTAATTTTGATTGACGACCTTTCCATTTAGCTAACAGCGTGACTGTTAAGTGCCAAACAGCTACGCTGTTAAATGGCCAAGAGCGAAATCTAACAGCGTGCTCAGCGCTTTACAGCAATTCTGTTAAATGACCAGCGTCAACACTGTTAAGAGCCACTGCAAACTTAACAGCCGCAGGCTTCTAAGAGACCACAGTGAGAGCAGTAGCGCGCACTCTGTCTGCCCCTCTCTCTCACTTCTGCTCTGCTGCTGCTAATTACATTGATTAGCAAAATGCCGTTTAATGCTGCCGCTGCGCTGCCCACTGCGCTGGCGACTGCAACTGATCTTAAGCTTATTGCTTATTGCACTTATTTTTTGCAGCCGCTGCTGCTTCTCATTCTGCTTTGTTGCTGCATCCGCATCTCTCAGTGGAGTGCGTAGATCGATCTCAGTAAATACCGCTAGCATTACAGCTGCTTTGGCTTGGATCAAGCCATCAATATGCCACAGAGACAATGGACACTCGCACTGATTTGCATTCGAATTGATATTGATAAACGGTAGTATGTCGCGTCGAAAGTGAACCGATCGACAGATAGATCCGCTATAAGTTGGTTTTGCATAAGAAATGAACCGCTGTCGGTTGATCTGTCGTATCTGTCGTAACTGTCGTTTCTGTCTACTCCAAAGTGGGCCACAATTCGTGGCTTCTCTCTAACTGTATAACGTTTGCTGGTTTCCTAATTGAAATGAAATCATATTGATTGTCTATCGGACAACAGCTTCACCTTAACACTTTCTTTCTGCTCGCCCCTACACGCCCCTTTTTACACGAATTGGTTGACTTACCTGTGTGTTGAAGACCAGGCACAATATTAGGGCCAAGAGGGAAGTGTGTCGCGTAAAATGTCCCATTTTACAGCTGCTATATAAATCTGCTAGTTTATATAGCCGCGTCTCTCTGTGTGTGTATGTGTGTTTATTGTTTGTTGTTATCCAAGACACCAAAAATAGTTTATAATTTTTGGTTTGCTGCCGTCGCTGCTCTTCGCTTCCCGCGCGTCTTCAGCTTTCTTCTGCTCAGGTTTGTTGATCTTTTGGTCTTTCTATCTGTAAGCAGCAGAAAAGAAAGGGGAACAAGGGTAAACAATGCAACAATTTACTGTTAGCTTAGCATAAAAATCGTATAGGCTTTAAGTTATAGTTGGCATGAGCATTAACAGTGCCAGTAACAGCTGTGACATAACAGCAGCTGGTAAGGTCAGAGTTAAATGGAATTGGAATTATGTCGTGTGTTTTGTTAGAGAAACTTTTAATCATGAGTCTTTAAATTAATCCATATATTTGCTTATAAATAATTTAATATTTGTTAAAAGTAATTAATCACTTTTCACAGTTAAAATCACATTAAGCTTAAATTAATGGTTGTCTGTTAACGTTTTAATGTCCATAGCTTGATTAGCTCTCAAATGACATTACACACACCAACACACACTGTCACATGTACACACTGGTATCAAAACAAGACACCGAAACTGCATTTTATGTAAAGTAAATGAAAACTCGCGCGCAGCAAACAGGAACCACTTTCTATTTTCACTATAACAGTACAACGAGGAGCTGCAACAACAGCAACAACAACAACAGCAGCGGCAATAACAAGAAGCTCAACGCCAACGCAGTTGCAAGTTTTCTTTACAGTGTCTGCCAGCACTTTATGGCCCCCATTAATTTATGTTTGTGTTTGTATTTCTAGTGCTTGTTGTCGCTGGAGCTTACTTTACAGCCTGTGTCTAACATAGCATTAACATAGCGTTAACATGCGTTAAACATTTCACGTGACGCGCTCGCTTATTTGCCTGCCTGCGTCTTCGCCTAACAACCGAGTGAGACTGAGCCCGAGACAGCGACTCGAGCAGCAACTCCAACGGTAACTGCGACGCCAACAGAGACGGCGACGCAGCTTTCACATAGCGCCAAGCAGAAGCTGCGCCGGCTGCTGCTTCATGGGCGAAGAGAGTGGGAGACAGGGAGAGCGAGAGCGCGCAGCAGCAGCAGCAGCAGAAAAAAAACAAAAAGTAAACGGCGTCTGCGTCGCATTTCACTTGACTGACTGTTGAGTGGTTTTCTTCTGCTGCTGCTTCTTCTTCTTTTTATTTTTTTGGCTGCCTTGTGGTGAATGTTGTACTACAACGAGCTGTGGCAGTTTTTACTTTTACAGATGGGGCAGCATATTGCACCGGCCGAATGGCTGAACGGCAGACAGAGCTGAGTTAAGCGGTGTCGAGTACACCCCAATGTAAATGGGTTTTTAACAAGACTTGGCCATAAATCGACGCGCCAACTGGAAACCGGCTTAAAGCATTGAGCTTCGCTTTTGAGCTTGAGAGCGTTGAGCAAGTGTACCATTAACCCACTGAAACAGTAACGAACACTGCTGACGCTGACGTCGCTGCTGACGTCGACGCCAACGCTAGACGTCGCCAGACGCTGCTTGACCCTAACCACAACCACTAACTCGCTCGTTACGCAATGCTCCCAAAAAGAACCTCAATGAATGGGGCTACTACAGAGTGTGTGTGTGCCACTGTGTGTGTATTGGTGTTGTGGGCTGCTCATTTAACGGTAATTTGCTTCACTTTCTTCGTATTCAAGTATTTTCACCCGAGTTCAACACCAAAAACTAAAATTGTCTCCCATTTGCATACACAAAAGACTTTAAGCCACAAAACTTGGCAATTAGCAGGTAGCGAAATTTGGCTTTTCTTCTTTTTTTTGGCTAATTGCTGGCCAAGCAGCTAGCAAGCTAACAAGTGATTGCTTATCAAGACTTTGTCGCTAATCTGCACATTAAGCTGCTATTCAGCACAGCGTACTCGATGTTCTCCAAGCTTGGCGTTATTTCGGCTATTTTTCGGGTAATTTTGGCTTGTTTTTTGATCAATAGTTTGTCTTCTTGCTACAGTTTAAAGAAAGTACAACTTAGCCGCTTTAAAGCTAGTTATTTGGTTATTTTAAAGTAGCAAAAACTAGTCGCTTTTTAGCTAGAAATTTGGCTTTATTTGCGGAGGGTAGTTTAGTAAAGACGAAACCCTGCTTACTTTGACTCTGGAGGGGTATTTTTGACCAGTGTGACCACCACTTTTGGTAGCTAAACGCTGCTGGAGTTTTGGCTTTCGGCTGCTGATGAGATCTGCTTGTTATTGTTGTTGCTGTTGTTGTTGCTCTGCTGTTGTTGCTGTTTGCAGTTATGTGTAACTGCTGATGATGACTGTCTTGTTATTGTTATTGTTGTGGTTGTTGCTGTGGCTGTTTGGCATAAGGCAAGTGAAAGTTGCCGCTTGATATACGCGCACTCCCAGCAAGCTTTCGTCTGGCATCTCTTTCTCATATAAGGGCATTGCTGCTGCTGCTGCTGCTGCCTTTTGTTTTCTTTTTTAATTAACACAATCAAATTACTGTTTACTGACATTTCTACATATCGTTATCGTTATCGCTATCGCTAAAAATATACATATGTAGATGGAAATAACGAACCAAAAGTAGAAAATTTGAGCTGGCAAACAAAAGACTTAAGGTGCGAACTTGCAACTTTTGTTTTCAGCCAAGAGCTTCCTGGCCAATTAGCTTAGAAGTAGTAGATGCATAGAGCCAGGGGTGTGGGTGGAGCAGGGTAGGTGAAGAGTGGGCTTCCGACAGGTAACTAATGCTCGCTGCTAACTACACCTGCCACAAAGTCAGCGCTTTTGTTTTAGCGTCTTTTTTTCTTTATTCTCAGCTTGAAATTTGCTGCAAGCAAACATTAAATAATGTGAAAAGTGCCAGCAAGTGAAAATGCAATGAAAAGTTGCTGCTGTTGTTGTTATTATTATTGTTGTAGTGTTTGTTGTTTGTGGGTTGTTTGTTTGCTTTTTAAAGCGGGAGCTCACGTCGCTGTCGATTGATAGAAATGACAATCGATGCAGTTGCTGTCTCCTCGTCGGAAACTAGGTGAACCACTGTGCCCCAGCAGCACCACAGCACTGCCAGCACCACAGCACTCGATTTGTTCTAGTTCTTGATAATTTACGTGCTTGATGACCAACAATTTGGGTCCAGATGAGTCGAGCCGGATACTGATTGCATTTCTATTGACGCAGCAACAACTACTCCAACTACTCTAGTGACGATAGCCCCACAATCAATGCCAAATGACAGAGTGCAGCGCAGAAATCTCAATTGCAGTGCACAGTGTGCTATGACTATATTAAGAGCGTCAAAAGTTCCAAATCTTCTGCTTTGACTGCCAATTAAAAATGTCCAAAATTCAATTTTTAGCTTCAAGTTAATTTCTTTGTGGCATTTTTTGATGGATGCTGCTGCGTTGCTTAGTTTCATTAATTTAATTGAACGCTTTCACAAAAAAAAAACAGCAAAACAGTAAAAAACACTTTTGGCCATCGCCACGGGGCGACAAGAAAGGGGGCGGCCAGCGGCTGGCGGGTGGCGTGTACACATTTTGCTTAATTGAGCAGGCCAACAAGACGCACGAACGGACATCGCTCAAACATTGAAGCTGACAAATTTTTGCGTACGCCGGCGTGAAACCAAAGTCAAAACCCAAAACCAAAACCAAACCCAGATTCGATTCAAACCCAAAAGCTGAGCAAACAATGGGCACGCACGGCTTTTTGTTTAACATAAGTGAAGAAAAAATGTCAGAAAAAAAAACAGAACTTGAAACTGAGTTTTGGGTCTTTGTCAGTTTTATGCGTTTGGAATGTTTTTGTCTGCCACATCGATTGCTGTTGCTGCTGTCGATTGGCGGGTAAAAGTTTCACTAACTTGCAGATGCGTCTCACTCGCCAAGAGTGTGTGTGTGTGTGTGCGTAGCGCTGTGTGTGCTGTGCTTTTAAAAACGCCTTGAAAATGTAACGGGGCTGCTGCAACAACAACAAGGCCTCGCAGCAACCGTTGCTGCTGTAAATGATCGATATTATTATATGCCATTGTGGCATAGAAATTGAAGTCTCCGTGCGTAATTAACTGCAACAAACACACCGTATAAACACACACACACACCTGACGCTTTATAGCTATAGGTAGATATATATCTATATCGATCTGCGAGTCACAAGATGCTGTGAAAGTGAAATTGTTAACGCCAAAGAAAAGCAAACAGCAAAATGAAAAAAATCGCGAAAAAAAAATGTTAAGCATCACAAGGTATTCTGCTTGTTGTTGTAGTAACTGTGGTTGTTGTTGCTGTTGCTGTTGCTGTGGTTGACAGTGAAGGGGCAATTTACGTTTCATTTCATTTCATTTTGTGGTATGTGCTTTAGTTCAGTGCTGCTGCTTCTTACTCTCTTTCAGCCTCCGCTTTTTCTACTTCCTCCACTTCTTCATCTCGTGCTTCTTCTGCTCTTTTCTTTATAGTTATTAAGTAACGTTTTTGTTTGTCCAAACTGACAGACAATTTGTCGTAAAGCGTTTTAAACGTGTTTCAATGCGTCAAAGGTATTCGCTTTTTTTCCTCTTCTTAACTGAACTTAACTGGGCCAGTTTCGATTTCATTTTATGTGCCTTTTAGCCCGGCTAACAACAGGCAGATTAACTATTTTTTTATACCTTAAGTGCAGCCATTTAAATCGTTAAGTTTTTCGGCAATTTTTATGGCTTGAAAAATGAAATTATTTATGCAATAAAACTGGAAAGTGTTGCTAATTTGTATGTAATTTTCAGTGCACAAAGAGTTTTAAATAAATTTAAGTTTTTACAAGTTTTATATTGTATTTTAAACAAAAGACTTAGGCAACAAACTTGGCGCCCGCATCTGCAGTTGGCGAGGGAATTATGTAAAATGGAGCAAACAATTAGTTTTCTATGCTCCAGTTTTTCACAGCTACTGTCTCTGTCTCTGCCTCTGTCCCTGTCTCCATCTACCGCTGTGTCGCGACAGTTGGCGACAATTAAAAAAGTGATAAGACGCCCGCAGGCGTACAGTGTCTGCTAAATGAAAGTAAATTGTTGCATGCCACGGCGCCTGGCGGCATTCCACACCATTCACTCGCCGCTTGCTTCGCTTTTTTCCAGCACTTTTCGTGAAAAGTCTTTAGTTTTCGCATATGTGCGTACTGCGAACGACATGATAACGCATTTATCGCAAAACATAGGGAAAGTGAAAATTGACGTTGCAACGTCTCAGATATGCCACATACACTCGCTGTGCTGCAGACATATGTGTGTGCGAGTGTATGAGTGTGTTAAATGGAGCATTAAATTGGGCGGGCTAATGGGCGGTTGCTTAACTCTCGTTTTGGTAAGGGAGTGTAATGGTTTTTCTACTTAACCTCAAATGTTAATTTTTACAGTGGCTAAAGAAAGCGCATTATGGCTTAATCTATGTAGTAGTAGTGTTTATGTAGTAAGCAGTGGTCTCTTTATGCCAAGAATCTTATAATTCAAACATATTATCGCACTTTTAATCAATTTAAAGATTTTTTATGCCAACCTAACCTCACTTTTAAAACTTAAAGCGAAAGTAACCACAAAGAAACAAATGATTTACTAATCTTTAACAGTCCTCGTATGCAGCAACTACGAAACTGTCTTTAAATAGCTTCAGCCGTCTGACCTAACCTCACATTTCGCCTTAAAACAGAGAGTAAAAGTATTTATACTTTTCTACCATGATTAATCGCTAAAAATAAACAGACTAATGAAGTTTACTCAACTTAAACCATAAATCTTTAGCCTAAGTAGACTTTCGTGTTCAACCTTAACCTCGAATAAGCGTCGATTGCATGCTTAACCTCACTTTTTGAGCTTATTGAGAGAGTAAAAGTATTGCAACTACTATAAAGTGTAAATGAAACTAATTAATTTAACAGCAATCAATTTGAAACATAAATCTTTGGACAGCAAAGTAGTTTGCCTGACAGACCTAACCTGAAATGAATGCTTTAAAGCATGAAGTGCAGTTTAGAGATAGATTTAATTGTTAAACGTGTTAGAAGCATAATTTAAGAGCTAATCACTTTTGTTTGGCCCATTAGATTTCTCCTCGTTTGGCTGATTGCAGTCGGAGTTGGAGTCGGAGTCGAAGACGGGAAACTTGAGACGGGCGAAAACTCCTGTCAACTTTGACAATGGCAGACAAACAAAAGGCAAAACTCGTTTCGCTAAAGATGCCGTTAGTTGTCAGGATGGCAGATAGACTAAAAAAAAACACAGAAAAAGAGTTAAACAACCGCTAATGTTGGCCAACAACAACAACGGGCAAGAGGCAACAATTGCACACCCCAAAAAGCTGCAACAAGACGATTAACATAATTTACAACCCCCGTTAAGTGCCACTCCGCCTCCCTAACTGCACCTACCTGTCTCTACCTGCGCCCCACTCCATTACTTTCCATTTCTTTTAACGGTAAACGAAACGTAGCGAAATTCAGACATTTCAGCGCTGGTCACTTGAAACTGGGCAGCTCAGTAGGAACTTGCCACCAACATGGACATGGCCATGGCCATGCTGCATGGCTGCACAAAACCGGTTCAAGTTGCACACACACTGCCCTCCACACACACACACACACACACAGACGCAGTGCTCCCCACTCCCCTTTCGAATGAAAGTAAAAACTCAAGGGCTTGCACTTTCTGCCCAAGCTGCAGAGCGGATGTGGCCAAGAGAAAGAGAAAGAGCGGGAGAAAGAGACGAAGAAAGTCTGAAAAAAGAGACAACTGGCTGCGATATCCTCGATGTCGCCTTGCCACGCATCGTTAGCTGCAGTTGTGGCTGTGGCAAGTTGCAGCTTGCAACTAAGGGGCCGGTTGCAGTTTGCTCTGAAATAATTAGTGACCCAATTTCTTGCCGCAGCCACAGCGACGACGACGGTGACGCTGAAGCTGAAGCCAGCGTTGACGCCGACGCCGACGCCGCGTGTTCCGCTTGCCTTGCCACAAAGACGCATGCAATTTGCTTGGCTTGACTTGGATTGCAGCGCAGCAGTTGTCGAGCTGCAGCAACTGTTGTTGTTGTGTTGCTGGTGTTGGCGTATTTTGTGGCATGCATGCAAAGAAAGTGGTTTTCATTTCTTTACAATTGCTGTCAGCGGCTGCCTCACTTGCCACAGTTGCAAGTGGCTGCACTTACACATGAGTACAAGTCACACACACACACAGTCCCACACTCACACACTCATATTCCTACTCATACTCGACTCTCGCCTTGCCACAATGAGTTGCAATCAAATGCAATTGATTTGCATGACTTTTCAGTTCTATTTTCCACATTAAAATCAAAATCATAAATTGATTGCCCAGCGATGCTGGTTGGGGGCGTGGCAAATGAGTTTTTGTGGTGTCAATTGAATTGCTTAGGTTTTCGTAGATTAAATTGACTTTTTTGTTAAAAAAAGTAAAAAGTTTAAGCTTGAAAACGAAATGGACATCAAATTGAATTCGTTGGAAATGTTCTAATTAATTTTGTATAATTAAGTTAATTATGTTTTAAGCGACCAGAGGCAATTAAGCGTTGTATAATACACATTTCTCTGGCTTTCTGTTGCGGCTGCTTTTGGTACACAGCGAGAAATAATGGCGTGAAAATGAGGTAAGAATTTGGAACTTAAATTGTTTTGGACTGGAGTTCATAAGAAAAAGATGTAATTATTTACGAGACAGTATTAGTTATTAATTAGTAAGGTATATATTTTAATAATAAAGACAATTAGTTGAGTTTCCTTACACTTATTTAGAGTACACACACTTTTCTCACTGTGTAACTACATAATAATCATAATCTGCTGTAAAAGTTCTATTCAAACTCTTTTCTCCTTTCTCTCTGTACCGCTGTCTGCCCATCTCTCTCACCCCTTATCATTCTATCTCTCTTTCTCTCTTGCTCGCGTTCTACCTGTCCCTCCCTGCTTGACAGTGCTTATCGAAATAGCTGCGTAATTGTTCTCTGGAATTGGAAAGGAATTTCAAAGCATTCTAAACATTTGATTTGAAACTTAAACTGAAGATGTTGCTGCTGTGCAACAACAACAACATCAACAGCAACATATTGCTGCTGCAATGAAAGTTTATTTTGCTTTAGACGCATTGCTAGTGAGTTGGAAAAACTGCGTGAAAATTGGCAGCAGGCGGCAAAGACAAGACAACAATTGCCGTTAATACAAAAATTGTCGCCAAGGCGCTGAGTTAGCCAAGTTTTCAAGGCAAAGCGCAGTGAGTAAACCAGTAATTATATTGTTGTAACTGGCGCAGCTTCTTTCACCAGCAAACTGAGTGTGCGAGTGCGAGTGTGTGTGTGTGTCTATGGAATCAATTAAAAGTATTGCCAGCACTATGTTTGGGCAGATGACAAGTGCCAGCAACAACAACATTGTCTGGTGCAACACTGCGTATGCGCAACCCACTTGGCAGCCAAGCCGCAGCCACTGCTACTGCCACGAAAGTATCTACGAATTGTGTATCTAATAGATACATGTGTCTCTCTCACTCTCTCGCTCTATGTGCAAAGCGAAATTGTTTTCATGTGCGCCAAAGTGGAGCAGTTTTTGAACAAAGCAATTCGCAAGATTAATCAAACACACACCACACACACACACACACTCACATATGGAAAACTGCACAGATATATCTGTATTTATATAGCAGAAGTTGTGGCTGCATCTTTAGCTCTGTTTGCTATTTGGCCAGCGCATAAACCACGCCAGCAACATCAGCAACATCGACAACATCAGCTAAAGCAACTGCAACAGTAACAGCAACAACAAATGAGAAGCGGCACAAGTCAATTTCAGACTTTCATTCGCGCGAAACGCGATGAAATTTCACCAAACATTAGACGAGAACTCTGCGCCGGCTCCAAACTGCAGCCAGTTTGAGTAGCAGCAACCAGAGCCGTACTCGTACTCGTACTCGTACCAGTTCCAGCAGCAGTTCCAGTATCAGTTCCACTACCATCACCACTACCAGTTGCAGTTCGAGTTACAGTTTCAATTCCAATTGCTGATCTTCAGCGGGTGTAAGCCAAAAATTGCCAAGATTTATGCAAATTAAACTAATGAACAAAAAGTCATGCAAGCAACACTGCTTCACGGCTCAGCAGCTGTGTGTTGGTGTGTGTGTTGTGCGGTGTGCTGTGTGGCAAGTACAGTGCTCTTTTGTTATTAATAATTTCCGCGTAGTGCACGCCAAGGCAAAGACTCGTTGAAAGTTAAACGTCTGCTTTCTTTCTTTCTTTTTCTTCATTCTTTCAATAATAGGCAAATCTTCAAACATACTTTAATATGATACCAGTAGTAGTACCACTACCAGTACCACCACTACACACCTCATGTATCTACTAGTTACAAAAAAAAACACTTTGCTTTTCTTTCCAAAATGTTGCAACGCTTTTGTGCGCAATTGGAGCTTCATTTCAGCTCATTTCAGTTTAGTTCTCATTTTTTACTTTTTCTATTTTATGACCAGTTTGCGGTTAGTGTAAATGTGGTGTGCGTTGTGTGTGTGGTGTGTGTATGTGGGGTGTTCGTAGAACAGATCCAGTTTATAACTGTCTACCGAGCTGACAAAACGGCTTTCAATGCTCAATTTGGTTGGACGTTAACAACCGTTTATTGGCATTGATTACAACCATTATTTTAATTAACATATTTATTTTACAATCTATGCAATATTGAGAAAAGTGTTTGAAATTTGTGCGTGAAAAAGTGTAAAATATTCTATTAAAAATAAATAAAAAAATAACAGCTTTTAACTAAACATTTTGTAGTATAAGAAGTTGGGCTTTGTAACTAATATGTAGGCAAATATGTATTAATATATAAATTAAATCAAAGCAAATTATTAAAAGCAAACTAGAATCACAAAGTTATTAAAATCTCATGTATTTCAAGTGACTTCTTATTCTTGAAAAAAAAAATTATTTTAAAATATTTAAAATCGTTTTTTTTTTTTAATTTTTCTATCTGCAAAAAAACTGGAATATGTCTCCAATGTTTAACATAAAAATTTAATATATTATAAACTGTAAACATACTAAATTTAATAGGAAACTTTTTGATAAATATTTAAAATGCTTTAAGAATTTTTTAGTTAAAGTTTACATAAGCAACAACTTGTTTATTAGTTATAGAAAAGCTGTAGATATTTAGTAAATTATATTTTATAATTTTTAAAAATGTTAATAGTTTCCAAAGGCCATACTATATTTCATTTTAAGCCAACACACACACTTCATTCCATTTAGCTTATTTAAAAGCTTTTTCACCAGTTTTTTCTTTTCACCTGCTTTTGCTCATGGTCTTACCTGCAATTAGTGATAATCCCTAGTGTTAAATAATTCCTTAAAGTGATAGAAACAGGAAGAGAATGGCACAGCGGCTAATGTAGAACTTAAAGCACAAAATCGTGTGTGTTTATTATATTTGTATGCTGTTGCTTTGGTCACACTTTTTCTAAATTTAAATTTTAGTTAAATTCACACTCAGACTCCGTAGAAAACACGCGCGATGCTCGAAGAACGCGATGAAATGTTCAGGACGAGTTCAATTCAATTCGAATTCGGATACTCGAATAACGTATGCGTATACGGATTCAGATTCGAAATCGAATTCGAAAACGGAATCAACAGCAGCGTCGACTCGTCGCACACAAAGTTTGAAATGAAAATGCGGCTGGGCCGTATCGGTAACCAAGATTTTATATCGCGTGAAAGTTTTGACCCCTTTCTGTTTGTTGGTCGCTGGCTTCGCTCCGTTGCAAGCAGCCAAGAGAGCTGAGAGCAGGAGAGCGTGTGTGAGTGTAAGCGAAAGAAAGACAGACAGAGGGAGTAGGTGAGAGAGAGAGAGAGTGTGTGTGCCTGGTTGAATACTGAGAGCATTCACTGTTGAATGCAAACATGCTATTTTCGGCTATTCTTTGGCCAAAAACAACTCGCACTCGCACCCGAAGTCGAAGCCGAATCCGAGTCAAATTCCGAACTCGTTTTCAACTTTTCATTTCAGGCCGCTTTCTGCGGGCCTTTTGTTGTTGTTGTTGTTGTTGTGTTTTTGGCAACCCGCCTGGTCGTGTCAAGGTAACTGATGACGTCGAGTGCGTCGGCGATTGCCTAATTTCGATTGTTATTCACTAAGGGATCCGGCTGATTCATACACACTCCTAACGGCAATCGACGCCACGCTTATTATTCTGGCCAATGCATTGGAAAATTAAATTATGGCCCCAGCGCAACGTTATGCAATCATTAATGATATAATAAGCGTATTTAAATTGTTTACCATCTAAATCCCAAAAATTAACCGTTGTGCAGACACTTGAAGGCAGTAA
Organism: Drosophila nigrodunni; assembly: GCA_020829145.1. Classification (NCBI taxonomy): domain Eukaryota; kingdom Metazoa; phylum Arthropoda; class Insecta; order Diptera; family Drosophilidae; genus Drosophila; species Drosophila nigrodunni. The sequence goes on along the minus strand of JACVCZ010000007.1, from coordinate 6,313,985 downwards.
ATAGTGAAGACTTTAATCATTTGACCTTTGTTGACATCTAGCGGAAATAAATTAATAGCTTACTTTGAGTTTCAGTTTCTAAATGTTTTGTGTGTCGGATGTAAAGAAATTTGTTTACTAAAATACGTTTTCTTATTGTTAACGTTTGTCACAAAAATATTCATAAATTAATAGCTTATTTTATTTTAATTGTTGGCTTTTGTTTTTCCACCAAGTTTGTCGCCTAAGTCTTTTCTTTTGTCTATAGATTTCTAATTGTTTTAATTGTAAACAGTCGTAAAGTCAAAAATTTAGAGCTCATTTAAGTATTTTACAGTGCATTGTTTGGGTTTAACTTATTAACAAGTTTGTTGCCTAAGTCTTTTGATTTTTAAGGTGCACAGAAATGCGATTTAAAGGAATTTATTTCAAGTATTTGAATCATTTGTGTTGCATAAATTAAAAATAATAAAATTATTACATTTCAAGAAATATTTATAGATGTTTAGCTATAATTTCCCGCTATAATTCAGAAGGCTTGGCTATAAAAATCAAACTAAAAAAGCAGAAATTTTATTAAATTTACAATACTTGATTAATTTTATAGTATTACATAGTGTTTTAATAGATCTACAATTTTATAAAAATTATAAATATTTTTTTCGCCTTTTCCTAACCAAATTTCAGCCTTATTGCCAGCCACACTTTTACCAATCCCCTGACTGCCTATTTGCTTACTTAACCACCATTCCAACTCCGATTCCAATTCCAATTCAATCCAATTTTGTGTGTCCTAAGCTGCCGATAAATGACACTAAGAGCATCAAATTAAATCAATTAGATAAACAACTTTGTGCCAGTTTCAGTTTCCATTTCTTGCCAACATTAATTCGCTCTTCAATTTGGCCAATTCCGCAGCTTGATAAGTACCAACATTTCGTCAATAAGCGCAATTTTCGATGATGAAATGGCACAAATATTTGACGCCAAAAAAAAAGTGTAAAAAAAAGAGCTAAGAGTGAAATGAAATGAAAAATGCTGCAAATTTGCAAGCCAAATTTGAAATGTGCAAGAAAAAAAACAGAAAAATGTAAAAGAAATGTTAAGAAAAAAAGTACACACAAGTAGATGGGTGTGTGGGGTGTCTGTACATGTGTGTGTGTGTGTGTGTCTTGTGCAGAGCAAAACCACAAGTCGATCCAATGAACTTTCATTTGTGCGTGAGCTCGCGGATTTGCCCAGCGCCTTGGCTGCCCAAGCGATGACAGCATATCGCCCGCTCCCTCTGCCCACTCTCTCTCTCTCTCTCTCTCTTTTTTTTGCTCCAAAGCGTTGACCATGGAGGAGACTGCCACTGCGACTGCGACCACACCTCGACAATCGAAAGAAATCGAAAGTTCCGTCTTCGCAAGCGGCTTTTGGTTTCAATTTCATTAAATTCGTTGGGCACATGTTATTATTACAACTTTTTACTGTTGTCGCACGCCGGATCCGGTGTGAATCAGTCACACTCACACACACATGCTACGCTACGCACTCATAGTTACAGTGAGTGTTGAGCGTTGTTGATGACGCTCGTCCACAGTCTCAGACAGACAGACAGTGCCTACCTGCTTACTGCTCATCGTATTCATTGTGCTAGTCTCAAATTCAAAACGGATTCAAATTCGGATTCGGAATCGTCGCTCGAATTGGGTCAGGGACGTGCTCGGCTTGCTAATCAAATAATGTTTACATTTTACTATGACGCACAAGATGTGACTACGGGCAAACAGATACGGGCTGGGTTTCCACAGAGCTGCAAGAGTTCTTGAAGGTTACTCCAATTACGCTTAGCGTAGCTTTGTTGTAGACATTTTTTGGTTAAATCTTAAGACAATCATTTGAATTAATTTAATAAGCTGTAAGTTTTATAAATGTGTTTGAAAAATAATTGAAAAAGCAGCTCAAACTTTAAACCTCAAACCTCTCAAACTTAGCTAAACATGAAACATTGCCCACTAAGACTTAATTATCAACTACATTCCTTACAAAACAAAACTATCGTCTTAATGAAAGATCAACAAAATGAACAGATTACTCAGAAATTAACTCACTTTTCACACATAATTTGATGTCAGTAGCCGTCGCTGGAAATGGGTGAAAAGCATTTAAATTGTGTTTTTATTCATTTACTTTTCTTTTGGTTTACTTCATTTCATTTTATTTTACTTTACTTTATTCCGTTTTTCTGTGTTTTGTTTTGATATTTTGTGGTGAACAATAAACCAATTATGTGACAAAGTTTTGCACAATTTTTGTTTATGGCAAATGCAGTTACGATTATAACGGTGCTTCAGCGCTTTTTTGTTTATGAACAAAAAGTAATAATAATGTGACTTATTGTTGCCACAAACCGTCGACCTGCACACTGGCCCCTCCCCTCCCAGCCCCTTCCTCTGAGACGTAGCCGAATGTCAATCATTATGCAAGTCGAATCTCAAAGTTCGGTCAACGCGCTCAATGGATTCATTGGGTGTGCTACCAACTCCAGCGACCTGCTACTCCCCTCTCTCTCTATCTCCCGACCGCTCCCTCTTTCTCTTGCCCTCTTCGCCTGCCTTTTCCACCAACTCCGCTGCTGTTCAGCTCAGTTCACTTTCCATTTCTTTTGTCTGTTTTTCCGTTACTGTTGTCGGCCCTTAATTACAATAAGAGTAGCTATAAATACACATTCATTTATATATACAGATATATGCCTTATAGACAATGAACCTTGATCAGTGATCGCAGAGTCTATGATTACTTTTCAAGCATTTAAATGTAGGCAGTCGAAGTTGCAACGGTTTTTTATGGCTACAGTATGAGTGAGATCTCTGCAGATATCTCAAGTTTTTATATTTTTCTTTTTATTGAGTGGTATAAACGTTTAAAAAATTTGATATCTTTATAAAAAAGAGTTATGAATTATTTACAACAACAGTAATTTATTTATTTATTAATTGGACACTAAGAAGTGGCATATAAATAAATAATAATTTAGTTAAAATTAAAGTAGAATTATAAAATAACTATTAATCTATTGTACTACAAGTTTAGGGCACAAAAAAAATATAAAAAATTGTATATTTTATTATATATTATTATTTATTTTAGTACTAGGAAATTTTAGTATTTTTTTACAAAAAGGCCAAACAGTTAGAAATTCTATCCACTCAAAAATAAAGCCATGAAAAACACACACTCAACTTTCATACACTTCCTTTATCCACCCAAAAACTACTTAACAAATATCTGCCTCTAAAATTTCTGTTAAGAAAAGTATTTACACAAAATCAATCACTGCTCACCCCTCTTTTCGCACAGTGTAATTGTGTTCGTAATTGATTACTCAGACTTCAGAGATGTTAAGTTTTTTGGCAGCTGTGCCCTTTTTGGCCGTATTTGTCTAGTGCATAAAAATGCGGCTTAATTACTGTTTTATGCATATGATGAAGGGGTGTGCGAATAACTGTGTGTGTGTGAGTGTGTGTGTGGTTGTTGCCTTGGCCTGAGTCATGAGCCATATATCACTTTCACTCGCCGAATTTGCCACAGAGCAACCACAGCTACGACGACAACGACAAACGGGGCAAAAATCTCAATCAGGCGCCAAATGTGGCAGACAGGAATGGGCGTGTCGTTGGCCAAAGGAACAGCAACGTGCAACGTGCAACATGTAGCATGCAGCCTTTTTGTGGCACTCGGTCTGGGCAATTTGCATTTAATTGTGAAAGATAAACTCAACACAAAATCCACTTAAAGTCGTGGCTACAACAAAAGTTGGAACAACGTTAGCTGCAGCAACAACTGTTGCCAGTTGTTGTTTTTGTAAGTTGTTGTTGTTGCTGTTGCTGTCAGGCACAAGAGTTGTTCAGCAGTTTTCAGTTAAGCTTTAAAGCCTTTTCATGGCCTTTAAGTTGCGCAACTGTTGCCAAAAATAAACCCGTGATCACAAAAGCTTTTCTAAAGTCCAAGTTATTTGTGCTTCGATTGAAATCAAATTTCCAAATCCGCAGTCGAAGCTAAGATAAATAGCTTCCCTCCAAAAAAAAGAAGCTAATAACAATCATAAACTATTTGTATTTATATATATATTTACTCGTAACGTATTTATTTAACTCATTTTGAAAGAGTTTTGGAAATGATTGTGTATCTTTCTGTTGGTTTAGACTCGAAAGCCGAAAGAAAGATTTTCACTTTCGTTCGTTGACCAAATACTCAACACACCTACTGCGGGTATGGGTGTGCGTGTGTGTGTCAGATCCATGCGTATGCAAATTAGCTTAACAACAGTCAGCGACTACAAGGCGCAGAAATACCGTAAGTGGCCGAAAGCAAAATCTCTGCTACAGATATCTGAGCAAAGATGAACTAACTACCAGATACACTGACAGAAAAAGGCAAGTAGTTGGAGGATTCTTTACTATACTACTATTTGTTAGTCAAGAAATTTAATTTTATTAAATTATTAAATAATTTTAAAACGTTTTTAAAAAGGTTTTTACATATATACTATAAGAAAACTTTAAGTATTTAATTACACACACATTTTAAACTATTTTTAAGTTTAAGAATTTAAATGTATTATAGCTTTGTATCATATTAAGTGATCCCCACTAACATTCAATAAATTTAGCTAAGCTAAATAAAAACTAAACTCCAAATTTGTTCATGCTAAATTTCTTTCAGTGTAAGTATACCTATAATATCAACTACCTGCATACGCAAAACCGCCAAACAGTTAACAGTTTTATTTTCTTCAATTTTTTTTCAACAACTTTTTTTTAGCTGTTTTTAGCTGTTCATTTTTTCGTTGTTTTTGGCAAATGAAAGAGAAATTGTGCGTTCGGCCGACTAAAATCTTATATGCTAATTGGTGCGCAAGCTGAAGCAGAATCAGAAGCGTCTTAAAGCTTAAAGAAAATAATGATGTGATGTCTGCCTCCAGTTGTCTGTCTGCAATGAATCAGTTGGGGGAGTTGTGCTGAAACTATACTTAGATATAGATATACTGGTCTAACGGCAGCTCAAATCGTTAAGCTTTTAATTAGCTTAATGAAATAGTTGAGATTACAGCTAGAAAAGTAGGAGCAATAGATATTAATCTGTGTTAAAATGGACTCTGAAAGCAGTTATAGATTAAGTGTTATTTTGAAAAAGTATTGGATTGTTAAATGAAAATTCAACTCGTAAAAATTAAAAATTATTTCAGTTTATAGTTTATTATTTAAATATTAGTAATGCATACAAGCTTCAGTTCCCGTTCATTTCCATGCATTAATCCGTTCAGCTTCAATAAACACGGCTCAATACAAGCCTCAATTTTAATCGTCTTAACTTAACACTTTCTTTTCTTAGTGTCAGCTTTAACTTAGTTAATCTTCAACTTATTTTAGATACACGTAATTGATTTATGAGTTTACTTGCTTGCTTTCCATTCTGCTCACTTATTTACTCATCAATTATAGAGGGTATCATAAGTTCGCCTACAATTTTCGCACCATTTCATCGCTTCTTCCTATTGCTAATAAATATTTGTTAAACTGGCTTATAAATTTAAATGGCAATAATAATATGCATATATGGTCAAAACTGTCGCTTTCTATTGAGTTCATTTTTTGCCCTCTTGATTTCTTTGTAGGATTTTGGCAAATGTTGCGCAACTTTAGTTCAACTCATTGGCAGCTGCCTTAATTTTAGGCACAGCGATTATGTGATCTGAGAATGCGAACTAAAGTGAAATTTTGACACCTATTAAAATGATTTTTCGATTTGGTTTTCGGCTTTTTTTTTTAATTTTGGTTTTTAGCTTTTGCTTTCATTGCGTGACCGCAGGTCTGGAAAATATTAATGTTAATGAAATATTAGTTGTTAAACGGTGTTTAGATACATTAATTAGATTTTGTGCTTAAAACTTAAAATGTATAAATATTGTTAAGGGTTTTGGCCCTCGTTGCCATGAGGGTACGGCACCAGGTTACTTAATGACCCTAAAAGTGAACAACAACAAAAAAAAAACACTTTTAGCTGTAAACTGTGAAAGAGAAATGAAAAGAGATGCGGAGAAAGCATCACAAGACTCAAACTCAAGACTCGAGACTTAAATCAAACCAACTGCAACAATTCGCTAACACAACAACAACAACAACGTGAACAAGCAGAACAGGTGAAATATTTACTAACTGCGCTTGTGTATCCATCTATCTTGCACTCTCTTCCTCCCTCTCCTACCTACATATCTACCACATATGCAAATGCTTTTTCGGCTGATTATTTTCGATTGTGTTGTTAATAGTCGGAATTAAGCGCATGCTGCCAACTGACAGAGGTTCAACAATTTGAAATTGTTCATGGTATGCAGATTTAATGAGTTTAGCTTTGGAAAACCTTAATGGAAATTTTCTACAATACTGAACACATATGATTAAAAACGGTTACTAACCTTATTTTAAAATTAAGCAATAGCAAAGTTCACTCATGTGTGGAGCAGGCTTAACAAGTGTGCGCTCCACACTTAGCAAAGACACAACCCCTTTTTTAGTGCTGCCAACTGAATATAAAATTATCAGCTGTTTCGTTTCGCGCCAAATTCAGCAGTGCAGCAAATGTTTGTGTGCGTGTTCAATCGTAGAATTGTTTTATTTTAACAGAATTATTATTGCTGACCCATATAAAATGAGTGAATCAGTTGAAGCAGATACTGCAACAGCAGCGGAAAATGAAGAACCAGAAAACGACTCAATGGAAAAGCTTCAAATCGACGAAGAAGACGAAAAGAACGTGTCAGTCGAAGATATTTTGGGCGGCAATACGTTGATTATGTCCGACAGCGAAGATGATGAGACGCCTGCGCCCAAAGGTAAACAAGAAGCAACACAGAGCAGTGCTCTACGTATAGCAGAAAGTGATAAGGAGCAGGAAGAGGAGCAGATGGAAGACAAAGCCCCAAAGTCTAAGAAAAAGAAATCGGCGGTAATTGATTCCGAAAGCGACGAAGAGCAAGCAGAAGCTGAAAGAGATTCAGTGTTGGAGGCACCAATAGAGCAAACCAAGGAACCTGATGAAGAGGTAAACTCCAAGGCCAAGTCTAGGAAAAAGATCTCGGCAATCATAGACTCTGAAAGTGAGGAAGAGCCAATGAGGGAAAAGGAAGGTAAAAATGAAGAGCAGAAGCCCAAGTCCAAGAAGAAGATATCTGCAATCATCGACTCTGAAAGCGAAGAGGAACAAGTGAAGAACCAGGAAGAAGTTACTAAAATCAAGTCAAAGAAAAAAGATCTCGGCAATCATTGACTCGGGCAGTGAGGAGGACCAGAACACTGAACAGTCTAAATCTGTCAAGAAGAAGCGGAAGAAGACACATTCCAAGAAGAAGCAAAGACAAGTAGACAGTGATGGGGAGAAGAGTGCTTCTTCCAGCGGTGAAGAGTCAAGTAGCAGACTGAAAGGCATAGTGGACTCGGAATCGGAATCAGAGCGCAGCCAGGAGGAGGAGCCTATGGATCAACAGGAGAGCAATAATGGAGCGGACGCAAAATCCAGCAAATCCAAGCCCATGCGGGTGAGTAAACCTAAAACAATGCTAAGCACATATTAAAATCTCTGTTTCTCTGCAGGCCACAGCAAAGAAAGCACTGGATGCCATGCAGGCCATACAGAGTGAGCAGCAGCGTCTGCAGCGAGAGGCGCACATAAGTGTGCCATATCATCAGCCCAAGCCGCGCACGCTGAAAGAGTTTCTAAGCCGACGCACCATCAACAAACCACTGGCTGTGGCTATGGCGGGTGGCAGTCCCATGCCCGCCAAGAAAGAGCCAAGAAGATCGATGGCTTTGCGTATGAACAGCGAGGAATTGCAGGCATATGCGTAAGAGTCCGCCACTTGAGCAGTCTAGGTAGCATAACAAATTTATCCACATTTGCAGCAAACTGATGGAGGAACGAGCTAAGGAGGCCACGGAATTCTTTAAATCTGAATCAGAGCACGAAGAAGAGCAGGAAGCTGATGAGGATGATGAGCCAATGGAAATGAAAGACAATCCAGGTGTGCTGGATGTGGTAGCAGAAAGCAATGAGCAAACTGAGGCGATCACAACTGAAGTTAAGGACTCTTCAGTCGTTCCAGAGTCTGAACATGAAGCGATACCCATTGAAAGCGAACAAGAGATCGTGGCCGAACTGGAACTAACAGAAGAAGCGGTCTCACCCACTAAGGCGATGCTGGTAACCGATGTTGTGGAACTGCCCAAACTGGATCTGAGCACACTAAACATTACGCCGCCCTCGAAACCCACAACACCAAGAATCACGGACGCCATACGACGTTTGAGGGATGAAAAGAGCTGCGATGTGAGCCCAGCTTTGAAGGGAGATCCCAACATGGTCATTGATTTGGAAACTGGTGATATGTTCACAAAGAAACCAACGGGCGTAGATGATTTGCTACAAAGACTGATGAAGACACGAGAAGCCAAGAAGCAAAAGACCACAGAAACAGTCAAGTTAGATTATAGTATAAACTTACTTTTAATTTCCTATTAAAAACTCAATTCTTTTGCAGTATTTTATCCACATCGCATGGCAAACTGGAGCTCTCCAAGGTTAGCATACATCTGCACGAAGAGGAGCCGGTTAACAAGGAGCAAAAGCCTGGAGCTGCCTACATGAAAATGCAGGAGAATCTTAAGTCCTTGATAACTAAGAAACGTATGGAGGACATGCGCAAGAAGCAAGCGGAAGAAATGGAACAACAGGAAGAAGACGATGAGATGGACATTGATGAAGAGTATGAACCAGATGAGAAGCCAGTCAAAAGCCAAGTAATGATCAATGATGACGAGGAAATTGTTGATGAAGTAGTTGAAGATGATGAGGAAACAAACGTGGAAGTAGAATCGGCTGACGAAGCAGAACAGGAAGAAGATGGCAACGACGAGGAAGAAACTGAAGCTAAGGATGAAGAGGCGTCTAGCAGCAGCGATAGCGATGAGGACAACCAGACGGAAGAGAGTACACAGACGGGCAAGCGTAAGAATCGTATCATACGTGCATTCCAAGATGACAACTCCGACGAAGAAGACGTCGATCTGCTGCAGACACCGAAGGTAAACCATACAGTGCCCATTACGGCCACCCAACTGCAACTGTCCGCACACAAGCTATTCGACACGGAGATTGAGCGCACCGCTAGCGATGAAGAGAACGAGTTGCTCGGCCTATGCTCTGGAAGGTTCACCCAGCCAGAGTCAACGGCGGCACCGACCGTTCCCACTGCTCTCATTAGCCAAATACCCATAACACAAGCAGCACCTGGTACTCAAGCACCCGATGAACTGGAGGCCTTGTGTTCTGGTAGCTTTGATACACAGCAGAATCCACCAGCTGCTACGAATAAAATCGTTTCCAGCGAAGAGGAGCCGGCAGAACGGCTGGAGGAGGAGAAGCCACGACAAAAGAAGCTGACCAAAAAAAGGCAAAAGAAGAAGGCCAAATTGGGTTTCTCCGACGACGAAGAAAGCGATGAGGATTCAGAAGAGGAGGAGGGAGAAGAGCAGATGGAAAGCGAAGTAGATGAGCCAGTTGAGGAGGTTCCGGAAACCTTTGTTGACTACGACTCGGAGGAGAATGAAGTTGTTGTCCAAATGACCAAAAAGGATCGCAAATTACGCGCAGCCAACTTTGTGGAAAAGGAAGCTGAGTTGTCGGAGTCGGAATGGGGATCAGCTGATGAGGATGAGAAGAATATGGACAAATATGACATCGAGTTGGGTGACGAGGATGATTTCGATAAAGAGAAACTGCGCCACGAACTGGGACAGATTCATGCGTATGTAGATCCAAAAATTAAATGAGATCCAAACTAATCTTTATTTGTTCGTATAGCCGCAAAATGCTGGACCAAGACATACGAGAGGTGCGCAAAATTCAAGAGATGCTCTTCGAAGACGATGAGGGCGCTGTTCGTCAGCGTCAGTTTCGTTGGAAGAATGCAGAGAATGGAGCGGCCTTTAGCCTAGATGATACCCGCAATGAGAACGCTGAGGGTGATCCTAACGAAGGTAGCGGAGACGAAGAAAACGAGCATCTGTGGCGTAAAATACGCTACGAAAGAGAGCAGCTGCTCTTGGAGAAGGGGCTAAAGGGGGTAAGTTACATGTTAATGCTCTATAAGAGTTCAATGCTCATAACTTAAGTTTTACAGGAAACAACTGGCGGCGCTTCTCCTCTCTCACCAGCAGTGGTAAATACCAATGCAGCTGGGCGCAAAATTACCATTATTACGGCTAAGAAGACAACCGTGGAGCTTAAGAAGAGTTCACCATTTTTGATCTCAAAGAGTGTAAACCAGACACAGCAGCAGTCAGTGCGTGGTTCCTTCTTAGTGCGTGACAAGGAAACGCTGACCAAATTAGCTGGTCTGACCAAAGGCTCTGCTGCCGGCGATGTGGACGGAACAGCGGGCACTGTATCCGTAAAGTCGACCAAAGGCAAGAACTTTGTCTTTGCCACGCTCACCGAGGAGGAGCATGAGGTAACTAAAGCTATAACCCTTATATATGTAAACTGTATTTAAATAAATTTCTATTGCAGAATCAAAAACGCAAAGCCGCTGATTTGTTAAACAGCAGCAGCGAAACGGGTATAAATTTTATGAAGAAACCACGTCTGGAGCCGCGACGGGAGAAGTGCCTTATCGATCAGTTGCTATAATTTAATTTTAGCTGTAGTTAAGTATTATATAGTAAAATAGAACATAAATACCTGTTTACATTTTAAAATTAAATTTTGGCGCCTTTAAAGCCGTTTACAACACTACGCTAGAGTGTCAACTTTAATAACAGTCGTTTACCAACACTGAGCCGGCCTCCAAAAAAAAAAAACAATTAAAAGAAACAACAAATCATTGTTAGAAACGCTTAAATTATTAACTGCATAAATATTGGTATTTAAGTGGCATTAAGTGAAAAGACTGCAAACTAAGAAAGCAAAGGGCTTGAGAGAGAGAGAGAGAAAGTGTGTGTGGAGAAGTGCGCTCTTAAGCTGCGTTAATCTAATCTCTCTGGCGTCTAGAATTTCTCACCTAGCCGGTGTGTGTGTTTGGTCAGTCAGTCGAATTAGTCAAAAGTTGCCGCTTGACGCCGCTGGACGTGTTCTGTTGACCATATAAATAAATAAGGAAGCCAAAAACAACAACAATGGTAGCTCAATCGAAACTTGGCCAAGTGTTTAGCTATCAGAATTGGGTGCATGCCGTCTCTGGCGCAGCCGTAAGTACACTAAGTTGGAAAGTTCAAATTCCAAATTTGCTAATTGAATCCAATTGAATTGCATTGTTTTTGGAACAACAACATACAGGGTGGCTGCATTGCCATGAGCACCTTCTATCCACTGGACACAGTACGATCACGCTTGCAGTGTAAGTAATCCTCAAGAGACAAACCATTCAGTGCCAATCTTAAGTGGCAACTACGATAAGCGGCATAGATAAATGGCTGTCTGAGTTCAAATTCCAATCACCTATTAAATTAATATGATTCGATAATTTGATAGCGCACGCTAATCCGTTTATTTTTGGCATTTTTCAGTGGAGGAGAGCGGCGAGGTGCGCAGCACAAAGCAGGTTATCAAAGAGATTGTGTTGGGCGAGGGATTCCAATCGCTGTACCGTGGTCTTGGCCCCGTCTTGCAAAGCTTGTGCATCTCGAATTTCGTCTACTTTTACACATTCCATGCCCTTAAGCTGGTCGCCTCCAACGGCGCGCGAGGGCAGCAGAGCGCTCTTAAGGATTTGTTTCTTGGCAGCATTGCTGGCATCATCAATGTGTTCACAACAACACCATTCTGGGTGGTCAATACACGTCTGCGGATGCGCAACGTGGCAGGCACTTCCGATGATGTGAACAAGCACTACAAGAGTCTTCTGCAGGGACTCAAGTATGTGGCTAAAACGGAGGGATTGGTCGGATTATGGGCTGGCACGATTCCCTCGCTCATGTTGGTCTCAAATCCAGCGCTACAGTTTATGATGTACGAGCTGCTTAAGCGTAACATCATGATCTTCACTGGCAATGAAATCGGCAGCTTGGGTTACTTTGTGATTGGTGCCATTGCCAAGGCATTTGCCACCGTGTTGACCTATCCGCTGCAGCTGGTGCAGACCAAGCAACGGCATCGCACCAACGATAAATCAAGTGGACCATCCACCTCACAGCAGGCAGCGGGACAGAACAAGACACCAAGCATGTTGGAGCTGATGGTCAGCATACTGCAACACCAGGGCATTGCTGGTCTCTTCAGAGGCCTAGAGGCCAAAATTCTGCAGACTGTGCTGACAGCGGCCCTGATGTTTATGGCCTATGAGAAGATAGCTGGAACTGTAAAGTTGCTGCTGAAGCGCAATGCTTGAGAGGCTCTAGTCTACATAGAAACTTAGTTTTAAAGCGGAAGCGGAGGACAGGACATGGCAAAGGATATGGATTAGTTCATCTATATATGTATGGTACATCACACACAAACACACTCCAAAGTTAGCCATTTAAGCGTAAATGTTTACGGAATAAGAAAAAAACACAAAGCAAATTAAACAAAATTTATAGTAGATTTTATTTAGTTCTCAGCAGCAACAGTCGTAGCTACCTCGCCAGCATCTACCTCTGCAGATTTGTCCACCTCTTTCTCCACATCCTCCTCCTTGCCAGCTTTCTCCTCTCCAGACTTATCCGGCTTTTCAGCGTCTGTTTTTTGCCCACCAGGATTGGCTAGCTCTGACAAGTTGTACTTCCTGTAGTCCAAATAATTCTCAATTACACTGAGCAGACACCAACCTCTCAGCACCTCCACAATGATCGACTTCTTGGCGTGCTGCAGATCCACTTTGTTGTGCATGTTCTTGGAGGTGACTAGCTCGGCTAGTTCCTTAATGATGTGGTCCCGTTTGATTTGTTGATTGTAGCGATGATTGAATATAATGCCAAATGTGGTGGCTTCCTTGAGGAAATGCTTATCGAACAGCGCTCCAGCGGCGTTGATAATATCCGGCATGTTGGCACGACAGACGGCTTCGATTGGCACTAGACGGAGCACGAAGCGTGACATAGCCTTGCCTGTGGTAAAGATGTCATTGACTATATGCTTGCCAAGTTCAACGGGTTCTGCGACTTGGGTGCGTATAAATAAACAATTCGTGGTGCCGGTGTCCACGTTTTGGAAGCGCACTTTGCGTTGGTTAAACGACTCCTTGCATTTTTTAATGGCAGCATCTATGTCGCTGTCGCTATCGGAATCGCTGGCGTTTTGGTTCGTCTCCTCTTTGGCAGGCTCATTGGATTCCGGTCCATACAATTGATCGGCGTAGTGGTTCAGTAAATTGTAACATTCACGCACACATGCTTTTTCGTTCATGTTGCATGTGACAAGAAAACCGCGTTGGCCCGCCTGCAACACCTCTTTTTTCCTTTGCTGGAAATACTTCTTCTTGTTGTGCTTGAATTTGTTGTTAACCATTTTCGCTTTCTTGGGATTTGGTTCCATTAAAACTAGTTGACAGCAAGTAGAATTTATTTTTTAGCCGGCAAACAGTGTGACCAAATATGCTAAAATGTCAAATAAGACTGACATGCTTGTTCTTTCAGTGCTGCAAATTGACGCACATATTCGTATTTCACAGCACTCAACAGCTGATCTCTAGCCATTTTATAAACAAAATAAAAAGCCGGGAATGGCTACAGTAGAGCAGTCGAATCTATTGGAGCTCAAAAAGTTACTGCCTCGTTTTGCAGACATTAAAGATCTTTTGGAGAATGAAATCGATGCACGCTATATACTCAAAAGAGCAGCACATTACTTTGATACAGCAGCAGAGGATGAGGATAGTTACGAAGTCTCTTACCTGGTGCACGCTTTGGTGGACAAAAACTGGGAGCGCATTCACAGCGGACACTTTAGCAGCGTGCCGTTGACAGTACGTAAAATATATGCCCTTGGCTGCTATTTCAAGGTAAATAAATCACTATATTTAAAACTGGGACAAAATAATTAAATACTTTCAATAGATAATCTTTCAGCTCCTAGAAAACTCCAGCTTGGAGCAACGCGAGCAATGTGGTGCCATTTTGGATGATGCACAGCTACTGGGCTGCACAGACAATTTGTATGAAAACTGTAGTGCATTACAAGCTGCACTGCTGAATTATTTGGATGTAGATGCCTCAAAGAGTAATCTTCAACCACTGCCTATTTTGGATGCTGTGGAGCGCTGTGTAGCACGTTGTGATATACCCCAATTGAATGCTCCCAGCATAACAGAGTTTCGTACTAACTGTTATGAGGCATTGAAGCCAACTCTGCTGCTCAACACAATCAATCACTGGCCCGCGTTCAGCAAATGGCGAGATTTAAACTACCTGCTTAAAGTGGCAGGAAATCGCACAGTTCCCATCGAGATTGGCTCCAACTATGCCAGCGACGAGTGGTCCCAGCAACTGGTGAAGATACGTGACTTCCTCTACAGGCAATTTGGTAAAAGTGGAGATCAGGAAGTAGAGTATCTGGCTCAACACGAACTCTTTGCACAGATACCAGCACTAAAGGCCGACATCTGTGTTCCCGACTACTGCAGTGTATCACCTGAGAATTCTTCCGCTGTAGACATCAAAGCATGGCTGGGTCCGCAGCACACTGTATCACCCATGCACACAGATCCAAAGCACAATTTGTTGTGTCAAGTATTTGGCAGTAAACAGATTATTCTGGCATCACCCAAAGACACAGAGAATCTTTATGCGCACGACAGCGAGTTCTTGGGAAACACATCACAGATTGATGCGGCTAATCCGGACCTTAAGCTCTTTCCCTTGCTAAGCAAAGTTCAGTTCCTTGAGTTGAGGTTACAGCCCGGCGATTGTTTATATTTACCACCAAAATGGTGGCATTACGTGTGTTCCAATACACCAAGTTTCTCGGTTAGTTTCTGGTTTGACTAGCCCGTTTGTCACAAATGACGTCATCCATGCTTGATAAGCATTCCAATCATGATGTGGACTAAGTATGAGTCATTCGAGAATTGTATTTCGTTTGTTAATGTGTTATGGAGTTATTTATTGTGTTGCCAACAATTTTTACTGCGACAAACAAAATTAAACAAAATGGGACGTGAAAGAGAGTTAACCGTAAAACATTATCTATGAGAATTAAGTGTTGTTTTTTATCAATTGATCATTTATAATCATATATAGATTAGCAATTGCTGCCTTTGCCCCCACCGCCAAGTTTCTTTTTCAAGTCTTATCATTTTATAAATATTTTTAATATTTCACTATTTTGCTCCCATGGAGCGGGACTCGCTTATTCATCACTTAATCCTTCTTTGTGCCTACTGCTCCAATGGTGATCTGTTTCTGCAGTTTGCTGTACTCCTCGGTTAGGCGATCGTATTCACGGTTAAGGCTCTCCGCCTGCGACTTGACTGCTTCCTTGTCCTTCTTCTCGCGGTTCAAGTCAGCGGTAAGCTCCTGTACGCGCTCCTTCAGCTTGTTGAGCTGTAAAACGATTGGTCAGCTTGTTTTCAATTTTGGACACGGGCTTTGTATATTATATTTGTGTTTTTGTGTCTTTAGATGTGTGTGTGTGTGTTTATTTTTGGGAATGTGTTCGCTTTAGGATATTCTGGCGGTGAGTCCCTGCACACGTTTCCGCAGGCTGGACAACTGTTTAAAGAGTTTACGATATGGGTTTTTACTTGAATGGTATTGTCGATATTGTAGGCCCAGCACAAATATCATGTGGGTAGTAAAAGAACAACTCATACGCATTGCCTTGTTTGTACAGCTGGTAGTAGCTAACGATCTTATTGTTAGGTAGGAAGCTCTTTAAACATGCCAGGACTGAGGGGACGTGGTGTGCAACAACTCTTTAACGCCAACTCTAGACACGGACTTACCTCATTCAATGTTTCATCCTCGGTGGCCTCCTTGGATGGATCGGTCCTCTGTACAGCCATTAGGGAACGTGCTGTATCGGTGGCACTCTGGGCCTGCTTCATGGAAGCCTCGCTCTGGGCCAACAGACTTGCCTGTGCCGAAATCAGTGTGACCAGACGGCGAATGACCAGCACTAGGAAAATAGCAAAACCGGAAATGTAAAAGTTGCGCTGAGCGCGGAAGAGGCGCATGCTATGCTGCATCTCCACGTTCAGGTGCACCTCACCAGTATTCTCATGGCTGGAATACTTGCGCATTTCACGAATAGCCTCCAGCAGGAACAGCACCAGCACTCCCATGATGAGGAAGAAGTATAGATGTGCCTGTTTGGCCAACATGGCCAGAAATTTGGACTTGAAGAAACGGCTCCATTTGTAGGGGCTGGCCAGAGGGAGTACCAGCAATAAAACCACAAAAATTTCTGCGTACAGAAAAGTGGCGATCAAAGTCCACACCAGACTCATATTTGCAACTCTTTCAACTCAAACTTAAAGGTCTTTTTGTTCGATTTTTCTCGTTTCTCACGTATGCAATTTTCGTTTTTATGTGCTGCAAAGAATTTTAGATTTGTAGCAATAAGTATTAGGAATATACACGTATAGTTAGGCTGTGCGGCTATTTATAAACTAGTACCGTGATTGGGCTTACTTTAAATAGCAACACCAATTAATATACAGCTGCAAGTGATGAAATATGCGTATATTTTATGCGGTCACTCGCGCGGCCACGTCAACTTTGCCGACAACTTTTTGATACAAATCACAACGAGTTGGCAGCAACCAAAGCAAGCTTGTAAACAAAAACGAACAGCTGACAGCACACAACCCTGGTTGCCAAGGTAAACGAAGTGTGCTTTTGCGCCATTGATCAAATTCAGTTGGCGGAGTTGTTATTAAAACACTTTTAAGTTTCAAGTTACGAGTTACTAACGAAAAAATGTCCTATCAAAATTGGTTGAACTGTTTACAATCCGCTGAAAAGAATTCAATAATAAGCGGCAAAGCACGAAAAGTGCTATACAAGTTTCCCGATGGCCGACAGATGGCTGAGGAGTACAACATGGAAACGGGCATTGTGCAAAGACGTGCCTGGCGCAAATGCAAGCAGCTAATGGGAGAGCCGGAGTGGGAGATAGAACTGGGCGAGGATCCACGCCAGCTGAACTGGGCCGCCGCAAACAAAGGAAACGCCGCTGCTGGCGGTGGCGACGCAGATAACATGTCGGCATCGGAGTTTACAGTACGCGAGAGCAACACTGCACCATTGCTGACCAAACGGGTGACCAAGAAGAACATCGAGTGGCGTATACGTAATCTGCCGTATTCGCTTGACGTCTATAACGTTAAAGCCGATGCGGAGAAGCATGCCATTATCGTGAGCACAACCAACAAGAAATACTACAAGGTTATACATGTACCTGATCTGGATCGCTGTGGAATGCCACCGATCCAGGCTAATATAAGCGTACATCATCAATTCAACACACTCATCATAACATACCAGAAACCACAGATCATGTGCGAGATGGAGGCACAGGTTTTATTGCTGCTGAAGAATGTGGAAACTGAGACAGACATGGATGATCTGTTGAAGGGTTTATTAGCTAAATAATTCTATTACATACAATACATAAATAATGCTACAAAAAATTTATCTTAGTATCATTTTTGGAAACTCTCGGCCAATCCGATGTAGCTCGTCAGCGTTGGAGCTGACGAACTGTTAAACATGGTATAGTCGAATGAGGGTAGTTCCAGTGGTGTCAAGGAAGGCATGTCGTTTTCAGAGCTTCGCTCCAGCATTAAGTGTCCTTGCTGCTCCTGGCTCTCTGCCTGTGGATCACTCTTGACCATTGCTTCAACTTTTAGCTCAACTAAAGCAGCATGCGATGGTTTCCGCTCAATCGTAGTAGTGGATATAAACTTGGCATCGAAATCTTGTACGGTCTTATCAATAGCCTTGGCAACTGATTGAGCTGATCCCACGCCGTGTTCCGGTCGAAGTGGCAGCATGGGACTAGTTTCCTTCAGTTGCACAAAGTCCTTCATCTTGGTGAGACCATGTTGTGTTTTTCTCATTTCGATTTGACGAAGCTTACGTTGAAAATCAAGAGTCAGTGTGTCCAGCACTTCCTTTGATTTGGCCAGCTGGACATTCTTGTATGCGTCCTGCAGGTAAAGTAGCGAAGTCTCCAGTGCTTTAATTGCCTCCTCGTAGCGATGGTGACGCATAAAACGCTCTGAGCGGCGCTCGTGAAAATGTGCCTGCATTAAAAACAAGTTAGTTATTTTACAATTAAAGCATTTATTTATTATATTTTGTTTTTAATTTACCAAATTTAGCGGAGCGCAGTCCATGTTTTTTCTTTTTTGTGTTTTTTGTTTACCTGCGCAGTAAGCAAACTGCTTGGCAACCCTGTAACCCAGCTGATTATCGATAACTTTCCTCAGCCGATAAATTTAAAAGAGAAAATTAAATCACATATATTTGATCAATATCAACAAGTGTGCAGAAAAGTTTACTTAAAACTAAGTTTACAGCGGCTTGGCAGTTGCTTCTTTATTTTCTGTGAGTGCTCGAGAAGCGTGTATGAACACAGGTACGTTAATACCCTATAAAATAAAGTAAAATTAAGTTAATAAATGAAATTTAGAATTCATTTAACTAAACAAATTCTTACCTGCATCTTTGCTGATCGCACAAACGCCTTATTTGAAGTAACTGTGAATATTTTGCGTTGCATGCCAAAGCTGAATATCTTCAAGCTACGCTCATTGACATTAGCCGTAAATCGTATATTGGAGAACTCTTCTGGAATAGCATCCACATTGGGATAAACTGTAACGCGTTTCAAAAACTCAGCGGCAATTTCCAGCTCATGGGGTCCACCCAAAACCGACAGAATTTTCTGAAATGCATCGTAGGCTAATTGGCAGCAGACGAGACGCTTTCCTTGTAGAATTTTCTGAATCATTGGCTTAACTGGATTTTCCCGCTCTTTTTCTGCCTGTTCAGTTAGAATCGGTTCCTTGAAGACCCAGTTGCACCGACCGTTTGTTAGTGCGCTACAATAGGCCAGCATAGTGGTTACATCCAAATTCAGTTCATCTGATATAGTGGCATATTGATCTATATCCAGATCGGGTGCATCCAGTGAAGCCGTTTGCACGCCCATCTCCTTCAGTTCTTCGTGCAGTGAGCTCTCAATTTTGTTGGAGAAATAGAAGACAATCTGCCAATGAAATGGAAATATATGTATGAAGATATATACATATATGTTCATGTGTATTATTACCTTTGGCCGTTGAAACATGCAAAAGTGTAGCTCACTGGCCTCCAGGTAATCCTCAGCCTGGTCGAGCACACTGCGCGCTCCAAAGCTTACACATCCTTTGGCTGCGTCTTCGATTGATCTGGAATTGCGGGCTATGACCTTGATCCACTTTAGACCGTTGTTAGCCACAATGTCGACGCGCAGTGGACTGTCGCGGGATTCCAGAGGAAAAACTGCATTTATATCTACGATGCCTTGTTGCAATCGCAATGTTTTGATAAGAAATTCATAATTGACAAAATTACTGCTGGTAATGTGATTCTCTTTCAATGTCTTAGTGCGAATAACCTGTAGAGCAAGAAAGTTTAGTTATTTCACAATATGAAGGCCACATCATACTTTTTCCAAGAATTTGATCTCCTGTTGAATTTTTCTCTGCACTTTTGCAACCCCAGTAATGTCCTCGAATTCAACTAAAGCTTTCTTTAATTCATCTCCGAGTCTTAATTTATCGTTGGCTTCGTCGTACAGGCTTTTCTTTGATTCTTCCATTTTCACCTGCTGAACGTGAGCACAATTCCAATTCAACTAGAAATAACAGACACAAACAAACAACAACTCACTCTTGCTCCACGTCAATTGTTTATGGTAATGTCGCAGGGGAATAGTATTTCATATGTTTTTGTTTCCCCTTAGCAAAGGATTGCTGTGATATTATTGGGAAAATAAATATGGGTGGCCGTTTTAATAATAAGTTGCTATGATTCCAGTTCAGGGCTACCACAAAATAATACTGTTATCGATATCGAAGTCAAAGCAACTCTACAGCGACTTCTGTCAAACGCTTCCGGCATTCTATTCCATCCACTTTTTCTTCACCGGTCAAGCCAAGCGGTTGCTCTGAAAATGGCGCCGCCTCTTGTGATGTGAAAAAAGTTAAATCCAACCGCATCATTATAAAAATGTGTCATTTCGTTGAATAAAATAGTAAAAGGTAATTAACTAAGTGATTAGCTAGTAAAATTAAGTAATATTTTAGAGTTTTTTTTTTGTTTTGCACGAAGTATCTCCAGGTAAGCAGAAATGTCTGCTGTTTGGTCGCAATTAGAGCGTGCTAAATTAAGAACTGAATGCTGCTTACTAAGCATCGTTAGGCGACACGACTATCATTACTGTGGCCTTGGTTTTCCAAAGTAGTACATATCCATTAAAAATAAATTGAATTTTTCTTTTTTCACAATGAACCGGATCGTATCTAACCTCAACACTTTGACATTTTTTTTCCTGCAGTGCAATTGTGTTGAATTGAATTAACACAGCATCTTCAACATGTACTTGTATAATCTAACTCTGCAAAAGGGCACCGGCGTGACCCACGCGGTGCACGGAAATTTTTCGGGGGGCAAGCAGCAGGAAGTGCTGCTGTCACGTGGCAAGTCGCTTGAACTGCTACGGCCCGATCCCAATACCGGCAAAGTCCACACGTTGATGTCAACGGAAATCTTTGGATGCATACGTGCGTTAATGGCATTTCGTCTGACGGGTGGCACAAAAGGTTGGTTTACTTTTCTAGTTCAATGCATTTTACTGTACCAAGTTTAAAGTTAATACGCACGAAACCTAGCTGAGGCAACTCATTATTGTGGTTGTTCCCAGTTTGACCTTATTGAATGTGTCTAAGTGCGATATAAATTTAACTTGACGTCGCATTTGCCATGACCGACAACCACATGGTATGGCGAACTGAAACTTCGAGTTACAATCGATTCTAACCTCAAATCGAAATGTTTACCAGTCAATTTGCTCAAGACTAATTCGACGTGTTTTATATCATTTAGATTACATCGTTGTTGGTTCAGACTCTGGTCGCATCGTTATTCTGGAGTACATTCCCAGCAAGAATGCTCTGGAAAAGGTGCACCAAGAGACCTTTGGCAAATCTGGCTGTCGCCGCATTGTGCCAGGTCAATACTTTGCCATTGATCCCAAGGGTCGTGCTGTAATGATTGGAGCCGTTGAAAAACAAAAGCTGGCTTACATTATGAACCGCGATACCCAGGCCAGACTCACCATCTCTTCACCTCTGGAAGCACACAAGTCAAACACACTGACTTACCACATGGTTGGTGTGGATGTCGGATTTGATAATCCCATGTTTGCGTGTCTGGAAATTGACTATGAGGAGGCTGACTTGGATCCCTCAGGTAAGATTTTCTCTACCAAAACCATACACTTTGGCGTCTTTAGACCAGTGACTGCGATAATACAGCAGGACTACTGTTGGCAAATTGGCGCTAGATTAATATGACCACTGAACCATTGGTGTTGCTGTAATTACCTAGCAACACTTCACTGATTTGTGGCCCACATTCATTTTAAATTCATATTTATGCAGTTTAATGCTAAAATGTATTTAATAATAGTTGATAAATGCTTATTTTACAGGCGATGCAGCTCAGCGCACACAACAAACGCTAACGTTTTACGAGTTGGACCTTGGCTTAAATCACGTGGTGCGCAAATACTCTGAACCTTTGGAGGAACATGCTAACTTTTTGGTTTCTGTACCTGGTGGCAATGATGGACCTTCGGGTGTGCTTATTTGCTCAGAGAACTATCTGACATATAAGAATCTGGGTGATCAGCACGACATACGCTGTCCCATACCACGCAGGCGCAATGATCTCGACGATCCTGAACGTGGCATGATCTTTATTTGCTCTGCAACACATCGCACCAAGAGCATGTACTTCTTCTTGCTGCAAACGGAGCAGGGTGACATCTTCAAGATCACCCTGGAGACGGATGATGATGTCGTCTCGGAGATTAAACTGAAATACTTTGATACTGTGCCACCAGCAACAGCGATGTGTGTATTGAAAACTGGCTTTCTATTTGTGGCCAGCGAATTTGGCAACCAGTAAGTTTGGCTGCACTTTGTAACCAATTATTTGTCTTTTTCTAATCTATATTTTGCTTGCAGTTATCTGTATCAAATTGCACATCTTGGCGATGACGATGATGAGCCTGA
Organism: Drosophila nigrodunni; assembly: GCA_020829145.1. Classification (NCBI taxonomy): domain Eukaryota; kingdom Metazoa; phylum Arthropoda; class Insecta; order Diptera; family Drosophilidae; genus Drosophila; species Drosophila nigrodunni. The sequence goes on along the minus strand of JACVCZ010000007.1, from coordinate 6,291,703 downwards.
ATTCAGCTCTGCTATGCCCCTGGAGGAAGGTGAAACGTTCTTCTTTGCTCCACGTGCGTTAAAGAATCTCGTCTTGGTCGATGAACTGCCCTCGTTTGCACCAATTATCACCTCCCAGGTTGCTGATTTGGCCAACGAAGACACTCCACAGCTTTACGTACTCTGTGGCCGTGGTCCACGCTCTACACTTCGTGTACTGCGTCATGGTCTGGAGGTATCTGAGATGGCCGTCTCTGAGCTGCCCGGTAATCCAAATGCCGTGTGGACGGTCAAGAAACGTGTCGATGGTAAGTGCAAAACAAACAATGCTTTTATTTAATTATAAGTTTAGAATCTTAAGTTTGCCTAGCCATGAAATGTTTCTAATAACTCAACTGGTGCATTGATGATACACAGAACACAATAAGCTCCAAGCTAAACAAATGAATGATATATGGATTGAATTGTTGATGTGTGCATTCCTATATGGAGTTAAAAGTATTATAACATGTTCATATCATGAACTTTTATGCCAGAAATATCAACAATCCTAGTTCATATAGCTCTATATATAAACACGATCCAAAAGCCACAAGTTATCAACCACCAGTTCTCTCTTATTTCAGGCGCTTAAACACAGACGTATCAACTGTTTTGTTGAGTGTGAACAGATCGAACAGATATAAAATAGAGAGTTATATCCAATTGACTCTCTCGTATAATTCTTATAATTTATATTTGTCATTTGTGAAGCGATAGGTAAGGCAACATTACTGCAGCTCTTAAGTCAACAGATACTACAACAAACTACTACTACAAAATATTACAACAAATGTATATGAACTTTTAAGATTTAAGATTATTTACGACATTGAACATGATGCGATATTTATCAACCGTGTTTCAGCTGAATTATCCATTGATTACAATTTGATAAACTGATTATTCAATGTCACACCAATTTTATTATGAATTAAGTTAAACTAGAAGCAATCTTTACTAATTATTGATTTTGTTGTGCTCCTACTTTTAGATGAGTTTGATGCCTATATCATTGTATCTTTCGTGAACGCCACGCTGGTTTTGAGCATTGGTGAAACCGTTGAGGAAGTTACGGACAGCGGTTTCCTGGGCACAACACCCACACTGTGTTGTGCCGCTTTGGGTGATGATGCTTTGGTCCAGGTCTATCCAGATGGTATTCGTCATATACGTTCCGACAAACGTGTGAATGAATGGAAAGCTCCAGGCAAGAAGTCCATCACCAAGTGCGCCGTCAATCAACGTCAGGTGGTCATAACGCTCTCTGGACGTGAATTGGTCTACTTCGAAATGGATCCGGTAAGCATAAATAATATTGGGAGAACTTTGGCTCTTTTACACTTTGCTCTGATGACAAAAACACGAAAAAGAACAATCATGTTGAGACACTTTGTGTCCTGCAGTGCTGAGCTCACAATCAAAAGATGATTTGCTTCTATAACTTTTAGGAACGACAAATTAATGTATAATTTCTCCTTTTGCAGACTGGCGAGCTGAACGAGTATACAGAGCGTTCAGAAATGCCAGCGGAGATTATGTGCATGGCTCTGGGAACAGTGCCCGAAGGAGAACAGCGTTCGTGGTTCTTGGCTGTGGGTCTCGCTGATAACACAGTGCGCATTCTATCATTGGATCCCAATAACTGCCTGTCGCCATGCTCAATGCAGGCTCTGCCTTCACCAGCCGAATCCTTGTGTTTGGTCGAAATGGGCCACACGGAGAGCATCACAGCTGCTGGTGGAGTGGATGACGATGTGCCAGCTCAGCGAAGCGGTGGCAGTAATAAGGGTACCATTTATCTAAATATTGGATTAAGCAATGGTGTCTTGTTGCGTACTGTGTTGGATCCCGTCTCCGGTGATTTGGCAGACACACGAACACGTTACTTGGGTTCCCGTCCAGTGAAGCTGTTCCGCATCAAGATGCAGGGCTCTGAGGCCGTGTTGGCTATGTCCAGTCGGACTTGGCTATCGTATTACCACCAGAACCGATTCCATTTGACGCCGCTGTCTTATGAGACACTGGAGTACGCTTCGGGCTTCTCCAGCGAGCAGTGTAGTGAAGGCATTGTGGCTATTTCAACCAACACGCTGCGTATCTTGGCACTGGAGAAACTTGGCGCTGTCTTCAATCAGGTGGCTTTCCCGCTTCAGTACACGCCAAGAGCTTTTGTCATACATCCGGATACGGGACGTATGCTGATTGCCGAGACGGATCACAATGCCTACACCGAGGACACGAAGAGTGCTCGCAAGGAACAAATGGCTGAGGAGATGCGAAGCGCCGCTGGCGACGAAGAACGGGAGTTGGCACGCGAAATGGCGAATGCATTTATAAATGAGGTGCTGCCAGAGGATGTGTTCTCGGCACCCAAGGCTGGACTTGGCCTCTGGGCATCACAGATACGCTGTTTGGATGCCATGCAGGGACAGACAATGTTCAGTGTGCCATTGACCCAGAACGAAGCCATTATGTCCATGGCGTTGCTGAAGTTCTCGATTGCTGCAGATGGACGATACTATCTGGCAGTGGGCATTGCGAAGGACTTGCAATTGAACCCACGTATATCACAAGGTGGTTGCATTGATATCTATAAAATTGATCCAACCTGCACAAGTCTGGAGTTTCTGCATCGCACAGAGATCGATGAGATACCTGGTGCACTGTGTGGCTTCCAGGGTCGATTGCTGGCCGGCTGTGGACGCATGCTGCGTATCTATGATCTGGGCAAGAAGAAGATGCTGCGCAAGTGCGAGAACAAACACATTCCCTACCAGATTGTCAACATTCAGGCCATGGGTCATCGTGTCTACGTCTCGGATGTCCAAGAGTCTGTGTTCTTTATACGCTATCGTCGTGCCGAGAATCAACTCATCATATTTGCCGATGATACGCATCCTCGTTGGGTGACAGCAACTACTCTGCTGGATTACGATACCATAGCCATTGCGGATAAGTTTGGCAATTTGAGCATTCAACGTCTGCCGCATTCGGTGACTGATGACGTCGACGAAGATCCAACTGGCACCAAGTCTTTATGGGATCGTGGTCTGCTGTCGGGCGCCTCACAGAAGTCGGAGAACATTTGCTCCTTCCACGTGGGCGAGATCATCATGTCGCTGCAGAAGGCTACGCTTATTCCTGGTGGATCGGAGGCTCTCATCTATTCCACATTGAGTGGCACTGTTGGCGCTTTTGTACCGTTTACTAGTCGGGAAGATTATGACTTCTTCCAGCACCTGGAGATGCACATGCGCAATGAGAATCCGCCCCTGTGTGGTCGAGATCATCTGAGCTACCGCAGTTCCTACTATCCAGTAAAGAATGTGCTCGACGGAGACTTGTGTGAACAGTATTTGTCTATTGATGCAGTGAAGCAGAAGAGCATTGCCGGCGACATGTTCCGGACACCAAATCAAATCTGCAAGAAACTGGAAGACATACGCACTCGCTATGCGTTCTAAAGAGGTATGTATTGGAAACCTTATAGGGAGGGTTAACTGTATTAAATGATGAGATAGCAATTACCTTGGGACACCTATGAAATGCCTTGATTAGTGTAAACTTTACGAAACTGACAACATGTTAATAGATCAATTTATTTTTTCCTCGTAAAATTTTTATTAATGTTTATTTATTATTTTCTTACAGTAACATTTTGGGATTTGCAGACGGCGCTTGTACTTCAATTTAAAAGGTGAGCTTCAGTTTAATAGTAATAATATTTGATTATTTGAATTTCTTCTATGATGAACTACGTTTTTACCTTGGGACACCTATGAAATGCCTTGATTAGTGTAAATTTATAGTTGCTGAAATGAATCTTAAATCTAAACTACTTATGTTCTACATAAAGTCTACAATTAACTAACAAACTATTTCCTTCTTTGTTAATTACAGCTCGCACCGTTGGGAGGAATTTCGGATGCCTCAACTGGACCGTTGCCTGTAAGAAGCACAAAAGGTAAGGCATTAAAAATTATTTAAATTAAATAATATAAATAAATTTTACTATGATGTGTTTACATATGTTAGACTAATGAAATAATTTGATTGTAACTTAAGGACTGAGTTTATAAATGATAATTCTATTTATTTAATATAATTGCATATATCTAAAGTCTTGTTTCTTTTATTTACAGTTGCTCCATTTGGGTATGTCCTTTTTGGGTTTTTATATACTAGGTAAATATTAAAAATTCTTAAATAAATGATGTACATTTATTAACTGGATTCTTACTTTCTCTTTGCAGTTTAATCACTTAATTAATACACAACAAACAACACAACCACTAAAATGACTGCCTATTTATACTAGAATTAATTGCTGCACACGATTTATTAACAACATTTTGTGTTGCGCATCTCTTATTTAATAATACACTGAGGCGGAGTAGCCATTTGACTCCCCCTCTTCTCATCGTAAATTTAAGCCACATTTTTAAATAAAAGAAATATAGTAAACAAGAAATTAGCTTATGTAAATGAGTGTGTATGTGCAAATAGTTGTGGCATGTTATTGGCCTTGTTTAGTGGCTGATCTTGTTACCGTTATGGCAACCAGAATATTTGCCTAAGCATCTTGTTTTCTCCATACACAGAGATAGAGCGGAGATGAAGACTTTGGTATGTGCGCAAACCAAATTGTTGTAATTTGTTATGTACAGAGTTATAAGCACAGTAGTTATGCAAATTACGATCATTGCTCCCTGTCTCCTGTCCCCTTCCCCATCCGTCTACAGTGAATCCAACTGATGGTGGTCGCGTTGCCAAACAGGCTAGAAACGAGGCATCCGCTAGTGACTGTGGCCGTGGCAGAAAGGAGACGAGGAGGGCGACTCTACTTGGCTGGCGCTGTGGCAGCTAGCTAAACGATTTATTAACTTCATTTCTAGATCATTAGATCGCATAACACGGACATTCATCACTTGCTTTTATTTTGTTGCTGCGCACATTTCAAGATTGCGAGCAACACGCAAGTGCTCTGTGCTGCTGCTGTTGCTGCTACGGCTACAAAAACAACGACAACATGCTGCTATCTCTAGGTTGCATCGCTACGCATGCAATTCACGCCAGTTGCAGCTGCAGCAGTGTCTGCGTTTTGCTGCGTTGCGTCTCGTCGATTGCGTTGCCGATAAGAACAATCAACGCTTGGCGCAAACACTTGCCACTTGTTGCATGCAGCACCTAGTCCCAGTTCCCTACAACGCAACGCAACACGCCCACTTTGATGGGCTGTGCGCCAGCGCCTGCGAGCTGTTTCCACTGCTCATTGGAATGCGTTCAAGGAGGCAAACGCCTCTTGTTCCTGTCTCCCGTCTTCTTTCGTCTCTGCACACTCCTGTTGATGCCCAGCTGCAGATAAGATTTGAAACCTTTGTTTGGCTTTGTTGTTGGGGCGTTGTTGCTCCATTATCAGTTGGCCACGATCATCGATCTCTGAGCATCGGAATCAGAGTCCCAACACTCGACTCCACTAGATGCTTATCGCAAATGCCTCGCGTGATAAAATTTCGCATGAAACGCGCACTCCACACTTGGCGTTACGACTTGGAAATGGACCTGGAGCTGGACCTGGAAATGGGTGTTAACGCAGCAACTTTTCAGCTGTCTTTGGCTCTTAGCACTCTTAGCGACTCAACTTGCGTGTAGGAATTTTTCTGTGAATTCTCGCTGTGATTTTAATCAGATAGATGTGTCTGGACGTGGTCCTGCAGAGACTCAGCCTCAGCTCTGAGAGAGTCTGCCTAGGGGCCGACACTTTCGCCTGTGAATTAAATGCTCATTTTCCTGGCCGTGGCGCATTTTCCAGTCACGTCGTTTCACAGTTAGCAACTTTATTAAAACTAACGGCATGCCAAATAATTAAAACGCAGCGCACAAAAGACGGAATAAAACGAGAAGAAAAGAAAAGAAACGAAACGAGGAATTGCAAATTGCGAGACATGTAATAAATAGAATCATCAGCCAACTGACCAGACAGCTAAAGCCACGGTCTCGGTCTTGGCTGTCTTACTACCATCATCACCATCATTACCAACATTACCATCATCATCACCATTATCATCATCATCTTCGTCATCGTCCACAGCAAGCATCATTATTTTAATTCACTTAGCAGCTTTGTAAGTTGGTTTTTAGGCTATTGGCCACAGCTGTGAGCCGGTTACGAAGCGACTGACAAACCAATTATAAAGCCTGGATTCTGATGTGCACGTGTTGGGAATAGTCAGTTAACACTGTCGGCTCTCGAATGAGGGAAACGGTGTGAGGCACCCGGAGAGATCCGCATCGAGAACACACCGCAGCTGTTCTATCGCATTAAGCTTATAAGCTGATCTCAAAATTTCAGCCTGTTGTCGCTTTGAATCGCTTTGCTTTGAGTTGATCTTAAATTTAGTTTGATTTAATTAACTTACTGGCATATGAAAAAAGTATTTAGGTTTCAAAACTTTTCTAAAATATTAAAAATATTTGATTCTGAGGAGAAACTTAATTTCATTAATGGAAATCACAGTGACACTAACTGAAGAATGCCAGTAAAGAAAGGCTAAAGAAATATATCAAAAGTAAAAATTATATTAAAGTTAATTACACTTAAAAAAAAAAAGGGGTAAAAGTACAGAGACAAACAGGTTATGATGTGTGTATTTAACGTTATTATAAAGGAAAGTTAAGAGTTCTTCTCCCCAAGTTAAATATAACTATAATTATAAACTGAATAAAGAGCCAGACATGAAGATATCAATTCGCTTCGCTTGATTCACACTAGACTACAGTCGGCGACTTTAGGGTCTGCCCAAGACAACAACAACAACAATACACGCATAATTGCAGACTGCCAGCGGAGAAGAATGACACACAATCAGTGGACAGAGCGAGACGCAGACAGATCGGGAGGGAGAAGGGGGCAGAGAAAAAGAGCAAAACGTTCGCATACAATTCCCAAGTGAAGATTGCTGTCAGCAATCTTTTGTGGCCAGTTAAATGTACTTATCTACCTTACACACATATGAAACTATATTTACACTGAGAAAAAATATCAGACATGTTGTAAAATCGCTGATTAGTACAGAAAACTCTTTTATCTATAAGCCCCATACAGTCTGTTCCTTCATCTGTAGCCCTTTCTGCTTTAACAGTGTAGTCTGCTCGCATGCTTGACGTTACCTTACTTGGCTTTTGGCTGGAATCTGACCCCATTCAATGTCATTAACTTCGCCCAAGGTCTGTGGGTCTGTTTGTTTTTAACATCGAGAGGGAGATGAGAGATTTTGCAATTTGCGCATAATTGGCTGGAAATGGAAATTATGAAATGTGACGAGGGGCAAGTGATTGTGGCAAGATCGCCCACTGAACCCATTTGAACTGCTCAGGTTGTCAGCAACTTGTTCATGTCCATCTGTTGCCGTGTTTGCACAGCTCAACCTTCTTGCCCCACGGCAATGTCTTCATGTGTGAGCATATGGGTGTATATGTGTGTGTGTTGCACAAACGACAAAACTCGAACTCAAATCGCAGAGATAAACGCTTCAGTCACTTAGTCAACAATCTGTTGCATCTAATTGTGTTTGCAACAAATTACTCAATTTCGCAGATGGATAACAAACTCTGAAAATTGCCAACAATCTCTCACTCCCTCTCTCTGTCTCTCTCGCACTCCCTGTCTCCGTCGCATTGTCTATCTCACTCTCGCTCAGTCAACAGGTTTGACATAATTTTCACTTTAGTTTGTTTTTGAAAGGCACAAATTTGCACGCAGATGTGGATGATGATGATGATGATGATGATGAGGATGTTTCTGCTGATGCTGTTGTTGAGAGAGTAACTCAATCCAAATCTATGGTCGATCTTCGGTCTCCAATCTGTGATCACTTTAGTGGGCGTGGCACACTTCCGTAAGCAATTTGCGGCGGTTCTTGGGCGGCAGCGGGCATAATGGAACATTTTAATGCTGAAACCGATGATTAAAATCAATGCCATAAAAACGAAGGAGGTAGCAGTGGAAAGGGGTGTGTAGTGGTGGTGTGGAGGGGCTGGGTGAATGGGGTGCAAGGGGTGTAGATGCCACCACGTTGAGATGTCGAGAACGCAGTCGCAATTGCAGTTGCAAGTTGCAAGATAAATACGTTGATCAGTCGCACAGATCATCAACACGAACATGGCACAACAGCAGCAGCAAAAACAACAACTGGGAACTGGCAACGAGGCAACCAAGACACGTCAGCAAACGGGCCATAAAAACGGGAGCAGCATGCAACATAATTGAAAGCAATTTGCGGCTGACTGACTGTGTCCAAGGTGAGGAAAGAGGAGTAGGGAGGAGTCAGCGGGTAGGTGGAGGGACTGCCTCATCAGTGCTGCCACGGGAAGCTTCAAGACGAGCGTCAGCATAAACATTACATTGATTGCCACTGCCTGCCCCACACACACACACTTTGCAACACACACATGCCACACGTGTTGTTTGTCAATGAAGTTGGCGCTTCTTCAGCTGCTCTTGCCACTGCCACAACACAAAGGGGAAGGAAGGGGGTGGAAGGGGTAAGAACGAACAGCAGGAAGTCGCTTAGTTCCGGCTGCCATTGATCAACTGTTCATTCTGCTCATCTGCACCTGAAACGCATTTGATGTGCCACATGCGGCAGAGCAGCAGCCGCAGTAGCTTCTGTTTTTATCTCCCTACCTCCCTGCCACAGCCCTTTCGCTCGCCCCTTTGATTGTTATGCAATTGTGCAATGCCTTTAATTTGTATCTTTTTTCGTCTCTTTTTGTATCTTTTGCCACTCAACTGACGCTGAATGTAATTGCAAACAGCTGAGACACATGTGTGGCAAGTTTATTTCGATATTTGGTCGATACACAAAATTCAATAAGATTGCGATGGATAATGAGCGAGGAAGAGGGGGTAATCTAAAGTGCAAGGGGTTAAAAAGGCCGTGATCATTAGTAGCAGTGGGAAAACAAGATAAAAGCGTAGTTAGGTAAGAAAAATGTTAAAGATATAATAGAGCTACTAAGTATTTTCATAGCTGTAGTGTACAAGTAGGGTATTTTTCTAAGTCTGTTATGCCCACCAAATGCTCAAATGATTCATTGCACTCGATGTCTTGCAGCTGAGTCAGGGGCGAAATCTTGTGGCCAACGAATGTGAAGGTTGACTCCCAAGGGGTCATTTCGCTCAAGTCAAGCTTCGTTTGTGCATATATATTTATATATCTGTAAGATATGAACAGATGTACAAGACACACATACAAGCACACACTCACAGGCAGACACAAGCACACCCATCGAAAATCAGACAATATGCGATACGATATAAGGCAACTTCCTACAGCTGTTGAAACTCTGCTGAGCAGCGAACCAAGTGCGTTGTGTTGTTGTTGTTGTTGTAGTTGCTGTTGTTGCAGTTATTGCATTTGTTGTTGTTGTGCAAAACAATGAATGAATTGCGTTGTTGTTGGAGTTTATCAAGTTGAAATTGCACAGTTGGTTGATTGCTGCCACAACAAACAACCAGAAAACGCAATAAAAAAAGGCACCCAATGTTGTAGATGGGGATCGGTACAGTAACTTTTTGCTCCCACTTTGGGAACCACTGGTTCGCTTTGGGAACTGCAGCTGAAGGCTTAGAAACATGACCCTTTTATAAAGTAATTTTATAAGATAGATAACTAATATCTGCTTTGTTCTCCTTCGAGTTCAATTCAATAATTCTTGTCAATACTCTACAAGTAATTTGATCAAAACTACTGGTTCACTTTAGCTTAAGATTAATAGTATTCCTTGATAAATGGAATCGTTTCAAAGCCATAAATATTTCCCACAACGTATTCTGTTCCTATATATTTTCAATGCACAGCTGACTTCAGTTCAGGTCGAGTTACTGGTTCCGCTTCAAGCACAGATTAGTTGTTCTCGGAGCTTTCAACTGGTTCACTTTGGAGCTGGCTCCAACCCTGAAGCAAGCGTTTCACTGTCAGACGCACAAGGCAAACAAGAGGCGGCGCTGTGTGTGTGGGCATGGCCTGGGGCGCAATAGTGACGAGGAGGGGAGGAGTGTGGCGTGGGGTTGGCAACTGGGCAGGCAGCTGTTGTTTATAGCAAATCGATCATACGCCTCGTTGTGCGACGAAGCGTTGCAAATAGTTTATTGTGTGTGTGCAAGAGAGTGAGAGAGATCGAGAAAGAGAGCAAGTGTGTGTGTGTGATCAGTCAGTCTCACCCACACAGCAACAATTCAAGTGCAATGCTCATCAATAAAGTGAAATTTGTGTTGAATTTGGCAGCTGTGGGGCGACGAGTAGCCTTGTGTGTGTTCTTGTTGTTGTGCTTTGATGGACACATGCATGGGGCATATGCTACACATACAGTCATATTTATGAATGTGGAACTGTGAGTACATATAAACGACAAGCCGAGGCAGCTGAGGCAGCAACCGGACGCACGTGTTCATTTTCATTTGGCGCAGAGAGAACCCAAACGATAAACAACAACTACTGCAAAACAGAATCTTTGTAGACGCCAGCGGAGACGTGGACGTAGACGCAGCAGAAGACTGAAGACAGAAGACAACGTTGACGACGTTCAACTGCGGAAATTATTCATTGAAGCGCTGCTGTTGCTGCCACTGCCTCTGCTTCTGCTTGGCTGCTTCTGTGTGTGAGTTTTTTGCTGATGGAACAACAGCAACAACAACAACAACAATAAAAAAACGTAATCAAAATGGAAAAGAAAGAAGCAACACAATTTGAAATTCATACAAATTGCAAGCGGGGCAGCGTAACAACAGCAACAGCAGCAACAACAATAGCCACATGCGGGGGCAGCTTGGGCTTTGAAGCCACCCAAGCAGCGCCAACATGTCCGGCAACAACCAGTTGTCCATCAAAAAGGCAACGAAGCGCAACAATTGTGGAAAATTGAAAGCCCCCAAATAAAAACAGTTTTTGCTGCTGTTGTTAACAATTTTATTATAAGCTGGCAAATGCCAAAATAATTGTCTCACATTGCATAACACAACACAAACAAAAAAAAAGATACACTTAGCCAGAAAAAAGGCCAACAACAATGTGGCCAAAACGAAAGCTTAGCTCAGCTTTCACCCAAGGCGAGTCGGTCGAGAGGTAGGGCGTTGGGGCCTTGGGTTCAAAGCCTCAAAAAGCTAAAGCCAAAAACTGAAGTGCCAGTGTGATCCATCAGCAGCTGCGGATCACCGACAATAAAACAAAAGAAGCAACAAAAAATAACAAAAAGAAAACAACAAAAAACACAAAAACCCCAAAAAACAATCCCAAAACAAAACAGAAACCCAAATCGACAACAGTTCAGTTCAGTTGAAGCTGAAGCTAAAGTTGAAGTTGAATTTGAGCTCAGCTCACAGGTGTGCACAATCAATCAACATGAGATCCCATTAAAGCGGCTGTAACAATGACTACGATAATCACGCTGGACGCAGCTTACTGCCGCTGCCTCAGTCGACGTCTCAGTCGCCGTCGCTGTTGCTGTTGCTGCCCGTGGCAGATTGGGGGCCACGCAGTTTGCGGTTGATTTCCAAGTCCACTAAAAACCCGCGCGTTGATAGCTTCAACATGAACAACGCATAGTTCGATGATTGTGTGTCCATTTCTGGACAGACCACCGCCATGCTAATGCGCTGCTGCTGCTAGAGGTGGGGGTGCCAGAGTGTGCGGGATAATCAGCTTTTGTCTAGCTACGTTAGCTCTGCTTTAAAATTCCACACTTTTTTCGATATTTTCAGCCATTTTGATCAAAGGAATTATGAATCGTTAATTGGTCATTATTAAATTTCATAATTGGCTTATTGATCTTGGCTAATAACTTATTGTTCCTAACGAAATTTAAGGGAAATTTAGAAACGTTTGGATTGCCAGATATTCCGAAATTTTTAATTGGTTTATCATTAATTATAATGGTGTGAGATATTGTGAAATATTTCATTTTATTTCTGAATATTTAAACGCAAAACAACTATAATTTGTTCCAAGTAAATCGATAAACAAGAAAAGTATTTACTTAGAATTTAATGTACATTTTGAATTGCTTAACTTAAAAACATTTTCAAATAGTTATTGATCAACTTCTTAAATTTAAGCACATTTGTGTTATACAATGATATCAAAAGGAGTATAGGGTTGATCCCTATAGGTGTGTTAACACAGAAAGGTGCGACTTCATAGAATATATATATTCTTGATCAGCATTAACAGCCGAGTAGGTAAAGCGTAGGCAGATTGTTCGTCTGTCTCTACGTCCATGTTTTTTCCAAATAAATCCATTGATCTCGATTTTCTTTGTCAACACTCAACCGATTTGGCATCGGAATACCATTTTATTCGGTTCGCTCGACTTTAGCCTTCCTTACATGCTTTATTTCTATCACACAATAAAAACTTGATCTAGTTTTGATTCTTCTACTCGCAGAGTTTATTAATTCAAAATAAAAATTTAAGAAACTGTTTGACGATCTCATTTGTCTGTCAAAATCTATTCTCTATTAAAATGAGATAATATTTTTGACACATTTCGACTCGCCCAAATTTGAGTTAATTATTCCCATGCAACCCAATTGCCATATGAGTCCAATCAGTTGATTTTTTCTCCAAATTGTGCCCTGCCCTCTCCCTACGCCGGGCAGTTAAGTCAATATTGTCGCAACGTTGAACAATTTTAATTGGATATTTGTTGTAGGCTACACTCCAAATTGCCACAAAAGCCACAACTCAGCGGGACTAACCGGCGGAGAACAGAGGGACGGACAGTGGGACAGACGAAGCAAACAAGTGCGATTGGTCATATAGTTTTCTTAACGTTAAGCGAAATTAGCATTTGAATAAGTTTTGGGTGTTACATTCAGCTGGTGTGTGTGTGTGGTTGGGTGTGTGTGTTTGCGAGTGGTGCGTGTGGTTTGTGCGTCTCGGATGGCAGTTGAAGGCGGCGGCATGCATCAAAGTCGACCACACCAAGTGCCGCAAAACAGCCGCAACATGTGCAACTGAAACTGAGCTAAAATTGGAGGTCACGTAGTTGTCCGGTCACCATACAAGCAAACGGGCAAAGAAGTAAAGAGGCAAGCGGCAATGGGGGGCATGCAACAACCACGCAGCCAACGCCTGCAACACTGCACTGTTGTGCAGCAAAGTGCGGCATATAAATTACACAATGCAACGCGAAGCGTCGGCTGTAAACGAGACTCAAAGCAAGAGCTACAGCTATGGCTATGGCTAAAACTAAAGCTAAAGCTAAAGCCAACAAATCGAATTCAGCAAAAAGAGTCAAGTGAAACCCTGTAAATGCAATGAAATGGTTTTTAACTTTTGCAATTTTTCAACCCAACAAAATACAGAAAAAAAGGAAAACTGAAAAACTTAAAGACACAAGGCGTCGGCCTGGCAATAACATGGTCTTTTTTTGTAAACAAGGTCAGCACTTGGGTTTGGGCTTGGGCTTGGGATACGGATTGGGTTTGAGTTTCGGCTGCCTTCAAAGGTCTGCGATGCGCAAACAAAGCGCTGATCGTCTTGAGGTTGGCCCCTGACCCCTCTGGCCCCATCGACCCTTGGATTCAGCCAAGCATTCGACATCCCAGCAATAACCATAATGCGACGCTTCACGCAATTTTTTTTTTATTTCATTTTGAAGCTTGAATCCGCTTTCAAAATGTTCGAAAGGTTTTGAGGCAATCGAATATGGAATGCTTTTTGGGCTTATATATTTACTTTACTCGATTTTACTTAACTTTACCTGTTGTTGACCCTCGATCTCGGTCTTGGTCGTGCTCTGGCTCTTGCATCTTTTTTGGGTTCGTTCTGCTCCGCATCATTCATTCGTTCATTCATTGATTCATTCATTTGGCCCGGTCGGGGTCCGTGGCCTTTGATTGCCTTTTTTTTTGGCGCTGGGGCAATAAGCGATTTGACATGCTTGGATTTGCATCCATTAAGCGAATGAGTGCAACATGACTAGAGTTCAGTTTGGGCAGTACGTAGAGTCAGAGTCGTATGGCCTCTGGGGTGCTCACGGTTTTTGGAGTCTTAAATGCGGTTAGTTTCGGATAGTCTGCACACATGATTGTAATTGTGGCATAACTCTGATGCATGAAGCACTCAATTAAGGGATTCTCAAGAGGAAGATATATTTAAGCCAAGGATTTTTGCTTTGAAAGTTATACGTGGTGGAAGGTAAAAACACTCATAGTTTTTCACACTGTTAACGTCATGCAATTGCAGTTGAACTGTTAGCGTCACGCTGTTAACGTCATAAACTCTTAAATGTAAATGTTACTATGTTAATGTTACTCGGTAAACGTCACCTTAGTTAATCTTTTATCAAGTATAAAAAACTCTAGGGCAAAACTTTATTTGTAGGCAGTCTAAATCAAACTTACCACAACAAGCACATTTGCCAGCCGCTAATTAAACCACCTCTGGAGAATAAATTGATCAAAGGTCTGGAAAGCGAGCAGTGTTTATATGCTATATGTTATTATAGTATAGACCGAGCAATATATGGTATAGTGTAGTGGACGCTTCTTTTGTGGGACGCGTGATCTGGGCAGTGTATCAAAAAAGTATAAGTTTTATTGACTGCGGATGCAGTTCATAAACAATGATTTGGCTATAGACATTGCCGGCAGTTGTTGCTGGTGGTGGTGGCGGTGGCGGTGGTGCTGCTGTCTCGGAAGCTGCGGAGGCGCAATGTGGAGCGCATCTGTTACATGTTAATGCGCACCAAGGCGAAATATTCACATTCGAAGAAGCTATAGCTACAGATACAAGATACAAATACTATATCCAGATACATACTCATATGTACTCAGATGTTTTGTATAGAAAAGAAATTTGTGCGATCGCTGGGAATACTCTCGAGTATTTGTATTTATGAAATCAAACATAAGGTACGCCAGTCGATCGTCTGTTGCACATTTGGCACCCATGACAGCCGCATGCTTCACAAACTTTTTCAGGCCCCGTCCTTCTCCCCCAGACAACCAATAAAAGGGGGAGGCAGCTGAGGTAAGGCAACAAAACCACACACACACACACACAGTAGAAGGGGCTAACAGAGGCAGGAAGAGTTCACTACAAAACCAAAAAAAAAGGGGAACATTTTTACGCGTTTCCAGTTAAATCGGAAGTGGAAATCACGACGTAGCAAGAGGCTCCCCATCAGAGCCCTACACCCCTTGCCCCTCTCTTTGTATCCACAAGAGCGTGCCACGATTATCACGCTATTTCTGTCAACCCATCAAGGGGTTACGAGGGGCGGTAAGGGGCTAGGGCTAGCATCACTATATTGTAGTTCCCACATGTCAGCTTCAGCTGTTGTCTACTCAGAGTGGGGCAGAGGGGGGGTTTGGTACAGTAGTAGGCGAATGGGAGAAGGTTGGAGGCGGGGCAGATGAGCTGCTAATGATGCCAACGGGTTAAATGTGCTGCGATCTATTTCGAGTTTTGTTCTTTTTCTCAATATATTTTCCATTTTTAGAACCTGTACTCCAAAAACAGAAGGGGGTTACTGAGTTTGTCGAAAGCGTACAACTCCGAGCTTTAAATATATATATGTTCTTCTAAAATAAATCAATAAGCGAATTTATTTTACTGTACAAATTATAAGAACTTGAGCTTATCCCGATTCTTTCAGATATTTCTATATGCTGATATGACTGTACAGGGTCTTTCGTAGTCGTGCTAACTCGCTTGCTCCTTTCACTACTAGTTTTTATATAGTTTTCCAAGTGTCGCTCAATAATTTAGTTTTGTTTATGGGTTTTTGATATTACCCACGTGTCATATTTTATGGCCAGCCGAGGGAATGAAGCCAAGCGACGGAAGAGGTGGGGGTGGGAAGGGGTTAGCTGCTCCATTGGGCGCTTTAAATTTTAAGAAGTAAAACTATGAAAATATTTTGATAGTTTTTTGAGCACTTTGGGCTGTTAAAGATGGCAGCAACTCAATGCCAACAACGAAAACGACAACGGCATAAACATCGACGTCGACGTCGAGTCGAGTCGAGTCTTGGCCAATTTTCTAGCAGTCAGATGCATTTTGACATAAAACTGACATTTAACAAACTTGTCAGCCATGTTAAGACTACTACAACAACAACAAGAAGGCTTAAGACAAGTGCATATAAAAACACGCCCAGCTGACAGTTGGCAACATCGAAAACAACTACAACAAGTGCGTCAATTCGATGCGGCAAACACTTAAATATGGTCAGCACTTTTGGGTGAACAGTTGCCAATTGGCAGTTGCCAGTTAGCCAGTTAGCCATTCAGCATTCTGGCCACTCGATCTGGCCATATGTGTGTGCTTTGCGTTTGGCTTTAGGCTTTAAAAGGCCATTCGACCGATATTTGACATTTTTAGCGATCACCTCACGCTTATTTTGGGCCTTGCCGCACCACAATGTGGCAGCTGTTGTCTTGCCACCAAACGTTGCCAGTTCATAACTCCTTTTGTTGCCATTTGCAAGCACCTTTCACACACCTTTTCATATTTAGGCTGTACATAAATTCCAATAGAAGTTTTTACAACTATTTGGGAAAGTAAATTTAGCTATTAAAGCTAGGAATACTGACAAAAACTGCTTAAGGAAAGACTTGAATATTTTTTAGTGTTTATTTAAGAAATAAATTTATTTTTTCAATTAAATTTAAGTTAGAAAATCAATTATGAAATATAGCTTAGTATTTTTAAACAAAATTCATTGTAGTTCCCCTTGTATAAATAACTAATCTATAAGTAGAAGAAAGTATTACATAAAAGCAAGCTATTGTGCTACAAGTTATAAATATGTGATAGAAATAAATCTTTCGCAGTTCGATGTTGCTTGGATACTGCGGTTTCTGCTGTGGTTGCTGGCAGCAACAGCTGCTGCTGGTGTTGATGGTGTTGCAACTGTGATTGCAGGTGTTTGCCATTTTTTGTTGTTTTTGTTTTTGCATTGGCTAACCAAGATTTGTCACCTGGGCCAGACACGACTTGTTGCCAAGTTGCCATGTTGCCTGCTGTTTGTTATCTTCATTTTGGCATCGAGTAAATCATAATTTTGCACCTTCCTTCACGACAACAATAACACGGCAGCAACACATTGCCAAGGGTCATGTCATGGCAACAACGTGCCAAATTTTGAGCACGGCACACCCACAGTACACATTACTTAGCCCAGTTGCCACACCCACCGTAGAACTCCCCCTCAACCCACTTACAGCTGAAAGCAAATTAAATTTCAATTATGCGGGTCTATACCCGAGAATGGCTGGACAATTTCCTGATGCTAATTATAGCTCACAAGGGGGCATGGGGGGAGGGGCGTGGATAAGTTGTCGTCGCAGTTGTTTGGCGATAATTGCGCGACGATTTGTTTATGGGCCTCCAAATCAAATGGACAACAAGCTTATGACCACAAAAATACGAGTACATAAAAATAACATGAGCCAAAATGGTGCGACAAACCAAATGCGCATTCAAATCACTCGTAAAGCCCCGTTCCCCTTCTCATAACCCACTGAAGTACCAGACCCAGTGCTAGACCAAGTCGCCCCTTTCGGTGAGACTCTCTAGCTAACAAGCCACCGATCAGTGTTTCGACCAAATACCACATTCGGTTTGTGGCTACAAGGCACGCACAGCCACGACGACGTTGACATCCGGAGCTGCCACTTGCATGACAATTAGAAAACTCACACACACCGCACACACACCCATTTGGTGTCTAACTACAGACTAGACTTTAAGCCAAGTCGTGTACTTTCTTTGCTGCGTCTAGACGTGGCTTCTATTTATAAACTGGCTCATTAAATAAGCCCAGACTTTTGCTATTTTTTCGCTATTTGCTATTTAGTGTGTTTATCAATGAACTCTCTTTGAGTTCATTCAAAAGCTGTTTGCTTGGCTTACTGATCAGCTTGGCATTAAAGCGTGTTCTGTGCTTAACTTGAGTTTTGGTAGAAATCAAGAGATTGATAGAAATTCTAGGTGGTTTTAGTTCTGTGGGAAGATTGTGCTTAAAATGGGTAGGAATGTCTTGTAAAGTAGTATTTACTATATTAACACCGACAACGGTGTTTCAAGACAGTTGGTGGGTCTCTGCAATGTTAGGAGTTTAACAGTTTGCTATAATCTGTTTATGTGTTACACAGTCCACCTCTGATAAGCATTAAGTTAGCATGTTCTTAACATAGGAAAGAATATGAAATCTAGTAATGGTAACTTACGATATATTACAACAAGGACTGTTTCCTTCTTTTAAACTATACTAAATCTAACACTATATAGGTTTTTTTTTTCTATAATATAAAGAATTTATTCATATGCTAGCCCCTGTTACCATGCTGTTAAAAGGAAACTAAGTTATAGTCTTTAATGTTTTCTTTATATTATTTTCTGTTTAACATTCCATTTCATTTCATTCCCTTTATTATTTTTATTCTACCACATTTCTAGTCCAACTGTCAACAGCAATTGACTGCTTTTTAGCGCAAACATCAAAATAATTTCCACAATTTTCCTCAACAACGTGCACTTTTGGCAATTAGGCTTCTTCTGCTCAGACTTCTTGGCTGCTTGACAGCCCTTCGGAGTGAGGCAGTGATGGAAAATATTTGCTTAGTCAAGAGTTGAGCAAAAGACACTTAAAATGTCAGAACTTTTGACAGATGCCGCCCACTCACTGCTCTGTTGTTGGTAGTTGAAGTGGCATGCCACGCCCACACACGCATTAACAAGAGCGCCAAATTAAGCCATAAATTTAGCCGGTGTGGACCACCAGCTACGTGTGGCAAGATAGTGATCAAGAGGGTACAGAGTGGGGTAGACTGGCAACTGGGGAGTAACAGCAGGAGTTGTCTGAGTTACAGTGTTGTGGCACGTCCGTGTACCCGTGTGTGTGTGCTTGCCACATGAGGCAGCTCGTTTAATAAAAAAATTCAAATTTAATTAGTCTTCAAGTGAAGAAGTAATATTTGTACAATCTGGTAAATTTTGCAGCTGCAAAGCAGGAAAGAGCCCAAGGAAGTGGGATGTGCATGTGGCAAGTTGTTGCTCGTTGCAAGCTGCAACCTATTGCTGTTGATGATATGAAAATATGAGCTGCAAGTGGGCCGCTGTCCAACTGGCAACTGGTTGCATCCACATCTGCATTCCAGAGGAGTCAACAACAGACGCAGACATCCATGTGGGATGCCACTTAACGCTTGCAACGCCAGTTCTGTGTGTGTCTGTGTGTGTTTGCGTGTGCGTCTGTGGCAAGCAGCTCAATTGCTGTGAATGCAACCGACTGCTGACTGCTGTTGCACTCTTGATTGGCTCCGTTTTGTCAGCGCGGTCGCGACCTCCAGTGGCTGTCTCATCTGTGGCAGCTTCATCGCGTGTGACATTGCTGCAGCAGTGCAACATCTGCATATGCCACTGCACCACATTCATTAGCAGCCGTTAAATGTTCGCTTAATCATTTGCTGGTGCCACATGGCTTAGAACTCAAGTGGCAACAGTGCTAAACAGTGAATGCCACTGTTGCTTGCCACATTTTGTTGCCGTCTTGATTGTATTTGTGTTGCAATCTGTCTGCCACAACTTATGATGACTTTAATTAATCAGCGTTTAGCTGCGTTGCATGCCACAAAGGCTGTCAATAGGGATTTGAAACTTGCCACAACTCTCTGCCTCTGCCACTTGCACCTTGCTCTTTTCTCCCTCTTTCTGTTTGCCTTAACTTATTTCATTTTATTGCCAATTTGTGCGCCATTCAAAAGGCCCAAATTCATTTAGCCAGAATTGTTTAGACCAACCCCAAAACTTGAGCGTTTCATTCTCAACTGCTCATCAAACAAATGTGGCAATTAAATGTGAACGAACTAGAGGCGACACACGACCGACTGAACGAGACGTGCGTCAATTAGGCGTGCCACACGCCTACAAAAAAGAGCTGGCCACGTGGCATGCCGCATTATGCACTGAGTCAATAGACAACTCTGGGGAGTTGGCAACGCGTCTCATTAGCATGGAAACAGGTAAGAGAAACGGCTCGAACTGGGCAGGCCACGTGTCGCCAAGACTGCCGCACAAAGGGGTGGGGTATGGTAGGCGTAGGGAGGGACCAGGGGCATGGGTCTGTCGTGTTGTGTCACCCAACAAATGTTGACCCAATTGCCACTTTGCTGGGGTCATGATAATTTCAGGAGCTGCAACTTTGTTGTAACTCGTGCAGCCCTCGCTTTGTGGCACGTTGCACGTTGCATGTTGCATCGACGATCGTTGATCGTGAGTGCAGTTTATTGTCTGTTTCTACGGGCGCTCCTTTTGAATTGAACTCCAGTTTAGTCCAGAGACTAGGAAACTGAGAGACTGCATGTTGCACGTGGCCCGCCGGTGGCGCCACAGACGTTGCTCCTGACATATGCAAAACGGCTGCCATAACTGGCGACTGTGGCGACTCTAGCGACTCTTTGCAACATTGCCACAAATGCAATTTGTGTCGCTTTGTGCTGACTTTTTCCCATGATTTGACTGCGATTTGCATAGAAATCAAAGTTGCAAGCAGCTGGAAATGGAGGCCCATGGAAATATGTCAGCTGTGCTTAGATTTATGTGGCAAGCAGCTTCGGCTTGCCACAATTTGTGTGGGCGGCCCAAGAAAATGCGGCTTCTCTCGCCCTGGAAGAAAATCAATACGAGAGCAATGCGATAAAATTCATGGCATAAGAAAAGTCTACAAAGCGTCTGTGTTGCATGTGCCCCATGCTCCATTCCCAATGCCACAAAACTCTACAAATGTATTCAAAATGGCTGCCTTCAAGAGACGTGCGAGTGCCACATTTGGTGGCATGCGCACAGAGCGGAAGAGAGAGCAAAAGCGATTGGGGCAGAAAGAGAGGCAGAGTCTCCCAAGTGTTTGCCAGGCAACCATTAGCAAAGAGGGTTGCTTAGTGCCCGTAGGGTTGCCACACCAAACAAAAAATAGCCTGGGAATCGATTGATGTGGACACCAGATGCAAAGCATTTCGTTGGTCCAACTATTTTGAAATGGTCTGATTGGGTCCACACGACCATATCATATCGGGGCATATATAAATCTTATGTTGAACTCAGTTTAACCACCTTACAAAGCGCTATCTAATTCCACTTGACAGCTGCGCTTTGTTGGCGTGGCATGCAACACACACACACACACACGCTTTGCTGCAATCAGTGCACGTGACTCACGTAACGCCACGAGACGATGTTCCGGTCATTAAGCGAATCCTGACAAGACTTTTGCCACAACGCGATACGATCTGCATTGAAAAGTGCCAAATGTGTGAAGCTACCCTCGCCGGATTACTGTCCACTAAGCTCTTGTTGCACAGTGGGAAAGTCACGCCGGTGGCAAGCCACACGGCCAATTCACAGCTGCCTCAGTTTACAGCTCATTGCACTGCTTTGCTTTTGTGCCCAAATTACTTCAAAAGTCTGGTAAAGCCTGTAAAGAAATGTTTTTTTAAGCTGGAGGCTCAACACTCCAGCTTCAGTTTTTATTGACTTATAAAATCAAGAATAAACTCTTCATAGATATTTTTGCTCCTTTTTTGAAATTCTCTTAATTTGAGTGTAAAACTCTTTCGTACTGACTTTCTTATGTGCATTTCACTGCATTTGGCATGTGTTGGCTGCTTGTGGCATGTAGGGTGCTTGTTGTGGACCCACGTAATCATGTTGCGACACAAAACTGACAACACATTTTCAGCAAAAGCGATTAATATCGCACACGAGGCACGTTTGGGGCAGCAGCTAGAGACACCGCCAAATGCACCCACTTTGAGTATTTCCATTTGCTGTGGCTTAGATTTCACATGCTGCTGTCCATTGTTGTGCTGCTCTGGCTGCTGCAGGGGTAAAAGAAAAAGAGATTCGTTTAAAATGACTTAATGGCGAACAGCTCATAAATTCACGAATTTGCATAAAGCAGCGACTGACGACTATTTTGGGTAAGATTGCAACAAAAAGTGAGGGAAGCGCCTCCGGGGCACATCATGCCACAGAAAAGGCTTTGGAGTGAGTCAGCGCAGTGGCAGCTGAAACACGAGTGGCCAAAGTTGGAGTCGGATCCAAAGCTGGAAATGCAATTGAAGTTGCAGTTGGAGCTGGAGTTGCAGCTCTTGTGACTGGCAGCCTAATAAACACAATTAACTTCATCATTTTGAACTCAAATTATTTCATTTGAATGCGATAAAATCGCAAATCACGAAGTTTGCGGACAAAAACCAAAGCGAAAGCCAGCGCAGACAATAGACTGCAAGAGGGACGGATGGACAGGGAGAAGGACAGACAGACGGACGGACGGAGGGAGGCAGTTGAGAGCCAAGACAGGATTGCTGGTGAAAATTAAGTCAAACTGCGGCTGCAAACGTTTTTCCTTCTTTTTTTTTATGTTTTACCAATCGCCGTCCAATCGAGCGCTGATCGAGCTCTTGTTGTTGTTGCAGCCGCAAAACACCCGCGCCACTTTCAATTGGTGGCGCGATGCAGCTGCATTGAAATCGGGAATCGTTCATAGGGCTCTGCCAAAATGGCCATAAGGTTAGGGACGTGCCATGTCTGGGTCTCGACCAGGCTCTGACTCTGGGGATTTTGCAGCTCTCAGTGGTTTTTGAGGCAGGGAATAATGTTGCATGTCGCGCCAATTGTGTACACGATTTGACTTGGCAGCCGCCTGACAGTGCTGCCCACTCAGCATGTTGTTGTTGTTGTTGTTGCTGCAGTTGCTGTTGCTGTGTCAGCTAATCAGCCGGCAAGTATCTCATCTTCGAGGACTACTTGCAACTGCCAAAACAACAGCGCAACACTGGCAACATGCACACGAAAAACTACCAAGTCATGTTGCCTGCTGATTGTTGTTGTAGTTATTGTTGTTGTTGCTGTTGTTACTCCTGCAATTGTTGCCTGTTGCTGCCTTGGCAAATAAATCTCTTGGCCATTTGCTGCTGTTGGCTGCCCAAAAAAAACCAGCAAAAAACAATACAAAAATAAAAATAACTTGGACACAACACAATCAGCCAGCAGCTCTCCTTCTGTTGCTCTTGCTGTTGCTGTGGTTGTTGTCGCTGTTATCGTTGTTATTGTTGTGGTTGCTGTTGTTGTTTCCTGGAAAGCGTTTCCTGCATTTAGTTATGTTAGTTTGCTTTATAACTATGTTGGCGCTCCATCCAGTTGCCGATTTGGATCGTGTCCAACAGTTGACTTCATGAGGGTCAATCAGGGTAAAAAATATATGTGTAGTATAGATATATATGTCCTGGTATGCGATCATAAGCAGTGGGAACGATTAGCAAGGAAGCGGGAAAAGAGTTGCTCTAGTTCCGCTTTAGAAATGTATTAACTTTCTACAATAAATACTTATGCAGACACAGATAGTTTAGGCAAATTGTGGAAAACTAACGGAAGAAGTCTTGTAAGCAATGAACTGACAAGTGTTGTAATGAACTAGATGCACACTTTACCAAAATAAGCTTTATAAATTAATTCCTCAAATGATAGCACCTTTTACAGCACCTACTTAGTTCACCATATAGAAATAATCTTAATTTTCAGAGCCCCAAATATCATTTTGTAGCTCTCAGTCACAGAATACAGAACAAAATTTACGTTTCGGCCTCAAAAATCAAAATTCTCTTTCGGTTTTTATAATCTCTATTTTTTTTTATTTTGTACCTGTTTTGTATTCTAGTCACAGAGAGTTAGAGAAGATGAATATACTTGATGTGTTCTTTAATCTGGTGCTCGTCGGCAGCAGTTCCTATGGACTATACTCGCTGACTCCGTCTGATAATCCGTACGGCTGTACGGCAGCCGCCTTTTGCTTAATCCACGGATTGCTCTTGCTGGTGCACTCCTTGGACTCAGAGGTGGAGGAGGAGTGTGCTCGTTCCTTCTTTGTGTCCACGAGCATTGTGGATGTGGTACCGCTGCCCTTGGCCAACATTGAGTTCTATCTGAAATCCTCCCAGTCGAATATGGCGCTAATTCATGCTCTATCCCTCATACTCCTGGTCTATGATACGATGGGCAATTTGGGTGATGATTATGATCCCGCTACTGATACGGTCAAGGACTTGTCCCTCCTTGGAAACATTGCATCTGCCACATATCTGGGAACGCGTGAGGAGAACTACTTTCATGTTGGCATCGGTGTAGCTGCTGCCGTATCCCGATATGGTTCTTCTCTAATCAGCAATTTTATGCCGGAGTTCGGACCACATGTCGATAAAATGAGCAAGGCTGCTGTTATAGGACTCATGACGTACTCATTGACACAGAAATAAAGCAAATCGTCCTGTTTTTAATCGAATTTCCTGTAGACAGTTGGACTGCGTCT
Organism: Drosophila nigrodunni; assembly: GCA_020829145.1. Classification (NCBI taxonomy): domain Eukaryota; kingdom Metazoa; phylum Arthropoda; class Insecta; order Diptera; family Drosophilidae; genus Drosophila; species Drosophila nigrodunni. The sequence continues at coordinate 6,267,307 of JACVCZ010000007.1, read as the reverse complement.
CGGAAACAATCTATTATAGAAAATATGCTTTACAAAAAGTTTCCTGCTTCACCACTCGTTTCTAATGTCATTTCTTCTATCGATTACCGCTTATGAACTCTGTAGTCTTCTGGGAACTCCACCTTCGTTCGAAGCCAGCACTGATTACGCTAAATGACTGCCGAGATAACCGCCTGCCTGTCTTAGGCATTCCTGGTAGCTATTCCCTCTCTCCAGGATCCCCTTTAAAGACAAAAGGCAGCAGAGTTGGCCTAGTGGAAAAGTTGGCAACTGGCAGTGGCTGCGCAGGCGCGTGTTTGGAAAGAGTTCAAGTCGCAGCTGGAGACTGCACTGCTTTTGCCGCAGAACTGGACAGACAGCGACTGCGATTTGGACTTGGACTGAGACGGAGTCTGTCCACTGTTTCGTTGGCCGTGTTGGATAACAGGCAGCTGAGACTCATGGCTCTAGGCTCTGGACTGGCCTAAACTGGACAGTTGTTGTTGTTGCTCAGGCCATAAAAATGGGAAAATGTTGCGTTAATGCGACGTTTGTTCGAACACAGTTTTCAAACAGATCGACGCAGGCAATTGTTTGGATAGGCTCCACTCTCTGGTCCCCAGTCTACAATTGAAACTGCAGCTGATCGCAATTGGCGTGAGTAGGAAAGGGGCAGGGACTGGGGTAAGTGCAGGGGCCACTGCTCAACACGATTTACTTTCGTGTAGACATTTTTCAGGGCGTTTGACTCCATGAACTCTGCGCAGATTGTAATGCGCAGATTTCTGCACGTGTCCACCGAAACTTCTGCAACGGGAGCGGCTCTCACTTGCAACCAAAAAACGAGAATTTCACTGCGCAGCAATGGCGACCACTCGAGGCGCCTCCCATTGTCACATTGTCGGTGGTTGTGAGAGGGGCGTGGGAGTGCGGCTGGCAGCGAAAACATAAAATCGATTTTCCCAATGTGATAAGGTTTCAGAGCGGCTGTTTTATGGTCTTCCTGTCGTGGCTCGAATCCTTTCAAGCCACACGTGCAGCACTAACGGTAACGGTAAACGAAGGGTAGCTCCTCGGTTGCAACAACAACACGTGTCACGCGGCATCAATTGAAAGCCGCGACTGCTGCACATCCATCAGGGCACGTCGGAAATCGGAAATGGAAAAAGTTCTCTCTTCCCACTCCTCCAGAAGAGTTTTAGAAACTAAACTGAGATCAGTTCGGTCAGTTTGGAACATTTTTCGAAATTTTGCCTTATAAAAAGTGTCAAAGAGACTGGATTGTTTTGACAAGCATTATGTGGCAGCATAGTTCTTACCTCCTGCATCATTTGCTTTACAAGCCTCTCATCTCTTAAACATTTATCCAATTTTGTGCCACGCTGTTGCTGTTTCCCGTTGCCATGCCTCAATTAAGAGCGTCCACTCGCAGCGAGTCTTTGCTGGAGGCGTCTCGTGATCAATGTAATAGCTGCTTCCACGAATCTACACGGGTCAAGGCAAGTCGAGTCGACTCAACGACGTCTTGCTGCGTGCACGTGCAGCGCAGGACATTTATTGGATTCTGGCCATGTTTTCATTTTATTTGTTTCTATATTTGCTCAAAATTCCAATTAAACGCCAATGCCAAATGTCTGGCACTGCGAAAGGGATTTGAATTGGGATTGGTATTGGTATTGGGATTATGTTTGCATTTGCTGAATGTGCTGTATACAGGGTGTGTTACTTGTGAGGCTCTGTCTTTTATTAAACATAAATAAGGAAGGAAACCACAAAAAGGCTGCTAAGCCAACACCCTGTAGTGAACTGGGAGTGAACGTAAGCATTTCCTTTGTTTGCTGAAGACCTAGCAAAATTCTTCTAACTGCAGACATACCCTTTATATGGCTTCCTTTGTTGACCTAAGTAGACACCCTGTATTCAATTAAAGTTCTCCCATTTCATGTTAAACGCCAATAGCGCAAAATGGCAATTGAATGAAGCGACCGGGAGGCCTCAGCTCTATGAAAGGGAGAAAAAGGAGGGAGTGAGTGAGAGAAGCGAAAGAAGAAGAACAGTTTGCGGCACACGCTGAGGATTAGACGTGTAATCAGCATAAAATGTTGCCGTCGCAAAAAGTGGCAAACATGAAATCCAATATGTGGCAGCAACAACAACAACAGCAACATGAAATTGTAATAGCGGCCAGCGGCCATGTCGATGATGATGATGATGACGACGACGACGACGTTCGTACGCATGTCCCTATACAAACACGGCTGCAGCTACAGCTACAACTACAGCTAAAGATACAAAGATACAAACACAGCTACAGATAAAAATGGGAGTGCGAGTGCGAGTAACGAATGGAGCGTGGAACACGTGCAAAGCCGCGGGGGACTTGCACGACTTTTGTGACGAGACCGAATCGGAGTTTCAGTTTGGACTTGGAGTTGCAGTTTGGAAGTTAGAGCTGTGATCTGGATCTGGACACTGTATCTGTACCTGGACACTCAGGGAATCTGGGTTGGGCCACGCACCCAGAAAGCACAAAAAAAGAACTCAGCAAATGCGCGTTGCCTGTCGCATTTAATAACTGTTTTTAATAAGTGTCCCTTGCGGCCATGCGTTGCAAGTATGTGGCACGTAATTTGCATGCAACGGGGCAACGGTCTTGAGGGGAGCCAAAGCCAAACCCCAAAAAAGTAACCCCTGCTCCTCATCGCTCTCTACTTCGCTCACTTTGTGTTGTTACTCGCACTCTAATTGCACGCCCCATTTTGCGGCAAGTTTGACTCACGCGCGCAGTGCTCTTCAGGTGCCGACCTGGCCGCGTGCAACATGCAACATGTTGGCTGCAATTTATTAGTGCTGCCATTATCGTTTTTCTTCAGATTTAGCCACTCGCCCCTCAACTTGAAGTCCTGTGTTCCTTTGGCTTCATTCTTGCGCTCTCTGCGGCTGCAATGCAAAAATATATTTATTACTATAATTTTCCATATGTTTTTCCAGTGCGTTTGGCGTTGGATTTTTTTCTGTTTTCGGCAAATTGCGGCTGGAAATTGCTGCCATAATTTGTGGCCTTACTAAATATGAAGATCAGCCAACCAGTTCCCCAGTTCCCAGTTTGCCCAGTTCACAGTTTCTCAGTTCCTCGATCCAAATCGTGTCTGTCTCTCGGTTGCTGCGTTTCCCCCCGCCAAACATTGGCAAAAATTTATTAACTTGTGCAAAATTAGTCGTTTTAGTCGTTTAGTCGTTGCAATTTGATTTTTATTGCGAGTTGTAAATTGTAGCGCCATGTACACGAGCCGTGTATCTATGAGATACAATTTAAGCGATCCAACCACACTTGCATCCTGCTACGAATCCAACTGCAATTAGTTTGCCATCCTGTACTACTACTTCTTCCTCTGCTTCTGCTTCTGCTTCATGTTTTCGGTTTTTCCTCCTTTTTTATTAGTTTGTCGTGGCACTGAAACTGTTGCACTAATCAGCTGAAAATTTACGAGGTATTTCCATTTGTATTTGGTTAACGAAATGCGAAAACCTCAAATCGACAAAAGTACATTAAAAATCGAAAAGAAACTTAAAAATGGAACTGGTATTCCAAGTTTTTGAGCACTACCAATACTGTGCTATGCTAAGCATGTGGCGTCTATAAAGCAGCGGTTTCAGAACTTTGATTAGTTGTAATCTTAACCAGCTGCATCGTAAAAACAACATGCCTCACGTTTCTTAATTACCACAACTTTTCAGTGTCTCTGTCGCTCCCTCTCTCTTTTACTCTCTGTCGCTGTCTCTTTTCAGCCGTGTCTTTCTGTTCCTCGCTGTGTGTGTTCCCATTGTCAGGGGGCGCCTCTTGTTGGCCCCGGAGTTCAGACTTGTCGAACATATCTATAAATTGGCTCAAAATTGCATTCGACTCTGGAATTTGTGGTCGAGAAGGTGGACTGTTCTTAGCCACCTTTAGGCATTACTGGCTAATTAAGAAGTCGCCTGATTTAACAAACGAAGTTACATTTAAATTGTATCTTTTGCTCTAATGTTTCGATCGTGATTAGTGCTTATAGTTTTCTGTCTAGCTAAACAGTATTTAATATTATTTTTTCTTATCCTTCAATCAGTTTTATATCTTACTAATAGAATATGTTAATTTTTTGCCACATAATCTCATAAATTAAATAATTTATCATTTAGTAAATCATAAAAATCGCATAAAATCATAATTAATTAAAAGCTATTTCAATTTATTTTATCAGTAGACTTTTCATTAAAATATGTGAACATAAACTTTCTTTGTAATGCGCAAATAATGTTTATTGGGTAATAAAAGTGCGAGGCAGTAGTTTATGCAATTCCATACAAATTGTTAGACACTAACCGTTAGTTGTAACGGTAAACACATTGGCTTAAACGTACATTTAAGCTGGCATTATACATTTCAGTGAGTAGAGTCGAGTTGAGTTGATTCAACTAATGATTCAGAGGCAAATGTAAATGTCAAAGCAAATCTGCATGCAGATATTCATAAAAATTCAAATGGCAGCCATAAATCTATTGGGGACTCACTAGGGACTGTGAGTATGAGGAAGGGAGCCAACAGTTGGGGCATGCAACTCCGACTGAGGCTGAGTCTGAGGCAGACGCCAGTCGTCTTCACTGACAAATAATTTAGCATAAAATCAACGACAACTGCCAATTTTTTAGTAATTAGCCAGACTGCGGGCAGATTGCCCTCCTGTTGCTGTTGCTGTTGTGTTGCCTCCAGCTTCTTCATGCCACATGCAGCAGTTGAGCGCAATTAATAAAAACAGAGAGAGAGAGAGAGAGAGAGAGGAGAGAGGGAGGGAGGCAGAAGACCCTCTGTTCCCTTGTCTCATTGTTAGTCCAAAAATGCGTCTCAAAGTATTTGCAGAAAATTAATTGTGCTCCACGCAGATTAACACATGCGTGGCATGGACACGTAATGGGGCAAGGGGATTTGGTAGTGAGATGGGCATCAAGAAGGGATATGACAACGCTGCAGATCGTGACGATCGTTGTGGCATTCATTGGGAATGCTGTGCGTTTAACAAATTTGAAAATTTCTTGCTGCATTTTTACGACTGTCGCTGGTCGCATTTTTATAATGCTGCCACTGCCACTGCTGCTGGCACTGCTACTGCGGCTGTTGCATGTGGCACGCGCGTCGCATAATTAATTAAAAATGCATTTAAACGAAGCTTCACGACAGTCAATCGCTCGTGTACATTTGGTTACAGACAACTCAGCGGCACACACACATAGCGGAAAGGAGACAGATTGAGGGAGTGATAGCGCGACGAGAGGGGGCCACCAGCTGCAGCCCACGTTGCAGCCACCGCCTCCACCAACTCACCCGCCTGCCTCACAGCATGTAGATTTTTCTAAGAAGCCTTTCGTCGCCGTGGCATGACTGCAATAAATATTCTATGTACCGACATCAAATAAGAGAATGGAAAATTATTTGCTTGTTAGAATTTTGTGTCTTGCAACATGGCCGCAACATGTGTTTGTTGCCCCGCTGTCTTAGTCTTACATTTATGTGGCATTCGTCAAAGATTTTCGTGTTGACAAGTCCAAAATGAACGGAAATACACAATCCACAACACACAAATCACGGCGAGACGAAGTCAACATGGCTTTGACTGATGCATCCTAACCTCAAATGGTGACCTCTTTACGTAATTCCCATGAGCCTATAACCTTTTACCCTCCACCACTTACTTTTTAAAAGTGCTTAGAGGTTTGAGGCATAGCAATACGTGACTTTGGAGTTCTAGGTTTTAAAAGTTTCTGAAAAAATTAGAAGTCCGCCAAGTGTTAAGAGTTTCAGGTGTTTGGGGTTTGAGTTTTTGAACTTTGGAGGGTGTACTAAAGGGGTTTTATATATAAAGAAGATCGCCAGTCTGAGGTGTGTATATACTTTCAGTGAAATATTTTGTGTACTCCTACCAAATACTTCTCTTAACAATTGTGGAATCACTTGAGTTTATCAGCCACTCTATCTATCTACACCTCTAAATCTGCATGTTTAGTAACAACACATTATCTTATGCTTATGCTTACTAAATTCTTCTCAACACTATTTAATGATATTTCAAACTATATTTGCTTACGTTTATTTACAGATTTGATTCTGGAAATTCTTTTGACAGCTGCATAAACATGAATGATATTCACGATATTCAAACATTCAAGACGCTCATCAATTGCGTTTTATGATCACTTTTCAATGCGTGGCAATTATTTACAGTTGAACATACATACATATATATTTCTTGAAACTCAAATTGAAAATTTGAGTAAATAAAATATGCACAAATAAATATTGGCTAAAAAAAAGACAGCAAGACAGACGGAGACGGGTAGACAGTTAGACAGTTAGCCAGACAGACAGTTCGTTGAGTTGATTTGTGAAAACAGAAGAAGAGAAAACAGATCCCAAAGCCAAATATTTATGTGAATATTTATGCAAATTTGTGTAATTATTTTTCGTGCGATTTTCTTGCTCTTTTGGGAAATTAAATAGCTCACTGAAAGCCACTTAACAGTTGATTTCATTTGAATTTAATGCAACATTAGCGTGTTTTTTATGCCACTGCCACAAAACTGAGGTGATACAATCTGCAGACGGCTCACCGCCGACCCGCCCACCGCCCATGGCAGCCCCACCCCATAGACCACCGACAGTTTCTCTATTAAAGATTTTGGTACTGATTCTGTTTCTGTTTCTGGTGTAGCAGGCGCCGTTGATGTGAAACAGCTGACCAAAATGTACAAAAATATTTTATTTATGCGCTAGATAAATAAAGTAAAATACCTTTAAAAAAAAGCATTCAAGCAGAATTGCCCTACGGGGCAAAAAACTTGATTGGCAGGCACAGCACACATGTAGAATCAATTGCTCTCAAGTGGATGAAGTGCAGATGCCACAGGTGAAGCTGTCTGCGATAGCGGAACTACCAACTCTATAAATTACCAGACTTGAATTTGTTGATGGTTTTCATAATAAATATTTATGTAGCACAAAGAAACTATAGAAACTGCTTACTGCGGCTTGAAGCTGAATTTTTAAACGTTACTAAAGAAGTTAGTAGCATACTTGTAATTCAAAGAAATAGACAATTTTAGCTAGTTTAATTGAGAAATTAATTCACAGAACACTCGTATCTGCAACGTGTTTAAATCAATAAGAAGCTGAAGTTGATTAGTCTGAGAAATTGTAAACATTTTATAAAAAGATAGATAGCTTCCTACACGAAAAAAAGAGATTAATGTACAAATTGAAAGATGGAATAGTCAATATACCTTACACTTACTACAGCTCAGTATATTTTCTCTAAAATTGATTTCCCGCTAACTGTAGCCCTAAAAATATGGCTCCTTAAAGTCAAGTGATCGCAGTCCAAGTTGATTTAAGTGCCTGCAACGCCTTCAGATGTGCTAACTGACTGAGCAGAGCGAATCTTGAGGTGTGTGCAGCACACTCACCGCACAGTTAATGCCATATGATGCAGTTACGAGTACGAGTATGAGTACGAGTATAACGACTATATTCAGTAGCATGAACGATCGTTTGGGACGGCACAGCGGGTAGCCACGTACTAATATGTTGGTCATAGCGTTTAAGCACTGTACTGAATGGGCATATTTACTAACGTCCCTCAACGGTCCATTCATTTGGCTAATGAATGCATTTGAAATGGCCAATAAGTGCGGCGATTTGTGCGTCTAATGAAAATTCATTTATAACGCCAGCTAAAAGTGCCTAGTAAATTGAACAGAATGTATCTAGCAGATACGTTTTGCGTATAACAACTTCAGTTTGCGGCAACTTTGTTTAGCATTTAATGAGCTGCGTTTGATATTCACCAAGGCGAACTTTATTTGAAAATCCATGTGGAAATATTTGATTTTATATACTATTGAAACGGTTCTGCACAACATCACGGATACTTAACACTTGTCGGACTGTCGGCCTCTTTTATCACCCCATTGGCAGTGAAATGTTTGTTTTAGCTACAATGCTTACGCACTTTTCACACAACAAACAGACAGTCAGAGAGAGAGAAAGAGAGAGGCAGAGTCAGAGAGAGGAGTGGTAGTGAGTACTTGCGAAATTTCCAGCCTGAAAAATATTGAAACACCTGCAAATTGCACAACATAAAATGAGATTCGTCACGGAGCCAAAACCCAAAACACAAACTTAATGAAATGCAAGGCAATAAGTCAGACCAGTCTAAACCACCCAAAAAGAACCCCCTTTTAGCCGCAAGCTAAAAAAACAGCTGACAGGAAGTCCGGAGTCCGTAGTAGAGCCAACCCCACGGGACACCATCCCCAAGCTGTCTGCCTGCCTGGCTAAATTCCTCGCCCCCTTACAGCCCACTCCACTAGCAGCTGGTAAGAGCCCGGCTCATGAATACATTTGAACTCGTTAACTGCCGACACACACCCACACACTCCAACGTAGTGTCTTTTGGGGGTTGTTGTGTGTGGCATGTCCTTTTCTGCCGAACGCCATTCGTTCGGTTTCGTTTTTCGCTTCGGCTTTGCACGTGCACAATTTCGAGTTCATCAAAAGGAATTTGCTTTTGTTTGCGCTGGGGAGCGTCTGACATTTATTAGAATTCTTTGCTGGCTACCCCCCCTTTTGGGGGTGGTGGTTTTGGTGGTGGGGTGTGGCTGCAAAGCGTGTAATAAATTTGAGTTGAAAGCTTTTTTTGCCTGCCACAGGAAACGCCGCACATAAAACTTTCGACGTTGCTGCCGCTCTGCTGCCTGCTGTCATGGGTAAGAAAGACGCTTCGTTTCGGTTTGTTGATTCTCAGTTCTTGCTCCCAGTTCTATTAAAGTTGTTTTGTCGGGGGTTCACTGTGGTTCACTCTGGCTCACTGTGGCTGATTTGCAAGCCTTAAAGCTATTTGTTAGTCATTGAAATCAGAGCTGGCAACATGCCACGCACATTGACTTTTGCAGCTGCATGAATACGAGAGCTGCCACACAAAATGTGTACAGGGTTTGAGGGGGAAAAAGTTGTCAAGGCAGCACAGAGGATGAGTCGCAGACAGACCACTGTGTGTATAGGTATTTCCAGGTTAAAGTTTTGTGTGCAAAGAGCTTAAAGTTTTAATTTTACAAAAGGAAAATGGTTTACACTAAAGACAATAGTTTAAAGAGCTCCGAGTTTCTACTTATTAAAAATAATTAATATTTATTAATAAAGTTTAAGCAAAATTAATGTGTAAATTTGTAAAGACACTCTTTAAATATGACTTAAAAAATTAATAATATAACAGATAACTCCTTAATACATTTGCTTGAACTAGGAGAACAAGATGTCTTATAAAAAAAATACTTACAGAATTCTTATAGAGACAAATTCGAAATGCCAATCAAATAAAGTATTTTAGTATTTTTTATCGCCGCCCAACTGCATTCATATCTAAGAACAAAGCAATAAAAAAATGCAACCAATTTGTTAGTTATGCTAAGTGGACATAAGTTAATTATCTAGCCAAGAAACACACACAGTCAGTGCATACAGTTCAATCCGCCATATACTCTATTCCCTCAGGCACAACCTGCTTCCAATTGTAATTAACAAGCGAATCAAGCCGAGTAAATAAAGTAACGCATATTTGTCAAACAATTTGAGTTTAGTACAGACTACAAATTAAAATTATTCATTATCATTTGTACTTTATGTATGCGAAGCAAATAAAACTGGGCTCAATCGAGTACCCGAAAGAAAAGTTGACATTTGTTTGAGCACAAAGGCAAACAGAGGAGGAAATGAAGGGCGCAAAAGGGTAAGGGATGGCAGGGGAGGAGGGCGTACTACTAGTCATATACTAAGTCCACATTTTGCGTTTGCCGAACACTTGTTATTTCATTTTAATTAAGTTAATTGCGCTGATTTCATGTCATTGGGTTTAACGGCAGGGTTGCCTTGGGCACAAACGTAATCGATTGATGGCACCTCTAATGCGCACTCATAGAGACGCACTCAGTCACGCACTCAGTTCAAGTACTATTGTTTTTATACCCTGTAAAGAAAGGCACAAGGCGAGATATTGGCCTCTTAAAGCTGAAGCAAATAGTTTTATCTACGAAAATAGTTCTAAGTTTTTTTTAAAACAATTTTATAAAATATTTACAGTTTATACCAAAGTCAAACTATCTTATGAATAATTTAATTTGTTGCTTTCTATAATAATATAGATGTTTACATATTTTACTCACCCCCAAGAAATTACAGGGTATGTTTTAGTCCATTTAGTCTGCTCATTTGTTACTCCTGTTATTCTTTCAACCCTCTTGGCAAAAATGTGCACAGACTTGCCTGCGAATTATTGGCAAATGTGCTAAAAAAAAAAAAAAAAAAAAAAATCCCAAATTTTTCGCAATTGGGAAAAAGGAAATCAGAAATGAATTTTTCGGACATTTGTTTTGTAATTTCCGCGATGATTGCATTTTGTCTTTGGCCAAATATTTGCCATTCAAATGAGAAATCTGTGCAGATTACAAACCAAATTCAGTTGCAGATACTTCGAGGCACAGTCGACAGTTGGTCAACGATGGCAGCTGTGCTCAAGTGTTTAACTAATTACTATTTACAATATATGAAGAGTGGAGAGTGTTCTTAAAGCTTAAAGAGAAGACAGTCACTGAGTTTACTACACTTTAATAGAGTTTGCAAGTTTGAGAAATCAGTTTTTATAACTTAATCAACGCAGTCGTTTGCTAATGGCACATGTGGGCATTGGTTTTTTTTGGGTTTTGGTATTGTCACCGCCCTTTGTGGCATAAACATTTGACCAACAATAGCTAAAACACACACATTGGGGGTTGCTTGGATCTGTGTGCAGTTTGGAACATTCAAGGGGCGGTTGTAATAGGAAAACTCTGTCGGTGTCGAAAGTCAGACATAAATGCGTTACGCGCTATCAATCTTGATTAGACTTGATTCTGTGATTTCTGCTTTTTAGACATCAAATTAAATGAGAGGAGTGTGAGAGGCAGAAAGCACTCAACTTGGATGTGCCACGTGCCACAAACAAAGGCTAGAAGATGCTCAAGCTGTAGATCTTTTGAGATGGGGTGGAGTGGCAGTGAAGGAAGGGGATTTTAATGACGTCTACTGTTACATGACTCAAGTTGTTTTCCACAACAATTGCTGGAAATGCAAACAACTTTTGAAATGAAAACATAAAAATGTCCAACTGCAGCGATTTTCTCATTATTTTGCACCGTTTTGTGGCAATTTCAATAAACAATAAATCCCTACTACATGTAGTTAGCCCTCGCTTCCCTCTCTGCTGCTCAAGAGAGCTAAAAACAAGCCCGAAAATATATATATATATATATTGAAAACTGCCTCGAACCGTGAATTGTGTAAATTTATAGCAATTTTCACATGAATTGAAGGAGCGAAGCGAGTTTGAGGCGCCTGCCGACAACACAAGACAATAACAACAACAACTACAAGAAAGTCTAGCTTCAACTGGGTTCCAAAATCCATTGACCAGCTGGACACGGTGGCCACAAAGTCTGCGACTGTGGCTGCAACATTTGCTGCTGTCGTCGGGGCGTATGAGTGACGCGATTGAGACGGCGAGTGAGCCAAACGACGATCGCTTGTTGGCTGTTTGGGCAGCGAACATAATCGTAAACAAATAAAATTATTGCTGCCGATCATGCACACAAATTTATGCACAACCAACACAAACACACACACACACACACACACAACCATTCAAACGTTGCCTATTTTGCACTAATTTTCTAAGCAATTCGATGAGACAGAAACGCGCAGCGCAAGGAGTGAGATAGGGAGTGACACAGAGAGAGTTGGAGTGGGGTAGAGAGACGAGTTGGTGTTGCTGCCGCTGCCGCTGCTGCTGTGGTCCACTCACAAGGTGTTGCCGCAAGCTGTGTGTGAAATATGCAACAACAGCGTGAAAAACATGAAAGCAACTGCAGCCACAGCCTCAGTTGCAGTCTTAGACTCAGTCTCAGTTTCAGCCACAGTTTTAGCCTCAGTGCCAACCTAAGTCGACAGCGAGCTGACCACGCCACACAGCGGGAAATGTGCCTGAATTTTCGCGTGCAAAGACAACAAAAAAAAATCAAAAATCGTTGGAGAGCCCGGCTATGTCGCTAGCTGAAAAGCAGCTAACTAATACCAGTAGTCGGGCAGACAGAGCGAAGAGTAAAAGCCTTGGCTATTGCCAATTATGCACAGTGTCCAAGAAGCTGTTAAAAAGTAGTGAATTTCAAGGGGTACAAAATTCCAGTTTATTTGAGGAAAAAAGTGATTTAAATTAACTGAAACTTGACACTTAAACTGCACTATAAACATAAAATATAAACTAATTTAAAGAAGCACATTTTTAAGTAGTAATGACTTATAAAAACACTTTTAGCACCCACTTTAGTCCTAAAATCTTTACCAATTTGAGCTGCATTGACTGACTCACTTGATTAGCCTCGAAAGCGGTTCAATAGGCGCTGACCACAGTGCCTTCAAGGTGTCTGCTGTCACTGTGGCACTATGACTATGACTGAAACTAAGAGTGCGACTAAGACAGCGACTTGAGGTGGAAGTCCGCGTGTTGTTTGGCAGTTAGACACGTTAGCGCGCGTTTGAACAATTTTCGCTTTAGCCGCATGTTGATGATCATTAACTATTGTTGCCAAAGTGCTGGCTTTGGCCTGGCTTTAACTGAGCACCAGTGCAACACTGTCGGGCCACTTGAAGACGTCGCTAATGAAGACTTAAGCATGACGTGTTGATAAAGATCGCATCACATGAGTCACATGCGGCACTGTGGTCAGTTTGGCCATAATCATCTTGGTATTTAGTGTATGTAATTTTAAGTTAGTTGAGCTGTTTGTTTGCACTAAGAAACGAGCTGATAAACGCAGCGAGTGGCAGTTTGAGGTGAACACATTAGAACAGTTGTCAGTCAGTCATTCTGTCAGTTGGTACAAATTTCCCAAAGGGCTTGTCCTGCTCGCTCTACTTACGCTGGTTGTCCAAAAAGGGGTTGCTGCATTTGCACCCTCTTCACGGCCATCAGCGGTATCAATGACCATCCCAATATATAGAGACAGTTGTTGTTGCTGTTGTTACCATTTGTTTGACTTGCTGTTGTTGTTGCTGTTAGCTTTTAGCATAATTAAACGACACATGCCACAAAATGCACTTCTATGGCTTAAGCACTCTGCCACTCCCTCTCCAATTCACCCAAAACTGTATGCCTCTCATCATTAACATTAGTGCAGGACATGGCATCCATATGTTCTATTAGTTCCTTTGCTGCTAACAAATGAAACATAAGGTTTCATTATTTTGCTGGTCACCATCTCATACCCTTCAACTTAAGATACTCCCCTCGCTTCAAATACATTTGCATGGCATCGACTGATGGATTAGTTTTCTTTACGCTTTCCACTTTCCTTTTTCCTTTGCGGCTTTGGCACTTTGGTTACGTCAGGAATTTACCAATTTTTCTAGTGATTGATGGTCGACTTGTTCTATGTAAATGTATTTAATTAAAAATTACTCAAATGTGTTGCAGGTGTGCTAGGGTTCAACCCTCTCCCTCTCTCTCTGTGCTTCTTTTCCCACCAACCATTAATACCTTTCAGTAAGGGAGAGGAGCTTGCCGTGTTAATGAATGATTTCTGTTGACTTTTGTTGGAATTTTGATTGATTTGCGTGTAAGGTTTCAATGAAATAGTAATTTTGGGTGCAGCCCAGGGGTATTAAACAGGTATTCTGTTTGTTTTTAATGAGTTTTTTGATTGGCAAAGGGCTTATTTCGGTAGAGAACTGATCAATGAGTTGTTTAAGTTTAGCTAGAAAAAACGACTGAGAAATATTTAAATTTAATGCCTTAAGACAGCAAATGAAAGCATAAATTATTGAACAGATTTATTCAAATTTATTTAAAGATAAAAAAATTTAATATTCAAAATATTCCTAACAAATTTTTAAATTTCTTTTACAATTTGTCAATTAATTTGCCTAAATTTAATCAGTTCAAATTTGTAATTACACAATAAATTAAGCAGAGCAAAGCAGAGACATAAATAATAATGCAAATTGAAAATAGAATAAATAAATTTGCAAAACAATTAAAATATTTGCAGAGCGTGTTGCAACTTGCAACGCCTCAGACTTTTAATGATGTTTTATTGTCTGCTTCGACGGCGAGACAAATATCAGCGCAGCACTGTAGGTGTGTGTGAGAGTGTGTGTGTGTGTGTGTTGGTGTGTGTAATATACACTTCTTTGCTATGCAATGTGATGATGTTGATGATGATGATGACGATTTGCGACTAAATAATTGAATGCAGCTGGCTGACGGTTGTCGCATTAAATTTAGGTGTCTGTCGCTGGCGTCTACGATTGGGAGACACTGTGACTCTCTGAGCCAACGACCGCGACAACTGACTGACTTAGAGACTAACAGACTGACAAACTGACTGACTGATGGACTCTATGCATGAATTGGGGTGGGGGGCGGGGGGAGTTGGGGAGACGCGACAATAATAAATGAAGCAATTGCAAGTGTAACAGAACAATGACAGCAACAATTGCAGCGTTTGGCATTTGCCAACAGCAGCAACAACAACAGTATTAGCAGCAGAAGCACCATCAGCAGCAGACAAAGGTCTATTAATAATTTTCGGTGCAACATACGATGGCGACGATCGACGATTGTCGCGCGGTGGCAGCAACAGACGACAGCGCCGGCAACTAACGATCGACAACTGCAACAGCAGCAACAACAGCAACAACAACTGATTTCTGTAGAGCCAGACAGCTCGGCAATGCGTCGCGTTGGCTTTTCCAAAAATAAAAGCCAAACTAATGAGCCGGCAACATGCAATGTGGCAGTTGCAACGCACGTGCAGCAAAAAACCAAAAAAACGCACAACAGACAACAAAAATTCAAAAAAACACAAAATAAATAAAAATAAGTAACATTCATACAAATAATTGATGGTCGCTTGCAATTGTTGCTGTTGCAGCAGCAGCAGCAACAGTTGTTGTTGCTGACGGCAAATGGCGACAAAAATCAGCGTCTGATTGACAACTCAATTGCAACTGTGTGCGTGTGTATGCGAGTGACTTTTTGTTGTTGTGCCCAAAAGTCAACTTAATTGATTTTCAGTTTTTTTTTTCGGCATTGGAAACATTTCTCTAGTTGCCACAGCTGGCAGGCAACAACATCGACAGCAGCCACTTGCAACCGATGATTTATTGCAACAAATGTTGCGCGGAAAAACTTTCAAGCCCAAAATAGATAGGAAAAAAAAACAAGAGAGACGAGCAACATGCATCTTTAAGTTAATTTCCAATCGGAATTTCACGTCGTCTTCTTGCCACTTAAAACGCTCATTTGTCATTCGAAGCAGTTTAAATTTTTAGTCTCCAAATTGCAATCGTCGCGTGTCTTTATTTTGATTGTCAAAAATTGTTTGTCTTACGCGCTGACAGTTTATTATGTTTGACTGTTTGTCTCCGACTTTGTGGACTTGTGTTCATTTCGTATAGATTCCTTTTCCCCCAAGTAGTAAGACCCGGACAAATCGCTTGGATTGACCTCTAAACTGCAGCTGAAGATCAATAGAGGATTGATCAAAATTGTTTGTTTGACTGAGCTTTGGGGATTGGAAAAGCTAACAAGTGTAGGAAAAAAGGAGAAAAATATTTTAAAAAGATAATATTTTTTGTAGCTAAAGGAATTTACTAAAAGAACTTCATTAAAAATCCTTTTGATTGAATTCTTTGCGCTTAAAATAAAGCTATTAAATATTTGGATAATCTTTATTTTATAAAATACCATTTCTAGCTAAAACACTCCCCCAGAACAGCTAATTTTACAGTCTTCTCTAGCCCTAAAGATTTCAAAAGACTGTCTTATCAGCTGTTTGCTTTCATAAGATAAAAAGTTTATTTTTGGAATCCAACTCTCGAGGTCTATTTCGGTGGAAGAAAAAAGGTTTCAACCTGCACAAGTTTGCGATGCAGTTAAAAACATTTGCACAGTTTATTGTTAATCTTTCACTTTGCCAGTCGCTTTGCTAGGCAAATGCGGATAGACAAACAATTGCAACAGCGGTAACAACGGCAACTGCTGTTATCTGGCCAAAAAGGTAAACAACAATGGCAACGGCAACAGCGACCAGTAAAAGCACTTGCCAATAAATAAACATAATTTCTGACAAAACGCTTGGTAACAAGAGCTAGGCCAAAGCAACTACAACTACAACTACAAGCAAAGTACAAGGAACATCTTCAGATTGTTAACTTGGTCGGCAACTTTGGGCCCACCGCTCACCCTCCGCTTGGCCAACTGTGTGGCAACTTATTTAGCCATTCGTTGCTCAAATGAATTACAAGTGCAGCAGCAGCAACAACAATGCTGTTTGCATGCTGCAGCTGCAATATGTTGCTGCTTCAGTTGCTATTGCTGCTGGGCAATTGTTGCTGTTGCTGTGGGCCATGTTGCTGTTACTGCTGGACTGGCAGGTGTTGCTCGTTCGCTTAGCTCGTCTGTGACTGCATAATGAATTCAACTCCCTCTTGCACCCCTTTCTACTGGTTAAGTGCATCCCACAGTCATCCGGTGTATTATGCACCCCACTGTATTTACACATCCATGTGCATATTTCATTCAGTTAGTCGAATACTGGAATACCCTGTGGGGTAGAGGGGACTGCATTCGCATATTCAATCAGCGCCTCACCGCATATATACTTATATACATGTATATCTGAAAAAACAGGTGCAATTTCTTGCCATTTTCTAATTATTTGTAGTCGGCGCTTTTATCGCTTTTCTCTGGCACTGAAGCGATCCATTTGCTATCTCAGCTTGATCATAAATTTCATTCCATTTTTATTGCACAATTCGCTGCCTTGTTGTTTATAAACAAATGTGTGTGTGTGTGGGGGGCGGGGAGGGGCGTAGGGGTAGTCGCAATCGGATGGGCTACTGTACATAACGGCAATGCAAACAAATTCAATTAGCAAAATGTTATAAAATTCGCCATAGTACACCTGGCAGTGCATCAGTAGCAGCAGCAACTGCAACTGTCCGACACAACAATAACAATAACAATAATAATAATAATACCAATCTGCCTAAATAAACAAAATAAGTTAATAACATTATTTAAGCCACAAAGCGCATTGAGCATCTTTTGGCGCCATTCACCGCTCATTGTTTTCCCAGATAAACAAATGCAAAAAAAAAATTCACAAACTATTTTAATTCACTTGGCACTTTTAAAGAGCTGTTTTTATTTGGAGGATAAATTTTATGAGAACTGCTTTAAAGACTTCCTTTGCCACTTGAAAACGTTTAGCTTTAGTGGATAAAGCCTAGAGTCGACTCTAAAAGACCTCGTTATCTTCTAATCACTACATTTTGATTGATTAGACACATTAGAGTTATCCGATACATTATTATGTTTGTTACTTCTTGGGATGTGCACATTTTATGCTGATTACACGTCTAATCCGCAGCGTGTGCCGCAAACCGTTTTTCTTTCTCCTCTCCCTCTCTTTCCTTTAGCTTTGGCTTCCCAGTCGCATAGGCATAGCCGTTTAATTGGAATTTTCAGCATATATAAAAACAAATAAAATGAAAACATGGCCAGAATCCAATAAATGTCCTGGGCTGCACGTGCACGCAGCAAGACGTCGTTGAGTCGACTCGACTTGCCTGAACCCCGGGTTGATTCGTGGGAGCTTCAGATGCCTACAGCGAAGAATCGCTGCGAGTGGACAGTCTTAATTGAGGCATGGCAACGGGAACGGCATGAAATTGGATAAATTGCTCAATGGATAAGAGTGGCGAAGGTTGTGGGGGTGCGATGGTTGCCTTCACACAATGCTATGTCACAACAATCGATTGTCCTTTTAGTTGCCTGCATGCTGACATCATCAACATCGATGTAACCACCCTCAAAGCAAAGACGTTGCAAGACGACAAGGAGTGGGAGTGGCATAAGGAATAGCAGCAGGAGGAGGAGACGACGTTCTTGCACTTCCGATTTCCGACGTGCCCTGATGGATGTGCAGCAGTCGCGGCCTTCAATTGATGCCGCGTGACACGTGTTGTTGTTGTTGGGACTGAGGAGCTACCCTTCGTTTAACGTTACCGTTAGTGTGCTGCCTGTGCACGTGTGGCTTGAAAGGATTCGAGACACGACAGGAAGACCATAAAACAGCCGCTCTGAAACCTTATCACATTGGGAAAATCGATTTAATGTTTTCGCTGCCTGCCACACTCCAACGCCCCTCTCACATCCACCGACAATGTGACAATGGGAGGCGCCTCGAGTGGTCGCCATTGCTGCGCAGTGAAATTCTCGTTTTTTGGTTGCTAGTGAGAGCCGCTCCCGTTGCAGAAGTTTCGGTGGACACGTGCAGAAATCTGCGCATTACAATCTGCGCAGAGTTCATGGAGTCAAACGCCCTGAAAAATGTCTACACGAAAGTAAATCGTGTTGAGCAGTGGCCCCTGCACTTACCCCAGTCCCTGCCCCTTTCCTACTCACGCCAATTGCGATCAGCTGCAGTTTCAATTGTAGACTGGGGACCAGAGAGTGGAGCCTGTCCAAACAAATGCCTGCGTCGATCTGTTTGAAAACTGTGTTCGAACAAACGTCGCATTAACGCAACATTTTCCCATTTTTATGGCCTGAGCAACAACAACAACTGTCCAGTTTAGGCCAGTCTAGAGCCTAGAGCCATGAGTCTCAGCTGCCTGTTATCCAACACGGCCAACGAAACAGTGGACAGACTCCGTCTCAGTACAAGTCCAAATCGCAGTCGCTGTCTGTCCAGTTCTGCGGCAAAAGCAGTGCAGTCTCCAGCTGCGACTTGAACTCTTTCCAAACACGCGCCTGCGCAGCCACTGCCAGTTGCCAACTTTTCCACTAGGCCAACTCTGCTGCCTTTTGTCTTTAAAGGGGATCCTGGAGAGAGGGAATAGCTGCCAGGAATGCCTAAGACAGGCAGGCGGTTATCTCGGCAGTCATTTAGCGTAATCAGTGCTGGCTTCGAACGAAGGTGGAGTTCCCAGAAGACCACAGAGTTTATAAGCGGTAATCGATAGGCAATAGAAATGTGTATACAAAAGATTAGCAACATTCTGGTTTACCGAGAAAGTTTTAGCAAAGGAAAATATTAAAAGTAAGCAAAGCTTATTTATTAAAGATAGATTAGTTACACAGTTTCAAAGAGATGCATATTTTTATCTGAGCTAAGCTTCAGATACTTTTGAAACCTTATAATGAACTGTTTACTTTCTCCAACGAATGCAGACTGACTTCTTCGCCTCTTCTTCTTTCCTCTCCATACAGTCTTGACTCTAGATCATAAACTATGCCCTCAAGGGCTTCTCACACATTTCTATGTCAACATTGTGTCTCTGGCATTGAGCACAAGCCAAAGATGCGCCTTTCTCCGAGGGCCACGAACTTGTCAGTGACCCGCTGGTCACCTGTCTTTCAGATGCACCACAGTGCGGCACAGTGGTGAAAGTGTGATGCTGATGGTGGCATTGTCTCCTGCTCTTAGCCAGACATTTATGGGGCGTTAGTCTTACAATTAGTTAGTGTCATTTAGACAAATTGCAGTCAAGTTGCAGCGAAAACAGAAACACTAAAAATGAATTACAGTCGAGCTGCAAACTATGCAAAAAAAAGTTGAATGCAACAACGCCCCGCAATTAGACGACGACGTCAAAAGGAAAGGCCATTAGATGTGCATGCAGATGCGAAGCTGCCAATAGTCTGCAAAGACTGTTGCAAGCTGCACGCTTATCGCAGCCAATCTGCATGCAACTGCCGCAAGGAGGTAAGCGGTAAGAGGCTGGCAGCATGAGGCATAAAGCATCAGGCCACTGGCCGCCTTGTAACTGTAACAAACTGGCGACGCGTCGGCCCACGGCGTCTGCGCAACACTTCAACGTGCAACGTTCGGGGGCAACCAACTGGTATTTCCCAGCGGCTGACTAACCAAAAAAAAAGTAATGCAGAAAAGTTAGTTTAAGCTTTGTTAAGCTGACAGTCTGATACACTAATCGAAAGCTTTAACTCTAGTAACTGAAGTATCTGAAGTATCTGCAGGCACTAAACTATCTGAAGAACTAACTGAATTTTCTGTATTTTAGATGGACCTTAAAGAGTTCATTTCATCTCCATAGCTTCAAAAACTTTACTCCTCACTTTGATCAGTCACTGAGGACTTTACCTTTTAACTCATGTGGTACACATACCATCAAAAAAGCAAACTCCCCTCTGTTAGTGTATTTGAAAGCCAATACCAAAAAGTGCAGCTCAGCAAGCTGGCAACAGGTGGCCGTTGGTGCTAGCCACTTGGTGCTCGGTGCTTGCAGTTTGCTACCTGCCGCCTGCTGTTGGCTGTTGGCTGTCCAAAACGTGCACCGGCTTAAACTGGAGCAGTTTTCCAATTGCCAATTGGCAACAGAAAACGAACTACGCGTGCAACTAGTTTTTCCAGGTGAAATGTGCAGCTCTCTTGGCCAACTAGTAACTGCCAGCTTACCAACTACCAACTTTACTACAGTCCCAGTTTCAGGCCCAATTGCAGTCACAGTCTCTATCCCCTTTTTGTAGAGTGAGCGATGATGTATTTATGCTAAATTGCAAGTTAATTAATGTTGTCGTTTAATTCCAACGTTAAAGTGGCAAAATGTTTGTTGTTTGTGGCTTTTTTTTGTGCTATTTGCTTTTAGTTTTTCGCATTTTGTTTGCAGCTGCTACTGGAAAAAGGCTGCAGCTGGAAAATAGCCAGGAAATTGGGCATCAGCTAAGGCAGTTGCAATTAGAAATGAATAAAAGTTAGGAAAAAATCATAGATAAATGTTTGGCAGCAAGTGTTTTGTTCATAAACAAAGTTAAATTATTAACAAAAGTCTGACTGGAGTTTAACATTAATTAAATGCAGATAAGAAATAATTGCATTCAATTAAGTATCGTTAGTTTAGTTAAAAAATATATTTTTATGCAAATTGTGTTTGTTTAAACAACTTTTTATTAAACTTCAGATCAAATAAACATTTTTTAATGTGATAATTATTAATTTAATGTAAATTCTTTTTATTTTGATTTAATTTAATGCATTATCTAATATAATTTATTTATTTTTTATATTAAACCTCTCGTTAAAGTTAAATCCAAGCTGTCTTAGGGTAATAAAAACCTTTTGCTATTAATAAAATTTGCTTAGAATGGGAATTCAACAATTTTAAATACTAATCTAAACATTCTCCACTTGCACAGTTAAACCAGAAATTTATAATATTTCTCCAACACATTGCTCTCATCTGAAATCTTTTCAATTTAAATAGCACTCCATCTAATTAAGAAATTGCAGTTCACTTAACTAATTAGCCATTTAATTATTCTATTACTATTTTTTTTTATTTAGCCGCCTGTTTGTAGTTAATTTGAAGATTTACGTCTAAGTCAAATTCAATTAATTTTATCTGTTTGCGGTTTTATTTATATAGTTTTATGACTTTATCTACCTTGGGTTGCTGTGTTTTCATTTTATGTTTTCTTTTTTTTATATTTTGATGATAGCTCATAAATTATTGCCACAAATATTTTTGTGAAATTTTTGTTCACAAATTAAAAGCAGAAAAAAAAACATAATTTTACTTTGTGTATTTAAAAAAAAGAATTTTTTTTGTTAAACTGCCAGGCATTTCAAATTTTTGTTAATTTGGCGCGCAGCTGCTGTCGATGTGTCTTTCATTGGTTGCCACAGCAGCGGCAGTGCGGCAGCAAGCGTTGCCAATTTGCAGGAGGCAAGCGGCAAGCAGCAAGCAGCTAACAGCAACCACAATTGAGGCATGTATTTCAAAAACTTTAAGTGTCAATTGTTGTGACAACTCAAAAAGCGTGAAAATATTGCAAATGAATGTCACAGGTGCGTATGAGTAACATTGAAAGGCGGCCAAGCAAAAACTAGTTGAAATATGTATCACCAGATGCTACAGATACACAGCTATATATACATATATATGTAGATATCTGTGTGTGCTCGCCTCTGTTTGCAGGCAGGCGGCGTATGCCATAAATCTGTTGGCCATTTAGCGTCCATCAATTCGTCCGGTTAGTCATCGGTGGCCAGGGGTAGGGGGGTGTTTAGTGGGCCAGCAGGGGCTGTGGGTGTGTGGCAGTCAGGCAGGCAGGCAAATGAATTGCTGGCGGCCATTTTGAGCGAGCGGTTGCTGTAAATTTGTCAACTTTCGGCGTCTGCTGATCGAAGGCGCACCTTGCACCTGTTGTGCTCATTTCACGGCGGCTGCCATTAGCGGCCGCAGCAGCAACAACAACAGCAACGCTAATGGGCGCCCAACAAAACCCCGCCCAACGGCAGCAGCGGCCACGGCAACAGCAACATGTGGCGCACAGCTGCAACACATCATTGACAGCCAGCATTGGCCAGAGTTGCCACCCACTGCTGCAGGCACTCGGAACGGTGTCATCAGGAGGTGGCAGCCACATATTCCCTTCACTCGCGAGACACTCGTTGCAAGGCCCTGTCATTTAGTCGCTGCTTGCCGCATGCGCCGCTGTTGCACCTGTTTAAAGGCATTGCGCTTTATTGATTGCATTTTGTAGCTGTATCTTGCGTTGTATCTGTATCTTTTTTTGCTCGTATCTGTATCTTTTGCTGCTGCAATTGCATTAGCATGCCCCTGCCGCAGTGCTGCTGCCAATTCGCGGTCATTGAGCCACTGATTTGTGGCATTTCTAAATTGTTTTTCATGTTCGATATTTTTTCTTGCTTTTTGGCTCGCAGCAGCTGCATAATTTGTGCACTTTATGTGCAACATTGCAAAATACACACATCATTTTAAAGCTCACCTCCAAGTGGAGTGCGTGCAACAAGCAATTGCTGTGGTTGTTGTTGTTGTGCCACAAATCCAAGTGACGCTGGTTGATGTGGGCGACTTTGGAAATCTTAGACCCAAGAGAATTTCAAGCGATACGGGCGAAACGACTGCGTCATCGAACTGAGCGCAGCTGAGCAGCAGAAATGATAACAGCAAAACGCTCACAAAATAACAAGAAACGAGTACTCATGAATACGAGTGTGAGTACTCATACTAGCGCTATAAATAGCCAAATTCAAGTGCAAACAAATGAAACTTCTGCTGGCCTTTTATCACGACGATGGCGACAGCGGAACCAGCAACAACAACAACAACAAGAGCAGCAGCAGCAGCAGCGACTAGAACAACAATTTGCGACCAGAAATGTACCGAAGCGACGGCGGAAGCATTGCTGATAACGTCTGGCCAAAAGCCGAGTGCAACCAGAGGCGTTGGCCGACTTTTGCCTAACTGAATGATAACTGAGTGTAAGTACAGGGAGGCGTGGCAATGCCACCTGTTCCCGCATGCCAATGACGCGACATTAGGCATTTCATTTGCTCAGGTGTTATGCACTTGATTCGATCACGCTATCAACCAACGGCCGTTGCCCGTTGACACTATATCTATATACACACTATATACTATATAGCATGCCAGATAGATATACCAACTCTAGGCCAGATGGGGGGCCATACAATGTACTCGCAGTTGAAGGGAGATAGCAAGAGCTTAAGGGAGAGCGAACTAATTACTCAATTCAAATGTGTTTACTGTAGATAGCTCTATTTGCGCTTCAATTATCACGGCTT
Organism: Drosophila nigrodunni; assembly: GCA_020829145.1. NCBI lineage: Eukaryota > Metazoa > Arthropoda > Insecta > Diptera > Drosophilidae > Drosophila > Drosophila nigrodunni. The sequence goes on along the minus strand of JACVCZ010000007.1, from coordinate 6,243,574 downwards.
ATTGCACTGTAAATGGGTGGAGAGCAGAGTGGGGAGCAGTAAGAATAGCGCATAGCTTTACCTGGTACAAAATGGCGAACGAATTCACTCTCAACTGAGTGCAGCATCTCTTTAAAGTAGTACAAGCCACAAAGAAACACAGCAGTCTACTTTAGCCTACTTCTGAAGTTTTGGCTATTTAAGTTTGGGAACACCCTTGACAATCCAAACATTATTATTTCTCAGAACTTAAACTTTGATAAGCACTGAACAAATGTGTGAATTTATTTATTATCTTGGCGGATACGCTAATTTTGTCAGGCGAATCGGAAGTGTCATGATAATAAATATTTCTTCTTTTGCCAGAGACTTGATAAGCATGAAATTAAAGCCAAAATCGTAGCCGATAGTTCGGACAGTGATAATACAAAAACTAACGGAATGCTTGGAAAAAGTTCAGCTGCGTAGTGCTTTGCAGATATACCAAAAATGAGGCTAGATCGAATTTAAAGCCACTAAATCAAAGAACATAAAAAACTCAAGCCTAAAGTCAACAAAGAGTACTCGATTAGAGCTGCATTTCAATTGTTTTTGGCAAATGTTAATAGATCAACTGCAAAGCCAATTAAATTTTATAGAAATAGTCCAACAAAACTTAGTTAAACTGAATTGCAGTTTAGTTTATCGACTAAATAAAAAATGTCGATATTTACTGCACATTTAATTACTATTTTTTTGCTTATTTTACTACGTATTTGGGCTACCCAAAACTTGTCAGTGATTAACATCTGCTCCTAGATTGAAAAACTATTCAAATGTGCCATAAAATTTCGATCAAAAGCGACTGTAATCGATCATTGATTTAACACAGGTGTGCAGAGTAATTGGGTTTTATTTTTGCCTCTCGGCCAGGTGGCTGAGGGCGTGGCACAACTAATTGTGCTCTCTATAAGTGTGTGTGTGTGTGTGTGTGTGTGTATTGTTGCAGATTTATGAACTTATAGCTGGCAATTTGTTCACCCAATCGGGGGGAGGCGACAAATGGGCAACACAAAACAAATGTAATAATAATATCAGACGGCCAAAAACACTTCACAAAAGGGATCAAAATTGTCCAAAAAGTGAGGTAGGGGTAGTGTATAGTACACACACACACTCGAGCACTTAGCGGCACACACCCCTTGGCCAAATGGCATCGAGGGGTGATTTTGGTCTGGTCTTTGTGTCAGCCTGCGAGTCAAGAGGTTTTGAATAAATTTAACACGAGTTATAAAGCAGATGACAGGCTCTTCAACGGTGGTAGGGCAGAAGAGGGGGGAGAAGGCTGCTGGGGGTGGTGAGCCGACAAATGTTGTGTTTGAGTCTTTTGTTTTCCAATTGGATTTCTGTTTGCATTGCCTTAATTTGTGCCGTTCATAGGCCATTTGTTCCATTTTATGTCATCATCAGCGAGTTCTTGCCATCTCTTTCTCACACTCACAGCCAACTCTCGCTCCCTCTCTCTCTGTCTTTCACATGCTGTGGTAAAAAATGCTGTCAGCTGCTTGTAAACAGCTTTGAGAGGGCCACAAAGCCAACAACACACACACACACACACACAGACGAACACAACACATGTGCCAATTTGAATGGCATAGAAACTGTAAAAATCGTATAAACAGCGTTTTGGCCATGGCCAACAGCACAAGAGTGCCCAACAGGTGTGCGAGTCATTTGAATGGGCCAAGATTCCAAGACGACGATGCCAAAAAAAAAAACAACAACACAAAACTAAACAATAAAAAACGAGAGACACACACACACAACAAATAATATATATTTTGGCCATTGGCATTGTCATAACGCATACGTCATGTGTGCCCAAGAGTCTAGTCTTAGTCGCTCTCTCATAGTGTGTGTGTGTGTGTGAGTGTCGCTGTGCTCGCTTAATGGCCAAGACGTGTTTAACACATTAACGTTAGCAAACCTTAAAACTAAGTTTTATATTTATAACCATTTTTATTTCATATTCGTATTTTTTTCTCTTCTTTTTCAGTTTTTTGTGCATTTGCAAGCTGCCAAGCTGAAAAAAACGTTGCCAACAAATGAATATGTAACTGCGAACACAACAACTGTAACTACTATAAGCATATGCACACTCACACACACATGCAGGCACAACAAACGGTTAGCGGCAACTTTGTAATACAAAAATAAAAAAAAAAAAAAACCAAGTCATAACAATAACAACAACTGTTAACAACTTGTTGTTAACAACAACAACAACAACAATGTCCATTGAGTCGCTGTTGTCAGTCAACGTCAATTCATTCGATGGAACTCACAAAACGAATTCCACTCAAGGCAGCTCGCAAAAATATCATTTAATTAAGTGTTTAAGTCGCATTTTAAACACACATAATAGTCTTTATTTGTTTATTATATTAAAGTCGTTTAGAATTAATCAATAAAATTTGGCGCTCTACATTTAAGTTCATTGATAAGCAACATGTGCCCAATTTGGCAGTAAGTGAACTATTAAATATTTAAAGTGTACATCATTCAATTTCATTAATAAATGGAGCTTACAAAGAATTTATTAGAAATATTTTAGAAATTTTAAAAATAAAATAAATTTCGATTTCGTTGGTTTAAAAGTGAACCATATTAAACAGATAAAATAGTTGAACTTCATCTAATATTATATTTAAGCTTTCTATTTTATACTCACTTAATTTAAGAAGGTTTTTCAAGGAGGTTTACTTATTTTCAGACCATTTTAAACATTCAAAACTTTAAAAATTACCAAAAACAAGTTAAGATTTAAATTCACTAACTCTCAATTCCAACTAAACCCCTACAAGTGCTCTAAGTACACCATAAAACAGCCCCAACCAAGTTTACTTGAAGCAGGCACTCCAGAAACCTTTGGTTAAGCTAATCAAAGCATAAAATCCCCCATATACGCACTAAAAAGTACCGTACTTCCGGTTCTCCCACACAAACCAATTGTATGAATGGTAAAAAGGCAATAAATTAATTGGAGCGACTATCAAACAAATGCGAATAACAAAAATAAAACAAAAATCATTTCGATTAGTGCAAAACACCTGTTGACAAAACCGGCCCCAATCAAAAAAGCCAGTTTCGAAGACGCAGACAAAAATGAACCCAAAAAATTAAAAATAAAATACGAAAAAAAATCTGTTGATAAAAAACAGATTAGAAATTCAAATGCTGAAAACACAAGTTTGCTGTGCTTGCTGCTGCTGTTGTTGCTCTTGTTGTTGTGCAGCCGTTCCCACTGTGATAGCGGTAATTTATATATAGCCATAGTGTGGGTTATACTCGATGAGTATGGATCGCACACACCTGTGCCCACTTGGTCGCTTATGGGCGACAATAAAGCAGCACACACATCTTGCACTGAGGCACCTCAAACCACCTCCTCCCCGCTCACCAACAAACTTTGAGTGCAAAGCAATTCCAAATTTTTTTTTCTTTCAAAAATTTCGATAAAGAAATGACGACGAAACAATATTAAATACTTAATTTTGAGTTCGGTTTATCAGTTTGCACTGGTACACACACTTGAATTGATTCATCGTAGTTCCTTCTTCCCATTTTGAGTGCAGTGTTGGTGCCAGAGCACTCACAGTCCTCACCCACCTTGAGTTAACCACCTGTTATCACTGCACACGCAATACACCCGCACCAGCTGATAAGCTAGGCCAGATGGCCAAAGCTTGCCAGACCGTGTTGTAGACCAAAGCTAAGGCAACTCAAAGTGGCATGTACCCAAGTCCACGACGTCGACATTCCGTGTTATCAGTGAAGTCGTTGGTTGTGTTACGTGTTTTGTGTTTTGTGTGTTTCGCTGTTCCAATGTTGTATGCTGACGAGTCTACCCCACTCACTCGCTCGCTCTGCTCCCATTTACTAGCCATGCCGAACAGGTGGTTGCACCGAGTCGTCGTCGTCGTCGTCGTCTGCTCCATTCTCCTCACTCCCCCTTTTCTGCGGTGTTGTGCTGTGTTGGAGTGCCCCAAGGTTTTTTTTTTTGCCATTAGTGATCGTAGTAATTTCTTATCAGACGCACGCTTCGAGCATTATGTTGTTTTGCTTCTCACTCTCTCTCCCTACACTCTTCCACCCTTTCTCTCTCTCTCTCTTACTTTCAAGCCCTATCTCTATCAGTGTTTTTGTTTTGTTTTCGCTTTCGGTTTGCTGTTTATTTTTTGTTTGCGCTTGTAATTAAGGTGATGAATTTATTGCAATACCCAACAGCTCACTCCTTGCTCCTCTCTCCCCACTGCCACTCTGCTCCTTCATCTCCGCTGTCATGCCTCTTTTTTTACGACACTGATAAGACACTTCGCCTGCAATTTTCAAGTGCCGTGCGCTTAATTTCTGCTTTGGTTTTGCTTTTTATACCCTGTAACGTGTGCTCCAATTGGCATAGATTAAACAGCTAAAACAGAGTGCAGTTAACATGCATGTGACCACATGTTTTAGCCCGTTTTTAGGTTGGTTAAGACGCTCTGCTGTGTGCCACAATTTCTTAGGCCATATAATTGTTCGATAATAAACTGACAGAAGTATGAAGAATGTACTTTATGGCCCAGCAATTTAAAGCGTTAGTTAAAAATGCAGAAAAAGACAAAGTTTTGATCATTACCATTTAAAGTTTTAAATGCGCATAACTCAGCCAAACGAACTGATATCAGAAGAAGTCATACCTTTTTTAGACTCTGCACGACTAGGCCCATCGATCGTAATCAAAATTAGAAATTTTTAAAATCGACCCCATTTTGGCAAAATTTTATGATGTTACCCCTTTACAATTTTGTCAAAAATCGACCAAAATTTTTTACTCAATATTTTAATGCCAATTAATAGTGCTGGACCTGCCGAGCTCAGAAAGGCATCGTAGTCCATGATTGGACTTCTAGTTCGTGAAATATTTCAAATCAAAAATTTAAAAAATTGTCAAAATTAAAAATTTTTAAGCCAAAAAATAGTCCTGCTCCTCCCTCCTTTATAAAGCTTAACCCATCGATTAGCTGTTGGTTTTTACTGCCCCTGCTCGCTTCATTTACTTGTTTTATATTATATTTTATTGATTTTTTATTCTTAATTAATTGTGGTTGATTTTTTGCAGGTCTCTGTACTGGTATCTGTAGCGGATGAAATTCTCAGCGTCGTCTTGACACTGTCCAAATTGATAAAGTGAGAACAACGTACTTGCAATTTATACGCGTTTTTAATTGATATTGCTGTGCGGATTTTGTGTGTTTCTCTGCCCGCCTTCGCCCCCAACTTCCTCGAAACTCCTCAACCCAACGGAACTTATCAATGAGAAATGTTCAATTCCAATTGAATTTCCGACAACGGACATCGCGCCTTAAGCGAAAGCATTTACCTTGTTTTGTTTTGTTTACCTGTATATCATGTTGAATTTTGTAATTTACTTCTGAATTTCTCTGATTTGTTGATCAAAAGCAGCGCAGGCTGCCTTGTGGCATGTTGTGTGTCTCCTGTCGCTTGTTAGCTGTCAACGCTCAGTATTTATGCAGTTTGTGTGTTTTACAACACTAACTAATTGAGTTGGAAAGCCGGCTGTAATGGAATCATACCTGAAAAAATAATAATAATTGTTTTAATTTTGTGTGGGAGAATTGAAAGCATTTCCCCAGGTAATTAATAACCAGAGAAAGGAGTTTTAATTTAATTTATTTAATTTAATTTAAAATCTAATAAGTTTAAAAATAAATAACAAGCAATACAAGAATCTAGGTTTATATCTTAAGAAATCCAAGCAATAATTATCAGTTGTTTAATTGCCAATTTTATGATATCTTAACTAGCATTTAAGTACTTTCCGATTAAAAAATCTACTTAAGAAAAACTTGTGGATTTCAAGAGTCTGGAACTTTCAACTCAAGATCTATTAACACCTTCATTCCGCTATCTTAATGCTTTGCCATTGTGTCTAAAGACCAGTGTTGATAAGTCGCCTAACAAATCATTCAATTAAAGAACTTGTAGTGCATTTAAAAAGCTATACGTGTACAAGACTTAAATATAAATAATTAGTAACGACTGCATAAAGATAAAACCTAAATTAGACGCTAATTTTGCGAGCTACAACAATTGCGGGCCATAAAAAAGGCTAAAAGCGCAAAAAACTGGAGCAATTGTTGGCCGTAAACCAAGTGGAGATCAGCGAGTGTGGTGGGGAGGGAAGTGAGGGGTACTCAGTTTGGGTATCGAGTAAATAACTCAATTGAAATGCCAACGGAACTGACACGCAGGCGACAAGAAATTGTAATTGAAAATTAAAATTGAAATTGCGCAAAGTCAGTGAGCAGAGGAAGGCAGTGGAAAGAGGAGTGGAGAGGAGAAGGGAGGAGGCAACAGCCAAAAACATAACAAAAACAATTGAAAAGGTTGGCAGTGCCGAAGCTGCTGCCAACTCGTGGACTAATTAGAAAACGACCACGACGACGACGGCGGCGACGGCTAATTGCTAAAAACAAAAGCTTTGGCTTGAGAAAAAAAAACAGCTAAAACCGAAGCTGAGCGTGCGAGAAAGAGAGCGGCGTCAAAAACGAGCAAAGCAATAAAACGAGCTAAGGCAACGAGAGCGGGAGAGCGAGTGAGTGAGCGAATGAATGAGTTCACAGATCAAAAGAGAGCAAAAAGCCAGAGAGCAGAGCAGCGAGTGGGCACAGGCAGCAGCAGAGACTAAGACAGCAGCTGGCCAGCGATTGGCGCAGGTGCAGGCAGGCAAAAAGACGTTGGAGACTGGCGCTAAGCTGACGTCGATGCTAGGCGCACAGGTGGCTTACAAGCTCCAACCAACGAGGTGACTCAACCTTAGCTAACAACAAAAACAAAAACAACCGCAACTACTACACGCTGGCAATTATCGCTGTTGTTGGCAGGCGGCTCCGGTATTGATATTTGTTTGCTATTTGCCGCTTTGCATTAGCCGACATTTAAGCACGGCCAGCGATTTAATTTTAACCCGTCGCATAAATTTCAAATGATTTTTGTTTGATTTTTATTTTTGGCTTTTTTATTGTTGTTTTTCCACCCGCTCGCAGAGCATAAAAGCATAGACGCTAAGTAAATAAGCACTGAGAAAAACGGGGGCTTTAAGCTTAGCATTAAAATAGAATCGTTTTAAATTAGACTTGGCAAGAAGCTTTGTTATTTCAAGTGGATTACAGAAGGTAGTAAAATTATTTCCTTATCGCTTAAGCTTAAGAAAGAGCTTTATATAAACATATCTTATATCAGTCTACCAGTTCTTGTTACTGCTTAATTTCTTGCAGTGCTTACCACGCTTTGCGTCGTTATTTAAACAATTTGTTAACTGCACCTAGTCGCGAGTGCAGCAGCTTCTCATAAATCTTGGTCTAGTCGGCAGGTTTGACAGATTCGTTAAATTTTCTACATTAACGACGGTAACTCCCCTCTCCACGCCTCTACCCCTTCCCGCTTTACCCCTTGCTTATACAACTCCCACATTTTCATCGATTTCCCCCCTACTAGCAACGATAATTTGCACTTTTCATTGCGTTAAATGTCGCAGAATTTGGCAAACTTTTTTGCTGTTGTCATGCGAAATATTTTCTGAAGTTTTTATGAGCTCAAGTGCCAAAGTTCAGCAGCCGAAAATTATTTGATAGCCAGTAGACCAAATATGAAGGCGTTTTTGGAGTCTTGCAACGCGTGTCTTGTAAACTGCCAATCGAATCGAATCAAAACGTATCCGCAATGGGCGTGTGGCCAATTAAGCAGTACACACTGTAGACAGACTTTCAATTTTGATATATGGTGAGGTTTGATAAGTTCACATTTGAAATGTGTTTACATTCAATTTAGAAAATCAACTGAAAACAGAAACAAGTATATGTAGCTAGAAAATTAAATACAGAACTGAATTAAAGAAATATTATTAAGAAACATTATGTAGTCATAAGAAGATATTTCAATTATTTAAAATCAGAATTTAGCTATGTTAACAGATCTATTTTCATGAAAGATTCTATCAAATCATTCGACTGAACATTTCTGGCGATGCTTTTGTGGATGTTAAAAATTTCATCATCAAGAAAAAGTGACTCAAACTGCATACCAAACCTAATTTACTTTCATAAAAATATAATAAAAACTAAATACAGACTGGTCTGTACTTTCTTTTCTTTTTTTCGGGAGTCTTTAAACTTTAGTAAGACACACAAAAAAATGTTAACAAAATCAGTTTGTTTTAAGCTTTAAAAACCTTATTTTACTGAATTAAAATTCTTAACTTAGTCTACGTTTTGGGCCAAGTTTGGTTAAGCTTTTTAGAAGGCACTCAAGCTTCCGCTGGCAGCTGTCAAAGACAAATTGTTCAATTGGCCCCGCTCATAAAATTTTGCGCAAATAAACAAAAAATGCAAATGAAACTCAATGTTTTTACATTATAGTATATAACTTTTGTTGCTGTGATTTTGAGGCAACCTTCAAAACAAAATAAACACGAGTACGAACACGAACGTGCATGCAGTTTTCCGCAATGCAAAGCGAACAGAGAACTGGAGGAAGTAGGGGATGTAGAAGGGGCAGTGGAAGTGGCAGAAGCTCTAGCAAATTGAAGATGAGATTCAATGGGAGTAAGATAGAGATAGATAGAAGTGAGAGAGAGGTAGTTGGAGAGGGTAGAACTGATTGAGACTAGTCTCGGCCAGTTTTGGGGCGTGGGCGGCAAACGAGAAGCGGCAACAACAACAGTTAGAACAGGCAGACGACGGCAGGTGTGTGCCAGAATAATTGACAAACTGACGCAATGACAGACTGCTAGAGAGACAGATAGACTGAGAAAGGGGCGTAGAGAGACGGAGAGAGAGAGGGATCTACAGTGAGACATGACATTGCAATGCCGTTGTTGTTGCTCAAATGGATTTTTTAATTTTTTTGTTTTTGTTTATGCACAAACTACTCAAAAACAAAAACAACAACAACAAGTGGATGAACAATAAATCTAAATGGAAACTAATGTAAAATACGGAAAATGCTTTTCTACATTTTACGTTTTTCACAACAATAGATAAACAAAACAATTAAGGCACGTGCGAACAAATGATTGCAAAAGGGCTGTGCAAATCAGGGACGCGGCTTGACGGGGGGTGACAACTCTGACAACTTTATCGCTGTTATCTGAAAACACGCTTCCAAATTGGACAATCATTTCAGTCTCTCTCCCCTTCGTCCTCCCCTACTCACTCTCACTGCTCTTAACTGATGGCAAACACGTTTTAGCATTCAAAAGTCCACGGGGAAATCTTTCTCTGCTTCCCTCTCTCTCTCTTTATGCCCCTCCCGCTCTCTTCTGTCTCCCAACTGAATGGTGCATAATTCATAACTGTTGTTCAACCAACTTTAGCCGGTTCAGCATCCACTTAAGGGTGGATTTAAGAGTTTAGCTTGCTTAACACGCTTTTAGACCTGGCCATATGTCACATGAACAACGCGGCGTATGCGTAATTTAAGGTCTACACTAATTGAGTTGCCGACGCAGTGCAGCAAGCAGAGCAGCGGCAAGAAGGTGGTGCAACAACATCTGGACGACCATGGGGAATTATTAGGTTACAATTTTTTTCGATCAGACTCCGCTTGACGATTATGACAGATGGCTGCTGCTGGGGCTGTCGCTGCTGCTGCGGCTGCTGCTGCTGGAGTGGCAGCTTCTCAAGTGCTTGGCTGCGCTTTTGGCATGTGGTCTTGCTGCGGCTTAAGGCACAAACTCAGCGTCTGCGTCTTCGTCTTTGAGTTTCGATTTCGCAGTCTCAGCCACATGTCATGATTGCCAAGCTACGTGTGGGTGTGTGTGTGTGTGCCTGTGTGTGAGTCATGGTACGTGCTACTGTGCAAAAAGTTATTAAACTTTTATGCAGCATGTGCGCATTTTTTTAGCAGTCTTTAAAGCCGCTCCTTAATGGCGCTTACTACCGGACTCCAGAGACTGAGACAGCGGACGGACTAAGGGGGAAGTAGTTTAAACGCTGTTTAAGCGGGTTAAATTGTAGAGTGGAAAGGGGGGGTAAGAGGGCAACTAAACGCTTCATGTGTCGTACGTGTCTGCGATTAGCGTAAACATTCACGGACGCGTTCTTGAGTATCTGCCAAAATGGCTAGAATGGCCAAAAATGGTCAGCTCATAATGTTAAACAGTTTTTGCGGACCAAATGGCTCACAACTAAATAAATTGCAGTTTTGCCAAATTTTCAAAAATTTATTGTTGTAAATTTAGTGTGGGGAAAGGCAGAGAGCGGAGTGGAATGCTGCTGGAAAACTGCGGTGAAAACTAAAATAGTTTGTGACTTTGATGCGCAGCAAATGAAATGTAAGCAGAGCACAGTGGAATCAAGTGGCGTTTTAGGTGACGAAATATATTTATGTGGGAGTTTAAATTACAGACTTTATTTACTGTTTTGAAGCCTTCCCCTCAACGCCTGCTATATTGAACAAAAAATTATTCTACGTTTAAAAAATGATTCAAAATTCTCTTGGTTGTTGCCTTCCTTATTTTCAAATGTACTTTTATACTATTCTTATGACTACCTTTCTCCATTTCCCGATTTCTTTATACCCACAAAGTCTTTTTTCTCTGCTGACCTAGTTTTTATTTTTTGCGCACTAAATGCGCACACACTGCCCATGGTGGCTGTCAAGTGACCCAGTGGCCGGTGCCAAAGCAAACAAAGCAGCCGCAGCAAGAGGAGCAGGAGCAGAAGGAGAAGTAAGAAGGTGGAGATGGAGAGCGACGAGAGGGAATAAGCAGATATGATCAAAGTGAACTGCGACCAGCTTCCATATGTTTGCCAGGCAGTGAGCAGACAAATGCAGTTAATAGCCAACTGGGCGAGGTCTGCGCTGGTGGGCGGTGTGGGAGATAGGAGCAGGGAGAAGGGGGAATGATGTGGTTTTTGCTAGTTGCCGACTGTGGCGCATCAACGTCAACAACATCATCATAAACGGGCAGACAGTTGTAGGGAGTGGGAAAGTAAGGAGTGTGGAGCGTAGAGTGAAGACTGGGGGAGCAGTGAGGAGTGTGTGTGGAGGCAACCTACTTACTGCCACAGTTGCAGTTGCCGTTGACGTTTGCCGTTTGCAGCTGTGCATCAATCAATGGCTGCGCTTTGTGAGCGCCACCTAGTGGCAGCTGGCAGCAGACAGCCGCTGCAGCTGATGGATCACACAGCGAAGAATAACAAAAAACAGAAACTAAAACGAAGACGATGACGAGAAAAAAAGATCACTTCTCACCTCGTCTCGACACTCAATGAAATTTCCATTCAATTACTGAAGCTAATGAATTTCAATGAAATTCACTCACTAAAAGCGACATTCAGTTGCATGTGTGTGTGTGTGCGTATACTATGCACACTGACTGTTGTCAGAGATTTACGTAACGCTTGGAAAACATCTGCTTGTATTGTGAGTGAACTACTGGCACTCGTAGTGCCCCCGAAATCGAACTAAAGCCCCATGAAATGCCACAAATGGTCAGCTAACTGGACGCTCAATTGGCGCGTGAGCGTGAGGAATGCACATATGCCACGCCCCCTGTCCCCTGCCCACTGCCCCTCTAGCTCGCGTACGACACCCAGCAGTAGTCGTCTCACATCCGCATCATCAGCAGCAGCAACAACAACAGCAACAAAGCGGCATCCACATGAGGCAAGCATCCGTTGTGCTCCAATTTTCACAGCTGGCTGTTTTTGGCGTGCTAATGAAATCGAGCGCTTTTTATTTGTTTATGCATTGGCATTTGTCAGCTGTGCCGCAGACTCACACACACACACACACACACACATATGAATACATTCATATCGCATAACGAGTGTGTACACTCATTTCTCTGCAGTAATTGAAACGCGGCGTGTGTCTAAATTGAGACCATAGACAAAAGATACAAGTACTCGCACACACACACACACTTGCTCTCAGAGTTGACAAACGGGTGTCCATCGAGTATCCATCGCTTGTCCATTCGCTTTTGGGCCACCGGCATCGATCGCAAACTGAGAGATCAACAGTTACAGTCACTCAAATTAGTTTACTGTCGATATCTCGATCTAGATCTTGTGATCTCTGTATCTCTAGCTGCAACTGTATTTGTTTTTGTAGCTGTAGCTGTAGCTGCAGCTATATCTGTATCTACATCTGCATCTTAAGCAGCATTTGTATCTGTATCTTTAGCTGTTTCGCCGCTTTTTGTGTGGCCAGCATCGATCAGCATTGATCAGCATCGCTTTGGGCACTGCAAATGCAAATTTTTCTAATTGTTATTAACAATTGCCATTGGGCGCACATAGTTAAGCAATTAAAAGACACCAGACGTGAACGTGGACGTGGACGCAGACGTAAACGCAGACAGGCAATAAAAACCATTTTTGGCACTCGCTGCAATTTGTCGGCCTCTGATTTTTGCACAGCGTATTTTGGTAAAGGGTATGTTGATTTTGGGAAGTGATTGGAGACACTAAAAGTATTAATATATAATATTTATAAGAAAAAATTGTCTGTTTTGACACACCAAATTTGCTACATCTTTGCGATGGTCAAAAGTTAAAATCAAGTCAGTTAAAAATAATTTGGATATATTGAATCACAATGTGTCTGTATCTAAATGTATGTTATAATAAAATATAGTGCTTATACTAATTACAAATAGTAAATTCTAAGCAAGTAAATAAAATTCTCAAATGACTTTTCGTTTTGTAAAAAGAAAATTGGTAGTTGGGTATAGTAAATATATTTGAAATACAGTAAAGATTATATAAAAAGTTGCTAATTTAGATTGGTCTACAACACTGACTATAAATTATAGAGGATTTTTGTTGTCTTTGCGGCTCTTGGTAAAAACTGACAGCACAATTAGTCAAGATTTGTTCAATTTAATATTTGTTGAAGTATGTTAAAATATATTAACTATACCTACATATACACATAGGGTTAATAAAAAAGTTCTTTTACTTAACTCGCAACTTTTATTACTTACATAATAAAATGCATTAACGTTTACACACCCATCTACCTCTAAGAAAATTAACTCCTCTGTTGTTCCTTCTTTCCAAGTACCAATTTCTATAGTTTCCTGAAACTTTTTTAAACAACTCTCTATGTATAACACATGTACCCATTTCTCAATTTCTTTCCTATTTTAGAGCATATCGTAGTCACTAGTATTATGTACTTTTATTATTATTAGCCGTTTTTTTTTGCAATGTTTTCGTTTTGTTTTTCGATTGAGTTTTCGTTACTGAATTAACGTTGGATTATGTCATGCAATTAACAATGGCACATAGTTGCTGATGTTGTTGTTGCTGTTGTTGTTGATGTTGTTGTTACTAGTTGCTGTGGTTGCTACCGTTTTTCGGCTTTGTCAGCGGCACGTTTTGCGCTACGTTGCCAAACGAATGCAGATATTCGTACTCAGACTCGTAGTCAGCAGCGTGCACGTATTCGTCTGTGGTATTCACTCGTATTCACACTCGTTCTTCAAAAACAAAACACAATTTCAATACGGATTGGAAAATTGCTGTTGTTTTCGATGTGTTGCGTGCACTTTTGTGAACTTTTGCGGTGGCAGCTACCGCAATCAACAGTTGTTGTTGCATGTAATTAAGCAGCATTGACATGTCTAGTTCGGGATCGGCAACGGGTTCAATTTCGATTTCGAGTTCGAATTCGACAACTGTGCACAGCAAATTGACGTCAGCGCATGCGTCAGTCGTTGATTGATTGCGGTGCATGATTGAGCGGAGGGGGCGTTGCAACAAGGTTCGGCAAACTGTGATCTCCACTCGAGCGGCAAGTGAGATCAAGATCTCTAACTGGGCGTGACTTTGGCATTGTCAACGCCAGCAAATGCTAATATTGTGTGACATGAGTGTGTGTATAAGTGTGTGTGTGAGTGTGTGTGTGTGTAAATTTACATACTTATATGCTAAGCTATATCAAGGCTGCATTTCAGACACGTCTGTCGCCTGTGACACCTGTTGATTGCGGTACAGTCATCACCGGAAACAAAAGTCAAAAGAGTCAACTCAATTTAAGGTTATGTAAGCATGAAAAACCCCCTGAAATTTCACTGAAATCATCACATAACAGTAACAAATAGCTAATGAATTATTAATATTTAATATTTAACGCATAAATATTTGAAATTATTTCTTTTCTACATTAATTATAGGGTATACAATTTGCATATCTTTCTCGTTAATTCTTTGATGCCATAAAAATATTTACTCACGATTTATCAGTCATAAAATGTGTCATTAATCTGCTATAATTATGTACAAACTAGTTGTAAACTGTTTGACTGATTAAAACATGAAATTCATAAATTTGAACGCCCCTTTAAAGGTACAAAACGATTAAAATCAAACAGAATTAATATTAATTGCCAAAGTTACCAGTTATCGGTGCAAAACAATCAAATTTATATGACAACTTTGGGACTCTAATTAAACTGCAAAACAAAATGCAATTAAATGTGTAAAATGATTAAATTTAAACGATTTTGAGGCGATTAATAAACCAAATTTATGTAAAATGTGTGGAATTTTCGGCACATGCTTAAGGTCAGAATTTTCCACAAAGAAAGGTCTGTTGGAAAAGCCACTTAAGCGCCGTGGTGGTGCCAGCACTTGAACGTGTTGCAATTAGTGTTAAAAGACACAAACATGCCGCAAGTCGAGTGAGGAAGAGAGCAGGAACTAATGCCACTAATTGGCCCAATTCTCACTTCTTTTTCGGAGGTAGCAAGCGGGACGAACAGCTCATAAATAAACAACAACAGCGCTGCAACATAAGGAACAAGAAACAGAACAAGCTGGCAACATGAGTGGCAGACGGCAAAAAGGGGGCACAGGGGGGCAAGAGGAGGCGCAGCAGACAGCGGGACAAAACTGGAGATATGTAGATGAGATCAAGACGATGAACGGACAGTAGGAGGATTAGGAGTAGTCAGAGCGGCAGTAGGAGTCGCACGTTCCGGTACGTGGCATGTGGCAAGTGTGAGCTGATATGTTGGGTGGTCTGTTCCAAATCAATTGCTGCCCTCGCTCAACGAAATCGAAGCAAAGCATAACAGACAGAAAAGTGGCATGAAATGGCTGCATGTATGCCACATGTATCCCTTGGCCACTTCCCCAACACTTTAGGCTGCCCAAAGGGTGGCAGCGGAGAGGGCCGGGGCAAAGGGATCGTGGGTTGTTTATTTTGCATAAATGTTGCCCCAAATATTGCAGCTGTAAACACATAATGAATGTCGATGATGCTCCGATACCAAACTTGATCGAAACTCGATGATGACGATCGCCGTTTCCTGATGGGCCCCCCTTTCACCCCTTTGGCAGCCCTGTGACTTTTTGCTTGAATAAATATTTGTTTAAAATTCCGCACGCCGCTGCCCACATGAAAATCTGTGCCCCTTGGGGCAAGTATGCGCCCACACGCCCCTAGACAGTGCCGGGGACAAGAGGGCAGTGGTATTGAGGCAGAGAATGCGAACGGGGCTTGGAGACTGAGGACCACCGCGAAATCATCGATCGCAACGATGTTGCAGCTGCTCAACAAATATGCCAAGTGCTCAGTTCGTCTTGAAAGTCATCGTCAATGTCTTCTTCTTCTTCTTCTCTTATGCCCACTCTTCCTCCGCTTCTCCTGCTCTGTGGCTGTTGTAAACAATTCAGAAAAAAAAGTACTGCAAACATTTTATTGGCTACGCTTTTGTTGCCTCATTTTTATTGACTTTTGAGTTAACTCCAAACACAGTCGGCACTCCACAGTCGCCACAGTTGCCACAACGCCCACATGGCCTACCCAAGTGGCAAGCAGGGCAGAGCGGTAAGGGGCAGGGGGCAGCGTAGGGAGCATCTCTTTTTCAACACCTTCTTGTTGTGGCCGCATCTGTTTGGCGTTTCGATTTGTTGTTTTATGTTTAGATTTCAGTTGGCAGACCGAACTCAGATACAGATACAGATACACAGATTCAAAGATCTGTTAATAATTTTCAATTGACTTGACCCACTGTGGCACCGTGGCTGAGCGGATGCGAATTTGTTTGAATTTCATTTTTGATTAATTGCTTACTTTTTAGGTTTCAGTGCCCGCAGCACCTCAAAGTTCAACATCAACTTTCTCACTCTCCCTCTGCCTCTCTTTCTTTCTCTAGAGAATTTAATTAACATGTTGTTTAGTTGTTGCCACTTCTTGCTCTGCCCTCAGTTTGTGTGGCTTGAAGTGGACGCTGTTGATATTGTTGAAATTTAAACAAAACTCTACCACCGCCACTCGATTTGTTTGGGTGGCATGTTCAGCCTCAACCTCAGCTGCTTCAAGCTGCCACCAGTCGGTGCCCCTACTCTCCCCTCCCCCTCCACTCCCTACAGAATCATAGCTGTCGGCACAACACTGGGCCATGTGTGTTGATTTCCTATTTGTTGCTGTGTTTGACTTGAGTTTTTGGCTGAACCATTTTTGACAGATCTTTGAAATGTTTATAAGCAAATTTTCAGAACCGAAATTCAAACTTAAACAAACGTTATACATACTAAAATAAGTAAATCATATTAAAAAAGCTAAACCCAAGGAAAAGTACATAGACTTTTATTATTAAACAGCTTTAATATCTAAATAAAAAAATATTTACAATTTACTTCTATAAAACCATAAAAATGTTTATCAACTAGTTACTCAATCTTCGTTGTACCCAAACGAACACACAAAAATAGAATTAACAAGCATTTCTAGCATCAAAACTATCTTTATTGGCTTTAATAACCGTCTAAAAATAGCAGAAAAAACTGCAAAAACCATAAAATGCTAGCTAATAATTTAAAAAAGTAAAAAAAATGAAAAAAAAATGTCGCTCGACGACTGCTCCAGGTGAGGCTCGAACTCACAACCCCGGCATAGCTCATACACAGAGTACTGATTATAAGTACCGTGCGCTAACCAATTGCGCCACTGGAGCTGTTGTTCGAGGGCTGCCAAATGCACATCTAAAGCGGACCGACGCTGAGAACTAGAATATTTGCACAGTTGAGCGGCCATTAGTTCTCACTCACGCGCTCTCTCATTTACGCTTGCTCACACGCTCTCTCGAGCGCTCTCAATCACAGTCTCTTTTGTGGCAAGTATGCGTGCGAGTGGTTGAACAGATGTGAGTGAGCGAGTGAGTGACTAAGTGTGTGCGTGTGTGTGTGTGTGCGTGACATATGAAATTTGGTTAGCTTTGCTGCTGCTGCTGCTGGCTGCTGGCAACAAAACCCATTCTGATTAGAATGTTTATTTGAATTTAAATTGAATTAAAAATAACTGAATAACAAATGAGTTTTTAAATTTGAGTCAATCGTATGAGTTATTCCAAACATCGATTGAGCGTGTATGGATTGACAATCGATAAACAATGTAATCAAATTATTAATATGTATTAAGCAATGAAAAGTGAAATTCGTTCTAGTACTAGCTTTAAACAGTTTTACTTTCAAACGACCTACTAACCCCGCCATGCAGCACTTTGGTCCCACTGTAAGCAATGCTAATTTTATGCTTTTCACTTTCGTTTCGAGAACAGGTGCACAGCTGAGCAGCAGCGTTCGATTACGAAAAGCCCGTTAAAATTGCAAGCAACTGCAACGTCAACGGCAGCGCAGACGGCGACTGAGACGGCGGCGGAGACAGCGACTATGGAGCCAAAGCTCCAGTTGCCTAAGCAAAAAAAATAAAACAGTTACAATTCGATTTCAAACGAATTGCAGCAGAAAAACAATGGGAAAACGCCAACTGAGAATTGAGAGGAACTTAAGAGTGGGGGGGAGTTAGATGAGGAGAGGGGGAGCGATTACCGAGAAATCAAGCTCAGTCGAAGTCAGTCGGGAAATGCAAATTGCGCTAATTACGTTGGGCATAAAGCGTTGCGATATTTACTGTTGTTATTGCCATAATCGTTTCTAACTGAATAAAAATTATATAAAATGCAATGCAATGGCCATAAAGCCATAAAGTACAAAAGGCAAATCCCCCCTAGAAACAACAACTGTGACAAATGACCATTGTACACACAAACACACACACATACACACATGACATTAATAATAATAACTGAATGCTGGAAAAATGATTTTGCAATGGAAAAACTTAGCGAAGCGAGCAAAAAGCAAATCCGTTGTCATGTCATGTTGCAATTAAAAAATTATGAAGACTTTGAGCAGCGAGACAGGTCAGACAGACAGAGAGATAGACAGAGAGAGGATGATAGAGAGACATAGAGAGGGAGAGATAACTCCAACTAACAATTAATGGTCAATTATGTAAAGAAGCGGAACTTTTGTAAGACTGGAAATGAGATGAGCAACGCGACCTTATGGACTTCCATAATCACACAGTAGTAAAGACAAAGTAGCAAGTGTAAGACTAGCAGATACCCAGTAAAAGGTGGAAAAAGCATAAAAAGCTGAAAGGAAACTACAAATTATAAGAAAAATAAGAAAGTTTAACTATTTGTTTAAATTACACAGAGAACAATTCATGTGATAATTGTTCTTGATTAAAAAGTATAGAGAGTTTGGAGTTTGGTATGGAAGTTCAAGAAAAGTTTTAGTAATTTTTATATAACTTAAAATGCATAACTTCCATACACTCCTGACATTTACTTCACAAATTCACACCACGAATTCTAAATCGTATTTCTTTTGCTTTTTTACAGCACCTACACTCGCTTGACAACTTTACAGGGTATACAAGTAAACAGTTTTATGCGTTAGTTGCTCCAAATACACAGAATCGTCTCAATTGTGTAATTATAATGCCGAGAATTAAACGAAATCGAATTGAAAGTGGGAGAGAAGTGAAGAGCCAACAAGCAGCGTGTAAAGGCGTCGCATATCAGGGAGCGACGAGGTTCCCCACTATAAAAACATATATATTTATATAGTATATATGCACTGGGTATATATAGTGCCTATAGTGCCTTGTCGGTGACTGGCGCCAATGAAATCAAACAACGATAAAGCTCTACAAGTTGAGACGATTCTGGGAAATAAAAAATGGTTTGAAAAATGTAAAATATATAATATGAATCAGTAAAATGTTTAAAAAACAATTTTTATATAATTAAGACATCTCTATAAAGCTGTAAATATTACAATAAATTAATAAAAAATATTTAAAATAACTTGCTTATAAATTATTTAATGAATTATGATGCTGCTGGAAATTTCAGTTAATAAATTTTATAAATTATGTGAGTTATATCCAAGTCTGACAAACTACCCGCACTGGTGGAATTATCTGAGCTATGCAAACACTAAACTAATGACAAATTTTGTTGTGTTTCGCTAATTGTAGGTGATTTATAAAAAATGGTGATGAACCTGTAACTGAGGTGCGATTAAACAATAAAAAATAATGGAAGTTAACTAAAGAAACTTATGTCATAGCCATAGATCATTTTCATATAAGTTTTACTTAACTTTGCACGTTTCGTAATATCAGAATTTTAACTTTTAGTGAGTCATAGGCTAAAATTAAACTCAATGTTTGATCAATGAAAGCAAAAGAGCAAACAAAGGAAAAGAAAATGCATCTCAAGATAAGCTGGAAGTAAAAGGCGACCAAACCCACGCCACAAAAACTGATAAGCTGATAAGCGACGCTTTAGTCACACTAAGAACGAACACAAAGCACAAAATGTCCAAAAATTGCAGTGCAGTCGCTGCGCAGTCGCTCTGCTCACACTGAGATTAACAGCGTCTGTATCACAGTAGTTGTTGTTGTTGCTTTTGTTTTAGTGTTCACTACACTTATCAGCTGCAGTCTTCGTCTCCGTCTCTGCGTCGCAGTCGACGTTGGCATCGCTGCACTTGTAGCGCCACTTTCGGTTTCAGCTGCTGCTGCGTCTCTTTAAGTGAACAACTGGGCGTTATTGATGTTATTGATGGGCAAATTGAAGATTCATTATTGACACAGCTGCAAGTTGATTTTGCTGTTGAACTTTGCAATGCTTGCGCCTGTAGCGACGCGACTTTTCTCCCATGGTCAGTTAGCTTTTGCCTTCCACTTCACTCACTCACGTCACTCCACTTCACAACACTCACTTACTCTCCCTCTCTTCCTTTTGCACACTTATTCGCAGTCGCTGACAGCATCTCGCATGACCCTGTTAGATCGAAGCTTTCGTTGTTGTTGTTGGAGTAAATAAAACGCAAAAAGCTTTACACAAACGAAACGCCTGCGCAGCTTGTTCTCACTCTTTCTCTGTCTCTCTAGTGGCCACCCCCGCAGTCTACGCACACACACACAGCAGACACTTTGCATGTTATTTGTTTCGTTTATTTGACTTTCTCATTAACTTTTGCTTGCTTTACGTCGTTGTTTAACTGAAAGTTGCTGCAAGATTTGTATGCGCACCTGATCAAACTTCGCGTTCACGTCATTTTCATTTTACCCGCGTTTGGGTCGCTCGGTCGCTTGGTCAGCAGCAGAGACGGAGACAGTGACGGCAGCAGAGACAGCGACGGCGACAGCGACAGCGACTGCGTTAGTTTTTTGTGGGAAAATTTTTGTTGTTGATCTTGTATGCATTTTCTGTAGACTTCGCCTGGAAGGTGACGCTGCTTGGGCAATTAAAGTCTATTAACTTAAATTTATAACCTACAATCGTAATGGTTATAAATTAAAAAATTTAGTCAAATTAGCGCAGCGGCAGCAGCAGCGTGAGCCGCATAAAAAATGCAAACCAAAGCGATTGCGAATGTGAATGCCAAGTGTGTGTGTGTAAGTGTGTGAGTGTGTGAGTGCATTGCAGGTGTTTGAACTCAAATGTCAGCCAAACGTCGCCGGCGTTGCATTGGGTGGTGAGCAGAGACTGAGAGAGAGGAGCAAGAAAAATAATTGTGCGACAGACGCTGACGTCGACGCGTCGCTTCGCGTTGCGTTGCGTTGCTGCCAACAGTAAACATAAAAATTTTCGCAAATCGGCGATCGTTCGGCGCGTGCAATGCGAAATG
This sequence comes from Drosophila nigrodunni, assembly GCA_020829145.1. NCBI lineage: Eukaryota > Metazoa > Arthropoda > Insecta > Diptera > Drosophilidae > Drosophila > Drosophila nigrodunni. Next base: position 6,222,542 of record JACVCZ010000007.1, on the reverse strand, counting down.
CAAAACAAACAGTTTTTCGATATCACACCTACATACACACATGCCGAAAAGCACACACACTTACACACAGACAGTGGCAGCAGCAGCGACAGACCAGCGGTCACATTAAAATGTCTCAATCTGAATAATTAAATGCGTTCAGGAGTAAAAGTATGTCACACACACAGAAAAACACTCACACACACAAGCACAGTGCACAGCACAAGAAAGCTCTGATGAGCGCAAGCCAAGGAAAGAGAGCAGCCGAAAGAGAGTAAGCTCACGCAGCTGGAAAGCAGTGAACGCCAGCATGCCAATTGGGGTGCAGCAATCCAATAAGAATAAGAACCAAAAGGGCGTTGACATTTCGAGGGCATAAGTAACATGAAGACTGATTGTTCCAATAATACACCGTTCCAGTTACAATTCCAGTGTCAGTTCGGCCAGTTGGTGCTGTCCGTCTGGACAGTGGGACAGCGGGACAGCGGTACAGTGGGACAAGCTTTTATGCATTTGAATTTACAGCAGTTTCGTCAACTCCATCAAAACAGCGGCCCAGTTGGCGGCGCTGACGCCGGCGTTGTTGTAGACGCCGACGCAGGCGCAGACGCTGCGCGGACTGACTGGGGCAAAACAAGCTGGTGACAAATCTGCAAAAAAGCAGCCGTGCCCATTGTCTTGTAGTACAGTCTTACCTCCTGCATGGCATCTGCATGTGGGCGTCGTTTTGCGGACGCCGTTTGTTCGAATTTGATTTTGGGCCTGGTTTTGTTAGACGTGTTGTTGTTGTTGTTGGTGGGTCAAATGCCTGGCCAAAAGGGTGTGACGTTTGTTTTGGGTGACTGTCGTCATCGGCTTCGATTTGGTTACAGTTTTTTGGTTTTGGCCTATTGCATTTTGGCTTGGCTTTGAGTGTGTGTGTGTATATGTGATTGTTGCCGCATGTGGGCTTAATTTATTTTGACTTTTGGCCATTTAGCTTGAGATTTATCTGGTCTAAACTATGCGCAGCGACAACAACAACAACAACGACAACAATGACAACATTTTGCAGTCGCCTGTTGACGCGTAGATTTAATGTGCCAAATGACTGCGTCCGGGCCAAAAGCAGCGATCGCCTGTTAACGGTTTTAAGCCCGCTTGTGTTCTCCATCTGGTTCTAGCCCGACTCAGAGCCAACTTGACACGCCCGTCAAATTGAGTTGTCACGCCAAAGTCAGCCAAAGCGGACAAAAAGTCTAAAACCAACTGTATTCCGATTTCTAGAGGAGTTGGCTTTAAGCCGCGTATCGTGATCATGTGATTGCAATTAAGCTTCAAAGCTCATAATGCCACTCAAAAGTTAGAAATAATAAAAAGCAAACAAAGTTTGACAATTAATCATAATTTTTAATAAATTAATGGACAAGACTTTGGAGTAAAAAGGTGTAGAAATAACAATAAGTCATTTAAAGCCGTTGGGAACCTATTTTAACATATAAAATTAACAAATTTCTCTACTGTCATGAACAATTCTAATTAATCATAAATATATTATGAAATTAAACACAGCTAGGAAGAATCCCAGTTAGACCCCTTTGAATCCTTTGGATGCCAAAAAAGTATAAAACTTTTCCACTTTATGGCTGAAGTCTTCAATATTTCTTCAAATACTTTTACACAGTCCCTCTTGAAGACTTCTTCAAGTGACTTTTAACGCTACTTTCAGCATTTTGGAATATTTATCTAATACTTATCATATTTTTGTCACAAATGAATTCCATTTCGACGCTTATTTCAACGTCAAACGATTTCAAGTGTCTTGAAAACGCTTCAATTTGAAAACATGGTCGAATCCCTTTGCTTTCTTCTACGTCTTCGTCTTTGCTTCCATCTTTTGTTTCTTTGTTTTGGATCTGAAACTCCGGGTGCGTGTAATGGCTCAATCAGCAGCACAATTTCCAATCAGTTCCCACATTAATTATGGCACAATTAAAAGACCAGGGTACAAGGGACTGGGTACTGGAATGGAGACTGGAACTGGAACGAAAAGTGGGTCTGAGAATGGGCGCGGGAATTCCACTTGAATGGCTGTCAATAGGGCGAACAATGTGCCACTTGAAGGCGGACAACGTGCCACACAGAGTATCTAACCCAAAGACCCTTAACCCGCATGTGTGAACAGCCTCCGCTCCTACTTTCTCCCTCTCTCTCTCCCTTGTCTCTGGAGAACTGTTAATAATGACCGCCGGTGTGGACAAATCTCTGCCTGCAGCTGTGTCTTCGCTTCGTGTTTGCAAACTCGGCTAATTTCGTGGAAATTACAAAGCGGCACAAAACACGGGAAAAGGCAAAGAGCAGAAAGGAGAAGAGAGTGGGGAGTGCAGAGCAGAGAGCGGAGAGCGGAGAACGGGGTGTGCATTGTGTGAGAGCGTTACGCATTTCCTCTCAGGTGTGCCCCGTTGTCGGACGCAGACGGAGCCAAACAAAAGCGCTAAAAGTAGGTGCAGCTGGGCAGCGACTTCCACTGTGGCGGGATCGGAATCGGGATTAATGAGCAACAGTCGCAGACAAACAACAACAACCACGACGAACAGCAAAGTGAGTGGGAAAATGGAAAGGCCGCTCAATGAGCAAACAAACAGCAAATAGCAAACATGTTGGAAAAGTATCTCAGCAGCAAGTGCCGCACTTAAAGATACCCTAACAAGAAAGAAAAGTACAGTCGAGCGCGCCCGACCGTATAATACTCTCTGCATTTTCCCGATTAAATTATTAAAATCGGTATCCAGATATTACAATGAATAGTACTTGCATTAAAACACGTTGAAACAAAAACAATCTAAGCATAATCAAACACACATCTGTTTGTTTGTTGCGAATACACATACGTTTGACAATATATGATGCATGCATGTATGTATGTGTGTATTCGGCGCAGCCAGCGACCGCGGGCAGCGCTGCCGCCACACAGGCAGCAAAAACGTTCGAGCATGTTGTGTGTTTCTGTCTCGCTTGCACCAATGGGTTGATATTGCGTTCAATTAACAATATTGTAACGCTTCTAGTTTTCTTGTTTATAGTCCGATTTTAATGCGCCTTTCAGGATAGTTTAATATAGTTAGTCTCCACACCAGTTATAAACTACAATACTGTACGATACGGAAAAAACGGCATTGAAGCTTGAAAACTATTTTATAAATTGTGGGAAAAGTGGGCGTGGCAGTCCAAATTTATAGATGGCAATGCAACTATGCTGTCGCTAGGAACTCCCGTACAAGAATTGGTGATCCTAGGTGCCATAGTTACTGAGATATTTGCCGAAAACACCAATTTTTCACGAGGTGTGTCCAGTTTTTTGCTTTTTGTGGGCGAATGGGGCGTGGCATCGAAAAAAAAAAAGATTCTTGTATTGACTGACTAAATATCTGATCGTTTGACACCAAGCTCGAACTTGTAGCTCTTACCATCTCTGAAATCTGTTTGTTCATACGGACAGACGGACAGACAGACAGACAGACAGACAGACAGACAGACAGACAGACAGACAGACAGACGGACAGACGGACAGACGGACATGGCTATATCGACTCGGCTTGTGATGCTGATCAATAATATATATACTTTATGGGGTCTGCCACGCCTCCTTCTGCCTGTTACATACTTTTGCACAAACCCAATATACTCTTGCAGAGAGTATAAAAATCACAGCTTAGGAAATACACAAAATAAACAGCAGTAAGCTACAGGAATAATAAAGTAACTGACTTAAGCAATTGATTGATTACAAATCACAGTGGCTTCAAATTGTATGTGGCTTCACTTTATCAGTTAATCCTGTCCAACTACACACCTTGTCTCAGTTTTTTAAATATTTACATACATTTAGCTTAAACTTTTCTTCTTTTATATCAGTTAGTTTAAGGCTTAAATGTTGCATATATTAAGTCAAAATTTATAGCTCATAATTTGATTTATAACATTTATGCATTTAGGAATTATTTATGCAAAATGCGTTAAGGAAATGAAAAAAAATCAAATTAAATTAAACTACAAGTCTGCTTTGATTTCTGATACTAGAAGTATTTTTAATTGGTGTTAGAATTGGCAACGTATTTTAAAAGCTACTTTCTAGCTGATTTAAAATATATATACAAGTATTTCATAAGCTTAAAACCATTTCAAAAAGTTGCAAGATACTTTAAGTATTTCTAGAAAGATTTCAAATACGAATTTTAAAATAATAATCCAATTTTACATAGCGAGCGAATTTTTAATAAATAAAGAACTTTAACTAAATTAAAAGTAAATAAAGAACTTTAACTAAAATAAAAGTAGCAAGTCCCCATAAGTTGTTTGTGAATCTTTTGTACTGTTTTAAGAATTAATTTTTTTTACAATTGAATTATGATAATTCTAGTCTTCTTTTTAAAACCCTAAAACATATCATTCAGTTTTCCACCGATTTATAATTCTTTGCCGAGTCTTACCTGCCTGCGTTACCTGCCTTTCCTGCCCATTAATAGAGCCCTTTTGTTAGTGTATGCTTTGTTACAGTAATAACAAGCTAAGGTAAACGAGCGTTGTCTCCGACTACTCCCCCAACTCCTACTCCTACTCCAACACCGACTCTGATTCTGCTGCGGATTCTGAGTGAGCTGGTGGCTAATGATGCCGCTGCTACGTGACGTTCGTTGCCAAGTGGCAAGTCGAAAAAAAAAACAGAATTGTTTGTGATTCTTTTTTACTTTTATTTATGAATTGTGGCATTCTTGCTGTGTCGTCATGACAGCGAGCTCTTTATCTGTGTCTCTCCATCTCTGTCTGTAGTTGTAGCTGTATCTGTATCTCTGTCTTCAGCTCTATCTGTATCTCCATCTGTAGCTGTCGCGATAAGTAGACGCACCTCATTTTCCGGCTTACGGTAATGTTTGTTCACTTACCCAAATTCTGAAAAAAGAAACGAAATTTATGAAAAAGATAAGTAAACGTTAATGGAGGCTAAAAAGTCTCAAATCAAGCAATTGACAGGGCAAGTATTGGCTACTGTAAGAGAGAGAGGGGGAGAGAAGGACAGGCTGGAGTACAGAGAGAGGAACTGCCGCTTCTGTTTTGCGTACGTCATTTAATTGACGGCTTGAGGACTTTTCACTATAAATCAAAAGACCACAATGATTTGTTTGCAATTTAAATGCAAATAGCGACCACCCAAAGGCCTAGAAAGAGACGGCAAGCTAGAGTGAGTCAGGGAGAGAGACAGAGAGAGGGGGGGAGAGTGCTGCAGTTGTCGAAGAAGACATTGCAAAATTATAACTTAATTTTCGAGCAGCCAAGATGAAAACCAAAAACTCAAAAATCGACAACAAAAACAAAAACGAAAAGTTGAAAATCGGTTGAATTGCTGCAAATGCCCCAAAGCGACAACGGACAACGATGAATGCCTCCAAAATGGATGTGGAAGCCACACAATGTGAGCCAAGTTCCAAGGAGGCAACCGAAGAGAGACAGGAGAGCAACCACGAACCAGGGACCACGGGGCATGATTTGTCTTCAAAATCAACTCACACACAGTCACACACAGCTCAGCACAAAGCTCTGAGCATTCAGCAAATACAAATGCATATTCGATTCGATCTTATCGATTTTAGACGACTTATCGAATGAGCTGCTATTGAGTTATATAAAGATATTTTTGACATATGTGCAAATAGTTCAGAAATGATAAGAATCACAGCAAACTAAATATATATCGTTTAAAAGGAATTTATCTAGAATTGTTTGAGGAAATATTTAGTTAAATTTATTGAGTTTTGAAGATTTTAATTGAATGATTGACTAAGCATTCAAATGAAAACTCTTATGTGACATATTTGACTTAAGTTAGAATTGATAAATTTATGCCCTTTTAAAAAGAAACTTTAGTTTTCAATCAAATATTCTAGAAATTTTTTAAAAAGTCTGCTTTTCAATAACACTACAATAAATGATTTTTCGATTAAGTTCGCCTCCCCTAACTAAACCAACTGATTAACTGAAGTGTAGGGCATTTGGCAAAGACTGACTAAGCTGCGCCAAAAGGGCAATTCCAAGAAACGCATTGCTTTGTTTGACGGCTCGACAACTTTGGAACCTCGAAGACTTCCTCTCAGTGCTCCCCTCCCTGCACTCCAGTCCATATAGTGTAGGCCCCAAGCCGATCCCCAAAATATTAATAAAAGTCGTCATCGTCAAAAGGAAGCGCAGTCGAACCCAAAAAACGACAACAAACACAGAACAGGGCTAAGAAAAGAGAAGAAACAAAAGTTATGCCACGCCGGTGTTCAACAAATTTCAATCTCGGCTCAAAGGCAAAAGGTAAAAAGAGTGTACATGGGGGAGGGGCGAGAGGAGAGGGCGTGGCAGGGAACGGCCTTTTTGGCCTGCACGTGCAGCATTGAAATGCGCAGCGCGTTTTGTGCCCAAAGGATCTTTTGCCAAATAAAAAGCTGAAGAGACTGAGACTGAGAGGGACATGTGGACAGGGGTGTGGCAGGAAAGCTGAGAAGAAAAGGTAAAGCAGAAACCAAATGAATTGAAAGAATTCCTTGAGGGGCAGAAACGTCGACGAGCCAAAAAGCTCTCGTCTCATTCGCAGATCAAACGCAAAGATAGCCAAAAAAAAATGAGAGAGAAAAGCAGACGGACTTTGGGGAATCGGAGAATCGAGGTTTGTGGAACTGAGAATGGAGATTTGAGTAGCGAGAACTGCGAATGGATTACACTGATCAAAAGTGCAAACTTTGGTTAAGCTATTGGGAAGCTTAAGATACTTTTGTTTACAGCCAAAAGATACAACTTCGTAAAATCTTAAGATACTTTTGTATTGAAGCAACAAGTTTTGGGTTTTAAAAACTTGAGTAAGTATTCAAGAAATATGCAACTGCATTAAGGAGTTAAAAGGCTAAAAAAAGTACAGGGTTGTACCTTAAAACCAAAAGTATCTTTTAATAAAATGGGCAACTAAACCAATGAAATGAGACAGTTACATGTGTGCAACAGTTTAGGAAACTTTCGCACTTAATAAAAACAGATATACAATGAAACCTCAAGAGTAGCGTAATAGAGTTTAAGATACTTTTGTAGCTAAGTTTTTTAAGTTTGTTGGTTAAGTTACTTAATGTTAAAATCTATTTCTTCTAGTCTGTTAATAACAGTTTTTATACTCAGACTAACCCAAAGATGCAAGCTCAATTTCTGTTAGCTGCAGTTAGAAACAGTTGAGAATTTGAAGTATTAGTAAGTGTTTCTTACTCCTCATTCTTTTAGCACACTACTCCTTAAGTATTCTTTATTATGCTGCTGCTTTTTGAGACCAAAAGTCCCATTTCTTTCTCCCAGTGCATCATCATTTGGCTAAGAAATTCTTTGGCTTCTTTTGCTGCGTTGGCCTTTGATTTCTTAGCTGTTAGCTGCTCAGTCGCAGACTCCGTCTCAGTGTGAATAGTTTTTGGTATGCTCAAGTGTTTTTTTTTCTTCTTTTCCATTTTTTTTTTTTTGGTTTTTTGGGGCACTTTCAAGGTTTAGTTTGGTTTTGGTTTTGTCGTTTGGCTTTTGTTCTGGCATCGCACATTATATGCCGATTTGAATTTCAGATTGAGTTTTAATAGCCAAACAAGCACAAAGAGTCCACAGAGCGGCAGCCACACCTGCATTTTGGAGCAGCTTCCTTGGGTATCTACAGGTATCTTCTGGTATCTTTGGGTCTTTTAGGGTCTCATCATATGACTCGCTCTGTGTTACTTTTCGCAGTTACCAACTTGAGCTCCACCTTTGGCTCTATCTTAATCTTATTCTTTCTTTTATATCACCTCCTCTTGTTTTTTTTGGTACTTTGTAGATCAGTTTGGAGTTGCACCACTGAGCGAGTGGTGCTGTGGGGCAGAACACCATTTCTGGGGTGTGAAATTTGCGCATAAGAGTAAAAAATTCAATTTCACGCTTCTTTATTAATTGGCCCAGTTGAAAGTCTTTGCTCGTTTCTGCCTCTTCCTCTTCCACTTCGGCGTTAATGAGATTTTTGCACAGCGATTATGAGTCCCGATCCAAACCGAAGCGAACCGAACCGATACGATCCCATCCGATACGATTTGTGGCACATGCAAAAAAAAAAAGTGTTCTGCAACACGAACCACCTGAAGTAAAGTTGCCCCAAATTGAGGGCTTTGTGTCTTTGCTGACTCGACTTGTTACTTAGTGACTCGGATGCGGCGATAACACTCATTGCCTTAATTAGACAACTGACAGACAGATCGCCACAAAAGTATACTCTTTTTTTCAAGACACAAAATTTCCATGTTGAAAGAAGCAGAAAGAAGTTAGACTTGAGTACTGTAGGGCATATGCAGAGTGAGAAGAAGTTTGATAGGCAGAGGAAAGCATTAAGATATCAGTAGAAAAATGTTTAACAAATAAAAAGTCTTTAGGAAAATACAATTTTAATAAATACTATTTCTAAAAAATTAAAATAAAATCTTTTTGCATAGATACAAGTACTGTGAAATTTTATTTTCATATCTAAAGGTTTCAAAATATTTTTTTCTTGCTTGTTTCTTTTAAAAATATTATTTGTTGCAATTTTTTATTTTAAGAAAATATAAAAATAACTGAATTTTTAGAAGCAAATTCCAAATTTAAATATTAAGTCTTTAAAGAGTGCTTAATTTGCTCAGTCTGTCTTCTTTAGCTGTCTAACTCTTCTCTGAAAACAGTTTGTTAATTCTAGCTTTATTCCTTAAACTTTTTTACGATAAGAATCAAATTTTTCTACTTTAAATAATCATTATTTTCAAATCACATTTCTGAAACTAAATTACAGTTTTTTCTTTCCAATATTTCTTCAAAAATTCCCACATAAAGTAAACTTTAGTTGCCTTCCACGCACTTCATTCCAGAAAGTTCAAATTTTATGCAAGCTAAAGTCCATGAATAAATTCATGATTACGACTTAAATTTTCTCACTTCTGGTTACAAATTTAAATACCAAAATGGAATGTAACAAATTTAAAATACAAAAAAAGTTTCAAATAAATTATTTAAGAGTTAAAGGAAAGTATTTGTCAGCAATGAAATGAAAATGAAAACATGTTTTCCCTCCTTTCCAACTATATTACAGCTAGTTAAACTACCAGTTTAAGCCATTTCGTTTTAGCCACTTAATCAAACGCTAATTGGTCAAAATATGCAAAATAAAAGTCAACTTCATTACAGCCAAACGATATGTGCCATAAATTGGTAGTAAAAGTGTTTCATAAATTACTATAAAAATATTTGTATAAAAAAAAAAACATTGTGCAAATTGAAAATTGTAAAAAATGGAAATTGCTGAAGTTTGACAACAGTGTAAGTAAAATTGTGAAACTAAAACTGAACTATCGAAGCGCTGAAAAACTCACACAACGTTTCACTGCTCACTGCTCAGTGCTGGCTGAGGTGACAAGGCGATGACGAGCTGGCAAATGGCAAGACGCGAATTGCGAACTGCGAATGGCGTTGGCGGCATTTTGCAGCCTCTGCACGGCATCTGCATGTGGCAGCTACTGTCGCGGCGCGTGAAAACCAAAATTTATGGCAAACAAATTTTGCTATCGACAGCAAACGGCGGCGGCGCCACCAGAGTCAAGAGTTTTTTTTTTTTTTGGGCGCAGCCAACGATGCCACAATTGGTGGAGTCGAGTGTTGTGGCTTTGTGTTGGGTGTCTGTGTGGCTGCCATATAAAATAATTAGGCAGCTAGTCACAAAAAGTGGCTAAAGGTGTAGTCGAAGAGGTGTGCGTGTGTGTGTGTGTGTGTGGCAAGTTAATGCCAATGCATAATTTGCAGTGCGATTAAGTGCGTCCATCATTGGACTGCCTCTCAGTCTGTCTGCCAGTTAGACAGCTTGGCCAGCTCATAAGTTAGCCAAGTTAAGCGAAGTACTTGGAATTGGTATTGGCAATTGGCTAAAACTGTCGGCAACCTAAATCAAAGCGCTTCTCTCTCTCTGCACTCACATAATCGTAAATTATTTATGCGACTGCGTTGCTGCCACAAACTGTCAACTTGCCCATTTTGCTTATACTTTTTAGCCTTTTTTCGACTTTTTGTCGTTTTTGTCGTTTTTGTTTAGCGTTTTTGGGTTCTCTGCGCTGCCTTTTGACATGGCCATGACAAATGTGCGACGGAAGTTTGGCGGCATCGCTTTGTGGCCAAGATCGAAAATGGAAGATGGAGAATCTCGCTGACAAGTTCGTTGATTTTCATTGATTGCAGTTGAAATTGGCAGCATTTGGTAAGGGGAAAGCAGGCTAGAGTAGAGGAAAAGAAGTACAGTGGGCAAAAAAGTTATGTTTTTAGAATTGGAAAAGGTTTCTTAGTATTTTTAGCTTTACTCAAACATATAAGTCTGAAAGAAGCATAAATTTAAGCATAATTTAAAAAAATCAGAGATTTTATACTATTAAAATATTAATTATTCTACAGTTATATATATTTAAAATTATGAATTTTTTTTTTTTTTAATTTCAATTCAACTCTTTTCTAACCAATCTTAATTTTATTTTGCTTCCAGTGCAGTTCGTTGGCTTACCACGCCCCATTGCATGTGGTCAATTAACCTGGCCAAGTTATCGATCAAATCGTTTTATTTTTTTATCGTTATCTTAAATAGAATTTGTATTTGCTGATCGCAATCAGAGATAACACAGAGAGAACCAATAACAAAAAATATACGAACCGCTTGAAATTTATTGAATTTAATAACGCGCCAAGTTTATCGCACAGTTTTTGTCAATTTAACAAATTGCAGTGGCAACAACAGTGACCAGAGTGGCAACTGCAACCAAGCCCCAAAAAAAAAACCGAAACAGAAAAGTGGCAACAACAATGGAAACGGAATTGAATTCCTAGACGGCTAATAATGTCTTTGTGCGCAATTGACGGCCAACTGGACTTGGCCAAGTGGGCAGTAGGGGCAGTGCAGTGCGAGGGGTGCAGAATTTATTGTACTACTCTTGGTGGGGGTCTAAATATATATAAGCAGGCTGCTATCGTCAAGATCAATGAATCAATTAGCGCGCTAAAAAAAGGAGCTGAAAAAAACTGTGAAATGAAAATGAGAAACTGAAAAAAAAACGGCTAACAAATGTTGGGCAGCAAGCAATGGCTTAAACGTTTTCGTATCGTTCAGCTTTATAGCCTGGCCAAGGCGTGGGATGGCATTTATCAACGTCGTTTTCGTTGGCTCGAACTTTTAGCCGTTTTGCAGCTGCCGTTGTTGGCTTTTGTTTTGCGTGCTGCAGTTGCAGTTACCGCAGTTACCGCAGTTACCGGAGTTACCGCAGTTGCAGCTGAAATTTTCATTGCATTTTTCATATCAATCATGGCAACTTTGGTGGCGCATTAGTCACAGCCTCTGGCCAAAACAATTCAATTGCCAATTTCAAGTTGTAGATAAGAATTATGCATAATTCTATTTCATTTGCATTTTGACACAAGCCATTTTTAAGCCACACAAAAACAACAATAGCAACAGCTGTAAGAATAATAATGTTTATTAAATTCTAATCAATTAGTCGCTGCATTGATTATTATTTTTTAATCTTTTTATGGGAATCGGAACTTTTTGAGTTAATTTAAAGACGAGAAGATTTTTAACAAAATTGGTATTAAGCCTAAGCTTAAACTAAACTGTTGGTTGAAGCCTTTTGAAGTTTTAAGCCCAAATTTGCTAGAAATACATAGATGTAGCATCGGTTGTAGTGCCTAAGGACTCCTGGACTTCATTCGCAGAGGATGTTAGGGCCTCAAATTCAGTAGAACACAGAAGTGCTTAATGGCAATCGCTTAGACACCTCCTCCATAGAGAAGACTAGTGCTGCTCCTAAGCATTCCATCGTTTGTCATAAGATACAGACAGCCTTTAACTGTCTATACTCTTAGCTTAGTATGTGTTTTGGTCCTATTCAATTTAAGCTTTAACTCTAATTCATTTTCTATGATCTGTCAAAGGTTTATGTCCCTTCAAGTGTATAACTGGTGCCAAAATTAATTGATGAAAAGTATTCTACTTTATAGCTTTACTAAATCCATTTTCATTCCCTTTTTTATACAACCTCAAAGTATTATTACAAGCGATCTTATGAAACCTGTAGAATCCATTGTTTCAAGAGCACTACAGTAATTTCTGCAACTGTGTAAACTTTAAAGTAATGAAAATTTTAATTTTCTTTGGCATTTTCATTTTCGTTTTCATTTTTGTTTTCATTTTGGTATCTTAAGTGCTGGCAGGCAGGAGCTGTCGTCGTTGTTGTTGTTGTTGTTGCCAGTTGGCGATTTCAATCAGCGCCTTTTGGCAACTGCAACTGCAACATGTGGCATGAGTCTGAGTACACTCACATGAGTATGAATACATGTAGTCGTTGTCGTACTCGTATTCGTATTCATTTTGAGTATGAGCTTCCGCAGCAGCGGCTGCCTTTCGATCAAATGTCAGTTGAATGCAGTTGCCACACCTCCAAATTGTCGTTGTCATTGTTTTGCTAGCCTCCAAAGGGGGCTGGTGGGCGGTGCGGTAGGTAGAGGGGGCTGGCTGTCATTAGACAAACATGCGGCAGTTGCAGCCGCCGCATTTTTGGCCCACAATAGAAGGTGACGCAGCTGAAATCAATGCAACTGGCCAGTTGTAAGTTGCAACAGTTGCAGCAAGACCGCCAGTCTGCCCTCAAAATGCGGCGCCTTTTGGGCCCAATGCAGCTGAGTGACAGCTGCACTCGAGGCTTTTGGCCAGACTTCCGCCAGCTGCCACACGGTTGCCCCATAGTGCGAGATGGTGGTTGCCACAACTCAAGAGTCGTTTGCTGTGGCGCTTCCGATTCACATGTGCAACATGTGCACTTGCACCTGATCAAACGCAACACTTGCCACACACGCACACCCCCTCACTTCAGCGCTTTCCTTAGGTCCCCTAGCAAAAAGTAGGCGCTAGTGTTGCACACATGTTGTGCGGTTTCACCTGCTTCACCTGGCTACGCCAACACCACCCCACTCCACCCCCCTCTGAAAGCTTTGCTATGTTTCGGTTTCGATTTCCTAATTCGCAGTCAAGAAAGTCAAACTCAAAACTAAAACTAAAACTCAACTCGATGCGGCTGCTTCAATTACACAAAGTCATGCAGCAGACACAACTCCCCTACACACCCCTCGCTGCCCCTTTCCCACCTCTCAAAAGTTACCGAACCGTGTCCGCGTTGTTTTTGTTGTTTTTGACTTTGTTTTAGTTTTTTATTCGCTTTTGTTGTTGTTATTTTGCTGCTGCTTAGCGAAACAGGTGCGTTTGCGTTTGCAGGTGTTTCCCAAAAGCCACCACCAGCACCACCGCCACCAGCAGCGCCAGCAGCTCAGCTTCTGCAACTTCTACAGCTCCCTCTGCCCCGCCCTCTTCGCTCAGCTGTCTCGCGCTGTTTAGTAGTTACGCTTTACCGCTAGTTGCACAAATTGCGGCTCCCACTCACCCCAACCCACCAGTTCACCGGTACACCAGTCCACCTTACCAACAACTCACCACAGCCCCACCTCTTCCCCACCCATCTCTCTCGCACAAGTTGCTGCCCGTTGCTCATGCGCTTCGTGTGAAAATCACAATTAAATGCAATTTTTATGCGCACCTACAAAGTCTTCGGCTCAGCAGCGCAGCGCAGTCAACGTCGGCATTCGCTCGGCTCAGCTTTCATTTGAAAAGCTCGTCTCGTCTCGTCTCGCCTCGTCTCTGTGTTGAGTGGCTCGGCTGCCGTTCGGCAATTTCGGCTTTGACTGTGACTTCGGCTTGGCTCAAGTTGTTCGTCTTTTCTTCAGCTCCACTCGGCTGAGCTTAGCGCGGTTCGGCTCAGCTGTCAGCTGCGTTGTTCAAAATGTCAGCTTGACAATTATTATGTCAAAAAAAAATTTTTTCATTTGCCGCGCTGTTGCAGTCGACGCCGACGTCGGCGTTGCAGCTGTGTTGACTGCTACACGAGTTTTTATGGTAATTCAAGTTTCACTGATTTCACGTCGCACCCAAAATCAAGCTGGAAAATGGGTGAAAATCAAGCTAGGCGCGCGCTAATTGCCATGGAGTCGAATGGAAAAACAACCACAACAAAATCGATTCCCAAAGCCAGAGACAGACATGTTCAGACATGTACGGACATGTCCATTGAGTCTCTAGTGGCGCTGTTAGCTAGTCGCAGCTTACAACTTGCAACTTACAACTGTTGCAGAATGCACAAAACAATTAGCGCATACCAGAGAACGCACCGCATTGTGGTTGCTGCAGTTGCATGTGAAACAGGCGTTTCTGTAAATGTACCCTGTATATTTGTGGCACAGTGAAGGCATATTAGCTGCTTAGTAATGAAAATAGTTAACGTACATTTTGGATAGGGAATAAGGTAAATTGACGCGTATAACTAAGCCAAGAAATGTGCTTAATTTGTTTGAAATTTCCAGCCTTTTTATAAATTTTGATTCATAATTTTAACTACAGCGTATAACTTAGTCTATCAGTTACATTCAGTTCAGCGTAAACTGACATTTGAATGGGGCGCCTGGCACCGAACGCTCCCAAGTCACCGTCAGAGTCGCAGCCCCAACGTGCAGTCAGTCACAGCAACGACCTCAGTCGCTGTACGCCCCACAGCGCCCCTCTCTACACACCCCAGCACACCCCTACGCCAGAGCCCCATCAAGGCAATTGGTCAATTGCTTTGTAAGCTGCAATCATTAGCGCTAATAGGCGACGCGGCTGTGACCGCGACGTCAGCTGCAACGGCAACGGCGACGCAGCTGCAGCTGCTGGGGTAAAACCCGAACGCACACACACAAGCACACATACACACACGCATACAAAAGGCCACCCCGCAAACTCAAAGCCGATTTCGATATCGAAAAACAGCCGTTAGTCGACCAACTGTCACACACAAACACACACACCCAAACATACACACACAGAGGCAGCGCTGAGATTTCTATGCTCAGTGAAGAATTTTGCACACGTGCAACTGCCTCTTAGCTACCTGAGGGAAATGCTCTGGAAAACCCTTAATGGGCAGCGGCAGAGCACTAACGCAACAACAACAACAACAACGCAGAGCAGACAATGACAGTGCGTGAGAAAAGTTGTGAGCTCTGCTCCGACAAGCATTATCATTGCTCGCTTTGTTGTAATTCGTTGCACTTGTTTACATGGGAAATGGTTTTTCACATTGTTAGCTGCTTTTCCACATAAATGCCACAAAGCTACCGTTTCGAACAGGTAAAATTACCTGTAAACCCAACAAAAGTAAAAATTCACTTTTTATAATTTGAATTTTTTAATGTATTTTTATTTTGTAATAACTAAATTAAATTTGTTTTCATATTTTGTTGTTTTTCTTGTTTTTTTTTCATTGTTTTTTTTTTTTTTCATTCAAATCAAATGAGTTACATCATCAATAGGGGTTGGGGATGTGTATAAATGAAAATGTGTCTCAAAAATAAAAAATAAACACAAAATTTGACAATTAAGATTTTTACTGAATTTTCTTCATTTTGGAAATCATAAAATATAAGTAAAACGCATAATTATGCTATTAAAACACTTTGTACAAAGTATGCTACAGATCACAGAACATATATATCTATATATTTATTAATATTATTATTATATTATATTCAAGTTTTTTTGCTTTTCAGAAAAAAGAGGAAAACTGTTCCTGGATGGGGAGGGGGAAAAACCTACGCTCAACTAAAAAAAATGATAAACAAATTGTTCCTTGAGGTATGAAAATTAATCATAAATAAAATTATATTATAAATATATGAATTTGTTGTTCAATTTGCTGGCTGGCTAAATAATAATAATAGTTATAATAATAGGAAGAATTTGTTTAAGCGACTTTTGCATTTTAAAATTAATAGGAAAAATTTGAGAGAAACACAAAAAATGACAATGAAAAATTTGTTAGAATTTTGTTTGTTTTACTTTTTTTTTTATTGCGTGTTTCGGTATTTTTTTTTTTTTTTTTTTTTTGCTTTGCATTTCTTTCTGCGTAAAATTATTAACATTTTTCATCGATTAAACCAAAAACTAAACATATAAAAAACAAAAAAATTCCATTTTTCTTTTTTTCATTTCATTTAAAGGAAAAATTAAATTGTTTAAAGCTTTGCCAAGTTTTTCATTTCTTCTTCTTCATCTACATCTTCTTAGTTGTATCTGCTGCTAATAGTTAATTGTTAAACGTTTAAACTATAAAGTTAATCATATTATTATTATTAGTGCTTACAATGTTTTATTTTATTTTTTAATAACTACTTAGTTTTTTGTTATTAGAACTAAACTCTTTCAATGTATTGGTGTGAAATGCTTGAGCACACCCACTGTCTGCCAGTGGGCGTGGCTACAGTGCGCCTATTTGTATTACTTGTAAATCTATTGATTTTAATATTTTTTTTTCTTTTAATTTTTTGTTGTTATTTTTCTTTGCGGAGATCTTCACACGAGTTTGAGTTTTATTTGAGTGGAGTTTTTGAGTGGAGTTGACTGTACTACACTGCCTACCATATGTATGTAACTTTAAGTGTTTTAATATTTAGTTTTAGTTGTAGTTCTTCCCCTTCTACTTCTTTATCATTCTCTGCTCCATCTTCTGCTTTATCAACTACATTTAAACTGCAGTTACTTTACGATTGCCTGCTGTCCTTTTCTTCGCTGTTTTGCTGCAATGAGATAAAGAGAGAGAACACAAATTAGTCAAAATTGCATAGAAATAAAACAGAGCTTTAAGTTTGTTTGTGTGTGTGTGTGTGTGTTTGGGTGTGTGTCCGACTAGCTCAACAAATCACGAATTATCAATTAATTTGCTGTTGTTTTCGCTTTTTCGCATCGCATCTTTTCGTTTTTGCCTTTTCTTTATTTTCATTTTCATTGCCTTGCCAAAGTCTAGACTCTACACAATAGCGGCAGAGACGCCAACGCCTTAGAAGAAGAAGGGCCAAAGCAGAGGCGCCAACTGAGCGCCAGCGCAAAACAAAGTTGTTGTTGCTGTCTCTTACTGTCGTTGTCTGTTATGTTGAGTGACCGCAGAGCTTTGTCATCTCCACACACATGCACATATTTGTATGTGAGAGAGCGAATGCTGGTGGTAGGGAGTGGGGTATATATTTGTGACAGAGAAGGTAGAGCGGGGGGGTAACGGCAGGAGTGCGCACAATGTAGAAAGCGACCGACCGACTGGCGACTGGCGCACAGCTGCGCGGCGCGAAAAAGTACAAAAAAAGAACAGCAAAAGCAACACAGCGAGAACAACAACAACAACAACAGCTATGTACATAACGAGAACATTTTGAACACGTGCATTTCTTCTTACGTTTGCTCTGTTCGTGTGTGTGAGAGAGTGGGCTTGTTTGTGTGTATTGGTGTAAGTGTGTGAATGTGCCTTTTCGAAAGAATTTGTTGTTTTGCGGCCACGGTGACACATCACACGTTCATGCATGCATACATATTTCTGTGTGTGAGTGTGTGTGTGTGTACTGCGTGCAGAGTGTAGGTGTGGTGGGCAGTAGCGGGGAATAGAGGGAGAGAGAGGGCATCGTCTCAATCTTCGCAGATGTTTTTGCAAGAAGAAAAAAATAAAAAAAAAAAAACAAATTACACACAACGCGACTGAATGAGCGACTAATTGTGGGACTTTTGCAAAGTTTAAATCACAACACACGCACACACACACACACACTGATAATTAATCAAGTGTTTGTGCAAAAAACACAAGAAGTCATAATTATTGGCCACCAAGGAAGCCGAAAAAAATTCATATTGAAATTTTGAAAACCGTTAATACATCATATTTGGCTATAACCTGTTACGGCAAAAGTGTTGAAAAACGTTTTTATAAAACGCCAACAACAAAAACTGCGCTAATGAAGTAAAAAAAAAAACAACAACAAAATAACTAAAACGGAGGCTGCGACTGATGATTCTCCAATTTCAAATGCTAAAGTCAAGCTTAAAGCAAATGTGCGTATATGTATGTATGCCAGTGTGTGTGTGTGAGTATACGACTGTATATGTGTGTGTAGACACACATGAAATAATTTTAAGTATCTGCAGGTGTTCATTTAAAACATCACAGACACAGCAACAAAACGAAAGAAGACAACAACGCAGGAGAGATGAAGGAGGATGGCGGAGCAGAAGGAGGAGAGGCAGAAAAAAAAGGCCGCGAGAGCAAAAAAAATTAACAGCTACAGCATAATAACAAAAGTGCCAGAAAGAGAAAGAAAGCAAAGAAACAGCGACAGCAAAAATATGTGAAATGTCTATAAAAACAAAATGAAATTGTTTGCACGGGGGAGCGTTGGAGGTGGGTGGACAGGAGGGGAGAGAAGAGCGGGACGTTTGGTTTGAAGCTTCAACAATTTTTCAACAGATTTATTGTTGTTGTTTGCGAGCAAGCGCAGAAAAGAAAGCAAAGCAAAAACAAAAATTAAAATGTAAATTTTGCAAATAAAATAAATGATAATTTGAAGTGAGAAATGTAAAAATGAAACACAAATGGACAGAAGGACAGACTGACAGTTGGACGGACAAACGGACGTCCTTACGCTGCTGACACTGCAGCAAATGAGGTCACAACAACAGCGCTGCTTGCTTGCATGTGTAATTTCGGCGACGTCGCTGCTTACGTCGCCGCCGTCGCTCATTTGCAATGCTAAGAGCTTAAGGCACTGTGGGGTGGGGTGGGGTTTGGAGCGTGTGTTGTAAAAATGGCGCTTGACTTACCGTCGCTAAACTGTCGCTCTGCTGCTGCACTGGCGCCGCTGTTGCTGCTGGTGTTGTTGCTGTTGCGGAGGTTGCTGCTGCTAGCGCTGCGGCGGCTGCGGGCAGAATTGTGTTGGGGCTCTGACGATCGATCAACGGTAGGCGAGCAGCGACAGCGGGACTAGAGATTTTTGCAAGCTGCTCCTGTTCGGCGGCCAAACGCATCGCCAACACATCATTGCCACCATCCATGTCCATCTCATCGCTGCTATCATCATCCAAAACACCGCCGCCGGCAGCTGCTGCTGCTGCAACGCCGCTTAACGCGGCAGCGGCATCAAAATTATTTATTTCGGGATGTGTTTCCAGTTCTGTTTGCAGATCGCAGATGTAATCGATCACATGCTGAATGATCTCCAGCTTGGAGAGTTTGCGATTCTTGGGCATGAACGGCACCAGATCTTTCAGTTTCGATAGATACATTTTCATTTCGGCATTTTCACCGTCGCCGCGATGCGGCGGATGACGCGCAATGCGTCCATTGGGATTCATGGCCGGCATGGAGGCACCTGTTTGGCAAACGGCCGTCAGGGACTTCATTTTCGAAATGATCGCTTTACGCTCCTTGAGTAGAATTTTGGCGGCTTTTTACACGGTCGTACCGGTTACTTGCGAGGTTTTAATTTCCTTAATTAGTTTTTATTTTACTTTTGTAACTTTTCAACTTTTGTTGCTTTTTTTGGCTTTTTGGTTTTTCAGCTGCGAGCTTTTCGAGTTGTTGTTGTTTTGTTTTTCACTTGACACGCACTTCTCTCTTGTAGTTGTTGTAGTTTAATTTTATTCAACACAAAAAACACTTTAATCCAGCGTGTTTTTCTATTGCATTTCTTTTTGTTGTTGTTGTAGTGGTCGAATGTTGCTCAAAATCAATTTGAATTTTGTTTCTCAATTTTTTGACTTTTGCTTGAAAATTTGTATATTTCTTTTTCTTTTATTTTGTTAGCGCGAACTAGCAACAACCTTCAACGACCACGATAAATTTGTATTTGAATGGGAGAGCGCTCCGACAGCGCCTTTTATACGCCAGCCGAAGAGCCGAGCGACAGTGGCAAATGAAAAGACTCGAACACTTCGTGTTTAACCGACACGAACGCTCGCTCTCTCTCTCCACAACTAACAGTCTGACGCTCTCGCTCTCTCTCTGTCTCTCCCGCTCAGTGCATGGCTCTGTCAACCAACCACTATACAAAACTTGTTCCAGCCAAAAAGCAGGGGAAATTTTTGTACAAATTTATTAGTTTATAAAAATTTTGCTATAATTTTCCAAAAATTCAATTTTATTACTAATAAATATATATTAATTTATATAGTTTTAATTTTGAATCCAGCATGCAACGCTCTCGACGAACATGCACTCAAAATTCATAGCACACAGCAACCACAAATGCTAGCAAAATGGCTCCGCCTATCGCAGAGCGGGAGACTAAGAGCGCACATCAACTGTAGAGATTTCATTTGGACAGAAAATCTGTTGTAGATTTGAGGGGCAGGCCAAGTGGAGAGCCCGACAACAGGATTTGCAGTGGTGTAGAGCACTGTGGTGTGGAGAGAAGTAGTAAAAGCATTTGTGGTTTGCATTCAAAGGGGTAACAGACAGTGTAGGGAATTTAAAGGGATTTTGTAGAGCAGCAGGAAGTGGACTTTGTGTAGAGTATTGGACTGCAAGTTCACAGCGGGCAGGAGAAATAATGAATGCACTGCTGTCAACTTACCACTGCAATAACTTTTGAGTATGGAAATATTTATAATAATTTTAATATTTTTAAAATATACTAATTTAAATAAATGCTTAGTTATTTTAGCTGAAGTAAATTAATATGAATTATATTTTATATGCCAACTTAAATTGCATCCACAAGTTGCCCACCAAGTCCCCGCTTTGTGGTGTATTGTAGTTCAACACACAAGTCTCACCAGCTTGATGCAAAGCCTCCACTTCCCCAGCTTCCACAAAATCTCAGCTTAAAAGTTAAGTTCCCAACTCGCCACTGTGTAGAATCCACATGGCATCCACTGCATACCACAACTCTCAGCTGTGTGTGGAGAGTGTTTATAAATGCAAGTCACAGCGCAAAGTGTGTAGAATTTCCCCAGCTTCCGTAGCATGGCTATGATTGGTCGGCTACAGTTAACACTCTCGCGCATATACTCTCCGCTCTAACTCTCCCAAGGCAGCTCACTCGCTCTCCCTCTCTTTCTTGTTGTGTGTGATTTTGTGAATGAATTACACTCGAAACTATGAGGCGATATTTTCTTTCTTTCTTCTTCGTGGCTTATCTTAATTTGGGTTTATGATATCTTTGAGTTACTCGCAGCCAGACGACTTCCAGCTACATTCATCTGTGCTGTTTTTTTCTTTTGTTTTTTTGGTATATCGTCCCTTGACTCTTCTATTTCCCCATCTCCCACACAGCGAAACAACTGAACAACTTGTAGGGTTTCTGCTGGGCATGAAATCACGATCGTATTACACCAGACCACGAACCACAACTACGACGACGCTGACGTCGACTTCGATGCCGATGCCGACGCCACTCGAGTGTTTGATTTGGATTTTGAGACTTCTTGTACCCCCACCACACAACACACACCACACAGTGTCTCTGGTCATTGAGGAAATGTGTAGGAAATTTTCATTGAAAGTGAGGCTAGAGGCGTTCGTTGTTTGTGAAAAATGACACGTCTGGAAATTGTCTGCGTCTCACTGGGATCGCTCCATGTGCTAATTGACGTAGTCAATTCATTGCATCCATTCATTATGGCAATTTGGAGCTACACTGAAACAGAGGCCATAGTATGGTACAAGTGTGAAAGAGTCAGCAAATTGAGCACATTTAGCTGCGGAATTCATTCACTCAAATTAGCGTCATTTATTCCCATAGAGAGAGCTTTTAGAACAGACACAGAGGGAGAGGGTAAAAGTTTACATCCCAAGGAATTTCGCACTCATTTCCAAGAATTTCAGCGAAAGGAAGCGCCATAGAAGAGTTCCAGTGGAACAGTATCCATGTTGTGGAATTTCGCGCTGATTTCCAAGTATTTCCAGCGAAAGGTGTTGCATGAAATACACAAGAAACCGTGTCGAAAAACTAAACTGCAAATAATTAAAAAAAATGCTAGCAAAAACCAAAAAGCCAAAACCAAAACCAGAACCAAACCAACAGTTCAAATTTCCAGCAAAAATACCGATCATAATTTTATGACTCTGCCCAAGTCCAGGCTAAAACCAGAGATGTTCTCTACACTCCCCACTCTACACTCCCCCTCCCTCTATCTGTTTCTCTCGTTTTTGCCATCAGTCAAAGAGGACTTACTTTACGACTTCAGAGTGTTTCGCATGAATGACAAATGAGCAGCGACGACGACAGCGCAGGCGACGCAGCAACAAATGCAACAGGTTAAATAAATGCTAAATGAGGGGAGCGTAAGTCGGAGAGTAGGAGAGTGGAAGCGTGAGACGAAGAGAGCGCAAAGAACTTGCGATGCAAAGCGATGCGATCACATGTCAATCAGCGTTCACTTGCACACACAGAGCTTTGAGAGAGCTGTGTGCAGTTGTAGCTGAAGCTGCAGTTCTTCTTCTCCATCTTTCCCTACTACCTCTGCTGCTGCATTTTGGAGATGGGGATAGATGGCGTTGCTGATATGCAGCCGCATGCCGCGTGCATGGCATGTCGAAATCCAATACGCGTCACTCAACCACTGTCCGCGTCTAGGCCATTAAGAGCAAACCTGTGGGGTGTACTGCCCCCCTTCGAGCAGCCCTCTGCCTTCCCCCATGTCTACCCCGCTCAAGTACACTGAATCGCTGACATGTTGCATACGCGAATCTCATTAATGAATTCGGTGCGACAATTTTCAGCGCCTAGACATTTGTTTATTTCGACTTTTTTTTTTGCTTTTTGCTATTCTGTTTTTGTTTCATTCTTTGTCTTATTTTTAGCTTGTATGCCGCACTCTTTCTCCTCCCGTCGCTGCCTTCACTCAGTCTGCTTTCTCAGTGGCACTGGCATTTCAATGGCATCCCATATCGCTAAATATATACATATATATTCTGTGTATTTGTATTTATCGGCGACTTTTCGCTATAGCCTTGCGCTACTCGCATCCGGCCTCCGGTTGTTATGGTAACTGAATACTAATTCATCGCCGAATCGCTTCACTAAGCGTCGCTCTTTGGAGCTTTTGTTTATTTACGTACGCTGTCTCTGTTTCGCTGTAAAAACAATCAACAGCCAATGCGTGGGAATGGGAACTGCAAAGCAGAAAACAGAAAATGACAATTTTAGTGCTGTGCTGAGTGCGTAAGCGCAAAGGGAGAGCGCAAAAAAGGAAGAGAGCGTGATCCGTTAAAGCTCTGCTTGCTAATGAGCGCATTGGTATGCGTGAGAGTGGGCGCTGTGACAAGCACGTGCAAAGCTTTAAACTAATTTGCAAGTGCAAATGAAGCAGAAGCTAACATGTAAGAGGGAGACAGAGAGAGTAAGCGAGCTTTGTACATTGAACTACTGTGTGTTGAAGCAGTGGAGCTGTCAAAGAAAGCAGTTCAACTATTTGTTTGCTCATCGTACAAAGCAAAACAAACACAAAGCAATAAAATAAGGAACATTGATATTAATGACTTGCCTACTAAATAGCTGTTAATTTAACATAGATGTTAATGGCCATTAGTCAAGCCAACGACAGCAGAACACAACCACAGAGCCAAACAACAACAACAACAACAAGCAGTTGAGAGCAGAAAACACACACACATTCATAAAGGAATATACAAATGCAGCCGCAGATGGAACAAATGCGAACGAGACAGAAGCCAAATAAAAGTCGACACATTGAAGCCGTGCTGCTCTAAAGAAAAGGCAGGAGAGAGAGAGCAGAGAGGAAAGGCAGCAGGATCAAAAGACAGTATGACAAATGTCAACGGCAGAAGGCAAATGAACTGCTGTCAAAATAACCCCTGCCTATTATAGGGTAGTAGCAGGGGCAGGGGGGACTGTGAACGACAAAAGGCGGACAAAAGGACGCGTCGCGCTATTTGTAAAGCTGCCAAATAATATCGATAAAAATGTGCAGCCGGCAAGTGAGAGTAAGGGAGAGTGTAAGACCGAAAGAGACAGAGTGGTTGAGTGTGCGGCAACCAGGTGAACAGATCAGATGCGATTAGGGATTATTATGCTATTACGCAGGATACGCGATTAACAATGGCAACAACAACAGCGGCAGCAGAAACAAACGGCAAACAGCAAACGGCAAAAACAAGGATAACAACAACTGCGCCGCACGCCGCGACATATGCTACAACAATTTTCATTTCTTTCCCCTGTGGAACGATGACGTTGACAGCGCACTAGGGACCAGGAGGTTCAGCGGGGATGGAGGCAGGGGCAACAGCGAGCGAGTGTTTAGGCAAATGTGCGCAGCCGCCTCGATTCTCACTATATTTTTGCTACCCTAATTGAGTGGGAAAAAAACGCCGAGTGCGAGGAGATGGAGTGAGAGGGTCCTGTGCGACTGTGAAGCATTGCATCTGCACTCTTTTTGGCTCCGGCTGCCGTTATTTGTATTGCATTTTTACCGTTGCAGCCGCCGTTGCTTTCGCTCTCGAGTGGGAAGCCAATGAAAGGGCAGCGGGCAACGGGCAGCGAGCAGCGTAGCGGTAAAGGGACAACGAACGAGCGGACACCGGGCCAGCTATACCCTGTAAGCAGCTGGTTAAAATGGCTGGCTTGGTTGGTTAGCAGATATTTATATCTATTAAGAGGGATTGGACAATTAAAATTTATGTATAATTTAAATTATTGGTGTCCATTTTTCAATTATAGGGTATTTGCTAGTCAGGCAATTTACATCAAATAATATAATATCGAATTTTCATCGCTATAGACTATATTTTTCCCATTTCAACCACAAATTCGCACTTTGAAAATGTTTACAGGGTATCTGTTAGTCAAATACTTTTAAGCTTAAGAGATAACATGCATTTGCCACCAATTAAGCACTGATTTGTCTATTTCTACCAAGCTTTTCTTCTAAAATATAATTTTACAGGGTATCCGTTAGTCACCCCATTTCCCTAGCTGCATTTCTTGAGCATTCCCAAACTGCTGGCGTATTAATTGGGAGCAGCTGAGCTCTTGTGACGGATGTGTTGCAACTGTTGGGCCACTAATTCCGCTCGCAGGCAACATGCAACATGGGGCAAGAGCACTACAACTACAACAACTAAGCAACCTTTGTAGATCAGCAGGCTGAGCTCATTAGTCAGACGACGACAACGACCACGACGACTGTCTAGACGGCTCTAACGATAACGGACTAGACGCGACACAGATTTTGGCCAAAAACGGGAAAAATGGTCAACAAGAGTGAGCGAAATGTGAATCATTTTTGGTGTGGCAAGTTCATTAGCTGAGGCGACAGGGTAACACAACAGGTAGGCTTACTTGCATAAATATTATTGCCACCAATCACAGCAACAACAGAAACTGTTCACTTTGCTTTTCGCACAAAATCTCAGCAGGTGGCCAAAACAGTCCAAGGATTGTTAACTGCTTGTGTTCTTGTTGTTGTTTCTGAGACTTCTCGTCAATTTGTCGCCAGTTGCTAATTGTTGGCCAAAAGCAACACTCAAAGATAAAGATGTCTCAGCCATTGGGTCAAGTGCACTTAGCCAGGTTCATGCTCATAACAACTCATCATCGTGTCTGTCATATTTGTCTTGATGGATGAGGGCCTACAAATGAGCCTCTCACCTGTGTGCGCTCACCTGTGTGCGCTCACCTTCTAGAAGCTGCATCTTTTTGCTACGTTTGCTCTTTAAGCCGACATTTGATCTATGTAATCTGAGCTGTTTTTAGCCAGATTCCTGAGGTTTTTCACCTACAGAAGTTAATCACTTAATGTATTCAATTTAATTTTATGATAAGAGTATTTAGAGTTTAGTTTTTGAGAGTTATGATAGGAAAGATCTGATTTGAACTGGTAGTGGAATAAGGTAACAGAACTCTTAGCGGAAAATGAAATACTATATGATAAAATCTTCCAAAAATGTTTCATTTAATTTGGGTAGAAGGATCACCTATCGCATAAATAAATATCGGTATAAATAATCCACTTAAAATTAGGTTATGTAGATTATGTATACATTTACTAGAAATACAATGTAACTATTTGAACAATTTGAAAAATATATGGATTATGGATTTAATTTAACAAAAGTTCCACCAACTAACAGACCTATTTGAGCAGTACGGTGACTTTAGTGGCGCGCTGTATGAAGAAATATTCTACAAAAACAGAAACAAACTTAGCAAGCTAATATAATGGAAATTCATGCAATTTTTCAATAATTTTATTTAAAATTCCTAAACTAAAATTTTTTAATTATTTGCACAAATATTTAATGATGCAAACTTAGCCATAACTCTCTAAATTTTCGCAGTAAAAGACTGTAATAAATTTTCCCATAGTTATCGGATCGACTCGAGATGGAAAGCATTTCTCAAAGCAGCCCACATAAATCTGCCAAGACTTTTGGAAGAATACAAAGTATGCTGCGAATATGCGGGTTATTTTGAGTATTGAGATTTGTGATTTGAGTTTGGAGTTTTGAGTTTTATCAGCTGCAAGCAAAACTTGCAACAGCTTGCGAGTGACACATGAGGCAGCAGCAGATAAGTCACAGACGCAGTTTGCCACAGCTGCCGAGGGCATTCCACGCACATGTCCGCCATGAAGCAAACAAGATCGCGTGTACTTCGGCTGTACTATATAACTTATGTATATGGTATATATGTTATTTTTTTTGGGGTTAAAAATATGCGTGGCACATTCATAAAAATGATGCGGCAATTGCCAGACGAACTGGTTGCCTGCTGTCTACTGGCTCTTTCTTCAGCTCTGACTCTCGACTCGACTGTGACTCGCTGGCGATCCCAATGCCGATCACATTCCCATTTCCATTTCCCATTCTTGCAATCGCAATCGACTTCTGTATTGCCGGCTGTGTGGCATGTGTTGTATGCCACGTTGTGGCAGTAGCAGCAACTGAAACAAAAGGCCGCACACACACACACACACACACACTGGCACAGGGGGACGGCAAGGGTAGGCCAATGCTAAAAGGCAGGCAAAAACCAAACGTCCTTGCCACATCACCGCAAGCTGTTGTCGTTGCTGCTGTCGCTGGCAGCAGGAAGCGCCGCCAATCATAAAAAAAAAATGAAGCCACGTGTGCTGAATTTCCGCGCAAAAAGGAAAAACGCAACAACGCGACGCGACGCGAGATCGGAAAACATTTTTCAATGATCATCTAGTTGATAATGATGACGCTGCGTCGCATATGTCGCAGTTGGCAGCGTAGTTGCAACTTGCAGCCAATCGACGGCAGCGGCAGCTGTTGCCAAACGGTAGCTGCAACTTTCTATGCCCATGCAATCAAATTGCAACGCACAAGCAGCAGCAACAGCAACGGGAGCAGCAGCTGCCAATGGCTAAAGATCGTGACGGGAGACGTGAGTTGGGTGTGAAGTGAGAGAGACAAGGAGAGAAAGAGAGGGAGAAAGGGGAGGGAGGTCGGCGATTCCGCTTGACTTTCATTAGCATTTCTAACGGCCACGCAGCTGCCAGCAGCAGTAACTGAAACTGATCTACTCTCTGCCTGGACATCACACACACCACAACCACACACATACACAGTGGCTAACTGGATCGCTGAACTTGGCACAGTGCAGCGAAGTTTATTATATAAGTCTAAGCTATTATCAATAAAGTTGGATTCTTATCAAACTTATTAAAAGCCTCAAAAATCTACATAAACTGCACATTATTTTTAAAAAATACTTTAGTCACACTTTTAAATGAATTCTATCGAAATTTTTAGCACTTTTAAGCACTGTGCGTAGTTTGTTGACTACTGTAGTTGCTGTTGGTGAAATCATTCATGGGGCAGCTGCTGGACCATCAGTCGAACTGTCGATTGGCGTTGCACCGCTGCTCCGTTGCATTTGCGTTGTAAATATTTTTAATTGCTATTGGAATCTGTACGTTGTGCGCTTCATGGACATCTTTCATTTGAAGTTGCAGATGCAACTGCGATGTTGCAGATGCAATTGAAATTGGAGTTTTAGTTGGAGTCGTGTGGGTCGGCAAACTGTAACACAGCGGTGGCAGCATCAGCACTTGTTGCTGGTCCGGTTGATCGGCCTCTAAGTAAACTAAGAGCAACATGTTGCTGCTTGCTGCCGTTGCATGACAAGTCATTGGAAAATGTTGCTGCCTGACCGTTTGACATAATAACTGGCCACATTAGCAGCAATTGGCATTAGCCAATTAACTCTTTTTTGTACTGCTGTTGTTGTTACTCTTGCTGGCTTTCCACAGTCACGCTTTTCCTTATTCGCAGCATTCATTGACACCTGCAATTGTTGCTGGCCGCGTTGCTGTCGTGTTCATGTTGTTGATTGGCAATCAATTTGTTGTCAGTTTTTATGATTCGCAGTGCGTCAACTTCAACTAACTGTTTTTCAACTTGATTTTGCTCTGGCTCAGCTCGATTTATTATGTTGTTGTTGTTGCTGACAGACGGACAGCAACACAGACTGATGAATCTTGTTTATGTTGCTGACAACAACAACAACAATAATTAACAAACTACCAGCCATGGCCTTAAACCAGACTTTTAGTTGTTTGCATAGCTCAAGCTCAAGTTGCTCGAAGATGCGACAGCAACAGTTGCAACAGTAACAACAGCAACATGTGGGTGTCATTGTCGATTGCTGGCGTGTGTGTTGCTGCTGTTTCCAAGCAACTGCTCACAATGTCAAAGCTGTCTGTTATTGGCTAGACATATGGCCAAGATAAGCGGCATAATTATGCAAATTTGTTATAATAATCAACAGCAACAGCAACGGCAACATTTTATGGCCAACTTAAATGCCGACAACGGCAATTGTCGAGTGACGCTTATGGAGCGTTAGAATTAACGATTACTACACCAAGATTAACAGTTATATTATATAGTCTAGTTTATACTTATATATTTCGCTTGATCATGTTTATTTTATGTTAATCTTTGACATCAAATCTCATTCGAAATATAAAATTGAAATTGATATGGCAAAGCAAATCTTGAAAATCTATAAATGCAATTTTTACAATTTGTTTGTTGTTTAATAGCAGTAAATTAATGCACTTGTTTCCGCTAAAGTTTATGCTATCATAAAGATTAAAATAAATGTTACAGTTCCAGTCTGAGATCGAAATTAATACCAGGAAAAACATAAAATGTATAACTCTTGGATTTTATAAGCTGGTAAAGACATTTCAGTGGATAAATACAAATTTACAGGGTATAGCGAGGCACATATTGCTGCTGAGCCGGCAATAGTTGTTGGTTTTGTTTAGAAAATTGCATTTAATTTGTTACAATTAGTAAGCAAATAGAGTAAGTTACCATAATTGGCATACCATTTGTGGTCAAATTGATTTACAGGGTATATGCTGACTAATATTGCTGCTGTGCTTAGCAGCAACAGCTGCTGGTGTTGTTTTCTTAAGCATATGCAAAGCATTCGCGATTACGTTGTACTAAACAAAGCGATCATAAATTGCGAATTGGCTTAGACTCAAGAAACGGTCTGGAAATTTTCAATTTAAATTTGAATTTGAATACAAACATTCTAGTCGTTGGGTTGGCTGTGGAATTGTTCTGGTGATTTGAAGTTGTGGACAGGCAAAGCAACAAATCAATTGCTTTCAGTCAGTCGTCAGTCACAACAACAACAATCACGTGGGGAACTGACCATGGAGATCGATGGTACGCATGCATAAATGCCTCCATAATCATTTCGTTGCAACGAAATTTAGACGTCACTTAACTGTCATCTGACTGACGAACTGACGGACGACCTGAGCATTCAACTGCCGGGAGACAGAGAGAAGACAACGCGATTGTCAGTCAGTTGGACGGAGAGACTTTTAGACGGACGGGAGTGAGAGACAGACTGGCCAGATCATGTCCATATTTGCATTTTTGAAATGACACATGGAAATTTTTGAAAGCGGAGCACCAAAATGGCCAACAGATTGACAGCAGCTGCAGCACACACTCACAGACAGTCTCTGGTGTATCTCTCAGATACTTGCCACAGATTGCAGACGGAATGCTAAACGAAAGTCGTGCACATATGGTTATGGATATGCTTGGTCCGTTCCGTTGCCAAAGATAATTGCTGTCGCATATTTTCAGCGTCCACTTGTTGCAGCAACAACGACAATCGGCAATCGGCAACCGGCTGCCAACTGCCGACTGGCGACTGGCCTGCCACCAACATGTGTTGCCAAGCTGCCGTTTTGGGCAACATTTTACAATCGTCGAATCGGCAATCGCCAATGGCCAATCGAACGATTTGCCAGCAGTGAAAATATTTAGCAAACTTCATCGATAGTAAATGACTTTATGATCATGATTATTCGTAATCCAGAATTTGCTAAGCGAATTCGCAAATTCACTTGTTTATAGCCAATGTTGCGACACTGTGCGATGATGCGATGACGTTGCCAGTGTGCGCCAAGTTCAATGTCTGGAACGAGGCGTTGTTGTTGTTGTTGTGCACAGAGAGCGACGCCAACGCCAACGTCAATGAACGACTGCGACAGCCACAGCGGCAGAGAGAGAGCCAAAGCGAGAGAGCGCAAAGAACGAAAACAAACAAGCGGAAAATGATAGAGATAACGGGACCACTTCAAACACTCTGCTGTCAATTGTCAGTGTGAAATGCAAACGAGCCAGAAAGCTTTGCTAATAACCGAAAATAAAAGGGAAGGCGAAAAACTGGCAACGACTAGGGGATGCCCTATAATTTATTTAAAATTGGTAAATGAAGCTATGTGAGACTTTTTAAGAATACATTTTTCATGTAAAATTTGTTAATAATGTAAATTTGGTTTCCCTATACAATTTGTTTAGTTACGCTGTCCCAATTTCCTACAGAAAAGTTCCATAAACCATTCAATACTCCACTCTACTGTCCAAAGTCCACTACTTTTTCTATTCCCTCTTCCTAAGTTATTAATTTCCTACTCGTTACAAACACAATCACGTAATCACGCAATCCTTTCAAAGAACATTTTTTGTTAAAATAATAAAAACAAAAACAATGCACACTCAATGTTTATTATATTGCCATCCACTGGAGAGACAAGACACACAAACAACAAGAGAGAGAGAGAGAGAGGAAGAGCACAAATGGGAGAGCGTAAAACACCGGCGTCGCAGCTGCTTACGCTCTTGTTCTTGTGCTTGCTCTCTGTGTGTGTCTCTCTCGCTCCCGTTTACGTGGGCCAAACTGCATTGTTGCTGTTGTTGTCGCTTCAGTTTTGTGATAAAGACGCAGGCAAATGGACATGCACAGTCTGATCCACGAGGTAAAGCAGCGTCCCGCTCTCTGGGACTCGAGTCATCCGGAGCACGCAAATCGCGTGGAGACACAGCGTCAATGGCGCAACGTGGCAGATGCACTGGGTGCCAATGGTGAGTCATACAGCAAAGCAAGCTTAACTTAAACACGGTTTCTCATTAACACACACTCTCTCTTCCCCTCTCACTCACAGTGGATGTCTGTCGCAGCAAATGGAAGAATCTGCGCTGCAGCTATCGTCGGCAGCAGCATCGACGCGCGAGCTTTCAGCAAAAGCAACAACAACAACAGCAAACAATGGAACAAGCTTCGCCCTCACATCAGTGGTCCTATGCGGAGGCCATGAGCTTTCTGGACGGCTGTCGACTGCGAAACGACAGCAGCAACAACGACGAGGACGAGGACTGTGATCTGAGCGTGGGCCCAGGCATTCCCTTGCCACTGCCAGCTGATGAAATGGAAGCAGACAATGATGCACTAATGGAGGAATTTCAGAGCATGG
Organism: Drosophila nigrodunni; assembly: GCA_020829145.1. Lineage (NCBI taxonomy): Eukaryota > Metazoa > Arthropoda > Insecta > Diptera > Drosophilidae > Drosophila > Drosophila nigrodunni. The sequence goes on along the minus strand of JACVCZ010000007.1, from coordinate 6,190,813 downwards.
CCACACCGCAAGCACTGCGTCGTCTCTCGCACAGCATTTCACTAGCCAGCGCAGCGGCAGAGGAGCAGGCGGTGACGCCGGCGCAGGCAATGCCACAGGGCACAGCGGTGGCTGCGGCTGCTGCTAGCGTTTGCCACTGCGCGAAACGTGTGGATGAGCAGGTAAATTTCTTGGAGAATCTGGAGCGAGAGGAGCAGCAGCTGATGCAGTCCACCAGCCAGGACTTGGCGCGTTGCAAGAACGTGTTGCATGTCGGGGACTCGGATTATAATTTTCTAGTTAGCTTCTTGCCGCTGATGAAACAAATGTCACCGCTGCAAAATGTCAGCTTTCGCGCCAAAATGGGTGAGCTGCTGTTGCAGACGGTGCAGCAGGCGCCCTTGCAGCAAGTGAAGCAGGAGCTGCAGCAGCAGCAACAGCCACAACCGTCGCAGATGTTGTTGAACCAACAGCAGATGGCCTTGGACCAGGCCCAACAGCAGCAGCAGCAACAACAACAAGTTAGCACCAGCACAAGTTCCACAAATTGGAATTGATTCTAAACGATGCCAACAGATTCCAACTCAGCGAAAGAGAGCGAGGAGAGAGAGAGGACAAAGAGAGCACTGAGCGAGTTATTAACCCAATAACTGCGCATGCTCACGACTGCACAGTGGTCTAAAGTCTATAGAAAACCAACGAAAACTATTCAACTCATGTCTGCTTTTATATTAAGTAAATTTATGTAACGCTTTTTAAAATCCCACAGTTTTCTAATAAAAACTTATTTTAAAATAATTAAATTGGAATGTTTCACTTAACCCATTAAACCTCGAACTGACTCATCATCAGCAACCCTTCAAGATAGCGATCAACTTACCTTTGTTTGTCGTAATCCCCGTAATCCCTTTTCTGACCCTGAAATGGTAAAATAGAGAATGAGTTAATTGTGGCAGTGGTAGAGCGTGTAACGTGTTCTACAAGTGTTTTATGAACTCGAAAATTGTTTAACTATGGGAATATGTATCAGCTGCTTAGAGGATCAAGTTGCTATATCTTTGTTTTATGCCGGAATCTGTAAAAAGATATAAACCCATTATATGAGGAAATCTCTTTGAACTTTCATTTAAGTAAAGTTAATTTAAAAGAACTGTAGAACAGGTGTGTTATACTGTAAGTTACGAGCTGACCGCAGGTGTGCGTGTTAACTGTTCTACAGTGCTACTCTTAACTTATTTACATAAGTCGCTGCCTCAAGCGGAATTTAAGCTTTATGCTAGAACTCCCCCCTCTGAACACGTCTCTCTGGTCTCTGGAAAACTGGGAAGATTACTTATTTAAGTATTTATAGTAGTTGTGTGGGCGTTCAATGATGCCATTGCCATTGTCAGTCCCAGCAGCAGCTGCACAGTGAAGCTTATGGCTGTGCCTCTAGGCAGCCCACACACACTCACACACTCACACACACACACACCATCACACACCTATTGAAGTGGCGGGCATATCAATAAATTACAGTAGAATAAACCCCGATCGGAGGAAAAGGGTAAAAAGAAGGCGCACGTTCAATGGTCAACGACGGTGGTCCTGTGTTAAAAGCCAAGTCCAAAGTTAACATGGCCATAAAAGCGGCTACAAAGAAAATACAAAAACTAGTAGAAAAGGCTGTGGTAGTGTCAATAGACTGTTAAAGCCCCTGTACTAGAGACAACAAATGATAATTTTTTGTTTTTTTATTCATAACCTAATAGACCTTCCGATACTTTCAAGTACAGGGCGCTAAAAAACCAAAATAAACAAGAAGCAGAGACTGGAACTCGAGCTGTTGTTGTAGTTGTGGCTGTTTCTCAAATTGGAGACTGGAGATTGGAGAGGTCGCTCGAGAAATCAACGCAGCTGCGGATGACGAATCGAAATTGACATTGAACTGGAAGCAAAGGCGACAACTGGATGCTGGGACACTATTGTCAGATCCAAACCGAACCGAACGTTGCTGAACTTGTTGTTGTCAGTTGCCAGTTGGCCTGGCTTTTAGAAATCCAATTACAATAACAACAGCATAAAAAAAAGAGTTAAAAAAGGTAAACAATACGAACAGCGGTACAAAAAGTTTAAGGTGTGTTCTTGAGCTTGAACGTAGCTCAAATTCGAGTTGTTGCGGTTGTGTTGTTATTGCTGCTGTGATTGCAATTAACGGCAACCAAATTGAACATTTTGTGCCCCCAAAAAGAATCGAATGCAAATTGACATTTTGTCACTCGAACGTGCCTCAGTTTCGTAGTAAATTCCAGTGCATTCCACTGGCATTTCCAGCGTCACTTCCATGGCCACTTTTCAAGCCACTTTCAACAGTTGCCGCAAAGTCTCAGTTGGTTTTTTTTTTGGGTTCTTGTCTCCCACTTTTTTCTTTGATGGATTTTTCGCACCATTTTGCTAATCTACGTGCTGAAGATGGCCAACCAAACAGGCATAAATGTGTTAATGATCTTGCCGCAGCAACGGCAACACAAACAACAACAACAACAAGTGGATTTACCTGTTGCCTTAGCCTTTTGTGTGCTTTGTTTTTGTTCTTTTGCCGACAAATGCAAATTTCGTTCTATTCACCTCACGTCAAATATTTGTATAGATTTTTACCGCATTCCCTCCCTACCTCCTGCTCACCTCCCATTCCACCCCTGCCTTTCACCTTGCAGCTAGCCATGTTGCAAGTGCATTCTGGCACACAGGTGTTAAAAATCGCAGCTCATTGTTAATGCGTGTGTTGTTGCCATTGTTGTTGTTACTTTTATTGTTGTTGTTTCTTTGAGACGTTTGCATATTGCGGAATTTCCAGAATCTGCTTAATTCATCGAAAGGGTTTCTCAGTCTGCGTCTCGGTCTCTTCCGTCGCCATCCTGACGCCTCGTCTAACACCTCTAACTGTTTTTGCATATGGCCTAGACAATGGCAAGCCAAAGCGCATACAGGTGCGTTAACTCAAACAGATGTTTGATGTTTCCCATGCCACACAGCTTACACACACGGAATGCATAAAACAATACCCAAAATTAGTTACGGCTGCACTTCAATTTGCTTCCGACTAAATTGAGATATTGTGGTAGACTGGAAGGTGATTGGCAGGAATTGGATAGTGCGAACTGTACTTAAATGGTTTTCAACCGAAGTTTGTTTCTAAAAAATCTTAAATCTGTATTAGGCACCAAAGCTGGAAAACTCTACTGCTTCCAGTTGAACGTTCCAGCATATTCCCATATTATTCTTTCCAAGAATAATAGGACTTTATAATTTATTTTGTAGAGTTTTCTAGGCAGCAATTCCAAGTCTCTCCGCTTCCCATGTTAGCCTGGAATAGCAAACCGCTAAAAAGCGGCTAAACAAATAATCAACTGCTTCAATAATTACACTTGAATTGCGCTTAAAATTCACAATTAATTATAACTCAAATGCAATAAAACATCAATTACCTGCGCGTTACTAATTATAAAATGCAATTTATTGTTTGATTAGCTGTTGATTTAGCATAAATCCAATCAATATGCATAAGCAGGCAACTAACCCTCCCACTCCCACTTTCCTCTCCTCTCTCTCTCTCCCTCTCTCTAGAGTATTCTCCTTGTGCTGCCTCGCTTAATGAGCAGTTTCTCTTCATTTGCTAATGTTTTGGCCCCTCAATCATTGACCATAATCTCGCCTCAAACCAATCAAAACAGGCACTTAACATTTGGCTATACAAGTAAACCAAAAAAAAAAAAAAAACACGACAACAACAAAAAGTCGAAAAAATCAGGCAGAAGAAAAAATCCCTCAGAACCCGAAACGCAACTCAAGCTGAGATACTCAAATTGTTGAGACTCTCAGCATCGACATCGTTAACTGAAAACAGCAACAACAGCAGAGGGAGACGAAGAGAGGGAAAGCAAGAGGCAGAGCGGTAGCGTGAGGGGTGCAAAGAATAGCGCTGAGTCATTCAAACCTGGCCCAAAACTCTGAGGCCTGTCTCACTGTTTGTTGTGTGTTGTTTGCACCGCCCTCGCTGCCCGTGTCTTTCGCCCCTCCTGCCCCTCCTGCCCCTCCCGCCCCTCCCGCCCCTCCCGCCCCTCTCTCCCCCCTCGCTTCCTGCCAGCAATCAAGGCTTCTCTGTACCCCTTTCCCTAGCCCTACCCTTGCCCCCCTCCTACCAACAACTTGTTGGCAATGCCTGCTAGCAATCAATGCTGTATGACAGCTAGGTTAACAGTCGATCCTACGCGCTTCCTCTTGATTTCGTTAAGTAAATCTCCAACTTCGATTCCAACTTGGCTTTAACTCTGGCTTCAACCTTCACGTACCTCCCTCCTCTCCCCTACACTCACGCCTCTCTCTGTCCGTCTGGCTGTCCCATTTTTTCATGGCTTGCGTTGGCAACTGTCGAGATCATGATCATGGCTTTAACTGGCTCTTGGCAAAGAGGCACAAACAAAACCAAAAAAAAAACGTACGTGTATTTTTAAACTTGGCTCAGCGACTTTGACTGCGGCCTGCGTTTATTGTTAACTTGGCCCAGACGACAGCGCGATATTGTTGTTGTTGCTGCTGTTGTTGGCCAAAAACCTTTGAGCCAACAACGAGCTTGCGTCGTCTACGTTTTGCGTCGGTTTTCTTTTTAAACGCTTTTAAACACCTGAGAAACTTGCTTTTTAATGTGCACACACACACACTAAATGATCATTACGGTAATGTTCATTATGTGGGTAATGATAATGATGATCTTGTGGCTTGTAGTCTAGTCGCTCGTTTGTGCCATGATGAAGCAAATATAACAAATCTCAAAGTTATCAAACCCGAGACACACGTTGCAAGCGGCTCTCCTCCTCTCTCTGTCTACCCCCTCACTCCCTCTCTCTGTCTTGGTAACAAATAAAGCTGCTCGCTTGCCACGCAGCTGAGTAAATCAATTGACGCGCACAATTCTAGGAATTTTTCCAGCTCTTCAGCTAGTGTTGCCTGCATTCCCCTTCCCGCGGCTCCACCTGTCCCCTGCCCCTTTTAGCCCCCCAGTCAGTCTCTTAACTTGGCTTGAGGGGCAGCTTCATTTGAATGCGATCGCGTTGGCCGCGTTGCTCGTTAATGTGTTTGCCTGCTGCCCCCACGGCGCATTTGGCAGCGGCAACATTTGTCAGAGCTGCAACAGCAGCAGCAGCAGAGACTGTGGCAGCGGACTCCGCTGCGCTGTCGAGATTTATACCTAAATGATTAACCATTTCTTTGCTCTAGGCCAGAACCAGCAGTCTTTCTTTGCCTCTCTTTCTACCCACCTACCACCTCTCTCCCTCTCTCTCTCTAGCCATGCAAGTTGTGGCTGTGGGTGCCACTTTGGTGTGAATTTGTAATGCGGCTGCTTTACTTGGCATTGACTTTGGGTTTGGAATTGGTTTTCGTTTTTATTTTTTGAAGACCCTGTGCTTAGCAACAGTAGAAGGGTCTATAAAGCTAAAGAAGTTTGTAACAGGCTGAAGTGGGCTACTCTGGAGTCATAAATGGTATATGTTCCCAACTAAATCCGCAGTCAAGTCGTTATCTAGTACTACCTTTTACCTCAACTAAATGTAACCAAACTTTTATATACAAATCCTAGCTTATTTAGAAATACTTGACTACAGGGTCTTTTGCAGTCATTACGCTTGTGTCTAGCCTCTTTCTACTAGTTTTAGTTTTAGATTTAAAGGTTTTGAGAGTTGGCTCCTCTGCTGCTGCGCAGTCGCTGTCGCTGCTGACCATTCTTTGGCTGCCTGGCGATTGACACCTGCATGCATTTCTTGTTTCTCAGGTGTGCGACGAAAAACTCAGCTCAGGTGTCTTTCACTGTGTGTGTTTCCCTCTCCTTCCCCTCTGCATCCCTCTATCTACCACTCTTCCTCTGTATTTCTGTCGTTTCTTTATTTCATTTCTTCATCTTTTGCCTCTTTTCTTGTTGTTGTGTTGCCTGAAGTTGAGTCATCGGCCATTAACAATATTTTTGTTGTGGTTGTTGCTGCTATTGGAAAGGATTTCATTGCTCATCTCTTTGGCTCTCAGGTAGTTGTTAGCATTTATTACTGTTGTTGTTATAGCCATGTTGTGATTGTCCCACAGTCGCATTTACAATTTACACATTATATGTTTTGTATTTTGGATTTTGGAGTCTTCGCAGGGTTTTTTTTTTCATTATTCCTGTGAAACGGAACTCGATTAATGCATTTTACTCTGAGTTTTTCATTTTTAATTAGGCAAAGTGCATGGTTTGCCCTCTTATATACCCTGTAAACACAAGTGATATACACACGAAGGTATGTTTGTGCTGGCTGCTTAATTCATCACAGTTTTTGCAGACTAGGAAGTACAGTAAAACCATTTAGAAGTAAATTTGCTGGGGTTTTCAAATGTATGTACTATAAATGAGGAAGTGATTTTTAAAAGAGTTTAACACTATTTTTAAACACTTCCCTCAGTGGAAATCAGTAGAAAGACATTTTGTGCATTTACAGGGCACTCCTTTGGCACCCCTTTGCTGTGGTTCTCCCTTTGATTGCACTTTTTCTTAGCTGTTGACCAACAATTCCAGACTTTTGCTGATTAAGTGACAGGGCGAAAGAAGCAGCAGCAGAGCATTACATAAAATCAACTTCAATTAGTCGCTGAGTTTGAGTATTTATTTATGTAAGTGCATGTGTGTTTGTGTGTCAAACAACAACAACAACAGCAACAGCAGAGACAACGACAACATTTCGCCAAAAGCGAGCAGAAAGCTTGAAAAACTTTTTAGTTGTCAGCCCAAAAACGAGGGTACTTTACCGTTGTGTGTGCAGGTGTGCGAAAGCATTAAAATTCCACTCGAAAAAAAAACGAGCTGAAAATTTCACAAAAGCAGCAGTTACAACAGCAACAACAACAACGACAATCACTAGCACGTTAAAATGCTTTTGGCAGCGGCGCTGGCGTCTTCCACCAACAACTACAACAACTCTTGGTTCCGACTCAAGTTCCAGCTTACAGTTAACAGCTGAAAGCAAAATTAAATGACTGCACAAAGTTCAGGCGTAAGTACGAGTGCTTAAAGAGTGAGCCAAAGAAAACAAAAAAAGTCGCACGACACTCAAATCACGACTAGTTGAAACCTGAAAAAGGTTTTGGAGCAGCACCACCAAAAAAAAAAACAACTACAAAAACAGCAGAATCAAAAGCAAAAGCTAAAACTTCCAAGTTGCAAGTTCAGTGAAGTTCAACGCGAAAAACGTGCGGGAGCAAAGATGTTTCCAGCCACAATCACAACAACAACAACAACAACAACTGCAGCTGCAATAACAATTTTAATCCCCCATCTCCTTCCGGCGCTCTCAAGTTTCAACTTCCAGTCGGCAATCATAATCACAAGCAGGCAATCAAATTTGAAGTTTCTGCCGCAGTCGCTGCCGCAGCCGCTGCCGCTGCTCTCTTAATGAGCGTCTCAATGAGCTTTATCTGGCGGAAGCTTTGCCCTCTGCTGCAGCCAGGGCCAGCTGCGCAGTCGCTGACGGCGCTCTCGTTTGCTCGCTCGCTGCTTGCAGGTGTTCGTTCGCTCATCGAAAAGCTGCGTCATTGATTAGCAAACAGCGCAACAAAAGCTAAAGCTAAAACTAGACTGGGGCCGTGATAGAGCCTGTGCCAAAGAGAGCGGCAGTGAGTGAGTGAGAGCGCAAGTGTTGCGCTGAAGAGTGCGTAAAGAAATGGCATGGGAAAATGAAATAATATTCAAAGCAATGAAAGGGTGTTTTTAAAAATTTTTAAACAATCAATGGTTAAGTTTATTTCTACAAAATAAAATATACTAAAAAGGGAATAAATCAGCTTTTTAATGCATAGCTACTATACTTTTATTGAAGACAATTAAATTGCTTGATATTTTAAGTACTAAATATAATTAAATAAATTACTCTATTAAACAAATGTTATGTGATACCTTAAACTGCAAATAAAATTAATATTTACGGAAGCAATAACATTTCAACGAAAGCTTTTCCTCATCGCCCTCAGCTTAGTCTACCCTACAACCTCCTTCAACTAGTGGGTATTTACAGCCGTAACAGTTAGTGGACAGTTGCTGGTTCATTTGCGTCTACGTTGCTTTCGACAGGCAGCTGCCAAAAAAAAATAAAAGCGGAAAAAAAGTAAAAACATAAGTCACGATTTTCGCTTTTGTTAATTCATCAACGAACAATTTGCATTTTTTGTGGTTCGCCGCTGTTCATTTCTTTACGATTTCTTTGGCTCGTTAATCTTTCTGGTGCGACCCTTTTGCAGCCACAGTTGCAGGCAACAACTTGCAGCTTGGCAACAACTGCAACAGCAACAACCGACAACAAGCAACTTTAATTAGCATTTTTACGCCAACAACAGCGACTGGAAAAAGGAGAACTGCAATTATCCAAGCGCAGATTTAGTGTTGCGGGTGGCTTGCCAATTGCCAGCTGCAACTAGCAACTTGCAACATGGCCAGGCTCCATTTCCCATTCGCATTCCCAGGCCGCCTTCTTTGCTGCTGTTGTTGTGAAATGAATTTCAATTAAACGGCGAGAAGACGAGAAGCAGCAGCAGCAGCAGCAGCAGCAACTGTTGCAATTGCAGTTGCAGCTTCCAGTTGACAGCAATGTGTTAACCATTTTCGCGCCACAGCTGCCGCAGTTCCCATAGAGCAGGAGACGAAGAGTGAGAGAGTGTGCATCTTTTTTGTGGCACAGAAGTAGAAGTAGCCTAATTACAGCTCAAAGTCTGACACCGATGTTGCAGACGGTAGCCAACAACGGCAGCAGCAGCAGCAGCAGCTTCTGCACTTCTAGTCACAGCTGTTGCAACATGTTGCCGCTTGGTCTTGCCTCTGTTGGTGCCTGTCATTAAACAGTTAGCTTAGGTGTCAGTTTTCGTGCTTAATCCTCATCAGCACATTTTAAACACAAATCAAATTAAGCGCTTGTTACCTGCCGCTGCCAAACTGGCCGCCTTGCCACCTTCCCACCTTCTCACCTTGCCACAAGCATTAAAAATTTCACCAGCGCCCTTTTAATAAGAAAGGCGTAAACTTTGCCAATTTCGCGCTGCGTTTTATGTCCTGTAGAAAGCAACTGACATATCGATGGCAACGTGATGCGACTGCCAGGCCTCTCCCTCTCCCCTGCACGCCTACTATCCAGCTGGCAATCAAAGTTCACATTGCAACGAGGTCGAGCCTTGGCCTGACTTTGCAACGCGGCGTGGCATCGCGTAATTACACTTAAGTACCGGACAACATGCCCCAAACCAACTGACAACCCACTGAGCGGTGCAACAACAGCGACAGCAACTGCAACAACAATGGCAGCAACAACATGAACCTGCAAATTAAATGCCGCATTGCAGCCTGTGGCAGCTAAAGGCGAAAAGGCGAAAAAAGGCGCTTGAGTCGTCCTGTTGTTGAATCTCAACGTTGTTGCAACCGTCGCAACGGCGCAAAGTGAATTGTAATTGGGGAACACGGACGCTGCTAGTTGCAACCATGTGGCAGCTGTGGCGGCAAACACTCGAAGCGCGACTAAATGCGCAAAAATGTTGCAAAGACGGTAATTTACAATTGCAACTAAATGTTGCCAAGAAGCACAAAGAAACACAAGGCTCAAAAAACGAGTAAAGAAACACGCAAAGTTCCATGCAACTGAAACTTGCCACGACTGCTGATGTACCCTGCCCCCTAAGGGCAGTGATTTGGCTTTTTAAGTCTGTGGCACGTTGCATGTTCTGTGCGTCGTCGCCTTTTGTGTTCTTTTTGCCACCGTCTATTAGTCCCGAATTGACTTCTTGTGGCAGCGCCTCATTTTGGGGCTGAACTTTCATCATTTGCAAGCTGCAACATTTGTGCCCCAAAGCCAAAAATCTCAATTGGTTGTAAGTGTCCCACAAATGATTTGATCAGCAATCGCTTGCACTTAATGTGCTATTTTACTGATCATAAAATATGCAAGCAGAAGACGGAAAGAAGACGATCTGAGTTGGTAAAACAACACGTTAGCAACACTTAAAAAAAATGCAGAGGGAATGAGGAACTAATAGAACTTCGTTTGGTTAAATGTGCCAAGACTCAAAGATTCTGTAAGGGATCTAAAAATTGTCAATGAAACTTGCTTAAATACGTCTATAAGTCATTTCTTCCCTCATTTCGTAGCTTTCAAAATCTTTTGAACTTAAAGAAATCTCTCAGAAATTTAATAAAATATATATTGGTAACGTTGAAGAAGTATTAAAAGATTGTTATCTAAAGAAAAATGAATCAGTTAAAGTTTCAAAATAAATTTAGCTACAAAACTAAACAATTTTGTTAAATTTTCCTCCCCAACGTAGTGGCTTATTCTACCCATATTTCACCCTATAAAGACATACTAAATTAATCCTTCTGATCGCTAAGTACACTTAGAACTCCCCTGCAGAGCATACCTTAGTCGTTTTAGCTGAAACTGCCCTTTTGTCTAACCAATTTTCAATTCGTAAAACGTTAACAAAGCGCATTGAATGCGCTTGGCTACTGTGAGTTAGTTGCTGCTGCTGCTGTCCTACATGGTGAAATCGAAAAGTGTTCTGGACAGGAAACACAACAAAAAACAAAGACAAAGAGAAGGTGGAGTTGGAGTTGGAGATGGAGGAGTCTCAGGAGGCGCAACAGAAGCCAAGAAGAAGAATGCAAACATGAAACACGATAATTGAGCAGCGTGGAAAAATTGCCAAAGACGCGAAATGGACAAATACGAATTACAGTATCCAAATCAGTGTCTGCCCTGGCCTCCCTATGCTTCACCTACCTGCCCCTCTGGCAGCTCCTTCTGCTACCCTGAGGCAGCTCCCAGCAATTTTATATGCGGCGGCAGCTGCAAAATTCATTTGACAAAAGCAGCGCCAAAAGTGAAACAAAACCAAAGACTGAAGATTGCAGATTGGGAGACTGGAGTAGGGGACCCTTTAGGGCCAGAGGGTTAGCAATTCTGGTAGAGGAATTCAAATAACTTGGCGTTTAATTTATGAGAATGCGCGGTAGCTGTTGCAAGTAAGCAAAGTAACTTCTTGCCGCAGATGTTGCTGCTGCACATGCGCAAAAGAGTGGCGATAAAAATATTTTGGCCCAAATTGAAGTCTACCCTTTCGGGCAGCTCCCTTGGCCACGTCTCTAGCTACATTTTGTGCTCCTGCTGCTGCTCCTGCTGCTCTTGCATTTTATTAATCATGTGCGTAATTTATTTGGGCAGACGCTCACGAATTTCACCCAAATGGAAATTGCTACGGTTGGTTAGTGGTCTCCCTCCGCTCTGCCCGCACTTCTCCCTCGCTTTCTGTTCTCATCAGACGCATCTCTTCTGCCTCATTTTGTCTGTGGCATCCTTTTGCTCTGCTGGAATTGGTTTGAGTTTGAGTTGAAGATTTTCGCCCGGGGCGGTCATCAGGCCGCACATAATTTACATATTTTTACTGCTCAGGCGCAAAATTGTCACAGGTGAAAGATGCGCAGTGCATTGCCACGCCCCTTCCCCCTCTCTGTTGTTTGCTATCTCATTCTGTTTGGCTGTTTCTCGTTTATCATCTCATGATTTCTCGTTAACCAACTGCAAACTCGCCGTGTAATTTGTCTGGCATTTCTTATCATTCCTCGTCTCGCAATCAAATGCCAGGCAAACAAACATTTGTCTTTCGCTCGTTGGGTTGTAGGAGCGGGGAGTTCCAGTGAGCAGTAGGAGCAGGAGTAGCCGCAGTCCTGCAGAAGCAGGACCACCATTGCAACGATATCTTATCAGGCTGCAGTCGCTGATGAGTCGACAATTTACTTCTTTTTTTCATTTATTTTTTGGGCACTTGTTCCCATGACCAAGACGTGACACAGCGTCAGACTGCCGTTGGTTAATTATCTAGCAGTGCCAGCGAGGGTGGCTTGAAAAGATAGAAATGCTTTTACTCCAAGAGTTGCTACAACTCGAAACTGCATAAGCAACCCTCGCTGACTCTATCACTTGTTGTAGTTGTGTGTGTGCACACATTTCCCACTTTGCGTTGTCCTGTTTGTTTTGGTGTGAAAATATGTCTGGGACATGCACTGCGTTGCCTCGCCTTGGTCAGGTCAGGTAGCCCAAGATTTGGGATTCTTGCAAGGGGTCTTCAACACACTATCTCCCTTATTTTTGTGTCGCTATCTGTGCCTCCACTTGAGTGTTGCACGTGTGCATCGTGTGGTAATCTCTGTTGACATTCCTGGAACTCTGACCTTTTGATTTTAACCGACAGATTCAAGTTGGTTTCGCATTACGCACGTACAGCAGCTCCATGTGGCAAGTTACTCGCTCTATACAGCTCCTATTTTCTCCTCTTCCCCTAGCTATCTTTCTCACAGTTTCCTTGGTTTTAATAAGCGTTAAGTTGCCAGGATTCAGCGACAAATTATACAAAAAAAGGACTCAATTTGTGACTCCTCCTGTTTAGATTAATGAGCCACAGATTTGTTAAATTTCGTGGCTCATTTGATGGCAATTTGTGGGCGTGGCATGCACGCAGCCAAACAATTAATTCTCGATTGCATTGAGCCAAACTGAAAAATCTTTTCGATGCCCCTTTGGGCATATTAATGAGTTTGCTGCTACGACCGGATTGAAAATTGAGGAATTTCATAAAAAGGGCATAAATATTTTGTTTTTCGTAGAAGGCCCAAGCAAGTGCAGCTGAGAGCAGGAGGAGAAGAGAGGGAAGAGAGGAGAGGAGACCTGCTCCATTGTTTGTCGGGGTCGTTGCCTGTTGAGGTTAAGGTTGATGTCTGAAAAGACTGCAAGACGAAAGACTTCAGACCTGAGACTCGTTTGTCGCACAGGATGGGGGCGATTATCTCTCTTGGCATTTAATTATTCCAAAATTTCGAATGCAAACACTTGTTCGATTCACGTTTTCATTGAACAAATTCCTGGAATGTTCCAGGCTCTTCCCGATCCCCTCTATGTGGGCGATCGACTGTCTTTTAAGTAGCTTTGATTTTTCGTAGAAATGTCTACAAAATGTTACGTAAAAAATTTCCCATTAAACACTTTTGATAAGACAGAGCCACAGACAGAATTGTGGCTCCCTTGCTTGGGTTCACTTGAGCGCAGTTTATGCATTTGGCCGCTTATCGTACACTTTAGTTGTGTTTGGTGTTCTGGGCTCATTAATCAGAGTAAATATTGGCATACATTAGGTCATCGTGGAGCGATAAACCGCTGACCGTAAGGTCTCGACTGGTCTGGTCGACTCCAAACATTGAACAGGAAATGCATTCCACATTTTGAGGCACATCATATTTCATTTCATTTCGATTGATAAGAGAATGTGCTCGTAATTCATGTGCAACAAGTGACACGACGCACTGTGAACGCACATACATATTTATTGTATATATATAAACATATATATAGTGTGTCATGTTTGTCCATAACCAAAATCAATGGCTCGTATTACCAAACTCCACTTGGACCTGCCGTTTTCCCAGGCGCAGAACTTTCAAAAGAAAACAGAGTTGGAAAGAGAGTGAAGGAGAAAGAGAGATAGAGAGAGAGAGTGAAGGAGAGAGAGGTAGAGACTGTAAGTCACGTCTTCAGAGTGTTTCTTCTTCTACATTTCATTCTTTTTTTTGGTGAGTGAGTGAATTGTGACTCCGTTTCTCCAGCAATCCATGATCATTATGTTTTATGATCTTACTGCTCGCTCTCGCTTCATCTCTGCTCTCCCCTCTCTTTCTTTTTTTTGGGTTTAGTGACAGTTTTATGCTGCATTTGGTTGCATTGATTTGGGTCCCATTTTTAACACTTTTTTCGTTATTTTGGAAATTTAATACAAACCGCCGCATTCATATGCATAATGTAATTCGAGATTTATTATACGAGTATGAGTATTAAGAGCCCCTTGGACAGCGGGGTATTCCCTCCTACAGAATTTGAAGCCCACATTATTTTCGGTGCGATTAACGCTTGGAAGAAGAGAATCGAAAACGAAATGAGAATGGGAATGTTGAGAATCTAAACACAGAAATTGCCTTCGACAAGCTTAATTGGATCCGCATTGTATGCCAGTGTGTGTGTGTGCGTGTGTGAGTCTTTGTGAGTGTGGATAATAGGCTGGAAATTATGTTTTTATTGAAATAAATTAAGTGCACATGTGCTTATGTGGGCCGACAATCTACAGCACGAATTCCAATTCCAATTCCAATTCCTATTCCAAACCTCGAGACTCTGCGTCTAGCTTGGGGTGGAGGGCAGCCCCTATGACAATGCGAAAATGTTAATCTAATCTAATTCTAATACACATTCATTAGTCGTCGTCACAGTCTATACGGAATCAACTATTTATCAGCCTTGACAGTACAAAACATTTGTACGCAACATATGCCCAAAACTGGGCAGTATATTCACTAAGAAACACTCTAGTTAATTTGGATTAATAAAAAATTGCTTAAACTAAATGCTAAAAAACTTCATAAAAGCATGTTTAATATGCTAAGAAAAATTGTTGTTAAGTAAACTAAGGGAACTTAATAAGAAACTATCAAAAATACTGCTCAAAAACTATTTAAGACATTAAGCTCTTTAAACCTACTTTAGTTCATCTTTAAATTTCTCATAAATAAACAGTTCATTATAGCCCCAAAAAATATTTTTATGTATTTTTTAGCCAACTTTTACCACTTCCAACTTCTTTAACCCCATTTATGGCCAATTTCTCAGCTCCTCCCTAAATCATATGCGCCTCAAACAATGCAACTGCTAAATCATGTATTGAATAGCCGTTTTGTAGCCAAAAAAAGGCTGTAACTAACTAAATGGATCATTAAATAAAATATGAATCACATAATTTGGCAACTGAAAAGCTGTTAAAATGAATGTCTTTCTGCAGTTTTGTAGTCCAAATTTATATTTTTTTTGTTGGGCACAGTGCCTAACAAAATGACTGGACAACAATTTATTTAGCACAGTGCCTGCCGGCAGCGTCACAACAATGCATGTGTGAGAGGGTGTGGAGAGCGGGGAGAGTGGGGAGTTGTGCTGGGTTACAGCCATAAACATAACATGAAATTTATTTAATAATATAAACAAAATGTGCGCCAAATTGCGTATCAACAGCGGCTGCAAATAAAAAAAACAGAAATCAAATCGGACACGAGTCGCGAGGCATGTTTGGCCAGCAGCTTGTGGCCAAAAAAGTAAGTAGCCAAATGGCCAAAAGTAGCGAGTGGTGGCCTGTTTGCCTAGCTGGGACATTAACAGGTCGTAAACCTTTTGGCGCGGCCCAAACAAAAGACAAGACGTTGAAACGAATCGTTGACTGGGCAATGGGCCACTGCCACTGTCTGTCTCTCTCTGTCTCCCACACCCTCTCCTCTCTCTCTCTCTCTACAACTCTCTGCTCGAAATCTGAGCCAGCTACAAAACGGCGCTCTGTCAAATAAGTCCCAAAATAGCGGCGCAAATTTGACCAGAGACATAAATAAGTTTTATTGTTGTTAGCCAGCCATATAGGTGTGTGTATGTGTGTGTGTTGTTGTGGTGGTGTATTGTTGTTGCTGGGTGCGGGTGGCTGCCACACACATGGCCAGCGGGGGCGACTGAAGCTGCGCATGCGCAGCCAACGAGCAAATGGACAAAGCGCATTTGTAATTCAATTGTTGTTGTTGTAAGTCTACCCGTAGTTGTTGTTGTTGTTGTTTCTGTTGTTGCTTTAGACTTTATTATTAAATATTACGTACGTTTGTTGTCTGTACATTTGTTTATTGCCTCGCAGCGGCATTCAAAGTCGTCATAATTGAATTCCAGCAGCGGGCGTTACGCTTTGCCCAGTTTACCGCTTACAATCACTGATCGCAAATAGTAGCCCCCACACCCCAACAAGTTCCCTCCACCCCCAGCCCCTTACTCCACACTTAACTGCACTTTGCGTGCTGCGGCAGCGCTGAGAATTTGATCGATTCGTTCGATTAGTTTGCGGCACATGCAATCGACACGCAGCATTCTCTTTCAATTGCTTTGCATCTCTGCAGCAGTCGTGTGGCTCCAACCCCCTCCCCCACACTCCCTCTAGAGGTGTGTGCTGAGGTGTCTGCCTGTTGATTCAATTTACCTAGTGTTTGCCGCCAATAATGCTGCTGGGCAGCTCCGACACTCCTGCGAATTGGGAAATTGTCTCATTGCAATGCCAGACAGCTGACTTTGGCTCAAATGACAACTGGTAATACGTGCTATTAATATCGGGCCAACATGTGTTTTTCTCTCTTTTTTTTGGGTCGTAGCTGCAGAGGCGTTTTAGCGCACCGTAAGTATCCATGTAGGTGTGGTCTGGCGATCTATCTATTACCAACTCGACCCAGGAAATGAGTCGACCGCGTGTTTAGCGTGTTTTAATTTACCAAATTCGATTTCAACAACTTTGAACTGCTTTCGGCACTAGAGTGTATGTAAATGTAGGTGAACAGAATTCTTTGGCGGTGGCAAGCTAATAAAGTGTTGTAAAGTTATTGTAAGCAGCGTAGATTTAAATGTCTGCAGTTTGCCCTAGGGAAATCATGAGTTAAATTAGTTTTTAGGGACCTTTGTTACTATAGCTTACTTTCTAGCTAACTTTCTAGCCAACCTTTCCACACAAACCCCAAATTATATACGACTCTTTGTGCAGTCAGTTTTATTGTTGGC
This sequence comes from Drosophila nigrodunni, assembly GCA_020829145.1. Taxonomy (NCBI): domain Eukaryota; kingdom Metazoa; phylum Arthropoda; class Insecta; order Diptera; family Drosophilidae; genus Drosophila; species Drosophila nigrodunni. The sequence goes on along the minus strand of JACVCZ010000007.1, from coordinate 6,174,128 downwards.
CCAAAAGCTTAGCTTAAATTATTAGCCCACACACGCTAAAACAATTTAGACAGCAAAATGAATGCAAGCTCTTACCAAAAACGACTGACAACTGGAGCAAGTGCAGGCCAAGATGGCAGATGGGTAACTCAGTTGGGTTTTAGCCTGGTCAACTGGCCAACTGGTAGCTTGAACGCACTTGGGGGTCAGTGCTACGTTTACAAGATATTCAAAAAGCTTTGCATATTTTAGATGCGCTCCGGCGACATTTGAATGGAGCAGCGGCAAGTGCTCTACGCAGGCCGCTTCTTCTTGGCCAAAACAAGACGCTGACCACGACGACGACAAATGTTATGGCCATGTCTGACAGGAGTGGGGGGGACATTACTACCACTGACTCTCTAGCAGAGCCAGGTATCTGCAGGTGGTCGTCGTACAACTCTATTTTTTATTTTGTCGCGTTCGTTGAAGTCTTTGCAACCGGTGGTCGGTCGTTTTTTAAGCCGAGTCTGGCAACGGCTTTTTGGGCTTTGTCGGTAACCGCTTTTCCAATAGGCTGTTTTTCCTGCACCATTCCCGAATGGAAAGCCCGGCAGGCGACATAGAATGAATGCATTCGCATACTTGCAGATAGCACTATTTTGCCAATGTATCTGTATCTGTATCTGTATCTCGATCGTCGTCGCAGTCGTCGTGGGGCGTGTGGCATGCGTCCACTGAGTAGATATGCAACTGGTAGGCTGGTGGGGATTGGGGCCTAGGGGAAGCCGTGTCTTTTGCATTTTATGCGGCTTTTTGGTATGTTCATTGTGAATTTATTGAAGGTGATTTTATCGCTCAAACAAATGTTGCATTTTACAAGTGCTTCAAGTGCTCGTTGCTGTTGTTTGCTAAAGACGGCGCTTATTAATGAGCTAAAGCATTTGCCAGCCAAGATCTGGATCTGCATCAGCATCAGCATCTCTGCATCTCTTGCTCTGGTCTCCAACTTGGACTCTGGCGCTTGCTTGCAACACGCAGCGGGAGCTTGCAACTGGCAAACTGGGAGTTGGGAGTTGCACGTTACGAATGCCACATTTTGAATGTTGGGGGTGCGCCAGAGCTAATCGCCAGAGCTTTAAGAGTGGGTTGTTTTCAGTTTTCAGTTTATTTGACGCTGTCGATAAGCCAGCTGCGCTCTATTGGCCAATTTCAGTTCTTTGTTTCATTTAGCTTTTGTTTTTTTTTGGCTAAACAAATTGGAGTAATCATTCGTTTGCACTCATTGAAGTCAAGACACCCAAGTCTGACTATCCGTCAGCCTCAGACTCAAACTCCGACTCAGACTGAGACTGAGACTGGAAACCGCAGACTTTGAATAAATTTCCGCACAATTAATTTTAAATTAGGCCTCAAGCGCTTTTGGTGTCGAAATTTATGAAAATTGCCCCGTTGATTTCAACACGAAACTAAACTAAGGCAAATCTTTTAAACGCTGCCTCTGAACTCGAGTATAAAACACAAGAAACAGTTTGATTGAATGCAGCCATTTATATCAATAATACTAGAGTATCTTTTATAATGCGAGTTTAATTCTCAACGTATCAATCAGCTGACTGTTTTAATTAAAGTGACATTTTAGCTAAGTAAATCTAAGAAATTTATAGCTTAAGTTTCTAGATTTTCCATCTATAAAATGTGCCTTGATCACTTTTGAATGACTTTTTAATTATATCCATGATCACATTTAATTTATAAATAACCTTTTCTTAATATATTATAACCATTTTATATAGTTTTCTCTGATTAATTCTATAATTTTTCTACCAAAAATGATGTTTGCAGTAATATTACCATTTTAAAGTCTTAAGTTGAAGTTTTTTTAAACTTTTGCGAAAGTAACGCTCACTTTTCTTTCTCTAGTTGCTCTTTGCGCTGAACTTTTGACCTCTTAGCACACTCACACACAATATTTCGATTACTTTCCAATTACAACCATCAATCAATTTGGACACGAATCGTTGGAAGGAAACAGAAATTACAGCGGGAAATCAATAACACTGGTAATGGCGAATGTGTGCGAGGGCCAAGTGGTGTAAGCGGGGCTAAAACTAAGTGGACACGCAAAGGGCCAAAAGGACTAGGAAGTGAACACACACCTGCAACTAGCCAAGGCTAATCAATGTTTAACACGCGTTCGCCACTTTGAGGGTAAACATCAATCAATCGATTGGGTCAAAAGCTACAACGCAGGTGATTAAAGACAAAATCCAGCAAACCTATCACCCCCACTCCCCCTTTCGAACTGGGAGGGGTTTGAAGGGGCGTAGGCAAGTTCATTCAGGCCGGCAAATTGCTGTCACAAGCGCCAAATTATGCGCTCACCTTCAATGACTGCGACTTAATCGAAGACAAACATCTAATTGACATAAAGCCGACATGGTAAACGACGCGTTGCAACGTTGCAGACATGGCCATAAGTACTGGCTGCAACTTGCAAACATTTTGGCCAACTAATGATAGCTCTGCCTGTGTGCAACCGAGTGAGAGACACTCCCGACGCAATATCTCACATCTTTTGCCGATATTTATGGGCATCAGTTCAAGAGTTCAAACTGCAGCGGCTGCCAACTGCAAGTTTAATCAAGACTTACTCGTTGCCTATTAATTAGCGGCTTACAAGACTTGAATTTAGCTGGCAACTTCATCTCAAGATGCTCAGTTTTGTGTGTGACTGTAGAGTGTGTTTGTGTGTGCGGGTGTGTGCGGGTGTGCGTGTAAGAACTTATTGCAAGTGCTTGGTTCTGTTGTGAAATTGCAGTGAAAGATGCTACAAAACTGAGTGCAGTCTTTAAAAATATCAAAACAAATTAGAAATTTTGGAGTTGATAGAATTTTAAACACTCTACAACAATTAATAAGTATAAATTGATTACCACTGAAGCAGTAGTAAAGTTTCCCTCTAAAAGCAGAGCTAAGAAAGCTCCGCAAGTTTCCTCGCACCTCTAAAAATTTTAACATATTTCCTGTCATCATTTCGATACCCTTTCTTTGTCAGAGTATACAAAAGAGAAGGAAATAAAACACAACCCACCTGACGTGCAGTCAAATGTGAAAAAGAGCCAACAACAACAATAACAACAACAACGACAACATTAAACACATGAAAGAGGTCGACATTTGCCAACACTCGCGGTCATAAAGCAAGCAATTTAAGGTGAAAGGTGCTCAGCTGGAGAAGACTTGAAGACTGCAAGATTTGAAGACTTTGAAGACACGCAGACTCAAGTAGAAGCAGCCCAAAGAAAAATATCTGAAAATGGCTTTGGCTATAATTAATTTTGTTGCTGTTGTTGCTGCTGGCAGTCAAAAAATCGAAAAGTCACTTATGACTGACACTTTGCATATGAGGCGGCAACACTGGCTGACCAGCTGCCACCGCCGCAGTGCAGCCTACCCAGTTGCAGGTTACAAGTTGCAAGTTTGCCAGTTGCAAGTTGCCAAGATGAAGATGACGACCCAGACATGCAGTGACTTATGATTTACCTTCTTAACTCAAAACTCAAACTCATGTTGATTTCGCGTGATTTAAGCCAACAACAACAACAATAACAACAACAGCAGTAATAACAACAGAAAAAGTTATGAGCATTTGATTTACGATGTGCCTGACCATATGCTGCATGCTGCCACATGTTGTATGCAGCAGTGCCGCCTTCGAGTCGAGCTGGACTTGGGCGTGCGCTGATGGATTTGTCAAGTTTGTGGGTCAAGCAGCGAAATAGACGCTCAGCTCCCCTGCATTCTGAAAGCTCTCCCTCTCCTCCCCTTCCTACCTGTCTCTCTTTCTCCTTGTCTATCTCCCTCCCTTTTACTGCTTGCTATTCTGTTGAATTTCCGCCAGTTGATGATTACTCAAAATCACAGCTAGCGTTGACTCCATGTCCGCATTGCAAGCTGCCCCGTGTGAACGTTGCACAGCCGGCGACTAATTGCGGCAACTAAGCGCTACGGCAGCAACAGCATACACTCTGCAACAACAACTTTTGAGAGATGCAAACTTTTTGTACTATTATTATTTATTTAGTTTTCTATTTACTGCTTAAGTTACATTGTTACTACGACTCTTCTAAGCTTTTTTAAGCCATGTCATAACAGGAATATGGCAAGAGAGGCGTGTTTAGCAGAGAAAAGCTGATAAGGCAAAGTTTGTACTAGTAGAATTTCAACAATAAATATCATTTTTATCATGGGTTGGCCAATAAATTGATTCAGCATTAAAGTTTTCTTAGTTTTTCCACTTTTAACGCTATGAAATTATTCCTCATTTTAAATTGACTGACTTCTAAATGTTAACTCTTGAAATTTGTTCATAATAAACAATCACAAACTTTGACTCTAATTGGTTTCAGCTTTCGTCAGCTGCTGTTTTTTAGCCACAGTTCACTTTGGTCAAGCGCAATTAATTTAATATTTTATTTAAACAACTTTAGCTGCACTTTAACATTTGCCAACTGATAACCAGTTTTTAGCCAGATTCTAATGAATCTTAATTACATCAAATTCAATTTAAAGTCACTGCTTAAAGTTGACATTATGATAAATTACTTAAATTTGAGCAGTTTTTAATTTAGAGTCTTGAGAAGAAACCGTTGCTAAATACTCCAAACACTCTCAGATTTCGGATCATTTATCAATTGGTTTAATGAGAACTAGCCCAAAATCAAATCCTGCGGGCACACGCACACGGGCTGGAGGCGTGGCAGAAACGATCAAGAGTCTTTTGTGGCTAACGGGGGCACAGTCAAAAGCCGATGGGCGTTGAGTTGCCCTCATCGTAATGATTTGCTGGCTAGCAAAGTAATGCAAATATTGACGATGACGTCACAATGTCACAGCGTGCCATCAATGCAGCACAACCCCTAATTGTGGCAACCCCTGAGACGCAGGCGCCAAGGACGCAAAAAAAAACAAAAAATCTGCGCGAAAAACTGCAGCTGATTTTCATGTTTCACAGCTACATCGTGGGAATCTTTAGTGGAACGTGGAAGCAACCCTAGAAGTAAGTCCACAACGGCAACCCTTCGACTTGGCAACTTGGACTTAGACACAGCTGCGTCAACGGATTCCGCGTCCAATTCTGGTCAAGAGACTGCAGCTGCCTTCACTATGTACAGTCAGCAGCAGACTCCGAGTTGGAGTCGAAGACGCTGACGGGATTGATGATGGCCTAGGATGATTGGCTGCAAAAATGTCGCTGCATATGTCACTGGGCGCACGTAGTACATAAGTTTAGATACAAATGTATCTGTAGCGGGAAATCAGTCCAATTAAAAATAATAAAGGTGAACGCAACTACAGCTTGTTAGTGGGCAAAATGGAAGCTGACAAGATGGCAGATTGCATCCCAAACAATAGGACTCTCCAAACATAGTTTTAAGAAGAGAAAGAATGAGAGAGAGGGAGGAAGCTTAGAGAAGTTTAAGCGCGTGGGAAAACCATTTTCCTATCGCCTTGGGTCAGTTCGTTTTTTATTTCTTGTGTTTTTTTGGGGGCACAAATCAACATGCACCTGCCGCGCCTGCCAGTGGCACTGCACAGTCGTGATCAAATCAAAGCTTAACCATAAAAATGTGGAATTCCAACGACAGCAATTTGAGTGAAACACGAACATGCCACCGCAAAGAGACTAGAAGGGGGTGGAGTGTGAAGCGGGAGCATTGGTAACTCCACTGACAATTCTATTTGGCACGAGCTCATTAAGCACCATTTATATGCAACATGAGCCATGACTGGACCAAAAATTGCAATCGACTATCGACTACCGTCTACAGAGAGCGACTCTACTGAACTCAACGGACTCTACGACGGACTCTCCGATAGGCAAACTACAGAAAATAATAAAAACAAACCTCTCCAAACCTCTCGCGATGTCGATGCCGCCTGTTGACAAGTTGTTGACGCTGGCAAATGATTTACTGGCTCCAGATCACCGTCTCGGACCAGCTCCCGGCCAGCTTTGGGGCCGCAAGCCAAAATCAGTTAACAACGCACAACAAGTGGTAACACGTGGGCAAAGCAGCTCGTTATTGAAAGTGTTGTGATTATTGGATTAGTTGAAATCAAATATCAAACACTATTTACTCTCCAACTAAGCCAGCAAATTAATTTAGTATATTCTAAACACTTAGCATGAGATCATATTTCACTGTTATATGAGCATAGATTGAGACATTTACATAAATGAGGGTGTTGAGACCAGAATGAGATCATAACTTTAGTTAAATATGAAAAAGAGTTGGGCTTAACTTGAAGATTAATCTAAGGAGTTAAGATAAAGTCTTAGGGGTGTCCAACAATATTTATAATTTGGGTAGATTTTACTCTCTTGGACTTATTTATAAACATTCATTGAGTCTGCTTTTCAGAGCTTGTGGATTAATCTAGTTTCTTATCTAAAAATATGTGTAAAATAAACACATATAAGCTATTTGAATTTCTAGCTAATATTAATAAATTCTCTGCAGTTATGGCTGATTAATTAAAACATAACCATTTAAAATACTTTTAATATCAACATAAATTTAAAAAAAATAGCGCACTCATTAGTTATAATCTAGAAACTAGATTAAACTTTGTTTTGACGTTCTAATAACGTTTTGACTAAGTTAGGTTACCTTTTGGCGGGTACTGTACATAGGCCAGATATAGCTCTTAGTAGTCTGGAAGCGGACGTCCTGGCGTGGAGTCCTGGCTTGAGGTCTTATAAGATGTATGATAACTCTGGGATAACTCTTCAATTGAGGTGCTCCTTTTTAGACGCTGAAATATATATTGCATTTAGAAACATAGTTAAGCGCATCTATGCTTCCAAATTACTTCCTTTTAATTATATTTAAATACTCATTTAAACTTCAGCTAAATCATCAATTATTTCGGCTAAGCAAACAAGCATCGCTTAGATCGCAGGATTAATCTCTGTGTGCATAGCTTTCAAATGTCAATTGATAAGTTTTCACCTCGCTCACATTTCCCCTTTGTGTTTTTCCAGCTTTTCAGCCGCTTAACAAACTCATCGACGAATGCCTGACAAAAAACTGTCAACGACAATGTTTTTGTTCTCCCGTTGCCAAGCTGCTTTAATCAGCTGCAAAGTTGCAACGACAAAAGTGTGCCAACCATTTGGCAATTTGGAAGTTTGAAGTTTTCGATCTCAAGGATTTTGACAGGCAAACTGAAGCTGACATGGCAAAACAGCAAAAGAAGTCAGAAATCGGATACATGACATCTGTCTGTCTCACTGTCTCTCTGTGTCTGTGTCTGTGGAACTCTATGAGATTCAACAAGTTGAATATGCCAAAGCTCAGATGCAATGAAACAATCAATCAAAGAGTTGGGCCAATCTGAGAGGGGGTCATGTCAGCGGCAGGGTAGAGGATGGGGGTGCAGGGTACAACATATGAGTCGCAGTTTTGAATCAATAGCGTAACGGTAACTCAAAAGGCACAAAATCAAATTACCAGCAATGATTAATCAATCAACACTGGTTGCCAGTTGGTAAGCAGCACCAACCACCGCAGCACCGCACCAATCACCGCAATATAGCACCACCGCAGCAGCATATATTGGCACGATTGTGCCGCTGGCCTCGTCTCGAGCTTGTTGTGGGTGTGCTAGTGTGTGTGTGTGTCTGAGTGTATGTGTGTGTGTGTTAGCCAAGTGGGTGCGTTCTCACAGCTGGATGCCGATACTGACAATCACGATCAGAAATGTACACACACATACAGTTACAACACACACACCTGCATAACCACGTGTGCGTTTCTAACAGTGCTGACAAAAGCAGCGATATTTTTAGCGATTTATCGATAACTTGGAGGAATTTAGAAGGCTTAGAGATCAGAAAAAGCTAAAGTAAGTTATAGGAAAAATCCGAAACTAGAAAAATTTCTATATCTTTTTTTTGAAAATATCGAAGTTTGTCCAGCTCTAGTTCTTGACCCCTGGCAATTGGCAATTTCAAATCAATGCTTCATGGTGGAGCTGTAGTTAAAGCTGGAACTGGAGTTAGAGCGGGAGTCGCAGTCTGAGCCGCAGCTTCTTCCCTAAATGGCGTGGCCTGTCTTGGCCTGGTCTATGCTACGTCTTTTGGCTTGGCCTGTACGATGGCTGTGCGATCTGTGCTTTGATCGTGCCAAAAATGGGTTTGCAACTGGAATTCGCTTTTAGTCAAGCTACAACCAAAAGTGGCAACAACTGCCCCACTCCTCATTCTTTGCCAGAGTTTTAGCTCCAACTTCATCTGCAACTCCATCGCCATCTCCATCTGCGTCTGAGTCTGCGTTTGCGTCTTTGATTGTGGCGCAGGTGGCAATTGGCAATTGCTGTGGCAGCTGCACGCGCTGGTGTGAACAACTAGAAAGTTTTAATGCCAGACAAAACTTGAAGCGCTTTTAGCCATTTTTTTATTCCTCTAGTGCTTCTTCTTCCACTTTTGGTTTGCTTTTGTCGTGAGAATCAGTGCGATGTTTTGTGGCTTTTGTGGCGTGGAAAATTTATTAGTTTGCCATGGCCAAAATAAATGCTTGGCCATTTCAATTTATGGCCGCGTAATGAAAATTTGACAAATAGCAAATGGCCCAAGCAATTTAATTCTAACCAAAATGCAATAACATTTATCATTTTCCATTTAGTGGCCCAAAAAAGCCAAAAAAAAATCAAGCAAAATTCAAACATTTCCATCCAATTGATTGACAAGCCGACGGATCAGTTCATGCACATGAGGTCGGGATATGGAATTTGTGGAGTCACATCTGGAGAGTCACAACGGCAGCCGAAACACGTCAATTTCCACTGCTGTCGATTTATGGCCAAGTCTCTCTTTTTTTCTCTTTTTTACTTGGCCGTAAAGTCGTGACCCGCGTGCATTGAACCGTTTTTTTTGCTTCTTTCTACTTCTTTTTCGATCTTGTCTTAAGAGTTTTCTGCTTTGAAATCTGCCAGCACGAAATGCAATTTCCGAGCGTGCAGCTCAAAGCACAATAAAAAACTATTGTGGGAGCTGTAAGTTGGCCAAGATAATGAAGCCGTTGGCCCGGCTCGTTGGCCAATTGGCCCAAAAGGTCCAAATGCTGTCAATCATAATTTGTGTGTACTGCACTCGTTTTTCCCACATTTTATGCACCGCTGGACCGTAGTCCATTCCCCTCACCCTCACCTACACTCCCCCGCCCGCCCATTGGTTTTTCATCTCTGGGAAAATCACTGGCGTAACTGGAGGCTCGCTTGTTGCGCAACAATTATTCGTCGCTCTTTCTTTGTTTTTCCCTTTTCTGACTTTCTTTGTGGGCCTTGTCAACATCCGCACGAATTATGTAGTATTTGTGGCAAGTTGCAAGTTGCAACCCCCACGCATCGGGGCCAACACCTTCATTCAACAAAGCGGCAGTGTTGACAGTTTCTCGAGCTAGAAAAATAGCTAGATTTTTGAAGAAATCTTCTATAATTATATTAGAGCAAAAGAAAAAGTCATAATGAAATTTTGATCCATTTTTCAACAAATTTCTAAGCTAGCTTGAATCACGCTAGAATGACACCACTGTCCTGCTGCGCTCTGTTGCACTTGCAGCTCCTCTCCCCTTTTCCTTCCGCTTCACCTTCTAGTTTCTTCACTGCCCATGACTCGCCTCCTTCAGAGGTGCAGAAGGGTCCGAAAAAAGGGTGTGCGACTCTTCTACTTGTTGTTGTTGGCTTGTTTCACGCTTGTTTTTCGACCTTTAAGCGGAACTGCGCAAGATTGGCCAAAAGTGTTCGCTTCTTTTGACCAATTTTCACACATTGTTTACGCAGGTGCTTAATATATTCAAACAATTTCGTTTACCTGTCTTACAATATGTTAATTTTTATTTCGACAGAACGGAAATTAAATTCAAAAGTTAATTTTGTCATGCTTCATTGGACTGGGGCTATGTTCAAAATAAGAAACATTTCATTTAAATTAATTATATAAAATAAATTAAATTAAACATTTTTTTCTATTCAATTTCAATTGCCGTCTGATTGGTAACCGCATATGCCGCCAGATGTCGCCACTCTAACAGCGGCGGTTGAAGGAGTCAACCGCCAAAGTGGCGTTGGCAGCGAACAAATTTGAAACTAACTGAAAGGTTTTCGGCAAGCAAACTTTTTGCTGCATACTTCTAGGCATTTGCGAAATTATGATAGACTAATGCATTATAAAATCGATAATTGGCCTAAAAATAAGCAAAACAGCTAACTAACTTATAAAACTAAAACAACAATTAAGTCAAAAATTGTAAAAATTTAATACTATTGTAGAAAATTGTCTTTTAATTACTTAAAGTTCCTTAGTTTAATGTTTATCATAGTTAAGTAACTTTTAATACACATCGATAAGCATTTTACAACCAATCGATATGCGATATCAACAACGCCTTGGTATAATCGTGATAAGTGGCACAATTTTATCTGTACGGCAACGCCAGCATGGAGCTATCGATAAGCTATCGTTCTGTCAAGTTGGTAACCTTATCATGTTATCGAAAATTTATTGACAATATATATACAATTATTGGACATCATTTTCACAATAATTAATCAAACAAGAAGATTGATCAAATGTCGATGTCTCAGCTGAGAGGTATAATTGAGTCGCACAAGGGCGAAGATTTGAGTAAGCTCAAAACGGTGGTATTAAAATTGGATGAGCACTTGAAGAATACAAATGCAAAGCTTGCAAATCTACGACATCAGATCAGATTAGAGACGAATCCCAAGTCTAGGGAAACATACCTGAAGAAATCACACACAATGGTCTGGGAGCAGCAAACAATACGAAGAATTCTGGAGGATTACAAAAAGAAGCTAATTGTTATGGTGTCCAATGATGAAGCAAAGGTAAGTCAATAAACTAATATATTAAATCCACTCATACTAATCAATTAATAGCAGACAGGTGATCAAAAACAGCGCCAGGTGCCAGTAAGAAATGCCAAGCTCTTTGAGCTGTTTAAAAACACTGATTCAGAAACAGAGGTAAGTTAAAGAGAGGTTTAAAAGAATTGTTAATAATAAAATATGATATTAATTCATAGAAAGTCACTACTAAAGATGGAACTGTCGCATCCATAGTGAGTTGATTACTTTATACAGTAAATATGTAACTTCTACAACAATTTTTCTCTCAACAGAATGAAGATATTAAAGTGCAGGAAACAGCCTGTTCAGATGATTTAAAAGAGAGCAAAGAGAAAACGGAAAAGCGAAAAATATCAGAGGACCCAAAGTGCGCATCTTCAACTTTAGAATGCGAAGCAGAACAGGTAATCTTTCTATTGTTATAAACAGATAATGTATCTTATTTGATAACAATGCAACCCACCACAGATTGGCGGCAAAAAGGCAAAACTCTCGTCGGAAAACTCTTCGAGTGGTGAAGAAGATACTCAAGTCACAATTAATACACAAGCGGAGGCCTTTAAGCATTTAGCAGCGCTGCAGGAATACAGCATGCTAAATGATAACTTCAGAGCCACGGGACTTTTGGTACAGGTGGAAAAGGCTCTGAAAAATCCACCAAATAGTACAGACTTTGAGCTGTAGAACTAGCAAATAAAATAATTATATTTTTAACTAATTATACCAACACGATTAGCTTAAGTTTGGGTATTATTTACTTAAAAGAATGTAACGCAATATAAATTGATAATCAAATGATAAAAAAAATGCATTTTAATTGTACACACTGTGGCAACGTTGTCACTTTCAATGGGAGTAAGAGAGACATGCAATTGTTTTGATTGTCAGCAATCAGCTGTTTGCAGTGCACACAAACACACACACTTACGTTCAAAGCATTACCATCATGTTAATGCCAATCAGCTGTGATGCCGCCTAGGCAAACTGACGGCTTTGGTATTTTTTGGTGCCATTTTTCTTTTCAACGAAATACGGCCACCCCGAAACAACTGTAAACAATTCACAAAAAAAATTTTCTACTGAAACTGATGCATCGGCAAAAATGTGCACAGTCGAAAGCGTCATTTTCAATTGAAATAAGTAAGTTTGAGAGCAAAGTGCGCAATTTTCCTTATAAGTGGAATTAAATTAAGACGAGAGTTGATATTTTTTCAGTCAGCGATTTAGATTTCTTGCGGTGAAATATGGACAACTCAACGCCAGACACAGGTGAAAAAAAGGAGACGGCACGCAAGAAGCCTGGCCGGCCACCGAAACCCAGCACACAGCAAAGCATTGACAGCGTGGAAGATTTGGATGCGGTGGACTCGGGCTCCACATCGCCCACATTTTGCAGACGCAGCACGCGCAAGAAAATTGTCAAATTTGATGTGCTCGATTTGCTGAATAAAAGCCGCAAAACGCATAAAATACAAATCGAGGCACGCATCGACTCAAATCTGCCGACTGCTTCGGAAAATGTGGCAAGCACTTCAACACAAGCGGCAGCCAGTTCAGCTAGCACAAACCGCTATGTAGATAGCCGCACGCCGCCTCTGACCAGCGCGGCGTTGCCGGCTCTTGAGGTCTTTGCCAAACCGACAAAACCCACGCCCAGCTTAATAGTCGCTCAGGTGAGCAGCGATGGTACCAAGGCCACTGCCAATCCGCCGCAACAGCAGTTACCACTGCGCAAGCGAGGACGTCCTAGGAAAATCCAATCCATCATATCTGACATCGACAACAACTCGTCGAACTCAAGCACAAGTTTTGCTGGGGAAGGAAAACTCGAAACTGAATCGAATTTAAGTGAGGAATCCTCTTCCAACTCAGATCAATCATTGAAAGGATTTCCTATTGTCATTGAAAACGATTCGAAATCGAATCTGGAATTGCAGGATGAAAATGAACTTGAGCTAAATCAACAAGACTCATCGCAGTCTGGCGATATAGAGACTGAGATCATAACGGTGCTACAGTCCGACGAAGAGGACTCGGATTCACAAATTATATTTGTGGAAATCGAAACGGAAAATGACAATGAAACCAGGGACGATGAGAATGAAAGTAGTTTCGATACCTCAGAGAAGCGCAACTTTAAACTAATCTTTCCCAAGGCAAAGGAGCAGCTAGAAATAGAAGCAGAATCCGAGACTGATTCCAATCTGGCAGCCCAGCAGTTGATTGTTGAAGATCCCGAAGAGGAGCAGCCCGAACAGGAGTCTGAACTAGAAACAGAGGAGGAGAAAGCAGCTGAAGCAGTGTCCACAGATCCGGCAAGTGATTGGATAACTCAGGTTGAAGATCAGTTGCTGCAAGAGCAGCTCGAGGCAATAACTGATGCAAAGACTAGCAACGAACCTAGCGAGGAAGAACAGACTGTGGAGAAACCGATTATGAAGGAGGAGGAGCTGCACGAATCGACTGCCATTACCAAAGATGAACTGAAGTTAGATAATCAAAAGAACCTAAAGAAAGTTCCTACTGTTGAAGACGTTAAGGAAAATCTGCCAGTAGCAGAGATGAAAGCACCAATCGTAGAACCTCTGAAGGAGAAACCAAAGGACCACAAAAAACTAGCAACGAAATCGGAGGACCCTATAGTTGCATCACCCAAACCGATAAAGGAACAGAAAGCTCCTGAAGTTGGAGAGATGAAAACAAAGTCCCCAACTGTGGAGTCCACAGCAACTCCAATTGATGCAACAGAACTGCCGTCCAAATCTTCAACAGCTCCAATGGAATCTCGCCCTCAAGAGAAAGAGAGCAAGAAAACTGAAAGCCCTGTACTCAGTCCCAAGAAAGAAAAGACTGCAATGCCATTCGTTGAATGTGATGCGTTGTTCAAGGTCTGGGATGAGGCCAACGCACAGATGCGTCACGAGGAGAAAACCAAAAAGAAACTCAAACAATCGGCCAAGAAACAAAAGCAGGAACAGACTTCCCGACAGAGTTCTCCTACGCCTCCAGTACGCGCTAAGAAATCCCAGACAAAGAAGGGGACACGTCGCAATACCATAAGTGAGGATCACCAGGATAAGGAAAAGGAGATCGTACCAATGACAAATAAACGACGTAACTCCTTACATCCCTTCAAGCCATCACCAAGTCCAGAGCGTCGTCTAGAACTGGAGCCCAAGTCGAGCAGCAGCAACAAAAAGACCAAAGAAAAGAAATCAGCTCGCAAAGGAGGCGGCTCCAAAGATGCCCTAGCTTCGAATGGCGAGCAATCAAGTCGCAGCAGCATTGCCACGCCCACTTCCGAATTGGAAGCACCCAATCCGCTGCTGGACATAGCCAAGTTCATTGAGGATGGCGTCAAGTTGCTCGAACGCGACTACAAAGTGGATGAAGAGGACGACGAACAGCAGGAGGATGAGTTTGCCAATCGTGTGGCGAATCTTGAAACTCCAGCGACAACGCCCTCACCATCACCTACCGTGAGCACTGAAGATTTATCTTCAGGAGTCCGTCGTTCCCACCGCATCAAACAGAAGCCACAAGGCACCAAATCGAGTGTAGGACGTGGCAGCAGCAACCACACGCCCTCCATAAGCATGGAACAACAGCTCGCGGAGCTGGCACAAATCGAGGCGACAAATGAACAATTTCTGCGCCACGAAGGACTCAACACATTCCAGACACTGCGGGACAACTACTATCGCTGTGCTCGCCAGGTGAGCAAGGAGAATGCGGAGATGCAGTGCGACTGTTTTGTCACCGGTGATGAGGAGGGTTCGGGGCAACTGCGCTGTGGTGATGGTTGCATCAACCGCATGCTTATGATCGAATGCGGTCCACTGTGCACGAATGGAGATCGCTGCACGAACAAGCGGTTTCAACAGCATCAGGGCTGGCCCTGTCGCGTCTTTCGCACCGAGAAAAAGGGTTGCGGCATTACTGCCGAGCTGCAGATACCTCCCGGCGAATTCATCATGGAGTATGTGGGCGAGGTGATAGATAGCGAGGAGTTTGAGCGACGCCAGCACTTGTACTCCGAGGATCGCAATCGACACTACTACTTCATGGCACTGCGCGGCGAGGCAATCATTGATGCCACCTCCAAGGGCAACATTTCCCGCTATATCAATCACAGCTGTGACCCGAATGCGGAGACTCAAAAGTGGACTGTGAACGGAGAGTTGCGCATTGGATTCTTTAGCGTTAAAACCATACTGCCAGGTGAGGAGATCACCTTTGATTACCAATATCAACGCTATGGACGCGATGCCCAGCGCTGCTACTGCGAAGCCACCAATTGTCGCGGTTGGATTGGTAACGAGCCCGAGTCGGATGAGGGCGAACAACTTGACACGGAGAGTGACAGTGAGCAGGAGTCTCTCAACGAGGAGCCGCGTCTCGAGCAAGGCCAGAAGACCAAGACACCCAAAGGCACCAAGTCCAAGGCACAACTGAAAACACCCGCTGCGCGTAAGAAACGCAAGGAGCAACCCAAGGCCAAGGATCGCGAGTACAAGGCTGGACGTTGGCTACGTCCATCGGGCAGCGGCGGTAGTGGTGAAAAGTCCACGTCCGGTAAACACGATCATATCGAGGATCCGGATGTGCTGGAGCAGTTAACGCTGCTCAGTCGCAGTGGTCTCAAGAATCAGTTGGACACGTTGCGTTTCTCACGTTGCATGGTGCGTGCCAAGCTACTAGAGAGTCGCCTACAACTGCTGGGCGTACTCACACGTGGTGAGCTGCCGTGTCGTCGCCTTTTCCTGGACTACCATGGACTGCGACTGCTACATGCCTGGATCAGTGAAAGTGGCAGCGATAAACAGCTGCGTCTGGCACTGCTTGATGCTTTGGAATCACTGCCTATTCCCAACAAGACAATGCTCAGTGACAGTCGCATCTATCAAAGCGTGCAACAGTGGAGCACTCCAACGCCAGCTCCAGAGACAGATGCTGAATTGGATGCAGAGCATCAGCGTATAGTAGCGTTAATGCAGAAATGGAATGGATTACCAGAAATCTTCCGAATACCAAAACGTGAACGTATCGAACAGATGAAGGAGCACGAACGGGAAGCAGATCGTCAGCGTCCCGAGCACGCAGCGGCCACAGCGCTGGAGGACAGCAACAGTGCTTCTTCAGTGTTAAGCTCCGACCGCTATCGACAGGATCGCTTCAGGCGGGACACCAGCAGCCGCTACGAAAAGTCAAAGCCCCCCTCCCGCATGAGTGGTAACAATACCATCTGCACCATTACCACAATGCCCTCCTCAGAGGGATTGGGTGGCATCAAGTCTGAGAGCCGCAGACGTTCCGAATTCGATCCTCGACGATCCACTATTTCAAAGGAACTGCGTCGCTCGCTCTTCGAGAAAAAGGTAAGCTAGCGATTGGAGACGCCTTGTCCACTACTATCATTAAATGATTGTTCCTCTTTCAGGTGGCCCAGGATGAAGCGGAGAAACGCGTGGGCATCGAGGATTGGCGTGAGCATGAAGCCCGCTGTGAATACTTTGGGGCTGATCTTAACACAGATCCCAAGCTGCTGCCTTTCTATCAGAACACGGAGACCAATGAGTGGTTCAACAGTGAGGACATGCCAGTGGCAGCTCCTTTGCGCTGTGGGGACAGCAATGAACCCTCCTCGCCCGAATCTCCCGATGATGTGGAGTACAAGCTGCCTGCGCATGTGGAGCCATTGCCACCTTCGTGGCACTGGGCCTTGGATGCCGAAGGAGATATCTACTACTTCAATGTAAAGGATCGTATTACACAGTGGCATCCACCGAGTGCCGAGCAGCGTCTTCAACAACTGGCAGACGATGAACCGGAACCTGAAGTGGAAACAGATGAGGCAACTGATGAATTGGTCAACATTGATATCGATTGTAGCAGCAATCTAAGTGCCAAGTCCTTGCAGCAGTACATCGAGGTCAAAATACGCGAACGCCGAGAGATGCGTCGCAATCGTCTGGTCTCCATACGCGTCATCAGTCCACGCCGGGATGAGGATCGCGTCTACAATCAGCAGGAATCTCGCAAGTATAAGGAAAATAAGGAAAAGATACGTCGTCGCAAGGAGATTTATCGACGCACTCGCAATGATACCAATAATCCTGAACCTTTGGAAGATTTACCCAGTGATGCCCTGCCCATACACCGTTATCTCTACTCGTCCGACGAGGAGGCAACCGATGGCGATGGCAATTTGTCCCTAGCCGAGCTCGATGGGGATCAGGAATCGGCTCGCACCCCCGAAGCGGAGACGCTGCAAAGCGCCAAGCGTAAACTTGCCTCGTTGGAGGGGCAAAAGAAGCACCGCACCGATCGTGATAAGAAACGAAAAACGTAAGAAAGATTTCTGAACACTCCCAAGACTAAATTAAAATTATTTTTAACTCATTTTCAGGGCTGCAACTGTCCGCGAGGCGAGTGATAAATTTCACTTTGAGATCAGCGGACATGTGGCCGAGTTTTTGCGTCCTTATCGCCAGGAGACTTGTCAACTGGGACGCATTATCAGCGACGAAGACTACAAGTTCTTGATCAAGCGAGTAAGTAAAGCATTTGAAAATATAATAGACATTAAATTAATCACTTAAACATCAACAGCTAAGTCACCATATAACGACCAAGGAGATGCGTTACTGCGAAGTGACTGGAAATCCTTTGGCATGCACCGAATCGGTTAAGCACAAGTCCTACGACTTTATCAAACAATATATGCGCAAAAGGGGACCTATCTATAAGAAACCTATTGATAACATTGACTAAGCTTCCAATTTCATTAAGTTTCCTTCAAGGGATCTTCTTTGTAATGAATAACTTTCAGGCAATTTTGAATTTTTTTTTTAAGCTTCCAATCTTGTTTAGTGAATATCGTTTTTTATTTTTGCCAGTGAATTAAGAATTTTTTTCTCCAGCATTTGTATGTATACCCTAGAATGGGGTAATATAATTTTTTTTTGTATTATTATGACTAAATAATAAACATTTGAAAGTGAGAAAGAATGAGTTTAATTTATTTATATTCAGAAAGTGGTACAGGAATGACTATGTTCTACGGCCTCGTCGAATAACCGGAGAACAGTGAATTTACCAGAAGATTTACAGTGTTTTATGGCCTCTTTGTTATCCGAAAGTACTAGTGATAAATATTTGTATTTATTTGTTAAATATTTAACACTTGTTTAATAGTTGTCATCAAAATACTTTGTAGCTGCTGTTTGACCCACTTATGCGCCTAATTAAATCTGATTGTAATCTTTAGACAGGTCTACCGAGCAATAGAGTAATTAAAATCCATTTCCCGTTTAAGTAAATGCCCAACTGTCCCTCACATAACAGCAAACGCCCACAAACTGTAAAATTTCTCGCTCTTTCACTCTCACGAGTTTCAATTTCGCTCTCCGTTTGCACTAAAAATAGCAACAATAACTCACACACACTTGCGTGCATAACGGCGCCATATGATCGTTAGCGGGAGAGAGCACGTGCGCGCTGTTGTGTGAGTGTGAGCGGGAGAGACAGAGAGGTAGAACGAGAGCGGCCAGAGAGCGCAATCTCTCGCTCTCAGTAAACAAGTTTGAACAACTCGCCAAACCTGATTTTCCACCCGTCTCAGAGAGATTGGGAGGTCGAGTCAGTTTCATAAAATAACTGCAACGCTCCACACGTTTGGTGCTTGTGCGCAACGAAATTTGGATGATTTGGTGTTGCCTAAAAACTTGCTGCAAAAATACCAAAATATATCAGGTAATATTCCAGTTAGCTTTATCACTCAACAATTACCCATTAAATCTAATGGAATGCAGCAGCAGTTGCAGCACTTGTTATTGTTGTATTGTCTACTATATTCATACACTCACACATATTCATATATTCATAGATATTTATTTTTCTTGCTTGCTCTTTAGGCATTGCCATATCAGCGTGCGCTAGAGAGCGGTTAAAAAGAGAGCGAGCGAAGAAGAGAGCGCGAAAACGTTGAGCGTGAGAGAGACCGTTAGCTGTTGTTGCAATTGTTGCTGTTGTTATCGCTGCTTTTGTTGTGGTTGAGTGGCGTGAGCGAGCGTCTGAAAGTGAGCGCGTAAATGTCTGACGTAAGTAAATCAGTTCATCAATTTGTGGCGCGATATTGCTTAAAAGTAATGCTGAAAACAGCTCTAAAGAGAACTAAGAGATTTATTTAGCCGACAAGATCTAGATTTATTGGATCTGTACTTTCAAATTTGATATTTGAACATGTAACTCGTTTGAAACCTGTTAATTTCTTAACTGAAGTTACTATTCAAGTCCTAATTTATTTGTTTAACAACATCACGAGACATAATTTAATTAGTTAACTAGCTAAAAAGTCGAGAAATATTTCAAATATTTTTAAACTACCTTTTAGGAAGATGGCAGTCAGTACGACGGAAGTGGCAGCAGTTCCCAACGTATACGTAACGTCTTGACCCTGGAGGAACGTGTGGAGGCCATACGACAATATGATATTGTGCCCATGTACAGTAAAATCGCTAAAAATTTCAACTGCAGCTGGGAGCAGATCAAGAGCATTGTCTCCAATCGCGATCCCATACTGGAATTCTACGATGCAACGCGACACAACAGCAAACAACCCAATTCCAAGTTCGAGGAGTTGCGCCGACGCAAACTAAACTTTCTAGGACATTGCCTCTATGAGTATATCCAGCGTGCTCAGTATTATCTACATTCCGATATCAATGAGGAACTCATACGGACAAAAGCACTGGAGTTTCAGTCCCTCATGGGCATCGAAAACTTTGTTCCCAATAAGGTAAGCAATCCAACTGATTGAAAAGCCATTAATATAATCAATTTTTTTCCCTCATTAGTCCTGGATTAATCATTTTAAGGCTGCCTATAACATAACTCTCTCGAATCGTCAGATCATGATGACACGCAAGCCTCCACGTTCACTGGATCTGCGTGATATCATGTCCTATTGTGGTCGCAACACTTCTGCAGCTGACGGCAGTCCTAAGCCTGGAGAGACACCAACCACACCTCCAACAGCTGCTGCGTCGCCACAGCCCGTTGGAACGGCCAATCCTCCCAGTACCGTAATAGTCAAGCCAGCAGCAGGTGGCACTGGACGTATGGCATCACTGTCACCGCGTAAACCCGTGGACATACGTTCGTTGTACCGCACCAAGACCCTCGTGACGGCCTCCACTCAGAATCAGGCCACTTTGGATGAGGTGCAGCTGAGACGCAAGCGGAAAATCACGTTCCTGGAGAAAGCTCTGTATGAATACATTTCCCGTTCGCAGTTTCATCACAAGAACAAGGGTCGTCTCGATGTGGATCATCTACGTGAGATTGCCATCAATTTGCGGGACATACTCAAAATAGAGAACTTCTTTCCGGATCGCACCTGGTTTAACCACTTTAAAAGTCACTACAACTTTAGCTTCTCACAGGGTGTTCCTCTCACGGGTCGTCGTGTGCCGCTGTCTTTAGATCTGCGCGACATCGTCAGTTACTGTGGTCGCCATGAGCAACGGGAGCAGCCGCTGGGAAGCATTACCTTGACGCCCAAGGAGCCAGAATCTGCACGTTTTGTACATGTGCCAATCGCTGAACCGAAGCCCAGTGTGGTGAATGATGATGATGATGATTGTGTGGCTATTGAAGAGCCCACCGAGCTCATCGAGATCAAAGACGACGACGACGAACCAGAGCTCAATAAGCGCAACGATCTCAAGCGGCCACAGACAGCAACAACTGCGCTGCCTCCCAGTCCTCTCAAGATCAAGAAAATTGAGTCGCTGAATGCGAAAGCGCAGAGTTCAGAATATTTTCCTGAGACTGTCAATGATGTGGAGCTGCCCACCGTAAACAACTATCAGGATGCATTGCGTCTGCTGAAGCCACTCGAGGACTTTGCGCTGCTCGAGGAGAACTACCGTGCCATTGGACTACTAACCCAACTGGAGAAGATTTTTGAGAGCGCAAAAGCTGCGCAGAACTTTAGCAATTCCAAATAGAGTAGAGTGAAAGCGGAGCAGGGGCACCAGACTGAACCCCCGAAAAGCCCTTCACTTTCAACAACCAACAACAGACCAAAAAGTAATGATTAAAAGCCTGGCTTAATTGGATAAGTTTATCAATATTATTAGTAATTGCAACGAGAGTTGCCCTGGGTATTACAAGTTACACATATCAAGTAGTTTAAGAATGTTATTATTGAAGTTAAGAATATAAATCTACAAATATATGCGATACATAAAATGAGTTAATGTCTTTGTCCTACCTGGCAGCTCACGTTAGTAAAATATTACAATCCTAGTTATAAAAGCATATTTCTTTAAAGTTTAACCATCTTCCATTTATTTTACTCTTATTCAACATTTATATAGATTAAAAGCAGCCAAATTAGAGGATAAAAAATGGAAACTAACTTTTATTAGCGCCAAAAATATAGCCCGAGGGAGATTATAACTGTTCGTCTGACATGTCACGTGTCCCTGTTGTCATATTTGAGTTCAATATACGCGGTGTACGAAGGAGCAATGTACATGCTGAGGTTACATAATCCCTTACGGATTTCCTCCTACTCCACCTCTTCTACTATCTCCTACTTCTTGCTTCTCCCACTTCCTCCTTCGGGTCCAAAACGTAACGTACAATCAGCGCTTAAAGTTTACGTTCACCCTGTAAAACTTTATGCGTCCCTGAAGTTGGAAAGAGATGTAATGACCTGCAAGCATTGATGGGATGGTGCAAGGCAAAGTAGGGGGGGGGGGGGGAATATATGGCATAGCGAAGGTAAGGGTTCTTTTTTAGAGGTTTCGAATAAGTCGAATCGAGCGAGGGAAATCGCGAAATGAAACTGTTACTGGAACTGAAGAGATGAAGCATTGAACTTGCGTGGAGTTGAACGCTGTAGGTGCTACATAAATTTCAGATGGCTAGAAAAACCCGACGGGCAACGCAATGGGGCAGCATCCCAGCGAGGGACCTTGCCACACACACACACACACACACAGGCACTTGTGTACGTTTAGATGGAGCTACGATTACACAACGTCCATATAGCTGGGAGCATTGCACAGACATCGTCATCGTCCTCGACGTCCTCATCGTCGTCATCGCTCTCAGTTTGTGGCAAAAGTTTCGTTTTACGCTTTTGCCGCCCCAACCACTTACAACCCTCCTGAGCAGTCAGGACTTTCATTTCAAGGATTTCCGACTGACGACGTCCTACGTCCAATGTGCTATGTCCAATGTCCGTCTGACGGCCTTAACTATACTCGTTAAGAGGTAGCACAGGGAATTGTGGGCTATGGAATACCTACGAGTGTTGTTGGTTAGGTGCCAGGCTTAAGGAACCAAGGAATGACAGGTAAGCAGAGAACTTCCACTGAACACAACGGAACTGAAAAGTTGAAAAAGACGAAGAACAAGAGAAAGAAGTAACGACAACATTGAGTTTCGTCTCTTTCGAATTTGACTCGACTCGGGTTACTTGACACACCGTTGGGCTCCAAACACACACACACACACCCAACTGAAGCCCCAGCACTTTAAACGTCCTGAAATAAAACCCATCAAAGCCAAAACTGCGAAGGTTTTTAAGGGAGAGCAGCATATACCTGTAAAAATATGGGAACAGGTGTGTGCATTATCCTGGAAACCAAACAAAAAACGTTGTGAAGTTATAGCAACTGTCTGATTAAAAACCTAGTGATCAGTTCATAACAAGGGTAAAAAAAGAATTTTTTAAAACAAAACTACAAATTTAAATATTTAAAAATAAATCAATAAATCGTTTTAAAGTAGCTCTACTGTCCTGTATAACTAACTCTATGACATCATAAATTAAACAAATTTTTGATTTATTTATAAACTAGACTTTTGCGCCTTTGTAGTGACTCAGACTTTCAACAATTTCGTATACTTATGCCATTAAATCTGTTCTATATTGAGTTAAGCTCGACTGTGTGTGTGTATATTCATATAGTATAATTGATTTCTTCTATAAACATAAATCTCGTGACTCTGCTCTCGACTCCAAGCAAAGCGACCCCTGCCCCTATATGTACTGTAAGTATATACATATATATGCACATACCCATATCAGCATACCATAATCGATGCCATTGTATACCAAAACTGAATGGAGAGCTCTCCGCCTAGAGCCAAAAACAGTAAACCCGAATCCAAAAAGCTGAGCCCCTCAATCCCTCACGATGCCAACGAGGTTATCGACTATAGTCTCAACTACACTTAAAAAGATTTATATATATATTTGTGTGTGCGGGTAGAGGGGTTTTATAGTTATAGATACGATTGACGATGCTCAGATACAGATACATACAGAACGATGGGATTTTTTATTTTGGTGTCGATGCTGAAACAAGTCTGAAACTGAA
Organism: Drosophila nigrodunni; assembly: GCA_020829145.1. Classification (NCBI taxonomy): domain Eukaryota; kingdom Metazoa; phylum Arthropoda; class Insecta; order Diptera; family Drosophilidae; genus Drosophila; species Drosophila nigrodunni. The sequence continues at coordinate 6,150,831 of JACVCZ010000007.1, read as the reverse complement.
ACTGAATCCGAGATAGAGATACAGTCTCTTGTAGCCTCGACATCGACAGCTGCTTTATAACTGGCACTGTCTCAGCCTGTCTCTGTCTTTGTCCCTATCTCTTTCTGTCTCTGGCAACGCTGCGACGACTTCTTAAGTATTTGGGTTGTCGTCCCAGCATAAGCCTCTTGGGTTTTGAGAACAACAACATGAAATTGCTCCGCACACGACTTGGCATCGCTTCAATTCCATAGGCATCGTTGAAAAACCCAGACGATGATGGCACTTGAACATCACAGTTTCCATCGGTTCACCAGTTTGCCAGTTCTCAACTGGCTTAGACTCTAGGGGGGTCGCTCCTCTACCCACCTCTCCTTTATCGTCTACTGCTTTTATGCCACCTCTTGCGCTTCCTTGCTCCTCCACATGCTGTTGATGATGCTTTCTGCTTTCAGTCATGCGCTCGGACCAAGTGAACGAACCCGCACATTCATTTCAATTGGGATTCGGATTGAGATTCGGATACGTTCGGTTGTACTTGTTTAGCTGGCACAGCTTTCGATAGATGCTAATCTATCTTTATTGTAATACAAAGATGTCGAGAGGATGTGCATTGAGATTGGGATTGGCCACGGGCTCTGCAGAACGGGTAGAATGTGGCCGCAAAAAGACGGTAAGTTCATCGTTCTCCTCCACGTCCGTCCTTAATCGTCAGTTGATTCGGTTTTTCGGGGAATGAGAGGTTGTTATAAATATAAATGGTCTTCGAACGTCTTTCGTATTCGTGTGTATTGGATTTCGTTTTGGGTTCGATTTAGGTTTGAGTTTCTCACATATTATAATCAAGTTGATGTCGGGAAAGGCCCACAGAAAAGTATATAAATATAGCATGAAACGTATTATTATGTGTATGTACTATGTGCGCTTGTGTGTGTGCGTTTTTTCCTGATTCGAATTGTTCTTTCGTTTCAGGTACAGTTGCGTTCGATGTGAACAAGTTGATGATAGAGGAAATTACGTTAATCAAGGTATTTTATATTGCTCAAAGCTTTTTCCTGAGACGTATATAACTGGATTTTCCCGATCACTAATATTTCTATAGTATTATTATTTTTATTTGCTATACCAAAAACCCCTATGATACATGGGAAATTTGAATGACATTTGATTAGTAACTATAATAAGCTTAAAATAACTTGTCAATTTGCTTGTGTCGATTAATTACTATTTAAATTACTGATCAGCTTTTTAGTTTGCAGGGTATTTGATAGTCTATAAAGCGTATAAAACTTTGTCTTTAATCTTTTGATCGGATTTTGAAATGATCGTTTGCCGTCTGATGTGGAATTCAGTTTTTCTCTACGTATTGCAATTCCAATTCCAATACTAATACCGATTCCAGTACCAGTTCCAGTTTGGCTCCAGTTTTCCAACCACAAAATAACCGAAATGAAACTGCGCAAACGAGAGGCAACAAAATCGAATGGCGCAAAAGCCAATGAGAATACAGAATACTGAATACAGCACAAGAGATATAAAGCCCAGATATGGAAATGGCAATAAACTCGTAGCAGCATTGAACAAACATAGAGGAGACGAGGGAATTGGGATTACTAACTGACGCTGGCAGCGACGTTAGCGTCAGCGTCGACGCCGACTGTGTAGCCAACGAGGGCATCGACAGCGCGGCATCGTCAATGTGGGGAGAGGGGGCAAAAGGAGAACGCCGCACAAAGGAAATTACGAGGAAAAAATCAGGTCCCTATGGTGCTTTTTGGGTGCGACAGTCAGCGCATAGAAAACACACACCTAGATATATGTAGATATAGATAAAGATATATATGCTATATAGAAATATATGTACACACACATTTACTTACAGTGAGCTGGCATCCCATATAGATTATAGAGCACACAATGCCGAGAGCAAAAGATGTTGAGAGAGATACGAAAGTCTAGATACCTTCAACTTCCCAGCGGACCGAGGGGCAAGTCCCGGACATAATCAAAAAATAAAAAAAAAAAAAAAGTTGAAAATGTAAAAAAAGGTAATGGAAAAATACTATCGCCTTGGTCTCTCGTTAACTAGCGCTGTGTGTGTTGTCCCTCTGTGTCAGGGATATGGCATTATGAAAAGGGACAACGTTGAGAACATTCAGAAGTTTCGCTAGATGCCAAGGGGATAGACGGGGAGGCATGGGGGAGAAGTGGGTAGAAGGACTTGTTCAACTGGGTTTCAGTTTAGTTCAATATAATACATGACCATAATAAATTCTATGGCTAAATCCCCGCTCTGTAGAAAAAGGTCATAATAGATGAGCTTTTATCAAGGAGACTCAAGCTGTATATACGCATGTGTGTGTGTGTGTGTGTGTGTGTGTGTGTGTACATTCATTTATTAGTACAAGTGTGTGTGTGTGCGTTTGTGTGTGTTTCATCCTGTTCGTAATCATTCGGTTTTTCGTGTAAAACGTAAAAAGGAAAGGTCATTTTCTTCGCTCGTTTGCTCAGCTCGTTTTCGAAAGGTTGCCAAAGGGCTTAGAAAATCCCCCTACTTCTTAGACTCCTTGGACCCACTCCACCCTTGAAGTGGGACAACCGAAAAGCATTTGAAAAGTTTTGCTGGTCAGTCGATAGCTGCTGCACAAAATATAATGTATATTAATGTCGAGTCATCGTCATCAACTCTCGAAACTTAAACCAAACGCACCACCATCACGCCACCCACAGCTGGATGCTGTGTGGTTTTATACCTTTGCTAACACTTTTGTATATATATTAAATTTATATATATATATACATATATCGCTGGCTCTATGTATACTTTTCAACCACCGAAAAAACAACAACACAAGATAAAACTCAATCCCATTCCAATCCAATTTAATTCAATCGAATCAAAATACCCAAAACGAAGCGAACCAAACTGAACCGAACTGAACTGAACTGAACCGAACCCAGTATTCAAAAGCCGAACCCAAAATTGTGAGCGTTACCCATTTCAATTTCTATTTCTATTTATGTTTCCGTTTCTGTTGCTATTTCTTTGCCTTGAGACGCTTCGTCTTGGTATTAAAACTAATCCATCAAATTGCCTCGGGGCGACCCACAACTACAACGATAATGGGTTTAACTACAACACGTTTATAGTCATTGTTGTTGTTGTTGTTGTTGGTATTATGATTACTGTTGTTGTTGGCTTTCTTGTTATTCGTGTCGAACGAAACTCAAACTTTACTCAAACCCAAACTCGAACCTCGACGGAGGCAGCAATACTTTAACTTACACACATCGCAATGGTATCAACTTCTCAGCATCTTTTAGATAGCTCTATGTACACACACATATACACCTATATATCTTTACCTGTATGTTTGTGTGTGGAAAAAGATGTTGGCGTAAGAATGGTTTGGATTTTTTGCTTCATATATGTATAGCGTACTATATATAAATAAATATTTAAGTTGCTCAATTATTAAGATTTGAAAACACAACAATCACTATTAACGATAAACGAATATAGACATATGTACTCTATATAAGTAGCTCCATAAAAAAACTTGTTTAACTTCGCATCATGTGGTATCGCAAAAAATAAGTTTCGATTTTGGTTCGCTGCTAATTATTTCATGATCTCCGCATGATATTACGATATTACTCACACATTAAGACTTAGGTAACTGCAGAAAATATAATTCTCTAGAGATTTCTTTATCAAATCTTTCGTAGTTTACCATTTTCGTAAAATAGTTCAAGCCGTCGAGTTACCTGAGATCAGAACTGGGTTTTAAAACCGGATTATACTATTGTTGCGCCTCTATATAGTGAAGTAGTATATACAGTGCTAGAAATCAATAAGGGTTCACTCGCATGACGCACAGACAAATATAATACCCTAAAATGGTGTGAGGTACATTTACGATATATACGAAGCATTATCGTCATCTATATAACACAAAATATATACGACTACACCCACACACACAGACACAGAGATTTATACGCTGGCAGACCATTAGTAGTATATCATTAAAATATACAGAAAAAACATTTTTTGTCTGTCGGGCGCTACGGTCTCCCAATGGCCTCCGAAGTCCCAATCAGAGCACACGCTATATAACGAACGAGACGAACAGCAGCTCCAGTTTCTCCACTTCCCCCTCTTCCCACCGACGCTAAGAAAGAAAAGCCATCGTGTTTTCTGGTAGCGCTGGAGACTCTGTTGGTTTTTTAGTGGAGGGTTGGGGAGTGCGGGGTAAAAACAGCTGAAGGGCCCAACGAGAGATGTAGCGAAAGCACCCCAAACATCGGCAGAACTTCGGGTTCTAGCTCGTGACTGTCGAAGTGTCAGACGAACAAACTGTCAGAAAGGCAGACAGACGGATTTCTGGTGCTGCCGCTGCTGCTGCTGTGTATTTACTTTTCACGTCTGACGCTGGCGCAGACTTCGCTGTCGGCGTCGACGTCAAGAGGTATTCTGCCCGTCCTTGCCGCATGCCTTGCCCCCTGCCACTGCCGCTGCCTCTTGCCACACCAGTGAAGCGCCTTGGCTTGGCTGCTTGCTCGGTTGGTTTAGGTTTTTGGTTTGGTTTGGCTTGGCTTGTTTTGGGATTAAATATTTCCTATAGATGGGAAAAACGAGTCGGTCGGGTCGGGTCGTATGGTCGTATTGTCGGTCGCTTGGTTGGGAATCGAATGTTGTCGCTAGTTTCGTATATTTCACTTTGTGTTGAACGTTCGTCCGATGCGGTTCTCTCACAGCGCGACGACTTCATTTTTATTTCAAACTAATACGCGCGGCGGTGTCTGTGTATTTTGATGATTAGCTAAGGAATTTCAATACGATTCAAATTGACTTGATTCGATTTGTGAACACTAAAGACTTGTGTTTATATATATATCTACCTATATATATATTTTTTATATATAGAGCTATAATAAGCGTGACAGTGACAAACGAATGCGAAAAAGAGTGCTTAAGACGGCACTGAGCTTAGCCAATGTGAGTACCACAGTGCGTATGTGTAATGTGCGATGTAAACAAACGGGGTCTTGAGATGCTGTGCCGCTCACACCCCTCCCCCTACTCCACCCAACGGTTACTCCTTTACTTCCACTGTGTCTGCTTTGTTATTGTTTGTGTTTGCAATTAGAAAAGCAGCGCAACGCGACGCGACGCGGCGCCACCGACGTCGCAGACTTCGGGGCAACGTGCACAACAATCGGGGGCATTATTTGCATGCCACACGCGGTGGCAACAGCAGCAAGTGTTTGTTGTTTGTTTGTTTGTCTGCCGCTTTTCGTTTGCTTTTATTATTTTGTTTTGAATCTGTTAGACTGCGCGTCCGCAGAGCAGCAGCGGCGCAGCGTCGCGACGTCGACTGCATTTGGTTTTGTTTTGATTTTCGGGCCGTGAATTGTTTTCGTTTTCGTTTCTCTCTCTCTCTTTCTCTTTCACACTGATTTTCGCGCTTCTTTGTGTTTGTGTTACTGTGTTTTTTTGGGGCTGCATCCGCTAACAGGACATTGACATTGGCTTATTTATTTCCACTTCCCTTTTCTCCTTTGAGACAGAACGATAACAAAACTGAAGCAGCTAAATATAAATCCAATTCAATGTAGCAGATGAAGATTAGCTTTTGATTAACTAGACAAGTAAGCTAGTTCCGAGGGTAGGCAGATAAGTAATTGATTAACTCGTTTATTTATGGTATTCCTCGGAATTAGTGTCAAAATTGCTGGCATTATCATCAATTCTGCTTTGAACTCTGTGATTACTTGCAGGCGAGGGCGGTTCGATAAGTAAGTGGCCAAAGAATGTAAGCAGCTTACTTTTCAGGGAACTATTTTTAGAATATTGCTACGAAATATCGGAGTATATAAAATATTAAAACCAAGAGCTACAAATTCGTATTAAAAGATACATCTGTATATAAAGACAAACTCAAACTGCTCAAATTACATAGAGAATTACCCTAGATGTAAAGATAAATCCATGAAAAAGCATGACTACTCGACTGCCAACTCTCTAGCAACCCTCGCAACACGATTTCCTATATCGATATGCCATGAACTACCAACGTAAAGGTCAAATCGAATCAAAAACAAGAAAAACATTTTCAACTTAAATGGAAGACACGATAAACGGATGCGGCATAAATAACTCCACAGCTATAGATACCAACAAAAAATCAATCTTCAAGATAATAAAGACACATAATCACAATTCTCAGGCAACAAGAGCAGCGCAAGAGACAGAGAAAGAGACAAGGAGAGAGGAAAAGAGGCTAACTAGATTGGAACTGGAATTGGAACTGGGGGAATGTTAATGCATGGAATACTTGAATTCTGAAAGGCCAAGTTGTAGTAGTAGTAGGTAAAAAACGAAGAACTAGTCAAACAATAGGAAGATATATGTACAGAGATATAGCGATACCAAGATACAAAACAAAAGAGAAGTAAAGAGGCTGCGACTGCGACGGAGACTGAAACTGAGACTGGAGGCTGCCTTCAGATAGATAGATGATAACGATGACGATGCACGAAAATGTTCACAAAAGTCCCAAATCCCAGAAGCAGCTCGACAGAGACGCCAGCAACGCCAGAAGTAGGGTGACTGCTATATAGCAGCGTAGCAGGACTTAGGGCGCGGAATGAGCGGTATGAGAGACACTCGGGGGTCTCGGGAGGACGGACGACGACTCGAGGCGATTAAGATAAAGTGCCAATCGATATAGTATGTATGTAAGGCAAAGAAACGCAAAAGCAGAGCAGAGCACAGCGCTGAAAACGAACTAAGCAGAACTGAACTGAACTCAAACTGAACTGAGCTGAGCTAAACTGAGCTAAAGATGTATTCGTACAACCAATCCACATCCAGACCCGCCCGAACTTAGCTACGAAAGTCGTAGTACAGTATATATGTATATATATAGTATGTTGCTCTGCTACGACATAAAAGGAAATATAAAACCATTTATAAAGCAAGTCAGTCAGGGGAGATTTGAATTGGAATTGATGATGGTGTAGTGCACTCGACTACAAGTTTCTCTGTCTCGTAGGAGTGCTGACAGTTTAGCTTATTTATACCTACTTTAAGCTATTGGCAATTTAGCTATTTTTGTATATAGTTATGCTCGGCTAAAAAATAGGATTTAAATGTCTGAATATTTGATTCGTTAAGTATTCATTTCCAGCTAAATGACTTTAAAATGAGCTAGAGTAGTTTCAAGTTTGTTCAGCTATTTATAGCTGTCTTTCTAAGATCCTAGATATTTTGTGGCCATATTTCGAGCAGCACTGCTCTGCCTGTCTCACTCACCCACACTTAGCAAGCGTGTGTGTGTGCGTAGAACACGAAGCATAGACGAAGTCGGAAAACGCTTCGCTTCGTTTTATGTCAAGGTGCGCGTGGGCTGCAAAAGTATCTTCAAGATGCTTTGTGGAAGGGTTTTTTCGGTGCTATGAAACTTTTGCTGGCAACTAAGTTTCCGACTCACACACACAAACACACACTGATACACACAGTCAGAAAGTTTGATGCCAAAAGTAAAGTGAACAGCTGCAAAAGTGAAGCAACCCCTAAGCCAGCCTGACATACCAGAAATTTGAAAGATAAAACCCAATTCCGTAAATCCATGCCAACAGCAGCTAATGACCCACTGGCAAGGGAGTTAGAGCGAGTAAAATGCGACCGATTTTTACAGATAGAAAGAGAAAGAAAGAGTAACGGACATTGCTTAAGGTATTAAGTCATCTTACACCACAGTCTCTGACTCAAATTAATCCAAAAATACCGGCTCTCGTGAGTCAGTACGAGTCCACGACCGAGTCCAAGTCAGACAGGTGGGTTGTCTCTCGGTTTTATAGCATCGATAGCAAATGTATCTTTGGTATAATGACTCAGCAGAGTAATACCCTCCACTTCGGGCGGATGAAGGCGGATACGAAGACGAAGACCCGAGCAAGTCGTTCACTTTAGTCAAGTGCTGCTGTTGCTAGCAACTAAAACAGTCGAAGCAGCATCGTAGCTATCTTTATATTTGTATCTTTAGCTGTATGTGTAGCTGAGTAAGTATGTATTAGTGTGTGTTTGAGCTCTCCGATATGGGTATGGGCATGCTCCCATAATGGAGCGTTCGACGTCCGGACTGGTTCTGGTTTTGGGGCTGCAACTCGGGACTGGAAAAACGTATCGATTTCTGAAGGCGTACGCATCGTTGGTTCAGCAGCGTCAGCGCTTCAAAATTATCAACAGTTTTATGATGGTATATACTACTATAGTAGTGTGTGCCTGTGTGTGTGTGCGACTTTTATGTGTGTATCTTAAATATCTGTTCGTATTGCTCTTATGTGTTCAAACTTTCTGAAGTACCCATAGATGAAGCATATACAATTGTACCACTTCCGCAGATGGTATTTTTTCAAAACAACGAGGCCACAACGCGCTTATAAATACAGATGTATATAATGTAGCAAATATAAGACTCAAATCGATAATCAAAATATAATGCGTCATCTCATTGGAAGCCCCCATGAGATCACAAATTGTCTAAATGTGTGGCTCACTCTAGATTTCATTATAATATTATATGACTGAGTTTTGTCCTTCCAAAGAATTTTAGTTAGTAATGCAGTAATTGAAAAACAAGTTTAAAATTACAGGTGTTTTCAGTGAGTCCCCAACCTGATCACGAACTAAAAAGCACAATAAATAACTTAATTCTAGGAAATTTTATATAAAACTTACCCTATTCATATATTTATTGAAAATTCTTTTTAAGTTGTTGAACTTTTAATTAGGCACTAAAACTTTTTTTTAAACACACAACTTTTTTATTTTTAAACTTTTACACTTTTATTTTAGCAGCATTCAGCTATTGATGCATTTCACATTAAATTTAATGCAAGTTGTGCATCATTCAGCTTTTAACTCAAAGCACTTTTTTTTCTTGCAATCAAATAATTTCATTCACACAGATTCACAATTACACAAAAAAAAAAAAAAACAAACAACAAATATTGAGAGACTGATCTTCTTTTCTTCTTTCTCTCTCTTTCTTTGACTGGCAAAACTAATGGCGCACATTTCTTTTTCACCGCCAAAAAAACGCCGTTATAATCTGTACAGAATTTCACCACACACTGCATACAATGCAATTTTTTTGTAAATAAGAGCTGACTTTATAAATAAACACATATTTTATATATTACTATAATAAAACACTTATTTCGCACATTTTCTTCAAATAAAACACATTTTTTTCTTATTGCCCAAACTGAGAAACACATTTTTTCACTGCCGCAAAAAAAACCGTTATAAACTGCATACACTTGCACTTAAACAAAATACACCCGCAAAAAACGCACTTGCATATATGCAATTTATGCATTAATAGCCACGGATGTGATAAATGAATAAATATTTTATATTTAAACGGAATTAAACACTTAAATCGCGTTTTTTTAATTTCTTAAAACGGTAGAGAAAATTTCCTTTCGGCACTTGTTGCTGACTGAAGCCAGAGTTGCCAGATTGCGTGCAGCAAAACGCGGCGGAATTTGAAGTTAAAGCAAGGACAGCAATAAATAAAGAGCAAAGCAGAAGGAAATTAGTGTTTTAATATTTTTACACAGAAGTGACAACAAACGCAAGCTCGTGCATAAATTGTGTATGATTTTTTTTATAAACAAAACTAATAAACTATATTCACTTTCTTTTCTCGTTGCAGTTACGTTAATTTTTGTTTTATGTTAAAAACGGTTTTGGCGTTCGCTTGCAACGCCAAACAAAGCTGCATTTAAAATTCGGGGCGTCAACAACTTAACCGTTATGCCGACCATACGGCGCTGCTGTATCATCGGCTGCCTGTCGAATTCACGGCAGCATCCCAGTATGCAGTTCTTCGCCTTCCCACGACCCGACAATCCATTTCACAAGCTCTGGAAGGAGGCGTGCCACGCCTCCCTGCGCCGCATCATACCCTTCAAGAAGCCAGTTGTCTGCGCACTGCACTTTGACCCCAGCGTGCTGGGCGGTCGACGTCTGCAGTCGAATGCGCTGCCCACGTTGCGTCTGGAGGTGCCCTCCAATCTGGAGGCCGTGGAGCAGCAGGCCATGGTCGAGGAGATCGAACGCAGCCGGAAGTGTGCGTACATTAACGCCGTGGTCTATGAGTGGTTGGTGCGCGCAAATGTGAATCCTCAGCTGCGTGGCAGTATCACGCATGGCATGATCAAGGACAAGGCGGAGAATACGCGTCAGGTGATTGGCAGCACATCCTTCATAGCGGACAATCGTTGGCTGAATCGGTTTCGTGAGACGCATCTGCAGGGATTCGCCCAGAAGCTGGCCACGAATCAGCTAAAACCGATGGGCACATCGCTCTGGATACCGGATATTGTGCAGGACTTGCAGCATTTGTTTCCGCCCGCGAGTGCAGAGCGTGTGGCGAAGCTGGAGGAGATGCCGGAGCAGTACATGAACTATATGCAGCAGTATGGCGAGTACGAGGAGGATGAGGACAGTATGGATCTCAAGGAGCAGAGCTATCAGGAGCAGCAGCAGCAACAACACTACGCACTGCAACAGCAGCATCTCCAGCAGCAGCAACAACAACAGCAGCTCCAAACGCAGCAGCATCCAATGAATCCAGCCTGGCCACCATTTCCAGGTCATCCACATCCACTGCAACATGGACATCCGCATTCCCATCCAGCCTTTGGCAGCCTCAACGATTTCTACTTTGAGCGACAGCTGCAGCAGCAGATGCAGCAACAACAACAACAGCAGCTCCAAGCTCAATTCCCACCGCCAGTCACATCGCTATCACCACCACATGCCCGAGAACCCTTCCAGCCCCAATTGCCACCCAATGCCGTTAGTCCCTTCCAGCCCGTGCAGCTAGCCAAGCGTCCCAAGCTGGAGTCACCCGTCCAAGACGATGATGAAGTGCAGGAGATTACGGCCACCATACAGGTGCGAGAATCTCCAGAGCCGCGTGCGGAACACACGCCGAGTCCCAAGGAACAGAATAACAACAACAGCAGCAGCAGTAGCAGCGGTGGTGGTGGTGGGCGTGACAGCGCCAGTAGCAAAGAGAATGCGCCCAAGGTCATCGGTAGTGGTAAATCGACGCCAGTTCACTCCATCAAAGCCAAGACTCCGCCAGTTTCCACCTCCACGCCAGCGTCGCCGAAGAAGCTTAGCAATGGAGGCAGCCAAACTAATGGACACACAACACCGTCACCGGAAAGGGAACGGGAAGGGGATAAAGAAGGCAGCACGCTGGTGAATAATGTGCTCAAGGAGCTCGATAGTTACACACAGGCGCTGGAATACTTGAAGCCACTGGAGGACTTTGTGCTCTTCAAGGAGAATTTCCGTGCCATTGGGTTGCTGTCGCAGCTGGAGCTGGTGCTGCGCAAGGGCGACAAGTCCACGCTCATCGAGGGTTAAAAACGAGAACGAAAACTCCGCCGAAGAAGACAAAGACACCAAATTGTGATGAACAGTGTACATATTGAATTAGCCAATTACTGAAATAGTATTATTCATGTTGTCTTTCCATTATTTGAATTAAGTAACTTAAACGTGTAACTGTATACTACGGGCAGTGTGAAACTGGGCCAATTCCTTTTCAAATGAGATTAAGAATAAAAACATTTAATTTATTTAAATGCAAACGTATTTTATTTCAAACCTGCCACTATTTGCGGCACATATGGCAACGCCAATCTGTCGCGTATTACACAACACTGTCGCGTTTCGCTGTGACTGGCAATTTGCTGACTAAAATGATAAACAAAACAGCAGTGGCAAAATAAATTTGCTAATTTTTAATTTTGTGCAAACCTAACGAAAAACTTACGTTTAGTAATATAAACAATAACAAATGTCGCTGTTAGAGCAGTACGAGCAGCAGTACGCCGCGCTAATTGCGGAAATAACTGCACATATTGGACGATTACAGCAAAGTGCATGTAAGTACTGAAATTTTCACCTGTAAATTGATAAGATAAACCAAATCCACACACCTACTACAGCTGAGCGTAATGAGCTATGCAATAAGATCGATGCTAGCCTATCGGAGGCACAGGAGCTGCTGGAGCAAATGGGCCTGGAAGTGCGTGAACTGAACCCCACACAGCGCAGCAGCTTCAATGGCAAACTGCAAGTGGCGCAAGCGGAATTAAAGCGTCTGCAAACGGAGTACAAGCAAACGAAGGACAAACTGCGGTCCCAGGCAAATGCCTACACAACGTTGGATTTGGCTGGCAGTGGTGACTACTACGAAGATGTGTCCATAAGCAACGATCAGCGGCAACGGCTGCTCGACAATTCGGAGACCATTGAACGCACTGGAAATCGCCTGACGGAGGGCTATCGCGTGGCGCTGGAAACGGAGGCATTGGGTACACAGGTGCTCAACGGTAAGTGGCAGTTGGTATAAACCGCATCTAGTGGGGCTGGAGAAGGTTTTGCCTAGAAGAAGTCAGTAGCGAGTCCATGTAGGCCCCCCAGTTATGTTCCTACATCTGATTCTAGAATTCACTTCCTATATGCTTCCCTATCTATATTCCTTAATTAATGCTTTACCTTTTGCAGATTTGCATCATCAGCGGGAAACACTGCAGGGCGCACGCGCTCGCCTGAGGGAGACGAACGCTGAACTGGGCCGTGCCTCCCGCACCCTCAACACGATGATGCTGCGCGCACTGCGCGAAAAGGTGGTGCTCTATGGCATAGGCGTTTGCTTCGTTCTTGGCGTTGGAGTTAGCCTCTATTTAACCTTTGCTCCCAGCACGTCCCCGACCACGTCATAGTCACTCAGATTAGTGATTAGGTTTTGAAATCGCACACATTCCTTGTTTAAAGAAATTGTTTATTTATTTTTAGCATTAGCGTACATTATTCATTGTGTATTGTTTGTGTATATTCAAAGACTTTTAATAGCTAGCAAAAGATCTACACATATATGTATATTTATATTTAAAAGTACTATGCTTAATCAACTACTGACTTATGTCCTATTTGTTAATGTTTTTGTTTAATGCATATTGATGGATTTAAGATTTAAATGAAACTTGTTCGTTCGTTGGCTCTAATAACTGGGCACATAAATGTTTAACAATATCTGGACGTTTTAGATACAAATTCATAAATAATATATACAAATAATAATACAATTAACTAAAGAATGTAATAAATTAAATAATTTAGTGAAAATTCCATTGAGTTTAGCAAGTTTTGGAGGACAGCCAGCGCGTGGTTTAGCCAAACTCAATGTTCCCCAACTGCTAGCAACTGCAGGAGGAGGCATCCTCATTGATCTCCGCCTCGATGGCCTTGTCAACCTGAAAGCTTTGCTGTTCAAGCGCCTGTAGTTCCATCTTAGAGCGATTGGCCTGCGCTAGTTGGCGTGAGATGTCCTGAAACATCTCTTCGATACCCTCGCCAGTGCGACAGCTGGTTTTGTATGTGGCACTGATCAATGAATGACACTGTTCACAAAATGCTTCTATATCCTCATCGGTTACTTCGGGTTCTCGACCCTCCAGATCGCTCTTGTTGCCACATATAAAGATTTTGGCATTCTCCGCGAATGTGACAATGTCCAGCAGATGCTGCGAGAGTGAGTGAAAGGATGCCGCATTGTCCAAGGCAAAGACTAAAATTGCGCCCTCGGCAAATTTGTAGTACGACGAAGTCACCGATGCCACACGCTCCATGCCGCCAGTGTCCCACAATTGTAACTATTGAATTATTCATGAATTAACCCAAATATACACTGCAGTTTACTATTACCTTCAGCTGTCTCTCGCCCACATTGTACTCCCGATCAATATGGTCCAATCCCAAAGTGGATTTGCGGTCAGTTTCAGTCACAAAAGTGTTGTTAGTAAAACGCCGAAATAGGGAACTCTTGCCCACGCCATAGTCACCGCAGAGTATGACCTTTTGCTTTGGTGTTCGCACTGTTGCCATTTTGTTCTACTGTAACTTTTGTTCGTTATTGTAATGTAATTAAATTAATTCCCACCCACACGTACACCTGCCAGACACAAAGAAGTATCACAACATAGAACATAAACAGCTGTTGACCGTGCGAGGTTGCCACTTGGCGGCCGTTGCACCCGGTCTTAGTATATCGATAACAGTGGCTAATCGATTGCTGTGGAAAGTTGCCACTCTTTGTTTTAAACTCTGAAACTTATCAAGTCAACGATTTGACATGACGATAAGATTTTCCGTTAAAATAGAGTTGGGCCAACAGAATGCGGCCAAAGCCAAATCAACTGCCGGCTTTAACAGAAGATGGCAATTGGAATTCGTGTAGTTGCGGCAATTTTGCTGCTTTTTACAGCATCGACGCAAGGTAAGTTAACATTTCTATGTAGTTGCCATAAAAAAACTAATAAAATTGTTTTTATATAGCCAAACCTGGTTATGGACCCGGTGAGCAAGACTGGGGCTATGTTGACGTGCGTCCAGGTGCGCACATGTTTTATTGGCTTTACTACACCACCGCCAATGTATCCAGTTATACCCAACGTCCACTAGCCATTTGGCTACAGGGTGGTCCAGGTGCTTCCTCCACGGGATATGGAAACTTTGAGGAGTTCGGACCCGTTGACCTCTATGGAGATTATCGCAACTGGACTTGGGTCAAGGACATGAATGTAATGTTCATTGACAATCCCGTGGGCACGGGTTACAGTTATGTGGACAACTCGGCTTATTTTACGGCCACAAACAAGGAAATCGCATTGGATCTGGTGGAGCTTATGAAGGGTTTTTATAAACTTCATCCGGAATTCGAAACTGTGCCTCTGCACATTTTCAGCGAGAGCTATGGCGGTAAAATGGCACCAGAGTTTGCGCTGGAGCTGTACTATGCTAAGGAACGCGGCGAAGTCAAGAGTAATCTGGTGTCCATATCCATGGGAGATCCTTGGACATCTCCCATTGACTCGGTACTATCTTGGGCACCCTTCCTGCTGCAGCTGGGCATAGTTGATCAAGATGGCCATGATGTGATTATGAAGGCAGCCAATTTTACAGCACAACTTGTGGAGGAGGAGCGTTGGATTCAGGCCACCGCACAGTGGGGCAATACACAATGGGAGCTGATGAAGGCCTCCAAGGGAGTAGATTTCTACAATGTGCTGAAGCTAACGCGAGGAGATAGCTTTGAAAGGCAAGTGAGCCAGTCAGCCGAAGGTGAGTCCTAGAAATCTTTTAGACTAATTAAACAAACGCCTTATAATTTCTCCTTGGATAGAACTCATGTATCGCACCATGGTCAGGCATGATTTTGATGAAGATCATGATCAGATTGCAGAGGATTTGATGCGTGGACCAGTGGCTGAAACCTTGGGCATACCCAGTCATGTCAAATGGGGTTCCCAGAGCGACAAAGTCTTTGATATACATCGCACGGACTTCATGAAGCCTGCGCTACACATAGGTAAGTTTCCAACTGGATTTCGCTGCGGAATCCACAACAAAACTGCCTAAATTTAATCATTCTACAGTTAACGAGCTGCTGGACAAGACGCCACTGAAGGTGGCTGTTTTCTCGGGGGGATTGGATTTGATCTGTGCCACACCTGGCACCGTCAACTGGATAGACAAGCTCAACTGGACCAGACGAGAGGAGTACTTGAATGCCACGCGCAATGCCATCAATGTGGATCGTGTTTTGGAAGGCTACGAGAAGTCGGGCGGCAACTTTACCATGTTCTGGATCAACAGATCCGGTCACATGGCACCCGCTGACAATCCGGCTGCCATGAGCCATGTCTTGCGGCAATTGACCAACTTTGGCTAGAGAAAGCAACTAAGTTAAACAAGTTACTCCTTTCGGAGGAAATCAATAAAAATCAATCCACGATAAGAGCAATCAACATCGTAAATGTTAATTATCTAACGGCTTAGAGGCTACCATGACAAAATTTATGAAAGTGATAAGTATAAACTGAAAGTGACGGGAGACTTATCTATGATCTAACTTTGTCACGCGTCGGAGTTGTCGCGAAACCCATCAAGTATCGTAAATACTCCCGAAGACAACGGCGATCCGCGGGATCGTGTGACATCAAAAGAGCAGACATTATAGATTAGAAATTCTTTGGCAACTTGTTTACCTATCGAGTGGGTAACTCGCACAACTTTCAGACGTTTGCCAAGCTCCAAGTTGTACGGTTGACCTGGTGCGAAAAAAAAAACAAGTGGAATGTGTCGTCTATTAATCGGTTTGGTAGCGTTCATTGCGCTCTCCGGCTGCTTGGCTGCCGTGAATGGTGAGTGGAATTGACCTCAATTTTAAGGTAGAACACCCGCTGGTCTTCAACTACTTAATATGCTGATCAGGTGCTAATGAACGTAAAGTCTAAATATAAATCATTTCATTCCGAGTAACTGAAAGTTTCCAACAGTCTCATAGAGGTGAAAGATGTTTATCTTATCAGAGCCACTGATATCTAATGGGAGCTACTTCAACTTCAATCAATTAATTAAATCTCTATAACTATAATGGGAATCTAATCTGCCCCTTCTACAGCACGTGAGGGCTACGGTCCCGGGGAGCAGGATTGGGGATTTGTGGATGTGCGCCAGGGAGCTCACATGTTCTATTGGCTTTACTACACCACCGCCAATGTGTCCAGTTATACCCAACGCCCCTTGGCCATTTGGTTGCAGGGCGGTCCAGGTGCCTCCTCCACGGGGTATGGCAACTTTGAGGAACTGGGACCTTTGCAGCTGGATGGCAGCTACCGGGATTGGACCTGGGTGAAGGACATGAATGTCATCTTCATCGACAATCCGGTGGGCAGTGGTTTCAGCTATGTGGATAACTCTGCTTATTACACCACCAACAACAAGGAAATTGCTTTGGATCTGGTTGAGTTCATGAAGGGATTCTATGCGCTTCACCCGGAATTCAAGAAGGTGCCTCTGCACATCTTCTGCGAGAGCTATGGTGGTAAAATGGCACCAGAGTTCGCGCTGGAGCTGTATAATGCCATCAACCGTGGTGAGGTGGAGAGCAACCTGGTTTCGGTTGCTTTGGGTGATCCCTGGACATCGCCCATTGATTCGGTTATGTCGTGGGCACCGTTCCTGCTTCAACTGGGCATTGTGGATCAAAATGGTCATGACAAGATTGAGGCATCAGCATTGAAGGTCAAGAACTACGTGGACACCGAGAAGTGGACTATGGCTACGTTGCAGTGGAGCTCCACTCAGTCTGTGGTGCTGCGCGAATCAAAGGGCGTGGACTTTTACAATGTAGAGACTCCCACGCGTGGCGATAAGTACTTGAGGAAGCTGGACTTTATGACTCCCGAAGGTGAGTGCCCACTGCTAGTTGAGTTTCCATTTAATTCCTATGGTTCACTTTACAGAGCGCATGATCCGCACTCTGGTGCACTTTGACATCGATGAGAACCGCGATCAGCTGCTCCAGGATCTGATGCGTGGTGCCGTTACGGAAGCGCTCAATATCACCAGTCCCGTGAAGTGGGGCGCACAGAGCAGCCCGACATTCAACAAACAACAGGGTGACTTCATGAAGCCAGTTGTGCACATTGGTAAGTATTTATCGATAACTATCTATCGAATAACGTTACTTATCGTTTGTTCTCTTTAAATGTCTGCACAGTTGAGGAACTGTTGAACAACACCACCCTCAAAGTGGGCGTGTTTTCTGGTGGTTTGGATTTGATTTGTGCCACTCCTGGTACTGTCAACTGGATTGCGGACATGGAATGGAAATATAAGCAAGACTATCTGGCAGCTCCACGTGTGGGCATCAATGTGGACCGTGTGCTGGAGGGCTATGAGAAGACAAGTGGTAACTTCAGCATGTTCTGGATTAATCGCTCTGGTCATATGGTGCCCGCTGACAATCCACAAGCCATGTCCCATATTCTGCGCTATTACACCAATTTCGATTAAGAATCAGCAAACAAAAATAAAAACTAATCCAATTGCAAATCAAATTCACACACACACGCATACACACACTTATTAACTGCATGCAATAAAAATGGCGATCGAATCATACGAATTTGCAGTTTCGTTTCAGCAACTGTAAAGTTCTCGCATGCGCAGTAAACAGCACAGCGAGAGCGGGAGAGTGAGAAAGAGAGAGTGTCACGCAATCGAATGAAATTTTTACAACCCTCTCTTCGTGTAACGGCCTTGCATGTGTGCGCTGTGCTGCCATTATCTACTTTTACGTCGCACCCAAGCACTCACACACACACACACACACACATGTTAAAGTTGCGCGCTGCTTGGGCTTATCACAAGCTCTCCGCCGGCGCAGAAAAGTGCTCTCAGTGCGCATTCGCGCTCACAGAGACTGAAAAAAAAGTGACAGAATGAAAGCAGCAGCCGCTGGCAGCGGGTGGGCAGCTATTTTTATATTGTACGCTGTTCTAGTCGGGAAAAATTTTAATAGCAGTCGCACACGTGTGCTGCGCGTTGTAATAATTTACATTAACAAACATACAAAAAACAACAAAGTAAAGTGCAGTGATAAAAATATTGTTGAAAAAGTGCACGCAAAGCGAAAGAAATAAAAACAGAACCAAAATATAAGAAAAAAACAAAAACAACGGGCGACGTTTAGTTGCTGTCAACGCGCATAATCGTAGCCATCGCACACAGACACACACACACACACACACACAAGCAGCAAAATACGCCACAAATACAAGTGTGTGTGTGTATGCATGCACATGACATTTGCTGTGTGTGTGTGTTTTTGAGTGAGTGAAGAGTACAGAGCATATAGGAAGCACAGGGTGAGTAAGCGTAACAGACAAACAACAATTAGAACAATGGACTAATAATTTTTGTATTTCTTTCATCTTTTAGGTGTGCTTTAAATATATAGCAAATATATTGGGAAGAGGTGACGAGAAGCTATAGCAATGCGTGTGCGCGACAAACGCAGGCAGCAGAAGGAGCAAAAGGCTCAAAAATACAGTGATAAACAAAAGGTAAATAAAACTAATTTACCAAACGATCGCTTAGATTACAGGGTGTCAAATGTACAGTGGTAAAATAATAAACAATATTTGCAGTTGGAAGAAACAGCAGCGAAAACAGAGGCAAATCAAAGCAAAGCGACACCTGCGGCGGCGGCAGCAACTACAACAGCAACAACAACGGGAGCAGGAGGAACAGGAACAACAACAACAGCACAGAGTCAGCCACAAACACAACAACAACAACAACCGTCGACATTGCCTGCGACTGAGAAAGTTGCTTTCGACAATCGCATTAAACGCAAAAATGTTTTGGCCCTCAACGAGAAGGTGGCAGCTCTGAGAGAATACGATCGCCAGCCGGTCTATAAGCATGTGGGACGCATGTTCAACTGTAGTCCCGATCAGATCAAGCGGATTGTGCAGCAGAAGGCGGAAATACTGAGTGCCTGGGAGCAGCGAACGCGGCGCAGTCAGGATGCCAAGACTCAGGAGCTGAAGGTGGTGCGGGTGTCCATGTTGGGCAAGGCTGTCTACGATTGGATACGTCGCATGATGTACTACAAGGACTTCATCATATCCGATGGACTGATACAGAAGATGGCACTGCAGTTCAAGAGCTCCATGGGACTGAACAACTTCTTTCCACATCAGGAGTGGTGCGATAAGTTTCGCATTGCGTACAACATACAACACAACGACACGAAGCTCCTGAAGATTGGCTACACGCAGAGCTACTCGGTGCAGATCAATGACATTGCAAAGGACGTGATGTCGGAGTGCACGCCCGCTGCTGATCCCATTGTGGATGCCGATGAGGATGGGGAGGAGGATGTAAGTCTGGCCACAATCAGTGGTAGCAGTCATGAGGATGAGGATGACGCCGATGTCGATATCGATGGTGGTGGCGATCTGAGTGAACAGGAGGAGGAAGATATCAAACCCACGATCAGTGAACTGAGTCAGGCTCAATCTCGTGTCTTACAGCCATTGTCACAGCTGATGCGCTTGCCACAGGTGCCACAGGGCACATCTCAAAAAGTTCTGATTGCCACGCCCATACTGCCGCCAGGTGCAGCTCCTGGCGGTGCACAGACCATGACAATCATACCACTTGCCACGCTAGCGCAGAGCATAACACAGCGGCCACTGCAGCCGGCACAGCCGCAGCCCAAGGCGGGAATGCCGCCACCCAAGCTGGACATAAAGCAGGAGATTAAAACGGAGCCCAGAGATGCAGATGAACTGGAGCCGGCGGAGGAGCAGCAGGAGCCTCCGAAGTTGCTGGAAAAGCAAGTGGAGCAGGAGGAACCTGTTGTGCGCATTAAGCAGGAGTTGGATAGCGATGGTGAGCTGCTGGATGATGACAACGACGACGACGATGATGATGATGCCAACGGAGGACGTTCTAGTGTCACTTCATTGGCTGAAATTCTGGCTGCCGACGTGGATGCCGAGAAGGAATACATTGAACAGACCCGTGCCATGCGCCAAAGGAAACGTAGTCATAGTCCTGCCACGCCCCTGTCCATACTACCGCCCATGCCCATGCTGACCAAAGCGCCGGTCGCCCAAATCGCAGCTCTGCCGGCAAAGCGTCAGCGACAACGTGAACCCGATGACAACAACAACGCCGACGTGAACGTCAGCGCGGGCAGCGTTGGTCAATCAATAATCAGCTGTGTCGAGGCACGCAAGTATCTGAAGCTATTGGAGGAGTTTGCATTGTCCAAGGAGAACTATCGGCTAATTGAACTCATTACACGGGCGGATGAAGTCATGCGGGAGCTGGCAGACGAATAGGGGATGGGGAGATAACAAGCTTAGTTAGTAGCACACATCTCGAAGATGCAATCAATCATAGCATACGTGTATAATATAATTTGTACTTTTACCAAATATAACAAACCAAATTTTAGCACCTAAAAATACACACGCACACGTCTTGTTATTGTATAGTGTCGGTGTGTCTATGTGTGACGAGATAGCCGGAGTCAGGCCAAGTCAAAATATATGCGCCGTCTCTTAGTGCGCATGTCTGCCCTTAGCTGCTGGCCAGCCTAACGGACGCAGTTGTTGTTGTTCTCGCCTCTCTCAACGCAGCTCTCGCTCTCTTAAACTCGCGCACCAACACAAAGCAAAGGTCGCTAAACTCAACAGTGAGCATGTATGTATGTGTGTGTGTTTGTGTGTGTGCGTGAGCAGTGGGTGGCAATACAATGTAACAGGGCGCACAGGGTGGCTGTTTTGGTGCGAAACACGCAATTGTTTTAAATTAAGTTAAGTTACAATACAAAATGCATAGAAAGAAAGTTGTACATATAGGACTAACAAGACTAATACAAACTTATTTATGTATTTAAATTACTTTGTTTGCCTAATTTCACACACACAATGAATCTAATTGGTTCATTATGATTTATTGCTGTATAATTAGTTTGGCTAGCTACTCACTACATGTTTAGTATATATTAATTAAGTGCCGGCATAAAGTCATGTAAATCAGTTTGTAAGCTATTTTTTTGTTTTTGTGCATGGTTTGCTGCGCATGTCTGCCCTTAGCGGCCAAATTTACCCAGCCCATGGTGAAGTCATAAACAACTTAACATACTCATTCACCACAGCCTCTGCCGTGAGTACTTATTTGCTTCAAATTTAAGTTGCATCGAATAAAACCTCGGGATGAAGTAAATGAGTCAACATTTTTATAATTTAAATATTATAAGTTTTTCACCACAGCCGAATACGTTGCTTTGTTGGTCATTTCACCAGTGCTGCTTCGTATGCGAACAGCTGTTTACCAACACATACAACAACTTCGCTTGCACTTTTATATGCATGCATGTGTGTGCACATACGTGTGTTGATATTATTAAGCATCCCACTAGAGCATATGGCCACAGGGTGGTTATACGCTATAAAAAATATTTTTTTCTTTGTATAAAATATTAATGCGAAGCATTTCAGCAAAATCAGTCAAATAAAATTACCTTCAATCGTAATTTATAATCTTCGGTCTTAATAAATAACGCAAATACATACACACGCACACTTACATATGCACACATACATATGTGCATGAACGCAATTAAAGATATTCAATGAGCGTATGTTGATTGATGGTAAAAATTTACCCAAAACACAAGGCGCACAAACTACACATACAAACATGTATACATAAAAATAAACTGGAAACAATATATACGTATGTACATACACACGTCCAAAGACACAGACATGGGCTAATCAATCAATCAATCGACAACAAGCAGCGCTCTCATCAGAGTCACACATTCAACGTCATCGTCAGTCTGTGATTGGCGTTGACACGGGAAGGTCGCTCAAGCATACGTACGTTTGAGCATACGTATACAAGAATATCTAAATTAAAGGTATGTTACTAAAATGTAAAATAAAACCCTTTGCTGAATTTCATCTCAGCATATTAATAACGTTACTTTCATTTTGTTTATAGTTTGCGCACAAATTCTCTCTGTTGCTTAACAGAGCGCTGTAGGCTTTAACAGTTTGTTGTCAATTAAAGTTGGCTGTGCATAGGAATGGCGGCGTTGCCAGATCGATTTAATGCTGGAAAGCGCCAATTTTGGTGCGAATTTTTGAAAATGTATCAACAAATGCCTGAACTGTGGAATGTTCACCATGCGGACTACAGAAATAAGGAATTACGAAACGAATCATATGAAATTCTTCAAACAAAACTAATGGAAGTCGAGCCAAATGCAACAAAAAGCGATGTTGGACGACGAATTAATATATTTCGCACAAATTACAGACGCGAACAGATGCGAATTTGGAAACAACAAGATTTGGGATTACATCCGAATCTGTGCAAGCCCACGTTATGGTTCTACGAAAATATGAACTTTCTGCAGACACAAGAGTCGTTTCAAAATAGGGCCAAAAGATCGAGAATGTGGTCCAAAGCCGACGAACCACCAGCGCAAAATTTTAAATCAGATGTAAGTTTGTTGAAGTTTTTAAATTTTTAGAGTTTTATTAAATTAAATGTTTTTTAGAGCATGATGGACCCACTGGACACAGCACCAACGGCTTTCCTAACACCAGTCAACAACAACCGTGAGACAATACCAGCGGATTTTGATGAGACCATGCTGCTTAGCCCAAAGATTGAAATATTCGACAATGAGTCGTGTATAGAAAACAGCAGACAAGGCCAAAATGACGAAACCAAAATGGAAAACATCAATAATTCCATATCAGAACTGAACGATTCAACCGGCGGCTCGTCTTCCATAACACTGACTGCAGTAAAGAGTCTGAAGA
Source organism: Drosophila nigrodunni (assembly GCA_020829145.1). NCBI lineage: Eukaryota > Metazoa > Arthropoda > Insecta > Diptera > Drosophilidae > Drosophila > Drosophila nigrodunni. Next base: position 6,127,545 of record JACVCZ010000007.1, on the reverse strand, counting down.
CTGACAACGCAGCCGCGCCTTTTATTAGTGAAGCCTCCGAAGCACTAGCCAAATCCTGGGCCATCCAATACGAGGAGATGGCGCCAACGCAAAAAATTCTGGCCAGAAAAGCTATCGCCGATATTCTCTTTGAGGGTTGTATGGGCAATTTGCGTATTAATCGCGGTGAACGCACCACTGTGGGCAATCATGTTTAAGATTTTGTATTAAAGTTTCCTAATAATATAATATAAAGTGTGATTTGTAAAGTATAAAGTATAATAAGTATAACGAAGCAGTAAAGAGTTTAAAAACGAGCGCGTAGTTAATTTATCGATAACAGTGCAAGCCATAAACAACATCAATGTGGCGGTCGGTCAATAACTTAGGGCGCTGTAAAAGCTATCGATTTACCAGCTGTTGCGGTCAATTCAAATTAAACGTCCGTTAGTAGTTCAAATTGCGCTTTAGTGGTTTTAACAGACAAAAACGTTGGGAATTTATATTTTTAAAGCCAAAATAGCAGTTAATTTTAATACGCACTGAGTAAAAGCTGTTGACAATGATGACACTCACTTGAGTTTAACTTTTGTCAGCGCGGCTTTAATAACTATAGTCTAATGCGATTATAAAATTTCATATTAAGTTTAGCTGAGTAGTCTTTAACTAATCAAATTACTTTCAAATTTGTTACACTCTTCAGTTTTCATGTTAAGCGCAAACATCTAATAAAAAGCGAAATGAAAAATCTTAATTAGCGACATGTGCATGAGGTTTGCTCTGCTGCTTTGCTGTGTGCTCAGTGGAAGCAGCTGTGGATGATGACCACCCGTCCGTTAACCCGCTCACCCGTTCATGCCGTAGGTTGAGCCACCGCCCATCCGGTGATGCACTTAACGCGTTTGCAAATGATTTGAGCAGCTGTTGCCACTGCACCTGTGTGTGCACCTTTTAGAGCTGACCGTGGACAAACGCCTCGATTGCTTTGCTCTGGCCTAGCCCAACCGCATGGAAAACATTCAAATCACTGTGGAATGGGGGCCGAGAGTGAAACCGGGACTGGGTTGTGGACTGGGACTGCCTGGTGACTGGGGTCTAAGCCGCTGTAGCATTTTGCACCTGTCGTCCTACGCATGTGAAAATCAAGCGCAACTTTAATTGATACAACAACAACAACAACTGCAAGCAGGCGTACAAGGGGGGCCCTAAAACAAGGCAAAACTCCTCTAGTTGCACGAGTTGCAAACTGCAACTGGTATGGGATGGGATGTGGTGGGTTGCGGGATGGAACTGCAACTAGTCGCGGCAAAAATGTTGTTAAAAAATGCGTGGAGCTGCACAGCTGCCAAGAGGCTGGGAAACGTAGATGAGGCTGTGACTCTGCTTAGGGGGAAAAGTGAGCCCTTGACACAACAACAACAGCAAGAGTAACAACAACAGCAAAGTTTTGCAGCCTTAAATGGGCATTGAAATTAAATGCAGCTGCTTTAATGACGCTGCAGCACTTGGAGCGTTTGTGCAGCGCTGTGGCGTTGAGTGCGGAGGGGCAGGGGCGCAGAGGAGTGGCGTGTACAGCGGGATGCGTATCAAAATGGCCTAAACAAATCTGTGAATATGGCACAAAAGGCAGCGGTTGTTGCTGTTGCCTGGTGGGCGTTGCATGCAGCAGTTGTTGCCTGGGCGTGGCGCCACAAAATGCAAGGCACTTCGAGACTCCAAGACTGAGGCTGAGACTGCGCCGGTGGCCGTTGCTGATGCCGCCTCGCAACGTGGTGGGCGCCAGTTAACAAAGAAAACAAAAGCAACAACAACAACAACAGCAGCAACAACTGCTGCAACAACGACAGCAAAGTTTTGCCTTTTGGGCCATTTAATGGGAGTTGCCGTTGCCTTTTTTGGTTCAACGGAATCAAGAAACAAAAATCAGTTTATCGCAAGTTGTTGCAGTCACCGTCGACGTTGTGTTGTTGTTGTTGTTGCTGAAGTTTATGTTGCTCTGATGATGATGTTGTTTGTTCAAGCTTACGTTTGGTATAAAAATAAATTCGTTTTGTGTGCGATTTGAAATGCACAGCATCGAAAGACTTAGACAACGAACTTGGAGCCACCATACAGCGCAGTGAAAACACAAAGCAGAACACAACTGCTTGCAGCACGATTGCTTAGATTGCTGCTCATCAGGCGCCATAAAACTGACCAATTGAGTTTCATATAAATACATATAGAAGTATTCGAAAACGTTCAACGTGCAACGATCAGAAATTGATGGCAAACTTAATGGGAAATTTGTATTGCCGGCGATTAAGCGGCTGCAACAACAATTGCTGTGTAAACATGCCACAAATCAACAATAACAAATTGCAGTTCTCACACACAAACACACACCTACCAGCACACACACACACATACACTCACACACGATAAGCTAGCCACGCGACTGTCTGCAAACAACCCCAAAAAAATATGAGTAGAAAACAAATCAGGTGCAGTACACGCGACACATTTTAGGGTTGATTTTGCGGCAAAGCTGTTGCTTCCACAGTTCAGAAGCAGAAAAATCACACGAGAACTTGTGCAGTTGTTGCAAATGCGCCTGGGAACGGGAATGTGTGCACGGGAATCGGAAACAGAGTAGCAGACGGAATCGGAATCGGAATCCAAATCGGAATCGGGAAGGAATGGGAATCATTAGGGTGAGCAGCTACATCATGTGAACTGTAGCTGGCGATGGGCTCAAACCAGGGCGATGGGGGTAAATTGCTGGTCCGTCGTGCGCTAATGAGACGAAGCAGCAACGACAACAACTGGGAATGTGGGCGCGCAGACGCAATCGCTTGGCGTGACGAATAATGTGAGAATGAGAACTTTATTAAAATGTTCTTTGGCCTGGATTTGATATTTGTTTCAAATACCCTAAGTGAGCAAACAGGCAAACAAGGGGATTGCTGGACTGCAGCTAGAACTGTTGCTTATGAAAGCGGCTTAATTTGAAGGTAGCATTTTAGACTATTATATATTTAAAATAAAGTAAAATAATGCTAGATTTTTTATAATATAAATTTTTAAGGACTCACAGCACTTTTCAGCTCAATTGTTTGTATAGAAATTAAACTATTCATACTAAATAAATTTTAAAACATAAATTCAAGTCAAGTAGCCATAAATTGTAATCAAGACAGTGCATTAATTTAGTTACAGCTCTAAAATATATTATGTCTCTGATTTCTTTTAAAGTACATATACTTTCAATGGGTGTAGCTTTGATTATATGCACTTTTAGACCTAAATATCATACTTAAAGTTGTTTCTAGCACTTAGTATAATGAGTTGTAGCACTTTTAGTTTTACAACCACTTGACGCCAAGTTATTCGCTCTACTTAGCAACACTTTAATACAGGGTATCTGTCAGCTGCTACAACCCGAATAAAGCCCACATTACATTGTCCCAAATATATGTATTCCCAGTTGTTTGCACATTTGGAGCATTCTGAAATTGTTGAAATGCTTTTCACACGAATCGCAGCGCTGTGAGAAAGCACAACTGGAACAACGTGGGACTGTGAAAATGCTGTGAAGCGAATGGGAGAAAAGAACAGAAAAAACTTAATTTTTTTGGGATTGGAAGACACCTGTAAATGGGCATGAGTGTGTGTAGATGTTAATGAATTGGCAAATTCATTTTCGGTCCTGAATCGCTACGGATGGGATCAGCTTGGAGTTGACTAAACGCGTTCATTACAATTAAAATTAAAGCATAAGCCTCATATAAATTGACATGCAGATCGCACAATTTGGCAGCAGCTGAAAAGTTGTGCTGCTTTTTTAGCCTTTTTGCTTTGGGAACTTATGTGTTAATTAACCCAAAAGGATACGGCGCCTTTTGAATTTTATATTTTGGGCGAAACTTTTATGGGCAATTCAGACAGATCAAAAAAAAAAAAAAAAGAGAAAGAAAAGAAAGAATTGAAACCAAAAAATGTTGGCTCATTTTATGGGCCGGCGACACCTTTAAGAGCGCCAATCGAATCAATGTTTTAACACGAGAATACCATTTCCAAAACGGGCTCATTAAGCACTCCCGAATAACCCAAAAACGCAGCAAGCATATAAAAATTATAAAAAAAAAAGGTAAACTTGAAATAAAACTAAAGGATTTCTGCTTAAATTCTACGAATGCTGAAATTTCTGATGTGGCAGCTGCAAAAGGAATTGAAATTTGTGAGTCGTAGGCATTGGATTCGGTATTGGAATTGGAATCGGAATTCATATTCATTTGATTTCACAATTCTGCTGCGGAAAGTGAAACCAAGCGCAGACCGGGGCAGCTGAGGCACTCGGAGCAGATGAATGTGGCAGCAACAAGGCAACAAGTTGCCCAAAAACTGACACACATCTTTTTAATGTGCTGCAGACACTGCTAGAAATTAGGGCAGTAAATTTAGTAAATTGAAGAAGACTAGAAAAAGTTTCTGAACCTTTACACTACTTTAAATAAGTTGAAGACAAAGAAAAAAGAAAACGAAAAGAAAAAACATATGCTGTACAAAATTGCTAACAAAAAATTGGTTAAAAATTAATGTGATGCATAATTAATTTCATAAAACTTATTTTATAAAAAGAAAGGCAAATGATTTTTGATTAAAAAACAATTTATACGCAAGTGGTTAACAATTTATAATGAACATAAAATATTCCTTAAAGAAAGGCCATTAATTTTCGTTAAATAAAAATTTTAAAAACATTTTTTTTTTTTTGGCATATTTTAAGCAGTTTTATGCACTTAATTTCAGCAGCACTCCTCTTTTTAGCAGTGCAAAAAAGCAGGAGAAGCAGCAGCAGCAGCAGCAGAATGTGAAGCACAACTTTTGACAGGACAAGTTTTGGCAATTTGAAAATCTCTGCGCTAATTACCAAAGGCCCCAAAAAAAGAACTCAAAAGCAGCAGCTGCCTTCGTCTTCGTTTTGGTCTTTGTCTTTTGGGTCTTGGGCTGCCTAATTGAACTCATCAATTTGGTAGCTAATGAAGTGGCAGTCGCAGTGGACGCAGTGGACCAGTTACCATTAAAAACATTTACTCTGCCCAGCAGCTACCAGTCTCGCTGTGGGCCAAAAACTGTCGCCTTACAACAAAAAAAAAAGTGAAGCTGGAGCTGGAGCTGCTGTTGATGGCTGTGTGCTGATAACGGTGCATGAAAAAGCACAAAATGCCAAGTGCTTCCTGCTGCACACAGCAACACACGGCGATCTCCACGTCTTGGCCATTTAATTAGCAGGTTAATTGCCCATGAGGCGGCTAACTTTGCATGCAACTTCATTAATAACTTTTGTCTGCAACTGCAACTGCAACTACCAGCTACCTAGCATCGTATCCATTGGCATCTTTGGCTGCATTTGTCATAGACAACAGACAACAACTCGTTTGGCTGCTTTGGCTATCGACTTTGGCCAATGACAAATGATATGTTGACAGCAATTGCAACGTCAGCAGTTGCTAAATTTTGACACTGTCTTATCGAAGCCGCTGCGATATGCGAAATGAATGAGGCACCAAAACCAACGACGCATCTGCCAAAAGACAAGAAAATAAAATATATTTTTATATATATTGTGAAATCTGTACAGTTGTGGGTTGGGGAGGAGCTTGAAGAGCTACACAACTGACAGTAGCTGACAATACAGAAGGAGTAGCAATAATTCATTGTTATCGTGTATATCAGCAACGCAGAGAAGGTCTTTAAGTGCCCAGAGAGTAGCTGCAGTCTGCTGCTGCTCGGTAGCACTGGTAGCATCGATCATCATTGATTCAATTTATATCGCCTGAATTACGCATTTATGCACAACGCTTGTCCACTTAAAGTCCAATTTTACTTTAGGAAAGAGCAAAAAAAACTATGAAAGGTTGATTAAAAATATAGGCAATGTTTAACAGAGTGACATATAGTAATCTATAAGAATTAAGCTATGTTTACCTACGGAGAGTAAGAATAAGAGCGAGAGACAGAGTGGGTCAGAAGCAACGACAGTAAGAGCAAGGAGTAAAACTGTGTCTTTCCACATTCCTTCCTTCCTTCATAAACTAAAGAGTGAATAATTAATGCTATTTAATAAATAAAAATTTTTTAGCTAAGCCTCTCAGAAATCTGCTCAAACCCGTAGCGATTTCTTTCTCCTTCAACTTCTCCTGCCACTCTGATCAACCGCAGGGGCAATACCTACCAAGCCCACCCCAGCGGAGACTACACTGCCACCCCTGTCAAACACATAAATAACCCACCACTCTACGCTCACTCCGCTTAATAGAATCCACACGCAAGTCTACCAAAGCACCCCGCCAGTTACCCCTGCATTTCCCCTTAAATACCCCTGCCAAATGCCCCTCAAAACGCATGCGCGCATAGCTATTGCCCCTGCTCAGAAACCCAGTGGAGAGTTGCTCGCCAGAGAGTGAGTGAGCACGAGAGCGCAGAGCGTCGGTTCGTGTGAGCACAGAAAACGAATGACTTAAGACACAAACGCGAGCTTCGGCTGAGAAGAATTTAAGCACAAGAAACGAAATGATACGAAGGTAAACGAAGCGAAGTTGTGGCATGTTTGGTGCTTGGTGACTCAAGTGGCATGCCACAACGAAGCAACGAATTGCATTTGTAATCATGCGGAAATGATCGCGTTGACCTTTCAGCAAGTTGCAACTTGCAACTTGCAAATCTGAAATCATTTTTTCTACCACTACACTTATCAAAAAGGGAGTGGTATTAAATTCAAAACTTAAAACTTAAAAGGGGAAAGGGGAAAGCTAAACAGCTTAGAATTAACACTTGAAAGCTGCCTTACAATACAATTCAGTTCTTCAGCTTGAACTGCTGCTTAGCTTTGTGTCCTAACTTTAGTTCTCTACTGTTTTTCTCAGTGTAGTCAGTGTTGTCTGCTATCTTTTGTCTGCTGTCTGCTGTCTGTTCCTCTGTCTGCATTCCGCGGTTGCAATCTTTGTGTTATGATGACTGTGGCTGCTGCTGCTGCCTCCAGTCTCATTCCCATTCCCGATGCTCATCTTGTGCATCATCTGCTAGCCGCGTTATTTGCATGATGTGGCGACCTTTTGATCTGCTTTCGTCTTACAGTCAATACAATTATTGATTTGCTTTAGCCTTTCTACCTGAAGCGTACACAGTTCGTGCCATATTGAACTGCTGCTCCAAACGCTGTCCCTCTGTCTGTCTGCAGTTGAGTTGCAATTTCAAAACTCTGACTTTGACTTTGACTTTGACTACCAATCGGACTCTGACGTGCCTGCAATTTTCGTTTGTTGCAATCAACTTGAACTGTGATGAAAGATTGGCCTTCCAGCTACGTGCCAGGTGTCAGGATCAGTGTGTTGCGTGTTCAGTTCTTTCATTTGCTTTGCAATTAGTCACTCACTCAAAAGGGATTAACACACAGCACACAGATCACTTTATTAAAAAGCGAGTGAGACAGTGGAAGATTTATATAAATGGCATTTTAATCAAAATTGTCGCCTGCGGCTGTGTGCATTAATATTGGGCATTATCAAAACAAATTACATGGACAGCAGCGTTGATGGCCAACAACAGCGCACAGCGCAGTGCCAGACACCAGCAACAACAACAACAAGAACAACAACACGGAGAATAACAACAAATTAAATGTGCCTAAATGTTAAACAATTTACACCGAGCAGACACCACATCACGTTGTGCCTTAGTCAGACCGTGTTAACTCCAAGTTGTGGCCAGAAAGAAACTCGTCTCCATTGCATGCACTTGGTCAAGTGGTCTGGCCAACAGTCTAAACGCCTTGCTGACTAACTGGCCAACTAAACTATCCAGCTAAGCTTCTTGGCCTCTTCGCTTCTCTAGTCCAGTTGATTTAATTTCAACGTCACGTCGTCAGCATCAGCATCAGCGTCATCGTCTGATTTGAATGCATTTCTTAAATTGCTTGCAACTTGGCTAAGCAAACCAGACTTCAGGCTAAAACTGGGAACTATTTTTATGTGTTTTCGAGGTCATGGGAAAAACACTTTTCAGTTTGCTTAGCATTTTATTTATCTTCAATTCGCATGCGATTTTGACGCGCGAGACATGAAAAATGTGTGTTGGTGAATTAAAGATTTAAAAGCTATAAAAACAATTAAATAAATATGTTAAAAATATGAGCAGTTAAAAGGTGAAGCGTATAAAATATATTCTGGGTATTTTAATATATTTTTAAATCAATTTTTTACCCATAAAACATAGAAAAATATTATTTTTGTTAATTTTCTTGTATCACCTCAAAGTCAATTAAACTTTTGCTAAGCTTAATATAAACTAAACGTATAGATTTTTCTGTTATAATAATTTCTAAAAACCTCTTAAAAATTAGTATATAAATTCAGTGAATTATTTTTAAATTATCTTTGCAAGCAACTTGCAATTTCAAGACTGTTTTCCACAGCTGCTGTAGCTTGTTTCAGGGCATAATTATTACCAAAAAAAAATCAATGAAACTTTAGACTGTTGTCTTGACCAATCCATTTTTATTTTTTCTAGTTTTTGGCATGCCAAACTCTAATCGCTTTGCAATTGCTGGCAAATTGAAATCCATTGAACCTTTCGAAAGCAATTGAGCGCCCACAAACAACAAGACAAATTTCCGAGCTGTTAGTCGCAATTAGAGTACCTGAGCTTGGACTGAGGACTGGAAGACTGGAAGACCAAAGCTTTTGGCTGTCGCCAACGCTATTCAAAATTACCTTTCCCACACAATTATTGGTTGGATTTGTTTGAGCGACAAAACAATGAGTTTCCTGTTTTCTAAAATGAACAATTCAAAATTAGCTAAACAAATGAAAGCGCGAACGTGAGAACTTGAGAGTTGACGCAAGAAAAGAGCAGAGAAGAGAGCAGTGGAGACGGGGAGACGGTAGTGGAGCTTGCCAAGTGTTAGCTAGATCATGGATAAAGCAGCTAGGATCATATAATAGAACAATTGTTTGCGAGACCTGCCAAATGGCAGCATCTGCCTCGGGATCTTTTGTCTGCTGTCGACAGCAACAACGGCAGCTGCCTTCTTAAATTAAGTATTTTTTTATTGTTATTATTTTCTTTTCTTGTGGTAATTGAAATGAGCTTGAATATTGATTTTTTTTTACTTTTATTTCAACTTTAATTTTAATGTGCTGTCGATCGTTAAATGTTCGCAATAAAAATTTAATCATAAAAATCGAACTATTTATGGCATGCACTAAAAAAATTGTTCAATTTTTTTGATGTTTTAAGAGCTTTGTAAAATTGTGCTAAAAATTAACAACAACAAAAATCAAAACTTAATAAAAGCGAGCGATCTGTTTGCCACATGTTGCATGTTGCAGCTGCGTACATTTAATTTGTGTGAAAAATCAATAAAAACAGAAACTAGTTAGCATGTTGTCAGTGGCGAGTGGGTGTGCAAGCGGTTGAATACCCTGTAAATTGGCTAGAAACTGAGTAAAAAATTTATACAAATATTTATTATAAGTAAATACGCGATAAACTAGTTTTTGGTAGGAAAGAAGTCTAGAAATTTAATAATTGTATCATAAAATAAATAAATAATATACACATATTCAAAAAAAGAAATATTTTTGCCCTGGAACAAGTTAAGAAACTTAAAAATAGGCATGTCTTACCATTAAATACACTGTAAAATAGTTTTAAACTTAAAGAAAGTCATTATAGTTAATAATAATTTGAGAATAAAATCGTTTTATTATTATTAAAATGAATCAGCTCTTACAGGGTATGCAAAGCATAATTAATATGCATATTTGTGCTCACTTGGCGTTATGGAATTACATTAAGAATAACTGCGGACTACGCATGTGCTTATGGGTGTATGTGTGTGTGTGTGTTTGTGCGTGTGTGTGCCATGGCTGCAATTAAATATCAATTAAAAAATTGCAATGCAAATGCGCACGCACCTAAAAGAGGCAGAAACAAACAGAAATAAACAAATATGAGCTGAGCAAAACGAAAGACTTAAGGCACAAACTTGGCCCGACTGCCTGCAGTTTACCTTCGCAGACCCCTCGCAGCGTCTGCATGTGTGTGTGTGTGTGTGTGTGTGGCAATTTACGAGTTGGCTAAAAGACAAAACGACAAACTTTATTTAAAAAATAAATTACAATTTCATTTGATTTTCGGGCCGACAATCGCAAGTTCAAGTCGTTTGTCATTTGCACACCACGCTGACGTCGACGGCGGCAGAGACGTCGACTGCGAGTGCAATTGTGATTTGTTGTGGCATTTGCATAAATGAATGCACCTTTAAATGGCTGCTGGCACAAATCGAGTAATTAGAATCTAACGTATCGCAAGACTCTTAATTATGTGGAAAATGGCCGAGACAAGCCAAGAAGTGGCAGCAACAACAACAGTTACAAACGCCTAGTATTTTAGCTGTGTGCTAAATGGCTTATGTAATTACCAGTTTAATGATTAATTTAATGAAATTGAGTCATTAAACTCATTCCGCGCTGTGTGTGTGTGTGTGTGGCATTCCACGGCGATCAATCACTGATTACAAGATTTTAAAACCAAGTTAAAGAAGCAAAAAGGTCAATGGTTTAACCAGATGAGTATTGACTTTTACTACACATAAATTAACACATGTATTAAATGGAACTTTAATATATACTTAAATAAACTATACAAGCTTTAAGTTTAATTTTTAAGTACAAATTAAACTATTCTACTTCTGAGCTTTGCGCTGAAAACTTCAGCGTCGTATCTCATATTGTTTGGGCTGTGCGCTGATCAATGCTAGATTTAAATGTTACATTTAATCTGCATATTTTTAGTCCGCTTTTGCTGCACTTCCACTGCCAGCCTCGAGTCAGAAGTCAAGTCACGCGGAGCTTGGCCAAATGGTAGTCGAACTGTTTTGCTTATCTAGTTGCCAATAACTCGTATCTCGCTGCCTGCCAGCCTGTGGCCTAAATGCCTGCCAAACAATTTTCAACAAGCAAAGCCAAGGATTTTTTTTTCAGTTTTTATTTTTTTCCCCTTTTTTTGTGCTGCTGCGTCCCACGGCAAAGATGTGGCGCCATTGAAATTGAACAACATGCAAAAAAATGGCAAAGGAATTGGCAATTGGAGCTGCAACAACAACAACAACAGCAACCCCAACAGCAACAAGTACAATAACAATAACTAGCTGCAGTTTTGTCTTACACAACCACGCAACTACGATTTCGTTTTGCTTTTAGCTTTTTTTTCAGCTCTTTTCTTTAGCTTTTTGGAGTCTCGATTTGGTAGTGAAAACGATTTGCCAGTTTGGTGCCAAGTTATGCGTCGCCCCTGGTGCTGTAAAGGCGCCACAGCTGCTCAAACTAATGCTGGCTGCTTAGCTGCATTTGTGGGCCGAAAATGCAATGTCAACACACACACACACACACACGTGCAACATGCAACAGCCAAGGGGCAAAATCAGACTCAGTCTCAGTCTTAGTCTCTGACTCAGACTTCGACTCATCAGCAGCTTTAACTATGTAAATTGTGGCTGTTACTGCAGCTGCTTCACTGTCAATGCCAATGCGTTTGTCATGGCTAAGACATTGGCAACCAGACAACATTTTGGACAACTAACTGTTGCAACAACAACAACAAGGACACACTATCAAAAGGCACCGCATTTGCTTCCGCCATCATTAATAATATGTTTAACTCAGTTTGTTGCTGGAATTGCTGATGTTGCTCTTGTTCTGAATTGACATTGGCTGCTTTGCTCCAACGCTGTCGCCAGCAGCGGCAGCAGCAGCAGCAGCAGCAACAGCCGCTGCGGCAGCAACATGTTGCCAATCTGCTCAGTTGTTGCTGTCATTTTGCGGCGGACTTTTAATTTATTTATGGCCGCACGACAACAACGATGACTTGCATCGAAATGCCGACAATTTATATGCATTTCAATTTATAATCATTTTAAGGACTTTGTTTTAATTTAAAGTATAGCGAATTTATCAAAATAAGGCATTTTTGAAAGGTTTAAAAACAAAATTTGTTGCCGCAATTAAAGATTATAATTTTTTTTAATAGTTTTAAATTTTTTAAATTAGTTATTTTAAATTTTTCTCGATTTTTAACATTTTTTTTAGACAAATTTAATTTTTTAAAATATTTTAAAATTTTTTCTAAACGTTTTTATTTCTAAACGTTTTTAATTTAAAGTTAGCACAACAGCTCTTCTCGCAGCGCATCTCTCTCTTTCTTTCTCTTCAATTCTCTATCCCTGTCTCTACTTCAGTCCCTGCCTCTGTCCTGCCTGCAATTGCTGTCCTAAATGGCAATTAAGCAAACAATTTATAGCTTAAATGTTGCATTTAATTAATGTTCCAATTGCACGCAGAAATTAGCAAACATATGTGAGACTCGGAACTGCTCCTCTGCCGCCCCCTGCACGCCCTCCACCCCACTACCAGCCCCAGTTGACAGCAGCGCCAACCATTTAAATAAAACTTTTTCTTAATTGCATTGCAACTGTTGCTGGAAAACACTGTAAAAACGGTTGCATGTTGCATGTTGCTGCTGTCGTTGCTTCTACTCTCAATCACGTTTGTGCAATCCCCGATTTCTGGCACAATTCCGAATCCCAATCCAATCCACAAAGCCTGGCCGAAAGTCTCGACTGATCGTTAATTTAAATTGAACACATTTTGGACATGGACTCAGCAGACTTCGTTTGCTGCTTCCTCTTATCCCGTTGGCGCTTTAATTGCAACAGCAGCTTGAGCGTCTCTGGACTGAGTCTCGTTTGAGCTAACCCTTAGCCTCGGCTTAAGACCAGGTCTAAACGATTTCGTTTAATGCAAGTGCCCATCATTTTTTTGTTATTTTATTTTTGGCCTTTTGCACGTGCTCAGAAGTGATTTCGTTTCGTACCCCACGGACATTTTGTTGGTCATGGCGAAACCGGCAATTAAATCAGCATCTGAATATATCTTAACTCCCCCCGCCACGCCCCTTACACCTTTAATTCCTACATCGACTGCCTAATGAGTTTTTAATTGGCATTCATCCTGCGATTTCTGCTAATTTCTTGATCGTAGCTAAACAGTTTTTTTATGCACAGCTTTTTTAGCTTTTTTTTGCCTTTATTTGAACTTTCTTTGCTTAAAGTTTTATGGGCCAGGTAGCTGTCGTAATTTGAGCTGATTAAGCCATCAAGGCAGCTGCCATTGTTTGTAATCTGAGCCACTTGCTTTCTAAGCTGCCATTCGCACCTGTGTAAGGAGTTACCTGTGCATAGCACCTGGCTAGCCAAACGGTAGCTTTCAGCTTGATTAAAGCTCAAGAGTTCTTAATTACTAAGAGAGTTACAAAGGAATTTTTACTTTGGCTTTCTCTAAGTTAAATTTCTAGCTTCCTTTGGCTTTTTATTACGCCACTTATTCACTAAGCTTTAAATGCTTTACTTAAACTTTTAACACTTTAACAAAAGTGAAGCAATTAATTTTTATTAAAATTGGATTCTACTCCAAGTTTAGTGCTAGCCATTTTACAACCTAAAACTGCTATAAACTGCAGCTAAAATTTAATCTGGCTATAACTACATAATTTGCAGCAATTTTTTATATAAAACTCATCTAGTTTTATGTTAATATTTAAATAATAATAAACGTTTCCATTTGTTTGTTCAGGCTAGCAATTTTTTTTTCCTCGGCAATTTTAGCAAATTTGAGCTCATAAAATAAATTTCGTTTTCCACCTAAAAATCAACCATAATTTTAGCTCAATATTTTTTTTATATTTATTTTTATTTTACTGGCAGTTTAATGTTATGTCGTTTGGCCGTCCACAGATATCGCCCTCGGCCACTTTTTTAAACTTATTGTGATTTCAATTTTGAGCCCAAGACGCTCCGTCTGTCCGTCTGTCTGTCTCTGCCTACAGACGGGACTGTGTCTGAGTGCGTTTGCGTGTTCCTCATCATTTGTTTGCAATGAAAATAACACCAACATAAACAACCATCGACAGTCTCTGACTCCAAACTCGGATTCCGACTTCTACTGTGGCACAAAAACTTGCAGCTTTGTTCCACTTGCAGGGCATTGAGTGCCGATATCCCCCGTGTCCAGCAGTTCCAAATGTTCGATGTCGACGCGGCATTAAAATGCATAAAACCCGCTGCGCATGCGCTTCCACTTGGTCTTTGGTTTGGCTCTTGGTCTTGGTCGTGGTCTTCGCCTTGGTGTTCGTCTTTGTCTTGGCCAATGGCCATGGCTATGTCCTGTGCTCTGTGGCAGGCGCCACACCCTGCTGTGGTCCAGTCCAGACTGTGGAGTCAAATCGCCAGTTCGTAGGCGGCAGCAGAGTTGATTTGTTGCGACCCCAAGAGGTAAATGGCCTCGAAGTTATGTCAAAAGCTGAGACAGTTCTTTAATTGAATTCCAGTTACAAGCAAGCTTATGTAAAGAGCTTGTAGCTTGAGGCAGAGCTTTCAGCAGCTTATTGAAAAGTTTGGAAGTTGAGGGGACAAAAGTTTTAAGCAATCACTAACAAAGGAAACAGCAATAAAAGCTTGGCCAAGCTGTTTTGATATAGCTTTCAGCAGCTTTGTGTATTAGAAAAACAAGTCAGGGCTAGCTGCAAGTAGATTTGAAGCTTTCAAATGCTTTGAGAAACGACAAGCTAAAGAAACGCACCATCGAGTAGCTTTTAAAGAAGCTTTTTGAGCAGCTTCGATACATTTGTTATAGTCTTTAAACATGTCAGCTTTTTATACTTTTTCATTACTTTCCTCTTAAAACGACTGCTTAAAATTCTTCTGGCATCCGTGTTACAAGATTATAAATCGTATTTAAGATTGTTTCCTATTTAATCCCTCAATTCCTGCACTCCAAACGAAAATCGAAGCAGTTTTCAATAAAAGAGCTCACAAAAAAAGGCCAAAAAAGGGGCAAAACATATTTTACAGTTTATTACGGCTGATTGAAATTTTTTGTGGTGTCCCGTGGCGGTGTGGCCCCGAAAAAAAGTTGAGGAAAAAAATGTAATTCCATCAGAGTGCAAATGTGTGTTTGATGCGTTTTGCAGGTGTTGAAGCAACTGCATTTTTATGATAAGATAACGCCCCAAATAAGGCGAAACTTTAATGAGCAACGAGGCAGCAACCTGTGGCTTTTTCGACCTGCAACAACGGGGGGCAACAATTTTTGGGCGCTCTGACTGAAGCTGTGGCCCCTGGCGAGGCCATAAAGCTTATAACGTTAAAACGTTTAAGTGGCTTTAAAAATCGGTTCGGAAATGGGAATTATATAACCAGCTGAAAGTTTGGTCTCAAGAAAATAAGAAATTTCATGCGCTAGAAGTTTACTTGTAGCCATATCTAGACTTGCAACTGCAACACGCCTGCTGCTGCACGCCCACAAGCAGCTGGCAACTATGTTGCTGCCGATACTGTTCTGCGATTGAGTTTGCTGTTTGTTTGTCTTTTGTGGCAAACGCAGTTGTTGCCAATGACTAGACAAGTGCGTGGGCCAAATCATCTCTCTGTCTCCCTGTTGCTCCCTCTTCCACTCGGGTGTAGCAGCTGCCTGAAGGCTCTGCGCTTTGAGCCTGTCTCGCCAGTCTAGTCCCGGCGACATCTGCGCCAGCAATCTAAGGCAAATGCCTGCACAATAGCAACCACAACTACAACAACAACTTGACTTTATAAGGCAACTACACCGACAATACTTTTGCTGCCCCTTTCACCGCAACGCAACTTCAGGTTGCAGCTGCACTTACTCGCAAACAGCGCCAAGTTCTTGGGAATAAATCTGGAGAGGATTCGCGTGGGCAACATTGCAGGTGTTCCATAGACCAATGGGCGCCATTAGAAAAGTAATTGTGCAGCTGGCCACGCCCTCGTTGTTAATTTAAAGGCGCCAAGCTGACAACAAATTCAAATTAAATGCGTGGCGCGTCACATAAATGTCACCTTGTGTTTAGCATGTATGCAAATTATGCACAGCAACAGCAGCAACAATCACGACAACAACAACGACAATGGTGACACATAAAATGCAAGCAAAGGTTGTCCAACTCTTGTTGTTGCTGCTGCTGCTGCTGCTGTTGGTCAGCAACATCTAGTTGTTGGCCACGTTGTCATCGTAGTCGTTGCTGCCGCTGCTGCTGGCCGTTTACAAAGTCAAAGGGGGCACACAGCGAGTTTTAACTGACAGACAATTACGCTAATGGGACACAAATGGCAAATTAATTAGCTGCGGGGCCAAACCACCAGGCATTGTGCTGCGATTGCTGTTGCAGCAACAACAACAACAACAACAGCAGCCTCTGCTGCATGCAACTCGCGTTTGTTTGGGCGCATAAATCACCTCCATTGGCTGCAGAAATTGTGCTCGAAGTGGACCCAACACCAAGACTCCTTAAATAATTCCCAAATGATTCCAGGATGTTTCTACTTAACACACAAATCATTCAATCAGCTGAAAACACCTGACATTTCTCACAAAACTCGTTACTTGCGTACAGAAATTCCTTAGAATTCCACATAATTACTCACTGTAATGCTTATTTAGATTAAATCTCTGCCAGTAATTACACAACAAATTGTTTAATTCCTGTTTTAATAAACGTTACACGACTGCAACGCTACAAAAAAAAATAACAAAATTGTTAGATTAGCAATTATTTGATATGCATCTTAGTTATTAACTAGCAGATAAAATATTTCTTGCAGCCGTTTTCAATTAAGATGTTTGCTAAGCAATACTTAAGAATTTTTAATCATGCTTACTAAGAAATATTAGAGGTTTATTAATGGAAAATTAAGCGACGCATAGAAATTTAAGGCTGTTGTAATTACAATTAAAATAAAATGTCCAAAATTATAAAATAAATATTTAAAAATTTCTATAATAATAAATAAAATATTATTTAATTTTAAAAAAATATTTAATTATTTTTTGAATATACTTATATATTTTATTAAAGTTTTCTTCTTAGTTTTCGTCAAGTTTTGCTTATTTTAAGTAAGTTAACTTGCTCTACAAAGCTGAGCTAAATCTGTGTGCTAAATAAAAGAAAACTCTGCTGCCAATTAGTAAAATATAAAACCAATTATAAGGAAATAAAATTTAAATGCAGTGGCCGTTGCTTAAATTAGTGAAAAACTCGAATTAATTTGTCGCTGTAATAACAGAGTCGCTTCTTGCCGGCAACATTAAAAGCTGTGTCCCTTTTTTTGTGGAACCAAAATGACTTTCAAATCTGTTGACAATTATGCTGGACTGATGAACCAGTTAGCCATGCCAATAGGCTATAATTTAGTGGCTCGTTCTCGCACAGGTGTCGAGCTGTCGATCGGGCAATCAGAGACGGATACGAAGAGACTTGGTTAACTCAGTTACTTGTATTTTCATATGCAATGTAATACAGCTTGTTTGGAGTAGTTGTTGCTGTTGTTGTTGCTGAAGTTTTCGGTAGCTGTGTGTGAATATGGCAACGCCTCTTTGATTATTGAGCGAGCTGCAGGCACAACAGCATGTAAATTGTGTGTAGCAGCAGCAGCAACAGCAACAATGTCCATAATTACAAAGCGCAGGCAAAGTCAAGCAACAAGCGACGACAACAATGCTAACAACAGCAACAACAACAGCAAAGTGAACAATGGCAACGTTCTTATCGCTTGCAACTTGTTTCGATTCCATTGACCAAGTATAGACAGGCGGCGAACCAACTCTTAATTTGGCCAAAAGGCGCATTGTTGCTGCTGCTGGCAAGCGAATTGTTTAATTGTCGGCGTATGCGGCGCCATAAATGCGCCACAATGCCAGACATGGACAGCAGACAGACAGTACGACAGTGAAAAGAAAAAAATATAAAAATATAAAGCAGCGACAATCGGAGTAGACAGAACGCACCAAGAAACGATCCATAATTGCAGTTAAGACTTATTGATGAGAGCGCGCACAGAAGAAGCGAATTAAGCAACGCGAATCAGACAATGTCCAGTGTCTGCGGGCTAATGATAGGTCCTGCCACATAAAAGTGAAAAGAACAAGCTACAACATAAGGCAGTACACACATACACACCCGGAATTGGTGTGAAATTGGCCTTCCAGGAAGGCCGAAAGCCAACAGTTTGCGTCCATTGTAATTAGACGCTTTTGTGATTCGAGATTCGCTTGATTTCTGTTTCTTCAATTTTTTTTAACGGCTTAAGGTGCGCATTTATCAGTGCAAACAAGCGTTAAGCGCTGCCGCTAACGTAATCTGGCTAAAAGGCCTTTTTGGCGAAAACATGTTCAGTGTGGCTAATAGGGATAATTGCATTTGCCGCGGACCCCAGACCTGGCCAAGGGAATTTTGACAAATTGCCATCAGTTGGAAACTGCAGTCGACGTGTAAACGGTTGCAGGTGTTTTAAGTGGGCGTGGCTTAAGCCCTGGCCCAAAAGCCCAGTCCAAATCACAGTCACCGTTTGCCCCATGCGATTTGTATCGCTGTCCAATTAAGCCGGGATACCAATATGTATGCGAGGCAAGAGCCAAGAGCCAAAAGCTAAAAGCCTTAAGACCGGGCCGAAAAGCGATATTGCTAACGAAGCACTGACAATTGAACGCGTTTCGCCGTCAGTTTGACACTCCCGCGAAAAGCGTGCAGAAAGCAAAGAAAAAAAAGACTGAAAAAAATTCATTACGATTTCGATTTAAGTTGAATAATTATTTATCTAGATAATGCTACTCAGTCAGCCACTCCCTTCCGTCCGCTCTCTGCTCTCCTACACTCAGTCGCTCATTCGCTGCGGCTGTGCCTGTGATTCATATCAGCGCAATTGCAGGCGTGTCAACGACAAGCAGCAACTGTTGCTGCAGCAACTGCTGGCCATATGCATGAGGCTGAAGCTGAGCCCCAAACTGAAGCTCAAGTCTTGACATAAAACAAATAGACTGTCAGTTTATGTAGCATTTGGAATGACTAAATGTTCCCGTGATTGCCTTTTCTGCCTCCGACTTGAACATTCGATAGGAAATTAAACAAGCGACAGCAGCAACTACCACAGCAGCAACAACTGCGGCCTCTCAAGTGAAAACTAAAACTGACAGCAAGTTGAAATTACTTATTACTCTTAATAATATCGTTTATCTCTCTGCACAATCCATGAAATGAGCTTACAATTGCCAGATACTCGTATCCTGCTTAAATATTTTGATTAATTGAGCAATATTTCTTTTAATTTTGTTAACACTTTGATTTTAAATTGCACTTTATTTAATTTGGAGACTGTAGGCTGTAGTGTGATGATTCGAGTGGTTTGTTTTAGGCATGAGCCTTTTTTTTTCTCTCCTTAAACTTTTTGTTTGAATGCTGGGAAATCGCGACTTTACTGTCTTCTTGGCTCTTTTAATACGGCAGCTTCCTCGATGTTTTCTCCGCTCCTGCTTTATTCTCCTTTATTCTATTCCTTTTCCTTCTGTTTGTTAATCTTCGTTCTTAGTTAATCGTCCTCTATGCCTCTACTAATGTTACTCTATTCCTCCTTGATTTCTACTTATCTCTCCCCATATACTTCCCCTGTTCCTCCTCTGTTATTCCTCTGTTACTCCTCTGTTATTCGTCTGTTCCTTTCCGCTCTGTCTAAAACGTCTGATGTAATGCCAATGTTAATGTCATTATATCTAGATCTGATTAACATAACTCTGCGCTGAATAATCATATGATTGGCACTGTCACGCTGCCCCTCTTCCCCCGCTCTGCTTGTAACTGCAGCTGATGTCAGCTGACAGCTGCTGCAACGACAAACGCCCACAATCAATCAAAAGGGGCGTGTCTCTGTACATTTTTTTTACATTGCGCCTATTTAGCATATTTTTTTTCATGCGATCAATTCAATTACACGACCAGCAACATTGTACCTGCAAAGATCGTGGCGTAGATATAAAATTCACCCTGAAAGCAGGGGGTAGAGTGGTGGTAGAGGGCAGGGTTAGGGAGGGGTCGGAAGCGCAGGCGGAGGGAATTAAAAATGCGTGAAAGCGCGCTGTGTTATCGCCTGGAACCGAGTCGGACGTGGAGAGCACATAAATAAATCAAAGCCTGCGGAGCTTGTGGACCAGTTTCACTTTAAGAGCGGCTCAATTGATAAAAAGGCAAAAAACTTAAATAAATGAAAAAAAAAAACTTTGCAATGCACGGCAACAACAACAAAGACAACTTTGTTAGGCAACGGCAAATTTTAGCCAAGATTTATGTGGCCATAAATGCGATTACAGTTCCCCAATGAAACGTCAAACAAAAAATAGAAAGAGACGAAAAATAATAAAAAAAATAAATAAGTGGAAAAAAAAGACAACAAAACTGAGTTCAGTTTGCACTTTACATGGTTTTGTAATTTATTTCTGACGCTTCGATTGCATTCTAATGACAAGTGCAGCGACGCCAACGCCAACGCCAAAGCTGGCGGCGACAGCGACTGCGACTGCAACGTCGACGCTCAGTTTGATGCTGTTGCCAATTCTTTGGCATAATTCACAGAGCATTGCTGTGGTTGCCGTTTGCCACTGACGGCGTTCACACTTCCAATTGCCAATTTGCATATTTTTGGCATACGTAATGCAAGCAGCAAGTGCAACAAGTAGTAAGTAGACCAACAGATACCCTATAAATCAACTAACTAAATGCTGCAGAAAAGGTCGAACTTTAAGGCCATTAAATCAACGCTAGTGACTGTACCAAGCAGTTAAGCTAACAAATGGCTAAGAGTCCCTTCCCTCTCCAACAACTCCACTACAGGGTATCGTGCCACAAAACGTATGTTGCATAAATCAAAGACTTGACTCAGCCGACGCGTTTTCGGCGCGTTTATTATCGCACGCCTGCATCTTTGCCTTGGCAATTCATCTCATTCCCAAGCACACTCCATTTTCGGATGTGGATTTCCATTTAAAAACAAAATGTAAAAATACTGTTATGCGATATGCTTATATTTATATATATATCTTTATATATATTTGTATACATTTGTTTGTCTGAGCGGCTGCATTTGCCATAATTAATTCCATTTGCACATGCAAACATTGCGCATACGCCGCGTAGACAGGCACACAAAAAAAAGAGCTGTTAAAAGTGTTAAGTGTGCAGCTGACTTATCGTTTTGGGGCGCATTAGACACGCCCACTTGCATATGGGTGTTTTGTTGTTTATATTGCCGTTTGGACCGTCTAGCCTGGGAAGTCTGTTGATGTTGCTGTTGTTGCTGCTGCTGCTGTCGATGCTGATGTTGATGTGTTTTGACTTGTGCGCTGATTTACGGCCCAGCGCCTGCCGCGCAGCAATTTGTTTGACTGCCACAGCGTTTGCCAAGCTTGGGATGTTGCCAAGGCCAACAGCAGCAGAGGCTGAAAGCAGCCAGCTACGGCAGCAACAACAGGCTCAAATTAACGCGCCAGTCGCCGCATAACTTGCCGTACGCATAAAACATGTTAAGTAATCAATTGCTTAAAGTGTAGAGCCAAGCAAGAGAATGTGGCTTATAATATGTGCATAGTATAGGCCAAGTGTTCATTGCCAATGCCAAAGGCACTCTTGCCGCATTTTTAAAGGGCTGCCAAACACGTGCAACAACTGCTGTTGCTGCTGTGGCTGCTGCAACTTCAAAGTATCCTGCGGCATAATGCGCTTAATAAACCATGAATCACTGTCCAAGCAAGGCTGTCAGGCAGTCATGCACTCATGCAGTCAGGCGGCAGTTGGCCAAGTTGCTGTTGCCGCTGCTGCTCTTGTCTTGGCCATGTCTGCGGCTGCAACATTGATTTTGTCACGACGCAAACACTTTAAAAGGCACAATTGCTAAAAGTGCGCGCGCTGCGTCCACAGCCGCAGTAAATGATGTGCGCATGTGATAAAGGGCCCGCAAACGAGCTTCAGTCGCAGTCTACTCCTCAGACCCTAACTTCAACACTACACTGCAAAAAATTGTATATTTTTTTAAATTAAATATTCCCTACCCACTGCTACTCCTGTAGGTTTTTTTTTCAGTGTAGCTGCCCTGCAAACTGCTGTTGTCGCTTGAGTGGCATAAAAAACGACTTGCACTTGGACTTGAGCGCTTTGAGTCTTTTTATTGTCTTTTTTTTTGGTGAGAGAGTCACAGCGTCTGAGAGTTCAGTGCGAATGCTCTCTGGCTCCATGGGGGCTATCAACATTCTCAGGTGCGCCTGTGCCTGTGTCTGTGCAAAAGGTTCCTTTGTTTTGCCCATTGGGTACTTGGCACTGTGTACTGGGTATTGGGGTACTGCCCAACTGTGCTCAGCTGGCCAAAAAATGTTGTGTGCGGCAGTTGTTTGGCCACAACCCCAAAGCCCACCATGGATCGAAGCTAGTTAAGTTGTTAGCTGCCCTCGGGGAGCACAAAACTTGCAATTGCAATCGTATGCAAGTTCCCTTTTGGCCAGGCCATCCTCAGTTCCTGCTAGTCAGCAACAGCCATGGCCGGCATCATTAATCAGCTCGGGTTCATCAGCGGCAACATGGTTCATTAGCTTTGGTAAGTTGTTGCTGCTGCTGTTGCTGGCGTGCCCGTTTGGCGGCCTGCTGTCGACGATTCTAATCATAAGGCACCAGCAGCAACAGTTGCGGTTGCAGCTTTCGTCTCGTCTGCTGCAAGTTAATTGGCTAGAAGTTTTGCATAGCTGCAACTGCAACTGTAACGGCAGACTTGCAACATTGCATTGGCGGCACTATCGGTAACCGCAAACAAAACTTCATGTATGCCTGTTGTTGCTTTTGGCTTTTTTTGGTAGCATCAACAAGCTATTATCAAACATGTTCATGCAGTAACTGCTGCTGTGGCTGCTGTTGTTGCAGCCACAAATCCCGCTTATTGTTGCTGCTGTCGTTAGTTGTTGTTGTTGCTGTTGTGCCTTATGCATATTTACATGCTGCCCAAAAAGCCTAGACCATTGGCAGTGATCTTGTCGCATCGAGTACCACGTCTGATTAGCCTGACAGTTTGTTGCAGCTACTGTTAGCTCCTGTCTCTTGCAACATCGTGGGAACTAGCAACAACATTGCGCAATCGCTGTCATTTTTTGGGAATGTTTTAAGGGAGTGCTCAGATTAGCTCAAAGTTTACAATACCCCAAAGAGCAGCGAGTTAAGCAGGCACTCGCATGTTGCAGGCAGTTGACAAATCATGTTGCCAACAAGTCTATCAGCAAACTGACAACAACATTTGTATGTTGTTGCTGGTCATATTTATGTAAAACCAGACAACAGAGTTGCTACCATTTTTCAAGAGGTGCGGCAGCTGGTGCAGGAGAAGGGCAGTGGGGAGTGGCAGCTACTGTGTAACTTGCGGCAAAACAGGATGCGTAAAATTTATGAAACGACGACGCCTTTTTGCTCACATAATTAAATCAGGCAAAGCGCAGCTCATGTAAATCCAGCAAGAGGAATCGGGTGTAAAGGGGCGTGCAAAACTGGAGCTGAGATTCGAGTTGGAAATGGAGCGGGATCGGAGAGGAGCTAAATAGCTGACCGGATGCGGCACAAGAAATGCAGCTTGACTATTTTTAATTACCATTGCTAGCCAGCTAAAGGCAACAGCTGCTGACTAGTGACTGCTTACTGTCGACTGGCACTGTAATTGTTATGAGACCCGGTACTTAACAAGACACCCATGGGTGTTTAAGCTAAACGAGTTGATGTAGTCAAAGAGCACAACTTAACAAGACAAGCTTTTTAAAGCTCATAATACATTTCTGGCTAAAAGCAATAGCTATAATAATGCAGCAACTTTTATAAAATAGCTAGCACAGAGCATAGAACCAATCGATGCAAAGTCCAAAAAGTACAGGGCCTTTTGCAGTCTATCTATACCAAACTTACATTTCCCGCTAGTCGTTTGTCAAGAGAATCTCTCGATTCTTCGGAGGCATGCGAATCAATTACATATCCCCGGACCACAAGTTGGACCCCACTCGACTCGATCGGACAATCGACGTCGCTGGCGATTAACTGCAGTGACTTTTACCTGTTCTCACGAGAGGCTTTCATTATAGTGCAAATTATGACTTGCCAGTTCCGCCAGGTGTTGGCCTGGCCTATTTGTCTTAAAGCTGCGAAACTCAGATGCAACTGCCAGTGGCACTGCCACTGCCACTGCCGCCCTTTTGTATAAAGTTATCAACGATCGTCGTCAATCTCTGCGATTATTATCCCCCTTACCCCCTTCCAGCAGTTACAACATTAATTAGTGCTCTTTTGAATGAAAAAAAAACTTATAAATAATTTAATGGCTAAAGCAACTGGCGCTTAAAGCTTTGATTCAACAAGTTCTTTATATATGTGTATGTACTAAATGCATTTAATAACAAAAATTATTCAGTTTAAAATGCCATTCACAAACTGCAACTAAAGGAACATTTGTACTATCGTTGGTACATATACTAATTATATGTGAGTAATTAATTAACTTGTTAAACTACGCTTAGGTACACTTGTAGCAGCCGATGACCTCCGTGAAGTAAATATGACAATCATAAACTTCATAAACCTTCTCCTGTATGTTCGACTCGATCTCATTGTATGCCATGTGCCAGCGACAACATTCAGGCCGTTTGGCTTTGATCAGGCGGCACAGATACTTCATCACCTCGTACACATCATCCATGAGATTGTCCTCGACTAGAAAGCAAATGTGTGAATACATTAAGTTCACATCCGCCGGCCTGGGCACCAGCTCCGTTTTAACCCATTTGGACAGCATATCCCTGTATTTGGAATCCATGAAAACATTAAATTCAGGCGACTTGGGCGAATTTGGAGTTGGCAGCTCTTCAACTGGTAACACATCCTCCATTTCGTTTGAGAGTATTTTTGGAATCGTTTCGTTGTTCTTGAGATAATGCAGGATTGCTGGATGCATGTGTAGTGGCAATTCCTGCACATAATCGGCCACAATTTTATCTGGACGACAGGCGCGTTCCAATTGCTTACTTAGCGCTGCCTTGGACGTGGATGGCTGCAGATCGCTTTCACTTAATGGACTGAACTCAGCCGATACAGTTATAATCGAAAGGGGCGAAGGCGCTGGAGACGATGTAACTGACTCTGGGGTATCAAAGGGAACTTCATAAAATGGCTTAAACTTCTTCGGCTCTTCTTTTTCGGATATGCGCAAATACTCCTCGGGAAAGCTAAGTATCTCACGTCGTATATCCTCAGGCAACTGGTCCAAGACATCACTATCGAACTGTGACACAGCTGCAGGTGCAATCGTCTTAAAGTCAGACGCGTCTTCCAAGTTACTCGGGTTATTGCTTCTTCTGGCCGCTGCATCCTTTAGCATGCTGAAAACAGTTGGCTGTGGCTTCGACACTTCCAAATCATCGTCTACGTCTATAATCATCTCATCGTCGTTGGTAATTGTTGATTCATCTTTTGATATGGGCTCGGAAACCCTTGGTTTTTTACTGGATGCAGCGTTTCTTAGCATGTTTAGCACATTTGTAGTGGCCGGCTTTGGTTTAGTCTGGACTTCTGACTCCTTGCTGGTTACAACTACATGCGCTGGTTTTTCTAAATGAACCGAAATTGTCAATATATAAATGAATTTTGAATTTTGACATACCTTTCTGTTTGACGGAAATTTTCTCAAACATATTCTTAATCACATTCTCTTTTTTCGACTCCTTAACATCATCCAACTTGCTCAAGTGTATACCAATGCCACGCAGTTCGTGCGGCGGAAACCCCGACTCCTTCATCAGCTTAAGCACATGAAATTTTATGATCTGAACATCGTCGGTGCTTTGCTTAAGCAATGCAGACTTGGTCTGATTATCACAGACACCGTGGCCCATATACTTGGATGTTTCTACAGGTGCCTCGGCAGCGCGTACCATCAGCTTTAAGCTAATTGATTTGGTTTTGCGTTTGATCTCTGTTAGACGATTGTGGACCTCTTCACTCAGTTGTTCTAGAAACTTCTCCAGCTCCTCGTATTTGGTGAATCGTATGCCATAATTCACCTCGGCAGAGACGGATTTGCGTTGCTACCAGAAACAAACGTTAGTTACGACATGTAATCGAGCTACTAAAAGCATACAATTTACCTGTTCGTAGACTAGAGGGCGTGGATCGATGCCACGACAGTTTTGGTACAGTGTCTGAGCCACTTTCTTACCCAGCAGCATCTCCAGACGCGACAGGGAAGTTTTCTGAACATCGGCACAAGTCATCATGCCTGCCTGATTGAGCTTGTAGGTCATGCTG
This sequence comes from Drosophila nigrodunni, assembly GCA_020829145.1. Taxonomy (NCBI): domain Eukaryota; kingdom Metazoa; phylum Arthropoda; class Insecta; order Diptera; family Drosophilidae; genus Drosophila; species Drosophila nigrodunni. Next base: position 6,101,310 of record JACVCZ010000007.1, on the reverse strand, counting down.
CTACCCACACCCGGCAGCACATTCAATGCCAACGGAGCCATGTAGTTGGCCGCATCATCTGTTTCCAGCAGATGTTGCCCATTTGGTTTAGCCAGCTTGGTAGCCATGCGAGCCAGCAGTCTGACAAAAGACAGGAGTTATAATAAATAGTCCTTTCTAATCTTAAAACTAAACTTACTTGTTCTCGCCCACACCTGCGGAGCAGGGGCACAATGTTGAATCACGCACCTGCCGACGCAGATAGGTTACAAAAGTCATGACATCGACTTGAAGGTCCTGTAGTAAGTTCGTCAGATCTACAAACATTTCATCACAGCTGACAGCCTCAATATCGAGTGTGTACTGTGCCACTGTATCATACAGAGCGAAAGCCACCTTAAATAAAAGCATTTTTAGAAATCAGTTACTAGTTTAAGAATAGAGTAACTCACCTGTCGATAGCCCTCAAAGTCATATGGAATCGTCTTCAGATCGGGGCACAGCTTCAGTGCTTGGCCCACAAACATGCCGTTCCTCACGCCCTTGGCTCTAGCTTCGTAGCTGCAGGAGGCAATCTCCGATAGCGACATCTTCTTATCAAAGCCACCGCGCACCTTGTCTGCCAGCACGTTGTCATGCAGATGATTCTCAAAACGTTGAGCGAAAAGTTCCTGTTCCACTTGACGATTGGCCTGAGGATGTACAGGAACATCGGTGGCGGCACTGCCGCCCTTGGAGTGTGTCACGGCAACGGGCTGGTTACGCAGCTCCGGATAACTAAGCAAGCCCACAGACACAAAAAAGCAATCCATGTCAATGTGCATGACATAACGTTTGCTCGAGAATTCCATCATAGGCTTGGGTTGACTGGCTAGATAGGCAAGTAGTTCCAAGCGTTTTTCAAATGGTTTATTGCCATGCGCCTGACGCAGCTCACAGACATACTGTTTGAAACCGGCGCCAAGAGTTGCAATATGATGTAGACGTGAGTTCTTGTAGAACTCGCTGAGGAAAGCGGGATCGACAGCTGTGCGAGCACTGTGGCTATTGTTGGCCGTTGTGGCAGACACATTGATTACGTTGGATGCGTTCTTATCGGGCGAGGTGGACACAGCCTGCTGAAGTTCCTTGAGAATGCCGCCTAAATCATTCTCCAACGTTCCACATTCCTGTCCCGCTGTTTCGTTCACTGTGCTGTTGTTGCTCTTGCCTTTTCCAAAGTTAATACGCGGCTGCGTTGTTTTTTGGTTGGTATACAACAAATAGGGTTTATAGTCCAGCACACGCTTCTGTTCCAGGCAGTCTACAACCCATTGAGCACTGATTATTTTGCTTGTGTCCATTTTGCGCACTTTTACATCTGGCAAATTGGATGCAATGATGAAACGCGTGTGCGATCGTTCATAGTGATGAAATGTGCCGCCGTGTACCATCATTATACGTTTTAGTTCGTCGGCAGATGGATTGGTTCGACCGTTAACAAATATTGAAATGCCATCGAATAAATTCGATTTGCGAAATGGATCACTGGCGGCTGCAAATTGTTCTTCGAGCTTTGATTTCTTTGCCTCAAAGTAACCGCCCTGCAAATAACATTTTAGAGGCTGTGCAACATTTGTAATGAACGCCATTTACTTACCCAGTCAGCAAATCCATTATCTTCGTCTCGTGGCATCGCGCAACTCACACCACTTGCTGCAACTTATAGAATTATCAAACTTTTTAAATTCTCTAAAATCAGATTCAACTTGAACGATAAGTTCGCATGCGTAGTTATTGATATCGATAACTGATGGGTCAATTTCACAATTCGAAATTTATTGAGGTGGCAACTCCTCATGTGTTGGACAATAGTCAAATTCATCTTTAAATTGTGAACAAATAGTTATTTTGTAGAAAATGTAGAATGCTATGCAGTTTATTTAAAAATTGCATAATATTTGTCAGCGTTTTTACAGAATTTTAATACCAAGAATTTAATTTAAATTAAATATTAATACACAAGATTAGTGTTCATTTGAACGATACATTCACTTGAACTTACTCCGTACTAAACGAAAATGCGCTAGTGCTGGTAAACACCATTTAAAATTTGTTTGTTGCTTGCTGTCTGCAGAATTTAATTTTAAAATGTGGAAATATGGTCAAAATCAAATGAACCAAGGTCCACAAGGTGGACAAGGTGGGCCGAACATGATGCCTATGGGTGGCTTTATGCAAGGAGGTGGTGGTATGCACATGTCGCCACAACAACAACAACAGCAGCATCAAATGAACATGATGGGACCCGGTGGACCCGGTGGCATGCAAATGAATCCCAATGCAGGTGCTGGCGGTGGACCGCCTGGTCTAATGCAAGGCATGGGCATGTCACCACAGCACCAGATGCAGCAGCAACAACAAATGATGCAAGGCGGTGTCGGTGGACCAATGTCGAATATGCCGCAACAACAGGCGAACGCAATGCAACAACAAATGATGGGTCCACAGCAAGGAGTGGGTATGCCTGGCGGTGTCGGACAACAGCAGCAGCCCAATTTACCTCAACAACAGCAGCAGCAACAACATAATCCTGGCTCAGGTGCAGCTGGTGGCGGTGGCGGCAGCAACAACATGCTGGCCATTTCCCAGCCGAATCCACACAAGGAAATCAACATTGTGCAGCTCTCACGCTTGGGACAAGAAACAGTGCAGGATATTGCATCTCGCTTTCAAGAGGTCTTCTCAGCGCTCAAAAATATACAGCCAACCTCACACCGAGACAACAATACAGAGAAAAAGGTGCAGGAATATTTTCGAACCATTCGATTGCTTTTCAAACGAGTCCGCATCATCTATGAGAAGTGCAATGATGCTGGCATGGACTACATGAACGCCGAGAGCTTGATACCCTACCGAGATGAGCCTGATCCGCGCATTGAGCCCTCACAATGTGATGAATATCGCAAGGTGTTGCAGGAAAATCAGGAACTTATCGAAACTGTTAAGCTAAAAAACCGTCAATTGCGCGAGATAATCGATAGAACTCGTATTATTATCTGGGAAATAAATACGATGCTTGCAATGCGACGTTCTTAGATTACCATAGATATAATTTCCATTAATTCCAAACTTTTGTTTATTTATGTAAATGTAATAAAAAAAAAGTAAACAATTTATGACTCAGTTTTGTGCGTTTCACAACACTGCTCATTTATGATGCAGTAGAGAACGAGAAGTTTGTGTGTTTGTTGGCGACGACGAAGATTAATTTTCTCTTTTCATCGCTGCATAAAAACAAATAATAAAAAATCATTAACATTTAAATAACGTAAACGTTTATAAATAAACCACTAGCATCATGGCGAAAATGGCATTTCAGCATCAGGCCGGTACGGCGATGGAGTGTTTAAGCGTAAGTTGTAAATTTCACGCACACAGAAACATGGGCACACGCAAACACACATACATACAGGTAGTAGCAACAGCGTTCTTCCTGTTTGTAGGTGTATGTGTGCCTGTGAGTGTGAATGAAACGTGTATGTGAAATTGGGTCGCGTCTCAAATAGAGAAATTGGCCTAAACAAACTTTCACGCCTCTCAATCAGTTACTATTTGTGGAGTGTTTTACGTGTATATGTGTGTGTTGTTTTTAGATTCCTATTACGCTGCACAAGGAGAAAGACTACGATCAGGAGGGTAGAGAGATACTTAAGTGTGGCTTTAAAATTGGCGGTGGCATTGATCAGGATTACAAAAAGAGTCCTCAAGGGTATACGGATTATGTGAGTCCAGTCAAGTATTTATTTCCATAGCTTTAAACTAATATTTGTGCTACTCCAGGGCATCTATGTGACGGAGGTGCATGAGGGCAGTCCAGCTGCCCGTGCGGGACTGCGCATCCACGACAAAATACTCCAATGCAATGGCTATGACTTCACAATGGTTACCCACAAAAAGGCCGTGAGCTACATTAGGAAAAACCCCATACTCAATATGCTGGTGGCTCGCAAAGGCGTCACATCCACATAATTTGAATTCAAGTAGCTGGAACTCAATTCCTAAAGAATCGATGCATTTAAGCGGTATATTAACTACTATTTAGTACGACTGCAATGCCTCACACTGTAGCTAAGGATCTCTCTGTTTAACTGTCTATCAGCTTACCTTCTATACCTAATACTTATTTACCTATAAGCTTGTAATTCTTACCTTAACATTATGCATATCGCACACTTGCTATATAGCTTACTATATACGATAAAGTACGAATTGGTTTGTGAATGTTGTAGCACGTAGAGAAAGCTTCTTGTTAGCTAAATTGATTTATATTGATTTGGTTTATGTTCTAGGTTGTTAAAAAGAAAACTTAATACTCCACTTGTTGCCAAGAACAAACTGCCAAAAAATCAAAACAGAACAGAAAACAAGCTACAAAAGAACATAAAATTAAGATAAATTCATAATCACAAACAAAATCTCAATAGATTACGAAATAGCTCATATAATTTTATAAACAATTTTGTACTTTTATATACATTTCACCCAGAAACACACACAGTTACAGCCCCTTAATCAGCAGCATTCCAAATAAGCAAATAAGCAAGAAAAAAGTTGATGTAAAAAACTAAATAGTTCATAATTGTGATAAATGCCGTGTGTTTTTTTTTTTTATATAAATGTATAAATACACACTTTTAAGTAATTTTATAGATCAGTTTTTTAAATGTTAAATTGCATTGAATAAATGATGTTTGCCTCTAGAATCGAAGAAGAGTTGAGATTTGTTTGCTTATCAGCGCTGTGACCTTGACCCTGGCGTCGACCTTGACCGCATTCCGAATAAATGTGTAGAAAGAATTGCAGCTTATTGTTGCTTTTTTTAATTACAAATTACTTTTGGATTGACATACACATACATTAATTTAATTTAATTTTGCACTTTCAAATTGGACCAAACAAAAAATATACATAACTAGTTTTACAGTTAGGCGCAAGCATTTAGCTAATTATCGTAATTAAATACACACACATAGTGAATAATGTGATCTCGTAGAGCGTGAGGATGAGGAACTTGCAGAAAGACACAGCTGATAACAGTTTAAACGTGGCACGATTACAAAGGAATGGGAGGGGAGGAGGAGCAAAAGGAGGTTTATGGTACAGTGTGTCAGAAACTATTTGTTGGCGTAGCCATTGGGATTTTGACTCTGCCAACGCCACGTATCCTCGCACATCTTATCAATGCCACGAGTCGCCTTCCAGCCTAACGCTCGCTCCGCCAGCTGTGCGTCAGCAAAGCAAGTGGCCACGTCTCCCGACCGCCTATCAACCAGATCGTAGGCGACCTTCTTGCCAGAAGCACGTTCGAAGGCGTGCACCAGCTCCAGCACAGAGCAGCCAACACCAGTGCCTAGATTGTAGGCAAAGAAACCAGTCTCGGCAATGTTACGCAGCTTGTCCAATGCCTTGAGATGACCTTCAGCCAAGTCAACGATATGTATGTAATCACGCACACCAGTGCCATCCTTGGTGGGAAAATCACTGCCATAGACACTCAGACGTGGGCGACGACCCACTGCCACCTGGGCAATGTAGGGCATCAGATTGTTGGGCTCACCATTGGGATCCTCACCAATGCGGCCACTGATGTGTGCGCCCACAGGATTAAAGTAACGCAGCGAGACCACAGCCCAGCGCTACACAGCAGAGATGACAAGGATTAGCTTACGATTAGGGGCATATAATTGGCCACACAACTTACCTTATCTGATTTGCATAGATCCTTGAGAATCTCCTCTGTGAAATATTTGGTTTTGCCATATGGTGACGTGCAATTGCCAGTTGGATGCTCCTCGGTGACAGGCAAGAACTTGGGTTCACCATAGACCGTGGCACTCGAGCTGTAGACAAATTTAAAGACATTATTGTCGGCCATGGCTTCCAGCAGGACGTTGGTGCCAGTCATGTTGTTGTGATAGTAACTCAAAGGCATGCGGCAAGATTCTCCAACAGCTTTAAGCGCAGCAAAGTGGGCAACCATGTCGATTTTGTGCTGCAATTAGAAAAGGGTAGTGGGTGATTAGAAACCTATTGGAAAATAAGCATATAGATAATTAACAGATAAAAATACTTTTAATCTATTTCTAGTATATTTCAAAGCAAACTTATTGCATACTCTGGCAACACTGGTCGGAACATTTTCCAATTCGCCACTTTGTTGTGCTCCTTCATTTTGTTATAAGTTTGTAAACATAGGGCATTGCAAGGGTATCAAAAGTAAACAATAACCCAACAGCAGCAATAAAGATTATTATTCAGCACATAGCGTCGAGTGCAACGTCAATGACAATATTGTTGTCGTTGTTGTTGTTGTTACTGTTGTTGCCAGCACATCAAGTTATGTGACTAAGGTCGCGTTCGCTCTCGAGCGCTTGCGTTCGGAAGCGCGCCGCAGTTGAGTAAACAAGTTGTATCGCTGATAGCAACAGCACAACCCAATTCGAGATAAGAAAAATGGAAGACGTATCGTTTGCAAATGTGCCACATGTATCCATTTAATTATAAAGACCACGCCATCCCAATATACTGCTGACGTGCCACTGGAATCTACTCACCTCCTGAAAGACGGAGCGCACTTGCTCACGATCCGTTATGTCCACACGATAGAAGTTCACCTTTTTGCCGGTTATTTCCTGTACGCGGTTTAATGCCTCTGGCAGCTTGGAGGCGCCACCGCTGTATGCATTGCATAGATTGTCCACGCAGATGACATTGTAGTCGGCATTGAGCATTTCCAGCACTGTGTGTGAGCCAATGTAGCCAGCGCCACCAGTGACCAAGACAGTGGGTGGTGCCATTGTTAACTTACTAGGTCTATTGATCTGGAAAGTGAAAATTGGGCCAATTCAAGCGAAATTCTAATTGACGTCACCAAAAATTCGCTCCACACTCGCACACACAGACGCACGTGAAGAATTCTCGGTAACGGTGCTTGCCAACAAGCGAGCTCACGTATCTGGGAGTGTGTGCGTGCGTGTGCATATACTCACCTCAGTACACAATAATTACTTGGCTGATTAACTGTCTGTCTCTCCGACCGACTGAATCACACACGTTGCTGCTGATGCGTCTACCCTTGAAATTGATTGGTTTTTTTGTTTTGTTTAAATATAAGCATGGACTGATGCTAATGGATTGATGCTGACGCTTTTTAGGTGGAGCTTCTTCAAGCTGGTTAAAGATCGCTGACCTCTCTATCTCGCTCTCTGAACGTCGCTTCTTCAGTGTTTTATGTGTTATTAACGTAACTCGTTTTCTTGCACTTGTCGTTTCGTTCGTTCATTCATTCATTTGCGGCGTCCTCTGCTGTACGGGGTGGCAAGGGGGCGAGTGCGAACTTTGCCGATTTTTTGTTTGTACGTCTGTTTTGCTGGGCAGTTTGCGCGCAACTGATTTCGTTGCTGTGATCTGCAGAGTGCTTTTAGCTTTGTGTTTCCGCTCCCAAATGTAAAATGCTCGGCGGGGCCTTATCAATATGCTTGTTTATCAGCATTGCCAACGCGAATGGTTAGCTGCAACTGCTAGCGTCGAGGCTACCGACGTGTTTATGTAAACCGCTCAACAACATTGTTATCAGCTGTACTCATTTATGCAACCAACAACTAAAGCACAAGAACACGTAAAAAGAAAATCTCGCTCAGCAGACTCTGCTCTCTGTGGCTATTATCAGCCAAAAGTAAACAATTATGATGTTGGCGTTGCCAGACCAGCGCACTTGTAGTTATCGAAAATCTATCGATAAGTGGGCAGAGTGCAATACGCACATCAACACGCAGGCACTGAGCGCAGAAAAAATGTATTAAAATTGTTTTTAATTTAATTATTTAAATAAATTAGTCAAAAGTTAGTCAAGCCACAACATAAATTATGGCATCCGCAACGGTAAGAAATGTATGTATGCCACACTAAAAATTAACACAGCCGTTTGGCCTGCCACTGCCAACAATACCAAAACAACGTCGCAAGATAACAAGAAATTTGCATTGCCACTTCTGCTCCAGGCTAAATGATTAATTAAGTAATTATGTTGTGCAGGTGCCGCTACTCGACGATGATACGATACCCTTTGGAGAGGAGGACGAGATGCGAGATCCCAGCCTAGCCGGCCAGAAATACACGTAAGCAATACATATATATATACATATATATGAAAGTCATGTATGTGTTGTGTTTACCTGTGTACATATTTCTACTTTTAGGCATCCGTATGTCACCTTCTTCCATCTATTCTTCCGGGGCGCATCTATTGTTATTTATATGTTCTGCGGCTGGTTCAGTGACTCATTCATCACCAGCTTTGTTTTCGTTGTGCTCTTTCTATCCGCCGATTTCTGGACTGTGAAGAATATATCCGGAAGACTTTTAGTTGGTTTACGTTGGTGGAACTACGTCGACGACGATGGCAAGTCCCATTGGGTGTTCGAATCGAAAAACGTGAGTCATTACTAATTGAATATTATTTAACGATATTCGATGAATGGAACGTAGTCTCCGTCCTTTCAGAGTCGTGTAAACAAGCATGAACAGCGTATTTTCTGGCTGGGACTTATATTATGTCCACTGTTCTGGGGTCTCTTCTTTTTGATGGCACTCTTTGGATTGAAATTCAAATGGCTGCTATTAGTCATGATTGCCATAGCCCTGAATGCGGCCAATCTATATGGTTACGTGAAGTGTAACTACGGAGCAAGCAAGGATCTGAACAGCGCCGCAACAGATTTTGTGAAGACTCAACTCTTTAAGAATGCAGTCGATATGATGACCAAACCAAATGCTGCACCACCGGCTAATGTACGTCCCACGGGCGTGTGAATAAGAATGCCCAAGCCGACTTGCCAACATTTTCTGCGGCGCATTCCAAAGAACATTTAGTCTTTTATGCTAGCAATACATAAACCTGTGGTCGTTGTCTCTGTATCATATGTATGACTTAATTTAGCATTAACTTTTCCTACATTTACGCTGATTTGTATTGAGTAAAAGCATATATATGTACTGAAAACATTTTTGTATAACCTAAAACAGTGTAAGTCTAAACTGCACGTGTAATAGTTTAATTTCATGCATTATTTTAATAAAAGTATTCATGCAATAACATAAGAATTGATGTCCAGTATTTTTGAGAAAGGGTGGCAACTTTAGTATGACAATTTGTAGACATCTGGTCACCCTATTATAATAAGGCTGTCAACCTGTCTCTTCCATCGATAAATTCATCGAAGTGCGTAACCCTACGACGCTACACGACAACGTAAGCGTTGTCGAAAATTTTTCATTCGTCTACAGTGCTTGTTGCCATAGTTGTGTGAATTAAATAAAAAAAAAGTGCAATCTCATTGCACAACTATATACAACTTGTTTAACTTAAGTGTATAAAAGCCAATACTTTAAATAAAAGGTAGGTGAACTGCAAATGTAAAGTGGTGGCTGAGCAAATTGTGCTTGCAAGCCAGCAGTATTGATTTTTTGTGCGGCGCCGTCGCCGGCAACGTTGCGCAGCATTCTGAATAAACAGGGTGCCTCAATAAAAGAAAGTTGCTTTATTTGCGAATTGATTTCATCATTAGTAAGATGCGTGGACGCGGCGGTTACATTCCACGTGGTGGCGGCACAATGCGCGGTGGCGGTGGCTACTACAACAACCGCAACTCCAGCAATTACGTGAACACTCGTACCCAGGGAAATTACCGACCCAACAATGGGCGTTACGAGAACAACTACCATCATCATAACAATCGCTATAGCGGTGGCGGCGGTGGAGGCGGTTCCAACAATGACCACTATGATAATCGCAACAACCGAGACAAATTCAATCATCATAACTCAAGCACCGGGGGACGCTATGACTCCGTCTCCGGACACAAGCGCAGTTATGTAAGTGCAAATAATATTTAATTATCTTAACATATAATTGTAATTTTGTTACCTTAGGATAATTCACGCGATCGGAATGATGACCGCAAAAGACCCCGTCAAGACGTAAGTTTATTTTAGCCACAAAGGCACAAATGCTTAAAATGCAGCCAAATAATAATAAGTTATCAGGTCTCTTAATGCATTATACGATCTATACAGCAGCCCTATGTTTGTCTGTGTAATTTTAATGAGTTTCCAAATATTTATAGCACTATTTGTGAAGGTTTAAACGTTTAACGCCCGGAAAAACTATAGAGCGTAAATGGAAAATGCACGATTAATAAAGTTGTCTGAAAAGAGAGAACACATTTTGAGAATGCTAAGAACTCAATTAAAAACTGCAAATATCTATATATAAATATAAATATAATAAATTATATATAGCAGCAGCTACTACGCATATAGCAAAAGATTTTGCCACAGCGACCGATATATGTATATATGCGTATATATATTGAGAAATATTGAAGTGCAGTCTGCAGACTGCGATCATTGAATCAGATTATGATTTGAAAGAATATTGTGTGTCTCTATATTATTTAATGCCTGTCACAACAGTAACAGGCAGTTTCTTCCTTCCGAGAGCAGATGTCACAGATATCTAAGAATATGTATATTTGTATAATCAATCAATCAAATCCATCTAAATAGCTAAAGAGTGTAAGGTTTGTTCATCATGCTATAACTACTACTACTACTACTACTACTACACACACTTGCTCCAGGATAACGATTATTGCATTTGAGATAACCCAGTTTATATAGCAATTCTTTATCATCCACAAAAATATGAAAATTATATATACTATATATATATCTACCTAATGTATATTCGAATATCAAATCAAAAAACCAAAAAAAAAAAAAAAACAAAAAACAATGCTCCTCTACACTCCTACTTCCTCCTACTCATCAATCGTCATAGGATTATCGTCGCACGTCCTCGTCAAATGATCACAACGATCGACCATCGTCGTCATCGCAGAATATGGGTTCATCCTCAAATTATCATCAACGTAGCGGCACCGGAGGCGGTGGCGGTGGAGGCGGCGGTGGTGGTGGCAGCTCGTATAGGCCGCGAGATGATTCGGGAAGTCAGCGGCATCAGCGTGATTCCTCAATGGGTCCACCAAAGCGACCAATAATACGTAGCGTTGCTGGTACCAATTATATATCTCGACCAAGGGGCTCAATGTCCATGCGCGGTAGCATGATGCGCAACAACAACATGCGCGGCATTGGCACCATGAGAATTGTGCGACCACGATTGAGCGAAACCAATGATCTGCGCCACATGCGCCGCCAGCTGCTCTATGCTCAGCAGAAAGATCGAGCACGTTTGCTCAAGATACAACAGCTAAAAAGGTAAATAGATACAAATTAAAACAAATTACTTGATTCACAACCAAAAATATACAAAAATAATGAAAGAAAGTGCAAATAAGCTCCAAGTGAATAGAGCTTTAAACTACTATAGATTGATTGTATTTAAAAAAAATACTTTACTGTGGATTTGTGAATATATATAGAATATTGTAATGCCATAAACACATCGAGTGAATATTCCCGATCGAGGGTTAACAACTATTATTGGCTTCATTCACAAATTAAAGTGGTTTTTTAGAGAGAAAGATAAAAACAGACAGAGTGAGAACATCATTGTGTTATATATCTATTAAATCTGCTAGATATGCTCAGTCCAAAGACATTCGACACCTTCGACACTATGACAATTGTAATTGTTAGCTTACATCCTTAATATATATACTATAATGTGTACTTATCACAACAATTTGCCTTTACGCCTTCCCCCTATTCACCACAAAAACGAAACCGAAACCGAAAACCAAAACAAATCCACAAAATCGAAATCATTCGAATTTGAATTGAATCGTATAGCACGTTGAGACGTCAACGCCAGGAAAATGCCAGCGGTAATTCTAGTGATGGCTCCGATAACGCTGGCAAGGATGGCGAAATGGATAAAAAGAAGAAGAAAAGCAATGACGATGATGGCAACGAGAATGACGATGACGAAGACAATGCCAACGACGATAACGATGACAACGTTGGGGAGGAAAAGAAGAGCGAGTCGACTAAGAAGTCGCCAAGCAAGAAGCGTAGCAGCAAAACAACTAACGATGATAGTGATGCCAAGGCACAGGATGATAAGGGTAAGGACGAGAATGAGAACGATGATCAGGAGCACGACAACGATGGCAATGGCAGTGAGAAAAAGAATGCTAAAGTCATTGGCGCCAATGCTGATGAAGATGCTGATGATGCTGATAATGATGGTAAAGGTAAAAATGATGATGCGACTGATGCCGATAAGCCCAAGGAGAAGGGCAAATCATCGGGCACAGCCGAAAAGTCAACGGGTAAGAAAAAAGACAAAGACGGTGGCGATGACAAAGAGTCCAAGTCGAAGAAGTCGTCGAACAAAAAGGAGCGCTCAACGCGTAAGGACAAGGATGACACCGATGAGGAGCGCAACACCTCACGTCACCGCGATGACGATCATAATGTACGCAAGCGCACTTTCATCAAGCTCACCTGTGTGCATTGTCGCATCAAGTGCGTGACTTTCAAGGTAATAAACAAGTCAAACATACTTCACTTTCAATTAACTAACTGCCTTTATTGCCTTCTACAGGAATACCATTACCATTTGAACTCGCGTACTCACAAGAACGCGATGCGCACTGTGGCACTGCGTCAGAGAGCCGACTTGCAGAGCATGCGATCCCGTCAACGCATCGCACAGCGTGAAATCGAGGAGAACAACAAGGAAGAATACGAGTCCCGCTATTGTCGTCTCTGTCGCTTGGCCTATCGCCAGCCCAAGAATCTGCATCAGGCATCGGAGCACCACAAAACAATCAAGAAATTCTTGATGCCATACTGTGGCTCTTGTCACTTGGCCTTTAAAAATGCCATGCTCTATGAGAATCACCGCTGCTCCTTGGAGCACATTAGAGTAAGATGACACTGAACTTTCAACTTAAATATAAAGTGAACATTCATGATTTATCCGCAGAATAAGGCACGTAATGATGAGTCCGGATCGGAGGATAGCGTTGATGAGCGTGAAATTGATTTGAATAAATTCCTGACTGTTGATTCGGTTGGTGAGATCGATGATGACATTATGGATGCCGATGTGGATGCCATGTTGCTGGAGATTGAGACAGCACAGAAGAGCGAGTATGAGGAAACACGTAAACGTGGTCTCATTGGACTGGACTTTATCAAGCCGGTGGATGCATTTTATTGCGAACTGTGCAATCATTATTCGCCCAAGCAGGGAGACGATACCTTGGAGGATTATACAAGAAAGCATAGCTTGCAGCCAGCACACATAAAGAACTACTTGCGTCACAAGGAGGAGACCGAGAAGAAAACCAAGTCGGAGGCGGGCGATGATGATGATTTGGAAGCCGATGAGGATATCACAAAGGAGCCAAAAGATACTGACGAGGCTGAAGCCGATGAAGACATTGAAATGGATGAAAAGGACGAAGATGATGACTCCGATGTCGAGGATCCTCATGATATTCCGGAGGAGGCTCTCTGGGAAGATGTGGACAAAGATTTGGGTGAGCTCTTAGCCGAAGTGGAACCTTTGGGCCACGAGGAAGAGGAGGACGAAGACGAATCTGTGCTTAATATTGACATTGAAAGGTTTGTTTATTTATTTGAACAGTTTATAAAAAAAAATAACTATGATTTTGCTTACACAGCGAGAAGAACAAGTCCATGAAGGAGGAAGCCAATGGCAGCGCTGATGAGAATACAAAGGAGACAAAGACCACGCCCACCAAGTCAACAGAAAAGAAGTCCTCCACCCCACCACCCAAGGGAACAGCAGCTACAGCTGCCAGCACACCAGCGGCCAAGAAGACAACAACCAAGACAGCAGCCAAGGGACGCCCTGGACCGGCTTCATCAAAGCGTCAAGTCTTGGTCAGTCTAAAACGTACTACGGCAGCTTCTGCCAAGCAAGCCGAGGACTCGAAATAAATGCGGACCGTCCAATAGTCACATATGTACTATATAAGTGCAAGCAACCACAAATGTCAGTGAATTGGTTGGAGCAAAATTTAAAATTATCAAACAAATATGTAAGTAGTGTTTAAAAACTTCACTGCAAACGCTTTTAAAATGATCTAACAACTTAATTCAATTTGAAAACGTTTAAAGTAGCAAAGATTTAATTTGTCGACTGTAAGTTTTTAAGCACTACAAATAATACAATTGAAATTTCAACTTACTTACATGACAGCCATGTATAACAATTTGGAACTTTACACAATACTCGATTTGTGTATTTGTCAGAGCACGCGAGTCATGTTAAATAAACTTAGACTTAAATCAACTAAACAAACAATAAAAAATTACAAAGAAAAAAAAAAGCAGTAAACACCTGTGCAGCACACTTGTGGAGCACTTTCAAGCTCAAGCGGCCTTTCTAAACCTGAAACTTGCCAAAAAAATAACACAACAATGGAATTTGGTTTGGTCTATTCCAGGGCGCGGGAAACATACATCCATACATGTCTTTGGTTTGGAGAGAAATGGCAAGAGTTGTTTAATTTGATTAAGTGGATTTCTGGTGCGCCCGCCTTTCCCATATCGGATGTATTTATTAACCTTGGACACAAACTGGAGTTTATTTCCGCTCCAAGAAGACAATAACAACTGAAAGGAAAATACATTTCATTTCATTTCATAATTTTTCGCCAAATTAACTTTCACTGGCATGTCACGTAGGATTGTGGATTTTAAACGAGCCAAGAGCGGAGTGGAGCTGCACCACAGATGTGTCGACTTGTTGCCGTGTGTCTTTGCATGCGCCACCACAGCATTATTATACAATATGCCACTTAATATGCGTTAATATGTGGAGGCGCCTTTCTCACCGTTGCTGTGGTTGCTACTGTGGCTGTGGCTGTGGCTGCTACTGCTGCAGTTTGTTGTCGCTTCCTTTTCGATCTCTGACACAATCACAATGTCAAGTTTTTGATTTGGTTATTTGCAGTGGCAGTTTGTCTGTCTCGCTGTCTACCCGTCTGTCTCGCTGTCTACCCGTCTGTCTCTCCTTCCCCCTTCGATCGTTAATCCCTGACAATCGCTCATTTGATGTCGTTGCTTCGCTTAAATTGCATTCAAGCTGCCACAAGATTTATGCTCACATTGTTCTGTGCCACAAATCCGGTTTTTTTTTTGTCTGCCGCATTGCCGGCTTCGGTTTTGAATTCGTTACTATTAACATTTAATCTGCGGCTGCAAGTTGTTTATTTCTTTTTAGTTTTGTTGTGTTTATTGTTATTTTGGCGCTTCTATTAAGAAATTTCAACGGCTGCTTTTGTGGCTTTTATTTAGCTATCTTCCTGTTTTTTGTGGCTTTTTTTTGCTTTTTTTGTTTTAGTTTCTGCACTTTGCCACATTTTAAATGCCAAGGTGGCCGCTTGTGCTGCAAATCAAGTTTCCTAGACTTGCTGCAAGTAAAACAAAAAATTGGTTATTGTTAATGCCAGACAACGAACGCACTTTAAACTGATATGGTTAATTGATTAGCGGCACAGTAGCAATTTTAGCGAATTTATAGCTGAAGTTGGCAGGTTTATAGCTTGTAAAGTCTGAGAAAACATACAAAGTTAAGAGGCAGCTATTTATGTTAAGTGTTTTGAGGCAATGAAATCTGATAACTATATTAAAATGCTTTCAGAAAATAATACAAATTTTATACATCAAGTAAAGTTATTTTATAGATTTTTTAACTGAATTTTTGTATAGCTTTTAGCTTTTATTTTAAAAACAACTCGCATTTACCGCTGGCCATTGGCATTTCTCATGTCCACAGTTTTTAAATAAAGTCTTTTGGCGATTCCCATTGAAATGCCAACTAACTGCTTGAATGTGGCCAATTTGCGGATCCAACTATGTTCGCAACTAACTATTATTAAATACTCTTATGCGGGTGCGTGCCTAATTGCCGCTATTTAAAGACAACAGCTTTGTTTAGCACATTTTCACATCGTTAAGCTGAAGTTTATTTGTTTGCAGTGTGTGTGGATTTTATTTAGTTATTATTCTTGTAAAAAGCCTTGACACTCAAAACGCTGGAATTTGCATACATTTGAAGTTGTCTTTACAAAATGTGTGTGTTATTTGTTGTCCCAAAAAAAATAAAAATAAAATCGTTGATAATCAACGGTTTTGTAACGCAAGGTCTTAACTTGGCTTTTCTCTATCATTGTTAACAAAATGAATTCAAAAGATGGCCCTTGGCAATGTCTGTAAAGATTACACAAGAAAGCGCTGCTAACAGACGGCTGTTTGTTAACAGTGGCTGTTAAGGCTAACAGCTTTTAATCCTTTGCCTTGACTTAACAGACAGAAATGGCAGTTAACATAAAACACTTAAATCTATTGTTGAATTTAAGTTGTTTCCACTTTTGGCAATGCTCAATGTTTGGTTGTAATGTGTGAATAATTCACACGACTCTTTGACAGCCTTGTGCTTTGTGGCTGCTGGCTGATCAGCAGCCATTTAAGCCATGTTAATTGCAGAGAACTTAATTGTTGTGCGACCACAGACCACAAGCCACTGAGCACCAACCGCCATGGCCAGTTGCCATTTTTGGGAAATACCAAATACTAATTAATACACAGCGTAGACAAATGCATTTGCCTGCCGCAAAATTCCTTCAGATCATGTAGATATGTAAATACAAGAGTTCCGCATAAAGAAAGACAAAAAACTGTTACATCAGACGGCAATTTTTGGCACGCAATTTAAAATGAGACATGGATGTGGATGTGGATTTGAATGTGGATATGGATGTCTTGATCTGTTGCAAAGATACCGCTAGGGCGGTACCAGTGCGCTAAATATACACTGCAGCACTACACGTAAGTATATGTGTTGTAGGTACACTGAGAGAAATTTGAGCTGCATTTAAAAATCTGCTACTACATTTAAAATCCAGAAAAGTAACTCTATATTGAAATAAAGTTGATTAAAATGACTTAAATTAAAACTAAATTGAATAAGAACATAATTGAGAGTTTTGTAATACTTGGAGTAAGATTTTGGCGAGTGCAGCTCTAATTAAAGCAGACCAAATGTAGCTGCAGCTGGGAAAGATGCCTATATAGTCAGTCTACAGTACAGACTATTTTGTGTATGTTTTTTTTTGTCATATATATAATTTTGCATGCTTCATTCATTCTTCTCACGCCCAACATGTAAATGAAGTAACTTGGGGGCCAAACCAGCAGAGGGGAGCCAGGGGAGAGGGGCAAGATTATTGCTAATGCTAAGCCAAAGACGAGTTTACATGCATCACTAGTTGCTGTTGTTATTTTAGTTGCTGTTGTTGTTGCTGGTGCTGTCAGCAAACTATGAGTGTGAAAATCTTTTTTCTTTATTTGTATCTTTCGTTTGTTGTTTATTTTCTATGATTATTTTTCAACATTCAGTCTGTCTGCTGTGGTCGCAGTCCCCATCGTGGTCGTCATTCATAACTGCCATTGTACATGCGCATTGTTTTGGGCCCTGTGTGCTGACGTTTTTGGCTTTTGGACTATTTGTATTTGGGGCTGCATTTGTGGCTTTTTAGCTCACTTGGCTCTAGGCCGATTGCAGTGATTTTCTATGATTTCTTTCACAGATTTATTGTGCAATCCTCGATTGCAGCCCATTTGACTTGAGCAATAATGGGCATAACTCTCTTCGTATGTAAATTTATCCCGTTCCATGCACCTGTGCTTTTCTTTTGCCCTCTGACATTTAACGAGCCAAAGTGGTAATAAATTTCCACAAGGTCACTTGGCCACATGCTGAGCTGGCTTTTCATCTCGATCTTCATCTCGATCTTGATCTCGATTGTCTCTATATATCAATTGTCTGACGCGGGCTCATTATCGAACGCATTAGTTGTTGAATCTGGCGTGAATAAAGAGCATTAAGTCAAAACACTTAAACTGATTATGTGTGCGTTTTGATTTTCTTGGCTTACTGGCATTACTGCCTGACTTTTGACCAAGTTAACGCAATTGCAGGTGAAAATTAACCTGCCAACCGTGCAGCATTTAAACGGATCATTAATTCGACTCGCCAGACGGCAATTATGCGTCGAGAAATGGCGAGAAATCGAAACACTTGACTAACAACCAAATCCAAAAATACCAAAAACCAAAAGAAACAAACCAGGAAAACGCAAATCATAGAGCAAAACATGTACACGAGTCAAAAGTCAGTTCCAAAAATGAGCATGCCCCCGACCCACAACACAACAGCACAGTACACACACCGCACACACATCATGTAATGCCAATTGAAATTGTCTACAGTTGACTGGACGTTACAGAGGAAGAAAAAGTCAAGTATTTCGAGCATAAAACTCGAATTTCGCCTATTTTCTAGCCCCTGTTTTCTACCAGTGTATCTTTATTAGCAAATTATGCACATAGATGAGAGTAGCGAGTCTTATGCACACACAGACCTACATATAAACTGGGGCCATGCTTCAATGGTGCAAACGTTAAAAAATTATACCCGGATCCAGAAACAGTTTTAGACATAGATTCGAACTGAAAGATATAAAGCTGCTAAGCAAATTGGGAGACGTCTTTTGTCAAAGGGGGCGTGGAGGGCGCAGCGGGCAGGGGGAGGAACCCCCAGGCTGCAATTCGAATGAATCACGAATTTGTTACTGGCCATAGTTTATGGCGGTTTTACGCCCGACTGGTTCTCAAAGCGCCAGACCAAAAAGCAAACAAACAAATGGTTTATGTTTAAGCCATATTAATTGTATTTAAGACCCAATGAGGTAACAACTAAAAACATAAATTAGAATGCGCCTTTAACTCTTGTTTTGTGCCCTGTGTGGAGGGTATAACAGGCAGGCAAAGAGACTTTGACTTGGCATATCTAGTGATGCAGTTGTCAGATCTTGGAATGGTATAGCTTTTTGAAATCAGTAGGGCCTGTACTATCGATTGCCATCAAAATATTGAATAGTAAAATTTTTTAGATTTTTGAAAAAAATGTAAAGGGGTAAACTCATAAAATTGGCCAAAATGGGATCGCTTTTAAAAAAATTTTAATTTGATAACGATTGATTCTCCTAGTTGTCCAGAGTGTAAAAAGGCATAGCTTTTTAAGTTATCATGTAATTTGACTGAGTTATGCTCTGTTAAAGTTCAAAATATTTGAAAATGGTAATTTACCAATGAATCCTTCCTGCTGCATTTTTAAGCCAATTTTAACAAGATTCGGGGCTACTTTAGTTCACTATATATACTAGAAACTTTATTCTAATCTTGCACTGAGACAAGGTAACTAACAGTCTGGTGTGCTCTGCTCTTCCCTTCTTTATTGCCTTATGTCTGCTGGTTTAATGTCTGTTGCCCGCTTTAATTAATGCAAAATGATATTTTGATGTTTTTGATTTATGAATCGAGCAAGAGATAAACAGGAAAATGTTTTTAAAGAACTTTAATTATATAAGTAAAAGTAACTTTTAAGCAGAACAATTCTAGTCATTGCGCTGAAAAGTATGCAATAAATAATGCCAAATGATTGCAACAAAACTCATAGTTTTAAAAGCACTTTAATAGTTTATTAAGTGCTTGCTCTACTAAGTATCGCTGTAAAGTGAATCCACAGGCAACTATTAACTTGAACTGCATGCAGTAAATAAAAATAAACGGTTATTGTATTTTAATAGTTTGTTTGTCGCACTTAAATTATATGCTCTCCACTCCAAGCTATAATTATAACCAGCGCAGTATCATTATCGTCTCATATACGAACCATAATTTACAATGGACATTTGACATATGCACTGCGATTATGCAATGCTCATTGTCCAGTACATTTCATTAACAAGAGCAGCAACAGCCACTCGAAATAGCTTCGCGTAGAGTTGTCCAATTAAGATCTCAGCAAATGTGTATGTTTTTCCACTTTTTTAGTGGATCAGATGCAACTGTATGTATATCAAAAATAGCATAAACTAAATGCTAAGGTTGAATTTACAGTCCAAGTGTTGTGACTTGTCCTAGCTTCTTGGCCGAGAAGACTGTCGCAAAAATATAAAAAATGCATACACATAAAATTTAGAGCATTAAAACTGTCGACTGTCTGTTGTCGACTGTCGGCAGGCAACAACATTCTACCAATAAAACTGAATGCAAATGCCAAATAGCGAAGTGCAATTGTCGACTGACAGGCAGAGACAGGCAACAGCAGCTGCGGCAGCAGCAACATCAACATCATAATGAACATGATTATCATTGATTTAGGAGAAGTCAAACTGCAAACTGTTGCAAACAAAACTATAATACAATAACAATAATAATAAATAACAGTAAAAGAAAAGAAGATGTTGCTGATCGCAGTGTTGCTGGTTGCAGCTGTCGCTGCTGTTGCTGTTACTG
Organism: Drosophila nigrodunni; assembly: GCA_020829145.1. Taxonomy (NCBI): domain Eukaryota; kingdom Metazoa; phylum Arthropoda; class Insecta; order Diptera; family Drosophilidae; genus Drosophila; species Drosophila nigrodunni. Next base: position 6,080,922 of record JACVCZ010000007.1, on the reverse strand, counting down.
CTGTCGTCTTCGTCTCGCATGCAATGCAACAATTTCACAAGCAGCACGCAGACAACTAAATGACAATGTGAGCAAACTAACAACAACAACAGCACAAGCTGAATTTATAATAAGTTGTTGTTGTTATCGTTGCTGCTGCTGCTGCTGTGGTTGCCTGCAATTGATCGATGTTGCTTCGTCTAAATGTTGCGCAAAATACTACTGCTGCTGCAAAAAAGTAAGAAAATCTTCAGCTTAATTATTAACTTGGATATTTATTTGGACTGTCTTAATCAATTTGGCTAAGGATGAGGAAATGCCGGTGTACACTGTAATTTATTGGGGTGATTTAGGCGGATTTCCTCAGCGCTAGATTTCACAGCTACCGTGTTAACTTTGACACCACCAACGCCATCAAAGCGTCAAACTGTTTAGACGCCAAACCACCAAAAGACAGTTTACAATTAGCGTTGGGTAAGAGACGTTTTGGCAAATTAAATCGCCGTGCAATTGGCCAAATTGGTTTGTGGCCAGAATTGCAGACTGTTTGCAGTTGGTGGTTGGTGGTTGGCTGCTGCCCCACGCATTTGCGCTGAAATGTTAATCACAAATCGTTTGCCCGGTGGCAATTGCAAATGTCAAACGAAAGACTTAGGCAGCGAACTCGCAATGTTTGGTGATAGAAGGGCGGGGAGAGGGGTGGGTAGTAGGGCGGTGGAGTGTTATTAAATATGCAATGTAAATGCAAATTTTTCTCGTCGCTTGTTAAATATAATGCACACCATTTGTGTACAACTAAACACAAAGTGTGCCCTTTAGCCTCGGCCAGGCCCAAAAGACAGCCATAGGCCGGGTTAAGACTGCGACTGCGACTGCGAGCTTAAACTGCAACTAAAACTGAGGCGAGCAATTTAGTGTCACGTTAGCATTTTGTGGGCCAGACAGCGGGAAGCAGTCAGCAGTCAGCAGGCACAGACAGAGGCACAGGGTGGCCATTAAACGAGAGTCTAACTAGCGGTTTCGGACGTCAACGTTGAATTAACCAAAGTAGCCCCCTGAAAAATAACAAACGTTACCGAAAAAACTAAAGAGGAGAAATAAACCTATAGAGAAGCCCATAGAGAAGCTGCTGCTGCTGCTGCTGCTGCCAACCTTTCTCTTTGTTGCCCGCCGCAAAGGTCGACAACGGTTGGTTCGTGGCTCTACGTTTCGGTCTTGACGTCTCGGCTCTGTGTCTTAGCCAGAAAGCTTTTTATAAATACAAGTGTTGGCCCCACAATGCCAAAGATTCGTTTGTCGAACGTGCAACGCGCGCGATCAAGTAAAAACTTTGCTGCTTGCTGCCAAAGCTCAGGCAGGAAAAACAATAAGCGGTAAACAAAATAAAGTCGCCAACAAAAACTCGAATTGATTTGAAATAATTTGCAAGAAATCCAAAGCGTAACAAATCTCAACTTTGGCGCTGGAAATTTAAGACGCGTGCGCATCCAAATTTAAAGACAAAAAGGATTAAAAAAAAAAAATTGTTTTTTGTTGTAATCTCAATTTACATTTGGATTGCGGTCTGTGGATTGCGGCTTGTGTCGAATCTTCAGGCGTATTATATAACTGCTATATATAAAAATACAATATCAATGCTGTGTGTGTGTCTTCTGTGTCTTCTTCCGCAGAGAGCAATGCGACGTGTTGTAATCCGATTTGCGAGCACTTTTTAGCCACGGAGGAACTCAAGGAAATCTGCCAAAAGTGACTGTGAAAGTAGCAACACTAAAAACAACGAAGAGTTAAGAGAGAGAAAAAAAAAACATATTGAATTACTAGTCCGTTGTCTTTGCCGCCATTCAACACAATGAGAATTCAAATCTTGGCCTTAACACTTTTACTGGGTAAGTTCCAAAGACGGCAAAAAACAAACTACTCCTAAGATCGTGATTGTGGATTTGTCTGCTGTTTATTTAAATATTACTTTTTACTAGCATTTTAATTGGTTGATAGAGATCAACAATGCGCAGCTGTTGGCTGGAATCAGTTAATAAAACTTTTTATGTACCGCACTTTTTTGCGCAGTGTAGTTAAGTCAACTTTTTTATTGTCATATTTTATGCAGCGCCGCGTTAAGTCGTCTATTCAATTTAAAAGTCAGCTTAATGTTAACTGGTTTCGCATAAATATGCTCAAGTATCAATTGCAGCTGGTTAAGTTGATTAGCCGCTTCTTTATGCACTTCCCTTTTGATTGATATGCGAAGCTTTTAAATAATTAATTTAAGAGATGTTTGAAGAAAACATTTCAGTTGGTATAATTTTAGATTTTCTTTTAAAAGCGGTTGTAATTTTATTTTTTCACAACATATATCTAAATTTTTACTACTGAATCAGTTTAGTTATAAAGTTCCATTATAGTTTTCTGATTTTTATCTAAAAATAAAATTTTTCTTCACTTTGAATTAAGCTAGTAAATTTGCCAAAAAGTGTGTGGCATATAAAAATATTTATTACCTTTTTTATAACACTTTAAAAAAAGCAGTTTAAGAGTTTTTTAAATTGAATACTAAAAGAAAAATTGGTAAATAAATTTAAAACAAAAAGCAATAAATATAAACTGCATTTAATGAGCATGTTTTCCCTTTCTAAACTCCTACTTGAGCTGCTAATAGAGTAATAAAATGGAACTGCTTTTCCTTTTCTTTTCCTTCCGTTTCCAAACCCCTTCCTTTCGCCTTTTTAATTCAATTGTTACTTTCTATTTAACGAGCCAAGTTTACTGTTACTTTAGGCCACCTTGGTGTCCAGGCCAAGCTTGAGGGCGCTGACAAGGAAGCGGATCAAGGAACAAAGGACAAGCGACAGGTGAGCAGCAAGGAGACTTCACTCTATCCCAATCATCGCAACGAACCAAATGTGGAACGCTCCGATGACCCCGAGGATGGACAGGAGACGATCTATGGCACTAAACCGAATCAATTCATCATACGCCCCATTGCACCACATCAGCATCAGCAGCACGAAAATCATCAGGAGCCGCAACTGCGCAATTTTGCAGCTGCCAATTCGCGACCACATGCAGCACAGCTGCTGGAGCAGAGCCAGGAGGTAAGTAGGGAGGGAGCGTGGGTGGAAAGTTCAGTTTGGGGCGAAATTAGGGTCAGTTTATTGGGCAGCTTTCGTCAAAAACAATTGTTGGCCTGCGGTCACAGAAGCGTTGCTACAGTCGTGACTTTGCTGCTTTACACGATTATTTGCCAAACACAGGATGTACAACAGCAACTACAACAACAACTCGAACAACAACAACAACTGTGTTTCCCAGTTGCCAATTGAAAATTTGCTGTCAAATTGCGCCTTTCGCTGGCCGCCAGCGTTGAAACCTTGACCAATATTTTGGCTAATTTCTGTTGTGTTTTGGGAACAAATTGCGACTAAAAAACAATTGCAATTACCTAAAGAAAAAAAGAGACAATGTTTATAAATATTACAAAATACAATAATAACAACAACAACATAAAAAAAGATTGCTTTATAAAAATTAAAAGTGCTGGCGAATATAATAAATGCCATTTGCTGCAGTCAAAATGTAAGTCACGAGCAACAACAACAACAAATGCATAATTGCAAAATTATTGCTGTTGTAAACTGTGTTCGTTGTTGTTGTTGTTATTTGTCGCGTCAACAACAGCAACAACAACAGCCACTTCATGCCACATTGAAGACAATTTGCAGCAAGCGGCAAACTTCTGCTGCCTGCAACAATGGGCGGGTGTTGCTGCTGTTGTTGCCGCTGTTTTTGTTGCTGCTGTCGTTTCTGTGCTCGTGGGAAGAAAGTTGACATAATCGTTATAATCAAGCTGCTGGTGCCTTGACTTGACTTGACTCAACGTCGTCTCATTTCTTATAATAATGTGAATATTGCGAAGGCAGCTACACTGTGCAACAGGTTTCGGTTAATGCCTAATGACTCCAGCTAAACTCTAGCTCTAGCTCTTGCTCTAACTTAATTTAGTGGGAAGCTTGAAATTAACTCAGCCAAAGTGGAGTGTCCAAAAAAGTCAAAGAAACACTTAAAAAGCTGATGAGAAACAATTTAAGTTTGAATTGGACTTTGCTTAAGAAGTTTTCAAAATTGCACTTCAAATTTAAGCTACAAATTTCAGAATCCAGTTAGTAAATGTCCAACATGCTTAAATTAATTTGTAGTATTTAGATATTTTAATTTTCGGTACTAACTTTAAATCGCAGCGTTTATGAGTTCGTTTAAGATTCAGTTAAGATTTTGGGGAAATCGGGTTGAAGTACATACCCACTAATTTTTTCTCTCAGTGTAGTCTTCAGCAATGTCTGCTTCCCTCATTCGGTTGCACAGTGTAATGTAAATAATTTTAGCTGCTGCTGTTGCCACCGACATGCGCATCGATTGCAACATTCGACCAAGTCAAGACCCACATCTGACTATAGCGGCGACTAGGCCCAGGTAGTGGGCAAGGGAGAGAGGGAGGAGGCGCAGGTAGGCATAAGAGGGCATGGTTGCTGTTGGCGTCGACATCAACGTCAGTTGCTGCCACACAACTAAGTGTTATATAAACTTTGCGATGCCACGCGATTCTCACAGATTGACACCCGCTTCCTCTCTCCCCTTGCCACTCCTCATCTACCTGCCCTCACCTAAACGCCCCCTCAGGCACCTGACATTAATTTTTGGACTTCTAAGCTGTGTTTGCAATTGTTTTTTAAACTGAGCTCCACTTTTAGGCAACTGGCATTGACCGTTGATCTTTTGCTTTTCGCACGCCTACATAAATGGCTTATAATTTATGTTAACCACGCCCCCAAACAAACACACTCTTTATCTTGTTTCACGCCCAGCTGCAGCACTACGTTTACCTGCAAGATATACAGCGACATCAGCCCAAGGCGCTGCTGGCAGCCACTCAAGCCAAGCCCGCCGTGAACAGCCGGGAGCAACAGGTGACGCCCGCGAAGAAGGCCACGCCCGTCGCAGAGGAGCAGCAGGAACAGGAACAGGAGGCGGAGCAGCGCTATGCGGTATCCATACAACCACAGCCGCATAATCTGCGTGTACCCGGTGGCTATGCCAACTACCAGCTGCCGTTGCCACTCGCTGCGCCACAACATCAGCACCAGCAACACCCACAGCAGCAACAACAGCAGCCACAGCAGCCCTATCAGATCATACCCGAAGAGCAGTTCCTCAAGCTGCTGGAGGAGGAGCTGCAGGTGCGCGCCTACCATGAGCAACTGCGTCAACAACAGCAGCAACACGCGCTCTCCCCCTCGCCTTCCCGTGCGCAGCCTCAATCTCTTGGCAAACCGCTGCCCATACACAGCACCGCTGCCACACACAAGGTGCTGCAGCAGGCGGAGCCCGGTCTGGGCCTGGGCGGCTACCGGGATCGCTATGTGGCCGAGCAGCAGCTGGTGCAGCCCAGCTACTCCCGCGGTGGACCCAAGTATCTGCCACATCCACAGCCACACCCACAGCAGTCGCAGCACTCAGAGGAGGAGGATGTTGCTCCGGTTGTGCGTCACCAGCAGCCGCATCAGCAGCAACTGATTGCTGGGTTGCCACCACAGATTGCCTACTATCAGCCGCAGATTAGCTACAAGACGCTGCCCAATCATCCACTCGCCAAATCCTCGCTAGAAAGTGAAATCGAGAAGTTGCTGGCGGCCAATAAACCCGGTCCTGGCCAAACACTCGCCTACGTGGACAGCAGCAACGAGCCCACGTTGGTGAACCATCAGCAGCATGTGACACGTCTACCGCCGCCGCCGCCACAGCATCCCACTGCACCCACCTCTCACCCAGCGCTGCGTCAGCCCAAGGCGTATCTGGCCAGCACACCCAACTCCCTGCTGGATGCCAACAATCAACCGTTTGTGCCGTCGCTCTTCAAGTTCAGCAACTTCCAGCAGCCGACGCCCATTTATCCAGGCCAGCAGCCACATGAGGGTAAGAGGCTAGGACCCGTTGTTTATCCAACGGGTGCACCTGCTCAGCCAGCACAGCCCTCGCAGTATTATTACCAGGAGACGGCGCCCACTCCCCCTGCGCCCAAGGTCAAGCATTATCGCACCAAACACTACAAGCTACCGACTCCAAGTCCTACAAAATCCTACGAGAAGACTTTGCTCTTTGCTGACTATGCTGAGCGAGTACAACCCTCTGCTCCACTGCCCACTTCCGCCCACTTCTATCCTAGTCCACCTGATCCGCTGAAGCATTCGTCGCATCGTGGGGTTGCTCCCACCGCTATACCCATTGATTATCCTGCTCAGCCCTCGCCTGCACCCTCGCAGTCCAGCATCTATGTCTCGCAGGGCACTGGCATTGCCACGCCCTCACGTGTAACGCCCACTGCTGCAGCAGTGCACAAGCTGCGCACACTGGACGAGGTTAAGCAACTGAATCTACCGCCTCCCAATGGCAAGCCACTGACCCAAGCCGAGTTCCAGGCACTCGTGGAGGCCGGTTATCCCGTCAAGGCAGTGCCCGTTCCTGTGCCCGTGCCCTATGAGCAGTACGTCAAGGATCATCCCGAGTATCGCAATCATCCGCCTGTAGACTACGCTCACATCATGCGCCTTGCCTCCCGCCAGCTGGCCGCCCATCAACATCAGCATCAACATTCCCATCCTCATCAGCGTTCCCTTGCCGCGCCCTCTGAGCCCTCCGTGAAGATCCTTTCCACGCCCACGGCTGCGGAGGCACAGCAAACGGCCACTGGCATTGGTGGTGGCAGCATCACCTACTTGCAGCGTAGGCCACGCGATGAACAGGACACTGCGGTGGCTGGCAGCGAGACAAAGGCAGCGAAACCCGATTCGGAGACCACAAAGACTCAATGAGTCCACATCCTTTAGTTAATCACACTCGTCCTTTGTCTAGTTATAAGTATTGTAAAAATGTTTCTGTATGTTCAGCACTTGTCTAACCTTAAATTATAAACCAATAAACTCTATAAAAACAACAAGAAGGTAGAGAAGAGTTCGATAGTTACCTAAATACCCTGTGTAAGTAACGATTGTTCCTCTAATTAGCTGGAGTCGCTTTTAACAAGCCAACACAAGTGTCATAGCTGGCAGCTATGCCACTGCCTCACTCACTGCCACAGTGACACGTCTGTCATGTACGACACGCATAGTCTTGGCTACTTTATTCACTTTTGACAAAAGCTTTGATTGAATTGAAATTGTTTGTTGCGCTTAAAACTGCTAACTTTTAGATAGGCCCTCGCTTAGTTTAGGCCAATTGCGGTATTGCTGTTACTGTTGCTACTGTCCGCCGAGCTGAGAGTTTCGGGCGTGGCCGCATCCCTGGCCTGCAGACGTGAGATCTGTGGATCTCTGCGATCTTTATCCTTGCGTTCACGATCCTTTTCTTTGTCCTTATCTTTATCCTTGTCCTTGTTGTGTTTATGCTTATGTTTATGTTTATGTTTCTTTTTGTCCTTCTTTTTCTTCTTTTTAACATTGCCATCCACCTTGAATTTGGCCTCGTCATAGCTGCTCTCGTAGCGCGTTGATTCACCCACATCGAGCACCATCATTGAATTATCATCCTCCGCATAGAGTTCACTTTTCATTCGCTTCGACAGATGCGTTGAATCTTTGGCTTCTTCATCCGCATTCATAACATTTATCCTTGTCTCACTGTCATACGCCTGCACATCGATGGGTTCGTCCATCACTGTGATCTCCTCGCTACGTTCCAGTTTAATGATCTCATCCCCGACCTCAAAGGCTTCGGTGGCTGTGCGTTTAATGGTCACCATTGCTGGTTTATGCCGCTCTTGTGTTTCGATTTCCTGTCTCTCTGGAGGTGCCTTTGTTTCGCTCTTCTTAAACGACGGACTCGAATTACTATTGTCCTTCATCAGGTCCTTGTAGAAGCTCTGGTTTTCATTAGCCTGCAGGCAATTTGGTTTCTTGCTGCCATACAGCGCATAATACAGATCCACAATATCGCAACGAAGTTTCGTATCGCAGGCAAGCGTATTGATGCTCAACCACAGACGCTCCACGAGGTTCGGGTTGTCCAGGCGATTGCGGGAATCTCGTGTGAAGGGGGGATTGTCAATAAGCAGTTGGGCGAGTGCATGTCGTGCCGAGGGATCTGGATCGGTTTCCAGCAGCGTTATTAGATGCTCCAAATCCTCGCTGCGTCCATCGACCTTCACAAAGTCCACCAGACACTCCATGGCAGCGATGCGCAAGTCCAGAAAGATGCCATACTCCGCATAGCTGCGATAAATGTGCGGCAACGAAGGCAGATGGCCAAACTTTTGCAATTTGCGTATGACCTTGAGACAGGAAACGGAAACCATGTACTTATAGGAGGGCAAATGCTTCTCCATGTTCAGCAGACGCGTGACTTCATCCAGCACAAGTCTGTAAAGAAGAAAACAATTCTCTAGTAAGCTTTATATCTTCCAAAGCCAGCAAATTAATGGCAATCCTACTTGGCATCCGTAGAGAGGCTTTCGGTGGTGATCTGTGTACCATGCATAGCCACAGAAACCACCGGTGTGAGGGTTTCTCCAAGTGCCTCCACTAGCGCAGCTCTGTAATACGCATCTGTGTAATGATTACGCGAATTCTCGTTGTACTTGAAGAGATCGAACAGGAAACGCATGACTTCCGGTGGGCAAATGCCATGCGAGGTGCGCAAACCTAAGAAAAAAAACAATGAATCGAATCGAATCTTGTCAAGAACTGTGGCTAACTTACCGGCCATGGCCACTGGTATGGCCTTTTGCAGGAAGTACAGTTGAAAGTTGGAAAAATTGTTGAGTTTAATGATGTGTGGTGCACTGAACGAGCCAAAGAACTTGCGAAAGATGTTAAGCATGGCAGGAGGACCGCTCCAGGAAGCCACCATTTGATTGGCTACCTTGGTAAGACTGTGCGCTGCATGGCAACGCACTTTATAAAAGCACGACTCGCTCTCAATGGTGTCCGTGAGCGCCGCTCTCGTGGCATTTGTTGGATACTTTTGCAGTGCTTCTATTGCCTGGAATTGCGCGGTCACATCTCGTTCATGGCGCAGTTGATATTGCCACTGAAAATCTGGTTGCTCAATGATTAGGTCTCGCAGCAGTATCATCTCCGGATCCAGGCGTATCCACAGCACAGGTGAGTCGCTAAGATAAGTCAAAGAAAATTCGTTCAGGAAACGATTAAAGTTGGACTGATAACTTACTGCATGGCGGATAGATCCATGTCTACCTCTTCACCCGTGCAGAGTGGAATCTTTTTCTTCTTGTTGCGCCTGCTCTTCGAATGGCAAGTGATGTCCGCCTTGACTAGCGTATTCTCAATTTGCAGCGTATGCTTGAAGGTGCCATCTAGCTCCTGTAGCTGCACCAGCAATGGTCCATTGTATTTTCTAACGCCACGCTGATTGACAAAGTCTTGCCGAATCTCAAGCTCAATGGTATTTCGCTTGCGATTGAACACAGAAGAGAGCGAGAACTTGGCATGGCCACCAGTGCGCACCCATTGATCCATAAACACAGACATATCTTTGCCTGTGACCGTAAAGATTGCCTTGATGAAGATATTTGTGGATATGAGCAACTGGGACCAGAGTCCAGCGCCTATTTTTGTAGCTGCTGCATTGGTGGCCAATGCCAGCTGCTTGTTGAACACCTGGATGAGCAGCTCCTGGCCAATGCGATGCTCCAACATACGTATAACGAGATGGGCCTTCCGACGCATTGCCTCCACGTACTTGGGCGAGACCGTGTGCAAACTCTTGATAGGAAAGTAGTGGACAATCTCCTGTTGCTTGCTGGCAGCTGCAGCTGGGTTCGTACTGGACACGGGCAGCGGAGCCGGGGGTTGACTGCAATCAAGTATGATACCACCGTATTGCTCCTCATATTTGACGACACGCGCTAGCTCTGTTTGCACCCACTCACGGTATTCATTGTTGCCGAAACACTTGCGAGAATACAGGCCACACAAATACTCCGCGATTCCCTTTGCCAACCAAGTGTCCGACCAATGATGCGATGTAATGAAGCAGCCAAAGAACTGCTCGGCCACTGCACGGGACATAAAGGTGCGGGAAATGTAGGTCTGATCAATAATTGCAATGGAATGCAAAAGGTTGACCGAAGCTATTGTCATCGTCGCATAGGCACTTATGTCCGTGTCCAGTTCATCTACAAACACCTGTTTGTAGCAGGAGAAGGGGTACCGTGTGGACAGCGTCTCTTCGAAGAACTCAAAGGCCTCGTGCAAATATCGCACTGTATTCTTCAACAGCGGCAACATTCCGGGCAAACAAAAGTGCGTCACCTCGTGCATATGCGGGTCCACGTAAATTTCAAAGGGCCCTACGGCGAGCGCAATGTTTGGAGCACACACTGGCGTTGAGACCGTGTAATGGAAGGTTTTCTTGCGCAGATCTGGCGTCATTATGACCTCGACGAGCTCACCGCAGGAAACAGCCGTTAGATTCTTGTCCACAGTGAATTCCAAACGCCAGGTGCAGGGATCAGCAAAGCTGTCGACGCAAGGAAACCAAAGACGTGTCGAGTTCTCATAACAATTCGTGTACATGTGTGCACAGTTCAATTGGGCAGTATCATCATCCGGCGACGTCGGTGGTATCACAAAGTGCATGCCACCCTTGGGATTTTCCGCTGAGAATTCAATGCGTATTCGAAGACCACGACCCTCCTGTATTAGTGAATATCCATCCGGCGGCACCTGTATAAGCAATTCTCCGTTGTTTACATCCGGGTCAACAGTCTGTGCGGCAATCAAATGATTCTGCGAGAAGACCTCCAAGGCGCGACTGTGTGGAAAAGCAGTGAAATCAGAGTTGAATTGAATTTGGAACCAACGGTACTTACGTTTTGGGATCCTTGTTGCAAATATCCTGAAAGGAATCGAAGTAAACGAACTCTGCGTGGCACACATCATTGAGGACGACACTGTAAATTCTCAACTGTTTGGCATTGAGGCGGATTAGGCGTAAACTTTCATTGTTTGGCACTATTGTCAGTTCCACCATGCCCTGCAAAGCATTTAAATTAGTAACAATCACACTGTTCACAATTTTAGTCATAAATTCTTACAATTATGCTGCGACGCTCAAAACTGATGCCGGTGAGACTCACAACCTGATGCGCCGTGCTGTTGGCAAAGATAAGAGAACATTAACTGGGATGTTTTTTGCGTTGCGCTTGGAATACTTATAATTTAAATGGACGCAGGGGTGCCTCAGGCACTTCTGATTTGGTCTCCATTGTGTTTTGCCGTTATTTAAGCACACTATTTTGTAAATTTTGTATTTTGTATCAGTAATCACCGCATTGTTTATTTTTTCACTTTGCATCTTCTTCTTCTCTAACCATATGTACTAAAAATGCCAACACAACATTAAAAATACTGCATTTACCGATCTGGCAGCACTGGCACACGCATATCGAGTAGCCCTGAAAACTACCTTTAACACTATAAATGCCATCTGCTTTAAATTTAAAACATCGCTAGTAAACAATAAATACATTTATCTGGTTTAATTGCGACATAAAATTATTTGATTAGATTACAGTTAGGAAAACAAAAGCAAAAGCAACTGACAAATAAAGATTTGACGATAAATTTACCTGGCGATAAAAGAAACTTGTTGCTAATTAACATACAAAGATCAGACAATGAAATATCCAAAGACGCACAAGGGTTAAAGATGTGAATCATCTACTAAGAAAAGTTAAATTTGGATATTTCTCCCATTTAAAACGTATTTCTTTTCCCCAGTCGAGTCAGCAGTTTTCAAGCAGCTGCATGTGTCTGCGTTTTTTGTTCTCCAATTGTTTATAATTTCAAGTGATACGTAAATCGATAAAGAGAAATATATGAAAAATAATAAAAAAATTTAGGAAAAAAATAAAACGTAAATCAGATTTGTAAAAGTTTAATAATTTAAGGAAAGACTAGTAGAACGCACATAGTGAAAACATGTACGGCATTGATAATTACCCAAAGAATTATCATGCCAGTGGAATTGGCCTCGTCAATCTGGCAGCCCTGGGCTACAGCAAGAATGAAGTCAGCGGCAATGCGCAAGACAAACCAAAATCGGGCTTGTATCCCTCGTTGCCGTACCCTACATCAGAGTCCGTGGGCGGTATGCCGTACGTGGTGAAGCAGACAGCTCAGGCACAGAATGCCTCATACCCTGCATCCAATATGGGCATGCCAACGGCCTCGGCAACGCCATATCCAAGTGCAGGTTTGTATCCGAATCTGCCAAATGCTCCGTTGCCGTATCCATCGACGCCGCTAGCGCCCATACCGAGTGCATCACCGTATCCGAGTGCTGCGCCGTATCCCAGTGCTGCGCCCTATCCGAGTGCAGCACCCTATCCCAGTGCCATGCCGTATCCAAGTGCCACGCCTTATCCGAGTGCAGGATACCCTGCGTTGCCGTATCCCTCGGGCGGCGGATTGGGCATGCCAGGTATGCCAATGCCATATGCACCGTTGCCAAGCAGTCCGGCCCCACAAGGCCCCTATGCTCCAGTGATGCCCATGCCATCGGCGCCAGAGGCCAGTGCACCCAGCCCGGAGGAGGAGCCATCGGTAGGCATTACAGAGCTGCAGTTCACGAGCGTCAAGGTGCCCGAGAATCAGAACATGTTCTGGATGGGACGCAAGGCGACGAGCACACGCCAGAAGAGCATTCAAGGCGAGGACTTTGCAACGTTGCGGGATTCCTGTGTAAGCAATGGAACCTTGTTCGAGGATCCCGATTTTCCGGCCAACGATAGCTCGCTGATGTACTCAAGGCGTCCAGATCGTTACATCGAATGGTTGCGTCCCGGTGACATTGTGGATGATCCGCAGTTCTTTGTCGAGGGCTACTCCCGTTTCGATGTGCAGCAGGGAGAACTGGGCGATTGCTGGTTGTTGGCAGCAGCAGCGAATCTAACACAGGATTCGAAGCTCTTCTTCCGTGTGATACCACCAGATCAGGACTTCCAGGAGAACTATGCGGGTATATTCCACTTCAAGTTCTGGCAATACGGCAAGTGGGTTGAGGTCGTCATCGATGATCGTCTGCCCACGGTGCACGGCGAACTGATTTACATGCACTCCACGGAGAAGAACGAGTTCTGGAGCGCATTGCTGGAGAAGGCATACGCAAAACTACATGGCTCCTACGAGGCGCTTAAGGGTAAGGATTTGGATGAGCAGGGATTCCAGTAAACTATTCCTAGCTCTTCCTTTTTTCCTTTGCAGGTGGTACCACATGCGAGGCCATGGAGGACTTTACTGGTGGCGTTACCGAGTGGTATGACATTAAGGATGCACCACCGAATCTCTTCAGCATCATGACCAAGGCAGCAGAGCGTGGCTCCATGATGGGCTGCTCCCTGGAACCGGATCCACATGTGTTGGAGGCGGAGACACGCGAGGGCTTGATACGCGGACATGCCTACTCCATAACCAAGGTCTGTCTGCTGGACATCTCGACGCCCAATCGACAGGGCAAGCTGCCTATGATACGCATGAGGAATCCCTGGGGCAACGATGCCGAGTGGAGTGGTCCCTGGAGCGACAGTTCACCTGAATGGCGTTTCATACCAGAGCACCAGAAGGAGGAGATTGGCTTGAATTTCGATAGGGATGGCGAGTTCTGGATGTCGTTCCAAGACTTCCTCAATCACTTTGATCGTGTAGAGATCTGTAATCTGTCACCAAGCTCCCTGACCGACGAGCAGGAGCAGACCTCGCGCCGTAAGTGGGAGATGTCCATGTTCGAAGGCGAATGGTCATCGGGCGTTACCGCCGGCGGTTGTCGTAACTTTTTGGAGACCTTCTGGCACAATCCGCAGTACATCATCTCGCTGGAGGATCCCGACGAGGAGGACGACGACGGCAAGTGCACGGTGATTGTGGCGCTTATGCAGAAGGATCGCAGGAGCAAACGCAACGTGGGCATCGATTGTCTGACCATTGGCTTTGCCATCTATCACTTGACGGATCGGGACATGATGGTGAAGCCGCAGGGACTCAACTTCTTCAAGTATCGTGCATCGGTGGCCAGATCACCGCATTTCATCAACACCCGTGAGGTGTGTGCTCGTTTCAAGTTGCCCCCTGGTAACTATCTTATCGTACCCTCCACCTTCGACCCCAATGAGGAGGGAGAGTTCATCATTCGCGTCTTCTCCGAGACCATGAACAACATGGAGGAGAACGACGACGAGGTGGGCTTCGGTGAGACAGACGATCGCATTGCGCCGGCCCTACCGCCGCCAACACCGAAGGAGGAGGACGATCCACAACGCATTGCCCTCAAGCGACTCTTCGACAGCGTCGCTGGCGATGATGAGGAGGTGGACTGGCAGGAACTGAAGCGTATATTGGATCACTCCATGAAGGACGTTATGGTGGGCACCGAGGGCTTCTCCAAGGACGCCGTGCGCTCCATGGTTGCCATGCTGGACAAGGATCGCTCCGGTCGCCTGGGCTTCGATGAGTTCGAGGCTTTGCTTACGGACATTGCCAAGTGGCGCGCCGTCTTCAAGCTCTATGATACACGCCGTTCCGGCAGCATTGATGGCTTCCATCTACGTGGTGCTCTTAACTCCGCTGGCTACCATCTGAACAACCGACTACTTAATGCGCTGGCCCATCGCTATGGTTCGCGGGAGGGCAAGATACCGTTCGATGACTTCCTTATGTGCGCCATCAAGGTGAAGACCTTCATTGAGATGTTCCGCGAGCGAGACACTGACAATTCCGATACGGCATTCTTCAACCTGGACGATTGGCTGGAACGCACCATATACTCTTAAGGAGAAGGCGGAGCAGTCGCTGGAAGAGGCAGTGCATCTTAAATCTTTAATCAAACAAATAAATCTTTAAACTAATCTAGTTCTTAAGTGCCACGTTTACTTATGAGGATCTTGTTGCACCTGCCACAGGCAAACAGCAGAGCTACAGTGAGCACTACGCTATAACGGAAATGATTATCAAATCGACCTTGAAGCGCGCGACGATAAACAAGGAAACAAAAGCAAAATTAACTAAACAAAAAATGAGAAACATAAAAACTGGAAAATCAACACAAATTTGCCGGCTATCGTCATCGTGTGCACAGTTGTATATACCCAGATATATGTACTATATATACAGCATGTGTGTGTATACTCGCTGTCTGTCAGTCGTAAATGACTAATGGCTAAATTGCTTTCGAGCCCCATTCAAATTACACACATTCTATAGCCAAAAATGAAATGATAAAAGAAGCCGTCAGTACAAATTGAAATGTGCATTATTAAATTAAAGAAATAAACTGAACGATATGCGAAGCTATATAGTCAAAACTATATATATATATAAAATTAATTGCAAATCTTTAAGAAATACTATACTTTACTTTTCCTATAAGCCAAAGCGAACAAAATTGTGGAATTCATCACGTCTTGAGTAATTCAATCGCAAGATTATACAAATAGTGCTCTATCATAATACTCACTAGTTCCGATTAAAGCATGAAATCATATGTTTAAAAGCGGCTCGAAACAAGTTTCTGCTGTTGTAATTGTTATAAACATTTTATTCAACTAAATTGCAATACACTGAGAAAAAACCTAAACTTTTTGTAATTTATTTGACTACGACAATGTCGGTGCCTCCGGTGGGTGGTCCCGCTGCCACCATAGTCTCCTTGAAGTCATCGTAGTTGAGATCGGTGTCGGCGCAAAGCTGCTGCAGCACCTCCAGAAAGTCCTCGTACTCCAGACGCCACTTTCTGTAGAGTATAGATAGTGATATATATAAAAATCGGTTGGAAGTTGGCAACCTACTTGTAGCTCATGTAGATGAGACCCGTTTGTATGCGTGTAATGGGATGCGGCATCAGTTTGGCCTGCTCCAGCCAGCTGTCCAGCTGAGAGAGCAGTATGCTGTGGTAGTCCTCATTCTCCAGTTCGGTGGGTATTACCTGGAAGAAAGTAACTGTCATAAAGCTGATTAAGTGGTAGAAAGTGAAAGTGCTTGACCTTGTGATTGCAGTAGGTGTGAAAGAGGGAGTCGAGCGTATGGCGCTTGGGTTTATCTTCGTCATCGGCCATCTGGGTAGGATAAACCTGGAATAGCTGACAAAATATATGCACTATATATAGCACACAGAGTACACAATTTATTGCATAAATAAACAAAGTCAAGAACACACTCAGAAATCTGTTTATGTATAATTAATTTTCTTTTCAGAAAAGCTTTTTCATTTTTGTTGACAAACAAATTCTGTAGATGCCTGGCAACAGTTTCCAAGTAATTCTGGTGGTGTGAGGTGTTTGTGCCTGTGCTGACTCTCTACGGGTGACACTCGTTCATTCATTGTTTGACTTGCAGATCGTTATCGCCTCTTGCCGCAGTTTCGTTGAACTTTTCAACCAAACGCTGCACGTACTTCAACAACTTGGGACTTTTTTGTGCGGTGCGTACATCCCAGATGCAGTAGGGTGGCTTAATGGTCAGCTGCTGCAACACGACAATCGTGTCCTGCTGCCACCAGATCTCCTTATGGCCAAAGTGCTTTGAGAGCAGCTTGAACAGCTGCTTGCCTCGTGGTGTGGCATACGTGTTGTGGAACCGCAATAAACTTTCGCGCTGCACCAGCGACTGCTTTAAGCGATGATCCAACTGGAAAGTGTCACAAACATTTACTTAAGACCTTTAGTAACTTCTTACAGGACTTACACGACGCAGATTGAGACGCGCTGGTGGTTCATGGGGCTGTTCCAATGGCGTTTTGGCCTCTGTGATAATGCTCAAATCTTTGCAGTAATCCAAATTCAAAATGCACTGATTATGGCTGATTTTGCCGTTTTTGTCTGTGCTGTGGCAGAGCAGGATGAGCATATTGACGCAGTTATCGTAGGTGACCACCTCGCCAGTTAGCTTGTCCCCAAAGCAGGTCTCCACGTGCAGCTGCGCCCCAACGGGAAATGGATTAAATGACATATTCGCAAAATTCGAATTGAAATAAACCCAAATTAATTGTGTGAAGAAGAAGCTGTGAGAAATCTTCACTTTATTGCATGACAGGCAGTGCGGCCAATTTTTGTGCAGCTCATGCTGTCGTCTCGCTCTAACAGTGCGGCCATTTGTTCCCTTTTAAGTACACTTCGAGTAAGGGAAATTTCCTTTACCCAATTGGACTTCCATTCAAAACAACATTTCTTTATAGATTTATTATTTCATTTTATTTACAGTGTATGTGTATGCTAAATATATAACTAAATATAAATGTTTGTTGTATATATATTTATATATATATATATATTTCAAAAGTAAACATTTGCTTTTTGAATATATGTAATTTATACGTTGTTTTTGACCGTCTATTGCTGCTGCCTTAATATTCTTGTTCTTTTTGTTGTTGTTGCATGATCGTTATTTGTTCAAAAACTTAGTTATATGTTTATGCATATATTTATGTATGTATGTACCTTCATTAGCACTATTAGAATTCGCTTTTTGATTATAACTAACGCCCCAACTCCATAAAACTCTTCGTTTTTTTTCTTATTTTGCTGTTAATTGAAATCGTGCAGTATTAAATTCTTAGTACAAATGTGTTTTAAACAGAGAAAGGCTGATTAAAATAAGTAGAACAATCAAATTTATGCGCAATAAATACCAAAAATAATGTGGGACAAAACACAAACACTTTTTTTTTTACAGATCAATTATCGTGAACACAATTATAAACAAATTAGTAGTATGTATATGAAAAAATAGCGCTTATTTATTTATAAAAAAAAATTTGCTTTATATATATTTTATATATGCTATAAATGTGGTCTTCCCCGACCTGGTCTAAACAACTGACTACAGTATTTAGTTACCAAGTTTTTTATATTTATTTTTTATTTAGCACTTCCTTTTGTATTTTCCTTTATAAGCATCTGCTATTTTTTACTAATTTTATGTTGTTTGTTTTGCATTTGCTTCTTAAAGAATTATTAATTAAATTTGCTCTTGTAATTGGGGTTTTTATGCGCTTGGCTTAAAGTCTTAAGTATGAATTCTTTTTTACTTTTTTTTTTTAAATGGGAGGGGACGATTTAGCTAGTTTAGTTTGAAGACAAGACGAAGATTATATAATAACTCGATTTGGAGATGCGCGACAAAACTACAGTTTCAAAAGAGTTTACTTAAAACTTGTGGAAAAGCAGAGAAAATGAGAATTATTTGAAAAAAAAAATGTCTTGTGTTCTGTTTGCTGTTTCATGTTTCAATTTCATACGATTTACGGGGTTCGTTTAATATCAAAAGGAATGATATATATGTATATAGATAGAAATATATATGCATATATATATAATTTATAAAAAATAAAACAATGCCTTTATGCATATTAACCGGAAACACCGCGAATCTTACATGGGACCATCGATGGCGCTAACTTTAAGCCGGAAATAATAAACGGAACGCGCCAACGCAGCGGCTGCAAAGCCAAAGAGTGCTATATAAAGGATGTACATGCCACCATGATTCTGTGAAGACAACAATTTAAATATATTATTGTATTTAGTTTTTTTAATATCTGTGTTTACGTACATATGCGTATGAGATGGTGCCCACGGTGAGACCAATGCTGCCACAGATGAAAATCAAAGCGAGAACTGCGAAAATGATGGCCCGACTGTTGGCGAATCTGGCGCCTACAGACGACACTCTCCGGCAGTGTGGACAGCGAGCCAGTGCATTGTGGTACGTGTTAAACTGGGAAAAAGAAGAATTATATGTTAATTAGCAGTGGATAAGGTTTAAAGGTATATTTTCAGTCTGTGAGAAAGTTGATTTGAGATTTTATGGCCCCTAGCTTCAAGTCTTCCACATCGGTAGAAAGATGGGCTTATTAATCGTTTTGTTAAGGTGAATCTTTACTTTACAGAGTGAGAGTTGTCAGCTTGCTTAGTATAGGGTTAAAATTCTGTTTTTTTATGTGAGCACTGCTGGCGTCTACATTGCCCTTACCAAAAATGTATCAGAGCAGTGTCCACAGGTGACGCGGCACATGCCCGGCATGGTGGGCACTGGCGGTGTCACTGGACTGGGAGCCAAATTAATGATGCGCTTGCAATTGGGTCGAGGACAAGCGATGCGCTGCGACGAGCTCTTGCAGATTAGCAGACAATTGCAAGGACATCGCACATACTTCTTGCCGGGAGGTGCATTCCGTATGGGCTAAAATAAACAAAGAAATCAGTTAATTTCTATACACTTCTATATTTCTATGTCTACTCACAGTTGCCTCATTGCAGTGGGTGCACTTGACAACATGTTGCTCCCGCTTGGTGGTGATGTCTATCATGTTCTGACAAACCCGACAGGTGACCATGGGCACGCCCCCAGTGCCGCTGTTCTGATAGGGCGGTGGCAACTCATCGGGACCAATGAATGGCACCGATTGTGCATTGCTGCCTGCAAACAAAAACAGTTGTTTTAATAATAAAACGAGAGTAGAGTGAGGAATACCCTTGGTGTAAAATAAATACATGTTGCTGCAGTGCAACAACAGCTGCAACTGCAGCCAAAGAAGCTGCAGAAGAACAAGAATCTTCAGAGAGAAATGATACCGTGTGGGCGGAACAACTTTTGGTTAGATAAAATGCAAGTAGGTCAAAAAACTAAATAAACTCCATTTCCAGTGCGACATTTGTACCACATTTGTGGTAACAAACTTAAACTAGTTAAGAGCTGGGTGTAAGTGAAATCAGCAGAGAGAACAAGAGCTATAAATATCTTACACAGCCTTGGGATTGCTCTTAATGCTATCAATGGCAAAGGGTGTGTTGTGATCAGGTTCTTCTTGACAACAACAAAGGCACAAAGGGGGGAGTTGGATGGAATGAGTGGAAGCTACACTGACGATAATGGGCATATGCATTCAAAATTGTATGACTCATTTAACGCCTTTTGACTGTTGCCATCGTTGCTGCTGTAGCTGCCGGCGTCGCTGATTAAACGTGTACGTCAACGTAGACGTCGACGTCGCCGCTACCGCTGCTGACTGCGCAACTCTCTGTGCTGTGATATGAAAGAATAAACAAAACAAATAAGGGAATCGAAAAATCAACAAACAGTTGCCGAACTCTGTATACACTATTCCAAAACAGCTGTCAATCAGCAAACACTTTCCATAGCAGTGATAAAAGTTACTGTTAAATATAGTATTACACAGCTATAAACCAATTCCGTGCTTTGTTTGATGCGAAACTTATCAACTGACATATATTTGTGAGCAAAACCCTGAACATTGATAAAGATAACACACAAATAATACGTAAATAAGCGTACGAATCGAACAATCAAAAGTGCAATTAAATGTTCAAATATTATTAAAAAATAAGTATTTAGGTTCTTGTTGAAAATCATGTTAATTAACCAAAACATAAAAAAATAATATTGGTTTTAAGTGGAAAAATATGTACACCTTTTCTAATAAGTCGAAGCACTGTAGCTGCCAGATTCCATACCATAGTTAAAATAGTCACTTAAATAGTAATTAGATTGGCATTTGCGTATTTGACTGCGGTTCGGCATCAAGTTACGAACTTTATGCGAATGTCGCGCAAGCGAATAGAAATTTTGTGTTTTCACTTTGCCCACTCCCAGCGCGCACTCCCCATCGTCCCACCCACAACCCCTACGGCTTTCAGCACCCACAGCATTATGACTCAGTTAAGGGAAGTGTGAAAATCTAAGCATGAAATAAACTGAAATCAAGTAAAATGCAAGAAGACAAGGCCTTGTGGACAAGAGAGCAACAACTTTAAATCACAGTGGGTGCAAACTAGAGCGCACACACTTGTTGGGTTTCCAAATGTGCGAGACAATAACAAAAACGACAACAATTGCACCCGCATAGATCTCAAAGTCCGGTGACACGCAATATGCGGGAGGGAGCGTATCGCAGTTACGCGAGGGGAGGCTGATAAGTTGAATGGACTTGACACGAGGTTATGGTTTTTTGCTTTATCAGATGTTATGCTACTTACCATCTTCGTTGGTGGCGACGGCGCTGCTTCCGGGATTTTCTGCGCCTTCGTCTGGAAAGGATGCGTAGGAGGTCGGTTGGTCTGCGGTGATCAAACTTTGCCTCTCAGGATCGGCCATGTTGTTGTCGTTGTTTCTGTTGCCTTTTCACTCTGCACAAAGCAACTCCCGTTAGTAATGCACCCAAATTGCAATTAGCTTTATTGTTGTTGTTGTTGTTAGTGCTCTCTAGTTCTCTTTTTACACCGCAACGCAAATGCTTCAACTGCAAATAAAAATGTTAAAAGCACGCCGTTTACTACTGTGCTTATTGTGCATATTTATAGTGGCTCAAGAGTTGATTGCAATTTCTTCTTTGTTTGATCCAATGTCTTGTTTTTTCCCTACATTGTTTTTTTCATTTCTTTTTATACTCTCTGCAAGAGTATATTGGGTTTGTGCAAAAGTATGTAACAGGCAGAAGGAGGCGTGGCAGACCCCATAAAGTATATATATTATTGATCAGCATCACAAGCCGAGTCGATATAGCCATGTCCGTCTGTCCGTCTGTCCGTCTGTCTGTCTGTCTGTCTGTCTGTCTGTCTGTCTGTCTGTCTGTCTGTCTGTCCGTCTGTCCGTATGAACAAACAGCTTTCAGAGATGGTAAGAGCTACAAGTTCGAGCTTGGTGTCAAACGATCAGATATTTAGTCGTCAATACAAGAATCTTTTTTTTTTTTCGATGCCACGCCCCATTCGCCCACAAAAAAGCAAAAAACTGACACACCTCGTGAAAAATTGGTGTTTTCGGCAAATATCTCAGTAACTATGGCACCTAGGATCACCAATTCTTTGTACGGGAGTTCCTAGCGACAGCATAGTTGCATTGCCATCTATAAATTTGGACTGCCACGCCCACTTTTCCCACAATTTATAAAATAGTTTTCAAGCTTCAATGCCGTTTTTTCCGTATCGTACAGTATTGTAGTTTATAACTGGTGTGGAGACTAACTATATTAAACTATCCTGAAAGGCGCATTAAAATCGGACTATAAACAAGAAAACTAGAAGCGTTACAATATTGTTAATTGAACGCAATATCAACCCATTGGTGCAAGCGAGACAGAAACACACAAGCACATGCTCGAACGTTTTTGCTGCCTGTGTGGCGGCAGCGCTGCCCGCGGTCGCTGGCTGCGCCGAATACACACATACATACATGCATGCATCATATATTGTCAAACGTATGTGTATTCGCAACAAACAAACAGATGTGTGTTTGATTATGCTTAGATTGTTTTTGTTTCAACGTGTTTTAATGCAAGTACTATTCATTGTAATATCTGGATACCGATTTTAATAATTTAATCGGGAAAATGCAGAGAGTATTATACGGTCGGGCGCGCTCGACTGTACTTTTCTTTCTTGTTTACACTCGTTTTGCTGTTGAATCCTCCCTTTTCGGCATGCGCCGCAATAATCAATTTTATGGCTGTTTCAGATTCAACGCCTTTATTAGGTCAGCACAAAAATTCCATATTTATCACTAGTGAAGTTTTCGCAAACAACTATGCTAATTGTTTTATGTTTATAAGTCTTTTGTGTGCTATATTTTACCTTATTTTGTTGAAATTGCACTGCTACTGCCGTTGATACAGTTGGTCACACTACCAATTTTACTATGGTCACATTCATTTGGTTGCAATTTTCTAGCTCGCAACCGACTTTGTATCCCTGGCACAGAGTTGTCGCGTCTGGCCAGCTGATTTTTGTGTTTACATATTTGCGGTCGGCAATTGAAATGTCTCAGCGCATTAGAAACGAATTATTTAAGGATCATGAGAACGAAAATAGTGACTCCAGTGACACAGAAATGCAATTAATAAATCTTAGTTTAAGAGGTAAAACTCGTCAGCGTACGCTGACGCAAAGCTTCTGTTATAATGCATTACCAGTGCGAATTGTTGGAGATGAGGACGCTGTGCCGATTATGGCAAGTTCAAGTTCAATACGTGATATGACATTGAACGCATCGCAAATAATTGACGACAGCTCAGATATAGATGTAGACACCGACTATTATATATCTAATGACAGCAGCAGTGATGGCGAAGCTAAAACACATATAACATTCCCGGGACGGCCATTAGTAAAGTCTGATATCAGCGTCAGAAAAACGATATGTCGACGTAAAAGCCGAAGAAAACTTATACTGTATAAAACAATGTAGATTTGTCATTAAATATATATAAATTTTAGATTTAAGAAGAAAGAAATTTTGCCTTTAAATTCAACTGCAACGAAAACATCGACTGTATTCGCGCAGGGCTGGCGAGCTTAACGTACTGTCCAACACTGCGCCAGGGCTACAGGTTGGTTTGTGTATTTTGGAGTAGTGGTAAATTTTTACAAGCATAACTATATTTATGCGGTTTTTATGTAAATAAACCAAAGCAAACGTAGTCAAATATTTTCTAAAGTGTAAGTAAAGCATGGCAGGAATAATAACAAGTGTTGCACTATCAATTACCAATTGAATTATGGCAAAAGAGGCGTGTGAAAATGTGCGATGATTTCATTTTTGTGCTGCTGCTGCTGCGCGTTGTTGTATTGGAAACTTCGTCGTATCTTTGCATGACGATGATGTTGTCGTTCTTGTTGTTGTTGTTGGCTAAGGTACGGGAAACGCAGAGAGCCAAAGTGGCGGCGACGTCAGCGACGCGCAGAAATGTTTATTTAGCTGACACAGCGTGCGGTGTGATGTAGGGCGGCAAGCTATAACAACAACAGCAGCCACAAAAACAACAATAACAACGAAAATAACAATAGTGCCTCGAGGAACACCTGTTCCTAATTGATTTTTCACATTTTCACCAATACGAAAACTATCATCACTTTCAGATCACTGACTTAAATGCAACACAACTGCGTTTTTGGCATTTGAAATAAGAAAAACTAAAATCGGAAGTGAAGTGCCACAAGACCATAAGCAACAGGCCGCCAATCAAACGAATTTGAATTTTAGCATATAGTGAGATAAAAAACTTAGTTAACAACAAGAAAGCAAAAAGCAAAACGAACGAACGAACCGTTTCAAACCCAGTTTGACCACCGACAAATAAACAGCAATTAAAGCATATAATCACAATGGAGGCCCCACCAATGTTTAACAGCGTCGAAGATGAGTGTAGGTATTGGAAAGAGCGCTCAAAACAGTACCATAAAGAGTAAGTAGTAATGAGAGAGCGACAGCAAAGACAGGAGCTAATTTATTGACCTTTTGTAGATGGACAGATGTGAAGCAGGAGTACGATGAATATGTGGAACAGTCTAGGGAAATGGAGGCCGAAATGGACGCCACTCTGGAGCAAAAACAGAGCATAATCAAAGATCTCAGAGCAAAGCTTAATATGTACGAAAAAGAAAATGATTCACTCAAGGTGAGTAGCCTACAAAAATGTATAGTCATCTCTATTAATATTCTCTGTGCTCTACAGCTCAAGTTGGATACACAAGGTATTGAAATGTCAAATCTGGATAAACAGCTGGAGACGGTAAAAAAAGAGCGCGACTCTATGAAGGATTATCTGCGACAATTGGAGCAGAAAAATGATGATCTGGAGCGTGCACATCGCATACTCAACGAGAGCATAGTAGACTTTGAGAAGATGCTGGACAAAGCCTATGAAAAGAATGCTCTACTCGAGATGGAGGTGGACGAAAAGGAAATGCTGCAGGAGAAGCTGCAGCGTCTGATGGACGAGACGCGCGGTGCGTGCCCATATAATTATAGACATAAATCTAACTTTAAGTCATGTCCATATTAATATGTTACCCGTTCTTGCAGATCTTAAGCAGGAGCTGAACGTCAAGGCCAGATACACGCCCACAAATGGCACAGCAGCTGCTACAGCTGCCACTGGCAACACGTTAAACTCATCCGCATCGCTACCGAATGGGATTGTTGCGAATGGTGATTGCATATTGCTGCCACATGACAACCAAGCTGCCACAAAGGCCACCAGCATCAGTGTTAGTGCGCTAAATGGCAGCTTAGCAAATAGAAACGATTATAATAATCAACAGCAACATTCGCTTAAAAGTAAGCTACTACGCGTACTCAAACTATCAAAATCATGTCGTTCACTCAAGCAAAAGACTCACACAAATTCACTTTAGCTTTAAGTTTAAGTTTCACAAGTTTTAATTTGCTTTTTCAAAAAACAATCACACACAAAGAATTCGCATATTTTAAGTTTTCAGTTTAAAGAAATTATTTTTTGTTTTATTGTTTTTTCATTATTTGTATACTCTTTTTCTGTAAATTACCAAATTAATTAAATGTAAGCGCATAAATTTCTCACACATTTTTGCCACATTTCTCGTAGTCATAACATTTGTGTGTGTCCGTGTTAATTGTTGAATGTAACTAACTAAACAGTTATTAGACCCGAAACTAACCAGTCTTGTGTTGTGTTGCTTCCTTTTTGCAGATCCCGAGAACCTTATCAATGGCAATGCCATGAACGCCAGCTCCCGCACCACCGCGCTCAACATTGTCGCTGATATGTTAAGAAAACTGAACGTAAGTAGCCCAAACAGAAAATAACGTTAAGCAAACCGAAGTTAAACAGGTTTATGCATGTCCAAATATTTGTATTTTTTGTGTTTTTGTTTTCGTTTTTGTTGGTATTTTATGTGTTTTTGTTCCTATTGTTTTTGTAGTGGGATAAGGCTCTATTATGTCCAGAGTGTCAAAAGTTTCGTTGCATTTGTGAGCGTCCGTCGCCGGGCAGCGATTCTAGTCTGTTTCGTCGCGCCTTTGGTGGCGCTACTAGCACCACAAGCACCACTAGTACCGCTATCACCACTGACAGCGATGCCACCTGCATAACTGATTGCACTGCCGCAATGCAACAGCGTCGCAGCAGTTTAAGTAGCCTCCAATTTGGCACAAACATGTTTAAACGCTTTGCGGAACGCTTGCGTAGCATACACGACATCGAGCCTGGGCTGGGTACAGAGCTAAAGCCACCTCCGCCTGCACTGTGATACCCACACACATATACACACTTGCACACCCCCACACACACACACAAATTAAACATACTTTTGTAATTGCTTTTTCGCTTTTTATTTTCGATTTGACGCTTGCATTTACTTTAATTGCTACGATAATAAATAATTTCATAATTTATGTGTCACTTTATGTTTCGTGTGTTTATTGTTTACTGTTTATTTACCTCGCACCTGTTTCATTGTTGCTGTTTCCCAATTAATGTTAGAATTGCTTTTTGTTGCAGGCTATGGAGACGAAACTGAAGACATATCGGGAGCACGCGCCTCCGATGCAACCACGTCAATGACCAGCAGCTGGAGCGGAAGCGGAAACGCATACATTAACGGAAGCGACTGCGTCTATTTTGGCTGGACAGGACTGTCGCTTGGCGCTGGAGACGGCGGAGTAGCTGCAGCTGCCAGCCACATGTGGCACAAACCACGTTCCAGTTACAGTAGAGATCAGTTTAGTTTAGTTCAGTTCAGTTCAGCACAGTTTTATGTTATAGTTAGTTAATTATTACTGATCTGCTGCCCTTTCTTAACTTTAGTTTATTTAATTTGATTTGATTATTTTCTTTTAGAAATTATTTATTTTTGAATTTTAAATGTCTTGTATAAATTAACGATATTTACGATAGAGAACGATCTAACGATTTAACGATATTACTTATAAATAACACTGAAATTATTTATATATGTAGTATGTTGAGGTCCTGAGACGCTCCCGCCCAGCATGTAACGCCTTATCGAGTACACTTGTATTGTTAACTTTAATCATAAGTCACGTTAATGATGTTGGCCTTCAAAATTGTTCATATAGACTTGGTTTAAATCATTATCAACGATTTTCGGTACAGCCGCGATTAGCAAACATCTATGGAAAAGCTATTGTATATTAATTAGGATCAGTCATGTCCCAAATGTTCCAACTCCTAGCACACACACACACACTCTGATTGCACACATACACGAAAGCTTTGAAAGCTCAAAGCTACAAAGCACAAAGTGTATTGCGCAAAGCTTTTAAAAAACTGTAAGTGCACTAAAACATGTACATTGATTACCAATACAGACGCAGACACCTATTGTGGACATGACTGAGCTTTAGTCTGTAAGTTGAAAGGTCACGCAGCTTGTGTAGTTATATGAGAGATAAGTTCAGCTGATTCGAAAGTATTACAGCCCTAATAACCTACATATAGCAAGCAACAAATACTCGTAGCATTAGAGACAAAGAAGATCTATAGAAAGGAGCGTGCGACAATTACCAATTACCAACTACACTTACCAATTACAATTTAAGCAAAAGACACAATTTCTGACTAGAGACGACCCAAAGTCGTTGCTATATAACACGATCACGCCCTCAGTTAGTTATATTATATACAATGTCAACACAAATATAATTTTTGATTTATATTTTTCAATGCGAATACAATTTATGTAAAAAATCAACAAAATTGTTATTATAATTATAAATTATTAATTGTAAAAATAGAAAGAAGTTGATGAATATAGAGAGAGAGAATACACGCTATATCTATAAATATATATATTTAGAAATGAAATGTTGCGTTTTATTGAATATTTATGCGGGAAAGTTGGTAATAAAATTAACAAGTCGAATTCGACCGCCTGTAGGTCTGCAATGCACCGACCTACGCAAGGTACTGACGTCTGCCGCCTGTCAACTGCTGTTTTTATTGTGTGGTACTTAACAGACTGACGCTCTCACAATGTTAACTCTAATAGTGCTTGCTGTTATGACCACTGCTGACCTTAGCTTGCTCTCAGCATGCCAAACTACTCTAGCACTTGCACTTGCTTGCTTGCTTCACTGCTCAGGCTCATGCACTCACTCACACACATGTGCTCGTAGGTAGCATACATTTGCTCTCCGCGTGCTTAACAGCTCTTGCACTCCCACTTGCACAGCCTTGTGTGGACTCTAACTTTAGCAGACGCACATTCACACATACCATTGCACTGTGTATGCTAATTGATCTTAGCATCCACAAGGCAGACCGAGAGGGAGAGACGATCACACACACATACCTGTTAACCAACTGATTTCTGTGCATTTGTAGTTAATAAGCGTCTGCTTTGATTTTCGTTCGCCTTGTTAATAAATAACTACAAGCTTAGTTTTAAATAGAAAATGCAAACATGGTAATAATTCAATGTCAACTTGAAGCTAAATCGCAGCCACACACACACAGAGTTATGCCACAACGTTGACATTTGCCATCATCCTCAAAGTCAAAGCGTCAAAAAGTTCTTTGTTACTCTCATGTGCAATAAATAATTAATTAGCAAAAATATTTGTGTTAATTTAGCTAAGACAGGCGCGCGCTGCGTCAGCGGCTAAACCAAGGACAAGCTGACAAACATTCACGAAACACAGACATCCACACACACGCACACACACACACAGTCTCGTCTCTCTCCCACGTAGTTTGTGTTGCCTGCATTGCTTACTCCTCAAAAGCTCCCAATTGCAGCTTTTTTGGCGGCTTTCCCCTGCAGCTATATTTTTAGAACACCGAGCTTTTACTTACCCCTGACATTTTATGCTGTCGTTTTCAAGGGGAAAGCGATTTGCGGTCAGGCTAAAGGTATAAACTGAAGCTGTTGCGCTGACCTTGCGATACGCTGGGATTTGAGTTGAGTCGGCAAGTGGGGAGAGGAGAGACGATGGGCGGTGAGTGAGCTCAGTGTGGCGACCGTGAGCGTTAAGCTAATGAAAGTGCTTTTGTTTTTGAAGTAAGCTAACGGTTAGCGGCGTCGAGAGTGTTTTGGCATTGAGTGCGTGTATTTTTCATAAGCAGCATAACAACAACAGAAACAACAACTACATAAAGAACAAAAAGCGCAGCAGCCGCAACAACAACAACAGCAAATGGCACAAGCTTTTATCAAGTACACTCCGCCTGGCTGCTTTCATATTTACTCCCGCACTCTTCTACTCTCCGCTCCAGACCAAGCTCTACAACGCTCTCCCACACTTCCCCCTCTCACTTCCCACGTAGGCTGACAAGCGCGCTTTTGTTGTTGTTGTTGGTGTTGCAGTGCTTGCGGAGTGCATTGTTTGTATTTGTTGCTTGGCGTATGAAACTGCTTGCGTCGCTTTCCACCTTTCCCACACTGGATGCATACAGCATGCGGCAACTATAAGCGGATTGGGAATGGCACAATGCAATTGCCGTTTGAAATGAAAATGCGCTAGCACAAAAGCCAGCACCTCTCAGCGTCCTTTACTCCCTCAATCCACTTATTCTACCATCATGCCCTATAACGCTTTCACGATAACCCTACATAAGTATGTGTGCGTGTGTTTTACACTGGAAAAAAGTAGACTTAAACCAACGTAAATTGAAGATTTTTTCTAAAATCCAATTTTGGTAGCTTTGGATTTTCCTTAGTACGAAATCAATTAAGTGATTTTTTTACAACTACTACAGCTATGCACTGAAAAAGTTTCTGTAAAAGTGAACTACGAATTTGGGCATTTTTTATGAAAAAAAGGTCAACTAAGTTTAAAATTGTTTAGCTACCAATTTTAAGAAGTTGTCTTCCAAAAGATCAAAGCCTAAAATAGACTAAAAATGTGTTCAGTGTAACTAGACTTGTGTGTGTGTGTGACTGAAGTATTTTTTAAGCAATTCGAAGAATTTGCTGATGCGCCTTAATGAACTCCCCGGGGCAAATGAAAAATCCGTCTGAGCTAATTAACTGAGCAAAGCGTCAACTACAACTAAAAGAAGTAGAAGAAGAACAACACCTGTGTGTGCGTGAGTGTGTGAGTGTGGTGTGTGTGCGTGAGTAGAGGGATTTAACAGAAAGTAAGCTTGAGGTGAAATACCAACAGCAGCAGCTTTAAGACAACAATAAACGCAACGCAGCAAGCCACAAAAACCGAACTTACCAAAAAGCCGGCAACAACCACAATAAGTAGAAGAAGAGGAAGAAGAAGAAGTACAAAAACAACAACAAATATTTGGCCAAACATTTGGCAGCTCAAGTATAATTGTTTTCGCATAAAAATGTTGCCAAACAGCTCGTTAAACTGTAGCAAAATCCAGACGAAGCTGAAACTTGAAGCTGCAAACTTTTCTTTTTGAATACAGGGTGCGCCGGGCAGACTTAGACAGGGTGGGACGATTGTTTAACGCATTGGAAAAGTAAAAAAAATCCAAATAAACTTCTTATGCTGCAGCACCCTGTATATTGTGTATTAAAAGCCAGATTTGATGCTATACATACTTGAAAGACCTTTGTATCCAAAGGAGACACCCTGTATTTGCACTAAGACTCTACAAATGCGGCATTTACACACTTTAAATATTTAAAATAAAACGCGGCAAAGTAAATGCTAACGTAAGCAGCAATTTAAGCTGGAAGTAAACCAAAATGTAGCTGACTTTGTTGACGAGGAAGTGAAGTGAAGATGGAGGTGGTACTAGCTGATGATGCGGTGGCTGCGGGGTCTTTTGTGGGTGGCGATCCTGGCGTGTCCTGTGTCCTGTGCCCAAACATCAAACAAAATCGATATATGGGCGGTGGAATGCCATCTCACTCGCACTCTCGGCCTCTATCTCCCACTCTCTCTTTCGCTCCCTCTCTTCCACTGCCTCCCTGCCTCTCTGCTTCTCTTCGAGTTAGTGATTTTCGGCATAAACAAGTAATGTAGACATATACACATAAACATGGTCTGCCCAAGGGTGGCAAGACAGGGGAGACAGGGATGGGGAGAAGGGCGATGGCAGGAGAAGGGGAAGGGGATGTCCTCAGGTACGGAACTGTTGCTTTGTTTGAACGCCGCAGGACGCTCATTTTTCGTAATGAGTTTGCCTACGTGTGTGTAGCTGTGTATGTGTGTGTATTAAAGCCGAATAGCATACACAAGTGGGCGGAGGGGGAGTGGCAGGTAGTCAGCAAAGGTAGGCAAGGAAAACGCTCTGCAGCTGCTTTGGGATATTTTCGTTTGTTGCGCAGGCTGCAATAATAAAAAGGCATAATTTGCTTTAATACAGAATCCGAAGAGAGAGCAAGATAGAGAGAGACCTCTGCTACACACACAAACACCAACCCACATACACACATGTGCAAACACAAAGAAAGCCCGGAGGTCATGTCATCGCTTGTTAACAGCAGGCAATCGCAATCGCAACAACAACAACAAAATCGAAATCTACACACAGTAGCAATGTCAGCGGCAAATGGCGTTGACGCCATCTTTGCTAACTTCCGGCTGGCATTACATCCGCTAGCTGGCAGCTATAAATAATCGACAGCGATTTGCCAAGTGTAGCAATCGGATTCGGATTGGAATGAATTTGATTAGTGCAACACACTGAAGTGTCGAGCAGCTACTTGAGTGCAATCAACGTGCAATGCTGCTAACTACCTAATTGTAGTGGGCGGTACAGTGGGTAGGGGGTGTGGCTTGAGTGGACACATCATTAGCAGGCATTAGAGAGATTTAATTAAATTGCATTGGCCAATCGGGTTTTCCGTTTCCATTTTCATTTTCATTTCCATTTTAGCTTTTTACATTTGATTTGCAACGTGCTTCAATTAGTTGCCACAATGACTGCAACTAACTGACTCTGTGTGTGTGTGTTTCTCTGTGTTTGGTTAGCACTTTTGCTAATTGAAGATCGCATTCAACTGGAAGTTGGCTTCAGTACCTCATTTGTAGCACACGCTAGAAGGCACATGAAATTGCTACCGTTGGCCTTATAAAATTGTGCCCCTGTGAAACGTAGCAAACTTTTTTTTATGACCCCGTCGTGGCTAAAAAACATCGCACCTTTGTATCGCACACACAGAGGTACACCCACTCGCACACTCTGTCTCTTTCTTTTGCTGTCTCTTTTGTGGGCAGACAACATGCCATTGACAGGCCATTGTCTGGGGCAACTCTCTGATTTATGCCCCACACACACCCACACACCCACACATATACACAGACGCACACCCAGCCATACAGACACAAAAAATTTATACAGACATTGAAACAATTTTTTGCTCTTCTGAAGTGCTGTCGTTTCTTTTGTGGCCCTCAAAAAATGTTGCATGTTTCACACTCGACTCACGAGTAGGCAAAAATTTTACAAGCAGCCGAAAAGTATGCTATGAAAATTTAACTACACTTTCAAGCATTAATTGCTGCATATATGAAGCACTTCGGGCATTAATCAACACTGCACATGGGTGTTGCAAAAACGGAAATTGATTTTCTATTCTCCGAGTTGGGCAAGTAGTTCGTAATAGTAAGGTTTGGCATAAAATTTGAATAGTTTTTGGCTACTTCTGCTTAGTATTCGTCAGTTAAAGCCAACAATATATGAAAGGTGGACTTTTTGTAGAACTTTAATGCTATTTACCAATTATAAACAGTTTTCTCAGAAAAATCTCAATACTTATACATCGTATAAATAATTTATTTTACTTAAAGTGCCTATAAATTCATGATTGCTGACTACACCACTTTTAAAAACCTTGCTTACGATTTCCATATATAAATTATTACATTTTCCAGCATTTGCCGTAGCTCGGCATGCCCATTGTAGTTCTTCTGTGCAGGGTATTGCGTATCTGGCAGCATTGAAATTTATGTAGCATACTTTTTCGGGCGGTTGCGGCCTGTAAACGTAGCCCAATTAGGCGTAAACAAATTTGTAGCTGTTGCTGCGTAATGTGAGCCACTGAACGACCACTAGTTGCTGTGTATCCGCACCTTGCCTCAAATACCCCCGGCACCACATCAACACCACCGCAGACACCCTCCATTGCCCATCTAGTGACATTGACAAAGCGTTTTCATGCGCGCGTCGTTGTTGTTGTTGTTTTTCTTTTTCTTTTGAAAATATTTTGAACTATTGATACGCATACCCGAAATAAAAAATAAATAATGAAGTTGTTACTGTGCGTGGATAATAATGATGTTTGCTTTGGTTAACTGCTTTGACCCTGATGCCAACAAACTGTTGCGTTTTCTGTGGGGTAAACTTAAGTGGGCGGAGCTAAAGGCAATTGTAGGGGAAAGTAAAATTTCCCTAAAGGGATAATTTCCCCTACGACGCAACAGTTAAGTGGGTGGGTGTGTGTGTAATGAGCTCGTGTTGCCGTCAACCGTTTGCCGTTAACCGTTTACCGAACTCCATTTTGAGTTTTAGCGTTGGCTACAACAACCAGAACTCAGAGACAGACTTTATGCTCCCAGCTCCATGCTTCACGCTCCACGCTCCGTGCTCCAATCGAGCAACAGTTTTCAGTCTTCTTGGGGACTTCAAAGCGTGTGCACGTGTTTCCTTTGGCGCAAGAAGCGACGTTAAAGCCTAAAATAAAATAACAAAAAATAAATAAAAATAAACACATAAACATCATCAGATATTTCAGTTTATAACTTAGACTATAACGTATTTGGTCGCGTCGTGTCGTGAGTTTTCAGTACTTCAATTCAGCTGCTTCGTCTTCATTACTTGATTTTTTTATTTTTGGACAAATCGTAAGTAAATAGATTATGGGGTGTTAAAATAAAATGCCGCTTCATGTTATTTACACCAAGGAGTATGAGCTGGGCGCAGTGAGCGGGAAGCGGGGAAAGGGGATTGAAGTGGCACTTAACTTGCTTGTAAATCTGCCTGTTAAGAGGATTACAATGTTGCAAGTAATTATTATCGGTAGCACACTGTGGTGTGAGAGTTTTTTCGGCTGTTTTTACTGTTCTTGCTGTTGTTAGTGCTGAAGGGAATTAACTTTGTTTCGATCTAGCCACGTTTTGACAACATATTTTGTGGCAGCAAGAGCTTAAAGTATATTTTTGCCATTTAGTTTTTAGTGTCACTCACACACACACACACATATGTTTTGAAGTGGTTGTGTGTTTGCTTGTGATACACTTAATCCGACATTTACAATTTTTGCTTAAGGATTTATTTATGGATTCAATATGTGTACAACGTTTACATTGCTCAGCAACAGAATACGTCTCATCTCACTCTTTCTCCCTCCTTCTCTCTCTCCCTCTCAAACACTCCTTCTTCTTTGCCCTTTCTGCCTCTGTTCCTGGTACCTTTGCGCATATTATAAAATACTTCAATGCTTTCACGTTCACATTTGAAAGCCATCATCAGGAACCAGAGCAGAGCAGCGCTGAGCAAGAACATATTCGCACATTTGCATGCGCACAACAAAAACCATTTTGAATACACGCATTTCAAATTTTGTAATTCATTTTGTAATGCATGCAAAATACGCAGATCCTTTGTGCTCAGGCAGTCAGACAGGCAGACTGACAATCATTCAGACGGACAGACATATTAGATGTGAGTCTGAGACTGTTTGACTTTAGAGCTGTGGCTCTGAACCTCTTCAAATGCATTTCAGCAGCAGCTGACAAAAGAGCACAGTTAATCAGAGTCAAGACCCTTAATACCCTCTAAACCTAGTTCATTAAATAGTCAGTCTGTTAGCTGATAAAATAAGCTGGGCCAAAAACAATTTGATTATTTAAATTTAAATAAAGGGCATGTGATAGGCAG
Organism: Drosophila nigrodunni; assembly: GCA_020829145.1. Lineage (NCBI taxonomy): Eukaryota > Metazoa > Arthropoda > Insecta > Diptera > Drosophilidae > Drosophila > Drosophila nigrodunni. The sequence goes on along the minus strand of JACVCZ010000007.1, from coordinate 6,046,302 downwards.
GTACTCCCTCTCAAGCTAAGCTGATTATCAGCAGCAGATAGTCTAGGGTACAAAATAATTGTTTTTGAGAAAATAGTTGGCCTTTAACAGCCTGATTTGAAAGCTAAAAATGGCTAATGTCTAGCTGCAAAAGCTTAACTTAAAAATTGCTTCGTTGACACTTTTAAAATGTAATTAAAAATATTCAAGTTACTTAAGCTAACTTTCAGCTATCTATAGGGTATTTCGTAGTCAAAAACTCATCACTCCTTCCACAAAAAATTCCCTGATTGATTTTATATTCATTTTTTCATACCAATTGTTGTTGAACAAAATGTGCGTATATTTTACTGGAAATGTTTGCCAAATCATTTATTATACCCTGTACATTTTAAATTGGGTATTATTTATGGCATGCACTTAGCTAAAAGTCGCAGTCGCAGACAAAAATGGCTTAACAGTGAGTTTGCTTTGCTTTACAAAAATAAACATAAATCAATATTTGCTGCTTACACATTTAATATGAAAATAACTTTGAATTTATGGCCGAATTGTGGCTTACACAAATTGATGAATTTCTAACCAAAGACAATATTTCTCTTAACAATAGCCAGTAGCCTGTCAAAATCTGGCTTATTTGAGCCCTAACGAGCTGTAAATCTGAGCTAAGCTCCTCAAAACAAAACTCAAATTGCTGCAAATGAAGTGTTAGTTCAGTTGCCTTTAGTTATTTTGATTATTTATGTATTACTATTAATTTCAAGCCAATTGAAGCCCAACGGTGTGTGTGTGTGTGGGTGTTGTATGTGTGTGTATGGGTAAGTTTAGTGTGTGTTAAGAATACTTTATACACAATGCAAATTGTATTTCAAAATAAACCTTCTGTCTGGGAATTTGGTTTAAGTAATGGTATTCCCACCTGGGGCGTTATAATAGCTGTAAATCCATAAATTCCACTAGTCTGTGCTCAGTACTTGTTGCATGCCACATTTAATGTTGCCGTTGTGGTTGATATTCCAAATTTATTTGCTTGCCACAAATTTGATTTGTTGGTAATTTTTTTTATTGATCTGGTTTGCGTGTGCCGCGGAAAAGTCAGCTGAAAAACCGCGCATAGCACAAAGTTTTCCCACTCTGCGTACAGTTTTCCCCTTGCCCCTGCCCCTGCCTCCATCCCACCACCTTTGCACTAGACCTGTTGTCCAGCTTATTCTATTTATAGACAAGTTTAACTCCCACATTCTCTGAAGTTTGCAAATATGACGACAGCATTTTTCCCGTTATTCTTGCTGTTGTTGTTGTGGTTATAGCTGTTGTGGTTAATGTGGTTGTTGTTCACACTGTGGTTGTAGTTCCTTGTTGTTGTTATAGTTGCTTTAGACCACGGTGCGTAGGTGTGGCCGCTGCCTAGTGCCAAAGTGAAGAGCAAATATTAACAAGTGTGTGCAAAATGACTATCAAGTGAATGTGGCACTGTAAACACTGTATACGGCTATAGCATACCCTGTTAAAAATTTAAAATAAATACATTTAAATCCCCCTAGAGCTGAGCACACATAAATACATTCCTGGCGGAGCGTTTTAACGAATTCAAGTCAAGAATTTGCTTTAATCAAGTTATTATGACAGAATATACCCTGTAAAAATAAATTATGAGCTATGCAGATGTCAGGCTGACAAATTTACAGAAGTAAAACACAAAGTTAAAGGTGGGAAGCATTAAAAAAATTCTGCTCAAAGATACCCTGTAAAAATAGTGATATATTTGAATTCACCGTATAATTTCAACATTCCTGAGGCAAATCACAGTTAATATACCCCTTAAGCTCACCATTTCCAGGATATATGAGCAACAGCCAATGTCGACAACATTATGACAAAAATCGATAAGAAAATCTACATTCTGTATAAGGCTGTTGTTACCAAAATATCAAATATGCAAATATTTGTTCGGCTGCTACCTGAAAATAACGCTAAACTCGCTTAACCAAGCCTCTGCCACTGTGTGTGTGTGTCTTATGGGTGTATGCGTATATGTGTGTGTGGGGAGCCTGTGAATGCTCAAGTGAAACGTTAGCTGTGAAAAATGCTAAGGGAAAACGAGTCCCAGCAGAAACCAAACGATTTGCCAGGCAATATGCGCAAATTTTAAGAAGGCGTTACTAGCTACACCGGGGTGGGGGTATTCAGGGAGGAATTCAGGGGGTGTAGGCTGTCACCTTGACGCTGTCACTCAAATACACACACACACACACAACCACTCACACACTCATACATACATTTATGTGATAGCGTTAATAACAACACAAACAAGACAGCAAAAATAAAGATCAAAAGCTAACAAAACGAAAAAAAGCTAAAAAAAGTAGAAGAAGAAGAAAACAAGCTACAGTAAACATGTGCAAATATTTTACTTGATTTTATTAGAATTTCATTTGATTTTCCTTTAGCCTGCTTTTCATTTACGGTTCTGCAAGCAAAAAAAAAAAAATACAAAAATAATAAAATGATTTTGGTATTGGCCTTAAATGTCCCTTAATGCCAAAAAATTCAGACATGCTATAAGAAAATCGGGCTAGGCGTCGAGGGTTAGCAGACTTTTCAGCACAGTTGGTCAGTTTTCATTTTTTCGATTTGCTTTTCTACCGTTTTCCAGTCGCACTTTTTCTTGCCAAAATTTTGTTTTTTGTCTTGGGCCTTTCGGTCCCTTTACCTGCAGCTGTTTATCATAATTTTGTTGATTTGCTGTCTGCCAACAGCAACAGTAACAATAACAATAACAGCAGCAACAATTGCGTCGGGAAAAATCAGCAACAAATGGAAAAAAGGGCGCACCGGAAAAGCAGGCAGGCGGCGACTCCCAAACGAAAAAAGTTTCACTCAACAAAAACTTTTGCAAGAAAATTTAAATACCCCGCACCCAACGAAAGAAAAAAAAAAGGAAAACTTACAGCAACAGGGTGAAAGACATCAGCAGCAGGATAAAATGTTATTAAGTAAATTTTCTTTTTAGGCAAACGTCAAATACTTTAATACCCTGGAAAACACGCGCAACAAATTTGTAAATTTAAATGAGAGCAGAAAAGTTTACAGAATAAAACGGTAATAAAAACTTAGTAAATTATGTTTGAAAACCAAGTGAAATAGTTAAACACAGCTCGTCACACATTTCGCACACGACTGGCGCTTGTAATTCCCAAGTGGTGCTCGCGCCAAGCGCGTGTTAAGCGCCAGTGAATGTTACCGTTATCGCGGGTTTACGGCCTAAGCTGCCGGATAATGCCTGTATGCTCGGCTAGGAAAGAGTATAAGGCTAGATGGAGTGAGAAGTTTGGCTTGTTTAGACAACGTGGCGTATGCGTCATGTCAAACGGTTCCACTGCTTTTCATAACTTTTGCTGCTTAATTTTTGGTAGCATTTTTTGTGTAATGAATTGTTGTGACAGCATAATGTGACCATTGTTCTCCTCTTCTACATATACTTTTATCGTTGTTTTGGGGCAATTTAATAAAATATGCAATCGCCTTTATGGACCGTGCAGCACAGTGGACTGTGTGGCACTGAGCTACCTTCGCGGTGGCATTAACTGCACCCTCCAGAGAACTCTGGCCTACTCCCCTTTGAGCTGACCCCCTTTGGTCGGGACTGCTCTGGTCCGCTGCGCATTGTGGCAAAAAGGAGCTGTTGCCAAACAGCCGAGTCTGCCAATTAAAAATATGGCGTCATGACAACATGGCTAACTAAAATGCCAAATGGCACAAATGTTTATTAGCCGCAAAACGTTGCTCATTAAAAACTTTGTCATGGCCAAAACCATAGCCCCACCTGTCTGGCAACTGGTAACTGGCAGCTGGCAACTTGCTTTGCTATTCGAACTTCAGGGAGATTGGCAAACTCTGCTCTCTGACACTGGACTTACGCACGGCCTGATTAAAAGTTATTTTTTTTGCGTTTGCTCTGCGCTGACCTCGTGTTGAACAAAACGCGGCTTTAACTTGCTTAGTTGGCTGTCTGGCCTAAGCTCTGACGCGTACGCATCTCACTCTCTTCGCTCCCACCCTCTTTTTCTATGTATCTCCTCCTCCCTTGTCTCCCTCTCTCGGCACGTGTCTTTTAACCCCGCTGACAGCCAGCCTAATTATGGACTTTGCTTTGCTTTTGTTCATCATTAACATCATTATCATTATCATGCATAACTTTCATGTATACGATATAACAAGTACTTAGCTTGAACTATTGATAGACATTTAGTTACTGTGGAATTAATTGGTACAGTAGTTAAGAGAAGTGGTGAATAAAAAGATTTCTAATTGTAGTGGAATAGGAGAATTACAATAACTGTCGTTTAAAACTAGAAAAGAATAACATAGCAGATAACTAGTAGAAACGTAGTAGGAAAGTAGTAAAATAGTAGTAGAAAAGCAGTAGTAAAGTAGTAAGCATTAGTGAGAAGTATTAGAAAAGTAGTAGAATAGTAGTGGAAACAGTAGAAGGATAGTAGCAGGTTAGTAGTCAAATAGTAGCCAAGGAGCTCAATAATTAGTCCTCAAAAATTGTGTTTATTCTTTTAATTTAATATTCCATAATTTTACTGTAATTTTACTTGATTTATTTTAGTGCTTTAAATTTAAGCCTTTAAAAAACTTACAGAACTGGGTGTTATAACTTCTGTACCGCTACTTACCACATTCGTACTCAAAAAATGTCTACAATGCTTGAAAAAGCCTTGAAAATCAAGCCAAAAATCCTTAATGGTCACTTTCAGCCAACTCTATAAACTCCTTGGCTTCTTGGTCAGTGGGTATAATGATATGCCCTAAAAGTGTCCCCAAATATAAAATTGTAGGCCTTTTTTCTCTGTTAAAGGTTTTTTTTGTGCTGCGCAGGTTTATGCCTGCAGCCTTTTTTTTGAAGCTGCTTTGATCTTCTTTTGCTATCCTGATTGTTTGGCTTGGTTGTGTCCTTTTTATTTTGTTGTTCTCGTTGTTGTTGTTGTGACAATTCTAGAGGGTCGTTAGTTTAGTTTTTGTTTTCTGTGCGACACTTTGCACGGCTCAATGATTTTTATGGTATTTTATGGCACTTTATGGCTTCATCTAGAGGCACGCACGCAGTCCGCTGCCGAATCCTTGAAATGCCAACGAATTCAAATCAAAATCAATGACCATATTAATATACAAAACGTGAGTGTTTTTGCTGTATTATTGTTATTATTATTGAGAACGTGTAGCTAAGTGTATATAGACCACATTCAGATAAGTATTGTCGGGTCACAACACTCTGGACAGTAATCAGTGCGCCTTTTGTATGACACCAGTGCGTGTCCTGTCTCTGTCTCTCAGAGTGTCTGTCTCTTTCTCTGTCTGTTTGTCTCTGAGGCAAGAGCTGAAACTGTAATCATTGCATGGTTGACACTTCCTGTGAGCGAGTAACAATAACAACAACTCAATATACTGTATGTTTACAGTAGCTCAACAAACGCACTCACATGTGAAGCAGCAGAGCATCAGAGTAGTCAAAGGAGGTTAGAAGAGGTAGGAAGGGAAGGAAGAGAATCTGTCTGTCGTTGCAGCGTTCCATTTAAATAATATATGGTTGACAGGCAACAGCAAGCACACGGTTGCACATCTGTGGCACTGACGGAAAGAAGGGGGAGTAGGAAGGAGGCGTGGCGCAAAGGGGGCATAAGTTAAGCATTGCTGACACACGTTTCATTTATTATAAAATATGCAAACGTCAAGTTGGTAGACTGTTGTCTTGGCCGTCTCTCGCTTGTAGTCGCTGTAGCCACTGCACACTGTAGTAAAAATGATCAACACATTCTCAATTTAATAATCATAATAACAGTAATGCCAACGTCATCGTTATTCGCATACACATTCGCTTTCTCATTGTCAATGCCATTAAACATTCACGGTTCATCAATTGCAATATTGCCTTGCCGCCAGTTTCTTACTCCCCTCGAGCCATGTCCCCCCGGCCCATCCCTTGCCTTGCCTCAAGGCTGGACTGCAGCTTCAGTTTTTAAGTTGTCCGATTTGCATAATTAAGACAACCTAATGGACATGTGGAAAGCATTTTTATAATTGCCACACTCGTGCTGCATAAATTAGACTAATGGAAATCGAATGTAAGCGATACATATCGATTTAATTTTTAATCTCTAAAGGGGGAGCCAAGAGGGTAAGGTGGAGAAAGAAGATGTCAGTGAAAGTGGGTCAAAGAAAGGAAGTGATGTCTGTTAATCTCCAGGAATTATGAAGTAAGACAGGAATTTACACCATTTATCGATTACTTGGAGCTTAAAGCGCATAACAAACTATCGGTAAAAAATCACAGACAGCTGGAAAAGCAGTGGACGGTCATTATTTACTTTCAATTTTACAGTCATTTATTTATTTACCAATTTAAACAGAGTATTTAGTTTATTGATTAAATGTTAATTGTCTAACTTTATATGCGCTTGAAACTAATAATCGAGTCTTAATTGAAGCTCTACAATCTATATCACTTTGATACGTGAACGTACTCAACAATTTATCAGCTATTTAATTAACTGTTTAGTGGCAAAGAAATTCATGGTCCGAATGCATGTGATGCGTGTCAAACTGTATTAGCATTTAATCAGTTGCTTATAAATGCAAAATGCTCGTGATGGCATGTGGCAAGCATGCAACAGCCACAGATAGAAATAGTGAGAAAGAGAGAGGGCTGGATAGAAAGAGAGCTAAATAGTCAGAGCAATGCTCAAAATGGCATTAGCCGCACTGCAATGTGCAGTAGAATTCAAGCTGACAGAGTGACAGACAGCACGAGGGACTGTGAGGGTTTAGAAGGGTATAGAGAAGGACAGGAAGGGGGTAGTGGGAGACAGACACACAGAGAGACAGCTGGCTGATGGACTCTGACGTCGCCGCTTTGGCGCGTTGACAAATCATTTCAATGTGACTGTCGACAGTTGGCGCGCACTGTCAAAGGCAAGGATACGCAGGGGGTTGGGAATAGCGTAACTAAAGCTCAAAGATGATTGACACATGTCTCCATCTCTTTCTGTCATTTAACCAGCTCGTCTGGGTCTCTTTTTGCATTTCACTCAAATTAGGAGACATTGAAATTTGTCAGCGAAAAAATGACAGACAAGTTTAGTTAAAGTAAAATTTATTGTTACTACGAATACTCAAATAAATATTTGTATATTATTTTCATGACTATGTTTATTATTCTGCTAGTGATAAATTTTTTGTTCACGGCAGAAATATTTTTGTAGAATTTGCCATCCAATTTGCTTATGAATTTTTTAGTTTGCTTTTTGCTTTCTGCTTGACAACTATGCAAATTGTCAACACCCCAAACTAAGCAGCCACAACAACAGCCAACACCTTCAATAACAACAACAACAACAATATCCTGAACAGCAACAACACCAACAACAACAACAACAGCAATAATAACAGCTCGTTGAGCAAGTGGCAAGTGCAAGCAAAAGTTTTGCTTATTGAAAAAGTTTCAACATTTGTCGTAATATTATGCAGGTCGCTTGAACCCTTTTGGGCACATAAAAACAGTGAGAGATCGAGAGAGATAACGAGCGGTAGGGAGAGTTGGGAAAAGAGAGCGAGACGCTTACCCAATAAATAAAAGGAAAATAATACAACAAAAAAAAAGGTGAGAAGAAAAAAAAACAGAATTGGGTTCTCACAGTGTGAACTTTGCTTTTGTCTTGCTGCCACTCAACGCCTGCTCTGACCCCCTGACCCCTGTGCCCTGACCCACCGAGCAGGTCCCACTGCCACCGCCTCTACTCACAATTCGAGTACCTTTATTTTGCATTTATTGTGAGCCAAGAGAACAAAGCAAATGCTCGGATGCCCAGACCCGGTTTCCGACCCTCAACTTTTACCCAGGACATGCTGGGTGGCAAACGCTACCAAAACCAATTCAAGGCACCAAGAGCAAGTTCAACGCGTTGATTGATTGTGTCAGAAGGTGAGAGCAAAAGCAGCGTAGAGAGGGACGGTGTGCGGGGCTGTTAGGTTATCAAGGGTGAGCTGCATTCAAATCGGGGGGCAATGGCAATGTAAATTGTTGGCTCCTCAACTGGCAGACAACGTTCGTTGGCTGTGTTTGCATAAGCCAAGCAAATGAAATGAACCAAAAGCTGTTTCAAGTGCTTTAAAAAAATTTAAATGCCTGTTGACACAGGTGTGCAGCTGTGTGTGTGTGTGTCTGGGGTAAAAAACAGATGGCTCTGCAACGTGCTGGGCATTTTAAAGCTGCCAAACTGACTCCGACTCTGACTCAAACTTTGACCTGGCTCATATTAAATTACTGCCACAAAATTGGTCGATTAGTCGGCAGCGACTTTACGTTCTATGCTCTATGCTTCACATTTTGTGGCACAGTCCTGGCACTCGCAACAAGTACCAAATTGTTGCGCATACGCAGCGTGCGCCGAACCGAAAACCAAACGAAACGACAGAGGGCAAACGGCAAATGCTTTTACTTTTTGTGGCTCATAAACCTAAAATATCTTATAAAATATATATACGTACACATATATATATACAATATGTTTATAGTGAATGACGCTTTGAGGTTAAAAATAAATCAGCCGCCATCCACGTGGCGTATGCGTAATTTTATATGTTGCCACAAAGTATGCGAGACTGTATGTTTATGTGTCTCTCTGTGTGTGTGTGTGTGTGTGTATCTTTATTGTTGTGCTTTTTAGTCATTTGTGAAAAAATTGCCCAACAAAGCGTTATTAAATGAGACATTTAATTAATTGCCGTGGCCCGGCTGCAAATTAATTATGTAATCTTAGCACCTCAGGCAAAATGAGTGCTTTAATCAAATTTAAAAAATAACCATAACAAGTACGGCACAAAGCAGGCGACTGGAGACAGCATGCGAGCGAAAGAGAGCAAGATATAGCCTACAGCTAAATACACACATGTGTGCAGAAATAAATTGAATTGCATACATTCAGGCAACGGCACGCACTTGACAGCTGGCCACAAAAGCCAGTAAAGTCAGCGAGTGCGACAGAGTTAGAGACTGAGAGTGGGAAGGAGCTACGTCACGAGGGCTGCTCAAAAAGTCCTTTAGACAACCTAAACATAAGCAGAAGAAGTGGAAGTGACGTTGTAAAGACGCAGTTCATACCTCGCTAGGCCGGCGCCTGCAGTGTGCCGAAGTGTCACGCTTCGTGTGTGATACGAAGCTAGCGTTCGGCTCTTGCTTTGGAGAAACGTTCGTACGTTATAAGAGATCAGTCGCTGTAAAGCGTTTAATCAAAGGAGACGTGTGAACGCACGATCTTTAAATTTCTTTTCTCTGTTTTTAGCAGTCTTTGATTTCTTTAAATAAATTTGTTGCCCAACTTTGATTAGGCACACAAATAACTTTCTATTAAATTTAATGAATCAATACAAATATAAATTGCATATTGTTGCTTTGTTTTTGCTGCTTTGAATGCCTAAAAATTTTTGAATAAACTTCAAGGTCTAATAAAGTTGACCTCGTCAAAGTGCAGACGTCAACATACGCTGCCTAAGTGTATGTCTGTGTAGCAAGGCAGAGAAAGAATGAGAAGACGAAAGAGAGTGGGACAGAGACTGGCATACAATAATAAGCAACAAAGGCAACCAAAAAGCAATGTTTATTTTTGGTTTACAAACTGAGGCGGCAATTGAGAGAAGCTGTGCTGAATGCCAGTTAGAGGCGAGCTAAGGGGCGTGGTCGCTAGCAAAAGGCGTCGACAGCAGCTCAACTTTTCACTTGACACAGAAAATGTAAAGGCAGAAAAAAAGTATGTTTTCAGTGGAGCCTGCAAATACAAATATCAACAGAGAGCAGCAACAAGCACAAAGCAATACACAAACACACACAGATACACACCCATACAGGCAGAGTAACACACACATGTGTAAGTATCGACGAACTGTTGGACACGGTTACGGACACGGAGCAAGAACAGCAGCAAGTTCTGGGCTTAGCGCTTAAGCCTGTTGCGACAGGACATTTAATCTTCTAGTATTAAGAGAGGGCTCAAGAGAGGGTTAAGGAGAGAGGCAGGGAAGTGGACGCGGTGCAGCCGCCCATGTAGAAGCCGAGAAGCGGAGAAGTGAGCGAGCAAACAGACCGAAACGAGAGTTCACAGTGCGAGAAACCAGCAACAGATTCAAGTGGCGCTAGATGCCAGGAAAAGTGTGGGAAAAGCGTTTGGAGGAAAATGAAGGCAAAGGGTAATGCCATAAGCTGTTGCTGTGATTTTTATTGTAATTCTAGGAATTGTTAGTTTACTTTAACAAGCCCAAACCGAATCTGTGCCACAGCACAGCTCTCTTTCTAACAGTGTCGCTTTCTCTTTCTCTTACATCGACACTGTGTGTGAGTTGGTTTGAGTCAAGTTAACTTGAGAAATGTCATGGGGCCAATATCAAATGTGTCTCTTTTGCGAAATGTCTTCTATTTGAGGTCTGACGCAAATTGGCATCTCACAATAGGCAAAAAAGGATGCGGGCCCAGAAATAAGTAAACCAAACTGAATGCGAATACGAATACAAATCTACTCGAATATACACTCGAACACTCTCTCGCATTGCATGTAAAAATACTTAAAGTGGTAAACCAATTCATTAGTCTCCTTGGTGTCTAAATATAAAAGCAACACAAAAACTGAGCTAATTTACTGCGGTTGAACTGGAAGTAAGAAAAGATTGATTTAACCCACATGAAATTGTTAAGCGGCTAAAAGAGCAACTTGTGGCTTTAATTCACAAGTCATGTTTTAAGTGTCCTTGAAGTATTTGCTCAATTTCATTTTCTTAAAAATATAAAATCGACTAAGCACTGAAAAATAATTGCATTTTAAGCCACAATTCAAAAAACGAAGTAAAAAGAATGTTTAATAAATAAAACAATTATTTCAAGTTTATTTTGTGGTTTTAGAAAAGAAAAACATTTTAAAGTAAAGTGAGTTTCAAATTTGTTTTAAAGCCAGATGTGTTATTGTGCTGGAAAACAGTCTGTGTTAAAGAAAGAGCATTTAAAGCTGTTTTAGGCGATCAATCATTAATATTTTTCTTAAACTTAAAAGTTCTAGGATTCATTCTTAAGCTAAAATTTAAATATTTATTACGTAAAGTTAAGCATTTGAATGTCGTTTTAGAGGATTTCTGCTTTCTAAACTGTGTGTCAACTTCCTGTTGCCAGTGACAAGACTAAGCTAGACTTCTGCTACTTTATCTTCCTCTTTCTCTTCTTGTTTTCATTAACTGAGTGCACAAATATTAAATGCTGCAACTGTGAAAATGTTGGCCATTACGCATAGCTCGTTATGTGCACATATTTGCAGCTGATGTTGCAAGCAAAGAATTTGCAAACACGCCAAACACACGCACACACTCCAGCACACACACACATACACACAGGTTGCAACATCTATATTTCGATTCAACTCATTTTTTTCTCCTACTAGTGCAAATTGATTGCAGAGTCGACAAACAAAAGTGCCTGTTCGAGAGTCAATATAAATCCGTAAAATGTGCTGCCAAGCAAATATTGAAGTTGTGCAATTGAGATGGAGATAGCAACAGTTGGCACAGATAGGGAGAGGAGGATAGACGGGGAGACAGATAGTCTAAAATAACAAAGAGAACGACGAGTAGTAAGAAGTGCAATGAAACCAAAGCAAATCGAGCTCGGCACTTAAAGCAGAAGAGAAAAAAATAAAGGATTCGCCCCCAAGTCGAAATGTTCTTTACACGGAAATGGCCCCTGACCGAAAGTGTGAACAATAAAGCATAGCATAAACGAAACTAATTTCCGGCTATCGAAAGCCCGCGAGGACGCATCAAACCGGAAATAGAATAAGGCCAACCAAGCAGAAGAAGAACATAGACCTAGAAATAGCGTTAAAACACGAATCGCGAAAAGCGTTACTCTAATTAGTGGAGTGTTTTCTTTTTGGTTTCTTCGTTACTTTTGGTGGCAAACATTATGAGCTGGAATAAGTATTTTTTACAAGCTGCATTTACGGCGTGTAAAAGGGGGCGTGCAGTGGGCGGAGGGGAGAGTGAAACTTTGGCAAAAAACGTGGCAGCTGCAGCAAGTTTGTAAATAATGCAGTTGGTCTCAGGTCGCTAGCAACATGCAACACACACACAGTAGTACACACAAAATGACAGCAGCAAAGTGCGAAGCTAACGACATGGCCGAAACATTTCAAAAAGCTTTGCTCTTATGGAGCGCAGGGAAAAGTGCAGAGCGTAGAGCACTGTGGTTAAAGTAGAGCATAATAACCATCTGTGAGGAGTAATGATTTGAATCTAAGTAAAGTTATAACATTAATAAATTTGTTCCACCATTAGCCAGACAACAGCGGTATTTCGAGGACTTTAGTAAAGGCTTTAGTTACACATTATTTATAAAGTAGCTATTTTATACATTGCAGTACATAATTTTTTTAAATTTTAGGCTGCTGTTAAATATATTTAATCTGAATGAAATAATCCCGAGGCTGTTGCAGCCAAAAGCTCTGTAAATATATTAAATTCCATTAATGAAACTTTAAACTTCATATTTCGAATTTATGTTGAAAAACAGCTTTACCTGCCCCACAGTAAAAATAGAAGATTCGGACAGCAATGGGAGTATGAAGTAGGCGTGGTGGGCGGACCGTGGAGCGATGCGCTGCAGTGGAGTTGAGAAACTACATAAGTTGTTGCTGCTGCAGGCAATGCGCAATATGTATGTTGTTGCCATTACAGTTGTTGTTGCTGTTGTTGTTCTTGTAGTTGTCGCTGTTGTTGTTTAAGTGCAGTTGTTGCTCCTGCATTTGCATGCACGTAGCATTTTTATACATTTTTCAAGGGATAAACTAGTGGCAACAGACAAACTGAGGGGACAGTGAGTTGCAGTGGGGGACGAGCAGCAACTGGCAATGGGGAAATTGCAACAAATGCATTGCCATGGAAAATGCATTTCAATATAAAGAGTTTTTATGTGTTATTTTGTGAAATATTTTTCTGCCTTTGCTTTTGCAACAAACACTAATTAATGTTCAACTTTTATGAATTGAACGGACAAAAAATAAAACTGGAGATTCATGTTAATGGAAGAGATTGTAGTCAAGGTAACGTGGTAGATACAGGGCAGCTGGAATGCGCTGCTACAGGGCAGTAGGTCAGCAGGGAAAGCGGGAATCAGTGCAAAAACAGGTTGTTTCTTTACGCTCTCTTTGAGTGCCTTTCAGTTCCGTTTGGTTAACATAATTACGCTTTTATTCAAGTGTAACCTAGGCAAAGGCAAAGCGAAAGGAGAAGGTTAGACGCCCCCTCTGTGTGTGTGTGGGCTTCCAAAAGAAAACACACACATACAGAGTTCACTCGCTTAATTTCCGGTGTGTTGTTCAGTCAGCGAACTAATTAAAAGTTCAGTATACATTGAAATAGAAAAGGGCAAAAGCATACTCAAAATCCTAGCAATAACAAAATGCTTTAACCTTGAGTCTGCATTTTCCATTTTCCTCTGTCTGCCCTTGGACCTTGGCACTCACACAGCAACTAACACACTCTCACACACGGGAATATAATCGAATATACATATGTGTAGGTGTAGTCTGAATATGTGAATGGCAAAATCAATGCCAAGCGTTGACGCTCAGCTAACAGCTAAAATTTTCACCTGGCATTTACTATGTGAAAAGCCCTTTGGGCATACACACACCCTAGAGTTACAACAGGAGACATGTCGTCTGCAATATGCCAGTTGGCACTGTAGATAGTTTATGTTAGTTCTAATGGACAGACAGTTCAGAATAGTTCCTTCTGCCTCAAATATTTGACAGGGTATATGAAAACATGTGCATATGCAGCGTTTTTGGCAACACCTGTCTACACACTCTTGCTTACACTGGCCTACAGGCTAGTCGGTGTATTTTGATAGTGTGTGTGCAGTGTGCTGCAGCTGCCAGCTCAAAAGACACACACACACATCGAAAAATTCCAACTACACTCGGAATATTTGGAATATATGAAAAATATTTCTTCGCACTACGAATGTGTGTGGTTTTTTGGGGCGCTATGAATGCTGTGGGCGTGGCATGCCGTGAGGTTAGCCGAAGCCGATTAAGGCAAATTGAATTTTCAATTTGCAACTGATTGCATTTTGGCGGTAGGCGTGTCAGTGCCCCTAAAAATAGAAATAGAAAGTGGATAAAGTTTGAGAACAGAAAAAGGGACTAATTTATGCGGGTTAAGTGAATTTATTAGCAAATATCCTTTGCCTTCGAATTAAATCGCAATAAACAACGTGTTCTGGGACTTCAATCAGACGAATCCCAAGAAACTTGTATCGAAGAAAACCTAAGACAATTTGGTTGTAGATGAAATGATTTCAAAGACTCAAATCGAAAGTATTTATGGAATTTATGGACATAAATCAAATTGCATTTATAATTTAGCTAGTTTAAAAATAAATCATTTACCTGGTATTTGTGGAGTTTTTGCTGCCCACGCAATTTACAACTTTTACACCTGCCAACAAAAAGTGGCAGTTTTCATTGAATTGAAGTTTTCTAGGAAATTTAAATTCCTATTTTTATAACAAAGTTGAATTAACTGTCTAATAAATTGCCAAAGCTACAGAACAAAGGAAATTTCCATCGAACTGTTATTGTACAATTATTATTTCTAATGTAATTCTTAGAAATTTGTAGTTATTAAATAAAAACTAAGCAATTAGCTCATCTACTATTCAGTAACAATTTCAAGTTATTTGTGGCTTTTTTGTTATTCGTAGAAATTTCTGTAATTTGATATTGGCCTGAAGTCAAGGCTAAGCTGGGTAAAAAAAATCAAATAAAATAAGACAAAAAACAAACTATAAAGCCTTTGCAATTCGCCACAAGTTCAAGATGAATGAAGATGTAGATGGAAAAGCTGTGGTTTTCCCTGGTGAAAATCCTTAGCTTCTCATGCCAAATGTCCACTAAGTCAAATTGCGCTGCAGTTGTCACATTTCTCACTGGGCCTTGTTTGGTTTTTTAGCTTTTAGTTTGTCCGCAAAAAAAAACTTTTCATGGCAAAAATATTTCAAGTTGGACTTTCGACTTCGCCTTCGACTTTCATTTCCACGACCACTTGGACTACGAGTTGGCCAACAACGCAGTGAACAAAAAAAAAAGGAAGAAATGTTGCTGCCAACCTGAGAAAGTTGCTCAAGAAATTTGTCAATTTGTGTTATCCTCTTAGTGTCCTTTTGTCTCAGTTTCTTTCTCTCTTTCCGTTTCCATTTCTTGTCCTGCTCTAGCTCAGTCGTTTATGGTACGATTGTCTGATTGTCTGAAGGCTGTTAAACAGACTTAAATCGGTATAAAAATCAGAATGAATGAATGAATGAATGCAAACGAGCATAAAAAAGCTTTTTAAAAAATCACCCACGCACAGCTACACACACACACACACCCTCACACCTAAGTAGACAGACAGTTGTGTGTGTGTGTTTTCTTATTCTGCTTGTCTCACTCAAATATTTCCTGCATGCGTTCACAAAAATTATTTATCTTTAGCACATTTTCATATGCTTCTTAGAAATCAAATTATAGCTGGCCATGTGAGAGTGTTCTGTGTGTGTGTTGGGGTGTGTGCTGGCGGAGGGTTTATTATAAAAATGCCACGAATTACTCGCGTATAAAAGTCATCATTAATTTCTCTCAGATGCTTCTTATTTGGAATTTATTCGCTCATTCATTCAGGGCTGACATCCTGCCACGCCCACACTTGCTTTTCCTCTACTTGTTGTCTCTTTCTTTGCCTCCGCTTGAGATTTTTGCGTTTTACGAGTTCATCAAAGTTGTGGCCGATATTTGTTTAAAGACGGTTTGCCATGTGACAAGGATAAACAAGGTCATAAACGTGCGGCAGAACATAAAATGCGCCACAGATTGAGGCACACAGATTCAGATTTAAATTGAAGCAGCTGCAGTTGCTACACGATCCAAGATACACGATACATGATACGCGATACGCGATACACAATGCCTGACATTGGCTGGCATTGGCGCATTTATTATGCATACGCCCCGTAGTGCATATTTGTTGCGTGATAAAATCAGTTAATAGTCGTATGAATAAAACATGCCCCAAAACCCGACAAAAGACAAGATGTGTTGTGTTTGTTGTACTGTGTACTGTGTGTAGTGTGTAGTGTGCGCTGCACAGGTGCGAAATTGTTACCGAAAACAGTCGGAAGTTCCGGAGACACGGATATGCTCACATTGATTCCGGCTCATTGTGTGCGCAACAACAGCAAGACAACAACAACAACTTATAAAAATTAAACTAAATGTCTTGAGCTCTTCTGGGTTGTACTAAATACTAGTAGTACGCGGCGGAAACTAATTTACTTGTCAGTTTTAATTATAGTACGCTATTAAGCGAAGCGTAAGACACATGTTCATGCCACTAACATGTGTGTGTTAGTAGCTGTAGGTGTGTGTTGCCAGTGGCATATTATTAGTCTATATAAATTCTTGTCAGACGAGTTTCGCTTTAATTAACTTTCATGTTTGTATTAGCTGTTTTGTCTATCCGAGTCTAAAATGACCTGTTCGCTCCATTCCCCTCACTGTTCAACCTTCTCTACCTCATCCGTTGATAATTGTGGCTGTTTGTTCCTGGTTGTTGTGTTGGCCATTATGCTGCTTGTGGTCCATTGCCATAGCCAAAGCCATTGTAGTTATGCTTGTATATGAAAATTTTGCCCAAAAGCTAATTGGCCAACCCCAAAAACACAGCACACACTTGGCCAATTTAATCCTCAAATCAGTATGTGTGTGTTTGCTAGGCAGAACTGTGTGAGACAGAGCTGAAATTAATTCGAAATTTGAGTCTAGCCAACTGACAAATCTGTGGATTTTGTCAAGTGCCAAGATTATTGCAAAGCAAATGACACTCGGCACTTGCAAAATTTACTTCAATCATTTGCAATTTGCATTTTCATTGGGGCTGAAAGCAATTTTGGTCATTAATTAACACAAATAATGGCAGCTGCTATTTGAATTTGGCTTACCAAGAAGACATGCTGACGTATACGTAATGTGAACTTTTGACGTTTGAAATTCTCAACCAATCATGAAATTTAAAACCTTTGAACAATAATTAACATTTGTAGTTTAATTATAGACAATAGATAACAATAATTTGTAACTAAATTATAATTTAACTAATAACATAATATTTAATTTCAGTTTATTAATTTTAGATAACCAAGTGTGCTGTGTGTAGTTACTTTTTAAAAGATTACATTTATTTATTTAAACTTTAAACAGTAAACAAAGTTTTCTGTTTATTCTCGTTTTATTCTGTTATTAATGGGCAAAAAGTTTTGTTGCTTGAAAAGAGCTTCGGTGGTCGATTTTGGTTCAAGTTTTAAGTTTCAACTGCTGGTGACTCTCAATTTGCAATTAAATTCTGATAGCAAAGGGGGCAATGTAGGGAAGGGGTTGCAGGGAGTAAAGTAAAGTAAACACATAAAATTTATTATAAAATTTCAGGCATGACTTGTTTTCAGTAGGCACAACGGAAACGGAAATGATTTATTTGTGCTGTTGTTGTTTTTCGTTGCGCATAAAATTTACTCAATTTACCGTTTTGGTTCTGATTTTGATGTCGCTCTTTAAAATTCATAAAAAATTCATAACAATCCAATGGCACTAAAAATCCCAAAGAGGCCACTTAAAGGTCTAAACAAAAAAAAAAGTTGTATTTTATGCTCAATAACATTTCAAATGACACTGCAAATTTTGTAGGCTTAATGTCGTTTGTTGTGTGTGTGTGTTTTTGTGGATTTTGTTTGCCTATCGCACAATTTTGTTGCCATTGCAAATCATTAACAATTTCACATTTGTATCGGTTGTGAAACGATTGTGAATAAACAACTATTTTAGTAGCAAGTTTACACAGATAAATACTAAATAATATTTTATGCAGTAGAGTATTTTCTATAAAATAATTCAAGGCATTAAATTCGATAGAGCAAAACAATTTTTGCTTTTCTTTATATGTTCAGGTATAAATTTGCATGCTTCAAGGCTATTTAAGCAAAGACTGCTGTATTCTTGCTAGAATCATTTACTGGTTGGTCTCTGAGTGTATATATTACCAACTTTTATGTGTATATATTTTTGCTCTGAGCTTAGTAAACTTTTCTCAACTAAACTATATTTCCTTCTCTACCCCGAGGGGCAACACGAATTGTTTTATGCCACATGATTGCTGGCGTTATTTATAAAGAAAGAAAATATGCTACAACATGGAGCTTCTCCAGTTGCTGCTGACGCTCGAGTTATGACTTCGTATTTAACCTTCACAACAGTTTTAGCTCGACCTTCATAGCTTTGACTATTAAGAACAAATATTGTTAACATTTACGAGTGATGCCAGCTGCTGAATTTTCAAAAAAATGTAAAAGACAAAAAATATGGAAAAATTTATATTTTTTCATAACTTTGATTGTGCAGAACTTGGCCAAAACTTGGTTTGGCATACCGTTTTGAGCTTGCTTTGATCCCTAGTTTTAATCTGCACTTAAATTTTCATAAACTAAAAATGTAATTTTTTGCCCAATTTTGCATACTTACCCCTTATCAATTTTTCAAAAAAATCGAAAAATTTTTAATCTCACATTTTTATCAAATAATGTTTAATTTCACCTAAGAATATTATTCTTTCGAATTTAGGCGTTTTAAAATTTTTGGTTTTTGACAATTTTTAAAAAAGTTTCAATATAATCAATTTAAATTTGTATGAAAGCAAAGGTCTTTCTTTATTAATCCCTCAGCAAATGGTCTGCATTTAATTATTAAATAATGCTTAATTAAAGAGAGAGAAATGTTTGCTTGCTATCGATAAATTTTATCGATCGTTTTGTTAATACAATGAAATAAAATGCTCGGTACGTTTACTTTATGTGTCGCATAAAAATGGCCAAACTAATTAAATACGAATTGATGCATGAGCGTCACGTCGTCGTTGTCATTTGTTGTCGATGTCCCAGGTCATAGGTCACCTGCGCTGCTTAATGTGCAAATAAAATGGCGTTAATGTTGTTGCTGCGCATACTAATTGCAACAGACGTCGACAAGGACAGCAAAACGGACAATTTGGTAAGGAGGGCACTTTTTAGTAGCACTGGCAAGACGCTAGAGACGTGGTAGGGGCTGGAGAAGACTAGGAGTAGCTGGCTTTTGAGCACTGAGGCAAGAAGCAACAAGCGTAAAAGTCAAATCAGCTGCCAACGGCCTCGTACGCAGTCTTCGTAACCTCCAAGTACTCACTCCAGCAGCATCATCGTACCCACCTGCCCCTCTACCTACACTTCTCCTCCATCTTCTGTTTGTGCTGCTTCCCTTCTGCGAGTTGTTTTAAGTGCGCGCCTGTGACATTGACTGAGAGACCCACTTTTGACTAACCGGCTGGCTGTCCTTGCACCATCCTATCGACGCCTCACGCGCGCCCCTCCCTCTTCGTCCACAACTTGTGCCATGTCGCAACAAACTGTTGCTTCTCAGCTGTTTGCCCATTGCCCCAGAATTGCCCTGCTCCCCTCGCGTTTGCGCATTGAACTCTTTTAGTACAGCCGCAACTGTGCCTGGGCCTCAGCAAAAGGAAAAAAAGTGAAAAAAGTCCTTGTACTTGCCCCTGCACGCAACAGTTTGGGATTTAAATTAATGCTCAACCGTTGTGGGGATATTTTCTAGCTGTTGCTTTTGCCGTCGACGTCGTGCCGGAGTCGAGACGAATCACCGTGTCCGTGTACGAATGGCATACCGTAGCCGAGCACGAGTTTAAGACTCAGTCTGTTTGGGGACTTCATACGGTGTGAACGTGCGAGAATTGACAACGCTTCGCAGTCAGTAAAAGTGAAATCGACGTCGGCGAACGTTCCGTACAAAATACACACACACACACATACACAGACACGCACACATACGGCTGTATACCTATAACAGGTAGAGCATGAACATACGTGATGTATACACCTAAAATACACACACTCACGCACACACACGCACTTGGCTCGCTCGTATGTGTTGCATATAAAAACGCGTTTAATTAATGTAAAAGTGTCGCTGTTGTTACCATCTTTGTGGAACGCTTTAATGGCTGCAATGGATACTTAGCACCCTAAGAGCCAAGAGCACCCCGAATCGAGTACCCAGAGACCCAGTTTTGCTCATATGCGTTAATGCCTTTCATTCATTTTTCATGTGTCGCTCGATTATTAAGTGCTAAAAATGTGAATTGATTTTCGAACTGCTTTCAGTGGCAAAATAATTATATCATAATACTTTTAATTTAATGGCAAATTGTTTTTCCTCTTTCTTCTTTTTATTGCCAGTGTATAAAAAGCAATTAAACAATTGACACAATAAATTACGTATACGCAGCGCAAACGATTGCTTCAGGTGAGACCTTAAAGCCAAACATTTAAACAATAAATTGTATTAAATAACAATTCACTTAAAAGACAATTTAACAACTTTAATTAAAGTCAGCTGCAATTATTATTTGAGCCAAGTCGTGTTAACTCCCTTGAGCCAAAATCAAAAGGGCTTTGATTTAGTTAAATGTTTAATTGAAGTGCAAACATTTCAACAATCAGTTAATGAAGAAATTTCTGTATACCATGTTATGTGATTTCGGTATTGTGATTAAAAATCACATTAATTTTTGATTGAAATAGGAGAATTTCTATTGTTTATTTGACCAGAGAATTTGCTGAGAGTATTTCTTTGTTCTACACGCTGATTAAACTTGCTTTAAGCAATTTTAGCTGCACTCAACTCAATTAAAAAGTTATTATAATCACAACTCTGTAGTTAGTAGAGTACTCATTCAAAGACTCTCTCAAGTGCCGAATAAATTGAAATATGCTGCATAAATTTAATCTCTAAAATGTTTCAGAGCGCAAGAAGTTCAGTCTGAAAAGTTGCAGTTATAAAAAATTATATTTATAAAGGCAAACAAATTGTTAGGCGAAATACTTGTCTGGCTAAACAGTTATCTTGTTTTGGCCACGTGAAAAAAGTGGAAAATGAATGAAATTTCAAATAATTTTTTTTACTTCATTGCATTTTTTTATGCATCAACTTAAGCGATTTGCAGCTTTTGACGTAGTTTGTTGTTGCCGTTGCTGCACAAGTCGCTGTTGTTGTTGCTGTTGTGTAATAGTCTGGCAAAACTTATGCAAATTTGTGCTTGGCGTTCGTTGGTATCAAAAGTTCTCGAGCGAGGAAGTGAAAGAGAAAAAGAGAAGCAAACAAAAGTTGAACATGTTGCCAATTTTAAGCGATTTTAAATAACTGTACTTGTTGTTGCTGCTGCTGCTGCTGAGTGTCGCTAAATTATGTTTTATTTTTAGTCGAACAAAAAGTGAACTGTGCCATGGCATAATTTGTAATTCCCTTTGCCGAGTAACAAAGGCCAAGTCCCTGGCAGGCAGGAAGCAAGAGAGGAGGCAAAGGGGTTAAGTGCCGAAAGCGGAGACGCTGGGTGAAGTGGGTGTGTGCAGTGGGCGGGGAACAACAATTTAAAATAATTTCCATTGCTGCCCTAAATGGCATTAAGCATTAAGTCATTTCGAGGGCAGAGAAAACTTCTCAGTCAACAGAGCGTGTTGCCTCTTTGTTGTCGAAACTGTATGTGTGTTTGTGGTTGAGAATGACTGTGCAGTTAGTGCCATGTGTGTGTCTGTGTGTGGCACTGCACTTTTATGCATATAATTGAGCTCCAGCAATAAAAGGACAGAACTTGAGCTGCGGTTTTAACACAATTTTGCCAAGTTATACAAGTTATGACATGCTAAGACAAGCTATGACATGCTAAGACATGCATGATTAAGTGCATTAGTCAACAAGTTCTTTTTGTTGACCAATCAGCACATACATAAATCAACTTAATTGTCTGCCATGGCTGCCTGACCTCACAAGGTCATTTGTTGCTTAATACTAAATTTATTTAGGCAAAATTTTAGAAGGACACGCAGAGGCACACCCTGTATTAACATGTTAAAATGACAGTGAATGCGTTTCACGTGTCCAATTAGAGTCAAATTGTTCATTTTGTGTGTGATTTAGAGAAAAACACTCATGATTTTCAAATTGTTTACAGTTTTGGTTAGTACAAGTGTGTTCAAGTGTATTTGCCACATTTTGCGGCATATTCTATTAAGCCCATTCGATCATAACATTTGTTAAAATTCAATTTGCTGCTTGCCCGAAAAATGCTACCACAGAAATTTGTGCGCTGTTGAATTATAAATATGTTGTGGCATATGCAACGTGGTTTACCGTGTGTAGCTAAAATTTCACTTTTAAAAAATCCATAAAGTTGAAAATTTGTTTAATAAAACAGTATGCAAATAACTTAGTTAGTTTATGTTTAATTTCTTGCTAAAAAGGCTTTAAAATAAACTAATATTTTAGAAAAATTGGTTCAATTTCAGTTTTATTATTTTTATTCAATTGTTTGAATAAAATTTTGTAGGAAAAGTCAACAATAACGGCAGTTTTGGTATTAAAGTTGTTCTTTGTATAAGTAAATAAGTAAACTTAGAAAAAGGCTCCTAATATAACTGCTTTAAGTACGCTCTTCTTGAAGCTTAACCAGAAACATTTAAATAAGTTCCTTTAAATTCTATTATTCAGCTCATGTTGGGAATTAAAATGTGTTAAGTTCCCAGTTGATTTTGAATGTTATAATTAAATTAATTTGCGGTGAATGTTGTTTTTACCATATGCAAATTAAAATTCATGTGGCGTCTGCACTAATAAGCAATTAAATTTAATAATATACAAGACAAAATCATAAGCTTGAGAATGACACACCTTTTTTTTTTGGGCTTTTTATTATGAAATTTGTGGATAAGGCACACCCAAAGGGGGTTGAACTTGAGCTGCGTCATTCCGTGGAGCAGATAAAACCAAAGCCGCAGAAATACTCGTACTCGACAGCTGAAGGCGAACTGGCAGCACTTATTGAAAACTGATTACAAATGCTGGATAAATAAATGTATTAAGACTTACAGTTACTGAACCTGCTCAAGCACTGAATCATTGAAGCAGTGAAGCGTATAACCTGATTCCTCTGACGCATATTGCCAGGCAATTAATCTGCCGAGTGAAAACTGATTGGAACTATGCACGCGGAAGAGCCAAGAAATTTTGTTGCCTCTTGTACACACACACACACTGAACTTGGCCAAGATTTGGTCAAGAGTAAAAACTCCATATGCGGGCGAAACTTGGCAGAACTGCCTCCCTGTTGTTGTTGTGCTCGGTGGTTAGAATGTGTGCTGTATGTGGCAGGCATAATTAGCTTTGCTTCAAGCCACATTTATACGCCTCTTTGTTGCGGTCGAAATGGGGAGGCCTAATTTCATTTACGAGTAGTCAGCGAACAGAAACAACAGCAACAAAAACAATAATAATAACGCAAATTTTGTAGCCCTTGGCGGCCCATAATTATGGCACAATTGTTGCTGACTGTATTGCAGTTGGAAGCAATTCAATTACCGCCGCTCGTCTGCAACACTTGAGCAGCTTTTGTTTAGCTCCAACACACACCCACACATACATTTATATATGTATCCTTGCAGATAAAGCGAGTGGCACACATACACACAAAGGCAAAATCCATTCAATTTTCAAGTGCATACTACGGGGGATAACTAAACAAATTACGCAAAAGATTTAATTAAGCAGCCGTAACGCAACAGTGCCAACAACAGACGGCAAGGCAGGCAGGCAGACAGACAGACGCACACACCGACTGACTGACAGACACTCAACCCCACCCACAAACGCCTGTGAAGCGCCGCAAAGCCAATACGAGTTGCGGCACGTTTCACAAGGCGTATACGTAATATGCAAATATACGCAAACAGTTCGCCTGCGGGCGTTGAAGTCGCATCTGCTGACATCTTAACCAACTAAAAGCTAAACTACCTTAAATGTCTAAATGCCCAAATGTCTAAATGTCCAACAGCCATCGATAAATGATGTCCTGCATCCTTGACATGCGTACGTCGCGCTGGAGAGCAAACCCTTATCAATTCAATTGAATTGAATTGCGGACAATGGCATCAGCCATCAGCCATGGAGCCAGAAATGACAATCAGTTACTCAAGCGAATCAGTTGCTTTGAGCACATAATTAACAAATGCAGCAGTCGCCAGTAGCCAGCCGCATGTTGACCTACACACACACACACACACACACACTGAGCGACACACATGGCGTATACGCAATGTGCGCTGTCTGTTCTGTTTTCTGTGAGCATCAAATCAAAGCACGCCCACAACTATTTTTTCTCGCTGGCAGTTTGCACTTGTTATGCTTATGACTGCTGTTAGCGGTCGTTAAGCGTACACGAAAGTCATAGTTGTGTACATACGCACAGCGAGGGTTGCTCGTAGAGTTAATAACATAAACTATAAGCCAGCTTATGGGCAATTAGAGTTGAGGCGCTGTAGGGATTCATAATTTATGCGCACATGTGCTCAAGTAAACCTCGCAGTGAAAGAGAGAGCGCACAACTGACAGCCTCGAACCGTTTATCAGTGGCTGCTTTTGTCCCCTTTTTTTTTTTTTGCCAGGCAAACGAACAATAAATGAGGCAAAAGCAAACAAAACATGTGCCAGACTGACTCTTACCACTACAGCTGTATGTGTGTGTGTGTATACGTGTGTTTGTGTGTGTGGAGTACGGCTAAAAGGACCATCAGTTTTTTTTTTCTTTTTAATTGAGATATCGTTGTGTTTATGCTCGTCTGTCTCAACGTTTATTTTGGCCTCTGTCAAAGCGTCCAACGGTGTGTGTGCGCGTGTGTGTGTGTATTTGTCTTCAGCTAACGCTCACAGCAACATATTGCTGTGCTTGTTATTGTTGTTTTCTTGTCTTGTGCCTAGCTGCGTTTGGCTTTGGGCTAAAAATATTAAACTCACAAAGCTTGTTGCCTTAGATACACACGCAGAGCAGATACAATGTTTACCATAAGTGTGTGTATGTGTATGTATGTCAAATATGAGCACAGCAACAGTAGCAACAACAACAACAGCAATAATGACATCGCACATGATAACAACGAAAATAATTTTCGCGCTTTGTTGCTTTTCACGTTCATTCGTTGGTTCGTTCGTCGTTGTTTCGTTTGGCATTTTCTTCTTTTTTACCGTTTTCGTTTTCCATCATTTAATTTTGGCAAATCAATAAAAGTGACCCATAGCCCCCGCCCACTGTCTGCCCCTACTCCTGCTCCTACGACCTCCAATCACTATGGCTACGTGCCTCGCAGCTATGCGAGTTCCTTCGATTTTGTTACGTGGTCGCATTTCTAAAATTCAAATTTAAATTTTTCAACTCGAATTCACGCTAATTTTGGCATTGATATTTATTAGCAATTCACCGTCATTATCGTGTTACCACAAAAAAAAAAAAAAAAAAATATGCAGACCCCTGATGAACACAATCATAATGATGCCGCCCCGCTGTGTTGTCTGTGTAAATAATTTGCACTGATTAAAGACCAGCTCCGATGGCTGTGCATCAAATGAGGGTGATAATTTTACAATTTTTCATTTTCCTACAAAAGAAAAGAGGCGATAAGAAACGAACGAGTGGAAAGCGGGAAGAAATTCTTAGAAAAAGGTCTCACATTTTCCAGTTAACATTTTTTGCTGCAAGTTCTTTTCTTTTAAAGATACGCACAAGTTATTGCGAATAGTTTGAGCTGGAAAAAACTACAACAAAAAACATTTTAAGGCAGTTTGAACTTTGGCATCTTTTAAATAATCATTTGGTAATGGCTTTGACCTTTGAGTGGTTTTTAGGCATGTATTAAGTGAGTTTGTATGCTAACAAACTGAATTAGATTTAAATTTAAATCCGAAGAAACCTTTTTAATGCGTTCAGCATACCCTTCCTTAACACTTCTGGTTTACAGGGCATAAACCATAGCAATTTGTTTACATATAACTGTCAAGTTGGCGCCAGTCGCATGTAATAAATCAATCATCTGCTAAATTTCCATTCTAAATATAAATAAACATATTAAATTGTGAATCACTTGAAGGATTCAAGGATAATTCAAGTTGCTTTCATGCAAAATCCAATTGATTTTTAGGCTTACCAATTGACGTTGAATTCGTTTGTTTGATGTTTGCCCAAAAACATGTTTAGGCCACTTTTATATTGTATTTTATTTTCTGACGTCGACCTGGCTTAAAGCCCACAAACTGCTGACCCAGAAACTTGACCAACATTTTCAGCCTTTACAGTTTTATTTTTAGAGCAATGTCTGCGTACAGGTTTATATATTATTTATTTAGCCATAAAGGCAAAAAAAATTAAAGACACTCGTAAAAGGAGCAGCAAATATTTGTACTAAATAGTTTCTACGTTTGACCTCAAATTGATGTTGGCCTTCGACTAGTTGGCCAGAACTGTAGTCTGTAGTCGATTTGTGGCCATCAGTTTTTTTTCGGTGACTGTTCTCACACAGAGAAGATGTGTGCTCAACTACTTTGTGTACTTAGAATGTTTGCTATTTCCTTTGGCACTGAATAATTCAGGTGAATAGAGCAGCAGCAGCAGGTGGCAAATGCCAAGTGCTAGTTGGAAATTTCAAAAGAATATGCTCGGGATGTGCGTGTCTAGTGTACAGTGGGTGCAGGCGGTAAACTATCACATTCCATTTGCATGCAAAATATGTGAGTCAAACACTTTTCAAATTCCTCACACACTCGAATTGTATTTCAATTCAAATTGCAAATATATAAACGAGTATATATAAGACTATATATTTTTGTAATTAAAGCAATTAATGAAGAGATTATGCTCTTGTGCGAACTTTTCATTTTCATATAATTATGATTTGTTGAAACCAAGGAACAGCAGCAACAAAAAACAGAACGCCAACAACATACTGTTTAAATTGAATGAAGCTGAGCTCATTTAACTTTATAATTGTGCAGTTTTGTGTGAAGCTGGCGAAAGAACGCCATGAAAATGAAAATAAATTTAACATAAAAGTCAGACTGGTAATAAGCGCATTAATTGCCAGTGCACAATAAGTAGAAGACATTAAGCGGTGACAATAAACACGACTATAAAATACCCAGGGTTTAGTAAAAGTAACAAATGAACGTGAAATAATTAGGAAATGTATTGAAAGGTTTTAAAATATTAAAATAATTAAAATTTAGACTTTATTCTATTTTTAAAAATTTTGTTTAGGCTTTTTAGGGTTTAAAGATGTTAAAGTTTAAATGTTTCCTAAGAAAATTATTAAAAAGTACTGCTAACATACCCCATTTGCTTAAGATTTTGGCAACAGGGTATTATAAGTGTCTGTTGAGTGGCAGTGGCGACGTTGACTGCGACGCTGGCAGCACTGTTAGCGTGCAGTGAACGCGTCAGCGGCTCAACGGTGCGTATGAGGAACGTTAAAGTGACCGCAATTAAAACGAAATTTGCTCGCCTCTTGGCTCATTTTGTTGCAGAAAACTACTTCAACTGTAGCAAACCAGCGAGAGGGGCAGAGTGTGAGAGTGTGTTGGTCCCAAAGAGCTCTACATTAAATATATATACAACTTTAACGGCAACGGCAACGGCAACGGCAACTGCAGCGGAAGCGGAAGTCGGTGTTAACTGCAGGGGAAAACAAACACAAAGACGGCAACAACGGCGGCCAGAATTTTTTCACGTTTGGATAGTGTCGAGGAGGTGCAACGCAGTCGCAGTGGCAGCGCAGTTGGAATAACGTCCGGCGTTGCAGGTGGAGCAGGTGGTGCAGGTGGTGCAGTGGCAGCCTCAGCGGTGGCAGCGGGTTCTCCAGCCAGAGCTGGCCAGCAAGTGGTTCAGCAGCAGGCTCAAGGCGGCGGCGTGGGTGCTCTGGGAGTTGGAGTGGGCGGTGGTGTGGGCGTGGGCGTGGGTGTCGGCGTGGGTGTGTCTGTGTACGGTGGTCCTGTCGGCGTTGGACTGGGACCCGGCAATGTTGCTCTTGGCACACGTAATCGCAGCGCCAGCACAATTCTCGAGCTAAGTCATAGCACTCAAGGCGTTCACACGCGCAAGTTCTCCAGCGGCAGCGGCATTGTATCCGGTCTCGTCACTGGCGATGTGAATGGCTACGGCGATAACGCAAACTCGACGAAATGCGATACCTATAACGGTGTGGGTGGAGTCAGCGGTGCTGGTGTCAGTGGTGGTGTTGGTGGCAGAACAGTGGAAAGGCCTCCAGCAACAGCTAGCAGCTTGGGTGTCTCTTTGCGTGAACGTTTGTCCATCAGTGCAGCATCTGGTGTGGCAACTGGTGAGCTGCAGCAGCTGGCAGCAAGCGGTGCAGCCGGTGGTGCAGCAGGTGGCTCAGCGCCGACGATAGGCGGTGGCAGTGGCAGCGGCACACCCAACGCACCACATTGTAAGCGTCAGGGCAGCTTCTCGAATGTATTCTCAAAGCTAATCGATGGTATGCCCGCTGGCACAATGTTCGCCAAGTTCAAAAGCGCCAATGTGGCGGCATCCACATCCACGCAGAATGTTGCCGAAGGCAATCCCATTACGCAGTACTTTGAAATTGGCAAACCGGTCGCCTGTGCCGGTCCAGAGCTCATCTGGCGCATACACGATGGCTATCGCAAGAGTGACAACAAGGTGAGTTCTATGCTCTGTTGTAAACTGCTTGCCCTCAAGTGTCACTCACTTCCTGCACTTTCTTGCTCTGTGTCTCCACTTCCACTTTTGCTCCCCTAGGAATGCTCAGTATTTATCTTCGAGAAAAAAGTGGCCGAGAAACTACACAAGCCGCGTCGCAAGGAAACCATTACGGAGCTGCTAAAAGAGCTCGGTGAAGACATTGGAACGCTTTCGTCATCCACGAGTGAGTATGCGATTTCAATTAAGTGAAAACTATTAGCACATTTTAAACACACATTTAAAACTTCAAGCTGCAAATAGTTTGAGTTGGCTTATAGCATTTTTCTTTACCTAAAAAAAGCTGCAGATTTAAATTTAAAACATAAATCGTTTTACATCATTTTAAGTATACTTTTTTATATATTTACCTCTTCTATTTTTTGCTCCACTCTTCACAGATACTACAAATCTATCACACGGTTGAGGAGAGCGCTGAAACCCTGGCCTTTGCCGCCGAGCCCATTTTCGCCAGTCTCTCGAATGTTTTGGCTTTTCACGTGAGTTTTCCATGCTGCAGTTTCAAGTTTCCATTTGGGCTGCACTGCAGTTGTTAGTGGGGTTACTTTTGCTCCGCTTCGGTTGAGTTCAATTTATGGTTCCTGCTGGGGACAGGGACCAAAAAAGCACATGCAATTTGTTCGTTGTCGCCTGCTGCTCCATTGTGAGTTTGAGTTTGATTTTTGGAAAAAATAGTATGAGAACCTTAGAGCTATACAGAGTAGAGCCTTTATCGGACAGCAGTAGCAATCAATGGTAGTCCTTCGTGAGATGGTTGCTGTTGTTGTTGTGGTTGCTGCTGCTGCTGTGTGCTGTGCTTTTTACAGTCGGTGCTGCTAAAGTTTCGCATAACACAACAAGCAGTGAGCTGCATAGTTTGGCTTTCGGTTCAAGTGACAGGCAAAACTCAAATGCTAGGGTATACGCATAGCCTATCGCAAACACCCACACACACACACACACACACACACGCACAACTAAATCGAATTACAGTGCGTGCTGGCAAAGTTTACGCTGTGGAGATTGAGTCAATAAAGTGCTTCGGCTCTCTGGCGCACTACAGAAATTGATACACACACAAGCACTTTTTACACACAAGCACACACACACACACTCCTGCACACACCCAACTAGAGTCTAGAGTGCCTTTTATTCCCTTTGTTTTTGCCCGTATTCAACCTGTCAGACAATATTTTAGTTTATTGAGCTGCACACCACAACAACAACAGCAGAAATCACAGCAACAACAATGGGCACAACAAGCATAAATGAAAGGAAAACTAACGCAATGCCAACAAAAAGTCACATCGA
Source organism: Drosophila nigrodunni (assembly GCA_020829145.1). Classification (NCBI taxonomy): domain Eukaryota; kingdom Metazoa; phylum Arthropoda; class Insecta; order Diptera; family Drosophilidae; genus Drosophila; species Drosophila nigrodunni. The sequence goes on along the minus strand of JACVCZ010000007.1, from coordinate 6,016,251 downwards.
GTTAAATTACATTGAAAATTGCATAGGTAAAAATGAAATTGTTAAAGAAGAGAACACAAAGAGCAAATTGAAAGAAAACTTGAACGACCACAACGGAGTCCTATAGACTTAACCATACGCTGTAGTTTGCCAAATAAAAATATAAAATATTCAACTAAACTGTAAAAAAAAACTTAAATTTTTAGCACATTTTAATGCCCAGTTTGAAGTATTTTAAAAGAGACAAAAACGTGGGCTTTGCTAACCAAGTTTAACGAGCTCATGTCATAGTTGCTTGACCCATGCTGTGAGGCTGTAAAAACCAGAGAAATTGAAAAAGCAATTGCCATAAAATGAGAAAAAAAAGTAGACTGCAAAAATGAGAAAGAAAAACGGTTTGCTCTCGTTCGTGAACGTGTCTGAGTTTGGTAGACTTTGGTGCTGTAGCATGTAGCATGTACATTATACTTTATATGCCACATTGTGTTGCAGGAGTCGAAAACCTATGAGAATGCGAATGTGGCACCCGCAGCAGGCGGTGCAGGGGCGACTGGAGGCCAACCCGCAGCGGGAGGAGCACAGTCTCAGAGGCCAGCGCATGCAAAGGAATACAATTTCTTGGATATGGAGCTAAAATATGGATTCTTGCAGGTAAAATAAACAACTGGCAAGCACAAGGGTGTGTGTGTGTATGTGTAAATTTTATTGGTATGTGAATTGTTTCCATTTTTGTAGCTAACAGAGGCATTGTCCTATTTGCACTATTCCGGTCACGTAATTCATCGAAATGTGTGTCCATCCTCTATACTAATAACCAAGCGAGGCATTTGGAAGCTAGCTGGCATGGAATATGTGGGTAAGTGGATTTTCAAATGAATTGCGAACTCTGAGTTGCGATTTGTATTCATATTTGTTTGCAACACTTTCTGCTCTCCTTTCACTCTGCAGAAAGAATGAATGAGACTGATTTGAATAGCTCAATTCCGTGTCCACCATGGAGCAATAGGGTATCAAAAATGGCGCAACCCAATCTGGATTTTATGGGTATTACAATACATGAGTTTGTGAAACTCAATTTTGGATTTCACTACTTTGATTTCATTTATTTCTTCTACAGCACCAGAGACACAGTCGAGCTCCAAGTGCAGTCTACTGAGCGATATGTTCTCCTTGGGCATGGTCATCTGTGCGGTCTACAACAATGGCCGACCACTTATACAGGCCGGCAATTCCACTTCCAACTATGCCAAACAACTGGAGACGGTAAGAGGCAGTCACCCAGTCACCCAGTCACGCCCCCTTTTGACTGGCTAAATTAATTTGCTGCTTGTGCCCCGCGGCACAAGTACGCCAAGTGGCAAGTGGCAATTGGTTTGGTAAAAGTTTCTGTTGTGCCGGCTTGTTTGCCAGCTGTAATTAGATTCGCTGCTTTGTCAAATGCAAATGTAATCAAAAGTCCACTTCAAAACTCGAATTATTCTGTCCAGGTGTCGAAGCAGAAGCCAAACTGAGTCTTCAGGTTTCACTTTTGCTCATCACAAGCTGCAACGTCATTAAAAACTTTTCGACTGGCCCTCAAGTGTTGTGGCCAATTTTAGCAGTGCCCCCCACCACACTGCTATGTTTGTATATCTATCTGTCTCTGTTAGCTAAACAGTTTGCGTCTCTTTTACTCCACTGCAGCTAGATGACCATGTGCACAAATTGATGCCACGTCTGCCGATTGCGCTGCAGGAGGCAACGTCTCGTATGGCGAGTCGAGATGCAACTGCTCGTCCCACCGCCCAATTGCTACAGTTGATCAAGTACTTTATGTGAGTATTAAATTATCAATTTATAGAGGTGTGTGTTTGACCTATAACCTACTCACTCACACTGCAAAATTAATTAAGTTTTAACTAAAACGCAAAGCAAGCAAAAGATTCAAAAGCAACAGCAATTTGCGCAGTTTTAGCAAAAGTTTTTTGTTTGAGTTTCAAATGAAAATGACACCTGTTAAAAACATACACACAACCCCACAATACACACGCACACACACACACACACACACACTCAATTGGAGGAGAAGCAAAGCACAAGACACGCAATCTCTAAGCCAATTTGTACATGTAGCTAAAATTCAATTGAAGCATTCACTTTTTGCCACACCAAGGACATAAAACACTCACTCAGGCACACACACGTATGTACACAATCAGAGCACACACTCACACACACACACATGCACACCTTAATTACGTCTGTTTGGTAAATGAAAACGGTAATCAGGCTTGAAAGACACAATGCCAGCCTCTTGAGCTGATTGTGAGCTAGTGGGAAAGCGGAAAAGCGACCCAGGCATTGGTTTTCTTTTTCATTGAGCAGTGCGGGACTTGCCGGGGCCTAGACGGGGATTTATGACGACAGCATCTGCTAGGTAAACTGACAGACTGAGACCAACACCGCCCCCTCCAGCAACAGCGACAGATGAAAAAGCGAGGAAAAACAGACTTACAGACTGCCTAAGCACTGCACAGCACAGTGACTCAAAATGCAAACGCACATTTAATTTAAAATTCCCACTTAATTAAAAATGTAGCAGGCAACTGGGAAAGCAAAAGAAAATTTTGCTCTTTGGGCAAACGATGAATTCAAATTTCAGTTTGCTGTTAAATTTGATAAACTTTTTAAGTTTTTCAATTAATTAAACTTGCGTTTAGTGCAATAAAAGCGCTTGAAATGCAGTTCCAATAAATGGAATTAAACTTTCAATTCAGTGACTAAAAAAGTTGTTTAAATACATTTCTATAAATTTTATTGTTTATAACTTAATTTATAAAATTAAATTGAAAATCTTTTATTTACTCAGAACCACTGTGCCATCAGCTGTGTTTAGACAAATGCCAAGGCAAACACAAGGCCTGCCGTGAGCTGCTAAAATCGGTTGCTTAGCAAAAAGGCGCTGACAGCAGCACGCCCAATTGCCACGCCTCCACACTCCACTTTTCAGCGCCCCCCAGTGCACGCCTCCACAGTCAGTTAGAGAAGCAGTCAGCCAGTCATCCAGTCATCCAGCCAGTTAGTCAGTTAGTCAGCTACCGTGTTGCTGTTGTTGTTGTTGGCAGCACTTTGAAGTTCATTTAAATGTTATCAACATTTTGAGCGTTTTTAGCTGCGTATGCAAATAGCTGAAGTGGGCTAAAGTACGAGTGTTTGCAATTTTAACCAGGTTTATTTCCATCTCTCAGTTTACCGGAATGTTTTTGCCTGTGAATTCAACCTGATATTAAGCTCAACAAGCGGTCTTTATGCTGATTATGTTGCCCACGGCTAATCGCCTTGGACAGGCAACAGTAGCGATAGCAGTTCAGTCCTCCCCCTCGGCCCCCTTTATCTCATTGTTCAGCTACGTTGGTTGCAATCCGTGTCTTTCAACTTTACGCTTTCTGCTTGAGTTTCCTTGGTGGCACTTGCGTGTGCAACGCAGCGCATACGCAATGTGATTTAATGGCCACGCTTATTGTTTAACCAACCATTTTTTTTTTTTTTTTTATTTTATTACATTCCAATGGCATTCAGGCACTGCCATTGCACATAATTTAACTCGTTATTCGCTTTCGCTTTTCACATTTTATGGCCATCTTTCAATTACCCGTAACGAGAGCCAACTGCGGACAGGGAATGTGAAGTAATTTATGCTGTCCGAAATAAATGAAATAAATGTGCGTCTCTGAAATGTAAACACTTTTTGGCAATTAAATTTCAGCCAATTACATTTGCATAACAATAAAAACACATTTCAAAACAAACTTTTCACACTTGGCAACGCACAAAAGTTCGTTTTGTGTGCAAATTTCAAATTTCCATACATAATCCGAGCTTAATCATTTTAATTCACAACTCACAACTATATATACATATATATATATTTTTTATGTGCTATTGTTATGGGTTTATATTTCAGAATTGTTTTGGGATTTCGTTTGCTTCTATTAGATTAAGATTGTGCATACAATTTGTTACACACAAACATAATATTTATTGCATGAATATAAATATTTACTGAAGCGCATAAACATTAAACAAACAAATAATTCCATTAAATAATATTTGAATTTATTAATTGCTAGGCAATAAATATAGTCCAAACTGTAGAAAAAAGCTCTTTATTTGATATGCTGCTAATTCCCACTAAAATGTTGTTTAATTTATTTGCCTTTGACTTTTTTAATTGCCAGTGATCCGGCTATAAATGCGTTGAAATTCCTGGACGTGGTGAACATGAAGGACACGCAACAGAAGTCGCAGTTCTACAAGACCACCTTGATTGAGGCAATGCCGCTGATACCACGCGTAAGTAGCCGAAAGTCGAGCCGGAAACGGATGTAGCTTGTCCTCAACCATTTTCGCAGGCGTCAAGTTCAGCTTTACGGCAGCCAGAAAACAATTTGTAAATTACGAGCTTGTTTTTATGACAATTGCAGCGGCAGTCTTTTGTCTTGCCATCCATTGTCTGAGCTCTCTCGATTGAGGCATTATAGTATTTATAAGTTATAACTATGGTTAAGTTATTGTTCTTGTTGTTGTCGTTTGTCTCTTGCAGAAACTTTGGTGGCAAAACCTCTGGCCCATGCTCAAATCGGAGATCAACAATGGCGAAGTTCTGGCCGCGGTTCTACAGCCCGTCATGCTCTTCGTGCAGGAGGCCACGCACTCTGAATACGATGCTCTCATGTCAGCCACAATGAAGTGAGTGCCAGTCGCTCATTATGTCCCCCACTTACACACACAACTCTTGTATATATAAACTACTTAGCGAATGCTTACTTTCTACTGTATACTGACCTTTTGTTGTTATTGTTGTGGCTTGCGGGTTTGTGGCTTTTTTCTAGCCACAAAAGCAAACAATGGTCAGTTGCCATCGTCTTGAAGTTTTCTGTGTGTTTCTGTTCAACAATTGAAAAACTTTTGTGTCAGTTTTTATTTAATTTTCATGGCGTTTTCCACTGACACTATAGCTAAGGCGACAGTTCATATTGTAATTTATAGACCACAAGTTCAACTTAAACTTGGTGGCTTGCAAACTTTCTGAATTTGTCTGGGTCAGCAGCGGGATTGGGTTTAGAATCGGTTTGGGTTCGGGTTCAGGTGCGGAGCTCTATGCACCTTTTGTGGCCACATCACTGGCTGCCAGGCATACATAAATTAGTGAACCACGAGAATATAGAAGGACACTGGCACACACAAGGACATCAGCTGGCATTCAGCTGCGAGAGTTGTTCATAAAATATGCAAAGCGTCGACTACAAAAACTAGAAACTAAATTATTTACAAACACTAGTTGAATCCATTTTGACAGTTGCAATAAATGTTTAAGAACGGGTGTAAAAAGGGAGTACTCAAACGATTTTCAAACAGTTTTAGGTAGATTTATGGAAGCACAAAACAGCACAACGTTTAAAACTATTTAAAAAAGGTGAAAAAATGTATTTAAATTGTTTCAAAATATTTTATTACATTTTTAACATAATAAATCATTTAAATATTAATTATTGCTCTGATTAAGCAGTTAAACAAAATGCCAAACTGCCCTCGTTGCTGCTCAACTTTGAGCAAATAAAAAAGCGAAAAAATTGGAACTTTTCGGACTGTTTTAAGACACTTATTGACACTTTGATAAAAGTTGCAAATAACAACTTTTCACACAGACTGTCTGTCTGTCTGAGCAGACAGTGCAACAATAATGACAAACGCAATTCTTTTTTTGGCCATCGTTGATATTAACATTAAGTTAAACTGACGGCAAAGTTTTTATCATTATTAGTTTAATTTATTTACTTGTGTTTTTCTTTTGTAATTTATTTGTCAGAATTGTCTATAATACACCGAAATCAATACAAGCGAGCGTTACGATACTGGAGAACTTGCATTTGATAATTGAGAAAACGAAACCAGAAGATGTCACCACAGATATAATGCCAATGCTATTCTTCTCATTTGACGGCTCCACAATACAAGTGCAGGTAAGTTAAGCATGGGAAACTGGAGACTTATACTTTAGTCTGCCTTGGCATTGATATGCAAATTACTTGGGGAATAAAACAGACTAGAAGTAAGAGAAGAAAGGACACAAGAGAGAGAGAGAGAGAGACTGAGATAGCGAAAAACGGGTTGACAAGTCAAATGAGTTGAGTTGGCATTCGCCTTGGCGTTGATTGTGTAATTACAGCAGCAATTTCTTAATTAACTGCGGCACAAAGATGCCTCTTAAGTAGCTCCGGTTGCCACTTCAAATTTATTACGAACGTAAAGCACTCAAATTGTATTTGTATTCCCTTCGTTGTAATTGTAATTCTAACCTAGACCAAAACAACCTTAATCAGCAAAACTGTTTTTCTTACTTCCAACTCTCTGGTATTTTACCATCGATTCTGTTTGGAAAATTCTCGTCTGTCTTCAAATAATTTCGCAGACAAATTCTTTGAGTCTGCACCTTTAATGTGGTAACACAGCTCATTTAATCGAATTCTGGTAAAGAAATATATTTATTTTCAGTAATTTTGCTGAGTTAGCGGGGGATTTTATTATTTTTAATTAAATAAAATTGAGACTACAATTTTATGTAACATTTATCCTGCTCTTAGACTTTAATTGGCAAATTTAAATTGATAAGTCTTTAATCTAGCTAAATTGACTGTTAGATAAAAATATTTAATTTACAATGTTAGTGTAAATTAGTCGAGAAATTAAGCGTTCAAAATCAATTTTATTTTTCGTAGCATACTTTTGAGGGCAATAATATTTTTTCGGTTTAATTTGAGTGCTAAACCACTGTAAATATTAATTAAATTAATTCTCTTTAACGAACTTTGATCACATATCTGGTTTTTTTTTAAACTATTCCCAGAGTGCCGCTGTTGTGGCAGTGGCAAATGTGTTTGATAGCATCGACGAGCTGTCCATACGGCGCATGGTGCTGCCAAAGGTGAAATTGGTGTTTGAGAAGAACATAACGGACCCGAAGATAGTGCAGAACGTATTAATGTGTATTGAGCGTGTCATGGATCGCATGGAGCGTATACAGGTGCGTTTAATTAACACACATTTATATGAATAGCTATTTCATCTGTTGACTCATGCAGGTTATGGAGGAGGTGCTGCCATTGCTGGCAAATGTACGAATACCAGATCCAGATATTATCATGCGTACTGTGCGTAAGTAGAGCAAATTAAATGCACTCGTTTTCCGGGTAACATTTGCAAAAATTACTGCATTAAAACTAATAGAAACAAATAGTAAACACCAACCAGCAGAAAAACTAATTAACAAAACAAGAGAGTGAGAGACTAATAGGAATGTGTGTGTTTTGGCATTTAATGGCATTATTTTGCCCAACAAAGAGCTGGGGTTAAGAGAGATCTGCTTAACGTTCATTAATTATATGGCATACTATTTGCAGGCATCTACCACAAGCTGTTTGCAGATAAATCCTATGGCTTAACGGTGGAAACAATGGCCACCAATGTGCTGCCCCTTCTCATCCCGCACACCGTCAATCCAGCGCTCAATTTCGAACAATATTGCTATCTGCTCGAGGTGGGTACCTTTTATGGCCACCAAAATTGGTAGCTAAAACTGTAAAATTGCATTGCAGGTGCTTCAAATAATGCTGGAGGCTATCGATCGTCAGCAGCGCAATAAATTGAAGCTGGACAATCTGTCGATGGCATCGCCAGAACGTCATCGCACGCTGCGGCATCAGTACTCCACGGATAACATGAATGCACCGCCATTCAACATACCCAACTTACGCATCGATCAGCGTAAGACTTCCAGTGCCGAGGATATGGCGCGCAAGAACTCTGGCGGTGAGTAGAGAAATCGGCTTATGTAGCAGTGGATTTTTACTTTCCTCTCTCTTCAGTACTACAGTCCCTATTTGTTTTCTCTATACTCCTAAACTTCTCTTTTTAATATGCTTCATCTGCCTATTTGTTCCTCCTCTCATATTCTCCTGGTTTTGCTGCCGCACCTCCATCTATCCTTCCCATTTGCTTCTACTCTCAAGCTCCTCGATTTTTCTTCTGCTCTAACGCTTAGTCCACCCCCAGTGTTTCTTCTGCTACTTGTGCCGCGCATCTTTCCACTCTCCAGTCTCTAAACTAATTAATAATGAGCTTAGCCATCGCTTGCCCGCAAGTGCTGCGTAATTATAAATTTTCATTTGAGCTTTCTATTTGATTTTCCATTTGATATCCACAGAACGTGACAGTTTATCATGTTGGTACGACTAATCAGCTCTTGTCCAGCAGCTAAATAATTTGTCAAACCAAAAATTCCGCTGCAAGTCGCGACATTTTTAATTGTGTTACACAAATTCTAATAACGAAAATTTTTAATGACAGAAAATGAAAATCAAAGGCAGTTTCAACGATTTGCCCCAAGCGTAAATTAAATGCCATGGAAACGGCCAATTTGTACCTGAAAAACAATTAATGAACTTTCGACTTTAATAACGATAATGTAACATTATGATAATGCCTTTAATTGCTTAAAAATACAGTTTGATGTAGTAGAAGTTTTAATTTCAACTAAATGGAAGTCAAAGGTCGCTGCAGTCATGTTTTCCGCCTCATTTGCCACGCCTTTTGTACATTTCGCGTGACGTCGCTGTGTCAACAATTCAAATATGTGTGCGTTTGTGGCTTTTCTCCCTCTCTCTCTCTCTCTGGTAATTTACCAGAACCAACTGCATATTGCAAATTGAAATGTTGTTGCCAGCACTTCAGAGTCAATTGATAGGGCAGCGAAGGGGGTGGCGTGCAGTGAATGGCGGTAGGTGGGAGACTGAGGGCAGCCATGGCTGCGTCGCTGTGGTTTTTGTGGGATTCAGTAAACAAACACAAGCCTAGCTGTTTGCCTGCCTCTACCCCTCTCTTTCTATATCTCCCTCTCTCACTTTTTACTTTCTCTATTCCGCCCACCTTCCCTTTTCAATGCTGCGTGCATGTTTATAGACTGTAGTTCAACAGCTATCATAACACATTCAATATTTGCATTTCGTTGCATACGGCTTACAATATTACGTATACGCAATGCTAGTCACATCATTTAAAAGTTCCTTTTTTTCATCAAGACACACTTTGTGCTTTGCAAAATTGTTGTAGTATACAAATTGAGTAGGAAATAAATTTGCAAGAGTCGATTGTAGCAGTTAAAGGTTAACAGTGAGGAGGTTGCTGCTGGAAAAAACGATGTGCAATTGAAGCATGAAATGGAAATCATAGAACGCATGAAAGAAGTCTGAGAGGAAGTAAAGTATGAGGTCAATAATTGGTGTAATGAGAATAATAATGTGTTAAATTGACAGAACAAATTTGTGTGCAAGAAAGAGTAGTTAAAGAATGGAATGTGGACGAGTAAAGAGAAAAAACTCTCCACAAAAAACAATGGACCATTAAATTTCTTATGTAAATTTGGTTTTTTAGTGAAACAGAGCTGCAATTGCATAAGACTGTTACTGTGTACGAACAGTTTCAGAGCAGTTTGTCCAAGTTAATAACTTTTGACACAAATGGCCACAAAATGTGCCTGTTGCATCACCGAAACAGACACTACGTGGGAGTTGCAACGGCAACAACGAAAACGGGGCACAGAGAGTTGGAATCATATGCAGCTGCCGCAATTGTAACCGCAAATTGTGCGAATATGTAGATGTCCTTGACAGTGACAGGAGCCAACGCAAACAGCCACAGAGGCACCAACACGTACACATACCCCTGACACACGTACACACATTCCCATCATTCACTTGGAGGTTGAGGTCGAAAATGAGCTGTTTTTGGATTTTCATTTCGGGTTTGCTATGCTTTGGTTTGGTTAGGTTGGATTGGGTGTGTTGTGGTCTGGTTATTGCACATTATTAGACCTAATTAGCTGGCCACTGTTCATGTCCATTTCAATGTTATTACAACTGTAATTGTATTTATGTATGTATATTCCATGTTAAATTTATGTGTATTTGTAATTGTTTTTGCATTGGTACTGCCATAGGTTCTGGCATGCTGGGTGGCTGGTGGTTTGGCTGCTCACCATCCTCGCCGGATAGTAATTTCCTGCGCGTCGGCAATGTGTTTCCCAATCGTCGGCTCTCGGACAACACGCTGATGACACCAAAGATACGGATCGCACCGTCGTGCGCCTCATCGCCAGGCGGCACACCGGGGAGTGGCCTGCCCACCAGACGACACTCGAGTATCGGACCCCAGGAGCGACGTGGCTCAACCATCAATTTGTCACCGCCAACTGTAAGTTGTTTTGTATCCGCCACGCGACTCGTTTCGTTTCAATTCGTTTTGGGTTTACGTTCTGTTCTCTTATTTTTTGGTTTTTGTTTTGTCCTGTTTGGAGTTTTACTTGCTCTTCATTTGTTTCATATTTCATTTCGCTTTTGTTTGTTTATTATTCATGTATTTGACCAACGCCAATTCTGTTTGTTGTGGTTGCTTCATTAACCATTCTGTTGGGCTTTTTTTTCGTTTCACTCGTTTTGTTGTGCTTTTTGTGCAACCTTTCTGCTGTGTATCTTTTATTTGACTCTCGGCAGTCACAAAGCCTTTCCAACAATATTATATTTTGAATAAATTCATTTCAATTATAAGTTATTTATAAACTTTATGCTTTACCATGTGTAATAGAGTTATACTTTTAAAATTGCATTTAAATATAGCGTCTAGTGAGTAGCATTTAGCGTATTACAAGTTAACAACAAATACAGTTGTCACCAAAACAACAAAAGCTACAGCTACCTATAGAAAACTACAACAAGCTGCTACAACATGAACAAAAAACATGCAGTTCAATGATTAATTATTTTAATTTAACTATTTGATTTCCCCCTTTTTGGTGTTTTAAATATATATTTATGATCAACTCATTTCCCGCAATGAACGATTAAAAGAAATACGAAAATACGAAAACAAAAAAAATATCAAAACGCTCTAACACTCGCTCTTTTTTATCTTATCTTCACTTTTCCGCCCGTCCATTCGCTCGTCTCAACACAAAATAATCAAAAATTTAATTATATAAACAACACAATACAAAAAAATGTTGTCGTCGTCGTCGTTGTGTCTTTACAACTTTCTTTCGCTTTCTTATATAAACTTAATAAATATATAAATATATTTATACCACATATAAACAAAAACATATATATAGTATGGTGCTCGCGGTAGCTCTGGATCGAGTCTATCAGTGCCCTCCACGTCAGCCTATGTTGTAAGTGTAAAAAACAAAAGCGAAGTGCACAATTGCAAATTGAAATTAATATTGATATTTGATGTATTGAAATAAGAACAACAACTACTACAACACGCTGTGTGCTTAGGTCAAAATAAACTAAATAAAATAAAATATTCAGCATCCATGTCACATCAGAGAGAGCAACGATATTGATATTAAACTTGTCTTGTGCTGTTTTGTTAACTGTTGTTCTTATCATTGTTGTTGTTGTGCCTTTTTGTTATGATGTCGTTGTCGTTGCCAGCAAGCGGACAACTTTTGCACAACATCAAACTTAAAATTCAAAACTACACGCAACCAACACACACCCAAGCGCGCACACACACACTCACACACACACGCACGCACAGAAAAACAAACTTACATACTGTACACTGCTGGTTTCAAAAAGTATTTAGTCAGCTCCGAAATGTATGCTACGGTTTTTGCGTGTGACCCTTAAATATGGCGGCCGGATGTTGTGCTCGCCCGCTCTTACTCTCTTTCGCTCGCCGTTCTCAACTTGTTGTTCTGGTTGATATAACTCTCTATTTCTATCTCTCTTTTTACTCTCTTTCTCTCTCTATCCATCTCTCTCTCTCTGTTTGAATATTTGCAACCGCAACTTGCAACTGAGTTTTGAATATGAATTTGAATTTAAAGTTAAATTTAACTTGTTGCCAAACTTAATAGAACCTACTCGTTTTATATACATGTACTTGTAATTGTACTTGTATTCTGTAAAACTTGGCATACAGCAACGTCATTGTAATTTTCTATTCGTTTTCTTTTAAAGGCTAGATTTCTGTCTCCATATAAAACTTTAACTAATTTGCAACTCTCTTGATTTACATTTTTGTACAGTTTTGTTTTGGTTTTTTGATTGTTGTTTCTGCTACACAATTTATGTCTTCTCTGCTGTTTTCTCAAAGTATTTGACCCTGGCCACGACCCTGTCTCTCTCTTCGTGGTGGGCCTTCAAACTGGCGGCTTATGTTAATGCAGTGTATATGAAACCGTTGAATTCGATTGCTGTAATTCGAAATTTTACCTAAACTTACTTTATTTTTCTTTATTTTTCCTGTACATGTTGTGTATATAAGTATATTCTAAGAGATAATTGTATCTTAAGCATTTTGCTGTTATTTTTTTATGCAAAGGAGCTGTAAGTAAAGGTCAAAAAAATAAATTTGAAAGTATAAGATGTTGCTCCGGGATATCGACGTTGATTATTCTGTTTGTCGTAATTTTTTAAATGAAATCGATTTTATGTAGCTTAAAACATTTAATTATTGAAAATGGATTTCGTATGCTGTATTAAAAAAAAAAAAACCTTGGCGAATTACTGGCGTATTTTATTTGTACTTTTATTAAATGTTGCCGAATGAAGAGTGCTTAACATTTCGATACTCTTGTCAGTATGAATTGATGTAAAATTGTTCGACAAAAATCGGGATAGACTATGTGTATATTGATATATAAAAAACACGAACGAACACTCCAAAAAAACTTATTCATTAAATGTCCCGATCGTACTAAGTTGTTGTTTTGATTTCATGTTGGTTTTCCGTATTTTTGTCCTGTTGCGTTTAACATTCTGAACGATTTAAACTTGTAAGACATGCTATAAACTCACGAACACGAACACACACACACACAACAAAATGTTTACACTCGAATACATTTATAAACGATTACACAAATACACATAAACGTTAAGTGTATTTTCTAATGTTTGTGCTTCTTTTACTTCTTGTTACTGAACAACTGTCGATAAGCGCGCTTTTCACGCTCTGGATTTCTTCCCCCATGCAACTACACACCCACACACATACACACACACACACGAGTACACAAACATACATACATTTCTATGCATATATGCTGTATTTATATCATGTATGTGTTTTCATTTTTCCATTTCATGTACGAAACAAAAAACATTATCAAAATAATGTATTTTGAAACGATAAAAAAAAAATAAATACCAACAAAAAAAAAAACGAATAAATTAACAAACTTTGCAGCTTGCACGGAGCATGATCGTGAGTACACGTTTCATTATTTCGAATTTTTCAATTCAATTTTATTTAAACTTCTCTCTGCCCTCTGCTGTCCACTGTTCACATATTCACAAATGCCCATACACCCACACGTACACACACAGAAACAGAAAACACACACACAGTCAGTCAGTCAGTCAGTCAGACAGACATGTGTATGCTGATGTTAAATTTTTATGTTAATGTAATTTGCTTTCATTTGGAGCCCGAGAATTTCTTTTCGTTGCAAATTGCAATTTCCATTCATATACTGTATAGCCGTTTAACCGTATACTATTCACTTGTTATTCATAAAGTATTTATTTTATATTTGTTTTACAATGTTTGTGCCGGCAAAAGAGCATTTAAATAAACTTTCGTTTCCTGGCTGTTTGATTGTGTTCGTTTCGAACTCTTCTGTCTCTCTATGACTCTCTCTCCCACTCTTGATTTGTTTGTTTGTTGGTTTGATAGTTTGTCAGTTGGTTTGATTGTTTGTTTGTTGCATAATCACAAATATCCTGTAACAGCTATTGGAATCAGTCATTCAAACCAGTTCAGCTGCTTCCTAGGCACACTCAACACATAAACACATTTGTATATATATTGAAATAAAAACTGTATGTATTTTTGAAGCACATTAAATACCAATACGATTGCACCGATTGCTCGCACTCAAGATCAGTAAGCGCCAATGGTGACAAGTTTGACTAATCTTCCAAAGAAATCTCCTTTATTGTACTCCCAAAAACAGGGTGGCTCCATGCCCAACACATCGAGCAGTGTACCATTTCTGCTCTCGTCCAGCATGCAGTCGATAAGGTCGCGACGTACATCGACTGTATTGTCATCGGGTCCACTCGGCTCCGGTTCGGGAATATTACAACAGTTGGGATCCGGCATGGTAAGACAATTAACTTCCGTATCCGGTACGGTTAGTCCGGTGCCGCTATTGCGGGTCAATGGTACGCGCAACAACAACAACGTCCGAAAGTGTCCGTCACTCAATATCACATTCAGTCAATAATATAATCTGAACGAAATCGGCGAGGCGCAAGCTCCAGCTGATTACAACAGTTACAGTTATAATTACAACAATTACAACTACAACTACAACAATGTGCGCTATCGAGCGCAGCAACGCAACATGAATCTCAATCTCAATCCGCCAAAATTTTAGACAAGAATCATAACTACATCTAATCAAATCGAAAGAAATCGAAATTGGTTGTAAAATTGAAATGAGAAAAGGCCAAATGACAAAAAATTAATAAGAAAATTAATCAAACTTAATGAAAGAACAATATCAAAATGAAATCAAAGTTGTATGCAAATGCGGCAGAGGGTAAAATGATGCAAATAACAATTATCATTATATATATATTTAATATCTATACTATAGTTTAGTCATACGTACGTATTATAATTAACAACTAATCAAAACACATTAAAAAAAAATGCTATAAAAATATTGTTTTACTATTTTCTTAATTATATAATACGCATTCGTAAATGTACAATACATGTTAATGTCGCATTGGAAACATATCCGATTAATCTTAATGAAAGTTATTAATTATATTAACATAAACATTAATACATACATTTATAGAGAATTAGCGTTATGATATAATATTTACCATTATGATTGTTATATTGTGTAATTTGTAGAATATTATAATTGTTATTATATCGTATATTTAATCATTGACATAAACATTACTACTATCGCAAGCATTATCATTAGTATTAGCATTAGTATTATCATTGACATTGACCCTTGAAATTTTTATCATTATTATTGCCATTGACATTGAAATTGACAATTAGATTATCATTGTCATTGTCGTTATATTTAATATCGACATTATTATTGTTATTGTCATTGACATTTTCATTGTCATTGCCATTTTCATAGTCTTTTACATTTTCATTGTCATTGACATTTTCATTGTCATTATAATTGTCATTAGTATTTTCATTGAAATTGACAAAGAGATTACAAATTCGTAATCTTATTCATTGTCATTGTCATTAAAATTGACAATTTTTATTGTCATTATCATTATCATTACCATTATCATTATCATTATCATTATTAATATTATAATTGTACCTACCCATTAGCTTTGGCTGTCCAAAATCCATTTCTGTTTACCACTAGCAAAAAACAATGCCAAACTCGTTAAAAACACTAATAAAAATTACAATAAGGGACATACACTCACGCTCAAAAAAATCACAGACACCCACATGGAAATTTGAGTAAACATTATTTTCGGAGCAGTTAATGAATGCCGGGTACTCTCATTAAAATTATACACGCGTATTGTTGATTTCAATAAGCCGTTTTAATTGAGAGGACCCCATTCCATCCTGACCTACACACCCACACACTCGCACACACATATGTTGTGTTGATTTTAATAATATTATATTTAAAGTTAGTTTGCAGCGTACTTAATTCTAGTTAATGTAGTAAATGGAAACGTGATGTTAGCTTTATTTGAATCCCTTGTCATTGTCGTATCAAATGAATTGATATTATTAGTTAAGCGGTATTTAAGCATAAATCAAAAACAATTATTGATTAATAAAGCACATGCACTGGATTTTTCTAGTACTTTAATTTGATAACTACACTTAGCATTAATATTAGATATACGTTGTGACAATCGCATATTTATTCCCCAGAAAGCGGTATTATATAAGACGGATTGGTAAACACTCAAATGTAAATATGTATAAATTTCAATTTGAATTTTATTAGAAAATCGTTGATCCTTTCATTGTTAAGTTTCAGCTTTCGATTGTATTTGCATGTATTTCGCTTGCTTTCAACTCACACAATTCAATTTTCTCTCACTTATTGAAACGAATCTTTAATCTATATTTCAATTTACTTCGAAGAATTCCTTTTAAAAGAACTTTATATGCATATCAAAAATATTCATGGCATAAGCATCATCGGTTTAATAAGGGATCATATTTGTAATGAGGAAAGTAGTAGGCTAAGCTTCCTAATCTTAAATTCAATGAGAGAAATGCTAAATAATATTAGAATTGTACCAACTAGTGCTCAATTGGAGTACTGTGATAACTAAAAAATATTTCCAATTCCAGGACTTAAAATCGTTTCAAGTTCCTTTCAAAATTGATCTCTTGTTAAACTCAACTTAAATGAAAATCAAAAGATAATATACAAAATGCATGCTCTTTAATTTGTGAATAAAATAAAATAAATCTCTCAGTTGTCATGTCATGCATATTTTGTGATTGTTTATGAATACAAAAATGAGATACAAATCGAGTGTGTTGGTAATACTCAGTTGTACTTTTTATACATAAATGTAATTTGTCTGTATTGAGAATTTACTTGACTTGCCATTTTACTTTCTGCCCATCTGATTGCACAAGAATATATATATATATATCTGGAAATACAACTTAAAATGATATGAATCGATAAAACGGAATACGGATGAATTGAATTATCAACTGAATGAGATCATAAACTATTCATGTACATATAATCATAGTACACGGAACTCTCTATACTCGTATTTGAATGACTGACACTGAAGGCGAATGGCCTAATGTTAAGGCGCTACTTATAAAACTAAACTATGAACTAGAACTAAACCTCAACTTAAACTTAAACTATATAAACTGACTACCGATGTTGATATGCATTTGTATTTCTACTATTTAACTCAATTTACAATTAAGTCATTGCGAATTTATTGTACGTCGTAATTGCTTTATATGTATCGTACTAACTATTTACATACACATAAATATATATATTTATATACTTAATGTTAGTTCTACGTACTTATTGATGATGCTGATAATGATGTTGCTTTTGGCTGCCTTTGTGCTTGTTTTCTTTTTGTACATTTGTTTATTTAATTTATTTTTCATTTTCTTGGTTTTGTTTTTGTGTGTTGTGAAGCCCCTTAAATATCTTGGGTATTTCCCCCCTTTGTATACTCCTGCCCCTCTTAATGTGTGTGTAAGTTTGCTTAGCTATTTCATTTGTTTTCCATTCTTTTCTATTTCTATTACCATTCCCATTTTCCATGCTCCATTCTCCATTTATTTTACAGTACTTACACATCTATTGTTACTGTAAGTTATATTTAAACTTCGAAATGTGCCTTAAGAGTTCAAAGTTATATATAAATATATATACTTAATATATAAAAGAGATGCGTTGATTATACATTTAAATGAGATGAAGGAGAGAAAGTAACTACTTTTACCTATATACATATGTATATTTATGGATAAATGTTAAGATTGTTGTAAGTCAAAGGATTACAAAGTTATACACCCAAAACTAACACCCAAATTTCCCATATTTAACAGTTGTACCTTAGTAGTAGTTTTGTAGACTCTCACAAGAACACACAAACATACAGATAAACCCCTTACCCCACCCTTAAAACAGTAAACATGATCGTAACTATCGATGTGTAGTTTCCGCAGCCGATCCCCAAATAACCCAAGGAACCCCGCGAGTTGTAGTCGTATATAATGTGTGCATGACTTTGTACCTTAGTAATAAACCCATAGATTTATCCCCCTAAAATAAAAGTAAAAAAGATATGCAATTCAAGTGCCAATTATGTAAAACTCCCGAATAAATAGTTAGTCGTTGTCCTTTTATTATGCTAAATACTCGTAATTGTAATAATCATGTGTATATCCCTCAGTTTTCTGTTCTCTACCTAATTGTATCTCTGGTTCCTTCGTTGTGATCCAAATTTATATATGTTTTATATATGTAATATAACCGTACTATGATCGGTGTGAGCATACTTAAGTACAGTAATCAAGAAATAGTTAATAGTAGATAATACATAACATTCTCTATAGTTTTATTTGAAGATCGTGTGAAAAATCTAAATTGATGGCCTAATTATTTTGCAACAACTTTATTACAGTATCAACTATTCTCCGGACGTAATTAAAAGTAAAAAAAGCAAAAGCAAAACAAAATCAAATGAAAAATAGAAAAAAGCATACAATTATATATTTTTCAATGCAATTTCGGTCCATTAATGAAACACCAGTAACCAACTTATATTAGCGCTATATGTATACAATCAAAAATTAATATATATTTATTCATATATACACAAAACCAAAAAGCAAACAAACATTGTAAACGTCAGACAAACAAGAAATTTTTTAATCAACTCTAAATGTTATTAGACAAACAAATTTAATGTCATCTGAGTAACTATTAATCGCAATCAACAACATATTTAAACATATTTAAATGTAATTAGAGAACAAACATATAATGTGTCAAACACAAGAACAACACATACAAACCCTCAAACCTACACACATATGACAGGACACCTCAAAAAGCGACAGGTGCACAATGCAATCAAATTCATAGAGTATAAACTTAAGTCCATACAAGCACAGTAATATTTTTTGAATTATTTAAACAGTAGACATACATACAAACATACATACATATCTATCCTGTTGTCCTGTTGGCAACATGCTTGATAACACCGGAACACCGTTGAAATGCAGCTTCCATAAGCAGTGTTGCCCAAATTCCGTAACTAGCTAGAAATGGCTAAGTTTTTAAACCAATTACAATTTCAAATACAAATATTTAATTGTTTCAACAAAAACGATACTTTGTAAAAAGCTTTCAAGTAAATATCCCCAACAGCTAAATAATGAGCCCGCCTAAAAGTATGCAACAAAAATAATTTCTTTGCAAACAAATCTTTTACTCCACACTGTAGATAACTAAAGCTTAGTACTTTCGACTCTTAAACTTATTGTTTACAACTATATTTAAAAAAGCAAATATACATACATACCTAACAAATTCAAAGTAAATTATGTACCTTAAGCATACCTCACAGCAGTGCAAAACAAATAAGTTGGCCCAAAAGCTTTAGACAAAAAGTAATCGAACAGAAACATATATGCATTGTTACATAAAAATCAAGAAAAGTAATATTTTCGACGTCAAAATACAGCACGCAGGCAACTTAACTAAACAATGACCCATTTTTAGGCAACAAGAAACTACAAACATGTTTAGAAAACTACTACTAAGGTGAATACACACACACACGTGCACAATATCCACGAATCAAAATCAACAAGTATTTTGAATGTCACAAAATTCGAAAATAATGAGAAATCGTTGAGTTTAAAGTCAATTTATATGTATGAGAAAATTGAGAATATATTTGATATGCATACAAATACATTGATTAATCTGAAACAAATCGTTAAATACTTATGAATGTGGAAAACTCTTTAAACTTTTATAGAAAAACATAAAGGAAACACAAAACAGAATTATTATGATGAGGAATACGTTATTAAACAGCAATTTAAACAATTATTATTGTTGTAGTAGTTTTAGCTTAGTAAACTCAAATTATGAATTTATATAAAAATATATATGTATACAAAAAAAATGGAAAATTTACCTACATACAAACCAAAACCTAACCATACAGTTATATACTCGTATGATCTGTGCTCTGTGTATTATTCCAGCAGAACAACACGAACGGGACAATCAAAATTCTACTGACGCTCTTACTTTATGTATTGAGTTAACTCTAATGTCGAATTTATGTTGTTGTCATTAATTTTATTTTGATTGTGTTCAGTAAGATTAATCCACCAAACAATTAAACTGCATCATATCTGAGTTACTTTCTTAACTTATGATTTTTGGGGTCTACTGCTACAAGGCATATTGATATCATTTATATTTATTATGAATCTAGTGTTTAAACGTATAAATATTAGATTTAATTAATTTTAATTAATGTTTATGTGAAACAACAAACAAACAAAAACAAAAAAAAGTAAAAAAAAAAAAAAAAATAAAAAAGGGGAAAACCAAAAGCTCAAACTGGACTGAACATTTAAGAATTATATAATTACTATTATTATTAAAAAAAATAATTTAAACAAACCAAATGATAATATTAAATGGGTATTTATATATGTATGTAAATCTGATTGTATGTTTGTATGAACATCCCAATTGTTTGTATGTGTGACATATCCACTCACTAACAGAATGATGAAAAGAAAAAAAAAAAAAAAAAAAATATATATATATATAACCAAAGGGCGTATCAAATCAACTCTGTCTCTTGTGATCTATTGTGATGCTATGAGAGTCCAAGCAGCACGCAAAACTCTATTAATGCCTGTTAAAGTTTTAAACAAATTTCTATACTCTATATTCTATATACTGTACCTTACCCTATAGTCTAGTCTATGCTATAACGCTAAATAAATTGGCAGAACCTGCTTCGGTAAACGAGAAATATTGAATACAATCATGCACAATAAATGTTATAAGAGAAAGCCAAACTTTAATAATTATTAACTATATAGAAATATACATAAAAATACTTATATATATACTCTTTCTTATACACTACTTCAAGTAATATTGTGTGCCCCTTTGTTTTAGATTTTATGAATGTGCTAACAAAATGTTTATACCCTTACTTAGTATAATGTACTTAATTATGTATGTAATTATCAAATGAAATACGTACAACGGACAAGACATACCAAGATGCAGGCAGTCTCTTTACATCTATATAAGTAACATTCAGATTGAGCCAACTTTAACAGTTTAAGGATAAGGATTTTGACAATGTACGCCTACAATTTAATAACTCGAAAACCAAACCAACAATTGAATTTAAATGTTTAATAAAAATATGTGTGGAAATGACAACGTTTAATTTATTTATATCTGTGGGTCAAGCGGGTCTTTATCTTTATTATCTATATGCTATTCATCCAAAAACAATGGATCTAAACTACATTTGTTTGGGTCTGCTTCAAAGTCGTAGTCTTTGCGAAAGAGCAAATTCGTTCGCATGTTATGTGCAACCTTGTCTGAGAGTTCACTGTTTGCCTCGCCAATGAGCAGCTGCCAATATATATATATAAATAAGCATTCCCCAAGACAATTGAGTTTAATACTTACATTAATTTCACGAAAAAGAAAAGCTTCACTGGCTTCGCTTAGTTTCTTCTGCGGTTGCCCAGTTAGCGCATTCTCCAGAAAGCCGTAAACCTCACTGAAAATGTGCACATATATAAGTATAAATGGATTCTTGCGCCTTGTGCTGCTTACCTCATACTGATGCCACCAAGCTCCTCCGGCTCCGGTTGCGGCTCATTACACACTATGGCATTCATGACGGCAGCCGCCTCGAATTCGCATAGATTTGACAGTTCTGCCTCCTTTAACAGCTCCAACCATTGATTGATGTTGCTTAAGCTGACTGAGTGGTATTCCTGATTTACATTAAGCTCGGCATTTTCATAGCTCTGGCATATGAAGTCTGTGAAACAGAATTGTTTATTATTAAATAATTCGCTTGGTAGACGCACTTACCAATAATTTGCTGTGAGTTTTGCCGCCGCGACTTTGCTGTTGTCTCCAGTGTCGCGCGGCTACAACCATTTGTCTTAAGAAATTCCAGCACTACGCGTTTTGTGTACGGCGTTATAGCCGTGTTATTTATTTTTCTTTTATCTGATTTGTCCATATCTGTTTTTATGCTAAGGTCTGGTTCCATTTCAAGCAGCAGCAAGAGTAGATGCCGTTTGTTGATAAACAGCTGTTGGCGCGTAGTGTTGCCACCTCGTTTTTTTACATGCCGCAGCCCTGGGTAAAACTTAAAAAGAAAACACCAAACAAGAAATAGTTAAGATAGTTTTGTAATTTATTATGATAGTATTTTGATAATAAATATTTTATTACTATTACTATAAATATAATACAGAAAATTAAATTATGGATGGTAATAAATTCGGGCGCCGACCTAAAAGAACATAAATTGTTAAAACTTTTGGTGAAGAGCATAAAAATATACATGTATATAAAGACACTTGTTACACAGAAAGCAATGATTTATTTACATCGCTCTCATGTGTTTGTAGCAGAGTGTAGTTGACTCGATGCTCTGGCGAGCCAGTGTTAAACTACGAACGAGAGTGAACGGACGTGCTGCCGTACTGTTCACAACAACGGTCCACTGCCAGAGGAGCATTTAATCCTTTTGTTTCAAAAAGAAATATTAAAACAAGCAATATCTATAAATTTTAAACAAGTGCAATAAGTGTTTATTAATTTGCTTTTGAAAAAATAAGGATACCAAATTTGCAATTGCGTCGAAGTCAAACTGTACGCGTTGGTTCAACAACAAAGGAAAGTCACAACAAGACAAGTTGAAAGTGACTCATTCATCCAGTCATTGCCATTGTCGTTATTTTATCACTGCCTGTTGCATTGCGCTACGTCCGCATTGCGTTCCAAGAACAACAACAAACGAGAATATTTTTCTTGTTGTCCTCGACCTTAGCGTGCCGTATTAGGCGTAATCGGAAGTCAGGAAGAGCACGAAAATGGAGGGAGAACAGGAGAGAGAGCTTGGCATGAAGCAAATTCATCGCAATCATATTTTGAACAACATTGAAAGTCTTATCAGAACCACCAACTTTAATAGAATCATGGACGAAGCAGTGCGTATGGAACTTTTCAGGCCAAAAATGCGCGATATCATTGAGACACGCAACAACATGTCCGAACAGAATGAGCTGGCGGTGCGCCATGAGCAGCACAAGATGTATTTCGAGACGATTACAAGACGTGGCCCACGAGCCTATGAAACTTTAAAGGAAATCTTCAGAAGATTGCATCATGGTGAGGCACTGCGGATTCTTGAGGCTGTAGAGGACGAGACCAGTGGATCGCCTTATTTTTCCCTTAATGGCAACCGAAACAATCGCAATAGCCAGGGCTACAGCAACAACAATAATAACAATAGCCAGGGCTACAGGAACAGCTGTAACCAGGGCTGCACCAACAACGCTACTCATAGCAGTAGCAGTAGCAGCGGAGGCAGCAGCAGCTGCAGCAGTTCCTCCACAGACATTGTGGATACACGAATTGTGAGTAACGTTTCCGGCTTTTAATTTGTTTATGCCCTAATCTTATTGTTCTTTTCTGAAACAGCCGATCACATTGAATGGTGTACTTGTTCCGTACACTAAGCCCGTGATAGGACAAACCCGGGTCGTGATCCAATCAGATCGCATTCACACAGACAACGTTGTGGGCGTGTATAAGATGGAGTCGCAGCATGATCGCGGTGTGCTGATGATTGTGAATATCATTGACTTTCCGAAGAAGGACAAAGTGCGCAAGGGTGCTGAGCTTGATGGAGATGCGCTGATTCACATCTTTAGGCAAATGGGTTTCACGGTGTTCTACTACGTAAATCTCAATCATGATGAGTTCTTCAACGCGCTGAGCTCACTCACCAGTTCCGAGTATGTCGAGAGAACTGAATGCTTTGCCATGGTGCTAATGACCCACGGTGAACGCTGCAATGAGCAGGATCGTGTGGTTTTTACTGATGACTCCGTTGCAGAAGTCCGAGACATTTTGAATCACTTTCAAGCGGATAACTGTCCACAATTGGTGAATAAACCCAAGGTTCTAATATTTCCATTCTGTCGCGGCGATCGACCCGATCCGGGAAAGCCCGAGCCAGCTCATGTAGCCCAAAGCAAGGTTATACAAACCGATGGAACGCGGTATGTGGATACTCCAATTGCCAATGTGCCCACATTATCCGATGTAATGGTCTGCTATGCCAGCACAGCTGGCTGGGAAACGCATCGAAATGAAGAAACGGGCAGTTGGTACATCCAAAGCTTCTGTGACACAATGGCCCAACATGCACACGACTTGTCGCTGGAAGACATAATAAAAAAGACACAGGCGGCGGTTATCCGCATCCGAACGCCACTGGGCAACCTACAGACTGGAGAATACAACAATATCGGCTTCATAAAAAAACTCTACTTTAATCCAGGCCAATATGTCATGCCAAATGCTGCCAACTAAGAAACCTTTTCTCTCTACTGCCATCGAATGACTGACTGATTTGCATTTAGACAGATCGTCTTTAAATCTATATCTGTTACTATATCTGTATTCTATAACTGTATCTGTATTCTTTCTGTGAAATTGTAAAATACTTGAGTGTAATTGTAATGTCTTCAAATTATAGTTTTATACATACAATGTATTATTTTTATAATAAACAATTTTATAAATAAGATTACAATTATAAACTACAACTAAATGCTAAATTGGAGTATTTACTCATCTGATTCATCAATCTCTTCCAAGTGCGATAGCTGCAGTTTTCCCGCAGCACGACTTTGGCTGCTGCTTGTCGGCTTCTTGGATTTCTTTGACTTCTGGCCTATGACGTACTCGGGCATTACGAGCTTGGAGCCGCGCAGTTGTGGCTTGTCCAGTTCTACATCATCGACTTCAGTCTGCTTGAGCTGCTTGAAGTTGCGATTCAGTTTGCTTCGCTTCTTGAACTCAATTTTGTGTCCTGTTTCAGGTTCGTTATCGTCGCCATCTGCCTCTTGGGACTCTGCCTCGCGCTGGGCATCCATTTGGCGGAGAAAGGACAACGCTGCTGCTGAATTCGTCTGATCGGATATGTCGACATCGGAGAGGGAATACTTCTTCCATTTGTGTGGATTCATTTGGTAGTCGGGAGTCTTTCGTGGCTTGAGGCAACGTCCAATCGGTAGCTCAGGTTTCTTGAAAATACTCTCCTTACCCCGCATGCGACGCAGCTTCTCATCATCAGCCTCATTTCCTGTGTCGACGCTCCGTCCGTCACGGTAATTCATTACCTGGCGCTGCTGTTGGCCATGTCGGCTGTTGTTAGCTCGCTCTAACGAGTTTAATGTGTATGGCTTTGATCTGCTCTGATCGAGAGCTGTGCCTTTTAATTCTTTACTTGCGTCATCTAGACATGCGAATAGTGCATTGCGTTTTGCACTAAATTCTTGCATTATATTGTTTATGTATCAACAATTTTGTCACAATTTAAAATGTGTGCTGCCAACTTGCTTGCAGTGCACAGCTGTTTGTGCGAGCTAATAGTGGTGATATTTTCCAACACTCTAATAGTGCCGGTGTGCAGTCAGTGACTGAAAAGTGTGCGTGCTCCGCGAAAAATAAATAAATAATCCAAAATCAAGGTGCATATATTAAAAAGTTATTTTTTAAGCCGTATAGTAGATTTGGCTTGGATCAAAGCAATTGTGAAATCAATGCAAAGTGTGGTGAACATTGAAAAGCGAATATAACCCAACCTTAAGGCCTCCATGTGCCTGACGGAAGCAGTAGTTTCTGACTAAACAAATTTCCCTTCTACGTCAAAGTTTAGAAAAGTTTATTGTAAAATAACATTTACAAGTAAATTTTACAGTAAAAACAACGTTTAAATTTTTATTGAATATTATTGTTCTTATTTGACCCACACTGCATGGCTGTTGCAGCCCTGCGCACAGTGTTGTAAAGTTGAGGTGACAGCTGGCTGACAGCTGT
Source organism: Drosophila nigrodunni (assembly GCA_020829145.1). NCBI lineage: Eukaryota > Metazoa > Arthropoda > Insecta > Diptera > Drosophilidae > Drosophila > Drosophila nigrodunni. Next base: position 5,990,507 of record JACVCZ010000007.1, on the reverse strand, counting down.
TTTGTATTTGTAAGCGAGCATTTCGTCAAGACAAAACGGAAACGTGAACAAGTCTTTATTATTTTTTTTATAAAACAAGTTTAGGCTTTCAATTGTCAGAAAATAGATGTGTGCAAGCTATTTTTATATTGAGACTGTGATCAACTGTGATATTTAGAATGTCCTTTCAAACGGCCCTAACATTCATATTCACTATATTATCTTCTGTTAGCATTGTAGCTGCCATTATTTTGTTGGGTAAGCAGCAGGTGCTCTACATTTAAGCAAGCGGAAATGGGTGTACACGATGTATGCAGCGCATACTAATTGTTTACTTTGTGTACTTTTTCAGGCTGGTTTCTAATCTGGAAGGCGTTTCTGTCTAAATTTCGTCTGGTGCGTGAACTACTGGGGCAAGAAGAGCCAGAGGATCAGCCGCAATTTGTTGGGGAGCAAAATCAAAACGTTCGAGCACGTAAAGCACGACGCGACTAAACAACTATACACTAATTTACACTAAACTAAAACATACTACATACACTAAACTAAAGCCGTCAAGATGAACATACGCTGCGCCAAGCCGGAAGACCTCATGACCATGCAGCATTGCAATCTGCTGTGTCTGCCTGAGAACTACCAAATGAAATACTACTTTTACCACGGTCTCACCTGGCCACAGCTGAGCTATGTTGCCGAAGATGATAAGGGCGGCATTGTTGGCTACGTGCTGGCCAAAATGGAGGAGCCCGAACCGGGAGAGGAGAGCAAACATGGACACATTACCTCGCTGGCGGTCAAGCGTTCCTATCGTCGTCTCGGTCTCGCCCAGAAGCTAATGAATCAGGCTTCCCAGGCTATGGTCGAGTGCTTCAATGCCCAATATGTCTCGCTCCATGTGCGTAAAAGCAATCGCGCCGCTCTCAATCTGTACACGAATTCTCTGGAGTTCAAGATCATCGAGGTAGAGCCGAAATACTATGCCGATGGGGAGGATGCTTATGCGATGCGTCGCGATTTGCAGGAGTTTGCGGAGGATAATGACAACGAGGATAAGGATGATAAGCACACGCAGAGACACACCTCTGGCAGCCACGCCCACAATCACAGCGGTCATGATGGTCATTGCTGCTAGAAAGTAATGAAAAGCCAACAAAAACAACAAACACAAACGGTAAAGAGATAAATTAAAACAAATGCATGCTGCATTTACTATGTAGTTTGGCATTTTTATGCTTTAGGTTTTTGTATTTATGTAATTAACACATAAAACACAATAATAATTAAATGGAAATGACAAAAACTTGAATTTTTCCTTTGTGGGCTTTCCCTGTAATTTATTTTGGGGTTGAGTTTGAGAAGTGCACTCAAGTGAACAGATTTCTGTGGAATTTGCCTTTTGGCGCCAAAAAACTTTTTCGTCTAACGCTTCATTAAGTTTTAAAACTTTTACTAGGGTTCATTTGTATGCTTAAAGTTGCTTCACACTTTTTATAGCACGACTGTTCCCACCAGATGACTTCCAGTGTGATAAGAACGAGTTCCCAAAATTTCCCTGTATTGTGAAATATTTGCAAAGAGAGTGGGAGTGGCGTCGGCGCAGTTTCAGGCTCCTGCAACAGCTGATTGGCTATGACACGTGCACTTAGCTTGGCGCCAAAGCAAAACAGAAGAGAAAATGTCCCTGCTGCTGGAGAGAATTGTTCCACCGCAATCACAGCTGTGTGTTGTCAAACGTCAAAGCGATGATGCTGCCGCCGCTTTGGGTTTGGCTCCATGGACGCTAAATAAACGGCGTTAGTTCGTGAGGCGCTGGCTGAGCTGTAACGTCACGGTCACGGTGAACAATTGAGCGTACGTAAAACTTGAACAATATCCAAGGAAAAGAAAAAAACACAGCTAGTTAAATCGAGCAAAAATCATAAAATTGTCATAAATTGATTTTACTACTAAAGGAATATTAAACAAATTTGCAAATTGGCCAACACTGTTAAGAAGAGTGCAAGTGCAACCCTGAAAACGGATTAGTTCTTATTGTGTGCTTGACGGCGTTTGGGTGTGTGAGCGCGCGTAAAAAGTGAAAGTGTAATGAAAACAAACAGCGAATCCTTTCCGTAATTAAAACTAATGTGAGATTCACCTTAATCAATAAACAAAAGTCCGTCGCTAAAATAAAAGATGATGAAATTCATTTGCTTGAAGACGCACTCAAAGCACCGTTAAGCGTTCAGTCTACTTTGTGTGCGTCCGTGAGGGGAGCAAGCGAGACAAAAGGACTCGAAAGCGGCTGTTATTGTTGTTGCTTAAACGGGGTCAAAAGTTCGTGTGTAAGTGACGTCCCGTCCGCCCGTCACATCTCCTCTACTCGCATCGCTGTCTGCCTAATTTCGCCGCATACAACTAACTAACAGTAGTAATACTTGTTAAAAGCTTCCAAGTGCAACTGTCTTTCGGTGCCTGTGCGAGTGTGAGCAAGAGAAACAGAACGGGAGGAGAAGAGTGCAAAACAAATCAGTGCAGTGCTGAATAGAAGGAGGAGGAGAGAAAGACGAAACAGAAGAAAAAGACGCTGACCAGACAAAAGCGTTAGGCAAGTGTGCCCAAATAGCCTGCAGATATAAATACCTACATATACACACATGCATGTGTATGAGTGAGTAGATGCAAGTGCTTGCATCTGCGTATGTGTGTGTGCAAGTGTAAATATACAAAAGCAAAGACAAACTAGGCCAATTCGCGAGACAGAGACAGCGCAAAAAAAAACATAAAGCAAAGTGCAACAAAGCAGATAAAAAAAAAGAAAAAAATAAAGTGAAAGAAACGTGAAAATAGAATAACAGAAAACAGAAGAAACAACTAAAAAGTTCTGGCACATTTGTCAATGACGGAAGCCAACGACTCGCGTGACTGGGAGCTGCTATAATATAATAACTGTAACTTGGCTCCACATCTCCCCCGCAAACACACACACCCCGTCTAAGAGTGGGTGTGTGAGTGTTTGTGTGTGTTTGTTTCGTAGGTAAGTAACAAATACTTCTTTACTTCAAAGTAGTACTCCAGAAACAGCGGGTGTAATGACATTTGTGAACGCCATAAAGTCAGCACAACTGAATAGTCCCCCTCTTTGCCTCTCTTAATTCCCTTTTCATCATCATCATTATTCTTATGATAATCATGCACATCATTATGATCTTTGTCACTGTCAACAGAGACTTGAGCCTTCGCGTCTGTCAGCAACAGCACTCGCATCATTTTTAAGCAAACATTTGCTTGTTTTCCACTCTGCCTGTGACTGCTTTGCTTTCCTTTTGGGCTTAACTTTTTTTTTGGCCTTCCTTTTGGAGTGTTTACTACTTTTGGTAGTAGTACGTGTACGTGTTGGCTCAGAAGATGTCAACAACTTTAGCGTTGGCAAGCGTAGATTCTGTTTCGTGCTTGTTTATGTCACGTTGATCAAATTTACAGGGTTGCCAAGCGCAACGCACAATGCACAAAACTGTCAAAACTCCTTCTTTTGCAAAATGGCTGACCGAGCGAGTGGCCGGCCGGTTTCCGTTTCCGTTTTGTTGGCCGCTACTCAAATGATTGATGCCCACCGCACGCGCACCACTAATTAAAGTTATTTAGCTGTGTGTGTGAGAGTGTGTGCTGAGTGTGCGGTGTGTGTAAAGTCCCTGCTGTCGCTGTCGTCGTCCTGGCGCAGCCATTTTTCATTCTCGACTGTCTCGGTCTCGCTTTGAGTGTTTATGGCTTCAATTCAATTAAACAACTGGGTCAGTTGTGGCCGCATTGGCAAATGGGCTACAAAGGGACCACTGCTAACTGCTAACTGGGAAAAGCGCGTGAACTCTGCGAAAGCGACTTCTACATCCACGCAATAGTTTTCTCCGTTCGAAGCTGGGCAAAAATCAAGTTGCTGCGTAATTAATTTTCATCATAGGCCGCAAATGCATTTCACAGTTTGCTCTTTACCTCATTGTCCTCTCACTGGAAAATAGAAAATTTCAAATATGCCAGCAGCTAAAGCAGAATTGATGAAATGCCAGCAAAGCGTCAAAAGGAAGACTGCAAAAATCGCGGAATCTAATGCACTTAAATGCAATTCAATATAATTTAGAGCAGCATTAAACGAGTTTTTTAAAGCAGAAATTAATTAGGAAATAAATTGAAGCTCGATGGAAAGGTTAAAAAAGATAACAAGGAAGAGGAAATTATGCTCATAAAGGCCATATGTTGAGCATAGAAAGCAAGTCTAGTAGAACTAAAATATAGATCAGATTGCGCCCCCTTTCCCCTTCACAAGACAACCCACTACACTATTTATTTGTTTATTCAAGGCCATTTGTTAATAGAATTGGAATTTCCGCATGTTTTCTGCCAAGTCGCTTGTGCCATGAAACATGAAATGTCCATTAAACATGTTTTTTTTTTTTGGCTCTGCTTTTTTTATTGTAACTGTTTGGATGTTTATGAGGCTATTAGTTTCGCCCCCTGAACAAAAAAAAAATGCTTATTCATTAAATGGCAAACAATTTTTGGTAGAAAGAGGCGAAAAAGTTTTCGACAAGTTTTTAGCAACATAATTTTGCAGCAATGAATAAGAGTTTAGGTGGTAATACGCCGTTGTGTCGTGCTTAAATATATATATTTATACAATCTATATATATGAGAGGTATTTATCTCTCATCGATTTAAATGTCAGCCAAGAAAATTTGTCCTGCGGGAGTCCAAGTGTGAAACTTTTGTGCCCGTAAAGAAAGTTTATCGAGAACAAGTAACATACAGCTAAAGTTGATCAATGAAATTAAAAAGATTTATGATTTCGAGTTGTGCAACTTTTGAAATGAATGAATCCGAAAAGCTGCCAAAAAGCAGGCCAACACAGCAGCAGCAACAACAACAAAAGCTGAAATGAATAAAAATAAAATAGAAATCTCCTAAACACACGCAGAGAAACAATCATCGTTGTCCGCACGGGAAAACGAAAGTTTTCAAGTGTCATCCCCATTATTTTGAATTGCAGTCATTTCGGTTAATGCGAGAGGACTCGAACAGGACTGTGACCAGGTTTCCATTGAAATCTCTGCTCCACCGAAGCATTGACCAATAAAAAGGGCAACCAACATAAGTAACAACAAAAAAGAATGAAAGAAATAAGAATAAAACTTATAATAATCAGCAAACAAAAGCGCGTTACTTTCTATTAAAATCGAAAGAGGTTCAGGGTTCAAAATTATTTTGTTTGGGTGACCCAAGTAAGCAAAAAAGAAAGTCAAGTAAAATACAAATTATGTTAATTTAAAGTGAAGGAATGAAAGAAAAATAAGTTGAAAGTGTTTAAACGAATTTGAACGCTTTGCACACAGAGAAAATGCTTCTCTCTTTTACTGTTTTCTTTGAATTCTGTATTCTGAATTCTGGACTCTGGACTCTGCTCGCGATTCGGTTCGGGATTCTTGGTTCAACAAAAGGCCGCAAGTTAACCGAATTTTCAAGTAGTCTGGACAAGGACGACGGCTTCCTACCCATCATAGGATTTTACCACAACGGACCCGCTTCCGGCTGTGTTTTGTGGCGGTGACTTATGGTTTGTTTGAACAAAGCCTCGGCGGGTTCAAGTGACCAACTCAAGTATGGTAACAGCGACTCCCCATATCAGGGGGTGTGGCATGACGAAGGGGTTTTGAGGCACTGTAACAATGGTTGAAACTTTCATTCTTTCATTCCTGTTCGCTTACAATTAAGGCTTAGGCACGTTAATTTTTTTGATGCTGCTGCCACGCCCATAAATAACAAACTGTTTCTCATGAAATTTGTTTGCATTTGTCTCAGTGACAAAATTAAATATGATCCAAGCAGACTTAAGAATAAAGACTGGAGACTGGCGACTGAAGACGACCAATTGTTGTTATAATGAAGCGACGCACAAGGTGTTGCCGAAGGCGTGGGTCAGAAAACGGCTGCTGCCAGATGTTTCTTTAATAGACCTTCGCAACCATACGACCCAAGGCACACACACACACACACACACACACACACACACACACACACACACATACATAGTGTAGCACACGCCCACAACACACACTTAGAGGCAGAGAAAAGTGTGACAAAAAAAAAAGAAGTAAAGAAAAAGTATAGAAAAAAGTGCAAAAAAATGAGCAGAAAAATAAACAAGTCGCTTGTCGGTTGTTGAGCGCTAAACAAGCAACGGTTTGCTTATCTTTGAACGTTACTATTACCGTTATCCAGGCGTACACTGAGCGCAACTAACGTACTAACTTTGTATTGAATATTTGACTTCAATTGGCATATCAAATTTGAAACTATTTGCATATTTTAATTCTTACTTTCCTATTAAAATAAATATTTAACTATTTTGATTTCAAGTTAAGAAATTGAGCAACATGTTTAGTTTTCTGTCAGTGTAGACACTGTCTATGGCTCGGGGCCAATGCATATGGTGGGCCATCCACATGACCTGACCCGCATATCATCAACCGGCTGCCGTTTGCCTTTTGGCAGCACCCGAAACAAAAAAAAAAATACAAAATACAAGAGCAACAACAACAACATGAAGAAAGTGCCTTGGCAAATTTAAACAACGTAAATGGAAATGGCGTTGAAAAAAGAAAGAGCAACAACGGAGGAGGCAAAGCCAGGCAAAGGAAAAAAAGAATGTCACGCATACGCCGCGTTGAACCTTTTACTATTTTTTTGCCCTTCGTTTTTTAGCTAGGTTTTTCTTTGGGGTTTTCTTTTTTCGTGTTGAGCTTGTCAGCTGAACGCGCTTAAAAAACCGAAAGAGATGCCAAAGAGCGTGGGTTAAAGGTTACATGCGGGCGGATAGAGAAGTGGGTGGACCGGAAAACGTAGGAAAAAATCAGCTGAAGAAACCACTTTTCGCCATTTTCTTGGCTGCAAACTATTTGTGCGGCTGCTGTCAAAGGCAATCGGCGCCAGAGGCAGCCAAATCAAATGCCCAATTTGCGATATTGCGCATACGCCACATACGCCGTGTGTGCTCAATTGAGAGAGAAAAGAGGGAAAAAAAAAATGGAAAGGGATGTGCAAAAAAGAAGAATGAAAAATTATGAAGAAACCTGCAAGAAATTGTTGGAAATTTCAATGGAAATTGAGTAATTGCATACGAATGAAACAAATCACAGACACGCCCACTAAAAAAAGGACTGCACCATTTTCAATTAGGTATTGGTATTGGCATTCGGGTTTGTAGAAATTGTTGCTAATACATTTGAGCGCATTTAGCGTATTCAAGCAGTTAATTAAAATTTAGTTTTCATTTCGGTCATTTGGTTTTTAGAGGGAGCACGAGAGAGTGACCAAAACTTTGTTATCCCTTCGCACCAAATGGGAATGATTAGTGTGTACACAAGTGTGGCTGTGTGTGTGTTTGGATAATGCATGTGTGTCATTGGAAAATGCGCTGTCAATGCGGCTTATGTGCTGTCAACCATTGACGACTATTTGATTATGGTTAAACATTTGGCCAAAACGCAGCAACCAAAGTGCATTAGTCTGTCGCATGCTCAAACTCCAGGTGCGTATGTGTGTGTGCGTGTGTGTGTGTGGCTGTCAGTGGTAGGGGCAATCCCAAAATATTTTCATTAATTAAAAAGAAGGCACATGAAGGACGCCCCCTGAGGGATAAAGCAGCAAGCACAATTTCGCCACACGGACCAAAGTCAAATGTCAACAAGACCGCAATTATATATATTATAATTCAAATATATATGTATATACTATATATATGCTCGCTTTTATCATACATATATTATATATATATTATTATTTTTATATCATTTCTTTGGTCTTTTGTGTGCTTTATGCTAATGTGGCCTGGTGCCATAAAATGTGCTAATACACAGGAAAAAGGCGGAGGCGCATTTGTAACTTTGCATTTAAAAAAGCATTATGTTAAAATCTGCCTACGGTCATAGCCAGCAGTCAGCAGTCAGCGGGGAGCAATGGGAGCGAGTAGTGAACAGGGAGTGGCGGGGCAAGTGGAGTGTATGAGAGAACGAGAACCATAGACGCCACGATGCGCAATTAGATTTCCGCTAAAGCGGATTTCGTGATATCGCGCGACTTGGCGTCCCACAATTCAGATCCAGCCAGCAGCAGCAGGAGCAGCACCAGAAGCAGCAGCAACGTTTGGATTATATTTAAAAATCAGAGCGCAAAATTGTACAAAATGACAACGGCAGCAGCAGCAACAGCAACAGCAACAGCAACAGCAGCAGTGACAGATAGAAGGGACAGGGGAGGCCAGATGGGAGGGAGTGACAGGAAGGTGGACGGTATGGCGCATTCACAGAGAGAGTTGGTAGTGAAAAGCGTCAGGGAAGCGTAAAATGAAAACAAGTTGCTGGGCGCGCATGTAGGGCGATGAGGCTAAAACCAGAATGGCAACAACAATTACAGCAAACAGCGACAATAGGAAATGACGACATGAATAACAAGAGCAGAGACAGCCAGTGACAGGGAGTGGAGGTGGCAGTGGAGGAGGGTGTAGGCACTGTACGAGGAGAGCGGGAATCGAATGATAACAGGCGCAAATATCAAGGATATTAAAAAAGTCAAGCTGGGTGCAAATGCTGAAGCAGCAGCGTATGAATGTTGAATGGAAAACTCAAGGGAGCTGTGGAGAACAAGTAGTAGGTTGGGCGGAGTGTATTGGGAGAGGGGGTGTGGCACTCTGTAGTTGCCTTTGTCTTAGTCCAAGTGGTAGACGTAGCAGCGCCTTGTTGATGCGCGATAGCATCGACAAGGGTCCTGCTACAGCTACAGTTCCTGCTCCTACCGCTGCTGCTCCTACCACCTCCCGCTATTTGTGCCTACTCCTGTGGGTGGCAAAAGCAACACTCTGTAGGCAACAAACAAAACCGTCGTGAAGCTGTCGAAGCAGTCGCACAATGAGCGTGAATTAATGTGCAGATCTAAGATGTATCTCAAAATAAGTACGAACATACACCCAACACACCAACAATAGCAACAACAACAACAGAAGCGGAACAACAACAGCATTGACAAAGACTTGGACATGTACATAATGGCTTCCATTTGGTGCCCTTTAAATGGGTCAAGCATCTATGTTTTCTGGTCCCTTTCGAGGCATTTTGAGTATGCATAAAGTATGCCTAATCTCGTTTCTAGCTGATGAATCTCAGATGTGGCATTCGCTATGCAACACAACCAGCAGCAAGTTGACTTAATTACACCAATTGCCTTAATTATTCCCATATCAGCAGCAATTCGAGACAGAATCCATAATTAAATGAAGCTGTAGTTGCTTTAACAGCTTCCCCCTCGATAGTTCAGCATTATCGCAAAATACCTGAAGTTATACTTTGAATTGCCTACAGCCATTTCTGTTTAATTGTTGTGCAGAGATTTAGTCGCAGTGCGATGGTTTTTTTATCTTTAAAGCTAAACTTTTAGTAAAGTAAAGCTTTAAGTATTTTAATAAAGAGAAATGTAGTATTTCATAAACTAAATCAAATTCAAATTTCAAATTATTTCTTAAAAAGCTGACATTTAGTTCATGGGAATTTGATTATTTTTATAACTATAAAATTGGCTAGTTTGTTTCAACTGGAAAATGGAAAATTGATGCTAAAAATTTCGAGAAAAAACAAACTCTGAATGCCGGCAAGTTTGTGTATCTGTTGGTTTGGTTTCGTTGGGTAAAATTGGGGAATCACCTAAAATGTATGCAGCCAAAATTCAGTCATACAGTCTTTATGGTTGTGTTTGCTGAGTTGGGTGTATAGCAGTGTAAATAACCCGTTTCGTGGTACACTTTTGATATGACAACGGCCTGCGGAATATTATTTGTGTGTTTTTGTTTATTTTTGAGAGTTTCCATTGGGAAAAGTTGTAACTGCATTTTATTAGCACAAAATTTCATTTGCATTTTATTTGCGCTCTCGTTATACCCAAAAAAGTTGACACACTCAACTGTAATAAATTGACATTACATAAGGCAGCCTGTCGTGTGTGTGTGTGTGTGTGGGAATGTTTATGTGTGTGACTGTAAAAAAATAAACACCTAAAACTAAAGACAAACAGACAGCAAACGCGAGGGAAAAAGGAAAAAATAAAATAAAGAGAAAACAGAAATTAATGCAATTTCACTTGCTCTTTTTTATAACTTTTTTAATGCAGTTGGTTGTGGCTGTGATTTAATCATACACTCACAGATTCACACACAAACAGTCACACACCAACACACTGCTACACTCTCATACACTGACTGACAGAAGTTGACATCGTTGTCACTTGTAAACTGCGCAGTTTTCAAAAACTTTTGACGGACAAAACGTCAAAGTTCTACTGTGTAGGGTAAGGGGACAACCAAGGACACGGGGGTGTCAAAAACTAAGGGGCATTAGGGGCGTGCTTGGCCGCGAAGGACGCCCGCAGCAAATTGGCCATGTTGAGCATTCTAGTGACCAGTAGGAAAGGAGAAGGGGAGCCGGGCTGTGGGCGTGGCCGCTGGGCGTGCAACACAAATTCGTTTAGTGGAACTTTTTTTGTGCATGCTCCTTAAAAGGCCATAAAGTGTAGCAAATGTTTGCACAAAATTAAACAGTATAGTTGTTGTTTATAGTTGCTACTGTTACTGTTCTTGTTGTTGTTGTTGTTTTGTGTTTGCCAGTTAAGTAGTTTTTTAAGCCATTTATAATTGAACAGTTAATAGAACCTCATTGCGGCATTTGTCAGCTGTCCAAAATGAGCTGGTAAAGTTAACATGAACAAGTTGGCTAAATTAAGTAATATTTTGTTGGCCAAAACTGTAAGCTGAACTGCACTAGAGTTGAGTTAAGGCTGGTCAACCAGAGTTATCACTTTGAAGCGCAAGCTTAGCTCTGGATTAAGAGTTAAACCTATGAATTAAGGATGGGATTTTGCATGTATAATTATTTGTTGCATACTTATTGGGGCAGCACTTATTGCTGATAGAGGCTTCGAATTCAGCTAAACACTCTTATAATATGTAAAGATTACAAATTGTTTTCAGTAGAAATACTTCTTTTGGGGGTTTAGCTTGTTTTCTGTTTCTGTTGGGCAAGTTATCTTGAAACGAGCACAGCAAAAGTGTTTGTCAGGCATATAACTCTACTACTTTTCACATTAACTGTGATATTTTGTTTGAAATTGGAACTCTGAACTGTCATTTGATTGCGTTTCAGTATTGCAGTTCGACCTTATTAGACAGTATTTATAGCATACTTTTTGGAGCAGTATTAAAAGCAGCAATTTGAAGAGTTTATTTGCGTTTGCGCTTCTGAGTGGTGTGGGCGTTCAGATGATTGCAGTTGTCGTTAAATGCTCCAAAGATGAGTTCCCACTTAACATTTGACCATATCAACAAAATTTATGGCTGTTCTACAAGTCAAAAGTCTGAGTATAGAACGCAAGCATTTTATGCCCAGGGTCATTAATTTGAGCGCTTAAATTAGCAGCTGGTGTGAAATATATGCCAAAAGTTTGCTCGATAAAATGCCAGCCTTGCACTGTTTTCCCCGCTTTCCCCCGTTCCCGAATTCCCCTTCCATGAGCCTCCAATTTGAGTTGTCCCGAAACACATGGCAGTAAAAGCTATTCGTGAGTTGTATTTATATATGAGAATCGGGTTCGTTTACCTTTTTTTATTGACGTAATTTTATGCGAAAACTAGCTGGGCAGAGGTAAAGGCAGTGAGAGGGCGTGGTCCCTTGTTTGGGCTTATCAAAATTCTATGCAAAATTTGAATTGACTTTTAACGACTTCTTTTGTACATATTTACATTTAATTTGTATACAATTTCTGTCGTTTTGTTTTTTTATTGCGACTCTTCTGCTGAACAAGATTTGGGAGTGCCGAGGGGGCTGTGAATCGGTTAGGGGTTTTGCATTTTTTTTTATTCGGGTTTTATGCTCAAGATTGTGGCTTCATTTGGGGTCTGTGCTCGCTTTCAAGCTGAGCTGAACTGCGAGCATAAAGTCATTAAAACTTTGGACTATTTTAAGCGCAACGCAACATAGAAATGACATTTCATTTTATTTTGTTTGAGTTTATGAGTGGATGGATGCAGGTTCCCACTCTACCCTGTACCAACTACTCTTGCTCTCTATGCCCTCCTGATGCGCCACTTGAGCTTAAGCTTCACTTGATAATCCACTGCATAGTCGCTTTAATTGCGTGGACAGTTGTTGCCTGGATGGGCCAGCGAAACTTTGACTTACTGTTCAAGTTAATTGGGTCAAGAGGGGATGGATAAAATGGTCTTTGGCCGAAGAAGTGCGGCACGCTTTGCTTTTGACACATAATGAGTTATTTTTTTTCGGTCCGATCAACTTGTATGTTTTTTTTTTGTGTTTGTAACAAGGCGAGGTAAATGAATTACGTAATCAAAGGGCGTAGAATCCCAAGCGCGTCAGATCAAAGGCTTGGGTAAGCTTTTGGGGCCAAATTATGGCCGCAGAACGTGGTCAAATAACAAGAAAGAGAAGCACAACAACACACAGAAACACACATACACCCACAAATACACCAAAAGAAGCCGCAACGAAAAGGAAACACGCTCAAGACAGGGCAACAACCCAACTAATTACGCGCTAATTAATAATTCAAATAATGTGCCGTTGTCCCAAGCACGCCTTCACTTTGCCTCAATCCGCTGGCGTATACGTAATATTTGCTGCGGTCTTTCGTTGTTTATCTTGATTAGTTGTACTGTCCCTGTTCAGTCTCCCATCTCTCATCCCTAAACCCCCACCCTCTCTATTTGTTACACTCTAGACTCTCTTTGGCTGAGTTAATATTTTTTCATTTTAGAGGCAAATGAATATCTACGAGCATTAGTCAAAAATAAAGCCATTCGTTTTGCTGCTGTTAAAGAACTTTGATTTCCATCGAGTCAACTTCTTAAATATGCAATTTATCATCACAGAAACTTTTGCCTTTTCGGATTTTGCTAATGAATGTGAATGCAAAATGTTAATCACACCCCGTTTCAAAAGTGTATAGTAAACTTTTCACTTTTGTAATTAATTGAAGTTGTATGCACAAGCAAAAGTAACAGTTATATCCACAGTTACAGTTAACACAGTTCACAGCTACAGTAAATACTTTGTAGCAACAGATTCAGTTGTGATAAAGTGCATTGCACTTGGCAGTGAGTTTCATCAATCAGTTTCAGTTACAGCTGCGTTGATTACCTCAACAATTTAATGTGCGGACTGAGTGTATGCACGTACGCTTACATACATACAATGCACAGCGAAAAACGACAACAATAATGGAGATGATGATGATGATGGGGCATAAAGAAATGGTGCAGCGAGCGAGGCGACTGACACACACTGCGTATGAGTTATATATTAATTATTTAAGCGCTCGTTATGTTCTGCATTGCGTTGTTCACTTGGCATTTGCGTTGGCGTTGCTTTTGCCAGTTACCAGTTACCAGTTGCAACTTGCAACTTGGCTCTTTGTTGCAAGTCGGGTCAGAATGGTCTCTATGTCTTTCAGTCTCTCAGTCTGTCTGTTTGTGGCATTGCAGTGCATTTGTCTGGCGTCTGTTGCACTGGATTGAGGCCATTTGCTGGCTACAAATACCCTGTAGCCTCTGGCAGTAAGCTAGACATAAGCCAAGCTCTCTGCCCGACCGTCTAAAACTAAGTTAGCACATGAATTAAGTTTTGATCTTTAAGCTAAAAGTGGCTTCTACTGAAATGAGAATTTCTGTTATTCCCAAGCTACTCTAAAATGTTAGGAAAACTGACAGTTAGATGTAAAACAGTAGACAGCTTGTTTATGTGTACTAAATACTAATTCTAGGGTATTTTCTAGTTAAGTTATTCTAGTCGTTTTGTGCAGAATTCTTTGCCATAGGCTGCGTTGGCCATTGGCCTGCTTTTTGGTCAAGTCTGCTCATAAAAAAAGACATACATATGTGTGGGTGTGAATGTTCTGGTGTAAATATGTGTGTCGGTGTGAAATTGTTTACATTTTTGCTCTGGTCAGTTTTTGCAATGCGCATAAATGGACGCATACTCACATAGTTATGATATTCTCTTTTTATGGCCACAAATGTAACGCCAACTACTGAGTTTTCATTCAACATTTTCCGACCTCCTGACCACTGCCCCGAATCATGTGAAGAAAAGCCTGACCGTTGGTCAGAGACCTTTCCGGCCTTCCTTCCAGTTGTGCCGTTTCATACCATCCAAGGGGAGCACAAAATAAAACGAATTAAAAACGAGGCACATAAAGTCAGACATGGACATCGTTCATTCGTTCTGTTTCGTTGTATTCGTTTACCGTATTCGAATGGGACTCATATTGTCTTTGCTCTTTGCTGTTTGTTAATATTATTCTTGTCCTTGTTACTGTTACAGTTACTGTTATTGTTGTTGTTGCTACAAATGCTCCCCAGTGCATCGTTAAAAGCATAAAGAGCACTAAACTGCTGCTGGCCATGAATTATGCTTTAATTGTGCGCGCATTTTAAATAACTTTAGCAAAATCACCGAAACTTTTTGCACCCTAGCATAACTATTCATTCATTGGCTTAAACAAGCTCAGCAAAACTTAAATTGCTTTTAATAATTAATGGATTTATGTAATATATTTAGACAGTTTTTAAATACTTAAAGCTGAATGTTTAATCTTTTGCAAGTCGTTTTTGTGCTTCATGTAAACGTGATTAACATAATACTTTAAAAAGTATTGGATTTATGTATTCGCATTTCTATGGTTGTTACAGAGAATTTGATAATTTTGCCAAAACAATGAGAAGCTTTGCGCTACTGTAGAGGAAACTTTGTGTGCTTTTAGTTACCTAATCTATATTTTATATAAATCATAATTTTATACACATTTTAATCATTTTATACACCTTGAGTATGATTTATTCAAGTATAACTACATTAATAACACTCAAGAACATATTCCTCACATGTGCTAATTTCTTTGCCTCTCGTAGCCTTTCAAAAAACTTAAGAACTCGTGTGTGTAGAGTATCGTAAATAACGGCACCTCAAATCTAACAAATGCGGCAAAGAAAATGCGCATTACTTTTGTACTTTCTCATATATATTTAACGACTGAATGTGCAAATATTTACGTTTAGTTTTCTTCATGAAAATTAAAATTACCACCGCTTTTCCTGCCTGCCAGTCCGCCCACAGTTCCTTCCTTCCACAAACCGTCTCTTGGCTGCCTTTAAACGCCGCGTTGCAAATAAAAGCTGAATGCAATATGTATTGAAGGCGGGAGGGTTAACAGGAGGCGTGGCTGGTGGAAAACTCAAGTCATTCGCCTAATGAATGCGCCAAAGTAAAGTGTGCAAAGATTGAAAAAGCACAACGCAATGAGAGAGGCAGCCAAAAGTTGAGAATAAATGAAAAAATAAAAATGATGAAAATGAATATGAAGATGGAAAATGGAAGACGGAAGATGAAGCGCAATGACAGCAACAGGCGTAAAATCTGAATAAATAATGTGAAAAAGGCAAAAAGCAAAACGAAATGAAAGTTACTGCAAATGAGAAAAAAGTATTGAAATGCTGATGAAGTTTACTTTACGCTGATTTGGTTTTTTGGTTTGGCTTCGAATTCAGTACACTTTTTGAGCTTAATTTCAACGCCTTGTTGCCGCAATCAACAAACGAGGCAGAGAAACTCTAGCTTAATTGTTGCTCCACACAAATTTAAACAAGTATCAAGTATACTAACTATGTATATATAAATAGATGTATGTATTTTTTTATTGAAATGTTTCATAACAATTTGCTTGGCAAATAAGCAACGTTAATGACTGAATCAATTCAAAGATGGGCATCGCATTAAGTAGGGGCTTTGGCATTTGGCAACAGCTTGAGCTCATTAACTTTTTGCCTACATGTAGGTGGGTGTGTGTGTGTATTTTGGGGAGTGTGTGTGTGGTGTGTCTTTGATGGTTTTGGACTTGAGGCTCTCACTACCGTTTGCTTGAGAGTGGCAACAAATCAAGCCAAGATCGCAGAACACGTGTTGCTTTGATATTTGATGAGCAAAACTTTGTGATGTCCTCCCGACAGTCCCTTCCTCTCCTCTTCCGCCTACATCTTTGTGTCTCCCCGCTCTTCCACTCTGCACACAAAAGTCAAACAAGCACAAACTTTTCATCAGCATTGAATGAATATTGAGCTGCGTGTATTTGCGCTTGTGTGCGTATATGTGTAAGTGTGTGTGTGTGTTATAGCAATTATAGTAATTGCTTAAAGAGGCGTAGACTGCGTTGAATCCTGGGCAGAATTTATGGCCGCTCTCGCCGCTTCATTAGCATAAAAATGCGCTTACTTTAGTCATAATGTGCATATATTTAAAATATATGAATGTCTGGATTCGTTTTTTTCGGTTCTTTGGTTTTTTATCCCTGTGTTTTGACTGCTGTTTCTTGACTTTTTTCTTTTTTGTTAACTTGGCTTGTTGATTCAAATGAAATATATTGTTATGGCAAACACGCAGGACAACAGCCAGGACACAGAACAAGGACCCTGGAGGCGTCTCTCTCAGCTCTGGCAGCTTTATTAATTTATATTGTTGACTTTTATCAGCAGGCACCACTGTGCGGGCATGTCAATGTCACTGCGTCGACTCTACCACCCACAACACCAACTACCCCAACTCCTTACTCCCTGCAGCACCTCAGCGGCAAGTTCAGTCCATTCCCCTCACCTGGCATCTTATCAGCAACACGTGTAATGAATGCCTAAACTGTCATTATCACCTTCTGGCGCGTGTTATGTTTTTCGGTTGTCATGTCAGCAAATATTGTGAAAAGATATCCTCACCAACATTACCCTCTTCCCCGTTCCCCCTTCCTCTATGCCTTTCTAGCAAAGATTTACGAGGAGGTGCAGACCTAGGGGCAGTATTGTGCCTCATGTTGGCAAAATGTGACACATATCAACATTTATATTGCCCCCGCTTCTTATGCATACACCAGTGTGTGTGTGGGTGTGTGAGATTATGCGTGTGTGTGATGTCTGCTTTAGCCGGATGCAGTAGAAGCAAGAACAGCGAGAAAGTACTTAAGAGAGACAGTTCCTAAGCTGAAATGAGAGTTGGGGTCAAGGATCGTTATAACAAGATTAAAGCTTAGAGTATAACACTTAGTCGCGTTTTTATATAGTCGCATATAAGTTTTATAGCTTTGTAGAACAGAAATAAACGGAACAAATAAGAATAGACTAAGATGCGAAAGATTAAAAGTTGGCTAATAATACAAGCTGAAATGCGGTAGCATAAAGCATAAAGTAACTGAAATAAAGATCAAGAAGATCAGAAATTTAAGAGAAAAGGAATAAAATAAATTGTATTTAAAAATACGTCAGTGTTTTAATAAAGAATATAAAACTTGTATGAAGCATAAATGAATACATTTTAAGCGAATAAAATTTAATAAATTGAGTGAAATACATTCATAATTAATATAACTGAATGCGCGTTGAATTCATATAAAAAGTAATAACAATAAAGAAGCTAATTGAAATGCAATTTAATAATGAAAACATCACATACAATAGATGTCTATTAATTTATTCAGCTTGCGATAAAAATATATCAAGCTGTCCAATTCGGTTAACTATGTAATTGGAATATTAAATGTCAGGTATCATTTTCAATATTTCAGTTAACAAATGTAATTTGAGCTTGGAATATTTACAGTGAAAAGCTGAAAAAAAAGGCAATAAAAGAAATTTCTTTTTATTCTGTAAAATTCCATCATCTGCTGCTCTATTGCGAAGACAATAATTTGCGGAATTGTGGCAGGTGTTGGCTGCTTTGGTTGCCTGATGTTGTCTACTTTCAGTCGCATTACTCATACGCCCCGTGGTGTGGCGTGGCAGCGTGGAAGCTCATGAAAATGGCGTACGCTTGCGTTGTCGCTTGCAAATTTTCGCGCTGTTGTTTATATTTATGCGCAGGCAAAACAACAATAACAATGAAAAACAGTGAGAGACGAACAACAAAAGCAAACACCTCACAAAGAATTCTCGCTCTGTTGTCTTTGTTATTGCTACTGTCGTTGTTGTTGTTGTTGTTGTCGACGTTGTCGTCTACGACAGCGCAATAAGTCATAAAAAGAAAAAAGTTGTAAAGGGCTCTTAACTTTCACTTTCATCTTTGCTGTGTGCTCAGTTACTCTTGTAGCCAAGCGAGCAGCTTGACTCATTGACTCACTGCCCCACTGACAGTCTGACTCAATGACTGAATGAAGGAATGACGAACTGTCCTCATTCAGCACTTGGCCGACGCTTAACTTTTATGATGGGCAGCCCAAGACCAAGACCAACAGCAAGACCAAGACCAGCTTCAAGCTACCAAGTTTTGAAGCCAGCCGCATGAATAGCCAAGTGCGATTACAATGCCAAGCAAGGCATGGGACTGAAAGGGATGGGGGCGTAGAAAATGTGGGTGGAGTGGCTGCAGGACCGACGGGCGGTCGCATAAATAAGAAAGCAAATGTAAGTGATGGACTTTATTTTAATATTGGCCACGGACGCGGTTGCAAACGCAAAACGCGAACGAGAACGCGAACGCGAACGTCATTGGCATTCACATTTTGTTTAATATTAAGAATTTCCCTTTTTACTTAACATTTATAAGCATACGATGTATACATATACATAAGTACGTATATTTTCTTTTGGTTTTTATATAAATTTCTTCTTTTTATCTGTTCTCTGTTTGTTTCTGAAGGCTTTTCCGCTTAAGTGAAATGAAATGACTGGACGCTTTATGAGATATCTGCTCAGCGCTAATGAAAATATGTTTCGAATGTAAATTGGGACATTCGCTTGGGCTTTCGGGGCTGGTTTTTACGACCGCCTGGACATTTGGACTGTGGGACCACAACGATTTCCGGCGCCTAATGAATTTGTCAAATGCTGACCCACATCCTTATTTTCGCCCACGTCGTCGTCGGTTGTAGACAGTAGGCGGTAGGCTGTAGGCTGTAGACTGGACAAGAAAACTGATATTGCCTTATCAGTGGCGCTGAGTGAGGCCAACTGTGTGCACTGGACATGCTACCCTTTTCAATTTAGCTGATATGTACAATTAAATGCGTCCCACAGTGATAATCACAAGTCACATTGCGACAGTCAGGATGTGGTTTTTGCTATATTCCCTTGTTAGCCCTTTTTTGTTTGTGCCTCTCCCCAAGCAGTCCTTAGTTTTTCACACCCGTGCTGCCACTTTTTGGTGTAAACAGTTTCAGTAGTTACGGGTATATTACAAGTCGTTGTTCTACTTATAAACTGCACCCAAAGGCACAGAATTTTTCTGTTTTTTTCCTGCTTTTTTTGGTAGGAGTCCGTTGACTCCTTATCATCAGCAAGTTGCGCGATTCGCTATAAATCTTTTGCCTGATTTATGTCGCTGCTCGACATTGGCCTCAAATTTATCGCAGCAGCGCGACGAAAGTTGCACAGCCACGGACCTAGGTCCTTTGGTCCTCTCTTGCTTATGGCACTGGTGTTCTGGCTGCCGACAGCCCAGTGTTGTCCCGTGTCCTGGCCGCATTTTGCAGCTCTGCGTTGTCGACTGACATCCTTTTTCAACGTGTCGGCCGTCTTTAAGGCAAACAGTCAGTAGGAATTTCAGCAGCAGGATGTGTGGTGTGTATGACCAGCTAGTGTGAGTGTCCTGCAAATGTCCTCGGCCCACAGACACCCGGCTCAATGTCTCTCCTGTCGCTTTCGTTACTGTTGTTGTTGTTGTTGTTGTCCTTGTCGCTGTGTGAGTGAGCTTAATTATCATTGCCGCGAGTTGGCGCCTCGATGGCATTTTGTATGACTTCTGTCGGAAATTAATTTCCTCGCTCACACTCATGCACATGCTTTCTCACACCCCAACAAAAGCCATAGGGTAGAGGACACATGCGTGTATATGTATCTGTGTATCCACAAGGTTTAATGCGTGCAGTTTGCTCAGATACGTTGTTGACTCTGTGTATAAGTGGAAAAAGCTTTAGCGCTGCCTCCGCATTTGCGTATTTGCGTTTAATTTTGTATGACTAACGGAAATTTGCGGTTTTCCGGCATTTTAAATAGCCATTAAAGTACTGCAAGCAATTGGATGCACAGAGACAGACACAGACACTCGCACATATGTTGATACGTTTACTTGAAGCGTAATTGCATCAAAGACAAAAATGCACTGCGGCTGCGGTTAACGGCCATTTAAAAGCTGTTAAAATTTAATAACTGTTTTGATAACGTATGTGCTTTTAATATATTCATATTTATTAATGGTCCAACTTGTATTTGCGCACATTAAGTCACCGAACTGAACAAGGACTATTTTGAGCTTAAAAATGTTGCCAACACAATTTTTATGAGCTACAAAAACGAAACGCATTTGCAATCGGTATAAAATTATTCTACGTTTGCATTTGCTTAACTTAAAACTTTTTATAAGCTGCTCTCGACAGAAAACTCGAAACGCCAGTCCATTAAAGTAGGCAACAGATTTTGAGCCGCAACTGAAATCTGCCAGGAAAATATGAGAAACGAGCTGTGAGCTGAAATGAGAGAGAGTTGGGCAATTCATCACAAAGTGTGACTGTGATTAGGATATACGAGGATTGTTCATTATAAAGCCCAATACTCGCATTACATTTACTTCAAAAGCACACAATGAATTACACGCTGTCCAATCGGAAATGTAATTTGAAAATTCAGGCAACAATAAATTCAGCTTAAGCTGCTAGCTAGCTGATATAAGAAGCTCATGTTCAGATTTTGCAATGGCAATGATGTCTCCGATGGAGCTTAATTCTAGCCACTTATGCCACAAATTAAATCCAAGTCTGCAAATCTGCAAATATATGTTCGCTGAGTAAGAAGAGTCTATTTGATCAGGTTTAGCTGTGCAAATGTGTCAGAGCATTTCGGCAACAGCTGCGTGCTGCTTATTGCCAATTATTGTCCATAAATTGCGCATTTATGACTCCAAGTGTGTGGTAGAGTGTCTGTATGAGAGTCTGTGTGTGTGTGTGTGTGGTTGGAGATGTCTATGTTTACCTTTTTGTGCGTTACAAATGTTCTCGTATTTTGCGTCTAATGTGGTCCATTAAGAGTCTTGCTTTCTTAACGCCAAATGAGCAGCGCTGAACAACTCGCAATTGTTGCACTGACTTCTGCTGCTGATTGCCTTCAGACGGAGGCTCTCAGCAAATATTTGGCTATAGGTTAGCCACTGACACAAGTTACGAACACTAAACTTGACTTTGTGGCTACAAAACAAACAGTCAAAGCACCAAACAAGCTTAACTACTTATACTGCGAGTGCTGTAGAGTGAGCTAACATCTTTAGGCGCTTATAGTTTAGTTGTTCATTAAGTTCACAGTGTGAAATGCCTACCTGTTGTTCAACTACTACAGGGTATTGGATTTGTGAGGCGTTAGCTTAATTGCATTGCTGAGCCGTTTTGTGTTGGCTTAAAGTCGGTCAGGCAATGTTGATTTGGTTTGAAAGCGTAATTTAAATCGCTACACTTTCGCACTGTCTATCATGCCAAAGTGTTCGAGGGGATACTAAATCAATGGGGCATATGGAATTGAATGTGAAACAAATCCATAGCAGATACACTTGCCAGTCGTAAGTAAATCTATGCATAAAAGTCGCCACTTTTAGTGTGCACACATATTTTTCACATTAACTGGCCGGTTCGTGGACGTCCTTGTCAGTAATGTTGTATGCACAGTCAGTTGGCAGGACAACAAATCACTATCTGTAACACAGAGTACACACAGCAAGAGCTGAAAAGGCAGCCAACCATCCAACCAGTTTGAAGCACTGCAACACCAGATAAATAAACAGTCGCGCTTTGACTCGTTGATGGATCGACAGACGATTGCAGTTTGTTGACGCGAAATTGCTTTGCCAATCGCATGATGAGCGAGGGATGGTGATGGAGGGGGGTGTATTTGTGCCTGTGTGCGGGTGGAAAATCGAAACATAGTTGGAAAAACGAACATGATAATGCGATTGACTGCGATGACTGACCGACTGTCAGTGCGTCAACAATAACAAGCAATGGAGCTGATGTTGAATGCGCAAACTGATTTGAAATTTAATATTGAAACATTAAGGGAATTCTGCGGAATATATTGCCAAATACAATAAAACCAAGGGAGTTGTATTTTAGCTTTAAAGATAGACAGTGAGGCAACTTCTTTTGAAGCACATTGAGCCCAAAGCTTTTAAGATTTCCTCTTTCATCAACGTTAAGAAATAAAGCTGACTGCATAGACACTTCCTGTGTGTGTTGATTTCCGTCTTAGAAGCTCTTGATTTTAAGGTGGAAGTATGCAAGGATTGTGCTACCACATGCACGAAGCATGCAACACCAAATCGAGGAACGAAGCAGCATATTGGGCAACGGAGAGTGGGGAATGGAAAAGAAGAGAATAAGACATTCTTTTCGTTTCTTACATTTCTCAGGGTTCGACTTTAGCCTTGCTCAAGTTTTATGCAGAGTTTTTTTCTTTATCATTTTCTTGATTTATGAAACTGTTTTTATTATTTTCATATTGTTCGAGCAAGGGCGTCTGGTCACGCCCACTCTTACGCTCTGATTTTTCGAAATCACAAGAGTTTTGCCATATCTCTCCATTTTATTTTCCCCTTTTTCATTTCAACATTCTGCACATTCAGTTGCGACGTCGTGTTTTTTTGTGCGTTGCACCAGAAATTCGTATTCCATTCTGTTGTAAACTTTGCCACAGATTGAGAAGGGGTTGGTCGAGGGGAACTAGGGGTTTTGCTCAGTATAGTGTATGGCGTGTACGATATTTCTTACAAGTTCTCAAATTTGATTTTTGCTGTTTGTTGTGGAATTTGAAATGATTATGTAGGAAAAGCACAGAGAGTGTGAGAGTGAGGAGAAGCTTTACTTGCGGTCTGCTTTACTCGGGTAAAAAACTTTGCATTATGCGCTTTGTTGGTCAACAAGAATTTTTGAATGCTGCTAAAAGTTTTGGCCCAAAAGCAGCTCCCATATGAATAATGCGGCCATGTGGCTGGCATCATCATGAAGAGATGACTTCATTTCGAAAATTGCCAGCTTCAACAATCTCTGGCATTCCACAAATCGGCAATTAGGCAAATCGGGCGTGAAATACTTAAGCACAAAACTCCTCCATATTACATGTATTTGCAAATTCAATAATTAATGCAATTTGAAATACCCAATTTAGACTGCGCACTTAAACCTCTTCATGAAATACATCTACATGTGTATTACATTTTAGGAGTGCAACTTATCGATGAAATTATTACATCAAACTCGTATTAAACAATTTATGTCAATTTTATTGATTGTTATTAAATTACACTCAAATGACTTGCATTTCCAAATTATTTTTGGAAATGTTGTGGTCATGACAAAGTAAATATTAAATTTTGTGTCAATTGCTTAGCCATTAATTGATTTGAACTGGTATCAACGGGAAATGTGTAACATCAATTCGGTTGCTACTAAAAGTAAGCCACATCTTGGAAAGGACTGGCCAAAAAGCCTCTGAAGTATGGCACTGGCAATTGCTAAGATTCCACATAGCCACAACCGCAAATACACTTGTCGCTTACTCAGAGGCCCTCTCTCTCTCTCTCACCCAATCGCTGTCTCTCCTCTTGATGCCACGACCCATTTTCCGCACACAATGAAATATTAATAAATTCCATTACCAAAGAAAACACACTCGAGTGCACAACAAAACATCAATGGCAACAAGCGTTGGGGATTCACCATTCGACTGATGTTTTGTAGAATGTAAAAAAAAAATGTTAAGGCATCCTCGTCATCTAACAATCACAAGAAATGCCCCTTCGATTGCGTTGCGATTGCGAATCCTACTCCTATTGCTATCCCTATTCCGATTGCGACTCAGAGTCTGAATTTGATTTTGTTGCGCAGTGAAAACATTTTTCTTTTTGCCGCGCAAACGATTTTCAATTGTAAAGTGACTGTAAGCAGGAGGGAAGACGGCTTGAATTCAATTCAATCGCTAAAATACTCCGACATACAGTTTAAGTGTGTGTAATGCATGTGAATACGAGGGCAGATACAGCAGTATAGAAATAAGCAGAGCATGACTTGGGATGAATGTGCATTCTTAAAAATATATTTGAAAGCTTAAGCTTGAACTTTGGAATATATTACGCCTTAAGCAAACCTCGTAGACAGCATTAAGCATTTGAATTTGATGTAAATTATGTGTTTCGCCCTTTAAGTTTATTGACATGTATGCGAGCAAATACTTTAACTCGTTTAGATGCAAATGTTTGGCTTATTTGGGCGCTTAACTTGTTCGTAGTGAAGCTGGCTAAAAATTAAATTGGTTATTGTAGTTAAAATTAGCTTGAATTGGCACGCGCCAACTTTTGCAAATGCTGGTAATAAGAATAATATTTGTTTTTGCAAATGGCATTGCGCCGTTTTACACTTTGGTGCTTCTGTTATCAGTTCCATTGTTTAATTCGCAGTTTTAGGCAAATGCGCTTGTTAACAAGGCCAAGAGCAGCAGGAGGAATGGGCGTTGGGGATGTAACTAGCCAACTGCAACTACTGCCATGACAGTGGCAATGGCAATGGCAATGGAATTGGCAGTTGTAGTTGCAATTAAATGCTAATGGCGTGTGAAAGCCAATTTTGAAAAGTACACAGAGAGAAAACGAAGTGTACTAAGTGCAAGACAATCGCAGAGCTAATTTGTGGAGTGCTCGAAGCATAACTACTAGAACTATCATAGGGAGGAGGGAAGAATGAGAGAAAAGTGGGCGTAGCGAAACGACAATATCATTGAAGTTGTTGCTTGAGTGGCTTTTAGAGCTGGTAAAAAGTCATAGCATACTTTTCAGGGCAACTGCAACAGAAGAGAACTCAACTTGATAATTCTGTTCAACTATTGTTGCCCCAATTCTCAGTCGCTTTTTAGTTTCCCATTCTCTTTCTGCCACACAACAATACTATTTGATTGTGGGTCAGTCTACCCGCTGGCATTTATTTAATTGCTCAAAGTAAAGGCAAAAGCAAAGTTGCGCGCATATTTGAACTGTTCGCAATGAAAACCTTTTATTATAATTTAGGCAAGGCACGCGGCATGCCAAACTACAAGGGCAACTGAAGATGGAGCGCTCGAGCGGAAACCACTAACTGAACGAGAAATCAGTTCGTGTATGTGTGGGTGCTGTGCGTGCCAGTGTTCATTGATGTTGACCCAAACTAAAACCACAAATATAACACAACAAACAACAACAAAAGTAACAATTTGGTTACGACTCTTCTACACGACATGACAAAGCAACTGATTCTGAATCTGAGGCGCTGTGTTGGCAGGGGCATTGGTATGTTTATAACAACAACAAGAAAAGCTACAACAGCAACAACAAGCATTCAAATTATGTCAAAATCCAAAGCCACAAACAATTAAACAAAATTGCAAATTAGACGTTATTTAGACCAACAAACCAACTCTCAGTTGACAACAAGAAATCGAGCAACTAACCAACAGAACGACAGACCAACTGACGAGCTGGCCACGCCCCATTTGCGGTTGCTGTTGTTGCACAGTGAAATTTCCGAAAAAAGAAGGAAGTGTAGGAAATTGCCTATTTGCAATTGTAATTTATTCATTTGGTTTAATATGCCGTGAAGCGCCAGGCTCCAAACAAACCAGCACCAAATTGTGCTAAACAATAATTCTCCAATCTTCCGCCTTCTCTCTTTCGCTGCCTCCCTCCTTTTTCGTCTCCATTCTCTGTGCTTTTCCTTATCTCTTGCTCTACATAATTTTTGTTTTATTCACCATTCAGTTGCAATGGCTTGACTAATGATTCCGATGTCAAGGTCAGCCAGATCATCGTCATGCTTATTGTTCCAGCTAGGATTTCAATTACGAGTTGCGCCCAATTTGACCAAATTAACATAAACTTTGACGAAGGATGCCAAAACTTTTTGTTCATAGAGTAAAATGGGTGAAAAGGGGGGAGTAGGAGGGGCAAAGAATTTCGAGAGCATCAAAATCGCTAAAGGCCAAAGCTCACACTACAAAATTGTATTTGATGAATACGACTAAACGAGCGAACGATTAGATTACAGCCTACAGCTGAGATATATATTTGAATAAAAATAGAACAAAAGTAATGACTAAAAATACTTTCGCTTGAAAACTCATCCATTTGGCTGTCAGATCAATCTTCTGGACAACTTATAGTTTGTCGTAAACTTATGATGGAGAAAAGTTTAGCAATTGCTTAAATCTAAAACTTTTTCATGTTCATTTCCAACTATTGGCTCTACAAAATTTAATTGCTTGCAATTTACGTGATAGCCATTTATATTGATAATACCAATTTCAAAGCTGACGTTTTTTCAGCATTTTCTTAACCACAGTAGCTTTTTTTTCTTGTTTGGTTGGAGCAAGCCAATTCAAATGGCCTGTTGCAAGTTGCTGTGGCTTACTAAATGGTCTATAGATTGCACTTTTATGTCACGGCATTCAGGCAAATCGTTGGCCATTTAAAAGGGCTTAAAGTAAGCACAGAGTACACAACCACACACACACACTCGTGTATTTGATTACGGAAAGGCAACAAAGTGGCTTTGGTTGATTGGTTGAAGGCCAAGCTGCTGCTTGGGGGATTGGCATCGAGTGGAAGGTCCTCTGAAACAATAAATGGGATTTCATTTGTGTATGGGGAGGATCACGGCATAGTAGAGCATAACAGAGGCTGCTAAAATAGAGTATGAAAATTGTTTTGGCTGTCAAATTACGTAAACATTGTCATAAATGAAAAATTCGCTGTTGTTGCCACTGCCACTGCCACTGCCAGTTTCATTTGCTGCCGTTGTGGCAAATTTGTCAATCTCGTCGAGCCTTTTTTCTCTTCTTTTTGTGACCGTCTCTGGACTTGACTGTGGCTCTCAATCTGCCTCAGACCCTAGTGCTTTTTTGCTTGGCTTCGTCGCCGTTGGGCCTCACATGAGACATTGTTTTTGTTGTTGTTTTTCTTTTTTTTTTGGTTTTTGACGGCGCTGTTTTGTTTACACTGCCGAAAACCCGCAAATTGCCAGTTCTTTCTAATATGTTGTGCTGCCTTTTTTGGTTTTTTCTCAGCTTGAAGCTGCCGCTCGCTGTGTGTAGTTATATGTCTGTCTTGGGCGTCTGCAGGCGCGACATATTAATTATTCATTTCGATTTTTGGTTTGGAAACAGCGTGTTTGCCAACACTGAAGAGGGGCATGGGCGCTGAGTCCGACCGGGTTGGGAATAGCTGGGCTGCGTTGTGATTTATAAACATGCGCGACGCTTTCGGTGATTTACTGCAAATTGCTTTATAATGTTATATACATTTTGTTGCTCTCTTGTTGTTGGTTTTGTTATTTGTTTGCCTGCTTTTGAGTAATTACAAAAACGCAGCAACCAAAGACCGTTAAAGACAAACACAAACGCCAACGCTTAAAATGCACTTTAAACTCTTGATGGATTAAGTATACGCAGTGTAGTCACGACCTTCTGGGATAACTCCTATCAACGGCTGTCAGCTTTCATTCACGCTGTCGGTTTTGATTAAAGAACGCGTTAATCTGTTAATTTTCACGTTGGGAGTGCGCTTCATCCATTATATTTATTAATTCTTTGTAAAATCAATTGTAATTTCTTTTTTTTTATATTTTGCGTTTTGTTTAATGGCGCTTGAATCCATTTGGGAATTCAGTCGACTTACAATTAATAATTAACTTAATGGCGTTGTAAATCAAATAATTGAAAGGTTTCGTTAAGTTATGAAACAGCTTTCACACGGAAACATAAATTTTTATTTATATTGTAGGCAACACATAAACCAGAATTGTAAGGCATTTATGAGACATATAGTAGCTAATTACGAATTCTATTAAAATTAAGGAAAAAAGAATGATGTGATCATCTGGAGTCGGAGTCTGTTTTTCCATTTACATTTTTATAGTCTCACACATGACTAGTTCCTGATTTTTTACGGCTGTAAAACAGTTTATGGATTTCCAAAGTATTTTTTGATTATTTAACTGAATGGAGAGGGGACAACTTAAGTGACGGCAAAGTAAAAGCAAATCTTTGCCTGCTACAAATTACATGCATACGAGTTGAGTTTTATGTAAATTTTTCTATGGCTGATTTTTCCTCGCTTTTATTATTCTTCACTTGTTGTTGTTGTTGTTATATTTGCCTTGGGCTCTGCCGTTTTTTATTGTACAAATTTTTCGTAGCTGAAAATTAGAAATGTTCCACCGCGTTCAACTTCACTGACAGTGCGTGGCAAATTGCTTTCCGAAGTCTGAAGTCGAGCCCACACACAAATACAGCACACATGCTCACACAGATACACCCATACCCATACATACATAGAAACCAATTGCTAACAATAATAAAATGCCTTTTTTTTTTGGGCATTTGCTCTGCCGTTTCCGTTTCCCAACAACAAGTGCGAGTGGGCATGTATGTGTGTATGGGGTAAGGAGAGAGATTGAGCGGAGAATGCTTTTGCATGGCCATGTAATTTGCATGAACAGACGCCAGCACATAATATCCATGCATTAGAATTATGCCCATTTCCCAGTTTCCCATTGCCATGTACAAAATGGCAAATAATGGCAGTTGTTGCCAGTGGAAAATTTGACTAGATAAATGCGAAAAAATCGAGAAATGTATTTCACATATTGCGGCATTAGAATTGTTGCGTGTTTGTGCACATGGCGTATGCGCAATGAATACACTCAACTCTCATTATTATGACATTAATGCCACAGCATCGATCATCCGTCCGTTCATCCATTCTGCGAAATGTTGCACATTCAAAATTATTGCAGCACTGGCAATTACATTAATTACAGCTCATACACACGGCTTCTCTCTCAAGCAGAAATAGGGGACAAAATAGGTAACTATTTTTGGGGGAAATTCAATTGACGAAAGTCGTGAAAATAGAAAAATAAAAAGCAAGTGCTTTTGATATCGTCGGGCATTGGCAATATCATTATGCAGGCGGCGTGCGCCATTATCGTTTTGCTCTCATTTCCGCTTTTCGTTTTTGCTTTTCGCTATTCGTTTTTCATTTCACCGGAAACGTGGCCGAGGCGTGCCAATGAGTGCATTTGACTCGGAGCTTCAGTTGCTTCTGCTGTTGTCCATTTACTCTTCTTTGTCACAGCAATAACTTTCGTGTCAGTCGACCAACAAAACTCTACTGTTTTACTAACCTCTTCCTCTCTCTCCTTCTGCCTTCTTTTTTATCAATTTCTTTCTTACTTACAGACTCTTCTTTTTTTTCTATTTTTGCAGGCACATAAAACAGAAGCTGGCAATAGAAAAGGCAAACAGCAGAGAACATTGCCCAGGGCCAAAACAGTGCTGCCTTTTGTTCCCTGCACGTCTGGCAATTGGCCAAGTTAATAGACAGCGCGATAATGACGTTGTTGCAGCTGCTGCTGCTGATGTTGATGATGACGCTGCTGACTTGGTTATTGCTGCCAGCGACGAAATAGTCAAACAAACCGACAGATAGACAGCTCGACATTTAGACAGCTACAACGTATCGACGGACATTGGAAAGGAAGCATCCACGCCTTCGTTAAACGTTTAGTCGGTCCAGTTGGTCAGGAGCAGGACCGACCGGGCTTACTGCATTTCCGGTTCTTGTTCCTGTCGCCATGCCTCGCCTCCAAATGGCAAGCAGCAGCTGCCTGTTGTGGCTGCCGCTACTCTTTGTGATTGGAATGAGCGGTAAGTATTCATACATTTTCTTTTTTTTAGGGTTTCGCTTTGCTCCGAACATAAACTTTAGTTTGGTTTCGCATTTATTGTGGCCACAATTAATTGCTTTCCCCTTCGTCCCCAATTCTACTGGTTGTTGAACAAAAAGTCGGTCGTTCTGATGAGAATGGACGGCATTTTTGTTTCAATTAACAATTAGTTTGCAAAAAACTTTTACTTTGCTCGGTGTTTGGTGGGGGAAACACCGACGGCACTCGCAAAAGTTATGCGCTGCAAAAATTCTATTAAGTGAAATATTATACCTTATACGCCCCATGGGTCCCAGACAAAGCTCATACACATTGCGTATCAAAAATCAACTCACAACTAACAGACAGTGCATACAGTAGCACGAAAAATGAACCAAATCTGATGAAGTTGCACTTTAAACTTTTCGAGAATATTCCTGTCTGTTTCGGAAAACTAAATAATTTATGAGCCAATTTGTTGTATCCCAGTCAAAGGCTCAGTTAGGAAGTCTGCAGTGCTGCCAATTTAAAAGTCTGTCAGTTTGATCTCAAAACAAAATCAGCTCAAATTTTCTTAACAAATTTAAAATCAAGCTTGAAACTTTGCTTATCGAATATCCCATAAGGAACACAGAGGAAAGAAAGTTTAATAATCTGTAAGAAAATTTAAAAATGGATTTCCTTTATTTATTTAAAAGACAAAAGCAATTAAAAACTTTTGTATAAATTTCCAAAATCTTTTACTGGCAATTAAATTTCTCTAGAAATATTCACATACTGCCGAATATTTAGACAAATAAATTGAATGAAATTGAGCATGTTACTAATTGGCCGGGGGCCATATGGGAATGTGTAAACAAAATGGCGAAAAACTCTGTCTTTGACTGCTACAAAATACCATATCAAAAATAGGAGAGTAGAGGGAGAGGCAGGGCGGTTCATTTAAATGGGATGTTAGCATATCAATGGAAAAATATGCAAATTGCGCATACGTCACGTGCGCCAGTTGATTGCAACCAATTTACAAATTTTTGCATTACTTACACGCAGTTTAGTCAAAGTCACAGCAAGATTTAACACATTTTATATGCAAATATATAAATAAAAGATTTAACACGATTAAGGCTGTTCCTTTTGGCTGCAAAATGTCAAAAACTAAAACGTGACACAACACGAAATTAAAAATTAAATGAACAATAACAGAGAAGGAAAGATTTAATTAACAATAAACTATCTCCGACTCATGCTTAATGCATTTGATTTATGTTTTGAGTGCATTGAATTTATAGCAGCCCCAGCAACAGAGAAAAAAAGAATGATAGAACATGATAGAGGGGGACAAAGACACAACGAGGGAAAGGGTCAATAGAGCAATTCAAAAAATGCTTGAATTAATTGCATTTACAGCGCACAAATTGTGAAAAAATGTGCAGCGCATATTTCAAAATTCAATTAAAATAAAACGAAACGAAGAGAAGTAAAATTATATGAAACGAAAAAGGGACTGCCGAATGTGATACTTTACTGTGTAGTGTATACTGTATACTGTTTCCTGTTCAAGGGCGTGGCAGGTCGGCGTGAAAAATAATTAAAGTGCAGCAACAAAAACGAACTTTGACAACATTGCAACTTCCGTTTAACGTCGACATTTTTATTTATTTACTTTTTCTACTATATGTTTGCTCTTTTTTTTCGCCCTGTTAATAGTTGGTTGTTTTTTCGGTTGACTGCAACGTCCGACAGGTAACACTCGAAATTCAATTACAACAATGCACCAGCTAAATGTGTTATGCCTCAAAACAGTTTAGAACTGTTAAAGGTATGCCAGGTGTACTTTTTGGGTCGTTAAATAAACAATCCGAAGCGGGCATCAATCGAATGCCAATTTAATTAGCGCGTCCATCACTTTTAACGCAACTAATCACAGTGTGCGGTCCCAGTGCCAGCCCCGTTCAATCATACATCCATCCATCAATCAGTTGGTCAATATATCAACGAATCGCTGAGTGAATTTGTGTGTTTTATGGTGGCCAAATAAGCCGACATAAAATTTATGCAATATGTAAAAGGAGACGATGAAAATTGAACTTTTGAATGCTCTGCAATGGCAGTCACTGAAATAAGTTTTCAAGTTTGCATTTGTGCTATTTTAACCATTTTATATATTTTTGTACGGTTCATATTTTTAATGTATTGGTAGGACCACTGAAAGCTTTCATCAAACCTTTTAAATTTAGTTAAAGAAATATACAACTTTCTTTTTTTTCTATCAATTTTTATGCCCTTTAACTAGTGTGATGTACCATGTGAAATGAACTCTGCTAAATTTAGCACCATTTAGAAATTATGAATAACTCAATTGATTCTTTTAATATCAGTTCATTGATGATATAAATCAATTTAAAATACATTCATCATCATTTGAAAAGTGAATACTCTTTGTTTCGCGCCATAAACAATCAATTGTTAGCTTTAATCAATTGCCATGACTATTAGCGGTTTTGCTGATGTTTTTTTTAATATTTCTTTGCATTTAAATTGCAATATAGATTATGATTGATTTAGCTAACTGGCAAAACTAAACATTGTTTATTGACTTTGAATATTTTATATTTGTGGGACTCGTTTGTGTTCGCAGTTCAATTCGATATGCAGCAAATTATTCAAAGACAAATTTATGACTTATTGGAAGCTCAACAAGAGCAATTTTAATATTAATATTTTGAAGTTTTGCACACACAGTGCAATACTCATGTGAAGCAAATAAAATGCAGATATTGGAGCAGCGAAAGAGAGGGACAAATGGGAGAGTAAGCGAGACTGAGCGAGAGAGGGACATGGTTCAAATGGAAGTCAAATAAATAAATGCATTGGAATGAAATTCAGCAAATAGCGAAAAGGAAACGTGCCAACGCGTTCGGCAACAAGCCAACATAGAACTAGTGTATAAAGGGCTAGTGCTGGGAGGAGGGGCTGGGGCGGGTATGGGAGCTGGTCTAAAGTTGAGTGCTTGCGCGTGGTCGATGGTCAAATATTTGCAACAAACTTTTGGGCCTGGCCAAGTCATTGAACGCTGGCGGGAAAAACTCAAACAGCAGCGCCAAAACAAAGATTGCACAATTTCCCCCCATGAGTGCAAAATAAACGAACTATGAGATACCCTGTACGGCAAACTTATTAGATAAATAAATAATCAATTGCTGCAGCTGCCACAAACAATGGCACAAACACACAGCGAGACACACTCAAGTAATCATAGTCGATAAACACAAAACGAGTCGCTGCCAGTTGAGGATACCCACTGAAGCAATATATATAAAGTTTATATATGTATTTGTATTTCTGTGGCATCGAGTACAGTTGCCAAGTCGGTAACTTACAGTTCGCTGACTTGGCGTCCATGTGGCAAGCCTCGAATCCGACAACGGCAACGAAGCAAGGCATTGCCACGTAGGTAATTGAGTATGAATGTGGAATGTGTCGAAAGCGTATTTTGTTTTTCTTTCAGTATTTGGCAAAACAAAACGCTGGGAGGGAGAATTTGAGAGAAATGCCCAGACAAATTGCCCAGTTGGAACTTTCAGGTAGGCGAAAGGTAGTTGGGACGACTGGCAGAAGAGAGTGGAGCCAAAACAAGTGGAAAATGAATTCGATACATTATCATGACGTCAAGTCGTGCGTGGTGACTGTCAGGACTTCCAGCACTGCCCAGACTATCAGGATCAGGGGCTGTTCGGGGTCAAAGTGGCTGCCAAAAAGTATAAATTACGTGTAATGCGGCGCAGCTATCGATGGCAGCCATTTCTTATGCGAAACACCTGCAGCGGACCAACAGCCAACGGCAATGAAAGAGTCGATGATAAGGTGAACGAAGAGCCGAATCCATGGACTGATAGGACTGACTGACAGACATACATTTGCTGAAGCAAATGTGCGCATAAATGAATTACCAATGAACCGCATGCGATGCTTTACCTAACATCACCCACGCATCCCACATGCCACCCAGCACCTGCCATCTGCCACCTGCCACGTTTCATTTTCAATTTAGGTATCGGCTCCTCAACTCGGGGCGCTAATTTGTAGGCGTTGCCGGCTTCTAGATGGTCTAACATAGACGAGTGTTTAACCATTTGATAGATGCGCTCAGCAGAGAGTACTTAGTGGACGGGGCAATAGAGCGGAGTAGTGGGGGCGTGGTAGTGGTACGAGACAATTCGACAGTCTACATAAAAGCGCAATTTGTGCTATTATGCGTCAAGCTCCATTTGATTACGACACGATGACAGAAACAACTTTCACACACACACGCACACACCACCATACGCACACCTAGACATATCTGGGCCAGAAATTATGGGCGTGGTTATGTGGCAGGCACTGTAGCGCGATGGGTAAAAGCAATTTCACTAAATCTGCAATTGTTATATCGGCTGCTAAACAACTCACTTTGCCCCCAAACGGAACGGTCTTCACTCTGACTCTCTCTCTCTCTCTCTCTCTCTCTTTCACACTCTGGGCATCCACAGAAGCTGCCAGCCTATTTCGAGTACAACCTTCATTGCTTCATTCATTTGGACGGCTATAAAAGCCAAACGTTGGTATTCCTGCTACAATTCTTGTTGCTTTGCAATATGATTTGGGTATTGATTAAGCGCCACAAGGGATCTGCTTTACTTCCTGCTGTTCCTGTTCCATTTTCTGCTGCTGGGTGACAGGCTTCACAACATGTCCTGCCTCAATTACTGCAACGCTTTATGTCTCCATGCGGGACCATGTTTCTCGGTCTCTCTCTCTCTCTCTTTCTCTTGATTTCTCGTCCTCTTTGTTTTACTACATTTTTATGCTACATGGTAAAAAATGAAGGGGAAGTGTGTCATAAATGATGCAAACGATTTGATGGCGTCTATTAGACACAGTTTATATGCCTAGTTAAAATGTTTATAGAGCTAACTTTACGGTGAACGGCAATTAAACATAATGTCTCCTGTTGATCAAGGTTCTCCCAAAGGACCCGATGACGAGCATTTAACGACGGCAAAGTACCTTAAAAAAAGGAAAGTCACAAAGTGAAAATTTGTTACGGCATTTGTAGGCACACAAAATCATAAATTTCATTTACAAAATATGCATACAATTAGCCAAAAATTAAGAAAATTTTCATTAAACTAACAGCAAACTTAAAGCCATAGTAAAGTAATTAAAAGTTTGGGCTTAAAGGTCTTAAAATAGTTATCCATCAAAGTAGAAATTACTTTATAGCTTAGCTTTTCAAAAGTTGAAGTTATTTTCTTCAATCACGGCTTGAACTCCCACATATACTTTCATTTAATTTGTCAGCTATTTAATTTTATTTGAGCAGACTTTTAAATTTCCACTCTTATGTATTTCACTTGCATTTCTTTCAGTGTAGTTTGCCGCCAATTGATGAGCAGTGATTACACATTTTTTTCGTTTATTGGTGCGGCATTTAATGCCAGTCTACGTGAGCCAAATATACTCCGACACACACGCTCGTTCGCACACACAGAGATGTTCACACATACAAATTTGTTTTGGGATTTAGTGTCTACTTTTTGCATTTGTTGCTGCTGCTGTTGTTGTTGTTGTTGTTCTACTCGTTGCCGCTGTTTGCTGTCGGCATATTCCCTTGAGTGCACTTTACGCGCTGCCTCATGAGCCGCACTTGTGTTGCCTTCGATCCGAGCAACACAAACAGAAAGACAAATAAGAGGAGTGGCAGAAGCTGCTGAAAGTACATTCATTCATTGAACCTTTTGGCAACGTGAATTTGAGCGATTGTCGATAGTCGATTGTGAATTGTATCTGAAAAGAGGCAGATTGTCTCCTTCCCTTCGATTTGAGTTTGCTATCAGTCAACTGGTCTGTGCTGCCTCTTGACTGTTACAACTCGTATTAAACAAGGCATTTCCGTTGCAATATTTACTTTATACAAACAATTTCCGCTGCTAAATTTACCCACGAGCGACAGCGGCAGCAGCTGCGTCTGGTCGGTTTCAATTCGAAGCTATTTATGGCATCGTCTACCCATTGATCCTACGGAAATTTATTGATGAATTTCATTTCATTTCGCATCGAATCGCACCGCATCGCATCGCAGCGCAGCGCACACCTCTTGAAATTGTTTTATTTTTGAAGCCGCTGTAAACCAGAGCTGAAACACAATTCCCAAACTTTATCGAGTTGTATTTATTTTCAATTCATCTGAGCCCTGAACCAAATGCTAGCTAAAGAGCTCCAGACATTTATATTGCCTCCATGTCGCCTCATCAGCCGCCTTCAAAACGAAACGAAAGGAAAAGAAAGAAGAAAACAAGAAGAACAAGAAAATGAAAAACACAAACGTTGCTGGCATCTAAAGTGGTTGCGATTAGTTTGCTAATGCTGTAATTTCATCATTGGGGCACCGCCATGGTGAGGCACTCGACGCTTAGCTAAACATCATCAGGTACTTGACAGCCTCGATACCGCAATTTGCCATTGCTTCTGGCCAGAACCATTTGAGCCACTGACCAACCGATTCATCGACCGATTCAACGCTTCCACCAACCAGCTCAACTTTTGCTGCCCAGTTGTATTAAGCTCTCAGTCCCGTTTCGAATTCTCGTTTTCGTACTCGAACTTTTTGTCGATTCATTGATGTGAGTGGCTTTTTATTTGTGAGAAAATTGCGTATATTTTTTTTCTTACACAAACACACACACACACACAAAAATATACACTTTTCTTTCATTTTTCGTTTTTGTTTTTGTTTTCTCCTGGTTTCGCATTGAAAAAGAAAATAAACTCATAAAAAGTAATTTGGCCATAATGCTTTTGGCCGAGTTAGTTACTTGATTTGCAGTTGCGAATAAAGTTTCGCTTTATTAATTTTGATGTTGTATACACTTGTTGTTGTTGTTGTTGTTGTTTTTGTACTTGTTGTGCTGGCCACTTAAAAACTTGCTTGATTTCAAGTTGGCAATAAAGCCTGAAAAGTTTAACCAAAAATTCGAAATAGCATTTATATAATGCGGTTACTTTTATAACCATATTCTATACGCTGTCAACAGATTCTTTAATGGGGTTTAATATGCTTTTGATTTAAAAAATCTGAACCAACTTTAGTGGCTTTTTAATTTCTTTTATTTTATGCTGCTTTTTGCAAATAAAATTCAATTTCAATTGATTTTTTTTCTCGATTTGCCTTTGACTTTGATCTATGCTGTCGTTGGTAAATAATAATAATTCAGGCCGCACGTGTTAGATCTGGCTATAAACCGCAGTTCAGTTAGCCGTAAGCGTAATGTACACACACGCGCACACCCACTTATAGCCTGTGGCTGCCACAAATGAGTTTCTCAATTTGTGTATATGTATTTGTGTTTTATATTTTAAAATTCAATTAACTGTCAACGTTTGTACATGTTACTTTTAAGAGATACGATCACATTTCATTTCGTCTCATTGGTAGTTTCTCAATTTACACCCACTAATACACACACACACATACGTACGCAGCCGTGCACACAGCGCGACTGCTGCGAGCATTGACGAGGAAAACTTGAAGAAAAGTTGATTGTTTTTCTTGGCTGACTTTCGCTTTGGTCTGAGGCTGCGACTCGTCGTCAGTAAATTGTAAAAATAATTAAATTTATTTACGTTTGCCTTATTTAATTGGCACAGCAGCTGCGACATCCCCCAACCGACGACAGTCTGAGCCATAACCTGAGGCTCCGATTTCAAAATGGCTGCCAAAATGAAAGACCCGCCGGTCACACCCTCCCACACTCCGCCCTCTTCTCCCACGAAGCGACTTCTCAAAATGAAAGCAAATAAATGAATAACAAATACTAAAATAAATAAATAAATAAACAAATGCTGAGTTGAAATAGAGTTTGGCCCCAGAAATGAAAGGCATTTCAGCTGGAAACGTTAACTTAAAAATTGTCAACTGGACATTTTATTCGGCCATCTTTAGCTTCTCCTTCTTCTTTAGCTTCCTCTTCGTTTTCATTTTATTCTTGTTGTTCTTCTGCTGCTGCTGCTTCGTTAGTGTTATTTATTTATAGAAAAGTCCTCGCATTGATATCGTAAAGGCTCACAAACAATTCACTGCACTTTCCCCGAGTCTTCGCTTCGTTTGCATTATGATTTCACTTGCCAGCTGAAGCGTAGCAAAGTGCACTAAGAGTTTGGTGACAGAGGCTGCTGGAAGCTGCAAATGGAACACAAAAGGCAGCTGGTCATTGCATCATAAGCTCATTGTCCAGACAGTAAGTGTTTTTGCTGCTCAACTGCCAGAAATAATACCCAATTTTTGTCTGCG
Source organism: Drosophila nigrodunni (assembly GCA_020829145.1). Lineage (NCBI taxonomy): Eukaryota > Metazoa > Arthropoda > Insecta > Diptera > Drosophilidae > Drosophila > Drosophila nigrodunni. Next base: position 5,952,376 of record JACVCZ010000007.1, on the reverse strand, counting down.
AACATGAATGAAGTGAAATTTGGCCTGAAAACACTTATGAGATTTTCACTTTCCGCACTATTAACAATTATTTTCCGTTCTACAAATTAAGTTTTAAACTTTTATAAATATGCTTAAATCTTGAAACTTTAAACCCATTTTATTTTTGTTTTTTTTCAGACAGTTTTTAGCTGTTTACTATTGTTATTTAGTGCCCTTGTCTTTGCTTTCGTCAATTTAATTTGGATTTCACCTTCAAGTTTTGATGCAACAACAAGATTTCAGTTACTTCAAGTGGCAGTGAAATTATCTCTGCTTTTGCAACATCAGCGCTTTTCCCCATCTTAATGTAATTGTTGTTGTTTCAGTTTTTCATTTAATGCTTGGTTAAAGTTGTGAGAATTCAAAAAAAAATGTCACTAGCACTTGGCATTTGCTGTTGCGCGAAATAAATTCAATTCTTTTGTTTTTACCATTCGAAACAGTGCCCCTCCCCCTTGTCCCCTCCATCGAACTGTCTGTGGAGCTTGTCTGACTGTTTTTCATGCGCATTCAATGAACCATAAATTTGAAAGTGCCGTGCTGCTAGACACGACGGCGTCGCTAAACTACAACAACAACAAAAAGTATCACAATATTTAAAGTTATGTAAAACGTTGGCCAGAAATCGAAGCTGCTTTTCATGGTTAAAACTGTTTGCTCACCTCTCGGCCAATTTGATATGGTTTGTTGTGCAAAATATTGCTTTAATTGTGATGCAGCTACAGTTAAGCATATTACACACCCACACACACGTCCACACACCAAATACTCGTGTATTGTAAGCCGCTCATAGGCAACACTTTACAGTCGCAATAAAAAGAAATGACATAAAAAAAACCAAGCAAACACAAAACTATCAAGGAATATTCATTGTTTTTCCCAACCAGGAGGAGGAAAACAGAGAGGGACTGAGCATAGGACAGGAAAAGCATTTTAGTCGATGATATGTCTCTCTCTTATCTAGCAAACAATTTTATGCTTCCGCCTGAGCGACAAACAATGGAGCGTAAATATCCAAAAAGCGACGCAACAGCAACAATACAAAAAAAGGTATTATATAATTGTTGAAACGAATAGCAAATACCCTAAAGTTGTTTTTAATACTGAGGTATATGTATCTCATTTAAGTTTTTGGTACACTTAAAACTCCAGTAATATTCCACAATAATAGCTAATGATGTTGCCAAATCATGATCAAAGTTTACAAAGATCAGTAAACCAGTTGAATGGAAAAGTCATGCAACCTTTTGTTAAGGTTTGGAAGTACTACAATACATACGATGAGGCGCACAAAAATGTGCAAATGAATGCATGAGCAAATGAGTGAACGAGTGAATCACTGAATGACTAACTGAGTGTGCGACTGAGTGAGTGAGTGAATGAGTAAGTGAGTGGGTGAGTGAGTGAGCCCAGATGCATGTCCGGTGCAAACAAGCAGGCAAAGAGCCTACAGCTAAGGGCATTGTTAAACGGACTTCGAGCAGAGAGAGAGAGAGAGAGACAGCAGACAAAAATTATAAAAGAACCAGCAACAAAGAGCATAACAACAACAAGAGCTTGAGAGAAAGAGAGCTTTACAGAGAAAGAAAGAGAGCGAGTAAAAGTAGTTGATAAGATTTGTCTTCAACATTTATTGTCCTTTGGTTTTCCACTTTGCTTGGCTCGTTTTCTGTTTGGTAAAATGCTTTTTTGCACAATTGTCATCATGACCCTTACACACACACAAACACACACAAGCACACACACACAATCAGCATTACACACACATTTGTGTGTGAAGGTGTTAGTCAGATCTGTTTTGCATACTTTTGTGGCCAAATATTTGTCCTTTTTTTCATGCTGCTGGCCAAAAGCAGCAAAATAAGCGATAAATAAATACAATTTACTCTTGCTCTTTTTGTTGTAGTATTTGCATTTGAGATTAAGCAGATAGAACACGACGGAAAACCGTCCTCCATTCTCCCACCCATTACCAATAACAAAACCTCCCTTGTTATAAGAAAATCCGCTACGAAACTAGTGAAAAATGATGCGAACGAAACGTTTTTATGTTCATGTCGAATTTTAAAGCCATATAAATTTCAAATCCTATTTTAGACGCAATGAGATTTGCAATAAAGTGGGAAGAGTGGAAAAATGGTGAAAAAGTGGAGGTGATGTGGAGCAGAGAAAAAGAGGGAATGGCTGATGCGTACTTAAGCGCTCTCTAATTTGCTTTGACGGCAGACATGTGTTCGGGGCTTTGTCTTTGTGCGTGCCAACTGGAAAACCAAATCCAGCTAAGCGCGATGAGAACGCCACAGGATGCAGTCTGAAAAGGACAAAGATGCGGCTGCCAGGATGGAGGATATACTGAAGGGTGTGTGGGGACGAGAAAGGAAGAGAGAGACTGAGGATGATGGGTACTTCCCCCGTCACTCGTGCCAGAAGCATGTAGGCTTTTAATTAATTTCAATGCGCGACGACTGCAATTGCTTTGTGCCTGACAAGTCCCAGTGCTCCCACTCTCTCTCTCTCTCTCTCTTTCACTCTCTCTCTCTCTCTCTCTCTCTCTCTTTCACTCTCTCTCTCTCTCTCTCTCTCTGTCTCTTACTCCCTCGCTGGCTCGCTCTTGCTGCCTTTGTCGAGCTTTTGCCGGCTGATGAAAACTTGAGAGCAACTGTTGCTAACCTTTTTTTTTGTTTGATTTTTTGTGGCACATAATTTGATTCACCATGTGCAGCCGAGATCAACTGTGCAGCAGCAGCAACATCAGCTGCAGCCGTTTCCTCATTCCTGTTCCATCACTTCTTAAGTGCAACACTTTTACATCACTGTGCCACATTACAGGCTGAGCAAACAAGACAAAATGTTGCACTTGCCGTCAACTTTATAGTACGTTTACTGAACATGAGCTCTGTCGAGCATATTGTTAACTTTTTACCATCATCTCATCTGACTACCTGTGCTCCCGTCACTCCCTGCTCTCCTCTGCCATATGCTGCATCATTTACTACCGGCAACTTTGCTGCTTATTTACATATTTATAACTTGCACAGCATGTGTGTGTTAGTGTGTGTGTCTGCGGCATTTACCTTTTGTTTTGCCAGTTTCGGCTTCCATAATATTCAACCGATTTTCAAGCAGTCCGCTGTCTCCTTAACCCCCTTCACAGTTTTCATTTTGTAACGCCTCACAAAACTTGCAGCGGGATTGGGTTGCGGCCAAGTATAATATAAATCGTATGCAATGTGTAAATTTTGTGTGCTGCAAGTTGCAACAACTTGAGCTCTTCCCCACCCCCGCTGCTGCTTCGCAAAAAGTGTTTGACTTGTGAGCGCTGGCATATTGTCTTACCTGTCGTAGACGTATTTTACTTGCCTTTACTTGTATTTGTTACATTTTATTATTACTTTTATTACTTGCTGCATGTTTTGTTTGTATTTTGCAGTTGGGAAACTTTCTGCTTAGTTTTCCAGTTGAAATGGCGAAAACTTGCGAGGCAAATCAATATTCGATTAAGAGAGATGCAAAGAGGAGTCATCATTTTAAATGCAGGCTGTTTCAGGGCCGGTTGGCTCACATGGCGTATGCGCAATATGTTGCAATGCTTTCACCTTAATGGTAGCAATTCATTTTCACTTGGCCAGCGAACAATAACCAAGGGTCCGTGCATATAGAATAGCGGCATTAAAGACGAGCATTCACGTGTGCACTAAAAGGAACCAAGTAGTACGTAAAAGGGAAGAGTGGAAGGACAGGTGTATGTGTGTGTGTAGCGTTGACAATGCCAATACAGGTGCGCACAATGCAAACGAGTGACATGCAAATGCTTTCAACAACAATTGCAATTCATGCAACTCTCACACATACACATTTCCAACTAGAGACGAAGACAAAGGGAGACAGCGGCAAGCACAGACATGCACATACACGCTCATCATGACATGCAGACATGACTCGCTCTCACATTTCGTTTCATTTTTGAACGTCGATTTTCGAGCGTTCGTTTCTTCCAATTGCGTTCGAGTTTTCCTCCATTTCTCATTTTCCATGTGCGTGTATGAGTGTGTGTTATTTTCACCATTGCATTGCGTTGCGGTTTGCCTTCTTTCGTGGTGTGCGATTGTATGACGTGTGTGTTTCATCATGCTAACCTGTTCACACACACATATGCACACATATATATACTACTGACCAAAGATGTCTTTAAATGTGACGAGAGCTTCAGTATCTGTTTTTGGTAATCTGCATATACCCTGTAGAAGCCAAACGTTCAAAAGAAGTGTTTAACATTGTTTTCTGAAGAGTTTTATTTAAAAAACGCTTAAAAATGTTTGCTATTCTAAAGTTTTTTTAAATAACTTTTTAAATTGTTACAATATTCTTTTGTTATAGATTTAGGATGAGCAGACTTTGAGTATTTAGATTGCGAATATTTACCTGATTTTGATGCGTGGTATCTGTGAGTTGCTTAGTTTAAAGATGTGGTAATGCTCACTGGTTAGCAACTTGTTTTTGTTTACGGCAACGGTGGCCACAGCAATGGCAGCTCATGTTGATGCTGGTGCTGATGTTGCATTTTGTTGATGCTGCTGTTGCACCAACAACAATTGCTGTTGTTGTTGCCGTTGCTGCTGCTGTTTCTCATCTCTTCGCTCTTTACTCACTTATGTATTCACACTCAAATATGCAATGCGCCACAAAATTGCAATTTCCACTAAGATTGATGAAAAACGCCAACGTCGACGGCCACGCCTCGTCACCCACAGACTCACACGCACACACTCACACTTTCTCCCTCATATATATACAGAGCTATAAAGAGGCTGGAGGCTGCTACCGCTGGCAGCATCAGTTGCTTGCAATTCATGTCATCAATTGAATTTCAAGCGATTATTTTTGCACGTTTCACAAATCGCAGCAAAAATATGTGTGCCGTTTGGCTACATGTATGTGTGTGTGTGTGTGTGAGTACTGGGTGTGTGGTTGTGCATATCAACGTACACAATACGTTTCGATTACGCATTGAAATCAAATTGATGACGCGTCTGTTGTTGCCGCAGCTTTAGTGAAAATATGAAGACTCCCCTTGACATCACTCGATGCCCCTTTCAAACTGTCCCTCCTCTACGTCCACCCACTCCGCTTGGCGAACTTCGGCAGCGCAATTCCGCAGAGTGCATTCATGCACAATTCACAGCAGGCAGCAGGTAATGCTGCAGAAATCAACACAAAGTCAAGTGATGTTAAAGGGCATCAAAGGGGCTAAGGGAGAAGGAGAAATTGTGCCTGCCTCCCGAAGGCAACTGCATATTTCATAACTTAATTTAATGCAGTGGGCTTGGTTCGAAGAGGAGCTGAAGGCGGTGCAGTAGGTTGGGAGTGGGAGTGCCAGTGGCATGCCTTATGCATATTTTTGGCCAGCCGCTTGCTGTTTATAAGCAAAATGGCTGAATGCGAATTACAAGTGCATTCCGTACTTTTGGCAAGTAAATACCTCGCAGTCTCTTGCCTTTCTCCCTATATATTTACAAATTATTCTCTTTATTTATTTGGAAATACTTATGTAGTTGTTGTTTTTATAAGCTGCTTGCAATTTGCTGATATTAATCTGTGAAATAAATTTTCTTGAAGCACTCAAACGTGAAATGTTTTTCCCATCCGCTGTGCAAATATTTAATGAATATTAGTTTTTGCCATTTCTCCCGACTTTCTGTATAAATTTTGTATAGAAAAAGCAACAGCCTCAATGCACAACTATTTGGGGTATTCCTCGAGTGCCGTGAATTGAGCATAGTTTAATGCAAATGTTGAAATGTTTTTGGCAATTAAATTGCCTTAAGCCAGAAAATAGCAACCGCAGTTTTCTTTTCACTTCTCGCCTCTCTTCCACTCAGTGTCGAGCATTTTTGAAGTGCATTGTTTTCAGAGTTTATGGTTTATATTTCAGTTTGGTCATAATGTTCTTGACTTGGCTTGAATGCATGGCAAGTAATTGAAAATTATACTTGCAATATTTTGCCGCAGGCAGACAATAAATTCCTGAAGCTGTAACTGCTTGAATGGCAACAGCAGTAGAAACATCATCAGCATTCAGGTATTATGTTACCATATTGCCCAAAACATAATAACCGTATTCAATTACAACTTCATAATTCATTGGATACGCCTCAAACCATAGCACAAATTGAACAACATTTAGCATTTGTAAGTGAGTGTGTGTAGTTCTGGTAATTATCTGGGCGTTTGGACTTGTAATCAGCGTACTATCAATGTCCCCAGTGTCTAGCTAAGTTCATGTATCTTGATTAAACGATCATTATGCTAAGCAGCGCCTCGAAACACGTGTATATACAAAGTAGGGTCACAACAGTTCAATTGTTCAATTGTTGTTACTAATTGGAAACTTTGCCAACAGCTAGCACATAACTACGTTCCAGTGCAGCAACTAAACAGAAAAATCTTTACTGAGTACAACTTTAAATATCAATTAAGAAAATATCCATTTTGGATTACTAAAACGTTGCTGTTTAAGTTTCAATCAATTTTTTTAAAACAGATTTTCTATAAGTATAAAAACTACACCAAAAGGTGTTGAATTAAAACTTAACCACGTTTTAAATAGTTTAGCAAAGCAGCTTTGCAAAAGGGACTGAACATCGCATTTCCTTGGCATATTATTTGTTTATTTTTCGTTCGTTTCGAATTTTGAAACAATTTGAAAACAGATTTCGACAGCTGCCATGAAAATATATAAATGGTATATATTTTAGGCTAACGATTTTTGTCAGGCTTGTAAGAAACAAATTGAATTTGATTTTATTGACAAAATGCGGATTAAATACAAATTGACGAATATTTATTTCATTTAAATTTCACTTGACAGCTTGAACAAATGTTTGCCAAACATTCGGTAAACGTATTGGAAAAGCTGCTTAGGTTTTATTTTATTTTCCTTCGATTTATTTATTTTATTTGCATGGAACAAATAGATACAAATTCAAAAGTAGTTGATGTTGTTTTGCGCATCTTTGAGCTTATGCTCTTAACGTGGCTAAGACCAGGACTATTTCCATAAAGTATGCAACTAATTACGTGCAAGTTGCTTAAGCTCTCTTGGTAAATGCCACACGCAACATGACAGCCAACAACCCAGTGACAACAACAGCAACAACACAAACAACAACAAACAGCAAACAGTTTGTGAGACCCATAATACAATATAATTACTGTAAAAATCAGAACTGACAAGCGCAAAATGCCATAAGGGTGCTCACCCGACGAGACAAATAGAGCGAGAAAGGCTGACAGTGTGTGGTGGAGAGAAACGGGGGGAGAGAGAAACAAGGATGCTGAGAGAATGTAGGGGACTGTGAACCCGGCAATAGTGCGTAAATCTTGACGCCTTTAAGCAGGACCCAAACCCAATTGACAATGACATTTTGTCGTCATTCCTGCGTCCCTGTTAACAGTGGGGAACAAAGTCTGTAGCTAAACTACCGGGCACGGCTTGCAAATACCCTAAGCTAGACATAAACCAAATTTAGAGCTCCTTTCAGCTTAATATACCCCATTACGCAAGCAGTATGAGGTGCTTGGCATACGGTTTCGGAAGTAAAGGAAGAAAAAGCTCGACATTGGCAAGAACAAGGAGCTTGATTCGCGCCGTGCAGGCAATTACAGAAATTAGCTTTCGTTTTTAATTTATTAGCGCCATTGTGCGTGCTTCTAATGGCGAAACGCGACAAACGAAAGACGACAGTTGCGAGTTGCGAGTCGACAGTTGAGAGTTGAAAACCAGCAAATGTTTGAGGGAAAATTGTCAGTTGTTGGCATTTCCAAGACAAATGCCTTAGCTGCTTTCGACTCAAATTAATGTGCATATAACTTACGCTTTAAGTAGAGCTCCCTTTTCCCTTTCTCTCCCTTCTCTACTCTCTATTTCGTCTCACTTTGGGATCTCTCTCCCATTTGGGGATCTATCGTTTGGAGCTGGTCATTAAGATTGCAGCGCTTTGTTTGATGGCCTCATGCATTTTAAAGTTTTACGGCGTTTGCTCCAAAACCCATATGGCATGTGCAATGAAGTGTGCACGTTGTAAAATATTCATTTTGATTTAACAGCACACACATACACATGGGGCACACACTGCCTCTTGGCATATGCATAAATGAGTTTGTGCAACCTTTTGGACAAGCGGCAACAGTCAATGCCAAAGAAATATTTACTCAGCATACAAATGGGCACGCAAATTGAAACACGAAACATTAAAAAACCTGAAAGAAAAGTTAGTCGAGTTCAGTCCTGCTCAATATACCCTGTACGAGTAGAACAGGAATTTATATGTGTAGTGCAGTAAGAAATCTCTCATACTGCCTATCCCACACCAACCTAGTTTGCCTTGCGTATAGGGTATACAAGGCAACATAGTGTTTCATGCATCGAAAAGTGTTGCCTACTTTTTGGGGCGTTGACAAAGTTGTCTTGTTATTTATTAATCGGTCGCTGTGAATGTAAAACAATTAATAAACAGCGCTTTGTGAGGCGTTGGAAATTCGCCGGCAGCTGCTTTTTGGGGCAAGCTACAAGTGCTGATGTAGCTGATGTTTAAACCATTTATAAAAGGCGCTTTTCCAAGGTGTTTTACGGTGTGCATTTGCTGCTAACCATAAACTGCGCATTAGTGTGATTGCATAACATTTGCACATACACAAACACATACATTCAAGCATAAAGTACACACACAAACAGCTCGTAAGCAACCAAAAAATCCCGTAAACCAAAAGCGAACCAAAAACCAAAATCCTTATGTATGTGCAGCTGCTGCGGTTACGTGCTATATCCTGCATCCTCCCGACTGCGCAGCTATTCTTTAGCTATCCCCTAAAAGTTTGTACAGTTCGAGCGGCAAGAGCATAGCGGAGAGGGACGTGTAAATGTACCACCTACAAATTCTTAGAGAAAGAGATTCGTTGATAATTTAAGTCGGAAATTTCAAGGAAACATTTTCTCGCACGTAATGCTTAGAACAAGACACACACACAAACACTTTTCTTCTATACACGCACGTAAATTGCAATTACAACAAGTGCAGCGACAAAAACAACAACAGCAAGTGCAACTGCAACAGAAAAACGGCAACTGTAATCAAAGCCAAGGAACACTAAGCAAAAATGTTGAACAAAACTATGAGAATGCAATTATGGCAAAGACAATGCCAACATATGTTGGGGATGAAGATGGAGAAAGAAGAGGAGTGAGAGCGGGATGGGAATGTCTGTAAATAAAAATACACAATTGCATAGTACAGTGAGTTGTAGAAGTTTACAGACTGCAAACTTTTGCTCGGCTGTCAAACAAACCGAAAATGAAATCATTGTCAATTCATAAAAGTGATGCAAAAATTTTACAAATTGCATTTACATATGGTGCAACAACACCCCAAGGCACTCACACAAACAAGCACACAAACCATAAGCACATATGCCCACACACACACACACACACACATACAACCAAATGCTGACTGTTAGTAATAGCTGCAGTGGGCCATTACTTTGGCCATTATGTCTCATTCGTAGCGACGCCGCTTGACATACATGCACTGTACAATTGCAATAGAGGAGGAAAATGTGGAGGAAAAAGGGTAGCAGAGTTGTGGCTAAGAGGTCAGCTTAAGGGAAGCCCAGACAGTGGCAAATGCCTGGGGCTAAGTTGCCCCAAAACAGCCATGTCGTTTATTTAAGATGACAGCGACAGGGCTTGGCCCAATGCTGTTGCGGTCAAGTGTGCAAACATATTGCAAGCACTGTGCGAATGCATTTCGCCTGCTTTCTCTCACTCTCTCTCTCTCTCTTCCCTTATATTCAATTTCCCTCATTGGCTCCGTGTTTGTCGTCAGTTGACCTTGTTTTTATGCTCGGCAAACGTAATTGACATTTATTAATTGGAAAACAATAATTTCAGTGCAAGTAGCCATTTCTCTCTCCCTCACTTTCTCTTCCCGTCTCTTTTCGCACTCCGTGGCAGCTGCCAGGCGGCTAGACGTGGACCCAAAATGGCTGGAACGTAACCAGTTTTTGGCTGATTGCCAAGTGGCATGCCTTGATGCTATAATGATTTATGAGACTTGCTTGAGCGGCGATCAAGTTGCTGCTGCAAGTGGTGCTTTTAAATGCAGACAACGATTAAAAGCCGTCATCAACACACCAAATGGTAGAAAGGCAGAAGAAGGAAGAGTGAGAAAAAGTGGGAGAGAGTGAGCGTTGAAAAGTTGCGCCAGCTGCGCTTTTGCTGCCCATTAAAAGCTGTCAAATTTTAATGTTTTACATGGCAGGCTCAAAGTGCCAGGCAACAAAACCAACCGAACAACCTTTAACAACAACAGCAACATTGTTGAAACAACATAATCAGTTTGGGCCTCCTGTTCATGGCACCTGTCAGGAACCTACCTGAAAGAGACAGACAGCACTCTGTCGCTGTCTATAGCCGCGGCTCATAAACATTAAAAGCGCATAGTTTTGCATGATGAGTCTACCCGGGGAGTAGTAGTAGTAGAATAGGAGCGGGAGAAGGCTTTAAAATAGTAGTGGTCCTTGCGTGTACTTGCCCAAGTCAGCGACAGCGACAGAGCCATTGCCATTGCCATTGCCGGATACGGGGCGTATGTGTAACGGAATCCCAACACGCGATAAATTCATTAAAGAGCAGCTCGCAAAGCAACTGAAATCTGGCTGACGTGTCTCGCGGGCAACGTAAAATACCAGAGTGCTCACACGCACGTACACACACACGCAAGCAAACACACAGTGAAAGAGATATAAGATAGAAACAAAGAGAGGGGAAGAGAGGGAACCCGAGAGATGGCAGCGGAAAAGCATTGCATACTTTCGGGCACGTTTATAGATTAACACATTTTTACTGCTGAATGTACTAATAAGGCAAGCATTTCCACTTTGAGTTTACCCCCCAGAGATATATACCCAGTGTGTCAGCACCAGCAGCCAGTCGCTATCTTCCAAACACACACACACACACTTAAATGTATCTGTGTCTGTATTTTCAAAATTTATAACGCCAGCAACAATAAAGAAGCAGGCACAGTTGAGAGTATGCCAGGTGTAGGAATAATGTTAACAAGAGCAAACAATGTGAAAATATTTCATACACTACACTCCTCTTGTTGCTGCACAGGTAGCTCATCTCCACTCCATCTACCCCTTTAGTCGCAGGTATTCAGCCAGCTAAATGGGAAACCTTGAGGGAATTCTGGCACTCGTGTCTGTTGCCAGCTGCTTCGCTTTGCCTGTGGAGCTGTTGCGCTGCTGCTCTGCTGCTTTCGCTTCTGATTTCAAGTCTGGCTATCGACCGCTGTAAATGTACACACATACACTCAGTGGCAGGTACGTGCCTGGCACATGCTGCGAGATCGCGGCAGCTGCTACAGTGGCAGCAATTGTTGGCCTACTTCTTTTTCACCGTCTCCGTCGGTGTCCAGAACTTGCAAGCGCCTCCATATCAGATTCGACAGGCAGCAGGCGGCATCGAGCATGCTGCTTGTGGCATGTGGCAAGTGCCAGGCAGCAGGCAACAGACAGTAACAATACAAATAGGAAATATATATCGCGTCGACTTGTAATTGTAATTACCACTGCAATGTGGACTTTTGTTTTGTATGCATTACATTCAGAGCACAGTGGCTTCTTCCCTTGATTAAATTACTGTTTAAATATTATCTGAGCTTGTTGCTTCTTGTTCCCTGCCACCTCTTACTGTTGTAACTTTTTTAGCTGAATTCAGCAGGAGTTATCGCTGCAAAACTTTTGGCTGCATGTGCATGCGGCAAATATTTTGAGTGCATCGAAACACGTTTACAACTTCGACTCCAACTCCAACTGCAACTTTGATTTTGTTTTGCGGCCAAATACAAACTTCAATGAACTACAAAATGTATGGAATCAGAATTTATAGCAGTCAGGCATTCACGTGCAAAGTTCTAACAATGAAAAACTGTTGTATGACATTAAGTATACACCGAGTAAGCTCTGTATCGTGCTTAGCTTATTTTGTTCAATATTTGCTGACTATAAAACATTTATTTGCACTTTTAACTTAATTAAAGTGAAAAGTTTAAAACCAAACATTTTCTTAAATGTATTCCTTTAAAGTAAATGATTTTAATTAATACTTTTATTTATTTCGTTTGCTTAATGTAAATTATTCACAAATCATTTTGATGAACAGTTCAAAAAAAGAAAATGGCTAATAAATTATTTACAACAACTCTGTTATATATAATATAGACCTAAAAAGCCTGCTATGAAATGTTGATAGCCGCCATTTGGAAAAGTACGTAAAAAATACGCAAATAAATAAATGAAAACGGAGAATAATGCAAACTATAAATTGAAATTTAAGGCAATAAAGCATTCCGGTTGAGTTTGCTGCTCGGCAGCAGCTCGACTGTGCTCGACGGTGCTTCGGCAGTAGGGCAAAGTGTTTATTAATGCAATCATGCACGCATAAAAATCTCAATTTAATTCAATCGATTTGTATTCGTTGTGCTGGATTTTGGTACTTTTTGCTTGAATATAAATGGCAAATTGCAATGGAAATAGCAGAGACTTGGATGCGGGTTAACGACAAGCCAATGAGGGTGTTTTCTTGTCCCGTGCATCCTGGTTTGAGTTCTTTTCATGTCAGGCCGCAGCTACTCTTCTATGCGGAATACATAGTCTGATGAATTTGTTCAATTCAAAACGTGACTGACGCAATGATTGTACACGTCTTTCAGCTAGCAGCTTGAAGCAGCCATAACTAAGTGCCACTATATAAGTGAATAAGAGGCAGCTGATGGAGATAGTAACAGGACAAATGCCCTCTCTTTTCCCCAGGCCATCTCTCTGTCTTTTCATACTCTCTAGCTCTTGATTCACTTGCACAAACAGTTGAGCAGTTGGCACTTTTAAGTCATTTGCTTCGTTCGAACTCAATTCAAAATGTGGCCATCAAGTCGAATGGGCACTCAATCAAAGCTGAAAACCAGCTAAAGCAGCTGACGATGCCACTCCTCCAGGAGAATTATCGAAACGGTGAAGTTGGAGGGCATGAAAGCAGAAACGGGAGGTCAACTTTTGGCAGTCAACACGCGTACGGCAAACAGTTTTGTCAGACAGTCTTTAAAAAAACTGGAAAAGCCACCGCGACAGCATGCATATGGGAAAGCACCGAGGACCCACAGTAAAGAGGACACACGGTAAAGACAGGGGACAGAGACAACTGTGGCTGAGCTATTAAAGTGCAGAGTCCAGAGTCACATCAGTGCTGCATGCACGTATCGAGGATCTGCTCAACGAATTCGTGACAGCCAAAGTGAGGCTTTTGCCTAAGCCATTACATGCCTCATGTTGCGTCAAAAAAAAATACAGCAAAATAAAAATAAAAACATCGTTTTTGTCGTAATTTTTCTTCCTTTTTTTTCTGCTTTTTTGGCGCTCCATTTGCAACAGCCGTCAAATTGTTGACGCGTAAAGCGCGACATGTGCGACATTTTGTGCTCTGTGCAAAGCTAAAATTCAACTTTGCCATTGGCTGCACATCGATTTTTAACCTATATATGTATTTTTTTTTAGAGGCTGTCTGACAGACTAAGTCTTCTTTGGTTAGAGAGGCTGTGAGGTGGTCATTTGCCATATTGTAAATTATTTAAAAATGATTTATTGTAAGTTTGTTTACACTTTGCCATGCGGTTGCATTTACCAGCAGCTGTGCGCTGTTGTAAATATTTCATAGCCTTCGCTCACTCACAGAGTGTCAGAGAGCAAAAAACCAGAGCACAAATCTATTGTGTTTTCATTTGAATTTAATATTTTATATTGCCAAACAGGCCACAGCAGCTGCAACAGCAGCAAAACGTTAGAAGCTGCTGTCAGATACCCTGTAACTTCAAATTGCTAGCAATTACATGGAATGGGAGCCTACAACGAGCTGAAGAGTAATTCTTTTAAGATTTGTATTCCTCTGCTCCAAAATGCATACCCTTATGCTGACCAGTTTACAGAGTATTAGCTGAACAATTGAAAAAGCTATAGCAGAAATTGCAATCGCAATTGAGTTTGCCTTTTGCGGTTTGGCAGCAACTGTAAATATGTTTTATGCCCAACCGGTTGTGTGGGTGTGCCTGTGTTACTGTAGGTGTGTGTGCACTCGTGTTTATTTATGCTTTTGAGTGTGTTGTGACATGTCACTTGCACAGCCTGCAATTAAAAGTTTAACCTATAAATGCCTGCGATGCGGTTTTTCTTAGTACAACAACCAAATGAAGAGAAACTAAATTTAAATGTTGTTGCTGTTGTTGTTGTGATTGATTAGTCTGATTGAATAATGCAAGACCGCAAGACACCTGCTGGCAATAAAAGTAGAGTAGATGTCAAGCGTTGATTACTACAAAATCTATTGCCTACTTTTGAGGGCAAAGCTCGCAATACAGAACGATAAAAATCAATTGTAGCCCCTAAAAACATAGAAAGAAACTTGAATTTATGGCCACACGCGCTTGGGAATCGTACATATATTGTCCAGGCATTGCCACAGCTATAAATCCCAAATGTAGTAGACGATGGACCGGAACGGAATTGAACCCAAATATTAACACACGCAATTAAAATTCGACAGAATTTTGTGCCTTCATCGACAAAATCTACACTGCCCGAGAAATGAGAAGCATGAGTCGAGTGTTGACCCTTTTCCAAGCCATTGAATAGATTTCAGGCACACAAAATGGGCACAAACAAAAGCAGTGAGCGAACAGAAAATAAAATGTGCGACAGAAGGAAAATGGGAAGGAGTGTGTAAAATGGTAGACGGAAAATGGCCGCTACTGTGATTGGGCAATGGATTACACTGTGTGATTGGAAAATCTATGATGATCATTAATAAAAACAAGACGACATTGTCGAAACTGCCAAACAATAACAAACGGCAGCTCTAATCAGGCTCACGACAATGGCAAAAATGTTAAGGCCGCAAAATGTAGCCAGCTTCAAATGCAGATGCCTCGCATGTTATAACTACTGCTCCTGTTTCTGATTCTGTGTGTGATTTTGGTTTGGCATCTCATGCATTATGCGCACCACTTTAGTCCTTGTAAATATTATTTTAATATCTTGTTGAGCAGCAGTCTTCAGTTTCTCTCTCTCTCTCTCTCCCTCTTTGAGCAAAGTACCTCCCCCAACTCGACAAGGTGACATACACACATATTGCGAGCTTTCTTGCTGGCTCTTGGCTGTTTTCTTACAGTTTTCATTCCAGGCTAAACTTTGTGCAACAAACAATGCTTCATTATAAGCTTGAGCGCAGAGGCCAGAGGTGATAAGCCCTGCCAGAGCCAGGCAGGCAGTGAGGCAGGCAGTCAGGCAACAAGCCAACGAGCCAAGAAGACAGCCAACCAGTCAGAATCAGGCAGTCTTCTTCCAACTTCTTGTATAAACTTCACTTTATGCTTTTGGCCTTCCCACACACATACACATGGCATTTTCTTGTTCTTTGTATGAAATTTTACGAATATTTCATAATATGAGTTATGATTGTGTGTACATGTGTGTGTGTGTGTGTGTGTGTGTGGGTTTGTGTCTCTTTACGTTCTGCCTGTCGTGTCGCATCGTATCGCATGTTTTGTCAGACGAAGTGGCTCTGCAAAGACAAACAAACAAAACCATAACAACAACATCAACAAAGACACTAACAGCATTGCACAAAAATGTTGTCAATCAACGTTGAAGAAGATAACAAGTTACACAAAGACTAAAGACAAAGACTCAAGAACGAGTAAATGCCATTGAAGTCTAAACTCATGTCTTTGCACTAATTTAAATGCGAATTTAACAATTATTTCCTTCATTCAAATTATTATAAACAATATTTTGACAGAAAATATCCAATGTTTTTGGTTTAACACATGAAATGTGTTTTACCCTGAAGCACTACAACTTAAAAGCATTATAAACTCCTCTAATTAAAAGTGTTAAGCAAGTGATGCTTGAATTATACTTAATTTAAAGCCCTCAGCATTGTTTTCTACATTTCAATACACGCTCATAAAGTTTATAAATACATTTTTTAGTACTGTTGTGGAAACACGTTGTCTCTCGAATGTCAAGAGTTAATCAGGCGAACAATTAAAGGACTTTCGATTGAAGCAAATTAATGAAAAGTATTAAAAATAATCAGCTCTGCAGCGGGAAGAAAACAAATATGACACACACATACTTATAGTACACACACACACACACACGAACACACACTCGGCAGCCACATTTCAATTTTCAGCATGTGCCATGTAATTTGGTTGGATAATTTATATGCATGCCGTGCGTATAGAAGATGCTCCCACTACAATAAGCTTTGTGCTTCTGCCAGTTTCTGTTTCAGCTTCGGCATCGCGTTGCTTCGAGTGCGAAATGAAATAAATTTTGCAGCATCATTTAAGCTTAATTAAGACGCCAGCCGCAAGCGACACAACGCGACGCGAGCATCGAAACCACAGTAAGGACAACGACAAAAGCCCCGTTCAATGCACTGCGCAGCACATAAATAAATGAGTAGCTGAGTGGTTCAGTGGTACAGCGGTTGAGTGGTTAAGTGGTTGCCAGCAGCATCGCGCGCCACAGTCCGTAAGGTGCCACATGCATATTCGAGTGCCTGTCAGCATAAGCGTCCAGTTTAGGAATGATATCGAAGGAGCCAGTATACTGTCCTGACAGCTCATCGACTAGCGCACACAACTCACTTGCCTTCAGAGTTCATTTGATTTTCAGCGAAGTCATGATGCCACGCATAAAACAGCTTAGACAATGTCAAGAGCCATCATTATTCATGCTGGCGTGAGCAGGAGCAATGGGAAGAGAAGGAGCAGAAGCAAAAACTCGTGGAAAATCCAGAATAGCAACCGCTCATGTCCAAACACGTGCAATCAAAATTGTGCTCGTCATGTTGCATTAGCAGTAAATTAATGGCAATAGGGTGAAAAAGAGGCAATGAGGAAAAGAGCCAAAAACTGGCATACACAACTACTCACTTTAGGCAGCTCAATTTTCTGGCGCCGCATGTTGATTTTTAATTACTCCCACAAACACACACGCACGCATCCTCACACACCCAGACGTCAAAAGGGCAAACGAGTTTGCTGAAATTTACTACAAATACAAATTCAATGCCATAAAACACAATTAAATGCGTCTCAAAGTTTCGCCTTTCCCCCAATAAGCTAGCAATTAGCAGCAAGGCATGAGAATTCATTGAGCTACGGGTTCAAAGTGTTGCACATTACGCATCATTTCAGCTGGAAACATCGAATTCCTAAACTCCAATACGCCTCAAAAAAATGAACCAATTTAGAAATATACCCACAGCAGCTGATTGACGGAAAGGTACCCTATATAACTGCACTAACAGAATTGTTTGGGAAGCAGTAGTTTTTTTCATAGAAATGTACGCAAAGTCTAAGCCTTCTTTTCTCTCTCACTTACAGGGTATTTACGAAATATGCCAAAATAAAAGCGTGAAAATTGCAAAAGTTTTCTTAATTGCTCCATGGCATTGACTCTGCCTTCAGCATTTCGTGCCACGCCCCTTTTGTCTACTCCCTCCATTTCGGCGTCACAAATTAAACGCAAATATGCAAAGTCATTGTATGAGAACACGAACGTCTGCCAGTCTGTGAGTGGGCGTGACCAGCCTCTGTAATGATTAAGCAAACACTCAATCACCCAAGCCTGTACATACTTATATGTATTAGAGACTTACATGAGTGTTGCGTACAGTAGTCACTGTGTTGTTGTATCCCAAAAAATGTAACTTAATTCACAAAGTGAGTAAAGCTTTATAGTAAATGTTTCGAATAAAGCTATTTAATACATCTAGATAAAGTTCTACAGTTTGTTCAGCTGTGGCAAGTGAATTCTGTGCTTAATAGCCAGCACTTTTTATTAGATTTCAAAAATAGTTTCTCTGTTTTCTTCTTGAAGCGTATTTACAAAATTGCATTGCATACTTTTATGGGCAGCTGCATTAAAAGTGTTTGCAATAACTGCTCAAAATTTGTGCAACTTTGTGTGTGTTTATGTGTGTGCGTGTGGCATATTAAGCATATTAAGCGTAAGCATTTATCATATGCATGCCACGCCCTACGGCCCACTACCTTCTTCCTTTGTCCTCCCTTTCTGACACCCTCAATTCATGCATGCAAATGAGCGTCATATGCTGGCAACCTTTTGTTTAATGAAGCCGAAGTTGTAGGGCGGTCATATTTGTGTCTCACTGTCTGTGAGTGGGTGTGTGTGTGTCTGTGTGTATATATATGTATATAACTAAAGGCGTGCATGTGGAAAAACAGTTTTCGAATGAATGCAAGTTTTAATCCTTGAAATATGATTTGAGTGCAAATATTTTGCATAACCATGAGCTCCAGTCTTCCACACAAACACAGTCACACACACAGAGGTGGTAGCAGGGCACAGGGGTGCAGCTGCTTGTGGTTAGCCTATGTGGGTGTGGCAATGTATGTAATTTGTGTGTATGTGTGACTCGTGATGTAAGCAGTGACACAATTTCGTTCTTTCTTGTGCGTGTGTGTGTGTGCACTTGTACTTGCCAACCGCAAACACTTCACTCGCTTGAAGGCTGCTCACCGTGCCAGGCAGCTAGGACAGGCCAGGCCAGGCCAAGAGTCCAGTGGCACTTCCACTTCCACTACCAATACCATTTCACTGTCTCTCACCCTTTTATGTGTCTTCCAATCCCTATGCGTTTATTTTTCAGCTGTCTGCGGTTTTGAAATGCTTTTTGCCCACCGTCTCTCGATGCTTTGCCCTCTTACACTTTCGGTGGTTCATTTCTAAATTGAAACTAAAGAATTGCCAGTGGCTAAAACAGTGTGGTGCTAGCGCTGTCCACTTGCCCACATTTTAAGCAAACCTCTAACCTGAGAATTTAATGAACATTTTTTTCTTTTCGTTGACAAAATTCTGACGAGTACAAACTAAATTCTTCTCAGACTTTGTTGCTTGAGATAGTTTTAGTTGCAGCTTTTAATTTTTTAACCTTTTTATTACACTTTTTCGCAATCAAAAACATTTTGTACGCTGAAAAAAATGTTTGTTTAGCAGCTGCAATTTTTCGGCAAGGAATTTTAATATTTTTGCCGTGCGGCGCGAAAAAGATAAAACGAGATTTAAAAACACACACACAAGGGAGACGGGGAAAGTGTCATAAATTGTAAAACGAGAGAAAGAGTGGGAGGAAGAGATTTAGTCGCATTGACTGACAAGCTGACAAACTGACAGAATGACTGACTGACGACATATGCCGAATTGTGTCTGTTTCATAGATATGATTTTTAAGGCACCGAAATTCATTTCTCGCTTAGGCAAATTGAGCTTTTGAGGCAAAAGTTTAGCAAGAAACGAAAGCAGTTTTAATGTTCCAAAAACTTTTAATTTATATATTTAGTTAAGCAAATGCAACTAGATGGAGTTTAGTTAGCTATGATGACTTTAATTCACTTTATCTAAAATAGAAATGTGTTTTAATAAATTAAGTTTCTCAGACATTAATTTCCTCAAATACGAATTTATGGCATGTTTAGAACTTAAGCTTTGCTAATAATTAAGCGGTATTTAACCTTTAGTAGCATTTTGAAATAAATCCTTTCTAATTACTCTAAAATAAAATTACAAGTTTGTTTTAACAACTTTTTCATTGGTTCTTCTTTTCGCCAACTCTTTGCAGATATGACAAATGGCGGCATGCATGGACCCATTGAGGGCTACAACTCGTTAGACGAGATGACAACAACGCCGGTAATGGTGCCCACCATTCCCACCGCTGCGTATACGCATCCCAAATGGATGGAACCATATTTTGATCCCTCAACGCCGCGCAATGTTACCGCCCTGATGGGCAAATCCGCGTATCTCAGTTGCCGTGTTCGCAATTTGGCCAACAAAACGGTGAGTGGATATGGCTGATGGTGGCTAAAAAACTTTTTTGCCTCGTTCGTGACGATCCGCTTAGCCTTTAAAGTTTTTTGACATTACCCCGCCCACACTCGGCTCTCTTCTTGTTAACAGTTAACTTATTCTCTCATGAGCTCACCTTTGTTGTTGTTGTTGAGTTCGTTGATTTGCCAACCTGGTCGACAGCGACGCGTTGCCAAAATGTAATTCTCTTAGCATGACTGCAGAATTTTTAATTAGTTACACGCCCACCCAACCAAAAAAGAGGGCGCATTTTTTTCCTCCGTTGAATTCTTATAATATTTTTTTTTTTGTAACTTTGTCTTGACTTTTTGTATTGTCTGTTTGGCCTAGACAGAAAAACCTTTTCTTGTTGCCAACTTTGGCCCAAAACAGGGAACTGCGACCTACAACCTACGACCTGCTGCTTCCTAAGAACCTAAGTCGGCATTAAGTTGTTTTCTTTTCTCAAATTTAGCAATTTTTGTATTCTGTTCTGTAAACCCGTCTCTTATTGCAATTGTTTTCCTTTGTTTATCTGCTTTAATTGCACCCCTGCCACTGTGTGCAGCCATTTAGTGAGAAGACAGGCAGCAAAACTGTCAAAAGTGGCTATTTATTAAGACTATCGAATACCCTCTAGGCATTTGGATTCGTTTCAGTTATAGTTTCGGAGCTAAAAACACAAGCTCTCTCATTTTATTCGAATTTCTTTTTATTAGAACTTTAAATATACTTTGTATACTAAAGGGTATTTTCAACTCGACTTCTTTCTATCAGGGAAATATTTACATGCTGATACGAGTGCGGAAAACACTTGGCAACATTTTTAATTTGACATATTTTGAAACATTTAATTAGCGCAGAGTTTGTCGTCCCTTTTTTGGGGTCGTTCGAGTTGGGGTATTTCTATTATTAGATACAGCTTGTAACACATTTGTTAAAGCATAATTAAAGCACAAAAGTAGAGCATATAATCTTGTATAACTCTGATATTTAAGTCGTATTATTAGAATAAACTTTTACAGACTTCTTTGCTCTGTCTGTGTGTAGCGAGGACGCCAAGAAATTAAAGCGCAATCTAGATAAAATACATAATAATACTTCTAGCAGAACAAGCTGTTATTCTGTAATAAGATGGCATTTAAGATGATTTATGTTCGATAAGATCAGAACATAATATTTCAGATCTAGAGTGGAGTTAAGAATTTAATTGCTTTAACCGCCAGAGTATTTAATCATTTTCGTTGTCGTTTTCTTTTTCTTTTCGACAATTTAAATGAAATGTTGAACTGTCAGAGTATAAAAGGGCATCTGGGCGTGGCAATTTTTATCGGCGTGTGGCAACAATTTTTAATATGCGTGAGAGACAAGTTTATGAATAATTAGGCAAGGCAAAAGTGTTGCACAGCACGATTAATCACAGTGGCGCCACGCAAAGACGAACAGCACGTGCTTCGTTGTGCCCCAATGGCGCTGCAAGTGGAAAGCCAGAGACAGTGGATAGAGAGAGAAGGAAGACTTTTGGTGGCAAGTATTCGAACGCTCATTAACAAACAATGGCTGAGCACGCGGCGAAAAGGCAAACAAACAGGGCTCCAAAATGCCAAAAACCAACAAACTTTTAGCACGCGCCTTGCCACCAAAAGCACTTGACACAAATGCGCCAACAGCAGGAACCGCCACAGGGGGAAAACTGTAGAAAATGGGGAGTGGCAGGGTGTAATGGAGGGAAACAGGAACAGAGTTGAAGGATTTGCAGCTTGCAGTTGCAGCAACTTTTAATTTCTTGCCAACACACAAAAGCAAGCGACGAGTGTCGACTGCCAACTGGCAAACTTGCAACGCTGCCTGACTGCTTGCCTGGCTGCCACACGTCACACGATGCACTCTAGTGAGCCGGTAGTGAGGGTAGAGCAAAATGACCACGTTCCCCCATGGGCTACACTGCAGGGAAGTTGCACACTTTCAATTGCATTTAAGCGCGAAATTATTTAAACAATTTCAGGAAAATTGCACTTGCCACACGCGTCAACAGCACTTGGGGCAGTCCGAGTTGAGAAAACCAAACACCAAACCCAAACGAAACGAACTCAGCAGGACATGCTGTGTGAATGAGTGTGTGTGAGTATGTATGTGTGTAGGGGTGTGTATCTGTTATGTGTGTTTATTTGCTGGAGGAGTTGGAGCTGCTAATATGCCAGGGGGCTAGGAAGATATGCAAGGGAATTGCAGCCAACGATTGCACTTCGGTGTTGTTGTTGTTGTTGCTGTTGTTGCTGCTGCTGGTGCACAGCATGCACTTGTTAATTACAGTTTAATTTGTTGCGTAAAATGTTTGTTTAATGGCAGCCCCTGTCGACATGTTTTTCACACTTTTATACACTCATTGCGGTCCACATGCGGTGCACAAAGCTGCCAAACTGAGGCGTGTGTGTGTGTGTGGGTTAGTTGATGCTCAGGCCATTGTTTAGTATGCAACAACAATTCGTATAATTAAACGCATGCAACGAAATGAGCCACGCCCAGTCAAAAAATGTATGAGTGAGTGACAGAGAGAGTAGGACAAGTTGTTAGTTTTGCTGCACTTGTTGTGACTGTCAAGTGCGATAATTTTGCATTTACATTTGACTTCATAACTTGTGCATATCAAGTGTCATACAGTCCAGAGCAGGGAATAGTGCAAGAGAGTGAAGAGGAGTTAAAAATTAAAAGAGTGTGGGATTTGAGGAGAGCGCAGCTTAGAAAGTTCAGTTTCAGCGCTGCAACTACTTTAAAAGTTTGTTATAATTAAGCAAAAACTAAACTTGACTCAAAAACTCAGCAACAGCAAAGTAGACAAAATGAGCCAACCACTGAACCGCACACACACACATATGTACTCACTCACACGCATACAAAGTAAACCACAGCAGCACCACATGAGGTGCAGCTAACAAATTCAGCTCAGATTCCTTAAGGATTACATACTCGCAGCGCCATAAACTTGTCAAATTCAAGCAGCTCATGTGAGTGCTACATCATGTTGCTCATACGTCACGTACGCCGAACAGAGTTGCAAAAGCGAAGCGCTCGCTGCGTGTACGAAAAGCGTATTCACATCGGATACTATCCTGATTAATCGCACTAAGACACCAAAAGAAGGGACCAAAATCGAGAGCAACTCATTCGAGTTTGATGTTGGATTTTGATTGCACTGCGACGGCAATTCGTTTTTCAATTGCTGCATTTTTAATGCCAACGCTTTGGCAATGAGCAATAAACGGAGAGATTTTCCTTGGTAATACCCTGGATACACATACAGCCAGGATAGTTTGAGCTTTAAACATGTTTACAGAATAAATATTTAAAGAACTTTATTTAAAGCTGAACTTTATTTCTTGTTCTGTTCGTTCTATTTATTGACTGAACTTACACGGTATCTTTTAGTGAAGCACTCCACATGACTATAAATTTCATTTGCAATATTCGATTGACGTTTTGTGCAACTTGTTTTGTATTTGTTTTGCTTGTTGCAGGTATCCTGGATACGGCATCGGGACATACACATACTCACCGTGGGCGCCTACACATACACATCCGATCAGAGGTTTCAGGCTACACATCACCAGGACACCGATGACTGGACGCTGCAGATAAAATGGGCACAGAAACGTGATGCGGGCATGTATGAGTGCCAGATATCAACGCAACCAGTTCGCAGTTATTTCGTTCGTCTCAATGTTGTCGGTGAGTGCGAATTACAAGTTTTTCAGTTTCGGTTTGAGTTTGAAATACAGCCACACGGACATTGACATCTAGCATTGAGCATCGAGCACTGGGCTTCATAAAAAGTCAACCATTTGTCGCAAATAACAAAGGCAAAGGACACTTGCCACGAGATGCGAACCATGGATGAGAGAAAAAAAAATGTTGTTGAGCAAATAAATTACATACAGCAAACGAGTGAGAAACACGCACTACAAGGACTTTAAGGATAACCAGTGGGTTGGAATTGGAGGGGAAGAGAAGCACAACTTGGTTTTTATACGACAATAATTTCATTTTATCTCGTAGTTTATTATTCTACAGTGTCAGACCAGGCCTCCTGTCTCCTGGCTGCTTTCAGCTTTCAGCCTTCGGCCTTCTACCTAGGCACATTCAGCTTTTGAGTCTACGTTTGCCTTGCTTCAACAACGTTTTTTACATTCTTCTTTTTCTCTCTTTCTGTTTCTTTCGCTTCGTGTGCTCTATCTTTTTTCGGTGACTTGTCTGGTGTCTTTCTGCGCTTTTTTGGATGTTGGCGTTCCCTGTTGACAGTGCCAACGGCGACCATACTTGGAGGACCTGACCTTCATGTTGATAAAGGCAGCACCATAAATCTCACTTGCACTGTAAAGTTCAGCCCCGAACCGCCGGCCTACATCTTCTGGTATCATCACGAGGAGGTAATTAAACTTTATTGTTACATTTCTGCGGCAATTTTACTTTTTCTTAGCATTGTTTGTTGACTATTTTGACAGTTATCCTGGGCACAAGTAAAACTAATTTAACTATTTAGGATTTAAGCATTTGAAGGGGTAATCAAAAATTAATGATAATAAGTTATTACTGTGGAGTTTTGTTGGCTATAAACTATAAGTGTTGAGTGAAATGGTTTATAAATTTATCTTTATACGATTTATTTACATAACTAAACTATTTTTCCTAAGGATAAAAAAATAACTTCCATAAAAGATAAAATAATTGAGCTCAAATGTGCTTTTAAATAACCAAGTATACTAAACTTCAAATCGAGTGTACTCAGAGACCATTATTACACTTCGATCACTAGCAGTCATAGTGCATAACGGGCCAACTGTAATACAAATGACTGTTGATGTCATTGGATTTCGTCATCAACTTCTCAGATTGCAATCACATCCATAGCTTAATGCCAACTGTCTTCGTCACTTTACCTTCCTTTTACCTTTCCTCCTTCCCCCTTTTCCCTCCTACACGCCCACACTACAACCCTCAGTTGTTGACAAGAAGGAGGAGTCGACAAAGGAGTTGCGTGTGGAGTTTGTTGCAAGTCTTTTGACGTTATTTAAACTGTCAGTTGTTGGCATTTCAATGTGTAAATCAACGCCGTTGCATGACACAATGTACCTTGAACTGAATTGGGTCAAATGTGTTTTTTTTTTTTGGGGCACGCAATGTCGGTGTTAATGCCGTTGACATAAACAATGCCAGAGCACGAAAATAAGTCTTATAAATGTGAGGAGCATTTGGTCATCCTACAGTAAGTAGCATTAATGCTTAGCTCCACGTTGGACATCAATTAGTTGTATACTAGCTGTTGTTAGCGATTTAAGACTGGCTAATTGCGGGGCATTAAAAGCGCTTAAATCGCACTGGAGAAGTGTCCTTTAATAGTTACAGGCTAATTGTAATGCAAATGCCAAAGAAAACAGCAAAAAGTGTGTAAAAAATATATGGGCAAAAAAGGAAGTTGAAAAACTTGCTGGCAACGTGTTAAAAAGTGCACAAATCCTGCTGCCAACGGTTGCTGCAGTTAACTCCATGCCACCGAATTTCCCTTTCTGCTTTGCACCCTTTTGGCGTTGCTCACTTCTTTTGCTGCCACTTGTATTCCTGGAATTTTCTAATTAAAATCCTTGCGACACTCTGCACAATTGTGTGCCTTTGGGCCAGGTGGCATGTGAGCATTTGTGTGTTTGTGTGTGTAGCCACAACCTTAGCACAAGGTTCTCAGAGTCCTTCGTTGCCCCTGCTTCGTGCTGCACACGGATTATTTACGATCCATGCAAATTTGCTGTTAATTAGTTTAATGGAAGGATAAACTTAGTTGATGCACTGCCTCACACTGGCTGCTTAAATGTATGCTACACTTTTTTTCACTCGCACACTTCCGCTCGCTAATTGTAATTAACGTGTTACATATTTCCTCTTATGCGCTCATCCACCTCGCGCTCCCCACTCATTCAGTTTTGCGGGCATTTCCGCTTTAACGTGCGGCATATGGTGATACGAGGGTTGCCGCTGGAGTTGACGGGTTAGAGCTGGCTGTGTTAATTCTTTTTAAATATTTCAGAGTTCATTTTTCTATAATTTAAAGTACTTATTTTATTAAACTCAGCTGTTACTTATCATTCTGCCTTTATTACTTACTTTGTTAACTTATAAAGCCACCCCCGTTCCCTAATCTTTTCACATAAACATACTGCGATTGAGGGTTTCGTAAGTTTGATGTGAGTGAACGTAGCCAGCTATTAGCTGGCTGTCAAAGTAGACTTAGCGCCCAAAGTCCACGTATGAAAAAAGCACTCATGATGCATTATTGTTGTGTCCCTCTCACTAACCGCTTCCGTCTGCCGTTTAAGTCCAACAAAGAGACAGACAATTTGTGTAGCGTTTATATGGCTTTTTCAGGCTCAGTCGATTATTATTATTTACACAAGACTGCTCTGCTTTAGGTTCTCAATTTCTCTTTTTTCACCCAAAACACAATTGTGAAAGAGAGAGAGAGAGAGAGAGAGAGAGAAAGAGAAAGAGAAAGAGAGAGGAAGAGCAGGAAGTGTAGTGGGTGGCAAGAGGAAATGGTAAATTTTTGATGCAACGCTGTCGGAAAATGCTTTTCCAATTTACGTGTGCTGCAAGTGCAGATTCACAGTACGTCAGTTTGGCATTTGCCGGTTGCCATTTGGCCAGACACAGTAAGCCCTCGCTTTCATTAACCAATTTTCCGGGAACAACAGCACAGACAAAAGCAACAACAACAACAACAAAATTATAATACAAATACGAAATTTATGCTGATAG
Organism: Drosophila nigrodunni; assembly: GCA_020829145.1. Lineage (NCBI taxonomy): Eukaryota > Metazoa > Arthropoda > Insecta > Diptera > Drosophilidae > Drosophila > Drosophila nigrodunni. Next base: position 5,925,556 of record JACVCZ010000007.1, on the reverse strand, counting down.
CGACGACAGAATGTGCTATAATGCCAGCCAGACTTTCGTTAGTTCGCTGCTCCTCCACCCCTCCTTCTTCCGCTACTCCCGCTTATTCTCTCCCTCTCCCTGTCCCTTTGTACTAAGCTGACTCGCTGTTGATAGGCAAACTTTTTACTTGCCACTGCGAAAGTTGTTATAGCAAAGTTTGGGCATTGCCATTGTTTTTTATACTCGTATCTACATTTTCATACCTCTATAGTCGCGCTTTACCCCGCCTTTGTTGTGTTTTACTACCCCTACACCTCCTACCCATTGGCATACGGAACATTTCGCTATCGTCATCATTATCAGAGACGCCAACTTTTCTTTCATTTTTCATATTATTGCAAATGCCGTCGATTAGTTGAGATTAGACAGCAAATTATGCGCCTGTCTTTCCGCTTTGGTCCTACGCTCTCACCCCTAGCCAAACTTGACCCAGTTAGTTACCCTTGCCAGCCAGAAAAAGAAATGAAAGTAAGCTTCTCATTTTCGATTTCCATGTTTCGTTGTTGTTTCTTCATTTTTGTCATTGCTGTCAGCGGCATGATGTGTTAATGTCAGCAACTTGATCTCTGCCCTTTGCTCCCTATCATACCCCATTGGCCTTTGGCTCACTGCTCTCCATTCTGTGTCTCCTCTCCCGAGATTCCCCTAAACTTTCTACGTCTGTTTGGTGTATGTGTATTGGCAAATTATTCTGGCATTTGTTTTTGTCAGCGTTTTAGGGCATCTGCTTTCCATTTTTGTGACTCAATATGCATTCGGATTTGGACGCCACTCTTAGCCTCCAGTTGTCATTTAGGCCCTCGGCCATAACTCCACCCGCCTGCCCTCATTACCCCGTACAGTAATCGATAATGAAGTTGACTTTGATGAGTGCCAGCGACTGCTGCTATCATCATAATGAGCATAAGCACAAGCTCATTTGATTAACATAATTTTTGTAACTAACTAACTATCTCCCATCTGCCATCCCTTTTCTCCCTAATGCTTTCACTCATTTTTCCCTCTCTGTCTCTCACTTCACGAAGAGTCTTTGATGTTTACGCTGTTAAGTCAACTTTAATCATACGCTCAGCCATAAAATTCCAATTAAAATCGCAATTTGAAACGCATTTTTGGCGACAGAGTTTTTGAGCAGGAAATAGCAACGAGGGCGGGCAATACAGTCAACAAGATGCGCTGACATGTAGCTGATTTGTAATGTCAGTCAAGCGCAGCTGTTGCTGTCTCTCCATTTAAAAATTACGAAAAAATAATGGCAACAAATACGTGTGGAGGAAGTAAAGCACTTACTCGTTCTTATTTCTGTCATCACGTATCAGAAAAGAAAAACATTTAAGACTTCCCCTCATTGTTTTCACATTATAAAGTACAAAGAATTTACAAGCGTATGGTGTGAAAATTTTTTTTTTTTTTGTTAGCCTACAGTTACTTATGCGAGTATTTTTGGGGCGTAATGCTCTTCCATTTGCAGGTCATTAATTATGATTCATCAAGAGGCGGCGTGTCGGTAATTACCGAAAAGGGCGATGTGACAACCTCATTTCTGCTCATACAGAATGCAGATCTGGCCGATTCTGGCAAATACTCGTGTGCCCCCTCCAATGCAGATGTTGCCAGTGTGCGTGTGCATGTCCTAAATGGTAAGTACTTAGTAACTACACTGACTCACTAACACGCACATCCAGCCACATACATGTACACAGCACTAACACATCGATCGGACTACTGTCTATGCGCTTTGCAAAAACTGTAGCATGCTTCTAGGCACCGCTGCTACTGCAAAAATAACTGACTACGGGCTGCCCTGTAAGCATCACCAGTATTATTAAGTGGCTTAAAATGTAGCCCATTAATTAAAGTGCTGAACTTTAAGTATTTATAATTTTATAATTTATGCTAATATAAAGTATTTATTATAAGAAGAAACTTGAGTCTTAACGTTGTGCAAACAATTCAATCTTAACATCTGCATTATTAGACAACAACTTAATTATTAACTCTTTGAACACAATTCTATCTAAAATACGCAATGCTTACCACATTTACAGGGTATTAATGAGCCACAAAATGACAATTGTGAAAGCGTAACATTAACTGCCAAAGTGGTAGCACGGCCTGCAGTTGTCGTACTCATGTAGCATGCCTCTGTTGCCGATGTTTTTGGCATTTTAGCAAATTTGTGTGCGATTTCCAATGGGACACTGCATGAAGGCGCCCCAAGGCGATAGGTGCCATGTTTTTGGGCTCCTACAGCGTATTTGCAATTTTGAAAATATCCGTGACAGCAACAGCGAGAGTGGAAGAGATATAGAGAAACCAGCCAGACCCTTGGGCAAGTTCTATAAACTCAAATACGTTTAGTACGTTGCCGTGGCTGTTGTTCTTGTTGTGGCTGTTGCTGTTGCGTGTTCTTGTCATGTGATTTACGCAGTTACCTTTGGGGCGAACTGACAACGGACAACTGACCACTTGACTGGCAAAGACAAAGGTGACAAATCTGCTTATGACCAAGGACGTTTGGGGTACCTGCTGGCTGAATTGATATTGCGCTGTCTGCCGCAAAACAAGGCGTATCCGCTTTCAATTTGCCACAGTTCCGGCTGTGCTGCTATCAGTAGGATGATAAACACATTCCCAAACTGAAATGAATAAATTGTACAGGACGCTTGTTCAATTCGCTTGATTTCCTCACGGACACGGACATGGACACGCCATAAAGAAGTAGAATAAGAAGAGGAAGAATAGGAAGTGCAGCACGTAAATGGGGCAGGACAACAATGCAACAATGGGAAATGTCAAGGAATTGGACCAAATGTTTCGTTTGTCGTCGCTTGATGTTGCCCCAGACGGTAGTTGTTGCTTTCATGTTTTGCCACAAATGAAACACATAATCGCATCAATTATGAGCAAATTAATTAGCACACTGCGGTTAATTGCAGCCAAACGAGCCAAGTGACTGGCAGCTCTCAGCTCTCATCCAAGGGGAAAGAGTGATACCAAGGTGGGGGAAACGGGGAGAAGGTTAGGGCTAAAAGGAGTGACAAAGACATACGGATGCTGACGACGTTAACAAATTGCAATTGGGAAAGCTGAGGGAAAATGGCACAACTCTGGCTAAAGGAATTGTTGCAATTTGCCAGCATAATCGCTGTCGATCGGCGTGGATTTGACACAGTTAAAATAAATTACGTAATTGTGAAAGGGAAACACGAACGACAACAACAGCAACAAGAACATCAGCAGCCAGAAACAGTAAGAGTAAACCGCACAACAATACAATGGCAAGTGACAGCACAGAGAATGGCATGCAATTTAAACCCTGGCCCACAGTTGGCAATGGATTGGGCCTGAGGTTAGAGCTTGGTTGGCACGTTTTTCAATCATGCTAACGGCACCATGATGACCAGCCTAGCCTAGCCTTTCCCCCTTTCCTCAAAACCTCAATCCCAACCTGCCCCTTCTCGACCCATTCTCTGCTGTCCACAAATGGACCACAAATGGCAACGTACGGAAATCCATTGATGTTGCTATTGTAAACGTTTGCCTGCCCATTATGCATGAATGCATAGAAAGTACATGGCGTCGAACACAGAGTCATGCACACCTACTCGCACTTTAATGCAGGTGCAGTTGGCCAGCAGCAAAATAATGAAGTGGCCCGCAATGCAAACGAGCTACTGGCCATGCGTTTACAATCCAAATAGCACATAAAAACACAATTGCCTCAACTTTATTCAATACATCGAAGCTATTATACTCTGTGGAGAAAGCATCTAACCATAGACTGTTTCTCAGTTATACCTAGGCTTAAAGTAAAGCTAAGGCAGTGGGAAAATGCACATATTACGTATACGGCAAGGTTTGCCTAATGATTATTGCTTTAAATTTCACATATTTAATAAAATCTGATTTTAATTAATAAAAAACTAACCTTTTTAAAGTAATTATATTTCTGTTAAATTGTTCAATTTATCTAATTTGATTCTAAAACGAATTTAAATGGCCATAATTAAATTTATCTATGTGAAATAGTTCATTGTATTTCTGAATTTGAGTAAATAGCGATAGAAAAAAACACTTTTTAAATTGAATTTTAATTAATGCAAACAATTCAAATTTAATGCAGAAAGACTTCACTTTATTGAGTGTAATTAATTTGATTGATTTTTCTAAAGCGCCGTTTTATTTAATGGACCCAAATGTATAAAGCATATGAAAAACATTGCACAAATATGTAAATGTTGTTACTTTTGTGTGTCAAACATGTGTTGTTATTAGATTGTTGTTGTTGTTATTGGGAATTTGTGATTGACACTCGCTCAGCCAATGGCATTCCGTGGGTTATTCGATAACTGACAATAACGTCCCATATCAGACAATTCCTCAAAGCGGCCCAGCGGGTGTGCGCTTTTGTAGGTGTGTGTGTGAGCTTTGGGGCAACAATGTGGCGGCGATTGCTGACAGCCACTAGAATTCACGCGTTAATGGCATCAGCAACAACAAGGCAACCAGGCAGCCCACAAGTTGTGACAAGCAAACAAAACTCAGGCTTCGTTTTGACCAGCGACAGCAACGTGCAACATGGCCGAGACCCAACTTGTTGGCATGACTGACACACACATGCCGGTCATGTCACTACGCAGTTGGCATTACAAAGTGCAACGGGGGCAGCGGAATCCAGGGTCCTGCTGCGTTGAGCGAAGCTACATTCTGGGCCCTTTTGCCAAGGGGGAGGAATGTATTTGGCACGCTTATTGGCACAAAGTTATGTGTAAAACTCGCATGGAAAGTCTACTATAAAAGCACACATCAATTGCACGAAAGGGGCAAACAGACAGAATGGCTGATACCCTTCTCTTCTTTATGCTTTTCTTTATGCTTCTATGCTCTTCAATCTGCTTTTCATTTCAAGTTGCTTCACTTTCATCTGCAGTCAATCATCTTTCAAAAAGAGTTTGAACACGCCATGGTATCCAAATCAAATGCCTTTCAGATTGATAGTTTTATTTCTACTCTGTTATACATAAATTATAAAAATACTATAGCAAAGTATTGAAAAATTATATGTAATTCCACAGAAAAACAATGAAACTTTGCAAACAATTAATGCCTCGTTATAAATTCAAATTTTAAGCATGGAATTTCAAAGAGCCTTCTTATTAATTTCAGTTTAATAGTTTCCAACTATTGGCAAACAAAATAATTATAATTCTAAGCGCCTTAAAAGTTTCTAAACTTGATTTTAATTTATTAAATTTTACTAAAGCTTTTTACATTCAATAACTTTTAGTGCAGTGTATTTAAAAATTCTTTAAATTGAACCTGTAAGCACTGTGCGTTGTGGAGTCAAACATGAATCTGAATCTGGCTTTCCGAATTACTGACTTTCGGCTTAACTCTCATGCTGCACTTGGCAGCTGTTGAAATGGCTCTGATGGCTGCTCAATTTGGCTATAAATTGAGCATAATGAAAATTTGCAGTCCTTCCGTTCAGTTTCCTCTTTTCAGTCTCGGTACCGTGATTTGCGTTGCTTTTTGCGTGCTCCATTCAATTAATATCCTTGCTATTTTAGTATTTTAGCGCATGTGGCAGCTGTTGCGGTTATTTCTGACCTTTCAGGGAGCAACATAAGGACAGCAATTTGCGAGGCGGTGTGAAGAAGTGGTAAGAGAAGTTGCTTTCATATTGATATTTGTGTGACAGGGCACAAAGCCTTCTTTGGGGCGTAGTTTACACTTGAGAAATCAAACGAAAGCCCCTAACCGAATACATATCACATGCGCTAGCAATCAGAGTCCAGAATAAATGTCCTGCCAGCTGCTGCGGCTTCTTCTTCCTCTTCTGCTTCTTCTTTAGCGCTGGCAACAAAGTTCAACTTTCGATTTATTTTTGCCAGTTTGAAATTCCATTGCTATTTGTGTAGCGCTTTTGTTGTCTTTCCCACCGATGTGTCCTGTGTTCTGCGTCGTGTCCTGGCTTAGCTCTGGCCATAGCTAAAGTCACAAGCGTTGCTGCAGCACCTGCAATAATGCCAAAGGCTCGCTACGCTTTCCGGACGCTCATCAAATGCCAAATGCCAAGGAGCACTCGGAAACGACAGACGTAAGCGCCAAAGCCTTGACCTAAACCCGGGCAAACTCAACTGAACCTTAACTTGAAGCGGCCTACTAAGAAACAAGACACTCCGTAGCACCAGCAGAAGATGAAGAAGAAGCAGGAGTAGCTGGAGAAGAAGCAGCAGAAAAAACTGTGGCAGCTGCGGCAGCAGTCAGTCCACTTCGCACGGTTCGCTGCACGTATCGAAGTCAAGCTGGCTCCTTTGAACACCAACAGTCTCAACAAATCCTTTGGCCAACTTTGGCTCGCATTGCAATATACTGGCCATCTCTCTCACCCATTCTCTGGCTCTCTCTGTCTTTCTCTACGAGTGTGTGGGGATTAGCTTTGTATTTTGTCACAGGAAATTACATTTCGCCTCAAGGATGCCAGAGCGCAAAAATTTCGTTTCATTGTCTACACGTGTATGTGTGTGTTTGTAGGTTGGTCTGTGTGCAAGTATGTGAATATTTTGTGTGCGTGTGTGCAATGACTGTAATGGCATCATTCGGATTCTAGTTCTGGCCAAAATGAGGTGCATGTCCTGTGCGACGCTTTAGGATTGCGACTAGAACTCTGTTATGTTGTTGTCATTCTATCTAATCGTGTGTACGTGTACAAATGTCGTCATGTGAGCTCAACTTCGCTTTCATCTTATCCTAAAGGTGGTAGTGCCACCAAACCTGTTCCCTTTACTTATGTTTCTTGCCACACCTGAGCAATTTTCTATCGTTTCACCTGCAGCAGCGAACGTAACTTTAGCTCCATTAGTATTTACACTACAACTTTGTCTACACAAAAACATCTCACTCACTCTCTCTCCCTCTCTCTCTGTCTCTTTATGTCTCCACCTCCTTCCCTGTGTCGTGCCTGCTCTCGTGGTTACATCTCCTGGGCCATGTTTTGTGCCCTGCTCAACCTGTGGCAAACAAAATTTTGTTCAACACTTTGCTTGCAGACATAGCTGAGTTTGCTGTGCGTGTGTGTGAATGTGTGTATTTAAATGACAATGATGCCTAATATGTTGATAGACAGAAACTAATACACTGCCCGAAAGTCAGACAGTATGCAGTTTTAATTTCGAATGGATGCTCCAACTCCTTTGCCAACAATTAGTTCAGAAAATTGAGATATGTATGTAGTTAAAAGCAGCAGGAGTTTCATTTCAGTCTCAATCCGTTTTAATTAATATGCTGCACTGAATGAGCACAGACATTTCCAAATTCCATTGAGATATAAGTTTATTAATTATAGCCAGCAGGGCCTTAATTTAAGTAATGGATTTTAGATGGGAATGGAAAAGACTTACAACTTTAAATTAAAGCCTATTTTATGGACACACTGCGTATACTTAATGTTGGCTAAACCGACTTTAAAGTTATTTTTTATAAACTAAATGCAGGTCCAACATTTGAATGTCCAAAAGATTCTTTAAATTGATTTGACAAATACCGTTTCTATTTTTGCCTTCATTTAACTGAAATTTTAATATTTATTTTGCTCTCTCGGCAATACTTTTATTTGATTTAGTCTCATTTCAATTAATTTTTGCCTGATTCACTTTGCTTTTGTGCAATTAAATTTTGATTTCCCAACAGGCTGCATGGCTTTTTTTCCTCATCCCTTTTTTATTAAGTTTTAAATCAACTCAATTTTCATTTTGTTTAGTGTATGGAGTTCGGTGTGGCTAAAAACTTTAGCCATAACTTATGATAACATTTCCGTGTGCGTCTAGGCCTCGGTAACGCTCTGGCTGATGCCTGCTGCCTGACGCCGTTTCTCCCTTATTCACCCCTTTGGTTCCCATGGTTTGGATCATAGTTCACGCAGAGTCAATCCTTGGAGATTGCCGTCTAACATCATTTGGGCCATGTTCAACGAGAGCCGTCTGAAAGCCCCAGGAAGTCTAACCAACTCATTCGCAATACACACACGACACACACACACCACACACACTTTCACACACTCACAAATCCGCAGCTAATAATATACGGCTTTTGTTTATTAGATTCATACATTTTCTAGGCAACTTGCGACACGCGTGTGCCTCTGTGTGTGTGTGTGCGAACGTGCACGTGAGTGTAGTGGTGTGCCACTCATTATGTTTGCTTTTATGACCGTACTGTATGCTACACTCCATCTCCGCCGCCTCTTTGCACCCTTGGCAAAGATTTCCCCCTCTTTATTTGTAGCTTCTGCCTGAAGTGATTTTAATAAAATTGGCAAAGCGTGTAGGTAAAAACAACTTGGCTTATATAGCTGATTGGGAGTGGGGGATCGAATGGAGGTTGGGGGAAGGTTGTCATGTAAATCCTGACCAGAAATCGCTGCCGTTGGCACATTTTTTTCTGCTTTACGTTGCTGTTGGTCTATGACGAAATCGAGCACAAATTGCATGATTTACGTAATGGAATAAATAAAATAAATTGCTTAATTTACTGATAAATTACTTGTGCACACAAAGGCAAAACTTACACACAGCATTGACGACACAAACGGCATGTGTGTGTGTGTGTGTGAGTGTATAGGAGTGTGGGAGTCAGAGAGGTAGGCTTAAAGGCTATTGGGCTGTTGGCTTTCAGCCTACTTATTAAACACATACCTTGGCACTACAGCTGAGTGTGGGAGCAGAGAAGTTGTATATGTGTGTTTGTGTTTGTGTTTGTGTGTACAAGTATGCGTGTGTTGTGGTTGGTTCTTTTACTCTGGCAGTTTTTGTGAGATTAATTTGGTGCAGAAGCTGGAGAAGAAGAACCTTTGGACCTATGGTCACTGCAGCTGCCACAACCGCAGGCAAGGTAGCTTACCCCTCCCCCCTTCTCTCTCACACACACACACTTGTACGCCCATGTAGAAATGTGTAAACTATGGCTACTTAAACTGAGAACACACCTGACCGAAAAAACGACTGGTAACCTTATCCTACCTGACTTCCTGTTAGCTGCTTAGACATGGCCAAATGCGACACGATGCTTATTTGTTGCTGACCTGGTCTAAACATCCACTCACCCACTCCACTACACCTCTGCTGCTCACTTACCTGGCAGCTAACTTGCATATTTACGAAAGATTTATGCCAAAAGCTAATTTCATGGAAAAACGTATTGTTCTTGCCTGCTCGTAGGTGTGTGCAAGTAGGTGTGTGTGTGCGTGTGTATGTGTAGATATTTTGAGGTCAAACAGAAGCTGCTTGGCTATTAAACTGAAAATGGCAGCTTTGGCTACCAGATTTGGTTTCAGGCTAATTATTTATGTTAATCGCTCTCTAAAGACGCTCAATATATCAAATTTGCACAGATTTATTATGTGCAACAATAGACTAAACATTTTCCTGATAGTATATATCGTATGTTTACATATATAGGTGTGCATCTTTCCATTTCTTCTCTGTGTATATATGTATTTATTTACACCCGATTACCTAATTATTGTAATCTCTTTTACACGCAGCAAATGAGTTGATGGAAATGCTTTATGCGAGCAAAACTTAATTTATTCTAGATAAGTCCAAGCACAAAACTTTGCAAGCGGAAAATGGGGGGAGCAAGAGAAAAATGTGTAGCCATTTGCGGAAAATCCCCCAACTCTTTGATTGGACACGTTTGCAGCTGATTTGGCCAAAACAAACTAACTGAAAGTCATTTGTTGGTCTGTACTTCACGTCAATGGTCAGAGAAGAACTTGCAATTTGCCTTGGCTAATCTCAAAGGATATGCAGTGCAGCATCCTGTGGCGCAGTGACAGAGAAGACGGAGATTACCTTCTCTCTCTCTTTCTCCTTTCTTCGTTGCCTTCTATCAAAGTTGTCATTTTGCATTACAATTTTCCATTGAAATTTACTTTTAATATGCCCATAACTGGTACTTCATGTATGTGTTTTGTGGGAATGAGTAACTGGAACTGTGTGTCTGTGTGTTTGATTGAATCTGATAACTGAGCACAACACGATGCCAAAATTGTACAGCTGAACTCTTTGCTGTGCCAAAGCCAAAGCGGATATCAAAATTTAATTAAAATTTCATTTCGCAATTTTAGCATACTCGCTTGCCACTTACTTCATGCCACTTGCCACTGGCCACTTGTCTCCTGCCATTTACCCCTTGCTCTATGCAGAATTGGCAGCATTAAGCACAATGCGTCCCTTTCGAATGTTATGCACTTCAAATTCCAATTGCAACCGTACGGTGCAAACTCAATTATGAGCAACTCATTCGCCAGAAGCCCGCAAACACACACACAGATCAACACACACACAGGTCAACACACATACAGTCACTTATATTGAAAAATGGCATACAACAAAAAAAAAATTGGATTATCTTGGCTCGGTTTGTGGGCCACTTCGATGGACGTTAGACCGGCTCCCCCTTCCCCTCTCCCCATGCAATTCGCGCATTTTTCAACGAGCATTTTGTCATTTCCAAATTTGTCACTTGACATGCGGCAGCAACAAGAGGAAGCAACACAAAAAAAAAACTGTGGCAAGTTGACTACCAGTGGGAATGGAGCGAGTATTCGAAATGGGATTGTGATTGGCAACTGTTGTTGTTTCTGTTGTTGTTGGTGTTGGTTACACGGCACATTCAGTGGCATAATGTTGGCTTTAGCATTAATGTCAGTCAATTCCAGAGCACATGCCACACAGAGTCAAAGTCAAGAGTCAGAGAGACTCTCTGTGTGTCGCCTGTTTGGGGATTTTCACGAATGTGATTTCAAAATCAAGTTTTTCTTTGCCTTTCTATTATTTGCTTTCCATTTGCTTTTGCTTCAGTTTCTTTTTTTTTTTTTTGTGCCAACAAATAAAGCGCATCAATCATTCAGTCGAGCATCAAGTGAGCTGAAGTGTATAGTAAATGTCACTGGTCAGGGCCGACACGGGGTCACAGTCGAGAGGAAGACAATGAGAATGAGAGACAGAGAGTGCTTGAGGGAAAGAGAGAAAAACTGCTTGCAAGTCTACGTCTGGCTATTCGACATCCGGTTTGCTCGGGCATTTCCCGCATTCAACTCAATGGGGCTCCATGTTTAGCTCTTGGCCAACTTTCCAGCTGCGTTAGTCCTTTTACGAATTACAAATTTAAGAGCATTACGTAAACGGTATAAATAGATTTACTTGCAACTCACAAGCAAACATATTATGCTGTCCTGTGAGCATATAAAAACGTTAAGCAAACTCTTCATTCTCATAACTTTTGGGGAAAATGCAGACCGTGTGTTGTGTTATTTAATATTTCTATGTCTCAATTTGTTGGCAAATCTGTGCTCCTTAGTCTTGTTGTTGTTGTTATTATCATTGCAATTACCTTTGGCCCAGGGGTCATAAATGTACATAAGCCAGCTGTGAACTCCGAGAAGCAGCAAGGACTTTTCGTTCTTTTATACATTTCATGCCTGCTGCAGACATGTGTGTGTGTGTGTGTGTATGAGTTTTTGTGTGTGCTTGGAGTTTTGTACAGGTGTCTTACCCCAGGTGACATATTCATTTGTTTTGGGGCATTTTGATTATTTCAAACGAAGCGAAAATCCGTTAGTAACTTTGGCATTTTGACAGCTGACCTTTACTCTCGCTACAGCCTCTTGCCTGTTCACGCCCTATCTCGCTATCTCTTTTTTGTTCTCCCCCCCTCTGCGTCTATCTTTGTCTGCTATTTTGGACATTTTACGTGTCTGCTAAATGGTAATTTACTTGCCAGACATCGTGCTGTTCTATATATACATATAAATGTCTGCAGATGTGTGTGTCTGTGTGGGTGTGGGGTGTGGGGTGTGTTTGTCAGTGTTACCGCTGCCAAAAATTACATTTCGTTTATTAATTAAACACCAATTTGGCTCGCAATTCAATTAGGCGCCGTCCTTTAGCACCAATAATAATTTGCTGCAATTTGTGGCGCATTTATTAAAAACAAATATTCGGCATAAAAGCTTTATTTAATATTCAAATCGTATAAATTCGCTCCCCTTGAATCTCCTAAAAAAATTATTCAGCTAATAGTCAAACTATTCGATAGTAAAATTGATCAAATTGCGTTTTAAATGGCACCAAAAACATCTGCAAACACTTTCTGACTATTAAACTAATAGTAGCATACGACAAGCTCAAATAATTATCAATTTAATTGCTTAAATTGTACATAAAATTAATTTATTATTATAATAGCAACTTCAAGTTTAATTTCCTGACTCTCTCTGTCGTTCTATTTAATGGTATTATTCATGACCTATTTATCCATATATTTCAAATTGTTTTAATCATTTTAACATCCTGTCATAATCAGTTCTATCAAAAAAACCGTTAGAAAATAGTTAATATTTTTTGTGTTTGTTTTATTAACAGATTTAAGTTTACAGTTAACTTTGTTCTCTGGCTTCGCTTTGATCAATTTTGACGCCAATTTGTTTGGTTGATTTGCGAAACAAAACAGAAAAGCGAAAAAAACAATGTGGCGGGAAAAACTCATTCATTTGGCTGAAAAGCTGCTTCCCTGTTGTTCCTAGCACATTGTCTATTATGTGGCCCTTGGGAAGCCCGAAGCACTCACTCCACAGTTCCCAAACCCTTCAGCTCCTTTCTCCTCCTCCAAAACAGTTTTCCGCAATTTTCTATATCGCTGTGCCGTCACATTCTCTGTCTTCTCGGAAAAATAGAAGATAAAAACGTGCAGAATATTCAAAATTGAAACATGGAAAATCGTGGCAGGTTGTTTTTAACATTTTCGCGCATTTTTTTGTTGACTTCTTTTTGTAGTTTGTATGTCGTATGGTGGGAGTCGGGGGCGTAGCTATAGGCGGGTCACAGTTCATTGTTTTACGTGACGTATTGTTGGATAAACAAATGTTTATGTTTTTGCTCGCTAAGCTATGTATTTGTTAACGTTTTTAAGGGATCAGAGAAGGCATGAAAAGTGGTGGAAGGAGGGGGAATAGCGATTCAAAGGGTTGTCTAAACGCTGCTATTGCAATCTCGTTTTGATTGGGGAAACGAGCAGCGCGAGATGAAAAAATTTATTGGAGCGTTGCAGTTGCTGAGAGTTGGCAAAAAGTTTGAAATAGATAAAAATTCGCATATTCCAGCAAATGGAAAAGGGGTTGAAGAGAGTAGTGGAATAGTGTCCAGTTCAGTGAAAAGTGAAAGGAAACTTTTGGCGGTCAGTTGGCTAATTGAAGGCTGACCCACAAAACTGCTGTAGATAAAGCTGGTGTTGCAAGCCCCCAAATTGAGTCTCGCTCTTATGAACCATTTAAAGCAAATGCCACTGATGCCAGCTACTGTATTGCATGGCACAGTACAAGTAATAGTAACAAAAAAAATTTACTTAAACTTAAAAGCATTTGCTTTTAATTAAAAATTTCCACTTGCCGCACTTTGGCGCCACACTGGGAATTACTTACAAAAACTAACAGTATAGTCACACACATAATCAATTTTGCTATGCAATTTTAATTACAAATTGTGGGCGTTGCGGTCAGCACACACACTGACACACACACACACACACACAAAGTCACACACACAGAGCAGAGACAAACACGTATTCCATTGGGGCATGTCGAGGCGTGTGTAAATAGCTGCATAATGAAAATGCTGTTGGCTCCCAAGGCGTTTGCCACGCCTTGCTTAAAGTACTTTTAGCTATGACTGATAGAGGCAGAGAGAGAAGAAGAATGAAAGAGTCAGACGGTATCTGCAAAAAGTTAATACACATGACGTGCAACAAATTATATTTATCGCGCATCGGCAAGCATCAAATTATCAGGACGCGCCGTCAACCGCAGCAACGCAGCGCAGCAAGGACCTTCACTCGCGGCTGCAAATTGATGCTTAAGGACAATTTTCACTTCATTACACTGCAGCTGGTGTTGCCGCCATTGCTGTCGTTGTTGCTGCTGCTGCTGTTGTTGTGCCTGCCACAGCAACTGTTGCTGTTACCTTCCTTCTTGATTTTATAGACTTGTTTAAACGGGTACATTGAAATAAATGAAAGCTAAGCTACTGGAAGGAAGAGAATAAAGTTTCCAAAAGGATTTTCGGCAATAAGATATACCAATTTATTTTGGAAGTATATATCAGTAAACTTATCTGAAGTTTACTACCTTATTTCATAGGGTAACAGGTATATCATAGCCGAGCACTTGCGTGCTTACAAGTTTATTTTTTTGCCCCGTCGTTTAAACTATTTTTCTGCTATTTTTTGTTGGCTGGGTCCTGTTGGCGCTGCTGTTGCCTCTTTGCTCGCCGATTAATTCTCAAGTGTTGCTTAAGCAGCAAAACATGCAGCAATAACAGGCAAAAAGGGAGCGACAATCGCTGCAGTTGCCCCGGCACCGTGAAATTACAAATTGCGCCCTTTGGCCATGGCTGAGACGACGCTGCCCGTCGCACACCTTTTTGCATGCCTAATTTAATAAGAAAAAGTGCCATGTTGTACATCATTTAAAAGTAACACCCGCCCACACGCACACACAGACACACACACGTGCATAATTAATTGTGATTGATAGATGAAATTACTTGGCAGCGGCTTGGCGGGTTTTTCTTTCAACTTGGGCTAAAACAGATGGCAGCAGCATCAAGCCAAAAAGGCAAGATGAAAAATCATTTCACAAACTGTCCCAAAAGCCAGGCACACAACCAAACACACACTTACACCTGGCAGGAGCAAATGGTACATCATAAAGAAACTCAATTTGTTGCTCGCTCGAGCGATTTGTTTGCCACGCAAATGAACAAAATGGAGAAACAAGCAAAATAGCCAAACTTGTAGGTGTAACTGTGTGTTTGTGAGTGGGTGTGTGCCACTGCATATGCAGCAAAAAAGCGTTGGCCATTTTAATTTATGTCGCTTGGCAGCGCTTTGGCTAAGCTGCTTACATTGGGCGCCAACAACGCCCAAAAAGGACACAGAAGGCAGCAACCCCTTCCTTCACTGCCTTCTGCCCTCCTTACGTTTCCTTTGTTCCCCTCACTTCACTTACAGCAGCAGCTCCCGAATAACCTTAAAATATAGCCAAAGACTTAAAACAATGGCTTAGGGCCATGCACTGGCTAAATCTATGCTCTTTTTATATACAACTGTATTAGTGTTTATGTGTGTGTGTTTGTATGTGTGCTCTAGCGTGTGTTTGTCCGCATGTGTTTGTATAATTCTCGAGCAAATTGAAAATAAACGTTGAGCGTTGACGGAGAAAAAAGCGCAGCTACTTTTTCAACTATTTTTTCTTCGTTTTCTTGAATATGTATATGTTTGTGTGCATGTATGTGTTTTTGGTGTAGCTGTGTGCTTGGGTTTAAATGCTGCCAAGTTCGCGTTGCTTAACTATTGGCATTAGCTACCAAGAGAAGTTCTAGCAAACAGAATCGCATACAATTCACAAATTTAAAAATTTTATTTTACAAAGTTTCTTTAATTTAATTTGAATTATAATTGAATAAAGGGATTACTGTCTTAACTTCGGACTTTCAGCTACCTTCGAAGCAAAGTATTTTAACAGTCTGTGGAGAAACAAACAATCATTGCTATTCCCTGAAGAGTTTTGCAGTCAAGACCACAAATTGCTGTCTCAAAAGCTTCTAGACAACGACAAAATATTTGTAGGAATAGTTGCAGCAAGTTGCAAGTAAATGGCAAACAGTTTGCTTTGTGCAAACTAAACTTAAAGATATCAGATTGAAAACAAAAAGTGTATGAGAGAGAGACAAAGGAGAGCGACGAGGGACTATAAGCGGAGTTGATTTACCTCTTTATCTAACAGTTCTAATGCGTTTGCAAAGCCGTCCAAATGGAACTCCGAATGTGGTGCAACAAAGCGTAACTTATAGTTATCCACAAATTGCTTGAATCCACTCGACTCACACACATATATGGTCAGCTATCAAATGGGTTTTGCACAAGCCTTTGATGTTGTAGCCAAATAATTTGTGGCATCTTAACTTGGACTCTCTGCTCTGCTTTCGTTTGAAACCCAACGATGTCATCGCTCTCGTTCATCAGGCTAACTGCGCTACGAATTCGATTGATTTGAATCTACATTTGAGCTGCCGTACGGCTCTAAATCTGTGCTGTGACTGCACTAGTTTTAGCCAAGTTTTTAGGCCATTTACAGACTGGCCAGACTTGCCGTCTCCCGTGCACTTACTTCAGATAATAGACATTCGTTTTCACGTCTAATACGATTGTGTTTTCTTTGAAATGTCAGTTTAATCGTACGACCTTCTGCCTTCAATAAAATCTCTATTTTAAACAACGTCCAATCGTTTGTTGTGACCTTTGCCCGGCTTAGTGTTTATAGCCAAGTTCAGTTTGTCAAGGTTCTTTCATTTCATGCTCCATATTTTTACAAACTTTTCACAATTGAAAATCTCTCAGTATTTTCTGGTGAATTACGGTGGATATTGCAATGGAAAATGTTTCCTGAAAAAGGTTCATTTTGCTTTTGGCTCAACTCCAGTATGGACTCACTTCCTTTCTATCCCTTTTTTCTGTCATTTCTTCTGGCTCTCCTTGACTATCTCTATCTCTTCTTATCCTCTTAACAAATTGTCATTTTGTGTATTGATCTACCTGTTGGACAACAACATTTGCTACTCTTACCAAACTCTTTAAGGCCACCGAGTTGTTTGTTCTGTCTTCCGTTGCTGAACACAAGGAGTAATTTGCGAAACAAGTTTTAAACTTTTATAATTAAACGTTTAGTTGGCTCGGATAAAGTGAATACTCGTAATGATAGAAAACTAGTGCGTGCTTTTTTCCGTTCTTAATGTTTCCCAAGGAATTTCTAATTTAAAGTTGTAGAAAAAAGCAGAGCTGAAGCGCAAGCTTAGCGAAGAGTTAAGTAAACAAACAATTGCCTTAACATGGCCAGCTCATGGTCACGCCCATATTTTGCCCAAATTCCTCTTTTCCACTACCAAAAGTGACTGCTGCAGCTGGCAGTTTTGGCCAAGCGCTGAGTTTACTCTCATTACACTCTACCAATAACTACACATACAAACACATACGCTTAGATGGAGGCTTACACAGATACACACACACACATACACAGCCAGCGTGCATCACTTAATTACAAAATGGTTTTTTGGGCTGCAGACACAGCTGGCAGCAGCTTTAGAGCAACGCGTCTCTTTGTTAAGGTGTCTATCTGTCTCTTTCTCCCCTTGTCTCTTTGTGTGCATGTGTATTGGTTGTGGCTTGTATAAGATGTGCGTTGTTTCGCTTGTCTTGCTGCCTTTGCTTTTCGTCTGTGTTGCAGCTGCATCTTGTCGCTGTCAATTGCAACATGCGACGTTGCGTTTTTTGTGCCAATGTTAATAGCAGCCCCTCGCTCTTTGTTCCTAGTCCCCTTCCATCCATTAAGCCAGCAAAACGAACAGTTCTCCCTCACCCCCTCCAACTGTCACGGGCAGCTTAATAGGTTTTTGTTATTGTTGTTGCTCTTGTTGGCCCCAGACATTTATGCAACTTGCACCGCACAATAAGTCACTACGTCCTCTGCCCGCGAAGCGCCCACCTTTTCCACCTCTTTCGCTCCTCATCATCCCTTGCTTTGGCTGAGTTGTTGCAGGTTTTTGCTTGACGGTTTTGTGAAAATTATTACATCTTATTTACAATGGGCAAAGTTGCTGTTGACTCAGTTGAAGGCGTGGCAGCGACATGTTGTTGCGCCTCCTGCTTGGTAACAAAGGAAATGTTGCAAATTAAGCGCTTGGCTGCATGTGCTGCACAACTTTCAAGTGCGGCGCGCTGCAAACAAGAACAAAGAAACAACAACAAAAACAACCACAACAACAACTGCAATTGCAGTTAAATTAAATAAAAATTCGCATTTTTCTTTATGTGCCATGCAATACTCAAACACACCCTCACTCACACACACACACATACACTCACAGAGTGCGACGCATACACGCATACTTCTTGTTGGCTTGCTTGTAATTGTATTTC
The DNA here is from genome assembly GCA_020829145.1 of Drosophila nigrodunni. Classification (NCBI taxonomy): domain Eukaryota; kingdom Metazoa; phylum Arthropoda; class Insecta; order Diptera; family Drosophilidae; genus Drosophila; species Drosophila nigrodunni. The sequence goes on along the minus strand of JACVCZ010000007.1, from coordinate 5,907,499 downwards.
AGCAATTTGTGAGCTCCATGCGGCGTATACGTAATATTTTATTATATCGCTGCATTTTTAATGCCACAACAAGCATTGTACAAAAATATGTCATCGTTTTGCACCAACTGCACCACTAGCGTACATTTTCTCTTTACTCTCCTCATTCTCTGCTGTAACTCAAGTGCAACAAACTCATTTTCGAGTCGCTTACTTGAAATTGAATTAAAGTTGCTGCAGCTGCAGAACAAAATCTCCTTCTCTGATTTTTATATATTTTTGCAGTGCGGCAAAGTTTTTTAACAGCATTTCACTTCAAGTTGGCTTTAATACATGTCCAGTTAAGAGCTGTACAGAGAGAGAGAGAGAGAGAGAGAGATGAGTAGGAGTGGGAGAAGGACAGCCAGTGCCGTGTGTCTAGTTCCATGCACACGACAATATCAGTAAAAATGCTGGTAATAATATTTGAGGTGCACCGCAATGGCGTCTGCTCAAGCATATGTAGTGCCCGACTAACAGATACTCATCTTTTCCCTCCTATTCCCACTGTGTCTCTCTCCGCCTTTTAATCCGTCTGTCTGTCTGTCTGCCACTTACATGCTGTCTTGTAACACGCTCCCCAGCGGCCAAGCGACTAAACCTGACCCAGAATGCAACTTGTGTTGGTTTTGTGGGCCAAGTTTGTGTGAGTTTGTTTCTAAGCTGAACGGATGCTGCAATGTTTTACTAACCACAAAATGCTGTAACTAAACGCGCACTCACACGGACACACTCACATATGTAGATAGATAGAAAAGGACACGAAGGATACAGCACTACTTATGGAGCACTTGAGGCTGCACGCACACAAACACACACACACACACACACACCTAGGCACACACCCATCTACACCACATACACAGGTAAACTACAGGACTAACCATGCTCGTTTAGTTACCAACTTTTGAGAACATTCTCCCACAACACAACATATTGTTATGGCCACGACAAAGTTCTTGGCCCCAAAAAATTGTCACCGTTTCTGGTTGCAATGTTTTGCTCATTGACAGCTTTGCTAAAGTTGTAACTAAAATTTAAAATGTTTAACAAAAATAGTTTTACTAAGTTTTCTATGAATTCCATAGTTAACAAGTGGAATGAAATAAATAATTCATTTAAGTGCGTTTTTGCCGGATTGCCAGAAACACAACAACTGTTTGAGAATAATAAATTCAAACTTTGCTTTGAGACATTATTAAATTTGGTTTATAAATGCTTGCCAATAGAAAGCAACTTTCTTTGTTTTATTTATTTAAATTTAAATCTCGAACTCTGTGAGGCATGAAATCAGGTCAAAAGATCATTGTTCAAAAAAATATTATATTTTACATAATAACTTGTAGTTTCAACGGAAGTTTCTGGTCAACTTTTAATTAAATAATTAATTCGCATGTAAGCGTGGACTTGAAATAACTTTGACTGCACAATGAGTTTACTAATCTTAGTTGTGATTATAATTCCAGAGAAAATTGATTTCTTAGAATTCGTTAGAGTAGTAATAAAGTTTGCCTGATGGGAACTTTTGTTAAAGCACTCGTCAGCTCTTGATGTCAATGAGGTTGAGGCAAAGTGCACTTTTGCCTAATTTGGCAATCAGTTAAGTACCCTGGCAGGCAGATGCTCAGTCAATCAGTTAGTCAGTCAATCAGTGAATCAATTCGGCGTAGGCCAGAAAGAGAATTTCAATTCCAATTCGATAGGCTGCCATATTGCCTGACATTCGCAATAGACCAAACCGCACAAAATAAACTCGATTGCCGAGTAAAGAGTAGCAAATTTTGAGCTTTGAGTTCAGAGTGTTCTGGTGTTTTCTTGGTAATACCAGCTGTTTTATTGCTAATGTAATGTTGTCAAAGTCTGTGAGCTGCTTAATAACGCGTCAACCATCAAAAAAAGTAATTCAAAATATGACTTTGGCGTACCACAGTGCGTATTAGTGCTTATATGGGACGTGTTAAGCAAAAGGATTCAACGATTCGGAAGTTAAGTGAGCCCGTGTCTGCAGTGCTTCGATAAAACCGAGTAGATAAATCAGCTTAAAAAGTGTGAGAAGTGCTGAATGGAACCGAACACTTGTCTGTTAGTCTGTCTATCTGTCTGACGAGCAAAACTAATTGAATTCTGAGCGAAATTCATTTATTTGCTAGACAAATTGAAAATCTGAGAAGCGAAAAGCGAGAAATATCAGCTGTCAGTAAAGTTCATTTAAATAATCAAGCACGGGGTTTCTACAAATATATATTTGAACTGTTAATCAAAATACATAGATAAATATGAGCTATGCTCAAACTGTTTCGCTTTTAATTGGAGTCTATAACTCAGTTATAATGCAACCCAAGTTTTTCATTCTTTCTACTGTTCGCTTTCTGTTGGGTTGCATAATTCTGCTGTTGTTGCTGCTTCTGTTTTATTCGCTGCTTCGATAACAAAATAAATTGCTTTCAACAAATGCTTAGTGCTTTGATTAATAGCATCGAACTGAGCAAAAGAAACAGCAACTAGTTTTACCAAATGTCCACACATTTTCAGCTTGCTTTCTTGTTGTTGTCCAGCTTCTTAGTCCTGGGCTGATGAGCGAACATTTACTTAAATGTGCTGCGCAAGTGTGTGTGTGTGTGTGTGTGTGTGCTGTACGAATTTAATTGAGTGCTAAATGGCACGTAAACTGATAGGTCAACACACACACACACACTCATACACGTTCACACAGATGCGCAAGTTGGGCGCCATAGACAAAGTTTAGTCGGCGAAGGCGTTGCCAAGGACATGTGCTGGCAACAGCAGGAGTTGGAGCATGTGCATCACAGTTTCACGTACGTCAGCAGTCGGCAGGCACTTGGCTAATTGTGTGGGCGTCAATTAATTTCACCCTCCCGCAATAGACAATGGGCAATGGAAACTTTACGTTTTGCAGTCTTTGCTGCCCCAAAAAAGTATGCAACACTTTTTGTTTCGTTCTGTAGGTAATCCTTCTGCAATGTGAATAGAGGCAACTTGAATGCCTGCTAGAGTGCGCCGCATTAGTAGGACAATTTGTTTGGTAATCCCCATTTGGAGTCAAGTCCTGGCTGTCATTTTGCTTTTGTGCTCGGCTGAGCAGCAAGGCCTTTGGGCCTGCTAATCCCCAAGAAAGAACGTCAACACGTGCAAATAAAGTATTAAAATGGCCAACCACATACACACACACACACTGAGAGAGATAGCAACACTGACAGAATAGAGGGAGAGGAATTCAGACAGTCAGTCAGAAGGCAGCACGTCAAAGGCGCCTTGACCGCAATGGCTCAAATGACGAGTGTTCCAAGTCAACGGAGGCTCACACTCAATCTCAGTGAGGGTTTGACTTATATAAACAGTAAACCACACACACTTGCCGCACACGTTACACCCACATGTTCGCACACACACACACATTCGCCGCACGTCTCAAGTTTATCAAAGGACAACAAACTAAAAAAGACGACAACGAAATGAAACGCGCAAAGGGCAAAGCTACCGCAGCAGAGCGAAAAAGAAAGATATATAGAGTGAAATGGCAAATAAAACTGGCAATAATATCAACAGCAACATCAGTAACAAAAGCACACAAACCACACTTAATTCATTCGTGATTTATATAAGTCGCTTTCAGAGACTTTAAATGTGGTCATAGCTCGTCTCTCTGGGTCTGCTTTTTTCTCTTTCTCTCTGTGTCTCCCTCTGCCTATCTCTGCTTCAGCTTGCCTTTGCCCTCTGAGCTGGTTTGAGGCCAAAAACGAATGAAACTATTTTTGCGGTCTGCTTGTGAGCCAGGCCCAAAAGATTTGCAGTATGCATTAGTTTTGGCCATGGCTCTCAATTAAAAATTCCTCTTCAACTGCTCAAAATTCAATTCAAATTTTCGGCCCAGATTCTTGTAAGCCAACAAAGTCGAAAGCCAGTAAAACCGCTGATAAAATGTGGCAACACACATACCGATACACACACACACACTCGAGTGTGTTTCGCAATACTACTTGACTAACTTGGCTAAGCCCGCAAAAAGCAAGTTTCTATTTTTTGCCTAGAAACGCCATTTGCCACTCTCTGCATGACCCAAGACCCCGGGGTGGGGCAAAAAGGGGTTAGATGGGGTTTCTATAGTTCGGGTACAACTTGTCGTTCAAGTGACATTCAATTATTATTTCAGCCCAGTGCAAAAAGTTTTGCAACGAAACGAATTTTCTCGGTACAAACGACAATATTGTTAGAGCGTATTACATGGATACCGAAAAGACACGGACAGACAGAACTGTCAGGACGAACGGACGGGCAAACAAACAGGCAGCTCAATACAGCAGTATCTATCCAAACTGATAGATAGTTAGCGAGAAGGAGACATTGCTGCTGAGTTAGAGCAACAATGGGAGAAAGGGAGAAAAGATTGAAACATAATGCGTATTTGCGCATTTAATGTAAAACTTTGAAAATAGTTTTTGGGCCAAAAATAAAATCAAAACAAAATTCAAACAGATATAAGAATGACAATAAAAATAAAAATTAAATGAAAATCAAAACTTTTCAATTGCATTTTAAGCGTGACTGAGAGAAAGAGTCAAACACACAGACAGACAGATGCAAAGACAGTTGACAATAGGATTAATAAGTCGACAGACTTTTACTTAAGTTCAATTCTAATGAATCTTACAAGGGAGCGAAGCAGAAATCATTAAAAGATAAATGTGCTGTAATTATGCTTAATCTTTAAAATGGGAAAAGAATATGTCATTAATATAAAGTTATTAAAACGTTTTATGGCTTCAATCAAAGAAATATTTTACTGGATACTAATGCTTTCTTCTGCTCTGTGTGTGAGGTAAATTGTCATTTTGTAAAATATTTTTAAATAGTTAAGAAAAGAAAAACAATGCTTTAATGCACTTTGAGAGCTTTTGGCAATTGATGAGCCTGAGTTCAGTAGATGAGGCTCTGAATGCCAGTGAGGCATGCAAGCTGCCAGTGGCGAGCGGCAAGTGGCAAGTGGCAAGGTGCAAGCACGAGTGCTCAGTGTTTGGTCAGAGCCAGAGGCATGCAGCTTAAAATTAATGACAGCGAAGTAAATGTCAGCGCCGAATGAAAAACAAGCCCCAAAATGCCAGGCACAACTTTTGCCAACCGCGACGTGTGGCAAAAACAACAATAACACGATTGCAAACAAAGGGGGAAAGGGGAGAGACGACGGACAGGACGACGGTGACTACGATACATGGCTTCCGGTTTTTGTTCGCGCGCTGGTATTTTGCCTTTATTTCCCCGTTTCCACGCCTCCTTGTCACGGTGAGAGGCAGGCATTGCGTGCACGAGTGTCGCATATGCACATTTTATTTATAAACTCGCACAAAAGTACAAAATAAAAAGCGTACAACTTGCAGGGAGGAGTTAAGAGAGATGAGAACAGGGGAAAGAGAGAAAACTACCGGTATTGCATGTGCAGCAATAAAAGTGGAGAAAATGCTTATCAAGCTCTAACCGGATGTGCACAGTGTCAAACAGTAGGATCAGCAAGAGAGGAGCCGAGCGGAGAGCGGGCAGAGCAGCAGCTGCAAATAGTTTTTGTTTTTTATAGCAACTGCTGTAATATAAGCGATAGTTTAATGCATAATTGAAAAGCACGCAAAGTTAAACAATAGTGCACGAACGGTCAGCGAGGACCCTCGAGCCTTAACCCATGTATGACCATAGTATTTGCAGTACATTCTAGTGCAGAAATGTGCAGAAGCATCCGTGAACTATAAATTGTAGATACTTAAGTGCCAGCTGTATCAGAATAAAGTGCTTGAGTCGAAAACTAAGTTGGATTTTTATGTAATCAGCTTGTTTTTTTGTAGTATATACGAGGTATTTCCCAAATAAGTCGGTGTAGATTAGTGTTAACTGTGCAGAAGGCCAAGAATTCAGTTGACTGACCATTTGGCTTTTATTTGACTTTGTTTACGAGCCAAGCGAACACACTCACACACCCACTAACTGGAAGGAAAACCTACGGAAAATCAAGAAAATTTTTGTCAAATCACAATTTAATGGCAATCAACATTTTTGCTATTTCGCACTTGCCTGCACTTGATAATGGTAATTATGTAACAATAAATGTGCATTGAAGCACGAAACAAGCGCTTTAATGAACTGTGTAATGTTTTTCTTCTTTAACATTTTATATTTTCATTCCACGGTGTTTTCCTTTCAATTGCAAATGAAGAAAACTCGTAAAGAGGACGATGAGAAATCAAACAGAGCAAGATATGTTTGTGAGTGCGGTTTAAATGCTAAGAAAAATGTGTGAGCGAATGCTAATTGAATGGCCGCTTAGCCAAAATCGGGTTACTCGAGATGCACTTAAGGCAAGAGCTGTCAAACATTAGTGGGGAGCCAAGAGCCAAGTTAAGACAGGCAGGCAACTCATCCGGCGACTGCACAAACAAAACGCGCTCCAAAAAATGTTAAAATACTGCCAAAGTATGCAAAGCTGCTCATAAAAAACACTCGGAAAAACTAACGTGCATTGCAGGATGGCAGCAACTGTTGCCACCGTTCCAACAATCCACATCCTAGCATCCTTGCTGCCTTCTATGTGCTTGCTTCCCTGTGTCCTTGTGTGCTGCCAGTGCCTTTGTGTGTGTGTGTGTGTGTGTAGCTGTGTCTGGAACTTGCTACTTGCTTAGCTGCTTCCTGCCGCCTCTGTACGCCCGGTTTCCTTCCTGAAAATCCATCAGCGCTAATTTTGCATATTTTACTTGAATGTTATTTTATTTTTTCCAGTGCTATTTTTTTGGTGAGAGCTTTTGTGTTTTTTTCACTTTTTGGGGCTTCTAGTGTTTTTTTGCGCTTTTATTTGGCTTAGTCGGCTTGTGACTTGTGTTTTCACAGCCGTAGCCCAAAGACATTTAAGCTATGCACAACCGAAAGCATCTCCCCGAATTCTGTCTTCACAACTCTGCTCTGCACTCTCTGCTCTCTACTCTACTACGCTCCACTCTCTTCTCTGCTCTGATGATGAATTATGTGCGCCACGTACGTTATTAATAATTCCTGTCCTGTCAACAAATACATTGTGCGTTACAGCGTTTCAGTGTTCGTGTTACATTTGGCACTGCCCACACCTATCACAGATAGTATATGTATTTGCCTGTGTGTATGCTAGCCGACATTGCGTATGCGTAATATGTTTATTTTCAACACTGCGGTCTCAAATTTATTAAGCAGCTGCTGCGCCAAGCTTCCCAGCAAAACCGCAACAGGAACCAACAAAAAAAGCCCAGAAGCCCATGTTCAAACTCAAGTCTGTGTCTGTGGGCGAAAAAAATAAAAAGAAGAAAGTGGGGAAGGGGAGGGGGAGGGGGAGAGCGAGAGACCGGAAACAGGACGCTGGGATGTGCACGCACATGACGCAAATCACGTTAGAACACGCACATGACAGACGCCATTTTGAGGCTTCCGATTTTGCTTTAATGATTTTTAAATGCTTTTTCAATCATTTAAAATGAACGTTAGTATAATAATTAAGTAGTAAAGCTTTAAAGCGTTAACGCGACATTGCTCATATGCCGTGTATACACTCTCTTTGTTTACACGTTGTATTGGGTTTCAAGTGCACAAGTTAATTGCTTGAAAAATTGAACTCAATCAATTGACAAGAACGCACACATGCGAGCCAAACAGTTGCCTTCCAAATACACCCACACTTCACACACACACCTCGCCTGCACGCGCATCGAGTGGCCTTTTCAGCCAGGGCACACCTCTCAAGGTGTGTTTGTGTGTGAGGCACTTAACACCCCCTTCGTGTGTTCGTATCTGTGTTCACAGTACACTTAATATTGCCAATTAAACTTATTGTGCTGCATACTTTCAGGCGCGCAGTTTAAAATTGCATTGCAAGAATAATTCGAATGAATTGCAAATTCATTTAATACGACTAAAACTAATCGAATCGAGTGGAATTCAATTTAAATCAACAGCTTAATTTCATAGTTGTTTCAAGCCAGTTTGTTGAAATTAACTAATTATTTGGTGCCTATGTAGAATTTGTCTGCATTTTCGACGTACTTCATGCACAACATAAACTGACAGCACAAGCTGAAGCAGCAAATCAAATGTCGGCACTTTTCAGGGGGGCGGCAACTGAGCAAACAAGAAGCTGTACATTAATTAAATATTTATGTGTTATGCACACAAGACACGCACACACACACACACACAGCGTTACTCAGAGACAGGAATAACAACAACTATACAAACAAACACTTGTATGTGCAAAAGCCAAACAGAGCGCAACAAATAAAGAGACATAACAAGAACAACTTGACTTGAAAGCAAACTTCCCATGCACACACACACACACAAACACACTCGCACACTTACATTTATTTAGTGCTTATTGTTCAAGTACAAATTTAACATCTAAGCTCAAGACAATGCAATAAAGTTGAAATTAGTTCGGGCCATAATTTCAGGTGAACATCCGGAGGCAATGCAAACTGGTTCATCCGGTTGCCAGTACAATTGGCTAACAATTGTTATACTGGTGGGTCTGGTGCTTAGTTTTAGCAAGCAGCACCACCAACTCGCCACATGGAGCAACAACACGTGCAGCAGCAGAGGCAGCCGAGTTGCCACACTCGCGGCCAGTGAAAGTGACACGAGACCAACAAATGCAGAGAATTCCACAGCTGGCAGCGTTAAACTGTCGCCTGTGGTTAGTGGCGGCTGCCACCAGGCATGCCACGCCCACGCCCACGATGAGATTTTTTGCCATAGATGATCGCATGGAGGCGGCAGCAGTAACTAAGCTTAGGACACATCAAATGTGTACATCAGTGTGTACGATTGTATCTATATCTCTATATAATGTGTAACTAAATACTTAAACCAACTATTTATCTACATATTATACCAATATCTATTTGTACAAGTGGCTATACTTAGATATCCTTAGATGTAAGTACAGTAGCCGACGCACTCCTAGCTGCAGGTCTACGAGTTTGTTCATGAATACACTCATTTGCATTCCCCTCCACATATGCGTAAAGTGGACACCTTGGATTACAATTTAATGTGTAATTTGTATAGTTATTTTAAGCTGCATGTAAATAAACAAACACAAACTTATTAACGTAATTGCTACTGCTACATCAAATGTATCATATTGCAAAATAATTATATATAAACACAGAAAAAAACTGGGAAAATGGAAAAGGAAAGAAATTCGCATTGAACCTTTAAACAAATACATAAATAATTTAATCATGTGCATTGTATATTATACGCAGAGTATTTAATAATTAGATAAAGCCAGAACAAAAAAAAATAAGTGAACGTGTAATAACAAACAGCAACTTGTCCATGGAGTGGCCATAAAATATTTAAATTAATTGCCAGTGTATGCAAATGTTTAAACTGCGAATTTTCTCCACGCCAACTGCAAAGTTATTCCTTAATTTGTTTGCGTTGTTATTTGTTCTTGTTTTGCTTTCGTTTCGTTCGATTTCGGTTGGTTTTAATTAAATCAATAAATAGCAATTAATTTGAGATTTTTAATATGGCAAACGGCAGTTTGAAGTAAACCACACAACAATTTATTGGATTAAATATTTTCATATTTATGGAGTAATCCAATTGGAGGTCTTCTAAGGCAACCTCAAGATTTGTAGGGTAAGCGAAAAAAGAAAGCTTCCAGCAAATCCCTGACACTCATTTGCATTTTTTTGTTGTGTTTGATCTGTTTTTCTAGTCTTTATGCGTATTTATGTTTTTAATTTGTTTTCCAAATTACTTTTCATTGGCTAATTATATTTTTATAATTATGTTTGCGCAGCTATTTTCATATGCAATCAATTGGCATTTCCAATTTGATTTGCTTATTCATGTGGATATTAAATAAATTAATTTAATTAAACATCGCTGAACAATGTCCACTTCGGATTGCGTTGGGCTGAAAATGTGGAAGAATGAAAATGCGGAAAAGTGGGAATGTGAGTGGCTAACTCAATAAAACTCGTGTTGACACGCCACATAAAAACCGCATAAATTTTTATCAATTGCTTCAAAAATAACATTTTTTGTTTTTCATATATTTTCTACATCGTTTTTTGTGTCTCATTTTTTAAATTTTATTGGCTTAACACAAACAGAGAAATGACAATTGTATTTGAAAATAGCTCAATTATTGGGTACAAAAAGTTATTTAAATTGGTAATGTAATTAAAATTTGTGGCTAAAGCTTCCCGTTGTGATTCCATTTTGACTACAATTTAATTATTATTAAATTTAAGCTAAGGCGGTATTTTAAATTGCAATCAATGTAGTTGCTGCATTGCAGACAAATTATCATATAAATTCGTATCACAATTATTGTCGTTTGTTTCACTCCACCACACACCGAGGACATAAGCTGTACAAATAATGATAGTAATACTCTGATTAAAAGATAAAAGTACCATTATAAAGGTATCACTAAAATTTGTTGCAATAGGAGAATTTAAATGTTCAATTTACCAGACATGTAAAAAGCTTCCAGTTCTTCACAGACATTTAACTTCCATAAGTTTGTTAATACTCTTCCTGTTATATGTGTATTTAGCTAATACTTTCGAATTGGAATATTATTCCCTTAATAAACGCGGTTTTCAGTGTCTTCCCAAACAAAAACAAAAAACAGTCAAGTGAAAATCTCACCCAAACAAACTCAACTAATCAAAAAAGAAAAAAGGAAAGAATTGTGTATAATTATATAGATAAGTATATATTTAAACATAAATATATGATAAGGAGTATGCAATACAGAAATGCCAGCCAATTTGTATCTGTATCTCAATGCATTAAAACAAATTAAGTATATTAATTCCCGATTTAATGGTAGGTCAACAGACAACAGCAATTCCTGTTTATGCAAGTTAATTAGTGCAACTTTAGATGAGAGAATGTGTGTGCGTGTGTGTGAATGTGTAATTACGAGTTAGTTATAGCTATTAGTTATTATGTTAGCTTTAATAAAGCAATTGAACTGTTTAAAGGTTCGCATTGCGAGCACTTTTAACTGTTGAATCGAAAAGAGATAAAACAAATCGTACATTTAAATTAAATTATACGATAGTCAAAGTACATTTATATCCAAAAACTAACTGCGTACGTATATTTATAACTCGACAGTCAAAATCAATAAGAATAACAATAAAAATGGAGCAGAAACAGAATCAGAAACCCAAACAAAACATAGGAATGATAGAAACAATAACAAAAGCATAGAAGCATAGCAATAAAGAGATGGGAAAACGATAGAAGGGAGAAAAGGAAACAAAAGTAATATGCAAATGTCGTCAAACCAAAGAAAAAAAAAGTAAGATAGGAAGAATAACAAATAACGAATTGTTGTTCTTAACCACAAGTACTAAGAACAACAAAAGCAACAAACAAGAACTATGTACATTAAACAGCAAAACGATTAAACTTTTTTATTTAAACACAAAATAAAAGAAACAGAAATATATGAAAATAAAATTGAATTTTGTTGTTTTGATATTTTAACGTTGTTCAACTGGAATTGAGGCTTCATTGCTTTGATGCGAGTAGCTCAATTATTTATGCAAAACTACATTGCAATACAGCAGCTGGCATGACACGCCCAAAACGCCCACGCCCAGACCCTACGCCCTACCATTATTTCCACCCCGTGCTCAGGACTCTATGAAATACGTAACGACAGCCAAAGAAATGAAAAATAAGCTGCAACGTATGCGTGTGTCACATGTAATCTCTGGATTATAGACAGCAGCAACCAGGCAGCTCAGGAACTATACAGCAGCAGCACCCAAACCAAGACCCTGTATCAGTGCCTGTATCTGAATGAAGCCCAGGGACCCTGACTGCCAGATGGGCCCAGTTCAAAACTGGGTCAGCAAATAAATCGAAGGGGCTTAAACAGGATGCCGAAGACTGGAAACAGAAGACAGAAGACGACACAAGTTAGCCAAACCGAAATGTTGCATGCCCTTTCAATCGATTACGAGGTCTATTATTAAATCCATAAATAACCATTTTATATCATTTATACTAACCGAAAATTGTTTAAGGCAAGGGTTAAGAGGCGACATGTTCTTATAAGTAGAGACCAGAGATTCGATTTGCTCTCTATGCATTAACTTTGGTAAGTTTTGTCAACTGGTAAGGAATTATAAGGGTAAGCCAAGGTAGTAAGTCTATAAATGGGAATTTTAATATGATATTTTAAAACACAAATAATATTTCACTTTTAAAATAATTCGGCTGCCGGTTTATAACAATAAAAATAATTTTTTAAGTGCTATTAATTTAACTGAGCACTCTCTGTGTTCTGCTACAAAATGCACAATCATTTGTTTTCTTTGAAATCTATCCATTATTTTATAGTGTTATTGCTTTAAACATCCTCAGAGTAGTCAAGTTGTTATGGTCAATTGAAGAGTATTTAAATTATAAATAAAATAAACGCTTTATGTAATTCCGTCAGCAGCTGTAAACTTTGACAAAACAACAAAACCGAAGCGAATACCAAATACACGCCTCATTAATTAACACACATACAAACACACACACACGAGGGTATGGGAAAAATACTGCGGATTTTCATCGGTCGATTTCATGCAGCGGAAAATGCAACTGTAATTCTATTAAAATTCACCACAAAGCAGCGCTAATCCTCATGCATGTTCGCATTTCCTACGCTATAATAATGAGGGCCACAAAATGGCCAAAAGCAAACTAAAGCCAGATGCAGGCTAAAAAGGGATAACTAGTATGTATGGCAGAGCGGGAATTCATGGGAAACATTGGATATTTTTTGCGATTGCGTTAGCATAAAAATATTTATACGCTTGCTTGAGTCCAAATTGATGTGCGCTGCTTATGCAAATTTTTGTGTGATTGCCTAAGCAACCGCAGTGGCAGCCTGTACAGTCCCCACACTCTTTCTTGGCCATTGTCAGTTGTCCTTGTCGTGTTGGACATTGACATGGTCATGTCAGTTGGCCTGATAGATTTTATTTAATGACATCGCATTAGTCACATTTGTTACCCAGCAGCAACAACAACCACATCAGCAGCAGTCACAACAAATTTCAATACAAATTTGAAGCACGGTGAAGTGCAACCATTTGTTAAGCTCTGACCTTTTAAGGCATTGGAATTAAATTTAAATTTATTTAGTTGAAAAGATTTTTAAAAGAATGTTAAGTAACTTTAGAAATTTTTAAGTAATTGTAATTTTAAGATGGTATAAATGATATCAATGGAATAAGAATTTAACCATTTGTAATTTTTAATATTTTCCAAACTTTTGATCATTTTTTATACATACCCCTTGTTATTTTTTTCCTAAAGCTTTTTTGTACATTTTTCCAAATCTAGTTAAAGTGCTGTAACATTTCAGTTTGATATTAGTCAAAATTCAAACGGGATAATATGCGAATTTTGCGGCTAATAATTCTGTATGCGTTTTTTAACTGATTTATTTGCGAGTGTCTGTGGGTGTTTGTGTGACTCTGTGTGTTTTGTCATGAGCCATTGAGGGCGTGGGCGTGACTAACTGAAGTGTGGCCAGAATTGCAGAGCCGCATAAAATGCCAGTTGAATTATAGACCATTTGAATGAAATTATTTTAATTGCGTAAATCACTTTGCAGACAACCAAAATTCAACAATGCTGCGGCATTCAGGCCAACTCAATGAATGTGTATACGAGTGTGTGTGCCTGTGTGTGTGTGTGTGTGTCAGAGTGTGTGTGGTTCACTTATTGGCCCAATCTAATTTTATGCGTACCACTTTTGGGAGCTTAAATTTGGCAAAAAGGGCACAAACAAGCAAACAAGAAAAACAGGCCAGCAAAGGGACTGGGAAAAGAAGAGCGGAAAAGGGGCAGAAACGGGAACAGTGTGAGCTGTTGCAGTTTGAATTGGAAACAAACGAGAAGCAGCGCACTCCAAAAATTTAAACAAATATTTTAGCTGGCATATTTGCACTCCATTCCAGCGTAATTGTTTTCCCTAGGTCGACAATACAAATAGATTCTGGCAACCGTTGCAGAAAGGGGCAGCAACTGTAGTAACATAAAACGAAGACTAAACTCAATGAACCATTAAAACATACCCTATAGTGTAAAGAATATAACTGCGTGATTTCGATTTACCTGAAAGCAGAACAAACTTAATTTTAAGCACACACAACAGGGTATTTACAATTGAAGTTACTCTATAGGGAGCATATTCTGTTGGATTATTGTAATTGCAACCATAATTTGTCCAAATTATCGGCGTTATTATAAATTAATTTCATTTTAGTATGCAAACAGAGACAAGTTACCGTTGCGTTCAGCGGGGACATTTTAATGTACACGCTGCGTATGCGTCATATCGGTGCAAAAACATTTACTGGTACGCAGTTCAAGCGAACAAAAACAATTGATAAATGCAATGCTATCTATAATTTATAAACAGTATTTGAACAAAATATATCAATAAAACATGCAACAAAACAAACTACTCTAAAACATTTGTTCCGATAAACTTTTTGGCAATAACTTTAAATTTCTTTTGGCTTGCCTTCCCTTGGCTTATGTCCTTTCACTGGCTTTTGACTGCGATTCTCTAATCCTGCTGGTGATTTGCTTAGCCCTTTGAGGCGTAACCCTGGACAAACTTTGTTTTGAATGGTAAATATTTCGAAAAAAAGGAAAAATATATGAAAAATATGCGTGCAAACACTTTTGGACACAACAACAGCAACAACAACTTAAGTTAAGCTCTCATCCATGCAAGCTCAGGCTATCATTCGATTGTTCTGACTTGGCTTGAAGCTTTCGGCCTCTCAAGTGGTTATTGTTGTCACTGAAGCATAATACATAGTCCAACGATATAAAGATATGAGAGGCGATGTGTTACGATGCCAGCATGATAAATGATATGGCTTAGCCGCACTTCGTGCCGTGCTGAGTTGTGCTTGCCTAAATGTGGTTGATAGCCTTATTTGGCATATGAACTAGGTACTTAGGGCGTATTTGCTCGACAGACAGCAGCAATCAACTGCACTTAGCGCTAAGTGTACTTACAAAGGCACCGATTTCAATCTAACGTTACTTATCGTGCCATCATTTGCTTCTAACAATTTTCTTATAGTTTCACATTAAATTTGACTGTCAAACTGATTGGCTTGCAAATTCTCTAAGTTATTGTTCTATAAAAATAGCTTTTGATTAGGGAAATTATTTGTTAACTGGCCGTTACTCTTATACTTTGCATTTTCATTTTCCTTTTCGACCTTTTTCAGTTATCTTCCTGGATTAAGCATTTTCCTTTGCAGGACTAACTGGTATACAAAGTGAGTAAACTATTTTAACGAAACAAATGGTTTGTGACGTTGCTAAGTTTACAGTGCAACTGAACGAAGCTTTTGTGCAGCAAGTACTTGACGAATTTAGCTCACTTCGTCGAATCAAGAACTAAACGAAACAACAGTCGTTATGTGCTCTGGTAAGTGTCTGTTAAGTTAACATTGCATAGTTTTAGGCGTCGCTTTAACAATAACATTTGAACATGAAGCGGGTTATGGGACTGTTAAGTCATTTCCATCTCTGTTACTTAATAAATTTAACATCAAACGGTTATTTTATAGACATTTTATAACTGGCATTCAAAAATGCCAATGCTTTAAATTATTTCTAAGGATTCTTCTTGCATATTACAATGCACGCTTCTCTACCCTGTCAATACCTTTTTTTACGTTTTAATTGATATTTCAAACTGTTTTCAAATTTCTTGCGTCGCAAAATCAGAACTGAACTGTGAGCTGTGGGGTACGCCCACTGACAGCGGCAGAGATGAAAGCCAACTAACACGCACAATGGTAAAAAGTGTCCTCGTAGATCACCGTGTTCTCTATGCTCTCTCTTATCTGAAAAGACACGCTTCACTCGGGTTTAATTGCTTTAAAATAAGCCGAAAATTCATCTTGCACGCACATTACGAAGAGATTGTGAACTCTGGAGTGGAGTGGGAAGAGTGATGAGGGGTGGGGTCGCAGCGGAGCGGTGGCTTTGATCTGCAGGATGAGAGCGCACCGTCAGAAAGGGGCGCGCTGTCAATTGTGGTTGGCTTTGGAAAGCGGCTTAGTTACGCTGTTGACATACCCCTCAGCTCTGTTGCTTTTCCTTCTCTTCCCTTCACTTCTTTCTCTATCAGTTAAGCCTTACTTATCCTAGACGAATGAAGTGTGTAATTTGAAATTAGCCGAGCTCAGCGGCACCTTTGTGTACACCTGCTGACACCGTGTCCTTGTCCTTCAGCTACTCAGTTACGCACCAGCAACAAGATTGCATACAAAAGGACCTGTATCTGACAGATACATTAGTATCTTTCTATGTATGTATATGTGTAGTATTTGATTTGTTAAGTTGAATTTCGTTTTCGTTTCGATTCATTCAGTTTTCAACATGAATTTGCATTTTTAAAATTAATTCGTTACCGATTCCAAAACGTAAAATCAAAAGCAGAATTTATGACCGCACACATCTGTATGTACATTTATAAACTGACTAATTTTAGGACCCAAGACAAAAAATGGAAGAAAAAAAAACAAATCAAATCAAGCAAATGAAAGACAAAACAAAACCAAGTCCGCCTGCATACATTGTATGATTGCTGCTAATCAGGTTTTCTTTTTGGCCAAATTGATTTCATTTTCATATTTCAATTTCGAAAGACGGTAGCCAGCCAGTCGAACAACCCAAAAACCAAACAAAAAAAACCGTCTATACACAAAATGCAAAATCAGTAAGACCAGTAGTCGCGACATGATATAAATTAACTGTTTTGACTTTGTGAAATGAAATGCGGTCTCTTTGAAATTCCAATTCAAATCGATCTCTTACAGCAGCAGCAGCCACAAACCAGTGGGTGACCCACACAGCAATACACGCAGTGAAACAGAGACAAACAAACTGACAAGAATGCTGACATTGTCACTGGGCTATTTGACTATCAAATACCCTAACTGATGACCCCAGATTCATTCACCTAGAATGTCAGCGCACCGAGTGATAAGCTTGCTAAATTAAACTGAGTTTTAATGATACTGATTAGTCTCATAGCAGATTCAGCTCTCACAAATAACAAAGGAATATATATTATTTATAATAAATATAAATAGGAGGTCAAAGATGCATTTACGTAAGTACCCGGACTTAAAGTCATATATTTGAAGTAACCATTAAACTTTAAATACTAGAATAGGTCAAAATATATAAGATATAAATTGAACAGTTGACAGATACTTCTTTCAGTCATTTAAACTCAATTCTAAGCTCACAATTATATCTAAAGTATTAGAAGTAAGCAGATGGCAGTTACAAGAATTGTTCATAAAATACCCTAACTTATTTACATACAGGGTATACACAAAATATCATTTGGAATACCTAGCCATATCTTTGTATCTTTAGAGTTGCCAGCGCACCGATTTCTTTTCGGCTTAAATGGTTTATGTGCGTTTGCAACCAGTTTAGGCCGAAGTTGTTATTGTTGTTGTTGTTGATCTTTTCGTATTCAATTTATACTTTTAGGTGGGCCGTGGCCGGCGCCTTTGAAGCGTGCATCTCGTTTACCACGTGCCGTGCCACACAGCCTCCGACTTCGACTCGGCTCCGCTTCCGACGTTGACTCTGAATCTCAAACTGACTCTGGTTTTCTTACATATATATATTTTTTAACCTGGTCTTGTTGGCGTCAATAAGCCAGCAAGGCAGGGAGATGGAATGAGGCTGCCTAGTTGGGGAAGTGCCTAGAGGGGAAGGGGGGGAATGCCGTTACAAAATATGCCGACGTTGATTCAGATTCAAATGCCGCCAAATGCTGATCCAATGATCCAATCAAATCAGCGACAAAGCGCCATTTGAATTAATAAACAAAATTGTTTATAAATACACAAAAATACATAAATTTGGATTTTTTTTTCGTTAATAATAAATATGCATTTTTAATATTAAGACAAAAGGCAAAAAAAAATAAATATAAATTCACGGCATGCGTTTTTTTGTTGTTGTCGCTTTCAAGTCGAGTAGCAGTTTCAACGATTTTAATGATGTGCTCAACGTTTAATGATTTAATTATGCCTTCATTTAGTAGCTACTAGCTAGTAGCTACTGCTAAACGTAGCCGCTGTTGTTGTTGCTATTTCTTTTAGTAATAGTATATATGCCCCATATCAAAGTTGTTGACGCTGTTTGCCAGAGAGCTATTTGTTGTGCCTTAATTATGTGTGTATTTTAAATTCTTAATGAAGTTCCCCTTTAAATTTGGCGATACAGCGGGGGTGTTGCCCCTCCCCCCTCTCAGTCAGGCACTCTCCAATCCGATATGCGATGATAATTTAAATGATAACGAACAAAGTCATCTGCATAATGTAGGAGGCCACTGTTTTTGGCATTACTTCGGCAAACTGACAAACAGACACGCGGGCAGAAATGTTAAGCGTGCTTTAATAAGCTCCATTCATGGATCAATTAGGCAGCTTATAATGCAAATATTTATCTACAAAACTAACTTGTTCAAATATATGTGAAGTATACTATATAAATCTATATATTTAGGCCTTTTTTGGTGGGTGAAATCTTGTGCAAATTGACTGAGTTATCGCTTAGCAAATATTTATAAAAATAATTTATAATTGTATTCCAATAAATTCAGCTCGTTTTTGATAAATGGAAACTATGCGGATTCATTAGTTATAGTTAAATCTGAGATTCCAGTGGCCATTTTTGCTTCACACGCACAGATTGGGGGTAAAAGATACTTTAGGAATACTTTTGAGCGCTTAAAAGGATGAATATAAATCTCTGCCTTTCTAAAGAGTTTCAGTTACCATTTTTCAGCTAATCCTTCAGCTGATTTAAAACCTATTTCCGCATGCGCTTAACAACAAAATATGCAAACAGAACTTGGTAGGAAAACCCAATTGCTGGCCTAGAGAACAGGGAGAAATGGGAGCGGAGAGAAGGGTTCTTTATCCGAACCCGATTCCGAGTGCGTTCCCGAGTCCAATGTGAGGCTGGCGACATATGTAGGTTGCGTTTTGTAGCTTAGAAACCCTGTCGGATCAGCGCAAATCTCTGTGATCTCTGACGACTCTCTCTCTCGCTCTCTCTGGATCTGACTCTGCCTCTGCCTTTGTCGCTGCTGCTAGCTCTGCTGCGGCCTCTGCCTCGCTGCCGCTGCCACTACTGCTGTCGGTTGAACACTTTGATGTCCTAATTGGTTTATTACTTTGTCGGCATCTCGAGTCTTCTTTGTGTTTTTGTGTTTTTTATTCTTTTTTATGCTGTTGCCTGTTTTATTTATTTCTTTATTTCTTTGGGTTTTCATGCGGCCGCTGCGCTGCATTGTGTAAAAAAAAAAAAACAGAACATAACGAAACGAACCAAACTGAACTGAACCGAAACCCGCGCCCGTTTGCGGCTCTCGAATCCGAAAGTCGAGCTCCAGCCTCAAGCCGCGAGTGAGCACGCGCACAGAACAAGAATGGGAACGGGTACAGGCACTGGGACAGGTACAGGTATGGGTACAGGTACGACGGGTATGGGCAGAAGAATGCTTCCCAAAAGCACAGCCACAACAGCTAAAGATTCCCGACTACCGACGCCCTGCTGCCTCCTCCCAACTCCTCTCTCTCCACTGCTTCCTACTGCTCTCGTTCCCCTTCGCTTACAATGCATCCGCGTGTGCGTTCAATCAACATGTTGCGATATCAGCGCAATTTGTCATCCCATAAACAACAATGCAAGCTGGCTAAATGGGCATCCTATATCATATGTGCCTGCCATGAAAATAATCGCTGGCACTAAAGCTATACTTATGCTCATACGAGCAGCGTTTAACGGCAAAACAGATGAGGTCCTACCTCAACCAAGCAGAGCACCACAAAAGTAAAAGGGAGCGCTTTAAATCGACTATAATTACAGATAAGTGCGGGAAGGAGTGATGGAAGAAGAGGTAGGGATGTAGAGGAAAGGAGCGTGTTAGAATGGATAGTGGGAACAAGGGGAGCGAAGGAGACTATAAAAACATTGGAATATAGTTTAAGTATTTATTAATTTTAAATATCAATTAAATATTTATTATTTCCCGTTTTAATTCAGACCGTCTTGGTCTTTAACTCTGATTCAGCCCTGCCGCTGACGAAGACGTCGCCGCAAGCGTCGCACTTGCTGCACTAGTCGCAGATTTCTGTTTCTCAAAAAACGAATCATTCGACGAAGTCTCTGAACTTCGCTGCCCGAATTGTTCCCTGGAACAGTTGTAGTTCTTCTTGTTGTTGTGGTAACTCTACTGTTTGGTGTCGTTACTGTTGTTCTTCTTGTTGTTGTGGCTGATGAAGGCGGACCATATTCGTAATCAGGATAAGAGTAATCAGCACCTTGCACCTGTTGGACCAGCAACAGACAGCTGAATAGACCAAAAAGTATTATCAAACGCATTGTAACAAATGACTAAGGTTTTACTTAAAAATTGAGCTTATATAACGGCAGAGAAACTAGCTCAAACACACAGGGATGCAGCTGTTTTGGTTATTGTTTGCTGTACTCAGTTGAATAATGAAAGTTACATAAGATTCAAAACTGTTTTGGTGTCAATGTCAAAAATGAGTTGAGTTCTTTACCTACCAATGTTTATTTTGTTCTTAAAGTTTGTTTTACTAACTCTATTTATTGTAGTTTCGGTTTAGCTAATTGGAACATAATTCCAATTTTAAATTTTATAAGATTTAAAAAATGTTACGACTGTTCATTGCATTTAAATTTGTTCCTAGAAAAGTTTTGTTATAACAATAATAATAAACCAAAACTATTTGTTTTATATTTTTATTGTTCTTAAAATGTTATAGTATCCTTTTAACCAAGCTTAGGCTTATTAACATATTTAAAGCTTTTCTGCACCTCCCAACCCTTAATCAACCTCTGCGCTGTTGCTGCCTTCTGCGTTGCCTCTGCCTCTGCTGTTGCTGCTGCCTCTGCCGCTGCTGCTGCTGCCTCTGCCGCTGCTGCTGTTGGCGCCTACGTCGCCGCTGCTGTCGCTGCACTTGTTTTCTTAGGGAATTAAGCAATCGAGTAAGTTGGCCAACAGTAGCTGATGTTGTCGCCGCTACATTTGTAGCCACAGTGGTTGTTGTTGTGGTTGTTGTAGCCGTGGCTGCAGTTGTGCTTGTGCCAGCTGCTTCTACAGTTGTTGACTCCTCAGTTGAAGAATCCTGCGCCACAATTAGACAAAAGCACAAAGCAATAACTGCTAGTGATAACAGAACGTGTCTCATCTTGTTGCTGTTTGTTAATGTTGTGAAAATTCACTGTGCTTTTATAGTAATTGAATTTTTCAGCTACAGAACTTCAGCAGTAAATGCGGAAACGGAATTAAACCGTTTTGACTTATTGATTCAGTTGTGTGTAAAACAAAAAGCGGAAGCAGCGGAAGTTAAATTATGAACAACGAATATTTGGCCAATCGCCTTATTTATTTCAATTTAAGCTTTAGTTTAATAGACGGAATCCTGTGCAGATGATTCACAAATTGATTCTGCATAAAATTTAATTTGCAAACCTTTCAAAACAGTGCCACAACTCTCATGTTGCAGCTCTCAATCAAGATGTTGCAATATCGCAGATCACAATTTGTCATCTTATAAGGAAGACGTGAGTGTGGATGTGGCTGTGGCTGCCACAAAGTCGCCAGGCAGTGTTCAAACGAAATCTTGCATCTATCAGATATATGCAGTTGCTCTTCCTCTCCCTTTGTCTCTCCCACTCTGTCTGTCTTGCGGTGGTCCTGTCTGAAGTTTGCCGTATTCAAAGCACAAGAAAACTCAATCAAGGTGCTCGTAAATCTTGGCACAATTTGATGAGCGCTCAGTGGGAGACTCAAATCGCTGTCGCTGTCTGAGACTCTGTCTCTGTCTCAGTCTCCGTCTCAATCTCAATCTCTGTAGCTGTCTCCGACTCAGTCTCAGACTTCGTCTTCATCGTCGTCGTCTTCGTGTAAGAGTTCTTACATTTCTCGGCTTATTGATTATCAATGCCGCATTCGGGGACCATTTCCGATTCGTCATCATGCAACGAGTGAAGTTTCAATCTGGCCCGAAACAAAACAACAAGAATATATGGCATACAGATATATATGAAATACAACTAAAATAAAAATATAAAAAGAAATGAAAAGAAAAACACTGATGTTCACCGTGTGTGGCATATTCTGAGTGTTTTGACAGTGGAACACACGCGTACAGTTACCAGTTTCCACCTAAATTTGATGCAGCACAAGCCCAAAAGCGACGACTTACAGTCAACATCAAAAGTATGCGACCAAGCGTTATTGATCGTCCATGTCCCGCTGTTGTGATCCGTTCCCAGCGTGAGACATTACAAAAGGCCCACGGTGATGATAACAATGCCGCTCGTTGTCGCAGTTGTACATAATCTACACACACACACACACACACGCACACGCACTCACTCGCACACCCAGTCGGTCCTTTTGAAGGTCCTTTTGGCCAAAGTTCCCGAAGACGATTACAATGGCTATGTATGTATGCAAAACACAATGAAGTTCTTTGAAGCGCAACGCGTCAGGTAAGCGACAATTATTTATCTTACAAATTTACCTGAAATTAAATACTTATGCTATAGCTGCTAAGCCAAGAGGCGGCAGTATTGAGTGCGTAAATACCCTATAAAGCAATAAACATAGACAAGTTGAGTTTATAGCTAGAAACAGCTAGTTATGGAACAAAAACTGGTTCAAGGCTTCACTTTAAATTCAGCTGAAGGCACTACTGTCTACCACACAGCTTAGTTTAGTAAGAACAATCTAGTTTGGCATACCGCTCTGCTTGTTTTCAACTTTACAGGGTATAAGAAGGGCGACAAATTCCCCCTTTTTAATCAGCGGCACGCACTTTGATCACCTGACACTCACACAGACACTCATACTGTTGCAAGGCCACAGTTTGTTGCTGCTGCTGCTGTTGCTGCTGCTGCAGTTGTCGCTGTGTGAACTTACCTGGCCAGAAGGTGTGACAAGTCAGCGGATTTTGCGTGTTTTCCAGCGAAATATTTAAATGCAAGATTATCGCAGTGAGCCGCAACAGAGAGTTGGTAACACAAGTTGGCTAAAAAGGCTCACTTGGCTTAATCCTGCGGCCTGCCCTTTTGATCTGCTGCTGGCCCGTTTCCAGTTGCGGTCGGTTTTTAGTTGCCCGCAAAGCGTTAACTAATTAGCAGCCAAGTTGGCTTGGACGTGGCTTGGCATTTGGCTCATTTCCGCCACAAAACAATTTCGATTAAGGCAAACTTAAAGCAAAAAGCTACCGACAACTAATCCAATCATAATCGCGCAATCATAATTACAACAATCTTCCAAATGAAACTCAGACAGAGACGGCGATTGAGACAGGCACAGAGACAAAGACCGATGATGATTGAAATGTTGGCTAAGCTAACGGGCCCAGAGTTAGAAAAAAAAAGCAGCGAAACAAAGTCTTCAGCAGCAGCAAAATTGCTTCAAGCAGTTGGCTGTAAAATCGTCATGGATTCAGTCATTTCAAGTGACAGGCTCCACACTCGGCGAGTGCTGGAAATAATTTATATTTTCTTTTTAAAAGTTTATTGTTATTTATTCATTTTTATTCAAAGTTTCTAATATTGTTATTAAATTCCCTTTCACCCGTTTCTAAGATCAATTTTAAAACTAATTTCTTTAAAATTCATTTTTCTATTCCAACTTTTCTCAGCCTCTGCGTTGCTGCTGCCTCCTGCGCTGCCTCTGTCGCTGCCGCTGCTGCTGCTGCTGCTGTTGCTGCTGTTGGCGCCTTATTTTCTGCAGTGCCTGTTGCCTTTTCTGCGCTTGTTGTTGCCGTAGTTTTTGCAGGTTTTGTTCGCGTATGAGTTTTATGTTTGCAAGCAGCTCGGTTAGTTGAGCAACTGTAGCAGTTGTTGTTGTTGCCACCGTGGTTGTTGTTGTTGTTGTTGTTGTGGTAGTGTCATCATCATCATCCTGTGCCACAATCAGACAACAGCATAGTGCCAAAACAGCGAGTGATAACAGAACGTGTCGCATCTTGTAGCTGCCTGTTCATGTTGTAAAACTCCCATTGCTTTTATAGTAAGCGTATTTTCAGTTACACAACTTGAGCAATGAATACGGAAATGGAATTAACCGCTTCGATTTATTGACTCAGTTGTGTTCTAAAATTAAAGACAAAAAGTGGAAGCAGCGGAAGTTAAAAATAAAACATTTTATTTTCACAGCACTAATATTTTTCTAAGCAGTTGGAATTTTGGGACTGAAAGTACTTTGATTTTATCTAAAAGATTAATTAAACAGAGTTCTTCTTAATGATCACGAGACTAAGAAAGAAATGAAATGAAATCTACAGCAGCAGCAATGTTGGCTTCTATTGCTGCCAGCGGCAAAATGTATGGAGCAGCAACAACAGATTGCTGCTGTGCTGTTGTTGCTGTTGCTGTTGCCTGAAGTGCTTCGTGGCCAGACAAACGTTAAGATTGTAATAACCATGTTAAAAGCAATTTACGTTTAAAGTGCTACTGTGATACGCCGCCGATGCGTTTCTTGATTAAGAACAAGAGAACGCAAGGCGAAAGGAGGCAGAGAACAACAACAACAACAACTACACAGACTGGACAGCAGAAGAAGAAGCTGCAGGAGTTTGTCTTGTCTGCATTTATTTGGCGGCAAAAGTTGTTTTTTTTTTGTTCGTTGTGTTTTCTTCGTCTTCTTCTTCTTGTGTGTTGTGTGTTTCTTGGCTCGAACTTTCCTTTCATATTCACAGTCCACTTAACACGCGCGTCGCACAATGCGCCTCAAAACACAAATGAGCAGCAGCAGCAGCAACAGCAACAACAACAACTGTTGCTGCTGCTGCCCCAACGGTGGCGGCTGCCTCAGAAATCTGTGCCTCGCTCGGCGCACTTTGATGTTGGGAATGGCGTGTGCCCAATGCAGAGATTCCGCTTTGTTGTTTTGCCGACGCCAGCGTCGTCGTCGTTGCCTTCGACCATGCAACAGCAATTTGCCGCCAAGTGAGCCACAGCAAGCGTGGAGTTTGGAGCGTGGAGCGTGGAGAGCAGACGCTAGCCCACAAGAGAGACAGAGAGTCTGGGAGACTGAGAGAGCTGGAGAGCAATCAAGACAACTCACAAATGCCCCCAAAACATAGCAGACTTCTCATTGTCTCCCTGCATTTAGCCCTCTCTTAGTGCTGCCCTCTCACAGTGCTGCCAGCTTGCTTCAGTATTGAATTTGGTTTGCAAACATATGTAGCACTAAACAGCAGAATCTTAGAACTTCAACTTTAAACTCAAAAAATGTTTTGAAATCATTATCTTTTTTTTAGCTATAACTTGGAGAAGTTAAAGCGACTTTTAGTAAATAAATTAAAAGGCAATGTTAGTAAAACTATTTCCTTAAGTTCAGTTTCAACATAAATAATATTTTACACCACTAAAAATAAATTAAGTTGTTTATTAACTGTGGATTGTGAACACTAGCAGCAACAGCGTTCGAGAGCAGTGCAATTATGATGATAATCTGCTGGAATTAGAGCTGCAACACTACTGGCAGCCTCAGAGAGGGAAGATGAGAGCGCAGGAGAGGGCTGAGGAGGGAGCAGGAGAGCGCAATGCTGAGCTGAAGGGCTGCATAGCTGAATGTTGATCTGTAGCACCTGTTGCTTTTCCCACCAGACATTGTTGCCGCGTATATGGCAAAACGAGCAACAACAACTGGCAGCTGCAACCAGCAACAGGCAACAGTCAGCACCAATGGCAACAGCAGCAACATTTTATGCTGCCGAGATGGCCGCATAAGGATCAAAGGCCGTTACCGTAACTCTCGCTCTGTTGACCCGTTAATAAAGTTGTGCAGCATTGACTGAAAATTTTAATTGCTTATCGAGCGCGACCTGTGCACATCTGTTGAGAGATAAGAGCGTAAGAGAGAGGGAGGGAAACATAGAGAGAGAGAGAGAGAGAGAGAGAGAGAGAGAGAGGTGGAGAGAGCAGACACTCTGAGACACGATTGATGTCAAGCGCTGCGACTGCGGCAACTGCGACTTTGAAGATTATGCTGAAAGTTATGATGCCAACGGCAGCATCAGCAGCAACATCGGCCACAGCAGCAGCAACTACGCGACGGCTCCAGGTGTTCTGGCCTAGCATGCGAAATTATATGGCTCAGTGGCAGCAGCTTTAACTACGCAGTGGCCGCTTCTTCATCAAACATCATGAGCATCATCAGCAACATCGTCATTATCATCAACAACAGTTGCTGCTGCTGCTGCTGCCGCTTCTGCTGCTGCGGCGGCTGCTGCTGCTGGCGTCGCTGGGCAATGCGGCAAAGATGAAAGGTGGCGGCAACACTTTGATGCGGCCAAGATCAAAGCTGCCGATTGTTTACATAATAGTGGCCTTTGAAACGGAACAATAGAATGCCAGGATCAAAGACACCGACCGGTTAGTGCGCTTAAGCGAAATGAATGTCCATGTCCCCTGCAAACAGGCAGCGGGGAGCGAACGGGGAGCTGGGGTAGGGAAAGGGGGACGAGGAGGTTACCTCAACGCAACAGCGATCATCTGTTTCTGTTGTTGCCGTTGCTGCAGCCAAAAGTAGCACTCGTAGTTCATTATCATCGAGATAATGATGAACATGCTGCTCTCTCAGCGAGCCAAGAGACATCATTATGCTCGCCTTTCAAATTGTGTGCAAGTCGTGTGCGAGTCTTGTAATTGTTGCCAGAAGAGTTACAGCCCTAGCCTCCGTACCGCCCGTACGCCCCTCCTCAACCCACTACCCACTCTACTCTCTGAGCATGCTCCCTGCTGATTGCGCGTTAAATGTTTATGGGCATTCATCGCGTGCTGTCCAGCGGCGTTTTAATTGCCCCCAATGCAACAGCAACTGGAATCGCTAGCAAGTGCCGCCACGGTGCGTATGAGCAATGCATGCAGCCTCCAATAATCTCCAGAGATGTCGCCGCATAATAATTGCGTACTCACAACGAGTACACAACTCCTCGTACTTAATGCAAAATTATTGCATCGCCTTTCCAATTCTCACTTTCATGTTTGCCGCCAAACAGAAAACCAATGAAAAAAACACAACAACAACTCTTTGTTTTTTTTTTGTGGTTGCTTTTAGTGTTTTAGTTTTATTTTTATTTGTATTTCTCCATAGGCCCACAAATTTCTCTATCAACTGGGGAGGAGCACTGAAATCCATTTAGTCGCTTTGCAAAATACATTTTTATGGCCTGTCTGCCTATGCGGTGGGCAGTTAAAATCAAGTATGCGGCGTTGAAAGATCATAAAAAATTGAAATAATTCGATTCCGATTTCGATTTCGGCAACGACATCGGCAAAATATCAAAGTCAAACGATACGATTATATGTGTGTTGTTTTTGGTTATTTTAATGACCGCTCATTAATTGAATTTCGTATAGAAATGGAAATGGAAATGAAAATGCCTGTTAACCAAAAGGGCCAATAGTCAATCCCTGCTGTCCACACAAAAATGAAAATAAAAATAAAAATAAAAATTAAAACATTAAATTCAAAATAAAATGTAAGAAATAATAATAATAAAAAATACCAAGAGCTTAAATGATTGCTCTTGGCAATTTCGTATGGGAATTAAAAGTATTTTTTTGTATTTTATTCATTTTTGTTTTTTAGATTTACAATTAGATAAAGTCGGTTCAGACCACTTTATTGAGATTTTATGTGCTCAAGCCGCCGTCCCACATATTCCGCATACATATAGTAAATATATATATATACATATGCGTATATTCCAGGGCCACAACAACAGTCGAGGCTCATTCCAAGAAATGCCGCGCGATCATAAAACACAAAAATGCGGCGCATTAAAAGAAATAAAAATATGCGATGAGCGAATTACGCGTATTTTTTATTTTTTTTACTTTTTTTGGGGCCAAAGGAGCAGAGTTATGAGCTGAAATGGAGCAGAGAGCAGATAGCGGTAAGCGTAGCATAACTGCATTCAAAAATTGCAATTACATTAAATTAGCATTAAATGTGAATTAAAGTGCGAGCAAAACAAAAGACTTAAGCAACGAACGCGAAAGACGAAACGTTCAAAACGGCCGAAACGAAGCTATAAAAAATGGCGAAGCGACAAAGCCGAAACGAAAAGCCGAAAAGCGACTGAGAAACAAAAAAAATACAGAAAACCGAAACGAAAACCAGAAGCCATTTCGGCTTTCGATTAAGCAGATCAAAGGCGCTGATAAAAGCGGCCATAATCGTAAGACGATTATTAACAAGTAGCCAACGTCGCTGCCAGCGTCAGCAGAGAGAGAGAGAGGGGCAGTGAGTTCGAGAGCGACGCGCATAATTCTTTCAAATTGCATTGCCTTGCAGTTTATTATTAGTTTTGTTATTATTTTGCGTATTCTAAACAAAAACGAACACCAAGCCGCAGAGAGCGCAAGAGAGCGTACGAGTAAGTCGGCGAGAGAGAGAGAGGGAGCGACAGTGAGAGAGCAGCGCGCACGTGAGCAACGCAAACGATTCATGCTGCCGGCAGCCAAAGCAGCGACGTCAGCAGCGACTGCGACAACGACAACGACGACGCTGCCGAAGAGCGACAAGAAGGCAAGGTAAAAATTTCATTCCGTTTCGAGCATTCGACGTGTGCGGACGTGTCTCTCTCTCTTCCCTCAGTCTCATTCTCAGTCGATTTGTCGCGTCAAACGGTACAAGTGAAGCGTAAAGCAAAATAAATAAAAATATCTCAAGAGAAATATTTGAATCTAAGCAAAATAAATACCTATATATATGTATATGTATGTGCGTGTGTAAAATGTGTTTGGCAATGTGCAGAAACAAACATGCAGTGCAGCAAAATGTGCATTGATATCAAACAGTGCTGAACAACTCAACGAGCCAAGTCAAGCTAAATAATCAATAAAAATAGCACTTGAAATATTATTAATAAAACAACAACATAGAAACTATGGCAGCAGCCACAAATAAATGGATTAAAAACAGCAACCACAACAACAACAACAGCAGTAGCAGCAGCAACAACAACACACACAAGCAGGTGAGTTTAAACACTGAATTTATTGGCTAAGCTAAGGCTACTGTATGCCTTAAGCCACAACAACGACAGTAGCAACTTATTAAAGAGCGCCGCAAATATCAAAAGTTGCCGCAAACTCCAACAACAACTCGACTACGAGACGCAAAAACAGTAGCACGTCAATTAAAATTAATAGCTTCCGACTTAAGTCCCCGGTTCAAGTTGATCGAGAGGCAACCCAAAAAAACAAGACAGAGCTAAAAACAGAAGAAACGTTAAGAAGCAACGCTACAGCTTTATTTACGACATTAGCATATCGCAGAAATCGAAATCAATTTGAAAATCCTTTGCAAGGGCATTAAAAAATGAGATTAAATTTGCCTGCGTGCGCAAAAAAAGGTTTCAAAAAAAGAAACACCGAAAAGCAGAAAGAAAACAAAACAAAAGCAAAGCCAAAAGACCGACACAGAATGAGACTTATTTTAAGTATAGCTAACCAAAAACCCTCATCAGCAACAACAAAGTGCAAGCCGCTTTCGTGTGCGCTCCACTTGGCTTTGATGCTCCACTTGGCTTTGCAGTTCCCAGTTCCCCGTTCCCAGTGTAAGACCCTGTTCCCGCTCAGCTTGAAGAGTTCCAGCTTTGAGCTTAGCTTTAGCTGTAGTTGTAGCCTCGTAGTAGCTTCGTAGTAGTTGCTACTGTTTTCAAAGTTAAGATCAATGAGTGCGACGACTGCCTTTGGGTTATATATTTTTATATACACATACACGTATGTGTAGCCGTATGGAGACTGTAGACCGAACTGGTTGCCTGCTTTGCAACATGCCGCAAAGAGGCAACGGTCCAGCGGTCGGTCCAGCGGTCCAATGAGGCGGCAAAGTACAAAGCCAAAAACGGCACGGGTTTAGCGCGCTCAGAGTAAAAAGCGATCAGCGTCGACGCTCGGCAGACGTGCGCACATCCCACAGATACAAAGATACAAACACACACACACACACAGCTACAGATACAACAACTCGTTGTTGCCGATGTCCGTCCGGTCTAATAACGCTGCCTGCCTGGCACTTGGCTACATGTTTTAGGCCGCGGCAATGCTTTTGTTGTTGCCGTTGCCAGTTGCCAGTTGCTGTCTCTGCTTGCGGCTTCATTTGAGGCTGCTTCCGAATTACCTGCGTGGCATTGCAGTAGCAGCAGCAACAACAACAACAACAACATCAGTCGATGCGTTATTTCCCTGCCGTACAAAGTATTAAATTGCTGCAAACAGGTGTATTTTATGCATGCCTGGCAGGCAGAAGCGCAGAGCTGAAGAAGAGCAAAGAGAGGAGTAAAATAAAGCAGGACAGCAATGGGTTGTAGTTGGTAGAGTAATATAAAGAAATATACGACAAGTATATGAGCTAATGTAGGACAGTCTTACGAGAAGACAGGGATTAACATAAGGTGGAAATCGGGGAAATACCAGATATGAAAAACCCAGAAGGAAATTCTCAAGTTTCTTTTTTCCTCCTAGATTTTTCAATTCCAAAATAAAATTCAATTTTAACAAATGCAAATTAGCATTTAATATAATATAAATTATAGGACACTCCCTGTTTAAAACTGCCAAGAAAGTTAAAAAACTGTTTAAAAAATATATTACAAAATGATAAAGACTTAAATTAAACTAGAATTTAGTCGCTTAGCCGCTTCTTTTTTAATTTTTGGTTAGTGTTATTGTTTTTGTGCCTAAAAACTGTTTCAACGTCGACGCACGCAAAGCAAACAAACAAACAACAAAACAGCAAACATTAAACAAGAACTGAAACAACGGCAACGGAAGTTTATTTATGCCTGGCCCGATATTTGTTTAAGCGTATGCGATAAGCCGCAACAGAAAGAGAGGGGCAGAGTGTGAAAGAAGGAGAAATAAAGAGAGCAGTTGCGGCTGCAAGTGTCGTGTTAATGAGGCAGAGAGAAGCGAAGAGAGCAAGAGCCACTCCCCTTTACTGCGCCCTTTTTAAGCCCCAACAGTTGCAGTTCTCCCGGCTCGGTTTCTTTGATTTGACAAGGTCGTTATTGATTATGTTCCATTTTTACAGTCTCTGTAAAAGCAAAGGAGTGTGTGTGGGTAGGTGTGTGTGCGTGTGCATTCGCGCGTGTGTCATTTGTAAGCGACAACAAAATTGCAATTAGGCCAAAATAACTGCGCCAATTACCCGCTTTTAAAATCAAACAATTTATGCAGCTGCTTTGAATAAGTTGATAATTTATATGACTTTAATTATTTGCATTAAATATTAAATTTATGCAATTAGTTCATTAAATTCCCATTAATTTATGCTCAAATTGCAATCAATTCATTTCGATTTGCTTTCATTTTTGCAACACATTTTCAATAAACGTCAAAAGGCTTTATCTAAAAATAAATCTAAAGACTGATTAATTAAATTTCGCATTTAAATCAATTAAGTTAACACACACACACAGGCACACAGCACGGCAGACTTCATAAATAATTATAAGCAATAAATCGCTGGCAAATTTATTATGACAAAATATTTATGAATTTGAAAACAAAGTGCAAAGAATCAAATGTAAGTGTTTAAATCGAAGTGCATTATAACACGCATATAACACACACACACACACGCTTGGGTGAAATCAAATCAATTCAAGTCAGCTACGGGGCGTATGCTTAATTATAATAAAAATATGAAATGTGAGGGAAAAAAGTGGTTAACGCTTAGCGCCAGCAGCAGCAGCGGTGACTGCGACAGCGACAGCGACAGAGGCACTTGACTATTTGCAGCAATTAATAAAAACTGACAATTTAATCGTCGCGACAAGTAGTTGGCTGCCAGCCAGCCCCCAGACAGAGCAGACGCCTAAACGCAGCTACAGAGACCGAGACGGAGGAGGAGGAAGAGATAGCAAAAGGCAGGGGCTGGGGGGGCAGGGAGAGGTGGTGTTTGTGTGAGGAGATTGGGAGACGGCGCCTTTGTCGGCGTTGCTGGCCGCAAGAAATCGGAAAATACAACAGCAACAGCAACAACAACAACAACACGAAAGTCGCTACAAGCCAAAAGCAAAATATTAATAAGCAGTGCCCGCAATTAATAGCGCAACTTAAGACGCTATATAGGGTAATTAAGCGGCGCTTGTGAACATTTTTTCCTTTGCCATAGCCGACGACAACAACAACAACTGACAGAGCAGCTGCTGCTGCTGTTGTTGTTGATGTTGTCGGCGCTGCCGTTTTTTCTCTTAACAGGTAAACAACAAGTGCAACGTACGCTCAAATCTAAGTATCTGCGAGTGTGCGTGTCTGTGTGTGTGTCTACATTTGTATCTCTGAGTATGTGTGTGTGTGTATGTGGGCACGCGTTTTGTTTACTCAAGCGTAAATCCGCGCACACACATAATATTGTTTTTTTATTTGTTGTGTGTGTGTTTTTTTATTTTTATTTTTATTTTGGTGGTTAGAAGATCGTAGGCGCAGCCCAAAATAAATCGTCAAGCATGTTAATAAGCGAGGGAAGTCTCAACAGTTAACGAGCAGACAATTGACTTCTCTTAGAAAACATAATCTAATATAAACTAATTTTTGAATATCAGCAAACATTTGTTTACAGCTTGGCAGCAAACTGTTTGGGCAACCCTCGTAGACTTCAATTCTAGCGTTAGAACTCTTGTCAATTTGTAAAGCGGCAAACATCAAAAAAGTTGTTTCATTTTTGTGTTGTTGTTTTTGGTTTTGGTTTCTTGCGTTTCGTTTGGCGAGGGGGAAGACCCCCGCAATCTCAGCACACACACACACACACACACACACACCTCCACTCCCCGTGTATTGTCGAGGCAGCTTTGACAGGCAGCAATCAAAACGGCAGCGATAGCAAAACTCAACCAAAGAGAGTTTTCAAGAAAATAACAACTAAAACTGGGAGAAGAACAGAGCAACAAAAACAACAAGAAATACAACAAATGAGAGCAACTTAAGCTTAAGGCTGCAACTTATAGCCATGGCTTAAAGCTCTGCTGGCCAAGCTTAGTCAGCTACCGTTATTTCAGCCGCTGCTCAAGTTCAATTCACAACTAACTTGCTCAACAACTGACCAAGTTCTTAGGCGTCTCTGTGTGTGTGCAGTGTGTGTGTGTGTGTGAGCAGTGTGTGTAGTAGACCAGTGTGTTTGTATATAATTGTTCTTGCCTCGTTTTGTAGGCCTCCACTCAAATTGTCCATGTCATTTGCATTTTGTCTGCAAATTGTCGTTGCTAGCGGCAACAGCGACGACGTCGGCAACTGCGACCGCGACAGCGACGTCAGCAGCGACTGCGACTGCGGCTGCGACAGCGGCACAACTTCAAAGCCAAAATAAACATTGATTGAAGATTTCTTTACGATTTCTGAATGGTTATTTATGCAGAGACAGCGGCGCAGACAGGCGGACACAATTGACAGACTGACACACTGAGACACTAAAATCGTTGCCTTTGACTTGGTTTGTAGTTGTAGTTGTTGTTGTTGTAGTTGTTGTCGGCACGCGTTTTGTTGTTGTATTGTTTGTATCATTTACAAATTGCTGGAAAATAGCGTAAAATCAAAACAGCAAATCGCCGCTGCTCATTTTGATTGATGTGCAGAAGCGACCTTAAGTTCAAAGCCAAGAACAACAGCAAAAACACTAGCAACTACAATAACAACAACAACAACAACAACACTGATTACCACACGTCTACGGCCATGACAATGTGAAATTTGTTGAAATTTGTGGGAACCACGAGGCGTATGATTAATTTCCAGATTTGTGTGTAATAATAAAGCCACAATGTTTGTCTAAATGCTTAGCTGTATTGCTCTCCCTCTCTCGCTCTCTCTCTCTCTCTTTGCTCTCCAAAGCGTGCGGCAAACAAACAACAACAACAACAAAAAACGTAACGAAATGCGCGGCAAAAATTTCTTTGATCTTATCGCAAAGCTTCTTGCCCGCATTTTGATCAAAGCAAGTTTTTCCGCCAAAATACAAAGGCAACAACAACAATAATAACAATAACAGAAAACCACAGCAGCATGACAGAGAGAGGCAGCAAGAAAGAGAGGGAGAGAGAGAAGAGAGAGGCAGCAAGCGCGCACGTTGTTATTACGTTGACAACAACAAAAAGTTGTGAATGAGTTTTGAGAGCAGCAGACAGCAGAAGAGCGAAAAAGAGCGAGAGAGAGCAGCAGAGCAAGTAAAAGAGCGGCGCAAAGCATAGCCAAAGGTTACCTCCCTCTCCCCCTTTCCCCCTCTCGCTTTATAAATAAAGTTGTAGATAAAATCAGCAGATTAGTTCAAGTGCATTCGCTGCAGTTGTGACGTCACAAAGTTTTCTTATCTTTTACTAATTGTTTACTTTGTTCTCTCTCACGCGCTTTCAGCAGACGTCGACGCTAGCGACGCTGTCGCTGTCGCTGTCAGCACTGCTGCTGCTGCTGTTGCTCAGTGTATTGCCGCCGCACGCCGGCAGCAACAGCATACACAGCAACAGCAACATTAGGAACGACAGCGACAACAATTTGGGCCCACTGGGCGTGGCAGCCACACAACTGCAGCTGGAGTTGGAACTGGAGCACGATCAAGCAGAGGCGGAGGCAGAGGCCGAAGCAGAGGCAGAGACCAATGCCAATTCGCTGCCTTTAGACGCCAGCAGCAGCAAGAGCAACAGCAACAACAACAACAACAATCATCTGATACAGCGCAAGTACATGGTGATGCACAAAGCTGTTGGAGCTGATAAGAACAAGGATCACAGTCGATCCCTAAAGCGCGTGTCACTCACCAACAGCAGCATCACCTGCAACGATGGCAGCCACGCGGGTTTCTACCTGCGCAAGCAGCCCAACTCCAAGAAGTGGATCGTGTTCCTCGAGGGCGGCTGGCACTGCTACGACAATCGGTCGTGTCGTGCGCGTTGGCTGCGTCTCAGGCATCTCATGACCAGCTCCCAGTGGCCCGAGACCAAAGATGGTAAGCATGCACTGATCCTCAATCCGCTTTGTACACTTTAGCTAATCCCCTTTTCTCCCTCCTATAGCTGGTGGCATACTCTCGCCTCACGCCGAGGAGAATCCCTACTGGCATAATGCTAACCATGTGCTCGTTCCCTACTGCAGCAGCGACTCCTGGTCCGGCACACGCATTGAACCCGCTTCCAAGGATCGTGAGTTCAATTGGCGTTTCATGGGCGCCATGATTCTACGCCAAGTGATTGCCGATCTGATTCCTTTGGGACTGGGACGCGTTGCTGGCGGCGAACTGCTGCTGGTGGGCTCCTCTGCCGGTGGTTTGGGTGTCATGCTCAATCTGGATCGTGTGCGTGACTTTCTGGTCAATGAACGCAAGCTGCAGGTGACTGTGCGTGGAGTCAGTGATTCGGGTTGGTTCCTGGACCGTGAACCGTATACACCCGCTGCGGTGGCCTCCAGCGAGGCAGTGCGTCAGGGCTGGAAACTCTGGCAGGGCTTGCTGCCAGAGGACTGCACCAGAGCGCATCCCAACGAGCCTTGGCGCTGCTACTTCGGCTATCGACTGTATCCCACGCTTAAGAGTAAGTTAATCCACTGAGAGAAAGAAGTGATAAGTTGCTAATTTTAATTCTTTCTCTTTTACAGCTCCGCTGTTTGTCTTCCAGTGGCTCTTCGACGAGGCACAGATGCGAGCAGACAATGTGGGTGCTCCTGTGACGCCCCAGCAGTGGAACTACATACACGACATGGGCGGTGCTCTGCGCTCCTCGCTGGACAACGTGAGTGCGGTGTTTGCACCCAGCTGCATTGGCCATGCAGTGCTCTCGAAGCGCGATTGGGTCAACATCAAGATTGATGATATTTCGCTGCCGGCAGCGCTGCGCTGCTGGGAACACTCGACGCGACAGCGACGCAAGCGACACGATAAACTAAAGCGTTCCACGGAGCCAACCACAATGGTGCAACAGGCTCATCCTCATGCCCACTCTCACACCCATTCACCTGCTCATCCCCATCCCCATCCCAATGCCAATAACCAAAGACATCAGCGGCATCGGCAGCGTCTGCAGAAGCTCAACAACGTGGAGCAGGCGTCAACGGCGACAGCGACGCAGACGCAGGCGCAGCGCAAACGCAATCATTTGAGCAAGGAGCAGCGCGAGGAGCGCAAGCGTCGACGTCAGGAACGACAGCGACGCAAGCAGCGACGCCGCCAGCAGCAACAGCAGCGCAAGCGCGAAAACGAAGCAGCAGCAAACAATAAAAACAACAACAACAACAACAACAAGCAGCGACGTCGCCCACCGCTGACCGCAGAGCAGCAGCTGGAACGCAAGCAGCAACGTCAGCAGCGACGTCGCAAACTGTTACACCAGCAGCAGAAGGAGCAGCAGCAGAAGGAGCTGCAGCAGGAGCAGCCCAGCGAGGAGCCACAGAAACGTCGCGCTTCCAACAGCGCCTCCAAGCAGAAGACGCGACAGCGCGTACCACGCGTGCCAGAGAAGTGCAGTCTGCGTCTGCTCGAGCGCTGCAGCTGGCCGCAGTGTAATCACTCCTGTCCCACGCTCACCAATCCACTCACGGGCGAGGAAATGCGTTTCCTGGAGCTGCTCACCTCCTTCGGCCTAGACATTGAGGCGGTGGCAGCAGCGTTGGGCGTGGACATGCATACGCTCAACAACATGGAGCGCACGGAGCTGGTGAATCTGCTGACGCAGCAGGTGAGCTGAAGCAGCGGAGGAACGGAAGTTAAACAGCTGAAAGGAAGCTGCTGAGCACTGTAAATACTTGGCCTGTATATAGACATAGCCATAGACTGTATACCCAACACATCACTCCCACTTCCCACCCCACCCTCTTCCCCACAAAACACCTAAGCCACGCCCACTCTTTGTACATAAATCATCAATCTACAAATCGGAGTAAATCCAATTCCTAAGCAAAGCAAGCAAAAGACATGCGCATTGAACCCAGTAATTAAGCAGAATTTATTTATACACACACAACAACACACACACACACACATACATACTCGTAATTCGTTAACGTATTCGTAATTTATCAACTCATTCGCATAAATTTTTCTGCGCAGAAAAAGAGAAACTAACACAAATGCAACCAACAAGACTGTTTTTTATGTTTTTTTTTTTTTGTATAATTAATGACACAAAAAACAAAAATGAGGACAACTAGCTTAGTTAATTTAATTTATTTATAATGCACTTAATTAAGAACAGAAGCTGTAAATTTTATATATACATTTTTTTTGAAATCATATCATTGCCCGCAGTTAAAAGCAGAAATTAAACTGAAATTATGGAAAAGAAATGAAATGAAATTGTTGATTACAATTTGAATTGTTTATGAATTAACCTACCTCAAGAAATTAATTAAACAGCTGCCTAGAACACCAATTGCGTACCTGTGCAAATTAAATCAAATAACAACTAATTAAACTATTTATTTATATATTTACTTATACACTTGCAATGATTGCATTCCGTTCAAAATAATCGTACTTAAAAAAAAAACACTTGAATTAATTAAGGCATTCAATCGATGCAAACGAACAACTCGAATACATTTTATTATTAATTTAATTTAATTTAATTTAGTTTTAATTGTACATAGCATCCATCAGACTTAGTACTTAATCAATCAAACAAATTACGATTAACTTTTCACTTTGTAATTTAGCATGTACAGAAACTGGTTAAAGATTAGCTTAAGAATTGTTGTGCTTAAATTATACCTAAGCTAGAACTCTACGATGAAGAAAAACAAAAAGAAGACGATGATAAACATGAAGTGGAAGAAGACAAGCTCCCGATGGTTAAGCCAATGTCATTGTTAACTTTCCATTGAAGAGAGCCAAAAGAATGAACCATCTGAAAACCATCTGGGAACAGACAACAAAACAAATAAAAACATTTCTATTTGAAAATTAATTAGTGTTTGTTTTATAAATGTGTATCAAATGGGACTAAGTATTCCCTAGTCCACGAGCTAACGTACTATAGTCTTCCAGTAGAGAGAGTATCTTCTCATCTGTCTAATATTTTGTCACTCTCCACACTCAATGGACTTAATTGAATGAGATCTAATCGAGTTAGCTCACTAAGAAGCTTGAGATTTCGCTCAATGTTTGCTGCTCATCTTGAGCTCAGTGGAACAGAATCGTGTTCAATTTCAATTCAGCGCTAGAAGTCACACAATCAACACACGACAGAAGTGAAAAGTATAAAAATAAATGTGGAAATTTCTCTTATTGTTGTTGCAATGTCATCTGCTTGTGACTCCGCTCTCAGGTCAGTTTTTAGTAGCAAAACATAACTAAGTATTAAATTTAGCTAATTTTTAGCTAATTGTCCCATCTATTTGACCATCGCGCTGACTGGAAAAACACTCAATGATGCCTGTCTTGAGATCAATTGGGGACCTGACTGCTTTGAGCCACCCGAGTGGATTGGCATCTACCGTGAGGATCCCTCAGTGTCGAGTTTGGCGCCGGAAGTGCACATCTCGGGCATACAGAACAGCACGGGCAAACGGCAGACGCCATTTAAGCTGAGGAAATTGTATTTTCCAGGCGGCTGGGATCGTCAGGAGGCCGAGAAGTCTAAGTCCGTCACCAGGTACACAAGAAGCAAGTGTTTGCCCTTCTATGCGGCCAGCTTCAATGGCACCGAACTGCTGACCATCGATTGTCTGAAAATTCAACCCAATTGGCTACAAAATCTCAGAGAAGACGCTCGCATGCCTCTAAAACGTCTCTTTCTGCCTGGCACCCATGCCTCGGGAGCTTATTTAAGCAACTACAGTAAGTCCAAGTCGCTGCTAGTAAAGGACTATCTGGCAGCGCAATACGTCGATGTCTGGTCCCAATTGGTCTTTGGCATACGCTATCTGGACCTGAGTGTCGGGTGAGTTGGATATTTTACAACTTATCTGTAGCTAGAGACTTTAAATTACAGTTGGTTAAGAAAGTCCTTTTGCTGCCTTAAAGTAGGCAATAGTTTTTAAACCATTCGAACTAGTGATCAGCTAAAAATTTGTTAATTCCTCCCGCAGATACAAAAACACGGATCCTTCAGGCGGCAAAAGTGAATCGGATAAATTCTGGATAGTGAACGAGAACATGTTTATAAATCCCTTGATTAACGTGCTGCGCGATGTGCGTCTGTTTCTTGAGCTGTCACTGGAGGTGGTTGTGCTCGACTTTAGTTCTTTTCCCATCGGATTCTACAAACATCCCGAGGTCTACAGCAGTCTCTTTAAGCTAATCGTGCAGGAACTTGGGCACTTGGCCTACGATCGAAATGTGACCAGCAACGAAAACTGTGCCGATCGAAGTTACGAGGAGCTGCATTTGCTGACAGGACAGGTGCTGATTCTATTTCCCACACAGGAGCTGCCGCATCCTGAAAATGGTAAGTGTACCTTACACGGATTCTACTGTTCCTCTCATTTCGCTGTGGCTCCTACAGAATCTTTGTATCTCTGCACACCTTGGAAGCGCTTCAGCACCAGTAACATGAACAGCTCCCAGACTCTGGACTACATGCGTCTGCTCTTCAGCAAAAAGCCCGACTCACCTGTGCAGGACGAGGGTTGGATCTTTCATGCCGTCAAGAGCATGGAACAGTCGCTGAACAACAACAAACTGCAATCGGCCAAGGAACGAGCCGCGCTGATTAATCCAAAGGTTAAACTCTGGCTCACTGGTCCCTGGGGATTCAATGCCAATGTCGTGGCCATGGATTATTTCAGCAACACAAATCTGGTGGATTTGGCTATTCATGTCAATAACTATAAAGCTTTCATCGCGAACAATCAGAAATATTTCAAGCTGGATATCGACACGCCACTGAAGAAGGGAAAACTGTTTTCGTAAGCGTAAATCCATTAGGTATTTCTATCTACGCTCGGTATATCTACGCGGTATAATCAATTCAAATGAATAAGAAACCTTCAGTTATTTTAAGAACATTCATTAATTAATTTTATATATATTGGCCGCTCAAGCGGCTTGCCCATACAATTTTATTCAGGGTTTGACAATTAAATTGATTACACATATACATTTTATTCATATTTTTTTCTCAAACTTAGCCCACAAGCTTTCTACTATAGTCTTTCAGAATAGAGAGTATCTTCTCATCTGTCTAATATTTTCATGCTCTCAGTGCTCATTGAACCTAATTGAATGAGACTTAATCGACTTAGCTCACTAAGAAGGTTGAGATTTCGCTCAAAGTCTACTGCACGTCAAAAGTTCTGTGCGTTCACTACGTCCACTGCTTGAATTGTGTACTGCTTACTTGGCTTAGTTGGCAACACTACATCCACTGCTTGAATTGTGTACTGCTTACTTGGCTTAGTTGGCAACACTAGCTATAGCCAATACACAAACCACACATGGTTATTATTCGTTAAGTTAACTGCTTGATGTCGATAAGCAGTTTCGGTATAAGCCAATACATAAACCTTATGTAAACTGCTTACTGTGTGTAAGCAGGACACCGTACACTGCTTACGTGGCGGAAAGCAGTGGACGCATTCGTTATTTTCGACTCGGGAGATACCCAGTAAACCAAGAAAGAGAACGTTTCGTGTTTGAAACAGAACTAATTGAAATGACACATTCTATCTGTTGAACAACATGACAACAACTTGATTATCAATGCAATACCGGAACTGAGAATTACGTAATTTCTTCGAAGTTGTACTCACTCGACTGAAAACAGATTCCAAAACAGCATTAGGTACCAGCAAAAGCGTTGAGAGTATGACAAACAGTGCAGCTATTTTGTGTAGCAAGCTAATTTAAGTTTATTTCTGTTAGCTCAGAATTATAAATGAAGCTTTCGAAATTTAAATAAAATTGTGCAATGAGTCGTGTGTAAAATAGGTTAAGTTTAAAAATGGAATTCTCACCGCACAATATCTACATATATACAATCGATAAATATATAGCCGTGAGATCATATACAGCTGTCTACATTTAAATAATCAATTCGTCATAGTCAACCAATTTCGCTGTCATTTCTGCTGCAATTAAGAGTGTCGCTAAATATAGTAAGGCGATCGAAACTCGATATATATACTATATCTATACCACGTAGACAAATTAAAAAGTTTTATAACGACCTTGAGGAGCTGACAGTTTTGCATATAAAATGATATATATATTTTTTCAGTGATACTCGTTTTAATGGTTAATTAAAAGTCGCACGCAACTTAAGGTCAAGAGAGGCAAACTGGAGCACAGATTAGCATAGCATCAAGGTATTTCAATTGAATTGAGTTGAGCTGAGCATTTAAAGAATGCCGAGAATTCTCATACTCACACGGCTTGCGAAATATTAAATCAATTGTGCATCTTATTAAACAATTAATGTTGAGTCAAGTGGCAGTGGCTTCAATCGATTGCCAAATAGCTATCGCCTATCGAAAGGTTTCTGTAGTGACTGCCGTCAGTTGGCGCTACCAAATTGGCTTAGAGCACGTAACCGGATTTGAATTAACATTTTTGTGGTGTGCAAGTAGAAGTTTTCAACAAAAACCTCGTTCATTTGCTTATGTGATAAACTTTGAAATTCTTTATGACTAGACTATGTCAACCCACAGCTTGCCTCACATAATTACACAAAAGATGATGATATGATGATGGTGATGCATTGCAAACTGCAGTTGATTGCACTTTGCCTTTTAGGGCGTGTACACACCCGATAACGACTTAACCGATAACACGAAACAAAGACCTGAGGGCATGCAAGTACTTGCTAATTGATAAACCTGATCTTTCCTTTGTTTTGATCCAAAAATAATCAAAAAAGTCAAAACTTTATCTTTAAAAAAGTCAAAACTTTATCTTTAAAATATTTAACAAAGAGCGCAGTCAAAACAATCCATAAAATTAGTAAGTCAATCTACGCATATTTCATTAAATTTTTGTTTTGAAAACAAAAGAAAGGCTGTAAAACCAAAGTTATATATAAAAATTGTTGATAAGTTAATATGTGGTGAGAAACAGCAGTAAAAGTTACTGTCGAGTGAGCGCAGCTGCTAAAACACTGTACTGCAAATGCCTACCAGACCAAGTTACCCTTTTATAGCTTAAGTACAGGGTCTAAGAACACTTGTGGCACACTTATTTAAGACTAATCTCCTTACGTAATGCGCTGTGGTTAATTTAAGTATAGTAATAAATTTCCATTAGTTCCACGGTGATTTCTACACTTATTCCAATATTTAGACTAATTTAAATGTAGAAAAGTAGTCACTTCTGAAAACAGAAAAGTTTAAAGTGTCTGACTACGTTAATTCTAGCTAAAATTGCGACTAATCGCAAGACAAGGAACACTCGATTATTTTTATCAACGTGTCCATAGATTACAACACTGTTAGAAACCGGGGCTGAGTAAGATCCATTTGAGTGCTACAAGTACCGCACGTGGGCGCCAACAAGTTCTCCTCTTTTGTCGGTAGATCAAATAATTACCCCTCCTAGGCGTATGCAAATTGCACCCATTTCCGATCGAGGCTTATAAGGAAACCAGTCGGGGAATAACAACATTGGTTTTGATTGCATTTTATAGAAAGTTTGTTTTTTATTGGGATGCGAGAGGTATGATCTCATCCTAAATACGTATATTTTATATAATCATAATGATAATCAGTAATTTATAGTTATATTTATATATATTAATGTTTTAGTTTTATATAATGTGAAATTATTACTTTCATTAAAGTGAATTTAAATCAGGTATAAACCTATAAATAGTTTTTTGTTACAGTATTTACGTTAAGTTTATACATACTATTTTTAATATATATTTTAAATTTACTTGAATTATCAATAATTGTATTTCTTTTTTATCTGTTTAACGGCCAGCTAGAAGCCCAGGTAACCCAGGTAGCCCGGGTGCTCCAGGTCTCCAGCTGGCCGTTACATCCGAGGACCAGTTGGCGCTGGAGGGGCGGGCGGAGGTGCAGATAGGTTGCTGGCAGGTGAGAAGGATGCGACTGGTGACAGTTTTGTTATATTACATGGCCCAGATGAAGCCTCCTCGCTGCTGGCCTCGTTCGGATCGTAAGTGGAGTGGATGCCCATGTTTAGGAAAAATATACACGCATGACATCGGTGAAGGGTTTGCGGCAGAGCGGACACTTGGTCACTGAGGAGGCACATTGGGCACAGGCCACCACATGGCCGCAGGGCAGAAAAGCCGTATTGTATTCGGCGCCATAGCAGATCTTGCACATCTTCTCCTCGGGTATGGAGCCACTGGCCGATCTGGCCACTGGAGCCACATCTGTGGGTGGCACATCGATGGCCAACGACTCGGTGGCCACCACCGAAGCCACTGCAGCGGGGGCTACAACGGGAGCAGGCAGCGTGGAGCTGCTGCTGGTGCTGGTAGCTACTTCGCTGCTCTCTCCAAGCGCTGGCTTTGATTTCGCTGCCTCCGCAGCTTCCGCTGCCGCCGCCTCTTCTTGCTCCTGCGCCGCTTGGGCGGCTGCCACGGCATCGATGTACACCTGACCCTTGATTAGCTTGAGGAAACGACAGTGGCTTAGCCAGAGAGCATGCTGCTCCCATGGCTCGTCGTTGTCGGCCCAATCCTTGAGTCCACCGCCACAGCTGAAGCATCGCACACGATCCCCAACGTTTGTGTAGAAGAAACCCGCCTGGGCGAGCTGATGTGGCTTCTGTTTCATGTGACGCGGCCAATCCGCAAAGCTGCGAAGACGCGCCGCCTCGATGGCAAACTCGGGATACTCGGGACAGTAGTTGCGCGTCTGGCTGTTGCCAGCCTGTTGCCCGCAGGGTCCGTTGTTTCTCAGCACTGGCAACGAATGCGCAGCCCCTAACAGTGGTAATCCCGGCGAGAAAGCCAGAGCAGGTGTTTGGAAATTCATCGAGCGACCCTCGGAGTAGGCATCTGGACGCACCTCAAGTGGTGTGGTGTCATTGGAGCCACAGATGTCATAGCTAACCGGTGGCAGGATACGCTCAAGTGCATCAGGATTAATGGGCACATTATTTGTGGTGCGTCGCCGCAACAATGGGCAGTTGGTGGACCAACGTAGATGCTCGGTAACGGGATGATCACCGCGCTCCCAACGACCAATCTCCACCTCACAGAAATAGCATTTGACCTTATCCTCCAGGTTGGTAAAGAACATGCCCGTCATGGCCAGCTCCTTTTTGTCCATAAAGACAACGCTCCAACCCTCGTAGGTTCTCAACCTTTCGTCCTCCCGATGATATTTATCATTCATCCTGTTCACAGGGCACGGCTTGTAGATCTGCTGCTGTGTATTATTGGTACTATTATCGACCTGATCCACAATATCAGGCACTTGTAGGGCATTCAGTGCTGCTGCTGTTGTTGTTGCTGCTGTTGTTGTCCTACAAGGTGGCATATACCTTGATTGCGTTGCTACATTTGC
Source organism: Drosophila nigrodunni (assembly GCA_020829145.1). Classification (NCBI taxonomy): domain Eukaryota; kingdom Metazoa; phylum Arthropoda; class Insecta; order Diptera; family Drosophilidae; genus Drosophila; species Drosophila nigrodunni. The sequence goes on along the minus strand of JACVCZ010000007.1, from coordinate 5,862,892 downwards.
CATTTTGAAGTTCTGTATTTTTGTATTTTTGTTCTTGCTTCACGTTTATCAAACTGCAAATATAGAAAGAACACAAGATAACATTATCACTCTGATAATACGTAGGTAAAAAAAAAGTGTATATAGAAATAAAACAGGTGTGTGGGTATTACTTTTATGTCCTAGGCGGCAATACGCAGTCCCCAGTTTTATTTTTATTTTGGTTTTTTCTTCTACTTTCTATGGACTCTCCTCGACCAACGCGTGCCACCATAGCTGCACCTCAACTGAAGTAATCTCAAGTCTTTCCAGCTATATCAACTTTTTACACTTACCACCCCATAAAGAGAGTCAACCACTCATTAGCCGATAAGGTCCAAACCACACGAGGCTATTTTGAAACCAGTCGAGAATAGTATAGAACTCACTTTGGAAATATAGAGCTACTATGTTCTATGCTCTGTACTATACGTAGTACTACTCTTTATACTAAAATCTGTACTACTTGATTCCCATTTTATTGCCAAAGCTCTCCATTGAAAGCTTTTACTGCACTGCTGAGCTTTCATACATTAAATATGTGCATGACATGCTTAGATACAGAATAGATAATTTTTTAATTAACGCAACCACTCACATTTCACCTGTTTGTGTTTTCAAAGTCTGACGCAACATTTATTCGCACTAATTAGTTGCACTCTATCAGCCTTATAAATAAAAAATGATTTCTAGAATCTAGATTAAACCTTCTGATGTCACACAATTCATGCCGTTGACTGCAACGCCAAGCAGTTCAAGCAACTGAGCAAACTTAAGGCATCCCTTCGGTGCAGGCACTCTGCACAAGTGTCGTCTCGCTCGCACATAACAGACGGGCATTCAAGGATAGAGCGCCAAGGCAATGGGGTTGATTTACGCTGTCATTCTCACACGCTCTCTCTCGCTAGTAGTTTTTGGCATCGTAAGCGTGAGTACGCAAAACCTTTACAACCTAGAGTGGAATGCACTGCGTCGATGCGTGCCAAGCAGTGGCTGGGGAGTGGGTGGTAAAGCAGTGAAACAGCTTCATGGACTTTGTTAGAAGGCACACAGCTGGTCGCACAGTTAGAAGCGTTGCACACACACAAAGCTACAACTCTCCCACACACGAATACATGCAAACATGTTTGTGGGTGAGTGTGGAATGGCGCCAGACGTCGACGGCGACGGCTACGAGGTTTGATAAGCAATAACAACGGTTGACTCATTAAATATATATATTTTTCGTATTTCTGGGAAATTTGCATGAAAAACCAGCCGCAACATGACGCAAGTAGTTGGTACTACTACACAAATAGTTATAAGTGCAATAACTGATATCAAGCCATTACAAATAGTTAATCTAATACTAGAAATAACAATGAAAGAGAGATATCGCTCTTTAGCACGCCTTGAAACAAAGCGCCAGCTAAAAGTCAAGTATTGCACACAGTCACAATAGTCATACGTGATAGTTGCAAACAATAAATGCACAACAATAATATAAATATTTATGAAAAGAAAAATCCGCATAATCAGTTCAACTGCTGACAATATATTTATTTCCCGACAGTTTTGAAAGCAATCGATAAATATACAGTGCATACATACAACCTACACACACATATGCACCGAAAGCATTATCGATAAGTTTAACTTATGCCATCGGCGTTAAACTGTTTTGGTGGTCTCTTTTTATTTTATGTTGTTGTTGTTGCTGTTTCTTTCATGTGCAGCCACCAAAGAGATTGTAAGCAGTTTTTCGACATTTACTTCTTTGCCAAAGCAGGAGGCGGAAGGCGGGTGGCTGGAGGAGGCGGCAAACAGCAAACACGAACGAACACTGCGCCGTGTCGGGACGATGTTGTGTTCAAAGTCCAAATTTCAAGCCAAAGCCAAGCCACAAACCAGCCAAACTCGCCAAACAATTGCAGCTCACGACGGGGCAACGACTACTGTGACTGTATGGAGCAATGGGGGGAAGGGGTAGGCTGCTGCCACGGGCTGGCAGTACCATGCACTCGTGTACTCGTGCAGGCAGCTAGCCGAATGCGACGGCGACTGTGAGAAAGTTTTAATGGAATGCAGTCAAACTGCTTGGCAGCCGCAAGCAGCAGCCCCACAGCATAAAAAAAGCAGTGCAGCATAAATGCAATGACGATGGCTGTGCGTTGTCGGCCAGTGTGTGCGACTGCGATGGCAATAGACACCAAAAACCATCAATGGAAAAACAACTATGCACGTACACACAACACACACACTCACGCGCATACACAGACAGCGAGCTGCACACAGACACACACTGCGCTGGGTGCAAAGAAAGAGTGCAAAAAAAAGGCGCACACACCAAATGCAAAATATAACAGCAACAACAACAACAAAAGCAATTGTAAATTACAAATGCCCGACGCTCTGTTGGGGTTGCTGCGCCCGCTCCAAAGTCGAGGCAGAGATTGCGCATTGTTTTTGAAGTGGAGCAACAACAGCATCAGCAGGCAGCAGCTTTAGATTGTGAGCAGAGCAGACAAAGATGATAGCTTCGAGATGCTGAAGTTACAGTTCTTCTCCTTCCCCGCCTTCCTCTTACAGCTGCTTGCTTCAATTGCACATGCACCGTTTTTCTGTTTGCTTTTGTTTTTTTTTACCAAGTACAAAGTGCAGGAGCTTGCAATTACAGCTGCATTTGTGCTGCTGCTTCAGTTGCTGTCGTTGAGGAATGTATGCCCATTAACAATTGTAATGTAAACGCTTTGGCATTTTATTTTAATGTATTTTGCTTTTAGCAGGAAACTCAAGCACTAGCAAAAGTTCAATGCAGTGCTGCCAGATGTCAAAAATTTGCATTAAACGAGTATGAAAACACTTACCAGGGCTGCACTGTTCAGCTCAATTAAATACTGTATCGATGAACTTAGCTAACTTGAAAATGTCAAGCTAACACGGAAAAAAGAAATTAAACAAATTCCAACAGTCTATGCGACTTATCACAGCAACAAATGTGAACTGACAAGGTAGAAGTATATATTTTCCAAAGGCCCTCCCGGGTGCATGAATGACATGAGAATCCAGAAAATACCAAAGTGGAAAGACACACACACTAACACAAATGCATGTAGCAGAGTGCAAAGCAAAGAAAAAATCATAATCAAAGCCAGACAGACAAGCAGCACACAACAGCCCAGGAGGCAAGGCAACAAACAGAGAACATACAACACACGCATACACATACAAGTAAAAGACCAAAGCGCCCCATGCGGCAAACCAGCGAACCTAACGAGGCGCGCATTGGAATGCAGTCCAACAACTTTTCTACAAAACTCTGCCGCGCCACGCAAAATCCAAACAAACCAACAGAAACAGCAACAACAACAACAACAAGAATAACTGACAACTGACTGGAGTTGCTAGTTGGCTAGGCTGGTTTTTCCGATTGGAAACCAACCTAAACTATAAAGCTGGGCTCACGGGTTTAGATTGGAGTTTCAATGCTCTGTGTTGTAAGTGAAGGTAACCACAGCTAGCAAAGGTCTCTACTCCATTTGAGAGTGTGTGTTTGTGTGTGTGTGTGTTTGTAACCTCAACGCTGCGAGACTGTGGGAAACTATTATAAACACTTTACCATTCTTTTTTTCTGTTGTTGTTGCTGCTGTCTTCTAAACCGAGATTGGAATGCGGTGATACCAGATACGAGTGGAGCAACATAAAGCAGTCAGAGGGATTTAAAGATAGGGAGCGAGAAAGGGACAGAGATCGTGAGAGAGAGCGAGCGAGGAACAAGCATGAGTCGTCGTCGTCACGCAGAACTTGAAGGAGTGGAGAAGGACATGGGGGTGAAGAGGAAAAAGAAGGGGACTGCTTGCTTTGCTGTAAAATAAGCAGCAAAAGCAAAAACAACAAAAACATACACAAAGAACATACACATTCTTCTTCTTCTCTCAGCATGCGAGTGTGTTGGTATAAGTGCGTGTCTCTGTATGCGTGTGCTGTGTCCTTCCAAGAAATGCAGCAACAACAACAATAAGAAGAACAAGAACGAATGAAGAAACGACCGCCGACGACGTCGCCATCGATAATAATAATAATAAAATACCCAAGTCGAGGGAGGAGAAGCTGACGGATGCTGTGTGTGTGTATGTACTTAAAGAATGCCCAACAAAGGGCAATATCATCGTAATCATAATAAATGCGACTGAGCCGCTCTCAAGCCGTTGCAGCAGAATGCATTAAGAGCGCAGCTCCAGCAGCAACAACAACCACGCTGACATCAGTCCATCCCTGTCGCTCTCTATTGAGCATTGATCGATTGCCCAAAAAAATAAAAAAAAAACTAACGGCGGCTCAGTTCAAAGACCCAATCGCGACCGCGTTCTCTGCTGCGACGCCAGCATTTTCCAAAGAAAGAAAATTGTTCTCAAACCCAAAGTCAAGTCGTGCTCTGTCCTATTGTTGTTGTTGTTGTTGCTTCTATCTTTCGGGCAGCATCTATGAGACTTGGAATGTGGGTACGCTCTCATGAAAACACACACACTCGCACACACCGACAGAAAGACACACAGACTCGGGAGTCGCATTTAATGCGCCTCGTTAGTGTGTAGAATGGATGAAAGGTCGTTTTTCACGCGGCCAAGATTCAAAGGTCGTCTCGCATTCGAGATGATTCAGCCCAGAGAATTCCGGGAATTCCAAAGTAATTTTCCTACATCTTGTGTTCTTATTTATTTTTTTCTTCTTTTCTTTTTCTCTTTTAAGGGCCGCCTCTGGTTTGGTCCATGTCCACGTCCATATACTTATGCCCATTCATGCTGATTGCCGTCGCGTCTGCTGGCGATAACAATAGAATCCATGTATCTGAAATCTTCAGTTTCTTTTCTGTATCTATTTAGGAAACAGAACTGAACAGAAATTCTACTTTACTGAATGTCTGTACGTGAGAACCGTTTATTAAGCGAGTTATCTATCGTTTTATTGGTGAAAAGCGTGGAAAATCTTCTCAACATTCTTCAGTTGGCATTGTGTTTGTTGTAGGAGTAAAGAAAATAATCGTAGGCGTTGTTTGTACCAGGCACCAGAAGGACCACCGGAGTCGGGCTCTGGGTTCTGTGATTCTCTGGGCTCTGTGTAGGCGTCGTCGTTTGTTATCCGAATGGGTGCGGGCTTTTGTTGTAGCAATAACAATAAGTCGCTCAAGCTTTGCCAGAGAGCGCGACAACTTGAGCTCTCGAAAGCTTGAGCTAAGCCAGAGACTGAGACTTTCTCTTTGTTGTTGTTGTTGCAGTTTTTTGTTATTTTTTCCTCTGGCTTCTGAGAAATGAGCGCAAAAGTTCAAAGCAATGAAGCATAAAAACTGCTGCTGCAAAAAAGCAGCCAAAGTGAATATTGGCAACATTGCAAAATGCTGCTGACTTGGACTGTGTTTAATGTCGCTTTGGCCATGGTTTATCATGGAGTTTCACTACGTGTGTGTGTGTGCGTATTTGTGTTTCTTTTACCAAGTGAAACGCAGCGTACGCATGAGTGCACCACTTCCGTTGCTAAAACGGAAACGAGGAACAAAGAAAACAGCCCAACATTAATGTAAGTTTTTATATGAGTAGTGGACTGGGTTGGGTTGGGCTCTTCGTCATGAGACTGGCTTCGAGCTGTGGATTATGTGCGAGCGTAGAGGAAGTAGTATACACTCAAGCAAACATATGTATGTATGTGTACATCGGATGTAGTAAAAAGCGTAGAGCAGGCAAAACCGACGCGTCATCAACTAACGAACGCAATGTTTATTATTGTTATGAATGATGATCAAATGCGAGAGGAAACGAAGAAGAAGAAGCAGAAGCAAACGAAGCAAGAATAACAACACAATTAATTTAATTAGAACGTGTGTCATAGCCAGCTGGCCTTCGATAATTTTGGGCTACATTGTTTTCAATACTATAGTCATCGGTTAAATATATAGACAAACAACTGCGCCAAAAATGGCGTAGTCCAAAAATTCCACTGAAAAACTCAAATACATAAAAGTCTGGCATTGTATATATGGCAAGAGGGGGACCCAACCACCCCGCAGCTTCCCTCCTCCACAAGTTTTAGAATGGGGAATGTTGTTTTTAAGCGCCAGCGGCAGCAGCGTCTGATATCATTCACAGTAAGCACAGGGTTGCCATATGTACAAAGTTTTTTATTTATATGCTCTCAAAATCCAATGTAAACACCATGTGTCATAAGCAAATAATTTTAATTATATACAAACAAAACAATGCAAAATTCGGAGTACAAAAATGTGTAATTTTGTAAACAATTTAATGCAAAATACAAATTACAAATATTTAGCAACTCTGTGTAGCCGCCATCTTTACGAAAACGACCTCTCGCTATCGTCTGCCGAACAAATGAGCGAACGAGAGAGCGAGAAAACGGGAACAACACAAAACAAATGTGAATTTCCACCCGGCAAAATAGTCCAAATCGTTTTGCATTATATGTTTATATAAATGAAATAAGAAAATAATACGGTTTACTGTGTCAAATCAATCTCTTGTGGATTCTGATAAAATATTCAAATATTAACCGTTTTTAAAACGATTATGTTGTGTCGAGTTTTAAGTACTTGTTTAGCAAACCGATTTTGTAAGTTTTGTCAGTACACAAAATACTCGATAGCGTTCGCTTGGTGGTGTGTGTGCGCGTGTGTGGTTTCATGTGTGAGTTTTAAGCTTTAATTAATGTACATTGTATGAATACATATGTATGTACAGACAAACATACATACATAGCGTAAGAAAAAAACAACACAACAGCTTTGTGATGTCACGTTTTCGATTATTTTTGGGGTTATAACTAAAGTCATTTAAATTGAATGCATTTTAAACGTCGAAACTTTAGCTTACCTTGACAATTTTTCTCTTTTTGTTGAAAAACTCAAGTTTCCCCACCAGTTCTGCTTAATAATTTGATAAAATATTGTTGAGATTCGACACAGAAGTCTAATTTTTCTGCTTTTTTTTTTGTAGTAGTAGCTGCCAGCACACGGTTATTGATTTTCTTTTTCTTTCCGAGCGACAAATTTGACGTTGACGACGGAAAACACAGAGAGACGAAGTGAACTAAAGACGCACACACCGTGTTCTGTTTTTAATTGCTTTTAAAATATATAACCAATATCACAAATTTAGATTGGGGCCGTTAAACCGAAATCAAAACATATTTTTTTGTACTTTTTTGTTGAAGCAATTACTTTTTATATTTTTAAATGCATTAATTTTTTTTTTTTAATGCAGTTGAGTTTCCGTATCCATAGCTTCTTTACTATTCGAGTTGCGAGACTGAACTGAACACACGAACAACACGAAGCACCGAAACAGCAGAAAATCGTAAGAGGCACAGACGCCGAGAATGACGACGAACGCAGCAGATATGCTCGGCTTGTGTTGTGTACACAGCAAGAGAGAGGGAGAAACAGAAAAGCAAAGCAAATACAGAAGTGTATGTGTGTGTATATTTGTATGTGTGTGCATGTATGCTTGTATATATGTAACACACACCTACATACATACATATGTTTTATGTTTGTTGGCACATTTGGGTTTCTGCAGTTTTTCATGCATTTGTTTTTGATTTGCAATTTTGGCATATTTATCAAAGAGCAGAACAAATTAGTAATATTTTTGGTTAGCAATGCAGACTGCACTTTAATGCTGATTGTATGTACATAGTAATTGCCTATGTGTGTGTGTGAAAAAGCCACCCGCACTTTTTTTTGACGTACAACTTCTACTACGGCTAGCATTAGTACGCAAGATGGCGTACCGTACAACCGTCTACGTCTATGGATGTGACCACTAGGGTTATCCTTTTCACACCAGCACAGTGGGTGCAACGTTAACGGTGCAGCACAGGGTCCTAGGATCATTGATTTTTGGTTGCAGTCCAAAGACGATTGCACGGAGCATGCGCCTGGCCAAAGGAGGCAACAGCTAAACAGACACCCTCTTCCACGCCCTCCACTTTCCACCATCTCCCACACTCTTAACAGTCGAACCTCTTTTGACTTCTGGCGCGTGTCAATGCACCGACGGCCTGCAGCCCATAATTGACGCGCACCTTCGAGACGCAGACGCAGACGCGAATGCAGGCAGCGACGCCGACTGAGCGAGAGAGACGAGTGCGTCGACAGCAGCTGCTTTTGATACATACATCTCTGTATGTGTGCGTTTGGTATGTACATGTATATAAATGTAGCATACATATGCTCCACTGCACACGTTTACCTGTCTACTGGATGTGGCTCTAATTTCTGTTTTGGACATTGGCAGCTGCAAATACCAGCAATAAAATGCATTCAAAATGAAACTAGACAGAAATACCAGACTTGGCCAAAAGCGTGCCATGCCCATTTGCTGCTGTTATCAGTTATCAGTAAATAGTACTTGGAACTCTGCTCAAAGATTAACTTTTATTGATAATGAAACGGTTTTCATTGTCTTGCTAAACAAAACACAAACTAGTAGTAAAAGCTTTCATAGAGCAAGCTAAACTATAAAAGACTCTGTATTTATAAGTATGTTGAAAGTAGCTACAAAATAAAATCTGTAGAATTTCTATATTTTATATAAATGCCTGATAAACGATTTCTAAGAACGGAAATTACACAATTGTTAATACTGATAAGTATATATACAAAAAATTAATTAGAAAAGGTTGAAACGAAGAAAATGGTTCTAATCAGCAAAAATGTCGGTAGAAATTCCCACTCTAAAATTTCACTCCGCGTGTGTCAAGGGGAATTAAGTTATGGCCAGCAGGTGACTTAAGCAAGTTAATCATAAATTGCAGTCAGTAACGAAAGAAAATTCCTGCACGTACAACGTATTGTATCGTATTATATATATAGGTAAAAAATCGGTATGCACATAAAGCCAAGGCAAACAATAGAATTGAATGCCTCAAAAGATATGAACAAAAATATACATATATTACCAATTGAGCCAAAGATATATAGAAAATCAAAACGCGTCATGCGCTTGGCAACCACATTTGGTGGCAAGTTGCGTATGTTGCAACATTGCGTTGCGTATTTGAACTTTTATATAAATAAATGTGGCTAAAATTAAAAGAGACGCCGTCGCGACGCATTTTGAAGAAATAAAAAATTACTGCGTCTAGACGCCTTTGACAAGTTTTGTGGATGAGTTCAAAAAAGTATCTTTTTTTTGAGTAAAATAAAATTGAATTCTATTTGCGGCAGGCGAGCAGCGTTTTCATAATTTTGCAGCGATTTCTTAAGGCGCTAAAAGACACAAGATACAAGATTCGAAAATCTCAAGTGATCCACAGTTGAGTTGAGTTAAATGTTAGTGCTAAGACGGCCTTGCAAGGCCTTTTAAAGTTGTTGCACTCGCTTTTATTGCGGTTTAGCTGTTATTGTTGTTGTTAGTCACCAATATACTATAGTATACGAACATATATACATATATCTATAATGTATACAAACGCAATTCGCATGCGCAGCGCTGCTCAGGTGTGTTTAGCAATTTTGTTAACATTTTTACAGCAGTCACTGTAGGGTATGTTGGTTTTCTAACTAAGCTTGTGAGTCTAAGCCAAAGACTATTAATTTATTAACGAAATAGTTAGTAATTTACTAAAACTACTATAATATACATTTGTTTAGTTAGTTTTAATATTTTATTCCTAGCTTCCAGCTCGTTTTAGCCCTAAAAATCCAATCGGCATTGACTCTAGGGTATTCACACTTCGATCTTTAGAAAAACTACTTATTTCTGGCTTGTTATTCGCTTTAATTGACAGTCAAATGCAGGCAAACCTGTTTTAAGTTGTTGTTATTGTTTTTTTTAGACATGTGTGTTTAGCGTAATTTGTTTTTGCATTCGCTGCTTGCGAAAGGTGTCATAACAGCAACAACAACGGCGAGAAGAACAAGAAGAGGAGGAGGAACAAAAAAACACTGCTTGATTAGATTGCCTAATACAACATCTGTTCTGTCGTCCCTTTGGCAGCTGGAATTACCTGCCTCAATCTGGAACGGAATTGTGTTCAGGATCAGGACATGAATTAAAGACGTGTGCCGGCAGCTGGCCGCAAAAAGGATCACAAGTTCTATTCTTTGTGCAGCTGTTCCACATATATGAACATAACCTTATTGTCTGCGCATAAGAATGCCTATGTGTGTGTGTGAGTGCGTGTTTTCAAGGAACGAGACACATGACGTTCTGGCAGCTGCACTACTTTGGCTGACTGAACAGGATCGGGATCCTTTTTGTGTCGGAATCGCGTACACACGCTGACAGCTATTTGGCAGCAGGCCAGCAACGAGGGCCGTTCGAAAAATTACTAAAAGTAAATCAAGCAGTGCGTTACTAATATAGTTGACTTTTACACACACGCATTGGCAAACCATAAAAGCTGTAAGCTACACTGCTTGCACAACTGCTTCTTGGCGGCAGTTATTTTTCAAAAATGCCAACTGTGTAGACTTATGATAATATTAAAAAACATTTTGTGTTTTTAATGAATCACATCGCCAAATATTTCCACAAAACAAGGTGGAGAGTATTAATTTGCAATTTATCACTCGACACCTCGTTATCAGAGATAGTCTAAGTATGCTGATAGCAATTTTGGAAAAATACAAAAATAATACTCTTGCATCATGTTGTTGTTATTTTATTTAATTCATATGGTATTCGTGCAGTGTAGAATTACGCCCATACGACTAAATAGTGAATGCGATTTTATGGCTTAATGTGAATGAGGTAACAGCTGATTATACACGAGTATGGCAAGCTTTTAACAACAACAACAGAAACTAAAACTAGAAATCCCACAGTGCAATTGAAATGACATTGAGCGGTAATTAAAAATAGGCAAATATTCTAAACACGCAAAACGAAACTAGAAAAAAGTACTGAGAGTCGCGACCCTAGGGCAAATGGGTGGGGGGTTGGCACCAGGGCTGGGGTTGCGAGGCATCATGAATGAAATGAGCTCAGCATCTCTCTAGCTAGCGTAAAGCACAGAAAAACCTAGACAAATAGATGTGCCAAACAGAGATGGCACTACTACAAGGGAGAGTGGGTGGGGGAAAGAGTGTGTGCAAGGGCAGCAAAAATTGCATGAAATTGGGAAATGAGTGAGAACGGGATGGAATGTCCTAGAGCGTACGTGCTCTTTGGCTTGCATGAATGAAGAGGCACAAAACAACAACATCCCTCAGGCATTGCCCGGAAAAGCGAATGTCCTTTTAAAAGGTGTGCATTTATGTACATATTTACTATATACTATACTATATAAATTGTAAACTCTCTACACACGTTTGCACTTACCGAATTCATTATGATATCCTATCTTATCATTGAAGTGTTTGGAATATTTTCAGTTGTATCCGATTTGATTGAACGAAAACAAAAATAAACAACACTTTTAATAATTGCAGATACGATTGGGGCGTAATTTATTATTCTCAAAAATTGTTATTGCTTTTTTTTGCGATATAAACAATTTAATAACAATTTGCTGTGAACCGTTTGGTTTGAGTGTCACGGTGCGACTACACATGAAAATTGCGCGGCTTCTCGCCTAGACTATTTCCCAAGCCCATTGCCCATAGGTGTGTTGTTGTTGCTGTTGCTATAAGTTTTGTTATGCTTTCTATAGAGGCATCGAGATAGAACGAGCACAAGTTGTGGCCAAAGTGCTGCGCAATATTTTTGGGTGGTGGGTTTCAGGGAGAGCGCGCGTGTCAAGGGGTAGCAACAGATATATTCTGCCCTATTGCAAGGGCGGGAGGCGCATATGTTTCGGTCTGTTACTGTCTATCAACGTCAATATCTGACTTAACTTTAAATACCAAACGTTACATTCCGTTTATCTAACGTTTTGGCGGTTTTGCGATACTTCAAATAGCGGTTGTGCAGCCCTGGTGGCCAGTGTTGCTTATTTTTGTGTACACACTGTTTCTATTTTGGCCACACGGTCGCATTCATTGATCAATCGAGGTTAAATGCTTAACAATTTGTTAATAGTATCGACAAATTTATTTTAATTAAAAAACGTTATAAGTTCTTTTAAAATTTAATCACTAAATTGGCCAAGTTTGCTTTTAATTTACAGCTCATGTCAGGTTCACTCTTTGTTTGAGCACAAACCGTTGTACTCGGTTAATATACAAATAAACACATTGATATTCAGTTTATATATTAATATATATTTATAGATGTTTGAATTCCGCAATTTTTTTTTAATGTGCTACAGAAATTCAGATACTTTTTTAATTTAAGCCGCCACAATAACACATAGTTCATCGATGAATCGATTGTGAATCGATATCAGTTGCAGCTCTATTATTTTGACCATTCACAAAGTGCAGCAACATAGCTCACGAACAGGGTCGCTCTCTTCTCTCGCTTTTCTCTGTCCCTCTCTTTCATCAGTTTCATTTTAACATTTGTCGTGGCCGCACGGAATGGCACGGAATTGTGAACGAAATTAAAATTTTGAAATTTATCCGAAATATGCACAATAAATTGTGCTATTGTGCTTTGCACTATTTAACCGCTTGACCAATTTAACACCGAAAATAGTGTACAATTTGCGCGTACCGAAAAGTAACGTAAGTTTGTGGCTTTTGCGTGCGTTTCGGTTTCGGATGCCGTTGTGTGGTGTGAAAAGTTTTCTACTGCAATTTGTACATTTTTCTCTACGGTTGCGTATGCGTGTATGTGAATGTATGGTGTGCGTGTACATATATGTGTGAGTGGATGGTGGTGCTCTGTAAAATGCCTTTACATAAGTACACGCAGTGTTTTAAAGCATTATAATTGCCCAAAAGAAATTTATTATATAAAAAAAAAGACGAAAGATTATGTGAAAAATATAGGTTTCCATCTTTAGTTGCGTTGTTCGTTCTATTTACTCGCGTACCGACGTCAGCGTCGCGGCTGTTGAATTTATGTCAAATTGGTAACACACACACACAGTGTTGCATATTGCGTGTATGTGTGTGTGTTGCTGCTGAGCGAGAGAGAGCGAAAGAGAGAACAAGCGCGCGAACATACGTGCAATGATAAACAAAGTGTAAAGAGCAACAGCAACAAATGTTCTTTTATTTTATTTAATATTTTGTACTACTTAAATGAACATAGAAAGTTTTACATGTACAAAAAAATGATCAGAATGCGACAACCCGGTTTCTAAAGCATAATTTAAATAAAAATGCATTTGCCAGTGCCATTTGTCGGCAGAGCTTAGGCCACAGCAGAGCACAGAGCATGGCAGTGTTGTGTTCAATGTCCATCGTCAAAATTATTTACGCGCAACTTCTTGCCTCAATTCTTTCTTTGCAGCCAGCAGGAGAAGGAGCAGCAGCGACGTGCAAATGGATAAAATGTTTGTTTTTAATGTTAAGCGAAAACTAAGAATCAAATATAAAGTGTGATAAATGCTAACAGGCAATAACACAAAAATTGTTTTGCAAGCGTGTAAGAAAAACGGCCGAGAGAACGCGCCAGCAGCCTGCATGCGCGCCTATGTGTGTGTGTGCCTGTCTTTTCATAAGTGCGTGTGTGTGTGTGAGCGTGTAAATGTGTATGTGTGAGCGGGAGCTTGTGAGAGAGTGAGTGTGCAGTGAAGTGCAGAAGACACACGATAAAAAATACGAAAAATACAAAATACGAAGAAGAAAAAAAAAGAATAACACGCTATGCAGTTGCGCCCGTTTTAGCTGATAAAGCGTATGAAAAAAAACACACACAAAGCAGTAGGCAGTAGAAAATTAATAATTATCAAGAAGTAGAAAACAGCAGCACACACACAGCAGAGTAAAAAAAAAGAAAAGCAAAAAACAAAAATTGTAAGTGATCAGTGCTAAAACAAACAACACTCACACACAGAAAAATAAGCACAATAACAATAACAAATGTAATGAGAAACAGTTTTCTATAAATAGTGAAAATCAAAATTCTCGGTGCAGCGGCCAGTTTCTATTGATCGCAACAATACAATTGCAATAAAACAATAATAACACAAATTACAGATAAAACAACACCAACCAGAGGCAACAAATTACCCAACTGCAGCGCCAGTTGCAGTTAAACAGAAGTGTGGGCCAAAAAAGAAATTAAATATAAATAAACTAAAATTTAAGTTAACTACAGAAATAACAAACGTCAAAATGTCAACGCTGGACGTACCCAACAATTCGGCAATGATGAAGCGCGCGGAGCAGCTGAAACGCTGGGAGGAGTCGGACACAAATCGCGCGGCTCCCACTCCCCGGCGTACGCACAGCGGCCGCCATATCAAGTTCAGCTCGGGCTGCGTTTTTCTTGCTGCCTGTCTATCTGGGGATAAGGATGATGTCCTGCAGTTGATCAATGATGGCGCCGATATCAACACTGCGAATGTGGATGGCCTTACAGCGTTGCATCAGGTGTGTATTCTAGTGCTCCTCCCTATCGATAACGATAAATAGTGTGCGTGTGTGAGTGTGTGTGTGTGTCTGTGTAATATAAATGGAGCACATTACGTCAGTGATTGCGAACACGCGACCCTAAACAACAACAACAGCACAGGGGGTGGGTAATTTCGAAACTGTTGCGCCCAACTGAGTAGCGCTGCCAGCGTCGCAGTCGACTTCGCTAGCTGTTCATTCATTCGTGTTGTTGCTACATTTCATTTCGTGCTCTTGCTGTGGTTTCCAAAGCACCGCAAAACCACTAAAAACATTAACAAATTCATTTCTAATGCAAGCCGACGATTTACAACAAGTCGAAATGCCGAAACAACAACAGCAATAACAACAACAACAATGGCAAAAGGCAAAAGGCGCAAGCATTAAATAAGAAAAATACAAAAAATTTTCTATTTTTAAATGCCAAGAAAAATATACAATCCACACTCGCACACACACACACACAAACACATACAGTTAAAGATACTCAACGGGATTTTGTATATAGTCGAAAAAGATTTTCGCAAAATCATTTTCATTTTTCTTTCATTTTCATTCGATTGTTCTTTTGCGCCTTTAGTTGAAATTTCAGAAAACTTTGTTGAAATTTATTTCATGTGGCGCCTTTCAATGCGAATGACTGTGCACAACACAACACACACAAACACACACACTCACAAACATACTTATATAAATGTATCTAGATACATTTCTATTTCACTTGTATCTGGACCGAAATTTGTTATTGCAAATTATTCAAAAATTTATGCCTAACAAACATGCTCGGAATTCGCCTCAGTTATTTCAAGTGATTTGAGGATTTTATAATGCAAATGACGATTTAGAAATACGATATCTGCTTTATTTTCAATTGAACTATATATCTGACAAGTGCATATTTTGATACCAATATATGTTAGAGATACAAAAGATATCAAGCTACATTGCGTAGCGCGGCAGCTTTAGTTAACTTCTAGCTAAATTTTAAAAGTAATTTTTAAAATGATTTTAGAATTGAATCTACTTAAAAATTGTATCTCTTTTAATTAACAACAGTAAGTGCAGCATTTTGCAGTTTTATTAAGCTATTTCCAACTATTTCTATACTGATTGCATGTGTGCACAGACTTTTAGCGGCAAGTATGTCGCTTTAATTCAGCTAATTGATTTTAATTATGCTGCGCCCGCTAAGAGCAGCAGATTTTCACCGTTTAGCCGCAGCGCACTTGTTAACCAGATGCTAATATGTACATAATAATCACAAGATTGTAGACGATAATGTGTGTACTATTATATATTGTTGTTTAGCGGCTTGTTGGTGTTAGGGGGGAAACTGCAATTACAGCAACAATGGGAATTGTTCAGAGTTTTGAATTACCTGCTGTTTGTAGTTGTTGTAGCTGTAGTAACAGTTGTTGTTGTTTAGAGATAAACCGCAAACTGAATTTCCATTGCATTTTATTACAATATCTGTAATGTTGTAAGCTTTAAGTATTGTAATTAATTAATTATTTGTTGTTATTCAAAGACATGACTTGTGTTGCTTTCTTTTTACACACAACAAACACAGGTGAAAATTGTTTGTTTCGGCTTTCATTCATTCAGAAAAAAAACAACAACACTTACAACAACAACTGCGACTGCGACTGCGACTAACGAGCAAAACACCTGCACGCCAATTTCAATGGCAACCAAAACGGCTGCCACCTTCGACTGTGAATGATGATGATGACGAACCAACAGACGGCCAAAAACTGGACAGAAAGAGTGACGGACGGACAGACTGTCGAGGGGGCGGCAAGGGGCGTGTCCGTGCGTTGACATTCAATTCACTTGGGGGACGACCGCGAAATGATTAAAGAAATTTGCAATAAATTATATATGTTTATCTATGAAACTAAAAATATTTATAATTATGAGTGGTACACGGTGTAAGAATCTTAGCCTCGCATTGCTTGCTATTTCGACTGTGCGTTGATCAGTGGACAGTGAAATTTGTATATTTATAAATATGTATCTTTTTTTTTATATAGCTGTATCTTTGGCACATTTCAATGGCATAGTTCAAGGATAACATAATTCTGAAAATATTTAATATGGTATTCGTATGAATATATTTCATTATATATTTCATGGAATGCGCTATATTTAAACATTGTTGAAATGTGCCATAAAATTTATATTCTAACCCATATGCCGCCATTCCATACAAAGTTCCGGAATCACAGAAAGAAATTAGCACAAAAATTCGCACTTAAATTTATTTATAAAACTTAATGTGCATTTTTTAAGCATGAATTTGAGGTAATTGTTTTAAAATTAAAAATTAAGTGTAAAATGGGAGTGACTAAAGTTGAAGTGGAATAATTTAACTGAAATTTTTGAGTCATTTAGGAAAAGGTTTTAAAATTAGTTTAAGGAATTTCCTAATATAAGAAAGCTTAACCACAAGTTGCACTTGATTTAAGTCTGGAACCTTAGTTTCCTTATCGAAAACACATTTTTGTAATGATAGACTTTCCATGTTTATTTATCCAACTCAAAACAACTGTGACAATAGTTGTTCTTATCACTAACTGAGCTTAAGCTTAAGTCTATAAAAACATGTAATTTATATAGATATTTTCTATAAATACTTGCTGAACTAATCAGCAGATTTACTTTTGTTCTTTGCTGTTGAATCATATCCTCTTTTTACTCTTTTACTAATTCCATTTAAAACTTCCGCTAAAACTGTTTTATATTTTTTGGATTAAAAGATCAAACACTTGAACAAATTTGGGATTTCATTCTAATTAAGAGATCTTAAAAGATGTTTTGTGGTTGTTGTTTATGTATTTTGTTTATGGCGCCATTTAGAGTTGCCTTCAAAGATTGAGATACAATTAGTTGTTAGTGGCTTATAAACTATTTGACTGTAATCGGGCTTTGACAATCGGTTAAATTGTTGTTGCATAAATTAGCTAATTATTTTGTCAAGATTTGTTGTTTTTAGTGAGCGATATCAGCCAATAAATAAAAAATAATGCATAATAATAACTACAAATAATAGCAACAAATCAAGAACGTGATCGTTAGATGACCCCAAATTTGTGTTGTGTGTTGTTGTTGCTGTTGTTGTAGTCCTGTCTCGGAAATCTGGCAGATCAGTTGCGTGAGTTATCCAAAAAAACAAAAACAATTTTTAGTTGTATTTGATGTTGTTTGTGTATTGAATGTTTTGAGGTTCTAACGCGTTTTATTGACGTGTTTTGTAACCTTGGCCCGGTTCTATCTCTGCTCTCTCAACGCGGCGGACAGACAAGCTCTGGGACAGGCCGACGGACGGACAGACAGACAGACGGACAGATTGAACGCACAGACACAGATATGCGATATACAGATACAGATACAAATCAAACATCCTCAAGAATTCACAGCGCGTGTTTCATATATCTTTTTGCTGTGAGCAAGTGTGTGTGTGTGTGTGTGTTTGTGTGTATTTTGTATATATAAATCGCTGCTGTGGCTACATTTGATTTGATTTATTTCTCGTTTGGTGTTTTACACCCAAAATAACAAACGATGCTGAAAATCTTGCGAATTGTGCAAACTGAAAAAATCATTCTATGTCTGCAGTGAATCTGTGTAACTGTGTGTAGTTGTGTGTGCATGGGTGTGCGTGTGTTTGTGTGTGAAGAGTAGTGCATTGCATAATACCATTTCAAGCCAAAACAGCAACAATTGCTAAATGTACAGATGCCTTATTATTTCTACATTTTACAATCGCCTGCTGATTCCTCTCTCTCCCACTTGCCCTCCCTCTCGCTCTCTGCTGATCGCACTATTTCAGCTCTTTTTCTTGCCGCTCTTCTTACACTCACACACCCACCGCGATAGGGTAAAATTTATGGAAAACCGAAAAAGAAACAAAATTTTATTTGAAATTTTGTTTTTGGCTTTTAAGGCGAGCCAACAGTTTTGAACATTTTTGAAAAGTATACACGAGTTTTTTTCTTTTCATTTTTGCAAAAACCATGACGAAATTGGTTTAAAAATAAATTGTTTAACATCTATATAACAACATGTTTAATTTGGGGGCTGGATATAGATTGTAGATGATAATATCTGCATTATTTATGGGCATGTTATAAAAAAGTATCTACAGATCAAAGAAAGTTAGTTAAACGAATATTTTATAAAGAACAAAATTGTGATCGTCAGTTAGAATTATTAAAAATATAAATTTCTTTGCTTTATTCGCATAGTTTTTGAAAAGTTCTTTACGCACTTTCGGACTATTGACTCTTTGGCCTTGGCCAAATGCTGCTAACTGAATTATCACTCAAACTGACGCCTCACAGTTGGCACTCTTGTTTTATACATTTTTATATGTATTTCAATCGCTTTTATTGATATTTTTTGGCAGCTAGACGAGGGCGAGGCATTCAAGTGGCATCAAAAACATGAGAACTTTCACGAAGAAAAGAAAAAAACTACTAAAAATTATTTGAAATTATTATGAAGGCTTGCCATAAGCCACAAGACCATTTTGCCATGTGCCGCATTATTGTTAGTGCAGAACGTATATATATAATCCGAAAGGCGAAATAGTTAAGCTATAGATACATTCTCTGGGATATATAGACATATGAAAAGCTGTCAGTTTAGCAATTTCAAAACTATTTGAACTCAAGCGTTTTGTTTGCTTGAACTGCAATTTGTTCAATTTACTTGTAATTAGTTGGAATTTAGAATTTAATTGTTTGTGACTAAAGATTTTAGTAAAAACTATTTAAATACTTTTTGATAAGGGCAGTGGGAGATGAGGAGGGTAGTGTTGTTTTAAATTTTAAATTTAAGAATTTAAACATTTAAATCTCAAGTATTTTATCAGTCAATTTCCCAACTGATTAATCTTTTTCTAAGCTTTTCAAAACTTAACATTAAAGCGTCTTTAAAAAACTCTACTTTTAGTCTTACAAAAACAGCTAATCACTTCCCAAGAAGTAGAGCAAATAACTAGCTAGTTGAGTGCCTAATGAAACTCTTGAACTGCCCTCTCAAAGGGGCAATCCGGGAGTTGTTTCAGGATGTTCTAGGAGTTAATCAGCAGCTTTGTTTGTTGAGTGGTGGGCGTGTTCGGAGAGGGATTAAACAAGTAAAGCAGCTTGCGGTAAAGCTCTTTCAACAAGTTGCCGTTGCAATATGTGGCGTATACGTATTGCAGCGGGGTGAATAACATTTGGGCCAATAGATAGAGGAAGAGAGTGGGGATGGGTAAATGGGGTAAGTGAAGCAAAGTGGCAAATAGGCAAAATGCCGCTCAATGGCGTGCCAAAAAAACAAAAGGCTAAACTTAGCATGCAATTCGTAGACTTTTCTCTCCCTCTCTCTCTATCTGTCTCTGCAGCTTTCTCTGGCCAAGAAAAATTCGCTTTCAATGCAATGAAAATAGCACAGATTTTGCTGCTGCTTTTTTGGCTGACATTAACACCAGACCACAGATAACAAAAGTCTCAAAATTGTCTCAAATTCTGCAAGTCCCTCAAACTGCTCAATGTGTGGGCGGT
Source organism: Drosophila nigrodunni (assembly GCA_020829145.1). Lineage (NCBI taxonomy): Eukaryota > Metazoa > Arthropoda > Insecta > Diptera > Drosophilidae > Drosophila > Drosophila nigrodunni. The sequence continues at coordinate 5,842,882 of JACVCZ010000007.1, read as the reverse complement.
CGTCTCTCGTCTGTCCAACTATCCAGCTGTCCGCTTGTCAATCTGTTCAGTTTGTCGCTGTCGTCAGTTGGTCAGTTTATCAAAATTGCTCATAATTAATTAATTGGCTGCGTTCCAGATTTACAAATTGTTGAATTCTCCTCCTTCTACTCTGTTCGAGTTTTGTTTTTGTTTTTGTTGTTTGTGCCTCGTGTGCTATAATGCCCCTTGCTCCTTACCCCTTGGCCTGCCCTGAGCTCCCATCCCGTCATCAGTTTTATGCGTTTTACTGCGAAATGGAAATTACTTTTGCATTTTCAAAGCAATAGACTCTTGGAATAAGAACAAAAAAGAGTAGTATTAAATTAACATATGGCAACTACAAAAAAGAAATCAAAAAGAATGAAAAATTAAGCATATTTTGAATGCTTTAGAATGAGGAACGTGCGCTTATCAACAGTGTTGTCATATTGGCTAAATCTTAGCTGGATTTAATAGGTTTAATATTATTAACTTAAGAAGAGAAAGGTGTGCCAAAAGAATTATTATAATTTTAAAACAAATAAGTAGTTTAAAAAGTACATTAGCTTAAAAAAATATTATTCTTGGAATAAAATTAGTAATAAATGTGTTTTATAAGCATTTACATATTTTCTTAGATCTACAAGTGTTCTTTCAATAATTCCCAATTCTGTTTAGCTATTTTCTATCGCTTGGAATTCAGACAACACTGCTTATCAAACCAAACACACAATTGTTGTATTTTGTGGTATGTGAATTGAGGTTTGGCGCGTTCTTCTTCTTTGGCAGTCGTTGTTGTTGGTGGTGAAGAATTCTTATCGAACATTTCAGTGACTGGTATAATAAGCGTCGCATTGTTATTGGGTGGGTTCTTAACTTAGATAGCAACACTCATAGAAAGCCGACAACGTTGGAGTTGCTTACGATGATATCATCGTGGCCATCGTTGTTGTCAGTCGATGTTGTTGTTGTCGGCGTTGTCGTCTTCGTTGTTGTACACACGCCGACGACTGTCGGCGATGTCTTCGCTACAACGGAAATCCGCATAAACAACGTTGTCCATGTGCCCCAGCAATACTCTCTCTTTCTTTTCATCTCTGCCTTTCTTTATCACTCTCTCCCCATCTCTCTCTCTCTTAATATATATATGTTTACTTTAGCGCTTTTAGCAAGATAAACATTTGTGAGCTATTAAAACATGGCAAAATTACTTATACAAAATGGAAAATGAACTTAAAACAGTATAAGAGTTTTTTTTGGGCGCAAAATTCTGTATAGCAGGAAATTCACAAAGAGTTTTCAGTTTTTTATACAGCTAGAGATTTAATTTGGTTCATTTACAGTCTTGAAAATATATTTACAAAGCAAAGTCAAAGAAGTCGTAAAAAAGCTCAGAAATGTAAATTTATTTTGTGCCTTCATCAAGAAGATTCAAGAGAATCATCAAACACTTTACTTTGATTTTATGCATTCTACTTTTAAATGGCTCTTTGAAGCGTCTCTATTAAAATTCTTAAATGGCGAAAATCAATACTAAAATCAAACGAATTGATTAACATATCAAATAACAGGCGTGTTCTTAAGATCGTTAGCCTATCAGCTTGGTAACATTTTTTGTAGCATAGTTTTTGGATCTAAAAATAAATAGTTTATTAGTTATAGTTATAGTTCCTCAGTCTAAAAAGTGCTTAATTATATACATTTAGGTTATCGCTATCGGTTTTTAATTGTTTTTATAAAGAAGTTTTATCGTTGTCGATATTTAGTTATGCACCTAATTGAAAAAAGTCCTATATTAAACTAATTGTAATTATCTTACAGGCCTGCATAGATGATAAACTAGAGATGGTAGAGTTCTTAGTAAAGAACGGAGCCGATATTAATCGACAGGACAACGAAGGATGGACGCCACTGCATGCGACTGCCTCCTGCGGGTAAGTAAACTATGAAGTAAACTCCTCTAAAATTTATTAACCAAACTTTGTTGAATTTGCAGCTTTGTGAGCATAGCACAATTTCTGGTGGAGAATAATGCCGATGTGGCTGCCGTCAATAGTGATGGAGATTTGGCGCTAGATTTGGCAATCGATGTGCAGCATATGCCGATGATTGACTATATGGAAAAGGTGGTGCAGGAGCTGAATATTGATGTGGATCAGGCGCGCAAGGCCGAGGAGAAGGCCATGCTAAATGATGCCAATAAATGGCTGCTTAGCGATGGCGCTGATGTCGATCGACCGAATCCAAAAACAGGTGCAACAGCTCTACATGTGGCAGCTGCCAAGGGTTATACGAATGTGCTGAGTTTATTGCTCGCCGGACGTGCCAATGTCGATAGACAGGATAATGATGGCTGGACGCCGTTGCATGCCGCAGCACATTGGGGCCAAAAGGAGACGGCCGAAATGCTGGTGGAATCGTGGGCCAACATGGATATACGCAATTATGCTGGACAGTCCTGCATCGATGTGGCCGATCGCAAAATGGTCAAATTCCTGGAAGAATTGCGCGCCAACAAGCGCAACAAACGGCGTCCATCTAGTCAAATCAGGTAAGTGGCAGATATATCGATATATACACTATATATGCTAATAATTCTTTTAAATTTACAGCAGAATCTCAGATGCGATTGAAAATCATGTGGACAAAACACCAACGAAACTTGTGCGCGTTGAGGTGCGAACTGATGCCACTAAGGATGGTGCGTACAATTGAAAAGAGCCCCTAAAACCTAGAAACCTAGATATATATGCAGCTATATCTATAACTAAATCATTCGCTCAGCAGTTGCTTCTTCTTGCTTTTTGCATATTTATAAAAAACATTGTTTTTTTCTGTTCTATATTTCAACGCCAACTTTTGTGTGTGCGTGTGTATCTTTTGTGTATGCGAATTAGGTTCTCATGCGCGTTAACATTCAGTTGAATTTGTTGCATTTATTATAAACATTTGCCACAGATACAGACACTGCCTTGTCCCCGTTATCGTCATGTTCATCATGCCACAAAATTTGTATGTTTTGCGCCTCATTATGAATATTAACATCGTCATTATCATCATCAAGTAGAGCTCATCGTCTAGTTTGTGTAACTCTCTCAGCTTGCAACCTTTTTCTCTCTCTCTCTTTCTCTCTTCCCATTCTCTCTCTTGCTCTCCATCTGCGTCTGTCTTTTCTCTATTTGTGTCTCTTGTCTTTGTCCACACCGCACACTGCAGCTGCCACAAGTTCGCTTAGCGCTGAAGCTAATGCTGAACTCGATAATGGCGATGGTGATGATGATGTTACTGCTGCTGCTACAACTGCAACAGCTGCTAAGGATGATGATAATGTACATGATGTTGATGTTAATGATGATGCTAGCGATTCCGATTCAGAGCTCAGCGATTCTACAGAGAGCTCGCACAGCACCAGTCTGTCAGAGAGCGAAGGTAGCAAAGGCAATTGTTGTTCAGAACCTGCATTACCAAAAGCCTGCCCTTCTCCCCTTCCGCCCCGCCCTGCTCGTCAGTGCCTGCTTTAAGCCAAGTTTAAACCAGCTAAAATATTTATATTTATGTGTAGCTTCTGGTGTTTTGTTTGCCTGACTAATATGATTTTATTTTCACTTTTGCAGCTGAAAATGTTAAACCCAATCAGCAAATTCATGCAGCCGATCATGCGGTGGAGGACGAAGCACCTTGGCGGCGTAAAACTCTGCGCACACCCAACGACAGTCCCACTAAAAACCGTAAGTAATTGGACTGGGAATCGGAGGTCGTGAAAGTTATGGAATTGGAGTCGAAGTCGTCATCGAAACCCTTTGGTTCTATAACATTTGTCGACCTCTGATTCTTTTGTATTAAATAACTATTTACTAAAGTGTTTTTCCCTTTTTTTTCGTAGAAGTTCCTGACAAAGAGATGAGCGGCAAAAGCGGCAATGAAAGTGCCAATGATGTCATCTTGCGACGCACTCATAGCTTTGAGAATGATCAAAAGTAAGTTCAAGTGTTCACAACAACACTATTAAAACACTCACACTCATACCTAGACAGAAATGCGTGCCACACCTACACACACACACATTGCAAATTAACCCGCATTATATATATACTATTAATTATATATGTATATAAAATTAACAACAATTTAATGTGTCATGAAATTTGCACAACATTTTCGGTTTGTTTTTTTTTTTTTTGCTGTTTGTGTTTCACCTTTTTGCTGATTACGCGCCGCTTATCAACACACACCACACACACACATCTCGCTCTCTCTCTCTCTCACACACACACATGCCTCTCTCATACACACACTCTTGTACAGAAACCAGACACCATTGTTTTGGCCATTATCAAAGCACTTTATGCAGTAACTCTTTAAATTTAGCCACACTATCGACTCGCTCAATTTGTCACTCTTCAGGCGAAAATCGTTAAAACTGAATCACAAATCGAAGAAAGTCCAATTGTAAAGTAGAAAACTTACTTATTGTGTAAATAGTAAATTGTAAGAATTAGTGGCAGGTGTTGTGCGTGTGCAGCTGCCACATGTGGCCGGTCGGCAAGGTGTGAAGCATAGAAAGCGAATAACAAACAAGCCGAAGATGATGATGAAAATGTTCTAAGATCTAATAGCTTAAGAAAAAGATTTTTGTTTCGTCTTATTATTTTTGAAATTTGATTTGTTATTTGTTATTTTTATTGTGTGTTCTTTTTCCTTATGTGCAACCAAAAACCAACAACTACTACAACAACAACAACTACTACTACTACTACTCACCAAAAATCGCACCAAAATCATCAAATGCTTATCGAAAAATCAAATCAAAACAAAAAACAAATTCTAACCCGCTCAACCAACCGCCTGCCTGTCAACCAAAACAAAAAAACAAATACAAAACCATCCGCCTGATTGCCCCGCCCATCTGCCCGCCCGCCCAAAACTCTGCTGCAGATTCTATCAAAAGTACAATGAGCTGCGTGCACGCATAAAGGCGAATTCATGTCCCATTCTGCTGGCGACGACGGCGAATTCGAACTCCAATTCGCATGCGATTGCGAATGCTCTGCCTGGCCATAATGCCAATAACAACAATAACCAAAGTAGCAATAATAACAACAACAACAATAATAATAGTAACAATAATAACAACAACAACACCAATAAGAGTCTGCTGTTGTTGGGAAAAACTGCAATTGGCAGCAGCAGCAACAGCAACAACACAGCAAACACATCAAGCACAACAACAACAACACCATTCAACACATACACCAACAACACTGCAGCAGCAGCAACAACCACCGCAACAGCAGCTACAACAACAACTACAGCAAATCCAAGTCAATTTTATAGCGTACAAAGATCGGCATCCCTCAAAGATAATTCAATGTATTTCAGGTTTGTTCAGAGCCCTCTATAAAGAGAAGGGCCAGCGAAAGAAACTCGTAATCATAACTGCTAACTATAAATGTAACTGTAACTCTAACTGTAACTAACTAGAAAGTATTAACTTAATTAGTCAACTATATATAATCCTATATAATCATTGCTTTTGCTTAGCTTCTCTCTATATACTCTCCACTACCCCTTTCCCCCCTCAAAATTCTCATTGCACCAACAAACAAAATATCTATTAACTTAACAAACTTATTTAGGCAAATGCGCACAATGTCGTCTATCTCTCTTAGTTATGCTAATTACGACTTAAATCGACTCTCTTTAATGATTTACTTTTTCTCTCTCTCTCTTCTGTTTCTCTACTCTCTTTTTTCACTTTGTTCTTTTATGTTAACTTTGTTGAACTAGGAAACCAATTGCTCCAGCTGCCTTGCTTAATGCAGCGACAACAACGACACCAACAACAACAGCGCTCAGCTCACCATTAACGACTGTGCATACCCCACCAATACGCAGGTGAGTAGGGTATTATTGGCAAAGCTTTTGAAGGGTAGGAGTCAGTTTTTCTTTTTGCGTAGTTATTTAATTAATTGGATATCAGTATAACAATGCTTATCAGCAGTTTATATAATTTATAAAGGCATTCGACGCTACTCATTAGTCATTTTAATAGAATACACATTGTTAAAAGCTTAAAATTAGTCCAGAACTTAAGTAAATTAAAAACTGACTTTAAACGTTCAAAAGCTTCAACAATTTATATCTATTTAGTAGTGTATATTATTATTTGGTTCACATTATATATCTACCATATCTGCTCATAATTCCGTTAGCAATTCTGCTGCTCAAAGTGGCAGCAGCAGCAACAACAACAACAATGGCAGCACAACAGCCACAGCAACTGCTGTTGCCAGCGAAGTGGAGACCCCCAAGCCCAAACAATCGGCTGGCAATATATTCAAAAACTTTTTCAAGTAAAAAATCAAACAAAATTCTAAAACAAATTTTCGCTAACCCGAAGAAACTAAGTTTGAACTTGTTGTGTGCCAGCGCTAACCTCAGAAATTGCCCCCAAAAATGTTGCTACTTTAATTTTTATTATTTATGTACAGCATGAGTTGCTTTCTTATTGTTTCTTTATAAAAATTTAATTATTTTCTTACTAATTTACATTATTCCATTTTGGTTTAGATCCTTTGTGCCGCCGGTGCGAGATGAGGAAAGTGAAACGCAAAGAAAAGCGCATGCGAAGCGTGTGCGGGAAACGCGTCGTTCCACGCAGGGAGTTACCCTGGATGAGATTAAAAGTGCCGAGGAGTTGGTCAAAAAGAAGAATATGGGCATGAATAAGAACAACAATAACAATAACAACAACAGCGTAAGTACTTTGTGTGCCAAAAAGCTAAAACAAGCAAAACACTGATAAACAAATTCATTCAATAAACAATTTGACACATTTCAATATCAGCTGAAATCAGTACAAATAGCAAACAAATCGTAGATGCAGTTTTCCATTTAGAGAGTTTCATGTTATCAGTATAAAACACCATTATCACCTAGATCGCTTAGACATACATACCCCACATACAGTTATGTGTGTGTGTATGTGCTCATTATCTGTAGCAAAAAAGAGTCCACAATTCACACACACATGACCACTCCACTCCACTCACACACACACGCACACACGATGTTCACATTGCAGTTCTTAACTCTCGTACACCAGCAACAACTGCTTACGGTTTTGGTGTCTGGTGTTTTACCCTCTCTCCCATCTTCTACCCTCTCATTAATTGTTCCCGTTGTTATGTCCACCACTTCATGACATCAATCTACACTTGTGTGTGTGTGTGCGTACACTGCGCTCTCTTCGACACTCTCACACACTCTCACTCTCTTTTACTCTGAATCAAATCATATTCGGTGTTTGTCGTTCTCATTTACATGTGTTGTTTTACTCCCTTTCTCCACACCCACTGAAGTCTGTCTGTTTGTGCGTGTGGTTGTTTTATTGGTGTGTGTGTGTGTGTGTGTGTGTGTGTGTGTGTGTGTGTGTGTGAGTGCTCGCACGTTTATTAAGCCTAGTTGTTAACAATTAGCTTTATGGTAGTGCTTAGTTTAAGTCAGAGTTTTTGGACACTATGCAAATTTCTTAAAAAATGATTACATTTTATATTAAATTTATAAACTTTTGCTCAACATTTTTATGAAACTCTCTACAACTTCCTTCTCTTTGCATAGTGCCTCTAGCTCTGTCTTTTCCCCAAATACGTAGTTAGTTGATCATCATGTTTTTCAATCAGTGTCTCATCATCAATCAATTCAGCCGATCTATCAAACGCGTCGATCAATCAATCAGCGCTCATTTAGCTGCAACTGCAAAATTTTAACAAACAATCAAAAAACTGCGAGCCAATCAAATTGAATTTTCTTCGTTTTTTGTGATTTTTGTCCCTGCATCCGAGTTTAATTATTGCTGCGCTGATCAAATTGATTTTAAATAGAAAACAATGCCCGCAAACCACCGACGCCGCAGCAGCAGCACCGTCGCACCACCGCAAAATGTTATAGCAAACGCAAATTGCCGCCGATCGCCGATCTTTGTCATAATAAATTCATTCATTAAATGCGGTTTTTAAGCGTAGCTTTATTTTTATGATTTTCCGTTGAAAATTATTAAATGTATTGTAGTATTTTAAGTTAGTTTATTTATGTTTTTATGTATACATCAAAATCTGAATTAATCAGTTTACTATATAGTATATATATATCATAATTATGTATCTGCATGTTTGCATGCGTAAAGTCTCTTGAAAATACTCTATATAAAAGTGCACGGAGCACTCTACGTATGTCGTATATCGTATGCCTTTTATCGTATATCGTAACTTTTATTTGTTAGTTATCGTTAGAATCTAAATAGCCCTCTCCACGCCCACCGCCCTTTTCTTACATTTGAAGTGTCATCCATTGATTTTTTGATTTTTTTTTGTTTGGTGAGACGCCGCAGATCAAAAATGTTGGTTTTTTCATTTGATTTGTTCCAAAAACTAATATTATTAACAGAATGAAACAAGCTCCACATCAAGCAACACAACAACAACATCAACCACGACAACTACAGCATCGCCAAGCACAACAACAACTACAGCCACATTAACAACAGCAACAACGACGACAGGCAGCAACAACAGCAACAACAGCGACAACAGTTCAGTAGAAATGCAACCACCGCCACCGCCAACAACACCACCACCAAGCATGATACCAAGCACAACAACCACAGCGGATGATTCCGAAATAATTGAGGCTGTGGTTGGCACAGTGGATGCCACAGCCAGTTTTACCTTGACCCGTAGATCGGACAATGATCTCGATGACGATAATGATCAGCAATCGGCCGTAAGTGCCAGTTATACGATAGTCTCGCGTCGTGAGCCAACTGTCGAGGATCAGGATAAACCACAAAAGACTGACCAGGAGATTAAACCCAGCGAGCAGCCGCCAACCCGACCCACAGATCTGGCGATAGCAACCACGCCCATATCAGAAAGTAAACCCATTATTCTAACACCTGCCACAACAACAGCCACTACACCTGTTGCTGGTGTGCTGGAGAGTCCAGTTCGACTGCGTGATAAGCGTAATCTAAGCAGCACGGCTGGTGCTACAACTAGTGGTGGTAATGGTGCTGCTGGAACTGGTACAGCATCCCAGGAACTGGATGCCAAGTCAGACACAGCATCTCCAGTCTCCACACATGCGGATTTCAATGCACGTGATTCGTTGCTTAGTTTATATGCACGTCGCACGGGAGAAAGTGGTGCTGGTGGTGCTAGTGGTGCCAGTGGTTCGCCATCCACGTCCTCGTCTACAACTGCAACGGCAGCTGAGCGGCGTCCTTCGTGGCGTCTCAAATTCGATGCGGGCTCAAAGGTAATGCACACAACAACAACCAACAACTGCAACTACAACAACAACCAGTACAAAACCCAAGCTTTTTATACAACTGACCCATGACCACAAACGAAACGACCTTGAAAATAGACAGACGATTTTCTGACTCGCTTTACAAACATGGCTCGAGTTTTTTGTGCAACTTTAAGTGTAGCATGACTTATAACTAGTATTAAAGTATATAAATATTAAATTTAATTAGCCTAAAAATAAATATTTAAACTATTCGGTGCATCGAATAGGAAATACCCTAGCAAAGTTTGAATTTTGATTATTTTTTTTTTTTTTTCTTTTTCATTTTTAAGTTTTGTAAATATTTGTATAATTTTGCTAGCGTATTTAACTTTATGTTTATATATTAAATAGTTTTTATTTTTTTGACATTTTTTAAGTATTTATTTGTCGTATTTTAGTTTCTGGTCTTGAGTTTGCTCATTTTGTTACATTTTGCAAGAAACGCATCTGCATATGAATTTACTATATGTTTATAAAACTACCTACTTTACTTTATACTTATTTATGTATTTCTATGTATGTTTTATTTATTGTAGCTTATACTTATATATAAATGTACTTATCTATCTATATAAAAACATGATTTCACACACATTTGGCTAATGAACATTATTGTATATACATTTAATTGCCACTTTCATTTAAACGAATTTTGTGTTCAATTAACGCTTTGTTTGGCTTGCTTTATAAATTCCTAAAAAAAAATTAAAATGGAAAAAAGAGTTAAATTTAAAAGCATGCAAGTTATATACAAATGTTTAAAACAATTACCAAAACAGTTAAGAGGAATTGGGTTCTTAAACGCTAAGTTACCGAGTTTATTTTACCCTAGAGTTCTGCAAACGGTGTCTGGCGTATTTGACTATTAAACGTCTACTAAAAACTAATTTTAGGCAGCTAACTAATGATTTATTTGATTTGGTTCCAGACAATGCAACAAACAAAAACATAACAATTAAAAAACAACATTTGCCAGCATAGCTTTATCTAAAACAACAACAACAACAACAACCAAACACATTCACACAAACAACAAAAAACCACTAGAATAATATTGAAAATTATACAATTTGTTATAATTTATTTGTGTTACATATTTCTTTAGAACTCTTATTAATAATTTGTGTATATCTTGTGCAGTTCAAGCTGGAGGATATCACCAGCGGTGGCACATATCCGCCCAATCAGAGCACTATAATACCAAGTGCACCGGCTGTAATGGCTGCTGTTAACTTGGCCAGCACTGCAGGAACACCACGTCGCATCAGCAGTGGACCCAATGCGCGTAAGTAACCAATTTGCAGAGAGTATTTAAATTGTTTAAAACTAAAATATTATTTTCTATTTTACAGTAAATGCTTCCAATCAATCACTCAACTCTGTCGGACGTCCTGTGTCGGCGCCAAGTGAGACGATTAATAATAGCGCCTATGTAACGCCTCCAGCACGTCGATATGATACATCAAATGCTGCCACAACAACTGCCACGACAACAACAACAGCGAACAACTCCGCGTCCGCGTCTGCAGCTGCCACAGTCAGTGCCAATCATGCAACATTGGCGTCCAGTGCAACAACCAGCCATGATGATAAAGGTAGCACACACAAACACACACCTTGACTTGTTTCAGTTTTACTTATTTTAATGGTTTTGCAGATAACGATAAGGAGAACGATAATCGCACACAGACTGTCATACAGCGTCGCCGTAAACCCAAGCGCAGATCCACGGGTGTGGTGCATCTCGATATGGATGTAAGTGTAGCGACTAGCTAACTCAACATGCTGCTGGCTAATTAGTCTAACTAAATCATTTGTCAAACTAAATGAGCCGTGTGTGGGCAGCAGCATGTTCAAACTATTTTTAGTCTGTATGCTAATGAGCTGAAACTAATCTTCTTTACTTTTGTTGCTTTTGCAGGAGCTTGATCCGGAGCGTCAACATGAATCGACCAACAATGACAACGATGAGAAGGAGGTGAGTTGTCAACACTATAAATACTTTAAATAGTAGTTTTAAACTTAAGCTAAAGACCTGTTCCGTTGTTTCAATCAATTTCTTTGTACAAAATGTCGAAATTTCTTGGAACTAATTGCGCTTTGTTCAATTTTCTGCGAATTCGTTTCACGGAACATGTCTTTACAAATTTATTTATAATTATTTTGCTATACCTGCAACAACAACAACAACAAGTTTAATGAGTACTAGTAGAACAACAACATCAATTCTGCGTGTGTGTATAAATATTTTCACACCTTGCGAATAATTGGGTACAGTTTCTATTTCTTTTCTGTTGTGCTCAATTTTCATTTCCCAACAGCTGCCATTTCCCTCTAATTGCGTATTCGATTGTGCAGCCAACACACACTTTTCCTCACCCCTCTCTCCCTCCGTCCGCACTGTTCGTCACACCTTGTCACAGTTTTAGACAGTCCCGTGCGTCCTTCAAAGTAGTTGCTGCTTCGTTGGTCGCTGCTGTCTGTTCCAATTAGCAGGCGACCCATTTGTGCGAAATTGCGAATGAAAATATCAAGAAAAATTATGATTGCTATTAGAAAAAAATAAGAACTTCTGCTTCTTCTTCTTCTTCTTCTGGTTGTGTGTGCACGTGGCATTGTGAATGCCATTGCTCCAATTGTGAATATGTGTGGCATATTATTCATTGTCCAAGGCAAAAACTGCAAATTTTACAATCCTTTCATGGCCGAGGTCAAAACTATTAGTGCACATCCAATTTGTGATAATATTTGAAACATTTGACACTCTCAAGAGCCGTGCAAACCTGTTAACAATTTATTTGGCTATAAGCAAAAAGTCATCGTTGTCGTGTTGATGGCCATTCATTAAACCTGTCAAATTTTCTAAATGCATTTCTGTCATTCGCCTTAACGTTTCACTGCTCCTCCACATAAATAATTCATACTATATTCTGCAGACAGTTTGTCTGCTCAGCTGTCTGTCTGTCTTGGCTTATAAGAATAGAGAGAGAGTGATACAAAAATGGTTTATATTTTATTATAATATATTTGTATGACAGTGAGCGATTTGATTTTAAGAATTTGCCAAGTTTTCTGATTGTGTTTTTATAGATCTTTTAATGGTTTCATTAGTGACTTACTTAATTGACATGTTTTGGGGATTTATGTGAAGTATTTATAGTCTTTTTTATGTGTGATGGAATTGGAAACTCATGTTCAATATATTTTGACGGAAAGAATCATTAAATTTAATAATAAAAATGAAAATGAACTTAGTTTGCTCTACTCTAATCGATTCTTCTAAATAACTTACAGTATTCAGCGCATGTTCTAAAAGTTTTCTTAAAATTACACGTTGTATGCAATAGATAAACTTATATTTAGATTATAGTCTCTTTTGTTCATTTGATGTCTGCTAAATCCGTTCGTTCGCCTAATCATGTCAAAAATTAACGCTGATTGACGATGTCAAGTGTTTTGGCCTTAATAAAACATATTTCAACAACGGCTAGTGGGCTATTAAACACTTTCACAATGCATTTTTCACACAACAAATTGGTCACTTAGAGAAACACGCCCCACAACAACACTAGCAACAACTACAACAACAATTTCTATATCCATCCATTTGCGCACACGTACATTGAACTTTGTTTAAGAATCGAAAACGAAAAAGTAAAAATGAAAATGAAGAAATATAAATAAAAATTGTAAAACATTTGCGTCGCATTTGGTTGTCGCTAAATTTAAACACATTTTGTACGAGAAACATTTTCGCAATTGCAATTTTGGTTTCTAAAGCATTTGTTTCCTCATTCCCTGACAAAACAGGGGAATGTTTTGAGAGGGAAATTTTGGGAGGAAAAGCGACTGCATTGGCATCGTCATGGACTATATTTAGCCTGATGCGAGGGGAACACTTTTGGCCTAGTTATGAGTTGTACTTCTAGGGGAGCAAATGAAAGCATCGCTGAACTTTTCAAATGTAAATTTAGGCAGACACTTTCATCTTCACACTCTGTCTGTCACTCTCTGGCTCTCTTTGTCTGACATGTGTCACGTGTCGTTGACTGTTTCGCCTTTTGGCCCAGTTAGCTGTGACTGGGCCTGCATCAGCTGACCCCAGCATAGTTTATACATTTTGCGTCTCGGACATTGGGCCAAATACGTGTGCGATTTACTAAATTTAGCTGCCAACTACACAGGTGAAACATAAACACTAGTGTGTGTGTGTGTGTGTATGCGTGTGTGTGTGCAATTCAACTGCAAAGAAAACGCGTACAAAAAGTTTTTTGCTGCCAAGGCTCCCCCAAAGCATCACTTCTTACCCCAACTCTTTTTGTTTTCCTACCAAATTATAATAATAATTTATATTCAACACTTTTTTCCGGCTTTTCAAATGCGTTGCTCTTTCGCTCTCTTTTACTTGCCCGATTTGCTCTTAAATTTGGATTCTTCTTGCTCTCTTGCGTTTTATTTCTGATCGTGCGCCATGTTTTCAACATTTTTTTTGTTTTCGGTTTCGAATAAAACATTTCAATACTTTGTTGGGTCGCCACAGTTGAGTTTCGTACGGCTAACACAACGGATCAGCCACAATTACTATATATATATTCTCTAGATTTACAACAATTTTCACTTAAATACTTAATTTCCAATTAATTACAAGCAAAGTGTGTGTATTGACAAAACCACAAAAGCGACTGTCAAACGTGTCAAATCGAATAATCAAGAGAAAAAAAATGTAAATTGCAGTCTACGCTATCAGTTTACCAGAGACTCGAGATTCGAGACTCTCTAGAGACACTCGAGAAGAGACTCTTTCCCACAAGCCTGGCACAAAATTGAGTGTATATTGCCTTTAAACCAAAAAGTATCGAAAAAAAAACGAGTTGTTGCCTTTTTTGGGAGCATTGCGCACAATTATTTTGGATATTTCAAGTTGTTTGTCTTTGAAATCGACTCTCAAATATGGTCAAATATGTTGATCACTTTTTAATTTGATTTCGTGCGCATCGCATGATACTTTTTTGGCCAAATGTTAAAGTTCAAGTTTAAGTTTATCCACATATTTGTCACTAAATTAACAAATTGTTTTAGAACATCAACTCAATGATATTTTAAACTGTTTATTTTAAAACAACTTACATTTCAATTACTAAGACTTTATTTTTATAATTTACTAAATGTTTTTTATAAACATTTTCACTGATTGTGTTTGAAAAACCTTCTATTTTTTTGTACTATTATTTATAGTCAGTTTCATAATCCCTTAATACTTGCTCCTTGATCTTGGCATCAATTTATCTAGTCGTGACACACAACACAAGTTCTTTCGATATTTTGAGAAGCATTTTATGTGCTATTAGGCAAGTTAAATTGCGGAATTACCAAGAATCCAATGAATCGTAAAAAAGTAAATTTCCATTTAGAAACATGGAAAAGGCCTTTAACAATAAAAAGATTTCAGTGTACGATTTTTTTTTTTGTTTGGGAAAAAAACGCAAAGCCAATTCATTCATGGACGTGTCTTCTTTGTAGATAGATTGTAGATAGACTCATTATATAGATGAGGAAACAGACAACTCATAAATAAAATGCACTCGACATTTTGATAAAATGAAACGTTTCTAATACCCTCTCTGCTATAGAGGTAAAGGGGTATATTTTGTTACTCTTCGCAGTGCAAAACATTTCTAGGCAATTCCAAAATTTTGTGATCATAAAGTTTATTACAACTATAATTATAGATTTTATGATGTGCAGATGTTTATTAGCATTTCATTTAGCTGAATTTAGGAATTTTTATATGATCGTAATCAGCTTAGAAAATGCTTAAAACCTACAGGGTATTTCGATACCCATCACTTTCCTCTGCATGTTTGCTGCTTGAACTCGCGTGGGTGAAAAGCATCAACTTAAAATATTAACACTGTGCGGTAAATAAATAGAACACGTCCATGGAGTCCCAGCCAAAGATTAGTGTTTTTCTTGTATGTGTTTTCAATATTCGTATTATTGTTTTAAACAAGTAGGGAAAACATAGAGACACAGAGAGAGCCCCCCACAGGCACAAAGCAAGGGGAAATTGTAGGAAAATGTTGGAAATTGTGGTTCCTTCTACCGCATTGCGGCAAATTTCAAAACGAAATGTCAAAATTTATGTCTTGACGTCATTTTCATTGCTCGATTGAGTTTTGTGCCTCAAGGTGTGGGGGATCAGAAGACTCAGGAGAGCAGAGGGAGGGGGGAGGGATGGGGTTGGGGTTGGTTGGTTGGTTGGTTGTTGGAATAAGAAAACCACATGTCAGTATTGCGTTTTCCTTTCATACACAAAGAAAAAAGTTAAAAGTTCGTTTCAAAATAAAATTTGTTTGTTTTTCCACTTTTGTTTATGCCAAAAATTTAAGAAAATTCACTAAACATTTTGCGCTACGTTAATTGTAAAATGTGGAAAATGGATGGAAAATTCAATCACTCTCCGCTCTCCCTCTCCCTATCCCCCTCTCTGTGCTCTCCTTCTCGTTTCTGCCATGAACGAAACTGTTTGGAGCGTAAATTGCAATTTATTGGCGTCGATTGATGAACGATTCGTTTTCGAGGCAATTAGAAAAAGTATTTAACCTTTACAGCTTAGTGTGCTTGTAACAATTTGATTGTGTGAGTGTGTGGAAAATCATGTCCTTTCGGTCAAGACCACGCACACAGGCGCCACTGCCAAGTCGCAGGCGCTCGCTCTCCTCCAGCTCCCGCATGGGTACCAGTGGAGCAGGCAGCAGCGGTGGAAGTTCAGGCAGTTACAACTACAATGGCAGCAGCTACAACTCGAGACCTTTGAGTACAGGGTATTTTCCGAGCAGCAATGGCAACAGCAACTACCAGAGTCCCTATACCAGCATGTACAGCTCCAGGGAGAGTCTGTATGGTGGGCGTGGCTCGTCTGGCGGCTATGGTGGCTACTCAAATGGTAATGCGAGCAATCGTTATGATTACTCCAAATATCAACAGCATCAGCCTGGAGGATACTCCTCCTCCTCCTCATCCGCTTCTGCTTCTGCTTCATCAGCTGGCAATCATAGAAACGGCAGCTATTATCAACAACTGCAGGCTTCCACAGGCAATCATCATCATCTGCATCAGAATCACTACCACATCGTTGTCAGCAAGCATAGTTATGGTAGCACTACTAAAGCCTCCAATTCTTCTACCTCCTCTGGTTCCACTGTCTCCTCCTCGAGCACAGCTAGTACTGGCTACGATAATTCATCCCGTTACGGTTATCCCAGCTCCTCTTATGGCAGTGATCATCGTTACGTTAGTCCCTATACCAGCAGCTATGACAATGGTGTGACCACAGCTTCACTCAGCTTCAAATCTCCCAGTTTGAGTGCCTCCAATTCGTTTAAGAACTCGCCCTCGTCTGCCTCCTCCCGTCTGCTCAAGACCAAGTCCTTGTCCACCTCCAACAGCAGTTTAAACACCACCGGTTACCCCAGCAGTAGCAGCACAACACCCAGCAGTGCCGGTGCCACTGTGGCAGCCATTGCTGCCACTCGCAGCAATTCGTTGCGGGAACAGGAACGCAAATCAAGGAATCGCACGCGTTCCCGCAGCGCAGCTCAGCGTTCGATCAGTGCATCGTCGGAGAAAAGCGAAGGTTATGAAGTAAGCACACAGGAAAAATTAAGAAAACTTGTTGTTGTTGTAGGCAGTAAGATAATTTAATTGTAGAAATGAAAACAAAAGAGTTACCTTCAAATATTTAATGTTTATTCTTTTACTCCTTTCTCAGAGCGGCAGTGAACGCACCTCGCGCTCTCGCACCGCAAGCACAGCGACAACCAGCGCCGCCAGCAGCGAATCGAAGAGCACAAGCAGCAGCAGTGAGAAGGCCGAAAACGGCGATGGTATTGACTACAAGGCGCTCTGGGAAGCGGCCAAGTGAGTATTACAAGGGGGTATGAAGAGTTGATAGGAGAAGCGGAAAAGAGAAGGGAAATAAGTAGAGATAAAAGAGGAAATTTATAGAAAAGTGTACACAGTACAGCTTAGTTGGGATTGAGGTACACCATATCTAAGTATTGACAGTTAGAAATGCGTCAGATTTTATTGTGGGTGTTGGTTAGGCTTCTTCATGGCTAATAAATGCTTATCAAATTGACAATGGAGGTCAAGGTAAAATAACAGATCTTATTAAGCAGAAATGTGTATTAGGACTTGGACGAAAACTCAATTGATGCGGCCATGGAGAATACATTTGTCATTATACAGCAGTAGTAAGTAGCAAGTAGTATCAAGCTACAGGTATAATTTAGAAGCAGTCAAACAAATAATCATATAACAGTAAGCATGGAGGAAAAAGCTTATTAAGCTGAGATATTTTTAAACTAAATTATGTTTACCTGAACAGTTTTGTTTAATATCTCTTCGAACTTTTCAAAGTGACCATGGAGTAAAAAAAACACTGACTCAACTACATACCGCTCTCCGTTTCTATCCCTTTCTTTTCAACTCTTTTGCAGAATGGAGAACGACAAGCTCAAGCAAATGCTCAAGCAGAAGGACGACGAAGTTGTACAAACGCGTGCGACGCTCGAGCGCTTTGCCAATGCCGTAAGTAAACAGCCTAACATGCCACGCCCACAAATGCCCACTAACCAAAACAATACTTAAAATCCAAAGCAAAAAACAGAAAGTTAACAAAACTCTCAGCAGTAACAAACAAAAACAACACACAAACAACAAAATGAAGCCGTTACACACAATACTATCTCTTTCTGTATATCTTTAGCTCTAACTCTATTTTCCATTACAACTCCCACTGTACGTTTGTTTGTGGCCTCTCTACTTTAGATCACACTCTCTCTCTCCTTCACTCACGCTGACAGTCTCTCTCTCTGTTTGCTATAACACCGAAACCAAAACAGAAACACTCTGCCTGCTATAAATAAGTAAAAATACTCCATAAATATTTGGATTCTTAGCTTTTTGGCTTATCCAAAATTTTTGTACGTCCCGCTTGCCGCTCGCGCTCTGTTTTCTTACGCTCTCGCTCTCTGTTTTTCCATACAAGAAAATGATCACACTACAAATGAACAACAGTAAGACACAAATACCGTTACCCAATCTCCTATTTATACAAAACAAAAGAAAAAAAGTTTTTGAAATGCAAATGTAAAACAAACGCCAAAAATTTGTTTCATTTTCATTTCACATTCGCAGACAACTAAAAATTCACTCTCTGAGATTGAGAAGCGTGAAAGAAGAGCTATGGAACGCAAGCTTTCCGAATTGGAAGAAGAGCTCAAGGTAATTACAAAAAGTGTTCCCATCCCTAACAAAATTCCCTAAAAGAAAACAAAAAACATTACCGTTAACGTCTTGTGCCTGTTTGTGTTTTTTTCTTTTCTTTACTTTTTTTTGGGCAAGAGTTCTCGTCCAGGTATCGCAAATCGAGTTCCTTTGATACCTTTTCACGAGTTCTCTCTGCAAAAAACTTGAATTTTTCTGCTTTTGTTTTATGATTTGGCCGAATAATTTTTTTATATTTTTAATTTCTTTTTTCTTTATTTTTGTTTGTTTTTTCCCTTGCGCATGTTGTATTTGTTGAAAAGCCCTTTAAAATTCCCTTCGTAACTGCAATAACTGTAACCATTAGAGATGGTAATAATATCGATGTGTTGAACAACTTAATCGATTGCCCAGCTCTAGCACTCCGATATGTTATCGTTATTTCTGTCAACCGAAAGTTGATTATAACTCTTTATTTACATATAATTTTTTTCTGATCATCTTACAATGTTTTTGGCCAACTTTTGCAATTCCCCCGTGAATGTGTTTTAACGGCACAGTTGCAAATTTGTCTTAGAAAAAATACCAAATTTTATATTTTTATTGATAGCTGCACAAAAGTCGCTGCTTTGACTCGTTTCCTTATTTTGTCAACCCTTTTTATCCGAAATCCAAAAAGAAAAATCACTTGTACATACATACAATCATTTAATCATGTGTAAAAAATATGCATTTTCATCGTGTGTTTTGTTTTTGTCTTCATTAAAGAAACATCACATCAAATGAACATTTTGTTGTTGCATTTTTGCCATCACTGTCTTTGTCATCATTTGTTCTTGTCGCCATTTGTCAATCATTCTCATTCATACCATTCGTTTCCTCGCTCTATCGTCAATCATTTCGTTATGATTTGGTCACACTTCCACTCACCTGCGTTATACGTTTACGTTATACGTTACACGTTTTACGTTAATCATTTGGCGTACTCTCTTTTTTTGGTGCGCTCATCTCGAAAAAAAAAACCAAATAAACGCTCACTCAAATTATGTTTTTCTTTTCTCTCTCTCTCTCTTCCCACGCGCGCCTCATCCATCGAATCAAATACGAAATATCGAAAAACCAAAAAAAAAAAAAAACATACAACAAAAACAAACCAAAAAAAAATACCAACTGATTTAAATACACACAAAACATGCGTTTTGTTTTGGTTTTGTTTCTTTCTCGCGTGTACTCCTTTCTCGCCGTTTGTTGTGTCGTTTTAGCTCTTGCAGAAGCTAAAGACTGAGAACGACCGTCTGCGTGCCGAGAATCGTGCCCTCACGCGTGTTGTCTCTAAGTTGACCACCTCGGCGCAGAGTCAACTGGCCAAGAGCAAATAGGGCTACTGAATTTTTGTTAGCTTTAGCATTCAAAACGGCGAAACCATATCGCTCGAATATCGTAATCGAATATCGTACTTGTACTCGTAATCGCAATCGTTAACGTTTCAATATATATAACTTCTACCTTTATATACTCGTACAGCAAGCAGTACATACAAATACATACAATACGTACATCACACATACTAGTACAGAATATCGTTATTATTATATCGTAAACTGGGACACAGCAACTTATTAATAATACTTATTACTACATAAATATACCATACTATAAACATTTGCATTGTTATTTGAGCGCAACGGGTAACAATAATTATAAAAAGTATTTTCTAGCTACAAATTTAAGTTCACAATGTTTCACTTTGGGTGCACAAAATTTTACACATTTTTGACAGGCAAATGGTATTTTTGCACCACTGTACTACTACAATTAGCTTAAATGAAAATTTATAGTTAAAATATTTGCAAATTTCTTATGTATTAGCAACAAATAATCACATTTACTACAATATATATCAGCAAACAAAACAATAAAATACGTAACACAACATATATGGCAAAACTATATCCACAAATCGTATATATTCAAAAAAGTATAATCAAAAAAGACTACATCAAAAAAGTATAGAAAATAAAGTAATAAAATGAAAAATACTCAACTAATGGAACTCAACATCGGGAGCGATTTGTGGCATCACCAAATTAGCACCACCAGCACAATTCTACAGTACAGCAATTCTTCAGTTCTTGCGTTCTTCAGTTCTGTTCTTATATGCAGTGAGCTTTTAACGGTAAATGTTGAACCCACCTCTGCTAGCAACCACACACCTGATATGTGCCATATATGAGAACCTGCGTCATATATGAAGCTGGCTATTTGTTTTGTTGTTGTTTTCTTTGTACTATGAATAAATCAACAAATATTTAAGCAAAATTAGTTAATTAATAATTATGCTATCTATGGGAGTGTTTCCAAATGATTTAAACAAAATTTTTATCAAATATCGACACATTTGGCTGACAATGTTTTGAAGCACTCGGCTGTAAATATGTTTATCTATGTATAATTTATATTAAACTTGTTAAATAATTGTTAAAAAAAAAAAAAAAACAAGTTTTGCTGAAATTTATTCTCAATGTGTGTCACTGTGTGTGTTTTATGAGCTGATCCCGATCTGTAATTTGGATCTAGTTTATGTCTATTATTATGAGAGTTACGATCAATAAAAGTTATTTCTCAAATTGTCGTTCTTTTAAATGCTGTTTAATTGTTTGTTGTCTTTTTTTTTCGATTTCTCGATATTCATTTATCTCAAGGCCCCATGATTTTTGGCGCTGTGTACTACTTCATTCAACATTCAGTATTCAGACATCTCCAATCCCAAGTATTTCGCTTATCGTACACGTGTGTCATTATAAAGCATATCTTCAGCCTTACTGTGAAGTGGTTGGGGAAATGATCATATATAAAGAAAAGATTTCACTCGTATTTGTTTGACATATCTCTTAAGATGCATGTGTTCTTTTTAGGGCGTTTTTACTACTCTGGGGATTCTACAGATATTTTAAAACTAATTTTGTTTGTTGTTGTTGTTCTTGTTGTTGCTGATGCTGAGATGCTGTCAGTTAGCACAACCCTCAACTAAAACTGCATGTTTCTATCTATTAATTTAATTCAATAACCGACCACGCCCTGCCCCCTTTACCCTCTGTCTATTAAGTGTTGCTCTCTTTCTCTAATTCATTAATTTTAAATACTAATTTATTTATTTATTTTTTGTAATTTTCTTTTTAATTTCCCTGCACATCAAATCAAACAATTTTCCCCAATAAACAGCAACTTGATGTCTACAAGTCGGATAATCATCGCCTGAAGGAGGAGAACGCAGCGTTGATTAGAGTAATTAGTAAATTAAGTAAATGAAATTATGTTTAAATAAACTAAAAAATTTACTCACGCCTCTATCAAAGCAAACAAATCAAGAAAAATATCAACAAAATGCAGAAGCAAAAATTTCATTTAAGCGATCCGTCAACGATATTCAATTAATTAAATTATATAAAGAAAGAAACAGTAAAGGAGAGGAGTAAGAAAGATTAAATGAAAGAAAAGATTGTTTATACAATAATATTACTATTATTATTATGATTATGATTATTATTATTATTATTTTTTTGTGTGTTTAGGCATTTAAGCGCTAGAGATGAAACCATGTTTCGAAAATCGTTGAAAATTGTTTGTTTTCTTATTTTTCCTTTATTTTCTTTTTGGAAGTTTATTTAATGTATTTGGACAAATTATATACAAAATAGAGAAAATTATAAACAACAAAAAGAAACCTAATTATAGTTATAAATGTTGTATAACGAATAACTTCAAGAAACAAAAAAAAAGAAAATCAAACAAAATCTTTTACAAATACAAAAAAAACTGAGAACATATTCATCAAATGAACCCTAGTTACAGATTAGTTTAACTATACATAAACATATATATTTTTCATATATACACTCACTCACACATACACGCATATATAAATTATATACACACACACACACACACATATATATACATATTTGAGAGAAGAGAAGAAAGTTTTGTGAGAAATGTTTTGAAATGAGCCCACGCAACAACAACTTACTTATTGTAAAACTATGAAAAATCAAAAGAAAATATAAAACTCATTTAGTTATAAACATGAAACTTGTAATCGGATCGAATGTTTAAACATAAGTGCAACATTTAAGCAACGATTAACTCTCTAAATAAGCCACAAATGTTGCAGATGAAACGATTCAATTGATTATTATGTTAATTTTAGTTGTTCACTTTTTGAAACGTATTATATATAATATCGTAATATACTTATTTGACTTTCGCTTATATTTATATATAATATATAATTGTAATGAACCAACAAAACACATGATCATACGCATATATCTGTTATTTATTAAATTCGTTTAAGTGATTTTGTGTTACTCGTGAAAGAAATACTTACGATAAACAACAAAACTGAAGAAAAACAAAAAATAAAACAACAAGAAAAACAAAATACAAGTGAAATGTGTAATATGTAAAATTGTGAGAAAAAATATTTAAGAAAAATTTGATTCAAATACGAAACTTAATAAATGTGATCGCAAAGTAAATCTGAAAATTTGTTCTCTTCTTTCAAATACAAATCGAAGATATTTTTTACAGAATCTTAGGATGACGAAAAGATTTATCCAACATAACCTTCTCTATTTATATTCTTGACTTTGAGACCATAAAGATAAAGGTAAATATAGACACACTTCTGTCAAAAGTATGATATTTGAGCCAAAATAGCTATAAAATTTATACAAGTCCGTGTTGTTATCATACGCTTTTAAATAATCTTTCGAAGTTGTTTTATGAGAGTTTTATTTTGTCACATAGGCACGTTGCATCCGAAGGTTGTTGCTTTGGGGTATAAAACCCAGGCCACTCATAGAACGTGGATCAGTCAGTGACATATAGTCAAATCGAAAAGTTAAAATGGCAAAATTTGGAGTAGCTGTGGTGGTATTATTGGCATTGGTACAGTTATATCTAGCCCAAGAGTGCAATAAATGCATGACCAACAATGTTTCATGTGAATCGGAGAGTGAATACTATGTCTGCATGGGTAAGAAATGATGTCCCCACTCTTGAAGGATTATAACTTAAATTTCCTGCAGGTGATAAGAGGCTTGGACCTAATTATTGTGAGGCCGACGAGGTTTGCACAAATTCGCCAAATGTTTGCGAGAAAAAGGAGAACGTCAAGGACACCATTGTGAATGTTTGCGGTGAAAACAATGGAAAATGTCAAGCGTGTGCCGAAGGAATGGCATTCACTTGTGCAAGCAGAACTCAATTCGCCCTTTGCTCCGGAACTACAATGAATGAAAAGACAATTATCGATTGCGAAAATGATGAAATTTGTATCGTCGAAGCCGGAGTTGTATACGAAAACATATGTGTTCCCCAGTGTGCCGCTAAATTTGTATGTATTACAAACATTTTAAGTTATTCATCAAGTGAATTATGCAACATTTTTTTTTGTAGTTCGGTTACTCTGTCAGTTGTAGCAATGCTGCTTATACTCCAAGTACCGTGGAACCACCTACAACTCCGGGACCTGCTGCGATACAATCTATTTGCACTGAAGCAGCCGTTGGAAAGACATCAAATTACTTCTTTACCTACGCCGATTCAACTTGCAGTTCATATGTCTACTGCGAACGAAAATCTACCAGCGACATTTACTTTAGCAACACCTTCACTGGATCCTGTACCTCGCCTAAAATCTACTTCAATACCGCCAATGGCCAATGTCAGACCACTCGTCCAGCAAGTTGTAAGACCACTTAGGGGGCAACTGATGGCTGAAGTGTATCTCCAGAGGGAAACTAAGCAGTCGTTAGTGGATTAATAAACACATTCCAATCAAGATTTGTCTGTATACACACAATAACTTTGTAATTAACTATGTAATATGATCCAAGCTTAATACATAATATTTGCCAAATTGTAACTATATATTTATCATTCTAAGAATTTTTGATGCACACAGTAAATGTTTTTCAATTAAAATGCGTATTTAAAAAGAACACAAATTAAATCCAGAATCAAACTGTATTCAAAATGACAGTCCAGGCCACTTGGAATACCATTAATGTTGAGTTTACAGCAGGTTAACATAAAATGTACAAAGCACAGCAGTGCGGTGATCTCGTTCTAAACGCAAGCAGAGAGAGAGAGTGACCCCGCTCTCGCAAGGTCTGATTTATCAGAGTATCTGACTTTGGGGGAGTGTAGCGCTAATGCAGAAGATATTTAATAAAATCTATCAAACAAAAATATATCAAATAATAACTGTTTTAATAATAATTAAGTAGACATTTTATAAGAAATTTAAATTAGTCTAGACAAATTATGAAAGTCCAGTGTTTGGAAATACTTAATGTTATCTCTATTTAAATAGTAGTAGTTTCTATCATTTTAATTAAAAAAAGGATAAAGTCAGATATATGTTATCTAAATCGGAAATCTCATAAGTGGAATGAAAAAAAAAATAAGTGAGTTCTGGTTCTTTTTATGGACTTCCCTGTTTGGAAGTATTCAGTTTAATGGTACTCTTGTCCTCTTTTATGCGGTAATCGATGTTATTTTTCACATTTTACTTCTGAAATCATACTGAATGCCACTTAATTTATTTATCTTAAGAGACCTTCCAAATTTATTTCATATAATGATAGATCATAAAGATAAAGGTTCATTTAGATAAAGACTTCTTAGAATATCTATGGTACTTGAGTGAAAATAACAATATAAATTATACAATTCTGTCTTGCTATCATATATTATCATATCTTTCGAATTTGTTTTATGACAAGACAAAATCCAGATTTATGTTGTCATAAACGTGTAAACCTTCAAGGTTAAAATTTTGGGTATTTAAGCTAAGACAGTTGGTGAATTAGTATCAGTCAGCGTCAAACAGTCTAATCCAAAAGTTAAGATGATTAATTTGGGAGTGGTAGTGGTGCTATTAATGGCATCGTTGCAGGTATCCTTTGCCAGCGAGTGCAACAAGTGCCAGGAAAACCGTGTGTCATGTGAATCGGAGAGTGAATATTATATCTGCATGGGTAAGAAATTATTTCACCCTTTTCTGAAGGATAAGTTTTGCTTAATAATAAAGTTTCCCGTAGGTGATAAGAGACTTGGACCTTATTATTGTGAGGCCGATGAGGTTTGCACCAATTCTGATAATGTGTGCGAGAATAGGGAGGACGTCAAAGGAGATATTGTGAATGTTTGCGGTGAAAACAATGGAAAATGTCAAGCCTGTACCGAGGGAAAGCAGTTCACCTGTGCCAGCAAAACTCAATTCGCTCTTTGCTCTGGAGCCGAAATGAATGAAAATACAGTTTTTGATTGTGATGATGATGAAATTTGTGTCACCGAAGCCGAAGTCCCGTTCAAAACTGTTTGTGTACCCCAGTGTGCCGCCGATTATGTAAGTATTAAAAAACTACTCGTATTTATTGACGCACGCACTGAGTCAGCTTTTCTTTTCTAGGCCAAGTTAAATGCCAGTTGCAGCAATGATGTGTATACTCCACCCACTCAGGCTCCGCCCACAACTCCCAATCCCACTGAGATACAGACTATTTGCTCAGCAGCTCCTGCAGCGAAGACCAAGAGATTCTTCTATGCCTATGTCGACTCGACTTGTCGAACCTATGTCTACTGCGAGAAGAATGCTTTGAGCAGCAGTTACTTTGAAACCACCTTTACGGGCAGCTGCCCCTCGCCAAATATTTACTTCAATACGGCTAATGGAAAATGTCAGTCCACAATACCTGAGAAATGCCGCACTGATGCTCCGACTACAACGGCTGCTCCAACTACCCCAACTACCCCAGCTCCACCTGCTACACCAACTGAACCATCCGATGCACCTCCTGCAACATCCGATGCACCTCCTGCAACATCCGATGCACCTCCTGCAACATCCGATGCACCTCCTGCAACATCCAATGCACCTCCTACAACATCCAATGCACCTCCTGCAACATCCAATGCACCTCCTGCAACATCCGATGCACCTCCTACAACATCCGACAATCCTCCTACATCATCCGACGAACCTTCTACTTCATCCGACGAACCTCCCACTTCATCCGATGATCCTCCTACATCTGAGGATACTACTACATCACCTGATCAATGATCTTTTCTGATCAAAATATACAGAAATACATAAAATCCAGCTAAATATTGTATAAGAGCTGGCTATTAGTTGTTAACAACAAATAGCTAAAAAATATTTCAATTATTATATAAACTGTATGCATTAATACAAATATTTAGCTAATTGTAAAATATGGTGAAAGATTTTAATATACAATTGTCAAAATAAACCTCTTTGAACAACTAAAGTAGTCATGCCAAAGTTGTTATATCCAGTCACCACTGTATTTAAAATTAATTTTGATAAAGGATTTCGAAGCATTCGCATGAAAACACATATTATGCGATTTGACTTCCTATTTCTTTAGTTTATAATCAGATCGTAAAGATTATACTAGACTAAGACAGACTATATCTGGAGAATATGATGAGGTTACTTGGCGCTTAAATCACCATAAAGTTTATACGATTCCAGGTGTCGTTATGCTGAGTGGCGAAAGAATGATTCGATATTGCTTTATGATCAGTCAACACTTGGTTTCATCTTATGACTGAGCACGCTGTCCATAAATGTCTGTAAATGTAATTGGTATCCACAGCGGGTATAAAAGTCCCTGCAGTAGGAAGCACTGAATCAGTTGGAGTATTACTTGTAAATATTGTAAAACTCGGGTTGATTGCGGCTGCTATTCTGGCTATGATGCACTTCTCCAGTGCGAGGCAGTGCCAGGTGTGTATGTCTAACGGAGCTTACTGCGAATCGGAAATTGAGTACTACATATGCGTACGTAAGTTTAGAATCCCAACCATTAAAGATTAAAGTGTCTCAGAACTAATGTTTTCTAGAGGTGATACTATGTTTGGGCCTTTATTTTGCGGCGTCGATGAGGTTTGCACCAGTTCCAAAAATATCTGCGAAAAAAAATCCTTGTAATACTTGTAAGATATTAAATAAGAGACTCTAAGAGAACTTCTTTTGTAGACCCAGTGGAGCCGCTCGCAACTCCTAGTCCACTTGAAATACAGTCCATTTGCACAGCTGCTGCCCTTGGGAAGATATCGAGATTCTTCTATACCTACGCCGACTGGACTTGTCGCACTTATGTCTACTGTGAGAGGAAAGCTTTAAGCAGCACTTACTTTGAAAAAACTTTCCCCGGCAGCTGCTCCTCGCCGAAAATATATTTTAATACGGTTGGCAGCAAATGTCAGTCCACCATGCCAGACAGTTGTCACATAAATGCTTTAACTACGAAACGTGCAACTCCGGCTCCCACGACTCCGATGATACCTACAACTCGGTCTACCACGACTCCTGTAACTGAGGATACCACGATTTTCGATATTACTTACATGTAGGTCTTAACATTTGATTGATAAGCATTATTCCTGGCATTACAATCAACTTTTATCTGCAATCAATTCATTAACTATATGTATTTAACTACAGTTGCATAACGTTAACAAGGCTATTCAACTACAAATGGTTAAATACACTTTATACAATAATAATACTTAACTACGATTATTTAATTGTCACAAAATAAATACTGTAATTGTATACGAAACTTACAAAATATATCAATCAATTTGCAAACATTAATTGTGATTGTTAAACAATTTAAATAGTGCTTAAATTGATGTGTCGCCAAAAATTGTTGAATGATGCTAAGAATCTGTGTACATTTTTGTGGCCATAAACAAAAATCCAATATATATACATAAATATAGACAAGTAGAGACTGAGTGTGGCTGTGTGTGCACATACGTCATCATGTCTAAATCTGTTATTGAATATGATATTCACGTTTTCACTCTTGCTCTTGGCTGATTTATAACGCGGGCAGATGCGTAACGCCTTAGCTTAGTTCAACAAGGGGAAATTATTCTTAAAATATATATTATATAAATGTGTTTACATATATATGTATTTGTGTATATGAAATAAGCTTATTTTATTGCTAGTTCTGTGTTGCATGCACATAGAGACAGACAGACAGTTAGACAGAAAGACACATACATAAGTACTATACAATAAAAAGTTTTCATTTTATGATTCTTAATATTTTATCGAGACAAAAGTGAATCGTATTTTTGCCTCTGTTGTTGCTGCTACAGTTGTTGCTGCTGCTGGCAGCGATTGTCGCGGCAATTAAATATTAAATCAAATGAATTGCAGAAAACTGCAAAGCTGACACTGACTGACGAGGAGCAGGAGGTTGTCTACAGTGTCTGTCAGTGCCCAAGTCTAGGACAGAGGCAGAGGGTGACGCTGAGATTGAGGCAGAGGCAGAGACAGTGATTCTGGCTGCTTGGCTGGCCAAAAACTAAATGCGCAAATGGAAATTATGGCCATTGACGACGCACGATCTGCCGGGCACACTATACGTGGGTAGTGGCGAGTGTACAAACTGTAAAATAATAAATAAATATATGATTTAGCTTGTCAAATGATCGATAGATCGAGATCAGAGCAAACCTTTGGCACTTTTTGCGTTGTCGCCATGTAGCCCACACAGAATGATTGAGTTGTATGACTCCACATCACCTCGCCGCAGCTCTGTTTGGGATAGTAGAGCAGTGTCAGAGCACCGGCATACAGATCTTGCTGTTGTGGCAATAGTGGTGAGTCTAGGAACTTTTGCTTGAACGTCTTGTGCAGACTCGTTACCGCACAATCGCTGCTAAACGCACCATTGCATATCTCGCGGGCGAGCAGGGTTTTCATTAGATACTCACCATTGCCCGTCGTGCACGTGGCAATGGCCAGTTCATCGGTATCGGTTGCCCAACAACCGGCTCCATAGGTGGCCGCCTGACCCACACGGCCGGGCACCTTGAGCAAAATGCCACCGGAACTGCAGCCAGCTGCAGTATTGCCAGCGCCATCAACGCACACGGCCCCGACCGTGTCTAGGGCGGCTGTGAGTTCCACTTCATTGCCCGGTTCGGGGACAACATCTTCGATAGATTTGCTATTGCTGTTGCCCACAACCATGTCGTATTTGCTCTTATAATGATTATAATGGAATTTCGCTTTCGATGAGATCAGCACACTGGGATCGACCATGGCACATCCCATTTGCTCGGCATACTGTTCAGCTCCACTGGCAGCCAACACCATCGGTGGTATACGTTCCAGCGGCTGCTGATCCGATTGTGCGTCACAGATACGTCGGGCCAACTGTATGGGATTTTTTACCCGACTAACATTGGTGCAGGCGCCAAAGTTTAATGTAGTCCCATTCATAATGGCGGCATCGCACTGCACTGAACCATCCAGACAGAGATTAGAGCCGAAGCCGGCATTTGTATGGCCACAGTTCTCCAGCCGCATTATCGCTGCCTCGCAGGCGTCGACCGCGCTGCCACCGTTTCGGAGTATCTCTGTGGCTCGTATGCATGCCTCTTTTATGACGCGCTGATATTTGGTTTCGTCGATGCAGTTTCCAGCTCCTAAATGAGAAGTGAAATATTTGTGTCAGAAATTTCAATTCATAAATAGCACCACACTTTTACATATTCCATCAATCAAATTTTAAATCAATCACAACGAACCTGTATGCACCGCTATGAAACCAGACATGTTGTTGTTGTTTTCGCTGTATTTTGTTGCTGCTAAACGCGAACTGCACTTGCGTTTTGCGGCCTTTGTTTACGTCCGTTGAATGCTATTTTTGTATTTGTTTGTTTAAACAAAACTTGGAAACTGAGATTGCAACGACCGTTTGCTGAATGCGCCAAAATACTAATTCAAAATATTCAAACAAAAAATACTGCATTGAAATACCATGTTATTAAAACTGCTAAATTACCAATAGCTATCATAAGTGTTGAGTATTTAATGTAATGGTATTTAATACCAACATGGTATTAAACAGTTCACCAAACCTGGTCACACCTATACGTGACCGTGATTTTTGCAATAAAGCTGAATAAATTGCAACAAAAAAGTAAGAATAAATTATTGAACAATGTAATTAGCTTATGCGGCACTAAAGTTATGTACGCAAGAAAAGTACAAACTGTTAATTATTTGTATTTAAGAAATAAGCACACTGGAAGTGCAAGTGAAATGTGAAGAAAGTATTTGTTTGTTCAGGTTCATCAATTGAGTATGCGTGCGTATGTGTGTGTGTAATTGTGTTTTTGTATGTGACGTCTGACGACTGCACTTGCTAATACACTAATACCAAAAAAAATATGTAACAAAAAAAAAATCGAAATTAAAACTACTGCAATATTGCAACACAGAAATTCAACAAATCAGATCAGCAAGTACTCAAATGCGAATGCCCACAATTCGACGCAAATAACTACGCAATAAATACGCTTTAAAATAATGGATAAATTCCCGTTGAAAGGAAGCAGAGAGGCTGCAGCGGAAGGCAATAGCTACATAACCGCATATCAGACAGTCATGAAAAAGGTATGTAATTATAGATTAAAGAAACGAATTTACAAATATAACATTTTTACTAACAAAATACAAGGAAATCATATAAATAGTTTACCATATTAAGGGGCGGTAATGTCGTTCCAAAAAGTGTCTACGTGGGTGTATGACTCTTGTCAAACCGAACAGCTGAGCTGCCGTCTGTATTATGAAGCAACGTTTATTCTATTCGATCCTTTACTTTGTTCATGAATAGAGCCCAAAAAATTATATTTAATCTTATCGGAATTCGTGCTCGTAGTCGTGTGTAAACAAAGGGTGATATTTCAGACATGCCTTTTATTCACGACTGGTATGCTGATCAGATAAAGCAGTCGAAAACAGAATGAAAGTATCATACAAATTGAACCTTTTGTCGTAATTGCTGTATTTTCCTTTTTTTAGTCAAACGGTCACACTATTGGAGCCGGCGAAGGTGATCATCCACTGGCGCCGCATTCAAATATTTCATATGCGGCAGCGACGACATCCCTCACAGCAGCCACAGATGATGAGGATATGATCGACATTACGCCACGATCCAGTCCCGGCGATTTAATTGGCGGTGTGGGTAGTTATCACCGGGAGACTGCTACCGAATCAGATACAGAGCGTGATTATACGCCAAATCAGAGAACAATGCATCATCATCATCAGCATCAACATGTGCCAACTCACAGTGCTTTTGGTGATCCCATGGATGGTGAGTGCAGAATTAACGATAGAATGCTTTGATTTCACTTAATCTTCACTCACGATCTCGTGTTCCTCTGCGACGTCATAACAATTGTGACTGCGTGGCGCAAGCTGCTCAGATATATTTATTACTATTATTATTTTACGCGACACATGCGGGTGAGAGAGCGAAGGTTGGTTTGGGGTTGAGGTTGAGATTGTGGAAGGCGTAGGGGAGCGCACATACGCCACTCAATTTCATTAAAATAGCGACATATGTATGAATAATTCCAGTTGCGCTTAAACGAATTCAGTCCGTATTGTTTAATAGTAGAAATAACTGAGAACTGCAAATTGAAAGACGCATATTTAATTTGGTTCGTCTGTCTTTCCGTCCAACTCTGCGGCTGTTTTAAACATTCCAATTTGAAGCCAGAAAAAAGTTCTTTTAGTTTGTGCTTGTACATTTTATTTATTTAAAAAGCGTTATTTCCCATGAAGAGTTCATAAATTAATCACTCTATGCAGCAGCAAGTTCAAGAACCAAAAGTTGTCATAAATATAACGAAAAATGTTGCTATAATCAAAAAAACAAACGTAATCAAAGTACCCTTTATTTTGCGCTCATGTACACCGTTTTAGGAGCATTGTCGTTTTATGGCTCCTCGGATGTACAGGATGATATACCTGGCATTGGACAGTATGAAGATTTCCATACCATCGACTGGCAGCGGGATATAGCACGCGATCGTATGCGACATCGCTATATAGTCAAGAAGCGTCAGGATTCACTATGGGATCTAATCAAGGTAACTAATGATGTATATATATAACTGCTTACCTAAAATATATTAATATATTTTTAAATTGTTTTCAAGGGCTCCATTGATGCCGGTTCGGGTTGGCTGTGCGTGCTGCTCGTGGGAATCGCAGCAGGTTGTGTGGCTGGCATGGTGGACATTGGCGCCAGTTGGATGTCAGATTTAAAGCATGGCATTTGTCCGCCCGCCTTTTGGTTTAATCGCGAGCAGTGTTGTTATCCAGCCAAACAATCGGTATTTGAGGAAGGCAACTGCTCCACGGTAAGCTGTTAAACTCAATAAATGATATTTAGTTACTTTAACGAAAGCTTTGTTTTTACAGTGGAAAACATGGCCAGAGATCTTTGGACTCAGTCGAACTGGGACTGGGCCGTACATCATCTCGTATATTTGGTACATCCTGTGGGCCTTGTTGTTTGCCTCGTTGAGTGCATCGTTGGTCCGCATGTTTGCTCCTTACGCCTGCGGCTCTGGTATACCAGAGATCAAGACCATTCTATCCGGCTTTATTATACGCGGCTATTTGGGCAAATGGACGCTGCTGATCAAATCTGTGGGTCTAATGCTCTCTGTGTCAGCGGGTCTAACTCTCGGCAAGGAGGGACCTATGGTTCACATTGCCAGCTGCATTGGAAATATATTCTCTCATCTGTTTCCCAAATACGGTCGGAACGAGGCGAAGAAAAGAGAAATTCTATCAGCTGCTTCCGCTGCGGGTGTCTCAGTGGCTTTTGGAGCGCCTATAGGCGGTGTGCTGTTCTCTCTGGAAGAAGTGTCCTATTACTTTCCACTGAAGACTCTTTGGCGTTCCTTTTTCTGTGCACTGATTGCGGCTTTCGTTTTACGGTCTCTTACGCCCTTTGGAAATGAACATTCCGTGCTGTTCTTTGTGGAGTACAACAAGCCGTGGATATTCTTCGAGCTCATTCCATTTGTCTTTCTTGGCATCATGGGTGTAAGTAAATCACTTGCAAAACAAAATGTTTAATAATTTCATTTTTGATTTTTCAGGGAGTCATTGGCACGTTCTTTATTAAAGCTAATTTATGGTGGTGCCGCTACAGAAAGTTCAGCAAGCTGGGTCAATACCCTGTGAGCGAAGTGTTGTTCGTCACTTTGGTAACTGCAATCATTTGTTATCCGAATCCATTTACGCGCATGAACATGAACGAACTCATCTTCCTGCTGGTAAGCAAGTGCTCGCCTGGAGACACCAACAATCCCCTATGGTATGTATTTGATTGATTAAATACTATGTTAAATGGGAAATAAACTAATTATATTTCATATCTTTTGATTACAGTGACTACAAACATATGAACATTAGTACAGGCACAGGCTTCACTGAGGTTACTGAGCCAGGCCCCGGTGTTTACAGATCCATTTGGCTGCTGGTGTTGACCTTCATACTGAAACTGGCACTAACCATATTCACGTTTGGCATAAAGGTGCCCTCGGGTCTATTTATACCATCGTTGCTGTTGGGTGCCATCATGGGACGCATCGTTGGCATTGGTGTGGAGCAGTTCGCTTATAGCTACCCCAACATTTGGTTCTTTACGGGAGAGTGTGCGGATAGTAATCTAATAACACCTGGCCTGTATGCCGTAGTTGGCGCTGCTGCTGTATTGGGAGGCGTTACACGAATGACTGTCTCCCTGGTGGTCATAATGTTTGAGTTAACGGGCGGTGTGCGCTACATTGTGCCCCTGATGGCAGCAGCCATGGCCTCCAAATGGGTTGGCGATGCATTAGGCCGACAGGGAATATACGATGCGCACATTGCGTTAAACGGTTATCCGTTCCTCGACAGCAAGGAGGAGTTTGCACACACAACGCTTGCGGCGGATGTGATGCAACCCAAACGTAATGAAACATTAAATGTCATTACACAAGATTCCATGACGGTGGACGATGTGGAGAATCTGCTAAAGGAGACCGAGCACAATGGCTATCCAGTTGTTGTATCCCGAGAGAATCAATACTTGGTTGGCTTTGTGCTGCGACGGGATCTGAACTTGGCTATTGGTGAGTTTTAAAGCAAACAATTCTTTTCAATTCTTATAACATTTATTTATTTTTCGACAGGCAATGCAAAGCGTCTTATCGAGGGTATTAATAGTAACTCCATAGTATTATTTACATCCACGACACCCACACAAAATCTGGGACCGCAACCGCTTAAGCTTAAGAAGATTCTCGATATGGCCCCCATTACGGTGACAGATCAAACGCCCATGGAAACTGTTGTGGATATGTTCCGCAAACTGGGACTGCGACAAACGCTAGTCACACACAATGGGTAATGAACTTAAATATTTAAATATCATGCATAGTATTTAATATTTTGTATAATTCGCAGTCGATTGCTTGGTGTAATAACGAAAAAGGATGTGCTGCGTCATGTGAAGCAAATGGACAATGAAGATCCCAACACAGTGCTCTTCAATTAAGTTGAATTTATTAGCCAATCAGCAGACAGGCCAACAGGCCTAGCAATTATTATTATAACCTGTACTATCATACATAGATCATCAACAAAATTTTATTGAAATAAGTCAAAAGTTGAGCGGAATTTGAGTTGAGTAGAGATTAGTGAATTAAACGATCGGAACTTCGAGCGTGAAGAGGAATTATATAGTGAAATTTTGTGCAGTTCTACTTTATATATATATATATATATATATTTATAAATATATATGTATCTCGTTAATGTTAATTGTATAATTTATTTAAGACTTATTCGATATATTCATTTCACTACCACTTTGTAATTAGTAGTATGTCATTGTAAACGAATGCAATTTAATACTTTATATATTTTCTATACCAATCTTAAATAATTTAATTATGCATACACCTACACTATTTTTTTATACACATATGTACATCACGCAAATGAAAGTTGAGGTTTTAGAGAGTTTGCCTTTTTTGTTTTTGATGTCTAATATTTTATGCTAAAAGATGGGACTTTAAATTTTGCAATTCGTTCAAAATTCTTAAAGAAATTCTTATTTACATATATATTTATATATACTACTATATCAAAGTATTGTGTTTTGTTAGAGATCTGTGAAATTTTTAATCTAAACTCGTGTAAATAGCAACATTAAAAGATGATTAAACCATAAATAAACTTAAGCGCAGCTGTATGAAAAACCACAAAAAAATATTAAAGAAGTTATATTAAATCTAAGCAGACGCTATTTATTCCAAGTTTAAATTGTTTTCTATCTAAATGGAATGAAGTAGGCCTTAAAATCAGTTGGAAAATAGTAGTAGTAGAGGTAGAGCTACACACACAAACGTTAACGCAATAGATTCAAGTACAAAATTAACAGTATGATAATGGCTTACACTCGAATGGCGTTGGGTAAGCTTACGGCTAGTGATTAATGGATATCTTTGTTATTCTTAATTCATTCAACAGCATGTCCCCAACTCGGCTTTAAAATACAGCCACAAGGATTGTTACAACCGCGAAGACAACCCGAACAGGTGAAACTACCATCTCCGTCTTCTTCAACGCGGCATTTTCTGCAGACGGCTCAGAGACTTTGCAATTGTCCGGGAAACGATAAAAAGCTAAACGAGAGCTCTAAGGATGATCAAAAGAAGAATGAGGAAAGTGCTCAGGGTATGAACGGCAAAACGAAGGAATGTTCCGCGGCTGGGAAAAACATTAAAATGAATGAAGCTCAGAAGAATTCTGCCGAGGATGATAAGAACACAGTGAAGGACTCTAAGAATGATGCGAAGAAACCTGAAGCATCCGGTCAGGGTAAATCCAAGAACTTAGAGGCTGAGAAGAACAACGCTAAGCAGTGCGCTTACGCTGGCAAGGATCCATTTAGTGAAAACACGACGAAAAGCGAGGATACACCTCTGGAAGGTGCCGAGGGCAACAATGATAATTCCAAGGACAAATCTATGGAGTGCGCTAAGGGTGACAGCGAGAAATTTCAAGGAAGTGCAATGGATAGCAAGGACAATGATGAGGAATGCAGCGAGGGTGATGCAAGTGAATCTGAAGATAACGATGAAAGTGAATTCTCTGAGGATTCCGATGACTCCATGGACGATGAATGCGACGAGTATAAAGAATGCTTTTCGTCTGATCCTTGTCCTGATCCGTGCGATGATGACGAGGAATCGGATGAAATTGCTGCACATGTCGGCGGAATGTGTTCAAAGGATCCTTGTGGCAAGCTAAAGGAACCGTGCGAAGGATTTTTGAAAAAGCACATAGGCAGTCTTTTGAGACACCAAGAAAAGTAACAGCAGAAGTTAGTTAAAACCAAACTCATTACATATTAGAGTGGATTAGTACAGATTGAGAAATTTTCAGTACACAATTGTAAATTAAACACCAGATTTTTCGAATATTTTACAAGTAAATTCAGCATTCGCGGTAAAACTATTCATTCAAATTATTTTCAATGTAAAATATTTGAAATTCAGAGCCATAAAGTCCTGTGATTAGCCAGCAACTGTAATGATTATTCATAAGAAACATTTCTTTAGAGGATTACGGTTGACTCTTACCCATTGTCACTTAGTTTAATAAGATTACCACGACCGCGTAGAGCGCCCTTGACATGGGCGTGGGCACCATCGCTGATTCTGTAGTACTCCAAGGCGCCATCATTGCTGGGACAATAGATTATACTGGCATCCCGGCTGCAGGCAATGGCATTCTTGAAGGGCAGAGGGATTTGAACAATCAGCTGTGCCGTGTCCTGTGTAAGAGAGGGAGTGTAAGGAAACGACGGATGGATTATTGAATGTTCACACCTCGTCCTCATGCCGCATGTCGTGGTAGTAGGCCTGTCCACTAAGATCACAGCTGATGACAATAGGATGTCCATTCATTTCACTGCGCTGCAGTGTGGACACCATGAAACGATGTCGTCGCAGGGCCAGTAGCTGCAGCTGTTTGCTTGAGGATCTGTCGGAGGAGGCCGCCTGGCGGCCCGTGTTCCAGCAGCGATAGACGCCACCATCGTTGGTGCCGAGAACAAAGTCATTCAGTCCAAGGGACACCATAGTTGTGAGCTCTACGGCAACTGATGCTGGTAGAGAATACTCCCAGTCCAGTGTCATCTGCTTGGACACCAGCCACTGGCGCACACTGCCATTGGGATAACAGGCCAGCAGACGCTCCTCCGTGACCCAATCCAATGCAACGGCTGCTCCTTGTGAGGAGGAAACGCTGTGCAGCTGCCTGATCTCGACACTGGAGTCGCTGCCACCACGTGCCTGTTCATAGAGCCAGACAAAGAGCTCTCCGTCCATGGTGGCACCAGCGAACACATGCTTATTGAATCCATTGGTGCAGAGACTGCGCAGACAGGACTTCAGGGGCAGAGTCTTCGCCTCCGTGTAGACCACAAAATTGCCATGTGTAACGCGCTGGGGCAGAAAGAGCTTCAGTTGCTGATCCACGTGCTCACACCAGTCGTCGTGAGGGGCCACTGTTGTGGTCACAAGCACTGGAGCATTGTTGGTGTGCACACACAGCCAAATGGCCAATCCCTGAGAGTTCTCCATGCAGCCGCTCATGGTCAAATTCTGATAGATGTGCACCTGCAGTTGTTCCTGCAATGCGCATTGACTTCCCTCCTGTTCCTCATCCATCAGTGGCGTTGGGTGATCTAGTTCTCGCTCCACCAGCGGACACATCTGTCTTAGCCACTTGGCCAGCGCACGCTCATCGTAGTCCACATGGCCACTGGCAGAAGCCTGCTCTGTTTGAGTGGCCACGTGCTGCTTCTCTTGCGTGGACGTTGAGACTTCTGTGCTAGGTGGCGGTGGATCTGTTCCAGT
Organism: Drosophila nigrodunni; assembly: GCA_020829145.1. NCBI lineage: Eukaryota > Metazoa > Arthropoda > Insecta > Diptera > Drosophilidae > Drosophila > Drosophila nigrodunni. Next base: position 5,804,410 of record JACVCZ010000007.1, on the reverse strand, counting down.
GCAGTTATCTACTAGAGCATTCTGCTTCTCCAGCGGCTGTGTAGCCGGAAATTCTATGACGGGTGAACTGTAATGGGAAAGCACGTCCATGCTGCTGGTGGTATCAGGTGCGACTAAGTTGGACAAAACAACGGGTTGGCATAGCAACTGTGATAGCTAAGCCTCGGTAAAGGGGTGGGCTGGTAGGCGGGGGTATTCCATATAGAAAAGTTAAACCAGAGTTGCATTTTGAGCGACTTTAGCGGGTAGGGAACCATTGACTATATAGGGTGGATTAATTTATTTAAATTTCTGATATATGTGTTATGATATCATCAAACTTTTTAAAAGTTTATTCCCTTTGGATCACGTTTAGGTAGAAATATACATCGATATACCTAAACTTGATTTGACCTGAGGGTTATTAGAATTCAAATTGACATTTTAAAACTGTAGATATGATTAATTGTCAAGTAACTGATTAATATCGATTGAACTTCCATAAACTTCAAGGAAATCTCTTTTGAAAGGCATCAAAGAAGGCTATGACTTGCAGTAAAGCTAATGACACTGTCATAAAGAATTAAATTCATTCGCAAACGCTTCGCAGTAAACAACTAAGATTTTCATAAAATTTTATAAAATTTGCAACCAAAAATAAAAAAAAGCTAGTTCTTACTTCAATTTAGCTATAAATACGTGAATTGAAAAAATGTTGATGGCTTGGACAAGATTGAGCACTGGTAAGCAAGGGGTTGGGATAGATAATGCATATAAAATTCTTTCACTGGGAGAACTCTCCGCAGCTTGTGCCAGAATTGGTTGGAAATCGGGTGGATTGTATGCCCAGAGGGAGCCTGCCAAGCTGAAGTATCCATTGCAGACACGAGCTCTGAAAACATCGCTAGTGTTTGCCAAGGATGAAAACGATGACAAGTGTGAGGAATCCTTCTTCAAGCCAGATGACATGCTGAAGAAGCCTGACCCCTGTGAGGAGGAGAAGGAGAAACCTGAGAAAGAGGTCGCAGTTTGCGATACAGGTGATAAGAAGCCGGCGAGCACCGATAAGCCTGGCGCTGCAGGCACAGATGGGGGACTCAAGATCGGCAAGGGTAGTGTGGGCTATATTCAAGCCGTCATTGGGCCAGTCATCGATGTGTACTTTCCAGACGGCATCCCAGACGTACTCAACGCCATGGAGGTTCAGGATGCACCCGTTGAACACTTGGTGCTAGAGGTAAAACTCATGTTTATGGTTCTTACATCATACAGAACATAACGTTTCTTCTAGGTCTTCCACCATTTGGGCAACAATGTGGTACGCAGCGTGGCCATGGACTCCACTGAGGGTCTGAGGCGTGGCCAGAAGGTAATCGACACGGGCTATCCGATTCGTGTGCCTGTCGGCAAAGCTGTGCTGGGCCGCATCATTAACGTCGTCGGCGATCCGATCGATGAGCGTGGTGAAATCAAGAGCGAGTTCCACTCTTTCATCCACAATGACGCACCGGAATTGGCCGATCTCAGTGTTAAGCCGGAGATTCTGGCAACTGGCATCAAGGTGATTGATCTGCTGGCTCCCTATGTGAAGGGCGGCAAGATTGGACTCTTTGGTGGTGCTGGGGTGGGCAAGACGGTGCTCATCATGGAGCTGATTAACAACATTGCCAAGTCTCATGGTGGTTATTCGGTGTTTGTGGGCGCTGGAGAGCGTACACGTGAGGGCAACGATCTGTATCACGAGATGATTGAGAGTAAGGTAATCTCGCTGGAGGATGACAATTCGAAGGTATCTCTCGTCTATGGCCAGATGAATGAGCCACCAGGTGCTCGCAGTCGCGTGGTTCTTACCGGGTTGACTATTGCTGAGTATTTTCGGGATGTGGATGGACAGGACGTGCTGCTCTTCGTGGACAACATTTTCCGTTTCACCCAAGCGGGATCGGAGGTGTCTGCTCTGCTGGGTCGAATTCCCTCCGCCGTAGGTTATCAGCCCACGCTTGGAACTGACATGGGTACTATGCAGGAACGCATTACTAGCACTCGCAACGGCTCCATTACCTCCGTGCAGGCGGTTTATGTGCCAGCTGATGATTTGACGGATCCAGCACCAGCAGCAACCTTCTCCCATTTGGATGCGACCACTGTGTTATCGCGTCCGATTGCCGAGCTGGGCATTTACCCGGCTGTCGATCCTTTGGACTCATCCTCCCGTATCCTCGATCCCGACATTGTGGGTGAGGAGCATTACAATGTCGCTCGTGCCGTGCAGAAGACTTTGCAGGGCTACAAATCATTGCAGGATATTATTGCCATTCTGGGCATGGACGAGCTCTCCGAGGAAGACAAGTTGACTGTAGCTCGAGCTCGTAAAATGCAGCGATTCCTTTCCCAGCCATTCCAAGTGGCTGAGATCTTTACCGGGCATCCTGGCAAGCTGGTGCCCGTAGAGAAATCCGTGGAGGGTTTCAAGCGTTTGCTTAACGGCGAGTACGATGATATTCCAGAGATTGCTTTCTATATGGTAGGAGATGCTGAAGAAGTGTTGGCCAAGGCGAATTCATTAGCCTCCACCTTGTCTGGAGACCCAGTCGAGAAGAAGAAACCAGAAGAAGGTAAGGAAAAGGGTGAAGAGAAAAAGGATGAAGACAAAGAGAAAAAGGATAAGGATAAGAAGGAAGCAAACGCAGAAGACAAAGGAAAGGATAAACCGAAATCGGAGCCACCTAAGGCAGAGGGTAAAGACAAAAAGGATGATCCGCCCAAAGACAAAAAAATAAGAAAAATGTTTCTTAAATTGATTTTATTGTTGATTTAATATTTCAATCATAATTTCTTTCTTCAAGAAATAATATATTTAACATTGCTTATTTGTAATCAAATAAATGGTTAACTTAATTATTAAATAATTACTGTCGTTGTTTAACGTTCAAAGTTTATAATCTTTTTTTTGAATTCTGCTGCGCGCGCCAGTTTATTCACCACATGGTGAAGTCACGTGTCAGCTGTTTGAACAGCTGATCTCAATTGCGCCGGCTGCATCTTGTTTTGGTTATGTGAAAAATGTTGCGTGTTTTTCATTCTCGTCTTGCAGTTCGCCTTTATTCTGTGAAAGCTGCCAAGAAAGATGTGCAAAAATACACGGACACAATTAATTTACCAAAAACAAAATTTCCAAATCGTCTGACAGCCGCCAAACGAGACGAACAAGAGCGACAAATTCTTGAGGTCGGTTTGGCACATAAGAGAGTATTTGATGTTAAATAAAAAGTCTAATTATTATTGCAGCATAAGATTTCCACCTCGTATCAGTACCAGGAGCAACACAAGCGTAAGCCAACCTTTGTGCTCCACGATGGACCACCGTATGCCAATGGTCAGCTGCACATGGGACACGCCGTCAACAAGATCCTCAAGGACATTACATTGCGACAGCGTGTGGCACATGGACAACAGGTGAACTACATACCAGGCTGGGACTGCCATGGTCTGCCCATCGAACTGAAGGCAACAAACGCCTCAAGTGGAGAACAGAAGCCACTGGACATTCGAAAGAAATGTGAGTTTAGCCTGTACATTCTGGAGTTCTTACATAACTTCTCGCATGCCTTGTTGTAGCACGTGCTTTTGCTTTGGAGGCTATAGAGGACCAGAAGAAGGAGTTTCGCAGCTGGGGCGTTTTGGCCAATTGGCAACAGGATGACATCTATCTGACCTTTAAGCCAGAATTCATTGCCAATCAGCTACAAATGTTCTACAATCTATTTGAACGTGGTCTAGTCTATCGGGATCTCAAACCTGTCTACTGGTCTCCCTCATCCAAGTGAGTACTGCTTTATAACCAAACTACCATCTATTGACTTTTAATCTTGCATAGAACTGCGCTGGCGGAGGCGGAACTGGAGTACGACGCCAATTTCATCAGCCCCTCGGTTTACCTGCGGTTTGCCTTGAATGGTTTGCCAACGAGTGAAGTCACAAAGAACAAGCAAATCTTTGCCTTGGTCTGGACCACAACGCCGTGGACACTGCCTAGTAATCAAGCCATCTGCTACAACAGTTCTCTGGAGTATGTGCTGGTTAATCTTTCAAATCGCAATCCAAATGAATTGTATTTAATGGCCTCAGCTCTTGTGGCAGATTTTGAAGCAACGACGGACCACCAGGTGGAGATTGTGCAGAGATTGGCGGGCAGTGATTTGAGCAACTGCAGCTACCAACATCCCATTGAGAAATCACAGGCATCGCTGCCATTCTTCGAAGCTGGACATGTGCAGGACAACAAAGGCACAGGATTGGTGCATACTGCACCAGCTCATGGTCCTGATGACTTTCTGATCTGTTTGGCAAACAAGTTGCAAGTGAAGTGCTTCGTGGACGAGGCGGGTGTTTATACGAAGGATGCGCCGGACTTTCTGCGTGGGCACACGGTGCTGGAAAAGGGCAATCCCTTAGTGCTGCAGCACTTAGCTGATGATGTGGTGCATGCCTCGCAGTTTCAACATTCGTATCCCATCGATTGGCGTACCAAGAAACCAGTTATAATTCGTGCCAGCGAGCAGTGGTTTATCAACACGGATAAACTAAAGGCACCTGCAGCTGCTGCACTGGAACAGGTGGAGATCTTTCCACGTGTCAATGCCGAAGCCAGCAAGAAGGCGCTGCTTACCCAGCTGCACAAGCGTCCCTATTGGTGCATCTCACGTCAACGCGCCTGGGGCGTGCCTATTCCCGTGCTCTACAAGCGAAGCAGCAACGAGGTGGTGCTTGATGCTGCTCTGATCAAGCATCTCTGTGATTTGCTGCAAAGCGAGGGAGCCATGGACTTTTGGTGGTCTAAAACGCTGGAGGAGCTGTTGCCAGAGGAGCTGCTGAAGCAACTTGGATGTAAGGCAGATGAACTCGTTAAAGGCAGCGATATTTTTGATATATGGTTTGATTCGGGCAGCACCTGGTCGGCGGTGCTGAAAAAGCCACAACAACAGGCTGATCTCTATTTGGAAGGCTATGATCAGTTTACCGGCTGGTTCCAATCCTCGCTGCTTACGAGCATTGCGGCTAGAAATAGCGCTCCTTACAAGTGAGTTATTAATATTTAAGCATAGGGTCGTATCTTTACTAATCCCTAATTCTTGTTACAGAGCGCTCTTCGTGCATGGCTTTACAGTGGATGAGAAGGGTCATAAGATGTCTAAATCCCTGGGGAATGTTATTTCACCCAAGCAGATAACCAAGAAGTATGGCACAGATGTACTACGCTGGTGGGTGGCGTCCCATGGTACCCAACACATGGCCATTACTGTGAGCGATAAGCTTCTACAACAATCCGCTGAGAATCTAAGTAAAATTCGCGGTACTTTGCGGTATCTGAACGGAGTCATCAACCTTGGGACGGAATCACAGCAGAATTTATTGTTGGACAAGAGTTACTTAAACAAGTATCTGCTGCATCAGCTGTTGGGATTCGAAGAGGAGGTAAATGGATAGGAAACACTTTACATAAGTCAATTTTCAAAACTTTCTATGCGTTTCAGATCGAGAAACTCTATAATGCCTATGAGTACAATCGAGTTGTGGCCAGTATACAGAATTTCATAGCGAATCAAGTGTCGGGTATTTATGTGCATCTTATCAAGGATCGTCTGTACTGTGGTAGTGATGAAGAACTGCAAATCATTCGTCTCACGCTAAGCAAATGCTACGAGCAACTCTGCAAGGCTTTGTGGCCCATCGTGCCCTATTTGATAGAGGAAAGCTGGAGCTACCATGATGCCAGTGGTGCTGGCTTCCACGAGCAAAATGTGCAGGCTCAAAAGAATTGGCGGAATCCGCACGTCAACGAGGTGATGAATGCAGCTCTGGACATCAAGCGGCTTATTAATCAACAAGCAAGTGATGTCAATAGCTGGAATCTCGCAGTGCAAATCACATGCGCCACAAAGCAGCAATTGGAGCAACTCCTAGCTTTAAATGGTCAACTAAATGAGGCTGTTAACAATTCGGAACTGTGCGAGATTCTTCAAGTGGGCAGTGTAAAATTAGAAGCGGATGTAGCAACTGGAACGGAGCAAGTGGCACAAGTAAAGCTAGACAGTTCCCATGAGACGCTCTGTCCACGTTGTCGACGCTTTAGCATTGCAGGGCAGGAGATCTGCCAACGTTGTGAGAGCATTCTAGCAGTCAAGAAAAGGTTTAATAATGTGGTTAATAGTTATTAAAATTTGTAAAGTATATTAAATGTTTTTAAGATTCTTAGAAACTCTGCAAACACTTGAGCAAAGTGTCGCGTAGCTTGAGTCGCGTTGTGGGCTTTCCACCACAGATGATATGCGTTTCGTTGTCCTCGAACCTGATGGTAGTGTCCTCGTTGACTAACTGTAGTGTAAGACTGCCGCCAGTGCGATCCATTTTAATGTTGGAGAAGCCATCCTGAGCTAAGCGTTTCATTAGTGTGTCCACATCGATGCTGCCATATTCATATTTGACATTCTTGAGCACATCCTCCTTGGTGGGTGCACTACTTGGGGCACCGCTGCTTGTGCTGATTTCATCCTTGATGGTATCCGCACAGGGTTGGATGCAGTGAACCTTGTCCTTGACCTGCAAGACGCCCGTGAGAGTGGATAGCGAGACACCGGCCGCCACCTCACGCGCCAGGATCTTCTGCGCCAGCTCCGAGGCAATGTAGATACGATCAAGCTTACGCTTCAGAGGTAAACGGATAATCTCGCCACATTTGAAGGTAATAATCTTTTTGTCCGGCTGTTCGATAAACAGATTGGGTGCCGATGGATGTGGCTTGGTGTAGGCCTCAGGTATAACCAGTACATTGGGCTTGAGCTCCTTGATCAGCTTATTGGCCTGCTGGTAGTTGAGCGAGGTGTCGATGGGACAATAGAAGGCCTTCATGGCCAGCGGCTGGAATGGCGCCAATACTTGCAGGTATGGAAAATCGGGTTCCGTGAATATAATCGAATTGATGGGATTGTTGCCCCACATCTCAATAAAGTGCACAGCGTCACCAAAACGCAGACTGGGATGACCGCAAAACACCACACAGGGCTGAGAAAGTAGAAGATTAGTTTAAGAGATTACCCATGTTAAAGTTTGGGAACTCACCTGACGGAAGTCCTTGCTGAAACCTTCAGAGAATACATGGTTGTAATGCTTTAGCTTGGAGTTACGCAAGTAAAAGGCATGAGGAAAGGGATCATCCGGTAGATAGACCTTGTTCTGCTTGGCCGAGCTAAGCCATTCGGCCAGAATGTTGGAGTAGGCCAAAGAACTGTCGGCCACCGGGGAAATAAAGAACATGGGCACATTGTTAAGACCAGCATTTTCAAGATTCTGAGTGAGACACTCGAACAAATCATAGACAACGCCTGAGGGATAGCATGGAATCAAGGCAGAGCCATTGTTTCGAATGGTCAGCGCCACATTCATGCACAGTTCTCCCAGCTTTGTGTCCGGGTTCACTGTGGGAGCCTGTGTCAGTCCAGTCATAATCAAAACATCCGCGTGCTTAAGTGCCGATTGATTGATAGGTCGTGGATGCGTTGTTAACGTTGATGAGCCGCTAACATAGCAAATCTTCTCATGCGCTGTGCTCAACACCCAGTTGCTGGAGCCCAGACAGTAGCCTGAGCTAACGGGAGTAGCAATAAAAGCACCCAGAATGTCCAACTTCTCGTCATAGCCCATAATGGTCACCTTGGAGAGACTTCCTTGCACATCCTTTAAACTGAAAATCGTTCGCCACTTTTTAGCTCGAAAGGCTTCGCTTAAAGGACTCGGAAGCAGATGTAGCTTATCCTTCCAGAGACGAGCTGTACAGGCTTTGGGTGACACCTCAATGTAATCCACCAGTTCCTCAAGAAAGAATCGTCCGATTTGTAGCGTTGGTTCGGTTGCATAGACTTTGCCTTTGAACCCCGTGTTTTCTGTTATGTAGGGCAATGCCAGCATATTCAAATAGTTGGAGATTAATATAACATCTATTTCGCTGAAGTCCATCATTTTATCCATTGGCAAATTAAACTCTGGAACGGAATCCACAAACACACGGCCACAACACTCCTTAAGTTCTCCATCCATTTGAGGATCATGATCGCTGCTTGGCACAAAATTTGGCAAATTGGATAGCTTAAAACTCTGTACAAAGGGTAATGGTAGGAAGTTGAGGACAGTCTGTTCCGTCAAGCCGCAGTCCAGCATTATCCGGAGGCCCTTGAAGGTGATGATGTAGCATGGTTTTGCCAAGTCACCGCTGAGGCAATACTATAAGTTTGTAAGCCAGATAAGTTTATTATTGTCATTTCCTTTGATAACGAGCGTTTTATTTTTTGTTTGTCATTTACCAATCGCATTTTAGAAATTCCCAGTTGCGTTCCGTGATCAGTGTATGCGGCGTCAACAACAGCTGACCATAATAACATAGCCGCAAACAAATTGTTAGCGCTTTATAGAGCTGTTAATAGCAGCTGTTATCGATAATCATATCGATTGAGTTCTGTGGCTATGTGGCAACGCTGCAATTTTGTTTACGCTGCTGTGTATTTGAAATGTCTCAACAAATTCGAGTTTTACAATGTGTGGAATGCAGTTTATATCAGGTGCGTGTAGCAAAACAGTTTTAAAACGTGATATAATTCGGTTTATTCGGAAGCATAGGTGGACATTGCCAAAAAGACCAATCGATGGGAGTGCAAAGTTTGCCGCCAAAAACAAGTTGTGCACCGGGAATTTTTTCGCGGCAGTGGAGCTGATTGTCGAGCGAAGGTGCAGCAACTGAACTTGGAGCATGGCCAGAAACGGCAAGCACAAGAAGATCAAAGAATATTTGAAGTACAACAGCAGGAGACTGACGGTACATTGACATCGGACAATGCTCAGTTGCCATCAACGCAACGGACAAAGGCACCAAGTAAATGGGCTGCTTTCGTGGACGAATCTATAGTAAGCCAAGCCCCCAAAATATCTCGTCAAGTTTCAGACTCTGATGCCACAGAGTACAATTCATCAGCCAAAAAACATAGAGCAATCAATAAGCGCAGTTCAGAGGATCCGCCTCCACCTATTGTTAGTAAAAAACGCTCTTCCAAATGGAACAAGTTTCTTTAATCATTTATAAATAAAACACCAAAATTATGTTGTATAGGTATTTTTATTAAAATTTATTTTGTTTCTATTTGTTTATAATGTTTGAAACGCGCTGTGGAGGCAGTTGAGTACATTATTATGTGTATATAGATCATCAACGCTTCCACGACTAAATTGAATACAATACAATTTGCATTAATTTCTGCATAATCTAGAAAAATGCCATAAAATTAACTAAATATTAATAATTTGTTAGTTTAGGGATTCTATTTACGATTGTTGTTGTTCTCCTTGTTGGACATAATAAACATATATAAATGTCCAGATTCAATGGAAATAGTGTATATAGTTATATCGTGGCGCATTTTCTTACGCAATTAGATTGAGAAAAAATATTAATTTATATATTTGTTAGACGACGACTGACTACGTATTCCTATTGACCCTCAGGCCGTGGCTCCAGCGGGGGCTGTATCCTTCTTGGCCACCTTCTCATCTGAGCCGGTCTCTTCGATATCAGCGGGATCCGCTTCAGCACCGGATGCTCCCGCTTTACCCGAAGAACGGCGACGTTTGCGATTAATGCGCCATGGTCGGATGGGATACTTCATGGCTGGCAGTTGATCCATACCCAGCACTTTGTACATCTGGCGGAAAGCAATGTAACGCAGGAATAACTGCGACGACACAGTGAGATCTTCACGCTCCTGCTTTGTAAGCTGCAGCAGGGCATCGGTTGGATCCTTCTCGCATGGATCCAACAGGCCAGGACCGTTAATCAGAAATCCCGATGACAAAGCCTCCATAATACGGCGCATGCAGTCGCCAGGGGAAATGGGAAAACCAGCCGATGAGATGACTTTCTCCACCAGCAGTTCCAGGGACCATTGTGGCAGAGATTGCCACGACGAGACCCTTTGACAAAGATCACGTAATATACGAATAACCATGACACACGATTGCAAACCAGTTGCTCGTGCCTGGAACCATTTGGCATGTCGCAAATCAGCAAGTGCCTGGAAAACAAAAATCAATCAATAAAACTGTCTGAAAGGGATGGGACTGCAATTCATACCCGCAAACACGGCTCGCGTGGCAGAAAGTCGGAGTCTGCGTCAGCTGCATCCGCGGAAGCTTCCTCAGACTTTCCAGCAGGCTCACAAGTCTCTCGCAGCAGTGGCGATGTGAGAGTAATCTTAACAGCAACAACTTCATCCAGCACGATAACTGAAGCCTCCTCAGCATTAACTTCCACGCGATAATTAACCGGAGTGTCACCTGTAACGGAGGATGCAAAAATCATTGATTAGTTAAAATTGTTGGAGTACAGACAAAGGTGCGACTACGCTTAGAAAAGAGACAAACATTGTAAGTAAATGAAATATATAAAATTCAAGTGTGAGGCCCACAATATATATATATAAACATATATATATGCTGTGATGGATGTACATATCAGATAATCAAAAGTAGTAATGAAAATGTTTGTTTCTTCCTACGTTCCAAATCCGCTCTGTTCCCAGCAAACAAAAACACATGTATATCATCGAAAGTATTTAAGTATTTATCGTATGCGTGCTGGGATCGGACCGGTTAGCCAGCGGAATCTCCACCTCCAAAACAGAAATGCAAAACAATTCCAATATATTGAATTGCAATTCCCCTTAGAGCGCCAGGCATTTCTTAGTAGGTTAGTTTTTGCTTGCAAAAAACTAAAAAACATTGACCGAAATTTATCGTTTATTCGCGGATTTGCGGAGAAACCTCTGCGGGATCTGTGACCAGTCCGCCGCACTCATTTAATTAGTCACCAGTCACCTCATCGTTCCGTTCGCAACACAAATTTCGGTCGCAATTTTTACGTTCGCATAGTTTTATTACATTTTTTTTTTTTGTTCTTAATTCGTTTTGATAGACAATCAAGTTTGATACACACAAAAACGGCCGCTTCGATTGGCATCGATATCGATTCACTATTGAGCTGAAGGAGCTGCCCATTTCATTTTCAAGGGGCTCAACAATTTTGGTTGATCGAGCATTAACAAGATATATACATAGATGACATATATAGAGATTGAGTCTATATATTCCATGTGGGTACCATCATCAAAATCAATATATGCGTCTGTCTGTGTGGATCAATCGCATTGCTTCTGGTCGGCTGAACTTTTGAGCTGCTTTCAAGCATTATAGTATATATAAATATATATATCAAAGGACTTTATTTACACAAAGTTTCTTCGCAATTGGAAGTGGAAAGTATTTGGGGGGGGTGAAGGAAGCCAGAGAAAAGTTTGTGTGGCATGTGGCAAGTAAGAAGTAGAAACAACAACCAGACGCACAGCGCTAGGCCCAAAACTTTGTATAAATATATTCCTTTGGTTCAAAATTTCAATTTCAATGCAATTCAATTGGATCAATTGAATTGCTTTCGTTTCATTTTGTGTTAAAAGATTCGGTATTTTGGATTCATTTGATTTGTTCCACACAAATGAACTTTTCCGCATCGACATCCGTTTCCGTATTTGCAGGAATTGGCAGAGTACGGTGTACGGCGTACGGAGTACGGATTACTGCTTTGTGGGTTACCATTACGAGTACGTTATCCATTGAATTCCACCACCAGCAGTAGTAGTAGTAGCAGTAGCAGTAGTAGTAGGAGGAGGAGCAGTAGCAGCCAGCAGCGACACTTGGAAAGCTATAGATACGGCTAACAGACACAACACCTGAGTATGGAACGGTGTGAGGAGTACTGTGAGGTGATATCATCTCAACGCTAAGGGCTCAAATCTTATCCTGCAGAGAGAGAAGCTGAAAACGGCAAATACGTTTTTTATTTTCTTAATGTTTTTTGATGGTTTTGTTTGTTTTTAGTTTTGTAGATCTTGCTTATTTTTTTGTTGTTGTTGCTTATTAGGCTGCTGTTGTTTTTGGTTGTTTTCATTCGTGTTGTTGGGTCGTCAAACAACAACAACATCCGATTTCAACAGTAGTCGAGTATGTAACACACATTAAACATTATTTCAAACAGTCGAACGAACAATCAATAATTTCACTTTTTCCACACAAATTGCGCATCGCAAACGACTCTTGATTTATCATAATTTTAGTAAATTGCTTCATTAACATGTTTATCGCATTATGTGCATTGAAATTATTTATGTTTTGTTGTTTTATCTTTGAGTTTTTTCCAGTTTTTGTCGCTCCGAAATGTTTCTATTAGTTTTAGTTTTTATTATCTCCTGGCGAACTTCACATCGTGAAACTGGCCAGACAGTTGGTTTTATGTATCTTTTTGGACTTGCATTTGTTTTGGTATGGCAATTTGTTGCGATTTTATAATTATATGGATATGTCTTGGAGTCAATTTGAAGTTATAAGCTTAAAAGTTAAGTTCAAAATCTGGTTATGAATCCCCTTTCTAGTGGTTAAAGTCGCATTTTATAGATTTAAGTTGTGTTATTAAATGTTTCAGTGTTTTCTGTAGACGAAAGATTTTATATAGTGTAATGAGGATAAAAAAAACTATTGGATAAAGTAAAAAATAGAACAAAGATGTGCCTTAAAACAATATAATTTGGAATTTAGACATATATAACTAAAGAAAACGTTGTTAAAGTTTAAGTGGGAAAGGTTTTACTTTTAATGTTATTTTATATTAAAAATGTATATTTGTTCAGGTGCGGAATGTAATTGTTTCACATAAAGAGAAATAATTTGCTTAAGCTTATGTAGAAAAATTGATCAAAAAGTTTAAGCGTATTATTATATTCTTTGTCAGAAAAATCACCGTATGTGTGTGTTGAAAAGCCTAAGACATATCCATGATACACTTAATTTCCCTGCTTAGGGAAAATAAGTTAGCTACTTTTTAGTTTAGCTATTTCTCTGGAAAAAGTTCTTGCCTTTCTGTGCAGCCAGACTGCACAAAATGGACACCAAAAGAGATAGATATCAAGAGATTGTTGGAGCAACTTACCTGCCACCTCCTTGAGCTTGTCCGGCAGCAAATTGGCGACACGTTGCAGCAGACTCGTTGTTGGCTTCTCCGCGCATAGAACGACCAGTTCGACGGCAGTGTCGCCGTGGAGTAGCAGACCCTTGGCCAAGTAGCCAACACGCATAACTCCCTTGAGAATGCGCACCACATTGCCACCATTATCGGCATCCTTGTGGAATGAGAATATCTGGTTATCGCGTCCATCCTTTTCCGAGGGTTTGTCAGTTTTCTCTTTCTTGACAGCGGGGCCATCATCGCTGCCAGCAGCTGTAGAATTTGGCAACTCAACGAGTGCATCCGAAACGAGCTTCAAAGCACGCTCAGTGTGTGAGACAATGCGTTGGATAGTCTGAAGTTCCTCCTCCTTGGGATAGATTTCAGCATGACGTGCGATAGCATGGCGATCGTCGGTGCTCTCCGGACGACGCACATTGCCAACTCCGGGCATCATGCCAAAGTGTGGAGGTGGACCATTGCCTACGCGTCCAAAACGTTGAGCTCCTGTACAAATGAAACCATCATTTTAACAAGATTCTACTTACGTTTCTTAACTAAAAAACTAACCTCCAAAGCTGCGGGACATCCAGTTATTGTAGTCATATTCCTCATTATACTGGCGACTACGCTGTTCCTCCCAGTAATTGCCTCCCTCATGATCATCGCCGCGATGAGAAGACATCAGCGCACGCTGAGCACGTGCCTCGGCCAGACGACGTTGACGCGGTGTGGGTTTAAAGTCAACCACAAGATCTGGTTGCACTTTACGCTTGTATTGCAAACGATGCCGGCGTCCCTTCATGTGCATCTCTTTGGCATTTGGATCGTTGAACTTGCAGTCGCACAGCTTGCAATTGAAGCTGAGAATCTTGCCCTCCTCATCCTTAACTTCTTCGATGTACTCGCCTCCCACAGGCTTAATGTTGTCAGTATTTTCTCCCAGCGAATCATCCATATCATCCATGTTGTCAGATACCGAAGCTGCTCCTGCACCCGATCCACTGTTAGCTGCTTCAGCCGAGCTAGTATCAGCTCCTTCTGATTTGACTGAATCAGATTTGCCCGCTGCATTCGGTCCAGCAGCGGGCACAAAATTAATCTTGCCCATTTTCTTGGGTTCATCCGAGGGAATCGGTTTGCCCAGCTTCTGGTGGAGTTTCACGACTTTCTGATGCTTAGCGCCCCGGACATGAGCTGCATAGGCATCGGTGCCTGTACAGGTGACATCGCACAGTTCACAATGGTAGTTGTTTCCACGATTCTGACTACTATTGGTGGCAGTTGCCTGCATCTTAAGCGATGCCTCTCGCTTCTTGTGCTTCTGTCCCTCTAGATGCTCGCGATACGTCTGCGGACCAGCGCATGAAATTTTGCAGACCTCACAGTAATGAAGTTGTTGTGGACGTGGTGGTGCCTTGGGACGCAAGCCACGCAAAGCCGGAGCACCTGGAATGGTGGGATTCATCTTGCGTTGATACCAGCTATTGTTGGCTCCACCGTTGGGCTTCTGCTGACCTCCTGGATGCTGCTGGGCCACATACATACTGGCCGCATTGTAGAGAGCCGTATCATAGCCACTATAATTATTTCCAGCTGCCGCATTCGGTGGTGGAGGCTTTGGCGTGCCATTCGATTTGTCCATTTTACCCATGGCTTTGGGATTCTTTACGGGCGGTGCCGAATAATAAGTCTTTCCAACTGCGGCGGCTGCTGCTGCCGCTGCTGAGGTTGTGTTATAGCTGGCTGGCGCTTGTTGATAGAATGTCTTAGTTGCGTCGTAAGATTGCATGGCACTTCTGTAGTCACCATAGCCGCCATAACCGGCAGTGGCACCAGCAGCGCCGGCGGCTGCATAACCGCCGCCTCCTCCTCCGCCACCACCACCACCACCCTGTCCCGGGCCAGCAGCCACAGCGGCATTTTGATAGGCGGCCTCATTTGCATATGTCGCATTAGTTACAGCCGGATAGGTGACTTGTCCCGTGTTGTACTGGGTGCCGCCGTAGTTGAACCCGGCATAGTTATTGTTCGCCATTGCCACGCAATTGCTGTAACAAACAAAACTACAAAATGTAACATACAAATTACCAATCAATGCAAATCAGTATTAACTCATTTCCCTTCTCCTTCCACAGCCATTGAAATGACAAATCATTTTGTTCTACTTACATTTACTTGTTATTACTTTCTTATTGCTATTGTTATTCAGCAAATATTTATTTGTGCTTCTCGAATAATAGCCTGTTTATCTGTTTAATAGAATGCGTGGAAAAAGTGCTTTTAGTCACGTCATGTCACTTTCTGTCACTACCAAAAAACGGATCCCCCACCATTTTTCTAACGCTATCGATTTTTTCTTTGGGAATGCACTTTTCGTGTGTGCAAATAGCATGCACGCACATCGATCAAATGTTTAACAACTCACATAACAAGTATCACATAAAAAACAAACGTTTCAATCACAATTTGAGCAATTAAATTACCTTTTAATAGGGTCTATTCTTTGAAGAAATTTTTCGTCTACGAACCGGCGACAGTAGCGATGTGTATACGAAAATCGCACTGAATCGATAACAAATATTTGCTCATGCTTTGCAAATTCAGGTTGCCAGATAGTTTTCATAAGTGTTATTCAATTATATTGCGATAGTTCGCTATCGCATGCCGATGTGGCAACGCCAATATTAATTCGCGCCGAAAGCAAAACAATTGTTGGAAAGATGTGTGATTAGTTGTGAAATATTTGTTTGTTTATGTTTTAAATGCATTTGAATGGATGAAAAGCGCTACATTAAGCGCAAGGAAAAGGCGCGCACTGATGGAAATCGCGAGCAACTAGCAGTTAGCTGCAATCAACTAGGTGACTGGTACAACCAACTTGGCAAATACAATGAGGCTGTCGAGGAATATAAACAGGAGGCGAGCATTTACGCCAGCATGGGCAAGGAACTGGAGACGGCGAAGGCGAAACGCATGTTGGGTGAAATGTATACGTTGCTCTTTGACTACGACACGGCCAAGGATCACATAAATGACTATTTGAGTATATAACAGGCTACTATTAATACTACTAATTTGTAATGAGCTAATGGCACTTTAACTTTGCAGAGATTGTCAAGAGACTGCAGAACAAAGTGGAGCAGCAGCGTGCGTATGCCACTTTAGGCCGGGTGCATCTGCTACATGGGCAGAGCCTGTCGGACACTTCGGCATCAGGTGCCATGGAGCAACTGAAGCTGGCCGAGAAGAGTTTTCTGCGCAGTCTGCTGCTGATCAAAGAGTAAGTAGCAATCCTCTTGAAAGATCACTAGTAAATCATACATTTTGTAGCCTCTCGGGTCAGATATCGAAACTGGAGCAACTAGATATGCAAGCACGGTGCTACCTCAACATTGGCGTTGTGAAAGAGCACATGGAGCAGTTCCAGGAGTCCAGTGATTACATTGAGAAAGCAATTAAAATCAGCAAAACTCACGATTTATTCGAACTGACCCATTTGTGCTACATTTCGATGAGTATGCTATATAACTGCAAAAAGAATGACGCAACGACTGCGTTACGTTACTGCAACATGGCACTCCAAGTGGCCAAGAGGCTGCCCAACAAGGTCAAGAAGATTTGTGAGACCCTTATAACCAAATCGGATATTTTAATTCAAGCCGGTGACTTTGCCAGCGTAAAGCAAATCTTAACCAAGGCCTACAAGAAGCACACACCCGATGAGAACGATCGGGCGAGCATCGAACGTTCGTTGAGAATTGTGGTCAGGATTTGCCAAACACTCGATGAATTGGTGCTCACAAGTTCTGTGGACTATGGCAAGCTAAAGAATCTGTATGAAAAACTAGGAGATGGTTGCTGTCATCTTTTAAACTACCAAAAGGCGATTGTTTACTATCTGAAGATGCTGGAGTGCGCGGAACTCAATGAGGAACGTGGCAAGAGTCTGGTGCCCATCTATGTGAGTCTCTATCAGACATACAAGGATAACAAACAGTACGACAAGGCCTTGGAGTATTTATGGAAGGAGTTTGAACTCAATCAGGATGTACCATCCGAAGCTTTCACGACGTTGTGCAGCATTGCTGAGATTTGTGAGCAGCAGGCACAACCCTTTTGGACCATTCACGACGTCTATCAAAAGGCGCTAAGACAGGCAGCTAAAGCGGATGCAGTCAAATCTCTGAAGCTAGAAAAGATTGCAATGGTGCGTTTGCACAAATTAATGATGAAACACAAGATGCAGGTGTTGGTTGAGAACCTGGAGACGGAAGCAAAGGCTAAAGGCCTCGATTTGGCCGCAGAAGCAGCCAAGCAGGATGATGAAGAGGATGCTGATAGCGAAGGCACAGCACCAGTTCAACAAAATACTCCAGACTGGGATGACGATGATATCGATCTGGATGCGTTAACCGATTCGGATGCCAGCGATTTGGATGAGTCTGATAAACCACGTCCACAACGCACCACCCGTGGCAATCGAACGCTCACCATCAAGCGAAATAACAAAGGAGAAACGCAGCTTCATCAAGCCTGCATAGCTGGGAATTTGGAGTTAGCACGTCGCCTCATTGAGCAGGGACACACAGTGAATGTGCGGGATCATGCTGGCTGGCTGCCTCTGCACGAGGCAAGCAATCATGGCTATCGGGATATTGTGGAACTGCTGCTAGACAAGGGAGCCACGGTGGCCATTAACGATAAAGGTGGAACCAGTTGTGATGGCATAACTCCACTCTACGATGCCTGCGCCAATGGCTTCCTGGATGTCGTTGAGCTGTTACTGGAACGTGGTGCGGATGCCACAGTACGCACTGACTATAATGAGACCTGCATTGAGGCACTGGACAAGTGGCGAAAGTCCAAGCAACTGATTGATGGCGAGCAGGCACAGTATGCACAGCTGCGGGAGACGCTGCTACGCACGTTGTCCAAGGTTGGCATCTGTAGTCAGCGGCATGCGCGTCCTTTAACCAATGCACAAGCACAGCAAGAGTCCCCAGAGGATGAAGAGGAGGAAGAGGAAGAAGACTTGACGCCTCGCAACAGGCGTTCATTGTCCATGCTAAATCGTTCGGCCGGCTCCAGTGCTAGTCCACGACCATCCTCCAGCGCCAGCAAGGAATATCGCCATGTCATGGCCCAAATGAAGCGTCCAAATCGAGCACCCGCCATTTATGATGAACCCACCAGCAGCGGCAGCAGCACCAGCAGCTCTAGTATTAAACAAAAGCGAGCTGCGTTGCTATCAAATGACGAAGTGGATGCGGACAACTGGTTGATTGATGATGTGGGACCAGAGAGAAAGCGCAAACGCTATAACTCCGGCACTATCAACAGTCGAACCGCGGGAGCCAAGGAGAATTTTCAAGATTCCGCCTTCGTATGGGATGCAGAAAGTGATGTACAAGCTACACCACCCGAGCTAGATGCACATCAGGTGCTTCTGGACGCGGCCAATACCAAGCAGCGGCAGAAGCAAATGCGTAAACTTTCCTTAACACGCTCCAGCAGCATGAGTAGTAATCACAGCGGCCAAGGTGCCAAGTCCAAACAGCAGGCATCTCTGTTGGACAGCGGCTTCTGTCGTTTTCGCAGCGAAAGCCCCTTGGGCAGCAACAATGAGGATTCACTGGACAGCGCTTCCCTAGTCCGCATCGAGCCTGATTCCACTACCAATGCGGGCATACAACTGCTTATCTCTCCGGGTAAACATGCATCTCCCATTAAGCTGCAGGCAACGCCAGTGCTGGCCACCACAGTGTCCTTCAAAGTCAAGGTGCAGGAGGAACTGCTGCTGGTGCCCATTGAGCGCAAGAAGCTGCAGGACATCAATATGCGCTGGTTGGCCGAAGAGGCAGGAAGACGCTACAATAAGTAAGTAGAAGACACTAAATATTATAATAACTAGCTAATTACTAACTTTACAGATTAACGGGTCTGACGCCCTTGTTGCGGCTGAAAACCTCGGATGGATTTGCCTACGAGGAAACAGACGGAGTGAGCGTGGCGCTGGAGCAGAGCATGCTGCTGTCCACAATTTTGGACTGGAAGATTTCTCCGCTTTCGCAGCGCTATGAGGAAATGTGCCATCAACTGCAGAAATCAGTCGATATCAAGATCAAGCTGCTGCTGGAGCGTTCCCAGAACACACAGACACTGGAGCTATCGAATCTCTGGTTGCGTGAGACGCAAACCGAACCGATTTTCAAGGCTTTGCTGCATCAGGCGCGTCTCACAGTCTTGGATTTGTCCTACAACTTCATTGGCAACGAGGGCTGCCAACAATTGGCTAAGGCATTACCCACGTTGCTGCAACTGAAGACGCTGGGATTGAAATGCAACGCCATCAGCAATCAGGGATTGCAACCGCTGCTCTGTGGACAGGCCATGGACAAACTGGAGCACTTGGAGGAACTAGAGCTGAGTCAAAACCCTCTGGGAAACGCCAGCCTTCGAACTTTGCATAGATACTGTGAGAGCTCAGCTGGGCGTGCTCTGACCACTCTACAGCTATCGCAGTGTGAACTGACGGAGCTACAGGACTTTGACTTGGCCTTCACCCAACTAACCAATTTTGATTTTAGCTTCAATCAGCTAACGCAGCAAAGTGTGCGCCGCTTGACGGAACAGCTAAACAGTTGTCGCTTGGAGCAACTGAATCTGAGCTACATACGTTGGCCCCTAGACGAAACGAGTGGTCTTGCGCTGGGTGAACGGTTGGTCAGCCTACTCGAGAGCGGCACCAGCGAGAGATTTGTGCGTCTAGAGATTGCCGGCTGTGGTCTTAATGATGCCCACATCTACAACATAACGCAATCGCTGGCCAAGGCAAAGCAACTGGAATGGCTGGATATCAGTGACAATCCACGTTTAAGTGGTCTTTCGTTGTGTTACGTGCTTGATGCACTGCCTCAACTGCGTACGCTATTGGCCACCAACTGCCCCCGTCTGCTGGACGATGTGCGTCTACAGCAGCTGGAGCAGCAAAAGCAGCTTCCCAAGCGCTTGGAGCTCAGCATTGATGAAAAGAGCTTTAGCTTGCCAGGTGCCTTGGCCACATTGTCAAGTATTTGGCAGCTGAAATGGGGCGACAGCGCCAAGCTGCTTATCCCTAAGCGAAACAAAGGACCCATCAAGCTGTACGTGGACGAAAGTGACCTGCAGTGGAGCACCTGAATATTGTACTCGTTTTTAATTGTTTTAAATATAAAAGTGCAAATTTTATTTACTACTCGTTGGGGGCAATCACTTCTTATCAGTGCTCCTTTGTATCTTATCAGTTTGAGTCTTTTTTCGGCCCGTCTTACTTTTAGTAGACGGCGATCTCTGCTAGACTTGATTACGGAGCTGTACTGGGCTTATCTGCCATATTTGTTTCTATTTATTACTGCTATGAACTTTGTTCAGACTCAGACTGTGGGTAATTGAAATGTTTTAGAACTTGTTTATTAGTTTGTTATTTTTTATGTAACTTATCGTATTTTTATTTTTATGTATCGTTTGTGAAATGAGCTTGACCTATGGTTACAACTAGAATGAATGATTAAGCCATTGGCCAAATATCTACAGAATCTGGTTTAAGCTTCTATTGGTTGCCCTTAGCTGCCTCGTACATGTTTCTGGAGATGATGAGGCGCTGGATCTGTGAGGTACCTTCGTAGATCTGATAGATCTTGGCATCACGCATCAGCTTCTCAACGGGATATTCGCTGTTGAAGCCGTTGCCTCCAAAGATCTGCACTGCATCGGAGGCAATCTTGTTGGCCATGTCGGCGGCATGGCACTTGGCAATGGAGGCATAGTAGCTATTACGACGTCCCTGGTCGATTTCCCAGGCGGACAGACGCCACGCCAGGCGCGATGTCTCCACACCAATGGCCATATCGGCCAGCATGAACTGCACAGCCTGGTGATGGGCAATTGGCACACCGAAAGTTTTGCGTTCCAGCGCATACTTCAGAGCCTCATCCATGCAACGCTGGGCGAGACCGACAGCGCCGGCAGCAACTGGTGGGCGGGTCTTGTCAAAGGTGCCCATGGCAATCTTAAAGCCAGCACCTTCTCCAATCAACACATTCTCCTTGGGCACACGGACATCCTCGAAGGTAATGCCACGCGTGTCCGACGCGCGCTGTCCCATGTTGAGCTCCTTGCGACCTGGTGTCAGTCCAGGAGTGTCACGCTCCACAATGAAACCGGTGAAGGCTTTGCTGGCAGGGCACTTGGGATCGGGATTGGTGCGGGCGAGCACAAAGTACCAGTTGGCCACACCTCCATTGGTAATCCACATCTTCTGGCCATTGATGATGTACTCGTCGCCCTTCTTCTCGGCGCGGGTCTTGATTCCGGACACATCTGAGCCTGCACCGGGCTCTGTGACACCGTAGGCAGCAACCAACGGCTCCTCGAGCAGACGACCCAGGTACTTCTTCTTCTGTTCCTTGTTGCCGGAGAGGATGACAGGTGTTTGCTAAGAAATGATTGAAAAATTCGTTAGAATTTTTGTGAAGTCGAGAGCTAAATCCACTTACGCCCAGACCGCTGGCTTCCAGAGCAGTCATAATGCCGGTGCAACCATAGGCCAACTCCTCTGCTGTCAGGCACGTGGTGAACACATCCAAGTCCAGGCCACCCAACTCAGCGGGCACGTGATTGTTCATCAGTCCCAATTCCCAGGCCTTCTTTATGATGGGCCATGGATATTCTCCAGTTTTGTCGTATTGTGCTGCCACGGGAATAATCTCCTCGCGGGTGAATTTACGTGCCAGCTCCTGGAACTGTTGCTGCTCCTCGGTGAGGGCAAAGGACGGACCCGTGGGCGAGACATGGGAGATGGCGGCATAGGAGCGACTGGCCACGAGTTGACGCAGTGCAGGCGCGGCGAGCTATAAATAAACAATTTGAATAAATGTTAGTGGAATTCCTTCTCAATGACCTTAAGTTATTAATTTGTTTCGCATTCGCGGTCCACAAAGTCCAATCAGGGGGCAAAGTACAGAAATGCCGCAGAT
This sequence comes from Drosophila nigrodunni, assembly GCA_020829145.1. Taxonomy (NCBI): domain Eukaryota; kingdom Metazoa; phylum Arthropoda; class Insecta; order Diptera; family Drosophilidae; genus Drosophila; species Drosophila nigrodunni. Next base: position 5,782,321 of record JACVCZ010000007.1, on the reverse strand, counting down.
AACAAACATAACAAGCAGAGACGAAGAGAGAGGGAGACAGATGACTTTGATTTCAACATGTCTGCCAGATGATCAACAGTTGTCGACGTCACTAGTTTAATTGCACTTCCTACTCCCAGTTAAACTTTTAAACTCATATATACCTTATTCAGAAACGCCATGACGTTGTACAACTTTATTGAAATAAAATTTCCTGAGTTATTTGCAGTTTGCTATACGCTTTTAACTAGGTCGCGTCTGTGTTCGTCGACGTCGCTTTGCGAATTAATCAGACGTGTTTTCGTCGTCGCTCTTTAAAGTATAAGCGACGCAAACTGTTGACTACGAAAGTGCACAAACGACTCTTTGCTTCTCTCATTTATTCAACTTTCACTCTCTTAAAGCTTTCGTTAAGCTTTAAATGCAGCTGAATATTCATACGGTGGCAACTAGTTCCAATAAGCATGTCTAATATCATTCGCTTTGCCACATTAGCCGAGACACAAACACACGATCCAATAATAATAAACCAGCAAAAGCTTTTTGTATGTTTTTATTTGTGCTATGAACAAGGTTGCCACACAAGTGCAAAAAGAAAAAAAATTCATTGAGACGTATCTTAATAGCTACATCAACTGCAGTGATCTTATAATCTACTGAAAGTTCTGTTTGTTTAGTATTTTAGCTGGAATATTCAAATTACCAGTTGAAATATTGGGCAAAAAAGAAATCCACAGTAAGATTCAACATTAAACAGAAGATAGATCTAGTAACGCGATCTCAACAATAAAATTCATCAGCGAACGACAAAAAATGAAAAATTTTCTAGCTGATATACCAGGCGAACAGAATCTACAGCAAGCGACAGCATTTATATCATGAGCAATTAAACATAGTAGTGTGCGTGCAATTTGTGTGTACTGTGTCTACTACTATTCACACAAACAGAGGATCAACAGAAAACAGAGAGAGTAATAACAGTAGGGTGAGTGAGTGTAGCTTCTACAGCTGTTAAGCCACGTGTTAAGCTTAAATTATTTTTGTACTACGACCTACTGTTAATTATGTTCCCCTGGTATTTCTGTTAAAATATGTGCTGCTGGTAAGGTCTGTGGATTGTTGTGGTGACAAAAAAAGCAGCAAACGGCTAAAAATTAAGATTTTATTAGGTGATCCACCAGGCGAACAGAATCTACAGATAGCAACAGAATTTAAATCAAGTTGAATTATAACATTGTAGTATGCGTGAGTTCAAGAGTCAGCTGTTTGTGTGATTGTTCGCGGGCGGCAAAAGACGTCCGCGAACATCCACACAAACAGCGGATGAAACAAAAAAGAGTAAGGAGCGGGAGATGGTGCCGCTTATACATCTGATGTTTGTGTGATTGTTCGCGACCGCCAGAAGACGTCCGCGAACATCCACACAAACAGAGGATCAACAGAAAATAGAGAGAGAGTAATAACAGTAGGGTTAGTGAGTGTAGCTGATGCCGCTGTTAAGCCACGTGTTAAGCTTAAATGATTTTTGTACTACGACCTACTGTTAATTATGTTCCCCTGGTATTTCTGTTAAAATATTTGCTGCTGGTAAGGTCTGTGGATTGTTGTGTTGACAAAAAAACCAGCAAACGGCTAAAAATTAAGATTTTATTAGGTGATCCACCAGGCGAACAGAATCTACAGATAGCAACAGAATTTAAATCAAGTTGAATTATAACATTGTAGTATGCGTGAGTTCAAGAGTCAGCTGTTTGTGTGATTGTTCGCGGGCGGCAAAAGACGGCCGCGAACATCCACACAAACAGCGGATGAAACAAAAAAGAGTAAGGAGCGGGAGATGGTGCCGCTTATACATCTGATGTTTGTGTGATTGTTCGCGACCGCCAGAAGACGTCCGCGAACATCCACACAAACAGCGGATGAAACAAAAGAAGAGTTTGGAGCGGGAGAGCGTACCGTTCATACATCTGATTGTTCACATAAACCGTTGAGCTTACAAAAGAAGAGAGTTAACAGAGGCAACATTTCAAATAAGAGCAATAACATCTATATATTTTTTACTCACTCACTTAAACCATTAAAATGCGATTAACGAATATGCTGAATCATACTGCGGATTTCTTTTTGCCCAATAATTCAACTGGTAATTTGAATATTCCAGCTAAAATACTAGTCAAACAGAACTTTCAGTAGATCATGATGACCAAGATCAATTACACTGATAATCACATAATTTCTTAAAATGAGCTCGAATGTCTATGGTCTAAAGAAGCTGTGTTTTTCAATATATTGCATTATTGCATCAAAATTAAAATAAAATAAGTTTTCTTACATTCTTTTTTAGTGTTGAAACTTTAAAGCTTTCTTTACTTATATATAATTTTTTATACCAATCTATGTTGGTCTACAAAATTCTGGCAGCACTGATATAATATTAAAAACTGTTGCCTACTTTTGGGTGCAGTGAAAATTAGACCAGAGGTTGTGGACGTTAAAAATAACTAAATTGTATTTTAAACAATGTCAAAAGCACTCCAGTGTGTCACGGCGTAAATTATGTATTGTGTGTGAATGTGCGAATGTGTGTGTGTGTCAGTGTGTGCACCAGGGACAACATAAAAATAAAATCAGTTGCCAGCATCTGCTCTTATCAGCAAACAGCAGCGGCAACAGCATATAAAACTTGGTCCGGTTAAAGCTTCCGTTAAAACCCCCAATCACGCCCCAAAAAGCAAAAGCTAAATAACAACAACAGCAAAAACAACAAAAAATAGCAAGAAAGCGCACACGAAGTGTAGCCGAAGCGACCGAAGCTGGCTGGGAACGAGGACGAGGTGAAAGTCCCGTTACATCTAAGGCAAAAACTGGGATAGCTGCTGCTGCTGGTGACGACTTCGCTGCCTGCGCTGCTTCGCTGCCTTGCTGCCTTCTGCTAGGCCAGTCATTTGACATTGCTCCTGCGTAAAGGTTGTCCACGCGCATAACACAAAAAATAAACCTAATCCGTTTTACCGTTATCCAAAAGTGAAGTCGCCTTCAACGCGTTCCGCTGCACACTTGTGTGTGTGTTCGTGTGTGTTTGTGCGGGTTGTGAGTTGATTTTGCTACACACTCCCAACCACCACTTCAAAAGTATATATATTCATATATGTATTAATGCTAAAAGTGAAAAATATATAATTCAAGTGTTTATCAAACAAGTGCAATACGTTAAGTGCTTTTTAGCCAAGTTGTAGTTGAAAATGGCTCAATTTGTGACTCACATACAGCCAACGTTGCTGGAGGCATCGCAAGGTCATGTGCCGCATCATCATGGCCATCAGGTAGGGGTGCAGCATTCATCGCATTTGCCACACAGTGGACACAATATGCCATCGCCGCCCAATCATCACCATCATCATCATCATGGTACTGGGCATGGCAACACCTCCGCCTCCTCCGCCGCGCACCATCAGCAACCATACCAGCAACATAAGCAGGAATCTCATCATCATCCAGAGCAGCAGCAGCACCACCACAAGAAGCAACACTCGACAGCCAAATCGCATGCACATAACAGTCCACCATCGGTGATGTCCTCACCACCGGAGGAGCATGTGGGACACTACGACTACTTTCAGCATCAGCATGAACTGGCATTTCATCATGCTGGAACAGGCAACAACAAGCAACATCACGATAAGCATGAACATTGCCCCACAGGACACCAGAGTGCGGTGAGTTCGAGTTCCGTGTCCAAGGCTGACATCATATGACCACAAGGATATCATAATTAAAAGACTGACTAACTTGCGCATCTATACATATGTGTATATATATATATATATATATATATGTATTGGTGACGCAATCATAATCCTTGGGTTGCCATAACTGAATGCCAAATGAGTCATCCAAAATCCAACCATCGGACCATCTTTTTTCTATTTTGTCCTTGCTCCTTTCGTCCATTAACAAACTCTTCATGACAACTCAGTGGCGTCAGGACGTCGCAATGTCTCCAAGGCATCGTTTACTGTTTATTAAAAAAGCTTTAAATTAGACACCCCATACCACCGCAAGCCACACCCCACAGCCAGTACTCCAAACTCCACGACCCATAAATATAACCTTCCTACCGCCCTAACACTCTTAACCGCAGGCTTTTTCCCAACTCCAACTTCTTTTCTCTACTCCTATTTCCAATTTCCCACTCTCTTGTTTCTCCTCTTACAAATTGGCGTACGTCACAGTGTTGCCAGATTTCAGAGGCCTAAAATAGCTGCAACTTCTCTGGAAATAGCTAAACCAAATTAGATGACTACATAAATGGATAAGATTTGAAAACTTCTAAGCTTAATTATTTAAGTAGCTTATCATGTTGGTAATTGTGGCCATAATTAATTGTTTAGCTGTAAGCAAGCTAAATGAGCAGCACTGCCTTGCGCTTCCCCTTTATTATTTGGCCTCACAATCATCCTGTGCTCTCACTCTCAAAAGCTTTTTGCTTCTATCAAACATTGTATGTTTTATTTCGCATTGTTTAAAAATAAACCGTTTGGCGAAATATTCTCTTTTCGCGCTCTTCACATGATTCGGCGGGTGGGTCTCTAGTCTCGTAGACTCTTGTCGTGTGGGTCTTCTAGTCTTCTAGTCTCTAGGTCCGTGTGTCTAGCGCTGGGCTTCCACTTCCACGTAGCGCTCGGGCAATCGAAATTAATTTAGAAAACGACTCAAATCGCTCGCAGTCTGTTGTTGTTTAGTTTTTTAATCGGTGCGGAAAGAAGCGTCTTTCAGTCGGTACACACATTTTATATATAGATAAATCATACTATATAAAGAATCGAATGTGATTTTTTGTCATTGCTTGGAATAGCATGGAGACACTGAAAAAACGCTTCCCATCACTGCAGAGTTTGGGCGTAAGTTGCATGCCACCTCCTGGGGGCCATTGTTTTATGTAATATTGTTCAAGTTGCAACATCTGAATTGGATGCAGTTGACCCAAAAATATCACATCTACTCATAACAGACTAGACATAATCATGCGAATATTATTCTTATTTATTTATTTTATCGGCTCTGCGTGGGTCGCATTCATGTTTTTGTCTGGCGCGAGGGGCACTGAACTACTTGCCACACTGCCCCGCGTGATACTCACACAAGGCAGCTCTCTCCTCGAGGTCATCAAAGTTATGGACAATTAGTTTAGGCCAAAGCGTCTGGCTGGCGAATTACTTAGAGCCATTTTCTTTCGTGTAGCTACCAAAGTAGTTGTTGTGGTTTTGGGTCGGCAAAATTGGTTATAGCCTCATCGTCGCCAGTACAGTAATTAATAAATACATAATGGAATTAGGGAAAAACAGAAGCAACGAAGTCAAAATACCCTTTTATATAAAATTATTAATTAGTAAATATATTTGTTTTTTGAACAAAAGTTAGACGAAATACTATAAACTCTGGTGCAAGACTATAGCCGCACCCTATTTTTTTAGTGTAAGTCAGGAACGAATAAAGATAGGAGAAAACCAAAACTACCGTTAGAAAGAGCATCAAAAATAACACAAAACTGAAAAGTAACAACAACAACATTCCTGCAAAATGTACCGTTTTTTTACACATTTCGTTTTGTTTGAAGTGCATAACTATAGCCGCACTTATGATTTTTGCATTCTAAAATCAGTTCGCGACGGTGTCATTGGCAAATCAGTCGATAATTAATTTTAGAGTAAATTTTTCTAAATATGCCAAGGGGATCAATACTTTCTGATATTGAGAAAGGTCAAATTCTGCCTTACAAAAGTGAGAATTTTTCTTTTCGTGAAATTGCACGGAAACTTGGTCGATCGGACAAAGTTATAAGAATTTTTTTTAAAAAATCAGTCCGAGTATGGAAAAAATAGGAAAGGGGGACCTAAATCCAAAGTAAGTTCACGTGCTCAGAGCCATTTGGGAGCGTGCTGCGAGCAACTCTTTGCTTACGGCCAATGAATTAGCGGCTAACTGTGGGCTAAAAGTGTCTCGCTGGACGGTTGCACGGGCATTAAAAAAGTCCGAAACTATAGTGCGACAAAAGTTAAAGGTGGCTGCCAAATTATTACCCCGGCATAAAGAAGCGCGGAGGCAGTTCGCTAGAGAAAATATGGCAACTGATTGAAGAAGGTACTTTTATTTTTTGTAAAAAAAAAAATACTAACTTTACATTATTAGATAATTTTTTCTGATGAAAAAAATTTAATTTGGATGGACCGGATGGATTTTCGCATTATTGGAGAGATTTGGGGAAGGATCCCCTTTATTTCTCGAAGAGAAATTTCGGAGGAGGTTCACTCATGGTATGGGCTGCTTTTTGTGAGTCGAGATGCTTGGAGATTGCATTTCCAAGCAGTCACATGAACTCCAAGGAGTATATTGACATATTGAAAATGAACTTATTGCCGTTTCTTCGCACAAAACGACAAAGTAAGTTCATTTTCCAGCAGGATAATGCATCAGTGCATGTCAGTCGGGAGACCCGATCATGGCTAAATGAGAAAAGCATCTCTTTATTAAAGTGGCCAGCATGTTCTCCTGACATGAATCCCATGGAGAACTTATGGGCTTTGTTAGTCAGAAGAATTTATGCTAATAACACTAAATTTACCAATGTTAACAGCCTTAAATTGGCTATAATTAGGGAATGGGAAAATATTTCTCAAATAGAGTTAAATAATTTAATGAACTCTATGCCAAATAGAGTTTTTGAATTAATTACTGCCAAAGGCGGGTATACATATTATTAAAATAAGTAAATATGTATAAATTTGTTGATATTTTCTTTGTTTTTCTTAAATAACACCAAGTGCGGCTATAGTTATGCACTTCAAACAAAAAACGAAATGTGTAAAAAACGGTACATTTTGCAGGAATGTTGTTGTTGTTACTTTTCAGTTTTGTGTTATTTTTGATGCTCTTTCTAACGGTAGTTTTGGTTTTCTCCTATCTTTATTCGTTCCTGACTTACACTAAAAAATAGGGTGCGGCTATAGTCTTGCACCAGAGTTTACTACAACTAATACTTATTAATAAGCTTTAGTTTCCAAATGTTATAATAATTATGTATATTTCGAACAAAAGTTATGGCAAACTATTTGGAGCTCCGCGCAAAGGATCTACCTCTTTAAAGCCTTACTACAAAATACTACGTATAATTCAAATATCCATACCCAATTTGTCACCAGAAATTAGTTACTTAGTAGAATAAACTTCCTTATTAAATTCCCTCTTCCAATCAATCTAACACAAACTTTCGCAGTTAATCACATAAGCTAACTGATAGTTTCTTAGAAATACTATATAAAAAGCAATGTGATAATGTTATAAAACCCCATTTATAAGGTCTGTAGTTTATGCCAAAGTGTATATTTACGTATAAATTTTGAAGTACCAGCTGGCATGCAAACATGCAATTTGGTCAAGTTTCGGGCTGGTCGTTAGTCACCCCCTTTTATGGGTGCGATGTGGGGGAAGATTGGGTTTTAAGCGTAACCAGAAACCCTTTTGTTGGCCAAAACAAATAAAGCCAATGTTTGGGCAAGCGATAAAGAGCAAAACTGCAGCTAAAAAGACACAACCTCCCCCAAAAGCGCATTAATTAAATACCCAATACCAAGCTGTGAGACGCACCTTGCCACATGCCACATTCGTTACGTATGCGTGTGTGTGTTTTTGTGTTTGTGTGTGAGTGTGTGCGTGATCAACTTACTTGCAACGTGATAAGGTAAAGCAAGCACTTTACAATTTGCTCTGGTCACGATGCAATTTCAAATGCAATTTTATGCAATTGTGCCAAGGGGTGAGTTTTATTTTATCGTCTTTAAGGGGTGGATTTTCTTCGAATCGCCTAATTTGCCAGCAGAAATTGTGTCGCTGCTTTGCTTACTTCACTTGCCATTAAACGTGACTCGAGAAAAACTGTGACTCTGTCACTGTGACAGTGAATGCATACGCATCTGATTGAATTTCTTGGGGTGTTGTGCCTTTTATTTTTAGGGGTTGAGTTGCTACAATTCCAAATTCGAAATTGGAACTATTTCCCTGTTCGAAACGGGAAGTAAACAAAATCCAGTTTGCGTCTGCGTCGTCGTGCGTTTCGTTGGAAGTCCGAAAACGTACAGAACCAACTGTGGATTGCCGTTAGTCTTTGTTGGCCCTGTTTACACTCAGTAAACAAAGTTGGCAACAACTGTGCGTACTCTATGTACTACTAGGGGTACGACCTGCTTGCACTAGTAATCACTTTATTTACCCAATTAATTAGTCTAAAGTTTTGTGTGTTCTGCAGTTTAGTTTAGTACCAAGTTGGGTGCGCCAGGAAATGAATTTCTGCTTAATTAGCCATCACTCACTTGGTTGGATACAAGATATCTCCAGGCATTGCTGGAACTTTGTTATAGATAAATGTACTTGTAGGTTTATTAAAATGAAAATGGAGCTCTAGTCTAAATCTATTTTTAAACCATTTCTAGAACTTTATAAAAGCAACATTTTAACTCGATTTAAGTTTAACTTTTCATTATTTAGTATTTGTTCTGAAGTACTTTAAGTCTTTATTTAAAACTTCAGGTTCAGTTTTAAAATTTAATTTGCAAATTCTTAAGCTGAGAAACATAGTCTAATAAATACAAAATTCGGTTGGAAATTTACTACTTAATCCTTTGTTTTTTTTTTTTTAATTAAAATGTTAACATGTTTTGTCGCTAGTTTATACAGCAAAATCTGGCACGCTATTATTGAAATATGCAATTAATCTTTGCGGTCTTTATTTAGCGAAGCCTTTTCTTTGATCCCTTAATATGAAAAAGGCGTTGGTGCCACAGAAATCGCATTGTTTTTCTTGAGTTCGTTGCACGTGTCCGCTTGGCACCACTACACTCCCTGCGCTCACCCACCCCCGCACCGCTTCCAGAGCAAAATGTCAACAAAACAAAGAGCACGTGCAGAACGCGCGGCATTCGTTTCCGTCCGTGTTCCAGAGCTGCCAACCCTACTCTACCCTACTGGTGGCGCAGACGCAGACAGAAAGCGGTTGTTAATGGCCAGGGGGAAGGGCGTCTGACTGGGGGGAGTTCTAGCTTTCCAATTGGAATAAGCAAGTGCGCAGGTCCTTCGAACAAATCCTGGCCGACAATGCCGACAGAAAATTTCAACCACGACGAGCGTTAGGACGTTTTCGCTGGGCTCACACGCATCCAGTCTGGAGTTGAACACTGAAGAAAACGGCAGCAAAATTATAAATTGCTCCTTAGCGTGAGAATTAGAAGCGACTGTGTGTTGAACACAAAAAAGGAATCCAATCAGACACAGTCACAGTCACACTGACACTCACATACACACGTACACACACACCCTCGCACACATATATCCACACGTACACACGAACACACAGACACATGCACTCGCTTACATAAAATCTAAGGAAAAATCGATACGAGTGCATTTAAAATTCAAAAGCTACAAAAAACTCAAGTAGTTTCGCGTCCAAATCGAGTTAAAAAAGTAAATCCATTAAATTAGTATAGTGAAGAAAAAATATGACTAATCAGTGACGACATACGCGGAGTTGCGCTTACACAATTTTCTCTATACTAGATATCGTATAGCCGTCAAAATTACGGTCTTACGGTTTTTAGATCAAATCATTAATTGCTAATCGGCGAACCCAAAATGGTCACTGAAAATGGAGCTCAGGTAAAACAAATTACACCCATTTATTTTCTCATTACATTTGCAGTGTGTGTGAACTTTTCGGCAGCAGTGTGCAGACGGGACGGCCATGTTGTCGTCCATTTTGCACATTATCGATTTTTCAGCGTCTGCGACAGAAAATTGCGTAAAAACGCAACAAAAAGTCATCAAAAATGGCATAGCTTAATAACTAATGAGCTATCGAAAGGTTTTAAACAATGTGTCACGCCCATTTTAATGACCTCAGTGTATTATCGATTTTTCCGTGTACGGAAATTGGAAGTATTTCAATACACTTTTCGTGTAATTATGTGAATTAATCGAACAATTGAGCTAAAAATACAGTAATGCAGCGGAGTAGGGGATAGAAGGGGATATCGACATGGGACATCTATTGTTAGTTAACGTCATCACATACATATATGTAACTGGGTGTGGTGCGACATTGAGTGGTGCGTGTAGGACCGCAGTGCCGTCTCACCTGGTGGTTAAGGTAGTGTAGTGTAAGGTAATCCAGATTTAGGTTAAATTTAATGATGACATGCGACATTTGCGCCACGCCAAAGATGGAGAAAATCCATACTATGACTCATATACATACATATCTATATATACTATGTACTATATATATACTAATTTACTCTCAGCACTAATGAGTGCACTCGTTCATGCTCCCATAAAAAAATGAGAGAGCGAAGGAAATCAATTTCCACATTTGTTGCGCCTTGTAATCATAATGCTGCACTTGAGTTTGGAGTATTACCAAACATGTTAGCCACTTGGAGCGATACAAGTTCAAAGTAAATCCACTTCAAAGCTCAAGGCTCAAGGCTGAAAGCTACCAAACTCACACAGTTTGGCGTCTCAAGCACTCAATTTGCACAACTTGAGCTTGGTTATACAATGCTCGAAACCTTTGAACTTTTGCGTATGTCCTTCCGACTCCGATTCCGTCTCCGTCTACATATACATCTCCTGCTCCTCTTTGTGCCTCATCAGGTTGTGCAAACAAGGAAGACATCCTTTAGAATTCGCTTTAGTGTGCATGTGAAATGAGTTCTGTGTTGGCCCAGCCATGAAAAGGAGCTCACTTCCGTATTTGCGCCTCTCCGTGGCTCGTTAGTGGTAACGGGGAGTGGTGGTGGGGGCGTGGGTGTAGCAGGTCGAGCCTTCGTACATTGCAGCATTTAGAGTTTGGAGGTAACACTTTGGGCTTAGGAACATTTGCCTCTGTCTGCGGTCATTTTTATCAAGTGCGAAAAGTTTTCCAATTTCCAGTGCGAAAAAGCCGCCTTCCAGTTCCAGTTGCACTTTCCCAGCTTTCCCAACGTTGACACCATGACGTCATTTTCGACATCGAATTTCCAGTTGAACCCGCTGCTGTTCACTGGAGCATACAGCAACAGGGAAAACATAAACAAATTGTGGGTGGTGGTGTTGTTTCTTTTCGCTTTGGAGTGGGCATTGGGTGCTGGGGAGGGTGTTTTAAAAAGAGGGGCAGCTGGGAATAAACCGGAATTACACCTGCGCATTTACAGTTGCTTAGCACTGACGTTGACCCCTCGCCTTGACCGCTGGCAATGGCTGAACTTGAGCCATCAGCCATCACCTGACATCAGCCATTACCATCACCAGCCGCATTACCTTTGGCCAGGTGCGAGTTACAGTTGCGCAACGACTGTAACGCCAAACGATCAATAACATCCCCAAGTAAAGCTCGTTTGATGAATACGCAACTAACACGCAACTTTTCCTTGGGTTCCTACCTAGGGGATAAGCTGATTAAAGCTTTACGAAAACAATACAAGTAACGTCACAATCATGCCATGTTGTGCTCTACAAACTTTGAATGGGTTTCAACAACTCTTCTTCTGTGTTAATCAATCATAATTATGCCAAAAGTTTGTCATGTTTAATTATTTACTTTGAGCTTAGTTAAACAGAAATTAACCTTGAACTTTTTAAGGTCTGACCAGCTGATAAGTGAGTCAGGTTGTAACCGAATTACACACTTCCATACTTTAAGCAGTCGAAAATCGGTCCAACGATCTAATAAATATATAAGTTGAGTACTGTAGTGATTTGACTTTTGATATAAAATAAACCCTTTAATGTACTTGCTGTTTCAGCTAACATATTAACTAAATTAGTTGAGAAATATATTGAAACTTCCCTCTCATAATACTTTGTTTTCCCTGTGAGTTGACTGATCATCATAGAGACGAAACGTAAAGACCCTGAAACTTAACTTAACTCGAACTAACCGTCTGTCTTTTCCTATAAACTTTGCAGTATTCTTCTCTTAACTATTTTAAAACATTTTTAAAACTCACCCACTTTATCTTCTAGGGTGATGGCAACACTTCCTTCCTGCGTGCCGCACGAGCCGGGAATCTGGAGCGCGTGTTGGAGCACTTGAAAAACAATATTGACATCAACACCAGCAATGCGGTGAGTACAACCACCTAAAGTACAGCCACTTGAAACGATTTCTCAACCATATCTTTTCTAAACTGCAGAACGGTTTGAATGCCTTGCATTTGGCCTCTAAGGATGGACACATCCATGTCGTTTCGGAGCTGTTGCGTCGTGGTGCAATTGTGGACAGTGCCACCAAGAAGGGCAACACGGCACTGCACATTGCCTCGCTGGCTGGACAGGAGGAGGTGGTGAAGCTGCTGCTGGAGCACAATGCCTCGGTTAACGTGCAGTCCCAGAACGGCTTCACACCACTCTACATGGCAGCCCAGGAGAATCATGATGCTGTAGTGCGTCTCCTACTATCGAATGGCGCCAATCAGAGTCTAGCCACCGAGGATGGATTCACGCCACTGGCCGTGGCCATGCAGCAGGGACACGACAAGGTTGTGGCTGTGCTCCTCGAGAGCGACACTCGCGGTAAAGTGCGTCTGCCCGCTCTGCACATAGCTGCCAAGAAGGATGACGTCAAAGCCGCTACGCTACTACTGGATGTGAGTTTAACTCGGTAGAAAACTTTTAGAATAGTTCACAAAACTAATCCTGTTTCTTTTGCTACAGAACGATCATAATCCGGATGTAACCTCCAAGTCGGGATTCACCCCATTGCACATTGCCTCGCATTATGGTAACCAGAACATTGCCAATCTGCTGATCCAGAAGGGCGCCGATGTCAACTACTCGGCCAAGCATAACATCAGTCCACTGCATGTGGCCGCCAAGTGGGGCAAGACCAATATGGTCTCCCTGCTGCTGGAGAAGGGCGGCAACATTGAGGCCAAGACCAGGGATGGCTTAACCCCACTCCACTGTGCAGCACGCTCGGGACATGAGCAGGTGGTGGACATGCTTCTAGAACGTGGTGCTCCCATCAGCGCCAAGACCAAGAACGGTCTCGCTCCGCTGCATATGGCTGCCCAGGGTGAGCATGTGGACGCTGCTCGCATTCTGCTGTATCATCGGGCTCCCGTCGATGAGGTCACTGTGGACTATTTGACCGCCCTGCATGTGGCTGCCCACTGTGGTCACGTGCGTGTGGCCAAGCTGCTGCTGGATCGCAATGCGGATGCAAATGCTCGAGCGTTGAATGGTTTCACGCCCCTGCACATTGCCTGCAAGAAGAACCGCTTGAAGGTCGTGGAGCTGCTGCTGCGTCATGGAGCTAGCATCAGTGCCACCACCGAGAGCGGCTTGACTCCGCTGCACGTGGCTGCCTTCATGGGTTGCATGAACATTGTCATCTACTTGCTGCAACATGATGCCAGTCCCGATGTGCCCACTGTGCGTGGCGAGACGCCGCTGCATTTGGCCGCACGTGCTAACCAGGTGAGTGACACTAAACGCCTTTCAGAAGATTTGTTATTAATCCCCAATTGGTCTTTCCAGACGGACATCATTCGCATTCTGCTGCGCAATGGCGCACAGGTGGATGCACGTGCTCGTGAGCAGCAGACGCCACTGCACATCGCCTCGCGTCTGGGCAACGTGGATATTGTAATGCTATTGCTGCAACACGGCGCTCAGGTGGATGCCACCACCAAGGACATGTACACGGCTTTGCATATTGCGGCCAAGGAGGGACAGGATGAGGTAAAAGATTTGATTGCCAAAAAGATCACGGATCACATTGACACCGTATACCTGATGCAATTGTTCTGGATACGTCACCAAGAGTTTTTCATTTGAAAGTTGTTCACTTTTAAGTTTCATTTAATTTCTATCTTTATCTTTATGTTTACGTTTATCTATCAATTTGTTTATGTTACTATCAACGAGTATTACGATTATTGTTGTTTGCCATTTATTATTGTTTGTTTTTTATGTTTTATGTTGGCCATAAATAAATGTTGCCACCATTTTTATAATATTATGTATCTACTTTGATTTATGATTTATAGACAAACTTTGTGTTTGTGTAGTGCTGTCAGTTTGGCCTTTTACGGTATGATTTACTCTAAAAGAAAAGAGAAAACTGTTTGAATGGTTTAATTTAAACAATTTTTGTATCAATTTAAATCTTTTTATATATTATTGTTATATTTATTTCTGGCACTATTCTGTTGCTGTCTTTGGTTTTGTTTGTAGTCCAGAAAAGATTACGCTTCTAATTCATAACTATTCCCACCCCAACCAGGTTGCTGCTGTGCTCATCGAGAACGGCGCTGCCTTGGATGCAGCCACCAAGAAGGGCTTCACGCCACTGCATCTGACCGCCAAGTATGGTCACATTAAGGTCGCTCAGCTGTTGCTGCAGAAAGAAGCGGATGTGGATGCACAGGGCAAGAATGGTGTGACTCCACTGCATGTGGCATGCCATTACAACAACCAGCAGGTGGCACTGCTGCTGCTGGAGAAGGGCGCCAGTCCACATGCCACCGCCAAGAATGGTCATACTCCGCTGCACATTGCAGCACGCAAGAATCAGATGGACATTGCAACCACTTTGCTGGAGTATGGAGCTCAGGCGAATGCCGAGAGCAAGGCGGGATTCACGCCACTGCATTTGAGCAGCCAGGAAGGACATGCCGAGATATCGAATCTGCTGATCGAGCACAAGGCAGCTGTCAATCATCCAGCCAAGAATGGTTTGACTCCAATGCATCTGTGTGCTCAGGAGGATAATGTGAACGTCGCTGAGATTCTGCAGCGCAATGGAGCCAACATTGATATGGCCACCAAGGCGGGCTACACGCCCCTACATGTCGCCGCCCACTTTGGCCAGGCCAACATGGTGCGTTTCCTGCTGCAGAATGGCGCCAACATCGATATGGCCACCAAAGCGGGATATACACCACTGCATCAGACAGCTCAGCAGGGCCATTGCCATATTGTCAATCTGCTGCTGGAGCACAAGGCGAATGCCAATGCCCAGACCGTTAATGGACAGACACCACTGCATATTGCCCGTAAATTGGGTTACATTAGTGTGTTGGATTCCCTCAAGTCCATTACCAAGGAGGATGAAACCGCTGCTGCTCCGTCTCAGGCCGAGGAAAAATATCGTGTGGTTGCGCCCGAGGCAATGCACGAATCCTTCATGTCCGACTCGGAGGAAGAAGGCGGTATGTATAGTCTTAAATTGAAATACACTTTACACTATCCAAATACTAGTCCAACACAGCACTACCAAAAATAAGCAATGCCTAGTCTTAAGTTTAAATTATAAAAGAAAATTCCCCGCTTTTACCAACTACATATATATGACCATATATGTGCGCCGCTAGGTGACACAAATTGGGAATTGGACGCATGCTACGAGTTTGGCATTGGCGGTGATCATCACTGTCAACGTGATCTAATAAATCGGCCCGATACGCACATCTATCAGGGCGACTATCTGTATGTCACTAGTAAGTGTGTGCCAAGTGGAAAGTTCCAAGGCCAAATTGTAAAACTCCTAAATCTAAGCTCAAGAGTGGGCACTTATCAAGTGCAGCAAATTTGGCAACAGAGTGGATAACAAATTGGTTCAAAATTCATCAAAATGTGTGCTCACTTAATATCTGATTACTCGCCTAAATGTACAAATTAATTCTTGACGTTGTTGTAAGAAAAACTCGAAAAAAAAAGTTTAGAGTACTGAAAATATTAATTATGAAAATATTATTTTTTGCTTTTTTTTGTGTGAATTCCGGAAAATGAAGCCAACTTCATGTTCAGTTGATTTGGTTTACTGTAAATAATTAGTTGGGTGTTTTTAACAGACAGTTATGAACTATTTCTTTTGACTTTATGAAGCTCCTATCGATGTGCTCTAATTTCTTTTGTACCACGGCATGAAACAGTATTAACTTTAAGCTATAATATGCTATTTTATGGAAAATATATACTCATGCTAGCTTTACATATATCATCTATAACTACTTTAATCATAATATAATAACTATATCTATAAAGATTAAACCAAAAGCGTTGCATGTAGAATTAATCAAATTTTCCACTAAAAAAACTCATTTGCATTTTTCTATTTTCAAATGCACCGCGCTCTCATCCAACTGCAACCAACAACAACAACACTACAATAAAACACAACAACAACTACTACTACAACAACAACTACCTGAATCGCTATATGGCCATAATTGACTGTGTCTTGCTGCTTGAACTGAAAAATTGAAAATGCGCTGGGAATGCAACTGCAAAATCGATTGAATATCTAGGCGAAGACAATATGCTATCAGATCAACCTTATCGCTATTTGACCGTTGATGAAATGAAATCTCTAGGAGACGACTCGCTACCCATTGATGTGACTCGTGATGAGCGCATGGACTCCAATCGGATGACCCAAAGTGCTGAGTACGCCAGCGGTGTGCCGCCCACCATTGGCGAGGAGATGATCAGTCCACACAAGGCACAGGTCTATGGCTCCTCGCCCAAGGCTACTGTCGATGGTGTCTACATTGCCAATGGCAATGGCAGTGATGAGCCACCCCATGTGGGGTAAGTAGAAGTACTTTTGATTAAGGAACTTAATTAACCTCTTGGCCTCTGTAGTCGCAAGCTGAGCTGGAAGAGTTTTCTGGTCTCATTTCTGGTGGATGCACGGGGTGGTGCCATGCGGGGCTGCCGTCACAGCGGTGTGCGCATGATCATTCCATCGCGCTCCACCTGCCAGCCGACGCGGGTGACCTGTCGCTATGTGAAGCCACAGCGCACCATGCATCCGCCGCAGTTGATGGAGGGCGAGGCATTGGCCAGTCGGGTCCTCGAACTGGGACCCTGCTCGACCAAGTTCATTGGCCCCGTTGTCATGGAGGTGCCGCACTTTGCCTCGCTGCGTGGCAAGGAGCGTGAGATCATTATACTCCGTTCGGACAACGGTGAAACCTGGCGAGAACACACCATAGACAACTCCGAGGAGATCATACACGATGTGATGCAGCAATGCTTTGAGCCTGAGGGTAAACGATTGGCTTTAAATAATCACTTGGGACACTGTTAATACTATCTTTGTTTCTATAGAAATCGCTCAGCTGGAGGAACAGGCTGGCAATCATGTCTGCCGCTTTGTCACCTATGATTTCCCCCAGTACTTTGCCGTCGTATCGCGTATACGCCAGGAGGTGCATGCCATTGGACCCGAGGGTGGCATGGTATCCAGCACAGTGGTGCCACAAGTGCAGGCCGTCTTTCCACAAGGCGCTCTGACCAAGAAAATCAAAGTTGGCTTACAGGTAAACCTCTTTAAACCACGCAAAGGCGTTGCGCCAGAGAAACTACGCAAGATTAGCGTCAATCATGTGCCCAAAAAGAAGCGCTTCTCGCTCATTTGGTAAACGCGAACATTGCGAACAAGCACTAAAATTATAATCAACAAAAATTATTAGCAAGATCTTCAAAAAGTAATCGTGCATTTAAATCTATATACTACTAATACACATACTCTCGTACAACTCTTCCCAAAAAGTCTTTTCCAATAGTTAATACCTAAATACGCATTTAATCGAATAATGTTAAACAAGAGAATTCCAATGAAAATACTCTGTAATCCGCATAATAATCGGTGAAGCCAAACTAAGTAGATGATATCTATGCACTTATATACAATCTATATATCAAACTTATATATAAATATTTAACATACGATGGCGTATTTCATCCCAATGGAAGCTTGAAACCAAATCAAAATATTATATACCCGTATCTCAATAATCTAGTATTCGTATTTAGATTTGTTTAGAAAAGTATTTGCTAATTTGAATATTTGAATGGCTATCGATTCATAGTTTGTTATTTATAAAATATCTGTGCACTTTCTTTGATTAAAAACATCAGCAAATAACTTGATTATGGCACAAAGAGTGTAATAACTCTATATGTATGGGCTATGATATCCCAGTGACTTGCAATAATACTTAACTTATACGAAACATATTGACGATGATTGATCATGGATCAAAAGCGATCGACTTTGTAGCAGAAGATTGCGAATATTTTCTTAAAGCTTAATGAATACCGAAAATTGTCCAATTGAATAAGACATACACTTAATAATAATTAATAATTAATCTATATATGCTTATTATTATACACTATTCATATTTGATAAATTACCTAATTATGATTACGATAAGATTATAAAAGTTTTCTGAAATGAAGTACTACCCAATAAATTTAGTTCAACAAAAACTTTATGCCAATGAAAATGTTTTCATTAATTTTCGTTTGATTAATTAATTATTTCCATTAAATTGCTTTTTCGAAACAAAATAATAAAAAAAAAAATGAAAAGATACCAGAACAGTTGTACATATTGTATAATGTTAAAATAATAAGGTTAGATCGTTACAATTGGGTTCGGTTCTGAAATGCCTAACGAAGTTGTAACACTTGTTTTTTAGCCATGTTGTAAGCAAAAAAACGATTTTTTAATGGCCCTAAAAAACTCATGAGTTGAAATCTTAGCACATATTATTTGCATTTTGTATACTATATAAATTGATTTATTTGTATTCTATATAGTTTGTTACGTATAATTTTCATAGCTGTTAAGTTGTAGTACAAGTTTTTTTGGATAACTAAATTTATTGGGACATAAATGGGCTTGAACATTGTTATTGTTTGTAGTTAATCTACTTATGCTGTATTTAAATGAAATCGAATAAACGATTTTTTGAATAGAATAACATTAATGAGAATAAAACTGAATCAAGCATTGTACAAAAAAAAAACATAAGCAAAAACAAAAGTTTAAAACAAAATGTTCACCATTTAGCCCAAAAAACTCATTTCATTTTATAATTTTTATTTTGTCATTAGAATGAAACAGATACATGCAAATCTAGAAAATTATATATATATATATGTGTATGTGTGTGAATGTTACTTAATTTAATTTATTTTTCTCATATACTGTACATATAAGAGTGGCCGAAAAAAATCGATTTTTTGTCCTACAGTGCCTGAAAACAAACAAATTCGTTACATTTCTAGGCTCAACCGGTTGATCCCGATCTAACGGCTAAGCTCCTGGGTCGCGGGGTCGCCGTCTCGCCGATTGTAACGGTCGAGCCGCGACGTCGCAAATTCCACAAGGCCATCACACTGAGCATGCCCGCCCCGAAGGCACACAGCCAGGGTATGATCAATCAGTATTCGGGCAATACGCCAACACTTCGCCTGCTGTGCTCGATAACAGGTAAGTTATAATTGTTACCACATCAATGATGATGATGATAATGATGATAAATATGTTATAACTATTTTTGTGTTGTTGTGAAATGTGCTCCAAGCAGTTATATAACAATTATGAGTATCTACTTAATATTAATCTTACGTTTTGTTAGTTGATGTTTATGAGTAAAGTTCCTCCAAAAAAAATATTTAAAAAAATACCTCCCTTCTCAAACTCTCAGGCTTTCATTTGATTCATTCCAACTTAAGTGCTTCTATATATTGATTATTTTCTAATTATGTTTGCCTTTTTCCTTTTCAAAGTTCCTAATAACTCAAGTATTTTATGAATTTATAATTTCGTTATGTCTCTTCATTGTTTTCTCTTTTAGTTTTCTATACAAATTTACTATAATGTACTTACTACATACAAGTATCATGTACTATATATAATATACATGCCATATACTTATCTATATACCTACCCACATAATGTTGTACAGTGAAAAAATTAAACGAAAAACTAAAATGAAAAAAATATATATTTAAATATTGGAATTTATTTTGAAGTTATTCCAAATCGTGTTCGTATTCAGGTCCCATTTGATAGAAAAAATGTGCTTGTGTCTGTGTAGTTAATGCGTATAACTTGTTACGGGTTGTTTTTCCTATTATTCCAATACTAAAGTTGATTAATTTAACATTAAACAAGTTTAAAGTATTTCTAAAGTAACTATCATAGTACATAGTTTAATAATAGTTAACAGCAACAGCAATTAGTTTAGTTAAAGTCATTCACCCCGCATAAAGACATAGATACGCTCATACTCAAGCTACACCCACACAAACAGATACAGATACAGACACAAAATGTACACCAGTTACAGAACCCTCACACATACTCTATCTCCTACTCGTACTCAACTCAGTGTCATCATTGTGCCAACAGTGTTTGCTCCAGTTTTATATATTTATTTTATGAATATTACATTTATTTTCTTATTTCGTATGGGTTTATCGTTTGGTTTCTTTAACTTTTCGGTTTTTGAAACAAATTAAAACTAAATAATAATAATGAAAAAATGCAATATAAAACATACTTCAATTCAATGCTTAATTGAAATCGTATTTAATTGTTCTATAATTTCGTACTAATGCGTCAATGCATATGTGCACGCATTCCATTCTGTTTTCTCAATCCATTGAAGGTGTGTTTCGGAAAAGGTCTCTAAAAGGTAACTAAAAAAAATAACTAAACAAAAAAAAATTATAACAAAAAATGAAAAATGGCAAAAAATAAAAAAAAATTATATAACAAAATCAATTCAGAAATTCACAAACATGTATGAAGATTCAAATTGAAACTGTTTACAAAACTAAACAAAAATGTTATTTGTTCATATTTAGTTGTTTCGTTCTATGACAAAAAAAAAAAAAACAATATAATAATAATAACATAGTTAAATTGACAATGAATCAAACTATCAAAATACAAAATGAATATTTGAAAATTCTGCATATTACATTTGAAACAAATTTCTTATTCAAGAACAAATTATTGCAAATATTTCTCAAAATATATATATATTTTTTTTATAATATTATCTACTATGCTTTAAGAAATATTTAATTTGAGTTTTAATTATATTATGTTTTGCTTTAATTATTTTCCTTGATTTCAACCTCTTTTATTTATTGAACCTAACTGCTCAAATTCGGGTTGCGCTGCATCTTTGGGTTTTCTGTACAAACAAACAAAAAATACAATAACAATACCAAAATAACAACAATAACCAGAGGCTCAGGTACACTTTCTGTTTGGGCTTTTTTGACCCTCCTCTAAAGCATAGGCCAAGTTAATGTTGTGCTTAAATGCCAAAATAGCTTATTTTATTTCAAAAGTAAGCTACAATTTTCGAATTCTCTTTTAAAAAACTTTTAAGCTTGTCCTACAAACATTTTTGCTGCCTTCTCTCTCCCCTCTCTTCCTCTCTAATCTAACATAAAATAATTAAATAAACAAATAAGTAAAGATTTTCTGACTGCACGCGGTTTTATACTCTATACATTACTATATTCAATTGCACAATTTCATTCAAAACGTTTGTAGGTCTTAAATAAGATTTAAATAACAGTTATTAAATGCTAAAGTTGCTCTTTGGGCCATTGAAACTGTATTACAACCAAGGCCAACAAAATTTTGCCAGGCTTGAACTTGAACTTGAATTAATTATAATTTCAATGCTTTGATTTTATTGTTTATTGTTGATTTTATTATTTTCTTGGAATTGTTCATTTGGAATGTCATGCACTTAAGCTAATTAGTACATAGTTTTGTTAGTTCTGTTAAAGTGTTCTGATTATAGATTTCAGACTTTCTGTTGATTTGCTTTTCATTTGTTACCAGTACCAACATAAAGCATATACAATATATATTTATGTACAAATTGTTTTCCAAAAGCAAAACAAAAAAACATAGATTCAAATTGAATTTCTACTGTTTGTGGCACCAAAGAGAACTTTTCTGAAACCGAAAACCAAAAAAGAATATAAAACAAATTTAAGAAAAAAAAACCAAATAAATGTCAAACTGCCAAAGTTATTTGAATAAATGCTAAAATATAGTTACTGCTATGGCAAGTTCTATAATATATATTTATTATATAAAACAAACAATATATATATATTCTGTTTATTGTATATAAACAAGTTGACGGTTAATTCAGTAATTTTGACTTGATTTAAGTAAGTTAAGTTTGTTTCTTTGGTCAGTTGATTTAAGTTTTTCGGTTTAATTTATTTTCTACACATTTTACAAGAAACACGTGACACGCTCACTTAATTATCATAATTAAATGGAAACCTACTAATTTTATACTTTCAAAATATTAAGCATGTTGTTTTAGCTGGCTTCAAAGTAAGCGTAACAAGTACCTTTTGTACTTGTGAACCTGTAAATGCTATACAGCCCTATAAATTTAAATAATCAAATAAAAATACATATATTTTGCTTGTAAAATCAGTGCATATATCTAAACACATACACCCACACATATACATTAATACTTGTAATACTCGTTATACCCGTAATACTTACATGTCTCAGACCCAACTCCCAATCACTTGCATCACATAAACTCATCTGCCACAACAGACACAGAGTACTACAACAAAAAAACAAAATGAAATACAAAAACTATAAAATATTTCCTAATATTTCAAATACTTCCTTCTATCGCTAAAAAACATTTCAATACTTTTAATAAACTTTTCAATACTTTTCAAATACTCCTCTTCTTATCATACCAAATGCTTTGTAATTTAAAATTAAACAACACAAATCGTATATTTCAAACTGTAATTAAAAAAGTTTTGAGTTGAGTTTTCATTTACGAATTAGTTGAACAAATTTTGGAATTTTATAATAATAATTATTATCTGCTAATGAGACAAAAGTAGAGTTTTCAAAGAGTTTCAAATACTATGTAGTCTATATGCGTAACCCTTTTAACCATTGCTCGTTGCCCGAAAATTGAACATGTTGTTACCTAAATCACCCCCAACCAGGAGGACCATCCCGAGCCCAATGGGAAGATGTTACAGGCTCCACACCATTGACCTTTGTCAACGATTGCGTCTCATTCACAACGACCGTCTCAGCTCGTTTCTGGCTAATGGATTGCCGTAACATTTCTGATGCAACTAAAATGGCCACAGAGCTATACAAGTGAGTTAAGGTGTTTGAGCTTTAGATAACCTCTACTGACCGTTGACATCTACAGGGAAGTCATACACGTGCCCTTCATAGCCAGATTTGTAGTATTCGCCAAGAAGATCGAACCCTTCGAGGCTCGCCTGCGTGTCTTCTGCATGACCGACGATCGTGAGGACAAAACTCTCGAGAAGCACGAGCTGTACACGGAGGTGGCCAAGAGTAGAGATGTGGAGGTCCTGGAGGGCAAACCACAGTATATTGAAATGGCTGGAAATCTTGTGCCTGTCACAAAATCTGGTGATCAATTACAGCTGCAGTTCAAGGCCTTCCGCGAGAATCGTTTGCCTTTCACGGTGCGTGTAAAGGATCAACATGCGGACATTGTGGGACGAACTCTGTTCATGAAGGAACCGAAGGTAGCCAAGGGAGAGCCACCGCAGCAGCCCATCTGTATTCTCAACATCGTATTGCCCGAAGCGGTTATACCCGATTCGACAACAGCATTTTCCGAACGCGTCTCCTCTGCCTATCGTACCTCAATGTTCAGCTTGAGCAAGCATCAAAATGATCATTATATTGGGGACATACGCATTGTGGATCTATCTAATCTGCTGGGTAAAGACTGGATACAACTGGCGCCAGAAATCGGCATCTCAGCAGATGAGATCGATGAGATTATCAACCATAATACCGACAGTATTGCACGACAGGCGCAGAGCATGATTCGTCTGTACAAAGATAAACCCAATTATGATATTTTGGCACTGGAAACGGCACTCAAAAACATCGGACGGGAGGACATTATGAAGAAGTGCAAAAGTGGCCGTCTATCGCATTCACGAGAGTTCGATGAGGCTGATCTCATGAAGAACTCTGAATCTGTAGAGGAGCTGGTGCGCAGAGAAAGTAAGCATTTTAATCATTCCTTCTATTGTAGAATCTTATCTAAAATGTTATTTGATTTTCAGGCAAGCGCATTCAGCAAATCAATGAACGCGAAGAAGTCAAATACTCCGCCGAGGAGAAGGAAATCGAAGAGTCTGAATCCGATGAGGAGCAAGCCAAAAGAACCGTTGCCGAAAGACGAGAAAAGATTGTCAAACGTCTTTCAGTGGAGCGTTCCATACCTGCGTCAACACAGAAAAAAGAGATAACACGTGAGATAACTGAAATCAAGCGCAAGAGTTTGATCGAGGATAAAAAGGCGCATCATGAATCTGAGATTCTGATGCAGCTACCCGCCGACAATGTCATTATCAAGACTGCGGGAGTGCCCGAGCAGGTTATAAAGATGAAGATGGGCAAATTGGATTCCACAGAAGTGAGCAAAACTGAATTTGACAAAGAATTAACGCACAAGCTGAAAACTTCCGGACGCAGTTCAGAGGAAGAAGAACCATCATCTCCCGACAAGGTTGATAAAATTATCCAGGACATTACCACTGCTGAAAAGACATCAAAGGACACTACAGCTACCACAAGTCGAATGGCAACAATTACACGCCAGGAAGCCAGAGACATGACCGAGGACTTCCTAGAATTCGAGAAACGCAGTCAACTTCCAGCAGCAACGACAACGACCACAGTCCACGAGAAGTTCGTTGAGGAGTTCAAGGAGAAGACAAGTCCTTTGGCAACAATGCCACAGGAGTCCATAAAGGAGGTTGAACAGATTATCAGCGAGGTAACTGAGACAGCCAGCAAGAAGGTGGAAAATATCATCAGTTCCTTCGAGACTGGCAAGCAGGAAATCAAGGAGAAGAGCAGTGAGATTGTCTCCGAAACAACGAAGGTCAGTGAGACCATAAAGCATCTGCAAGATACCCAATCAGTGTCCACAGAACAGGTTGCCAAGACCGTAGAAATCGTGGAGAGCACAAAAATAGATGAGAAAATAGCCGATTTCGAAGCCAAAAAGGTTAAATACGATTTCCATGGCGGAGAGCCAAAGACACAAATTCCCAAACTTGTAAAGAAGCCCAGCGAGGAACCTTTAAAGCCCACAGCAGCTCCTCGGGCCGCGGCTGAACCAGAACTCGAAAAATCAGCCGAAGCCAAGTTGGAAAAACCAGTTTCCAAAATACCAGTCAAGACTGGCGAAGCCGCTAAGATTGCTGAAATGGATGCACGGAAACTAACACAAGATTTCTTGCAATTCGAGCAGAAACTAGCAGCCCAGCCACCAATCGAGCCTAAGACAGCCCCAGCTGCTAGTAAGATTCCCAAAGTGGAACCACGAAAGTCAGTTGAGAAACTGGCAGAGAAGGATACCAAAGTGTTTGATGAAATGATTACATCTACTATCAGCATTATGACTGCGGAGCTGCCAAAGGAACAGACGGAAGTTAAGGCAAAGGCCGAAACTGTGACCGAGAAGTTAACCGACTTGCTTGACACATTTGATAAAATCGAAGAGAAAGTGAAAACAGCTAAAATACCAGCAGAGGAAACATTGATCTCCATCAAACAGGATGAGCCAAAAGCTGATAAAGTGGCTGAAAAGGTTGCCGACATAGTTGAGACATTCCACAAGATTGAGGAGAAAATTGTGCTCGATAGTCGCAAGCAAACCCATGATTTCCTCAGCATGGAACAGCAAAGTCAGCTGCCAAGCCTGCCTCAAACATCCGAGAAGATTATCATCTCCAGTCAGACTTCAACTACTTCAGAACCAGAATCAGTTATATCTGTAGTACCAGCATCTCCGGCTAGTAAGATACCCCAGCCAACAACAACTACCGAAACCGAGTCAGTTATTTCAGCAAAGACAGCTACACCTGCTAGTAAAATCCCCCAGCCATTGACTACTTCTGAAACCGACTCGGTCATTGCTGTAAAGTCACCACCCCCTGCAAGCAAAATCCCTGTAGTTGAGCCCAGAAAGTCATTGGTGGAGGAAACCATCAAGGCAGCACCACAGAAAGTGCAGCCACTAAACGAACGTCAGCTAACGGAGGACTTCCTAAACATGGAGCAGCAAACTCAACTGCAATCTCAACCCATTAAAGGAACTGTCACTGAATTGATTACAGCCACGGCAATTTTGCCTGAAATTATAAAACCGAAGGACTCCCCTGTGGAATCAATCACTAAGATTGAACAAAAGGGTGCTACTATTGAGCCAGAAACTAAATCGAAACTTGATTCAGGCGATGGCATTGAGTCAGCAGCACCAATTGGAGAAGTCTCGCCATTTTCAGCACGCAAAATGACAGCCGATTTCTTGGCTATGGAACAACAGACTCAACTTCCCGGCGATTATGATAGTGACACTATTAGCAAGCGTGCTACTGTGCCAATAAGCGAGACCATCAAGGACGAAGGACTCTGTCCACCACTTTCCATTGAGCCACGCAAGTCGCTCACAGATGCCGAGTTCTGCAAATATGTGGGCGAAACTATAACCAAAAAGATGAGTGAGGGTTTAATTGAATTGACCGATGAGCTCAAACAAATCGGTGAGTGTGTAAACTATTGTAAACTATGGCTAGACAGTAGTTTAAATTATTATTTATTTCAGCGAGCGACATTCCAGTCTCCCAAACTCCACCACCAACCCCTAGTGACGCCAAAACTGACAAGCAGAATGAGCCAACCGATATGGGCAGCCTAGATCGTGGTATGTTATACTCAAATATACTATTCAAGGGCATAAGAATAATCGATTTTCCAATAGATTATCTAGCCGACACTGTGACCACACTGCACTCGACCACAGAGTCGACCTTTGAGCGTGTTGCTGCCATTTCCACAATTGGTAAGTGACACATAAACATTCTATCTCTATATTTTATGCAATAAATATATAAACGTATCTGTTATGTAAATTAACTTGACTACAATGTTATGTTTGCTTCTTTGATCAATGAATATAAACTTGTAATGATTATTTCTGTACACCTCCCATTTCTGATCTTACTTTTATATACATTTAATTTTTAATGCCACATTTTGTAGTGTATTTATCGTTTTTGGTTTTCTGATCCACTTTTGAGCAAGTGTTTTGTGTTTTGATTATGATTGTTTTCATTTAAGGCTCATTATATTGTTTTGTTTACGATTTTGATTTAGATCCAAAGGCTTTTTTGTATGCAAAATAAACCATTCATTAAAACGATTCAATGAAAACGACAAATAGTTAACAATTAACAAATAACTGCAAGTAATAATTAAGCGAACTGCTAGTGTGTGTATCTTAATCAAAAAAGTCTGTAAGTGAATTATAAACCCAATCAACCAACTAACTAACTAAATAGTTTGTTTACAAATTTTATAATTTAAAATTCAATGAGCCAGCAGGTGGTGACATACTAAAGAAAATAATACCATGTTACCGTTCTTACGACCAACTTTACGTGTACTAACATTGTGGTTAGTTAATCCAATTATCCGCAGCTGCTTTTCAGCCAAAGGTCGAGGAAATGAGGAAAAACGCAATAATAGAAAAGCACTCTTTCTGGCGCCATTCTTATTGTCCATTGACTGCTGCTATATAACATTCAAAACTGCCAATGTCAACACAATGAGTCCGAATCGATAATGGCATAACATTTGAGTCAAGTTAAGAATTTTCAGTAGTCTAATCAAACGACCTTAAAGTTAAGCATACTCATTTATTTCTTAGTTAAAACTTTCCAATCATAGTAGACAGTCATAAATTCCATTTGTAATTGTGGGCAATTTTAAATGTGCATCGCCAAAAACTTAGAAATGTAGTTCAGAATGTTGCGCACTTATGTCATTGCGCAGGGCACAACAAGCAGCCGAGCAGAACGTACGCGTTGGCGTATACTTAATTTAATTTGTTTCATTTCATTTTCACATTCTTGTAGTATAGCGACAGGCGAAAATTTCGTGCAGATTTAGTTAGATATTTGTATTTCCCAAGAACGCGCGACGTAACGGTAATACGAGGCGAATTTTCTTCTAGACCCGCTGTCTTCTGGCCATAGACCATATATAAACTGTACTATAATATACTACAATATACTTATGCCTAATTTGTTTGTGTTTATTGTGAGTTTGTTAAATTAAATTGAATTGAATTGAATTGAATATTGAATATAATCAAGTAACCGACTTTTGTAGAGTTGAGTTGTTGTTTGTGGTTAATTCAGTGCATAAAATAATAAATACAACTATTTCTAAAACAAATTACAAATAAACTACACTAAACGTTGAAACAAACAATAAAGTAACTTTAAGTATTCTATTTTTATGGTAAGTTCTCAAAAGCAAAGTCTTGTGCAATCAATTAGAAAAGTTGCCTCTTAATGGATCAGAAAATACTTAAGCATTCATGATGGGTATCGCTAATCTAGGTCTCGCCTCCCACTAACTATTTCTCTCCACATATATAAAAGTGTAAAAATACCTGTTTATAAGTCTACCGTAAAACGACAATTACGTTTGCAATTTCTAACAATTATTTAAGCAATTCAGTTTATGTTTTTATCAACTACTGCAAGCTACAATAATTGATTCAATTTGTATAACTTGAAAAAATTTAACAAAAATTTTCAAATACAAGTACAACATAAGCCAATTAACAATTATACAAAAAAAAAAAAGCAAAACATATATTTATAAATATTTAATGTACATAGAAATTGTATTAAAATGAATTCTAAGATTTTTTTTCATTAAGATAAACACTTTTGGCATACGATTTTCGAAATTTATAATCAAATTTATTGTATTTGTACTATATGAACATAATAATGTACATTGTGATCTTAAATGAGTTGAGTGACACAATTAGCTTGGTTAGTTTCATTGTGATCTCATGCATTTCGATCCCAATATGTCGCATTTTAGCACTCCAATTCCAATAAACCACCATTTCTTTCAGTTTCCAATATTATTGTTTCATTTGGTTTCTGCAAATAATTATATATTCTGTTGCTTTTCGTAATTTTTGTGAGTCCTTGACGAAAAAGCATATGTATTCTCATAAATCCTACTTACTTAAACAACGAATATCGTAACTAAATGTTTAGTACAACAAATCTAAATAATAACATCAAAATTCACCGTAGCATCTACGTATCGTAAACATACATATTAAATAGTTTATAGATCATTTGCATTTGCGGCTTACAGTAAGATTAATAACAATAACAATAGCAATGGCAATAAATTAAACTAAACTACACCCTAATGACAATTTGTATGCACCCCTTAACGCGCTTTCTTCTGCATATAATTGGCTAAATATCGTAAATGTAATAATTAGCTGATATACGATACGATACTTTGCACTTTGACAACATCGTATATTGCATATCGTATCTCGTATATCGTTGATCGTATTTTTGTATAATTTTTTATAAGCATATCGCATTACCGTATGTGGCATATGATGTCGTGGTACAATTATTCTTGCAGTACTTGCTAATTTTTGTCTTCTTTTGAGTTGAATAAACAAATGCAAAAAATTGCTTAAATATTTTTGTAAAAATATGCAAACGTAATTAACAATAAATGAAGAAAAGAAAGATTTTGAAAACAGATTTGAATTGAAATGGTTAAACAGCAGGAATGGGCAAGGAATCCACGACTTCATATATAGCATATGACATCTGTCTGTTCCGAAACGTTTTTGTTTTTGCTTTTAACCAAATAAAACTACTAACTTCTTAAGCGCATTAAATTGTATTGTATACAACAAATTGCATGTTTGTGCCTGCTGCTGAGTTTTTTTTCGCCGTACTCGTACAGCTTATAAATTACTTAGTAGAGATGCGACGCGAACAAACTTTGTGCACTGTGTATATAAACTAATCCACCACATAAGTCTGGTTTGTTTGTAATAGGTGTTTAACTGTCTTAATATTGCCTTGTTTCTACTTACTTCCTGATCAAAAATCAAACAAATTTGCGCCAAACCTGGAAAACAGAGCACTTCAGTGTTCATAATGTAAAAACCGAAACCTTTACAAGTACTGATGAAACTGATAAGCTGCTTCATAGAATGGTAGCTCCCCCCGATATACAAAACCAATACTCACGAGACACTACCTCATTTACAGAAATGAGTGCAAGTAGTCCAAATGCGAAGACAACAGCACCAACAACATCGACAACGTCTCTGACAACACAAATAGAACGCACAAAATTAGATTTAACTGCATTAGGAAGCCAGAAAGGGTCCACGAATGTGGATGTGGAAGACATCCCCCGGGATGCTGGTGATAGGGAGTATTTAGAGCAAATAATGGGCTGTGGTGATGTCAGACGTAAGATAATGCGTTTGGAGAGCAGTGGCAGTACCGAATCCTTGGAGTCTGCACATGCAGCACCAAAGTACATAGGTGACAATGTGCCGGTCGTTAAGAATGTAATACAGAGTATTGAGGATAAGATCTGTAGCACTACAGTCGCGGCCATACCATTTGCTGTACAAAAGCGAGAGCAATGCCAAAAGGAACCAAATGTTGTTGAGGTGGAGAAACAGATACTATCAGAAGCTGACATTGCATTGGAGAAGTTAATTAAATGTGAGCCACCAACTGAGGTCGTGAAACTATCACCCGTTGAGGCCATAGAACGTGTAGCCATTGGCATGGCGCAAATTGAGGAGGAGGTTTGCGAGAAAGTTTGTAAGAAGCGGAAAGCCTTTGAGGTGGCAGAAGACTTAAGTGAAACACAAAAGACTTTAGAAGAGCAGGTAATAGATATAGATAGGCAAGTGAAACAGGTACCTGGCAGCATTTTAACAGAAAGTATTGAAGAGCACAAAGAGTTAGCAAGTAAGGATACAGACTTAGAGACATTGCCAAAAGTAAAGGAAGTTGTGCAAGATATTGAACGAAGATATCCCTCGACAATCGTAGAGGTTGTACCATTTAGTCCACGTAAACGTGAGACTATAGATCGCAAGGCTGATATGTCGTCAATAGAACAACAGATTTTAACTGATACAGACTTAATTTTGAATAATTTAGGCACCAAAAGTGTTTTAGAGGATAAAGTAGTTTCACCTGTTTTAGAAACGGGTAAACTCAGCCCAAGTATTGAAAACCTTGAAGCTGTCTGCGAAAAGAAATGCTCAAAGCGTAAAGTGTCCGATATGGCAAAAGTTTTTGAGAAGCCAAAGGATGTTGATATTAATATAGCAAAGGATGACATTAGATCCATTACAGAAAAATTCCTTTTAGACGAAAAAACTATATACGATACTTGCAAGAGTATCAACAAATTGAAAGAAGGAGTTGAATCGCAGGCAGCTGTAAGTCATTCAAAACTACAAAAAGAATGTGATAAAACCGAATTTCCAGTGGAATTAACTAGGGACACTCATGAAATTGTATTCCCGAAGATCGCCCAAACTGTTGAGCGATTACATTCAATTTCAAAAGCTGATATTGATGAAACAAAAGAATTTATACACGTCGCTAGAGAATATGAAAGAAAACTTAGCGATCTCGTTATTGAGGATATCAAAGCAATATCTCAAAAAGTTGAGTCAGATGCAGAGACGCAAGTAAGTGTTAAATTCCCTTCGCATGATACAAAAGATGAAATCGCCTTAAAGCCTAGTTACGTTCTTAAAAACGTAGAACAAAACATGTTTCCTTCTGATAGAAGCAAACCAGCGAATGAAAGTGATAGTGATGATGAGATTGAACACAAAGAAAAACTGCAGAAAATTACACAGCTTGCCAAAGCGACAGATTTGGAAAAATACCTTGTACAGAAACCAGCATCTATCGAATCGTCTGAATACAGCTTAGAAAAGAAAACAGACTCCGGAAAATTTCCAACACAATTACCAGAAGGAACTAATACTTTTATGTCAAAGGTAAAATTAGACGACGGTAAGCAACAATCTAAAACTGAACCTACCATTATAACTAAGCTCGACTTTGAACAAACTTCCACTTCAACCATCACTAGCAAGATAACTTCTGTAAGTGAATCTCGTGAGTCACTTGAAATGCAGATTAAGGAGGTAGTGAAGCTACACACAGATCCTATCAAATCTGCTGACAAACCCAAATCCCCAACAGATTTAGCTAAGACAGTTCGAAAAGACTTTTCTGACGAAGAAAGCGATGATGATTTCGGAATTGTAAAGCCACAAGATAAACTACCTCAGACTGGTCCTTCAACTGCTCCTTCGCTCCCCATCGGAGACAAATCCTTGCAAAAGATTGACGACATTCCAAAACCAACTTCCGACGATAAGTCGCCACTTAAAGTAGAAGAGAAGCCCAAGTCTCCAGTTGGTGCACTCAAGCAGATTCCTAAGGAGTATTCTGATGATGACAGTGAGGACGAGGATAGATTTGATAAGCCAGAAACTAAGACCCTTCCTTTCACCACACCCTTGCTACTTGCAACGACAACCACAAGCAAGATAACTTCTGTAAGTGTATCTCGTGAGTCAGTGGAAATGCAGATCAAGAACGTAGTCAAGCTACCCACAGATCCTATCAAATCTGCTGACAAACCCAAATCCCCAACAGATTTAGCTAAGACAATTTCAAAAGACTCTTCTGACGAAGAAAGCGATGATGATTTCGGAATTGTAAAGCCACAAGATAAACTTCCTCAGACTGGTCCTTCAACTGTTCCTTCAACTGCTCCTCTGCTCCCCATCGGAGACAAGTCCTTGCAGAAGATTGACGACATTCCAAAGTCGACATCCGACGATAAGTCGCCACTTAAAGTAGAAGAGAAGCCCAAGTCTCCAGTTGGTGCACTCAAGCAGATTCCTAAGGAGTATTCTGATGATGAAAGTGAGGACGAGGATAGATTTGATAAGCCAGAAACTAAGACCCTTCCTTTCACCACACCCTTGCTACCTACAACGACAACCACAAGCAAGATAACTTCTGTAAGTGAATCTCGTGAGTCAGTTGAAATGCAGATCAAGGACGTAGTCAAGCTACCCACAGATCCTATCAAATCTGCTGACAAACCCAAATCCCCAACAGATTTAGCTAAGACAATTTCAAAAGACTCTTCTGACGAAGAAAGCGATGATGATTTCGCAATTGTAAAGCCACAAGATAAACTTCCTCAGACTGGTCCTTCAACTGTTCCTTCAACTGCTCCTCTGCTCCCCATCGGAGACAAATCCTTGCAAAAGATTGACGACATTCCAAAGACAACTACCGACGACAAGTCGCCACTTAAAGTAGAAGAGAAGCCCAAGTCTCCAGTCGCTGCACTCAAGCAGATTCCTAAGGAGTATTCTGATGATGACAGTGAGGACGAGGACAGATTTGATAAGCCAGAAACTAAGACCCTTCCTTTCACCACACCCTTGCTACCAACAACGACAACCACAAGCAAGATAACTTCTGTAAGTGAATCTCGTGAGTCAGTTGAAATGCAGATCAAGGACGTAGTCAAGCTACCCACAGATCCTATCAAATCTGCTGACAAACCCAAATCCCCAACAGATTTAGCAAAGACAATTTCAAAAGACTCTTCTGACGAAGAAAGCGATGATGAATTCGGAATTGTAAAGCCACAAGATAAACTTCCTCAGACTGGTCCTTCAACTGCTCCTTCAACTGCTCCTCTGCTCCCCATCGGAGACAAATCCTTGCAAAAGATTGACGACATTCCAAAGCCAACTTCCTACG
Source organism: Drosophila nigrodunni (assembly GCA_020829145.1). Taxonomy (NCBI): domain Eukaryota; kingdom Metazoa; phylum Arthropoda; class Insecta; order Diptera; family Drosophilidae; genus Drosophila; species Drosophila nigrodunni. The sequence goes on along the minus strand of JACVCZ010000007.1, from coordinate 5,748,730 downwards.
ATAAATCGCCACATAAAGTAGAAGAGCAGCCCAAGTCTCCAGTTGGTGCAATTAAGCAGATTCCTAAAGAGTATTCTGATGATGAAAGTGAGGACGAGGATAGATTTGATAAGCCAGAAACTAAGACCCTTCCTTTCACCACACCCTTGCTACCTACAACGACAACCACAAGCAAGATAACTTCTGTAAGTGAATCTCGTGAGTCAGTTGAAATACAGATCAAGGACGTAGTCAAGCTACCCACAGATCCTATCAAATCTGCTGACAAACCCAAATCCCCAACAGATTTAGCTAAGACAATTTCAAAAGACTCTTCTGTCGAAGAAAGCGATGATGATTTCGGAATTGTAAAGCCACAAGATAAACTTCCTCAGACTGGTCCTTCAACTGCTCCTCTGCTCCCCATTGGAGACAAATCCTTGCAAAAGATTGACGGCATTCCAAAGTCAACTTCCTACGATAAATCGCCACATAAAGTAGAAGAGAAGTCCAAGTCTCCAGTTGGTGCACTCAAGCAGATTCCTAAAGAGTATTCTGATGATGAAAGTGAGGACGAGGATAGATTTGATAAGCCAGAAACTAAGACCCTTCCTTTCACCACACCCTTGCTACCTACAACGACAACCACAAGCAAGATAACTTCCGTAAGTGAATCTCGTGAGTCAGTTGAAATACAGATCAAGGACGTAGTCAAGCTACCCACAGATCCTATCAAATCTGCTGACAAACCCAAATCCCCAAAAGATTTAGCTAAGACAATTTCAAAAGACTCTTCTGACGAAGAAAGCGATGATGATTTCGGAATTGTAAAGCCACAAGATAAACTTCCTCAGACTGGTCCTTCAACTGTTCCTTCAACTGCTCCTCTGCTCCCCATCGGAGACAAATCCTTGCAAAAGATTGACGACATTCCAAAGCCAACTTCCTACGATAAATCGCCACATAAAGTAGAAGAGAAGCCCAAGTCTCCAGTTGGTGCAATTAAGCAGATTCCTAAGGAGTATTCTGATGATGAAAGTGAGGACGAGGATAGATTTGATAAGCCAGACACTAAGACCCTTCCTTTCCCAACACCCTTGCTACCTACAACGACAACCACAAGCAAGATAACTTCTGTAAGTGAATCTCGTGAGTCAGTTGAAATGCAGATCAAGGACGTAGTCAAGCTACCCACAGATCCTATCAAATCTGCTGACAAACCCAAATCCCCAACAGATTTAGCTAAGATTCCTAAAGAGTATTCTGATGATTCTGCCAGAAACTAAGACCCTTCCTTTCCCAACACCCTTGCTACCTACGACAACCAAAGCAAGATGAAGTGAATTTCGTGAGTCAGTTGAAATGCAGATCAAGAACGTAGTCAAGCTACCCACAGATCCTATCAAATCTGCTGACAAACCCAAATTTCGGAATTGTAAAGCCACAAGATAAACTACCTCAGACTGGTCCTTCAACTGCTCCTTCGCTCCCCATCGGAGACAAATCCTTGCAAAAGATTGACGACATTCCAAAGCCAACTTCCGACGATAAGTCGCCACTTAAAGTAGAAGAGAAGCCCAAGTCTCCAGTTGGTGCACTCAAGCAGATTCCTAAGGAGTATTCTGATGATGACAGTGAGGACGAGGATAGATTTGATAAGCCAGAAACTAAGACCCTTCCTTTCACCACACCCTTGCTACCTACAACGACAACCACAAGCAAGATAACTTCCGTAAGTGAATCTCGTGAGTCAGTTGAAATACAGATCAAGGACGTAGTCAAGCTACCCACAGATCCTATCAAATCTGCTGACAAACCCAAATCCCCAAAAGATTTAGCTAAGACAATTTCAAAAGACTCTTCTGACGAAGAAAGCGATGATGATTTCGGAATTGTAAAGCCACAAGATAAACTTCCTCAGACTGGTCCTTCAACTGTTCCTTCAACTGCTCCTCTGCTCCCCATCGGAGACAAATCCTTGCAAAAGATTGACGACATTCCAAAGCCAACTTCCTACGATAAATCGCCACATAAAGTAGAAGAGAAGCCCAAGTCTCCAGTTGGTGCAATTAAGCAGATTCCTAAGGAGTATTCTGATGATGAAAGTGAGGACGAGGATAGATTTGATAAGCCAGAAACTAAGACCCTTCCTTTCCCAACACCCTTGCTACCTACAACGACAACCACAAGCAAGATAACTTCTGTAAGTGAATCTCGTGAGTCAGTTGAAATGCAGATCAAGAACGTAGTCAAGCTACCCACAGATCCTATCAAATCTGCTGACAAACCCAAATCCCCAACAGATTTAGCTAAGACAATTTCAAAAAGACTCTTCTGACGAAGAAAGCGATGATGATTTCGGAATTGTAAAGCCACAAGATAAACTTCCTCAGACTGGTCCTTCAACTGTTCCTTCAACTGCTCCTCTGCTCCCCATCGGAGACAAATCCTTGCAAAAGATTGACGACATTCCAAAGCCAACTTCCGACGATAAATCGCCACTTAAAGTAGAAGAGAAGCCCAAGTCTCCAGTTGGTGCACTCAAGCAGATTCCTAAGGAGTATTCTGATGATGAAAGTGAGGACGAGGATAGATTTGATAAGCCAGAAACTAAGACCCTTCCTTTCCCAACACCCTTGCTACCAACAACGACAACCACAAGCAAGATAACTTCTGTAAGTGAATCTCGTGAGTCAGTTGAAATGCAGATCAAGGACGTAGTCAAGCTACCCACAGATCCTATCAAATCTGCTGACAAACCCAAATCCCCAACAGATTTAGCTAAGACAATTTCAAAAAGACTCTTCTGACGAAGAAAGCGATGATGATTTCGGAATTGTAAAGCCACAAGATAAACTTCCTCAGACTGGTCCTTCAACTGTTCCTTCAACTGCTCCTCTGCTCCCCATCGGAGACAAATCCTTGCAAAAGATTGACGACATTCCAAAGCCAACTTCCTACGATAAATCGCCACATAAAGTAGAAGAGAAGCCCAAGTCTCCAGTTGGTGCACTCAAGCAGATTCCTAAAAGTATTCTGATGATGAAAGTGAGGACGAGGATAGATTTGATAAGCCAGAAACTAAGACCCTTCCTTTCACCACACCCTTGCTACCTACAACGACAACCACAAGCAAGATAACTTCCGTAAGTGAATCTCGTGAGTCAGTTGAAATACAGATCAAGGACGTAGTTGAGCTACCCACAGATCCTATCAAATCTGCTGACAAACCCAAATCCCCAACAGATTTAGCTAAGACAATTTCCAAAGACTCTTCTGACGAAGAAAGCGATGATGATTTCGGAATTGTAAAGCCACAAGATAAACTTCCTCAGACTGGTCCTTCAACTGCTCCTCTGCTCCCCATTGGAGACAAATCCTTGCAAAAGATTGACGACATTCCAAAGTCAACTTCCTACGATAAATCGCCACATAAAGTAGAAGAGAAGCCCAAGTCTCCAGTTGGTGCAATTAAGCAGGTTCCTAAAGAGTATTCTGATGATGAAAGTGAGGACGAGGATAGATTTGATAAGCCAGAAACTAAGACCCTTCCTTTCACCACACCCTTGCTACCTACAACGACAACCACAAGCAAGATAACTTCTGTAAGTGAATCTCGTGAGTCAGTTGAAATACAGATCAAGGACGTAGTCAAGCTACCCACAGATCCTATCAAATCTGCTGACAAACCCAAATCCCCAAAAGATTTAGCTAAGACAATTTCAAAAGACTCTTCTGACGAAGAAAGCGATGATGATTTCGGAATTGTAAAGCCACAAGATAAACTTCCTCAGACTGGTCCTTCAACTGTTCCTTCAACTGCTCCTCTGCTCCCCATCGGAGACAAATCCTTGCAAAAGATTGACGACATTCCAAAGCCAACTTCCTACGATAAATCGCCACTTAAAGTAGAAGAGAAGCCCAAGTCTCCAGTTGGTGCACTCAAGCAGATTCCTAAGGAGTATTCTGATGATGAAAGTGAGGACGAGGATAGATTTGATAAGCCAGAAACTAAGACCCTTCCTTTCCCAACACCCTTGCTACCTACAACGACAACCACAAGCAAGATAACTTCTGTAAGTGAATCTCGTGAGTCAGTTGAAATGCAGATCAAGGACGTAGTCAAGCTCTACCCACAGATCCTATCCAAATCCCCAAAGATCTGCTGACACGAACCCAAATCCCCAACAGATTTAGCTAAAAAGATTCGACATAAAGAGATTCGCCACATAAAGTAGAAGAGAAGCCCAAGTTCTGATGATGAAAGTGAGGACGAGGATAGATTTGATAAGCCAGAAACTAAGACCCTTCCTTTCCCAACACCCTTGCTACCTACAACGACAACCACAAGCAAGATAACTTCTGTAAGTGAATCTCGTGAGTCAGTTGAAATGCAGATCAAGAACGTAGTCAAGCTACCCACAGATCCTATCAACTCTGCTGACAAACCCAAATCCCCAACAGATTTAGCTAAGACAATTTCAAAAAGACTCTTCTGTCGAAGAAAGCGATGATGATTTCGGAATTGTAAAGCCACAAGATAAACTTCCTCAGACTGGTCCTTCAACTGCTCCTCTGCTCCCCCCATTGGAGACAAATCCTTGCAAAAGATTGACGACATTCCAAAGTCAACTTCCTACGATAAATCGCCACATAAAGTAGAAGAGAAGCCCAAGTCTCCAGTTGGTGCAATTAAGCAGGTTCCTAAAGAGTATTCTGATGATGAAAGTGAGGACGAGGATAGATTTGATAAGCCAGAAACTAAGACCCTTCCTTTCCCAACACCCTTGCTACCTACAACGACAACCACAAGCAAGATAACTTCTGTAAGTGAATCTCGTGAGTCAGTTGAAATACAGATCAAGGACGTAGTCAAGCTACCCACAGATCCTATCAAATCTGCTGACAAACCCAAATCCCCAACAGATTTAGCTAAGACAATTTCAAAAAGACTCTTCTGACGAAGAAAGCGATGATGATTTCGGAATTGTAAAGCCACAAGATAAACTTCCTCAGACTGGTCCTTCAACTGTTCCTTCAACTGCTCCTCTGCTCCCCATCGGAGACAAATCCTTGCAAAAGATTGACGACATTCCAAAGCCAACTTCCTACGATAAATCGCCACATAAAGTAGAAGAGAAGCCCAAGTCTCCAGTTGGTGCAATTAAGCAGATTCCTAAGGAGTATTCTGATGATGAAAGTGAGGACGAGGATAGATTTGATAAGCCAGACACTAAGACCCTTCCTTTCCCAACACCCTTGCTACCTACAACGACAACCACAAGCAAGATAACTTCTGTAAGTGAATCTCGTGAGTCAGTTGAAATACAGATCAAGAACGTAGTCAAGCTACCCACAGATCCTATCAAATCTGCTGACAAACCCAAATCCCCAACAGATTTAGCTAAGACAATTTCAAAAGACTCTTCTGACGAAGAAAGCGATGATGATTTCGGAATTGTAAAGCCACAAGATAAACTTCCTCAGACTGGTCCTTCAACTGCTCCTCTGCTCCCCATCGGAGACAAATCCTTGCAGAAGATTGACGACATTCCAAAGCCAACTTCCGACGATAAGTCGCCACTTAAAGTAGAAGAGAAGCCCAAGTCTCCAGTTGGTGCACTCAAGCAGATTCCTAAGGAGTATTCTGATGATGAAAGTGAGGACGAGGATAGATTTGATAAGCCAGAAACTAAGACCCTTCCTTTCCCAACACTCTTGCTACCTACAACGACAACCACAAGCAAGATAACTTCTGTAAGTGAATCTCGTGAGTCAGTTGAAATGCAGATCAAGGACGTAGTCAAGCTACCCACAGATCCTATCAAATCTGCTGACAAACCCAAATCCCCAACAGATTTAGCTAAGACAATTTCCAAAGACTCTTCTGACGAAGAAAGCGATGATGATTTCGGAATTGTAAAGCCACAAGATAAACTTCCTCAGACTGGTCCTTCAACTGTTCCTACTGCTCCTCTGCTCCCCATTGGAGACAAATCCTTGCAAAAGATTGACGACATTCCAAAGCCAACTTCCTACGATAAATCGCCACATAAAGTAGAAGAGAAGCCCAAGTCTCCAGTTGGTGCAATTAAGCAGATTCCTAAAGAGTATTCTGATGATGAAAGTGAGGACGAGGATAGATTTGATAAGCCAGAAACTAAGACCCTTCCTTTCACCACACACCCTTGCTACCTACAACGACAACCACAAGCAAGATAACTTCTGTAAGTGAATCTCGTGAGTCAGTTGAAATACAGATCAAGGACGTAGTCAAGCTACCCACAGATCCTATCAAATCTGCTGACAAACCCAAATCCCCAACAGATTTAGCTAAGACAATTTCAAAAGACTCTTCTGACGAAGAAAGCGATGATGATTTCGGAATTGTAAAGCCACAAGATAAACTTCCTCAGACTGGTCCTTCAACTGCTCCTCTGCTCCCCATTGGAGACAAATCCTTGCAAAAGATTGACGACATTCCAAAGTCAACTTCCTACGATAAATCGCCACATAAAGTAGAAGAGAAGCCCAAGTCTCCAGTTGGTGCAATTAAGCAGGTTCCTAAAGAGTATTCTGATGATGAAAGTGAGGACGAGGATAGATTTGATAAGCCAGAAACTAAGACCCTTCCTTTCCCCACACCCTTGCTACCTACAACGACAACCACAAGCAAGATAACTTCTGTAAGTGAATCTCGTGAGTCAGTTGAAATACAGATCAAGGACGTAGTCAAGCTACCCACAGATCCTATCAAATCTGCTGACAAACCCAAATCCCCAAAAGATTTAGCTAAGACAATTTCAAAAGACTCTTCTGACGAAGAAAGCGATGATGATTTCGGAATTGTAAAGCCACAAGATAAACTTCCTCAGACTGGTCCTTCAACTGTTCCTTCAACTGCTCCTCTGCTCCCCATCGGAGACAAATCCTTGCAAAAGATTGACGACATTCCAAGAGCCAACTTCCTACGATAAATCGCCACATAAAGTAGAAGAGAAGCCCAAGTCTCCAGTTGGTGCAATTAAGCAGATTCCTAAGGAGTATTCTGATGATGAAAGTGAGGACGAGGATAGATTTGATAAGCCAGAAACTAAGACCCTTCCTTTCAGATCAAGGACGTAGTCAAGCCAGAAAACTAGTCCAACACCCTTGCTACCTACAACGACAACCACAAGCAAGATAACTTCTGTAAGTGAATCTCGTGAGTCAGTTGAAATGCAGATCAAGAACGTAGTCAAGCTACCCACAGATCCTATCAAATCTGCTGACAAACCCAAATCCCCAAAAGATTTAGCTAAGACAATTTCAAAAGACTCTTCTGTCGAAGAAAGCGATGATGATTTCGGAATTGTAAAGCCACAAGATAAACTTCCTCAGACTGGTCCTTCAACTGCTCCTCTGCTCCCCATTGGAGACAAATCCTTGCAAAAGATTGACGGCATTCCAAAGTCAACTTCCTACGATAAATCGCCACATAAAGTAGAAGAGAAGTCCAAGTCTCCAGTTGGTGCAATTAAGCAGGTTCCTAAAGAGTATTCTGATGATGAAAGTGAGGACGAGGATAGATTTGATAAGCCAGAAACTAAGACCCTTCCTTTCACCACACCCTTGCTACCTACAACGACAACCACAAGCAAGATAACTTCCGTAAGTGAATCTCGTGAGTCAGTTGAAATACAGATCAAGGACGTAGTTGAGCTACCCACAGATCCTATCAAATCTGCTGACAAACCCAAATCCCCAAAAGATTTAGCTAAGACAATTTCAAAAGACTCTTCTGACGAAGAAAGCGATGATGATTTCGGAATTGTAAAGCCACAAGATAAACTTCCTCAGACTGGTCCTTCAACTGTTCCTTCAACTGCTCCTCTGCTCCCCATCGGAGACAAATCCTTGCAAAAGATTGACGACATTCCAAAGCCAACTTCCTACGATAAATCGCCACATAAAGTAGAAGAGAAGCCCAAGTCTCCAGTTGGTGCAATTAAGCAGATTCCTAAGGAGTATTCTGATGATGAAAGTGAGGACGAGGATAGATTTGATAAGCCAGACACTAAGACCCTTCCTTTCCCAACACCCTTGCTACCTACAACGACAACCACAAGCAAGATAACTTCTGTAAGTGAATCTCGTGAGTCAATTGAAATGCAGATCAAGAACGTAGTCAAGCTACCCACAGATCCTATCAACTCTGCTGACAAACCCAAATCCCCAACAGATTTAGCTAAGACAATTTCAAAAGACTCTTCTGTCGAAGAAAGCGATGATGATTTCGGAATTGTAAAGCCACAAGATAAACTTCCTCAGACTGGTCCTTCAACTGCTCCTCTGCTCCCCATTGGAGACAAATCCTTGCAAAAGATTGACGGCATTCCAAAGTCAACTTCCTACGATAAATCGCCACATAAAGTAGAAGAGAAGTCCAAGTCTCCAGTTGGTGCAATTAAGCAGGTTCCTAAAGAGTATTCTGATGATGAAAGTGAGGACGAGGATAGATTTGATAAGCCAGAAACTAAGACCCTTCCTTTCACCACACCCTTGCTACCTACAACGACAACCACAAGCAAGATAACTTCCGTAAGTGAATCTCGTGAGTCAGTTGAAATACAGATCAAGGACGTAGTCAAGCTACCCACAGATCCTATCAAATCTGCTGACAAACCCAAATCCCCAAAAGATTTAGCTAAGACAATTTCAAAAGACTCTTCTGACGAAGAAAGCGATGATGATTTCGGAATTGTAAAGCCACAAGATAAACTTCCTCAGACTGGTCCTTCAACTGTTCCTTCAACTGCTCCTCTGCTCCCCATCGGAGACAAATCCTTGCAAAAGATTGACGACATTCCAAAGCCAACTTCCTACGATAAATCGCCACATAAAGTAGAAGAGAAGCCCAAGTCTCCAGTTGGTGCACTCAAGCAGATTCCTAAGGAGTATTCTGATGATGAAAGTGAGGACGAGGATAGATTTGATAAGCCAGAAACTAAGACCCTTCCTTTCCCAACACCCTTGCTACCTACAACGACAACCACAAGCAAGATAACTTCTGTAAGTGAATCTCGTGAGTCAGTTGAAATGCAGATCAAGGACGTAGTCAAGCTACCCACAGATCCTATCAAATCTGCTGACAAACCCAAATCCCCAACAGATTTAGCTAAGACAATTTCAAAGACTCTTCTGACGAAGAAAGCGATGATGATTTCGGAATTGTAAAGCCACAAGATAAACTTCCTCAGACTGGTCCTTCAACTGCTCCTCTGCTCCCCATTGGAGACAAATCCTTGCAAAAGATTGACGACATTCCAAAGCCAACTTCCTACGATAAATCGCCACATAAAGTAGAAGAGAAGCCCAAGTCTCCAGTTGGTGCAATTAAGCAGGTTCCTAAAGAGTATTCTGATGATGAAAGTGAGGACGAGGATAGATTTGATAAGCCAGAAACTAAGACCCTTCCTTTCACCACACCCTTGCTACCTACAACGACAACCACAAGCAAGATAACTTCCGTAAGTGAATCTCGTGAGTCAGTTGAAATACAGATCAAGGACGTAGTTGAGCTACCCACAGATCCTATCAAATCTGCTGACAAACCCAAATCCCCAACAGATTTAGCTAAGACAATTTCAAAAGACTCTTCTGTCGAAGAAAGCGATGATGATTTCGGAATTGTAAAGCCACAAGATAAACTTCCTCAGACTGGTCCTTCAACTGCTCCTCTGCTCCCCATTGGAGACAAATCCTTGCAAAAGATTGACGACATTCCAAAGTCAACTTCCTACGATAAATCGCCACATAAAGTAGAGAGAAGCCCAAGTCTCCAGTTGGTGCAATTAAGCAGGTTCCTAAAGAGTATTCTGATGATGAAAGTGAGGACGAGGATAGATTTGATAAGCCAGAAACTAAGACCCTTCCCACACCCTTTCACCACAACCCTTGCTCGTGAGTCAGTTGACAGATCAAGGACGTAGTCAAGCTACCCACAGATCCTATCAAATCTGCTGACAAACCCAAATCCCCAAAAGATTTAGCAAGACAATTTCAAAAGACTTTCTGACGAAGAAAGCGATGATGATTTCGTTGTAAAGCCACAAGATAAACTTCCTCAGACTGGTCCTTCAACTGTTCCTTCAACTGCTCCTCTGCTCCCCATCGGAGACAAATCCTTGCAAAAGATTGACGACATTCCAAAGCCAACTTCCTACGATAAATCGCCACATAAAGTAGAAGAGAAGCCCAAGTCTCCAGTTGGTGCACTCAAGCAGATTCCTAAACCCTGATGATGAAAGTGAGGACGAGGATAGATTTGATAAGCCAGAAACTAAGACCCTCCAACACCCTTGCTACCTACAACGACAACCACAAGCAAGATAACTTCTGTAAGTGAATCTCGTGAGTCAATTGAAATACAGATCAAGGACGTAGTTGAGCTACCCACAGATCCTATCAAATCTGCTGACAAACCCAAATCCCCAACAGATTTAGCTAAGACAATTTCAAAGACTCTTCTGACGAAGAAAGCGATGATGATTTCGGAATTGTAAAGCCACAAGATAAACTTCCTCAGACTGGTCCTTCAACTGCTCCTCTGCTCCCCATTGGAGACAAATCCTTGCAAAAGATTGACGACATTCCAAAAGCCAACTTCCTACGATAAATCGCCACATAAAGTAGAAGAGAAGCCCAAGTCTCCAGTTGGTGCAATTAAGCAGATTCCTAAGGAGTATTCTGATGATGAAAGTGAGGACGAGGATAGATTTGATAAGCCAGAAACTAAGACCCTTCCTTTCCCAACACCCTTGCTACCTACAACGACAACCACAAGCAAGATAACTTCTGTAAGTGAATCTCGTGAGTCAATTGAAATGCAGATCAAGAACGTAGTCAAGCTACCCACAGATCCTATCAACTCTGCTGACAAACCCAAATCCCCAACAGATTTAGCTAAGACAATTTCAAAAGACTCTTCTGTCGAAGAAAGCGATGATGATTTCGGAATTGTAAAGCCACAAGATAAACTTCCTCAGACTGGTCCTTCAACTGCTCCTCTGCTCCCCATCGGAGACAAATCCTTGCAGAAGATTGACGACATTCCAAAGCCAACTTCCGACGATAAGTCGCCACTTAAAGTAGAAGAGAAGCCCAAGTCTCCAGTTGGTGCACTCAAGCAGATTCCTAAGGAGTATTCTGATGATGAAAGTGAGGACGAGGATAGATTTGATAAGCCAGAAACTAAGACCCTTCCTTTCCCAACACCCTTGCTACCTACAACGACAACCACAAGCAAGATAACTTCCGTAAGTGAATCTCGTGAGTCAGTTGAAATACAGATCAAGGACGTAGTTGAGCTACCCACAGATCCTATCAAATCTGCTGACAAACCCAAATCCCCAACAGATTTAGCTAAGACAATTTCCAAAGACTCTTCTGACGAAGAAAGCGATGATGATTTCGGAATTGTAAAGCCACAAGATAAACTTCCTCAGACTGGTCCTTCAACTGTTCCTTCAACTGCTCCTCTGCTCCCCATCGGAGACAAATTCTTGCAGAGGATTGACGACATTCCAAAGCCAACTTCCGACGATAAGTCGCCACTTAAAGTAGAAGAGAAGCCCAAGTCTCCAGTTGGTGCACTCAAGCAGATTCCTAAGGAGTATTCTGATGATGAAAGTCAGGACGAGGATAGATTTGATAAGCCAGAAACTAAGACCCTTCCTTTCCCAACACCCTTGCTACCTACAACGACAACCACAAGCAAGATAACTTCTGTAAGTGAATCTCGTGAGTCAATTGAAATGCAGATCAAGAACGTAGTCAAGCTACCCACAGATCCTATCAAATCTGCTGACAAACCCAAATCCCCAACAAATTTCGCTAAGACAATTTCAAAAGACTCTTCTGCCGAAGAAAGCGATGATGATTTCGGAATTGTAAAGCCACAAGATAAACTTCCTCAGACTGGTCCTTCAACTGCTCCTCTGCTCCCCATTGGAGACAAATCCTTGCAAAAGATTGACGACATTCCAAAGCCAACTTCCTACGATAAATCGCCACATAAAGTAGAAGAGCAGCCCAAGTCTCCAGTTGGTGCAATTAAGCAGATTCCTAAGGAGTATTCTGATGATGAAAGTGAGGACGAGGATAGATTTGATAAGCCAGACACTAAGACCCTTCCTTTCCCAACACCCTTGCTACCTACAACGACAACCACAAGCAAGATAACTTCTGTAAGTGAATCTCGTGAGTCAACTGAAATGCAGATCAAGAACGTAGTCAAGCTACCCACAGATCCTATCAAATCTGCTGACAAACCCAAATCCCCAACAAATTTCGCTAAGACAATTTCAAAAGACTCTTCTGCCGAAGAAAGCGATGATGATTTCGGAATTGTAAAGCCACAAGATAAACTTCCTCAGACTGGTCCTTCAACTGTTCCTTCAACTGCTCCTCTGCTCCCCATCGGAGACAAATTCTTGCAGAGGATTGACGACATTCCAAAGCCAACTTCCGACGATAAGTCGCCACTTAAAGTAGAAGAGAAGCCCAAGTCTCCAGTTGGTGCACTCAAGCAGATTCCTAAGGAGTATTCTGATGATGAAAGTCAGGACGAGGATAGATTTGATAAGCCAGAAACTAAGACCCTTCCTTTCCCAACACCCTTGCTACCTACAACGACAACCACAAGCAAGATAACTTATGTAAGTGAATCTCGTGAGTCAGTTGAAATGCAGATCAAGGACGTAGTAAAGCTACCCACAGATCCTATCAAATCTGCTGACAAACCCAAATCCCCAACAGATTTAGCTAAGACAATTTCAAAAGACTCTTCTGTCGAAGAAAGCGATGATGATTTCGGAATTGTAAAGCCACTAGATAAACTTCCTCAGACTGTTCCTTCAACTGTTCCTTTAACTGCTCCTCTGCTCCCCATCGGAGACAAATCCTTGCAGAAGATTGACGACATTCCAAAGCCAACTTCCGACGATAAGTCGCCACTTAAAGTAGAAAAGAAGCCCAAGTCTCCAGTTGGTGCACTCAAGCAGATTCTAAGGAGTATTCTGATGATGACAGTGAGGACGAGGATAGATTTGATAAGCCAGAAACTAAGACCCTTCCTTTCCCAACACCCTTGCTACCTACAACGACAACCACAAGCAAGATAACTTCTGTAAGTGAAGCTCGTGAGTCAGTTGAAATGCAGATCAAGGACGTAGTCAAGCTACCCACAGATCCTATCAAATCTGCTGACAAACCCAAATCCCCAACAGATTTAGCTAAGACAATTTACAAAGACTCTTCTGACGAAGAAAGCGATGATGATTTCGGAATTGTAAAGCCACAAGATAAACTTCCTCAGACTGGTCCTTCAACTGCTCCTCTGCTCCCCATTGGAGACAAATCCTTGCAAAAGATTGACGACATTCCAAAGCCAACTTCCTACGATAAATCGCCACGTAAAGTAGAAGAGAAGCCCAAGTCTCCAGTTGGTGCAATTAAGCAGATTCCTAAAGAGTATTCTGATGATGAAAGTGAGGACGAGGATAGATTTGATAAGCCAGAAACTAAGACCCTTCCTTTCACCACACCCTTGCTACCAACAACGACAACCACAAGCAAGATAACTTCTGTAAGTGAATCTCGTGAGTCAGTTGAAATGCAGATCAAGGACGTAGTCAAGCTACCCACAGATCCTATCAAATCTGCTGACAAACCCAAATCCCCAACAGATTTAGCTAAGACAATTTCAAAAGACTCTTCTGACGAAGAAAGCGATGATGATTTCGGAATTGTAAAGCCACAAGATAAACTTCCTCAGACTGGTCCTTCAACTGTTCCTTCAACTGCTCCTCTGCTCCCCATCGGAGACAAATCCTTGCAAAAGATTGACGACATTCCAAAGCCAACTTCCTACGATAAATCGCCACATAAAGTAGAAGAGCAGCCCAAGTCTCCAGTTGGTGCAATTAAGCAGATTCCTAAGGAGTATTCTGATGATGAAAGTGAGGACGAGGATAGATTTGATAAGCCAGACACTAAGACCCTTCCTTTCCCAACACCCTTGCTACCTACAACGACAACCACAAGCAAGATAACTTCTGTAAGTGAATCTCGTGAGTCAACTGAAATGCAGATCAAGAACGTAGTCAAGCTACCCACAGATCCGATCAAATCTGCTGACAAACCCAAATCCCCAACAGATTTCGCTAAGACAATTTCAAAAGACTCTTCTGTCGAAGAAAGCGATGATGATTTCGGAATTGTAAAGCCACAAGATAAACTTCCTCAGACTGGTCCTTCAACTGTTCCTTCAACTGCTCCTCTGCTCCCATCGGAGACAAATTCTTGCAGAGGATTGACGACATTCCAAAGCCAACTTCCTACGATAAGTCGCCACTTAAAGTAGAAGAGAAGCCCAAGTCTCCAGTTGGTGCAATTAAGCAGATTCCTAAGGAGTATTCTGATGATGAAAGTGAGGACGAGGATAGATTTGATAAGCCAGAAACTAAGACCCTTCCTTTCCCAACACCCTTGCTACCTACAACGACAACCACAAGCAAGATAACTTATGTAAGTGAAGCTCGTGAGTCAGTTGAAATGCAGATCAAGGACGTAGTCAAGCTACCCACAGATCCTATCAAATCTGCTGACAAACCCAAATCCCCAACAGATTTAGCTAAGACAATTTACAAAGACTCTTCTGACGAAGAAAGCGATGATGATTTCGGAATTGTAAAGCCACAAGATAAACTTCCTCAGACTGGACCTTCAACTGCTCCTCTGCTCCCCATTGGAGACAAATCCTTGCAAAAGATTGACGACATTCCAAAGCCAACTTCCTACGATAAATCGCCACTTAAAGTAGAAGAGAAGCCCAAGTCTCCAGTCGGTGCACTCAAGCAGATTCCTAAGGACTATTCTGATGATGAAAGTGAGGACGAGGATAGATTTGATAAGCCAGAAATTAAGACCCTTCCTTTTACCACACCCTTGCTACCTACAACGACAACCACAAGCAAGATAACTTCTGTAAGTGAATCTCGTGAGTCAGTTGAAATGCAGATCAAGGACGTAGTCAAGCTACCCACAGATCCTATCAAATCTCCTGCCAAACCCAAATCCCCAACAGATTTAGCTAAAACAATTTCAAAAGACTCTTCTGACGAAGAAAGCGATGATGATTTCGGAATTGTAAAGCCACAAGATAAACTTCCTCAGACTGGTCCTTCAACTGTTCCTTCAACTGCTCCTCTGCTCCCCATCGGAGACAAATCCTTGCAAAAAATTGACGACATTCCAAAGACAACTACCGACGACAAGTCGCCACTTAAAGTAGAAGAGAAGCCCAAGTCTCCAGTCGGTGCACTCAAGCAGATTCCTAAGGAGTATTCTGATGATGAAAGTGAGGACGAGGATAGATTTGATAAGCCAGAAATTAAGACCCTTCCTTTCCCAACACCCTTGCTACCTACAGCGACAACCACAAGCGAGATAACTTCTGTAAGTGAATCTCGTGAGTCAGTTGAAATGCAGATCAAGGACGTAGTCAAGCTACCCACAGATCCTATCAAATCTGCTGACAAACCCAAATCCCCAACAGATTTAGCCAAGACAATTTCAAAAGACTCTTCTGACGAAGAAAGCGATGATGATTTCGGAATTGTAAAGCCACAAGATAAACTTCCTCAGACTGGTCCTTCAACTGTTCCTTCAACTGCTCCTCTGCTCCCCATCGGAGACAAATCCTTGCAGAAGATTGACGACATTCCAAAGCCAACTTCCGACGATACGTCGCCACTTAAAGTAGAAGAGAAGCCCAAGGCTCCAGTTGGTGCACTCAAGCAGATTCCTAAGGAGTATTCTGATGATGACAGTGAGGACGAGGATAGATTTGATAAGCCAGAAACTAAGACCCTTCCTTTCCCAACACCCTTGCTACCAACAACGACAACCACAAGCAAGATAACTTCTGTAAGTGAATCTCGTGAGTCAGTTGAAATGCAGATCAAGGACGTAGTCAAGCTACCCACAGATCCTATCAAATCTGCTGACAAACCCAAATCCCCAACAGATTTAGTTAAGACAATTTCAAAAGACTCTTCTGACGAAGAAAGCGATGATGATTTCGGAATTGTAAAGCCACAAGATAAACTTCCTCAGACTGGTCCTTCAACTGCTCCTCTGCTCCCCATTGGAGACAAATCCTTGCAAAAGATTGACGACATTCCAAAGCCAACTTCCTACGATAAATCGCCACATAAAGTAGAAGAGAAGCCCAAGTCTCCAGTTGGTGCACTCAAGCAGATTCCTAAGGAGTATTCTCATGATGAAAATGAGGACGAGGATAGATTTGATAAGCCAGAAACTAAGACCCTTCCTTTCACCACACCCTTGCTACCTACAACGACAACCACAAGCAAGATAACTTCTGTAAGTGAATCTCGTGAGTCAGTTGAAATGCAGATCAAGGACGTAGTCAAGCTACCCACAGATCCTATCAAATCTGCTGACAAACCCAAATCCCCAACAGATTTAGTTAAGACAATTTCAAAAGACTCTTCTGACGAAGAAAGCGATGATGATTTCGGAATTGTAAATCCACAAGATAAACTTCCTCAGACTGGTCCTTCAACTGTTCCTTCAACTGCTCCTCTGCTCCCCATCGGAGACAAATCCTTGCAGAAGATTGACGACATTCCAAAGCCAACTTCCGACGATAAGTCGCCACGTAAAGTAGAAGAGAAGCCCAAGTCTCCAGTTGGTGCACTCAAGCAGATTCCTAAGGAGTATTCTGATGATGACAGTGAGGACGAGGATAGATTTGATAAGCCAGAAACTAAGACCCTTCCTTTCCCAACACCCTTGCTACCAACAACGACAACCACAAGCAAGATAACTTCTGTAAGTGAATCTCGTGAGTCAGTTGAAATGCAGATCAAGGACGTAGTCAAGCTACCCACAGATCCTATCAAATCTGCTGACAAACCCAAATCCCCAACAGATTTAGTTAAGACAATTTCAAAAGACTCTTCTGACGAAGAAAGCGATGATGATTTCGGAATTGTAAAGCCACAAGATAAACTTCCTCAGACCGGTCCTTCAACTGTTCCTTCAACTGCTCCTCTGCTCCCCATCGGAGACAAATCCTTGCAGAAGATTGACGACATTCCAAAGCCAACTTCCGACGATACGTCGCCACTTAAAGTAGAAGAGAAGCCCAAGGCTCCAGTTGGTGCACTCAAGCAGATTCCTAAGGAGTATTCTGATGATGACAGTGAGGACGAGGATAGATTTGATAAGCCAGAAACTAAGACCCTTCCTTTCCCAACACCCTTGCTACCAACAACGACAACCACAAGCAAGATAACTTCTGTAAGTGAATCTCGTGAGTCAGTTGAAATGCAGATCAAGGACGTAGTCAAGCTACCCACAGATCCTATCAAATCTGCTGACAAACCCAAATCCCCAACAGATTTAGTTAAGACAATTTCAAAAGACTCTTCTGACGAAGAAAGCGATGATGATTTCGGAATTGTAAAGCCACAAGATAAACTTCCTCAGACTGGTCCTTCAACTGCTCCTCTGCTCCCCATTGGAGACAAATCCTTGCAAAAGATTGACGACATTCCAAAGCCAACTTCCTACGATAAATCGCCACATAAAGTAGAAGAGAAGCCCAAGTCTCCAGTTGGTGCACTCAAGCAGATTCCTAAGGAGTATTCTGATGATGAAAATGAGGACGAGGATAGATTTGATAAGCCAGAAACTAAGACCCTTCCTTTCACCACACCCTTGCTACCTACAACGACAACCACAAGCAAGATAACTTCTGTAAGTGAATCTCGTGAGTCAGTTGAAATGCAGATCAAGGACGTAGTCAAGCTACCCACAGATCCTATCAAATCTGCTGACAAACCCAAATCCCCAACAGATTTAGCCAAGACAATTTTAAAAGACTCCTCTGACGAAGAAAGCGATGATGATTTCGGAATTGTAAAGCCACAAGATAAACTTCCTCAGACCGGTCCTTCAACTGTTCCTTCAACTGCTCCTCTGCTCCCCATCGGAGACAAATCCTTGCAGAAGATTGACGACATTCCAAAGCCAACTTCCGACGATAAGTCGCCACTTAAAGTAGAAGAGAAGCCCAAGTCTCCAGTTGGTGCACTCAAGCAGATTCCTAAGGAGTATTCTGATGATGAAAGTGAGGACGAGGATAGATTTGATAAGCCAGAAACTAAGACCCTTCCTTTCACCACACCCTTGCTACCTACAACGACAACCACAAGCAAGATAACTTCTGTAAGTGAATCTCGTGAGTCAGTTGAAATGCAGATCAAGGACGTAGTCAAGCTACCCACAGATCCTATCAAATCTGCTGACAAACCCAAATCCCCAACAGATTTTGCTAAGACAATTTTAAAAGACTCCTCTGACGAAGAAAGCGATGATGATTTCGGAATTGTAAAGCCACAAGATAAACTTCCTCAGACTGGTCCTTCAACTGTTCCTTCAACTGCTCCTCTGCTGCCCATCGGAGACAAATCCTTGCAGAAGATTGATGACATTACAAAGCCAACTTCCGACGACAAGTCTCCACTTAAAGTAGAAGAGAAGCCCAAGTCTCCAGTTGGTGCACTCAAGCAGATTCCTAAGGAGTATTCTGATGATGAAAGTGAGGACGAGGATAGATTTGATAAGCCAGAAACTAAGACCCTTCCTTTCACCACACCCTTGCTACCTACAACGACAACCACAAGCAAGATAACTTCCGTAAGTGAATCTCGTGAGTCAGTTGAAATGCAGATCAAGGACGTAGTCAAGCTACCCACAGATCCTATCAAATCTGCTGACAAACCCAAATCCCCAACAGATTTAGCCAAGACAATTTTAAAAGACTCCTCTGACGAAGAAAGCGATGATGATTTCGGAATTGTAAAGCCACAAGATAAACTTCCTCAGACTGGTCCTTCAACTGTTCCTTCAACTGCTCCTCTGCTCCCCATCGGAGACAAATCCTTGCAGAAGATTGATGACATTACAAAGCCAACTTCCGACGACAAGTCTCCACTTAAAGTAGAAGAGAAGCCCAAGTCTCCAGTTGGTGCACTCAAGCAGATTCCTAAGGAGTATTCTGATGATGAAAGTGAGGACGAGGATAGATTTGATAAGCCAGAAACTAAGAACCTTCCTTTCACCACACCCTTGCTACCTACAACGACAACCACAAGCAAGATAACTTCTGTAAGTGAATCTCGTGAGTCAGTTGAAATGCAGATCAAGGACGTAGTCAAGCTACCCACAGATCCTATCAAATCTGCTGACAAACCCAAATCCCCAACAGATTTTGCTAAGACAATTTTAAAAGACTCCTCTGACGAAGAAAGCGATGATGATTTCGGAATTGTAAAGCCACAAGATAAACTTCCTCAGACTGGTCCTTCAACTGTTCCTTCAACTGCTCCTCTGCTGCCCATCGGAGACAAATCCTTGCAGAAGATTGATGACATTACAAAGCCAACTTCCGACGACAAGTCGCCACTTAAAGTAGAAGAGAAGCCCAAGTCTCCAGTTGGTGCACTCAAGCAGATTCCTAAAGAGTATTCTGATGATGAAAGTGAGGACGAGGATAGATTTGATAAGCCAGAAACTAAGACCCTTCCTTTCACCACACCCTTGCTACCAACAATGACAACTACAAGCAAGATAACTTCTGTAAGTGAATCTCGTGAGTCAGTTGAAATGCAGACCAAGGACGCAGTCAAGCTACCCACAGATCCTATCAAATCTGCTGACAAAGCCAAATCTCCAACAGATTTAGCCAAGACAATTTCAAAAGACTCTTCTGACGAAGAAAGCGATGATGATTTCGGAATTGTAAAGCCACAAGATAAACTTCCTCAGACTGGTCCTTCAACTTTTCCTTCAACTGCTCCTCGGCTCCCCATCGGAGACAAATCCTTGCAAAAGATTGACGACATTCCAAAGCCAACTTCCTACGATAAATCGCCACATAAAGTAGAAGAGCAGCCCAAGTCTCCAGTTGGTGCAATTAAGCAGATTCCTAAGGAGTATTCTGATGATGAAAGTGAGGACGAGGATAGATTTGATAAGCCAGACACTAAGACCCTTCCTTTCCCAACACCCTTGCTACCTACAACGACAACCACAAGCAAGATAACTTCTGTAAGTGAATCTCGTGAGTCAATTGAAATGCAGATCAAGAACGTAGTCAAGCTACCCACAGAACCTATCAAATCTGCTGACAAACCCAAATCCCCAACAGATTTTGCTAAGACAATTTTAAAAGACTCCTCTGACGAAGAAAGCGATGATGATTTCGGAATTGTAAAGCCACAAGATAAACTTCCTCA
Source organism: Drosophila nigrodunni (assembly GCA_020829145.1). Lineage (NCBI taxonomy): Eukaryota > Metazoa > Arthropoda > Insecta > Diptera > Drosophilidae > Drosophila > Drosophila nigrodunni. The sequence goes on along the minus strand of JACVCZ010000007.1, from coordinate 5,728,379 downwards.
GACTGGTCCTTCAACTTTTCCTTCAACTGCTCCTCGGCTCCCCATCGGAGACAAATCCTTGCAAAAGATTGACGACATTCCAAAGCCAACTTCCTACGATAAATCGCCACATAAAGTAGAAGAGAAGCCCAAGTCTCCAGTTGGTGCACTCAAGCAGATTCCTAAGGAGTATTCTGATGATGAAAGTGAGGACGAGGATAGATTTGCTAAGCCAGAAACTAAGACCCTTCCTTTCACCACACCCTTGCTACCTACAACGACAACCACAGGCAAGATTACTTCTGTAATTGAATCCAGCGAGTCAGTTGAAATGCAGATTAAGGACGTTATCAACGTGCCCACAGATCACGATAAAATTGTTGACGTAAAATCCGATGTGTATGATGATTTAGAAGATACTAGATCCATTCAGCAGATAGTTGAAGAAACTTTAAGAGCTGGTGATGCAGAAGTTCAAAAAATTGTTAATGAGACTCTTAGAAGCGTTCAGTTGGAAAAAGATTTAGATTGTAAAAATCTTGTGCTCTCTGAAATATCTGAAGGCGAACGTACAGTTGAACAAATTGTCGAGGAAACGTTAAAAACGGCTAATGCCAATACTATACATATAAGACAGTTCGAAAATCCTCAAAAAGAAGATTTACAGACTGAAAAAACTGAGATTGATATTGATTCCAAGGATGTTCGCCCCATAGCTTACTTTGTTAAGTTAGATGAGGGTAAGATTGGTGTTACACCTTCTCCAAAAAAAGTAGTCAAATCAGTGGTTAATAAGACCAATGTAATTAATAAAGTAAGCTCAACGACACCAATTACAATAGTTAATAAGAAACAGGATAAAAAGCAAGTAGATAAAATAGATAAACCAAAGGTAATACAAAAGAAAGATCCAGGTACTCAAGTTAAGCCAATAAGGGCATCCACAAAGCAAACAATCTCAAGCAAAACTTCAGCCAAATCTGACCAACAAAAATTGACGAAGAAAACAGAATCTAGGAGATCTGTGACAAGTTCCACTTCGACAACAACAAGCTCAGCATCCGCAACCAGCCGTGTAATAAGCGAAATTCACTTTGAAAGATCTGCAAGTCCAGCGTCAAGTTCGATATTTTACGAAAGTCATCCTCAAGGCGAAAGCAGTCGCTCAACAACGCCAAGACCTAGAGTAAAAACCGATGTGACGATAATACCGTACAATAAATCAGTTCGCTCATTTAGTCCAACAACCAAAGCAGCTAAAACAACAAAGGCAACTTCAGTTAAGAATGAATCAAGCCAACTAACAAAGACAATGAGTGTAAAACAGAAAAAGTCTGTTACAGTAAAGAGCAGCACCAGTCACACCGAACAAGAAATAGTCCGCTCGAACCGTATGAAGACTCCGACTCCAACTGCCACCCACAGATATATGCAGCCGACTTTGGCTCACAGTATGCGATATGCTCGTACTTCCGAAAGTGAAAGTCGTAGCACAACTCCAGCGCCACCAAAATCCCCAGCACCACCCAAGTCACCAGCTCCACCACATGCGATTCGCAAAAGTAATTACAACACTAAGAATACGAAAAGTGCCTTGACAAAAAACCCACTTATTGATCAAAAACAAAAGAAAACAAACAGTGAAAAGTCCTTAGTTCTGACCAAGAGAGGTTCCCATAGCGAAAGCAAGGAGTCATTGAAAAGTACAGACCGCCTTTACAAAAGACAAACATCAAAGGAGAATAAAGAAGCAAACGTGATAGGCTCAAAGAGCCAACAACTAATTAAAAGCATGAAGACACAATCAGCTAATGTAACTAAATCCATTGCCTACAGAACTTCCATAGAAACTGACAACAAGACAAAAACTTCAACTAAAACTGTAACTGCAACTGCAACTGCATCTGCAACTGCAATGCAACGCACTAAAGTTCCAATTAGCTTGTCTTCCGCAACAAAAACTTCAACTAAGCTAAGCAACAATAAAAGTGATGAAACCGTTTCAAAACCTCAGGTAGACAATAAGAAGATCGTTAAAAGAACAGTAAGTAAAACGAGCGAGGGAAGTAACAGAATAACGAGCGCTAAACAGGTGCGTAGTTCCATTGAGCCGAAGCTACAGAAACAGATGAAGGATACGATGAATGAATCGAGCACTACCGCAAGTGGTAGTACCAGTGCCAGTGGATCTTCGAATAGCACTAGACGCAGTGTACGATCAGCCGTGATGGTCAGCCGTAAGACAGACAAGGAGAAGACAAATATGAAACTATCGGAGAAGAAGGGTGCAGCAGCTACAACGTCAACGGTACGTGTACACAGGGAGCCGATAGCCACAACCGGCGCGGTTAGCACCGTGCTTGTTGATGACGACTCCGAAGTGATAACCATACGTTCCATTAAATCAAGTGATAGTACAAAAAGCTCTACCTCATCATCCTCCGGTAGCGGCTGCAACAGTCGCAAGGTGCTAACCAGCGAGGTATTCACTAAAACATTCGGCCCGGACAAACCCCTAGAAGTGGTCTACCGCCAGCCCGATTTTGATGTAGATCAGCATACCATGGCATTGGGGGGTATACGGATGCAAACCACAAACGATCAACAACGATGCATAAATGAGTTCGATGTCAGCTTTATCGATACCACCGATTCCAGTCTCTCTGACTCTGTAGCACTACCCATGTTTGGCACCGGAGATCCCGAGCGCTTACTGGCCGCCAGTCCTGGTTCCCCCAAGCCGACCCGTAGTCCATTAGCCCTCATTGAGGAGACCCTTCGGCGGCACCATCAGCACCATCAACAATACCCTGCTGCCCCATCAACTAGCGCAACTGAAACTTCGGTTGAGGTGGTCAGTGAGACTCGGCAAAAGAGAGAGCTGGAGACCAGCACTGTCAGCAGTGTACCAAAAGGTAAATAAGATAAACATCTTTAGACTTAGAGCACCTTTATACATACTATTTATACATGTGTACAGCAATGAAGCTTAGCTTAGAGCGATACCCATCATGCTTAGGGAACCATGCAACTTTTCTAATTGATCTAAATTTGCAACTGCTTTTATTCAATTTAATTTTAACTTGTTTTCCACAAATAGCTGACGCAAATAACTAAAGCCCATACTTAAAAGCCACAATACTATCAAAAAATAAAATAATATACCCAACATAAAAAGAAAGCAATAAAAAAACTCACCAAAATGTCCAAAAAACTACCAACAATATCCGTAACTGCGGAGCATCATTCTGAATCATCTGACTCATCGTCCCACGACACCGATAGCAATGACATGGACTACGGACGCAGTGGAGCAGGTGGTGTTACTGATGTGGAAGACTTCGATAGCCAAATGGAAGTTCTAAAGCCAAGTTCCCGTCGTGGCTCTGATAATGGGGCTGCAAAGAAGGAGAAGACACGACCATTAGAGAACGATGTAACTGATGTCGAGGATTACGACACGGAGACCGATGATGACGAATCAAAGAGCGCCGTTTACCCCGAATTAAAGTTGTCACTACGTGAGTTCTTGCAACAGGGATTACAGAATCAGGAGGCTGTCGATAATGATGCCAAGGAGAGCTGTGAAATAAAAGAGGGCAACTTTCTGCAAGCACAAAACTTGAATGGCCTGGCCGATTACCTAACCGACTGCGAAGATTATGACACAGACTCTGAGGTGGAATATGGCTGCGAAAAGTCCGTATGCGTTGACCTGGACAATGCCATAGGCGATCAGGGACGTGTCAGCATTGCCGACGGTGAGAAACATGAAGATGACTCCGATCACTATGAAGATGTCTCCGTCATTAGCGATATAAGCGATCTCGCCTCGGCATTGTCCGACTGCGCTGCAATTGGTGGACATGTGCGTGGCGCATCTGAGGATGAAGTGCTCATGGTTTCCGGAAGTAACAGCGAGGAAGTTTGTCAAATCGCCTGCTCGAGCACAGAATCGGAATCGGGACGAACTGCTGCCAAAAGTCAAAGCATAAGTGATGGCAGCTTGCCTCCCATAGATGTTGCCTTTGTCAGTGCCACTGGAGCTGTCCGCAAGAACTCGAAATCAACGTTGATCGTAGCTGACAAACGACATTTTTTACAAGTAGCTCCTAAACATGAAGAAGTCCTCACTGATGTCGAGGGCATCGATGACTCTGGCGCCGAGGACAGCTTCGACAATGAAGAGGATGAAGAACAACCGATACCACGAGCTATTATTCTAGCTCCAGGCGATGATGGCACCTGCCTAACTGACGTGGAGGACATGTGCTGCGAGGATCTATCGATGGCAAGCACCGTACCCGAAGCAATCGCTGTGGGACTCGAAGTTCTGCCTTTGCCACATCGAGAGGTCGTTGAGCTGAAGGAGGATAAATATGGAGATACCATTACAAATGTAATGCCCATGAATGTAAGCTACGAATTTGGCATATATAATCACTTGAAGGATATGGCCAACACCGATTCGGAAGATTACTCCTGTCCGGAAGACTGGAGTGCAAGTCTATCGCTGGCTGAAGAGTTGGCTGTGGGTACAGCCGGTCTAATAGAGAACGAAGTGATTGTCTCCAACGAACTATTGAAACAGCAACAAAGCAAACGGCTGGAGGTGCTCTCAAATGCGGAATCCGTCACAGACGTGGAGGAAATCTTTGTAGCTGGCACTAATCGTCGCAAGAAGCTAAAGACACGCACCCCAAGCAAGGGCAAGAACAAGCTCCTGGATGTCGTCAAGGGCAAGGAGGAAGGCATTACCGATGTGGAAGACATGGATTTAAGTGAATGTGACCTACCACCGGGAGTCAAACGAGTCGAACAACTAAAGCTACAAGCCAAGGGTCATAATTCCAATGACAAACTAACCGATGCCGAGGACATTTCCACTGACGATGTATCTGATGCTTCTGAGGCTTCTTTACCACCAGCTGAAGTACCTAAACCAAAGTGCAACCCAACAAAGCTGCATCCACTACACAAGCGATTGCTCAACGAGGACGCTATCAGTCAACAAAACACTGACGTTGAGGATGTTCAGCTACCATCCGATGCTGAGGATGTCCTTGAGCCACCACCCATACAGGTGGCCAATAGCGATAGCAAAGAGCTCAACGATATGCTCAATGAAAGTTACACTGTCGTGCATGAAAAAAGCGGCAGAAGCTTCAATGCCGAATCGGAGAAGCTGCAATTAAAGGGTGTGATACGAGACGCTCACACCGATGTGGAATATCTTGAGTCCGACGAATCAGCCACCAGAGGAGGCAACTAAATCGCTTCGCTTACGAATCAAATCACTTGCCAAAAATTCAAAATCTTAACAATAGTTTCATAACTTCCATAAATACGTAAAGTGTGAGAAATTAATAAATTAACAAAAGTAATTTACATACACTCAAACCATATTGTAAGTAAACCCAACACTTAACATAATAAATTTTCATTAAAATTTTTTTGACACACACGAAAGCAACAAAAAGCCTAAATCTAATCAATTTGCTAATATCTCAAAATACTAACAAACTAACTATTTTAAGCGTCGTTTAAACTAACAAAATGTTCTACTAAAAATAAACTTAGTTAATACGCGTAGAGCTAACCAAAAAGTTCTTTGGAATCGATTTATGTTTTTCCTTTTTTTTTAAGTCCGTCTAAAACGTTCATTATGTTTTTGTTTGTAGAGTACTCTTAAAGTAATTGCTTTTTAGGTTAAACTTTATAAATACATTGACGTGTACTAATTCCTGAACTGTTCATTTGCAGAAGGCCTTACAAAAACCACAATTGGACCATCCTCTATACAGCAAACAGTGCAAATTTCTCAACAAATTGGTAAGTTATCCTTTGATTATATAGTATTATTTATATATAGCTTCTCATAATTTGCGCTAAATTTTGATCATGCGCTTCATAAGTATTTTATAATTATTAGTAAATTGATTATTGATTTGATTTTGTTTGTTGTTTAACTAATGCAATTAAAGCTCATTGGGACAAAGAAGTTGACAATTAATGAGATACAAATTAAATAAAGACTATAATAGAAAACGCTGCTAAAAAGAACTCGCCTCACATCACCAATGATCACTCACCGCATTTCACAGCATTCATTTCTCACTTTCAAAATGTTGCACATAATCTCTCGCTCTCTCTTTCAATCTCTTACTCGCATTTTTATTCGTATTTGTAATTTATTCAAATATGTACTCATATTTCGATAATCGCTTCTCATGCCGATCATGATTTCCAAGCTTGCAATCTATTCTAAATTTCCCTTTTTCTATCTACAAATGAAAAAACCAAAAATGTGCAATTATTTTACAGGTGATGATAATGATGTTAAAGTTGGTGATGTTGGTGATGATGGCGATGATCTTGTTGCACGAATTCGCGCAGAAGCCAAAATTCTAGTCGAGAATGTGCTCGAAGAGAGTGTTGATTTCATTGAGAGTCATGGTGAGCGGGCCAATAGTCATGATTCGATAAAACATGAATATAATTCAGAGAGTGATAACTATGCCATAACATGCGATGATATTGTCGGTGTTGATGTCATCAAATCGCCAACCATTGAGTCCATGTCCGGCAAATCATTTGATGATAATATGAGTTTCACCGATGAGCACACACATTTCCCCTTGCATGCCCAAAACTTAACAGCTGCAGCAGCGACAACAACAACAACAACAGTTACCACACAGATCCAACAACCACAACAGCAACTGCAACAACAACAATCTGTTATCAATGCTGCTGTCACCTCAACAATCACAACAAAAGGTAAAATATAACACCAAAGCAAAGAGTTAGTGCTACGATATAGCCTCAGAAGTTAGGATTAGCTATACTACTACCACTATATAGGACCCCATATAACTTGCATTGTGTTTGTTTAGTCCGCTAGTTAATCGTACTATAACCATATACCTATAACCAACCTATATACCCATATATATCATGTAGTTCCTAGTCAAGAAGCCGATGATAAATTGGAGGTGCGTACTAGACGCATCGAGCATAAGATCAATAAACTATCCTCGGATGATACCAGTGATGACGTCATTTCCCGCTTTGATGAGGCATTTGAGATGGTTGTGCAGGAGGACGAAATAAGTGCCCTTCAGGGTGAATACTCAAAACTCAGTTGGGATGAGAGTGTATCGCCAACAACAAATACAATGGCCGATATGGCACAGAATCAATTAACGCCCGATAATGAAATGCTACAAGAGTTGACGACAGGTATCATTCAATAGTCTGATAATGTAGCACCTAATCAAATCGTTTCCATATCTATATTGCTTTGTATAGTACTAATTTCTCCTATTGGTGATTTTTGTGTAGACATATATATATACAACATACTTATATATATCGTATTTATAATGTACAGCATTCGATTTTACGTTCACGTTTTCCAAAAATGCTGTCAATTTCAATGACCTAAAATGGCGGCCAATGTGATAAAACGAATATAAGTTGAGCTCTAATTGCATTCAGTTTTTGTTATTGTTATATTTTTATTTGAGTTGGAAATTTGTTAAATACTCGTCTGCATGTCAATCAATCAATCAATCATGTTCATAACCACAACTACTATCTATCTACTCTAACTCTAAGAACCTTTCGTACTATTTTATACTAACTCACATTCACATAATTCTTAATCGTATGCATCAATTTCCTGTTTTTGTTCTTTACCTCTTCCTCTTGCTCTGTTGTATACTTATGTTTTCTCTTCCACATCTTCTGTTTTCGACTTTCGCAACACTGTTAAAATTGCTTTTATTTTCACACCCATTATTTTGTAGAAACAGGCGGCGAAATACAACCAATCTCAGCAGATAGCACTCCCATACCACCAGCGTCAACAGCAGCTGAATCTTTGATCGATACCAATCTTAGCCACGACACACCCACACCAAAACCTCGTGTACTCAAAGCAAGCTCCCCCGTCTCTGTTTCCGTCTCCGAAGGCACAGATAGCACCACCATACCAACTCAAGTGCAACAACCCGATTTACCAGTCGATATTAGCATTGATGCGGGCACACCAGTCCCGAAACCACGTGCTCCTATCAAGCACAATGATCAGTTTGAGAACCTAGCAGCGTTGGGAGAACAATCTGATAGCATCAGCCTGCGTAGCTTAGATTTTACAGAGGAACTTTCCAAAACAGATGAGCCCTCCACAGAGCTGTCAATTCGATCGCAGCAACGCGACATTGTCACAACCACAGCCACCACAACTGCCTCGGAGGATCACACGGAAAGTTTCGAGCCCACCAGCGAAATATCAGTGGATGAAGCAGACACGGAGAAATCCGAGGGTCTAGAGAAGACAACTAGCTTCTATATTGGTGAATCCAGTAGGAATGTGATTACAAAGACATCAACAAAGTCACCATGTCAAACACCTCAGGATGAAGAGGCCAAGGTTATTGAGGCCAAGGACATTTCGCTGATGAAGGAAGTGTCTGTCGACTCTGACGAAGCAAATGATGCATTCAAAGAGTATGTCACCATGAAACCCGATGATCCCCGTGCTCTGGATAGCAAGATAGTTAGACAAGGTTCGGAAACTCGCAATGATATCTTGGAATTTGAAAATGCTGAGAAAGAAAAGACCACAGACGCTAAGCTGTCGAAAGTCACCACCGAGGAGAGCTTAACCACGTCGACAGGGTCGAGTGGTCGTGCCATCATCGAGGTGGCACCATCCAGCAGTGAGGATCCGGATGAGTCTAGCAAAGAAATACCTGAGATAGTGAACACAATTGTTGAAAAACAAGAAAAATTTGAGCTGCCATTGGAGAAGAGCGAGTGGGAAATATCCGAGAAAGAAATCCCGACAGCTAGTAAACCCAAGGTGGTGCATTCCCCACAACAACCACAAGGATTACTCACCAAAAGCATTATCGAGGAGGTAGTTGTAGCTCAGCCCATTGCAGAAGTTCAGGAAGCCACCGAAACACTTCAGAAGGATTTCAAACTTAGTTCAGAGCCGCAAGGTTTCGCCTACGGTACCGACAATGAAGATTTGTCATCTTTCATAGGCATTCCCGAGCTACAGGCCTCGACAATCGATAGTACTCAGCCACCAGAAGGACTCTTCGATACCACTATCAAGGAAACACTGAACAAACAAGCAGCTATGGCTCATTACGCCACAGATGTGTTTGGTCAAGTGGAGCGACGTGATGATCACGGATCTCTTGGGTTTGTCTCGACTGGCACAGCCGAGGATTTCAGCTCCATGGAGGAGCATTTGGCAAAGGAAGAACAAGGCTCTCTTGGTTTCATATCCACTGAAACCGCTGAAGATTTCAGTTCCATGGAGGATTACTACACGGAAAGACTAGCAACTGCCTCAGTTGTAGCTGAAGAAAGCATTGCAGATAAATCCTCAGCTAGTGCATTCGAAGAAGTGATCTCGGATCAAAGTATTAAGCCAGTTGACATGGTCGTCCATCGTATTAAAGTAGATTCATCGCCAGAATCAACCAATCGCTGGTCCATTCCAGATGTCGACAATTCCAGTTCAAGTGATAGCTATCACAAGAGTTTCGACAAGACACAGAGTCGTCCACTTTCCTCGGATGTAGAAAACTTACTCACTGGAACGGGCACCTCTAGTGAATACCAAACTGCCAGGGACTTTACACCTTCAACCTGCCGAGATGGAACCGAATATGTGAGTGCAGTTAGCACCTTGGGATCTAGCAGCGGCAAATCCATTAGCTCACATGAGAGCATGCGCAGTTTGGATTCACAGTCGGAGACCTCAGCCAATTTGGCCAGCATTGATGTCTCCGAGCTATCGGAAACACTGGTAGCATCATCCACTGAAGCTGACGCCATAGAGGCTGAGGAAATGGCACGTCTCCGTGATTTGCGTGCCGATGACGATGATAGTGATGAAAGTTTGGATATGATAGCTTCATCTTATCCCACTGCTGAGCAGCAAAGCCAAATGAAACGTTCTCAGGAAATGATCTTTAAACCCAAATCTGATACTGATGTTCTAGCCCAACAACAATCCACTGAAGCAGTACAGATTGACGAGTATGCAAAGCCAAAGGAAGCCGAGCGTACCTGGGGCTTGTCCTATCCGATTGACGAGAAAGAGAGCAAGGTTGATAGTCCCAGAGATAGCGAAAGGGGTGAAGATATCTTGCTATATCACAGCGATCCCAGGCGGTCAATTGATGAATCCAAGCTAGCCTCAAGCCTAGACGAAGGAAGCATACTTTCAGTTAGCATGTCGAGTACATCAAACATTGACACTGTCGTTGAGAACTTTGAGGATATTGTCGGTTCTGCTGGTTCATCTTCGTTGACTGGCATTGAAGGCTTCCAGTATGGACACGATGAGATGGTGCCATCCGCCTCATTACCAGAAGATACTACCTTTGTCTTGGAAATGGAAAGCAAAGAGCACTCACCACAAGACTCAAATGCCAGTACTCCACCAGGAGGCGAATCAAAGCGTCGTGGCCACAAGAGAAATGAAAGCACAACAGTCTCTGGAGACGCATTGAAAAATCTTGACAAAGAAGCACCATCTCCAGGTGAAGGTAAAGAATCGGAGAGTGAATCGGACACAGATCCCTATGAGTCGGAATACGCGCGTCAATTCCGTTCTCCAAAAGAACGAAAGAACAAGAAAAAGAAGCAAGCAGCCGCTGAGATGGATCACAGCGCTGAGCTAGAGAAGCGTCCGTTTACACCATCCCAACTGGTTGCCGAGGTGATTGTTGAAGACGATACCGAAGAACAGGAAGCCGAAGCAGCCATGATTGAGGAACGCCGACCATCGCAGAACATGCAGGATTATTCAAATATTCCCGACATTATGGTGACCGAGGATGTCAAGTCGCCGATTGAAGAGGAATCCGATGAATATCCTGAAAAGAGTCTGTACAAAGTGCGCACTGAAGAGGAGCTGAATAAGACAAGCGATGCTGAAGTGTATCAAGCCAAGGCCGAGGAGAAGGAACTCGATTTCCAAAGACGTGTCCAGGAACAGTACAAACAGAAACTGGAAGAACTTAAACGCGCCGAAGTCGGCGCCGATTACGATGATCAGAGGGCGGCTGATTCACCAGACTCCTTCGAAATGGTTGAGCAACCGGATATCTCCGATGAGTTCGTCATCATCGAAGAAGTGGCCAAGGAAGCCAATGAGGTAGATCTCGGAGGCAAGAGCATCAAAATAAAGCCAACGAAATACGAGCAAAAGCACGATGAAGATGTTGAAAAGATCATCATTAAATCAGCACCAGCAGATCCTAAACTCGGCTCCCAATTGTACAAGGATGACCTCAACTTTGAGTTTGAGGAGAGTCCTCCAACAGGAGCCAGCAGCAGCAGTGACCAGCCGGAGGAAAGTGATTCCAGTGACACAACAGCAGCCAATAAACGTTGGGTTGAAATGCAGTTGACAGACAATCAGCTGCGTTATCCCTACGATCTTACCGGAGCAGTGCTGGAGGACATCAAGGAGGAGGACGGCGAATTCGAAGTGGGCAGCAGTCGCATCAGCAGCTTCAAGGATTCATTCTCAAGCACACCCGAATATGATCTGGCCGCACGTCGTTACCACTCACGTGGCGAGCACGACGATGTGTCCATGAGCAGCCTGCAGGAATTTGAGTCCCTAGAGCAAGCTATCTCACTTGAGAACCGAAATCGCACCCATCAGGGCTCCACAGACTCGAGCAACGGCAGCTTCACCCGTCGCTACGTGGTTAGACACAGTGGCAGTGGAACAGCACCCGGTGATGATGTTTCCATATCGAGTCTAAAGGACTTCGAGGGTCTAGAGAATGCCTGCATTGAAGCTCACCTCATTGAGATCAAAGCCAAGGAGGAGGCTGCCCTACTCTCACGCTCCGATGAGTCTAACAAATCGAATGGCAGTGAAAATGGAGCAGTTGGAAATGTGGTTGTCACCAAAGTGACACGCACTGTCACCAGGACAGACGTAGTACCCTCGGGACAAACGGAGAATCTGGAACTTTTGCTCAAGCAACAATTGGAAAGGGACGACTTTGATGCGAAGGGAGGCAGTACTACAGTAAAGACGACAGAAATAACTGGCACTGAACTGGATACGAAATCAAAGATTGATAGCCAGGATTCTGAAAAGGATAGCATCGACAGCATGGAGATCAGGAGCCATGACATGATGACCAGCAGCATAGAAAGCTTCGATATATCGAAGGATGCAACCACAAGATCGGACATTGATTCACTGGAAATTGACAAGCGTCATTCGCGACAGGAAAGCATCGAATCCTTTGGAGATGAGCAGCTGGATCTCATGTCCAAGTTTGTCAGTGGCGGTGGTGTTACCCTTGGTGATGGTTTGACCACCACAACAACGACAACAACCACGAGCACAGATGCCGATGGTCAGGAACACACCGTTACCCGTGTAATAACCACCACAACCGTCTCCGGTGGCGGTTTCGGCGGCATTCAAGAATTGCCCCTCGATGAGAGCACCATGTCAAAAGATATATCTGTAGATTCGCTTAATCTGTGTATTGAGCAGACCACCAGTTCAGCGGGAACTACAGCTACTTATCAGACTAGCGCTGGCAACTCACAGATGTCGGGTAGCGTTACAAGCTGTGCATCCAGTACGCTAATGGAGGATTCGTTCCCTGGTGTGGGTGGCATGTCGTCGTCACAAATGTCGGCCAGTTTCTGGTCACATGACGAGTCCACAGTGGTTGAGGACGAGGACGTAAAGACGCAACAACAGCAACAACAACAACAACGCCAATAAGGACGACAAGGAAAAGAATTAATTTAAAAACAATTAAGAAACAGGGGCTAAGAATATTTGGCTAGGTAAGCATTATTAAAGCAAGGCTTCTCAGCTTTTAATTTTATTTATGATTTACAATTTTTATTTGGTCTTAACTGGTATGAAAAAGCAGCAGAGCTCAACTTTGACAATGAAATGATCCGCCTTTAAACTAAATAAATGCACCAAACTCAAAACTAATTAGCCAATTTGTATGCGTATTTATTTACAGACATGAAGTCCCACTAAGGACCATTAAGACCGGATACGACACCAACAAAGAGATTAACACCACCAAGTTGATTCATCACCAATTTGGGAAAACAACTGGAATTTGATTACTACGAATTATTCAAATGAAAATGAAAACTAGCAAAATTTTTGGCATTTTTTTCATCGATATAAACATTTTAAATGAAATTCATGAGTTTTTAAATAAACAAATATATATATTTTATATATTTATAAAAACTATAAAATCGCAAGCATTAGCTGTTTCGCATTTTCTATAATTGGCTTTAATAAGTATTTAAAAAATTAATGAAAAACTCAAAAAAAAAAAATAAATAAATAAGAAAGAAGCAAGTAAAACAGGAAATAACATTTTTGTGCTAATCGCGTTGTAATGGAATCCAGAAATCCAAAATGCTTTTAATTTGATGTAGTTATACTTACTTTTATGTACGTACTTATTAAACAAAATCGCTTATTATTGTAGTTTAATTTAAGCAAAATATACAAGAGCAGAGGTGTAAAGAGCAAGCGAGTAGTGAAGGCCTGGGAAGTGAAATGCTTTTAAAGTCTCATTTTTTACAAGAACCAAGCAAATTTTTACGCTTGCATATTTTAATGAGAAATATATATATATACATACATACTGAATTCTTATACAATAAACAACCAGTGAAATGAATAGATAAAATTTAAAATACAAATACTCATACACAACAGAGAAAAATAAAACAAATAATGAAAACACAATTAATATTCCACAAAAAGAAAAGCCGCAAACATTCAGAAGATACAACATCATATATACAGAATACTTAATGCTAATTTTCGTAATGCACACCTTACAGTGTACTTAAAATAAATATAAAAAAAAAGATTAAATTATATACTTAAAACTTATTACAAGATTTAAAATGTTTTAGCATCGCCAGTGTAATGGGTAATAAATACTTATAATAATATTTGTGTTAAAAACATACAACAAATGCAAAAAAAAAAAAAAAAAACATTATTTGTATTGTAAACCACACGCGTATGAATAACCAAATAAAATGCTTAATAAAAAATGGTCTAACTGTGTTTTATTGAAATAAAAATGGTGTGGGAATTCAAAATTGTCAATTCCAATAATTATTGAAAAGAAAACTTTTAAGTCTGTAGGATGAGAAGAAAATTAAATTCGAGCAGTACTGGATTTTTTCCACAGAAGTGGAAAATTAACATTAAATAACTTATGTTATTTTATTTCAAAATAATAATCTACAATTGATTAACAATTGGAATGTTCATAACATTTCTCCCAATAAGTCTTATCTACAAAAGAAAAAGTAGTATTGTTTGAAAAATAGACCACAAAAATACTGCTTTCTAGCGGAATGAGCTGCTACAATCGATAAATTAAAAAATACTTTATTGCTTTACAATAAGAACAGTAATTTTAGCAAGAGAACTAGTTGGTAAATTCAAATCGACTGGAACATTGCCAATAAATTGACCATTCATTTTCAAAACAATAATTTTTTTTGGAAAATTTTTCGGTATTTTAACATACCAAATAATGTGAGCGTGTCAAATGAACAATTGTAGTTCATTCAAACGAGTAGGCAACTTGGCAACCCTAGCAAGCACACATTTACAGCTGACCACGAAAGCAACAGCTGACGAAGCAGCACGACGAAGCGAACAAGCAATACTTCGTGCGTATGGGAATAGAAAATTGGAAAAAAGGCAACGGCACAGTGAAAAAACGTTAAGAAAAATGTGGTTTTTGGATAAATAATTGTGCTAATTGGTAATATCAGCAATAACAAGAGAAAAATAATAATAAATAGAGCGCACAAATTTGGAAATGAAATTGCTGCAGAAATCATAGAATCGTAGAATCGTCGTCGTTGTTGCTGTCGCATTTCGCATTGAGTGTATTGAGTGTGGAAAGACATCAAAGAAAGCAGATGACGATTACAGATGCGAAATAATAAAATCTACGTGCAAATTTGTGAAATTCATTCAAGATTGAGATAACAAAACGAATGCAGAAGAGGCATTGCTGCAAATAATTCTAATTATACAACAGCCCAACTGTGTTCCCCTCAAAAGAACGAAACTGGTTATACACACAGCGACGACGACGACAACGACGACGACGGCAACGACAACAACGACGACGACGGCGAGAAAGGAACGGGAGCAGCAGCGGAGGCAGAGGCAGCAGCAGAAGCGGAGGCAGCAGCGACAGGCAGTTCGACGCAGCACAGAGAGTGAGGGTGAGTAAAAATCGATTTGTTGCACAAAACGACACACACACATACCCCAAATACGACTGCGACAACCCTGTACACGAGGGCGCATGGGTGGGGCGAGGCAAGGGCTGGACACAGCAGAGCCCAGCCGAACAGTTTTGGGCGGGGCGGGACTGAGGGCAGTAGTAATGTTTTGATGAGATGCAATATTACAAAACTTTTGTATTCGATTTCAGGCAATGGATAAAATCAAACAAAAGGTAATTGGTGTGCTGCGCGAGCGCGACGGTGGCACGAATGTGAATCGCAGCAGCATCGTTGTAGGCGGCGGTGGCGGTGGCGGTGGCGTCTCTGCTGCCGTTGGCAGTCATCAGGTGGGCGTGGGCGTGGTCGCTGCAATCGGGGTCACACAGGACAATGGAAATAATAGCAACGATAACGGCATCGGCATTGGCAACGCCCCTGGAGCAACAGAACGCAACGATTCACAGCATGCCCTCAATGCTGTGGTTGGCATCGGCGCTGCTGGTGGTGCAAGCGGTGCAGCACGCACCTCTGTACTCTCCAGGCCACAACCATCGAAAATAAGTGCACTCGATCTGGCTGGAATATTGAATACCCGACGACGCCTCGAATGGACCAAGGAGTGGCTGCGAAAGAATCAATCGGAATTCCTTAGCAAGGAAAATCTGCTGAGTGAGCTGCAGTCGCGCAAGGATGAGTGCTATCATTTGAATTACTTCCTAGCCATAACCGAGAGCCAGTTTCGGTATCTGGTACAGAAACTGGAGCCAATAATTAGCCAGTACGCACCGCAGCGCAAAAAGAAATCTTTCAGCGCCGAGGAGCGATTGGCCATAACGCTCAAGTATTTGGCAACGGGTAAGTTGGCCGATAACAAGTTAATAACTCTTTTATAAACTAAATCAAAACTATTGTGCTACAGGTGAAGTACATTCTTGTCGAAACTACTGCTTCCGTGCCTCGAAATTTGTGATAAACGAAATGATTGCCAATATCTGTCTGGGCTTCTATGAGCACCTCAAGGACCAATACGTGACACTACCAAAGACTGATGAGCAGTGGCGCAAAGCGGCCACCGACATGGAGCGCAAACACAGCTTGCCCCTATGCGTTGGTAATCTCTTCATGCGCAGCATTCAACTCCAGAACAACATCAGCAGCAACAGTAGCAGCAGCAGCAGCAACAGTAACAGCGGCGGCAGCAGCAGCAGCACCACCAACAACGATGATCGCAAAAGGGCTGCGGTCATATTAACGGCCATCGTGGATGCTGACAACAACTTCCAGTATGTGAAGGTAGAAAGAGCGGCGAATAGTCGACCAAATGATATATATAACCAGACCACTGCCGTTGAGCTTATTGAGCAAAAAATGCAGGCACTTGAGGCACGCCTCGAGGAGGATCGTCAAAGTTACTATCTGGCTGGGGATGCGGTTCTGCCGAGTACATCCTATTTGATAAGTACACGCAATGTAAGCGACAACAGTTCTATCTCCAATGCATTGGAACAGATCAATGCCCATGCGGAGCAGACGATTCGCATATTGTGCAACATGTTTCCAATATTGGCCCAACCGTTGCGCATCAGTGAGAAGCACATTGCCCAGGTAGTGCTCGGCTGTGTGGCACTCTATAATTTTCTGCGTAAAACGGATGATTCGTTTCGTCGCAACAGTGACAACATTGTGCAGCAACGCAGCATTATGGAGCTACATCAGCCCGCCTATGTGGACAGTGAAGATATCGATGATGATTGCATTATGTTGGCCACCGAGGAGGAGATGCGAGAACGTGCCGAATTCACTCCCAGCGTTGGCCTCACCACCTGCTTTCAGACACTGTGCGCCCAACGAGGCGACACGCCCGAAGGTCAGGCTAAACGTGATTGGCTCCTAAAGTTACCAATTTTCGGCAGACCACAGCAACAACAGCCACAGAATGACAGTTTGGTAATCAATATTAATGCCAATGGGATTGGGTCTGTGAATGGAAATGGTAATGGGAATGGAAATGCCACGGCGAATGGAAGCTTATATTAGTGCAATTTTAGTTTGGATCTAAGTACTTTACGAATTTTGTATAGTTCCTTGTTTTTTCTATTTTCGTAATCTTAAACTGTATCTGTATTTACTTGTATCTATATCTGTTGTATCTTTATCTGAATTGGCATCGGCATCATCAATGAACTGTGTTGCTAACAATAATTTTATTGCCTCTTCACCAACAACTGCATTAAGTAAGCTGTTCTTTTGCTTCTAGGCTTCTCTTAAGATTCTGTAAAGTTAGCTTAGGTTTATATAATTATATCTATAAAAAAAGAAAATCTTATTTTTTTTTTTTTTGGTCTGCATGTGCGTGTGTCTAATTTGGAAATTCAGTGAATGCTATGTGATGTCTCAAGTCTCTATTTATGGCCCCAGAGATAATAAAATTGATACAAAATAAAAAGGAAACAAAAGAAAATTATAATAATGAAAGAAAATGAAAAGAGATCAACAAAATTAAAAGTTTAGTATTCGTATTTAAGCAAGCAACAAATTATACATAATTATATTTACAATAAATGTGTAAGGAAAGGTCTTTACGTGTCGAAATCTAATCTCTAAACCAAATCATAATCTATTACTACCACCACACTCAGTTCTTGCTGCTCCAATGCGGCCACTTTTCCAGCACTGCATACAGCGCATCTCCAGGACTCTTGGTGGCGCTCACCTGCCGATGTCCCAGCAGCTTGTAATCCGCAGCCAATTGTCCCTGGCTCACGGCGTATTCCAGCAGGGATTGGGCAGCAGACAAAACTGAATCTAGCGGCGCCTCCCCATCAAAGTTGCCAATGAAGGCAATGGCCAAACTGTTTCCGTTATTACCCGCGGCAATGGCACCTTGTTGACTGGGACTCCTTCCCTCATAAACACGCCCATTGCCACCGATCAGATAGTGATAACTGATATCCGAGTACTTGAGTCGCATCATCTGGTATTTCTGTATATTTCGCACCTGTTCCGCACAGCTATCATCATCGTTGCAGCCACGTCCAGCCGTGTGTGCAATTACCGCTCGGCCCAATGGTAACGACATCGAAGTCAATTCACCACCTGGCGGACTAGCTTGCCAATCCGTACGAGAAACCAACGATAGCTCGCCACTGACAGCTGCCAATGTCATAGCGAAGACCACAGCAATTGCGCCCAGTGTTGTATTCCAAGAGCAGCTCATTTCGTTTCAATGTCTGGTAAACAACTGATTTGAGCTCAGAAATAGACTGTGCTCTTATTGGAACTCTGATAAGCCATCGACCCCTGAGACTACACTTAGGCCGAGGTGATTTTTCTGGAGACCTCAAATGTGTACTATGTACAAACATTGATAAACAACAGTTCTAGCGAGGGTGGTCATGAGAGTTGTAATCTTAAGTTGCCTTGACCTAGTCTTACAAATTTAATTAGAATTATTTACTAGGGAACTTTTAAACTAAAATTTCAAAGATTGTTTTTACGGGGCTTAAACAAATTACTCGCCATAAAACCAGTTTAATGTCTTCGGTTGGCCTTTTCTTTATGATCATTAATTAAAAAGGTATTAGTAATTTCTTCGCAACAACTCTTAGGACTGCCCCAAGACATTATGACGAATGCTTGCTGCGGTACAACATTTCGGGGACTCACCAGCGCTAGATTTCCGCAATACACAGTATAACCCAATCCCCTCAATTATTTAGCTAAGCTCCGTCAGCTTTCAGTTTATAATATATATCACATTATGTTAATTCATACGAGAGGCGAAAGAAAAAACCTCAAATTGACACAGATGTTCTTCACAGTAATTTAATTAAAAAACTTTCGTAATTAAATGCAAAAAGTACGAAAGAAACGAACGAGTACAAAATACGGATTGCAATTCATTTGCAAGAGGTAGTGCAAGTGGGAGGGGCCAAGGGCGTGGCAGAAACTCCATCCTAAACCGACAACGAAAATGCAAGTAAGCGTCTCCCAATTAAAGCCAAAATGAATATAAAATGTCATAAAAAAAAGTACTTGGCAGAAGAGAGAAGCGGTATGTTGGGTAAAGTTAGCAGGGACAATGGCAAACCACAACAAAGCCAAAACCAAAGCCGAAAACTGCAAAAGATGTCGCTAAAAAAAAAAAGGAGAGAGAAGGAAAAACGCAGCTCAGCTGCTGGAAAAGTGCTGAAAAGCAGTGGAAATCGGTAGGAAAAAACAGTTTGACTGTTAAGTTGAATTTAAGTGAGTTTTATACAAATTCAGTGGGCCAGGCCAATACAAATGCGTTTAGTCCAGCACTTATTTAGCCCAAGTAAGCAAAACAGCAAGGAAAACAGTTATACTTTTTTTTTTTAGCTTAACAGTAGTTTTTTGGCCCGCATTTTTTGGCTAAAAAGTTGCGTTTACACTTCTGGCATTTTGCTTGTACAATGCCACGCCCACTCAGCACTGCTGGCTCATTTGCGAAATTGTCAGATTTATTTCGCTAATTGCTGCTCATCCGTTTAATTAAAATTAAAGAACTTGAAGAAAATGCAGCAAAACGAAAACTTTTCTTTGCTACTTTTTCCCTTTCTCCCTCATTTATTTTTTGTTTTCCATTTTCATGTTCTAAGCTAAAAAATTTTGTAGAATTTTGCATTTGGGCACGTTTAGTTTTGATGTCACTTTTTGGCCCTTTTTGTGCAGCTTATGCAAAAACAATTTTCCACTCAACCATTTTGAATTGCTCTGCAGAAAGTTTTCTCAAGCACCTGGCAATAACAACAGGCGCCTGGAAAACTCCTTGCGACTTTTTCAGTATTTCGCAACACCAAGAAAAATTTATAGGCTTGCGATTAAAGCCGGGCTTAAAGCGCTTGCCACTAACATTGCAAAAGGTGTCAATTGTGTCAGCCCCAAAAAGTTGTGGCTAAAAACAGCAACAAACTACAACTGCAACAGTTGCAGCCAAAGACATAGCCCCGCCCCCCGTTCACGCCACTGCTCTTGACGCCTTCATCGTCGCTGTCAACATGAACCACCGGAAAGAGCAAAAGTTGCAACCACAGTGAATTTTGAACCAACTTTGGAGCTCTGGAATTGCAATTGGCATAGGGATTGAGGATTGAGCAATGAGGGAAGGATGAAGGAGATGAGGTTTGTGTATGCGATGCAGTTGGTGTAGCGGTGGGTGAGGGAAGCGTGTCCCGCGTGAGTTTCCTTGCGCTTAGTGACGTCAAAAATGATCGTAAGAAGCGAAACACCGATTTTGCGTGAACAAGTTTTATGGGATCTCCATAGAAAACATCGAACTTATAATTATTCCGTGATAAATCAGTCAAAACCTTGATCTTAACTTGAACTCAATTTCAAATCGTATAAACATTTCTAAGTGCCATCACTAAGTTACGCTGCATTTCGTGTCGTTTCATTTGTTGTAATGCGATTTGGGTGCAGACATTTTTATGACAACTTGCTTAAATTTCATAACAACTCGGCTAAAACTTATTTCGCACACGAAGCTCACAAGTTGTGCTTGTTTTGGATTTTGTTTTGGGGTAAACGATGGCGTTGCCAGCTAATGAATAAACTTCGTTTATGAATTTCCACCAAAGCCAAGCACTTTGACAAGATTTAACCTTAAACAAGCTGTGATTTTAAAGGGCAACATTAAGGAGAATAAATGGCGTAAGTGCTGGAAAAGAAGGTAAGAAACTGCGACAGCTAATTGGCAGCTGGTTGCCAAGGGAAAACTCTATGAAATTAACAGAAACGGTAAACAGACAACTGCAGTTTCATTATCAAACCTTAAGCGCTCATTATTGTGGTTACGCATACGCCGTGTTTTGCAGCAGGCAGAAGAAGAAAAACAGCGCGAAATATCAATAACAACACTTTAATGACATCTTAAACCAAACTATAAATTTCCCATTATAAATATAAATTAATACGACTAACCTAACAAACCACATGCGTGTTTTTTTACCAATGCATTTTTTGCTAAAAGAATATATTAATGCTAGCATTAAAAACATTTATTAAATCGCTTTATCGCCTACATTGATTAGCATTAATAATATTGGTTTTTCGCTTTTTAATGCATTCAAATTGCATACAAATAAGGTTTATATAACAGATATACATTGTATAAACATGAGTAAGCGGTAGTTTGCCATATATTTTAAATTAGAATTTAGCATTTTTTATCAGTTTTCTACAGATAAATAATTGTATTTTTTTCTGTAAAATAAAATAGTGCTCAAATACGTGCAAATTAGCAACAAATTTCTAGCAACAAAAGGAAACTTTAAATTAAGCAACTTAAATCTTTGATGGAATATTTAAAAATATTTTCTTTCAGCGTAGTTTGCTCATATTTTATCGTATAAAACTGAAAACATAATGCAATATTAAAGTCAAAACGATGTGCGTAACATGTAACCCATATTCATATCAATGTTTCACTTCACCAGCTTATGCTCCTGTTTCTGTCCCTGCTCCTATTCCCTCTGCCCATTTAACGGTCCTCCTTTTTCCCCGTCCCTTCGCAACTCCTTGGCTATTGGCATTGTTATTGTCATCATGGAGTTTTGTCCTGTTGCCGCTGCACGCGTTGCTCATCGACATTTTGGGTTAACGCTGCTTCTCATGCCGCTGCTGGCATCCTGTCAGAAATTTTCATGCTGCTCTAAGCTATTTTCATGCACATTTTGGCCACTTGGGCGCTCAACACAAAACACTTCAATTTGGCTTCAAGGATGCGTGTATGACAAGGCCAAAAGGAAGAGCTGGCTGGCTAGAAGAAGCAGAAGAAGATACAGTAGCTGCTCTTCTCTGTCATTCAAGCTGACAAGAATCAAGCAGTCAAAGTTCCGGAAAAAAAACGACGGGTGGGCAATATACTCATATATAGTACATACACAGCTGAGCGTGTGTGTGTGTGTGTTGTCTGCAAACATGCAACTCTTTAACTATAACTTTTGATATATGCTAAAGAAATAATGCGGGAGTGCACTCAGTTGTGGTTGCCAATGGTTGTCAGTAGAAACTAGAGCAGATGGAGTCTAAGGAAGGAGAGGGACAGGAGCAGCTGGTGCTCAAAAGCTGGTAGTTGGAGCAGCCATCAACTACTTAGCGTCAAAACGCTTAAAGTTGAATTTGTAACGCTTGAAGTGAGCCAAAGGCACAAAGCCAATGAAGTCCACGTTCAGCACTGTAAGTGTAAGTGTGTGCGTGTCTGTGTGTATGTGCATCACACACTGACTTGACTCTAATGCCAGTTCACTCATCTATTTTTATTAAATCGCTACACACAACCTCGTACACACTCACCCGCTGCTGCTGTTGCTGTCTGTTGCAAGTAAACAGCACGTTACGTATACGCAGCGTTGGCCAGCAGGAAGAACAACAAGCATTGACTTTAGACACTTGACTCTGTGTGGCAGCTGCAACAACTGCTCCTATCACACACCCCACCCAAACACCCACTGTGTGCTAGCCCCTCGTTGCCTGCTTTATTTTCGGGGTTTAATTTTGATTTAAATGCTCGCAGACAACTTGAAAGTCGAAATCCGCTGCGTGCTGATGCAGAAACAGCAACTGAAGGCATGCACATGCATGTCTGGACAGGCATAAAACAAGTCTTAGTTTAGAGCTGACAGCGGGCCTTATTTTTCAAGACACGACACGAAACAAACACGAAATTGAACAGCTTAAAAGTATAAGAATTTATATAAATTCAAATAAAATAAATCATATAAGCAATATTATAAGTGTCCACTAACTACGTTAAAGAATAAGCTCAACAGACTTGCTTCGAAATGGGTTTTGTTAGGCACTCAAAGTGCTCACGAGTCCATCTCAAGTACTAACTTCAAATTTCCTTTACTGTCTCAATTCTCCAACTTTAGTGAATCGATTTAAATTTAAATGGTAATTGGGTTAATCAAATTTGCTGCTTTAAAAGCCACCGACCTCAATGAAAATGATAAGAGCATTTCTAGTTTTATTCGATTAGAGAACGCAGCTAAGCAGGCTAAGCAGGCGTTGGATTTAAGACCACGTCACAAACAGAAACCAGCAACCAGAGACACATTGGACATTGTCTTTGGTTTTGTCGTAAATGTAAAAGTTGCAACTCGTAGCCTCAAAATAACCACAAAGTAAACACCAAGAGTGGCAGTAGCAGACTTCACAGCTGAAGAACTGCAGAAACGTAGAGCCATAGAGTGGCAAAAGGTATTTGAATAGCCTCGACCAGAGACAAGAAGACAGACAAGGACACACTGTTAAAGCGAGAGCAACGAAGAGAGGAAGGAAGAGAGAGAGAAGGTGGGAGACTGACAAAAAGCCAGGAAGTGCGGCAGAGTAAAACCAGACGAGTGTCGAGTACTTGCAGCTCTTGAGATTCCTATGCCACCGCTGCTGCTACCTGCCCCCTCCTGACCACTCCTCGCTTGGGACATGCTTCAAAATAAATAAGTGTGTAATTCAATATTTAAGGCTTTGTTAGTAATTATTTTAGCCAGTGAAACTGTTGCGAAGCTGTTTATAAAAAGTAGCAAAAGCTAAGCTTAAAATTAAAACTAAATATCAACATCATTTGTTTTAATGAGCAAGTCAAGGAAAAATTTGTGGCAACTGTAATAGCTTTCAACATCGTAACTCTTGCCATTTAAGCCACACGTTAATAAGTTAGTTATTAAGCGGAAAGAGTTTAATATACTTTAAATACTTAATGCTGTTTAAGGGTCTTAACTTTGCTAAGAAATCAATCATTTTAAGTCACAATCTGATACCCTTTTAAACCCAAAACTTAATCGAATACTACTTATACAAGAAAAAGTGTTATTAATTGCACTGTAAGTAGCGCACAAATTGCTACTTATTTTGGCAACACATTTCATTCCCAGCCAGACGTGTTCCTGCCTCTTTTAAGTTGACCCAGTTGCGGCACATTTGTCTTTATTAAATTGCCCAGAATTATGAACTCGTGGCTGCGTCGAGTGCTTTGACAGCCTTGATATATAAATTATATACCAATTTACTAACTATCCAACCGAAAATGTGCGCAAAATGAACTACAAATTTTTTATGTATTTTAAGTACTACATTGAAAAATGCATGAAAGAAACCGAAACATTATAATGGCAATTCGGGCGAGCGTGAAAATGAATTATGCTTCGAAGGAAAAGTGCTGAAATATAGGGAAAAACTTGGTATTCGAATGCTTGACAATAGAAACCAAATACACACGCTCACATGCATACAGCTTACCACCTGTGTGAGTACACGGAAAGAAATAAAGCGTTACTGACAAAACTCAATAATGATTTTATGTTTCAATGGTAATAATAGAGTTCCAAATCCCCTACTTGTTCTTCTCTCAGTGTATCCTCTCATGTGCACAAATTTGAGTAGTACGTGTGAATGTTGGCCACATTCTCAGCTCTTTCTCTATTTTATATTGTTTTTTGTTTTATTTTGAATATGCGCATAGTTTAAGTCTGTAATTATTCCAGCATTTAGTTTAGCATTTCAGCACAAAACCTGCTTTTCTACCCTGCTTTTCTCCCTCTTTCTACCTTTTTCGTTTGCCTTCTTCCCACTGATAAAAACTCCTTCTGTGGGCAAACTGCATGCGTCGTTGATTCTGGTTCTGTTTTAGATCTTTTTTCTCCATTCTAGGTCTGGGTCCTGAGTCCTGGGCAGGATGT
Organism: Drosophila nigrodunni; assembly: GCA_020829145.1. NCBI lineage: Eukaryota > Metazoa > Arthropoda > Insecta > Diptera > Drosophilidae > Drosophila > Drosophila nigrodunni. Next base: position 5,703,384 of record JACVCZ010000007.1, on the reverse strand, counting down.
GCTGGCTGTTATGCACGTGTTAAAGTGAAATTTAAATGATTTATTGCACTTCGAGCTAGAGGCAAGCTCATGAAATTCGCTCTCTAAATTCAACAAATTACGAGAAAAGTCTTGGCTTTTTATTGCACTCCTGTACGTTCCTGTCGTATCCTGTCTCGTCTTGCTCATTTCTTAAGTTTTCATCTTTTTAGTTTTACGGGCATTCGAATATTAGCTGCAATCAGTTATTGCATTTAATTAATTTAGTTATTCAATTTTGAATTTGAATTCAACTCAAATTCAAAAAACTCCCCGTTTCTATCCTTCCCACCTAAACAGATTAATTTTGTCTGCATAGAAATTCCCCAATTAAGACATCCGTTTTGAATTTGTTGAGTTAAACCAACAAATTCCACTCAAGTTGCTTGCAACATGCAGCACCAAGTTGCACAAACTCGTGCGAACTTGCGCAAACCGCCCCTTCGAACAGCACACAGAATGTTGCGTCAAATAGAGTCCACAAGTTACGGTTTGAATGAGTTCGTTGCTTGCTCCTGGACGAGCCGCAACTTAAAGCCCCTTGCAACATGTGGCAACTAAGGGTTGCAGGAGTCACAGTTCGAGTCCAACTCGTATCGCTTTGCAGATTTGAGTGAACACAGTCAAAAGGGGCGTATGAGTCATTTTTGTAGCACTCAAATCGTTAAAGTCACTCAAGGAAATTAATAATTATGCATAATTAAATTATTAACAACAGGAGAACCAAAAAAAAAATAGCAGCACAAATGAATTAAACAAATTACAGGCGCAATCAAAAATCACATTAATCAGTTAAAGCCACAGGCAGCGGAATAAACTATATATGTGTGGCAAGGTAATATTTATTTCGCCACTGCTGGTTAAGGAGGGCGAGTGGAGTGGGAAGGTGACCAGCAGGACACATAAAAAGAAGCCGTGACCGAAGCATAAAAATAAATTGATATCACAACGAATTTGAATGTGCAATATTGCAATGTCGCTGACGGAGTCACGCCCCCCAATTTCCAACGCCCACCCGCACCCCGACTCTCTGCTCATATATCAGTGCTACTTTTTTTGCTATGAATTATTTTGGCTTGTCTGCATGTGAAATTTTTGGCCAAACAATTGCCAATAACAACAACAACTAACTAGGAGCGCAAATAGAGCGATAGAGTGAGAGTGGGAACGAGAGAACGGTAGGCAATGCTGACGACGATGCCGAATGAATATGATGCATGAAATAACAATAATGAAATGACAACAAAAGGCACGGATAACAAAAGGATTCATAGAACGTAGCAAAGAGTGAAGAGAGCGTCGCTTGCACATGTCAGAAGAGCAGTTGAGCGAAGGACAGCGAGAGTCAGAGTGGAGAAAACGGGGAGTAAGCAAAGCAGCAGCAGTCAAAATCAAAATCAAATGTGATTTTTGGTCACTTTGAAAATTGTTGATTAGTTACGCCTGAATGCAGCTAACATAAATAAATTTTGGCTGCATTAAAGCGTTTCTTCTGGACCATCACTTGACATAGATAGATAGGTTATGGACATGTAACGGTTTGTGCCGCTATACGAGTATAACTGTAACATGACAACAATCAATTTGGAAACAGAAATGAATGTAAAGTTTAAATTGTGGCATGTAACCATAAGCTCAATGCACAATTTAATTTAAACAATTAAAGGCAAATAAATTAAAAAATGCGGTCGAATAGCGGTTACCAGCGAACAGCGACAAATTGCATATATTACACATATAAATATATATACATATGTATATAGAAACCTCTTCGCTTCCCGTTTCACTGCCCAGCTGTCGATTGCCATTAATTAAAACTTTGCACAATTTGTGTGCAAAGTTTTGCGTACTCATAACATGCACTTTACAGGCCACTAGCTACGCCCAAAATAGTATATTGTTAATCAACTCCAAAATAGAATGTACGAAATTGCATAGTCGATTTAAGCAGATTATGAGTCCACTTCCGTAGCACACATGTGTGGGAAACAAAGCAATAAAACACGGCTCGAAAGTTGGGCTGCTTACCCAAAACTTGTAGTGTCTGTTGAACTTTATTGGTTATATAGTGTTTGTGAGTGTATGTGGCTTTAATATACAACAGGCTACTTGGAATATATTCAATTCATAATTTATGCATTAAATACATGAATTTAATTAATTTCATCGGCAATTGTGGGTGAGCAAAAACTGTACAAAACCGCAGTGCCAGTTTAAATTTAAGCGCCTCAAAACTGTACTAGTATTCACAACGCAAAGGCACACACGCTTTTCGCAGCCAACTTAGCGCACCTCAAATTTGCGTTGAACACTCTTTTTTGCGTTAACAGCCCAGCTGTTAAATTGCATGTTATTCAACAATGTGGTGTTAACGGCAGCCGATAGGAAAAGTTGTGGAAATAAATAATTTTTAAAACAAAACGTAAATAAAATGTTCACAATACGCACAGCTATACCATGCGGTAAGCAGTTTGCCGGTATTGTAGCAAATGCACTGCGTCAACCACGTCTGCAGTCCAACTGTAGCTTTGCTGCCTGGTCGAGAGCAGCATTCCAGCCGCAAATACAACTACAACAACAAAAGCAGCAGAGATTCTATGCAACACCGTCAGCTGATAAAGAGGCAGGCATTGACAAGCTACAACGGGTCTATTACGGAAGCCTAGCACCACGAATGAAATTGGTCAAGTTATTCTCACTGACCACAAGTTTGGCTGGTATTGCGGCTCAGCCAATATTGATGGAACAGGGCATGAAAATCGGTGGTACGGGAATGGCCGTTTTCCTATGCACAGTTGGTGGCTTCTTTACATTTGTTACGCCGCTCCTACTGCACTTTGTGACCAAGAAATACGTCACGGAGCTGCACTACAATCCGGTTACGGAAGAATATACCGCCACCACGATATCCCTCATTTTGTTGAAAATCAAAGTAAGTACATACATAATTGAAGTCAAATTATTTTTGGTAAGAAAAACTTATATTTCTTATAGACAAAGTTTAGACCCAGTGATGTTACAGTACCTGACGTTCCTGGCATGTTCACCTCGTTCGTTGTGAAGAAGCGCCCACTTTTCGTTGACCCAGCTTTGTTCGAAGACCCGGAGCACTACGTGCGCATTATGGGCTATGATAAACCCATTGACTTCAAATTGAATTTGAACGATACACCAAATGAAACACAGAAGAAAAAAGAATAAAAAAATATATTCACACGATTTAATTTAAACTTTAAATGTATTTAAATTCCGAACTTTGTTTTAAAATATTTTTCCAATTGGCAAAATGGCGCGACTTTGTAACTGTAAAAGAAAATTTATCGACATATCGCTAATGCAGGTATCGAACTCTAATGAAATTATAAAATGTGTGACCATACCCGTCAAAGAAGAAATTATTGTAAACATGTAGGAAATATACTGAAATACTCGGAACCACATACACCAGCTTTAGATTCGGTCACGCTGTATTGAACATACAAAGTTTAGCCAGACGCAATTATTTAACTTTTTAACAAAACTTACAGCGAGTTTAAGTACGCAAGTCTAGTGCGTATATAGTATTTAATAAAATACACTCTCGTTGCTAAAAATGGTTGTGTCGGAGAACGAAAAGGTAAGAATAAAATAGTAAACGGTAGCCGCATGGTTTCAGCCGTGGCAGGGTCGTCGATAAACAGGGCTGTTGCACAAGAAGAGGGAAACGGAGAGCAAGAGGGGGCTGAACGACAGTATAGTAGTGCAGTTCGCGTGGCACGTCATCGGCAGATTTTCCATTTGCATTTTTTTCCATCAGTTAAAATAAACTATACGCTCGAACATTTGTTGTTTTGCAATTAACGTAATGAAATGAAGTTAATTGTTAATTACACGCTGTCCACTACGTAAAATTTTCTCGCGCTACCTTACGAAGTTCTCTCTCTATTTGCATATGCTTTGCGTTTGGTTTTCGCTTGCTCTTTAGGAACACGCCGCGCGTTCGTTTCTTTCTGTGTGTAGCTGTCATTCTTTTTCTGGTGTCGCTCGCTCGCTGGAATTCGCAGAGCCGATTTTTTTATACACACACCCAAACATTGTTCCATCAGTATTTATATATACCTTATATCTACGTGTGTACATTTATATATAATTATGTGTGTCTGTGTGTGTTAAAATGTGCATGTGTGCAGCATAAAAAGTAGGTGAAGCAGGAAAAAAAAAGAAGTAAATTACTGCAATGAGCAAAAACAAAGCGTTAGCTGTCCGTCAGAGAAACAACAGTTAAGTTTTTTTTTCGCCATGGCGACTGCGACGCGACGCCGACTTTCATTGCAGCTAACGCCAGATGAACAGTTCATCAGTTCGTTGGCTTTCAGTAATTCGCGTCAGTTATTGAAACTCGCACACGAATTTTTGCTTAAATTATTTCGTTCGTTTCTTACATTTATCCACAAAGTTCACAAGTTAAAAACGACACAATCTAAAAGATCTTAGCAGTCAGTGTGTAGTTTGATAAATGTGCGTGTTGTATTCGTAAATTTTAGCGTTCAAACATCACATTTATTTTTTTTTTTTAGGAATTTGTAGATCAATTTACATTCCTGAAAAAGTTATTTCATGTACTAATAACATTACATTATTAATATTGTGTGAACAAATCGAAAGTAACAGAAGAAAGAAAAAGGAAACAAACCGGCCTGGAATTGCACATAACGAGTTTAGCAAGTTTTTCATATTGTAAAAAACGCAAACATTAGTGAAAAGTGAGTCAGTGCAGTGTCATTGCCTCGATCTCCAGAATCCACGGAATATATTTGTGTCAGCATCTCACCACAGACACAGCGACTGAACGCAGAAGCTCAGGAGAGTTGAAAAAAATAAAAAGAAAAATACATATATCAAAAATACTGCAAGCAATTGTCCGTCATATAATACGAACATACACACTTATATATACGTACATACATAGAAAAGAAAAGCTTCACGCACGCACACATATATAGGCAAGCACATAAATATATTCATAGCAATAACAACGATCGCGTCAAGTGAATCAACATCAAAATCGTCTCGTCGCTCGCACTCTCTCACTCTCTCTTTGCTCGCGCTCTTGTACTTGTGAGCACAGAAACGTGAAAGCTCTCAGAAAGCAACAAGAACAACAAATACTCTCTTTTTCGGCCTCAACATGCAGAGCGACTTTCACAGAATGAAGAACTTTGCCAATCCCAAGTCCATGTTCAAAGTAAACATCAATTCGAAACGCTTTTACTTTAAAATTATTTCATTTATATTATTTTTATCTTATTTAATCGAATTTAGAGCAGCACAGTTGGTGCCAACAGCGATCAGGCGAATGCTACTGCCAACACAGTGGCACCTGGACGCCCTGAACCGACTCCAACCACCGATGTTGCAGCTCCTGCGCCTGCAGCGCCAGCTGTTGAGGAGACAAAGGCACCGGCCGAACAGCAATCCGATGATGCAGTGCGCACCGAGCATTTGTTCAAACATCCATTGCAAAACACATGGACACTTTGGTACTTGGAAAACGATCGCACTAAATCCTGGGAAGATATGCAAAACGAAATTACAAGCTTTGATACCGTCGAGGACTTCTGGAGCCTATACAATCACATTAAGCCGCCATCTGAGATCAAATTGGGCAGTGACTACTCACTCTTCAAGAAGGGCATACGGTAGGAGGAATATTTCCGTTACTTAAACCTCGTTAACCTCTTCTCCCAATCTTATTTAGTCCCATGTGGGAGGATGCTGCCAACAAGCAAGGTGGTCGCTGGGTGATCACACTAAACAAAAGTTCTAAAAATGATTTAGACAATTTGTGGCTGGATGTGGTAAGTAACAGCTTAATCCATAGTGAATCCTAACTAATCTCATCAAATTTTTCAGCTGCTTTGTTTGATTGGTGAAGCTTTCGATCATTCCGATCAGATTTGTGGTGCTGTTGTCAATATTCGTGGCAAGAGCAACAAGATTTGTAAGTAAAACTATAACTTTATTTAAAGTCAAGTCCAGTTTCCGAAGGACCAAGCTAATTTGTGATCTGTTGAATTCTTTCACTAACTCTGAATTCCTTCTTTATCCTCCTCAGCTATTTGGACCGCGGATGGTAACAATGAGGAAGCTGCTCTGGAAATCGGACACAAGTTACGCGATGCTCTGCGTCTGGTACGTCAAAATCTGCTGCAATACCAACTGCACAAGGACACAATGGTCAAGCAGGGTTCCAGTGTTAAGTCGATCTATAATCTGTAAATTTTGTCGAGATCCCAAAATGCTCGTAATAGTTTCTGCAACAGTTTAAACACACTATTTATTCGTTGCCTTTAATTACTGGTTCTAAACGTTCAATGCTGTAAAAGAACTCTACCAAGCCCCCCAAAAAAATAACAACAAAAAAATACGATACGGGAAACACCCTTGTTAACAAAACACGGCGGAGATGGAACATTTCTTCACCGGATTTTGTAGTCAGTGTCATGGATTATGCGAAAAAAATATATAAAAATATACGATTTGAAAAAGTCTTTGTTTATTTGGTTAACATGCTTAACAATTAATGGGAGTAATTACATTTAGTGGGACATTATTTGCTCTACTCGATTCTTTAAATCCTTTCGGCCGCAGTCAGACAGACCACGACAGAGCAGCAGCAGAAGCTGCCTTGGATCATTGCACTCGTCCTCTTCGAAGATTTGGAGCAATCGAAGGATACGTGATTTCAAGTCTCTTGGAAAATGCTCTTCGATGTCATCCATTGTGCCCTCGCCAATGCCCAGTTTGCGACCGAGATCTCGCCAAGAACGACCCAACTCCTGAGAGATCTTTTTGTATACTGCTGCTCTCTTCTCCTGCGTAAAAGGAGCAACAGTCACGTAGTTCTGCTGCGGGGCCACAGGTGGCGGAATGCGCTGAGCACTAATGTGCATGTGTCGCTGCAGTTCCTCTGTCAACCGTTTCTCCTGATACTGATTTACATTGGATGTGAAGCATTGCACTGGTTGATAAGACTTTATTGCCTCCTGTAACTGCACATTCCGGGCGTTAACAAATGCTTGCAGTGGTTCAACATTGTCCTCCCCCATCTCATCATTACGTTCCAGGCAGTCGATAAGTTCTTCTATTGTCTTGATGCGATCACTTTTCCGAGTTGATCCGATTTCAGTAAAAAGTATTTTCTTTAGGTCGTCCAAGTCGGCGTTTGTGGCCCCTTCAATGGCCATTTGTTTGAGCATATCATAGCTCCAATGCTCTTCCGCTGCCATGGCACAGTTTTAAAATTTAATTTTACTTAAAATATAGCCCAAATTAGCCATTAACTTTTCAACAAAACACCAATACGCTCTTTATGTTGTTTTGGTATCGATACTTAGGGTAACCACATATTTTGCGCATTTCGAAATGTCGATTTTCGATAGCAATGCTTTTGCGGGTATTTACCCCTTTTGATATGTGCGGTCACACTGCCAGTGTCGTCGCAGCCCTCGTTGTGCAAGTGCGTCTCTGTTCGCAGGTTTAATCAAAATGCCTTTGTTTTATTTGTAACTTAAGCAAATTGCATATAAAAATATATAAAGAAATATGTGAAATTAAGTGCATAAAAAATCGAATAGATATCAGGTCGTACTCTTGCGGCATATTTAAAAATAAAAATTTAAACAATCCGTTTGTGCATTCGCAAAAATATAATAATAGACACGCACTTACATATACAAACACACAGGCACACACACACACACGCGTTTTTGCATCTAGTACACTCGAACGGGCGCAGATATTGCAGTTCATTTGCCTCAAAAAAGAAAAGAAAAAGAACGACAAGAAGAGTGCGTCAAAGTGCAATAGATATTTCAATTTTTTCATTTGGCTAAAAATCGAAGCGGGCCGTGACCAAAACAATCTGCGTTAAGTCAACGAACGAACAGTGTGAAAAATCATCAATCAAGAGTGAAGGCAGCTTCAGTTTGTTACAAATAAAGCGCCCGTCAGCATCTGTTTACCATTTCAAAATAAGCAAATTCAATAAAAATAAAGCGCATAACAAAGCACAAAGACTTTTTCTCTGTGGCCCTTTATGCAAAAGGGTCAGTCACAACACAAAGTAAACCGAAAGAAAACAACGTAAGGATTGCGAAATTAGAGTGACCAGATCTCTCAAATGCATCCCTTCGAATGCAGGGCATAGAGCAGCAGCAGCAGCAACAACAACAACAACAACAATAACATAGAAACCGAAACACAATAATGTCGTGCGAAAACGCAAAAACATCATCAGATATCGAGCATGTGGATTGGAGCACCGGTGGCTCCGGTCAGCACTACGCAAATGTCAGGTAAGTTCGTTTTGAGTGCAACTACGAGTGTGAAAGAGAGAGAGCGTGCAAGCGGCCTAATTTGGTCTCTCGCTCTCTCTCTCTCTAGTTCGCCCCGCCTTACAGTGTGCCCTTGATATGACCAATGTCATTCAACGACGACATGTCGTCTGTAGTTTAATGTAATGTAAACATATTTACCACCATTAATTTAGTATAATTTATTCAGTGATAATAGCGCAATTAAAAATGCTTTAAAATATAATTATATTAAGAAGCCATAAATTTGAAATGTTAACACGTTTATTTCTTTTACCTTTATGTTAATACCCTGTGTAATTACCTAGGCCAAGCCGACGGTTTATTATGCACTTTATGACTATGGGTCAAGAACATAAATGCGGTTAAAATAGTATTAAGAAATTATGGGAATATGCAGGTTCAGAATCTATAAGAACTATAAGCTTTTAATTCAGTGGGAAAACAGTTCTTTAAAACTTCAATTAATGATGTCATGGAAAAGTCTGTTAAGCTAAAAGTTGTCTATAAAAAAGTCTAATGTTTATTAGCTATAAAAACGGATGGATAACTTAATTAATTATAGCGACACTTGGAAGATACTAACACAGCAGTTACTTTAGAGAAAACATTGTATTGATTCATTGATTTAAATTTGTAAGCAGACAAAAGCTCATTAATACTGTCACATTAACGAATGTAATTAAATTGTTAACTACGTGTGTGTAGTATGTATATTAATGAGTTTATATTAATGGGTATTATAAGTACAAATGAATTCGTTATTGTATTGTATTTACATGCATAATTCACATGCACCCACTGTGAGCGTAGAGGGGCGTGGTGGGGCGTATATCGCTGCAATTCAAATGCAAATTCTTTATAACTATAGATATATATATATGGTCAGACGGTGTCAGTTGTCGGGTAACTGACACTTTGGCGTCTAATTACACTGATTTATAATTTCAGCTCAGTTGGGGAGATGAAAAACCCGTTCATTCACAGAGTTTTTCACTCAGTTGTATTAACGTTTTCTTGCCATAATTATGCCGTCATATTTTTTTATAATTTATACAGCTATCAACTAAAAGTCAACAGTCTAAATGAGTGTGAACCGTACAGGCAAACCGTCTGCATCTCAATATCCCCTTCGCCTAGACAAGCTAGCGTTGTTGTGGCGGACTTATCAGTTTCCATATAATCTGTCTTAAAATGTGGAAATCTTTTACACAAATATAAATAACAATTGTTGTTGTTATCGCAAATATTTAAGCAAGTTTTGTGCACACATTGACACAGGGACTTGGGCAATACGTAAATGTAGCAAAGCTAAAAATATGAGTGTGTTCCTGAAACTGATAAGTAGCCAACAACTGTGTGTGTGTGTGTAATTGTAGTCGAAAACTCAATAATCAGCTGGTTTCTATTTACAACGCACTCACACACACACTTAACTCCAGTTGTATTAGTGCGTTTACTGCTTTTGCGATCTTTGAGCTTTGAAAGCTTCGCTATGTGTGTGCGTAAGCTTCGTAGCTAATGAGTTTGTTTGATTTGTAGCTTAATTAAGTCAGTAAACAGTTTAATACTTTGATAATTTGTATTTTTAGCACAAAACCAGTTGGGTAAAAAGCAAAACAAAGCACAGTCATAAGCGTAATGAAATGTTTTATTTAGTAGTTATACATTATACATATAGCACACAGATCTATTACACTCAATCAGCTCGGAAAGTGATGGAAAGCCAATTACATTTAGATTTCCTGTAACACATTGCGTATACGTTACGTATACCGGCTCATATCACAGAGCTTCGATCGACATGGGAGAGTGACCAACGTGAGCACTTTCGATTGTACGATTAGGGTATCGGTTGGGTTGAATTGGGTTGGGTTGGGATATTAATTACTCCATAGGTTTCATGTCGCGTGCAGTAATAAAAAGTGATTGCATGGCCAGAGCGAGCGCTGACTGATTACGCTTACCAGACATGTACCTGCATGTCCGTCACCAAATAACAACAACAACAAAAGTTGGGAAACTCGAAACGTCGCTGCTCATAGAGAACAAAACTTTATTTAGTTTCATAAGTTGAAATGCGATAGTTGAAAATTCTTTTTATTCTTTTGAATTTTCCACAGTTTAAAACTTTCTTTTCTTCTGCCTCTTCCTGCTTTTGGCAACGAGCTTTTAAGCTCATCTAGACAAAGAACTCACGGGCCTTGGGTGTGTGTATCTGAGTTTATAATTAGACAGTTGGGCGACATAGACTATACATGACCGTGTTCAGCAACATTTTTTATACAGCAAAGATCATAAATTGTGCATATATAGTAGATACTTTTCGTGCTCACAGTGAGCTGCTATCTATAACTTGGTATAATATGCTTAAAAGTATTTTTATCTGCACTTTGAGCTAAAAATTGTGTTCAGTTTTTAAACACCAATTTAGAAATTATTTAAGTCTTTTGTCAGCACTTTTCTAAGCACTTTAATGACAAATAGTTAACAGTTGAGTTATTGACTAGTTTATTAAACTATTATTGTTGCCAAAATGGCCTTTATCTTATCGCCTAGATAAAGTAATGCGTCAGCTATAGCCAAAATAGAGTCGTAGCGCTTCAAAGCTGGATTAACTTACAGCAGATTATAAAAGTCAACGTTAATCAATATGCAAACTATATAAACCATTTCAGTTAACTGCTAAACAGCGCAGTAAGGAACAATAAATATATTAACTCAAAAAAATTATTGGGAAACAATAAAAGATACGAAAATACGACGCAGTTTTTAAAGTATTGAAAATAAAATTAGCATTTCCTTGTTTTCGTTGCTTTGTGATGGATTTATTTTTAAAGGCTTGACTGGGGAAGAGTTTGACATTAACTTTATAAGACAATATCGATTGCACACAATGATGCGATATTGTGTTTACTCTAGCAAGAAAAACAAGTGTCTTAGCCTGAAAGGCATGCGACAAAGGTTGGAAATTTTGGGCAGAAAAAGTGAGATGAAGAAATGTAGTTGAAGCTGTAGTTGATAGAGGACAGAGTACTTGGTACAGAGGGGAGTACTTTGTATGCCGCCAGACTGGCGTCGGCTTCTGTGAGCCTATTATCTAATGAAGTCATAAAAATTGGCAGTCGGACCCAAAACGGATGCGCATAAAGGATAAGGCAGTCAAAAGAAGGCAACAAGAAAAAACATCTACAAATTGTGTATAAATAAATGTATAGATACTTAGATACAAGTAGCAGATACGGCTAGAGATACATTTGTATCTTTCAGTGGTGTGTGTGTGTGTGTGTGTGTGTGTTTGTGTGTCCTGCTCCACAGTTTTGGTTCGAAATGCGTTTTATTGATCCAAGGACAGTCAATTGCTGTACGGTGTGGTTGGCCATGGCCTCAGACCGTGTCCCAGACCCACAACAAATGTGATGACAACCCGGCAACAACAGCAACTAAAACAACAACACAAATAGTAAACGCTTGGCTGGCATTTGTGGCCGTCGTGTCCTGCGGTGTCCTTCATAGCAATCACGCACTTGCCGTCTGACAAGGGAGCACAGCGGAGTGAGGTTGGAGGTAGGAGCGTGTAGGGCTAAAAGTAAAAGTGCCTCAACTAAAACGTATAAAAACCAATTCGCTTTCGATACCCAGTAACAAGGGCATATCAGTTTGACAAGCATTTACTATATTTAAGCTTGATCATTGAGTTGAGGTTGGTAGCTAGAAACTTTTGTCTCTTGTACAGGGTAGTTTATGACCAAGTCAGCCCCTTAGTTGCTTACCAGTTTTTTGCCCAATTGTTTGTCTGTGGAAAAGTCAGTTAACCACACGCTTTTCACTCACATTGCGGGCGTAAGCGGGCGAGTAATAATGATAGCCTTTATTCGAGCCTGGCTAATTGCAATTACACTGAACTTGGCCAACTTGACTCCAGTCTACAACTTCAATTAACTTAGCATGGCTTCAATATACATATGTGTACTTCTATGGAACATATGTGTGTTCTAAGGCTAAGACTCATAAATCAATTCAAAAGAAAAATATAATAAGTTAAGTCCTAAAAAGTACCAAATTCATTAAAAAAATGTTATCAGCTGCGGTCGAAAAATTCAAAATAATTTCTAACATTTCCGACCACCCGATAACATATTAAAAAAAAAATAAAAATTGGGTAAAACCCAGACATTGTTTTAATCAGAAAAATGTTTAACTGTAAGTCATAAATATTTATAAGTCATTATTAAGACTAAACCACTGCAAAGTTTAAATAAAATCATTAGAGCTTCTCAGGTTTAAATTCAACAGTAAAAAATTTGAAAATAATTTTCGTAGTAGAAACTAGAGTTTTGGACTTTGGACACCATTTGGTACACCCATTTCTGAGTAATTCAATGTGTTTGAAATTTATAATTGGAAAGTAGATTCATAAAAGCTCAACCGCATTGAAATTCGCTATAATTCCCATTAAAAATTTTTAAAACTATTGTATGTACATATGTATTGTAAATGGAAATATTGAACCGTTTTTAATAGCAAATTCGTCGCTTGTTCTCTCGATAAGGCAAGCGGTTTCAATTCTCGAATTCTGGGAACTAATTGCCATTCTATACAGTCGTGTTATTTGTTTGAATACAATTCTGATAACAGATTCCCAAGTGGAAAAAAAGAGGGATATACATATAAATATTTATTTAAGCGATAACTAAATTTATTTGTATGAATTTCAAATAGACTTTTAAACCATTTGTCTGCTAGTTTTTAAAGCACTTTTAAGCTCAAGTTATTCTTCACTTATTGAAGTTGAATTTACTAAAGTTTTATTTATAAACATTGAAGCCGGAATTGAAATTTGTAAATGTAAATTTTTAATTACACTTCAAGCTCCGAGCTGCAATTAACAGCACACTTTTTGTGTGTGTTTCATTATGAAATTTACACGCCCCACCACGCCCCCTTGGCCCAACTGCCGCTTACATTTAGTAACCAAACCTGTTTACTTAAAAATACTACACTTTTCGTCCCTCTCTCTCTCTCACCCCCTTCCCTTTGTTGTTTATCCGTTGAACTCACTTCACACGTAAATAATCTGAATGTGCATAACAAATAAATGTATTCACTGATTTTTTATACAAATAACTTATTGCAATAGCTTAACGGTGCTAACTAAGTTAAGTGCTCGTATTTGCCAATAGACACATTGGTACTAAGTTCTGTGCAAATTGTCAACAGTCCCAGTTTGCCCAAGTGTAACTAATTTGGTGACCGCAGCTGTGTCGTGTACTAAGCTCTTCCTACCCCCAAAATTAACGTGACTATTAAATTCAAAACTCACTTCGATTATGAATTGCAATCTGTTCACTAATTGTGATTCATTTGCCTCCATTGCTGAGCGCAAGTTGTGAATTGCGAGTGCCCGTTTTGGACTCCATGAATACACGTATAGTCACCAGTCAGCAGTCCCCAGTCACCACTTACCAGCTGAAATCAGTTTTGCATTTTCAGCAGCTGCACCGGAAAACGTTACGAGTTTTCATTGATATTTGTCATTTATATTCATTAACCACTTTTGATGAGGCTGCTCCAAGTTGGTCGTGTCAGTGTCATTTACAGGGCTGCATATTTTTTAATAAATGAAATTAATAATACGGGGAAGTATGTGATGGAATTAAGTAGAGTCTTAAATGATATTAATATAGATATTTTAAATGGAATTAATGTCAGAAAAATTAGGAAGTTGATGAGTAAGTGGAGTTTTCAATTAAGCACGCTTTAATCAGTTAAAGTTTATATAACTCAAAATCTATAGTAAGTTATTTTTCATACATTTTATAAATATAAATAAGGGTTGCATCATTCCACCTACGATTTATTTAAATTTATAGAAGGTATGACAGAGAAGTTTATGGAAACTTTGCCCTTGAATTGTTTACTCTCTTTAAAAATGTAACCAAGAGATTGTCCAGAATATAAATTGTGTATTTAATATTTAATTCCAATTGAATTTTAATTTTTAAAGTAAAAAATTGCTCAAAATTCAATAATTTTCCATAGCAATCCCTTGAAATTTGTTCTCGAGCTTTGACCTATCATAGCTCCATTAAAACCTAAACAATTTTATGGAAAGTAGACGTAACTTGTTCATGATTTGATTATAAAGCTAAGAAAGTATCTAAGTTAAACAAACTTTTGGGCAGCTTACGTTTTTCTATATTAATAAACATACAACTTAAAGTATTTTCCTAATATTTATTGAAATTCCTTTCTGAGCTGGATTTTAAGCTCGTAATTAATGTTTTTATTAAAGTTACTTGCTTTATTTCCACTTGTACCCCACGGTGATCAGCTATTGAATGAAATTTGTATCAGTTTCCTTGACTTTAACAACGTATTGCATTTTGTTATGACATGTTTGCAGCATGTTTGTGCATGCTCGTAACGTGTCTACACAAAGCAGACGGAACAGATAGGAATACAAACACAACAACACCACCTACTGGTCGAAATCCTTTTGTTCAAACAAGCAACAAAGAACAATGAAGCTGAACAAGAGTCCTCGTTTCTTTGGTTACTCTTGGTTCGACTCGGTTTGGTTCAGTTTCTTTGGCTTTGCTGCTGCCAATCAAGTCTCTCCCATCACAATTTGCTGTCATTTTAAAGTAATCTGTTTTGAGCAGTCACTGGAGGTCACACAATCTAAATTTTATGGTGTGTCTGAAACTTGTTTAATTCATTTTCTACTCATTTGCATTGCAGATTCGGCTCTGGCAGCAGTCAAGCCTCACAGAACAGCGGAGACATCTGCCGAATTTGTCACTGCGAGAGTGATCCACAGAATCCACTGCTGACGCCCTGTTACTGCTCGGGTAGTCTCAAGTATGTCCATCAGGCCTGTCTGCAGCAGTGGCTCACGGCGTCTGCTACCAATTCCTGTGAGTTGTGCAAATTCCCTTTCATAATGCACACCAAAATCAAGCCCTTCAATGAGGTAAGTGGGTAAAATACTCGAATTATTCTATTGTCGATTACTAATTGATTTTTTTACATTCCCATTTCATTTCGCATTCTTTGGGCTTCCCCAGTGGCGCAGCCTTGACATCTCCAGCATTGAGCGACGTCGTCTCTGTTGCACTGTTTTGTTCCACTGTGCGGCCGCACTGTGCGTCATCTGGTCACTGTGTGTGCTCATTGAACGTGCAGCGGATGATGTGAAACGTGGCCTGATTGGTTTGTATATACAATGATTGCTCCTACACCATTTACTTCCCCTCTTGATGACTCATTTAATTTGACATCTCACTCTACACTCCCACAGATTGGCCTTTCTGGACAAAGCTAGCCGTTGTCACCGTTGGACTCACTGGCGGCATTGTCTTCATGTACATTCAATGCAAGGCCTACTTGCATCTCTGCCATCGCTGGAAGGCACGCAACAGGCGAGTAGTCCCAGTCAAAGCACAAATGTGATTAGAGCAGAGACGAGGGAATGCTGTAGAGTAGGCACCTATGCATTGCCAGCTAGCAGCACTTGTAGACAGAAGGGTTTTAAGTTGCCTAATTCCAAACGTTTAATTAAATAGCTGAATTTGGCAGTTAGCCAGCTATTAGAACGAGGTCTCTGCTTTAGTTCCTAGTCAAGTCCAAAGAGTTCTATGTTAACTTAGTCTACTATTGTAATTTTCTTTAAATTGTTGTACATTTTGACTACAAGACTTTGTAAACTAATAGATTAGTTGTTCAGAAAAAAGATTTAGCTTCAAATTCAGCTATTCAGTCTGGTAGTTTGTAATATTTGGTATCTAAACTAATAATTGTACATATTTAAGTCGACAGTTTGTGATTATTGCTAACAGCATACACTTACGTTGTGAATTTCTTTCTAATTCCATGATTTGGTAAAGAGATGGACTTGAATTTGATAGCCGAAACGAACGATTGCAGTCTGCAGCCTTTTAGCTACGCTAGAGCTAACCAAAGTAGACATTTTTAATATAATATCAAGCTAACAGCTAAATCACTTTATACAACAGAAGCCTTAGTTTGTATGCCACATTCTTCTTCATGAAGTGTGCAAACATTTATTCATGCAATGCTGTTTGGTGCAATAACGATTTCCATTGCCGCCACAGCCAAAGTATTCCATTTGCAGACAGGCATGATGTTTGGGATGATAATACCACATATCTTTCATGGCACGCTTCTGACACCAGCGTAGTCGCTGGTGTCCATGATCCACGCGCTCATCGCACACCTGGTGAACAACTGTAAGCGAGTTTCATGAGTAAAACAAGTGCTTATAAGCTTTCTCTTACCTGGTTCGCCAGCACATCTTTGGCCTACGCCCCAAGCCAGCGTTTGGGCCACAAGCAGTGACAAGAAAGCTAAGAACGCGTAGAATTTCATTTTGTAACTGCGAGTAAAACTGAAAGTGCTCAAGTTTTTATAGTAAACTCTAAGAATTGTGCAGTTAATGGCCTAAAGCTGTTTTAAAAGTGGAAACAGCTGTATAACAGAAGTTAAATAATTCTAATGAAATTTAGCGCTGAAAATTACAATGATTTATTAAAAAAATATTAAAATAATTATTAAACGACAGCAGCTTACAGTTGAAGTTGTATTTATGTATTTATAAAAGAATTTATAGCAAATAGTAAAGCTACAATATCTAAAATTGTTCTCCAATGCGGAACTAATGCAAATCTAATGATAATTTCAATGAAACTTGTATAAAATTGATCAAAATGCAAACAGTGCATTAGAGTAGATGAATATAATTAAATTCTAAAGACTATCTTGTTTGACAATCAGTTTAATGAAATTTCTAATGTATTAATAATACAATTTTAATGTTGTAGCTTTTTATATACATAATGCAGGTCTAATGATTCACGGCTAACTTTTAAAACGTTTCGAAAAATCTCTTTAAATAGCAAAGTAAAGCAAAGAAGCAACAATTAAGTTTTAAAACAATACTAATAGTAATGTTAATGTTAATTTAAAAGTAATGAAACTAAACGCTGCTTTATCTGGCTTTTACTTCAATTCCTAATATTACCAATTTCGCTTGCAGGATTCTGCTCATCCAAAACGCACCCGAGAAGATACATCCACTTGCCCCGCCCTCTCCGGTGGCAACCCATGATCGTTTCAGCGTTTGTTCATTGCCCGGTCGCCGTACCACTCATAGTGCCGTGGAGATCAATGCCACAGGAGGAGGCTGCGGAGCAGCTGGTGATGCTGTGCACGACTCCAGCTGCGGGGCCTTGGACAATGGCTCGTCAGCGGGCATGCATCACCACCAGCATCAGCAGCAACAGCAGATGCAGTTGCAGCTGCAGCAGCGACTACTGAATGGCTCACCGCATCATATACTGCAACTGGATGTGGTGCCACACCACAGCAGCAGCAGTGCGGGCACACAGACAGAGGATGCACTGGCTCAGCGGCAGCAGCAGCAACAGCTGCTGGGATGCCAACAGCTGGGAGGTCAGCAGCTGGGACAAGTGGCGGTGGCAGCCAACATTGAGTGCTCACAGTCACAGCACAACTATGATCGTGATTGGGCGCTGGACGATGGCTTGTCGCAGATCTCATCGTTTCGACCCTGTCCGCAGGGCTCGGGCAGCATGACACCGTTCCATGACTCCATACACAATGTGCTCGAGCACTCGGAGAGCTCCAGTCGCGGCTCAGCTGCAGACTTGTGCGCCGGCTCGCGGCAGGATCTCAGCGCCAGTGGCATCTCCACAGACACGGGACGAGAGCATGCCATGCAGCTAAGCAGCTTCAGTGGTCAGTAGTTGGCATTCATTACTCCTCAACTCATTCACTAATCCCTTTCATTCCCATTTCAGCAGGCAGCGGTGAGCACAAGGCACCTTCGATTAGTTCTGGTGTCTCGCATGCGGTGGCCAATGGCTTGGGCGGATTTGTGTATAAACCGCATCAATCCAAACGCTATTCGAACTCGTCCATCTTTCTGGAGAATCGTGATATACTCAATGACTCGCCTTTGTGTGTGGGCGTGGCCACACCACTAACCTACGACTACAGCACACCACCAAAGATCGACTATCGCCACTCGAGCATACTGGGTGCCGAGGAGCAAACCGGATTGGACTGTCGTCTGGCCAGGGATGCGGACATGCGTCGGTATTCGGATACGAAACTGGAACTGGAACAGGAGGCAATGCTTAATGCAGCTGGTGACACTGTGCTGGACATTGAGCTGCCCTCATCGCCACTATCGCCGCCAGCTGCCTATGCCAGTCATCATCATCATCCCCATCCGCAGCTGGCACTGCGTCGCTCCTTCGACAAGGGTGTGGATGAATCGACGGCGTCAGCTGCTGCTGGTGGTCACAAGAGCTCCGGCAATGGTAGCACAGTTGATCCACAAATGGATCGCTCACGTTTGTTCTTCAAATCGTTGCCAAATCTCAGCAGCAGCTGCGAAAGTCTCATCAAAAAGTGATTAATCGCTGGTCCAACAGCTGGTTAAGGCTTACAGATCCCAGATCCACTCCAAAAACCAGTGCCAGTTCCAGCTCCATCTGCATCTGCATCTGCAGAGAGAAATGCACATTTTCCAACACATATTTTATTCAAAATGTATTCCCCCATTTTTCATGTATATTCATTAGTTTATTTTTAACATGTTTCGATGTTTTTAACAAAAGCCCATAAACAATTTTGAGACTGCAAACAAACATAAACATAAACATAAACAACAAATAATAATATGAATAATTCTAGAAGAAACAAAATATGATTTCATTTGATTACAAAAGTTACATAAAAAACAAGCTGAACAAACGTATAACTAAAAAAAAAAGATTTAAAAAACAATATGTACATAAACATATATAAAGATTTGCTGCTGGATTAATCCAAATCCTAATTGTCCCCTTCCAATCCGCTGCCCAGGCCAAAATCCGTTTATAAGTAGCTCCAAAATACTTATTACTACAACTATTATTATTATTATTATTATTACTATAATTAATCTATTATCATATACTTAATATGCAGAAGACGTGTACTTTGATGAAATTTTGTGTTTTGTTTCTTAACTTCTAAGTCAAATGAAATTTTAAAAAATTGATCTGTGATTAAGCGTCATTGAATATATACACATAAATACAACTAAAAATAATAACTAAATAAATAATAATGCTAAATATAACAGGCAGCAGTAAAAACACAACAAAAAACGAATATCAATGCAAACAATACAAAAAAAATATGAAAGAAATTTTAAATTAAAGCATTTTTCGGATGATTAAAGTGCAAAGTAGTTGAAAAAGCTGCTACGCAAAGCTCTCTGAAAAGCTCCTTTGCGAAGCTCTTTTTCGCGTGCAGCTGAACGGCTCTCTGTGTGTGTAAATTCTCAGCTTTGCGGAAATTGAAAGCCGATTTAGTTATAGAATTAGCATAAAATTATATACAGTGCATAATACTTATGATCGCGACAAGTTACCGAGCAAACAAACTAAATTTTTTATTATGTATTAAACAAATATTTAAATAAATATGTGCAAAAAAAACAACCAACTATATAAAAACTATTCCAAAGATAATCAATCGACTTTATTTACCATTACAATTTAGTTTTGATATTCCCTTATTAAATAGTCATCCAAACTGCGTTTGATGTTCCATTGGTGAGCTTATCATTCTGCTCCGTGACGCACTTCCCCCACAATGTTTATTTCGAACTAAAGAAACGCTCGTAGTACCAGCTGCTTTTATCGCTTCTCCTCTGCACTACGACTAAGAGAAATTTTTAAGTAAGCAGAGCAAAAAACATCGCAAAACTTATGTGCATGCGAAAGAGAGACAGTCAGACATCTCTTTCGAAGTGGAATTGTAAGAGACGTTTTTAAGAGCAGTTTACGTGAGTGCAAGCAAACGAAAAACAAAAACAAAATAGAGTGCGCGCTGCACTGCTGCGTTAACCATGGGTAATCATTTAATTGCAAATTTATTTTACTCCCATTTAAATAAGAACAAAAGAATATTTAATTAATTGTATGTCTTTTATTGATACTGGTTTCTTTTAAATAGTACACATTTATCATTAGAGGCTGCTTTAAAATACCTTATAGCTAAAATGTGAAGCATATTATTTAAATGCGATGTATTGAGCGATGTGTGTGTGTGAAGTGTGTTTTAGCCTTAAACTCTCCGACTCTCTTCATAAGCGTTGCACTCAGCTTCCCAACGCCATTTTGAACATACCTCTCGCTTTGTTTTATTTGCCGGTTTCCATCTTCTCGCCACTTCCATTTTCATTCTTGCCCTTGCCGTCGGCAGCGCCTTCTGGTGCCTTGACACTCAAATGAGCAGGACCCGTTTGTTGGATCTGAACAATGCGCTCCTGTTTGGCTTGCTCTTTGTTAGGTGGCGGTGGTGCCTTCAGGGTAAGTACTCCATCGGACGAGACGGTTGAAACCACTTGGTCGCCATCGTAATCCTTGGGCAAGGTATATTTGCGCACAAAATGGCGCTGAATCATACCGTGACCATCTTCGCGTTCCTCGTGCTTGCCCTCCACAATGACCGTCTTGTCCACCACCTTGACAGTCAGTTCGCTTGGCTTGAACTGGGCCACATCCATGCAGACCTGGAATCCATCTTTGCCAATGACTGGCAACAAAGCGTTTTGGCCAGCGGAGCCACGATGACGCGATGCTGGCACCAGTTGATGATGACTGCGCTCATAGGGCATGTAATGAGGACGGCGACGATGCATATGATGTGGCATCACCAGACGTGGACGGTGGAAGAGCTCGTGAGCATGCACTCCAAAGCCAAAGTCATCGTCCAAGAAATGATCCCAATCATTGTAGGCGCTATCAAGATCGCGTGCCAAACTCAATAATGGTACAATCGACATATTTAAGCTTTAACTTGTATGTAATTTTATTTTGTTTAAGTTTAAATTTCTTTTTTGCTTTTGTTTCACTTCTGCGCAGCAGATGTTCTCTTTACGACGGTTCAAATACAATTGTGGCGCAGCGTTCGACGACGCGACCTTTTATACCGACGCTTAGGCGACAAACACACAACAACAAAATCGACAGCTTGTTGCTTTTGCGCTCTTGAACATTCTCGCTCTTTCGTTGTACACGAATATTCTCGCTCTTTCTGCCGTTGGCAGTGAGTGCGTGCGTGTGTATGTGTGTGTATGGTTAACCGGCAAAACTTTTTGTTTGCTGGCTCTCTCGATCTCGCTCACGCACGCAGAAAGTTCCTGCAATTTCTGGAAGTTTGTGCGTGCAAAGAGTAAGTAAATACATTTGTATGTGTTTTTTTTTTAAAGTTATACATATGTATATTTTGGGTAAGCAATTTTGTTTAAATGTATGACTCTTTCGGCTTAGCAGAAAATGTTATTATTCTAAATGTTAAAGTATTACATACACAGACCTACAAATAGAAAATCTCAGCCACTGAGAGAGCGACGTTGATGCTTTGCAAGTGCATTGAACTCATGCTATCTCTGTTTGCTGTGTGGATTTCTTCTTTTTCTTTTGTGCCATTCTTTATTCAATGCAAGAGTGCAGAAATGTGTGTGCGCTGGTAGTCTGCATATGTTTGAGTAAATACGGATGTATATTTGTGTTCCCTTCGCAGCAAACATATGATGGTGAAAAAGATCGTAAAGTGTACATGTGTATGTTTGCAGATAAATATGCATGCATTTACATATGTACATGTATGTGTGAATCTATGTGCATATGTAAAATTTTACCAACGGCGGAGAGTTACCAACATCAACATACGGTCTCCTCAGTCAATGCACGGATAAAGTGCTTCAAAAAAAGTATTCAGCCTATTTTGATTTTTAAGAACAAATATTTATGTAAAAATGAAAACTCATTAAATTTATGGATTAACTTGTAAGTTTATTTTTATTTTATAATTTCATGACTGAGAATGAAGTTACAAATATATTTTGGTTTTGTTTGTATTGTAGGTTAATACTTTTGGAATTCACTAGAAGTATTTATAAAACAGATATTGACTTTGATGTTTCTATGGACTATTTTTGGGATTGGAGATCAAGTAGGACACTCCACTTCACTTGTCCTTGCCGGCTTCTGCTTTGCCCTCCTCCAGCTGCTCCTTGTCATTCTGCTTCACATTGAGGTGGGCCGGTCCAACCTGTTGGATCTGTACTAGACGCTCCTTGGACTTGTCTTCGATGGCCGCTGGCTTTGGCACGTTTACAGTGAGTACTCCGTCCGAGGAGAGAGTGGAGGCCACCTTATCGGCCTCATAACCCTCGGGAAGTTTATAACGACGAACAAAGTGGCGAGTGATGAAGCCGTGATCATCTTCGCGCTCCTCGTGCTTGCCCTCGACCACAATGGAGTTGTCCACGACCTTGACGTTGAGCTCACTGGGCTTAAACTGGGCCACATCCATGCAGACTTGGAAACCATCCTTGCCTACCTTGGACACTGGTCCACCTCTGGCACAGCCCATTTGCTTCTCCAGTTGTTGTAGTTGTTGCTCCAAGGGATGAACCGACATGGCCAAGTACGGATAGCGACTCTGACGACGTGGCCAATAGTTAGGAGAATCGTAGTAGGGCGCCATTGAGAGTTGGTTCAAATCTTCAGCCAAGCTGATGAGCAGTGGTAGGTTTGCCATCTTATTTGCTTTACTTTTTTGAATAGGTCTCAAAAATAATATTTTTTTTATATTTGTTTAGGATTTGCGTTTTAGTCCTTCGAGAACTGATTGCTTTCAAGCGCTTTGTCTTGTGACTTGTTTATGCTTCGAGTGTTCGAATCAAACTGATGCCGACAAGCGAAAACCTTCGGCTATTTATAGCTGCCCGCGCTGGTGGTGGTGACTTACGCTGTGAGGTGAGATGTTGATAGCGAAACTTCTAGCACTGCTCTGACTGTGGCTGTGATTGAAGTTGAATATTTTCGACAATGTTCTGGAAATTGCTCGAAAGCCCAAGTACATAAGGCCGCTGTACATAGTCGTACTTTTTATTTTTTTCCGTTATTTAATACGCAACAATTTCTGTCAATAAAAGTGAGAGTGGGACAATTAATAGAGCGACGCATACCCGCAGTGAGTGTGATACGAATAGATAAAAACTGAATGAAACTGTGAGAATTTTCTACTAGGTTCTTGAACACTAAGAGAACATTTTGTTGTAGATTATAAACTAAGAAATAAATAAACTATGATTAAGAGTAAACAAATTTATTTAATGAAATCGTTTTGGCAATGGATAAGGGATAATTCTAGAAATGAACAATGTACTAAATAAAGTCAGCTCATTTTAGCCAAATCTAAAATATTTGAATAGGTCAAATAAAATGTTTAAAACAATTGTAAGCATAACTTTATGTGACTAGGCTAAAGTTACAGTTTGTGTACAAAAGTTGTGCTTTAGTTTATTTCATAAAAGGTTTGTAAATAGTTATGTATGTATGTATGTATGTAGGTATGTATGTAAATACACCCTCACATAAGCCAGTGTCTGAATACATTAACACACAACTTCGCTGCGCTTCGTGTTTCGCATTCCCCTTCCATTTTCCCTTCTCCACTCTTGACAGTCGTGCAAAAGTCTCCAAACGATTGTCTGCCTCTCGTCTGGGCACTGTCTGTGTGCAGTGCTCATGTACTATGGTGCATTTGCCCGAAAGCATCGTTAAAATGAGCAGTACAGCAAGCATTAATGTAACATAAACAAATACAAGCAAAAGCTCCACAGTGTCTTGTAACGAAGCTTACACAGCCATACATACGCGTATGCTTGCGCATATGTGTGTGTGTGTACTGTCAGCGCCTCACCCACAGCTGCTGTTGCTGCATACAATTGCAGTTCGTAACACACAGCAAAGCCATCAAGGCGCACTGCGCATGTTTGGTGCCTGCCCCACTGCTGGATGTTCTGCTGGATGTTGCCCCTCACCCTTTCCTGTGCAGTGTTATTATCATCAGCGAATTGTCGCTGTTGCCGGTCGGCCTTCCAGACCACAAATACAATTGCAAGCTCACACACAGTCACACACGCACAGTGCTGGAGAGTCGCCGTCGCAGCAAACCAGCTGTTGTTGTAGTTGCTACAATCGTGCCGGTTCGGCAAACGGGTGTCGCGTCGCGCCGGTACGAGACGCTTATTTTTTTTTTGTTTTTCGTTTCTCGTGGTCTCTCAGCTGTTTAGCTGTTTGCCGGCTGAGCGCTGGGAATTCAGCTGCAACATGGCCACTTTACATACACGTATGTACATTTGTATGTACATTTTGAGTATGTGTCTGGGCAAACCATGCCCTGGCAAAGGCGTAGGTCGAGAGGCTGTAGCCGGTTTTTAATGTTTGCCGGTTTTCGTCTCATCATCCTCCTCGTCGTTGTCGGCATCGTCGGCCTGGAATACTTTCTTTGTTCTCCCAACCGGAAAATTGCCAACTGCACGTTGCAAAAAAAAAAAGTAGCTGACAATTATAAAAACCCATACGTGTGTATGTATGAGGATGAGTATGCGTATGTGTGTGTGTAGTTTTTGGATCTAATTTCGAAAAGGGTTCGTCGCCAAGATTCTTTCTATTGATTATTTGCCAAAAAGTGTGCAAATAAACAATGATTGCACATGGGAAACGATGGCCCAGCCTCACTTTGCATAAGCCGACTGCGAGACAACGCGACAGAGAGCAGCGAAGTGCGGTTCGTACTGCCTCTGCTGCAGAGGACTTCCAGTCCAGACACACGATTTCCATTCAGCGCTGCACAGTCGTTTAAAAGGTTGAACATTCAGCTATAAGGCCTCAAACGCAATCCAGTTAGAAGCCGGAACGGATCGCACAGACGGTAACAGCGCGAGTTTCAAGTGCCCCAAGTGTCCAGTGACAGAGAAAGGGACAGAGACATAGAGACTCCAGTGCCAGAAACAGAGAGATAATATATCCACACTTCGGTGAAAAGAAAATAAAATAATAAAAAAATAAATATAGTGAGATTGTTTAATTGAATCGAAAGCGGATTGGAAAATGTCGTTAATACCCTTTATACTTGAATTGGCCGAGGAGTTGCAAGACATGAACTATCGCGGCAGCAGCCTAGGTCTTGGCCTGGGAATGGACATCGACGATGTCGGCATCGGTATGTATCCGTTGGAGCAGCTGGCTGCCGTAACCGCTGCAACACACTCGCAGTCGCTGTCGCAGTCGTCGTCGCCGTCGCAGTCTCCACAGCAGCAGCACTCCTCGCACAACCCGCAATTGTCGCCCTCAACGACGACTCCGCGTCGGAACACGTCGCGTCTCGCTCACGCCCACTCGCCCCCAGCCTCAGTGCTGTGGGTGCCCATCAAGGGGGGTCAGGGGGGTCAGCATCGGCATCATCCCTATAACCGTGTGGCCGGTGCCAAGACCGTCTGCTGCAATAAGTCGCTGCTGGAGCTGGAGAAGGAGATGGGCGACAAGGTCAGCTCTTCATTGTCAGCTACTTCGGCTACCGCTGCGGCTGCTACTACGTCGACTTCATCGTTGGGTGTGAACAAATCGGCATCCGCTTATTCGGTGGTGAATCGCAACGGCTTCCAGGTGAGCATGAATGTGAAGCAGTTTGCACCAAACGAGCTCACCGTCAAGACCATTGATAACTGCATCGTGGTGGAGGGTCAGCACGACGAGAAGGAAGACGGACATGGAGTTATCTCGCGTCACTTTATACGCAAATACATGCTGCCCAAGGGCTTTGATCCGGTGGATGTCCATTCGACACTTTCTTCGGATGGCATACTCACGGTGAAGGCACCTCCTCCACCACCACCGGCCGTCAAAGCGGGCGATGAGCGACCCGTTGAGCGCATTGTCGACATACAGCAGCAGCAGCCGCAGCAACAGCAGTCGCAGTCGCAGTCGACCCAGGTACCGTTACCAGTGCAGTCGCAGTCACCATCGCAGTCCCAGTCGAAGGATGCGCAGATGGCAACGCCAAAAGCAGCAGCAAACAACGAAGCCAACGAGCAGCCAACCCCAAAAAAAGCTGCAGTCGTCGCTCCCATCAATGAGCAAAAGAGCGCCGAAGAGCGCAATGGCAACGGCAATGGAGAGACAGCGGCAGCAGCAGACGCCGACGACGACGTTGACGCCAACGCCAACGCCAATGCTAACGCAAACGCAAACGACAAAAACAACGACAAAGACAACAACAACGCAGCTGAAACTGCAGAGGAAACCGAAACTGCAAATGCAAAAACAAAAGAGAGAGAGACTGAGCCCGTTGTGCAAACTTTAAATTCCACTACGACTTCCAATGCCAATTCCAGTGCCAACAATGGCGAACAGAAAAAACTCACTCCGGAATCAAAGTCAATGGTTGTGGTGGATACTGCTGAAGATGTTAGTGCCACCTCCACCACCACTGCCGCCGCTGAAAAAGAGGACTCCACCGATGCCGCCGTCAGCAGCAGCGGTACTCCATCGGCTGAGCCAGAAGAAACAAAACCCGAAGATGCCAATGCCAACGGTAATTCGTCCAACTCTAACTCCAATTCAAATTCCAATTCCAATGCTGAGAAAAAGCCCGTTGCTGAAGAGAAGGAAGACATGCCGGCAGCCAAGAAAGCCAAAACGGAAGCTGAGGAGCCACCGGCAGAGCAGGAGAAGGTAGAGAAGACCACAAAGGGCGCCGAGGAGATCGCTGCCGTAGACGCGGCCATTTTACTGGCCAAAAATCAGGCCACCGAGAACGGTGGATCCGCTGCCAAGTCTGAGGAGCCGGCTCTAGCAGCGGCCAAGTGAATGAAGAGACTGAACAATTGACACGCAAAACCAGAACTAAAACATTAAAACACAATTCCAATGGGCAATGCGTTTTATTCTATAAATGTTTTTTGTGTTTTTTTTTTTCATAATTCGCAATACAATACAAAATAGGGCCTGCAAAATGACAAGAAGCAAAGAAAATATGGATGAAAGAGAGACAGAGAGAAACCTATGATATGAAATTATGATTTCCTAAACAAGTGTGAAACAATTACGACTACAAGTATTCAGTAAACATTAAGCACATTATGTACTTAACAATTAAAGTAAATAAAGAATTCAAAGAGTATGTTTGCGTTTGCATTTGCTTTGCCCTTGTCTGGCTTTGCCTCTCTTTCAAATTTGCACAGCTCTCTTTGGTGCTTGTACCGGTTAACCCGCTACACGCACACAAGCAAACACTGGTAAGTGCGCGATGTTTCTCGTGCTCACTCATACATACACAGACTTACAGCAATTTCTTTCTCACACAGCTGCGGCCCTTGGCGCTCTTTGAGTTCGCACACATACTAGCAACTTCTTGATGTTTGTTGCTCTTCGTCACACACTAGAAATGCCGCGATGTTTCTAGAAAGCTCAGTTTGCCACCCATAAATACAGCAAGCAGCCGCAGAGCTGTTACAGTTAATCAAACGAATTCGTCAAGTGCAGAACTTCGCAGTGCGAAAAAGTCAAACATATTTAAACGGGAAAAGTAATCAACAGTTAAATCAAAGAAAATCAAAATGTCGCTTTCTCACATGATGTCACTTATGGATGCCCTGCAGGGTCCTCGTACTCCCTTCTACGACTTTGGCATGGGAGTGCATCCCCAACAGATGCAGCAATGGACTACAGCTCCGGCGCTGCTTAGTCCCTGGCAGTGTGCCCATCTCGCCTGTCCCACCTCACCGGGCAACAAGATGATGGCCAACCGTCACAAGCGCGACATGATGGCCAAGCACACAAATGGCCATCACGGCGACAACTGGAGCATGACTGTGCCACAGGTGGGCAAAGATGGCTTCCAGGTGTGCATGGACGTCACCCAGTTCAGTCCCAACGAGCTGAGCGTCAAGGTAGTGGACAACTGCATTTTGGTCGAGGGAAAGCACGAGGAGCGCGAAGATGATCACGGCTACATTTCGCGCCATTTTGTGCGTCGCTACAAACTACCCGAAAACTACGAGGCGGACAGGGTCATGTCCTCGCTCTCCTCCGACGGAGTGCTCACGGTGAATGTGCCCAAGCCACAGCCCATACAGGACAAGTCCAAGGCGCGTGTGGTGCAGATCCAGCAGGTGGGACCAGCACATCTCAATGTCAAGCAGAATGCCAAGGAGCAGCTGGAGGAGAAGCCCACCACCAATGGACCCACTCATCCAGCCAAGTAGTGCGTTCGCTTCCATGTTGATCTCCATTCCACAAACATTTTCAAAGACTGCATATTTAAATAAAGTTTTATAAATTATTCAATTAACCAAGTTGTTTCCATCCCTGGAGCTGTCTAGGTGAAAAGTTCTTGATTTCTGTCTTTTTTCTATAAATTTTTATTGCGCATTTGATTTGTGTATTTTTTTCTACATTTGCATATTTAAATCTAATTGAATTTCGCTCGGTGACCAAAAATAGTTTCACCTTGAATTCGCTAGTTTCCCTGGGTATCCGGTGGGCAGCAGGAAGGGGCAGGGAGAGGGGTTCAGTCCGCACTATTTCCAGGGCAATGCGAGTTTTCCGGTCTCGTGCACGCGCACCAAACGCTCACCGGGTGTGTAGTACTTGGCGGGAGGCGGAGGAGGCGCCTTAATGGTTAGAATGCCATCGGAGGATATGTCCGAGATGACCTCGTTGGCATTGTAGCCACGTGGCAGCAGATACTTGCGCACAAAGTGACGCTCCACATAGCCATTGGCGCCCTCATTGCGCTTGTCGTGATTACCCTCGACCATGATGTAGTCATCATTGGTCTTTACCACAATCTCACTTGGTCGATACTGACGCACATCGATGTCAATGCGGAATCCCTTGTCATCCACATGCACACGCTCCCCGGTGTAGTAGTTGTCCCATCTCATGGGGTAGGACCACTCGTAGGGCGTGGACTGTATGAGCTGATTCGGCACGCGACGTGTCACCAGCTCGTCCAAGGGACGCAAGTAGTCGCGACTGGGCGAGTGTCTGCTCAGATAATCGCGACTGGGCGTGGGCCACCAGATGCGCGGATCGTCCCACAGATAGGGATACAGTTGGAAGTCATAGGGCGGCTGGTATAGCGGACGCGAACGGTCCAATTCACGGGAAAGATCACGATATGTGGTGGGCACCAGAGACATTTCGCGTACAAATCGCATATAAAATTTGTCAACGGCGCCGCCAGAGCTTTTATAGTCTCGCAGCTGGCGAAGATGGCCTCGGCTCGGGTCGAATGCGGATGGGGATGGGCATGGACGTGGGATGATTCATACGCCCGATGCGCGAAGGCCGAGCAACAAGCAGCGAGTGCCAAAATATTGCAGGCGAGTCAAGTGGACGTCATCAGGGAAAGTGCTGAGTGGCAGAGGGAGGGGGAGGAAAGAGGAGACAGGCGGTGGGCGGGAGACGCAAGGGCGGCGGAGGAACAAGTGCAAGTGCCAAACGATCGTGATTTGCATTTCTTTGAATCGGAAATTTATTTGTTTATTTTACATACTTAAATTTGATTTTGTAACTATTAGAAAATATAACTAACTGATCGAAAGGTGGTATAAGGGAATCCTATGGCTCTACTTCTTGGGCTTCTCCTCCGTGGGCTTGGACTCCGTTAGGTGTATGGGCACATGGCGCTCCTTGAGCGTCTCCTCGATCTCTGGCGGATTGGGCACGCTGATGGTTAGTATGCCATCGCTGCTCAGCGTGGAGGTAACCTTGTCGGAGTCATAGCTCTCGGGCAGCACAAAGCGACGCAGAAACTGGCGGGAACTGTAACCGCCGGCTTCATCTTCGACCCGCTCAGATTTGCCCTCGATGATGACGCTGTTATCCACCGTTTTGACCGACAACTCATTGGGACTGTAGACGCTGACGTCCAGAGACACCTGGTAGCCATTCTTACTCACTGTAGCTGCCGGTGCAAATTCCTGTTCCTGCCAGCGTGCGATCTGCTTCCAGTTGCGCGGTACGGCAACGCCAGACCACAGCCATGGCTCGTAGAAGACGGACTGGAAAACGGGAGAGACTCTGGGAACTCTGGCCATCTCCTCGGCCATACGCAGAAACATTGGTAACGAACGCATTTCTTAGCTGTTTATTAAAATTCCCTTTTTTTGGTATTTATTTTATTTTCTGGGTTTAGTTTGTTGGCTGAACAGCCGGAGCTCCGTTTGCTTTGATCAATGTGAACGAACTGTGATAGGAGAGCAAACTGCCGGTTACTATTTATACGGCGTGCTTAGCACATCGAGAACTTTCAGGCGCTCTCTCGAACAATCAGCTGATGCAATTCTTAAGACAGCAATGCGAAATTTTGTTTACGTCTATTATCCAACTCATTTTAACTCTTCTTCTGTAATTTGATTTTCGATTTGTTCTAGCAATCGAAATTTCGATTACTCTTCTCTGCGGCTTGCGGTAGGTCAGTAAAAGTACAAGAGAGCGGAACGCCGAAAACAAAGAGAGGCAACAACAAGAGAGAGCGGTTGTATGTGTGTGTGTGTGAGCTTAGCGCCTGTATAATAACAGCACAGTGTTAACAGTTAACAGCGCCCTAACATTTTAGGTGGCGTCAAAAGAGATAGCAATGTTTGCATAACTGTAATTACACGATTACGCTTCGTATTGACTAAGCACTTTTGTAATTAATTTCCCATGCAAAGCAGCAGGTGCTAAGTATATTAAAAAACGCAGAAAAGCTTTTAATGAATTAAATTAACTAAATGTACCCATTCCCCAGTACAAATACAAAGATTTCCATATAATTTAAAAATCCAATGTAATCCGAAACCAATAATTTTGACAACTAAGTGAAAAACTGGTGAAAATACATTAAAAGTTTTAAATTAGCATTTGGTATGGTGGTAAAAGCCAAAAATGGTAGTGAGAGGTGCTTGCTGATCAAGTCTACTGAGACAGACCCTCCTTCTCGGCCCACTCCAGCCAGGAGCCACTGTACACGCGAGTGCTGTAAAAGAGAGTTAAGTGATTAGAAGAGCACAGCAATATTAACAGCAGACCACGCACTTGGTGAAGCCAGCGTTCTTAGCTATGCCATCGGCCTCCTGAGCGCGTCTGCCAGAGCGACAGGTGAAAATGATGTCAGCATCGTTTGCCGGCTTATCCCGTCCATATTTT
Organism: Drosophila nigrodunni; assembly: GCA_020829145.1. Classification (NCBI taxonomy): domain Eukaryota; kingdom Metazoa; phylum Arthropoda; class Insecta; order Diptera; family Drosophilidae; genus Drosophila; species Drosophila nigrodunni. Next base: position 5,671,916 of record JACVCZ010000007.1, on the reverse strand, counting down.
TCCTTGAAGTCATCCGAGTCCGACTTTAAAGCGCCTTCCAAATCGGGCACTGAAAATATTAAGAATTTTATTAAAAACGGGTATTCCGTATACCCCTTAGGGACACTAACAGGGTATATTAATGCTGGCTGGAATGCTGCCAGTGGCCGCTAGCTCGTCCGGATTGCGTACGTCGATCAGATAAATCTCTGGATGATTGGGCACATCTTTAACCTGCTCATAGGTGGCCATTGTAGCTATGACGTCAGTGAATGCGAAGCCCAAAATTAAATAACAAAATAACATAAGCGGTGCTTTCACTTGACTCGTCGACTGATCACTGACTTTATTATTTACGCCAACAGTGGCATTTATTATAGACGAGATTTCTTAACAAGCACTGCGTCGACGTCGACGTCAGCGTCAAAGTCGACTTCGCTGCCGGTTTATCAACGAAAAAATACTACAACAAAAGAAAACCGCGACTGTATTTGAGATTAAGAATCGATACAACAATCTGTAGCTTTTCTGACCTGTTGCTGTTGTTGCCGCTTGTCGGTCTGTGGTAAAACTCTGTCGGCGCTAATTGGCGACGACGACGGCGGGCGCCAGCGATTTATCGAATTTCAGCTTAGAATTCGCAAAGATTTCATTGTGATTGTGAGCTGTTTGGTATTGAACGTCGTCCAGACACCAACCGATAATGTTTATTATTATATTTTTAAAACGTATCGAATTCGATTTTAAGCGCGCTAATGTCTGCGGTTTGGTGCCAACTGGCTCCAAAAGCTTTTCGTTTAACCTCCACCTCCAACTTCGAAAAAACGTTGCTCTCATGGTGAGATTAATAACAAGGTGACGTATTTGCTCTTTTACACTTCCTTAATCTATTGACCGCAATGAGAGAGCGTAAAAGTGTGAGTGAGAGAGATCTATAGTGCCAAACTTCCTCCCACTCCCACTAAGTCAGTGGCTGCGTTTGTAATACGACCATGTCTTTGTCGACCTCCACTTCCTACTTCGCGACACCATTGCACTTGCTCCAGAAAGTTCGCATTTGTCGCTCCAGAAAAAGCTCTGGGGAATAGAGCTTTTGCAAGAGCAGACTATAAAAGAGAGCCATGACAACAGCAACTCCACATTTGCGTCGCGAGTTTCGATATAAATTGTTCTTGGAGCAGCTGCAACTTCTTTCTCGTTGATAATCCAACCCTCTACCCTAAGGAAAAACCAGGTCGCAGATTGGTTCAGTGAACTTCCACCAGATACAGATTCGGAAGAAAAATGCCAGATATTCCATTTGTGCTTAACTTGGACTCACCGGACTCCATTTACTATGGCCACGATATGTTTCCTAATCGCCTCTATCGCAGGCAACATGCCCGACAGCCTGAAGCTTTGGATCTCCACACGCTGGGATTAATTGCTCGCATGGGAGCTCATGCTCATCATCTGGTGGCCAGAAAGCATAAAGACGAGTTGGGTAGCCATGGCGCCGGCAAGGATAAATACGGCAACTTTGAGGTTAAACTAGATGTGGGACTCTTTGAGCCTGGCGAGCTGAGCGTTAAGCTGGTCAACAACTTCATTGTCATCGAGGGCAAACACGAGGAGCGGGAGGATGAGCACGGACATGTTTCTCGCCACTTTGTGCGTCGCTATCCCTTGCCCAAGGAGTACAACGCCGATGCCATTGCTTCCACATTGACTGATGAAGGCGTTTTGTCCATTTCCGTACCGCCGCTGGTTCCTCCAGAGGATACCAAGGAGCGTATCATACCCATCAAGCATGTGGGTGCATCCGACTTGTTTGTGCAGCCGAAGAACAATGGAAACAAGGAGACCGCTGATGGAGAAGCCAAGTAATGGACTTAATATAAAGAAAAGTCTTGTCAGCAGCAGCAGCAAAGTGATTTACTAAGACTCTCAGTGTAAACGCACCCGCAAGAGGAACCAAAATTATGCACGCCACATTCCACATTAATTCATGTTATTTATTCAATTATGAATGCATTCAATTTCATTAATTAAATTATTCAAATTAGTCTAATTACAAATCAACTAATTATTAATCAGTATTAAATGTATTTAAGTGTCATAAATTCCGGTATTTTTATTAACACATATCCTGCCACACAAATTCGATACCAAAGCACCGCACAGACATGGTATCGATAGACATAATAAGTTTGTGGGTAACTTATCGACATATCGAAAGCGCAGACAGTCTAAATCTTTTTGTGCCATTAATATTAGCGGTATTTAGGTCATTGGTTTGATCAAACTAGTGGAGAGAGTTATTGAAATAAACAAAGTACGGGCAAAATGTTGTCTTTTAGATGACGTAATTAGTATGTTTATTGGTTTATGGAGTCCCCACATTGTTTTGTAATAACTATCGTGTAGTGACAACTATCGTTCACTTAACACCGCACTGTCACCTCTAATTTGTAACCTTAAAAGATGTTTTGTTTACTTTTGCGCCAGTCGCGTAATTCCTATCAATTAATTTCAAAGCAAGTTTCCAAATTACCTGTTAACACTCTCACCAAGGGACTGCACACCACGAATTGTAAATTAGCCGTTGTATACCTGCCCACAGATGTCATTCCGAAATAATTGAGTTGCATTATGAAATTCTCTTTTTTGTTTTCAGTTCTACGGCATGGAGAATACGAGTGGCAAGATCCCAAATCTCCAGATGAAATGTGAGTAGCAGCAGAACTTAAATGAATTAAAAGCAAAATTAATCAATATTCCACCAAAGCGTTAACATAACGTACGTGGACAAGGACGGAAAACGCACCAAGGTACAGGGCAAAGTGGGCGACAATGTGTTGTACTTGGCGCACAGACACGGCATTGAGATGGAGGGCGCCTGTGAGGCGTCATTAGCATGCACCACGTGTCATGTCTATGTGCTGGACAAGTATCTCGAAAAGCTAAGCGAGGCGGATGAAAAGGAGGATGACCTGCTGGACATGGCGCCCTTCCTGCGAGAGAATTCCCGCCTCGGTTGCCAAATTGTGCTGGACAAGAGCATGGAGGGCATGGAACTGGAGCTGCCCAAGGCAACGCGAAACTTCTACGTGGACGGGCACAAGCCAAAGCCGCACTAAGTGCTACAATACTAGTTATTATTTGTTTTTAAAATTGGTTTAAATAAAAGAATTGTATTTTAATACGTTTTGTGTTCTCAACTTGTATATTCTTTCTTAGACATAGGTGTGTGTGTGTTTGTGTGTATTTATTTAAACAATGCTTTCGTTTAATGTTTCATCTGGCGTAAAAGAATTAAACTAAAGAGAATTTGTTAAGTTGAGCCTATATATTATTACATTTTCTAGTCGTTGATTTACATTGAGTGAAAGCAGTACAAAAACAGAGAACATTTTCAGTTGGGGATGTTGGCGGTTGGAGGGAAAGTGGGGAATAAGATGTGGAAAATCATAAATGGTATGAAACAATATCATTTAAAATTATGTTACAATTAAAAGAAAATTATATGTGGTATGTGTAAAAATAACTAAATGTTTTATAGTGACAAACGAAAAACTCATTTCAACACATCAAAAACAACAGAATGAATTGTGCCCATGTTTTTGGATGCTTTTTTTTTGGGGTGGTTTGAATGTGCGCGTTCAGTTGGAGGAAGGACTGCTGGATCCAGAACGGGAACGGACACTGGCACGATCCTGCTCGCTGCGCTCCTCATCACGATCGCGACTCTTTTCATCCTTGTCCAGATCACGCTCTGGCTCACGCTCCCGTTCCCTCTCCCGCTTCACTTGCTTCTCGGCCGCTGGAGCGATGATCTCTTCTTTGGGCGATAGATTCTCACGTTTCGCCGCTTCCTTCTCGGCCTTGCTCATGACGCTCTTTTTGTTATTGCTCTTCTTCATGACGGCCAGATCTTTGAGCAGGCTAGAGACCTTGCGGTTCAAGTTATCCACTTTCATATCATGCAAACGCTCTACCTCCTTCAGCCTGTTGCGCATATCATTCTCCTTCTCAAAGTTTTTACCCTTCAGCTCCGTCAACTGCGAGTAAGTAAATGTTTAGAAAGGTATTCAGTATAGGGTATTATAAGTAAAATACCTGCTTGTCCTTCTCCAGCAGCTCCTTGTCTTTTTGATTCAAGCGCTTTTCCAGACTGGCAATGCGCTCCTTAAGATATGTTATAGCCACCACATGATCCGATGAGTTTGTGTCCACATTTATGGCAGCTGGTGCTGCAATAGTGCCATTACCGCCATTACCCCGTGATATCTTATCGGGTAGATCAAGTCCGGCACCACTGACAGCATTAACACCACCGCCGGCATTGTTGTTATTGCCACCACCAGGATTTTTACCAATTTCGCCACCGCGTGTGGGTTTCTTAGCCGACACCGAGCCATCTCTGTGCGCCGATGAGGATGAGGAGGATTTCTCATGTGGTCGCTTCTTGGACATGGATATTCGACCCTCCTGCTGGGCCTTCATCAGAGCACGCTTATAGGCGCAGGTACAGAGCCAGCAGAGGACTTTGCCATTGACCTGTAACAAGTGAAATGCATTTAACGTTTACAAAGGTATACAAACGATTAAGATCAAGACTTAAACATTAAATACCCTACGCTCTACACTCTTATGAACGCAATACATTCAACTCTCTTTCGTAGCTCTACATTGTACAATCGTTATACAGATTAATATCGACAAAGTTTACTTATACATATATATCTATAGTTAATTTATAGTGTCTAGATAATCCTTTTTGGTGTAATGGATCTTCGCTGACCTTTTTGTTCTCGTCGCGCCTGTCAAAGGCTGATCTCAGCTTGCACTCGTCGCATTGTGTTGGTGGTCCGTATTTAGCCTCGTAGCTGGCGCATCTATTTTGCAGTTAGTGTGATATTTGGTTTTGGTTAAAATGTGTTTATTCATTTCATTTCATATCAATTTTCACACACACGTGGGAAGCAGAAAAAGAGAAGAGAGAAAAATGTTTTGCGTTCATAAGAGACGTTGTTTTGTTCTATTTTGTTTTTGTTTTGATTACTTGAGCTCAAGAACTACTGAAGTAACGATACAAAAAGGCAAACGCGTCATGGTTTATGTATTTTGAAGGCACAATTATTATTAGTTGGACAAGGTGTTCTCAAGACATTGGGTTATACTATTAACAAAGACAATTACCAACTGTTTTATTATGATTCGAGCATTCATTTTTGAATTACTTAAATTGTATTGTGCATTCAAATTACAGCGGCTGCCACGTTGCTCGTAATACTTTGGAAATCAATCAACTACAAACTGAAGGATCTTCAGTTTTCATAGTGGAAAATAGAGTTGAGTTTTTTGGAAAAACATACCTCATGCATTTGGAGCTACCAAAGGCTGCAACGATTTTACAGCATTCACAAGCTGTAGGTTTTCCATATTTGGCCATATAATGCTCGCACTTTTTGCAGGCACTCTGTGATTTGCTGTGAATATAAAAGTAACGTTTTTTGGTTTCAAAGTCCCCAAATAATTAGAAATTCATGCAACTTACGATCCGGAGGGAAATTCCGAGCGGCAGTAAGTACATTTAACAACTGAGGTAGAGCCGCGACACATCTGTGGGGAAAATAAAATAAAGGAAATATTTGAACTTGCAGTCTAAATACGCTGGAATCATGCAAGGGGTGTTATAGTTTCATTCAGAGTTAGAGATAGCAACGGCATCTTGTAAACTCTTTTTCGCTACCTGACCACAGTTCGTGTACAATTTCAATAACACTTTTGACCACTGTATCTTAAACAAAGCCGATTGCAAACGTACACCATTTTGAAAGGGTAGCAGCTCTATGGTGTGCCGAAGTTAACTGGAATTGCATTTGCTCTAATTTTCTTTGCAACTGTACAGTTGCTGGCGTTAGGCTTACACAATGTTTTTGAACTGGAGTTTAGAGCTTCAAATTTCATTAGTCACAATTTGTCGCTGTCAACGGCTCTGCCGCTGTCACCAGCGATGCCACAGTTAAAGGCTGCAGTGAGAGCTGCCACCGTTTGCGCTCTTCCTCTTGCCGTTCATTTTTCACGTTAATGCGCAGCAAAAATTTTCGCAACAAAGCGACGCGTCATTGATATTATTTCTTTTTTTTTGTTATTGCCAGAAAAACAATTGCCCACGTACACACATCCTTTGCTTTTGGCACAATGCATATACACACACATACACAGACGGACGGAATTGTTTTTTGTTTGTTGCATTTCGTGTTTCGTTTTAGAATTGTAATTCGCATTTTGTATTAACCTTGCAAAGTTGCTGCCCCGATGAAAGTTCTTCGTATGGATGCCGAGAAAAACATTTAGAGCATGCGAATAATACTTTTGCACTCATTTTTTAAATTTGTTAATATTTTTTCTTTGTGCTACTTATTTTTCTTTTCTTTTGAAACTTTAATTTGCGATTAAGAAAACGACGCAAACAGTGTCACCACAATAATAAAATGGAATATGGCATCAGGCATCCGACTAACCAAACATTAGAGTGACCATGCGAGCTAAATAAATAACAATCGATATCTGTGTGATTCGATGAGTAAACGCAAAGCAACCCTATAGATACAGTTCAGTTTCGATTGGAAGAATGACGCCGCACAGCAATAAGCAAAAAAGACAAATTCAAACAATTCAAACAACAACGATCATTTTCAGCCTGTACTAATTTTATAGAAAAAACTAGAAAAACATAAGCGAAAAGTGTAATTTAATAGAGAAAAACATGCCTGAACCAACAAATATTAAGGTAGTAGTGCGCGTGCGTCCCTACAATAGGCGGGAACAGGAAAGTAATCAAAGATGCATAATAAAAGTGATGGACAGTTCGTCGTTGTTGTTTGATCCTGACGAAGAGGATGATGAATTTTTTTACCAAGGCACCAAACAGCAATACAGAGACATCTCAAAGCGTACAAATAAAAAACTATCTATGGAATATGATCGTGTCTACGATACAGAACGCACAAACGACGATATATTCATGGAATGTACAGCGCCGCTGGTCGACGCCGTGCTTGATGGGTAAGTGATGCAATAAATTCACCTGAGATCGCATGAAACTAACATGCTTGTGTGCGCGTGCGTGTGTGCATTTGTTTGTGTTCGCAGGTACAATTGCTCGGTGTTTGTGTACGGTGCAACAGGGGCGGGCAAAACCTTCACAATGCTGGGTAGCGATCATTGTCCAGGTATAACGTTTCTGACAATGCGTGATCTTTTTGACAAAATACAAAGTCAACAGGAGACAAGGAAGTTCGATGTGGGCGTCAGCTATTTGGAAGTTTACAATGAACAGGTCATGAATCTGCTAACGAAATCGGGGCCACTCAAGTTGCGCGAGGATGCTAATGGGGTTGTGGTCAGCGGTTTGGTGCTCACGCCCATCTACAGTGCCGAGGAGCTGCTGCGCATGCTCAAGTTGGGCAACTCAAATCGGACACAACACCCCACGGATGCCAATGCGGAAAGTTCGCGATCACATGCCATTTTCCAGGTGCACATACGCATCACGGATCGCACGACGGGTACGAAACGTAGCGTAAAGCTCTCCATGATTGATTTGGCGGGCAGTGAACGTGCGGCTAGCACCAAGGGACTTGGCATGCGATTCAAGGAAGGCGCCAGCATCAACAAGAGTCTTTTGGCGCTGGGTAACTGCATTAACAAACTGGCGGATGGTCTCAAGCACATACCCTATCGTGACTCGAACTTAACGCGTATTCTAAAGGATTCCCTTGGAGGAAACTGTCGCACTCTGATGGTAGCGAATGTCTCCATGAGTTCACTCACCTATGAGGATACCTACAATACCCTCAAGTATGCCAGTCGTGCCAAGAAGATACGCACAGTGCTGCGACAGAATGTCCTCAAGTCGAATTTACCCAAGGAATTCTACGTAAAGAAGGTCAACGAGGTAATGGTGGAACAGGAGCGACTTGTCGAACGCAACAAACTGCTGGAGGCGAAGCTGGCGCAATTGGAGCGTGCTGGCAACGAGAACTGCTACGATCAGCAGGAGCTTAAGCCCTGGTACAGCAAGATTGATGCTGTATACGCCCAGGTGACGAAGCTGCAGCATTGTGTCATTGGCATACGCAGCAAGATCCAGAGTCTTAACTACCGCCAAACGCTCAAAAAGGACTTTGAGCAGCTGCGCAAGCTGCTGACACTGGACCAACGGGTGCTACAGGAGGTAATTAATTGCATATTATATTTTTATTAATCATTGAGTTGATTTAGTGCTTGGCAGTAACATTTATCAGAGTAACAAAGTTCAGTCTTCAGTTCAGGCCTCTCCCAGCAGCTCCTTCTGTTTGCTGGCCAACAGTTTGTCCGCTTCCGCAATATATTTGTCTGCAATGGCCGTGACTTGTGTCTGGGCAGCAAATACATCGTCCTTGCCAACATCCGTCTGTTTCTTGAGCTTGCGTATTTGGGTATTCTGTATATCACGTATGGCATCACGATACTTGATGAACAGCGCCTTTGCATTTTTGGACAGATGCTCGCGATGCTCCTTGGTCACCTTGGGTATGGGTATAAAGAGTGTGGTGCCGTCTTGCTGCGGATTTAGATTCATGCCACTTTTCTCGATTGCACGCAGCACATCGGGTATGGTCTGGGGAAATGCAATCATGTTTACAATAATCGTTTTGGGATTCTTGCGGGAGATCTGGGCAAGCTCCTGCAGCTCATGCTCCGCTCCGTCCACTTTAATGCGTAGTGTGTCGATGGCGCCGCTGGTTGAACGCAGTGAAAGATTCTTGATGAAATCATCTTTCATTTGATGCACGGACTTCTCCATCTGGGCATTTAGGCCATCTAGATTGATTAGTTCCCGCAGTTGTGTCTCATTGATTTCCACCTTGACAGGTTTTCCGCCTTTGCCGCCCTTTTCCTTCTTCCGATCCTTGCCTTTTGCATAACCGCGCGTCTGCTGCACCAGAGCAGCTGATGTTGTCGTGCTGGGTAGCACCTGGTGCTGGAGTTGCTGCCGGCTGAGACAGGTGGAGGCTAGTCGCACAGTCGTTAGTCGTGTGCTTTGCACCAAAAACTGAAATCCAGTTTTTGCGAGCATTTCAAAAATATTGAACTCAATTTAAAGTGTAAAATAAATGCAGTGCTGCCAACTTGCTTGCAAGTAATACAATGCCAACTGCCAGTGCTGCCAACTGTTGTAAACTCTAAGGCCAGTACGCTGTGCAGTTAAAATTTAAATTAAGCAAAAAATGTTTAAATTAATAAATAATTTTGTTTTCTTTTAGGACTATAAACTTCTCACAAACTACTTGGGCACTTTGAGTAGCAGAACCCAAAACTACACCGATGAGCTGCCCAAGTGGCGTGTCAAGTTGGAAGCTGCCTGCATGGATCTGAAAAGACTGAAGCTAGAGGTGAAGGAGTCTAAATATCATTACATCCTTAACATGTACTTGTGTAATAAGGATCTGGAGGTACAGTTGTCAAAACAGCAGATTAACTGTAATCATTTGACGGCCATCAACAATGAGTTGGTGGAGAACTCGGGTATCTTGCTGAAATCCTTTACCAATGCCTGTGATGTGCTGCATCAGCTCTACGATCGCCTCGAGGAGACACAGAAACTGACACCAGACATACAAACTGTTTACGAACGGCTTGAGCGAAAGATGCGTTTCATGGAGTCGGAAACAGTAGAATCAATTCAGGACACGGAATTGGATGCTTTGCTTGATGAGCATCAAGAGCAGCCAGAGACATCCACGTCAGTACTGACGAGCAGTGCTCGGAAGCGAGCCCGTTCGCGTCGTCGTACACATACGTTGAGTGACAGCGAGTTTGTGCTGCATCTCGGCATCGATAGCTGCGAGGACACAGACGATGATACGGAATCCATCGCCGATACTACGCAGGTCTTCAAGAAGCCATGCAATTTGAACATTACACAAGTAATAAGCCAAACTGCCAATCAGCACAAAGCGTTGACAGCGACAGTTACCAAATCAAGACCCGTAATTGGCCATCATAGAATGGTATCAGACCTGATCTCTGATCAAATTGTTTGCGGCTCAGCAGACAAGGATAAAATCAAACACGGTGAGTTCTAATCAATTCAATAATTTTACCTTGCTCTCTAAAACTCTATGAATCTTTCAGCTCTATTCAAGTCGAGCAAGTTCAGCGCACAGGAACTTAAACGAACCTGTACAGCTGGGATACAGAAGGAGAATCTGAAAACCTACCCAAATGGGTGTGTTAGGAAAAGTCCGCGTTCAATTATCTCTAAAAGTGAGTGCAATAAAGATTAATAAGTTTATTTTAAGTGTGATTATTTTCAGAGATTAATTGAAACAATGAAAGTATAGAGCAACTGGCTCTAAATTTGTATCTCTTGTGTCTCTATCTAATCTTGATAGTTAGATTATCAATGTGCCTAAATTTAGTTTGTGAATTTCAAAATACTTATTCGTATTTCGTTTTTATTTGGAACAGCCCTCGCCGGCAGCACAGCGTCGATCAGGAAACCCATCTCCCGTCTAGTGGGAACAATCAATACGGGGAGCAAGGAGACCCCCGTGGTAAAAATAAATCGAGCCGCCTCTTTTTTCGCATTAAAAAATAACAATTAAGTATTTCGAATTGATTTATTTTATTTAAGAAGATTTTTATTTGATTTGATTTGAATTTTGTCTATTTTTTGTTTGTGTAGAAAACTTATCTTACAAAAAAAAATATAAATATATATTCTATAAGTTTCTAGTACTCTTCCGATTAAGCTGAATAACTTGGCGTTTCGCTTTAGTCTTATAAATACATATCCAAATCCTTGCCACCGCCTACATGTTGTCTATCATTTCGATAAATATCCTGATTAAGCCAGGCTCCCGTGTGGTCAAAACTTTTCAGACCAAAGTTGCTAGAATGAAAGATCATAAATATCATAAAAACGTTATAAATAGCAGGTCATACCAGGGACCAAAGCGTTGAGGAGGCGTCAAACCCAGCAAGCCAAGTAGCATGTAGAGCAATGCACCCAGATTGACACCCAGCAGCAGCAGACCAGGTCCCAAGAGAGCCGTAAGTGATGCAGCCGGTGCAGGTACAGGCCAGCTGCTATGCTGATTCCCTAGTCCGGAGAGGGCTAAGCGACGCCAAGGCTGCTGGTCGCTTGTAGCTACATCCTGCGGCTGTCTGTCAAGGTCCTGCTCCTGCTTCTTGCTCTCGGCCAGCAGAGTGTACCGCGGTAGATACGGTGCATCTGCTGGCTTCTGGGCGTCGCTGGCTGATGTCTCCGCACGAAATGTCATCCAGCAGAGCAGCAAGAAGACGAGCAGCTGCATGATGTCAACTAATTGGCTACTTCCAGGCAGACCTTGTCTTTTATAGACCTAGAGTCTCTTGGAGCGCGCCGCGTGTCACTTACAGCTGAGTGATTCTTTTGACTTGTCCATCAAATTAAACTATGCAAACATCATTCAAGTTTTGAGTGTATACATATATTTTTTTGGATAACATTAGTTTAGTTTACATATTATTATTGTCCATTTGACAGATTGGGCTGGCAGTGTGTGCCGCTCTAGTTGATGCGTTGTGCCTTGAGCACCACTTTGGGCTCTTCGATTTCTCTCTTGCTCTGCACCAGTTTCAGCTCTCGCTCCCAAGCTTTAATAGCTCCTCCATTGGTAGTGACGGGCAGCGATTCCACTGTGCGTTTAATCACCGCCTGCAGGGTGGCAATGGTCTTCTCAAAGGCGTCGGTTACATCTCCGCCGGCATGGCTGTATGCCAGGAAGAGTGAAGCAAACAGATCTCCAGTTCCAGTAAAGAACAAATCCTTGTGGCCCTGCTTGGGAATGTCGATGGCCAATCTTGGTCCATTCAGTTGACTGAGGAAAGCACGCAGCATCCCAGATTCACCCAAATCACTGCTGGAGATGACTACAGTTTTAATCTTACGCTCATGGAACCAATCCATGGCCTCCCACACTGCTGCTTCGCTGCGCACCTGCTTGCCCGTCAGCAGCTCCACTTCGTACTGATTGGGTGTAATGATATCGGCCAGGGGAATGATCTCATCCCGATAGACGGGCAGCAGCTCCTTGGGCACATACATGCTGCCATTGTCGCCCATGACGGGATCACAAACAAAGATCAAATTCGGGTTCGCCTTGCGGATTTCCTGCAGAATGACGCCCACCTGGCGGAGGAACAGCGGATTACCAATGTATCCAGTCAACAGGTGGGAGTATTGACCCAATAACTCATTCTCTTTTAAACCCTCAAATATTGTGGCTGCAATGTAAAAAGTATTAAAACTGTGTTATGTTATGAAATCTTATTTTCACACTGACCTAATTCTTTTTCGGTGGATATTGGACCCTTGAAACACTTGTAGCCCGTGTGATTTGAGAACTGTACCGAATTCAGCGGATCCACATCGAAGCCCAGCAGCTGAAATGGAATCAAATAAATAAATATGCGTATATGGATATGTAGGTCACTCACCTGTAGAGGATATGTGGCTACTTTATTGCCCACATAGCCATGGACTACATGACTTTGAATGGATAATACGCGTTTAACATCCGACGCCGCCATGTTGTGATCTCGTTGTGATCGTGATTTAAAAAGCGAAAATTCTGGAGTAGATGCACACTGTTGGAACCGGTTGGCTGTACTGTTGATGCCTACATTCAGACTACATGAATATATGCATAGTATACAAGTTAAATACGAGCTATGGGACGGTCATCTTATCAGCACTCAAATTCAACTGGCAATAACTCACTGATAACTGATAACAAATTCACACAGACAACAATGGCCGACGTGAGGCAATAAACAATAAGATGTAAACAAATAAGACTAATATCAATTACAATAACTCGGCTGCTTCGCCATTTAATATCACGAATTCAGACTTTGACCTTGGCCTATCAATTATTAAATAAAAAACATTGCTCCATCATCTTTACCCTCTTACATTCACACCCCCATTTGGTACTTGGTATCGATACCAAATCAGCTGTTGAACGGCCAGTCGCTGTGAATGACAGTTCTCTGGTCGCATGGTTTACGTAAACCTGCAAACTTGTTAAGTTTTTAAATAAAAAAGTTGTATTTAGTGCAATTAGAGAACTCCATGGCGGCTAATTTAACACGTTTGTTGGAGCGTAATATGCGCAGCAGCAATGTACCGTTGGCGCAGCGCAGTGTGCGACTGCTTAACACTCATCAGCAGAATCTGCAAGCGCAACAACAACACGAAGCGAACGATGATGAAGGTAAACACACAAAGGGAATAAATGAAAGTATGTAATACAAATTTTTTTGCTTATAGAGTTTCGTGTGCTTAACTTGCGCACTATTAAGCAGCAAGCACGCAGACGGGAGATCAAGAAGGAACCTGTTCAGCCGCCGCGCACCACACGCATGGCTGTCGACCAAGACTGGACCGCAGTGTGGTCGGGACCACGTTCGTTTCATCCGGCCAGTGTGCCATTGCCGCTGCGGCAGGGCTTCACAGAGCGTGGAGCAGCCGCACCATCGAAGTACGCTAATGCTGAGTTGATGAAAATACCTAATTTCCTGCACTTGACGCCGCCGGCCGTACGACAGCAGTGCGAGGCTATTAAAAAGTTCTGTACCCCTTGGCCAAAGGGACTAGAGACAGAGGAGAAGTGGAAGCGTCACTTTCCAATTGATGTCGTGGTAACCGATTACTGTCACAGTTTACCCACAATAAGGCATCCCGATGCTCGACGTGTTACGATTACGTTGAAGCTGTCCGATTTGAAGTTTGACGCGCATGCCAAGGACAAGTTTCTGCGTCTGGTGGGTGAGCGTTACAATCAGGAGACTGGAGTGCTTACATTTATGACAGATCGTTGCCCGACACGCAAGCAAAACTATGATTATGCTTTGTATTTGCTGACCGCATGTTATCACGAATCCTTTGTGACTGAACCCTGGGAAGACACTAAATCCGAGGCGGATATGGAGGTGTATCTCTTCGAGCGCAATCAAGCAAAGAAATCCGCCGAGGCAATAATTAATTGGAATTCCAAAACAGAGCAGAAAGTCGCTCCCAGTGCTGGCTACGCTCAAAGTGTGGAACAGTTGATAAACGAAGGCGAGAACGAGTACAATATTGCCAAGTATAAAGAGGAAGTACTGAAAATGTTAAATATTTCTGTCTAGTAAGCATTTGTTAATATCAATAATTGAAATAAACAACACAATTGAAAACACAAACCACATAGTAAAATAAAATTGCCGGCATAATTGGGCCATTCGCAACAGCTGATTGTGATGTCTGCGTTGCATGGCGAATGACAGCAAAAGAACTGTGCGTATTGAAGAAGCAGCAGTAGTAGATTGCTAACTAAAACAAAAGAAGACTGATTTTAGCGGACGTGGATAGTTTTTGATTTAAATTATTAATTAGTAATAGTACACAATTTAGACATTTTCTTTAATAACAAATACAACTGATGACGCTCGTTTGAAGGCTCAACGTGACAGGTAAAAATTCCAATCAGCATTTCGCTCGCCTGAGCATAGAAATAAACAAAATAATAGAAATTGATAGCAACAGTGACAAATGTGATAAATGAGGGTTTGTTTTTTATTTAAGTGATTATGGTAGTTTCACTGCTAGCGGAAGTTGCCAGGCATTCGAAATAAAATGGTTGGTTTTATCTTGAGTTCCCAAAAAACTACTCAGAATTGCCTTCGTTGGCAATGTTAAACGCGCGCTGACGTCGACGTCTCTGTCGCTGTCTCTGTCACGGCTTATCAACAAAATGTTTTGTTTGTGCTTGCCTCTACGTGTAATTGTGCTCTCGTACTCTATCAACACAAACCAACATATGTTTCCTATATTTGTGCACGAGTTTCGTTTGCCTGTGTGGGTGTGCGTGTGAGTGTGTGCTGTGCAATTCTCAAGAAGGTACAGTGGTTCAAACTGTTAGTTCTTGGACAAAGTTGAATCGAATCACAACTGCTGCGGGAAACACATTTAAGTGGATTTGTTGAGTGCGTGACGCATAAGTTTAATATTATTTAATTATTTATAAATTGTATTAAATAACAAGTGTCATGTAGCGGCATTTTTAAGCCTTTAAAAACGTTTTTAGATCTAAAGTGCGGGTTTTACTCCAATACTAAATAAATGCTGTATTGAAAATGTTCCAGTTTTCGAACTGTGCAAAGTTTGCATAAATTTACAAAAGAAAAGTATAAAGACTGACATACTTTTTTTTTTAGTGTACATAATGAAGGCAGTATTGTGCTGTACTTTTATTCTAATCTTTCAGTTAGTAATTGGCTTGTTCCATTAACGTTTTTTCGGTTCAAGTTGAAGACGGAAGAGGCATGAAATATGAAGAGCAGCTGAGCTAACAGTGGGTTCATTTCTCCCGTTTCTGCTTTCATTTCCATTTCCACTTCCACTTCCCTTGAATTCCTATCTATCTCGATATCAGTTGGTTCCCGTTCGTTCTACTGAGCAGATTGACACGTATCCAAACTGGCGGCTAATATATCTTTTATTATACGTAGAATGCGTCGTCCAAACATAAAATGGATGATCAAATCGGTGGTTCTGGTACTGCTCACATTGATGCTGTTCCTCTTGATCACCAGCTGGATCTCATCAACGCCTTATACCAATAAACCCATGCACCACGGTATCCAGCCAGAACCCTTACACCAAGCAGTACGTAGAAAAGCTGATCGTGTTCGAGATGGACAAATTAAGGCAGAGGCGATTATAGATCAACCGCAGCATAGAAAAGAAGTGGATACAGACCAAAAACAGGATCATCCTGATGTAATCTACGAAGATGGTGCTGATGAGGATCAGGCCGTGGATGGTGTGTTACCACAAATGCCCGACGAAGAAGTTGAAAAACAGGTGGATCTGCCAGTGGATACTAAACAGACGAAAGATTGGCATGACTACAAGGCCATGGAGAGTGATCGCAAGCGTGTGGGCATTGGAGAACAGGGAAAATCGGCTAAGCTAGAGGATGAGAACATACGTGAAATGGAACGTACTATGTCACTGGAAAATGGCTTCAATGCGCTGCTCTCCGACTCCATATCGGTGAATCGCTCCCTGCCGGACATAAGACACAAGGAGTGAGTACTGAGTCCTGTTGCATAACCCTCTCTAACCCATACCCTTATCTTACAGCTGCCAGAAGAAAACCTATCTATCGAAGCTGCCCACTGTCTCCGTTGTGATCATCTTTTACAATGAGTACTTGTCCGTGCTGATGCGTTCTGTGCACAGTTTGATCAATCGTTCACCGCCGGAGCTGCTCAAGGAGATCATTCTTGTGGACGACTACAGTGATCGTGCGTATCTCTTCAAACCTCTAGAGGATTACATAACCGAGCACTTTAAGATCGTGAGTGTGGTGCGTTTGCCACAACGCACGGGCTTGATCGGTGCTCGATCTGCCGGTGCACGCAAGGCCACTGCCGAGGTGCTCATCTTTCTGGACTCCCACGTGGAGGCTAACTACAATTGGCTGCCACCTTTGCTGGAGCCGATTGCCAAGAATAAACGCACTGCCGTCTGTCCGTTCATTGACGTCATCGATCACAGCAATTTCAATTATAGGGCGCAGGATGAGGGTGCACGCGGCGCATTCGATTGGGAGTTCTTCTATAAACGTTTGCCACTGCTGCCGGAGGATCTTAAGCATCCGGCGGAACCGTTCAAGAGTCCCGTTATGGCTGGCGGTCTCTTTGCCATTTCCACCGAGTTCTTCTGGGAGCTGGGTGGCTACGATGAGGGACTAGACATCTGGGGTGGCGAGCAGTATGAGCTTAGCTTTAAGATCTGGATGTGCGGCGGAGAAATGTATGATGCGCCCTGCTCTCGAGTGGGTCACATCTATCGCGGACCGCGCAAACATGTGTCCAATCCACGCAAAGGTGACTACTTGCATAAGGTGAGTGATTTACATTTCCCATTTAGACAGTTTAACTCTAAATCATAATTTTTTTCAGAATTACAAACGTGTGGCTGAAGTCTGGATGGATGAGTACAAAAATTATTTGTATGCCAATGGAGATGGTATCTACGAGCGAACCGATGAGGGTGATTTAACGGCCCAAAAGGCAATTAGGACCAAACTGAAGTGCAAGTCATTCCGCTGGTTTATGGAGAACGTTGCATTTGATCTAATGAAATCATATCCGCCCGTCGATCCACCCGCCTATGCAACCGGTGCCATTCAGAATTTGGGTGAACCCTCACTCTGCATCGATACACTCGGAAAGAGACGCCACAATCGCATGGGCATGTATCACTGTGCCAATGATTTGGTCAAGCCGCAGAAATCGCAATACTGGGCACTCAGCTGGAAGCGTGATCTGCGACTGCATCGCAGCAAGGACTGCCTGGATGTGCAGATATGGGAAAAGGATGCACCTGTCTGGCTGTGGGATTGCCATGGGCAGAAGGGCAATCAGTACTGGTACTATGACTACCACTCGCGATTGATCAAACACGGTACGGATGGAAGACGGTGCATGGAACTGTTGCCGGACACGGATGAGCTGGTTGTGAACCCTTGCGATCCAAATAACAAGTTTATGAGATGGTCATTTGGTTATACCAATAAAGAAGCACTCGACAATTACAGCAAAGATCTGGAGCTGAACTTGGAGTAGTATAACGTTAATTCACTCGCCTCTTGCCATGTACTTAAAATGCAATTGTAAAGTCTAATTTTTGTATTTTCTCTAGTTTTAAGTGCAGACATAAGTATTTCGAGTGAGAGAGTCAGAGATTGAGGGAGTTTAGAAGGTAGTGATGTATTGAGTTAAGTTTTAAATTTGTCCCAAATTATGTTACGAACGCACATTCCTAAAAAATATATTTCGAAAGAAGTCGACTATAAATGAAAGTGAACAAAAGTGTTGTTTAACTTTGTTTGTCGTTTTATTTAATATTAATATCTGGTTTGCTTTCAATACGCGTACTTTTAAATAAATATAATTTATGTTTTTATGTCATATACGATTTTTTTTGTTTTATTCTTATTCTTGTTCTTCTCAGTTTTACAATATGTATCATCGTCTTTAGCTCCAAATCCGTCTGATTCATGATTCTTTGTGTTTTCTGTTTCTTGTAGATATTTTACGTGCTTTTCTTTTGTTGATCTTGTTTTCTAGTGTTTCTTAAGGTATGCCAATAATTATAGTATTTGTATATATATATATTTATATATATTTTCAATATATATCGTGTATATATTTTCAATTTCCCCGCGTACTGGACGAAAGAAACAAACTGAAACTTAAAAGACATTCGAAACTCGTATATAACTTAATAATGGCAAAAAGTTGGTTTTTTCTTTTTATTTTCGAAAATTATATAAAAAGCATTTACAAACTATAATAGTTGTTGGCTTTGCGTAATCAGTTAATCATTTAATTAATTATTATAATTTATAGTTATGTATATATATAAACATTTAAATATTTATCAAAACATGTTTTTTCTTGTTGCTCAAAAGTCTTCTTCGTCTTCTTCATCATCGTCTTCCATGCCTTAACTTTACATACGTTTTACATTTATGATTCTCTTCTGCACAATTTTTATCGTCTTCTCTTTCTGTTCATCAAATTTGTAAATTATAAGCATAAGTTTACATATATATATATTAATAACCATTTTTGTGCAAAATAATGTTTTTTTTATTTTCCCTTTTTTTTAGACTAATTTGATTTGAAATTCAGTTGCGCTGCCATTTTGTTTTTTTTTTTTTGGATGGATGCAAATTCATGCGTGAAATGAAAAAAGCAAAATGATTTTTTTCTCTTTAGTTTTCCATAGTTTTTGTGTTGTTGTTGTGTACTTAATACTTGCTTGGTTTCGAGTCTTTTTTTTGTTTTTTTTTTTTTTTTTTGTATTTTAGTTATAGTATTTTTCATTTTGAATTTGCTTTAACATTTACAGCACATTTTTTTTTATACTTAAAAAAGAATTTTTCCTTTTCTTTTGTTTACTGGCGCGCATAAATAAATAAAACTTCATTTGTTGCTCGTTTTGTGTATGTGTGTGTTTGTTTGTGTGAGTGTAAGTATTATATTTTTGTTTTTTTTTGCTTAAACTTAGTTTAAATTATGAATAATGTTTAAAAAATGTCTTGATGCCTTACGCGCTGCTCCTTTTTCTTTTCTTACATTTTCTCTTACATTCTCTTTCTAGTTATGCTTTAATGCTTATTTATGTGCCTTTACGTATGCTTAGCTAAAAGTTCTCTTCACCCGAGCTACACTCCCCTTACCCCGCCCGATAGGTGTTGTGCTCAAATCGCCTGATGCACAAATACTACTGCAAATTCATTTGTATTTTGTTGTTGTTTATCTTCTGCTTGTTGTTGTAGGCTGCCTTTCTTATGCTCTGCTTGTGTGTGTGAGTGAGTAACTGTAAATAAATGAAATGCCGCTCTCTTAAGCGCAGCGCAACGCAGGCGATCGAAAGAGAAAGCTTTTGTCGTTTGCGCTGCACGCAGAGAACCAACGGCATTTTCGCTCAATTTGAATTCGCTTGGCGCTGAAAAGTATGCAACAGCATCAAGAGACAGTCAAATTGTGTTTAGTTTTTTTGTTGTTGTTAAACTAATTGAAATGATAACTTTGTTTTTTGCAAAATATAGTTTTAGTTCCCTTTTTCTTTGTTTTGTTTTGTTTTCGTTTGTAGTGCTATTTTAGTGTACCAGTAAAAACGTGTTACCAACTATTTGTTTATGATTTGTTTTGCTTGCGAAATTCATTACTTTCGTTTTGTTTTGTTTCTAGTTTGCTTTTAAAAAATTGGTTTATTTGTACTTTTTGGCAATGATCTTTTACGAGTATCCGTCCACTAACAGTTTGTTTTACTTCTCCTCTCTATTTTTTTTTTTATTTATTTTAAATTGTTTTTTTTTTTTTTTATCTCAAGCGAAAACATTTTTTAGCATTTTGTTTATTAGTTTGATTACTCTTTTTAGTTATTCATTGTGTTTTGTTTTCTAGTTTTTGTTTTTGTTCTGTAGTTTGCTGTTTTATAGTGTTTTTCTTTGCTTAATTAAAAAAAAAAAAATTAATACAATTAACTCATTTAACAGAAATTGCCAACAAAATAGCTGCGCTTAAGTAACTAAATTAATGTGATTGTTTTCTATATGTATATCTAGCTGCATTTCTTCCAGTGTATAAACTAGGCATATGTGTGAGAGTGTCTTGGGTGTGTGTGTGTGTAGTGGGTTTGTTACTGTTGCTCACTGCACCGCCCTGCCTTCCCCCTGTAGCTGCTGCTGCTGCTGCGTATGGCACACGCGTTTTACAAAAATAATTGTTGTGAGAATATTTCAGTCGTTTGAGGCTTAAGCTTAGAGCTAAACAGCGTTGAAGTAGTATTTTTACCAATAATAGTAGGATCCCAAGTTATGGCATTGATAGGCGTTCAGGTTTGTTGCGCTGACACGCCCACCCCCACTCCCACTGCTGCTGTGGGCGGCTGCTGTTGCTGCTGCTGCAACTGCTGCTGCTGTTGTTGCTGCTGCTGCTGCTGTGGGGTTAGTTGACCATTGGGATTGCTGCCAGTGCTGTTGTTGTTGCTGTTGGCGCCATTCGTGGACGATGTTGGACTGCTATTGCCCTCCTGATAAGGCCCCGTAACCACACATGGGTGCATAGGAAACAGGGTTGTCCACGACGTTGTTGTTAGTGTTGGTGCGTGGAGGGCAACTTTCTCGTTTTTTGGCTGCTCACTGCTGTTGTTGTTGTTGTTGCTGCTGCTGTTGTTGTTGTTATTGTTATTGTTGTTATTTGCTTGCGACTTTTTACTAGTGTCACTTTTTTTTTTTTTACTACCACTAGCTCCATTCTTGACGGTAGTGTTGCCACCATTCGCCTCCTTTTTAATGGGCATGGCTGGTGTTGTTGCCGTCGTCGCTAGTTGATCATCATGCATATCCTCATCATCGTCCTCCTCCCCGGCGGCCTTTTTCAGCAATCGTTCGCGCTCCTCTTTGGCTTTGTTGTCGAGGTCCGTGTTGATCTTCTTGACCCGCATCTTCTCCTCCCACTCATCGATGCCGTGCCTGGCACGATTCAAGTTCCGATGCTGGTAGAAGATCAGCGTCATACGCGTCGGTGTATGTCGATCCGGTCGCCTTACTGCTGTCGTTGCGTGCATCTCGTGTTTGGCACACTCGATCAGCACACTGCCATGATTGAGTGCAATGGCCACACCTCCCATTTGTGGATCTTGAAACGCCTCAATGTTCTCATTGATTTCAGCCACTTCCCCAATCGGTTCGATTTTACTCGAATTCGTGGTTGCTGGCGCAACAGTTGTTGTTGCAGCAGTGTTGCTGCCGGCGGCGCTGGCATTGGTGTTGGCATCGTTGCTGTTGCTGCTATTGCTGTTATTGCTGCTGCTGCCATTGCCAACAGCTGGAGTTTCAGCTATGGGCACTGCAGTGGGCGTAACCGTGGGTTCCACCAGCTGACCATTGCTCAGATCGGGTAGGATTGTCTGCGGCGGAGTCACAGGCAACTGTTGCTGTTGTTGCTGTTGTTGTTGCTGCTGCTGTTGTTGCTGCTGCTGCTGTTGCTGCTGCTGCAGTGGCACTGCTGTGGGCAGCGTGGGCTTGACCAGCGTCGCTGCTGCTGCTGGCGGCATAGCACCATGTGTGGCTAGTAGAGTGCCACCCGCTGAGGCAGCTGCTCCACCCGTTGGACCGTAACCGCCCGAGCTCTGATGATGCCCGTAGACATTCCAGTTGGGTGATGGCGGTGGCGGCGTAGGTGGCGGTGTCTGCTGTGGATACATGCTGTAGGGAGAGTACGCCTGATGATGGTACCCATAGTTGTAGTTCATGTTCTGATACGCATCGTAGGCGGAGTAGGCCGAGTGCGGAGGCGGCGGTGGCGGCGGATACATCTGATAGTTGTTGGGGTACTGCGTGTACTGGTAGTCGCTTGGCGGTGGCTTTGGCTTCACGAAACCCTCTGCGTGCGGCGGATGGTGGTGATGCGGCGGAGGATGATGGTGATGGTGTGGAGGCGGCGGCGGCGCAGGATGATGGTGGTGATGAAGTGGTGTTGCTAGATTAGTCATGGGTTGCATGGCTGTCAAGGCGGTTAACTTACTCTCGACCAGGGAGTGATTGACCAACGTTGTCGAGTCGGGATTCTCCTCGCTGACGCGACTCTTGAGCTCACCGCCAACAACAACGGCGGTGACATCGATGCCACTCTGTTGTTGTTGCTGCTGTTGATGCAGCGGTTGCTGCTGCTGTTGTTGTATCTGCTGCTGCTGTTGTTGCTGCTGTGCTCCTAGCACCGGTGACGTCAGATTGTTGTAGCTGGGCGTGTAACCATTGCTGGCATCGTGCTGCGCGGGCGTAGGCGTCACCGTGATGGGCGTGGCTGTGGGCAGCGCTGTGGCTGCAGCCACTGCAGCAGGTGCAACACTTGCTGCTGTTGCTGCCACACCAGTTGCTGCTACTGCCGGTGGCGTCACTGTATGCGTGTGCTGCACCAGCGGCGTTGTGGGCGTCGTAGGTGTCAGTGCTGCACTGCCGGCGGCCATGCCCATGGCGTGTGGCGGCCAGTTGCCGTAGTAGTTGCGCGAGTCGATGTAGGAGCCCGTCTGGTAGTCGTAGGAGTACGGCGAGTCCAGCACTGTGCTCGAGATCTGATTGGACTGCAGCTGGGCGTCCGTGAAGGTATCGATCATGGTGGCCATGTTCATGAGGCTTGAGTTGGAGCTCATTAGCTGATTGGGCTGACCACCAGGTGGCGCTACACCAGCCACTGTAGTACTGTTGCTGCCGTGCTGCTGCTGATTCACAGGGGGCGTGCTGAAGGCGCTGCCCGCCGGACTTGGGTTGTTGGTGACGGGCGTTTGGCAGCGCGGAGACGGCGTCGTTGGTGGCGCCGATCCTGGTGTGGATGCGCTGGAGTTGTTTGACTTTGATTTGGACTTGGATTTGCTGTTGCTGCTGTTGTTGTTGCTGGTGTTGTTGCTGCTGCTGTTGTTGCTGCTGGCACCGTTCTCCTTCTTGATGTGCGCAGCGGCTGTCAGGGCGGGCGGACTGCTCTGCTGAGACTGGGTTTGGGCGCCATTGCTGGAACTCTGACTGCTGCCATCGGCGGCAGCATCCTGTTCACCATCCGGCGTCGCGGACTCATCCTCTTTGCGCTTCTTGCCGTGCCGACGACAAGGTATCAACGGAGTGGATCTCACACGTACTTCGCAGGGGAATCTAGGAGTGGGTAAGGAGAAAGTCAAGTTAGTTTTAGTTCTTTGTAGATGCTGCGAGCTGCTGGGGTAGCTCAAAACTCAACACTACACTCACTTGTCCAGCATTTGCACAGCGCCGGTGCGATGCTTGTCCCGCTGCCCCTCGACGCTCTCGAACTCGTCCGTGCCGTCCATCGTGTAGAGCGGCAGGACATGGAACTGTTCGTCGTCGGGCAGCCGGCTATCGCGATTGTTCGGCTTCAGCAGTGCCACATGCACCGTGCAACCGTCCTGCATATTGTGCAGATCCCGATGGGAGTGCGCACAAAAGTCCAGGCAGGCGGTGACACCCGAAAAGGGTTTACCAGGCTCCAAACCAAGCCGACAATCGGAGGCCTCATGCTCGTACTTTGTCTGGTTATCGTAGGAACGCGGGCAGACTTGTTTGAACACGGGCGCCAGCAGAGTCGCAATCAGATTCATGTGATCCTCAATGGCCGCCTCCTCGCTCTTGACCGACAGTCGGAACTTGCGTACTGTCTTGGAGCGTGCGTACTTGCAGCCATTGTAGTACATCGACCAGCTGCAGCCGAAGCTGTACGAAGCGCCCGACGTCTCTGGATCCAGTCCTTGAAGGTAAGAATAAAATAAAGTTAGGTTGGATTTCTTAGGACAATGACAGTGGACTTACCTTGGCAGGCACAGGTGCGATTCTCATTGGTGGCACAACGACGCGTTGTCGGCAGTCCGTACTTGTTGAGCTTAGGTATCAAATTCTTGTAGGCATTGTCTGCCTCCAGACGAGGCATGCCATCCCAGGCTACCATACAAACCACAATGTAGGCGGCAATGCATCTGATGTCAGGGAAAAAGAGGAAAGAGAAGGTTAAGCCTGTTTTCGATGGGTTGGTACCGCTTTAGTTGTTTACCTGTGACCCGGTCGCTTCTTTACCACCACCAGAATCTTCTCCTCGGGATCGGCGCGTCGTATAACCCATTTGGCTACCGGACAACCCTGGCTGGTCTTACCCTCCTTGCCCGTGTAAACGATCTTCTCGATACGCAGCTGACGACCCGTCAGCTGACAACGATCCTCGAACTCGCGACGCAGCTCCATCAGCGTGGATGCAGTGCCTGTAGGAAAATTAGAAAATTAGACTTCTGATCCATTTCTAAACTTCTTTCAGACTTACCCAGATGCGTGTAGTAGGTGCCCGGCTCGGGAGGATTCTTGTCGGACTGGAAGCACTCGCATTCGGGTATTTCCGTCTTGTTGCCCTTCTCCAGGCGATCCGTGGTATCAAACATGGGATTGATCTTCTCATGCTTCACAATTATCTCGGGTATTTCATCGGGTTTCTGTTTCTTTGACTTGGCCTTGACGCCATTGTGCGCCTCGGCCATTTCCTCCTCATCGAGCAGCTCCTCCTTGGGCTGTATGCCCAGACCGAGGCAAGTGCCGTCCTTGAGGTGTTCCGCTGTGGGCGGCCGAGTGCCGCCTTGACGGCAGCAGGAGAAGCCATTGTTTATGGGCTTACCCTCACTCAAATAGGTATAACCATGTCCATGGCCATGTCCCAGCATGCCCATATCCTCCAGTTTCGGTTCGAGCATGCCATGGTGTCCCAGATGCGGTGGAGGTGGTGCACCATGTCCCAGGGCATAGCGATGCGCCGGAATGGGATACGCATGGGCTGGTATGTCCTTCTCATAGTTTGTGGGCAGCGGTATGATGCTGTTCGTGTCTGGCTTGCGGTCCAACTCTAACATGCTATTTCCATGCCCGTGACCATGGCCATGCCCATGGGCGCCATGATGGGCGGCATTTGAGGGCGGCTTGGCACGACTGCCATACGCCGCCGCTGCCTGGTAACCGGGCACAAAGCTCTGCTGGAAGTTCTGCTGAAAACTACCGGCTCCGGCGCCATAATACGCTGAATTGTGATGGTAACCCGCATAGTCCTGCTGATGCTGCTGCACCGGCTGACCCTGTCCGTCGTTCTGACAGAAGTCCGCGTACTGTATGAAATTCTGATAGTTCCGCTCATAGCCCTCCATCTTGTTGGGCTGCGTTCCTGGCGGTGGCGGCAGCAGTCCCGGCTCTGTCTTGATGTACTGCCCGTGGTAGTCCTGAGTGCTGCCCGGCGGTGGTGGATAGTGTGCGCCTAGCGCCTTTAAACCTCCGCCACCCGGATCGTTGGCATTACGATCTCGCTCGATTTCGGCAGCGGCGGCGGCTGCTTCGGCGGCAGCGGCTGCAGCGCGACTGGCCTTGCTGCGACTGCGGGATTTCTTAGGCTGCGGCTGCACTGGTGGCTGAATGGGCGGCATGGTGGGCATGGCGGGCATGGCTGGCATGGCTGGCTGTGGCTGTGGTGCCTCAGCATGGCTGATGGTCGTGTGCTGTCCTGGCTGATGTTGTTGCAGCTGCAATTGCAGCTGATGATCCGTGTTGGCATAGCCGCTGTTGACACCCACGCCAACGCCTACGGTTGGTTTCTTAAAGGAGTTGGCGTGGTGCGGCTTCCAGATCTGATCGCCACCACCTCCGATGGGCTCGGCAACGCCCAGTGCGCCAGTTGGCGCGACGCTGCTCGACCCATTGGCGCTCAGCGCCGTCTCGGGCCGGAGATGGTGGCTATACGATAAAAAATGACCGGTCTGTTGCTGCTGCTGCTGCTGGGCAACTGTTGGTGTTGTCACCTGGCCCTGCAGCATGGGATCGGGAGGCGCATCCTTTGAATCACTCTTTCTCATGATCATCGACTTGATGCGCGTATTCAAATGAAGTCTCTCGCCCTG
The DNA here is from genome assembly GCA_020829145.1 of Drosophila nigrodunni. Lineage (NCBI taxonomy): Eukaryota > Metazoa > Arthropoda > Insecta > Diptera > Drosophilidae > Drosophila > Drosophila nigrodunni. The sequence goes on along the minus strand of JACVCZ010000007.1, from coordinate 5,645,863 downwards.
TCCCTGCCCCTGCGCGTAGCCATCGCTTGACAGCTGCTGTTGCTGTTGTGCTGCTGTCGGCGGAAGTTGTTGCTGCTGCTGCTGGGTCTGCTGATTGCTCCAATTCCAGTCCTGCATGGGTGGTGAGCCAAGATGTTGCTGCTGCACGCTGCTGCCATACGGCTGCAGTCCGTTACCGTTGGGAGAGGGCGGCACTTGGTTGGGCGACTGCGACACGAGGCGTGGCTGTTGCTGCTGTTGTTGTTGCTGCTGCTGTTGTTGGATGAGGCTGCGTGTGGGTGATTGTGGCACCGTTTGAGTCTGTGGCTGCATGGGAGAGCTGGCTGGTTGGGCTATTACTGCATTGCTAGCACCACTGACTACGGGCACTGCTGTGGGCGTGGCAGGCACACTTGTTGCTGCCGTCGTCGTTTGTGATTGTTGTTGCTGTTGTTGTTGCTGCTGTTGTTGTTGTTGTTGTTGTTGCTGAGATCCGCTGTAGTCGCCTGGATACCCGTTACAGTTGAGTGAGCGCGGCGGCACGCTGCTCACCCGCGGATATCCAGGCGTGTCGTTTCCCGACATGCTCTTGTTCAGATCACCACCAAGATGCTGCTGCTGCTGCTGTTGTTGCTGCTGCTGCTGCAGGCCAACGGTTGGTGGCGCTGGCGCTGTGGATACCTGCCCGGCATAGCTAACACCACCAGGTGCAAATCCAGCGGCAACACTCTGCAGACCCACTTGATTGATGGGCGCACTCGAGAGCTGTTGGCTCTGGAAATCGTAGCGCTGTACAGGCGCACCGTACGGTGAACGTCCGTAGTTGGGATCAAAGCCGAGACCGGTCTGCACATAACCATTTGATGGATACGCATAGGACTGTGTCTGGAAATCCAATGAGTTGAGCGATGTGATGGCTGGAGTATTCTGTGGTATTTGCTGTATGAACTGGTTTTGCCAGCCCTGCGAGGGATCCGCCTGCCATGTGGGATAGAAGGCCATGGGTGCCTGGAAAGCAAGCAAAAGGTTAGTAAATACTATCGCATACTATCGGTGGAGCTTAAAAGCAGTAAAGAAAAGCGTACTCAATTAATAAAAATAATAACATATTAATTTAAGAGCAGAAAAACTTGTATTTAAACCTTTTATTTCAAAAATCAAATACTATCGCAGACTATCGATAAACAACAAGTTGTGCCTACAATTGTTATCGCCTACAGTTGCTGCTCGTGTAGTTTCTTTCTTTGCTCTATGAGCTGATAAATGAATGCTTTCCCGGAAATGTTAAATAGACGATAAACGAATTAAATTATGTGTGCTTACACACAGTAAATAAAGCCGGAAGTGGCAAGCAAATTTGTGCTACAATGTAGTTTATGAAGATTAAGCGGCCAATAGCCAAATGGAAACTATCAACAAAATGATTTATTATATTTAGTAATTTTATGTTTGGAAAATAAATGGAAAGTTCTGGCTGGAAAACAACCCTTTTGATGTTTAGCACCTTTTTTTTTTTTTTTTTGGGGGGTTGCTACTCTATTTGTGTGCGCTCGAACTATAAATATTGGTTTGCTGTCGTAGTCAAAGCATAAATCACATTAGTCACGCCCTAATTAAGCAACCTACTACCTACTACCCACTACCCACTAATTGGCCCCGAGTAGTACCGAAAAACTGGTAAACAACAACATGGCAAATATTTGGTATCGCAATTATGCACAACCCTCGGCTATTATTATTACAACTCTACCCTCTCCGCTTGTTGTTGATTGACGCGCCTTAAATTATGCTACAAAATTTCGTTTGCGTTTTGTGTTTATTTTTGTTCGCGTCTGGCGAAAAACAAAACACCAAGCGCAGTACCCAGTACACAGCTAATACCACGCCCCTTTTCTACTGCGCCCACATATGCGTTGTCGTTTTTCATTTCATTTGCATTTTTACGAGCGCAAAAATTATGAAAGTGAAATTTTTGTATATGCAAACGACAGCAACAACAACTACTGCAATAACAATGAACAGACAACAGCAACAACAACAACAATAAATTCAAATAAAATATAAATTCGAGTATAAATAAATTTAATAGCTTTTTGTTTTTTTTTTTATGGCTTTTTGTCTGATTCCAGAGGGTGTGTTGCTACTGCTGCTGTTGTAAAAATAGCCTTTTATTTTGTGTGTGCACCTGCCTGCGACTGCTGTTGACAGCTGTTGTTGTTGCTGCTGCTGCTGTGCGGTCTGCGTTTTATTTTGAAAACATTTAGCAATCATTGATAAAAATCGAAAAATTGTTTATGAATGAATGCGAGTGCAAGTGTGTGTAATAGTAGCTGACGTAGTGTGTGCGTGTGTGTGTATGTGAGCCAGTTGTGTGGTTTGCCTTTCTGCTTGTCTGTCTGTCAGTCTCCCTGCCCCACAGTTCCACAGAGTCTCTATCTCTCGGTCTGTCTGTTTGTTCGCACAGCTGCAATTGATTGGGCGCATGTGACGTATACGCAACGTGGGCCAATGTCGGTTCGACTATAGCTGCACAGCTTCAATTTGGTTTATATACACTATATTTTTTCTCTCTTTCTGTTGCTGTTTTTGCTCTGTGCAATGTGAAGTGATTGACTGGTCAAACACAGCTGAAGGTCAATGCTCGCAGCAGCAACTGTTGTCGCCGCTTTAATTACTGAATTCTTTTTCAATTCTTTTTGGATTTGTTGTTTACTTACCATTGGTTGTTGCGGTTGATCCTTCATGGTTTGAATTTGTGCAGTTATTTGATGCTGTTGTTGATGCAAATGTTGCTGCTGCTGCTGTTGTTGCTGCTGCTGCTGCTGTTGATGTTGTTGCTGCTGTTGCAAGTGTGGCTGCTGCTGAAAGTGTTGCTGCTGCGGTTGATAGTGCTGCTGTTGCTGTTGTTGCTGCTGCTGTGTCAGCAATTGTTGCTGCAACTGTTGCTGCTGCTGATACTGCTGTTGCTGCTGCAAACTACCACCTGCTGTGACAACTGCTGCTGCTGCTGTTGTTGTATTTGGCGATTGCTGCGGCAAGTGTGTTACTGCCGGCACTGGACTTAGATGTGGCGATGTTGCTGATGCTGCAGCGGCAATTGCACCAGCGGCTGCATTCAGTTTATTTGCTTTGGTGGAGGTTTTACGGGCGCGTGACTGCAAACGAAAAAAAAAACAAAGTTGACAAATTATTAGTTGAGTTAATGGCATTGAGAAAAGTAACTGTAACGCGTAGATAAATGCATAAATTATGGAGCAATTTACAGCTGTTGTTGCTGTTGTTGTTGCTGTCTTGGTTATGGTTGCAGTCGCTGTTAATGTTTGCCGAGTGCGCTTTAAATTATATGCAATTAATTTATAGCAATCGCTGACTGTTGTTGCTGTTGTTGTTGTGGGTGTCTCAGCTCTGACCTTCACGTAACAACAGCTGCTTTTATTTCTGTTGCTGTTGCTGTTTTTTACTCTTTTTTGTTTATTATTTTATTCGCCTTTGGGCAATGCACACTTTAAACTTAATTGCACAATTTGCTTGGAGCTGTTCTAGTTACGCGTCTCGGCAATTAGATAGATACTCAGTTGTTGTTGCTGTTGCTTTTGTTTTAATTAAGGCAAATATTTTAATTGCCACATTTATGCATAGTATTGCCCTTCCGACGTACCCTCCTACCCTCCTAGCCCGCTTAACCCCTCTGCCCCTGCTCCTGCCCCTTTGTCGCTAGCATAATTTATGCTTGCAACGGACACATAATTTCGACTTGTTTTTTGTGAGTCTGCACGCCGGCAACATGTAAAATTTATGTGGCCAGCGATTTATGTGCAATTTATTTGTGCAGCCAAATGCATACAAAAATGCAGCTTGCAACGACAACAACAGCAAGCAGCAGCGGCAGCGGCAACAGCTGCGATTGCCATTTATTGTTGTTGTTGTTGCTGCTAAAATATGTTGCTCGCGCCATTAAAGGCATTGCAAATTTATGTTTATAAAAGACTCGAAATAAGGAAAGGAAAATTCATTTTAATTCATATAGTTTTTCTCAGACTTTTTCGAAGCTAAAAATCGCCAACAATTTAATTTATTTTAAAATAACTTTAATTCATAGAAATGTCTATAAACTTAAGCTGATTAGATTGTTTAATAATAAAATAAAGTTGCTAATTTTGTAGCCCGATAAGTGTCTAAAAATGAAACCTCAAATTATCTATATCAGTTTGTTATTTTCCACATAAGTTTAAATTTATACCAAGTCTGTTGATATGAATAAATTTAAAAATAGAAAATCTTATCGACGAAATTTTATTAATTATTATTTTAAGTATATTTTAGTCATGCTTTAATTGGCAGTCTAGATAAATAAACGTTTAAATTTAGATGGGCAAACAATTGGCCATGTTTCGGGCCAATTAAAGTGGCTTATTGTCTGGAATTTGTAGAATTCTACAAATGGCAAATAAATTTGCATAGAACAGAACAACAAACCAAAATCGTTTGTGCAAATTGCCTGCAAAAATATGATTTATATTTAACACATGTGTAAAATATTTTACATTTGAATTGGAATCTATTCCTGTGTGTGTGTGAGTGTGTGTGTTAACTTGGCTAGCATAATGCAATGCAAATACGAGCAGCAACAACAAGGAGCAGTCGACTAGGTTTCTCTTTGGCTCTTTTGGGTCCACAGCTGGCGACAAAGCAGCAAAATAACTTGAGCAAACACACAGTTTGAGCCATTTATATGTATTTACCAAGCTAAGAGGGAAAAGGAAGACAGAGGGACAGGGAGAGAGCCAGGCTAACAGCGCTGTGGGCACACGGAGGCTTTCTATAAATATATGTACAATTTATTTGCATTGCTAACAATCTGCACGACGCAGGTGCCAAAAAATTAAAATAAATTTGCACGCAATTTCGAATCGAAAAATTGCCAATTATTTTGCAGTCTGCAGATTTTCCTTGTTGATAATTTTCATTCTTTCCGCATGTGTGTGTATGTGAGCGAGTGTGTGTGTTTGTGCAAATAGATATGCAGGTATTTGAGCATTAATTAAGGTTTTTGCACATTCTACAAAGTTTGCTTAGGCCATAACAAATGACAACAACAACAGCAACAGCAACAGCAACACAAACAACAAAAAGTACGACAACAACAGACAAATAAAAATGGCGTAAGGCCATTGTAAAAACATAAAAAAACTATTAAACAAGTTTGTGGCATAGAGAAGCTTAAATACGCTAACTGTGTAGAGTTTGAAGTTGTCTATTTTAAGCAAAAAAATAAATAAATACTTTAAGAAAATATATAAATAGTTTTTAACTCCAAATATTTTTTAAATATTTTTTTTGTAAAGTTTTTTCTGGACCTTACTCGACCGCTCGCTCCAACTCCCTTACTTAGCTAATATACCACACAGTGTGAGCGCATCTAAGTCACGGCAAATGTATTTCGAGTTCTCTGTACTCGGTTGTTAATGCATTTTTCTCACTATTTACACAGTTCATAAAAGTTAATTAAATGTTTATGATCGTCGCTTGTTTGCATCGCGGCGACTTTAGTTTTTTATTTTTTGTTGTCTGTTTTTTATACTTTGAATGCATTTTATTTATTTCTTGGTAAAGCAAACAAATATAAAGCGAATAGATAGAGAGATTAGTGGACTCTTATCTACACAACAACAACAACAGCAATGGGAACTTGCAACGTGCAACGAACTAAATGTTGTGGCCTTCGTGCTCCGAAGACAACGACAAAACTTCTGCTGCTTTTCTTTTTTTCCTTTTGCTTTTCCTTTTTCCTTTATGCGTTGAAAAGAAAATTGCGCGTTGTGCAAACAGCAATTAGTTGTGCGAGTGTGTGTGTGTGTGTGCACGACTGTGCGTGTGCTTGTGTGTATTTACATTGAATTACGCGAGTCGAGTTGATAAGAAAGAAAATGCTAGTCGTAAAAAAAAGGTAGAAAAAAAGCATTTTTTGGTTCGGCTTGAGTGACGCACTCGATGCGCTACACTGCATACGACTGAGCAGGCTAATGGCAACGAATTGAATATGTGTATCTGTATCTGTGACTGCATTTGTATCTGTATCTAGCAGTGCGACTCGGAAGAGCGGCGCCTTACAGACTGTGACTGGCAAAGAAAACTCTAGTTGGAAATAGAAATTGATTGCATAAACATATATCCAATAAGAATTTAATTAAGTTTTAGATAAATCTACAGCATAAATCAAAAATATTTTCAATTTAATGTTTATTAAACTTCTATAATAAATATGTGATTCCCAGCTGACTTTTCAGATTAATTGCCTCAAGTGGAAATTTCTTGAGCTTTTCAACTCTAACTAGACTTTAGTATCTCTCTCTAGTTGCCTTTAGCTGCTGTACCTTTCACACACAGTCTATCCTGCTCTTGCGCTGTGTCTGCTCTGACATTGATAAGCACGAGGACGCAGCGCAATAATAACACCTCTTGTGTGTGTGTGTAGTACGAGTGTGTTGTGTGTGTGGCCTGTCATAAATTACACACATAACAGGGTATGCCATATAAATTATTTACATGTCCCCAACGTCAAAGTCTGCTGATAAGCAAAGGAAAAAATAAAGCAAAACCAACAACAACAACATAAACAATCATAATAAATAAATACATAAAAAAAGACAGCAGCTAAAGAAGAAGACGAAGCAGCAGAGAACAAGGTGAAATGCAGCGAAATGTAAATAAAATGTAAATAAATCAAATATTAGTTATCATGTTTTCTTTAGTTGTTGGTAGAGAAAATATGCAACGTTTGTTTCTCCGTTTGTTTGTCTTCTTATCAACGCTTGTCTGTACAGTCTGTACAGTAAACTCCGGCAATGGACAAATTAGTAAACCGACAACTAGCATACAGTATCATATAATTGAAAATATTGAGAAAATTTTATGGAATTCGAAGAGTTAATACCAAAAACTATAGAAAACTATTGAAATTTTACACCCCATACTCAAATAAAGAGTAGAGTAGCTACTATGGACAATTTACAATTGAACTAGTTATTAACTAGCTTAAGCAGGCTCCCACTCTCTGCGCTAATTGCGCTCAGAGATCTCTGCCGCTGTTTGTGTGTTTGTTCGCTGTCATCTATGACGCTAACAAGGAGCACTCTCTCTTTACTGTTTATGCTCCCGCACTCTACTCTCTGTAGTTGAATTTAAATTACAGTCTGTCGCTTGCTGCTAATTCTGATCGCCTGGTGTTTCACACAAAGAAATCTTCGATTTTGGGCTTTCGCGGGTTTTCTTTTGCTTGACCGCTGCGATCTGCAGTGCCCAAAATCGTTAGTAATTCTTGCTAAAATACCAGGCAAACAGAAAGATCAGCAGGTCGCAATTTAAGAAACATTAACAGCTAATGCAGGCTCCCACTCTCTGCGCTAATTGCGCTCAGAGATCTCTGCCGCTGTTTGTGTGAATGTTCGCGGACGCCAGCAGAGCACCCGAACGGTTTGTGTGATTGTTCGCTGTCATCTGTGGCGCTAACAAGGAGCACTCTCTGTTTACTGTTTACGTATGCTCCCGCCCTCTACTCTCTGTAATTGAATTTAAATTACAGTCTGTCGCTTGCTGCTCATTCTGATCGCCTGGTGTTTCACACAAAGAAATCTTCGATTTTGGACTTTCGCGGGTTTTCTTTTGCTTGACCGCTGCGATCTGCAATGCCCAAAATCGGTAAAAATTCTTGCTGAAATACCAGGCAAACAGAAAAATCAGCAGGTCGCAATGCAAAAATTATTTAACATTAACATTGAGTTAACATTAGCATTGAGTTAATATTAACATTGAGTTAACATAAACATTGAGTTAACATTAACATTGAGTTAACATTAACATTGAGTTAACATTAACATTGAGTTAACATTAACATTGAGTTAACATTAACATTGAGTTAACATTAACATTGAGTTAACATTAACATTGCATTTACATTGCGTTAACATTAACATTGCATTTACATTAACATTGCATTTACATTGCATTAGCATTGCATTTACATTGCATTTACATTGCATTAACATTGCATTTACTTGCATTAGCATTGCATTAGCATTGCATTTACATTGCATTTACATTGCATTAACATTGCATTTACATTGCGTTAACATTGCATTTACATTGCATTTACATTGCGTTAACATTGCGTTAACATTGCATTTACATTGCATTTACAGTGCATTAACATTAACAGTGCATTAACATTGCATTTAAATTAACATTGAATTAACATTAAATTAACATAACCATTGATTTAACATTAACATTGAATTAACATTTGACCTGTTTTCGAACTCTTCTCGATACTCAAACTTTTAACACTTATCTTTGCCAAAGCACACACTTTAAAATGCAAACTCTTTCAACTTTTTTGAGAGTTATGTAAATCTTTTGATTTGCCAAATGCATTTCCTGCATAAAAGGCTACACACACACACCTAAACACACACTCACACACTCGAGCGTCGAGCGTTAGTAGTTCCGATTTGCTTAAATGTATGTCTGCAATTTCAATGATTGTGCTCTATGCCAGTTTGGTAGACATCCAGACGAGAAAGAGACATACAGAGAGAGAGAGAGAGAGAAAAAGAGAAAAATTGTGTCCTGCTCTGTCTCCTTTGTACTCCTTCTTCTACTTCTTTTGCAGAAGCACAAATATTTAACTTGTATTTCGTATTCATGCTAATTTTGCATTTTCCACAATTTTCTCACCCGCAAAACCAGCTAGCCCCACCCTACCCCTCCCTCTACCTACACTCAGTGTCTGCCACGTCTCTGTCTCTTGCTCTGTCTTGGCCACGTTTGCACAAAATGCTTTGTACGTTATTATCCTGCAGGCAGTGTGAAGGCTTTCAGCTCCTGTTCTCTCCAATTTCTTGCTCTTGCATGGACACACACACACACACTGTGTTGATTGGGGCCAACTCCCACCCACACACACTATTACACATAATTTATTGCAGTTGTGTGTGTGTTGAGGGGAGAATAGGGGAACGGGGTCTGCACATGTAATTGTACGTGTCGAGTATGCGCTGTTGATCAGGCTACAGTTTCCTTGTTATCCTCTGCTCAAGCTCTGCCTTGTTACCATGTGTTGACGTCTCCCTCTCTCTCCCTACCCCTCTCTCTCTCTGTCCATGCTCTGCTGTGTTGTGTAGTGTTGTGTGTATGTGTATTTTATTCAATTTAGCTTTCAATTAGGCTGCAATTGTTCGTTTGTTCGTTGCCTTCTGCATTCTTAAACAGTTTTGATCCTGACTGCTACTGTCTGCTGCTGCTCCTCTCCTCCTCCCTGTTATTACTACTGTTGGCATTCATGACGCTTGACTGTAAGTTAAATGTGCAGTCAAATTCTCGTTTGGTCCAAAAAATAAGTAAGACATGACGTGAGGCAACACTATGAGCATTAATTCAATTTGCCTCCTGCCAAAATACCCTGTAGCATAACTAATTGAGGTATGCTCGACTAAATAAAACAGTGTTTTAATTTCATACATAAATTTTGGCTGCTTACTAACTTTACTCATGTATTTAACTAGTACTTTTGGGAATCGCAGTGTTTTCTAGGGTAGCTAGCTACTTAGTTGCTCAGTTTCACTCCGATTCAACCACGTCATTCCATCCTTTCATTTATCCATCATTTTAAATCCCTACTACCGTCCCTTTCTCCTCCCCTCCTTCAGCCACGCCCCTAGTTCGCTTCATCCTCATTGACATCAACGTCAGCAGCATTTCCGTTCTTCACTCACATCATTATTTTGATTGAATATTTGCGATAAATTAAATTGGAAAAAGGCAGCAGCAATGAAAATATTTGCTGACTGCATTGACTGACAGCACGAAGAAAGATAGAGACAGGGAAATGGCTAGAAAGAGATGGAGCACTGCAGTTGGGCAGTAAATTATAATGCGGCTGGTAATCAATAGTGCAAATATTTGCAAATCAACTGCACTTTTTACCACTCCACTCTACACACTCTTTCTCTCTCACTCCCTCCCTCTCCTTCTGTCATGCTTTCTCCCGCTCTCTATCTACTTTCATTAGATTTGTCCCCTCATTTCATTTGCAATTGAATGTTATGTAATTTGCTATTGTTGCTTTTATTTTCTGCTGTTTCGGCACAAAACTAGTTTTCGTTTGCATTAAGCGAGAAAGGAAGAACTATGGATACCCTATAATGGTGCTGTTGAAGTTGTAGCACTAACCACAGAATTAAAGCTTGAGTTTTGACAGAGTTTTTAAACTTTTTTAAACTACTCTGAACCATTTCTGAGTTCTAATTATGTTAAATTTAATAGACTAAATTTCCTAGACCTCAATAGTCTTCTGTGCATTTTAGCAGAGTTTTAAGCTTCCTTTAAAGAACTTTCTTTCATTTCCGAACCCTCTTAATTCCAATTAAATGGCGTAGGATATTTGCTACTTTGTATGAACACTTCCTTAGTTTTGTTGCTGTTATTTGCTGCTTTCTTTAGTCTCGGCCTCAAGTCAATAGCCAAGTTAGCAGTAGGCTGTTTAGTCTTGTTACTATTGCTGTTGTTGTTGCTGTTTTAATTATTGCCATTAATTTTGGCATGTCTGAAGTCGTTAACGAATTCCTTGGCCATTTTTTTTGGCACGCCATGCGATGCTTTAACGTTCGTTTTGTGGCTCTGTTGTTGCTTCTCTCTTGACACTCATTACAGCGCATTGTGCTCTCTTAAACAAGCCGCTCTCTCTGCTCTCTCGTCTCTCTGCTTCTCTTTCTACTTTTTCTAATCACTCTTTAAATTGATGCCATGTCGTTTGTCAATTTCGTGCAAACACACACATACAAAATGGGCAACATAAATGCAATTACAGCAGCGCAAAAGAGAGAGCAAGAGAGCAATAGAGTGTGAGACAGAGACAGCAACTGCGAGTTATGTTTAATTGTCAAGGTTGTGCATTGCGCTTAATTAATATGCCACTAATTGAGGCATAACAGCGGTAATTATGCATTAATTGCTGTGCGCAGTAAATTAAAATAAATAAAATTTAATTAATTATATAAAATTTGTAGATTAATATGGTTTAATAAAGTTGCGAAACTTTAAAGCCGCTTTAATGAGCCCCGCTAATGGAGCCGTATCGAATGTCCCAAGCGAGCGCGGAATCCTCACTACGAAATCTCATTCCCAATCCCAATCGGAGTGGAGTTGCCGTCGCGTCGTGACAAAAGTTAATTACAAAGTTGCAGCGCGGAAACTGCAAAATGAGCACGAGCAAAGCCGCATGACAGAAGGGGTGGTAGGGAGGGGTACAGCGGGGCAGGGAGGTGGGGAGAAACGAGAAGGAAACAAACATGACAGCCAGAGAGACTGTAGTTGTTGTTACTGTTGCTGTTGCTGTTGCACTTCGTCACAGGCAGTTAGACATTGTTGCATTAAGCGATTGCTTCAACCAACAGCAACAACAACAACAACTTTAAAAGCATGTGAGTGTGTGTAGAGTGTATGGAGTGATAGTTGCCTGAAAGTTGCATGCAGCTGAGAACAACGCTGTCAATTCTAATGAGCCAAGTTGTTGATGAAACACATCAGCAACATGAAGCCTTAAAGCGCCACACACATGTGAAAGCGACACAATGTAAGAAGTAATCAGTTAGTTACTCTAACTACATATAATTGCAGCTACTAAATATAAATATGACTGCGATTTGACAGCTGCAAAATAAGTCTAAGCAATTATGCTAAAATTGTAATATTTATGGCCTGCAGCGTATTATGCTAATCTCTCTCTCTTTCTGCTTCTCTCTCTCTCTCACTGTCTCTTTCCCTATCTGATAAGGTCTGCCGTGAACTCACTTTTATGGCATTGTAAGCTCCACTCTGTCTCTGTGTCTCTGTGAATTGTCGATTCTGTTTGCATTTGCATACAAATTGCATTGTAGATGAAGAAGCAGCAACAACAACAACACTCGCATAATTACATTACAGCAGCAAAGAATGTTGCAAGTATTTTGTATTTTTTTTCTTTCTCCCTGCTCTTTACATATTGTTTTATTTATGCTTGACTTTATTTAATTAACATTTTAATTATAAATTGAACTATAGTTACTCCCGTTTGTTGCTGCCTTTTTTTTTGTGTAATTTTTATAGGTTTCGTTGCCACTGTGCCTGCAATTGTTGCTGTTGCAACTATAGTTGTTTATCCTTTTAGCTGCACGCGATGATTTAATGCCTTGTGCCACTTCATTTCAGCTCGCTACCATATTTAAATTATTATTATGCCAAGCAGCAACATCAGCAACAGTAACAACAACTACAACAACAGCAACAGAAAATAATTAAAAACTTGTCTTAAATTGCCATAAATTCACGTCAAAGAACGTCGTCCAAATTGCCATACATATTTCTGTAGTTTTTTTTACATCCCCTCTCGGGTTTACTCGACTTTGATAAGCAGCTTGCAACATGTGGCAGTTACAGCCGTACCAAGTGTCGCTGCTACAACACTCGTAGTTTATGGGCAACTAAAGTCAGCAATTAAACATGATTTAGCTGCTGTTAGGGTATTCAGCTGTCGATCATTAAACTGTGTATTTTTCCTCACTCGTTTCTGGCTTGTTTTTTTAATTTTTTTTTTGAGTAATTTTGTGTTTATTATTTTTATTACAATCTCTTTGTTGCCTGCTGAAAATTGAAGCCATTATTATATAGTGTTTTTTCTTTATTATTATTATTATAACTATTATTTTTGTTTGCTTTATTTTTTGTAGATGTTGTTGCTGTGTGTGTGTAAAAAAGTGCATAAACTAGTTTTGTTGGTCTGGTTTAGACGAGATTCTCTGGCTCGAATGGAAAAATGGAAAATTGGCAGCAACTTTTGCTCGACTTTCCACAGTTTGTTGTCAGTTTTGAAAAAGAATGTTAATTGCTGCAACTAATTGTTGTTGCTGTGACTCATCTAAGAGGCAGCAACTAAAAACGGAAATGCCAATTTAATTATTATTTTTTTAAATTTCCATTTTCACTTGAATTTTGTTGGTTTTTTAACGTTTTATGCAAATAAATTGGCAATAGTTAGCGAAAGAGAAAAGTTAATTGGAAAGTAAACAATTTGGTTGTGTGAATCATGGTGTTTGTGAGAGAGTGTAAGTGTGTGTGTGTGTGTGTGTTGCGTGTGTCTGTTCATTATCTATTTTGTATTTTTATTGTTCGTAGAAAAGTGATTATATCGACGCTTAGTCATTTTATGTGTAAATTTGTTGGGCTATAAATACAAAAATAAATCAAAATCAAAATGAACTCTAATAAAATGAAAATATATTCACAAAATACTCGTATATTTAATCAGATACAGTACAATTAAATTTATGAGCGTATTAATTAATTCATTTATCAGAACGACTACAGCTCACATACCCTTTAGCTAAGGGCAGCTGCTTATGGGGTATTTAATTAAATATTATTAACTAATAATATTCACAAGTATTTTGTATCATTTTTAATCGTTTCTCATTCATTTCGACTTCATTTGGCTCGTTAGCATATTAAATTTATGGAAATGTTTATGTTTATTCATGCCTAAGCACAAAACTTACATGTGCTAATGTATGTATTCGCACACCTGTGCCACAATCAACCCCCTACCCCTGCTAACTTTTGGGTTATCAAGCCAGCAACGAGAAATGCCAACAAACTTTGGCTTGGCAACGGCAACACGTTTCTGCTGTTGGCCCAAAACAACAGCGAAAATAAAGTTGTTTATAAAAACAATTTACTTTTTGGCGCGCTCGAATAAATAACAAAAACCAATACAACAACAACAATAACAAAACAATAACAATTAAAAACGAAACAAGAATTTACTAAAAATAAATGCCGGTAGTAGAAACAAAGACAGAGACAGAGAACAGCACGTGACGGCGACAGCAGCAACAAATTGATAACCAGCAGCAATGGAGCAGCAGGCTTGATTGTAGAGGCGTGGCTGGGGGCGTTGTGGGTGGGGAGTAGGGAGTTAGGCAAATAAAAAATAAATAAATTCAACTTTAGTCAGTCTTGATGAATGACCAGGCCTGCGAGTTGTTGTTGCTGCCACTGTTGACGTGTGTTGTCAAGTGCATAACAACAACAGCAACAACAGCAACAACAGTGACAGCGACAACAAGAACAACAAGCAAATGACTCAATTTACAATTGTAAAAAATGCGAGACGCGTTGTCGTTGCTGCTGCTGCTGCTGTTGTTGTTCTTGTTGTTGTTGTTGTTGTTGTTGTTGTTGTACGTGTAGTAGTTGCTGCTGCTGCCTCGTTTGTAATAGTGCAAAATGTCAACGACGTCACAACAATTTTTAATGTGAATGTAAAGCGAGTGTGTGTCTCTCTGTGTGTGTGTGTGTGTGTAGTTTAAAGTTTGCTAAAGTGTGCTAGTGTGCGTGTGTTTGTGTGTGTGCTTTGCGTTTGTTGAACTCGCGCTGTGGCATGAGGTTAATTGACCTCGTGCTTAATGCAAAAATAAATATAATTTTTTTTTTTACACAGCAACAACATTGAATGAAAAAGGGTTGTTGTTGTGTTTGTTGTTGCTGCTGCTGTGTAGTTGGTTGTAGTAAAAATGGTGGGGGGGAGACTAGAGAGGGGGAGACACACAAGAAGCAGGCAAAGAGCAAAGCAAACACAACAACATCAAAAATAAAAACATGTTTAAAGTGTTTTATTATTTGCCTTTCGACTCGGTCGCTCTTGCTCCCCTTTACCCCCTCGCCCTGCCCCTCTTTCTGCACCACTTTCCCAATTCCCCTCTGCCTCATTTCCCCCCCTTTCACGCGCTTTTTCTGTAATTATTTTCAGTTAGTTGATAGATTTCATCTAATAATCCCTGAGTATTTAAATCCCACTTTTTCCCTGCCACGCCTACCGCCTCCCATGCTGCCAATCAAATGTCAAGTAATCGTTTTTTATGAAGCACTCGTAAATACTTGTGTTTAAAGCATACATTATCCATTAGGGAACTCATTCATTCATTCGTTCAACCATTCATTCATTTCTTCATTCACTATGCAAATGGCTTCATAATGGCCCAAATCGAACTTCAAGCCAAAAGCCAAAGCCAAAGCCACCTGCCACACCTTGATTACAGACATGCCTTGTACCTACTTATATATGTAAATGTGTGTGTGTACATACATATATATATATTTATTTCTATTTATCTGCAGTTATTCTTGATTATTTGCTTGTGCTCAATTTTTTCTCTTTTTTTGGGATTTGCTTTTGCTGCTGTTTCGTTGATTTTGTTTGTTTTAAGCTTAAATTATTTTCAGTGTTGACTGTTTAGCCAATTTAAAGCTATGTTAGTGTATATGTTATTGTTATACATAGGTGTTTGTTATAAATTTAGCACAGTTTTGATTTTCGAGCTATTGCAAGTTCTATGCGCCTGCTATTTCAACTGGAATATTTAAATTACCAGCTGGTTTATCTATCGAAAAGCAATACACAGTTAAAAGCAACATTTCAATTGTTCTACTTAGCATATCATGCCTTGATCTGTTAGTGATTCCGTGAATATATCGCGATCTGATTCCCTTCTAGACCATTTTTGTGCTACTTTGACTTGGAATATTTGGAGTTCCAGACATGCAATCTTCGAGTGCTGTACCTTTTTAAACTCGGGAGGCATAGAACTATCGACTGGCATCAAAACATCGATTGATTGATGAAATTTTTTTTTGTTCAATTTTTGACAAATTTGTAAAGGGGTAACATCATAAAATTTTGTCAAAATTGGGTCGATTCAAAAATTTCTAAATTTGGATTACGATCGATTAAGCTAGTTGCACAGAGTCTAAAAAGGCATGACTTTTCAAAATGTCACTTCATTTAGCCGAGTTATGCTCAGTCAAACTTTGGGAAAATTTAAAATTTAAAAAATTTTTTATAGTTGTGATCCAAGAATAGTCGGTGAACCCTCTACATTGAGATCACCCAAACACTAATGCCTTTTTTGGCTTGATGAATACTGCCAGCACTGATTATATTCCACACATAATTAGAAAATAATGTTGCCTACTTTCGGTTCAATGAACTGATGGTAATGCGGCTCATTTTGCCACGCCCATTTCTAGCCAATTATTCACATTACTACTTGTTGCCAACGAGCACTCCAGAACTTAAAACTTTTGAGTTCTTTTATAATTTCTGGTAAATTTAATTACAAAAGTGAAACTTTTAGTAAGTATTTTTAAGAGCGCAACTCTCAGACCATCAACTTGTTAAAACCCGTCTTGAAATATGCGTTAAACAATTTCTCTTTTAGTAAATTATTTATGAAATCATTTAGGCATGAATATGTAACAGAAAATGCTAAGTAGCTATAGCTTTCAGCTCGGCAGTCACTCCGTCACTCAATAATTTCTGCTAAAAAGTATTGAGAATGTGAGAAAGAGAAAGGGGGAGTGTGAGAGGCAGAGGGAGATTCGCATAATGTTTGCCTTGGCCTAATGTCTGATTTGCTATCGTGTTTGTTCGATAATGTGCCAATTAAATTATAATTTATGATGCCAAATGGCAAACACAAGTGCTCGTTAAGTCGATAACTGAGTAGGCATATATAAATTTATTTAAAAAAGTTATATATAGCTATACTATACATAACTATATGCTACCTGATGTGCATAATTAATTGTCTTTTATGAGACTTACTGATCAACACATTTACATTTTTTATAATTTCTTTTTTTTCTGGTTTTTTAATTTTAAGGTTGTTGCTTCTTTGATAAAAAAAAGAAGCGAAGAAATTCCGCGATTCGCCAAAAATTAATTGTGCGCAACAGACGCAAATATGTACGTAGTTTTAATTAAAAATAATTACTTAAACCACTTGACGTGTCTCTTTTACGCTCTCCCCCCTCTCTTCCCCACTCTTTCTCCTACTCACGTTGTCTGTTTGCCAAAGCAAAGCGACTCTAATTAAACACAATTAAAACGCTTTTGTTCTGCGCTGAATGAGAACAGAAATGCAAATGAGCCAGCATAAAAGTTAAGTAAAATACAATTAGGCAGAGTAAAAGTTAAGTTAAGTAAACTTAAGTAAATAAAATACATAAAAAAAAAGGTTCACTGAACCGCAAAGTTCGCTGTACGAATTTGGGGAAACGAAACAGTACAAAAAATCACATAAGACAATCAACAAAAATGTATTCAAAAATTCAAACTGAACTTTGGCACAATGAATACCCAAAAAAAACATTCGTAATGCTGTGGTAAAAAAAAACCAAAAAGATCTTGAACAAAGACTCAAACTGAGTCCGATATCAAGTGTCTGCCTCATTTTCGATACAAGTACATGATATACGATTGTAATAAACTCCCTAAAGAGCACAATTTGATGGATATTCCCCAGAGAGCTCTTTAGATTTTTTAAGTGAGAGGGGTAGAGAGGGGGAGACAGCATACTTTGCGGCTTTTTAAAGTGCCATATTTTGATTATTGTTAGTAAGGATTGTTTGAAAGTTGTGCAACTAGTTGTGTTTCATTTGCGGTCATAATTTGTTGGCACAATCTATACACAAATCTTTTTGAAAGTTGTGGTCCACTAGTGAGTTTAGGAATGGATTTAACTGAGTTAATAGAACAAGAAATGAATGAAATTTACTAACTGAATTTCAAAGATAACAAAAGTGGAGTCTCTATACAAGTAGTTTATAGTTTACTTCAATCACTTTTCTAGTCAAACTATTAACAAGAAAATCGGTCGATATTTAATAATTTCCTACCAATTTTCCGTTAAGCAATAAAGAAGACTATAATCAGTCAACTTAATAGCTTATCCGCTATGTATAACATATAAGTATATAAATAATCTACAAGCCAAGTAAATTGCATGTGCAACCTACTGTTATGAGTGAGTGTAGTGGTGTATAGACTGCTATATCGAAAGTAGGGTTATGGAGTAGGGGCACTCACTCAGTATAAGTAGTATTCTGTTTACTGGTATGGGATTATATCCCACGTCATTAAGTTACTTAATCACTGTATTTAATTTCCTTCAGTTTGAGTTGTGCCTCATTATCTTGGCTCGAAACGAACGAAATGAAATAAGCAGAGGAAAAATTCCCGCTTACAGTGATACCCCTGCCACTACCCCTACCGCTTACCACCACTTTTTGGCCATGTGAGTTGAGGCGTGTTAAAAAATGTAAACGCATGAATCACACGACCATTTCGCCAGCGAATTTCAGTTTCGGTTTCGCTTTATTTACTTACAAGCTCCTACTTTGTCTCCCTCTAACACTCTACACCACTCACTCGCTCTCCCTCTCGCCTTTCTCTGTCTCTGTCGCAGCTTTGCGGAAATGTTTCTTATTTAATTTGTTTTGCGTTGTTTTCGCTAATTAGCGCAAAATCAATGCAACGTTCAGATACCAAAAATGAAGATTGAGTTGTGGCAGCCAACTGGGTTACATTCCCTCACTTAACCAGGCCAAGACGTTGACTTACCTGCAAGTAGAGAAAGAGCAAGAAAAGAGACAAAGAAAACAATCATTAGTAAAGTGGAAAACGAGAAAAGCATTTAAATCAATATTTGTTGTGCGACTAAGAGAACTAAGAACATAGAACTAAGAACTAAATGGGCTAATTAAAAATAATAAAAGTAGGAAGCTGCGAGCAGACTGCAGCAGCAATTCCCTGAGCTACAATCAACGTGCTCTCCCTCTCTCTCTTCCTCTCTGTTGCTCCTAGTGCCTCTCGCTGCGTTCGTAATTATATCAATTGATTGCAATTTATTGTGCCGCAGGTAGAATAAGCGAAGGTAGCAAGAAGGGCACCACGGCTTTCAGGTGTGTCTCTATCTGTGTCTGGTCTCGCCACACACACACACGCACACACACACACACTGGGACCACTACACACTGCCTGTTAGTTGTTATCCTTGAAATAGTACAATGCCTGCCTCGGAGGCTGTGCGACTGCGCAGTTTGCAGCCAGCGCAGACGGCAAAGGTAAACACTCAAGACACCGCGATAAAAATCGTGTAGAAGGAAAATTAAAGTATAAGAAGAAGTGGAGAAGTGGAGAAGAGAAATAAAATAAAATAAAATAAAAAAAAACAGGCTCTTGGCAGCCAGGCAAAAAGGGAAGAAGACAAACTGCTTTCAGATTCCAATTCTTAGCGTCTCTTCGCTCTACACGCGTTTCTTCTCTGGAGTCTCTCTAACTCTGTTCCTCTCTCCCTCTCCCTCTCCCGTTTCCACTCTGTTCTTTGTTCTTTCTGTTGAACTGAAAGATGTGCCTACTCCTCGAGTAACAACAACAACAACAAAACTCGATTAACTCGACATTAATTTTAATTCGACAGCATTTTTTTTGTTGTTCTTGTTGTTTTTTTTGCTTTTAGTTTCTTGAAGAAATTTTTTCGTGTTTGTTGCTTGATTTTAATTTTGCTTTTTCTGTTTTATGTTCGCTTCCCTTCGTTTTAAGCCTGTTTCTCAACGTTCTTTGTTTTTGTTTAACTTTAACCCCATTCGCGCTGATTTTCATTTCAATTCCTGTTTCCCTTACCATTCCTCTACCGCTCCCTTCCCTTTTCCATTCTCATCTCTCATTCCCACTCTCTATTCTCAGTCCTTTCGCTGCCGCATTTCATTTAAATTTTTGTATCTTTTTTAATGTTAATTAAATACGGTTGCCCCTATATTTAATTTTATATTTTTCTCTTCGTGTGTCTAATTAAATTTTGAACTTTAAGGTTTTTCCTTATTTTTATTATTGCGCTTGAAATGAGTTCCATTTCCGTTATTATATGATTCTGGCTACTCTTGCATATTTATGAGGCGCCATTAAACCATTTAAATGCGCTGACCAGGAGTAAACAGACACTCAGTCAGTCAGACAGACAATTCTACTCTTAAACTTTAACTTGAACTTAAATGGGCAGTCATAAATCATATATGAGCATTTTCCATAACATAAATGTGGCAATGTCTGGTATCAGTGCCTCCAGGGGCAATCAAGGGCAATGGAAATTTGCCAAACCCTAAAAATAAATCTGTATATAAATATAAAAAACTACTAACCAATTCATATATCTCTCTGTTAACGACTCTTTTTCAATTTAAAGCAAGTTTTATGGCCAGTTATAATTAAAAGTGGCAACAACACAATTCCATTTGTCCGAACTGATTGAGTTTTAACCAAGAATTGAGACAAAAGAATTCAATTTTCTCTGCAGAAGGTCAATAAAATCAACAAAACTAACCTTGAGCTGTTTTTTTGTTAAGACTTTTGCTATCATAACATGAAGTGTCAGAGCACAGCATTCAAGCTGCGAGTTCTTATCACAGCACAGTTGATAAAAGTTGTGTAGAAGGGGGCGGGAAGAGTAAGGGCACTCCGAAGGTTTTGTTGATTTAAGTACAGCTAGAAATTGTTGGAGTTGAAACGTAGAAAACGTTTAATTAATTGGCATTCCCCAAATGCGAAGCGGAAGTTGCCAATTACCAAGGAGCTTCAGTAGAAATGACTCATCGCTGTCATTCAGTTACTTTGCTGTCCCACTGTACCACTTTGTACCACTGTTAGTGTGCCCCCATTTTACTGCACTCTTTTTGTCTGTATTTGTGTTTTTGAAGCAATTAAAATTTAGAGCCGTTGTTTATGGCCAAAGTAAACGATTTCATTTAATTAGATTTATTTTTATGCGATTCCACTTGAAAGTCCTTCTCTCACACACCTACCCACACACACAGATACACACAAATAAGTGGAGCTTATTTACGCATTTACTGAAGAGCACCCTAGGGGGAGAAAGAAGAAGAAGCAACTTCCCTTCCCTTCCCCTTCACTGCTCTGCTCCTCTCTGCATGCAAAGAGAGGAAAATGGCATTGGCATAGAGCAGCTTTTACGACTATAAATAACGATAATACCTATAATTGCCGACAATTCATTATTATGGTAAGATAATTTGATATAAATGGACTTTACGTGACCCAAACACCGACTGCAAAAAGTGCCAACAACAACAAGAACAGCACTGGCTTTGTAAGTAGATGAAGATGCTGTTTTTGTCGGCAGTCGTAAAAGATTCTTTTTTTTGCCGCCTCTCTCGGTCTCTCTCCTCTCCTCCTCTTCCCTTCACTGCCTGCTGCTGGCCTCTAAAAGGTGTCTTGGTAACACTTGAAACTTGCCAACAGTTCAGGCGTTGCCCATGGACACTTTTTATAGCCACATTCGTTAAGATTGCTTTAAGTTGTGAGAAGCTGAAAATCAATTCGTTGCCAGCATAAAACCTATGAGATTTTTCCATTTCCCTTTATCATTTTCCCACAAGAAACGTTTGGCAATTTGATTGGGTTGATGGTGGAAACAAAAAAAATTTAAGAACTAACATAAAAAACTAGCAGCCTGAAATTAACTAAATTATAAAAATGTATCTTGTATCTTTTTCAAATTATAAAAAAGTATCTTGTATCTTTTAAACCTTTTAAAAATTAGCATAACATTTATATAACTCATTTATCCGAGTTCACTCTCTGGCTATAATTTTATTACTTTTTGAAGTAGGGTTTCCCCCCCATTAAGTAAAATTTGTGCAGACATTTGCCCCATAATTCAATAGACAGTTCAAAGTAAAATGTTGAGTTGAGTTCGAGTAAAATGCTCCGCTTGTAACTGCATTTCCAATCTGATTTCCTGCCAATCAGCCCATGACTCGAAGTTTTCCCAAAGCACACCCCTTTAGCTATTCCCTTTCCCTTTTCTAGCTCAGCCCCTGTCACTACCGGCTCTCTGGGGTTAATAATTAAAATATGCGCTTTTATTTCTTATTTCCTGCTGGCCACAAAAGTGCAGCACAAGGCGAATAAAAAGTGAGTAGCAGCTATAAAAAAATGAAGCATTAAAAAAAGCAAATAAAAAACACTCTTGTGTCGAATTTTTGAAATAAACTTCAATAATTGTACGGAAGTGACACAATAAAATGCATATTTATGAGCACAAAATTATGATCAACTCAATTAAGTTTTATTCAAAAATAGTTATAAACTATAAACAAATCAAATATGCTAAAACTATGCAAAGCTCTCTAAACAAAAAGAAGCACAAATAAATAAAAGAAAATGTAAACCAAAAAAGTATTTTTAACTTCTTATTTGGTACGAGTTCGAGTGTTTTCTTCTCAACACTTTGAAATTCACACTGAATTTAATTAAATCAGTGTTAAAACAAAAAGCGGCCACGCCCACTTTATTTGCCAGTTTTTGTTGTTTGGTTTTAATAGTAAAAAGAAATAAACATTTAATTGCAACAACAGCAAGAAATGTGTCAATTAAATTTGAAACTTTGTGACAGCAGTTGATATGGAGTATCTTTTATCTGTGTGGCCATATGTGGCAATTGTATCTTGTATCTTGTAGTTTGTGGTTGTTAGTTTGTTGCTTGAAAGTGCTGGCTTTAATTTGCATTTCTTTTCTTTCCAGTTTTTTTGTCATCTCTAATTTGCTGGCAATATTTGTGCAAAATAAAATTAAACTACAGTTTAAACAAAGCAAAAATTAAAAGCAAATATTAGCGTGCACATAGAAAGAGACAGGGAGTGAGCGGGAGTGGAGAGTGGTGGAGAGCGGTGGAGAGCCGTAGAGTTTGCTTGAGCAAGAGGCACATTTACATATGCAAACATGACATAAAATGTTGGCCCAGCTCTTGGTCTCCGCACCCACTGCTCCCCTCAACCAACAAA
Organism: Drosophila nigrodunni; assembly: GCA_020829145.1. Taxonomy (NCBI): domain Eukaryota; kingdom Metazoa; phylum Arthropoda; class Insecta; order Diptera; family Drosophilidae; genus Drosophila; species Drosophila nigrodunni. Next base: position 5,623,159 of record JACVCZ010000007.1, on the reverse strand, counting down.
CTCTCATCTTGTGCCCCCATGCTGACTGAAAGTCTCAACCTTTCTCGCTCTTTCACTCTCTATCTCCCTTGCTCCTTCTCCGACTTTGCCTGCTGGAATTTTAATAAACGAATGTCAATATTTGCACAACATAAAGCAGAAAATACAACGCAGCTGAAGCTGCAACTACAACAACAGCCCAATATATACATACATCTCTACATATATTTATATACATTAAAGCACACACAGATACACACTTCTGTACTTGTATCTGCATATAGGAACACTTTTGAGCTGCTTCAAATCTGTGTCTCCTGCTGTTTGCCTTTATTTTCATCAACATCCCCCCTTCTTGGCTCTTTTCTGATTGCCTCAGCAGCAGCTACAATAACAATAATACCCAAATTTCCCTGTAAATCCATCCGAGTGGCAATAATTTCATAAATATACTTTACAATTGCTCGATACAGCAACAAAAACAACACATTTAATAGGCTAATAAAGTGAGCAATTTGGCTAGACAAAAGGCAACTTGAAACGTTTATGCCATAACAGTTAGCGCGAAGAATGAAGAACATTTTAGCTATGACGATGCCAGATAACATAATCTTCTAGAATTCTATACAAAACTCAGCTAAATCAGATATCAAAATAATCAAAGAGCAAACTAGACATAGCTTGTGACTGTCTTTAAAGCTATGATATCATCGGTTTTATGTCTTAAAATTGATGAGCAATGAAACTTATCAAAGTTAATAAATGTAATCAATGCCAAATATCAAAAACATTAATTTGATAAACACATAAACACTTGACTTTGTCTAAAAAACAGTTTGTCTGATAATAAAAGTCAGTGCGCGGTTGCCAAACTTCACCAAAACTTGTCTAAAATGTTAAAATTATAAACTTTAATTTATCTCAGTAACTAAACTACACATTTCAGTTACAATGCAGTTGAAAAAACCCTTGCGCTGTTGCCAAACTTCACTTGGCTGCAATCCGACAACAGTTTAAAGAATTCAGCTCAGATAACACTCTGATATAAACGAACAAGCATTGCCAGATTTAACTCGAAAGCTGCCGACAAGCAGTTTGCAGTGTTGCCAGACCGATGACAGTGGTCGATAACGACTGCAACACCTAACACCTAAGCCCCAAAGTCACTGATAACCACAAGCAACAATAACAAACTACTACAGCAAAAACACACGCGAAAGCAAAGAACTTGCAAATGTATCTACAAAAGACAAGCGGATAATCGCGCTTAGTTATCGTCTTTGGGGCATTAACTGCAACAAGGCTGGTGGCATGCAACACGCCTGTTGACTTCTTGTTGCTGCTAAAAGCGTTAAGAAAAAAATCACTTAACAATAATTTTCAGCGTTACTTTTTTTCTATTTTCGCGTTTATCAATTTGACATATTGACGTTGAGCGCTAAAAGTGCATTAAAGTAGCTGCTGGCTAAAGATACACGTACTCGCAGATACGAGGAAAGTATCTGAGTTCACTGACACAAGCACACAGATAGTTGGAGGGGACAGAAATAGCGTAGAGAGGCAAGACAAAGGGTCGAGGGGATAGAACTGACACCTGACCTGGTTCAGGGCCACTTTCAAGATACGCGCCACGATGACAAATTGTCGATACACGAATGTATCTGCCAGATACATGCACGTTTGCAGCGCTTCAAGTATCTGTGCGCAGCTTAAGTTGAATTGTATCGAAGTGAATTGAATTGAGTTTGCGCTCAACTGAGTTTGAGTTCATTTTAAGTTGAAGTTTAAGTTTTGAGCAGCGTTTAGCTTTGCTTGTTAGCGTTGTGGCATTGTTTGTTGTTGTTGGCCAAATCGCTGCTGCTGCTGTTGTTGTTGTTGTTGTATTTGCATAGTTTAGTTGGCTTTGCGCTTTGCACGCTTTTTCGGTTTTTAGCAAAGTCATGGAGACCATTTCTCACATTCAGAGAGGGGGATAGATAGGGGGAAGGGAGAAGTGAGAAGAGGAAACTGCAGACGACGGCGGAGACAAGACGTCAGTTTGGCTTTGGCTCGTTGACTAGACCAGACAGGATATGAAAAAGTGTCGGTGTTAAGACCAGCAACAACAAAAAATGGCAAACAACAACAAAATAAATACAAAGTGCAAATAAAGACGGCAAAATGCACTTAAACTGAAGTGAACTTTACATGCAACGGGGGGTAACGGGGTAAGCGCAAGTAGTAAGAGCAAGTGGTAAGAGCTATTGCCTAGAAAAAACGACACTTAAGCAAAAAAAACCAGCAAAAAATATGGCTCAAAAGAAGTGGCTGCAAAATTAAGTTGTTTAACCAGAGAACGTTCAAGTTGTTGCCTCATAAATTTTCCAAATACAAATACAAAGAGTCGAAAAAAGTACCATTTGTAATACCCCTAAGAACTGGCGAAACCACGCGAATGTTGTCATTCCCAAATGTGACTAATTCTGCGAAACGATTAGAAATGTGTTCTTATCAGCTATCAACTCTTTGTAGACAAGCTGAGTGCAAAGTTTGTGTTCCAGTTTTGGGTATTTATTTTGAAAACGCAATGATGATAACAATAATTTCAGGTGGGGAACGGGAGTAGTAGGAAGTTTTCTTACCTAAAGCTTTAACTACATTTTCTCTATTGAATCTATATACAAAATTTAAATATCGCAACTGAAACGCGCCACTGAAAGTGCCACAAGATAAGCGAACTTAAAGTAGCACAATTCTCTCGAAGAGCCAAAGATTTACGACAGCCATAAATAGATTATAATTATTATTATCATTATCATTGTAGTTATTATTGTGCTATTGTTATTACTATTATTTCCATTTTCATTCGCATTTCAAGTGCTTTTGCATGCTGTTCATTTCTTTTCCAGGTGACCATGATTTGCACGTGTGCGATAAGACTGAAAGTATCTAGAACAATTATAGTTTGCTTTGCACGAGTTCTGGCTTCAACTTTTTTCTTTTTTTGGCCTTTAAGCGAGCGGGTCTAAAGCAAATTAAAGACTTGTAGAAGTAATAAATTTGAAATAATTAGCTATTATGGTTATACTTTGTTAGTGGTGTATGGGGAAGACAGTGTGTAGATACATTTGTAGCTGTATCTATGGCATTTACACTTAATGGCTCTGTTGAAGAGGCACAACGTGAAAATGCCGCTCGGAAAATTGTCGTAATTTATTATTATGTCCTAGATTACATGAAAATTGTTTTCTTTCGATTATAGTGGCACATTGTTAGTGTGTGTGTGAGAGTGTGTTGGTGTGTATCTATGTAAGTGCTTTTAGCGTAGGTAATTTAAATGCAACTGCCACGATCTCTTTTCTTTTGGTTTCTTAGCCTTAAATTAAATGTAAATATAATAAACGTGGCGCATAAATCCATGCGTGACAGTTTTTGTGCGGCTCTCCGCTTGAAAGTTGGCCTCACTTCCCCTCCCTCCTGTCCCTGCACGTCACTAAACTGGTTGTGACAACTTTCTATACACACACACACACACAAAGTATCTTGGAGATACATAGTTAGATAGCCAAGATACATTGCCGCTTCCTTGAGCACACAAAAAAAATAAAGAAAAATTGAAATGAAATGCAAAAATAAACCTAAATACTTTTCTGATCTGAAAAATATATGCCTCAACCTGGTTTCATTTCGCATATATTTCGCTACTTGCTGCTTGTTACTCGTTATTCGTTACTCGTTACCCGGCACTGTAGTCGCTCGCTAATGCGGCCAAACGACAAGTCTCAAGTATTTCCAGTTGATTTAATGCGCTTAGTACCAGATACTTTCGGTTTTGAAGTGTGTGTGTGTGTGTGTAAGTGTGTGTGGGTTTAGCTGTCAGAACTAAGCACAACTTTTATTTGTCTATTAGTTAAATGCGGGCTGAAATCATAAAGTTTGAGATACTTAGATACTTTAAGTATCTACAAGTCTACAACTGCATAGCTGTTTTAAGTTACTTGTTGCAATTAGTGCAACAATATTGGGGCAACGCGCTGTAAAATTAGCCACGCTCTAGAAATGCAAGGAAAACACTGCGGAAAAGTGGCGGAAAATGCAATGCAGAAAAACAGAAGCAGCCAGCGAAACGGCCAAAAAACAACAACAAAAACTTATAAATAAATTGCGGAGGTAGGGGAATGGTTAAGGGGGCTGTAGAGGGCGGGGCTAGTGCAGCATTTGTTGCGCTTGCCAAGATTTAAGCTAAATAAATAAATATTTACATGCCAAATTAATTTTAATGTATAATTTTAAACATTGTCAAAGACGCAGACGAAGGAAATCTTGTTGTAGTTGTTGTTGTTGTTGTTGTTACTGTAGTTGCTGTTGTGTTTATTGTTGTTGCTGCTATGCAAATATTTTCAAATTGAATTTTTTATTTAGAGCGCAACTAAATGTGAATTGCAGCAAGCAAAAGTGTCACTGATTTATCGTCATTAAAGGGTAGCGTAGTCCAAAAGGGGTATACTCGAATAAAAAACTTTACGCTTAACAGTTTTTAAATAAATTAAAGCAGTTAAAGTCATAACTTTGACTTAAATCGAAGTAGAAGTGTAAGGCATATTTTAAAATAAAAATGTATATTTTCAGACTTTATGAACTACAAAGTTTTTTCGCTAAAAGTTAAGTCAACAAAGAAAAGTTTCATGAACTAACTTAGCAGGTTTTGTACAGCTTTAACAACACTTGTTAGTGTTATTTTGGTGTATTAATAAGTCTACTATATATGCTAATTTGAAAAGATATTTTTGACTTTAAGTACTTCAAAGTTTTAAATTTAGAAACAAAGTTAAGAAAAGAGCAGTAAGAACTGGCTTTGAACTTTGTGTAGCCTGCTTACAGGCGCTTTAAATTATACCAATTTTTAGCTGAAACTATAAATCATTTGGCTTAATTAACAGCTGTCGAGAACGGGTATAATCAAGTCGATTGCAGCACTGTTTGTTATTTCCATGGAACGAGATTATTATGCATAACATTTTCCACAGTGGGCGGTGCTGGGTTCGACGGGTTCCTCGGGTTGTTTGGGTTCTTTGGGGGCCTTTCAACGGGGTTGCTGCAAATGTATTTATATGCTAATTGCATTTGCCATGGCCTCGCATGGAGAAAGGGACAGAAAGAGTGGAAGAGCGGCAGAGTGAGACAGTCTGCTTGTTAGCTGCTTCTAATTAGAGTTCGAATACAAGACACTCGAGTGTTCTCAAGTTAAGATAAGTTTTGCTTGTTTATTCAATCGAAACTTATAAATTATTCCGATATTTTGCTTAATTTCTTTAGTTTTTTGTTGCTGTTAATTTAGGCAATTAGTTGGCAAATTGTTTGTTGGCTGCAACTTTGGTCGGCATACCAAAAATGTTTGGCTAATAACTTTTTATTGCAACAGCAACATGCTAACAACAAGAGGAATAACAACAACAGCAACAACAACAACAACAATGACAACATTCAATGCAGCTGCAATGCAAACAACTTTATAGAAAAGTTTTTTTTTATTTTTGCCAGCAGGTTGTGCAAATTTTGCAATTGTTGCATTTGATTTTCCCCCATCTCTCTCACTCACACTCTCACTCTTTCACTCTATCGCTCGCCATCTCTTTTCACTGCTTTTGTTGTTTTTGGTTTAATGATCTGCACGAAGTTAACTTTAATTTATGTATAAGTTTAATTTACTGCCGGAAAATGTATAAATTTTATAGTTATTTTTTGCTTTGTTGTAGTTGCTTCTTCTTCTTTATCGCTTTGGCAATTTCGGACTGCAGACTTGTAATATAAAATTGCATAAAAAAGGGTCGGGAGCAGGCAGGACCAGCATATACCCAGTGCAGGCAAACAGTTTAGATAGTCAATGCTTTCAAGTAGTTTAGCTTTCCCACCTTAACTTTACAGGGTATAGCGCTGCGCTGCTCAAATGTCAAGCATTCAATTTTTCTTTGTTTGCAACTTTCTTTACAAATAGCTGGCGGTTGTTGTTGTCAACAATTTGTAGAGTTGCTTTTTGTTTAAATAATAAGCATGTTTAGTTATAAGTTTAATATATTATTATGCCGCGAAAGTCTGGCAAATTTCGTAATCGCAATGGCATTTTTTGGCCAAAAAAAAAAAGTTTATTATTTGCATTTGCCGTTAACACGAAAATTTTGTTAGTTTGACTTAACACGAGATTCAATTACGTAGCTCAATCTTCCGCTGTCGCTCTCTTTCTATCAACACGCTGTCTCCCTCTCCCTCTTTCTCTATCTTTAGTCTATGCAATGAATTGCATAAGTGAAATTCAATTTTATGCAGAGGAATTTGTGAATATAATGAAGTAATTAAGCACAAATATGTTAGCCAAGTTAACAAATTGCAAGCCAAAATATGGAGAACTAACACACACACACACACACACTCGCTGTTACACAATTTATTTGCATTAAATTTGAAAACTCGATATGAGATGTCTGATATCTAATGTCAGATGTAAACGCTCAAGGCTAAGATACTTGTATCTCAAGCTGAGAAGTGGCAGCTGCAGCAGCACACACTAAAGTGGAGGGAGATAGAGAGACCGATGGCAGAGACAACAGCTGAATTTAAGGAGATTAATGAGGGTTAAGAACAAACCCTAAAGGGTTCATCTGGAATTTTGATTAAAAAGCGCTCGAGGATGTGAGAAAACCTGAAACAACAAAAACAACAAACAGCACAAATATAAGAAATGGCAATGCCAAAAGTTAAGGGCTGAAAACAAGTAGATAACACGAGTATAACCAACTAGCAGTTACCCAGTAGTAGACCAATAAAAACAGCAATAAATTAAAGACAATTTTTCTACAAACTACAGGGTATAACTTGAGCAATGTGCGCTTAATTGCAGTTTGTTTCCCTGTTTTTGTTTTTTTTATCATTCATAAAATGTGTAAAGTTTAATTTATGTGCGTAAGTTTGCCATAAATTTATAAGCCAAAACTTTGCCATGGGGTCAAAAGATGCAGCCACTAAAACAACAACAGTTGTAACAACTACAACAAATTACAGGGTGTGTGCGCAAAACTTTTCTTTATGCAGCATCAAAAAATTTATGACAGTTTGGCAAAAGTTTTACTAAAAAAAAAAAGGAAATGGAATGAAAATGCAAGAAAATGTCAGAATATGGAAAAATCGAAGGCAATGCGCGTAAAAGGGCGTGGCAGTGCAACAAAATGACGAATATAGCCAAGTTTTATGAATTGAATTGCATAAATCAAATATGTTTCAGACAGAGCGAAGAGGGAGAGAGGAAAACTAGGAGAAGTAGGTAGAAAGAAGTGGACAAGGAGCAGGAGAAAAACCAAAGTAGATGAAGGAACTAGAGACAGAAAAGTTGTTTGATGTCCAAGGTAGTGGAGTCTCTGGGCCAACACGGAAATGCTGGGCTCAAATAATGGATACCGTACGTATACTTGATATGGTAATTTATTATGTTTTTATTGCCTTTTGTTGTCATTGTTTTTGTTGTTGCTGTGCGAGTAGAGCAAATGTGGCCAGAGTTGCCTGACTGCCTGACTGCCTGAGACTGCTAGTCCGGAGTTGCCAGCCCTTGTTGGTCATTAATCTTTGTTATGGCTGCACACACACACACACACACACATACATGTGCAACATTTGCTATCTCTCCCCAGCTCCCTCTCCCTCTCTCTCTCTCGTGTGCGTTATCCTTTTGCATTTTGGCGTAACTTGAGTCGCGGCCAACACGCATAATTTGCAGTGCCTGTGTGTGTGTGTGTGTGTGGCGTAAATTTAATTGCGCAGATAAATTTGCGCAATGCTAATAAATTAATATTTATGTGAGCTGGCTTATTACCCCCTTCCGTACCCCGACCCCCTGCCAACAGCCACCCCTGAACACACTATCTCATATATCTCTCTCTCTCTCCCTGTTTCCTACTCCCTTTTACTCTCGTTCTTTGTCTGCCTGATAATTTTTAATGTGTGCATTGTTGTTGCAATTGCTTTACTTTTTGTTGCTGCCACGAATTTAATGCATCTTCAAGATGCAAACACACACATGAATATTCGTATAAAATAAATCTGCTGCACACACACACATGCATAAGCAGTAAATTGTACAAGTGTGTGTGTGCTGCTCTCGTTGTTGTTGTTTTTGCCTTTTGTGCGCTGTATTTTATCTCTTGCTGCCGCTGCTGTGTTTGTTGTTGCTTTTTATGTCGTGCCATTTCAGCGAAGCTCGCAACAAAGCATAATAAAACTAATTGTCTGCGCTTCGCTCTCGCACACAGCGCACTCATACACACACACATACACAGGCACTCTCAGAGCATGAGTTGAGTGAAGTGTTGGGAAGGGGAGAGGAGACTAGCGGCAGGGGAGGGGCATCCACATGTTTGCCATTCTGTTTCCTTGGGGCCGGCCAAACTATGCGACGGCGAATGGCAGCAACTACAACAAAGTCAGCGACGCGTTGCCGTAAAAATTCGCAAAAAATAAAACACAAAAAATTTTTAAGAAAATAAGAAAATTTTTAACACGCCGCATTTAGTTTATTTGAATTTGTGTTCTCTTTTGACTTTCTTATGAGAATTTTCAGCTTTTTTATGCTTTGGATTTTTGTTTTAGTTGCTCCTGCTTAAGCTGTCTCTTCTTTGTTGCCTCTTCCACTTCGCAATGTGTCGCGCTTGAGTAACAAAATTTATGCGACCCGCCATTTTGCTATTTTGCATTAGGCAGCCCAACAAATTGCCCCCTTCCCCACTCTCCGTTTTCCTTCAACAACAACTTACACCAGCACTCCCACTCTCACACTCTCATTGATTTGTGCTCTCCCGCAGTGTGTTCTATGCAAGTGATAGAAAGAGAGAGCGAGCGGGAGAGCATGTCATGTGCAATAGCTGAATGCAGCTGCGTTTGTTGTTGTTTATAGCAACTTTGTTATGCTGAGAGCGCGCCACATCAGATAACGGAAGATTGATCAGCAGAGAACAAAAAGAGAGCAGAAAGTTCTGCTTAATACACGATTACAGTGGATCAAGCAGTGCAATTTTAAGCTCAAATATTTAATTAGATAAATTGTTGAGCTCAGTTCCTAGAAATTAATTATTTTAAAATAAAACTTTAAGCTGCCTTGTTTTAGATGGGTAAATGATATAGGGACTGGTTCTTTTAGAAGTGTTTAGTTTCAATGGAGGTGATGAACCGGCAAACCCGCTTTTTCTCTAGGAATGCCAATAAATGAATAAAACGACAGAGTACCTAAAACCCGTTTGACTTAAACTTCAAGTCTTTCACACGTCTGACGAAAGATAGAAAAAATATACTACATACTATAAACCTAATTTATTGCTCTGCTGCATATGAGTTTTATTTGCTTTGCTAGTAATACTGACTAGTACTAGTATTGCTTGCATGCCTCATTGACCTCATGCGATTTTCACACACTCATTACGGTGTCTTACAGGTGAGATGGTAACAAAATTATTTACCATGCGCTAATTTTTTCCACACAGCAATCTAATGAATTCAAATTAAAATGCAGAAAATGTATAAAATAAAAGAAGCAGCGAATCGCATGCGATATTTGCCAATGAATTATTAATGGCAACGAAAGAAACGTATAACGTAAGTCTAAACTTATGTAGAGAGATATATAGGTAGGAATATATACATTGAAGATATATATATACACTGAAAGGTTCTCCCGGATGTCAGTTTGTTTCTTTCGATTTTTGCAAGTGTAATTTCTTTTTTTCAGAATCAACTTCAATTGGATATCGATTCGTTACGTTTTGAATGTGTTTTGGGGATTTCTTTTTATTTTATTTAAAATATAAGCGATTTTGTGTTATTTTTGGCCAAAACGTAAACGACTTTTATTGATTATATCGGCATGAGTAATTGAAGTTTGAATGCGACTGTAATGACAGCAAGAATGTGAATACTGAGTGGGTTAGTCAGCATTCAAAAACGTCGCTATATTTTGTTATTGTCATTGTATCTGAGTGTCTTCCAGCTCAACAAAATACAATTCAGCTCAAAATCAATATCCATCTCTGCTTCTTTTGCTGTGTCTCACACTGTCTCTCGCTTGATCTCAACCTCAACCTCCTCGTCAATTGTCTGTGACTTTAACTCTCGGCTAGATCAAGATCCATTGTCACGACCTCAAAAGTTCATGCGAAAAAAGTGACTTGAATTTCAGATCAAAGCATTTAACATTTTTTTATAGCCGCAGTTTATGTGCGCTTTTAATTAACAAAACTTTACTTAACTATCTAATCTGATGAATCATATAAGTAAGCCGACTTCAGACTCGAAAAGTTCCTAAAATAAGTTTTGCATTTTGCACAGAGTTTATCTGAAATACTTTCATAGAAATCCCATTGAGCTCAGATACTTGTATCTTATAGTTTGACGTTGTTTTTCATTTCAAATTTCCATCACATTGGGATCAGCATAGTATTATTTCCCTGCACCAACAAGCTATCAATCAAAAATTAGTTCCATAAGCTCAATTGAATTTGAAAACCGAAATACTTAAGACTTTTTAGATTTATCGTGAAATGATTGATGCATTTCAAATGAATTCAATTCAATTGAAATCTTTTAATTTCATTTCATTTGATAATCGCATACACTTACTTTATGTATCACGTTTGTTCGGGTTTAAAGCTGCCTATACTTATGTATATCGAAATCGGGCGGGAACTTTTTTGGAGCAAGTCGAGTCTTCGATTTGATTTTGATTCTGTCTGTGATTGTTGAATACTTTCGTATACTTGTTAATTACTTATAGTTATTGATTATTATGGCGCTGATCTGTTATTATTTTTGTAATTGTAGTTGTAGTTGTAGTTGGTGTTATTATTTTAGAAATAGATTGCACGGATTTTAAGTATTACTTAGTTGCCTTTTTTTGTTTAACTACTAGATTATTTAATTATAATTTACTGCTGATTTATTTGATTTGATTTTTGCTTTGTTTTTGTTTTTTTTTTTTTTTGTTTTCTTTACTCGCACAACACAATTAAACAATTAAATTGTTATTTCCATTTATTTACACATTTATTGCTAAAGTTGTTAAGCTTTTTTTCTCCCTCTATTTACGTATTGTCAGACACGGTTGTTGTTGTTGAAAATTATTTAATTTCATGCCACACTCAATTGTTGCACTCGTCATGACATTTTTTTGTTTTCAATTTCAATTTAAATTTAAAATTAAATTTGAAATCTATTTCGATTTTGAGCGCGAAAAAAACTTATTTGTTTTTGTTGTTGTTGTTTCACGGTTCTCTTTCAATCAACACACACACTTATGTATGTGTATATGTGTGTGTGTGAGTATATAAATGGAATTTAATGCGCTGATAACAAAATCACATTTTTCAATTGGCAACTGCCCCAAATTTCGTTAGTTACTTGAATTGCTTTAGTTTGTTATCTATTAGCTTTTGTTATTGTTGTTGTTGTTGCTGCTGCTCTTCTTATTCTCTTTGTTGTTGTTGCTGTTTGTGTGTGAGTCACATTGGCAGCATTGTTGCCGCTGCTGCTGTTGTTGTTGTTGTTGTTTTGGTCGCTGCTGCCGTTGCAGCAACGGAAATAAACAATCAATTTTAGTTAAAGAATTTATGCACGCACTCAACGACATGAGCACACACACACTCACACACGGGGGCGCACACACACGTACGCACATTCACACACACGCACACACTGTGGATTTAGAATTAAGCACGCGATTTTTTGCATGCAAAACTATTTCGATTTCGATTTTGAATTTTTGTGAGGCGCGTGTTTTTGAGAATTCTCGATTTTTTTAATATTTTTTTGTTACCACTACAAATGCACACGCAGGAGATGTAGACGGTGGCACACGGATACACGGAGGCGGAGTGGCAGAGAGACTGGGTGAGTGAGTGAGAGAGTATGAGTGTGTGAGAGAGAGACAAAGGCCAAAAACTCAAAACTCAAAAGCTCAACTGCTGGGCAACCGTTGGGCAACCGTTGAGTTAGTCGGAAAGCGCGCTTGCCGTTACCGACGTTTCACCGTTACGTCCTCGAGGAATCGCGTTTACAGAATGAATCTGAATCTGAACGTGTGGAGTGTAAGGCAGCGTAAAAGATACAGATACACCAATACACAAATACACAGATATGTGTACGACGGCGGCGACGGTGACGGCGACAGCAACGGCAACGGCAACGACGACGGCAAACGGCGACGACGACGACGACGACAGCGACAAGCAGCAGCAATTGGCGTTGCTTTTGCTTATTTTTGTACGAGTGTGAATGAGAGTATCAGTGTGAGTGTGAGTGAGTTTATTTACATGTGTGTGGTGGTGGAGCTGCCGCTGCTGCTACTACTACTGCTGCTGCTGCCGACGCCGCGAGAGCGCATGCGAGCGCCCAGAGAGCCAAAGACGAAGAAGCAAGCGCAAAAGGCAACAACAACAAAAAAAAAACGTGTTTGCCGCCATTACGGAGCGCCGTATGCTAGCGTACGTGAGTTGCTCTCAAAACGAGAGAGCGAGAGAGCGAGAGCGAGCCAGTGAGATTGAGAGTAAGCGTAAGAGCGAATGCTGAAAGGCAACAACACCAACACCGGCAACGGCGACTGAAGCAGCGACGTCAACGTCAACAGCGACGCAGCTCTTTGTGTTACAGCTGTGTGCGTGTCTGTGTTTGTGAGAGTTGCTACGAAAAAAGGTAGTAAAAAATAACTGCGGTAAACCGAAAAAGGCACAAAAAACTGAAAACGAAAACGCAGCAACGGCAGCGGCAGCAGCAGCGACCACAACAACGCAAAGACAAAAAACTCCACGCCGAAGACGAAGACAGGAGGCAGGAGACATAACAGGAAGGGGGTGGCTACCCCCCCTTACTTACCCAACAAATACTACTCCTGACATGTTTTGCACTGAAATGCGCCGATTTAGTTCTTTTGGCATTTTTGTGCGTTTTTAATTCGTTTCTTTTCCCTTTTTCGCATTTTTAAAACGCCTTTTCTTTTTGTTTGTGGAATTCTGATAGTGAATGTGAATGGTTGGAAATGACATTTGTCGCATTAGATTTACCGATCACTTCAGTAGGGGCGGGGCAGTAAAAGGGGCGGTACAAAATTTTGAGCTACTTACTTAACTACGTTCTTTGACCTCAATGCACAAATAGTAGTAGGAACAGAAATGTAAGCTTACCTGTAAAGCAAAGGAAAAAGACAAAAATTAGTGAAATAATTAATTAAATTAACTTAGTTTTAAAATTAAATAAAATAAAATTAAACCTTAAATTATCTACCAGGAAATTAGCAAGTTTTCCTTATTTATTAACAAATTTCTGTGGAGATTTCAAAATTTTAAACCTAATTTAATCCAATTTGACTGCAAATCGGAATAAATTGTTTGCAATTCTTTTGTAATCGAATCCAAATGGATTGGAATAATTCCATAGCAATTGGATTTAAGGTGACCCTAACAACAAATTCGAGTGAGAGTCCAATTGGATTGATGGATTGCTGGCTTGTTGGATTGATGTACAAATTGATGACTGACTTCAACAGCTGCAATTGCTGAAAGATTTTTATTTTTATTGCTTCTACAAACAACTTTCTGCATAGAAGTAACTGCGTGTGTGTGTGTGTGTGGGAGAGAGAGTGCGTGCATGTGTGTGTGTGTGCGTGTGTTGATGTCTCTCTGTTTTTGTTTTTGCTTATATTTTTTTTGTTTGCTACGCAACTCATTTGCAAAAACTTCAGCCGGCAATATTTCATGCCACCCATTGAGCAAGGCGCTCTCAGCTCCCCTTACCAGTCCACCCGCCCATTCCCCTTTCCAGTCTCGCTCTCTTGCTCTCCGCGCGTAACCAACCAATTTCCGCCCCCTCACACATTCACACACACACACATGCTCTTATGCACGCAAGAGAGTTTCAAGAGGTGGAAAAAGTGGCTTCATTACAAATTTCAATTTTGTTTTATTATTATTTTAACTTTGTCTTTGTCTGTGTGTGCGTTGCGTGCCTGCATGTGTGTGTGTGTGTGTTTCACAATTTATTTTTATTATTATTATTTTTTGGCGTCGTCGCTGCTTTTGGCCATTTTGGCATTTCCTTCTTTTCTCTTTTTGCCATAAAATGCTTTTATAATTTTTTGTGAAAACTCAGCAACGCCAGGAAAAATCCTCATTATTTTGTAGAGTGGAGCCGCAGCTGTTGTCTCATTATTTATTTTGCTTTTATTTTTTTGCCATTTGTTTATTTTTTGTTCGAATTCGCTTTGTTGCCTTTGCTGCCGCTGCTGACGTTATTGCCGCTGCCTCTGCCGCTGCTGACTTTGCGACGCCCGAGCAGCAGCAATTTCGCAAGCAGCAGCCATCATAAGTATAATTTTTGCAGTATTCATTTTAGCAGCACTGTTCTAAGCAGCTGTCTTCCCCTTTCCCATCTCCCTTCCACTCGCCCCGCTACACACCTCCTTGTCCAGCGAACAACACCCACCATCGACCTCTTTTTCAGAACTGGAGCTGGAGATGCGAACGCCAACAGCAGCAGAGCAGCACTAAAGATGATGGCAAGTGAAGAGCGCGGGAGGGACGTTGTGAGGCCAACCGCAGTCGCAGCATATGCCGGCTTCTTCTGCTTCTTGCTCTTCTTCGGCGACAAGCGACAACAAAACTGCAACAGCAAAACACCAATACAACAACAAGCTCTCACAAGCACGCACACACATAAGCGTTGAGCAGAGCGCGCGCTCTCCGCACATAAAATAGCAGTCAATAAAAGCAGCAGCAGCGGCAGCGACAGCAGCAACAACAACAAGAGCAGCAACGAAGCCTTGGGGTCATTATTCTCTTGGTCTTGGAGGCGCTCGCTGCTGCCGCGCATTGACGTCGCTGTCGCCGTTGTCGACGTCGTCGTAGTCATCGTTGTTGTTGTTTGCTGCTTGCTGCTGCAGCCTAGCCTTGGTGGTTGCTGCGCTCAGACACTCACACACACCGACATACACTTGCACACATGCACAAGTTGGGGAGACAGCGCTGCATATGTGTATGCGTGTGTGTGTGTGCCTCTCCAAACAATGTAATAAAATTCAATTATTCTCATGTGCGTCTTGCACTTTGTTTCGTCTTTTGTTGCGCGCATTTCGCGAACACAGAGACGCCACAAAATGCCAAAAGGCGGAAAGTACAGGCGGCAAAGGCATTGGAAATGCAAATGCATAAGGCAAAATGGAAATGAAAATGATTGCCAAAGAGAGGGACAGAGTGAGAGACAGGGAGATAGGGAAAGAGAGAGCGAATGAGTGTGTGGGGGTAATGAAGACGAGGGAGTGGGGTACGGCATGTCTATATAAAATATTTTCCTGCTGCCGCCGTCGCCGCCAACGCACACATACAAACACACGCTCTTGCACTTTCTTAGCTGGCGTCGTCGCTGCACTTTGTCGTTGGCGTTGGCGTTCTTTTTGCGTTTTGCCTCTTGGCTCTTTTTCTTCTCCCAGCAACAACAACAACAGCGTCGCGACTCATTTCTTTGTTGTCTCGTGTGTTGTTGTTCCTGCTGCTGCTTCTGCTGCCTTTTGCATAAGCTGCAATATTTTGTAGCCTCCTTCAACTAATTTCTTTTGCGATGTCTTCTTATTACGCTTCTTCTGTTTTGTCTTCTGCTGCTTTGGCTGCTGCTGCGCTGCGTCTGTCGCGCTGCCAATTCTCTTATTCCTTTTAGTTTTTTTTTGTTGTTTGCTAATTTTGTATGCTTCTTCCATTTCCACAACTATTTCGTTGTTGTTGTTTTGGATGCTTTTGCTATTTGGGGGCTGCTTGCATTTCAGTGCTGCTGCAGCGCTCTCTGCTTACGCGTTGCGCTCTTTCAGTGATTGCGCTCTCACCAGCCCACACTCTGTATGCTCTCTTTGTATAAGCGCTCTCTTGCTGTTGTTCTCCTTGTTTTGCGCATGCGTCGCATTGATTGTTTGTGTAATGTAAAAACGTTGTAAGCTCACCCTTCAGCACTCTTTGTTGTTGTTGTTTTTGTTGACAAAAGCGATTTTGCTGCTTTTGGTTTTATTTTTGTTGTCTGTTGTTTTGGATGGACTTTCGCATCAGTTTTCAAGGCTCTAATCAAAGCTGACATCTGACTTGTAGCCCCAAAACATGATGACATTCATCAAAATTCTTAAAATCCTCAAGCCAAAGTTCAAAAGCAACAACAGCAAATGCTGTTAAATTACTATGCCGCTGCCGCTGCCGCTGCCGCTGCCTCTGCCTCAGTCAACGCTGACGTCCATTTTGCCTGCAGCGTATTTTGTAAATTACATTTCCGGCAATAAATTTGCATACCTCTGGCATCTTTCTAAATTGCTATCGTTTGTTAAAAGCGCCACCCAAAAAAGCAGACTGAGAAACCACCACCCTATCTTACCT
Source organism: Drosophila nigrodunni (assembly GCA_020829145.1). NCBI lineage: Eukaryota > Metazoa > Arthropoda > Insecta > Diptera > Drosophilidae > Drosophila > Drosophila nigrodunni. The sequence continues at coordinate 5,606,771 of JACVCZ010000007.1, read as the reverse complement.
ACCTACACCCCCATTGCCTCAAGGGGTGGGGGTGGGAGGTAACTCTCTCACACACACACACACACACACCAACACACCTTCTAATCTCTTGCACCCTCTTGTTGGCCTGAACCTGCGCGACGACCGCACCTTCTTCTACTGCTTCTTTCTTTTGTGCTTGCTTCTTTCACTGGGCTGAGGGTAGTTTTCACCCCCACTACAGCTACCTCCCCTACAGCTCCCATTCAATTGTCTGGCAATTAAAAGTTGCGTTGCCAACTGCCTGAAAGACTTTCACTAGTTTTGCACTCTTTTAGTGCCTGTTACACAAAAAAAAGGCAAAAAGAAAATGAAAATGGAAATGAAAATGGGAGAAAAACATCAGGAGCATAAAAAGAAGTTACCAGCGAGCCTGGCCGCAGGATTTTTCCGTACAACAGGTTGTTGCATTTGCGAGTAACGAACTACGTGACGCTTAAAAATAGTTGCAATTGTTGTTGTTGCTGTTGCTGTTGCTTTGAACTTGCATTACACGTATCCAACACAGTGTGGCAGGCAGATGTGGCAAGCAGTGAAGAGTGGGGAGTTTAGGGGCTGCAGAGGGAACTTCTGCCAGCTGCCAGAATCCGACGTTTATATAGGTCGACAAACTTTTGTGGCATGCCACTTCCACTCCCGTTTCGTGTTGTTGTTGCGGCTGCATAAAAATTCAAATTACGCGACGCGTGCAAAAACCAGCAACAAAAAAGAAATGCAAAAAAAACGAAGAGGAGGAGGAACAAAACACGAGCAATTGAAACTGAAAATAAAAGTGCAAATGTCGTGGAAATGGCCAAAACAACCGAAACTGCAACTAACTGGAATGAACTCAACTGAATTGAACAGAACAGAAACCAAAAGAGATTCTTTTTGTGGTCAGAACTGTTGGGATACCCAAAGTATTTCTAGCTAGTGATGACAGCAGGTGACTAGACTGGGAGCTGATTTGAAGGGAAGGGAAAACTAAAGGGAGAGAGGAAAATTTATAAGCAGCATAGAAAAAGTGGAGTATAAATTGTTGCTACTAGTTTTGTTAACTATTTAATGTTTATTTAAATAGTTCATAAGTTAATTATAGCTGTCAGTCTAATTAAATTCACTTTAATCCCATAGTAAGCCACGATTTACTTCATCTACAGGCAACACTTTCAGTCTACAAATAATTCTTCTCAGTGAAAAATGCTTTTCAATTGGTGTTAGCACTTGATAGGCAGATAATAATAATTTCAAAATAACATTTTATTACTCTTATATAAAAACTGTGTACATAAAAATCCCAATAAAACATGCAGGCAACTCCAAAGCATAAGTTCTTTAGGTTTTTAAAATGCTGTCTTAAAATAGATTCAGTTTAATCACTTGTTTTAGCAAATCTATCAATAGATGTCAAGGATTGTGCGCATAATTTTTACGTGTTTTACTTGCTAACACAATTTAGTTGTTAAGTTTTCTTTAGTTCTTTTAAATGGTTTACTTAAAAGTCTAAAAACCCCTCAATTTAATTTCCATCCACAATTTGCTTAAAATTCTATAAATTTGACATCGAATTCCATTTAATGCCTTCACTTTTTGTCTATTTCCAACGCCTGCCAAACTAAAAAACTTTTTGAGTGTTTTTCTCACTTTTTTTTAGGGGAGTGCACGTAAAAAATTGAATTTTTGCATCGTAATGCATTCTGGGTGTGTGTGTGTGTGTGTGTGACAATGTGGCACAGTGCACAAGTTCCAAACGCTGCGTGCAACCCTTTGTGGCATAAACGCCCATTTAAGCTGCCGCCCACTCTGCTGTCTTTTTTGCTGCGTTGCACGCGGCGTATGAGTAATGTGCAAAAAACGCTGTTGGGAGTGCAGAGTGTGCGAATAAGTGTCTGTGTGTTGGTTCGTCTGTGTGTGAGTTGTATCCCTGCGTGTGTGTGTGTTTCATTCATTGACGCCGTTGCCAGCGTCGTTGCTGCTGTTGCTGTTGCACGCGAAATCAATCGGCGGCAGGTGTTTTGTTTTGTGGATTCAATGGCCAGAGGCCTCTGGCGTCTGCCAAACTGGCAACTGGTCGGCAATTTTTGTTTGCTGATAGTTTTGACCTCGTTTTATGGGCCAGTTGCCCGTTGGTAACCTGATGTTGTTGCCACTCTTTTGTTGTTGCATGCGTAATTGATGACGCTGATGTCACGGAACAGCTGACATTCGAAAGGCAAAACAAACAGCAACAAAAGAAACAACAGGAGCATAACAAAAAAACTCAACTGCGGCACGATAAGTGAAAACGAGGGATTCCCCGTCGTGGCACACGATGTGTGCTTGGTGTATGTGTGTGTGTGTGTGTGCTTGTGCCCCAAAGTGTGGCACGTCAGCTGTGTGCACGCAAAAATAGCGTTTGGATTTCCTTTTGCCGGTTGCCCGGTGTTGCCCGGACAACGCGTCAGACATTTGCCCACTTGGGGGAAGTCCCGCAAAATAAAACGACGCTCAACATTCAACGTGTGGCTGCCACATGGCTTCACTTGGCTTGGCTTTCCTCTGTTAGCGTTAGCGTAACAGTTGCTTCCTCACTCAAACGTATCGTCATGCATTCATTCATAAAAATGTGACTTCCCCTGGTCCCTGCCACTCCCCCGGTCTCCCTTTCACAGTATACCCTCAGTTCATCTCTGCTACAACTTTCAAGTTCATAATGTCAACCTTCAGACACAAATGCTCCCTCTCCCTCTCTGTTCTTCGCTCGCTCTCTTTCACACACTCAGAGCTGTGTTGAGTTGGGATACAACCTTGTGTCTGCTGTCGACAAGGGAAAGCGTGAAACAGTTTTCCTAGTCGCAGGAGTTGTTGCCGTTGCCGTTGACGTTGCCGTTGCCATGTGCCACACGCCACACGCCACACGCCGGGGCAACGCCAGCTCCAGACACCGAACGAGACTCGGAGACGGAAAGACTGAGGGACTGCGAGTCTGGGAGACAGCAGAAGCATCTAACGGTGCTGAAGCCCCAACAGACGGCAAGTAGCAAGTGGCAAGTGGCAAGTCAATTCCTTTGTGCCACAACCTTTTAGCCACGTTTTACTTTCGCACGCGCTTTGCTCTGAACTGCCGTCAACTGTTGTTGTTGTGGTTGTTGCTGTTGCCACCGCTCACTCGCTCGCTCGCAGCTCGCTAACTGTTGAGTGTTTTGCCAGCTCTCAGTTGGCAGTTGGCTGCTGAAGCTTACACTGAGCGAAAGCAGTGGTAGCAAACAATGTAACTAATTTTCAGTGTTAAAAAACTGATTAGAGTTACATTTAAGTAGTAGTTACTTTAGCCTAACAAACTAATTTGAATTGTAGTCTAACTTATGCTTCAAACTCAAATCCATAGCACACTGCTTTCGCTGAGTGTACTCGGGCTTTCCACAGTCTTCCTTCTGCCGAGTTTTGCTCTGTTGACGTTTCGCACAAAAGTTTCACGCGCTGAAAACTTTTCCACAACAATTCTTTCAACACCTTTTCGCTTTCTTCTCCTCTCCCTTCTCTTCCTACCTTCCCCTTTAGTCAGCAATTGTTTCTACTTTTAGCCTTGTTACGCAATTGGCCTTTGTTAGCGAGACTGCACTGTAGTTGTTTAGTTTCCTTTTCTAGTAGAAATCTTGACACCTTTTCATGCAATTGTTTTTGTTTTTCAGAGTCTAATTAACTGCAGCTGCTTTTCATTGCTAATCTCATTACAATTATCATTGGAATTGTCATTAGCATTGCCATTGGTTCATTGACATTGGCACAGGCCAAATTCTAAAAATAGCTGACGTTCCAAAGTTGGCACAAAAGGCACAAAACTTGGCCCTAAAGACGACGCGCCCAGGACATGGGGCCAAAACACAGGGCCAAAACACACACACACACACACACAGGCACAAAAATCGATATGCCTCAGACGTGTGCCAAGCGTTGGTGGGTGTGCCAAAAGGGGGCGGCAGGGACGGCGTTTGGCAGCCAAGGGTAGCAAAATGTTGTGCGAACGCGCACACAATGACAGGCACACACAAACACACCCGTACACACACACACACAGTCGCAGACATTGACGTAGTTTGCCTCGCTATGCCCTGAGTTTCATCGGCTCGTGCGTTTTGTTGCTTTCTTCTTGCTGCTTGGGGCTTTTCCACATTACTTCCGCTTTCTGTCGTTGCTTCTTCTGCTGCTTCGTTTGCTGCTGCTGCTTTGCTTGTTTCCTGCTTCTTTCTTCCCCCTTACTTCTTGCTGCCTTCCACTGCCTGCCTGCTGCGAGTTTGCGCTCAATTTTTGCTACTTTTGCTTTGTGCTCGACTTTCTTTTTCCTGATTTTGCGCTTTTGTTGCGCCATTTTGACGGCGGCCACGACAACGACGATGACGACGACGACGACGCCGCCGTGTCCTCGGCTCCTACGACGTCGTTGTCCTCGTGGCTGTCGTCCTACGTCGTCATCATCTTCGTTGTCAGTTTTTGGGCAATTTTCGCACGAATTGCTTCGTCCTGTCTACGTTTTCCTGCCCTTTCCACTTGCTCCCCACTGGGCCCTTCTCTTTCCGCCTTTCCTTTTTGTGCGGAACTTCCGCTTTTGCCAGCAATTTGCTGCTGCCGCCATTGATTTTCATGGCGCGCAATAATTATTACATTTGCAACTGCTTCGTTTTACTGCTATCCCTTCCTCCTCCCACCTTTCCTCTATTCCCCTGCTTACTGCTTTCGGTCTGTCGCTGCGCCTTGAAATATGCTGCAAAGTTTTATTGTCTTTTTTGTTTTGCGCTCAATTTTCTTGTATTTTTCGCTTTTTGTTTTTATCAATTTGCCAGCGCCCCGAATTTTCTTTTTCCTTTGCTTTCATTTCGGCTCGCTTTGGCTTTGCTTCCTTCCTTCCTGTTCCTGTTCCCATTCTCGTTGCCGTTGTCGTTCCGGCTGTGGCTTCAATTCTACCCAAAAATTCAATGTTTCCTACTCTTGAACCCGGCTCATGTCTTTCCTGCATTCCTGCGGCTTAAATTGCTCTTATGCTGTGTGTGTGTGTGTGTGATTCGCTCGGCTTGGCATCGGTAATGACAAGGGTGGGTTTGCTTCCCAGCTCCTTCTTTCACTCTCCCCTCTCCTTCGCCGTCTCCGTCTTGGTCGTCTCATTCTGCAGCTCGGTGGCGTATACGTTATTTTATTACATCAAATGTTTTACAGGCACTTGGCTCGCTCACTCTCTTGCTCGCTGTCTCTCTCTCACTCCCTAGCTTACTCATGCTCTCTCTTTTGCTCGCGCTCTCTCTCGCATTCGCTGCGGCTGCGACGCCACTACGTTGCGGTTGACGCCGGCGTCGCCGTCACCGTCACCGTCACCGTCACCGTCGTCGACGTCGTCGTCGTCGTTGTCTGCTTCTTCCTGTTCTTAATTGAAATTTGCGGCTGCATCAATATTTGCTTTTTTCTTGTGTTTTCCACGTTATTAAAAATCCTTGTGCAAGTTTTTGTTGCTTTTTGTTTTGCTCGCTCACTCGCCTGCCTCTCTTACCCTCCCTCTCTCTCTCTCTGTCTCTCTGTTCTCTTCTTTTCTATTGTTGTGCTTTTTAATTTCGTCTAATTACGCAATTTATTTTGATGCATTTTTTATGGCGCCAACTTAAAGAATATTTTTAAAAGTTTAAATGGAAAATGCATAGTTTCCTAAGTAAACGACATACACGAAAGTTTTTAAATATAGCTAATATTTTAGAGCTTTTCAGTGGAAACTACATCGAACTTTTAGTATTTTAAATATGCTTTGTTGAGTTAGAAAATTATCTTGAATGCTTTTTACAATTTATATGCTATTTTCAGTACCGTAACTTGTATAATTTGTTAACTTAACAGTTCCCTGTGTTTTTAAATACATTTTTACTAGTTTTCCACTGTTACAAATAAATGAGAGTTTAAATATTGATTTCTTTATACTTCAATTTCATTTCAGACAAGTAGCTACAAGAAAACATTCTGTTTGCCAGACGAGTTGCTTTGAAATGTTAAGCAGCTGTTAAGTAACATTTTAGGTAGCTTTTACCAACATTTTAAGAGCATTTTGCTATGTTAAGCCAGGGAAGAGTTACCTAAGGCTTTGAAGTGCTCAGCATTGCATGAAATTAAATTCTTGCCAAAAGTCTAGCAATTATAATGAAGTTAACCGAACAGCTGCATTTTAAACTGGGTTTACTATGAATGTTGAGTGACTGTAAATTTACATTTTTGTGTAATAAACAGATAGCAGATTTTAAGGTCTAATTTTGGCGTTTCTTCTGTTACCAACTATCTAACTAAACTAAAATTTCGAGTACTTGAAAATTTTGCATTGTTGTGTTTTAAAGCGTCGCGTCGCTTGTTTAAAGCTCGTTTGGATTTGACTGCTGAATTATGCCTAATTGAAAATGCATTTTATAGCAGTTCGCAGCTTCTCCCTCAACGCAGACTGCCACGCTACCCTGTCCCTACACTTTTAGCATCCCTCTTCATGTTTCTCTTCTCTCTTTCTCCCCTCTTCGTCTATGCTTTCTCGCTTAGCTGTCAGAGGCAGCTCGCTCCAGTGTCAGGGCCAATAACTAGACAGCAACAGCAGCAGCAACTTCTCCAACAACTTCTCTTCTCGCTGCGCTCAGCTCTCTGCTCCCCGCTCGCCTGTCTGGCACTCGCTGAAGGCTGTGTGTAGAAGCAGTAGAAGATGAAGAGGAAGAAGCAGAAGTTGTGGAAGAAGCAGCAGCAGCAGCAGCAGAGACTGAAGGCCACGTTTAGCGTTCTGCGTTCTGCAACTTCCATTTGGAGGTTGCTCTTGTTTGTTGCTGTTGTTGTTGTTGCTGCTGCATTTTGTATGCGGAATTTGCAGCAGAAATGCATTAATCAATCATTCATTAAATCAATCAATCAATTTATGTATTCCTCGCGGTTTATTTATTTTTTTTCCACTTCTTTTTGTGTTTTGGTTTTTTTGCCTTCGTTTGTTGTATTTGCTGTATTTGCTTTTGCCAGTTTTACTGCAATCAGTTTTTGCTAGCAAACATTTTGCCGTTCTTTTGATTGATTGCCATTAATAACTCATTTTTGAATTTATTTGTTTTTGCTTTTAGTCTCGCAGTCGACGCAACTTCTTCCATACTCCTCTGCCATCTGCAAGACTTTTAGTCTAGTTAGCGTTTTTTGATGAGTGGGCAGTTTTAGCTGAGTAATTGCAATGCGCTGCTCACAGGCAGCAGTCTCTGGTGAGAGGCTGCGGGAGTCTCTAGAATCTGAGGACTTCACTAGAGTCTCAAGGAAATGGGAACAAAGCAACTGAACGAAGCCAAATAAAAGCACTTGACTAACGTGACTAATTGCTCTTGAGCTTTGAGTAATAATAGTTAACTATTTTGCAGACTTTAATAAGCGCTGCTTGAACTGGTTTAGTTTATAGTTATTTCTGGGTAGTATCCACTGATTTTTCATCTGGCAAATAGCACAGAATCTATGCATTTACCTCTGTTATACTATTTATAATCACATGTTAGTTAACATGTTTAAATTCTGTTAAGTAAATCGGCCTAGCTTACCGCTTTGGTCAAGTTTCAACCAATAGGCAGCTGTTATGTTAAAATTTCTTGCTGTTATGAACATTAACATTATATGTTAACTAAAATACACAAATTCTGTTAAGAAAATTCACTGAGTTTCTCTTTATAAATGATATTTGTGGTCTAACATGAACTTGTTTGAGAATTTAGTAAGTTAACATAACAAACATAACATGCATGTTAACTAACATCTGTTAAGTCTATAACTCTACACTGAGTTATATTTATTTGCATACCTTTCTCAGCTATCACTGTTAACATCTTGAAGTCATGATTAATGTTAGCTAACATATATTTCTGCTCTTAACTTTATACTTCAATTTAAAGCTCTTTAAGCCCACTTGTTTAAACTTTTGTAACACTTGTGCTTTGCCTTTAATCTTTAAAGAAAATTCACATTATGTTTCCTAATAGGATTTATGCCAATCAGTTTCATTATCTAAGGACTTGTGTGTGTGTGTGTGTGTGTGCACAACAATACGAATAATGCAATCTGTGAGCTGCATTTCTTGCGGTTGGCACAACAACTGCCTGTCCCTGCCGCCCCCTACCCCGCCCACTTCTTCTCCCCCACTCCCCCTGTCGTTGTCGATATAACGAATTTTGCAAGTTATTTGCATATTTGTGAGCACATTATTTTATATCTCTGTCTCTTTCTACAAGGCTCTACCTCTCACGCTCTAACTATGTGTCTGCTTTCTCTGTCAGCGTGTGTAAGGATGCGCAGAATATCCTGCGGCGTCACAGCGCACACACACACACACAGACACACGCACACCCAAACAGAATTCGCCTCTTTTTGGTCCAGTCGAGAGGTCCAAAATGTGTGTAATAAAATGCATTGCAAACTGCAATTTTCGTGTGGAAAATATGTTAAATTTAATAAGCCACAAGCCAGTGGCGTCCAGCAGCAGTAATAACAGTTACTTACGCGCACAGTGGGACAAAAACCACAAAATGTTCAAAACTTACCTGCAAAGAAGAAAGAAAATCATGATTAGTTTTGGAGAATAAATAACAATATAATGCAAGCAACTAATTTTAGCTTAGCTGGAAATTAGTTAGTAGTAAAAGGGGGTTGGTGAGGGGGCAGGGTGCGAGAGGGGGGCAATGCAGCACGCCACTGGAGCGACAGGTAGTTTAATTTATGTGTTGTTGCTGCTCTTCCTTTGGCTTGTTTCTTATTTTTACCTTTTTGCTGCCATTATGCTGCGTCGTTTTAATGGCCCACAACAACAACAACAACAAGAGCAACAACAGCCGAGTCACGAGCTGTCCGACGAGCAACAATGGCGCAAAAAGGATAAAAGCCATATAAATAAATAAAAATAAAAATTGCAAAAGAGAACGAACAAATAAAAGCAAACGAAAACAACACAAATTTGTTGTCTGTGAAGTTGAAGTTCTTCCCACACCTCAGACAGCCCTCCTCGCCTCCCTCACCCCCACGCCCGTCTCTTCACTCTCTACTCCAACGCTTGATGAAATATTTCAGTTATTGTTGTTGTTGCCCCACCCTCAAAAAAAAAAATAGCAGCATTTTTCGCCCCCAAAACGTGACCGAGCATTTTTCAATGTCAGACGAAAAATGTTTCCACACACAATTTTTACGCGCAGCTTCGGCTTTTGTTAATTCCCCTAGCTCCTACCTCCCACCCCGATGAAGGAAAGTGCAGAAAAGCAAAGAAAACTCTTGCTAGTTGAGCTAGTGAAATACATGTGTCAAGTGGTAACCACAGCAAATGGTTTAAACCAACTGAAAAAAAAAATGAACAACGAAAACATTTGCAAATTGCTCAAGTGTAAGAAAATGTCGTGAACATTTTCTCGATTTTCCTTTTATTTTTCGCGTTTGTCGTAAAGAATTTACGCTACATAAAATTTAATAATTTCATTCGTTTTTTTATGGGCGCACACACACACACACACACGCGTATGTGGCAGGGAGGAGTGCGGTTAGGGACGCAGCGAGTAGGTGGCATGTGTGCGCGTTGAATTATAGCATACTTTTAGGCGCGTGCCGTGGAGTCGCATTTGCCGACTTTTTATGGGTTACATAACGAGCGAAGCGTCAGGCGGAAGCACACAAAAGGGCGTGGGAGCGGGAGAGGGCGAGGAAGACTATAGAAAGAGACAGCCACAATGAACACAACAAAATATTGAAGAGTTTTGTGAGGCGAGAGAGCAGCAGCAGCTGTTTGGGACGCTGAAATATGACAACATTTTCACAACAACAACAAACTGATCAAATTGTTAGCAGCATAAAACTAATAAATAATATGCGCTCAAAATGACTTTCGGTTGCTGAACAGAAACTACCATAAAAATTCAAAATTGTTAAGCTAGAATGGCTCATATCTCAGCTGGTAGATGGTCTATATGAAGCCAAGGAATTTTGGGGTTTGTGTGTGTGTGTAAAATTGAAATAAAAAACTTAATAGACCCCTCTACTCTTTTTTAGAGTACGGGGTCTAAAAACAGCTTAAACATAGCGTTAGGAGGCTACAAAACTGCTGAAAAGCATTTAACAAAATAGTTTTATAGTTTTTGAAAGAGTTTTAAGAAAAAGACAACAGATTAAATAAGGAATTGCTTTGAAAATCCAACTAAAATGTTGTATTAAGACCAAGAAACTCTTTTTTGAAGCTCGTAAATATTGCAAGGAAGTGCAAAAACTGCTTAAAAACTGGCTTATAAACAAATCAGCCATACAAACATTGATTGATAAATCAAGTCACAAGTTGAAAGTTTTAATAATATTTGAGGTCTACAAAAACTGCTAAACAAAAAGCTCCAATTGAATATACATTTAAGTAAATATTGAAATTTTCTCATTCTGCCCAAAGTTCCCTACACATATAAGCCAATACATAAACTCTATAAAAACCATACCAAACTGACTCAAGCGTGTCAAAAGCTTGTCTTTAAACAATTAATTTGGCACAGCGCTGACCAAAATGTAATTATGTTGAAAGTATGTTTCTTTTTTTGTTGGTTTTTGCTTTATGCTTAACAAATTTATTTCTTTTAACATAAATTAAGGGCAAAAACGCATTAACAGCAGGGCTGGGAGTGCTCGCTTGTTGGCCATATTTCACTGCACATTTTTATGAGTTCGCTGTTTGTTGTTGTTTGCGTTGTTTAAGTTGCTGTTGTTGTTTTGGCCATGTCTTTGGCTTTATCAGTTGCGCGTTGCTTTCTGCTTTTTGCGTTAATATTTCACTAATGGCATTGGCTGGGAAAATTGCATTACGCTCAAGTTGACTCATTTTAATTGAATTTTAACTTCAGTTCGAAATTGAATTACGTGCCATGTTGGCCAAGACAGACAGAGATGGCTATATGGTGAGTGTGTAACAGGGAGCGCGGAGAGTGTGTGTGTGTGTGTGTCTCTCGGAAAATGTCGCTGCAAGAAGCGCACAATTTTCATGGCGTTACGCGAAAATTGCATTAAGTCAGCTGCCATATTTGGCTATAATGAAATGTGGCCAGCGTTAAATGCACTGCAAAAAATATAAATAAAATTGGAAGGAAAAAGAAATTGCATTAAGCGCCTAAAAGTGCGCTAATTGTGTGTCCGTCGCTGTTTCTACCCGTCGTCTGGCAACCCTGCTGCACAGTGTGACCAAAATTCACTTTCACTTGCCAAAACAAAACAAAAAAACACAAAAACAAACAAAAATCGCACATGAAATTCATTATTTTGCACTTAATTAAAAACACGCGCGTGCATGCAGAAAAAATAAGTGTATCACAGCCAGACGGAGCAGCACTCCCTCCCCACACTCCCTGCCCCTCCTGTGGTGTAGCTGCCTGGGCCCTTTTATGGCCTGGTCAACTGGAAAATCAACGCGGCCAGTTTTATTTAGAGCCAGAGTCGCCAAAACGTTAGCTGTCTGGCAACAGCACTCGCGCTCCCTCTCCCACTCCCTCTCTCACTCTCCCCTTCTCTCTCTCTAGCTCTCTCGCTCTTCTCCTTGACTTTTTTCATTTTTTTGCGGCGCGTCGCAATTTTTTGCTGTTTGATTTTCGGACTTTGGCCAAATCCTTTCGCTTTCATGCATTTAAATGTTTGCACGGCCAAAAGCACAGCCAAAGGCCGCTGTAACGTGGCCAAATGTGGAGTGAGGTTGAGTACTAACGTGGCCAGACTGTTTTGGCCGAGAGGCGATTGGTGGGCGCGAAATTGCAAACAGAATTTGCATGTGATGTCGCTGCGTTTTTTTCAACTTGGCCAACAGCAGACGCAGCAGCAAAGGGCCAAGAGCAATGCGTTGAGACAAATTGTTGATTAAACGCCTGATCTAAAGGGCCGCCAAATCATTAGCCAAACAGAACTTGGCCAAAAGCAGTTGCGTCTTTTAATTGCCTGTCTTGCATTTCATTTTTATATCAGAATTGAAAAAATAAAAACTTATTTTCCATTTCGAAGAAGGGGAGAAGAGAGGGGAAAGTTTTGCCACTATTTTATTTATACGTTGGCCCAAAAAAAGAGCACAGAAGAAGAAGAAGAAGCAGACGAAACAAGGCAGCCATAAACAACAAATCATGCCAGAGCAAAGACAAAGAGAAAGAGAGAGAGGGAGAGCGAGAAGACAGCGGAGACAACAGGGACTAAAGAGAAGACACAACAGCAAACTAAATGCATAAAAAATTGTCTAAAAATTCAACATAACCTCGAATGATTTATGGCCGCCAGCGAATATTTAAAAGGTATATACCAACAACCAACAACGAGCGATGCCGACGACGACAACGACGACGACGATGGCAAAAAAAAGCAGCAGAAAAAAAGCAAGGCAAGCAGAAGGGGCACAAGGAGCAGCAGGCAGCAGGAGAGAGCGAGAGGAGATAGAGAGCGCGACTGAGCGAGTGAGCTGCGGAGTAGCAGAGGCAGAGTGAACGGGTGAACGGGTGAAGGCGACGCAGCAGCAGAAAAAAAAGAGGCAGAGTTTTGAGCTTGAGTTTGAGTTTAAGTGCAATAACAACAACAACAATAAAAATACCAGCAACAAGCAGACGACAAGGGGGTTTGATAGACTCAAAGCTGCGCTGTAGTGATGAGCTTTAAATTTATAATAGTTTGCATAAGCAAAGTTTGAAATAAAATATTCTTAATAAACACATGTAAAGTAATTTAATTCTTTGTTTAAATAGAAATTAAATTTCGGCAAAAATTAGTCGATTTAGCTACAGATTTTGTAACTTATCTTGTGCTTAATCCTTATGCTAAACTTATAGCTAAGTTTTCTTGAATTATCTATCTTTGAACTCAGCTCATTGTTGTTCATAAGTTCTGTTTAGCTGTCACCTTTTCTTTGATTGCTAATTCCATTCTCAGACAATTCTTTAATCACCTTTAGTAATATAGAAGTAGTTCTATAGCTAGAATAACACTCCGTAGTGAATCACCTAAGTTTTCCTGCTTATTCGTTCCCCATTACAATCCAAAACACACCACACCACACAGCCCCATTCCATACAGGGTATAATAACAGCAAATCAAAGTTATGGGCAAAATATTGTGAATGCTGCAACCTTCGCGCTGGCGGCTTGTAGTTGAAGCTGCCGCATCTTTGCTTATAAGTTGCACGTTGCATGCAGCCTACTTCTGTGCCCGCCCCTTTATGCCCTACACCCAGTACCCTTCGCCACTTCTAGCCAGGTTGCGCTGGGCTTAAGTGCATTTTACAACCAGGCAACAAAAAGGACATAAATGCTTAAAAAGGGCATGCAACAACAGCGACCAGAGAAAAATGTGCGAAAAATTGAAAAACGAATGCGAAGGAAATGAGCAGAAGGGAGAAGGAGGAGGAGTGGGAGTGGAAAAGGAAGCAGAAAAAAATACAGAAGAAGTTGTATAAAATTTACGACAAAAAGGCGTTAAGCTTGTTGTTGTTGTTGTTGTAGTTCAGTTCGTGTTGTTGCTCGACGTTGTGTAAAGACAATGGACACATAAATTGCATTTTCACTTTTAATATTTGCCTTGGTCCTTTTAATGAACATTTTGTTCTTGTTGCCATTGTTGTTGTTGTTGTTGTATTTGTTTTAGTTGTTGCCATTGTTATTGCCGTTGCTGCTGCTGCTGCTGTCATTGTTATTGTCTGGCTTAATAGCAACATTTAATTATTGGAAGCTTGTTGAGACAGATAGATGAGAACTTGATCAGCATACGCCAAATTGAAAGTCTTAACTTAATGTCTTTGGGCTAATGACACTAGCTGAAAGTGGCACTTAAGCAGGCAGCGAATGGATAAAATTAACAAGCTTAAAGCTGGAAGGGGGAAGGGAATGAAGAGTGAGAGTTGGAGCTGGAGCTTTGTTTAAAAGCATAAATTCAATTTAATCAAATTTTAAGTGAAGATTTGATTAAAAGTTGTGTTTCAATCCGTTTTTTTTGCTTAAAATAATGATGACACAGTCCTTTTTGATATCTTAGCTTTAACTTTTGTAAGTTTAAAGCATATTTTACTCAGTTGAAGCTTGGTTTGAAAGCTCTGCTTCAATTTAGAAAGTTTATATGTGCCAAAGTTCTGTTTTAATGCTTTTTCTTCAACTTAATCCAACACAAACTTATCTAAGAGCTTTATTTTTAAGCGCATTTCGTGCTTAAAATTTCAGAGCTTTATTTTTTCTTCGACTAAAAACTTAAAGCGCGTTTAACTTTAAGACAATGTAATTAATTACGCCTGAATGTTTAAAGCTCTTTTGGCATTTCCGCCAGTGTCATTGGGCTGTAAAGAATGTGCAGAAAAAGAGAGAAAGGGAGAGAGGGAAAGAGGGGAGCGAGCAAAATAAAGTTGAAAGTTAATGAAGCATAGCTGGAACGACGAATCCAAGCGCTTAAATCTTCTAAGCCAAAGTCAAAGCCAAAACTAAAGTCCTAAGCTGAAAACACCGAAGAGAGCTAAGAAGAGAACAGAGATGGAGATGGAGATGAAGCGGGTTGAGGAACTGGCACTGAAGGAGCAGTCAAACCACTGCTTCGGGGTCAGAATATTTCATGAGCCAACCCCTTGAGTTTTTTTCTGCTTTTGTTTAGCTTTTTTCTGTGTTTTTTCTGTGCTTTTTTTCTTTTTTAATATGCATGCAATTGTGTGTGGCTAAAAATATGTTTAAATCGCGCCCAGAGCCAGGCCAGCAACGCCAGCAAACTTGTTTTATTTTAGCGCTGATTGTTGTTGTTGTTGTTGCTGTTGCTTTTGGCCAGTTTTGCCAGGCCAGAGTCAAGGCGAGCTGCGGCTGTAAAAGGCAGCTACAAAATGCAGCTGCAGGTCTCGGCTAACTTGTTATGGCCATTGTTGTTGTTGTTGTTATTGCCACTCGCGCACTTTTGGCCGTGACCTTTTGGGCAAATGAATTGCCATGTTGCTATGCTGCTGCTGCTCTCAACCTCTTTTGGCCATTAAAAGACGCATAAATATTAATTAAATTACAGCAAAATGTGCTGCATACTTTGCGGGCCAAAATGACAATGGCTAAAACAGCTAAATGGTTTTGGCAACAGCGCCAACAAAGCCCAATTTTGTGTCAGGTAATAAGTTATTAAATGAAACGCATGTGACATAGACCAAAGGTAGAGAGAGAGACAGCTGGAGAGTGAGAGGAACGACTACACAAAAGACTGCAAATTGTTGTTAATAAAATTAAAAATGTTTATCTTTGGCTGCGATGCTGAAGCAAAAATCTACACAAAAAGCAAAATGCTCAACGTAAAGTGTAGCACTAAAAAGACACGACCTCACTTCCAGTGCGAGTGTGTGTTAGGGTGTGTGTGTGTGTGTTTTTGTGTGTGAAGGGGCCGCGAGAGAGCGAGCGCACCGAAAAAAGCTGGCAAATTGAATTTTCCCTGAGCAAAATTAAATTTTCCAAGGAAATTGAATTTTTTGATTAGTTTGCTTTTTGCATCTCCCTCACACACACACACACCAAGAAGAAGCAGCAGCAGCAGCAAGAACAAAGAAGAAGCAGCAACGACAGCAGGCACATAATTTAAAAGTAAAATGAAATTAAAAAAATAAAAAAATAAAAAAAAAATACACACAATTTTCATGTGATCTAAATGAAAGTCATTTTTCTCAACGCTTCGTTCTTTATTTATCTAATTTATTTCGTTAGTGTTTTTTTGCGCTACATTTTATATGCATATTTATATAGTTGCCTAATTTAAAACGAAAACACAATCAGGAAATTTAAATTGAATGCCAGCAAAAAGTTGACTTAAGCTTAAAACTGAGAAACTTCTAAATCCAGCAAAATAAATCAAAGCAAATGCGTAGAAGGCCTATATAAAAGGTATTAAAACAGCGGGGAGTCCCCCAAACGAAATGGAACCGCAATTTAATGGCGTTACGCCCGCTTCCTCTGCCTCAAGATGATATCGAGACGTAGACTGAGACGGAGCTGGAGTTGGAGAACTCCAGACTCGATTTCAGGCACAATTCTGAAACCGAACTGAACTCGAACTCAACTCCATTTCAATTCAATTCGATTCAATTCGTTTGCGTGTCTTCTCTTCGCTTCTTTCTTCATTCTTTTTTCTCTCCTCTCCTTTCCTTTCTTTCTTTTTTTTTCCTGTTTGTTTGGCGCGGCATCGAAGTATTTTTAATTTTCTGCCTTTTGCAGTGTTTTTACCGGCCATAAAAATAATAAAAATAAAACCCAAGCAAATGCGCCAAGAACGAGAAACGAAAATGAAAACGTGTACGAAATTTGCGATTTTAATTAAATGATATGAAAATTGCAAGTCGCACGAAAAACGAGAAAAGAAACAAAAAAGCAGAAAAAAGCAAAATATAAAGCAAAGTAAAAAAACACACAGAAAACAAAAAACAGCAAACTGAGCAAGTGACTAAAGTCGAATGGTGTGTGCTCTTTAAAGGATGAGTTTGAACAAAAGTAAAAAAATGTTGAAAAAATATATAAAAGTGTGTCAAGCTTAAATACAGTGTAAATATTTAGTATAAATTATAATCAAATAGTAAAGCTCATCAAAAACTATAATAAACCTATCGGGAAGGGTATGAAAAATACCACAAAATACCACAAAAAATATCAAAAAATGCGTAAAGCTTTAATACAGAGTCAAAATATAGTTGAATCCATGAACAAAATGGTGTTCCGTATCCAAATCGGTCAAGATTTGACAAAAATTCGAGACATCCAAATTTTATAAAAAATGGTAAGGGGTAAGTATGCAAAAATATGAAAAATCTCAAAAATTTAAAATTGCTAAATGCATAAGGTATTAATGCACATTCAAAATACTAGCATTACTAGTATTACTCGTTGAAATCTGTAAAGATTTGATGAAACTACGAGTAGTCTAAAATTCAGAAATAATTGCATACGGTCTGGGGTCGGTATGAAAAATGCTCAAAAAATCAAACATAAATGTATATACATACTAAGTAATAATAAAATATGCAAGCAAAATTAATTTAGAGCTAAAACCATTAAAAAAATACCTTTGAACATAATGAAATCATTAATTATTCCTTCTTTCTAAACAACTCTATTCCCAGTACATACACTGGCAATATTTTCAATTTCGATAACAGCCACATATTTCTATGTAAAAAAGTTCAACTTGATGACATAGTTATGATACCCTTTGTAAAAGGCGCAGGAAATGACGTTGGCAAAGGAAACGCTGTGTGAGAGTTTCCACAGGGTGTGGGCGTCGCTCTCTCTCACACTCCCACACCTACTGCCTCTCTCTCTCTCACGCTCTCCCTATACCACACCCTGTATTTTTAGGGCGTGCTTGTGCTATGTGGGCGTGGGTGTGGCACAACATGCCGCCCAAAAAAGAGACAGAGCCTCTGATGTTGCTGCTTCTACTGCTGCCCTGTCGTTGCAATTATCATCAAGTTTTGTTTATATCTTTGCTATTTTCGCGTGCGACATTTGAACTGCAGTTGCAACTAGCAGTTGCAAGCCAATTTATCAGACGGGTGCCAAGTTCATTTGTCACAAAAAGAAGAAGAAATGAGCAAAATTCAACAAAATTTAACAGAACACAACGGAATTTTGTGCAAGTTCATAATGCTAACGTCATTGAATTATGTGGCGTTCATATCGAAACTCAGGAAATAATAAAAGTGTAGTAAGAGGGGAAGGAGGAGAAAGTGGGAAGAGTGGGGAGAGCAGGAAAAGCAGCGCAGAAATAATAATAAAAGGAACAAAACAAATATCAAATGAAATGGGCTGCAATATTAAAAATGTTGCCAGCGCTCGTTGGGTGTGTGCGAGTGTAAGTGTGTGTGTGCTGGTGTGTGTTAAAGAAGGCAAAAATAATAATATAAAATGGCGGGTCGAGCTGCTGTGAAAGTGGCCATTTTGTTTTGCAATATATGTGTGTTGTTGTTACTTTTATGGCTTTAGTTAGCTTTCAAGGCAGACACTGACCAAACAGCAACACCTCCAACAACAACACACACACACACACACATCGACTGCTCCATTTTAATGGAACATTAAAAGCAGCTTGTGTACTTTATTATCCCCTCTACTTGTAGTTTGCCGTTTGCTGTTTGCTGATCGCAAAAAGAGTTGACTTTTGCCTGTTTAACAACCCGCCCAGCCGCAGCAACCGCATGATGTTGCACACTCGAGCAAAGTTCTGGAAATTAAAAGCGAAAACTATGCAACCAGATGTTGCAAGTAAATACAAGTAAATACTTGTGGGCCCCCAAAAACAATTCATTCCCTTAGAACTTCGCGAGTTTTTGCCACTCATGTCTAATTTCTAATTTATTTGCTGCAAATATCCCTGGAGATGCAACTTGATGCTGTTGCAAGTGAATTTTGAAAGTCGCAGCATTTGCATAATCATTTGGCAACTTCCGTTTCCGTTTTCGTTTCCGGTTTTGTGTTTGCTATGCTCATCATCACATTTTCATCACTTCCGCTGACGTTGAGTAGCTGCTGCCTTATAATAATTACACCAAAAATGTTCTTACCCAAAAATGTATAAAAAATGTTAGTCCCCAAAAACCAAAAAGCCAAAATGGAAAACGTTAAAAAGCTAAAGCCAAACTTAACCTCAAACTATTGCCAGTTTTTATCAACGAACATTATTTACTCGTATTTTCATTACTGTTTCTGTTTCTCTGCTGCATTTTGTCTTGTTTGTTTTTGTTGTTTTTTGCCTGTTCTTGTTGCTGTAAACTTTATGCATTAATTTTACATTTTCCTGCTGTTGCCCTCAGACCACTGTGTGTGTGTGTGTGTATGGGTGTGTGTGTGCCTGTTTGCATTAACTCGCCACATGCAAAATTTACGTTTATTTATTATGGCTGTGCCTGCAGCCACGCCCCCTTGCAGCGCCAGGCATTACGCCTCCGTCTGGGCTGTGGCAAAAATGTGTAGCAAACATTTTCGAGATTTCGCATATACATAAACTACTTCTATGTATATTACAACATATAGATGTACATATAGTAAAAGTTATGTAATTATCAAAGTTTTAATGCTACAACCAGTGCGACAGAGATGGAGAGTTTAGTGTGAGAGTGGAAGAGAGACAACAGCACATGCAGCTCATACAGTTTACATCACAGTTTGTTCAACCAAAAAGTTCTCTTTAAAAATAGTAGAAAAGTTACTAAAAACGATCACTTAGGAGATTGCATTTGATGTGCTTTTCATTAAAAATTCTCAACCCGTTAAAGTTCCTTGCTCATTAGCGTTTGCTGGCCAAGTTTTCTAATAAGCCAAACTCAAACAGACTCCGCAGCATCCACAAATATTTGCCTAACAGGCTCCAGAGTTGTCATGTCACGCCAACTTTGTTTGGCTTGTGCCAGTGACAAATTTCATGTTTTTGCCAACAAAATAAAGTCATACGCACATACACATGTTGGGCGCCACAACATGTTTCGCAGTTTTGTTATTATTATTGTTATTGCTGCTCCTGCTGCTGCTGCTTTTTCGGCTGTTTGGTTGTCAACATTTTCGCCATGAGTTCATTATAAAATTCAAAAAATATTTGACTTAATTAGCACATAAATTTTGCACAATTTTCTGCCAACTCAACGCCAAAAAAAATTTGCATAAAAAAAGCGGTTGGAAAAAGTAGAAAAAAAGCTGCGTAATTTGCTGGCAATTTGTGTATTAAATTTGTTAATTTATTGCCAAGTAATTAGCGGCCTGCAAACCCACGGAACCACCTCAGTAGCACTCCACAGCAGCTCCACACTGAACCACCGCATCTCCAACCACCTGACCACATTTGTTCCGTTGCAGTTCAGTTTTCTTCTATAAATTTGTCTAATTTGCATAAAATTCTAATTTAACTGTTTTTCTACTTTATCTTATTTTGTTAGTAGTTGCACTAGTATTAGTTTAGCCATCTCTTTCACACGCTACCTCTCGCTCCCTCCCTTTGGCCTCTCTGCTTCGCTTACAGCTTTATGATGCAATTTATTTTATTTTTCTCTTTGTGTTTCCAGCAATTTCTTGTTATTTTTCTTGCCGGAGAAAACCAAATTGAGAAAGCGAAACAGTTTTCCATTATTTATTTTTGTTTGCTTTCTTTCCCTACTTCTGCTGTCGCTGTCGCTGCTCTGCTTCTTCTTCTTCTTCTTGCCTTGGCTGCCATTTTGTTATTGTTTTTTCTCATGGCTGCTTCGATTATTTTCAGTTGCTGCTGCTGCTTTTTTCTTGCTTCTTATTGCTTTTCTGTTTGCTTTGCTGCAAACTTTGTCGATTGTTGTTATTCTCCCTCTCTTTTACTCTGTCTTCCCTCCCACCCCACCCCCTCTCCTTTGCTCCTTTTCTTCATCAATATTGTTGTTGTTGTTATCGTATCTGTGGCAACACATTATTTATATTTATATGTTTATTTTATAGTTTATTCATGCAAATTGCTATAAAAATTGCCTTTATTTTTACATTTTTTGCCCGCTTTGTTTGGCTTTAAAGCAAACGAAATTGACAGCAGAGGCGGGCAGGTAGTGGGGCTCAAAGGGGGCTCCATAGCGGGTGTGAGCTGTTTGTGCACCTCAGCTGTGTGGCACGTAAGAAAATCAATAAGCTTCCTCAATGGTTTCGTTTCTTCTACTTCATGTTTTTTCTTATTTTATTATATATTTATTTTTCGTCTCTCTCTCATCTCTGCCCTCTCCCTCTATCACTGTTTCTGGCTGGTTTTTAATTTGTTGCACGCGCATATGAATTATTTATAAAGCTGCCTCGGAAAATCAAGCATAAGCAACAATCTTTATGGTCCATGCTCGTGGAAAGCAAATAACAAATAACAAAAACAAAATATTTGCAATTTTTATTATTATTATTTTTTGTTATTAGCTGCCGGAATTTTCCGTGCGCAAAGAGTTTTCCAGTTTCGCTAGCAATGTTTTTATGCAATGCAATGTTTTTTGTGCAGCTCAAAAAAAACGAGAAAAATCAAATAAAATAAAAAGAAAAACAAAAATCGTTTAGAAATCTAAAAAATGTTGCAGGCATTTTAAGCAGAAACACACACCCAGACACACACACATATACACACACCCAGTGTACTTCACACACACAAAATATGCAAAATATTCAAATTTTCAAGTGAATTGGAATTTTAAGCAAATGAAATGTGTTTAGTGTGAGTTATTGAAGGGCGGGTTTTCCAAACTTTTTGCTGGCAACCCGTTAAAAAAGGGTTGCTCAAATCTTTAGGGCTGCAGTGGGTGGGGGTACGCGGAAGGTTTCACATTAATGGGCGCGGAAATTGAACGACAGTGGGCGTTGGTGGGGGGAATGGTAGCTGCTTGGTTGCCAGGCGACGAGTTTGTTTATTTTATTATTGAAGGCAGCTGGTCACACTATGCATAGCAAAGTCCTAGCAAATATAATAATATGCATATGTGGGGTGTACAAAGGTGTGCGTGTGTGTGTTTTCTGCATAATGGAACCAATTAAATTGTGCTTGGCAACTATTGAAAGTTGTTTTCGTGGCATTCGAGGCTAACAAAACTGTCTGTCATGCAATTTGTTTAACAAGATGATTGAGAATCGGTTGTGTCAGCAAATAACAGTTGAAGCACTTTACTAATAACATTAGGAAGTACATTAAAATTTGCTTTGAGCACATAATCACCAGAAACTTTGGCTACTTGAGGGCTAAGGAAATGAAATTGCAAGGGGAAGTTAAAGGTGGGAAAGAGGGAGCTTTTTGGCTTTAAAACAAGTTTAATTTGTTTTAAAAATATATAGAAATTATAGACAGTAAGTTGTTTAAAGCCCACACACTAGACTTGTGTGGTAGAAAGCTTTTAAGAGCTCTCTAAGCAACTTGTGTATGCTTAAAATAGTTGAAAAGCTTTTCAAAACTTAAGAACTCAAAGTATTGGTAATCAAACATATTTAATTAAATTTTATAGTCTAAACTTTAAAGCTTAATTTGTTGTAGATTTCATTGAATTCAAGTTGCTGCTTCATTAAATTCTTAAATGTAAAACAATCTGCGCAGACTGTGAATTGTTGGGGAATTTAGTGAACGACGCCCTGAAACCAAAAGTGCAATGCAAATGTGCGGAAAATGCAAGCAAGCAGAGAGCAATAACAACGAAGAAGGTGGAGAAGGTGGAAGAAGGTGACAGAAGCTGAAGTAGAAGAAAGAGAAGCAGAAAAAGCAGAGAGAGAGAGAGAAAGAAACAACGTCAAGCGAAGCGCATTAAAAATTAAAAACGCTCAAAATTCATTTAATACAGGTTTCTGTTGGGTTTTCTGCTTTTGCCTCCAGAGTGCACGACAAAATCAACACTCACACTCACACACTCATGTACAGTAAACACACACACACACACACACACACATAGTAAACAATACAAGCGTAAAGTGCACATTACCGTCGCGTAAATGTAAAAGGAAGAAAACTACGAATATTTTTCGTATGCACGCCCAATTTAAAATTAATTGCCAGACACAAAAGAACAGCAATGACGATGATGATGATAATCAACGGAATGATCATCATGTTGTTGTTGTTGTTATGGGGCGTGCCACGCAATTTGTGCATGTGGGCGTATGCGTGTGCGTGTATTTGTGTGTTTATACCTTACTGTGCACTGGAGTATGCATGCAGAAAATTAAAATTAATAATTTATATAATAAAACAGCGAGCAAACGCAACAGTAGAGACAACTTCAAAGCGAAAAATAAATATAAATTCATTAAATGAAAAATCCATTTTTACTGTTGCATGTTAAATGCATAAAACAAACAAATTAAAAAATTATTCAACATAATTGAGAGCAGCAATTGTTGCAAAAGGCGCCAACAATTATGCGACAACAGCAACAGCTGCTGCTGTCGTGGCCTAAGTGTGCTCTGAACTTCTCCAAATTGGCCAGGAAATTGCAGCAAATTGTAGGTCTGCATATTTTGCACAAGCAATGGGCGTGGCATGTTTATCAGCACGCAAAGTCAGTGCCCCTTTTCAGTACACTCATCTCTCTCCCCTTCCCTACCTTTCTCCTATACTCCTACAAAATGCATACAATGTAGCATCAACAGTCGGTTACTTAGCAGTGCAATTAACACCACGCAACAGTTACTAACAAGATTCTCAATTAAAGTGCAATATTTATAGCAAATTAGTCAAGCAGCGCGTGGGCGTGCAGAGCAGGGAAGTGTAGAGTTTTGAAGAAAATAGTAAACAAAAATAAACTTAATTAAAGTGCTAGGCAATTTAATAACATACATGGATTGCTAACAAAAAGTTAAAGGAATTTTCAAAGTAGGAAAGAAAAGTTTTTTCAGAGTATGTTCCATCCGATAAATATGTAATATATCTTTACTATAGTTCACTTTATTCTTTTTAAAATAATTAACTTTTAAAGGCCAACTAGTGCTCTAAAAATACTCTTCCTGTAGTTAGCATATTATTTTAAAGTGCATTAAAATCAGTACATTTAATTTTAAGCGCCGCTTGAAACTGTTTTTTACTCTAGTTTAATTGCACATTATTTTTAAACACCATAGCCAATTTAGCAATTAAATTTGCTCTTAGCCTTAAGACACTGACTTCTTTTGTGCAGCATACTTCACTTTTTTTTAGTATCTGCTTACGTCACTAGCGTGTACTGCCTACAGTTATAGTTGTAACTTTTTTTTATTCCACTAAACCTCAAAGTTATATCGATTTATCGTCTGCCTAATCGTCTAATCGCTGCGTTTAACTTGACGATCTGTCAGTTTTTCCTGGAGTTTCCCTGAGTTTCCCCGAGTTTTCCCTGCCAAGTTTTACATCTTTCACACGCTAATAGGATTGTCTCAGTTTGTTGATCGTATTGTTCGACTTAAATAGATTTCTTGTCAAGTTTTTCCTTGGCTCTTTTTGTTGTGCTTTAGGTTGTTGGTTTTACTTTTTGCTCTGCTCGCTGTTGTTTACATTGAGTTGAGTTGAGTTGAGTTGGGTTGGGGCATAAAACAATCAGGCAAAACCATCAACAATTTCAAGTCAAAGCGACTGTTGCACTTTTTTGTTGTGGTGCTCTTGTTTCTGCTTCTTCTTTTTCTTTTTCTTCTTCTACTTCTTTTTTGTTGTCTTTCTTTTGCTGTTGTTGTTGTTGTTGCAGCTGTTATTTGCAGGCAAACTAAGTTGCTGCCGGCCCAACCCAGGCAATAATAATAATAACAGCAACAACATTGTACACAGCGCAACAACGTCGAACTTTAATTGCATAATTATGTGCAGTTTGCAATTTATCATTTTCATTTTTCCATCTTTTTTGCTTCGCTTTAGTCCCTGCTCCTCCTGCTTCTTGTTCTTCTTCTGCCTGTTTCTTTTGGGTTTTGCTTCTTTGCCTTTCGTTCCTTGTTTGGTTTATTTTTTCTGCGCTTGTCTGTAATTTATGTGTTTGCTTCTTCTTTAGTTTCTGCTGTGCCAGTGTAAGAGTTGGAAGAGCAAGCAGCACAGCGAGTGTGCGAGTGAGAGGGCAGACTGAAATTTAATGCAGCGCAAATATTGTGCATTATTTTTTTGCCGTTTTCAGTGTGCTGCTCGCTGCTCTTGTTGTTATTGTTTCTTGCTTGAGTTTTCGCTTTTTTCCTGACTGTCACGCCCTTTGGTCGTGAGCGGGGCCTGTGTGTGTGTGTGTTTGTGCGAGGGCGTTCTGCATTCGCTTTATTAATTATAATTTATGTTTAATTCCTTTTCGTGCTTATCGCAATGCTTTAAATCGCCAAATGTTCATTTGAAGTGCGACCGCGACCGCGACTGCAGCTGTTAGTGCTGCTCCTCTCTCTCTCTCCCTTTTTCACTCCCCCTACCCCACTCTACCCCCTGTAGCGCATAAGTTTCAGTCTCTTGCGTGCGTGGGAAATCGCATTGCCAATCAAGCAATTAGCGAGTGCCATCAAATGTGCATTAGGCAGCAGCAGACAGGACAGCGGAGAGCGGAGTGTGCAGATTGGGTTAACTGAGAGATAGCAAGAGTAGAGAGCGGGTGTGGAGCACTGCTGGCTAGTGATGGAGAATATCTATTGCAGACAACAACAATTTGCAATGTGACAAAGTTCGAGGCATGTCTATGACCGTTTTGGCAGTTCGCTCGAGGGGCTAAAAGTGCTCGATGGTGGCAAGAAGGGGTTAAGAGCAGCAGACGAAACTGTGCAGGCAGGAGACCAGACAACACTACGGTGTGACATTGCATTAAACAGTAACGGCAACAGCAACAGCAAACAGAAGATCTTTGTGCGAATAGCAAGAGGCTGCGAGAGAGACTGAAGAGACACACAAAGAGAATGTGATAAAAGCGCAGAAAATATTGAAAAACAAAGAAAATTAGTTGCACAGCATATGCGAGTGTGTGTGTGTTGACTGCCAAAGACAACAACAGACAGCAGACAACAGACAACAGACAGCGGACAAAGGACAACGGACGGAAGACAACACGTCGTATGAGCAATGCCAGTGCAATGGCGCCGTTTCATGTTTTAAGGGTTGAACTAATCACAGACAATACGTGTGAGTGTGTGCGTGTGTTGTGTTTGTAGCTGCGCACACGAACAATGGCTTGGAGTCAACTCCCAAGGGGTTTGTGCAGCAAAGGGGGGCAAAGACTAAGGGGTAGAGGGGGGTAGAGCGGGTGTAGGGTACGCCGCACTTCAAACATTGAGTCAAATTGCAAATTGCCTGGCAAAATGCGTAAAGCAATTGCAAAGAGACCGGCAACAACAAGCAGCACAACGCGTAAACAGCGCTGAAAAGTATGCTATGCTAAATTAAGCCTCGACTTGAAGTGAAAATTAAAGTGCTACCAGAAAGGAGGCAGGCAAGAAGAAACAAAGCAACGAATTTAAGTATATAAATAAAAATAAATATAATAAATATAAAAATAGCTGAACGCGAATGCGAACGGAAACTGAAACTGAAACAACCCCCGTGAGCGCACTTAATGCATGCCAAAATTAAAGCGATTCCACGGCAGACTCCACGCGCAACGCCCAGGCACGCCCACAACTCCCACTCACAAACACGCACACACACACACGCAGGAGCAGACATGTACATGTGATTGTGTGTGTTTGCTTGTTTATATACGGCATTATAGACGCGCATTTCGTATGCCAAAGTGGGCGTGCCAGAGCGGGGAGTGGCAGGCCGTTGGGTGGCAATTGAAAAGCTTTACGGCTGCCAACGCTATCGCCGTCGTCGTCGTCGTCGTCGCTTTTTCTTTCTTACTTTTTTGCTCAGCAGACTCAGCCAAGCGAGTGGAGCTTCAAGAGTTCAAAAGTTGTTAAAGAAAGTGTATTAAAAATAAAGTAAATAGTTTAACAATTGAACTGCTTAAATCAAATACAGTTTTAAATTAATTTATTAATATACAGTGCGATACTTCCAATATCTATTTACATTTTTTCTGTCAAGTGCTGAGACTTAAAAGCAGACAATACAGCGTACAAATAGAGCCGAGTGCTTGAAACTTGAGGTATTTTGACTTTTATTTACAAATGAGTTTAAATTATAATTTAAAATTCTAGTTAAATTAGTTATTTTGATAAATAAACTGCTTTTCTATGCTCCAGTCTACTCTAAGCACTCTTTAAACCGCCCTCTTTAAACTGCTATATAGACAACAGGGCATATACTTATATATGTATAAATGTGTGCTTGTATGTGTGTCTGTGTGTGTATGCCAGGCATGCACATTTATCAAGCGCGTATGTGTGTGTGTGTGAGTAGTCGAAGCTAAAGTTGCTGCTATGTGCGAGCAACAAAAGCAACAACAGCTGAGAGCTATATACGTATGTGTCTCTGTGTGTGTGTGTGAGGGGTTGGGGCCACTTTGGGGGTTGCTAGAGCAGAGACTAAGAGGAGGGAGCAGGCAGTGAGGAGTTTTGGGGCGTAAGACAACGCAAGAGACTGAGAGACAACAAGTGAGACAGAGAGGCAGAAACTAAGCGAAAGAGAGGGAGAATAAAGTGGGCGAACGAAGCAGATGGTGTGGGGTGGAGATAAAGAAAGAGGGAGAGACGGAGAGAGAGTGTGAGGGAGAGAGAGCAGTAAATAAAAAACAAGTACACAAGAAATTAACGAGCAAACGATTTTTATGGCAGCATTTTGTGCCTTAAAGCGCTTAATGCGCTTTATAGCTGTGCATACGTGTGTGTGTGTGAGAGTGTATAAATGGGAGAGTATGTGTGTGTGTGTGTGTGTTAGTTGAAAAATGTTTTAAAAATGACATGCTTCGAAAGTTTAAGCAATTTATGTTCATTTTAAATTGAATTTCAAATTTATTGCTGCAATTTTGTCTGCCTTGGTGTGCGTGTGTGTGTACGGGTGTGTGTGTGCGTGTAGCGCACAGGAAACGGAAGTGCTTGGCTTTTGTTTAAGTCTGTGTATGCGTAAAGTTGTAAATTTTATTGTTTGCTGCTGTTGTTGCCACTGTCGCTGCTGCTCTCGTCCCTGTTGTTGTTGCAAGCAAAATTAATTACACAAAAATTTTCCAAAAAGGAAAAATTGCAAGACTTAAATTGAATTTAAATGTGTAAAGCAGAGAAATTGATTCAATAATTGTCAAGCAATAGCCGAGTGAGTACGAAAAGAGACTAAGAAAAAAGGTCAATCACTTTCAGCCAGAATATATGCGAGTGGAAAAGCAAAGGAAAATGCGTAAAGAAAAGCTGGTGTTGTCTATTTTTGTTTTCTTTTTAGAGTAGTGAGTGGTTGGGGCAAGTAGTCGGAGGCGAAACCCTTCAAAGCTGCTTTTGGGATTGCCGTTTAGACGTTGGCCAGACATTTGTCTGCCAGCTGGGCTAAGCCGGACAGCAACAAGCGAAGGAGCAGTGGCAAAAAGTCAGAGAAACACAGAGAGGCAATGAAACTTTGTTGAAAAGGACATGCAAATTGCGCTACAGGCGCAGGTCCTTGACTCGACGGCAACAGCAGCAGCAACAGTTGCCAAGTCAGCAGCCCAACAAAAAAAAAAAAGGGAAAGAAAATAAAAAAAGGACACTGACAAAAGGTTGACGACACTTGGCAACCCGAAAAAGGATACCAAATGAAGAACAAGAAAAAAAACAGCAAGCTAGAGAAGCAAAACAAAATTTCGGGCATAAAAAGGAAAGGAAAGGCAAGGCAAGGAAAGCCGAGTCAGTCGAATGGCTTTGAATAGCCGCAGGACATTCAGGATATTGCTACGACAACAGTATCGTTGCCCTTTTTATTTTTGTGCTCTGCTTCGAAAAGGGTCAAGTGCGTGCGCGTGTCAAGGACCTTCGCACAGCAGAGGCAGCAAAGGGTTAAGCCAACTCCCCGGACATAATGAAGCGCAATGACCTTTTTTTCTGCTCTTGTTACTGTTGTTGTTGTTGTTGCTACTTATTATTAGCCTGAACAGTGAACAGTAAACAGTTAGCGACCTTGACCCAGTCGTGCGACCTTGAACTTGAACTTGTTTCCGCCAAAAAAGAGAGGCCCAAAAAATGAAACCTTGACATTGAAATGGTTTCCTGTCAGTGGCAGTGGCTGCTGTTGTTGCGCGCTCTTTTTCAGCTCGGTCAGATTTCAATTGGCAACAGACAGCAGTATTCGGTTGCCTCGGGGCTAGCTTTTGACGTGGCCCAAACACACACACACAAACACACACAGAGACAGAGAGACAGCAACGACAGCAACAGGAGCCAAACTGTGTGTCGACAGCTGTTGCTGCCGGTTGAAAGTTGTTGGTTGCGTGGCTTTAGCAACGCTGTTCATTGTTCAGCTTAAGTGCCACAGATCGACGCATGCCACAGCACAAGCGCACAGTGGGCAAAGTAGTTAGTTTAAAGCTTAAAAAATAAAAACAGCGGAGAAGCGGGGCAAAAGTTTATAAACAAGTATTTAAACTAGAAATTCTAACAACATTTATTCAAAGCAACAAATTTGTTGACCAGAAAGTGCACAAAGAAATACTTCAAAGCTCAATAAAATTAGTATTTAAATAATAAACTTCACTTTTAGCTAATAAAACTTTCAGTTAGCCTATTAAATGTTATTACTTTTTCACCCTAAGAACTGAATTCCCCAATAACTTGCTTTTATGCCCAAGTATTTTGCATTTCTGCCCATAGTGCCAGCTTTGCTTTCATAAAAATCAAGCATAACAAGAAGCTTGGGAACTGAGCACTGGCAGCCAAATGCTTAGAGCTAAGAGTTGGCAACAGGGAACTGAGAACTGAGAACTGGGAGCTGCTCACGTGCTGCGTGTGCCAAAAGTCTGAGACCTGAACTGAGACTCGTTCACGTCTCGATTACGTTTCGGTTTGGGACATCACAAGTGTTGCCAAGTGTTGTAGTTGTTGCTGTTGTGGACGGACGACAAATTGTCTGGCAGTTGCCCCATGTCTGTTTGCCTGCTGCCTGCTTGTGGCTCTGTTTTTTACGAGCCTCTTGTAAGCTCTTTGGGTATCATTGGCATGGCCACATGGCCGCAGTGCCACAGCGCACGTAGGAGTCGCTTGTGTGCTGCTTGTTGCTGCCACAATCACAGTGCTCACTCGCTGTCACGGCTGGTGGTGGCGCTACTGAGGTAGCCAACGTGGCGCCAACATGTGCCGCTTGTGTTGCCCATTTATGTGTCTACCGTCGTCCCGCCTCCTTGCCTCACTTTTAGCCATGTGTTTTTTTTGCCGTTTTCTATATGTGTGTTTTGACTGATGGCCAAGGTGTGGCCAAGTCGCGGACATGCTTTGACATTGTGTGGCCAACAGGCAGCCAGTTAGTTGGTCTGTCTTTCAGCCGGTCTGTCTCCCTGTCTGCCTGTCTGTTTGTCAGCTTGTTAGCCAGGCCACAACCCGTTGAGCGGCTTTTGAGCGGCGCCTAATTAGACGTTAAGTGCAGCGTGCGGCTTCCATTCAACTTGCCACTGAAACTGCCACTGCCACAGGCCACACTCAGTCGCTGAGTGGGTCTTCAACTCGGACTGGGTCTCTGACTCTGACTCTACACAGTGGCTGCCGGAGCTACCGCTGTTTTGGCGCCTGGGGGGTCTGCTCCTTCTCCTTTCTCCCTCTCACTCACTCACTCACTCTCTCTCGCTCCCTTTCTTTCTATCGCACTCTGCTTTGCTCTTGTCCAAACATTGTGACAGCTGATTGCATCTCTGGGGCAACCAGTGTCTCCCTCTACCTTTTTACCCTTTCCTCCCCCTTTCTCTGCTTTACACTCTTTCTCTCTCCACTTCTCCTCTTTCTCTGTGTTTGACTAATTGCCGCCAACGTCGCGTCGTTTCGCATGTTGCACGTTGCACCTTCCATTCTGCTTGCCGCACAACTTTTCATAAAAATTCAGTTCATTTGCAAGTGCGTGGGTGTTAAATTCAACAAAAAGCAAATAAATAAAAAGCGCTATGCAACACCACTGTGAAAATATGCTAAAGTTACACTGTGCTGCAGAAATGGAAGACATGAAATATTCAATTTATTAGGGGTAAGAGATCTGAGATTTATTTTTTAATATATAATTTTATATTAAATTTTACGGTTTATGGCAGAAGTGTTAGACAAATTTACTTTTAGCTACTGAGAGCTATAAAGTGTAGAATATTATTTATTTGCCAAACTTTCTTTGAGTAACAAAATAGCCAAAGAAAAATGATGCCTTTGCTTAGACATAAATAATTTAAATTGCTTAAAACACAAGCATATTTTAAGAAGCATCAATGTTTGTCTTAATCAAAAGAACTTCAGGCTTTAAAGTTAAATTTGAATCAATTAACTCCTACTTAAATTTGTTGCACAGTGTTGGCGTGGCAGGCTGACCATTAAGAGCAGCCTTTAAACGGCTGTGTGGTGCACGTATGCAGATTGCATGACGGCGACACTGCAACAAGTTGCAAGTTGGTGTGGCTAACGATGGCATTGACCGTGGCACTGTGACCGGGCCAAAAGGTAACTCTTGGCATCGGAACAGGGACAGCCTCTGGGCCAACATTCAACTGGCAACAAAAGGCCGTGGCCACGACACGGACATGAACAATGGTTCGCTCTGTTTTCTGTTCTGTTTTCTGTGTTTTGTGCTTTGCCAAAAATGCGCTTGCAACAACATGCAAACATGAATGCGGCAGCTGACGTGGCCACACAATCCACGGATCTGATTGTGCCTGAAAGTGTGTAACAGTGTTGGCAACAAACATTGGGAAAAGGGCTAAATTATGGCAGAAAATAGGTTAGATAATTAATGAAAAGAGGCCAGATTTGTCTATAAAAAAGCTACTTTGCCAGCACTGTTGTGTAGGTGTCAGCAGCGTCAGCTATCGACTGAGTTGCAGCTACGTTTTGTGGCGTTTGTCCTTGCAAAATGTTTCATGTTGTTTTTTTACTGCAGCTGCAGTTGCTGCTGTTGTTGTTGTTGCTGTTGCTGTGCTTTGTGGCAGGCGATAAAGGTCACGAGCTGCCAAAATGCCAATTCAACGCGACCTGCATTTTTGGCAGCCCCACCAGAGGCAACGAGGCAGCAGCTGGTGGCAGCTGTTGTTGGTCACTGGGGCAACTTCACTTTCACCAGCCAACAAATGGCGGACTAACAACAACATGGACTAACTTTGCAACGGCAGCAGCAACATGCTGGCAACGTGCAACAAGGCAAGCACCAAAACGAGAACGACAACGACAACGACATTGAAAGAAAGAACAAGTCAAGAGCAAGACTCAGACGCAGACTTGTAGGAAGCGGCAGCAAAGACCGTGTGGCAAGACCAATTCAAAGCCAACGGCTGCTCAACCGCAGCGCAAAACTTAAAGAAGCTGCCGCATTCAATGTCAAGCGTGGCAACATTAGAGGCACGCAGCACGTTGATGCCACAGACAGCGGCAGTAGGAAGGAGAGTTAGAGTTGGAGGCAAAGACAGCGTCGGAATCGGAATTGGAGTCAAAGTCAAAGCAAAGGAATACGAGGCAGCCACTTGGCAACTTGTTGCACGTTCGCCCCCTTGCTGCCTCACCTCCCCACTGTGTGTCTGCTTCACACTCTTGAGCTTGGCATTTTATGAAGCAACGTGATTTGGCTACGACGGCGCTGCTAAGGATGTGGCAAGTTGCGAGTTGCCAACGTTGTCTGCGTTTTTATGGGTTTGCCAAAAGGAATGTCAAGTGTGTTTGTGTGTGTGTGTGTGTGTCGCACCAGGGAGTCATGCTTTAGTGTGCGTGTGTTTGTGGCAGCAATGACGACATAATCAACGCTTCATTGACGCTGCGCATTGCGAGTGGCGGACATAAACACAGCTGTTGCCATTGCCGTTGCCGTTTCGCAAGACAAATCGTCAGCTTAAAGCAGCAGCAACGGCAGCAAACGACAGCAAACGGCGACAATCGTCTGTGGCATGCCACACCGAGTTCACAAGGACAGTTCCCAGCTCTCAATGACTCTTCAGTTTGGTTTGACTTTTTTACGAGCCAAAACTCACACACACACACAAACACCCCGTGTCCTTTATATGATGACATTGTCAATGTGCCGTGCCGCAATTTGTGGCAAGAAGCGTTGCGCAAAACTTGTGTGAAAAGTTTTGTCTGAAGACAGCCATGAACTAAATATGCAGATTTCCATTTGATGGAGCAGCAACGCAGGAAGTTCATCAATGAGTTTGGTAACTTTGCTGGTAGAAAACTCTCTACCAACTTGTCTAACGAATGTTTAAGAAGGTTTGCAGTGTATCAGAGTAGAGTCAAATTAGTGGTTTATCATGGGTTGAGGGGACAGAGAACTAGTTGCTTTCTGGGTAGCTCATCAGGAGTTCTGAGTTTGACTTCAAATGAAACCTTATTTTTATGATCAACTTTCCTCTAAATTCCTTCTTTTCAGTCTCTGCTTTCGTCACTAGCGTTGTCTTCATCTTCCACTCAGTATTCCCATAAACTTTCCATTTCCATGCGCTTGCTTACAAATAAGTACAAACAATAACAAGCTAATCACGGCCTAATTGCCGCTAAATTGGCCACAAACAAACTGTTGACCCGGCCACAAAGGCTGCCTGTTGAATGCGGCCTTTTGGCCTTTTTTTGGGGGGATGTGTGATGACGTCATCGTAAACAAACTGTGTGAATGACTATTAAATTAGACAACTTTTTACGAGTCAAAGCGCGACCTTGCGAACCCAGAAAAAAAGGCAGGAAAAGCTAAAAAGGGAAATGCCGGCAAATGTCTATGAAAGTTGCGTGTCAAGCCCAAGAGGCCAAAGGTCAAAGTCAAAGCCCCAAAAAGGCAGAGGCCAATGCCAGACAAGAG
This sequence comes from Drosophila nigrodunni, assembly GCA_020829145.1. Lineage (NCBI taxonomy): Eukaryota > Metazoa > Arthropoda > Insecta > Diptera > Drosophilidae > Drosophila > Drosophila nigrodunni. Next base: position 5,573,489 of record JACVCZ010000007.1, on the reverse strand, counting down.
CTCGCATCCCAGTCACAGTCTCTGTCCCAGACGCAGTCCCAGACCGAGTCCAAGCGTAAGTCCCATTTGCAGTCACTGTTGTTGCTGCCAAAGACCCTTCTCTAAGTAGCTGGGTCTGGGACTGGGTCTCTGTCTCTGTCACTATTCCCATCTCTCTCTCTCAGTTGCTGCTGCCTTTTGTGTCTGCGACTGTGCGACTCTTGCTACGTGCCCCATGTTGTTGTTACTTCGGTGGCAGTCGCCTTTTGGAAGCGTAACTTTGTCTGCCCTTTTTTTTATTTCTGTGTTCATTTTGATGAAGCTGATGCCATGGAGAGTAGCAGAGAGAAGGGGAGTGAGAGAGACAGCATGGTGACCCCAAATGCCTGGCTACGTGCCCCGCGTAGTGGATGGATTATGTTGCTACTGCCGTTGGCTGCTGCAGAGGGGGGAATGGCGGTGGCAACGGCGGCGAGTTTTGTCGTTGCCCATTTGCCTGCGCAAACAATGCGGATGCCGCAGCGTGATGACGTGGAAAATGTTTTTTGCCGGGCATGTGGCACATGCCGCGAAAGCCATTCAAACTTGCCACTGCTGACTGAGTCAGCATTTGACTCCGAGTCTGGTCTTTGCCTTTGGGTCTAGGTCTAGGCCTGCCACTGCGAATGGGTCGGAGACTGAGACGGGGACTTACTCAGTCTGGGACTGAGACTGGAACAGAGACCCGGTCTGGATCTGTGCAACCGCAGACAAACTGTCTACCGCTGCCGCGTGACTTAATTAGCTCGACTCTGTCGACTCTGTCGACTGGGATTGTGTGACCATGGCCTCGTGTAATAAAAGTCAAGTAGCTGAAGGCTTTAACAGTGGCTCAAAATGGTTGAATGACGGCACAAAACGGTGGGAAAATATTATGGATAAATGCCTAAATGGCTAAATGATTGTATGGATGAATAGACTTACCCCAGTTGTTGGTGTTCCATTGCCAGCGGCAACTGCTGTGGCATTCACTGCTGCTGTGGTCGCATTGGCGCCACTTGACTTGCCCTTGCCACGCCCACGCTTGGCATCTGGGCGCACAGGTTGGCCACCGGCACCATAAATAATCTGCAAGAAGTAAGAAAAGTTATTAATATTTTGAATTACATATAAAATAACAATTTATACAACGCATTACTTTTATAATGTTTATTAAACACAGCTGTTGACAGCTTAACCTATAAACAAATTAACAACTGCTGCAAGTAGCTCAGCGAATGTTACCATTTGTTTATGACGTTAAAGCTGATTGTAAATTCTAAAAACTATTAAAAAGTCAAATGCATTTGATGGCAACATAAATTTGTGATATTTTTAATTTAAAACTGGCGCGTAGCCAACCAAGCTAAGACACAAACCAGCGCTGTTAATAACACTGCTTGCTGCACTGCTGTTAAAAGTTGAACAGCTAACAGAGAAGGCAGCGCTGTTAACAGCAGCTCAACTGCTTGTATGACTTGAGTCTACAAGCAGTGTACTGCCTACAAGCAGTATATCAAACAGGCAAGCAGCGCACCACTTGCTGCAAGCAGTAAAGACGCGCGCGTTTTGCTAGCGTTTTTGAGGACTGCTTGCAGAACATTTGAAGCGATTTATTAAGACTAGCTAGATATTAGACTATTAGCTGCTAAATTCAAGTGCTTTAAATATATAAATTAAGAAAATATAAAACAATTTTCTTCTATTTCTATAATGTTAAGTGAAATATGCACTTTAATGGAAAGAAAGCCAATGACCTTCTTGAAAATTCCCCAAACTTCATACCAAACTGAAGATTGTGCAACTGGGAATTCTGGGGATGCGCGCTGGGCTTGTAAAATGAGCCATTGATAATTCCAATAAGCATGACAAATGCTCCAAGAATTATAGCCAGCGACGATAAAACCAAACTCGGCATCTATTTCCGGCACAAAAAACTCATAAATATAATTCCCAGAGTCTGAGACGCGGCTGTGTCTTAAAGTGCTCCTACGCTCAGGAGCCCATTAAGCAAAGTGCTGGGAAAACGAACGCGCAACGGTAAACGGAAAATTGAGAATCTAAATGGAAATGGAAAATTCTTCAACACACACACACACGCACATAAATGCACACACATGTGTGTGCGCAGGCGCAGCGACCAGTACAAAAATAGACGCCGCAGACGCAGACGCGACATATGGGCACAGATGAGCGCCAAGAGAGGGGTGGGTAACGGTATACAGAGGGGAAGCAGCTGAGGGGGAGTTTGTTATGTGGAAATGGACGCAAATGCTTCGCAGGAGTGCTGCAGGAATGCGCACGGCAAAGATCGGGGGATATATATATTTTTCTTTTCCCTTGTATTCTGAGTGACAGACGGCTGCGCCTTAACGGTAAATAAGCAACGTCAGGCAGATGCAACTGCCAACGGAGTGGAGCAAGGGGGAGAGGTGAAGACTGCAGAGCAAAGACTGCGGCAACATTTACAATGTTGGCACGCGCAGGCGCGCACACTGGCAGCACATGGGAGGGAGCACATGTTGCCGGCAGCAGTAGCAGCAGCAGCATCTTTGTCAAGGGCTGCAATCGCAGCCACATCTACATCCACATCCACATCCACTTTTAGCTGCAGTTGTCACTTCGGAAGCAATTATTTTAATGCAAGCTGCAAGCGTGCCATGCTCTCCACTCCCAGGCAAAGACACAGTCCCATTGGTGCTCCCAGGCTTTTGAGACCCAGTCGCAGACGCAGACGCAGTCGCAATTGTCCCCTCAAAAAAACACGACGACATCTTGCCGATGTCACATGGGCTTGAGATTTTGGTATATACACACACATAAAAGTATATAAATGTAAAGTTGTTGGGGAAAATGCTGATCTAAAATTAGTCAAGCTAAGAGTTTTCAGAGGTGATTTGACAGACTCTGCTCGAAATTGATATGCCATTGCTGGCATTCCCAGCGTACAGTTGTGTCCAAAAACACACACTCAACTGACAAAGAGAGCAAATTCAATAGCAATTAAGCGACTGATTTCAAGACAAAGCAAACTTGCCTAAAACAAGCAGACACATCGAGTGATTTCATTGGGGACTTTTGAAAAAAATGTAAGTACTGTTTTTCCTCTAAGAACACAGTACTCTAGACTATTTAAGAAACTAGCTTTAAGAAGGTTGATTTTTATCTTAGTGTCATGAGCAAGTTATGCACTTAAGACTTTCAATTTTTATCAAAAACTAATTTCGTTGAATATCTTTGATATATAATTTAGGGCATTATTTTCTAACAGCTTTCATAGATATTTTCCACAGTTTAACAATTTTTAGCTTACTCAATTGGCAGCAAAGTAATTGAAAAGTTTTTGCTTTTTTCTCCTAAAAAATTCAATTTTCAAACAAGCGATGTCTATAAAATTGATTTAGATTATGTTATTTTGTTTAAATTCCTTTCCTCTAGTTAAACCCTGTCATTTAAAACTGTTGTGCTTCTATTTTATTCCATAGGCCACAAAGCGCATCATATATAAGACAATGGCGCCAAAATGGCAACCGGAAGTGAAGGCTGCAGTTCATAATAAATAAAAACATGGCTGCGACAAGTCGTCAACCTTTTACCTAGACACAACAGCAATAAAAGCACACACACGCACACACACAAGTAGACATAGACACACCCACACACATACACCAACAAATACACACACTTAGGCACACAGTCAAGTTGGACGAAGACGTTGCTATGAACCGAGAGCGAAACGAGAGCGAAAGCTGCCTGAAATTGGGCCGAAAATAGGCAAGCAAAAACACACACACACCCAGACACACACACACACACTCATACTCCTGCAGTGAGCAGCTGTTTCCGGCGCCTTTAAAGGCGCTGACAACTTATGAGTCTGCTCAACAAAAAAACCCGTCAAGGAATCAATTTTGAAATCATTGTAATTTTCATCTTTTTTGCGTTCTGCTGTTGGCTCAATTTTTTGCTGTTGACTTTATTAGCGCCAAGAACAAGAAATGCAAACGCATGTTGACTTAATTGCCGTTATTAGTTGACGTTTTTTGTCGTTAACGACAAGAAAAAAAAGAAGAGAAAAGCAACAAAAAGCATCAAAAAGTCGCTACTCGTTTCGTCAGCAGCTGCGACACAATAATGAGACGCAATTTGGCTTCTTTGCGGGCTCAAAAAGCCCCGACGGCATGTGTGTGTGAGAGTGTGTGTGTGTGCAACAGGTAGCCAAGTTAAACCGCAAAGGCCACACGCACACACACACACACACACACACATACTCACACGCAATCATTTGAGAACCTGACCTAGGCCAAGTGGATTTCGGGTAGGTGCCGAGTAAAATTCAGGCAGCAGAAAAAAGAGCATAAAAAGTGGAGCTGCTCTGAGCTGCGAGTAGCCCTATCAAAATGCTGAAAGCCCGCACATGCAGACTGTAGACTGTTGCGCATTTTATGACACATTCACCACTCCACCCTCCTCATCCCAGCAGCAACAACAACAACGAACTGAAGTCGTCATCATAATGAGCAAATGGGCGCCCCATAAAAAGTTGCCAACGCTTTTTTGGGCACAACTCAATGTGCGTGTGGCTCTCTACGAGTGAGTGTGTTTGTGTGTGTGTGTGTCTGTGTGTGTGTACTTTGGGCTTTCGGCAACCCTTCGCTTGATGTATTGCTGCCCGTCTTTTAGGGCTCAAGTCCCAACTTGTTGCTGCCTTTTCCCCTTTTTGAGGTGCTTATCAAAACCCCGCAGAGTTCATTCAACTGTCTAGGCAACCCTCGCTGTGGCTCTGCTTTTAATTGAATGACAGCCTTGACCTGCTGCAGCAGCTAAATTCTCTGGGTAAATGTGCCAAAAATATTAATTATTTCCACACAAATGAATTCCCTTATTTTTTGGGGGGGAATTAGAGCAGCAACCCTTTGAGCTAAGTGAGTACAGGCAAGAGGAGGAAAAGGGCAGATTTGCTTAGCTTTAGTAGGCACAATATTGATTTTCATAGCCTGCCGTTTTGCCAAATTATTTTCAAGGTTAAACGCACCTTTTCCGACGCAGACAGGAAGCGGAAGGGGAGACCGGAAGTGTCGGCTCGTCGCACTGCTAATCTTTGTTTATTTTGATTATCACTTTCGTGACGACAGCAGCTCCCCAAAGTATGTGTGGGTGTGTAGACAGGGGGCGTAGCTGGGTTTTTTGGGGTGCTGATTAGCCTGCGCTGCGGCGAATGTCCTTGAAGTCTGTGGCTGCGATTGCGTGACGACTAAATGACTAACTGCTGCTGGTTGGGCTGGAAGTCTGGCACTCTGTCTGTCTGTCTGGCAGTCAGACGGCTTTAGGTGTTGGCTTTCAAATCCGCAACTTGCCTGCAAGAATGCTCGAGTGATTCATTGGGATTGTTCACGTTATTACCGCCAGGCTGAATTTACTTTTATTCCTTTCCTCTTCCACTTCCTTTACTGCATTCTTTATTCCCTGTTTCTTCTTGGCTTTGTTTTGCTTTTGGTGTTTTACAGCGACCATTTGCCATTTTGATTGCGTTCTCTGCTTTATTTTCTTTTTTTCGGGGGTTGACTTTTGTCTGAATTGGGGGTGAGTTTTTGTTCAGCGTAATTGAAGCCAACCCTGCAGCACTATGCTGGTCGCATATATATGTAAGCCTGCATATTGTAGATACATACACATAGGTATACATGGGGGTGTCTCTGTGTGTGTGTGTGTGTGTGTGTGGCAAAATGCGTCATCGTCGATTTGCTACACGCAATTTAGATGCGAAAATTTTCAATGTCAAAAGGGGATTGGGGCTGAGCTGAGCTGCTGTGTGAGGTGACAATGCCGACACTTGGCGTTTAATACCTTGCTACCCTGTATTCCCCCCTCACTCTTCGCCCTTCTTCCTGTCTCGCTGCGAGAGAGGCCCCTTGAGATGTAACCATTTTGATATGTGCTAAAAAGCTCACTTCAAAAATTTATCAAGGTCAAGTTCAGCACTGCGCAAAGGGGGTGAAGGGTGGCACACAGGCGAAGGGGCAGGCAATTTTATTGTTTTGTTGAGGTAGCGGCAAAAGCCAATGAAAATGAAACGGAAAATGTGTGTGGCTAAAGGGGTACAACAAAACACTTTGTGACACAATTTGTGTGAGGCAAGAAAACGGGGGCAGCACAAGGGTTAAGGGCGTGAAGGGAGCATAGAGAGGGGGCGAAAAGGGGCACAGCTTGTGTGCGGTTTAGTTAAAGGACTTGGACACAGCTTGAGACAGCAACAGCTCAAGCAACTTTACATTTAGTTTACTAAAAATATTTCTAATCTTTCAAACCCCCGATAAACACCAACTCCATAATTAATAAATCAGATTTATAGCTCTAGGATATTTAACACAAGATTTGACAGCCCATTAAGACTGCAATCAGCGACAGCTGTGCACTTTTGAGTCGCACATACCCCACCACAGTTAGACCCTATAATGGCCAGTGCCGCTGTATGCTAACTATTGCCATGTGCTGTGGTTGTTTTAGCAGTCAAAGCTGCATTAGTTAATGCAGCAAGGATGCGCCAAGGAGCAAGGAATTAATTTGAAATTCCATTCCATTTCTAGGATTTAATTGAGTTGAAATCAAATTAAAAGCAATTTATTTTCAACCCTCATTGCGAATTTTTATTCGCTACTCTTTGCTTGCTTTCTTTTTGCTCTGGCCAGTCACAACCCACACACAAACACACACACGCACACTCCAACAGACACAGACACACATGCAGACACTATGTTGCTGCGTTTGCAGCTTCATTTTTCAGTTTTTGTGATTTTTCTGGTGCTTTCTAAAAGTGCGTGCGACGCAGCAGAGCACAAAGAAAGAGACCAAAAGGAGCAGCGTTGGAAGAGAAGCAGCACATAGAAGAAGCAAGCAGTAAAATAAAATAAAAATAAAACTGTGCACGCGTTTTTGGGGTTGCAAATAAATATATCTAGATATATATATATAAATATATATATATTTCGATGCCTGCATTTGGTTGAGCTGTGAGGAAAATCGATAAAAATGTGCCGTCGCATCGTCGCATTGTCGTGAGTTTAGTGTGAGTTTCTGGTACCGGAGATACCCGCACTTCCATGTGGTTAATCTGCAGCATTGATGCAATTTCAGTTTCAGCCATTTTTGGGGTTGGGGTTGGTCAGAGGAGTGGGCGTTATGGGGGTTGGGTTGGCACAGGCGACTCTGACATTGCATTAATTTTTAATTTGTCGTGTGATATCCCAAAAAAAAAAAAAAATGGTAGGAAAATAAATGATTTATGCATTCGGCATTTGTCAAGCTGCTGCACAAATTAAAAATCCATTTCAATCAAAATTTTCAAGCAACAGCAGCAAAAAACTCCGCTAACAACTCAAATTATGCAACAACAGAAACCAAAAAAAAAACAAAGAACTTTTCTGCATTTTTGGGGAAGAAGAAAAAAAAAACAAGAAATGCAAATAACTCGCTCGAGTTGACAGAGCGAGCAGCAAATTGCATTTGATGGAGTATAATAGAGTGCCACGCCCCCAACCCCACACTCTTACCCAACACTACCATAAAAGTGCATTAAAAATGCGCTCAAGTTGACCAAAAAAAAGAAAAAAGGAAACAGAAAAGCGAACAAATAAATACAGTAAAAAGAAGGAAACAAACTCGACTCGCTTTGAGCCAAAAAATTTGTTTAATTTGGCAGCAGGAAAACTTTGCTGCACAGCAGTTGCAGTTGCAGTTGTTGTTGTGGTAGTTTCGCTATAGTTATAGAGGGTAAGTTGGTATGGAGAAAAGGTTGTTTTAAATCGAAGCCAGTTTGGTTATGTTTTGGCCAACAGTTCGCTGCGAACTTGAGAGTAAAAACTAACAATCTATAATTAATTTACTGTGAGTAGTTTCGATACTAGTTTAAAATATACTTGTGTATTGTAAATACAGATGAGTTCCTAAGCTGGCGAGACTACAGAGTAGAAGCAAGTCCATCAACAGCTCTTTACACTCCTATTTAAAATGATGTTGCTGCTGCTGTTGGTGTTGGTGTTGCAGCTGCAGTTGCTGTTGCTGTTGGTGGCGCAGTAAAAGTGGCTTTTGTACGTACAATGACCTACCAACACATAAAAAATGCAAAAAGTGGCAAGACGAAGGCAACAACGCGACTCGCGCGCTCAAATATGCAAAGGACGATGACGATGCGGCAATGGGAGTGTAAAGCATTTCAAGGGGAATCAAGAGGGGCAGCAGCGTAGGTAGGAGCCGTAGAAGCTGCTGCCAAGGATGCCACGAAGCTAGGGCAAAAGATGTTGCTGCTGCTGTTTGCTGAGCTAGCTCCCAAAGGCGAAAGTTTCAACGGCAACAACTCAATCCCAAACAAGTGGTGAGAGTAGAGGCAGGCGGAGGGCTGAGTAGGGGGTGTAGTGGTGTAGGGTAGCGTACAAGGATTCTGGCGTAACTTCAATAATAGTCAAGTGCAGTGAAGCATTCTAGCAGCTGCAATGCTCCTTGGCGCCACGTCCTATCCTGCTGCCGCCCTTCCGCTGCCACGCCCCTCTCAAAATCAAAGCCGTTTCTTTGCCCCCTGCCCCCTTTACGGTTTGGCAGCAGTTCGCCATTTTATTTGCACTCGTTGCTTTGGCATTTTTATTTTTTGACGCGACTCTGGCAACATCTTTTGGCCAGCACGCATACTTTTCTCAATTTTGTGCTTGCCACTTGCCACGCGGCAGCAACTGACAGTGTATGTGTGTGTGTGTGTTTGTAAATTTTGCATTTACCCTTGGCAAGGACTTTTGCCAAAGCCAACGCAGCATCAGCAACAGCAGCAACAGCGAAAGCAAAAAGTTTTATTTGCACAGTTTTCTTTTTCTTAAACTTTTGTTGTTCCCCCTGCCCCAGCGCCCCTCATCCCCTTGGCACGCCCTCTAACTCTGCTGGCAGGGTAAAATGCTTGCTTGCAATTTGTACAAACATGTTTACATACACACAGTACATAGCTCGCTATATACTTGGGGTTTATATATATATAAACGCTTATATGCTTAAACTTGCCCAGCAAAGGCGTCAGCTAAAAAGTGTAGCATACTTTTGTGTGTCGCTTAGAAGTCGCTTTCTTCTTTTCCCCCTTTTTGCTGCCACTGCCAGCAAGGCGCTCTAAACTAAACTGGAAAATTTTTATAATTAACAACGACAAAGTAGCTCAGCAGCGACGCCAGCAGCAGCAACATCAGTTTATCAAAGGCGACAATCGCCAGCAGCAGAAGCAGCAACTTTTAGCTGAGAGGGCACAAGAAATGGAAATTGCAATGCAATGCTTTGGGAATGCCACCAAGTGTGCAATGACGAGGGTAATGCCAAGCACATACAGCTCTATTTATACTATATATATGCATATATCTAGTATATATATCTGTATGTATAGCTGCCCAGGCAGTATTCAATTTTTAGGGTGACAATCTTAGCTGCAATGCAAATATTTGCAGCCAACTACAAGAACTTCTTGCCACACACTCACACTGCTCTAGCACGAAAAAGTGCGTCATGCAGAAGCCATTGCAATGTGCTGTTCCTCAGAGCGTATACGCAATATGCGTAAGCCTCGGCTTCAAAGCGTTTGCTTGCCGTGTGCGTCAGGTGGCAAAGCTCAAGTGGCAGTATTTGTGGTGTGGGTTGTGTGTGGATTGTGTGTTGCCTTATTTGCACATGTTTCCGTTAGCCTAGCAGCAATTCACATGCCACACTCGTGCCATGTTGCTGCTGTGCGTTGAAGTTGTTGCTGTTGTTGCGTGTTGAGTTTTTCGCATTTTTTGTTTGCAATATTTTTCCTGTTCTTTCTGCTCTCTCAATTATTTTATTTTTTTTTTGCATTTTTGCATTAAATGTGTGCGTGAGCGTATTGCTGAGTGTGTGCGTGTGCATATTTATGCGTATTTGTTTGCATAGCTGATGATGTGCCAGCAGCAACAACAAGAGCTTTACCGTTTACTTAATGCGTGCGTGTAAGTCTCCCCCATGGGTTAAAGTTGTTAAAAATTATTATTGTTGTTGCTGTTGCTGCTGTATCCTTCGGGTGTTGCGCGTGCAATTAGAGAAGTTGCAATGCAGAAAATGCTGCAACTTTGGGCTTGTAAATGCAGCAAGCGCTAAATTGTTTCATAGCACGTGTGTGTGCCAGTACCAGTGTGTGTGTGTGTGTGTGTGTGTCGGTGCGTGCTAAGTGCAAAGTTCTGCTGCTGTTGCTGCTGCAGCATTTTTATGTAACGCCGCGTTTTGGACAACAACAGCAACAACAACTAACAGCAGCTACGTGACGTGAAATTTTTTAGCGCACTTTATGTGCAGGTTTTTGTTGTTGTTGCTGCTGTTGTTTGTTAGCTGCCCTTTTTGAAACACATTTCTTTTTAAATTTCATCTTTTTTTTTTCATTCTTTCTACAGTTTTGTGAACCACCCCCACAGCAGCAGCAGCAGCCGAGGCAGCAGCTCCTGTTAAGGGATGTTTATGCACGCCAGGACTTTTTGTACTTTCGTACTTTAGTAAATGACTTGAGTTGTTTGACAGTGTTGCCCAGCACCCAGAAAGTCAGCTCAAGAAACAAGAAACAAGGCACAACTTTTAGTTCAACACAAAAACAAAAATCGAATAAAGAAATCGACAAAATTAAATTGATTTTTTTTTTTTCGCTCACTTCTTTTTTGGGCATGGGGCTAATTTCCTCGGCATTTTCCAGCACTGGCAACTCTTTCGCCTCGTATTGAAGTTGATATAGCGAGAATATTGAATTTATTGTTTCAATTATGTTTTCAATTTGCGCCGACAAACAAAAGCCGTGAAATCCAGCCAAAAAAAAGACAGAGAGCGAGAAAAAAAGGCTCTCAGCTATAAATAAAATAAATAGGGAAAACAACAATATTTTTGTTTGTTGTCAGGTTGCCGAATTGGAACGTGGATAGCACTTGCCACGTGCCCCCTGCCACTCGCCCGCGCCCCCGTCCACGCCCCACGCAAGTTATTGAAAGTAAACATGATAAAATTTACTTGCAGGATATACACACACACACACACCAACACACACAGTTACAAAAATTGTATTCGAAACTCCAAACTCACAACGCGTGCTCGTAATGCATGCGAAATTGTCTCAAATAATATTTAAGAAAAATTAAATTGAATTTACAACAGTTTGGGGATGACGCACAGTCACTTAAAATCAAAGGGGCTGAGCCAGTAGATACCCTGTACATTTTACAGACTAAAAATCGAAGCTTTTGACTGCCTAAAAGCAGCTACGACTTTCGTTTGCTCACTCAGAGCCTACCCATTTCGCTTATACCCCATTGCCTGGCATTGCAGGGTATAGGCACAACAGCATCACAACAACAACAACACAAAAGAACGCAATGATAACACAAAATAATCAAAAATCGATTTGAAAGTGCGGCTTTTGTTTTTTTTTGCCAACAATATGCCCAGTCTCAAATGTTGTTGTTCTTGTTGTTGTTGTCAAAATGCAATCAAAAGATATGCCAAATTGTTGTTGTTGTTGTTACTGCTTGATAGGCACTTTTGAGCAAACTTTTACTTCATTTTCGTGTTATTTTTCTTTGCTCTGCCAATTTTTTGGAAATTGAAATTGTAAGTTGGTTTTTCAGTCTCCTTTTTATTTTTGTGATTTTCTCATCTTGGCCAATTTTCGATATGGATGACTTGGCTTAAACGGATTTACCAGAACATGGCTAACAGTGCTGTCTGTCTGCGAGTGTTGACAACTTGTGACATGAGTTTAATGTTTGCCAGCATTTAGTTTTGGTCTGCAATTAGGCAAGTGAAATGTAACCTGTAACCTGCTGACCCTCTAAGCTAACTCACGGGGCTAGGAAGAGGTGGGGAAAGAGGTGTGTGAGTGAGAGGGGAAGCCAGCAACTCCATCATCATCATTTATGCATGTGTTCACGTATTTACCTATGGACAACCCTCTACTGAGCTCACTTTCAACTGACAAACTGAGAAACTGACAAACGGCTCGTTTCATTTCTCACTGCTGTGCTGCTAGTTTGGTTTTCCAAGGGATCAAAAGGGTCGCTTGAGCTCTACCACTCGCACTCGCACTCGCACTCGCACTCTCAACGAAGCGGTCAAGCTGAAAAATGCGCTGCAATTGCACCTTGCACACAGAAACACCAAACAAACACACACAAACACAGGGCACACACATACCTACACAATGATAGAAGTGCAGAAAAAGTACAAATTATGTTACTAGGTAAGCTCGACTTTGCAATGCTCTGCAGTCTACAGAAACAGAACGATTATGTTGGGAAAAACTGAAGCAACTGCTGAAATAAATCAGTTAGGAAAAGCAATTCAATTTCCAGAAGAAAACTTTTAAATATTTCACAGTTATCAGTTTCAAAGTCTCAGCTGTTTTTTTTAACCCACTCTTTATTTTAACACACTCATATTACTTTTCAGTTGCGTGCCATTTAATGCACATTGTCTTTCATCTTCAGTTAAATGCCAGGGTATTTGAGGCGATTACTTGCCCTGTCCCCTGTCAGTTTTGGCCATGCATCGTTGATATTTAAATTGAGCCAACGGGCAGTAAAGAAGTGCCGCTTTCCAGGGCGAAATGCACTTCAAAAATAGAAATGCAGAGCAACAAAATGTGTAAAAAGGGTTAAATGTGCTAATATATATAAATGTGTGTGTATGTGAGACAGTGTGTGTGTGTGTGTGTCTGTGTGTATCCTGTATCCTTGAAATGCAACGCATGGTCGCAAGCAGCGAAACATTTTCGCTCTTTTTCGCTTATTCACGAGTTTCTATCTAACTTTCTCCCTCTCCCTCTCTCTCTGTTTCTGTCTCACTTTCTAACTCGCTGTCTCTTTTGCCCAGTTGCTGTGGCAATTAGCGACTGCAGTCTTAATATTACTGCTTTCTTTTTTTGACTTTTTATTTGGCTTTGTTGTTGTTTATTAATAAACAATAAGCAGAATGCTTAATTGCATATCTATTTACTGCCAGCTGCTGCTTGTTAACCTCATTTGCTCTCTTTCTCTGCCTCTGCCTCCCTCTCTTTCTATCCTTCCCTTTCTACACCCTTCAATTAACGTCGTGTCGCACCTTCCCTTTTGCATTTTCCTCCCTAATTTCTTATTTTTTTTGCTTTCTTGACAATTTGTCTCATTAAAATGAGCAACTGCGAAAATCATTTTTCACTGCACAGTTTTTCCAACTGAAAATGCAATGTCGCAGTTTTCAGCTCGTTAGTGTGTGTGTGTGAGTGTGTGTTCTTGAGCACACAATGCGGTAGTTTTGTCCTTTAACTACTTACGAGGCCAACAGACAGCGTCTTTGCCCAAGTGCTCTATGCAAATTTCGTATTAAGTATACGCAGTGTGGTCGCTTGCTTAATTACATAACATTCATTTACATTTAACGCTGTTTTGTGTACATTTTTTCTGAATTTTAATCAATGCCGAGTTTTTTAACATACGCTTTATTGTTGCTGCTGTGTTGTTGTTGTTGTCGCACTCAATGTGCGCTTAACAAGGATGTGAAAATTTATTTATTAAAATTAAACAACGCATTATAATCAGCGCAGATTTAAGTGTGGTTGTGTGTGTGTTTGAGTGTGTGTAGTTCGACTAGCGGAATGAATGATTGTCATCAACAACCACCAGCAGCAACAGCAACAGCAACAGCAGCAGCAACCCATCAACAAGCTTCATCAACGTAAGCAGCCGTCGCGGCAACAGCAACAAATCATTTTCACAACAACAACAACTCAATTGCACAGACAGACAACACACACACACACACACACGCTCCCATATGCATAGAATTGCACCAACACACACACACTCTCGCATAACCGTTTTATTATTTAATTTATGCGGCAGATAAAAAATCTGCTGGTGAAAGAAGAGACAAAACAGACTGAAAAAAAACCTACAACAGCAACAAGAAGCTGCCACAGAATGCGGCACACACAAGCACATAGATACAAAGATACTTAGATACATTTGCGGCACACAATAAGAAACTAATAACATTTGCATAAGCTATCCCAAAGGGTTTCTTTGCACGCACAAAGCTGTCTCAAGGTCAAGTCACACAGAGAGCACAATTAAAGCAACTATTCGAATTATAAAAGCTATAGAACATATAGCTATATATAGCATAATTATTCATTTGATAAGATAACGAAACAGGAATTTGAAATTGTTAGCAAAGCTTAAGAAATTCCCGGAACTCCGACTTAGATTTTTATCTTGTGTAAATTACTGATAAGCAAATTCCTTGTTAGTCATTAAATTATATAAAAAATATGTTCAGGTGTTAAATAAAAATTATTTATACATACGGCTTTAGTTTTGGGTTCCTGCAAATAAAAGAGACAGAAAAAGAAATAAATTTAAATTAAAATAAATGCATTCAAAATGAAATTGTAAAACAAATAAAGCGGCTGAAGAGCTGCCATTGTCAGCTCAAAATTAATAAATTCATATATGCAATAAACAATATTTATATGCAAACATATACATGATTTAAAAAAAAAATATATTATATGCTTAAATTACATGTGCGGTCGACTGTTCAAATATAAAGCCCTCTAATTGGCAATTTTTGCGGCCATTTGCCATAAAAGCCGCATGGAGTGCATTAAATGTAGGTAGAAGAGGGTATGACTGACTAAAGATACCATACAAAAATTAAACACTTGTTTTAAATATATAATTTGACTTTTGTGCTTAAATTCAAATTATTTAAAAAATTTATTGTGTGCTTAGCTGAAAGAGCATACCTCCTCAAAACATTTACAGGGTATCAAAAACAAAATACGACCAAAACTGGCAATTTATGAATTAAAGTATTCATTTTAATTTTAAATAAAAAGCCAAAGAATGGGCGCAATGGGGCGTGAAGAGCTGGAATAAAGGGAATAGTAAGTTAGGAAGGGAGAGAGGGAGAGCGAAGGAATTGGGGATTATATGCTCTGCATAAGCAGCTTAAAACTGCCACTCCCACTGCAACCAAAAACAGAAAAAATAATAATAGTTTTGTCTATCAACTATTTATATTTATATGTGAATAGATTTACGAGTGCTTAAATGAGTGCGTGCATAAAATATGAATGTGTGTGTGAGTGAGTCAAAGTGAGTGCAACGGCGTGGTGGCACGTTTTGGGCTTAAGTCCTGCTGCAGGATCAGGCCAAAGAAAAACAACAGAAAGGAACAATATGAGCAGATGTGCAGACAAGCGAGAAACCGAGAAACAAATGCAGATGTTTCTTCCAGTGTGTGCAGGAGTGTGTGTGTGTGTAGTCGACAGTTGAATATGCATTTGGAGCACAGCAAAAAGGAAATAAAACAAAATTCAATCGGATTTGTGGCAAAGGCAAAGACTGAGACAGCGATACTCAGAGAGAGTGAAGAGTTCCTACAACTGGACTTAACAATTCCAGAGTTTATCTTTTATTTTTTTTTGGTTAGTGCAATGAACTCTGCCGCAAGGCGTGGCACACACACACAGGAGTAGTGCCTGTGTGTGTGCAGCTGTGCGTATTGTAGCTACAAATTGAATGATTGCAGCAATATTGTGGCTATGACCAGCACCTGGACATAAGCGTCAATGTTTAGCTAGAAAATGTTGCAGAAAACTGCCAAAAATAGATGAAAATTAAACTCAGCAGACAAAGAAGGAGATAGAGAGGAAGAGCGAGACAGCGAGAACTGCTGCAACTGGATACGAGTGGAACAAGACCACGACAACGTATCAGATTGCACAACACAAAGGCGCAGGCAATGATCATAATGAAGCTCAAGCTGAAGCTCATTATCATCAACAACATTTGCTCAAGTATCAAGTGTGCCACAGTGTGCATGTGTGTGTGTGTGTTTTATCCTGTTTTCCTGGAGCTAACGTGCCAAGTTCTGTGTGCATGTGGATATATGCCAGAGGCTCGAGGCCAGGACGAAGGACGAGCACGATTGCTGTCAGGCTTGGGAGTATGTCACGAACGGTGTGTGCTTAAGTAGGAGCATTGCACTCCCAGTTCTCAGTTGGCACTCCGCTCTCACTCACCTTCTCTCTCTCTCTTTCTCTGAGATACTTTGCTGCATTTCGTATGCATGAAGTGAAACCTTTAAGTTGTTCTGACTGCTTTTAGACTTAGGGTTAGTTCATGAAGTGCATTTAGTTTGATGAAGTTGCTACACACACACACACACTAACACACTGTTCGTTTGGGGCAAGTGTCCTGCGGCCACAAAAGTGAAATTGAAAAAAGGAAGAAACAGTTCAAAATGGAAACAGCAAGAGCAAAGCTAAAGAAGCTTTCGACGATTACAATACAAGGACAATGCGAATACAGAGCACACACACACACACACACACATAAGAATGAAGTCAATCACTCAAACCAAAGCCTGTCCCATCCCCTGCCCCCCTTGAAAAAGGTTGTCCATTCCCAAAGAGGGCGTTTATTTGATTCGTCGCTTTTCCTTTTGGCGACTTTCTTTAGACCAGACGCCTTTTAATATTTGCTCATCATGTTCTTCTTGCTGTTGTTGTCGATTTGCTTTATTTGTGAAAAACGTTGAAGTTGATAGAATGAAAGAATACAAAAAAAAAATAACGATTTTAATGAGAAAATTCCTAAGAAAACTGCATATTTAAGGTCTACGAATCCCGCGACAGGAAGCATCCTCAGCTTTCCATGTGGCAGACTAGCGGGGGCGAACCGGGGCGTGGCATCGCAATTCAAATAGCCAAGTTAATGACTTGTGCTCGAGGCATTTTTATTTTTTTGTACTTTACTTTTTGGCCTGATTTGTGAAAGTAAAAACAGACTGAGAGAAGACCAGAGAAGTGTTTTGAGAAGCACTCGAGTTCCTGTTGTAAAGTGTGACCAGCTGCGCAGCGAAAACCAAAAAGAAGCGAAACCAAAGTGAAACTGAAACTCAACTTAAAACAAAAAAAAAAGTGACTAAGCGTATTAAATTACTGGAGCTGCAGAAATACCGCAGAAATAAGTCAGAAAGTGCATTGATCCGCATTCGATTCGGGAACCCAACAAAAAAAACCAGGCATAAAATATATAAAGAAAATATTGTCGATTCCAAGAGAACTTCCGCGAAAAAAAACTAAGAAATACATAAAAAACATTCGAGACAAGACGACTTTTTTAATAAATACTTTTGAGAGCACACATTGTGCTTGAAGACCGTGAAAGAACAGTTTGTAGAGCAGACAGGAGTACACTATAGAGCAGATAATTGGGATAATTGGTATAATATTTGTAAATAGTTCAAAAAACGCTTTGGGAATAATTAACGATATGAAAAGCTGTTTGAAATCGATTAAAAAGATTTTATTCGGTGTATTTTTTTAATTTGTATGAAAATTTCATTTATAAACTGAACTATTAAAGATCTCCATTGAAAACTGCTTAAGAAAATTGTGTTAATTTTTTAGAAAGAAATATTAGTTATATTTATAATATTATCTAGATTTTAGAGTTCAAAAACTCCATTAAAAAGAAGGTTCTTAATCAAGATAAATGGGAACATATTCGATACACTCCCATATCGATTAGCTGCACTTGCTCAGCAAGTCAAGCTTAATTGTCTGCTGGCATAATTGAATTTATGTTGGGCAGTGTGAAATACATGGGCTACTGCAGCTTGTACGCGTGTTGTACAAACAACAACAGTAGGAATAATAACAATAATGATGATGATAAAGCAGAGGAAGATATAAAATAAAGCGCCAATTGTGTGAGTATAGGAAGCGAGGAAGGAAGAAGAAACACTCAATGACTGTGTATGTGTGTGTGTGTGTGTGTGAGTATTGACATGTCAACTGATGGCACAGCGACTGCAAAATTTACAACTTTATCTATGTGTGTCGTCAGAGAGACGCAGCGACAGCAGAGATAGTGGACAGCGCGTCGATCAACAACTGCAAACATCCAAAGCGACAGCGACTTGGACTGCGACGCTTTGCGTGCCATTTTCTTGTTTGACAACCTTTTGTGAGGCTCGCGCAGTCGCCAGTTCTCTCCTGTCAACCTCCTTCTTAATTGTGTGAGCAGTCGCGCGACGCTATCTGCTCTCTCCTAACTATCTAGCACGCTGTCTTGCTCTGGCTAATGCTTGCTATTTGCTGCGTGCTCGTTTCATTTTTGGTTTCCTGTTTGCTGCCTCAGCTGGCAGCGCAGCTCGCTTAGCTGTCGCTGTCGGCGTTGATCGTAGCAGCGAGACAAAACGTTGCGCAGTCGCTTATTTATTTATGTCTGTCTGTCTCTCAGTCGCTGACTGTCTGTCTGTTTGTATTTGCGTGCGAGTGTGTGTGTGTGTAAGTTGTGAACATCTGCTCCTGCAGGCAGCGGCTGCGAACATCGTTTGCTTTTCTTCTTTTGTTGTTGTTGCTGCCTCGTTTCGTTATTATCGTTTTTATTGTTGTTTTATTTCATACGGCATATTGGCATTGCCATAGTTATTCTTGTGTTTCTGCTTCTTCCTCTGCTGCTTTTTGTTGTTGTTATTCTTAGTTTGTTGTCTTTGTGTGCTCTTTCTGCGTCTGTGTCTGCATTTGAAGCCCGGAAAACTCGTTCAAATGGAAACATGACCTTAATTTTTATACCGATCAATAAGAAATTTAAGGTTAGAGAGAGAGAGAGGGAGAGTGTAGTATTCCCAGCTGATTTTGGTGTTAGAAATCAAAGTTTTGCTGCTCTTGCACTCAGCATGTGCTTACGCAAGTGTCCTGCGCTGTCCTTGCGGCCAATGAACTTGCATGAAGACGTCACATAACCACAACCACTTGAGATCCCAAATGGACTTCATGTAGCGCACTTAACATAGCTATATATGCACACAGGAGTGTGTGTGTGTGTGTAACCTGATTTCCTTAAAGGATATGCGCCTGTTTCTCTGCCTGCGGCTCGGGCTCTTAAGTGATTCCAAAACGCAATGCAAACTGTATGGGAAAATGAACGAAACTCATCTGCAGTCGTCGCCTGGGAAGCTGAGTGTTTAAGGATACACGAGCGAATACTGTACAAGCACTCGACTGCACGTACGCAAGTACTTGAACACACTCACACACAAACACATACAAGCACAGAGAGTAAGAGAGCGAGAGAGACTGAAGCTTGTAGGTTACTAGTTAAACGGCGATTCAGTCACAAGCTGCAACTGCATGTGATTAAAGAGAGCGGGAAAACGCGACAGTGGGAGAGGGGGGAAACTGGGTGCATTAATTTGCACCGACTTCGAATGGAACATCTGTTGTGCTGACATAAATCTTGAGTGACTGACCGCTGGAGCGAAAGACCGCGCGAACTTTTGTCGTAGCCGCGAGCAGCAAAAACCGAGAAACCAGTTTAATCTGACGCTGCTTTTGACCACTACCGCACAGTGTCCTCAAATTGGTTGATTGCCGAAATGTTACTGATAAAAACAATTTTATAAACTTGATGTAAGCTTTGCTCCACTGTGCGCTGGCAGCAACACCGTTGCCGTTGCCGTTGCAAGTGTGCGTCGATTTCATTGAGTAACATGGTGCGTTGAATGAATGGAAATACTCGTAAGCCGCTGAATCTGGCCCAGACCGAGGACGCGACTGCGGCTGAGAACGTGGCCAAGACAGAGCCTGGGAATTGCATTCACAAAAACAACAAAATCTGAATGGCCGAAAGCATCAACTGGTCAACTGTTCGCATAGTCGATTTGCCCGATTGGCAGTTGGTTGAATGACTGTTAACTGATTGTATTTTCATGTACAAAGTGTATAGAGAAAACGTTGGGTATAAAGGACTAAAAGTAGTTGTAAAGTGGGATTGTTTTAAATCGGAAAGAACAAACTTGATTTAAGAGTTTTTCTTTTCTTTAATACTTTATCTCTTATATTAATTACGCATATTTTGGTTTCAGTGTACTGAACTTACCTTCTTCTCGGTGAGCTTCTCGCAGCGACGTTGCTTGCAGATCTGATGGCTCTTGTCGTTGCGGCATGGAGCGCACTCGCCGCAGTTATCCTTGCGCTGGCAGCCGATGCATTCGCCGCAGCGTTTGCGCTTCTTCTTCGACTGTAAGACAGAGGCGGTAGAAGAAGAAGAGAAGGAGTTGTTGTTGGTGGAGTGGTTGGGTAGTTGTTGATAGTGTTGTTGTTGTTGTGGTTGTGTTTGGTGGTGTTGTTGTTGATAGTGTGTTTCGTGTAGTAGTTGTTGTTGTGTTTGTTGGTGGTAGGTTATGGTTATGGTGGATGGGTGTTCCTATTATTTGCAGCGTTTGCCAGTTATCGCCAATACGCGCGTTTTAAGCTTTGAACTTACCTGTTTATCGCATCCATTCTGATTGGCATCGTTGCTATCGCCCATGCCCAGGGCACTCATCGGACTCTTAAAGTTCGCCGTACTTGAGACGGCGTCCACTTGCCCCGGATTGTTGCCACTTGGGTCTATGTCCATGCCGCTGGCCTCACTCTCGGCACTGGACTCCAACGAATTGGGCCGCTGTTTCCGTCTCTCCTTTTTTCTGGCCTCGAGCCGAGCTATCGGAGATTTGAGCAACTTTTCCGCCTTGATCGGCACTGAGGTTGCTGGCGTGGGCGTATGCGGCTGCGTGGTATGGGGCGTGTGGCTGCCGCTGCTGCTGGCCGCGTGGGGAAAACTGTTGCTGTTGTTGCCGTCATACGATGTGGGCGTATGCATGCCAACTGCCACGCCTAGGCCAGTGTGACCATGCTGTTGCAGGTGCTGTTGCTGCTGCTGCAGATGTTGTTGCTGCTGCTGCTGTTGTTGTTGTTGCTGCTGCTGTTGCAAGTGTTGCTGATGCTGCAGATGCGTGTTGCTGTTACTGAGATCAAAGTCTTCCTTCTTAATGGATATACCCGTTAGCATATCGTAATCCCCGCCAGACGACACCGCCCCACCGCTCGCCTCCTTCTTGATCAGCGGTGCAAAGCCCGGCGTCAGTGGCTGATATAGTTGCAGATCCCCAAATGCAGCTGTTGCTGCCGGCATTAATGGGTATCCTGCTGCTCCTGCGGCCCTGTGATGCGAGTGGTGCATGTGATGGAACGCATTTGGCGGTGGCGGTGGTGCTCCCAATGGCGTAAAACTGCCCGATGGCGGTGTTATGCTCGTCTGCATTCCTGGTAGTTGAGTTAGCGGTGAACCCACGCTCATCATACCCGGCGAACTCACTGAGATGCTCGCTGGTGACATTGCTACCGTTTGCAGTGAACTTACGCCCGCTGCAGCGGCTGCAGCTGCTGCTGCTGCGGCTGTTGCTGCTGCGGCGGTTGCTGTTGCACCAATGGGCATGGGCATGGTGTGCCATCGGGCAACAGTTGCTCGTTGAAGCCGTGAAATTGACTCTGGAATGAGGGCAACTTTGAGAAGGGCTCAAAGCCGCTCTTCGGCTGTGCTTGAGTTTGTTGCTGTTGTTGCTGATGATGCTGCTGCTGCTGCAACTGCTGTTGCTGCTGCTGATGTGGTGGCACGCTGTCCTTGGACTCCATTTCCCAAGGACGTGTGTAGCTGCCGTTGGAGTTTGAGTTTGAATTCGAATTCGAGTTGTTGTTGCTGCCGTTGGTTGCATTTACTGCAACGGCGGCGGTGGCGGCAACAGCAACGGCATTGTTGACATCACTGTGTCCGCCATGGGCGTGATGATTATGGGCGTGTGTGTGGCCGTGTGCGTGGCCATTGCTGCCACTGGCAGCAGTACCATTAGCATTGCTGCTACTGCTGTTGCTGCTACCCAAAGGAGCTGCAACATTTGTGTTGCTGCTGCTGATGTTATTGTTGTCGTTCGCGTTGTTGCCGTTGACGTTACCGTTGCTGATGCTATTGCTGTTGTTGCTGGCAGTGGCCGTTGGTTGCTGCCGTGCATAGTAATCCCAGTGGGGCTGTTGCTCCGCTTGTTGCTGGTAATGCTGCTGCTGTTGCTGCTGTAGATGTTGCTGCTGCTGCTGGTAGTGATGGTGATGATGATGATACGGTGTATAGTGTTGACTGAGACTGCTCAGCTGATTGAGATGCGTATTGTGTAGATCGGCTGCTGCTGATGCGACTGTTGCCGATATTGCGGGCAATGTGTTGCTGCTGTTGCTGGTTGCCGATGTGGAATCGACGTTGCCGCCTGTGCTGCTCTGTGCGATTATTGTAGACGCCATTTAAGTCCGCCGAATTGCATGGCTGCGCAGCTTTTTAGCCACTGCGCTGCGTTGTGTATTGGGTGGAAGAGGGGTGGGGGGAGAAAGGGAGCGAGGGGCGTGCGAAAAGTTCCACTTATACACTGGCCAAAAAGCTACTCTAAATATTTGTTCAATTTTCTGTTTGTTTTGTACAACTCACTGCTCTTGAGGTAGTTTTTTCTTCGATATTGATTTAATTTGTAATTATTAATTTAAAATTTGTTTAATTTTATTTTGAACTCACTGGTTGTTTGTGCTTTTGCTTCTTGTTGTAATTTATGTAAAATTGTATTTAATATTTGTATTGCTTAAGCTTAGTATTCGTTAAATATTTGTAATTATTTATTTATATATATTTATATATTTGTTGTATTGTTTTGTTGTTGTTGTAAAAGTGCTACTATTAAATTTGTTTTGTTTGTTAAAAATTTGTAAGTTTGAAAATTCAATATATTTTGTACTTTATTCGTGGTTTAAAGATGCTTATTTGTTGTTGTTGTTTTTGTTGTAAACGGCAGCTAAGAAATTGTTGTTGTTTATTAACGTTTTCAATTGATTTGTTGTATTTGTAATTATTTTAAGCAATTTTCCATTTGTTGTGCTGTTTGTGTCTCAGACTTCGACTTCTTGTTACAAAAATTTGTAAATTTGTAATTTGTAAATTTGTATTTTGTTGTATGCGTTGTTGATTTGTTTATATATATATATACTTAAATATATATATATTTATTAATTATTGATTATTTAGCTTGTTGATATTATTCGATAATTTTATTTGCTTTTTACGTTACGTTTTTTGTAAATTGATTTTTTTATGAATTTTGTACTCTGGTTTTTGCTTGTGAAATTTGATTTGCATTTGTTGTTTAAATATTTTAAATATATAAAAAATAGTTTGCAGCTTTTCTTGTTAAATGATTTAAATACGTTATGCAATTAAAAATTACTTAATATTTGTAGGTCTTAAGCTTAAAAATCTTTGTCTTCCGTTTGTTTGTTGGTTTCTCTGCTTACAAATTAATTAAACATTATCGCTTTAGTTGTTATAAGTTAAATTTAATTTAAATTATTATTTAATTATTCATAATTAGTTGATTTTTGTTTGTTTTCGTTTAATGCATTTTTTTTGCTTTTGGTTTTTTGATTTTTGTTTATTTTGGCCAAAAATTAAATTTTTCTCTTCAGTTTCGTTTGCCAAAGTTGTTGTTGTTGCTCTTTGTTGTTGTTGCTTGTTGTTTCCTCAAATCCTTTGGTGAAATTGCTGCAATTGATTAGATAGAAATTTGTGTGATTAGAAATTGATTTAAGCCAGCAAAAAAGTTGCGAAAATTAAAGTGATTTTATAACAATTCCTTAAGGAGTTTCAAGCTTGTGCTTGCCCTGCTCAGACTAGGACTTCTTTTAGCCTGTTCCTTCTACAATTATTCGTTTTCTTTCTTTATTTTTTTCTTAACCATTATCGTTATTCCTTGTCGCTTCTTCTGCTTCCACTGCTTCTTCTACTTTGTCTCTCACTCACTTAAAACATCTACAAACTTCAACACATAATTATGGTCTTTGACTATATAATGAGCGGCGTTGGCCAAGTCCAAGTCCGTGTTGGCAGGAAGCAGCACTGCGGCAGAGGCGTTGGCAGCGCCAGCGGCAGCGACTGCGGCTGCGAAAAAAATGTAAAGGACACTCACTTCTGACTTTTTATTGCCGTTGTTGTTGTTGTTGTTGCTTGTAAGTTATGCTTTGGCTTTGTAAGAGCTGCCACACACACACACACACATACTTCTATACACACTCACACACACTAAGCTCGCACTTGCTGCGTTTTTCAGTCGCTTTTCGCTGTTGTCATTTTCTTGCTTTTTTCGCCATTTTTTTTTCGCAGTTACTCGCATTATTTTTTTGCTTTTTCTGTTGCTTTTATTTTGTTGTTGTTTTGTCTCTTTTGTATTTTATTCTCATAAAAAAAAGCGGCACAGGTGTACATTTTTTTTGCGCGTCCTTTGGCGTTTTTTTTTTTCAAGCTGCCAACATTTCGTTGCGCTTCAGAAAGTTCAATGCGATGTCGTTCTGTGTGTGTGTGTGTACCAGTGTGTGTGTGCGCTACACACTCTAAAGTAACGTTTTTTCTGTGTTGGCTTTTTGAGGTGTTGAAGTAGCTAAAAATTGCCTAAGGCCAAAGTCAAGAAGTCGATCTTCAGTCAGTAAATAAAGTTTGGACTTGGCATTGCTTAAAGCAGCTACAAAAGTTAATAACTTTTAAATGTTAACTATGCAGAAGCAGAAAACAATTAGATAATTTAATTGGCAAGTCAACTAAAAGTTCTTAGTGAAAAATAGTTATTTAAAGTCTCATAAAATGCACATAAATAAATTACAATAAATATAACTCTTCCTTATCAACCTAAAGTAGCTCTTACTAATATATAAGCTCTTTATTTGTGCAATAAATATAGTATTAAGACACTTAGGACTCTATTAAATATTTTCATACCCAAAAATTTTTAATTAATTTAAGTCTTAAGTAAGAAAACTCCTTTTTACTTGATCCCAGTGCTAGCCTAGGAGTACTTCTGTGTCCCTGAACACTTCATCATATCAATCAGTTAAAATAGTCCTTAAATTAACTATAATTTTACTTCAGCTTCATTTGCTAGTCATTTTAAAATTCAACACAGAAGTTACTGAGTCTACACTTTGCTTAAGGATTTTATGACTGTTGCAAATGGCAAGTTGCAACAATGTGTTGCCGAATGACAATTAAAGACTGATTATGTTGTCGCTTACAATTTGCGTGCTGCAATTGCCATTTGAGTGGCTCTCGTTGCATGCCCCTTGCAGTTGTGGCAATGTCCAGCGAATGAAACGGTAAAAGGCCAACGGCCAGCAAAAAAAAAAATACACAGAGAACCTGCAACAGAGTTAAGATCGGCGAATTGCAGGAGAAACAGTCAAAGACGACGAAGAAGCGCAGCAGAAGGAGCAGCAAAAAGAAGGAGGAGGAGAACAAAAAAAAATTGTGATGTTGCAGCTGCCACAATTTGCTGCACTTTCCGTTTTATGCGAGTTCGTTTCGTTTCGCGTTTCCATCCTGCAGCAAATTGCGACTCATATATATTTACATCACACGATAGAGAGAGACGGGCAGTGGAGAGAGCGGGGAAAAGACAGAGACAGCGGGGAGCGATCAGCTCAAAGGGGGGCAAGTTGCATGTGGCAAGTTACGAGACGCGCTTTACGAGTTACGAGTATTGTGCCTCAGCGATAAAGATCCCGATTTCAAAATTAGGCCAACGTACAAGTGTGTATGTGTGTGTCTGTGTGTGCGTGTGAGTGTGTGGCAGTTGCAACTGCAACATGTGCACAATTAGCGCTTCCTTTTCGCAGGCTCTGCAGATAAATCAAGACTTTCCTTATTCAAATCGGAAACGCTGAAAAGTTTTATAACTTCTCGCTCGCAGCTCGTTCATTTCCGTGCAGTGACATAACAGCAACTTACACGCTACCCCTACTCCCCTACTCCACTGATAATCAAATTTCTATATCTTATCGACTAGAGTAGTCACTGATAAGTAGAAAAGCCTCTGCTCAAATTCTTGTCAAATTTAGCGCACAACTTTCGAGCTTGGTTTGCTAAGCAAATAAAGCAAGCGCTGTTTGTGGTGCCCATGTGTGTGTGGAGTGTGTGTGAGTGGTGTGTGTGGTATGTGTGTGCTGTGTGTGTAGGCTTACAAAAGCGAAACTGCGAACAATGCGCGCAATTCACTTCAATTTCTGTTGCTGTTGCCGCTGCAGAGTTAGCAACATTTGGAAATTTTTTAAGCAAGCAACACAAACACACAGTTGTATGTATTTCAAATGTATATATAGCATATGTATATATATAACTCTATATGGCAGTATATAGTGTGCAAACGAACAATGCGTCATTTGCAGAAGAAGGGTAAATGTAGCAGCAGCAACAGCGGCAACGGCAGCAACTGCGTCGACGGCAGCAACAACAGCGAATTTAGGTGACTCTGCGCTGCTTTTGGGTGCATAAACTAGGCTACAGCCATACACAACACACAGACGCACACCCTACCACACACACACTGGTACATGTGCATGTGCAGAATAGAGGAAAATGCTCAAAGGGAATTCAAGCATGACGAGGCGAGGGTGCAACTGAAACTGGGCAGGAGTTTATGTTGCTGTTGCTGTGCTACCTGTGCGTAGCCGAAACTGACTTGTACACAACAACAACAACTGCAATGTGGCTAAAACAAGTGTAACACCAACTGGCTGTTATCCTGCTTCAACTGCTGCTGTGGTGCCTCTGCTGCTGTTACCTGTCTGTCTGTCTAGCTGCCCTGCTGTCTGCCTCTCCCCAACTCTGTCCATCTTTTGGCTGTCTGTCAAGCTGACGCACTGCCAGCAACATTTGTTTTGAATAAAGCTTTTGGCTTGCGTTACAACTGCGAACAACTGAAACAACTGCACATATTGCGCATACGCCCCGTTTCGCTCCCTTGTGCAAGAAAATACTCATTTTAATATTGTATCTGACTTTGTTTCTCTGCGTTAGCTTACAACTTTGAAATTTGTTTCAAATTGTTTGCAGCAGCAGCAGAAAAAATGCTAAAATATTTATTAAAATATTTACAAATACGTGCATTATGCTCACAGTTGCAACAAACTCAACTGTTTTACGGACATGGCAACACAATTAAGTCGAAACTTTTTAATATGCGCAACTACAAAGCGTAGAAGGAGCAGAGGTGGGGAGTGAGCGTCAAGAGTGGGTTAAATATTATTGCATTTTTTAACATTTTAGTACAAGTATTAATGCATTTCTGCGCTTGTGTGGGAATGGGAGGCAGCTTTGCCAGAAGCCCTAGAACATTACAAATTACGTACATTACGATGTGTGAGTGTTTTTATTTTTAGCCTTTTTTTAAAGCTTAGCAACTTTGGCAGTAATTTGGCTACCTCTAAAAGGGTTAACCCTTTGGTGTCACATTTGTTCGTAGTTTTGTAATTAACAAATTTCTATTTTGTCTCAACTAAATTTTATAATTTCTCTGATATAGAAAAGTTGTTATTAGTAGCTTAATTATCACATTTTCAACTAAATTCCGCTCTACTTAACTAACTAACACTTAACTAAATCCATTTCCAACTAAGCTAAATATGTGCAGCTAGCATATTTTAGCTATAACTAAAATTTCTGGCAGTATTTCAAAAGTGAGAATCATGATTGTACTAATGGGTTAATTTACGTGGCGATGTGTCACGTGTAAATTGAGTTATTCGATGCGGGAAGCTCAGGCACAAAGAGCAGCAGGAGTGAAGAGAGCAAGAAACAGCGAAAAGAGAGAGAGAGGGGGACATAAAGAGCGACGAGTGGAGCATGTGGAATATGCAATGAAATGAAACGTGCTGTGTGCCACAATGAAGCCATGCAAAGGAGCTAACCAAACACACACACACACACGCAGAGTAAACACACACACACACCCAACACTCACACACACACAAGCAGATTTACGAGCATGTCATTTCGCATACTTTGAAAGTCACGCACGTTACCGTTAACGTTACAAGCACACGCTGAGCTTGGAGTGGGCGTAAGTGTGTGTGCGAGTGTGTATAGGTGTGTGTGTACGCTGTGTGTGTGTGTGTTGTTTGTTTTTCTCTAGGTCAAAGCCTTAATTTGCCTGTCGTGTCCTTTAGCGTTGCCTTCTTTAGCTACCTGCGTGTGCTTTTTTGTTGTTTTTTTTTTGGCATCTAGTTGTGTTTTATGAATGAAAACGAAAACGTAGCTAGTGTGTGTGTAGGTGTGTGTGCTTGGGTGTCTGTGTGTGTGTGCGTGCTACTGACATTGCTGCGGTATATGCAACAAAGTGCGTGTTTATTTTTAGCCAAAGGCATTAATTCATTGGGGGTCGCAGCAGCAGCATTAACTTTAGCGGCAACTGCAACGGCAACGGCAACTGCATTTCCAAGATACAAGACTCGTAAAAACGCGCAAACAGAAATAGATGCAACAACAACAAATAACAAACAGCAGCAGCAACAACAACAACAACAACAACAACATGTTTGTACATGCAGAGGCGCGTCCAGTTGGCGGCACATGTGGACGCCTTTTGGTCAGACAAATTGCAGGCAGCATGTGCAAAGATACACAAACTGAAAGATACAGATACAGCTACAGCTACATATGCGCTGCTTGAACTTGAACTTCGTTTTACAGTCGTTGCTGTTGTTGTTGCTGCTGTTGCTTTGCTCAATTTGTGTTGCTTTATTATTTTTATTTTTATTTATTTTACGCTGCTTTCTGTCGTCAGCTTCTATGGCGCTTTAAATTCTCTTTATTGCCGATGTTGAAGGCGGCTTCAACTGTCTCTCTTTCACTCCCCTCTCCTCCCCCTCCTACTACATTTTCTGCTCCACCTCCTTGTGCTGCTGGTTCTTCTGCTGCTTCTACATCTTTCAGTTTTCAGTTTGAGTTTCTGTTTCAGTTTCAGTTTCCAGTTTTGGGCGTGGGTTGGCTCTGGCTCTGCCTCATTTGGGAGGCTGAATTCAGTGCTCCTCTACACTCCTCTCCTCTCCTTTACCTCTTCCTCTTTCTTCTCCCCCTCCCTCTCTGACTTCTCTTTCTTCAGCTTCGCTTTCGTTTTTTTTTTGCAGTTTGGATTTTATTTTTGGCGCTTCTGTTTTGCGCGCGCCAAAAGAACCTCTTGCTCTGTATGTGTGTGTTGTGGTGTGTGTAACTGTATGTATGTGTGTGATGGTTGAGTGTATCTTGAAGTTTGCGCGCGTTTGCCTTGAAGTACGCACGTTACTGTTAGTTAGTTACGAGTCAGCAGCAAAGTCGAGTGTTGAATGTATCTGTATCTGTAGCTGCGCGTATCTTTTGCCTTAGCTGCTGCTACTTGTTCTTGTTCTTCGCCTTGCACGTTCTTTGCACGTTTTCGCAAGAAGTCGCATAACTCTTCTGGAGCCTTGAGCTGCGTTTTTAATTTAACTTGACAAACGTCGTGAAGTCGCATATGCGCCACTCAGATACAAATGTATCTAGCGGATTGGCGGCGTCTGTGATGGTCGCTTTATTGCTCTTCTTGTTGTTGCTGCTGCTTCTGCTGCTGCCAGCAACAGTTTTGGCATTCTGCCGCTGCTTTAGCAGCTTCTTCTTCTGCCAAATGTATCTGTGAGTACGAGTATCTTCAAGTTCTGTTTTTTGTTGGACTGTTGCCGCGTGTTTATTGTCATTACTCATCTCAAATGTTTTTTGTGTCAATTTTCGGGACTAACGATAGCAACAACAACAAATCGAAGACTGTTGCCAGCTTTTGTTGTTGTTTTTTTAGTTGTTCTTGTTTTTGTTATTTTTTATGAGACAACGTCTTGCGTTCTGTTCTGCGTTCATTTAATTTTATTTCGCTTTTCGCATGTTTGTTTTGCTTTGCATTTGTCGCTTGTTTTCTTTTTTCACTTCACTTCGTTTCTTCCTTCTGCTTTTTCTTTATTTTTTGGTCATCGTCATCAAATCCGCCCATAAATCCGCTCAAATTTGCCTGTTTATGTCCCAAGCGGAAAAACATACAGAAATCCGGAGCAAGTGTTTCAGCGGCTTACGACTTTTGTAACTTGATCTTAAATGCTTCCGAAAATATTATTCCTATTTACGCTTTTTGCTGTGTTTTGCTTTATTTGTTTTCACAGGGACTTACAAATTTTGCAGGTAATTCAATAAACATTTAATGCTCACATTTGAAATTTTTTGAGGTTTAGCAAAACTTACAATTTGCGTCGTAGTAAATGCCGACGGTAGAAACTGAATTTAAATTATTGATCGGTGGAAAGAGCTGTTGCGTTTTGGTTTAAGTATATGTATATTTTTTGACAGGAAAGCTATATTATACTCTACATATTATATATCAGCAGGATAAATGGTTTGTCTCTCAATTCAGGAATAGCAATCAATACGTTTCTTTATAACAAATTGGCTTCATTATAGACCATACAAAACATAGACAATTTAAGGGATATTTAAAAACAAACTTACAAAAAAGTATACTGAATATTGTTGGCTGAACTCTACACAAATTTTATCAAAATCAAAAAACCCGCATCATTAAAATGTTCTTTCATTTTGGATTGGATTAATTGTTCTCTGAGAAAATTCTGGATTAATTTTACAAATATTTCAACAATTCTCTAAAAAAATATGAAAATATTATAAATCTTCAACTTTCCTAACATTTAAAATAGAATAGTCAGTTCTAAACTCTTCCGACAGTTTAAAGCAACACTTAAATGCTTTCTTAATTGCAAATTTCTTAAATACAATTTATAACATTCCACAAACCGTTGTTAATCCATTGCCATTGATCGATTGCTGCTATGTTGCCAGGCTGCTGTTGCTGCTGCTGCTGTAGTTGTTGTTGTTGTAAAACTGCATTCGATGAATTGCTCTTAAACGATCTTGTTAAACTCTCTTAAGCTCCCAAAGAACTGCCGTTAGGAACGGTAAACGCGAAGCGCGCACGAAAACGAAAACGAAAGCTAAGACGATGGTTTGTGGGGGCACTGGAGGAGTAAGAGGAGCAGGAGAAGGGAGAGAGTGAATTAAAAATTTAACTGTTTACAAACCGAACGAAAGCGAGCGAAAAGATGCGAACGCGACACGAAAAGAAATGAGAATTAACGCAAAGAAACGATGCGAAGATGCAGGCAAATTATAAATGTTGCTAAATAAGTGCAAACATTTGCGGTACTTGTTGTTGTTGTTGTTTCTCTCTTTGCTGTTGTTGTTGTTAGCACTAATCACTTGAGCAACATAATTGCCAGTTTTCTGCTGCTGTTGTTGTTGTTATCGTTACACACACATTTGAAACTCGTTTTCCTTTTCAATCAAAGTATTTAACTAGATTGCTTACTTAATTAATTATTTAATTAAAAGTGTTTAGTTGTTGTTGTCGTAGTTGTTTTGTGGCATGAAAAGGAAATTTCAACGCGGAAATAAATCAAAAAACACTTTTATTTGAGAGACAGTTAGAACTTGCCACCGCGTAGCATTCAGAATTCACAAATTCGCGGTTCACAATTCGCAATTCGCAGTACGCAATTCGCAGCGGGCGAATAGACAACTCGCACTCGTTTCTGGCGCTCGAACGAAGCGACGGCGACGGTGCAAAAGTTTTTGTATTTAGGAAACTTTTCACCCTTCGAAGGATACACAACAACTGATTGTGCCGTGCACAAGCGAACGGCAAACCAACCCCGACGCCAGCAGCAACAGCGCCAGCAGAGCAGCGACAGCAACAGCAACACCAACAACAGCGAAAGCAGCAGCAGCGCACGCAGCGGCAGCAGCAACGCATCGGTTCGACGTCGAACCAGACACAACCTCAACCACAACCAATGGTTGGAGCAACAGAAACAGACACAGCGAACTGCAACTTGTTGGCAGAGCGGCAATAAATAACGCGAGCGACTTTATTAAATTTAAAATGGGAATACGAAATATACAAAAACTTAAAATTTTCTATGCTGTAGCATTTTAGCATTTTATTATTATATGTATATATTTTTATTTTAATATTTTATTTGTATTATTTATTTGATGCTTTCTTTAAATTCCTATAGGCTGCTCCGTAACTACCTGAAACACCCTGTGTTTCCAACTAGTTGCACTACGTTCGCTTGCAACCTTCGATCAGCAACTCAAACCATTGCCACTGCTGCTTGTTGTTGCTGCTGTTGCATGTCCTGGCTGTCGAGCATGTCCTGCAGCCAAACAAACACCAGCAGCTGCATGTGGTCGCTGCTCACAAACACACACACACATGCACAAATAAACACACGCACACACACACATGGCAACGACCATGCGGCGTTTGAAGTGCGCTTTTGTTGTTGTTGCTGCTGCTGTCGCTGCCTCTGCACCGCTGCTGCTGCGGCTGCGTCTCCTGTACAGTTGTTGTTCCAATTAAAAAATTTTTTCCCTAGTTTCGCGCGCACAATGCGAACTTGCAATCTATGAGCAATGCAACAGCAACAGCAGCAAAAACAACAACAACAGCAGCAAACAGCGAATATTTTCTGGTTTTATTTCGCTTTTGCTGTTGCTGCTGCTGTCGCTGCCACAGTTGTTGCTGCTGCTCTCATTTCTATTTGAAGCCTGGACCTTGTGGGCGTAACGCTGCGTGAGGGAGCGTGTGTGTGTGCCATATCCTTGCCTGGCATTGCACTGACTGCTGCTGCTGCTCTGCTGCTGTTGTTGCGGGATTTTGGTACAATTTGCCTTCTTATTTCATTTTTTTTTTGCTGGCAGCTTTTGTAAAGAGTCCTAGTCCGTGTGCTGCCACTCCCCCTGCCTCCCCTCCTTTTGCTGCTCTGCTTCCTCTATATGTCAGTTGATTTCATTTCACTTTTTTTTCTCGCTGCAAACTATTAGTTGAGCTTGTGTTCGTTTTTTCTGCTTTTTCGGCCATGTTTCAAGCTTGCTGCTGTTGCTGCCAGGAGCCTTTTGATGCCCAGTTTGCAGTGGGTGGCAGAGGGGATAGCGGGGGCCTGCTGTGTGTGGAGAAAGTGGGCGGTGGACGGTGGACACGCAGTGCTTTGGGCAGCGCAAAAAAAAAAAGGAACAGGCAAAAAACCTTGACAGTTGCATTGTAGAATGGCGTGGGAAACGGAATGCAAACGAATGCAATGATGGATGACAAAGGGAGAGGGTTGCGAAGCGAAAGAGAGAGGAGAGAGGGAAGGCGATAGAGGTAGCCTGAGGTTTATTGTCGCTTATTTGCATTGCGTAATGGAAATTGGTATAAAACTCAACCCTTAGACGTTTATGCGTAAACTGCTGCGAAACACTGACCTGTCCTAAAACACACACACCAAAATCACACACACACACACACACACACATTAACACCAGGTAAATACAGCAGGCAAACACACACCTTGGCACTCACTGAGTAAGAAACGAAGACGATTTTCATCGACTCGTAAAGTTACATCTGCACAAACAGCAGACGCAGCCGGCGCTGTGTGCCAAGCGGTAAGAGGTGAGAGCTGAGAGGCAAGAACAAGCGCAGGGTATGTGCAAGGGTCAGGGACAGCGGCAGCGGCAAGAAAAGGGGCAAGAGGAGGCAGCAATGCAGCAGTTGTTGACTAGTTGTTTGGGCAATTGCAACTGCAACTGCAACAACAACAACAACGGCTGTTGCTGCTGCTATTCGTATTGGTCTTGGATTTTTGCCTCTTGACTTTGCCACTTGGGCAGCAGCGTTTGATGGCGTTGCAAGTTGTGCGTGCAACAAAGTAACTTAAGCTTTCATCAAACCTCTCTCTCTATCACTCTCTTTCAGTCTACTACACGCTGCGTGTCCTTTGTAAGGCAACAAAGGACATTCACATTACATGCGGCATGCAACAACAACAGCAGCAGCTACAACAAGGCCAAAGTATCTGACAGTTGCAGCAAAAGTATTTGAAAAATGAAACAAACGCGCGCGTCTCGCAAAAAACTTGAAGCAAAAATGAAAAGAACTTTTGTGGTGCTGTGAGTTTAACAAGCAAGTCGAATGTTAGATGCTCTAACTAAGCAGTTTTTGAAGCAGACATGAGCTAAAAAAAATAGTAGTAAGATTTATAGTTATATAGCTAAAGTTGGCAGCAAACAAGTCAAGCTTCAGAAGGAATATTTCATCCAATTGTAGCCAAGTCATTCTCAACTTCTTGCCAGCAAAACGTTGCACAACTCTTCAAGAAATCATAAAACTCTTGGTGTCTTAAGAGTAGCAAACAGCAGGCAGCAACAGCAAGAACAACAGCAACACTTTACCGCATGCGGCAAGCAAAAAGGAGCAGCAAAAGTTCTGTCGCAGGAGCAACTGAAACTGTAGCTGAGGATGAAGCTGAAGCTGAAACTGAGGCTGATAGCTGCAGTTGGAGTTGTTAACGGAGTTGGAGCTGGCGCAGGAACTGGCGTCGGAATCGGAGCTAAAGTAAAGTTGTTGCTGAAGTTGAATGCACGCGAGTCATTCGGTTAACGTTCAACAAGGACCCATCCGGTCTATGTCCTGTGAGCTATGTTGCTGCTGTCGTCGTTGTTGTTGTTGTTGTTGTTGTTGCTGCTGCAAAAAAAATAAGAGAAGAGATCTTTCTGCGGCAGAAATGCACACGTAATACGAGTAACGCAAGCCAAATGCATTAACAGCCACACAAACACACACACGCACACACACACATGCACACAGTCACACACATATGCACACATTTATATTTGTTCCATTACAGCCCTGCTGCTGTTGCTGTTGTTGTTGTTGTTGCTGTCGTACGAGTTTTGAGTTTTCCGAAATCATGAAAGGAGCAGATGTTAAATTTTTATACACAACACAGCGGCTGCCAGCGTCGCTGCCAGGCGTCGACTGCGTCGTTGGCGTCGGCATCGCAGTCACTGCTGCATTATTATTGCCCGCTGTTGTTGTTATTGCTGTTGCTTTGTGCGCTTTGCTGCTTCCTTTGCTCGCTCTCACTCGCTCTTCACTCCACTCTCTCTTCCTCTCTCGCTTGCTCTCTCTCTATTTCTCTTCCTCCCTGTGCTCGTTGCCAGGCAGCCAGCAGAGCCAACAGCGTCGCAG
Organism: Drosophila nigrodunni; assembly: GCA_020829145.1. Lineage (NCBI taxonomy): Eukaryota > Metazoa > Arthropoda > Insecta > Diptera > Drosophilidae > Drosophila > Drosophila nigrodunni. The sequence goes on along the minus strand of JACVCZ010000007.1, from coordinate 5,538,662 downwards.
TCGCATTTGTTTTTGTGCTCTGGCAAAAACTTCAGCTGCTGCTGCTGCTCAATGGACTTGGACCTGGATCTGGACCTGACTGCGAGCAGCGAGCTGAAAGCTGAGCAATGATGTTCATGCTGTTCATAATGAAGTTCTTGTTGATAACCATGATGACCGCAGTTCGCAGTTCAAACAAGAGCTTAATGCATTTGCAGTTGTTGCATTTAAATCATAGATTCATTTTAGGATTCCACTTTTTGTTAGTTGCTGTAGCCTGACATTTTAATTGTGGCAAATTTTGTGTCCTTAGCTGCTCTTTGCTGCCATTGTTCTATCAAGCTATTGGCATTACCTGAGATTTGTCAATGTCGTTCTCTGCTCTTTGGTGTCTTTTACCTGAGTTGCTGTTGGACGCACTGCTGCGTATTGGAACAATAGTTTTCCATTTCGTGATGCTAATCATTGCTAAAACTCAATGCTCACACACGCACACGCACAGCACAAATTAACCCTCACACACACACACACACGCTTACTCTATTTGGAGTTGCAACTGCCTCACAGTGGGTGGGTATGTCCGACTGTGTGTCAGTTCGTTGTTCCACTTTGAGTTTCTCACTTCGCATTTCTGCCACAAACTGTGCGCAGATTTTCCACAACAGGTAAGAAAACTGGGCAAACTAGGGAGACTTTTGCACCTTGCTTTATAAAATTGTTTTGGTTTTTAAAGTTGGTGCAGCAAATTTAACTACTTACTGCTTGATAACTAAAGAGTAGAATATAATAGTTAGAATAGTATCTTAAGGATACATTTTGTTAGTTTAACATATTGGTTAGTGATATCAAAAGAACTAAAAAGATACATTCAGAAATGTCTGTTATTTTCACAACCTAAAAGTATCTTAAAAGTTTAAAGAATGAGTCGCAAATTAATTATAAAATGCTGTAGAAGAAATCAGTCAATTAAAGTTGACTTAATTGCTAAAAAGGGTCTTAAAACTGTCAGCTTAAATTAAAAATGATATACCTACATGTCATAAATTACCTCCATAGTTTATAGTTTACTTAAAGTAAAACTAACATTACTTTGACTCACATAAAATCAGCTTTCAACAATAATCAAATATTTAGCATAAAGTTGGCTTTAAAAGCATAAAGTACACATTTTATCAGCAATAAATATAAGTTAGCAGTTATTAAAGTGAACTACATATAAATCAAAATACAGCTTTCATTAAAAGCAAAGTGATTAAAGTAATATTAATAAACTATACGCAGTAAGTTACTTCCTGCTGTCAGGTACATTTCATTACCACAACTTGTCACACAGTCAATCCCTGCTGCATTCAATTCCTCAACTGTCCAACTCGATTTGAAGACCCTTTTATATTTTACATTACTGTTTTTTTTTTTTTGGTTTTTGCGCGTGACACCTGATGTTATTTTATGATTATTGTTTTGTGGATTTATGAAACATAATTCCAATTGCAGCATCGGTAAAAGCAGCAGCTGCAGGTGTTTCTCAGTGTTGTTTTGCTGCTGCTGTTGCTGCTGCTGCTGCTCTTGGTTGTTATTGCAATTATTATTTAACTGTGACACACCGAAAATTCCATTAATTACAGCACCGCAACGAGGCCGAGGGCTCAATCATCTAATCTAATTGATGATTTGCATATTGCATACACAACGATTTGCTGTACCAATTTCAGATACACAGTTTGAATGCTGCAGTTGTAAGTTTGTGATGGACTATGAGATACTTTTGCCAAAATTTGTATTGTTTGGTAACTAAAGCTGAAAGTGTCGAACATTTTAATGAGTTGTGCAGATAAAGTTTAAGCAATAATTATGTTAACTTACAAATAAAATATATATTTATTTATGTACACTCAAAAGTACTTCAATACATTAGCTTTAAATGTTTTCTTTTAGTTCCTTTCTTTTCCATGTCTTAACAAACCCTTGTAATTTACAGAGCATTCTCCATTCGTTGCTATTTGTCGAAATGATAACATAAATTTCAAATTATTTCGTTCGTTTATTGAATAGATTTTCCATTATGTTGCCTTATGTAGTTGTTGTTGTTCTTGTTCTTGTTTTTCTAACTCTGTTTTGTGATTTTGATTTTAAATTAAATGTAAAACTACAGTACATGTGTGTGTGTGTGTGTGTGTGTGTGTGTGTGCGCTTGTGAGTGTGTGCTTATGAAGTGGTGTGCGTGTGCGTGTGTGTATGTTTTTTTAAATTTAGTTATCAATTATGTGCTGCAAAAATCATTTTCATATCGAATTTCAACGCTCAATAATTATATGCTGATGACAACAAGCGGCCAAATGTAGTGCGCTCTCTTTCGCTCCCTATCGCACTTCCTCTGTGGCCTGTCATCCCTGTATTGGTGTCTTCCTTACTTGGGCTTGTTCCGGTCCTGTTCCTCTGCTGCTGCTTCTCGGCTGCCGCTGCTTAATTTGCGGCTATCGTACAGACACAACAACTGGGAAACCAGAACGTGTCCGTGTAGAGATTTTGGCCATTGCCCTGAAGCGCAATTAAACGTTTTTGTACAAACTTTTGCTCGCACCTGGAGTTATAACCGTTGGGCAAATCGCACAGGTTCGAGCATGTGTTAGAGCTGCAAAAATTATGAAGAAAGAAAAAGAAAACACCAAAACACCAAAAAACGGAAACAACAAATGTTAAAATGCGAAAAATCAACAACTGTAGAAAATTTAGTTGTGCGCTGAACACATAAATAAACGCGAAAGGTTCAAAAGCAAAAACAAAAAATATATAAAAAAAAAGAGGTAAGAGAAGCGCCGGCTGCAAAGTTGAAAGTTTAACGAACTCGTTAAAACGGGAATCGTACGTAATTGATAAGGAGTTAAGGCAACGGGATTCTGGCACTTCAGTCCCTCTGTTGGATTCAGAATCCCAAACAGCTGTTGCTATCAGCTCCTTACACGCTTCTACCGCGGCCAAGATTTATGCGCCAGTGCATTCAGGTGCGCATTTGGTTAGGCAAATTGTGCGCTAAGTACTCGCAGGGAGTGACTCGCTGGAAAGGGGCTGAGGGACGCAGGACAGCGGACTGAGGACAAGCGGGTAAACAATTAGGACACGCATTGACCGACCCCAGCTAAACATATAGATGCATTAGCGACTCTACACCGCACCGACTCTACTTCAAATTCATCACCCTATTTTTTAACGCTGTTTGCGCTTTTTAAATGGTTCGAGTTCGAGTTTGAGTTTTGAGAGAGTAAAACAACATTGAACTGGGCAGAAAAAAGGGGGAATGAATGAATGTCACTGCGGTAATCTTGGTCTCTCTCCTGTTTTTATTTCGGGGTGTTGTAATTCGTTTAGCCGCAATTATGACACAAAACATAACCATGCACATACCCATACACATACTCATTGCTTGCACTTCTGCCCACGTGCCCATGCCCATTCTCGTTCTCATTCCCATAAACCTTCTCACTTGCCCATACCTATAGGGTATTTGGATAGAGCATTCCCCTAACTAAAACTGTCAGCACAATTTTGCCGCAAGGGGAATCAAACACTTCTCATTCTCATTCTCTCCTCTTCATTTTTTTTTACGCTGTCCTGCTGCGTATTGACTGCGGGAGAGAGCGGAGCATTTTGATAGTGATACTTTGGCACTGATTACAAGTGTTGTGCTCAAATCAAGGAACAATTAGCACGATAAAAAACAGGTATGGCGTACGTGAAGTGATGCGGAAAGAGTTGGTATAGCTGTAGCAGGAAAAAGGATTTAATGAATTCACCCAACAGAAGAATTATTATTGAGAGACATATTTCATACTTTAACTGCCAGCATTAAGTGACACAAGCAGTCTGCAGCACGTAAATATATAGATATATATATGTATGTTAACATATCGCATATATATACGCCCAAAAATCAATTTAACTATGGCTTTTAATTATTAACTATTTAAATTGAAAATTTAACTGAACTCGAAGCCTGGAGCAAACGGTTCGTAAGAAAGCAGTGCAAGTGCCTGAACTAAAGAGTGAACTGCTTGCTGCCATGCCGAACTGCTTCGCTTAGCGCAGACAGCAACCATAACTAGTGCTCAGCGCAGTTAACACTGAACTTACAGCGTGCACTGCTAGTTAACAGAAACGCCTCTTTGCTAGTGCAGACGTCTGTTAGCTAACAAAAATCGCGCGCAAAACGCGTGAAATTGTCGAGCTTTAGCTTAGAATTAATTTAAGTGGGTGCTACTTACGCACAAAGCTCCGCCTTGACCATTTGTCGGGCCGTGTTCTCCTCGTTGACAACAAACATCCAATTGCCACGGGAGTTGAGCGCCGCTTGTGGCGTTATAAATTGCGATGTTGTTTCGCAGAGCGTTGAGCGCGTCGGACTCTGTCGCTTGGTGCGCTGTATTTTCTTTTTGTTGTTGTTGTTGTTGCTGTTGTCGCTGACACCCACAATGTCTAAGAGATCCATGTTGAGCGATACATCACGCACGCTACGCTGCAGCTCCTTCTGCTCTTCCTTCTGCTGCTCCTCCTCTTCCTGCTCCCTCTGTTTGATTTCCTCCTGATGGTCGGCCAGCTCTTGTTTGGCCAGCTCCCGCTCGGCTATTTCTCGCTCCAGCTGCTCGGCAGTGGCTTGAATCGCCTTCTGCTTGAGACTCAGATCACGAACGATGCGTTTGAGCCAGAGCGTGGCATTATAGGGTGTTCTGCCAGCATTATTGTAGAACAACTGAGTTGATCCAGTTGCTGAAGGTCCTGCAGCTTGCGAATTACCGTAACGCTTTCCCGCCGAAGTGTACAAGAGATACCTATGAAAAAAGAAGATAAACTTTAAGATTTGATTGGTCAGGCAGCGAAGCTACTCACGTGGGCGACTCTGCTGTGGGATTGGGTGCAAACAGCGAGTTGCCTTGTCCACGATGTGGCACACCGCCAAAGGGTGTCTGATAGTTGTAGCCATTGAAGTCTTGACCATTGTTGAAGTCACGCTGAGGAAATATGTACTTGGGATCGTAGAAGACAGACGTGACCGATGTGAACTCCTCCCAGGTCTCGTCCACCAGCAGAGAGGCTGCCTCGTAGCCCCATTTACGTACAAGACTCTTGATGAGATATCTGTGTGAGAAGACAATGCGTTGAGCTTATTAATTTTCCACTTGTGGATGATGCAAGAGATCACTGTCGCATGGGAAAGTGCAAGATCATCATTCACTTGTCGACAACAGAAAAAAATGTGAGCAAATCAAGCAAAAGAAAAAAAAAAACTTATGCAACGCTCAGAAAGCCGACAGCGGTACAACAAGAGCGACAGGTAGGCACAGTTAAATCATGTTTAATATGCAGCCAGACAAGTTATGTATGTAAATACGATTACAGTTATTCATAAATTGATATGAGTACTCGCACTCGCACTCGCCCTCTTATCAGCAGAAATACATCTCACATGCGTGTCACGTGCCAGCAAAATAAAAAATATATAAAAGTTATAGCGGTGAAAACGGCCTCCGGCATTTCCCAAACGGAACTTTGTTTATATTTATTTATTTATTATTATTTTATGTTTGTTTTCTGTTGTTTTCTAACCGGTGTTGTTTTTAGAATTATGCAATAACCGAATTCCATAGGCATCATAAAATTGACTACTTAATTGCTGAGCTGAGTCTGGCGCCAAATTGCGGCCTTTAACTGGCGTCGGGCTTATCATAAACATTAACATTATCATTATCATTGCGTGTAGTCGCAGCCACTAACGTACATATTATTTAAATCGAAGAAATTTTCTCTAAAAATAGAAACACAATCACGTTAACCGCAACGGACTGACCACAAGTTCAGTATACAAATAAATTTAAATATGTTGGAAAATATTAAAAAACGAAATGCAGTGACTTTTGTATGCTCTGCCTTAGAAATCGTTGAATCGTTGAGTGTAAAAAATGTTTAAATATATTAAGATTATCTTTACATTTGTAATATGCCATTTAAGATGCCATTTTGGCATTGAGTCTCCTGCTTTTCTATAGCAGCCATTTTGTAAAGGCGCAAAACGATCTCTGTTGCGGAAGCTGCTGAAATGCACTGCTTGCAGTTCTGTGTCTAGAACAGTTGCAAGCAGTGCACTAGTGAATGGCTTTGAGCAAGCAGAACTGGGAATGTTCTTTTGAATGTCTATAGATTAATGGCTTTTTAAAGCAGAAAGTCAATTGATATTTAAATATTTTTCTACCCAAAATTTCGCATTAATTAATTGCTCTCTAAGCTATTGGCTACCAACTGCTTGACTTAGTAAATATACCCTTTGGTTAGGGCATAAAAATGCTAAGTTATTCAGCGAGGCATTCATAAATATTCGAGAAGCACGCGGCGCGTCGTCACAGACAAAGTGTCTTGAACTGTCAATTCAAGTTTATTGGGTCAAGGAGCTCAGCCAGCTGGTCGAGCAGCATCATCATCACAGCCATAGCAGCCGAAATCACAGCAGCAGCCGCATCTGGCAGCACAATCGCTGCTCTGAAGTACGTGATCTGGCGTCGCGGAAACGGCAGAAGCAGTTAGTTAACAGCTAGCAACTAGCACCCAACAGGTATTATGGACAATAGATGAGATACATGTTGGCAAAAACAAGTTTTTTTTTGTTGGCTGTTTGAATTTGGAATTGAATTTTGGAAGACAGTGAACGAACAAACATTTGTTTGAAATGCATTTGCATTTATTTCTTGTTTGTTGTTGCCTCTTCGATTTTGAAGCTGGCACATTAAGTGTGTTATTTATGTGTGTTGGCATTGTGTGGCCATTAGCCGGCTCTCTGAAACTTACGTGGGATAGTTATCGACGTGCTCGCAATAAGTTTTGCCGGGCCTGGCACAGCTGTAAACCAGAATGAATATTATATAAATAAGTCTTATATACCAAACTGTGTACATATATATTAAAGTATATATTACTTGTACTTACTTGGGCGTCTGTCCTGGCGGTGCTGGCAGAAATTGGCAAGGCGGTGCGCCATATAAGCCACATGATGGCGGTGAACTGAATGCGATTGAAGTACAAGCTAATATCTATTGAGATTGAATAGTCTTTGAGTGTTGGGCAGTTGGAGGCGTGGCTGGGATGTATACTCACCACATAGGTAAAGAGAATAGCACTAAAACTACTACTACTAGAAGTGTGGAGACGGAGACGTGTAATACTCTTTGTCATTGTCAATTCATTCGTCGTTGGGTTTTGGGGATTTGCATTTGCATTTGCGTATCCGTTCAGATTCAGATTCAGATACCCAACTTGACTTGACTTTAGATAGTTTATTTTATTTTTTGTTTTTGTTTTTTTTTTCTGATTTTTTTTGGCGGCGGCGTGATGTCAGTTTTGGCTGATGAGCTGAAAGTAAGTGTCGGTAATGCTTGATTATCTGTCTGTTTTTTGTCTTGGGAGAAATTGCAATAAATCACTTAATTATGTACGTATCAATTATACTAAGTAAACGCGGCTTTTCGCTAGTTATTTACACGGCATATAATTAACTTATTAAGCTAAGCAAACAATGTTAAGCAAGTAAGCAAACTTTGAATTTACTTCAAGCATTCAAAGACCAGGAAACGCTTTCTTAAATTACGAGTCGAATCTTGAATGTAAGCTTAAGAAAAAGATAAAAATGATGGCAATTGCTTACAAATTAATCATTTAAAAAGGGATTAATTAGATTATAAATTAATCTTCAAGAGTCCATGTTAAAAATTACTTTATTAAATGGCTTAAAAGCTGAGCTTTGTCTCTAGAGTAAAGTCTGCATATTTCACCTACTTTTAGGTGCCAATCATTTGCTATTTTAAATCCCAGGCTTAGTTCTCATAGGTCTCATTGTTATTAACTACTCTAAACTCAAGCTTAGTTCTTTAACAATTTACATTTATTGCGTTTACACATTAGTTTTGTCTACGCTATGCCAAAATCTGCATAATTTCAAAGAATTATGCAAACTAAACACTTGATGTTTGCTTTTCATAACTCAACTTGACACGGAAAATGGAAAATGGATAACTTAACGTCGTTTGTTCTGCAAACAATTGCAGTTGCAGTGAGACAAACAATATTTATGTGTGTTTTCCACACATTTTTTAGCACGCATAAAGACATCGGGTTAAAGCTGCAGATCTCAAAGGTGCTAATTTTGTGACGAGTTCAGTGCAGTTCAGTTAAAGTCGAGTCAAATTAACAATTGCGAAAATAGCAGTGCCTAAAAGTGAAAGTGTTGAAACCCCAGACACTTACAACTTTAGTTACTTAGCTTAACTACTAATAACTGCAATTGCACTTAGCTGCTGTTGTTTGTGGGCGTTTCAATGGGATGCTTAAATAATTGCCGACAATTGTCTTGAGTCAATATTTAACCTAATGGAGATTATTCGTAAGTAGCTGTTAATTGATAGCTGCTGGAAGTGGTTTCAATTAGTCTGCATTTTAAATTACGTATACGTATTATGTGGGCAATTCCCATAATCAGTTGGCGTGCTCTAAATCAAATGAAGCAAATTATATAATTAAAATTATAAATCCGATAAGATATGCGTGCGCTGTGGAATTGTGGAACATGGAAGTCCCCAAAGCTAATCACCGTTGCTAATTCAACAGCTACCGCAAATAAAAAGTATAAAAATTGAATTCATAATCAGAATATAAATATGGAAACAGAACAATAAATGAGTCGACTGAAAGCTACTCAAATCAAGAGCAAATCAAATGAAAACCGGATTCCGTGTCAGGCCAAGTGTTATAGATCTATAGAAATAAAATAACAAACTACAATTAGAAGCAGATAAAAAACAGAAAGAGAAACACAAACACAAACACGTCATGTCATTGCGTTTGAATAGAACTTGTGCTGTGCTCCACAAAAGACAGACACCTGTGCTCAATGGGAGTCGATATTGTCGTAATGTCTGATAGGATTTCCGGGATCGTTGAGCATGGTCAAGGCTCCAGCTTGGGACACATGAACCGCTTGTCACTTTCGTTTCTACGTTATTCATAAATCAATCAAACAGCTGTCTGTCTGTGTGTGTGTGTTGGTGTGTGTGCGTGTGTTTAAAAGCCACACAACACAATGTGTCCATAAAACTCAACATTTTGGGCCATTTGTGTCATTTGTTGGCAGTTGTGGCATTTGGGCATTTTGGCCATTTAGCGACATTTGCTAATGGCCCAAACACAACTCAAACTGAGACTTAAACTCAACTCTGACACATACTTAGTTGCACCCACGCTTTGGGCTTGTATTTGGGTATTACCCATGTTGCGCAGTGTACCTCGTTTTTTTTTTCTCTTCTTTTTTTTTACAGCCAGTTCATCAGCTCATAAATCATAAAATGGCCATTGTTGTTGGCCGTTTTTTTTTTGTTTCTGTTCATTTTTGGCTGCTGTTCAAGACATTTTATGGCTTATTGACTATTTAGCCATTTGCACAGCATTAGGGCATTGGTTCGCACAAGAGTGCAGTGAATATTGCGACAATATTTGCAACAAGGCAATTAACAAAGTTGTTAATTTATATTTATTTTTCTAATTATATTTGCCATAATTATTTTGAACTAAAAGTGACTGCAATAAACTCAAATGACATGCAATAAATATTTTACTATGTGGCACAAATATTTGACTCTCAAGCGTTTAACAAAGATCAGTTCTAAATCAATTTAAAAATGGTAATTAAGTATTAAATAAATTTAAGCTGTTTTATGGCTATTGTTTCAAGCTATGCCACAAGCTGTTAACTGATTTTTCTGCTAATTTCAGTGACTCAAAAGAAGTTCGCAGAAACTTCAAACTGATCTGCAAAGTACAACAAATAGAAACTCAAAAACCCAACGATTAATTGCTGATATAATTTTGCCCTTGTCGTGGGAATAAAAATACTATTTTATTGTAGATCTATCAGATTTAATGCTGTATGATATAATGTGTGATATTTGTCTGCAGAGATTGCCACATAACGTAGTTCTGGTAACAAATTTTCCACTGGCTTCCATAATACACAGCTACTCCCACTCGCCATGGTGTTGGCTCAATTAGTTTAGCTTTCACCCATTAATTTGGACTTCAATAAAAATGATTTAACTTAATTTGGCACTAATTTGGCAGCTCACACACACTCGCACACACACAACGCAACACATATGCGGACTGGGATTTTGGCAGCTTGGAAAGACAATGGACCGATATAAATACCAAAATACCAAATACCAATACCAAAAGATCGCTTCATTATAATTTTTTTAGCATATATTTTATACTTGAGTATAACTGAGAAATTAAGCACGACTTTTCAAGGTTGTTGTTAGTGTTTGTTGTTGTTGTTGCTGTTACTCTTGTCTTGTGCTTTGTTTTTGTTTCATTGGCTTCATTTTATTTAATTTGTTGGGTTTATTTATTTTTGTTGTTTTTATTGTTTTTCTATTAAATTGTTGTTACATGTGCTTCAAAGTTTTGTTTTCTACAAACCGAAAATCATTCGATGTTTGTCTTGAACTCAAGTTGTGTTCAGTTTAAGAGTCATTTGAATATTATTTATATGATGGAATGCAATTCCATAAACCATAATTAATTACTCACCAAATTGTTTGTTAGTTATAAATAAAAATGTTTTCACACAAAAGGCAAAACACAATTCCAATTTCTTGCACTGCAATCGAGTAATTTCTCGATTTAATATTTAATTAACTTTACTGATTTTGATGGTGAATACAACTTATGTTTTGTTGTTTTTGTTTTCTCTTCGCTTTTGTTTTGATTTGAGATTTTTGTGTTTCGTTTTTAGCGGCAAAAAACAACGACGATTCACTTGAAAATGCGATGAAATTAAAAAAACTTAACACGTTCGCTGTGTAGAAAGGCAAGTCAAAGATTTTGAGTTTCGATTTTCGATTTTGATTTTAAGTTTCAATTTTGGTTTCCGTAACACGCGGCTGGCCCAATCGCGGCTGCAGCTCGTAGCCAACTGAGCGTATGGCCCAAACTCGACTTAAGCCAGGTCTATGAAGCGAGCAGAGAGCCATGAGCAGCGCGCTGCGATCAGCGGCTGAATTAACAACAAATTTTGTGACAGACGTCATGCCGGTTACTCGACTGCACTTCGCAACAGACAGTGACATGGAGAGTGGCTGAGAGAGGGACAGCAAGGGTCGCAGTTCAACACTTGGTGTGTGTTCGCCAACGATCTTTGAACTCTTCACTCTTCAGTCGCCCAAATAGTGATTCATAGTGAATGCATTTATCTGTTAGATGCCTAAACGCGCTGGCTCTTATCTTATCGCTTCCACCACACATCGATCGAGCAAACACCGGAAGTTCATTAGCTTCACAGACAGCCCATTTTGAAAAACGAATAAAGCGACTTTATTTTATTTATTGTCAATTTTTATTATGCGTTTTACATTGTCGCGAATATGCCAAACTGTAATAAAGTGAATTTATTTAAATTGTAAATTTATTTTTGCGATTTTTTCGTTGTTGTTTTCTGTGTTGTTTTTTTTGCTGACTGCTATTGTTGTTGCTTTGCTTTTTGTTTTTGCTGGCCATAGACACAATTCATTGTTAGCAGATGCTTTTGATTTTTATGGCCAATGAAGGTTATTTCAGCTTTTATCTCTTCTCTTTATTGTACATATACATATGGATGCTGATTTTTTTCCTCTTTTTTTTTATTTTTTGCTGTTTGGCAAAAAGACATCTTTAAATGCAAACTTCTATGGCCTGTCGCGGGCTTGGACTTGGACAAACACGCAAAAGGCGTTTTTATGGCTCTGCAAACACCACGCACAATTTGTGGGAGGCTTTGCATTTATTTCATAATTTTTCTTCTCTTTATTGATATTACAGTCCATTTAAATCAATTTATATTTTTTTCAAATATTAAAAATTCAAAAATCATTTAAAATAATAAATAATATTTTGATTGGCAAAAGTTTATGAACTCTTAAGATATTAATAAGTTGCAAAAAAAATTTAATGATCGCCAAAAATTTAATAGCCAAAAGTGTTGCAATAAATTAATAAGTAGTTGACACAAGTAAAAATATAGTCAAATAAATTATAAATATATTTTATGAAATATTTCGAGTTTTTTTTAAGGATTTTCTGGAAGAATTTCTGCTTTTACTTGTTGAAATTCTTCATGGAAATTTGTGATAACTTATGCTAATATTTAACATATATTTAGGCATTATCTTTATGTTTTTAGACTTTGTTTTTGCACAACTTTCACAAGAGTGGATAGACCCGACTACGGGCATATCGAGAAATACGGAAAAACCCTGCGATATTGCTTATTTTGATCGCATTGGTATTGTAGATGTCTCTACTGTGTGTGTTTGAGTGTCTGAGTTGTAGTTGTTGTATTGGGCTTTTATCGAAAATGGTTTTTAATGCGTTTTTAAGTCAAATTAGTGACTTCATCAGCTGGGCTTGTCTTTCTTCTCAGCTTCAGCCTTAGTTTGCCAGTTTGCCCGGTATCACTTAAGCTGCTCATTAATCAAAAGCTAGCCCTACGCCAAATCGTATCGGGACCATTTGCAAAGAGACCACGTAACTCATTGTAGGCCCCTCCTCCAATCCCTCCCACTCTCCACTCTCCCCTTCTGCTGTCCCACTCGACTGTACCACAAGGGCGCTCAGGGCTTAGTTTCAATTACGAAATGTTTAATTAGAGGCTACCTGGGCCAAACTGCCTATCTGGCTGACAGATTTGCTGGCCTATTGCGTGGCCACGTCTCCAAAAGTTGTTGGCTAATGAAAACGTCAACTTGTTGCTCTTGGCGTTTTTCTCTGCTGATTACGTTCGATAGCAAAGTACAGACAGTAGACTGTCAAATTGAGCTATCAATATTTAACAAACAACCAACATATAAAAAGAAACATCAAAATCTTTCACGACACCTCGAAGCTGCACTGAAAACGCGTGTGAAACGCGCACAAAACGCGCGCGTTTACTCAGCAGCTAATGCGTGAGTGAGACAGCTGTTGGTTAGTCTTTATGGTTGTGTTATGTGCTGTGCAGCAGCAGCGCCTGACAAAAGCTGCTTGCTAAACCACGCACGTCAGCACAATTCGAACAAAATTGCAAAGTTTTTGAATGAAAATTACTTTGGAAAATACTCAACAAAATTTCTTTGTATGGAAAAACGCCAAACAAAATATTTGTGTTAAAACTATTGATTTTAAAACTAAATAATTGAGTTTCTTATGAAACAAGTGTTTAGTTTTTATAGTTGTTTTAAAGTTTTCTCAGTTTATGCTTATATCAATTTTAGTTTTGCTTTCTTTTTTCTAGCTTTTATGTTGTCTAATTTATATTCATTGCTGTCGGATGGCAAAAAAACTTTTCTTTTCATCAAAAAAACACACACACTGTCATGTACGTACATATGTTTACAAATGAAATAAGTAATAAAAGAGCAATATGAGCAAAACATATCCATATGCTTTAAATTTATGCATAATGAACTGTCACGTGCCCTAACTAAGTGACCATAAATAATAAAAGCCAGGAACTGGCACAAAAAGATGCGAAAACTCCCAGCAAGCGATAACAAGAAAACTCAACTTGACAATGAATAAAAACGTGGTGGAAAAACAAAAAAAAAAAAAGTTAAGAAAACAGGCGAAAATTAACGCGTTCTATGGTTCGCTTTGGGTTTATCACTAAAAGAACAGCGACCGCTACAATAACAAAATCAGCAAGCTAAAAAGAGAGAGCAAAACACTGAGAGCGGGCCACAGCAGTGCAGAGTGAGAGCGCCAGAGAGTGTGAGAGAAAGAAAGAGAGAGTGAGCGAGCGCGTGAAAAAGTTTTTCTATTGTGAAAATGTTGATGCGGTCGCCATTGCCAACGCCATCATCATTTCAACGTTCAGTGTTCAGTGTTCAGTGTTCAGCGTTCTGTGTGCGGTGTTCAGTGTGCGGTGCTCGGTCTTCAGTGGAGTAACGACCACAGCTGTAAACGGACGTGTCGTGACGTGTCGTTGCGTGCTCTGAATACTCGAAAGATTCTTCCTCCTTTCCCCCCCGCTTCACACGCCATAAAATAAGGGTCGCAATCAAAACGAACAGTACAAAAATTTGTAATAAATTTACTAAATTAAAAAAGAAAAAACAAATTAATTTAACTAAAGTGAAATGCATTAAGAAATTCGCATTGCATCGGGTGTGTTTACCTTGAAAACCGAAGCGTTCGATGTGGTTTCCGTAACCGATGCCGCAACCGATGCGTGTAAGTGCAACAAAAAAAAGTGTCGCCGCAACAAAAAAAATTATTTAAAAGTTCGCAAAGAACAAAATTTATGAGAAATGTGTGACAAATGCAAGAAAGTATTGGAAAGCAAGCAAAAGAAAATGGAAAAGAGAAATGAATATATTAGTGAATAATAAAAAATTAAGCTATAAGCGTCCAATAAATCAAGTGCGACTAAAAGGCACAAGCACAAGATGACAAAATAGCAAAGCAAAAAAAAAAAGACACGTACACACAGAGCTAAACACACACACAAACAAACACACTTAATGCTAGTGTAGCAAATATTTGTATCGCAAATTTCTAGTGACGCGTTTAAAAGTGCAGAAAACAGCGGAAAATGCTGAAAAACACACGCAAACACACACACACAGTCAGCACAGCACAGCAGCCAAAAGAAATCCATTGATTTTTCTTCACAAACACACACAGTTTACTGAGCAGTATAAAGTGGGGAGAGAGAAAGGAGAGAGGAGAGAACTTGATTTTAGCCTGGCCAAAAACACACAGCATAATCCTGAAACGAGCGCTAGTTCCTAATCCTAAGTGGCGCATGGGGGACCGCAATCAAATGTCTGCACATTAATAATGCCTGCCGCATCCGCAAAAGGACTTTCACTTTACGAATCACAAGACAGCGCCCAACCCGTCCCCATGACTTTGCCACAACTCCAGACGGCCACTTACAACAGATAAATGGCACAAAAATCGAAAACTAGACAAACATCTCACAAACAACAACAAATTACCAAAGCAGCAGCAGCAGCAGCGCTCAAGAAAAACAAAATCACATTTACAGGGTATGGGTTATGATTGACAACAGTTCGAAGGGGAGGTGACGGAAGCAGAAGAAGGGTAAGCTGGGGGAGGAGCGGGGAGTGTTTGCTCTTGGCGTCAGTTTGGGGAGCAAAAAAAAACAACACACGGAACAGACGCAGACGCGGCGTCCCAATAATCATAAAAGCGTTGAGCAGCGGCATAGCATATAAAAGGGGACGGGAGGCAGGAATAAAGGGGAGTGGAGAAAGAGAGAGTGGGAGAGAGCGGAGTAAGGGGACATGCGTCAAACAGGGCGCGGCGGCATTGTTGTTATTAAAGCTATTATTAATGCAGCAATTGTAATTAGCTAGTAGCTTTACTAGTTGCCCGTTAACAGTTAAGAGTTAGTCGTAGTCTTGTTGTGTGTTAAACTTTGCAGTTGTATTAATTATTCGTTAGGCGCTTTGACTAAAGTGCCCCATTGGTTACCCAAAGGGCAGGCCAATTAGCCAGGCATAAACTGTTAACAAGAATGACAGCGACTCACACACACACACACACCAACACACACACATTGTCACGTTTACATTTTGACTAAGGTCAAAAGTTTCCGCTGCTTCTTTCTCTCCCGCTCTTTCTATCTACCTTTCTCTTTCTCTGTTTGTCCATGTGCCGTCTGTTTGTCTCTCTGTCTGTCATCAGTTTTTGCGGCCTGAACTTGATGCTGTCGCTGTTCGGCGTCGCTGTCGACGTCTCTGCCGCTGTCACTGCGAGCGAGGCCTGCGGCATCTATTTTTAACGTTATTCTCGTTGCGCCCGCACAAAAAGCCAAAAGCATGGCCAATAAATATTCAAAAACTTTTTCAAAAGTGGAAACAACAACAAAGGCGGAAAATGAAACATATGAGTACAACGAACAGACACACACACACACACACACACACACACATGTATTTTAGCTTAAATGAACTGCATTATAATCAGTCAAGTTTGGTCTAAGTAAATTAAGTGACTAAATGACTCAAAGTTGGTAACAAGAACGAGTTTAGCAACGAGACTCAAGAGAGCGCCCAGGACACGCCAGTCACGCACACAACAGAGAGCAAAGCTCAGTACTGAGAGCGTAGGAGAGTGGGAGAGCGAGAGAAAGTGAGAACTGTAGAGACAGAGAGAGAGCGAGAGCGAGAGCTTTCCAGGCAACAATAACAACACCCACAAGTGGCTTCCAAAATAACACATTCCATACTCTGAGTACGCCTCGTGTTTTGTGGCTTCGTTCTCGTACAAAGGATTGTATTGGAAGCATTGGAATGAAAGCCTCTCGCTTTCGGGTTTTCCTTCTCTATCTAATTTTCTTTCGTTGTGTGTGTTTTTTTTTGTTGCCTTTTTCGGTTCTTTTTCCCCCATTTTTCTGACGCTTCTTGATGTGAAGTTTCGCCTTGGCTGGCTCAGTTCGTGGCTAAACTTTGGAGCGTGTTGTGCTGGAAAATTGTGAAAAGCGGAAAGAACCCAACAAACCGTAGCATGTAAATGCACAACAACAGCAAAATAAATTAACTAAATCATTTAACAATTTAATAACAAATACAAATAATTCAAATTGTGCATAAAATGAAGAAAAGTGTTTGAGTTTTTCGTAGTTTCATTTGGTTTTCCTTTTTGAAATTAAATAAAAATTGTGTGCGAATGAATGTGGTTTGAAAGTAAGGCGTGTACCCAGCATAACACCAACACCAATGCCAATACACCAGCAGGGAGTAGCTAGAGTGGTCGTGGCAGCCAAAACGCAGACAGATAGGCGTACAGCAAAGCAGACAAACGGACGCGAATGTGAAGACAAATGAAATGAAATGAAACGAACAGAAACTGAAACTCAAACTCAAACTAGGATTCAGGGAGACGAAGTTTCTTTTTGAAAATTTCATAGAAAAACTCGTGACCAACACGGCGTATACGCATTACCCTAAATGACAACCAAATAAGTTTTTATTTGCCTACTTTTCTCCTACACAATATTTGTCTTTTGTTTCTTTCACTGTCAAACAGTTATAAATGAACAAATTTCCTTTGCTTTGCACACAAAAAGAGCACATAATTTTCCCCCAGCTTTTCTTTTACTTTTATGTTTTTTTTTTTTAGCTATTAGTTGTTGTTGCTGCTGTAGTTTTTATAGCCGATGTCCTGCTGTTCTTAGGGCAAATGCTCAATGCAAATTGTAGCCAAAATCAACATTGTTTTGCTCTGCGGGTGTGTGTGTGAGTGTGTGTTTGTGTGTAAAATAATTGAAGTGAAGAATATTGTATATATATATAGTATATGTATATCTGTATTTGTATCTATATCTATATCTGTATCTGTCTCCGTTGGCTCGTAAAGCGCGCGTGTGTCTGTGACAAATTCGGTGGTATAAAATGTAAGCCCGAGCTGTGGAAAATGATGAAAATGCGTCTCAGTGCGTGGGCTTAAAGCAAGCGAAAGTAAAGCAAAGCGAAAGCGACGTTTCAACTCTAAAAAACAAACTCTTTCTTAACTATAGCCTAGCCTATACCTATACCTAAACCTAAACCTGCATATAAATAAAGTATATAACTCAATATACATACAACTCAACTGTGCGTATACTTCTACTAGTCAGGTAAGTACGTCAAACGTTTGACTTGCAAATTTTATAAGCCTGTTCGAAAATATTTTATTCGCTTGTACACGGGGGCGTATGTGTTATTTGTCGCAAGGGGTGTCAAGCGGTTGGGAGCGGCGTCGTGCTGCCTATGAAATTATGTTAATTCAATCGATATTTTGACTAATTTCGGCAACTTTGCATATTGTTTGGCTTGTGCCACAACAAAACACAACACAAATTGCAGTCTTGGCTTCACTATTATGAGTCAATTAGGTTTCTAATTTGACATGCTACTTTAATGTACTCCAACTTTTTGTGCCCCCGAAATAAAATGAAGCGACGGGTTTACTGTGTCTCCCTTTCACTCTTTGTGTGCTTTTATCAATAGCAATTACAACAAGCTGAGTAAACACATTTCAAACTTGTCAAATGGCATTAGTCTCGTTTTGGTTTGGCTTTTTTAACCCATACCAAAATGCAGTTACGTACGTGAGTTTGATAAGCAATCAGTTAGTCCTGACCGATAGACTGATAAGCTAGGTGTGTTTGTATTTCTCTCAGTGTGTGCGTGTGTTTGCGTACTAAAATTTATGAGTCTTGACAATTTGAGTGAAAGGTGCGATTACTTTGCCTAAGCGAGAGAGAGAAAGAGATAGACGTGGGCGAGGCATGCCAATGCCATAAAATTCAAACTCACAGGTGATAAAAGCCAACAAAACAAAAGCTGCAGAAGTGTAAACAAATGTGACAGGGCGAGTGCACGGCTCTTAATGGCTCAATAATTTCATTGGGTGTGCCCAAACAAAATAAGGCCAAATATAAAGGGCGTCTTGTACAATTTACACCAAAATTCTGGAACGGCAAAGTGCACTCTCCTTATAGTTTTATCCTTTGTACAATTTGAATTTACGAGTTGAACTCTAGCTGAGGTATTTTGCTTTGCTCTTGCAATAAGTGTTGTCTATTTGTTGTTTAATTTAATGGCTTGCAAACCCTATTGATGGGCCTGGCTTACAGCTTAAGTGCTGAAAATGTGGCTTAAATTGCAGCAAATTGCTTTTGGCATCAGTTGATAAGTCTCAAAGACTTGAAAACATTTTAATATGCATTAATATAGACATCAAATATAGGCTGTATGATAATTTGAAATACTTCTATTAAATAAATTGGGAAATGCAAAATTTAACTTGAATAGAAACATGAGAGACTCACTTAATAGCTTATTTTAATAAATAGAAAACATTATGGGAGTATTATACACAAAATTCAAAGAGAGCTTAACACAAAGAGCTTTTAAATGCTTGGCAATAAATGCGCTTTATAAATTACTTGAAGCTAGGATTTAACAGTAAATAATGCACATTTAAATCAGTATAAACTACTGCTTAAAATAATACTAAATTTAGGTATTTATATTTATTTATGCACTGAATTTAAGGTCCACTTAAGCACTTTAACTGCCAAGTTACTACAAAATTTAACTTAATAAAAATTGAGCTACATTTTGCTACTACTTAATACATAAATATTTCATTCAAGGCTTTAATGCACTTAAAAAATTGTTCAACGTCCACTTAAAACAGCTTTACAGCATTAAAAAGTTGTCAGTTCTAGTTCTAGCTCTAGCTGCGAATGCCTCTTGTTAAACTTGAACATATTACGTATACGTCGGCTGCTCACGTGCCAATAGCAGTTCATCAGTTGCAAACTGAGTTTATTCAACTTTGTTGATTGACACATTAAAATGATGACCCACTGCGAAAAGTTGAAAAATACTTTTCACTTTTCTTCATTTCATTTCAGTTTCTTTACTTTTTTTGTTGCTCATTTTTAACTGTGAATGCGATTATGTCTTGAAAGTCATGCAACATTAAGCCGTAAACTTTTGCCATTCACTTTTGGGGTCGTGTCATTATCCTGACAGTATAAAGCTTATAAACATGTAGAAACCGCTTATTTGGACCATTGATGTTGTTAACTTGTAATACTTTTTATTTTGGGGGCCAGCTAATGGTAAAGTTTATGGCACTTGTGTCATAGCACTTGACACATTTTGTGGCAGTTGCCATTGCCGCTATCTCTAATATATTTAGCTTAGTCTTGGTTGCCTTTGTGCATTAGTTATCCCGGATGTCCTTTGCCCGATGACGCGCATACGTTGTCAACTTCCTGCCTCCTACCCCCCTTTTCTTATCCTTTTCCATTGCAACTTCAGCCTACTTCGACTTCGGCTGCATCTTCCACTTAGGCAAAAGCCAACGAAGCGAGCTTCCATTCATTTTTTGAAGGCATAATCAATATTTGGCAAGCAGCCGAGTGCATATGACAAACAGCGACAGCACCCAGAGTACTACACCATATAAATATACATATACATATAGCTTATAGATCGACATACACACTGTAGTTGTGTGAGTACTCGCAATCCGCAATTCACATTCACAATGTGCACTCGTTTCCGCGTCTGAATGCACTTTTGATGATTTGCAAAAAAGTTTGCCATAAGTTTCTTTTTTGCTGCTGTTTCTGTTGTTGTTGTTACTTGCTGGACAGTTAAAGGACCTTGCATACCCTGTAATCTAATTTAGTTTCGTGCATTTGGGAAAGTGTAACAAGGATATCTTGCCTTCGTCTTGTTTCAAACTTCGCATTCGTTGTTGACTCTCGTGTTTTCCGCTTTTCAGTTCTTTTTTATGTTCTCGATAAAAATCAATGGCAACGACTCTGTGGCAAGTTCCCCCAGCAGCGCCTCTAGGTGGCGACTTTTCCCAGGCTTTCTTGATTATTTTACTCCCTCTGTTTTTTTTTTGGCACACATGCGACGCTGTTGTTCTTGTGCCTGCTTCGCGTGGGAGTTCAACAGTCACCAGCGTGCTTTCCACTCATTTTCTCCCTGCTTGTTTCCCTGCTCTGCCTACATGCCTGACATGAGCCGCAAAGTGTTTTCTGTTTTCTGCATTCTGCAGGTGCACCAGACCCCAAAAAAATGAATAAAGAAATTCATATATGTGTGGGCGTTACCCAAAAGCAGCTTTAAAGCGCGGGGATTGAGGCTTTTGGCAAAAGCCGTCAAAACTTTCCGTGTGCCGTCTACCGTGTGCTCCTTTAGCGCTTGTTTGTTGTCGTCAGGTCACGAAATGGCTGCCAAGAAAACACAAGTGGCAGAAGAAGACGACAACGACAACGATGATGAAGAAAAGGCAGCGTGCCACACACAAAATCCTCTTTCAATTGGGCAACTGGAGCGGCAATCCGCCAAACAACATGCTACCATTGCCACGTCTTTGGTTTGCTGCCCCATGTCACAGACTGCTGGAGCCAACTGTCGTTGTCCTTGCCACCAAATAAACAGCCTGAAAGCCTGAGACACTGACTACCGCCAGGCTTATGTATTATTAATGTACAGCCTCTAAACTTACCGAACTTATACTATATATTCACATATTTCGCTCTGTTTTGCTCTGCGCTTTTCAATGAATTGAGTGTCAATGGCTCACGCCTAAAGAGGCGTAACGCCAACGCGACGTATACGCAATATAATTAATCTTTGCTGCTTGTCTTGTGGCAAACTCATTTGGTTAGTGAGTGAGTGAGTGAATGTGTGGTGTGTGTGCGGGTCAACGAGTCCTAAGATTAATTGTATTGGCCAACGAAATATGCGAGTTTGTCTTTAGCTTCATCTCCGTTTCAGTTCCGCTTCCGTTTCCGCTTTGTTTACGCTACTTTTAGCTGGCAAGTGGCAACATATTTATGCTAAACGACAAATACTTGCAACTAATTGCTTTCTTTATCTTCGCCTCTCCCCTTTTTGTTCTTTTATGAGTTCAGTAATTGTGGTAAAGCACTCAGAACGCACAACGCGCTGCAAAATGTTTAAATGCAATTGCTGTTGCGGCTGCCGCTTTGTGGCAAGTTGTCAAGCTGCAACCGCAACGAGCCCATCAAACTAGACAGGCAGAGAAAAAGCGGTAAAAGTGTGTGCATGGAAAATTAATTTGTTAGCAAAGCAAAAATACATTTCTATAGAGTAGAGGAAATTGAATAAATTTTTTGCCAAAGTTGGCAAAATAATGGCCGCAAAGAAGAGCACAAAAAGTGAGGAATGAAGAGCAACTTGATTAAATTTCTTCTAGCTTTTAATTAACACTGAGAGAACTAAGATTATAGAGATAACTTAAAATAGAAGAAACTTTAGAAAAAATTTAAGCACAAAGAAATGTTTAAGCCTGAGTAAACTCTAAGCTCTGCTTCGTTTTTACGCATTTAATTAACTTGGCTTATCCCTGACAATTAACAGCTGTTTTTCTTTCTCTCAGTGCAGTTGTAATAATAATCCTGCATCACTGAGTTCAAGTATTCCCATTTCAAGCTTTCATCAGCACCGCAGACTTGCTTCTTCCGTTGCAACGTGGTTGCGGTTGTCTCCGGCGCTGCTCCCCCTTCCCCGTTCGTTTTCCTCTCTCGCTGCTCCCTTCGCTGTCAGCTGACTGGCTGTAATTACGTGTAGAAAGGCTTTGGGGCAGGAGTGTAGGGTAAAGTGCTGCTGTCAAGGCTGCTGCAGGCACCATTAGCATCATCAACAGCAGCAGCAACATCACCACCAGCATTATGATAATGCAACTTCATAATGATGATACTCATGATTATCAAAGCAACGTTGTGGCAACTGGAAACTCACAATTCTCATCATCTCATATAACGGGTTGGCATAATTCTTTTTTAATGGCGTTGAAATTCAATTAAGTGAAAAACTCCTTCATGTACCCCTTTCTATGTCATCTCTGCTGCTGCTGCTTCTTACGCTTGTCATTGCTTCAAATTATATGAAAAGTCTGTTGAAGCGTGCCACCAAAGTGGGCGTGACAGTTGAGGGGGCGTGCATGCGTATGTTTGTGATATCTTAATAAAGTTAAAAGCGCCTGGCGCTTTGTTGAGCTTGTTACTGTCAGCTGCACACACACAAACACACACAAGTATTACGTAGGCGGGCAGGGGCGTGGTAGCATGGGCCATGCTGCATAAAGGGGGGCAGGGAGAGGCACAACTTGTCGCAAAGTTTGCCCGTGCCAAGCGAGAAGCGATAACATCCTTTGGCCTGTCGCAACAACGCCACAGATAGCAAAAGAGTGAGAAATAGCGAAATAGAAACAGAGAATGAAAGGCAGCAAAAATAGCAGTCAAGAGAGTGAGAAAGAGAGACAGAGGTGTAGGCAGCGTGTTTATAGCAGCATGTGCAGGGCAGGGGCCATGTCGTGCTGGCTCAGATCAAAGCTTCTAAGGAAATTGAAAAATACAATTTTTTTTTGCACGCCGTGAATAATATGCAAAGTGTAGAAAGAGCACAAAACGGCAGCCAGGCAATAGACGGGAGCACACGACTCTAAGAGATCCTGTATATGTTTTAAACAGAAAACGAACTTTTGAAGAGTGAGCTTAAGTATTTTTTGCTTCATAGCACTAAAATAAATATTTTTTAAGGAATATCCAATGCCCTCTTTCGTAAACTTAGTTACCACTTTGATCTCTTGCTCTACAGGGCCTATAACAACATTTCTATACCAGTTTAAGCTCAGTTTCCAAGCAAAACTTGACGCCAACTACGATTCTCATTGTGATGCTGATCCCGGCAACCGTCAGCTTTATGGTGTCATGTTAAAGTTGGTGACTCAGCTTTGGGCACAGGTAATGGCCACACGGGCATAATGTTCGCTACTTTATCTGCAGCTGCTGTTTTGCTGCCACATTCTGTTGCAAGCAATAACGCTGGCTGTGACTTTGGTTCAGTGTTTTTTGCTTGCAAGCAGCGCTGTTTGTTTATTTATGCCACAGCAGCTGCAGCAGCCGAAAGGACGTGCATAAACCCAGCTACAGTGGCAGCTAACTATAACGAACTCCATTTCAAACAAAACTTGCAAATCGAATGGAGTTTCTAAGCTCTTCTCGGCAACGGTTACAGTAAAGTTAGCAGAGCAAACTAGTTGTGTTTTTGAACAAAGTTTTTTTAAGCGTAGCTTTACTGTGCTGCCATTTGGAGCTTTTACCTGCATGAAACACGTAGCTCGTAATGTGAACATATGGCTTCATTTTAACTGAAATGTTAAAACGAGGCGCCTCCGGCTGTTGCACGTTGCAAAGACTTTGTCTGTAACTGTGTGAGTGTATGTGCATATGCAATGGCAACAATAACACAGCAAGCACTCAGCTTGTGTACGTGAAGCAACACTGTATATATTATAAATATTTGCCTGAAGGCTCACGCAGCGAGACAAGGACGTGGCACAGAGTAGGAAACGAGCTGCTTCCTGGGCAGAGAGAGAGTACAACAGAACACGGAGCGTGGAGTATGGAGCATGGAGAAATCAAGCCGACCTGTCCAGTTACACACCTGTGCTGGCATGTTTTCTCATTACCCAGCTGGAGAGCATAAGACGCCAGAGTGCGCTCCTCAAATAATTAATAATGCCTGAACCGTCAATAATGTGGGCAACTCTCAATGCGGTCCCAACGAATCCATTTCCAACCTCATGGTCATGTATCACTAACTTGTATCTGTGTGTAGCTGCTATTCAGATGAGAACCTTTACTATTTAATGAGCGCACTCAACCGCAGCTTAAGCTACTGTTCGCTTTCAGTTGCAAAAACTTTATTTCCACCGGAATATGGACCGGACTACTTTAACCTTTTCTACCAGTCTATGGATATATTTAACGCTTGTGCTATAAATAGCTCAGCTCGCAGATAAAGTTAGACTAAAAACACTTACTTCAGGGCGCAATTCATTCATTTGCGCTTTTCAATTTACTTAAAAGCCGTCCCAAACTTTTGTCACTTGCCAGCTCTTGCGGAATCGAATCGAAATCTGGGGGTACATCTTGAAATTATAAAAAAAAGGAAAGAGGAATATATGTATTAGCAGATCAGTGTGCTCAGAAATCACAAACAAATCAATAAAATTGAAAAGTTTATTTGATTCATAAATATACAAATCAATTTTTATGTGCGTCGGGCTCCTAGAAATTGCGAGTACTTCCATAAGGCACTCGGTGGCAAATAAATGAAATGCCTCACAGCACTTGTCGTAAAAATTATGAAATTATGTTCATTGGGCATGTGAGACAGCTAAGACAAAAGAGGAACAGCATGAGCATGACTGACAGATATCCTATAGAAACTTTCATGGGAATACTCAGAAGAGAACTCTTGAGCGTATTGCTAGAAACATAAACTCATCTCTTACATACCCTGTGATTACATATACCCAATCTGTAGCTAACCAGGAAATTTCATCTCTATCGATTTTTCTTCAGAGCTTTTTAAACATCATACACCAAAACCTGAATTTTGTTGAGTGATTTTAATGATGAAAAACTTCCGTTTTGTTGTTTGAAATATTTTTCTGTTTTTTATTCTTTTCTCTGCCTTTTGCCAAAGGTAACGGCAACGCTGATGATTTGTTTGTTTGGCATTTCAGAAGATGAGAAAAAATTGCTCAGCATCAGCATCAAATAAATATTAAAAACAAAGATAAATAATATAAATCGCTTTGCTCATAAATTTACGTATTTCAACTCTTTGCTTTGCTTGCCATATTTTAATATTTATTTATTTGAATTGCTCTTTATCCCGCCATATTTATTTTACCCCCATATGGAAATCCTATTTTCCACTTCAATATATATATAGCACCATGTTAAATGATGGCTCTTTACTTGGATTTTTGATTGGCTTTTGTCTGCAAAAAACGATGTGGTTGTAAAATGTCCAATTTAAACAGCTTACAGCAAAACTTGAGAGCTTTGCTTTAAACGAAAGTTTATGCGTCAAAGTGTAACGTGATAAATTCGCATTTATGGGATTTTCAACAAGAAGTGACAAAAGAATTTTCAGGCTGAATATACAGTTCGAAAAGTTACTTTGTAAAGTATGTTCTTCAAATAAATAATAGCTTTTAAAGGGCTGATAAAATGTAAGACAGTTAGACAAGCTTTTTGTAAATTATGCTTAATAAAGGCGGTATTAAACTTTACAAGAAACATATTAATATTTGCTTACATAACAATCTTATTATTTACTTAATCTTGTTCAAAATTCTATTTTCTATACAAACAGTTTACGCATAAACTTTATTTATAGTTATGTTTGCGTCGCTTGCTCAAGTGTGTGTGGGTGTGTAAGGAGTGTTGATAGAGATGTTGATGCTGTCATAAGCACACTTGAAGCGTTAAGCATTGGCTGTATAATCACAATCATCACATCAACGTCGTCATTACCATCAACTCGACAACGTGGCGTATGCTTTATATTCTACTTTTCTCAGTCTGTTATTTTTTTTCTTTTTCTTTTTTGGTCTAGCAGTGAGCACTTTATGCTCAAGTGAGATTATCACAAACTGTTTACACAACTCGAGCAGTCACTGCAGCTGGCAGACAACCATTTTAGAACACCCTATGTGTGTGAAATTGTGTGTATTTGTGTGTGTTTGTCGATTTTTCAATTCCTTTTTGGCGACTGCCACTGACAGGCGACTTCAACACAAACAGAGTGAAAACAGTAGAGCAATAGAGAAGGAGAGACAGCGAGAGAGTGAGAAGGAGGGACAATTCTAAGGCTCGTGGGCTTGTGACTGACATAATTTCCATGCAATTGATTGACAATTGCGGCATTTTGTGGCACAAATGCAAACAGGCAACCCGCTGAGCGATTGTATCGATTAGCTTACGGCAGGACACGGCGCTGAGAGCGATGTTGACAACGAGCAACTGGCCACAGTGGGGTGTACTGCTCTGTGTGTGTATACTTTTTGTGTGTACTGTTTGCATACGCCAAACTGTAATTGAATTGAGCAACAAGAATGTGCTACTAATTTCTTGCATATGACCATCAACATTTCCCACATGGACACTCACAATTTGCGCCAGAAAGTAGGCAACACTGTGCGGCAGTCTCTGGAGTATTGGCATGACTATGTATGTTATATGTGGTTATATAGTAACCATGACTGTTCCAATCCCAATCCCGCTCAACTCAATTGCTGGCAGATTATCTCGTTTCGCTGCGCTCAAGCTTCGCTAAACGCTGTCAAAGGGCGCAGCCAAGCAAAAGGCGAAAAACAATTAAGAATGAGTGTGTGAGTGGTTGTAAGAGTGGGTGTGCGTGTGTGCAAGAGTCATGCATGAATGCATTTGTTGTCGTTAGCCTGCAGGCAGCAAGTTACAGCTTGACTGTCTCTATTGTTCTAGCCACGTTTAGAGACACAGCGCACCAGGATCTCTATAGCTATAGTGCGTCACTGAACCGGCAACATCTTGACATTTGCATGTCATATAAGGCATTGTTTTCCTACACTCATACCCCACGTTGCTCCTCTTGGCTTTAGTTGCAGCAACTGACGCTTAATGGTGCAGTTTACGTTGCTGTTGTGTGTTGTGCCAACATTTATGTATCTGCAACTGGCAGATACACTCGAAGCAACTTTAAATTAGGAAACGCAAGTACTCAAAACTTGTACTCACCAGTCGCACTCAATTTAGAGAACGAAAATACAAAGCAAACGAAACGAAAGCAGAAATTGGAAAATGCTTGGCAATCAATTTGTGTGTTTGTAAACAAAAACAATTCTTGTTTTGTTTCTTTATTTAGCCATCTCAGTCGCATTTGAAAGTTGCTCAGCTAATTGGGAAAGTTGTGGCAGACCACAAATTATTACACAATTTGGGGTTAAATAAATAAATAAACGTTTGGAAATTATTACAAATAGAATAGTTAAATGAAAACACTTTTAAAATAAATATTTAATTATGAACGAATTAAGAGTAAAGTGTTTTCACGTGATCTTCTCGCATTATAAATTCCATTATTGGAAAATTGAAATGTAAACACAAAACAGGAAATAGTTTGCCACGTTATGTTTGTTTCTTAACAAGGCGCATCAAGTTGCCAGCATTAAATCAACAACATTTAAGGCACAACAACGTTGCATTCTACATTTAAGTGGCTGTTAAAACATGTTTTCGAGTATTTATTAAATAAATAGTTGGAAGTACTTAAAACGTGGTGTTTCACAAAAAAAAATAAAACAAATGGAATTAGGCTGAAATACTTGGTAGATTTGGGGATCTGTTTGCTTTTGGGACTTTTTTGTTATTTGCTTTTATCAGGTGGTTTCCCAAAGGCCTAAAAATAGCAATTGTTTTCAATGAGCACAGGTCACGGAGAGACGAGAGAGACAGAGTGAGAGATAGAGAGATGCTTTGAGAGCATTAAAACGCAAGGCTGATCTCTTTTACTCTGCGTCTCTCTCTCTATCTCTCTTCAATGTGGGCCAACTGAAATAGCCGGCAATTGTGGCTGCAGTGCAGCGTGCTGCCATGGACACACTCCTACCTCTCTGAAAATGTGTGTGTGCGTGTGTGCGCGTGTGTGTAAATTTTATTTTTAATTTAGCAAAATTGAAAAACCGCTGCACACCAAAATAAACTCTTACTCATGTGGGATGTGCGTGTGTGTTAATGTGTGTGCGTTGCCTTCATTTGTTGTTTTTAATTATTTTACAACAATCGTCTATTAATACACTTGAAATTCATAAAAATATTTTGATAAATTTCTGCATATTTGCGGCGCCAATTCTATTCGTGTGTGTGTGCTGTGAGTGTCAACACGGCGTATGCGTAATTAACGTTGTTTATATTCCATCGAACAGGTTTTTAGGGTCATTCCGCAGTTGTTATTGTTTGGCGCTTGCCATTCAAGCGAAAACACTTGGTTATAAACAAAACGCCAAAGTTCCATTTGTTTATACGAATACACACACACACACGCACACACTACCGTATAAAGCGAATATAATCGAATTGAGGAATCGAATGTGTAGAAAAGGCCCCGTATTAGTTTCCATAACGCAATGAAAAATGATGAAAAATCGTTTAACGGCATACATATGTTTAGCTCCGTTACGGCTTTAACAACACACACACACACACACACACTCACACACATGCATACAATTTACGTTACGTTACGAGTATAACAATATTTATTGTTGCAATATTTTTTGCGCTCTTTCGCTCATACATTTTCAGATAAAAATTTAATTTTGCCGCCTGCCAACTAGGAAAAACTCATTTTCACATTTACACACAGCACCGCAACAACAATAATAAAAGGCAGCAACTGCTGCCAACGTCTAAGTGTGCGCCGACGTCGCTGTCGCCTGTGGGTGGTGTTTTGGTGGGTTGATGGCTTCGTGGTCTGTGTGGTGGCGTCATCAATTTAAAAATGCGACCAACGTGAAAAATAGCAGCTGATAAGATGCCAGCAGAGGTCGGACATGCCCCAATGAGGAAAGTTTTGTGCCATTAACTCTGTAGCTGCTGCTGCTGCTGCCGGCAGAGCAAATGCTTCCATTGCAGAAGGTCATTATGTTTATTAGCTGCACTTATTTTAGACTACGCCGACGCTTTTACAACTAGCGGCACCACCTCCACCATCATCACAGCATGTTTAGCAGACGGCGGTGTTGCTTCTGCTGTGTTGCATTTCCATAGCAATTTGCACTTGGCGCACGAATGCGAATTTATTTCCGTTTAGATTGTGTCATGTTGGTAATTTTAGCGCACACTGCGTATACGCAATGTAATCAACATAAATTCAGTGCAGTGTCAAAAGCAGCAGCTGCATTATGCGAGGGTTGACCGAACCAAACACCATTACATTTCCCCAATCCAAACCGAAACCCAACTCAGCTCATAAATTACATTTTATGATGCGCTTTAATTATTGTTCTTCTTTGGAATTTCTCAGGCAAGTTGTGGCTAGTTCTTCCAGCTCGTAAATTATGTCAGCTATGTGGCAGAAACACCCGCTGGACGAGGGGCGCTGTAGGACAAGCAGGTGCAACATAAGACGCTTATGGGTGTCTTGTAAGCGACACCTGTCAACCAATTGTTTGAGCATTGTTGTGGCTTTATTGATTTCGGCTTTAAAGACATTAGAAATTTGTCTTTGCCTTGGCAAACAAAATTAAACGTGTCATGGGAAAATTAGCTAAACGGTTAAATAAATCAGTAAAACATGCGAAAATGCATATTAAATGTAATTGGCTGCATATTTAAAACGTAATAAATTTAATTAAAATGTGCATAATGTTACTTAAATGTGCTTATTTATTCATGAGCCAAACACAAGCTAGAAATGTGGTAGAAAATCATTTGCATATTTGAATGAAATTAATTATATTTATAATAGGAAATGAATTTCCTGGGCTAAATGTTTGAGGACAGCATTATAAATTTAAGACATCGAAATGTAGTAAAATTTAATTGCTAAAAATATAAACGAAATTTTGTTTAATTTAAAAAAATATTATAAATAAATTGTCAATGTTAAAATAATTGCATTTCATGGCAATCATTTTGACGATGTGTTTTATTTAAAAACATCATATATATAAAATATATAATATTTGCCTAGCTTTGGCCTAGTTTCAGTCAAATTTTCAGGTGTTAATAAACACGCCTACACATGCCACGCCCTATAATTAAATTTTATATCGAGAGTAAACATTAAAAATTAATCGTGTATCACACATTGTTAACAAACTGTGCACATCGTTCATTGGACATTGGGCGTTTCATGTTTTTGCATACATTGAGATTGTTTGTCGTTTGCCCCTTTGGCCCCTTTTAGCCCCCCTCTCTCTCTTTCTCTACTTTCCACCACCATGGTGGACATGCTGCAATTGTCGTCAGTTTGTAGTCCTCTGGCGTGTTCATGGATAATGGCGCACAGCCGCAAACACAAACATGCATGCAAACAAAATAAGACAAAGGCGCAAAGAAAACAATTGCACAGAGCGACAAGAGCGAGGTCGAAAGAAAAAGTGGGGAAAGGAAGCAGAAAAACTGAGTACGAGGCTGCGAATTGTGGATAAGCAAAGAGACGCGTTACAGGCCAATAAAAAGTGGCTGTAAAAACTGGCATTTATGGCTTGAACTACGCAAAATTTATGGCTCGTTTGTTCAAGTAATGCGCAATTAAAACTGCCAAGTGCATTAAATTAATTTAAAAAGTCATGACAATGCATATGCAAATGTGTTTTATGTATGCTCCAGAGCCAATGTCAATTTTTACACTGTCATACCACTGTCCTTCCAATCCCACCGTGCCAGTGTCAGAGTCAGCTTCAGCCTCGGGAGGGCAATAAAAATCCATAACTGAATAATGCACGATATAATGCCAATTATTATTGTCATTAACGATCATTGAGTAATTGTTTATTCTTTTTTTTTTCAAGATGTGCTCGCTGACGTATACTTAATCTGCTGTGCTTAACCATAATTAATTCATAAAAAAAGCATCCACTTAAACGAAACAAATACTGTAATTGACCATTAATTTTGTTTACTTTACTAATATTTTTTCAATTCAAATCAAATCAAAGGCTAATCGTGCATTGTTATGGATTTCAGTTCATAAAAAACAATTATTTAATTCCATTGAAATTGTTTATATTGCTGGAAAATTGCCTGAATCGATTGCAAACTATTTGCAAATATTGTTTCATTCAATATATAAACACTTGAATTTATTTAAAAGGAAAGAAAAAAGCGAAATACTGTAAACAAATCAAAATTCAATCGAGCGTGAATGTTGAAATAAATTTTAAACTTCCGCTGTGTGTCATCAAGAACAAGAGCAATAACAATTCTTTAAGCTATAAATAGTTTAGTTATGCTGCTTATAAACTATATTTTTGTTGCATGTTTTGTTTTTTTTGTTTTGTTTTGAATCAGCTGTTGGTCTTTGATAAAGGCCATAAACAATTGTTGATGCTCGCTGAAAAGCCAATTAAAATCATGCGCTGAAATGCACGAGCACTTCAAAAAGAAGCGCATAGGGCGTAGCGCAGGGGCGCAGGCAAAGGTGTGGGCGTGGACACAAACACATACAAGTATAAATAGCACAAATGTCAGAGCACATCGTCAGTCAGTCGAGCCGTCAGCTGGTCCATAAAGCACACACACACAAACACAGACAGAAGCAGAGACACGGACACAGACACGGACGTTGTCGTTAATGTAGCCAGGCCAAAAATGTAAAAATAAAACAGAATTTGGTTCATTACTGAAATTCCACCTTGACGTTGTCGCTTGAACTCACGCCAGAGATCTATTGAAGGGTGCTACGAAGGTCTATGATGACAAACAAAGCCGAAAAACCGAAAACCGAAAAAACCAAACCGAATAGGAAAGATACTCAAAACCAGCGAAAAAGAAAAACATTTTGGCTTTTGTGGTTTGCGTAGCCTCTGCTTTACCCAGCAGCAAGGGTAATATAAGTTGGATATAGACATCTCCGCCCCAAATGTATACAAATACTTTATTGTAAACAAAATATGTATATGTATGTACTATAGAGAAAATTTGGCATCTACCTCTACAGGGTCACACTACTGTCGTATCGACTCCATTGTACTTCACCCAGCTTCGCATCGAATGACTCTTGAGCTGTCATTAGACATATAAGTGCGCACTTTCTCATGTTATTGTTTATTTCAAATTGCCGACATATAAACAAATTATGTTATCTGCTTACCTGATACTTGTACGCAATTAGTTTATATTGCCCATCAGTCGGCCTTGAATGGTTTTTCCCCCAGCACCAGTTTTCCTGGCGCACACAAAGACACGTCAGCGTCATCGTAATTGTAACTGTAATGGTAATCGTAATTGTAATTGTAATTGAGAATGAATGCGTGTCTATGGGCCCCACTGTGTCTGGCGATTTAAGTCACTTCATTTATTATTGTTTTTGTTGTTGTTATTTTGACTGTAAGTCATAAACTGCGCGCTATATACTAAACACAACAATCGATATTGTGTTACACTATTTACACTCATACACACTGCGGACTCGTATTTTGTAGCATTTTTCATTTCCCTTCTGCATTTCGAATGAAGAGTAACCATTTGATTGCCGACTATGGAAAATGTTGTAGCAAAATTTATCAAACATTGTATGGCATTTCTACGAAACGTGAATGCTCCTTTCGGGCCATGGCCAATGCACATTTATTACAATTTGCCTTTTTGCAAAATACAAAATACAAATATACGACTAAATTCGTCGAAAGTTTTTGCTTTCTGCTTTTCACACGTAGCCCAACAAATCGTGCAAATAATATGCAATAACTGTGAATACTATATGGCAAAATGGCGCATATTTCAGTTTGATTGATTTGTAATAGGTTGACTGGGTATACCCTAAGAAAAGGCATAATGGTTTACCTTAACTATCTATATCCAAAGTGTTTTCTATTAGTTTTTCATTTGTCATTTTCATTTATTGCATTTTCTGTGCCCAAAAATCATTTGTTGGCATGTGATTGCGTCTTTCCCACCAATTCCCAACTCATTCTCACAATTGCGTTAATTTGAAGGCACTTCAAAAGTACAAAAACACTGCAAGATAAGGAAAAATAGAAAAATCAAATGAGTTGAGGTGGTGGAGAAATGGGCAGAGGCAGAACGTTAAGGGATTTAAATGCTCGCGTATTTATGTTGTCAGTGGACTTGTCAAATACACGAGCAGCAGTTGGTAATGAACAAATGAGAAATGGGAAAAAACAAACTAAAATTTTCTGTTTGGCAATTGGCCCAGAAAACGGATAACAAACGCAGCGACTGGAAACGACAGAAATTGAGAAGCTGAGAGACGAACAAAATGAGAAACAACAAAAAAAAAAAAAAAGAATACAAAAATATATTTATTTATACATTGTTTTAGTGACAATTAGTCGTGTCGTGTACTGTTCAAATGAACATGCATAAAAATCAGCAAATTAGTTTATTTTAAGTAAGTTGATCAATCAAAAGAAAACTTAAATCAATTGATTTTTAAACACTGGCGCTAAAATTTAATTTAGCAAATGGCCCAAATCTATCCAAATCAATTAAAAGCTATTTTAATAGAAACCAAAGTGTTAAATCAACAAAAAAATTGGGGAAATGACTAAAACAAAAGGGAATAGCGAAAAATGCCCATTTGACTGTTTGACCGGGGTCAGAAGGGACATTGTTGTGGCCTTGTTTGGGCTTGTTGCCAAAAATAGAAACAGATATTACATTTTTTTTAAAAGCCATAGACATAGCCGTAGCCGTTGCCGAAGCCGCAAACGTAGGCAGGAAATGAGAATTCAATACAGTGAAAATCATTGAAATGTATCAAGTTTTTGTTGTTGTCATTGGACAAAATGAATAGATGGGATAACAAAAGGAAACGCCAAAATGCTAGATAGGAAGCCACAAAACAAACTGACCACACAATGATAATAATCATACTAAAAAAAATAATAATAATGGCAACAATGGGATGAAATAGCATTTGCAATAAACGAAATTAAAAAAAATATATAATACATAGACTATATATACAATAAAGTATTCTTCTGTTTGGCTTGTGGCGGTTACTTAATTAATCCAACTCAGAAAGCCAATCAACGCTGGTCGTAACAATGAATGATAGTGCCGCACGTTGCATGCCACGCGCTAGAGCGCCCGAGCGACCTTCATTTGTAGCGTCCACTGTTAATTTGAAGTTATGTGCGTTCCGTTCTCTGATGTAACCAGAAACTCAGCTGAAATCTGTTACACGGCTGTCTCATGGCTCTTCGCCGGGTGGCGAAATTTCCATGCGCCACCAAAGGGCATAGGTGAGGCTAAACGACACCTCGACAGGTGAGACGGAGGGGCGAGGGCAGAGGAAACGGAAGAGAAAGCTTTGTACCTGTTCTGGACCAAGGACACACGGAGTGAATGCCGCTCACATTGCGGTTAAATCACTGTGTGTAGCCTATAGCTGAAGGAGCACCCCAGGTGGCCAAGGTGGGAAGAAGAAGCAGAATGCCTTCATTATGGTCTCAGTCCTTGTTGGCGTTACTTCAGGGATGCTAGCAAGGTCTCTGCGTAAGCAATTCCTATTTTATGTGTATATATTGAGATGTAAATTATAAAAAGAAATACTTAGACAATGCTAAGCTTCCTTGAACTCCTGTTGTGCCAAGGTACACTGTAAAAAATAAGTAACAAAGCAAAATTCGTATAACAAATATTTCTCAAAAATTCAGTAAATGGAATTATAAAATGCTGGTGATAAGGAAATAATTGTGGCAAAATTTTTCTTTGAAGAACAAAATTTGGTTTTGCACAGTGTAGTTCAGTTGAGTTACGGGGCAGTCAGCGCAGCAGCAGCAGCGATTTGCAGTTATGAACCAAAACTTGAATGCAGCGCATTCAACTGTCGAAATAGCGACATCAACGACACCACAACACGAACTTGAGTGCACGCGTACCCGCCTTCATGCCACAAGACGCACAAATTGCCAACCGACTTACAATACAACAACAGCGTTGTATTCTGTTTCCAATTTTCATTCAGTATCCGAAAAAAAATAGAAGAACTTCCCATGCGCACGAGGCGGCTTCGTTTTTGGGTGCTGAGATCCAAAGTAGGTCGACCGTTTCAGCGTACAACTTCTAACAACCTCATTACGAGGTGTACAAGCAAACTGATGACGTCATTGGTTGAGCTCTGCGCTTTGGCTGCTCATTCGCTTCGCATAAAGCTGCGCACGGCATGCCTCCCACAGCAAGAAACCAAAACACTCCAAGTGGGAAGAGTTCAATGTTAGCGCTACTTCCCGGCGCTTTAGGGGAAAGCGTGGGGGAGTTTTAGCGGATTAGAAATAAAAACTATAGAAATTAAAGTAAAGAAAATTTTGACATTTAATTAATGTTTATGATTGACAGCAGATCGGCAAAAGCAGTCGAAAAAAGGCAACACAAATGTAAGACAAAAAGGTGTTTATCAAAATGCCAACTGGAAGGACTTGCGCAAAGAGTGAAACGAAGAGAGAGAGTGAGAGAGAAGTGCTTTGAGAGAGAGTGGAAGTCTAAGACTGAGAGAGATAACGTCGGCATCGGCGTCGTTTTCAGTGTCAATGTGTTGACTGGAATGAAACTCAACCAAAGTGGAGTAAAACAACAAAAAAGCAAACGCAAAATTGCAGTAAACAGTGGGACAAGCGAGTAGCCAGGACAACAACGTGCTTCAGTTTTTATTGGATAGAGTAATCCAAGGGGATGCTAAGAGCGTAAAGGGGAATATGCGTACCGCTATACGAATTATTATTATTATTACATATTTTCTTTCATTGCTTTTCATTTTCTGTGTGTTGTTTCCTGCGTGTGCCACTCGCCATTGTTGTTGTTTTCTATTGTTACAATTGTTGTAGCTCTTGTTGTTGTTCTTTTTCGTGTTGTTTGTGTTATTCCCCCTTTTGGTTGTTGTATACATATATTTATTTTACGATTGCTGCTCAAACCAGCGCAGAATTCAAACGTATCCTGTTTCAAAATCTCGTCCTTTCGAGCAGTGCGTGTGTTAGCTTCATTGTGTGTGTGTGTGTGTTTGTGTGCGACACAAAACAAAATCTGCACTAATCGCATTTGAATTTTTCACAATTTTTATTCTGTGAAATGAATTTCATTTTATTTTGCGACTAAAGCAAGCGGAAAATCTTGCCAGAATTTCACTTTTTTTGAAGGCTACTTAACAGAGAGTTTTGCCAGAGTGTCTCAGGTATTCTGCATTATATTTATGTAAATCTGAGTGCTTTTCTTATTTGCATGCAAATCAGCAGACAGTCTCATATATACTACTGTCATATTAAGTATACGCACAACAAATTTGCACTATTTGTGCGTAACATTTCGATTTAATTTTTAATTACAAAGAGATTTGCAAATATTTGCTACAATCTGCAAATGCAAATTTCGTTTGCCAGATTCAATATTTGAAATTATATTTCAAAGTGAAATGTTATAAAATTCATTTATCATAATCTGCTCGCTTAGAGATGGAGGATAACATGAAACTGCAAGTGTTTTTGGCTCGGGGTTTTTCCTTCGATAAAATAAACACATTTGTAAGCTCATTTGTTTTGCATTTGACGAAGGATTTGCACTGACATCCAGGATACGCCTGGCAATTTTTCGTCTTTCTCTCGTCTGCTCTACTTTCGACGGTCTTCGGTTGCCTTTTACGGCAGTTAGTCAACCGTTTTTGGGTTCTTGTCCCTCATTATTATTGTTATGAATTTCAATTTGTTGTCTCAAGGCCGTTGCAGGAAATTAAAGCGCTCCTCAAAATTGTGCGCAACACTTTTTGCACCACTTGCTCACGTTTCGTGTGTGTGTGTGTGAATTTTGGGTAGCATGTTGTACGCTGCGTATACGTGATATGTGTTTTAAACAAAATAAGGGATTTTAGTTTGATTTGGTTTTCAATTTCCTGTTGCTTTGTGCCACACAATGAGCTCCATGGAAATTCATTAATTCTAAACTAAGCTTTTAAGCCTAAGGCTTTCTTTATGAATATCTCCTTAAGAAACTGAGCTAAACATTTTATGAATTGCTCTAAGTTTTAAAGCAGAGAAAGATTTCAACTTTTGAT
The DNA here is from genome assembly GCA_020829145.1 of Drosophila nigrodunni. Taxonomy (NCBI): domain Eukaryota; kingdom Metazoa; phylum Arthropoda; class Insecta; order Diptera; family Drosophilidae; genus Drosophila; species Drosophila nigrodunni. The sequence goes on along the minus strand of JACVCZ010000007.1, from coordinate 5,501,499 downwards.
TTTATTTTTTTCTTTCTCTCTGCTTTTAATGCTTTAAGGCATTCTGTGTCGCGTCCTTCAATCGCTTTCCAGATCAGCGCTTTTGCCATACTTTTCTTTTGTACTTTTCCCCACACACGGTGCGGCGCCAAGCGAAAACTCACAGACAAAGTTGAAGTCAGCAGATTCAGCAGATTGGAGACAACACACATACGCACTGGGGAACCGCTCACCCATAACCAAATCACAGTCAGAAGCCAAGACTCAGCTTCAGCCAGAAGTAGGCAATTTATGCAATTGTTTTAAGTTGTTGGCCAATTGCCAAGTGGCCTAAGATCTAATCCATATATAAATCTATACATATATATGTGGTTTAATTTAGTAGCAAAGTTAAATGTGCAAATTGCAAATAAACAAACACAGAAATACAGAGAGACACGGAGAGTTGAGGAGCATTTCCCCTGAGCTGAGCACACAAAATTTTTACAATGACGTCACGGTAAGAAGATCACAACAAAGACGTCTTCGTTTTGGTTCGGTATAAACTGGTACAGATTATTTGTATCTCTGTTGGGTAAACAAATTGGCTGCGTGCGCTCATCGATTTTTATGAGTTCAAAGATTTACTTCGCATGCCGCATTCCTGCACATCGACAACGGCAAAAGCAACAAAACCAACAACAAATAAAAGAGAAAATTCGACATACTGAAATTTAGCAAAACGCATTCGTATGCCAGAAATCGGCAAAAATTAATGGCGTAATTTGTTGGTGCCACAGTGGAAACAAAAAATTACAAATGCATAGCGGAACAAATGAAAAATTATAGAATGAAACAACTCGGAATGCTATAGAAAAATCTGAGGAATTATCCTGCGTACAAATGCTGTCAAAGGCCAAAAGGAAATTTAACAATTTGGACAGAATTCTGCTGCAACTTTTGTCGGATTTCCGCTTTTCTGAACAAGTTTTCTTTGTGGACACCACACACCCATTCAATAACATTTTACAGGGCATATGATTTATTTTTTATGCAAAAGATCAATAGAAAGTGGTCTCAGAGCGGATGCTGCCTACAAATGCTTTAAATTGCCTATTAATTTGCAATTAAAAAGAAACTTTTGACATAGTTTCAATTATAGTACAGATAAATGATCAATTTGTGAGACACGTGGCAACAAAATTGTACAAATAGTTATAGTAACTAGTTACGAGTTGCCTATAGTTTAATTGTGAACTGGCACGCGATTAATCTCAACCAAGTTATGTGGATTTAACTTAGTGAAGCGTATTTTTAGATGCCAATTAATCTAAACGGGTTTAATGGCGTCTAGGCCAAAATACTCATTCATACAGCCAGCGGGGTGTATGGAATTTTAAGTGATTTGCAGCCACAGTGGCCGCACATTATTTATTTATACTTAAAAAAGAATTTGTAGAAAAGAGAGAAGATTGAGCTCATCTGAGATATAACAAAATTAAATTGATTTAACATTAATAGATGCGTTTGGGTTATAAATAAATGCAAAAGCTAAACGACCAGCAGTGAACTTACACGAGGTGGGGGAGGGAGGAAGGCGACAGCATGTTCCGCTGTCCGCCAGGGCAAAGAGCCATTTATCATTATCAAACGTTGGCAGCTGAAACATTTCATATGACATCAAATGTTTCAGGTGTTTCACACGAGACAAAAACAGTATGGGGAAAGTTAGACAGCAGGTGGGAAAGAGAGGCAAAGATTGGGTGAAAGAGGGACAGATCGATGGCAGGCCATTTGATTAATGTACTTACTGCGCATTTAGAAGTAATAGTGGATAAATAAATAAAACAAAAGCAAATAAAGCGAGAAAACAAAGAAAGCAATTTGAGTGCATTATAAATATTGTATACAAGAACTGGTTGTATCTCACTTTTTGTCTCTGTACAGTTTGGGGGCAGGTGGTTGAGAGTGTGTGCGTGTCTACACCTTATTAGGCGATACACGCACAGCAAACAGGTTGGCACCAGACAGAATACAGAAAGCAGTTAGATAGACAGACAAGTAATTGAGCCTAGAAGAACGAGAGCAATGGCCATAATCGAAAATCAATAATCCATATATGAATTATGGCTAAGAGTTAGCGTTGAATGACCGTTGCGATGGCTAACAAAACTGAGCCAACTGGACATGGTTTTCCCAATGAATATTTTATGTGCAGTTGTCAGGACAACAAAAATGTCGCCACAAAATTTACGCTGCATACGCCCAGGAGCAATTTTATTTAATCGCAACAGAAAACGAATGAATAAAAAAAAACTATGGCATTCATACACAGTCATTCCCAACAGCATTCAGAAGCAACAAGCAACATGCCACAAAAACACTGAGCACAACACAATGCCACAAAAAGGTTAATGACACGCCTTTCAGTCTCTAATTCTGATTCCAGCACTCTGACAAGGGTCTGTGTTCATCATAATGAATGTAATCAATTTGTGTTTGTCGCTTCAACAAACAAACTTTTGAACAAAAATCTGTTTTGTCATTTGATTATCCTGGCAAATTTCTGAATATTTAATTAATTATTCAACATTTCGTTTGTTTTTTTTGCGTTGTTCTGCGTACTTCAATGAACTTTTAATTAAATTGGCAAATTACTTTTATATTTAGTTTGCCTATTTCCATTAGTTTAAGTTTAACTCTATTAAATTTTTGTTGGTAACGCATGTTTATCGATCCATTTTTGTTTATTTTTCTGTACTTTATTTGGCATCGTAAACTTTAAGTGAATATTTCAATCTGTTTTTCTTTGTTTAAGTAGTTTTTCTTTATTGACTAAGAATCAATCAGTTTAAAAAAGAGTATATTGGGTTTGTGCAAAAGTATGTAACAGGCAGAAGGAGGCGTGGCAGACCCCATAAAGTATATATATTATTGATCAGCATCACAAGCCGAGTCGATATAGCCATGTCCGTCTGTCCGTCTGTCCGTCTGTCTGTCTGTCTGTCTGTCTGTCTGTCTGTCTGTCTGTCTGTCTGTCTGTCCGTCTGTCCGTATGAACAAACAGATTTCAGAGATGGTAAGAGCTACAAGTTCGAGCTTGGTGTCAAACGATCAGATATTTAGTCAGTCAATACAAGAATCTTTTTTTTTTTTTTTCGATGCCACGCCCCATTCGCCCACAAAAAAGCAAAAAACTGGACACACCTCGTGAAAAAATTGGTGTTTTCGGCAAATATCTCAGTAACTATGGCACCTAGGATCACCAATTCTTGTACGGGAGTTCCTAGCGACAGCATAGTTGCATTGCCATCTATAAATTTGGACTGCCACGCCCACTTTTCCCACAATTTATAAAATAGTTTTCAAGCTTCAATGCCGTTTTTTCCGTATCGTACAGTATTGTAGTTTATAACTGGTGTGGAGACTAACTATATTAAACTATCCTGAAAGGCGCATTAAAATCGGACTATAAACAAGAAAACTAGAAGCGTTACAATATTGTTAATTGAACGCAATATCAACCCATTGGTGCAAGCGAGACAGAAACACACAAGCACATGCTCGAACGTTTTTGCTGCCTGTGTGGCGGCAGCGCTGCCCGCGGTCGCTGGCTGCGCCGAATACACACATACATACATGCATGCATCATATATTGTCAAACGTATGTGTATTCGCAACAAACAAACAGATGTGTGTTTGATTATGCTTAGATTGTTTTTGTTTCAACGTGTTTTAATGCAAGTACTATTCATTGTAATATCTGGATACCGATTTTAATAATTTAATCGGGAAAATGCAGAGAGTATTATACGGTCGGGCGCGCTCGACTGTACTTTTCTTTCTTGTTTATGGTTGCTACACAGAATTCCATTTGTTTTTACTGCATTACCCCCTTAAATTCCTTTTGAAAATATATTTCTTTAATATTATTAAAATAGCTATAAATCATTTGGCAACTTGATTAAGAACTTTGCTCAAGTTTCTATTTAATTAGATTAAAAACGCTTGACATTTGCTTTTTGCTATTGATTTTATGAAAGGCTATGGCGACTGTTGCTCCTCGTGTGCTAGTGGTCGTAGTCGAAGGGATGACGCCATGTGGCATGTGGAACGGGACTCATAAAACCGCAAAAACCGCTGAGTAACTCAATAAAAGGCTAAAACACGCAGTGGAGCCTTGCAAAATATGCTACAGTTGCTGAGTGCAACAATTGTGGCGCGCATAAAAGAGAGAGAAAACGAGAAAGGGAAGACTACGAAGAAAGAGAGAGAAGAAATGGAGGAAGTATGGTTGAAAGCGCACATTTAGCAGACACTATGAATGCGCCCACACATACACACTTTCTCGCAGTCATAATACACCTAACCCCAACCACCCCGAGTCAAGGCCAAGTTGGGCAAACTTGGTCAAGATGCTTGCATGCCAATGGCCAATAAGTTGAGCTCTCACGCAAAAACCAAACAAAAGGCGAATAAAAATTAGAGTAACTTGCGTTCTTTTTTGTTCTTTCTATTCGAAAATGGAAAGTGTGCAAAGTGTTTCACTTAGTCGCTGTGTGTGTGTGAGACTTTCTAAATTTGTTCGAAATTTTTATTCGTGGTCGCAAACAAAATTAGAGCAATTGCCAATGGCAGTCAAGGGTCAGCAGCGCAGCGGAAGTGCCTGAGGCCGGAAGTGGCTAGGGCAACATGGTGGCAGAAACAAGGAGTAGCGCACACACACACGCCACACTCAGCGTAACGGTGTGTACATGACCAAAGGCACTGACTTGAGTGTTGAGGTTAACGCTGACGCATTTACAGCTCCAAGACCAAGAACAACAACAATAAATACACTTAAATATAAATGCACTTGACTTGTGAATTGTTTGCAACAGAGCCAAGCAACAACAGCAGCAACAAAACCAAATGACGCCATAAATTTAGTAAACGTCGACAACAAAACGGGCCTTAAGAGTCGGCAATAAATGTTTTCATTTGCCCAAAACAACACTGACACGCTTTTCCATTGTACTCAATGCATATTTGAGTTGCATTTTCTTGTTTGCTATTGTTGTTGCATACTGCATTCGGAGGCGCCACCAGCTATGCAAATGATTTAGCTTGCATTTCGCATTTCGCAGTCGATGCTTTTAGCAACTAAGTGGAATTTTGGCACTTGAAATATGTCCTGCATTCAAAGTATAAGAAATGTTTAGTCTTTTTTTGGCTTTGAATTGTGCAAGGGGATGAGTTCTCTAAGCCAATAATACCACTTTCTTGGCCAACAATGCTGTAAGCCGCTCAATTTGTTAGCATTTAAAGTTGTGGCTGTTACCAAAATCTGTTTCTCTTGTTATGGTAAATATTAAGACTGAGACTGTAAGCCCATTTTATGTAGTTGGCTTATAAATGCAAACAAATTAAAGCAATTTTCTGTAAACTTTCTCCTGGCATTAAAGTCAAATTTGTGTTAAATAATCCTAAATTTTTCTAGCCAAGTTTTGCTTAGTCTTTGGTTCTTGGGCCTCTGGTTTCACTTTGTTGATTGCGCTGCCTTTTGGCTAATTGTTTTTCCATTTTGTATGTTTGTATGTGTGTGTGTTTACAATTTCTTGGCCATTTTCAATTAGTGTCCCAAGGCAAAGAAATCATTAATCACGCCCTCCAAACCTTCCCGCCTTTACCAACACCAATTTTCAGCTATGTCATCGAAATTGGCTGAGCGTGAAATTGCTAAGCAGCTTTTTTAATGGCTCTAGTTGAACATCTAGTTATTGTTTGCCTTTTTGTTGTTGTAGATACCCATTAGGTATGTTTTAGAAGACGTAACCTGAAACGTGGCAGGCTTTCACTCACTTCACACACAGACACACACACACACACACACACATCAGAGGCGTCTGTCTCTCCCCAAGGGGCATTATCAAACTATTCATGGGCAATTAAGTCTTCATTTTGTAATTTGTGCATACGTGTAAGCAAATGATGTTCAAGATTTATGAGTTGATGTGACCCAAGTGGACATGTCTGTGTGTGTGTGGGCGTTTGCAGTCATAAATTTAAGCGTTATTATCTTGGCCATTTTATGACATGGGATAAGCTGTCAAATGGAATTACGCAAAACGCGCAAGAAATGCGAGAAGCAAAAGAAAATCGTTGGCGTAGGCGTAGTAGGCGTGACAGGGCCTTTGCTTTATTAAAGCCGCAAATTAATTGCAATTTAACTTTTAGCAACAATTAAAACAACAAGTACGACGAGTGCCATAACAATGGGGAACAAGCGTTCGCTCTCAAGGCAATTCAACAGGTTTCAAGGTGAACTTTAGACACTTGACTTATGCCATATACACGCGACTTGCAACTTGCGATTCGCAGCACAATCAAGTGGCAAGTCAGGAGGTTAACATGTTGCATGTGCCATTTACAACAAAAACAACTACAACTCGACTTTATTTGCATGCAGTTTATACTCATTTTGCGCGAGAAATAATTGCATAAAGTTTTGAAACGAAACACGCGACTCGCATAACAATCCACATGCAACATGCAACAAAATCTCAAACAATGTTGTCAAAAATGCGCGCATTTTGCCTACAGTCCCACCAATTTGTGATTACCATTCTCATTTTCATTTGTTTGCCATCCAAGAATGCTAATAAATAACAATTTAACCTGACTAAAATCAAGCAAAACTATATAATTTGCTCAGAGACCAATCATTTTGGCCCTTGCATGCCAAACTAAAATGTTAACTTGGATTCGCAAGTGAAATGTATATAATCAGGCGACAGGGCAAGCGTCAGGGTTACACCGGGTCACGAAATACCCTGTAATTAATTGAAGAAAGAATTATGAATTATGACATGATTAATAGCAGGAGACTCAAGAAAAAAAGAAAACTTTCTTTAAATTTATTTAGGTTTCAACTTCTGAACTCCTTTTCTACTTCATCAATTCCACAATTGACTGACTGAAAATAATCATAATTCAGCAGTTAGTCAAGGTCACTGCAGTATGGTTTATTTCTATTTCTATTCCTAGTTTTTTGTTGTTTTATTTCTGATTTTATCTGCACATTTTGCGAACGCTTAATTAACATTTTATGGGCAATTCGCAGAGTGCGCAAACAATGCATAACTTACGTATGAACAGAAAAACGCAAACCTTACGCTTATTACAATGCATTTCCGTTTGGCATAAAAATTCAAATTTGATTTCAATGCGGCAGAAAATGCGAATTAGGCAAAGGCCAAAGCTCGAAAAACAAAAACACTCAACCAAAATGGTTTGCTCGCATTTGTCGTCAGCACATGCATGTGTATGTGTGCGTACTTTTTGTGTGCTAACTGCGCGAATTGTAATGCAGAAATGTGTGTATGCGCAGCCTTCGGCAATTGCAAATTAACCACAATAAATAAGGGAACAAAGGGTCTGACCTGAATACCAGGTGATAACGCTCGTTGCATTCATTGTCTCTATGCGTGTGTGTGTCTCTCGTTGTGTGTGTTTGCTCGTGTCTGCAGTTTTGCCCCAAAACGTATGCTATGGAATTTTTGCATAGCGTCGCTTATCGTCGCATTATCTTATCAGACGTCAACAACTATTGATTTATTTGTGAATGAAGGCGTGTCAATAACACAATAAACTATGCAAATTTACAAAGCACTTTTATCGTAGTAATTGTTGTTTAATATATTTGCCAATTTCGTTTATTTGCAGCTATATATATATACACATATATCCCAGCACAAGACACAAGCGTATTAGAGAGCTAACCCCACAAAATGCTGCCAATATTCGCCTAAACCAGCCGCAGTTCGACAAACAAAATCCAACACCCCGTAAATCCCCAGAAAATAACTGTGATCATAGCCTAAACACGCAACAACAACGACCAGCAACACAGCATAAGAAGAAGAAGAAGCTGCTTAACGTATAGAACTCAAAGCCAAAAGCGTGCCAGAAACCGACCATAATTGATGTTCAATTGCTGAGGATATAGATTTCCAGATACGGAAATAATTGAAATCAATTGTGCAGTTGCAGCCAGCACTGGTAGCAAACGTAGGAGATAAATACCAGGACCAGAACCATAAAGAAGAAGCACTGAAAACAGTACAACGCTGGCAGGACGGTGGTGGATGTAATGACAACAATTGACGCGATGTAGCGGTAAGTATAAAATATGTTCTACTATAAATTTATTGAACCATAATCTGATATGAAAAATCTTGTTTGGAAAATGTGCAAGTGCAGCAGACTTATGGTCGGCGAACGCGACAGAGACCGTGAGGCGGTACGCTGGGCAACGGGTGAAACAACACCGCTTCAAAACAATAATGGAGTGTTACAAATGGTCGGGCAATTGCATGGTGGACAGGCTGCTGGCCAACAACAGCAACAGCAACAACAACAGCAAACTCAACAACAACAACAACAACAGTCAAAGCAACAAAAACTTCAACAACAACAACAAGAACTGTTTTATCAGCAACACGAGGCAACTGCGCGTGGATTGCAACTTGCGAACTCAACCGATATCGGCGATAATCAACCCTATTACGATACAAGCGGTAATGTCGATTGGGAGCGAGCGATGGGAACCGGTGGAGCTAGTTCATATGGTTGCATCGGCGGAACTGTCACAGCAACTGGCGGTCATGCTTATAACACTAATCCAACTAATGCCATCGGCGGTATTATCCTCAACAATCGTCACATGGATTATGCTGATGGCAGCAACATTGCTGGCCCATCCGCCGCAGGAGCAACAGCTGTTCCTGGCATGGCAGCTCCTGGCGTCATACGTACGGCAACAGCAACAGTTGGCGGTGGCAGTAGCGCAGGCGGTGGCACAGGCGGTGGCAGTGGCAGCACCGGTGCCATTGGCAAGGAAGTTCGTTACGCTCCATTCCCAGTTACATCACCAACGCATTCAAATCCCACAACTTCCCAGCAAATTTTTGCACAGCAGCAACAGCAACAGCAGCAGCAGCAGCAACAACAACAGCAGCAAATGGCACTCGCTGGTGGTGGTGGTGTTGGGGGAGCCGGCAGCGGCATTGGTGGTGGCAGCATTGGCGGCCCCACTGGCAGCCTCGGCGGCGGTGCAGGCGGTGTGGTTGGTGTCGGTGTTGTTATGCTTCCGCCAACAGGTGGCGCTAGCTCAAATGCCGGCATCAGTCATAGCAATACAACTGGCGCCTTACAGCGCACGCATTCCAGATCCATGTCCTCCATACCGCCGCCGGAGCCGTTCATGATAGCACAATCAAAGCAAATGAACAGCCGCGTCTCCATCAATGTTGGTGGCGTTAAGCACGAGGTATTGTGGCGCACCCTGGAACGTCTGCCCCACACGCGGCTCGGCAGGCTTAGGGAGTGCACCACCCATGAGGCCATTATTGAGCTGTGCGATGATTATTCCCTAGTCGATAACGAATACTTTTTCGATCGCCATCCAAAGAGTTTTAGCTCAATTTTAAATTTCTATCGCACCGGGAAATTGCACATTGTGGAAGAGATGTGCGTGCTTGCGTTTAGTGATGATCTGGAGTATTGGGGCGTTGACGAACTATATTTGGAGTCATGTTGCCAGCACAAATACCATCAGCGTAAGGAGAATGTTCACGAGGAGATGCGCAAGGAGGCGGAGTCATTAAGGCAACGGGATGAGGAGGAATTCGGCGAAGGTAAATGCGCTGAATATCAAAAGTATCTCTGGGAATTGCTTGAGAAACCGAACACGAGTTTTGCCGCAAGGGTAAGTCCAATCAGTTGCCAGCTTAATGTCTTAACTACTTATCCAAAACATACCTATATAACTATATATATTCGTATCCGTAACCGTATCCGTTTTGTGTCAATGTCAAGTGTCCAGCGTAAGAAACAAAAACCTATAAAAATAATAACAATCTTTACTTCTACTCTCCTCTGTTACCTGATCGTCTTCGTTTTAACTGTTCTTAAGTTATTTTTATCTCTCTTAATCTATATCTCAGTTCATTTTACATTTGATTTGATCTTCATTTTAGTTAATCTATCAATCTTAGTTTGGTTACTTTTAGTACATCATTTAGCGCGGCATTTGCAGCACTTTGTAATATACAAATTTCACTGCCGAGCAGAACAAAAAATAGTGTTAAAAGATACATAAAGAAACTTCAAAATGCTGTAACATATACCGCCTTTATAAACATAATATACATATGTATAATATCACCAGATCTATATCTATCATATATATAAATCTTAAGACTCTAGGAAGCCGCCAAATTTGCTTTTGCGTTTGATAAATGCTTGCACTGAATAAAATTATTAAACAAGTTTCAGAACTGTCTTTGCGGCAGTGTAATCGATATACATATTTATCGATATTTTGCTTTGTTTGTTTGTTATTTAACTGGCTTTGCTAACGCCGCTGTAAATACATTAATCTATTAATAATATTCAGCTCAAAGATTGCCGCCAATTTTGCGAGAACGAAACTTAAAACATTTTTTAAGCCAGTTGCCAAGACTTTTGGAGGCAGCTGTATGTTGTGACTGTGACACTGTATAATACAAATCTACTCTATACATATATCAACAAAATACTTAATTCTTCTATGCCTAATCACAGCTCATTTCGAGTTCTCGCTGTCTTTCGCTGTGTAAATCAATTGCTTTTGTGTTGTGCCTCAAAACAACAACATCACATTACGAGGGCAGCTACGAGTACAGGACACACTAGTACTGGACTGCTATATAGTTGAGGTTCAAGTTCTCGTTTGAGTTTCTAGTTCCAAGTTCTAATTCTGATATGTTTTGTACAAGACTGTACATGTGAGGACTCTTGAAATCAACTTTTGACGGCCCCGAAGAGTATGCAACAAAGATTTGTTCAATTATTATTATTTACACTTAACATTTGTTCGAATTTCCCCTCACAAATACACACCCTCACTCCTCTTTGATCTTCAATCATTAACTTATGAGTTGGTTTTTAGTATTGTTTTTATTTTTCTATATATTTATAACTGTGTTAAGTATCTCTGTCACTAAACACGAAACGTCGTGACACCGACAAATTTGATCAACATTTATTTATATAACTATTATTAGCAATCGCAAAGAGCAAAATTGCAAAAAGAACTACCAAATTATTTACTAATCGTTTTCTATTCTAACCTTTTTTAATTCACACACAGTATATGAAAAATTTACATATATTAAAATATATCTACTTATTATACATACTCTTTATATATATATTTATAAATCAATTTTAATCTCATAATTGTTGATGATGATGGTGAAGTAATATCTCTCTGTTTATCTCTAATATCTTCTTACATCCCAAAAAAAAAAACAAATACCCTGTAACAATGTTTGGGAATGGGCAATAAGCGATATGACCAGGCGGCAGGTGTGCTGTAGAAATCCTCGAAAATATTGTATAGATAAAGAACTCTGGGGAGAAGCGGCCAAAGTCGTGTTGTAATACATTTCCATTTTCCATAGAGGGTTGCAGTTAATAGACCTAAGTTTTATCATACAAAGCTATAGGCTTTGGCCTAACAGCACAGCATTCACAACACTTCGAGCGTCCCTCGCTGGCGCTGTCTATAAACGCTGTGCTGTTAGCTGCCACGCCCCACCGCCCGCTCTTGTACCATATTTATATCAGATCAAGACCCAAAACCACACATTTATAAATACACACAAATCTCACTCACACTCAGTCTCTCAGAGTTTTGGCTTCAGCTTGTATAATACAGCCGATATTTTGCCTTTGTCCCGATTTAAGTTAGCTTTATCTATAGCGAATGACCGAAAATGGAAATAATTACAACATATTTGGGTGCATCTCCTATAATTTTTCATTCGATTTTAAGTTCTTTTTTTATTTTCTTTATGTATTTTATGATTTTTATAAATAAAACAAAAGCAACAAAATCTATGACTTTTTATTTCTTTTTATTTTCCTTAACAACATCTGCATTGGCTCTTGAATTGCTTAATTGGAATCAAAGATTTCGTGCTACTAATAATAAAATTTCTTTATTATTTGAATTTGAAATCTATTCCTTATTAGCCAATTTAAGACAATGCAAAAAACAAAAAAAAAAGATAGAAAAATATTTAACACAATTTATGATTTTGTCATTTATTACAAAGGTAATGAAAAATTTCAGAGCTCTTTGCCAGTTGTACTCTTAAACTTTTTATTTCAATTTTTCTTCAACTACTAACAAAAAGTCAGAAGAGAAAAGAAAACGAAAATAACTTTTTGGTTTTGTATGTTTTTATTTGATTTTTTAATACCTCGCCTAAATCAAAATCCTTTTTTATACGAACAAGATAAATATGAGAACCACAAACAAAATGAAGAGTAGCATTTCGAATTAAGATATACTCAGAGCTACTCAGAACTCTTTTCTTTTTGATCATTGAACCCACGTTGAAAGAGACAATTCTAATAAACCAATACAAACTACCAAATACAAAACTCGTAAATACCAAATACCCAAACTGATGGCAAGGAAAACGCGCTCACAAGACAAACATTTGCCGTGTACAATATCTAAAAACAATTTAATAATAATATACTTTGTTACCATTCATACAACAACCAAATAATTCAGTTATTTACACGCAAAAAACAACAAAATACCCAACAATCTATAAAAATTGAACTCAATGTTTTATTGTGTATCCTTTCTATGTTCGATTTTATGTTTGATTTTGCGGCACGATCTATATATACAATCCATCTATCGTATATATAATAGTACGTGTTCTCGATAATCGTATTTGATGTCTTGTTGTCTATTCTATTTGCATAAAGAAATTTCCTAAAAAAAATCTATATATTTGTATTATTGTTGTGTTTTAACGTATATCTTATTGACATTGATTGTTGTAACTATTGGTCTATTGGCTTCTTCAACTACTAAGTACCTTCAATCGGATCAGTCTCAAAGCAAACACAAACACACATACACACTCACACACACACCCATACACAAGATAACCTGTATATTACTAACCTCAACGGTGCTTAAAACTAATCTCAAAATGCATTTAAAACATATTTAATAGTTTCATTGATTTTATTCTCAATTCGAAAGACACTCGTAGTAAGACATGTATTTATTATTTACCTTTTAGTTATAGTTTATAATACCCGAACCAAATACAAATACCAAACATAAACAAAGAATATGATAACTTGAAATATTAACCCACCAAATTTGCTGCATTTGAATGCCAAGTATAGAATGATGTAGTCGGTTAAACTGAATTCTATAGCCAGTTTGTATCGAATTTTGTTTGTTTTTTAGTGAGTCGAACAAAGTATGCGAACCAACTCGTGCACCCCCGACCCCCTAACCGATAAAAACCGTTAGAAAAATACAACTGTAAAACCGATAACCACAATACAAACCGAACAAACCACAAAACATACACACACACACTCACTCCCACACACCTACAACACTCACTCAACTGTGTAGTGAGCTACTTGTAGTTCTAGTTTAGTGCAAGACGGTGCGTTACTTTAGCCCTTGCTCATTTTTAATCGAAAAAAGAACATTCACTTCCAACACTCCCAAAAGCACCATTGCACACCAAATATATACTACACACCACAATAAAAAATAAATAAAAAACAGAAATACAATTTAAAGTTTATGCCCACATGGCGTATGCGCACTTTCTGTACTATTAAATCAATTGAATGTTTTTTCATTTAACCATCCAAAATTTTTTCTACATTTTTTTATAACTATATAATATTGTCTTGTATAGTAAATAGTTTTTTAAGTCATATTTGTGTGATAAACTTTATGTATATATATATGTATGTCTATACTTGTATTTTGTCCCAAAACTTCTTGCCTTCGCATGACTTTCTTTCACTTTCTGTCACAAACGTGTCTTTTGATTTTATTCTATACTTTTTTGCCACATTTTTCCAGTCCACCTTTGTGTTTTGTAATATAATAAAAAAAAAAACTCGCCCATTTTTTGGTAATTCAAGTGGATTAACCAATAACTACAGGGAAGTTAATTCAAATTTCACTTTTATTGTTTTCAATTCAACTCAGACGCTTCAGTGTGTGTACTTTTGTGATTATTATTTTGGCTTTTGATACTTGATTTTTGAAGCAAACGCTTTTGTAAATCTATGAAATGCTCACAAATTGGGCACGGGCTGTGCTTCTAGTTGTTTTATCCACCTGATTTTGGTTTTAGTTGTAATTAGTCTTGTATAGTTTCTAGTTTATAGACAAGTTGGCCAAATTGCGTCTTCAAGCTGCGCCCAAGTTGCGTATTATGCGTATTGCGATATCATAAACTTTTTTTTCTTTCAACCTATTCCTGTCAAAGTCCCTGCCAACCCCCCCAAGCCCCCTCTCAATCATGACTGAGCAGCAGTGGTAGCAGTTCCAAAATTCGCACAAACCTAAACACAAGTACAAAATCAGTTTATTGTTTCAAACATCTCCAATGCATTCTGTTCAATCGAAAGAAAATAAAACAAAACTAAACAAAAAGTATATTTTAAAATTAATAATAAAATTAAAAAACAAAAAAGCATAAGTATAAAAGTAATAGTTTAATTGTGAAATTCATGCATAACAAATCATGTCAAGTAGTAAGTTGTACCCAGTAAACTCCCAGCCCCCCCTCAGCCTAAAAACCTCCACAAACCAAATGAAAAATTTGAATAACTTTCCCGAAGTTTGACTGTCTGAAGACTGAAGACCACTTAAATTGCAATCGATTGTGGCCAATAAAAAAAGGTGTATTTAATTATGTAGGCTTCACTCTCCCTCTCTCTCTCACTCTATCTCTATCTATTTCTGTATACTATTCTATCTCTCTCTGTCTCTACTTCCTCTCTAGTTTTGTACTATTTCTCCATCGTTTGTACTGCCCGAGCGCTTAAGAGCTGCTAAATGAAAGCACCTTTTTGTCTTTTTCTTTGTTTGACTTCATTTTTTGTTATGATATCTTTCAATCTATATATATTTATGTATCTTGTTTGTATTATCATATTTCCTTTTGTGTATTGTTATCTTATTATATTTTTATATAATCATTTCCCCAAAACAAATATATATAATATTATTTATCTCAACTACTAGCTAAACTACTTAGTACTTCGTCGTAGTGTGTCATTTGCATAACCTAAATTCAATAATAATCTCGCATAAATCCCTCAAGTCAAGAAATTAAGTACCCCCCTCTCATTCTATGTCTTTCCTAGTTCCTCCCCTCGTACCATGCAAAATTTGCGTTCATTTACTCGTAACGAATCTCGTAATTGAGGCGAAAAGTAAAGAGAAATTTGCGTGGTTGCGTACAGTGGCCTACTATGGTAGATCTGGACACAGCTATATTGTGCCAATATTTAAACACATACACGCACACACCCCCTCACACACATATATAGATACGAGTCGTAGAGATATGTGTGTGTGTGTGTAGAGAGACACACAAATGTTAAATAAACCAGAAAAGCAATTTTGTCAATTGTTTAAAAGGCTTTCCAATTTAATGTTGTGTCAGCTGCAGTTTCCACCTCCTTCGTCTCGCCCCCGCCCCCTCTTCTTCTAGTGTCAAGTCATATGTCAGTCTCACACTCACACACAACTACCATGCACACGCATACACAGACATACACACAGCCAAACACATACACAGCCACAAAATATATATGCAGTGTAAGGAAATGTGACCTAATATGGCAATCAGACTTCCTGCTTCTCTAGCTCTCTCCCCATTTCTCTATTTCATTCTTTCTCTACCCTGTATTCCCTTCTTCTCCATCTCTTTGCCTTTGCTGGCATTGAAATTGAAATTGCACTCGTTTGCTGTCAAAACATTTTGACATTTGGCCACTTCAAAATGCAAAATAGATAAACCGACACGCCCCTCCGATCTCTTTGCCCCTTTGAGCCCCCTTTTGGTCCTGTAATGAAACAGTTCTTAGCAAAATTACATGAGAACAGAACCCTCAAAACAAATTTCATAGTACTCAAAATTGTTTTCGTGTTTTCTTCTCTGTATTATGCATTGATTTTGATGACCTTAAAATAATTGCACACAATTTGACTAATTCACAAAAACGCAAAAGTATTAAATTATTTATCGATTCCATGCATCTGCAATTATTTATTGGTTATATACCTATATTATTTGATTTTTTTCTATTTGGTTTTTGATTTGATTTGAAATGAATTGAATTGATTTTTCCTATTAGAATTTAAGTATTCGTAACTCCTAGCTCGTTTGAATCGAAAGTTATAATGCATTGATGAATTTCTTTCTTTGTAATTATCGTATGCTAGTCCGTAATATCTTTTTGACCTACTCGTCATGCGTAAACTACTATCAAATATGTGTATTCGTAATTTTCCCAATTATCGACTCATATTTATATGTAGGAATTTTCTGTTTATACTCATCGTTTTCAAAAATAAAAAACACACGACAGCGTTACGAAATACATATAAACACCACAAAAAGATTTGTCCACAATTGAAATTGAAATAAAATAAATTGATTTAACAATGAATTGAAAAAATCGACTGCAGACCCGATGGTAGCGTCTCTTATTTAACACAGACCCTGACATAAAACAATAGTATATCAAGGAGTAAGCCCAACCAATAACAATCCATATAAGAAGCCAATCCTATAATTTTTTCCAACTATCTGTCTTTCTCTCTCTCACTCTCAGTCTGTCTCTGTACAATTTGTAATTGCGTAAATGTCTTACGTTTTTGTGTTACGTCATGTCTAATGTCCAACAACACAACCACACACAGATACACTTACTTTTATAGTAACTTACACAGCTGTGCCCGTTGTCCATCTTTGAGATGCGCAAACCGCTAACAAAAACTCACACACACCCAGATACACAAAACAACACACACACATTGAATCCACCCATATGACATGCACCAACAAAAAACAGAACCCAAACCACAATCACAGCCACACAACCACATTGCCAACATATCTAAACACATATAAAACTAACTGAGAGACATGTTTCCTTGAAACAAAACACACACACAAGTTAATCAAACTAAACTTCTTCTCTCAACTCTCAACTCTTAATCAAAGCAAATTCCTTTCAACAATTTACTAACCAACTAATCCAAGTTTGTAGAGCTCTATCTGATATCGAAAAAAAGAAAAGCAAAACACCTGAGTTTAATTTTCACTTAAATCTGAGTTTATCTTTATGTTTTGAAATAAGTTTTAATTTAATTTATTCTATTTTTTTTATAATAATGATAAAGAAGAAGGATTACAAATGATATACTTCACATAAAGTACAGCAGCCTTGGAATAGTACCAGAAAAAGAAAACCAACTAAATAGGAGTTTTACCCATTGAATGCGTTGAAATCCCCCTATTGAGTGTACCCCAAAAAGATATAGTATATAACTATAGACAGTTAATATAGAACGATCCAACAACATCTGCGAAATGTTTCTGAGACCCACAACACTTTTGATGCCCTAGAAAAAACTAAACGTTTTTTATTGTGCGCTAAGCTAACTGAATGTTTGCTTTAATCGTTTTAATCGAAAGATTAATAATCGGTTTTCGCCCCAACTCAAAAACCAAATAATCGAAATTAACAACATGAGAATGAAATGATATCGATGTCGTTATCGTGATGGAAAAGAGAACAAAAACGAAGTCGCTAATTGTTGTAACTTTGTATGTTTGAATGATTAATTAAATATATATCGAGCTATATATATGTGTGTATATATATATGTATATATAGCTATCGCTATCGTTATCGTTATCGTTGTGATCGTTGTTGTTGTGATGATGAATGGTCTCGTCAAAACGTTTCGATTGTTCTTAATTTTGTTCACAGGTTATCGCAGTGATATCCATACTATTCATAGTCCTGTCTACCATAGCCCTGACGTTGAACACCCTACCACAACTACAACACCTTGACAATGGTACACCACAGGATAATCCGCAATTGGCAATGGTTGAGGCCGTGTGTATCACGTGGTTTACCCTAGAGTATATACTTAGGTTTAGCGCCTCACCGGACAAATGGAAGTTCTTTAAGGGCGGCCTTAACATAATCGATCTATTGGCAATACTCCCATACTTTGTTTCGTTATTTTTATTGGAAACGAATAAGAATGCAACGGACCAGTTCCAGGATGTGCGCCGGGTGGTGCAAGTATTCCGCATCATGCGCATCCTGCGAATCCTTAAGCTGGCCCGTCACTCAACGGGCCTGCAGTCGTTAGGCTTTACGCTGCGTAACTCATATAAGGAACTCGGTCTACTAATGCTGTTCCTGGCCATGGGCGTTCTCATATTTTCTTCGCTGGCATATTTTGCCGAAAAGGATGAAAAGGATACAAAATTCGTTTCAATACCGGAAACATTTTGGTGGGCGGGTATTACAATGACAACTGTTGGCTACGGGGACATCTATCCCACTACTGCACTGGGAAAGGTTATTGGTACTGTGTGTTGCATATGCGGTGTTCTGGTAATCGCTTTGCCTATTCCCATCATCGTTAACAATTTTGCTGAATTTTATAAGAATCAGATGCGACGCGAGAAGGCCCTCAAGCGACGCGAGGCGCTCGATCGTGCCAAACGCGAGGGTAGCATTGTCTCCTTCCATCATATCAATCTTAAAGATGCGTTTGCCAAATCAATGGATCTCATCGATGTGATTGTCGACACAGGTAAGTGGTACACCATTTCTACACATATCCACACCGTCAGTCTTCTCGACTTACTTGAGAACTGAGCTCTAACTTTGTTAATATAACTATCGTATATATGCTGTTATCTGCCTACGCTTAACTATCTTCAAGTAGCATTGCAAAAAACTATCTTAATTTGTACATACTAATTGTTTGCTTCGCTTTTTCTCCTTTTTCATTTGTCTGGCATGTTTTGTGCTTTTTCCATTTTCATTTGCCATTTTATTCGTTTCAATCTTTCTATGAAGGCGTGTAAATAGCATTTAAATAGTCGATCCTATTCAAAATCAAATTCCAAATAATAGACTGCCGTAAGATGATAGAAATTTTCGGGCAAATTTAATCAAATTTTGTATTTAATCTAAGTAATTGTGAATCGAATTGTTAACTAGTTAAGTAAATTGAATTACTTTTAAGTTTTCGTAGACTTTAGGCCTTATATTATCTTACCTTACCTTTATACTAACTGTCTTACCACCTGCTCAATTTAGCAGCTGCCTTAAGCCCAAGCGGACACTAAATGCCGCCGGTTACAAAGCCTACACTAAGCTCTTAATATACAACAAACAGACACACCACACACATACACACAAAATTCAATTAGCTAAATGCTTCTGTACTTAACGCATTTAAACAAGAAATTAGTGGGGATTTCACTTGTACAAAGCCCAAGAGTGCACTTTAAACACCACAGACAAGTAAACACACACACAGATACAAAACACACCGACACGCAGGCCATTTTAAAGCCCGCGCCTTGAAGTAGGCAACCTTTTTTTAAAATCTCTTTTTTGATACACCAATACATGCTAACTTCGATTCCCCATCGTGTCTAATTTTAGGCAAGCAAACTAATGTTGTGCATCCGAAAGGTAAAAGACAAAGCACCCCCAATATAGGCAGGCAAACCCTTGATGTGCAAAGCGCTCCAGGTGACTAACATATATTGCGTATATGTAGCGTATCAAATGCAATCAAATGCAAATTCAGCAAATTAATCACTCAAAACTTCAACTTCAAACTCGAACTCAACTCCTTTAGAAGTTGTAGTCTTTGCGCTTAGCTTAGATAAAACACCCCCAAGCTTAACTAAAAAAAAACTTATATATATAACAAATCTTATACTCTTTTCTGCTCTTTAAGTCACTTTCCATTTAAAGTATTTTGTAAATATAAATCGCAATGCACACAGGTTTTAGGCATTGAATGTTGCAGCTCTGAGACCCGAAATTCTACAACTTTTAATCCAATACAATAACTTAACAGAGCTGCAGCACAAACGTATCTTTTAAATAGCCCCTCGTAGCTAGGAGACTGTATATTTGCCCAAATGTAGTAAATAAGACACATAATTATATAAACAACTATAGTTTATTAAGTCCCACCAGGTTTGTTGCATTTCTCAATTTAAGTTTGCATTGTCTGTAAGTTTGCTTAATTCATCAATTAGTTCCTTTTTTGACATTATTTCATATTGCGCCAAGATCGAAATTGTTATTGATTTCCTATGTGAAATTGACTACGCTAAGCTTGATTTCTTTTATATTATAAAACTAAATAACTATCAACAAAACTATATATCAACATATATATACATAGCAAATTTGAATGTTCAAACTAGAGTTGCCATTTCGAATTATAAATTATGATTACATAATAATATTATATTATAAACCAATTGAGTACATTTTAGTGAATTTTCAAGTGCTGATTACATACTCGTAAAACCCATTTACATAACTCGTATTATATATTCATTCTCTTAGACAAATGTAGTTAATTATTTAGCAACTGAAAAAATTAATTAAAAACAAAAGCCTTGGATAGAGTTATTTGTGCGAAACGACAATCAAATCATCACTCAAAAGAAACAAAGCAATGAAATACACAAACCAACACAATTATAAGTCTATCCTCAAAGCTGAATTGAAGAACGAACAAAGCTTCAATATGAAAATAGTTTACCAACAACTTGTTCTTTTCTCTGCTCTTCTACTTTTTCTACTCCTTTACACAAATGTTAACTTCAATTTATCCCAAAAATTTAAAAACTCGACTCGTCGCGTTCACTTCTCAAATCTCAAACCAAAAACTTTTCCAACCACACACTCACACAAACATACACATAAATACACACCAACGCACTTTGGTTGCCATTTAAATTTTGTTGCTAATCACAAACCTTAAAAAACAAATCAAACAACTTTCTAACCAATTCCGGACTCGAAGGCGAGAAAAATACATTGATTGAGTCACCGCCATTGCCCTCGTTTGGCACACCACGTCGAAGGGCGCTTTCTGCTAGAATTCAGGAGCTGAATCGCAGTTTGCTGGAGGAGCGTGAGACCCAACAGCAGAATAGTTCCAGCGACAACGAGGACAGTCGTTAGAAGAAGTCGTGCAACCACAGAAACAACAACCGATACCCAAAAAAGAACAAGAAACAAGAAAACCAGAACCACAATAACCACACAACCAGAGCCATATTACACTAAGCCTAAATTTAGCTAAACTAAAACTAGTTGAAGAGAGTATCGTAAAGAGCTAAACTGTTATTGTATATGTAAATTAGACAAAATGCAACTTGTTATGTATCAACTACACCACACACACACCAACACACACACCCAAACACAATCTAGTCTTAGCCAAAAATACGTGTAAACGAAATTGTTATTGTAAATGTGTATGAGAGCAAACCAAAGAACTTCCCTTCTACTTACTTGTATACTTAGCTAATCCAGTTCCACTATTTATAGTTAGTGCTAGTTTTTTAGACATTGGCTTCCAGTTTACCAGTTTGCTGCTATTTATACTCGTAAGAGGAAACCAAAACAAAACCCAATCAAAAGATAATGATGAACTTCCGTTTAGGCAAAAGGCTATCGAAATTAAATGTTGTGATTAAATGTAAAATGCTTCTAGGCGCCATTAGCACACAATCAGATACACTCACACACACACATACTACACCCGTCACACACGCTCATACACACATGCCGCTGCTTGTAACAGATTTTGTAAAGTGCACGCATTACGCATACGCAGCGTTGTCCAACGTTGTTTTTAATCACACTGCGCATGCGTAATTTGTGTGCAACTTTTAATTAATTTTCTCGTACGCCGTATTGAAAGTTTTGCTAATTGTCGTATTTGCGTTGTTCTCCTTTTGTTGTTAACCAAATGCCATCAGCACTTGAAAATATTATTGAAATGTCTATGAAAAGAATAAGAATGTTTCGATAATACAATTATCGATAACACTGCGCATTCGGTATCGCATCTGCTCAAATTTGCTGATGTTTCTTTAGTTCTTCTTCTCACAATTATTTGCAAAAGTTACAATTTTTATTTGCTTTTCTTTTAATTTCGAAACAAAGCAAAACTTTCAAGTGCCTTCTAAGTGTGTGTATATTGAAACATGTTTCCACTGTAGTGTACAGTGGGCACAAAAGCTGTTCGCGTGGATGTGTGTATGTGGCCAACTTCGAGTGGAGTGTGGGACCAATTGCACAGTTCCCATTCCAATAAAAAAAATGCTAACAACACGCCACAACCAAACCAAAGAAACTTAAACAAAACTGTTGAGAAACAATCCGCGTAAGCACAATTTTAATTTAGTACGTAATTTAAACGTAGCTATTAACTAGGCCTATAACTAGCAAAACTAATTAAAAGTGAAACATTCCAGGCATTTGTTGAGCACAATAGTCAAAAAAAAAGAAAAACTAAAACGATAAAGATTAGAACTTCGGCAAAGTCGAAGCTTATATGTCCTGGCAGCGTGTCAGTTCCTGTTATTGCCAGGACATAGATTGAGAATCCCTCCAAAAGTTGAATGCAGATATCTGTAGTACTGATCCTGGGCCAGCAAAAAAAACGAAAACTACATTTATGCGATACATACAAAAAAGTCAGCCTTATTTATGAAATTAGTTGTTGTAGCCGAAAAAGAGAGAGACTAAGCTTAGTTTATAATTTAGCAGACATCAAAATTGTATGTAGTTAAACATATATACAAGCAGACATAAATATATATACACACAAATATATTAAATATATTTATAAATTGATACTTGGCTAAATGTTCCTAAAACGCATAAGTAAAGTTCAGTAATAAACCAACAAAAATAGCAAAATTAATATTATAATAATTAAATTATATAAATAATATTAAAAATGCCTTATTTAAAGCCGAACGCGCTTAGTTTGCAGCAAAAACCAACACAACAACAACAACAACATCTATATAATAATTTAATGTTTCTTTTTCTAAAAAAGTGAAACAATAAACTAAATGTGTACTCGTAAGACTACGTAACATATTTATCCATAGCAGTTTGCAAGTTCTATTAAGTGTTTAACAAATTGTAGATCTTAAGCTAAACGCGCTGAGCAAAGTTAAATAAAGTTATACAAAAAAGAAAATATATATAAAGCCCATAATGTGAATAACTACAAAGAAATACCTTAACGATTTGTTCCTTTATTTACTTTGGGATTTCAGTTGAAAGAATTTATTATAAAAATAATCAAAACGAAATGAAATTTTATATTTCTCTTGATTTGCAATCGAATAAATGAATATACATATATATTGTTCAAATATTTCTATCATTGTGCACAGTTCGAAATTGCATAGTTTACAAAATCGGATCGGATTATAAATGTTGAATAAAAATGCTTCAAGCGACATTTGCCTTTTACGTGCCTTTTAATTCTTTTTTCAAGAACAACAAAAATATATACTTATAGATGAAAAACACTTTAAGTTCCGTGTGTGTGTAAATTTCCAATGTGCCGTTTTTCTTTACATTTTTTCTAATTTCCCTTACATTTAATTTGTTTAAAATAAAGCGTCAAAGAGTGGATTTATGTAACGCTGCATGCATCTACTCTCTCTATCTATCCAAACTATTCTATATCTACTATATCTATCTACATCTTTATCGTATCGTATCGTATTGAAACTGTACGCTCCTTATGCTCAAGCCATGTATGAACAACTACATATATAAATACTGTTACTTATCGTACTAATCGTAATCGTAATCGTAATCCAAAAATAACTGTGTCTGTACTCATTGTATCTGTATTACTGTAAAATGCCTCAAAACAAAATACTTTGTGTGTCTGTGAAATTAGCAATAAAACCAAAACCTAATACGCTGTATTTCATTTAACATGCCTAAGCGATAACTATCGTACTAACTATCGCAACTAACTATCGAACTAACTATCTATGCTATGTTTGATGTTTGACAAGATCCGCTTTTAATTGTTTGCCTCTCTGTCAAGCCTTAAACTTTAATATATACTACATACTAAAATTATTATCCATAATCCCAATATAAAGCCAATGAAAAAGGTAAACAATTCAATTGTTGCTCAACTAATTTAAGCTCATCATCAGAATAAAAAAACAGATACAAATTTGATTTATTTTTTAACTAAAATATATATCCAAAAAAACCGACATCAAACAAATCAATTTTTGCTCTGCTTATTACCATTTTTACCATTCTAATAAGAGTGTGAGAATATTATTGCCCATCATAGTTATCAGTTCGATTTTGAGTTAAGCATTTTAGCCATGAAAAAATAAACACAAAACACTGACGACGTAAATGACCATGAAATGTGATTTTTGTCGGGGCAATTGTCAGTTGTCTTTAATGTCAAATAACCAGTCTTTTGTCTTGTACATTTGTTTTGCCCAAGCAATCATACAAAAACTACATTTAAGTTTATAAATCGCCCATTTAAATCATTCGAACAGAGGAATAGACTAGACCGAGTAATTCTCTGGATAAAGTTCAGATAAGTTGAATAAAATATTTTTGAGTTCAACGTAAATTTAAATAAATTATTGCTCATCAGCTCTTTCAATTGTTTATCTATCTTAATCAGCAGTTAAACGCTGTTCCTTC
The DNA here is from genome assembly GCA_020829145.1 of Drosophila nigrodunni. Classification (NCBI taxonomy): domain Eukaryota; kingdom Metazoa; phylum Arthropoda; class Insecta; order Diptera; family Drosophilidae; genus Drosophila; species Drosophila nigrodunni. The sequence goes on along the minus strand of JACVCZ010000007.1, from coordinate 5,476,863 downwards.
TCATAACTGTTGTTTTCGTTGTGCCAACTAACTTTAATTAGCAACTAGCTACTCACAACTAACCGTTAAATAGTTTCACTCTATACTTGATAAACTTTAACTTAATGTTAATTCAAACACATAAACACACTAACAATTAGCCTACTAATAGTAACTAAATTCATAACTCATACACACAAATGTTATCGTCGTACTGTTGACCGTTTAATGTTGTTGTTACTGTACTATCTAACAAACTGTTCAATTGTTAACTCTTAAATATCAATAAGTTTTTAGTCGTCGTCATATTAACATCAACGTCGTCTGCATTTATCACATAATCGTCGTCGTCGCCATTAATAATAATTAACAATGTCAATTAACAGCAACAACAATTGCATAATTCCATAACGACATTCATAAAATGCATATCTCTTTCTTTTTATTCCTTTTTAATTTAATATATCGTCTCATCTACACAACGAAACCCAATAAAATCAAAACGCTCCACTTCAATCCATAAAATCAAAACAAATGAAAAAACAAACAAACAATAAACAAATTTCCAAACATGGCGAATGACAATTGCAAAAACGGCTAAACAAATGCGTACAACAAAATAATAAAACTGATGAAAAAACATAATATTCATTTCAAAATGGCGACAAAATGCATTCATGGCTTTTTTGCGTGTGCTACCAAAACGACAACAACAACAACCACAACCACAACACAAATCAAACAACAATCCAAAAACATACAACAATACTAACGTGTCGCGTTTTTACACTAATGTATCTAATATATAACACAAACAACACCGACATACACATAAACACATACACTTACACACCTTAACACACACATACGCAACGCAGAAAAACGCGAAAGTCACACACGATCACTGAAAAATTGGCACCGTTTAACCCACGCGCTACGCCGATCGCCCACAGGACACAATCTCTCCCAAACGGACGGGGACGGCAACAGCACAGAAGGGGAATCGACCAGCGGTCGCAATCCAGCCACCACCGGCACCGGATGCTACAAGAACTACGAGCACGTAGCCAACTTGCGTAACTCCAATATGCATCACGTAAGTAATGATCTAATAAATTCCACTCAAAACCTGTTTAAACGATTCATCTTTACTGCAATATTTTTAATCAACTTCAAGAAGGTAATCCATACAATAATATCAAGGAATTTCTCTACACATTTTTAAAGTATTTGGTATTATATTGAAGTATAAAGTCCCAAAAAATATGTAGGGAAAGCCAAAAGAATCTCCCTGAACATCGTCAAAATATTAGCTTGAATAAATTCCTAATGTACCAATCTTTGCTTATAAAATTCGTTATCTTTTGTTAACTACAATCTTTATTAAAGATAGTACTTAACAATTCTAAATAATAGTTCTGCTTCTAAAACCGGAGCAGTTCTTACACGAGAGTCGGAACTCATGGGGGGTATACCCAATTCCCGTTGTACTTATAAATAATATGTATTATTGTTACTAACTGTTTGTTGACTTCCTTGCCAAACTCGCACACAGCGCCGCGGCTCCAGCTCTGAGCAGGATGCAGTGCCTCCATACAGCTTCGATAACCCCAATGCCAGACAGACCTCAATGATGGCCATGGAAAGCTACAAGCGGGAGCAGCAGGCACTGCTTCAATCTCAACAGCAGCAAAAGCAAGTGCCAACAGGTGGAGGAGGCGTGGCCAACAATCTGGCCATGGTAGCAGCATCGAGTGCAGCAACAGCAGTGGCAACATCAAGCAGTGCTGCACAGGAAAACGGAGCAGCAGGAGGTGCAGCAGCAGCAGCTGGAACTGGAGCAGCGGCGGGACAAGCAGAGGATGCGGTGACCATAGCGTCAAACCAAAAGGGATTGCCCATACAGATGATGATAACGCCCGGGGTAAGTGTGGGTGCTTGGGAATACGAGAGTGCTGGGAGCACCGACTAAGTGTGTAGTCCAAGCCAAGTGCTCGTAATATCTTCAAATATATCTTAATGTTTTCAAAGTTCTTAAACCGTAACTATGTATTAGTAAATGTGAAGCCGTTAACTGGAGCTAAATATTTCAACTATTTATAAACAATACACTTTTCATTAATACAACTATTATTATCATTATAGTTTTAAATATTTATCACACGTTTTATCTCAAAAACCAATCGACTTCAGTTCAGGCAAAACACTTTAGTTTATTAGTTTACACCAATCGAAAGAAATATTTTGTTTTGTAGTTTTTAGACTGATTAAGCAAAATTGTTGCTTCATTTAAATTTTTGATTTATTTAAATCAACTCACAAACACAACAACAAATAACATTAACTACTTAACAACATGCAAGAGCTAGCAAATATTATTAAAGTTCGATAACAAACAAAAACACATTTCAACTTTTAGATTTTACGGGGACGCAGTAAGGAGGTACATTCAAAGTATACACAAAGAACTCAAAATACTCTAACTCTAATGCATACTACTACTTGCCACTGCTATAAATACTCTTTCCAAATATCTAACACCAAAATTTTCAATTCGATTCTATTGATTGATATTGTATGAAAGTGAAAATTGTTCTTTTCACTGGATTGATTTTCAGAGGCTGAACATACCGCTAACTTTTCGTTTTTTAATAATCAATGCGAAATTCCAATTTAAATTCAAATTCGTGCTATTAATACAATATTTTGCATTTTAAGAATGTCTTCAAGTTTCCAATCTAGACTTCATATCAATATGAATAACAACGCATTTCAGCTGCTTCAAATAAATTTGCTTGCCTCTATATATTTTATCATATCTATCAGTTATTTTATTATCACTTTATTTCAATTCCTTTCTGTTCAGATCTTGTCTTTTCTACTTATATCTTTTTTGACTTTTTGGTGCGTAGCTAACTAGTTTAAAGGAATAAAAATTTAATGAATATAATTAAAAAAAAAAATAAAAGAAATGTTTTAAATTTAAATATTTCTATAAAACTCCTCAACAGATAAATCGAATTTCAGAATCAAAAAACAAGCTTTCAATTACGAACAAGATTCTGAGTTATATTCTTTTCTACCTCTTTAAAATCTAGCTAAATGGGTTAATATGTGGTCTGATTATATAATGCTTTTTGTGTTTATACCAATCCCTGATATTCTTTTATTTATATATAATAATGATATATGTTTCATTATTACCGCTGCTAACTATATGTATGCATATAACCATTATTGCCATCTACATATAACAACGAACCCAACACACACTTAAAAAAAATACCAGATAAATCAAAAAATATATATATATGTATATCTCACAAAGCGAACTGATTAATAGAAATACAAAAATATATGAACAAGAAGGGGAAATTAATTGGAATTAAATGGCAGCCTTTGCATGCTCTTGTTGCTTGCTGTTACTGTTTTGCCCAACCTCAGTGGGCACGCCCACTGCCGCGCCCACATCACTATCTGGTACAGGCTGTGGAGCCTCCTCGTTTAATGGCGGTGGAGTTATGATCATGGGCACCGGCGTAGGTCGATCGAAATGCTGTAGCGGTTGCCTCAGTTTATCCAGCAGCGCATGAAGATCCACTGTCAGTTTGGGTTGCACAATTCCCTCGGCTGCTTGTAGACCAACAACCTGTGAGGATAGCGAATCCACATCCTGGCGTGCAGCAAACAGCAGCTGATCATGTGCCGCTAACTGCAGTTGTGCAATCTGAGCACGAATTGCGGCAGCTGCCACTTCCTGCTGGGCATTGTGCAGCGTGGCTGTGATGGTGCGTACATGATTTGCGGTGTTTTCGAGCTGTGCCTGCGCTGAACTTGCCACCGCCTGTGCCTTGTGGATTTCAGTGGCCTCCAGCTGAACACGTGCCTGTGCCACATACAAGTGTTGCACCAATTTACGCAGCTCCTTGCCACGCTGCTCTGAATCATCCAGTTCGGCTGGTGCATATTGCGGCTGTTGCATGGGACACTGCTGCTGCTGTTGCTGTGGTGGATATTGCTGCTGTTGGTCCGTTGAACGCGGTGTCTGGCAAGTGGTGCTAAAAGTTGGCTCATTGCTCGCACAGGTGCTGGCAGTGGGAGTCAAGGAATCACATAGAGAAACACGCTGGGATCCGCTATCTTCCGCTGTGCCATCCCAGTTTTTAAGGCTCTTCAATTGATCATCAAGTTTTGAGCTAACATCTTCGTTTTCGATATTGGATCCCGTTTGAGTATCTTCGCGTTTTCTATTCATTCTGGGCTGATGTTGACTACCGCGTACACACAAGACGATAAAGAGTGCGACTTAAAGATTAATTAGTTTATAGTTTAGAGTCGTTGAGTTACACCACAGACTTACCGATCCAAAGCAAATTTCTTAAGCACATTTAGAGCACATTCAAAGCTGATCATTTAGCTAGTCAAAGAAAAGTCTCTTTATTAACTGCCTAAAAATTCAAACTAGATTTAAAACACAAGTCTAACTTAGTTCTTGACACAACACCAAATAATACACAACACACACGCGTTCACGTATAAAGTACCCGGAACAGTTTTTCATTCGGCTTTTCGCATAAAATTTTGCTTCAGAATTTTCTACTGCATGAGCATGAAAATGTTTGTTTATTTCGAAGAAAATCTCTTGACTATACCAATTAATATAGCATTATATATTTCTATGTGTGGTGTTTATGCAGCATGCTCTTGTATGCATACAGTTAGTGATTTGTATCTTTCTTCTATCTGTTGTATTTTCGATTTTGCATTTACAATTTGCCCAACCCTAAACCATACTTATAGGAAGTGGCCGAGTTGCGTCGCCAAGTGGCGCTCGAGAACCTGCAGAACCAGCGTATGGACAATCTGGAGCAGGATGTTCCCGTGGAATTCGAATGCTGTTTCTGTACAACAAAGGTAAAATCGACAACCAAGACAAATCGATTGATTCCCCTTAACCAATAATTATATAAATACTTTGATTTTGTCACTAATAACTACTACAGACTACTATATAACGAAACCACACACACACTTATCTTTGACTTCTGCTTTCTGTGTAGTCCGCATGCTTAACTCTAACTCTTTGGGTAAACTCTATCAAGTATTATCTATATAACAGCACTTGCACACTATTTTTTATACGTTTCTTTTTGTTTTTATTTTCTTGTGACTAATTTGAACTAATTGTAAATTCAAAAAATATAAAAAACACGCACATCATGTATACTGAGAAGAGTTAGGTAAACATAATTAGAGATCATGCTTGGCATAGGCTTTTCCCCAGAGCCCTCGTAAGTTGCCTCCTCGAGTCCGTTCCAAGTAGACACCAATCAATGGAAACTGATATCTGATTCAAGGACTGTGTACATATTGCAGGATCGCATTTGTGTATTTCACGACAGGGAATATAGCATCAAGAGATTGGCTAGACCGCCGCCATCTCCAAAGAATTATCTGGCACTCAAGCGCATGATCGAGGAGGGCACTATCGATATATATTATCTGTGATTCCTTCCACTACAAAAATTCCTCGTGTGTCTGATCTGTGAGATAACTGCACATCGTGATCATTGTCCAAAGTGAAACCAATACTGAAGTTCGTCTCTTGTTCGTGTGTTAATAAGTTTAAATTAAATTTATTATTTTTTAAATTATTTGTGTGTAAAGCAGAAGATAAAGAACAATAAGAAGAAGATGAAGCTGAAGAAAGAGAGCACAGCTAAGAAATGTGACAAATTTTATGTTGACTTTGTTTCTTTTTTCATTTCTTTTACTTAAAGGGTTTGCCAGGATGTCAAGGCGAATGTATTCCATTGCGTGCGAATAGCGTTTAGTAACTAAAATTTCTTTAGAGCATTTGGCTAATTGATTGACCTGTCAAGCGTTCAATCTGTCAATCTAACGACGAACACACACACACACACACACACACAAACAAACAATAATATTACAAAATTTAACTCATCGACACATAAAGCATAAACACACACAAGCAACACACATTGAATGTGCTTTAATAAACAATTAAAAAAATTATAAAAACATTAGAGGAAAAACACCAAAAACAACGAATTCAACAAAAACAAAAATGGTTACAAGTTAAATTAGCTTTAATTCTAATTAAATGAATTCTATTAATTATTAATTACATTATTATTATTATAATCGTGCGTGACGTGAAAGCTAAAGAAAGACATAGCAAATTCTAAGAATTTAATTAATTTATTATTACACAACACACACACAACAAAAACAAAATCAAATAGAACAACAACAAACAAGAAGCGTTAAAACATAAACAAATTAAAACCAAAAGCAGCATGTGTTACTATATATTATAATACTATATATATATATATATATTATTTATCCTATGATCTATCGAGTGTTTTAAGCTTAAGGCCTTCAGAAATGAGAGATGAGTTTTAAATTCAATTCTTTGTTTTCTTTTTACACACTAAGCACAGAATTACAATTAGTTTTAAATCAATCGTTTGTTTATAATCATTAGTCAAATTAGTAGCAAGAACAATAAATTAACCAAAATATAATAAATTATTACAATGTTATGGAAAGAAAAATACAAAACACACAAAAAACAAACAACAAAAATTGCAATAAATAAAATATAATTGATTATTGATTTGAACATTTAACTCGCACTATTTTCTACAATCTATTGGCACACAACTTTCTTCTACTGATTATTTTCCATACTATCGTATTGCTCGCATTCAAGTTTCTCAGTTTTTCTCTCAAAAAAGAGAAGGAAAACTGTTTTAATTTATTAAATTGGCAATTAGATTTATCATTTTGTACGTTTGAGAGCTGGAAACCCACGAAAGACCTTGAGCTGATTTCCTTTTTTCGCGGGTAAGTAAAAGCAGAGACAGCTCTTAACTATTTATTTCACTTGAGTTGATTTATTTCAAAAGTTTGTTATTGTTTGGTTTAATTTTTTTGGTTTTTTCTTCATTGTTTGTTGAAAATAATTACAATTTAATTAGTGACTGAACGTTGCACGTTTGAATTTAACTTGATGCATTTTAGTTGCATGTTTGAATGGTCTTGAGAAGCAACAACAAATTTACAGTGCACACAACTGCAATTTAAGCCAAGTTAACTGAAGGTCCCGTTTGCCGTTGCCGCTACCAACTGCCTACTGCCTACTGACCAACTGTGTCTGGCCTTGAGAGAGAGCGCGAGCTCAGCTTTAAACACATTCATGATTCGAGCACTCAATTTTCTTTGCCTTGCAGGACTTCAAGGAATATACCGATGCGGAGGGCGTTATCTCGCTTCCAACATCTGACTTCCATAAGCCCATTTGCCTAGAGATGCGTATGGCCGCTGCGAATCTTTCGGTCAACCGACAGGCCAATCAATTTGGCCTTCTAGCCCCGGATGTTGGGCCACAGCAATTGCAATTGCTAACGGCACCGGGAGATTTGCCAGCTTACAGCAGTGCCAGCGCCATGTTGCCCATCATTTCACAATCATCATCTACATCGTCATCGTATGGCACAACGACGTCCACGACCATTGCACTGCCATTGGAGGTCACTCAGCGCTATGGAGCACCCATTCTGAGCAATTTCAATCACAACTACAACAACAACTTCAACACAACAACAGTGGGAGCGGCGGGTGGCGTCAGCTCCGCACAGGCAGCCTCATCCAATGGATTGCTGTTGTTTGGTAATGGCAACTACGCGGGTATCTGCAGCAGCACCAACAGCAACAACAACAACAACAATGCCGATCTGGCCAGTGTGGACAGCTCCGACACATATGCCAGCTGCCAGACGCATCCGTTTCTCTCCCAAGGCGATCTCACAGCGGATTTCAACGACGAGGCCTGTGCCCTGGACATTGACATGGATAATCTGTACATAAATCCACTGGAAAAGGAGTCTTGCCGAGGCACTAACATTAGCAGCTCTACGGGATTTATTGTGGGCCTGCCACCCACAGTTTCCGCTTCCGGTCTGTCCATGCGCGCACAGGTGAAGAAGAGCGCATCCGGTGATACGGCGCTAAGGAATCTGGCTGCCGGAGGTCTGAGTCCACTGGACGATGTCTATCAGAACTTTGATGTGCAGGAGCGCGGCAGTCGCGTCAGCCTGAATGAGAACTCAGTGCCAAAGCATCGCAAGACACGTTTCCAGCAGAGCTTCACAGCGATACGTCCCAGCAGCTCGAAGCCACGTGCCCGCTTCGAGGACACCAAGCTCTCCGAGGACAATATGCGAGCGGATGGCACCGGATCCGGTTCAGCATCGGGAGCATCGACATCAACCGGTAGCGCTGCCGCATGCATTGCCAGCGGCAGCAAGAAGAAGCGCTCGGCCTTTATGCCGGGCAAGAGCTTAGCCACTGCCACCAAACTGATCAATCAGCGTTTGTTCGGCATACAAAATGCGGGCGCCAAAGGTGAGAAGACAATTTAAAGAGGGATTGAAATTCATTTAAAATACTATTCATCTTGCAGCCAAATTTGAGAGCAAGCATTCCTCATCGATAGACTCGATTGATGCATCGCCAAATCTGGAGCATCACCGGCGTTCCAAGTCGATACTGAAAAACAAGTCTGATATCTCACGCGTGCTGTCCGATCCGGAGAGCGAACGTCTCCTGGCGGATAACATGTCCGGCTCGGGTGTATCCGATAATGGCACTGTATTGGTATACAAAACTATCTAACCGACTACTAAGAATGTAACTAACTTGTGGTTTATTTACAGGGCGAATCTGGCAGCGATTACTCACCGAATAAATTACCTCATTCAGTTTTAGCTAAGTCTATATCCCCACCACCCCTCAGGCATCGCACACTAATACACCAAAGATCTGGTCCAGCTACATTGCAAACGAAGCCAACCAAATTCCAGACTCCACGCTATCCCGAGGAGCAGGCACTTCGCCAGGTTAAACCAGTGCTCTCACGCTCCTCGCTCTCGGCACAGACGTCCACAGATGGACGCTATGATCCCAGTCAGACACGGGACAGCAGTCTAGGTCAGTAGCTTGTTTAAATACAGTTAAAAATTGGCAAGATATCAACTAAGTAATACAGACTTTTGGCTGTGAATACCCTACATAAAAAACAAAACACTTTACACAAAACAAAAAACAATTCTGTTCTATTCTTTCTCATCAACTCTACTGAAATCAACACCACTGAAACGAACTCAACTTTCCTCTAGTTACTGTCTTCGATGATGCATTCTGATTAATCAGATTAATCCACTAACAATATCCCCCAAAATCACTCCACACCAAAGATGGACTCAAAGTTGCAGGCAAGGCGAGCAATTTGTTTTCAGCTGGAATTGGATAAATCTTTACCTTTCGATCTATCTATATGTAAACTCTATACTATCTACTGCACTCACCGTACACATCTGTACACCATTTGTACACCTGAACAGTTGTGCAATTAATCTGCAGTTGGTAGCTTGGTTAAAAAACATCATTCACTATGCGATTTTTGTTGTTATTTCTATTTTAATGTGAAGCTGTAGTAATTGGCCTTTAAACACTACACACATAATAACACACTCACACACCCACACACCTACGCACACTAGCAGCTTATTGTATAGCAGAAGTATCTTTGTAGCACCTTAAATAAATTCCTTTATGCGCTTCTCATGCTAACACTTTATATTTTGTCCTCACTAAAACAGACTCGGAAACAACATTCACCTCACCAGCGAGGCAAACGCAATTGCTGGAGGCAACTCCGGTGAAACCGCAGGACAATGTCGAGGCGGAAGCGGAAACCGAGGCAGATGGTGAGGGTGAGAGTGAGGCGAACGATGAGCAACGTGCACTGTTGCAGCCACAAAACCGCGACGATGCAGGCAGAGATGGGGGAGGAACTGGAACAGGAGCAGGCAGCGCTGGAGGAGAAGCAACTGGAGGTGGGACAACGTAGCAATTAGTGAAGACAGACACCAAGAGCGCTTAATAGTTATTGTACTATACTATAAATATAAACCTATGGTAAATCCAAACCAAAACAAAACAAAAACTCAAAGTGATAGCAAAGTTAGCGAAAATGGAATGTGAATTATATAAAAGCAATGAACAGTATCCTAGTCTAAATTGAGATGCAGATATAGGGAAGCGTTGACGTTACATATTTTTACAATAACTGAAACTGAAAAATCAACTAAAATACTACAGAAAAAATCCCAAAAAAAAACATGATGAAAACCAAATGCAAATATCGTTGCGATGCCGCGCATGCCGTACAAATAAATACCAGAAAATAAAAACACCAAAAATACATAACATTTTACATGTAAATAGAATCCTAAGCTAAAGCTAATCTATTGTAAATGCAAAAAACAAAAACAAAAGAAATTTATTTACAGCTTACAGCATATAGACGAAATCACCACAAAAGCCTAAAACATTGTCGACTAAATAGAACAAATTACAAATAATATTCATATTTTAAATGCAAATACTTATATATACAATAATAATCATATATATACACACACATCCATTGCAATTACAATTCGCGGCATATTTACATACATAGGGTATATACAAACAAACAAAAATATATATATTTAAAACTAAATCTTCACAAAAAAGAAATACTAAAAATATTTTTTGGTCAAATCTCGTAACAAAAGACAACAAATGCCGTTTGGCGGAACCATTTACATCTAGTTAAATCGATTCAGAATTCAGTAAACAAAACAAAAAAAAATCCTAAAAAAATACCAAAAGTAGATAAAAATCGTTATGCAAAAGTTCGTTTATATGTATGTGTAAGGGTAGGCTTCTTGTTAGTGCTTCGTTTCCCCTCTCCATGCAACTATACCCTGCATAGTTGAAATTCTTAGAATTTAAATATCTATACACCTGTAGTTTCTCCCATAACAAGACTCAACTTTGTCGTAGCTCAGTTAGAATTTCAAAGAATTGTCCATCCAAAAATTTCAGCTACAGCAAAATTAAGCACTGTTTATGGGAGCAACTACAGGAGTCCATTTTAGTTTAGCTTTGAGCCTATAAATAACTATTGTATTAGAGGTATGAGATGTACGTAATTGATTAATGAGATTGTTTCGGTGTAGTAGAAAATCGTTAAAACATTTAAATGACATTTTGAAGGAGTTTTCTTTACCCATCTATACTTTTCTTTCTGTTGAGATAGTGGTGATATATTGTCGCAGCTTTTTAAGTGTATGCGTCGTCTTGTGTGTTAGTTAAAAGTTAAACAAAATGCAACTTCAAAAGTTACCAATTCTCGTAATATGTTAAACTATTAAGAACTATTTTCAGTTTACACCTGTCTCGTTTAAACCCCAACATAAGCAATATATTTCAACATATGAGCCCTAGTAAAGCTAGACATTTTAATTGAATAGGTTGACAGAGTTTCCCTCAGCAAAAATCCCTCAAATATTTAGTCAATTATTCAAGTTATGTATGTTAAAGATTATTTGTGTGTTTTTATGTGAGTCCATCCTATAAGTTGTACCCGAAACATTCCATGTTGTGTGTATTGATATATTGATAATGATATTGAGATTGATTGAGATAAATTGAGCGCGAAGCCTTCAAAGAAGTTGGATAACAAAATTTATTGAATTCGCATTAAAAAAAACGCATTTGATATAATATTCTAGGCAAAACCAAACAAAGCAGTTTCAATTTATGCAAGCAAATTTTTACGCTAAGAAAATGAAAAGCAAACCAATAAATTCAAGCATTTATTAAATAATTAATGATTATTCCTACAGATATTAAGCATACGCCGTGCATTACCAGCGAAAAGTATATTAAAATTACGATCAACTATGAATATAAAAATGCTGTTGTAAAAAGAAATGCAAATCATATGAATAATTACAAAAAAAAAGCCTCGAAGTGTCCAACATAATTTTATTGTCGGTTCGATTGGTTGTAAACCATTTCAAAAGTAAAATACCTAAAATAAAAAATAAGATCTATAAATTTTTCGAAAGGCAAGCATAAATAAGAGAAGAAGATGCGTAAAGATCGAGAATTGGATATAAATCAAATGCAAATTAGCCTCTTAGAAACATATCAGCAAAGGAATATGACTTCACTCACAAACACAAACACACACAACACATACATATACATCCAAGCACACACATACACTGTATATTCACAGAACACCGAATTTTATTATGAGAAGCCATCAATCTCAAAGTCCGCTTTTTTTAACTACAAAAAAAAACAAAACGCAAGAATGTAAAAGTAAATAATATGATTACTATAAAGCCAAGGATTAGATTCAAAGAAATATGTATGTTATTAAAAGCATTAGATTTATAATTAAATGCTTGAAATGCAACCAAATTTTGTAAGCAATTCGTTTCGATGTTTCTACACAAATTTTGGTGAGCACTGGCCACATTCCACGTTGCGTATACTTAATTTCATCGCGCCGAATAATATAATGACTTTTGTAAATATTTATTTCACACACAAACACACACGCAGGCATTTACAATGCTAGTTTTTTATTTAATAATTAAAATATGTACGAGAAATGAGTAATCAAATGGCACTGCAATTTTTTATACAGAAATGTTTTTGATTTGGAATTGTTACTATTTTTCTAAATTATTTTTAAAATAAACAGCTGCAGCTGTAAATGCATTAACATTAATATTAAAAGGTAAAATAAAAGAAACTGCAAACAGCAAGCAAGCAACAAGAAGGAAAAACTCAAAATGTTATTATGTAATATTAATTATTATATTAAACAAATTATTTAATAAAACAATATGTATATTTAAGATTGTAAATCAGCAAACGTGAATACCATTAACAAAACAAAATGAAAACCATAAGCAAATTAAAATCGTTGAAAAGAAACAAAATAAAATTTATTAAAACATATTCAAAACTATATTGAGCGAAATATCATGGAAATATATAAATCATTGAGCAAAATTTAAGCAATTGACTTGTTTATGGGAAGGTTATGGCAAAAGTTCGACAGAGCTTTATTTCGAGCAATCCTTAATTTATTAGCTGAGCACTGGAGCTTTTCAAAAAGCATACAGTTAGTCCCTAACGGCACCAAAAAGCTTGTTGAAAGCTTCACTGGGTTGTTGTACTCACTTGTCAGAGCTTCTACTAACATTTCTAGAGTTGCCAAGTCTTACCTTTCTATAGTAATAAATACTCTTAGCTATTTCAACTATATTTATAGCTTTTCCATTGGGACACTCAATACCTTGAGAATCTTTTCAATAATTAAGTGCAGCTTCACACGTAATGGGGCGTATCAACTGACACAATCGTTAACTGTCGTGTAATAATTAATTGTATTGAAGTACACGCCCACTTAATAAGTCTATAAAAGCCTGATTTGTCCCAGTTAACAGTTAATTAGTCAAAATGTATACCCAAAGTGAGGCTAAAGAGCTAGAGAAGCTGAACTATTACAGGATCAGAGAGATGATACGCATTACCTGGTCCGTTGGCTACAATATGCTGAAGCCAACGAAATGGGATTTTTTGCTTAAATTGTGCGTATTTAAATTAAAGCAGACTAATCGAAATCACAGCTATTAATACCTCAAATCTTTAGATGGAGCATTGCACTCATTGCAATGTGTCTGGCGTCGTATTATGGCCATTGGCAGCTTTTTGTACGCTACATTCATGACATTCCGCGCATCACAGAGGTTCGTTCTCTCAATTAAATCGCATTAGAATACAAATTGTTTAATAGATGTAAGTGTATATACATATATATTTTTTGCATTTGCAGTCTGTGAGCACAGTATTCCAGTGCTTTATGGCAGTTGTGAAAATGGTCTACTTTCTGCTGGCGCCAAGAAAATTCTACATATTACTGCGTCGCGCCTGTCGCCATGAACTGTTGCTCGACTGTGAATTATTCGGAGTTGTGGCAGGTGGAGGGATACTGATGAGACACCAGACTAAATACGTATATTGAATGCAAAAGTTTTCTATTTATAGATCTGCCTATTGAGCAGCCACTGCGTCAGGAAGTTGAGGATATTATGAATCGTTGTTGGATTAGTAAACGACGCCAATTGTTGTTCTATCTGGTTGCCTGCAGTTGTATACTGTTAAATTACTTTGTCACCTCGCTGGTCATCAATTTGTATCGCTATTCGACCCAGGACCCACACAGCTTTGAGGTTGTCTTACGTGAGTTGTTCCACAAAAAAAAAAAAAAACAAGAAAATAAAACAAAATAGATAAATAGATAGGTTTGTTTGACTGATTGATTTCACCGACAGCATTGCCGTCTTTATATCCCGGCTGGATGGACAAGGGCATGACCTTTCCCTACTACTACATACCACTTTGCTTTGAGAGCTCTAACCTTTACATCTGTGGCATGGGTGAGTGAACAACACTGCAAAAAAGGTTCTTAAAGTGTGGGAAAAACTACATTGAAACATATTTTTATGCACTATAAAAACACTTTTTTATTGGTTAAAATTTTAGTGAAAATAATAAAAAAGGTAGTAATTTTTTAGCAGTGTGATTTGAGTGTGTTTGTGAACTACTTAACCAATTGATTACTGCCTTGCCACATTATCAGGTACTCTTGGCTTTGACGTGCTCTTCATCGTCCTCTGTCTGCATTGTGTTGGCTTAATGCAGTCGCTGAGCCACATGATTGAGTGCTCCACATCAAAGTTGGTGCCACAGGAGCTTCGTGTTCAATACATGCGTTGTTGCATCTATCAATATCAGCGTGTAGCAGCGTAAGTGCACATGACAATTTACTTGTCAAAGAGTACAAATTTCTCTTTCCCATTTTCTTAGCTTTGCTTTGGAGTTGAATAACACTTTTAGGCACATTATTATTATACAATTTATGCTGAGTCTTTTTTGCTGGGGTTTGATTCTGTTTCAAATGAGTGTTGGCATTGTAGGAATTCAGTTGACTGTGCTGTGTTTTAGCCTTTTTAACATGTCCCCTTTTTACAGTCGACGAGCATTTTTACAACACTGCGGATGTTTATGTATCTCGCGGCCGGTGGCTATCAAATTGTCATCTACTGCTATAATGGTCAACGCTTTGCAACGGCTGTGGGTTTCTATTCCACTGCTACTCTTCTCTTTTTCAATATTATTTTTTATTGCAGAGCGAGCTTATACCAAGGGCATTCTATCATTGTTTGTGGTACGAAGAATCTCGGGAATTTCGTCAACTCACAAGAATGATGATAATGCGTTCGAATCGAACCTTTAGTCTCGATGTATCGTGGTTTACAAAAATGTCATTACCCACCCTAATGTCGGTATGTAGATACACATGTTTTATGTGATTTTTCCATAACTCGACGATTTTTTTATTTTCACTTTTCCAGATGATACGCACAAGTGGACAGTATTATTTGTTGCTTCAGAACATAACTGAGAAATAAAGTGAATAGAATGTTGTCACTTGAGTCTGTGTTTGCCTTTGACATTATATTCATCTCAGACAATTGCCGTTGACAGTTCTCGGTCAATCAATATATCAATTTATTCATCTGGCAGTCAGGGTAATAGTTTAGCCACGCCCATTCATTTTTATGATAGGCGCGTCCCGCCTGATAATTCATTTAACGCATTAAAATAATCAAATTACCAGCTGATAACGAGTCAGTCCAGTCTGTGGTACCATTGATTACATACGCCAACACTTTTCTAATCAATTTTATTTCTCTATCCGAGGGACATCCATTCCCCTACACCCCTTAGTCTAGCTATCGGCCTGCACTAAAGGCACTTTGGGCCACTTGGATAGAGACTTGGCATTATGCTTTAAATGGCTTTTTTCGTTGAGCCCATAATTGCTGTGCGACCATAGTTTCCATCGCACCACCAAGGAGGAAGCCTTGAGGAATTGAGTAACTGAAGAACTGTGTAACTGCCTCCTTGTGCGAGGATCTGCAATATTTGTAATGCATATTCGCTGTTAGTTGACGCAGCTCTTCTGCCTCTTACTGCTCTTCTTATTATTTGTCTTTTCGCCTTTTGTGCTGTTATTTTTCTTGCCGCTCGAGTTTTATCTATCCTGTTTCACTTTAATGCCTTTCCTTTATTCTTTTTTTTTCCTTCTGCTGCAAAGGACATCTTTTCTTTGGCCTGTCAGTTTATTGAGGCGCATGAATATTTTACAGGCAGTGTGTGTATGTTGTGCCTGTCTGTGTGTATTCATATTTCTTACACTTTTAGCGGCATGATTTGAAAATTTATTATTATGATTTTGTTATTGTTGTTGTTGTTCCTTTTATTTTTCTTTGCATTATAATTTTTATTGTTAAGGACAAACAATGCTTGCGTCTTATTCATGCCATTTTGTTATCCATTTTGCCCCGCTTTTGTTGCCATTTCAAAAAAAAAGAGTAACATATTTGCATATTTAGGTGAAGGATTGCTTACGAATATTCATTTATACAATTAAGAATTGGAAATTGCTTTCAAATGCCCTGTTCATTGAAGCAATGGCAATGTAGTATGCTAATCAAAAGATTTAAAAACACAAAAATATTAAACTTCTGAAATTCATTTAAATACGCAATCAACTCGCAATTAAATCTCTTTAATTATTTAATAATAATACATTTTATATAACCAAGTCCTAGCAGGTTAATTTACTTGAATTTTAAAGTGGAAATTTACTATAAATTCTTTGCAACATCAGACTCTAGAGCTCAACATGATAAATTACTGGCACACGAGCGCACATGTGAGACACCACAGGCCATGACCACGCCCACTTTTGTGCTGTACGCCCCTTATCTCACCTTTGATGTCTGTTAAATCATTTGGCTGACTGTGCACAGCAATGCTAACAAACACACACACACCTAATGCATAGCAACAATAGTATCACGTGGCGTATGTGTAATTTAACGACCTGAAAATTGCACATTAAATTCAAATTTAATAGAAAATAAATATTTCTTTAATGTGTTATGTCAATTGGGAATTTGACACCATAGCAAACCAAACAAAGCATAACAAATAGTTAAGTTAATTTGTTATGCAATTAAATATAATACAATTAAATTAAAAAAATCTGTTAATTATGCCCTGGCAGTCGATGATAAATGGTCTTTATATTCCGACTTTTATAAGGTATTTATTCGATTAGACAATAAAATAATTCAGCAAATACACACTCACCCTGACCTTTGTGTCCGTGTGATTATTACAACTTTTGTGCGTGTGTGTGAGTGTAAGAATAATACTTAATTCGAGTTTGTTTGCGCACGTAGCCGGAAACTATCTACATATTGGCATACAAATGGCAAACATATTGTTTGTACTCACAGTCCAAGACTGTTTATTTACTCAGAGACTTTTCCCCCGGGAAATGTCCCTGCGGAATTGCAAGTAGCCCAAAGTCAAAACAGGTTTTTTCTTGTTGCTTATTGTTCGCTTTTCTGTATCATTCGAATACAAGTCTCGGTGGAGTTTGAGTTTCCTCTTGGCCGTTGATGCGTAATGAGTAGCAAATTTTGTTCATCTTGACCACCATCAACAATGTGAATCAAAGAACATAAAGCAACTAGAATAGGCGCATATACATTGCGTATACGCAACGTTGACAAATCCGACTTCGTGTCGCATTATAGCAACGAGGAAAAGACCCTTTGCTCTTTTGCTCGACTCTCTTTTGGCGGAATTGTCATGACCATAATGGAATTAATATGTTATTTTCTTGCCTTTGATCAAACTCAGAAACGTGTAAGTGTATCCACATTATGCTTATCTGTGTGTGTGTGTCTATCTTAAAGTCTGTGTCAATCCATGGACTGTCTGCATTGTCAGCCTCCTGGGAATGGAACATTTGTCTCAATATAAGCTGACCAGTGGATCCAGATGAAATTTTCATATTCATTTGTAAATTTAATGAAGCTTGGGTAACACAATATACTAGCCTTATTTAAAAAATACTTTTCATTTTGTTTAAAGCCATTTTTATTCTGTTTATGTTTCACATTAGGAAGTCTTAATGTGTAAGTCCTTTTAACAAAACCCCAAGTAAAAGCAATTTAAAGCTGCTTAAAGACTTTATGGTCAAATGATGGCCAAATGAGCGACCAACTGGTTACCAAGAGAAATAAAATTTGCCTTTTCATAAAGAATGCAGCCGAAAATGCACAGAATGCCACATTATTTGTGTGTGAGTGAGTGTGTTGCGAGTACGAGTTGAACGATATTGCAAAAAAGATTGTATGCATTTTAAGGGAAGCCAAAACTGCAACAGTCTCTCAGGCATTACTGAGGGCCATTGCCTATATATGGCCAAAAGCATCAACAATGCGTTCAACGGAACTGAAAGTTGAAAGGCAGCTATTGTTAACTCTTCCATATTCACAAAAATAAATGCAACTAAGAGTGAGTCTGTGTGTGTGAATGTGTCTGTATCTAGATGCACTTGCGAAAGAAACAATTGCAAACGCAATTCGCAAGTAAGTGCATAAAACTTGATGTTAAATGTGCACTCAAATACCCTATTAAAAATTTATAAATTTAATCAAAATTTCTATGAGCGAAACTATTTATTGTTTTTATTTCTTATTATATTCACTAGTTTTGATTTTTTGAAGATCTGTGTTCTCATATACCCTACAAAAATTGTGTGAAAATATGTTTTCATGCGTGTCCTTTAAGCAAGCAAAAATTAAATTTGCTGCACTTCAATCTGCAGGCGTCACAGTTGCGTCCTCGACGTTTTGGTCGAGGTCCTTTATCGCCAGTACTTTCGTCCTTATTCGCAGCAATTCATACGCGAGTTTCTTGCAATTCCTTATATTTATTTTCTTGTTTTTTCTTCACATTTTTTTAATTTCGCTCAACTTACTCAAGCGAAATGGCACTTGATGCCCTCAGTAATGTGTGTGTGAAAGTGTGTACTCTTTGGGTGTAAGTTTGTGTGTAGTGTAACTGTAGCTGTCTTTGAGTTTCTTGGGAATTAACACTAAGCTGCTGGAAACGCGCATTTCAGTCTCTTCACCACTCCTAAACTATCGTACTTTCCCACATGCTCTCAGTGTGAATGTTTAGCCAAGGAATACAACAAGAGAAACAAGAAAAGTGGCAACACAAGTAACAACAGCACATACATCTTTCAGTTGTTATTTTAAGCTGTCTGTAACAAGAAGGTAATGCAAATACAGCTACACATTTATTCGCTAAAGGCAACATTATGCAGATGTTACGATTGGCACGCCAACACACACCGAGTGGTGGGCGAAAGTTCATGTATCCAGCTTCAATTATTCATGCGTATTCCACTGTTTATTTTTCATTGCTTAAATTAATAAAATATTATTCATAAAAACTGCCATTGTGTGGGCACAGACAGTTATGTAGTTTGTTAGCCGTTGTCGAAATGTGATGAAAGCCATGATTACGTTTTCAGGCTACGTCTAACGAGATAAAACTGAGGTGTAATAAAGTGGCTTATGTAATTTGATAACTACAAGTCCAAGCCAACTCAACTGCCAACTGTCAGGACATTCAATTTGCATGGCAATCGCAGAGAATGAATGCCTCAATCTCAGTTCAATCCTCAAATGCCAACTTGATTTAAGATAAATACCTAGAAATACTCAATCGTAGACATGTAAATATGCAAATAAATGCAGGGGACCAAGGCAATCACGTCTGTCCATGCACAATGCACTCGACAAATGGAAACTCTGGACGTTGGCAACTGAATACGTAATGCCAATGCATACCATGAGTATATCAGGCACTCTTTTCCACTTTTTCCTTATTTTCCACTTTCATTTCATTTCGTTTCATTTTTATTTTTTTCGGGTATTCTTTCTTTTATTGTATTGTATTCCAATGAAAGTTGTTTTTTTTTTGTTGCAACTCTATTGGGCATTTTTGGCTTCCACTTGCGGAAATTAAGTTTCCATTCAACAAAATGAAATCGAAAATGTTCCAATTTCAGCAATATGTGCGCTTGAATAAAAAACTCATCTGCACATATAAATGAAAAAGAATAAAAAAAATACAGGTGCAAACATAGTGTGATATGAAAGACTAGTTGTATATTTTAAATCCAAAAAAAACTCTGTAAAAACTTAATATGATATTGAGCGTCACTTTGTGAAAATGTCAAATATTAAAATATTTTTATACTAACAGTGGTATACAAAACTGTGCTGTTAAAAAGAGCATTTAAAAATTGCATTGAAAATAATGAAATCGAAATGAAAAGCAGTTTAGTCCAATTTACCAAATATATGACAAACAAGTCAGAAAGTCGGGCTAGCCGAATGTAAAACACCCCGAATATACGGACTATCATTCCAAATTTTGTGGCCCTAGCTCTCATAGTTTCTTTATGTCGTCGGAAATGCTTCCTTCTACCTGTTACACACATTTCGCTTCTGACAGAAAACTAATGTACCGCACTACTATTTTTTATATTACAGGGTCTAAGAAGGACGACATTTTCGAATGAATAAATATGGGCAGTATGCAAGCAATTAGTAAAAGAGTGTTGGTAAATATGTGTGTAAATCTATCATAACTTAATTGCAACACAACTCAAGTAATTGTCAAACAAATTAACAAACCTGTCGATGTTTGAATGAATAGAATTGCTCTTAATTTCGTCCATTCGATTTAGGATTTGTGTAACAGTTTCCAATCAAAGCTCGACAAAGGACGTATTATGCTAAAATCCTGCGGAAGTTGAGTCATAGCCTATTGAAATTGTTGTGTGGGATGTTTGGATGGTTGTTAGCAAAATCCCACCATAGGTTTGGTTGGCCAGAAAAGCTTTTGACGTCAATCACATACTTTCGACTGGCATTTTGCAATTTGTTTGGCGACAGCGGGCAGAAATTTTGCAATATTAATTCAATAAACCGCATTTTCGTTGCTTCTGCAATATTTGCATGGCGCTAAAGCAACATTAATAATAATTTGAAATGAAAAACCAACAAGCGGGAGCTACAAAAGCCACCAATACACAATGTGAACAAATGACGCATACTTCTGGCTTTATAATGGCCAACAATACGCCCAGTGGCATTGAAAATGGAATTGTACATACAGACATTTAAGACCGTTGCCCGTTTTGTATATTCTCGTATTTTTAGTTGGCGGTAAATTTGTTACGTGATTTATTTGCTCGCATTTCCCCCTTCATTTCGATTTCATTACGATTGCCGTGTAACGGGCAATTTAAGGGCCATTACAAAGTTAGTCGGGAGTTAGGGAAGTGTATGTACGTGTGTAAGTAGGTTTTGTATGTGTGTTTGTGCAGCAGCCGACGCCATGTTGATTAATGGCAAACGGCACGGCAGCCCGCAAAACCAACAACAGCACATGTGAAAAAGTGTTGCCTACTTTTAGCGGCACTCCAGTTGTTAATTGCTGACCATAAAAATTGCTTAAGCTCTGGCTAACACGCCAACAACAAAACCATCAGAAAAGAAACTGAACGAAAATAACAAAAGAAAACTCTTGAGAAAACTGTAGGCGTTCAAGGCAAACAACTCAATCTGTTCGTAGAGCGGCAAAACGCTGCTAAAATTTCCAAAAATAAAGAAAACTCACAGAATTCTTATAATTACTACGAGCATCTTGCCCGAGTTGCTGAAAAATTGAATTTATAACAAGGGAACGTTAAATGTCCCTCTTCTGCTTGCTCCTTTTCTTGCCACTCACATGTTGCCGCGACTTTCACTTCCAGCGCGATGACTTTATAGCAATTTAATGTGCCCCATTCAGTGTGTACAGCTGTGAAAAATGATATTATGCCTGCCTGCCTGCCCGCCTGGCTTTCCCACATTTCTCCCGGCATGCCGAAGCAATCAGAATCTCGGTGCCTCCCGAAGAAAGCCCCTACGCCAACTCCATTTTAAAGCCAAACAAAGCACAAAACAGCGTAATTTGTCTGGCCTTCATCAAATAATGCGGCGTTGATGATTTTGCCCCAAAAGAAAAAAAGTTGCACACGCATTTGCAAACAATTTGTTAAAACATAAAGCAGCGCTTAATGTCGAAAGTCAAAAATAATTTGTACAAATTAATACCATTAATTGCTGTCAAAGAACCACTATCAAAAATACTTCATTAGGAATTATCTGATTGTGGAAAGCAATGGTCAAATGAACTTTTTCCAACTGACATTTCCCACAAGGGTATTTAAAGCTCAGTAAGTGCTTGAAATCTTTAAGCTTTCAAACATTTTCTGTAGGCATACAACCTTCGTAGTCTTTGGTAACTAATTTGAAAATATGTGTCTGGCAATTAGGTATCGATTTTCTATATCTTGTAATAACCAAGCGGGGACATAAACGTGCCTTAACCTTTGACTAGTTGACCAGAAGGATAAACATTGCAATTTCGTTAACGTTTACATAGACGGACAGGCGTAAGACGATGCGTGGTACAAAGGACGACCTAAGGCGAGTTCCAGTGAAATGTTAAAGAACTTTCGCTCGCCGTTATATTATGGAATCTGTCAACCTTTAAAGTAGCCGCACATGTTGAACTTTGAGAGGAACCTCTGCATCAAGTATCGATTGTTGGATGACATTGAACCTTGCATCGCTGTCGCTGTCGCTGTCATTGTGGATGAAACTCAGATGTTTACTCTGTCTTCCTATACTGACGTATATTAATTATGCTGCTGGTCAGCTTTTGTCTGCTGCACATAAATTAATAATAAGTGGTTTGTAAGTGTGTGTATGTGTAAATAAGTGTGCAAGTTCGTTGTACACTAAATTAACTAATTATCTGCATTATTCATTTGTCTTGTGACAATTAACATGAAGTGAAAGTCATTTGATATTATCGAAATAAAATCAAGTACCAAAACAAAAATTTTGTCATAAACGGAACTGATTTACATATTCATTATTTGAGAAATCTTGCTGGCAGTGTAAGACATCGACAAGTGGGCGTTTGCAATTGTAAGGCACTGTACGCCTAATCTGCTGGCTTTACGTATTATGTCAAGCACGCCCAGAAAGAGAAATTAAATTTAAATTGAGTTCGAATGCCTGGAGCGCAAATTGTTGCCGAACCAACAGTACCAGCGGCGCGCGTAGCAGGAGCATGAGCAGCAACAAAGGAAATTGTGGAAAAGCCATGCCAGGATCAAGTCCTGTCATTTTTCTTACACATACATATACGTTGTATACTTAATTTTTTTTCTCTTTGCCAGCATTGCTTACATTTGATTTAGCTTTTTTAATCTTATTGTGGTGCACTGAAGCATATTCGCATTTCCCGCACTCACTCTCTTGCTCTTCCTCTTCCTTTCGCTCTATTTTCCTGTACCGCATCCCATTTGTTTCCGTTCTCCACTGTCAAAAAGTGGATGATGACGTTGCTCCATATGTAAATTACTGGTGGGCTGCGTCATCTTTGCCATTTTTAAAGGCCGTTTCATGGATAGGCCAATGATATGCTCGAGTGAAACATTTTGTGCTGACGCATTCATGCTAAACTTGGAGTGAACGAGGCGACATTGTACAAAACTTAAATCCTTTCAAACCAAAACAACACACATTAGTAGAAATGGAAAAGTCGTGTTTTCTGCTGATTCACCTGATCAT
Organism: Drosophila nigrodunni; assembly: GCA_020829145.1. NCBI lineage: Eukaryota > Metazoa > Arthropoda > Insecta > Diptera > Drosophilidae > Drosophila > Drosophila nigrodunni. The sequence goes on along the minus strand of JACVCZ010000007.1, from coordinate 5,453,302 downwards.
TCGAATGTCATTGAAGTCCTTCTATTGTTAACGGAGTTAACCCGAGTGTCCCGGGAAAACAACTTTCCCGGTTTGTTCAATAACCCGTCAAAGGCAGAAAGTATTTTCGCACCATTCAACTTCGTTATTTCTCTGGTTTCTCTTTATTTTTTTCCCAACACGAACTGACAATCGTTTGACAGTGGTTATTCCCATCAGCCACAGCCACAGTCTCCGCCGTAGTCTCAGCCAATCCCTTGACAATTTGACCTTTTCCATGCACGCATTGGAATTTTCTTTGACAGGGTAGACAAATTGACGTCCATTCCGCGTCCCAGTTCAACCGAATGAACGAACAAAAGTTTTATTGTTCGGCGGGAGAAACTGTTCAAAGCAACGTTGATTTCGCATTCACAAATATTTTTTTTTGCTACATTTATTCAAGATATTTTTTCCCGCTTCTGCTGTCGACACTTTTCACCAACAGCATTTTCTCTCATCCCAAATTTTCCAATTTCCCCGCAGGGAAACAAACTTCTTGGTTAATGCGATTTCTGGCCATTTACTCGCTATGGATAATCAAAAACCAAGACCGCTGCCATGAATACGAGCATAATTAATTAATAATGACCATCAAAATGGAATATTAAGTTAATGATGGATTGACTACAATATACCCTCTAGCAAAAGTTTGAAAGTGCTAAAAAAAACGCTGTACAGCGAAATGTCTAGCGATCAGTTCAGTCATTCGAGAGCGAAGGACAAGGAAATTAAAGTGTAAAATGTAAATGTTATGTTATTTCGCTCTGAGCTAAAACGAGACAGACAATCTAAGAAACTGCACACTACAAAGTGCATTAAGTGAGCGCCTCAAGCTTCGATGTACAATTGAAAGCGCGAGAGGAGTGTTAAGTAAATGTAAATGCCATTTTATCTCGAAATGGTAGAGCGCATCTAAGCAAGAGCGAGACAAACAGATTAATTGCTCACTACGCAATAAGTCTAGCCAGCGCCTTAAGCCAGTGCATGCAAGTGAGAGCGAGCGACAAAGGAAACGAAGCTTACAGGAGTAGAAAATGTTATCGCAATGTTAAAAATTTTAGAAGCTACAGAGCATAGCTGTTAACCTAAGCACTTAACATTAAATCAGTGTCACGTTACATTAAATTATATTTTGCTGCGTTCCCAATAACGCTTTAATTAATTGCAAATCGACATCGAGGTTAAATGCCAATTAAATATTTATATTGTGGGCGTTAATACAAATTAATTCAACGCATGGTCTTTTGCCGCTCATTGGGCTACATATTGAATTATTTACGTAAATATAATTATTTAAACGAAATATCATGTATTATTTACATACCTGACAAGCAGAAGGTAAATATTACATTTACACAAATACAGGTGCGAATATGATTGAATTAAATTCCCAGCATGCTGGTTTCACCGTTTGACTCCATGGAGAGTGTTAACCTGCGTTTTAATGGCGCCAAGCGTGTCAATTTCGCGCGTTTTTCACCAAGGCTTTTGGCGCTATGCATTCGTATTCGGAGTCGTTGTGGCCATGGGATTCTGCATTATAGTGTACTTCACTTTGTGCACTTTTGTTGGCTTGTTAAATATTAACGCAATTCCACTTTGGCCAATTACACTGCATCCGCACCCGCATTCACATCCGCATCCGCATACACATTCATTTCAGCATCCGCCGCTCACGCTCAGTTTTATGCAAATGTGCCACTTGCCCGACCAAGAAGCACACACATTTTTTTCTTAATTCCAAAGAAGCCAAGAGGGCGCCAAAAACTTTATGGCTTACTTCAATTCGTGGGCAAATTGTAAACGACGAAATCGATAAGCTAAAGGTTGCTCGTTAAGTTCGGCAAAGCATAAAATTTTTATACGCATTTGCATTTTGCTTCATTTAATTTGTATATGTATGTGTACGTGAACGTGTACGTGTGCGCGATTTACCGTTTTTTCTTTTTTATTTCGCCACACTGGGGACGACGACCGACGCTGCTTCTGTTGACCAAGTCAATACCGCACAGAGACTTAGCCTAGAAGCACTTGACCGACCAATACCGTCTATGCAAACAAACCGACGCGCGAAAGGTAAAAGTACGATTAAATTCTTATAGGAAATATTCAAATTCAATTTCATTTTCACAGAGGTGAAAAAATCCGGCACCGATATTCGTGTTCATCGCGACGATACTAATCGAACTCGCCATGATCGGCTATCGTTCAGCACGTATGCGATATATCGATTGTGCTAAACACTAATCGATAGTAATATCGCGATCAGCTGATCTGGCTGAAATACTAAAAAAATACCAACAACAGCTGTGCGACGCAGTTCGTATTTTTCTCTCAGCTTGGTTGTCTTTTTGTTGCGGTTGCCGCTCGCTAGTTGTTGTTGCTTGTTTACGTCGACTAGTGGACTTTGATTACCGCTGCGCTTTCTATTAAATTAAAACGACTTAATTGTGAATAATGCTGAGATTAAATGTGAATAAGAGTCAACTGGGCGCCGTGTCGGCGTCTGTGACTGCAAATGCGGCTGCAACACGCAGCGCCACAACAACAACAACTCATGGTAATCATTACCAATACCTGCAAACTTCCAAGCTACCGACGCTTTATTTCCAGCGCTCGCTGCCCCGCCTGCCCATACCACTGCTGGAAAAGTCCTGCGAAAGATTTCTGGCCGCAGTGCAACCCATAGTCAGCCCGGATGAACACAGACACACGCAACAGGTGGTCGAAGAGTTTCGCCAGGGCATTGGCATGGAATTGCATGCGAAGCTGAAGCAACGCGATGATGCCAACAAACACACCAGCTACATATCCCAACCCTGGTTCGATATGTATCTGGCGGATCGTGTACCACTGCCCCTCAACTACAATCCTCTCGTTGTGCTCAGGAACGAAACGAGGGCGGAGTATCAGCCACAGGTGGTTCGTGCCACAAACATGATCATCAGCTCTCTGCGCTTTTGGCGCTCACTGCAAGCCAATAAACTCGAGCCGGAGATCTATCACATGAACCCCAAGAAGACCGATACGGATAGCTATCGCCGCTGGATGAGCGTTGCCCCTAAGGCCTTCGCCACCTACGCTTCATATGCGTTTAAGGCCTTTCCGCTGGACATGAGTCAGTACAGTCGCCTCTTTGGCACCTCACGCATACCCAGAATAGGCAAGGATGAGCTCGTCTTGTCGCCCAACTCCAAGCACATTCTGGTCATGCGACGTGGCAACATGTACACAATGAATGTACTCGACAGCAGTGGCTACATCGAGAGTCCCAGTGTTATTCTGGGTCGTCTCAAGAGCATCATCGAAATGGACTCGGAAAAGCAGCCCGCTAGCGTGCCATTGGGTGTGCTGACATCATCTCAACGCGATGACTGGGCCAAGACGCGCAGTCATCTCGTCGGCAGCTCTAGGAATGCTGAACTGCTGCAGCGCGAGGTGGATTCAGCGCTGTTCTGTTTGAGTCTAGATACTGAGGAGGATGGGCTCTATAACGATGACAATCCCGCTCCATTGCTGAAGGAACTGCTGGCGGGCAAGGCAACAAATCGGTGGGTAAAACCCCTCTGTATAAGTATATATAAGATTACTCCAACAGTAGCCTTTCCTATTAATTTATGAATTTAATTAAATGCTCCACTTACAGCTGGTTCGACAAATCCATATCGCTGGTGATCAGCGCAGATGGCACCACTTCCATTAACTTTGAGCACTCCTGGGGCGATGGCGTTGCCGTGCTGCGTTATCTCAACGAGATGGTGCGCGACACCACCAAACAGCCCTACGTATCTACCAGCACTCCCCATACTCCCGCCGATGGGGATAGCAATAATGTGCGTTACCTTGACTTTGAGGTGGATGACACGACGCGGGCTGCTGTGGAGACAGCTTATGCTAAGAACGCGAGCATAATGTCCACACTGGATATGAATGTGCTGAAGTATCCGCAATTGAACAAGGGCACCTGTAAGCGTCATGGTCTGAGTCCTGATTCGATAATGCAGCTCTCCTTTCAGCTGGCCTATCGTCAGGCCTTCCAGCGCTATGTGGGCACCTATGAATCATGCAGCACATCGGCTTTCAAGCATGGGCGTACCGAAACCATGCGACCCTGTACGATGGCAACTCGTGCCTTCTGCGAGGCCATACTCCAGCCAGCTCAAAAGCAGCTCAGCGCTGGGGAATTGCGTGCCATGATTGATAAATGCAGCAGTGTACATGGCCAACTGACCAAGGAGGCGGCCATGGGACAAGGATTTGATCGTCATCTGTTTGCGCTGAAACATACAGCTCAGCTGGAGGGATTGCCACAGCCGGCGCTATACGAGACTGAAGCCTACAAACGCATCAACTATAATATAATAAGCACTTCGACGCTGGGCGCGGATACGGTGATAGCCGGTTCCTTTGGCCCTGTTGTGAAGGACGGACTGGGACTTGGGTGAGTCGCTGTCGTAGCTAAATATAGGAATCTGTGTTAATACATTACATTCCTGGCAGTTATTCCATTACCAATGAGATGGCTGGCGCCATTGTAACCACGTACAAGGGTCAGGCGCAGGGTAAGGAGTTTATTGATAGCTTGCAGTCGGCATTGGATACAATTTGCTCGGTAATCGAGCGAAGCAGCTCGGCCAAAGTTCACGCCCAACGCAACTAAAATGTATTGAGATTAAGACATAAATTTTAAAATTGGCAACGATTGTGAAACGAATTGCGTTTATGATGTTGATAATGGGAATGTTTCAAGTTCCGCCTAGCGCGTTCAAAGATTAGATTGTTTTCCAGTGCTAATTTGCATAGATTGTATCGATTTGCTCTTTGCTAAATAAACTATGTGTTTGTTGTGACTTTTCTGGGTCAGGTATAACGTATACGCCTTAATTACGAGCCCCTTTTCATTGTTGTTATTTTCTTTGAGCATGAACAACTTTTCTGACATTAATTTCCTTTTTGTGCTTGTTTTAGGAAGTTCCACAAATTTACTATGCAAACGAAACAAAAAAGGGCGCCAATTGTAGGGAAAATGGCTAAATTCGTCACTGATTTGAGGGCCCAAAAGTTGTGACAACTGTAAACTTGGCTTCTGATTTGCGGTATCCACATATCAAAGGCCGCAAACAGGCCAAAAGTTTATCAGACAGGAAAGCAACCACAAGCGTGTAGCACCACCCGCGCACTACCCTGTAGCTGGTAGCTACCCGCCGTGAGGTGTTGTTGTTAAATGTGCTGACATTATCAGTTGATTTATTGCCAATTTCTGTTGCCAACTGCAGAACGGGTATAAAAAAAAGTGTCGCGGAAAATACATAAAACAAATTTTCTTTTAGAGGTTCACATTTTTTATGGTGCACACCGGGAAGGGATGGCAGTTACCCCTAAAGTAGACGGCATACTTTGAAGGCGTAGTTAAAATTAATTAACCCGCTTAAATGTTAACTGCGGTTATATCATTTTCAGCTGATATATAGCCGGGCATACATATTTCCCGCCGTTGGCTTTAATGGTAGGGCATTAAAAAAAAAAAAAGGAGATGAAAGCAGCGTAGAGTTAAAGGAAGTGGCTGCAAGTCATTAAAACGACACTTCCTGGTGGCAACTTGTGGCAGCAACAATTAAAAACGCATTAAAAAGCCGCAGTAACGAACTGGACAGAAATGAGTGAAGAGCAGGGATAGGTAAGGGGCGTGGCAGGGAAACAGGCCGACAGTCTGAGGTTAAGAACTTTGCCAGCAAGTGTGTGTGTGTGTGTGTGATAAATTTTGCGGTGGCACAAGCAAATTTAATATATAAAATATGCCCATTAAATAGCAAGGAAAGGTCTTGCGGCATTCATAGTTTGGCCAAGAGTTCATAACGCATACGACATGTGGTACATAATATAATATAAGAGTTCATGGCATAACGTGCTCGGTTTCGCTAATGAACTAAGCAGACAGTTGCAGCCATTCTCGTTTTGTTGTTGCCACATCAATTATGTGTAACTTTCAACAATGCCGAAACAGAAACAGCAGCAACAACAACAATTACGGCCACAAAAATCAATAGAAATTGCTCATAATTGAATATTAATTTGAAATAATGTGCCTCACCAGCATTTACTGGCTATCTCATTAAGCAGCCAATTGTGAAAGGCAGGGAGCGAGGGAGTGCGCCAAATGACTAGCCATTAAAATGTGTGTGTGGGTTAAAAAACATGAAAACATTTTGTGTTTTTGCAACTGTTGATTTATATGTATTTGCCCTTTTACTGAGAGTTTGCCCGTTTTACCCAAAGTTGTAGCCATTTTGACGACTTCAATTTGTGGTTTTGTTCACGTCACACGAGGGGATAAAAGTCTGTCAACGTAGACAGGCAACCACAAAAGCCACTCAGCCACATTTACATACACATTGAAAGTCAGGACTGTCAGCACATGCGGCATATGCGTAATCTTTGCTTGAATACTTCAAGCAATTGCCAATTAATATGGAAATCAGTTAGGTCATTTATTTGGCCAACACAAGCGGTGGTGTAGGCAGTTCCTTGCGTAACTAGGACAATCATTAAATGCTTGTTATGTTGTTGCACCGCCTCGACAATTAATTGCCTGGACATGTGGCACACGTGGCACGTGGCAACTGGCAAGCAAAGTAACGTTCCAACTGGACAGTTAACTGTGTCAAGTGGCGAGTGGCTAGTGGCTGGCAGTGTATGCACTCCTTCAGTTGCTTCTACACAAATTATGTTAATTGCAAACCCAAAATTGCCTGTTACATATTAACCACAACTAAACACACACACCTACACCTACACACACACTCAGACACTTATAACTTAGTTGCTGGAGAACAACACATGGGCTAGAGCCTTGCCAGCAGGTGATAGAGAACTAAATAATACGAGTGCTGGCAGTCCAGCTAGCTTTTGTTAGCCAAAAATCTAGCTGTTTTCAGTCTTCAAGCTAAAAAATATAAAAACAATTTAAGTGATTAAGATTTGTTGGAATTAGTTTAGTATCTCTAGCAATGCATCTAGGAATAAATAAGTCATTACTTTAGCTCTTTCCCACACAAAGTGTGAGCATCACACACAAAATGATAGCATAGTTTTATGCGCCTTAAAGTTCGCTCGAGCAAGTGGCAAGAGTTGAACATTTAGGCCAGATTATATTAGCTTTTAATGCGCTGTATTTGACTTTAAGTGGCAATTGGCACAAAAGACAGTTTAAAGGTGAGCGATAATGTTGCGAGTTACATGTATTTGGGCCAGCTGCCGTGTGTGCTTATGTCCTTGTGCAATTAACATAAAATTTATGAGCAATTCGAGGTATAAATGTCTGCCACACAGGTGTATGATACGCGCAGTTAACACTCAACACACTCAATTTCAAGTACGCTCTTACTCTCTCACTCGAAATCAGTGTCTCAGTCACAAAACGCGAAACATTTCAGTTAATTGATATGGCCCACAGCAAATTGGCTAAACAAAGAAACAACTACTAACACAAAAAAACATTAATGCCATTTGTGTGCGAAATAAATAAATGAGATAAACACTAAAAGCAAATTCCCATGATTATTTGAACAATTCGCAATTTGATAAGGAAACCAACACGAATGTCAACTGCAGGCAAAAAGAGAAAAAGCGAAAAGCAATCAGCATTTGGCTAAAATTGTATTTGGCCATAATTACAACTAATTATTTATAAAATTAGCCAACGCAGCGGAAATGTAATAAAAGCACACAACAAAAAATTCTGCAGACGACACAATCAACTTAAATGAAAACGAACACACAGAAGAAAAAAAAAACACTAAACAACAAATTTGTGTTAAGATTTCTGCTTAAATACATTTTGTTTGCCAATTTATGGCGTTTTATTTCGTTAGTCTCAGGTGGCAGACTGCCAGCGGCGAGTGTGGCTGTACTTGTGGCTGGGGAAGTCTAAAAAGTGACGTAGTTCAAGCTGATGGACTGTGAGTTCAGCTGTAATACTAGCACGAGCTGAGTACTTTGAGTTGATGGGAGTTGCCTGTAAATAAAGTTTATAAAGGTTTTTTTGAGGCGGTAGTCTGTAGTCTAGCATACCCTACTGCTGGCTTTGGCTTGTCAAATTTCATTTAGAAACTTACACCTAAGACTTGTAACAAGTTACATGTTGACTCTGCAGCCTAGCATACCCTATAGCTTAAGGGAACCCTGCTACAGCTTTTATACACATTTTAAGCCTTCACTTACTTACCAACTTTTGAGCTATTGTTCAGCTATTTATCTATTTTCTGTCTACTTTCTAGTCCTTCATACCCTTTCGCTAAGCAACAGCAGCAACACAAACCTTTCTCATTGCCAACTTGGCAACATTTGTAGCCCAAAAGTGTAGCCAACACTTAGCTACAATTGTTGCCTAGCCTCAAATGTTGCCAGCTGTTAGCCACAAATGTAGCCAAATTCCTCAATGTTGCCAAGCCACTTGTTGACAACATGCAATATTCAATTTTTTTGCTCAACGCTCGAAGAAAGGGCAAAAGTAAAGAATGTTCCAAGTGTAATCTTAATTTACATGTCAGTCATGTGTGGAACTAGCATGTGGCATTGTCAGTTTGTCAGATAGCGAGATTGCAAGAGATTGCGGCACGACGTAGAGACCAGGAGACTAAGAGACTACGAGACTAAAAGATTCAGAGACTGAGAGACTAAGAGACTGAGAGCATGACAATGCGTTTTATGTAGTAGTCTCATGCCTGGGGCCGTGACTTATCTGCACAATAAAAGAGAAGCTAAAGTAGCTGGAGCGGGCAGGAAGCAGCAGCGGCATGCGGAAGAGCATAAAGGATGCTTTGGAGCGTTTACCGTGCTGGCGATTAACTCGCTGCAACTCGAAAGGACCCAGGCAATTAACTGTAACTACACACATGTGTATATGTTCACACACACAGCCACACACACACTTACATGCACACGCCCCAACACACAAAGTTGCCATTGTGCATGTCGCACATGGCGTATACGTGTTGTGCCTGTATCTCTGTGTGTGTGACACACTTTTATTATCATTTCGTGGGCAACCTTCGCTTGACTTATCATTCTGATGTTCTACATTCTCATTCCGGCAGGCGCACGCAAGCGGAAAAGGCATAAGGCGTTCAAGCTCTAGCCGCAGCAATTGAGGGGTGTAGCAAATTCGGGTCTACTCGCTAATTCACTTAGGCGCTCGCCTGTCTAGCAGACCAGAGGAGTTTAATTCAATTTCGTAGGCTGCGACTTTGATTGCCTTATAACAGGACAGCATAACGCAAATTATAATTTATTTGTTATCCCTGTAGGTCCCCGTTGTAGTCGCTTGTCGTCGGCATATTTTTGGCTGTCCAATTTATGCATTAAATTTGCATTTACAAACGAATTTCGCATGTGATCTGTGTACACATTTAAAGTCGCAAAGCTGAAGGCATAAAAAATAAAAGCAAGAACTGCCCTTTGCCCGTCTTTGGGGGCGTGGCTCTGGCGCCACAAACTTTGGCAATTCGCTTGAAAATCCGTCGATTTTAAATTCCTTTCGGAGTGTAAGAGAAATGTGAGTCAAGGCAAATGGTGTGAAACGAGAAATGTCAAGTTGTACAAATTTCCATATCCATATCTATAGCGTGTTTGTATATGCATGAAGTTGTAGCAGCCATTTTGGCATGCCCAGTAAGTAAGGGAAGGGGGTATATGTGTGTGTTGAATGGCTGAAAAATATGAAAATGTGCAAAATTTGAAATATTGGGCATAAATTATTGATTGGAAAACTCTTTTATTGTCAAGCTGAAAATGCTAGGGTATCAGGCCTTTGGGCAATTATTGTTAAGTTACGTCAGCGCTTCGAAGTAGTAAAAAAAACTTCTTTAGTTTGGAAATCGTTAACGTTCTTTGTTAAAAAAGTTTTTTTTACGCCCAGCTAAAAGTTACAGGGTATTAGCCACTCAAGTGCTTGCTCTGCCAGCTACGCGCCTCGCTTTTTTGGTGGTGCTTTTGTGTGTGAACTGTTGCCAGCTGAAATACACATAGTTTCAGTTATCTTTGCAAAGTCCTCAGCAACGAGCCCAAAGAAATGTGCAACTTCAAAAGCGACATTTGATTTATGGACAATGGGAATGTGCACAAACATATATTGGCTTAGCGTGAGAGAGGGGAGGAGGGGCACGAAGGGGCGTGAGGGTCGTCAGGGGCTACGCCGAGGCAAGTTCCGTAGAAGTTGCCACGCTTGGAGCAGAAGTTATGATGACTTGAGGCATGCCACACCCACGTATCTAACGTAAATTTATATTTAGAGCGTTGAATGTCTGACAGCAGCCAGAACCGCAGCAGCAGCGAACGAAAGAGTGGCAAAACAGACGACTTTTCCCCATGAAATGGGCCTCGTATGCTTTGGGATTTTACGAGCGACAATCTAATGGTAAGGGAACAACTGGCCTGGATAGTGGCGGGGATAGTGGCGGGGTGTTGGTATTATGGTACACTTTTACAGGGCAGCATTGCAAATAAACAAAAAATACATTGACCTCTTTCCAGTTTATGCGCGCAGACATTGCCAGCGATACTGGGAATATTGCAAAGGCTTGCAATAAGTTTCATGAGCTGACAGAGTGTCTGGATTTTCACAAAGGCGCAACCTTTTTGCCAGGCGCCGCATACCCAAAACCCTGCCCCCAAACAACACCATAGTTATCCTTCGCTTATTGCCCTTTGTTGAGCAAACGTGCGAAAGTAATTGCCACCCTTCGTTTGTTATAGGATGTAGGTCAAGTGTCCTGTATTTCATTCTTGTAATTACATTTCTTGTTTAGCTTTGAGTTTTCCAGTCAGGACTCGCGCTTGGAAAATTCGCGCTGTGAGCTATGTCTCGTTTGGCAAACTACCTACTCCACGCCCCCGCAATCGATGCAGTGGAAAAACTTTGCAAGTAATTTAGTCATCACTCAATGCATTGCGCTGCACAAGAGCTTCAGCTGCAGCGTCAGAGGAAAATGTGAAAGTTTTTTAACCACAAGTGGTTGGCAGAGCAATGACGCGCATAAATGACGCAAGACATCATTGCTCCACATATATTTAGACCCTGTAGTAAGGCAGCCAAGCATCAGCACATATAAATACCGACTTGTTGACTATTTAAGCAGCAGTACAGGGTCTACAACAGTCTACAATTCCAGTTTGTTAGTGCCTTTAGCAATAACATGTACGTCAGCGTCTGCTGACCATAGTTTTAGTTTAGATATTGTTACCAAACTGTGCTGACAACACGCCATTTTGTGTGACTGTGTGTGTGTTCGAGTGTTTGTGGGCGTGTGTGTATATTTGTGCTTGTTTTGACTATGAAAAACTCAAGCACAAAACAAACTTAACAATGCTTGTGATAGCATTTAAAACTTTTCCCTCAGACCACTGTGCAAACATTACGCATACGCCAAGTTCAACATCAACAACAATCAAGAAAGTCCAGAGTGTCTGGCAAAAATAACTCGTATAGACAATTTTTTTTTTGGGGGTGCGCCTAAAGGCAAGCCAACGAAACAGTTAAGTTGATTAGGCATTTAATTTTAAGACGTAGCTAATTAATTTAGGCAAATTAAATTCACGGCAACTAATCAAGACCAAGCAACGAGAGAAAGTTTAGTTAGCAGCAAATGGGAAAGTTACTTCAACTTTGGCTATTTTTAGACAGTAAAGTAGAAGAAAAAAAATTGTTGGCAATTAGCATAAATTTGCTATGAATCAATGTACCACGGAGCTGGAGGCGCCACATTGCTCTCAAGCGCTGGCTGTAAACCAATTCGCTGCTTGCTTGGCCAAGTTCGTAGGCCAATCATAAAAGCCACAAGCAACACACACACACAAAAAACTTCTGAGGGGGCCTAACAACTTTAATAAATCAACAAAACGGCGAATGGCCCAGGGAATTATGTGGAATTATAGCAAATAAAAATCAGAAATATCTGAAAAATATTAAAACTTAACCAAAAAAAAAATAGCAGACAAAGAAAGAAGTTTTTTAATGGCTATAAAACAATTAAAATTTACAATAAAGTTCAAATATCTGTAGATTAAAAACTGCATACCCTTTGTTAGTGCCAGCTGCTGGGTATGCTGTATGTGGGCAGGATTATAAACACTTTTGTTAGACATTTATTTGGCAAGAGAATTGAAATTCTTGTGCCTGACGCCTGTCCTTGTCACAGGACTACAACTGTGCTGATATTGTGGCCTGGTCACAGTTGGACTTCAAATGGTTAATTAAGGGACACCAGGAACCGCGACTAACAACATCAAATGCTTACACCACCATGTTATGCATATTTAAATTGGATTTTTTACTATTTCTGTGGGCTCCCAGCTGACCAAGGCCAACACAGGCAATTTGGTGCATGCCCCACGCTGTGGCAGCGCCAGCATAAAGAAAATTAATATGAAAATGGCACTGTGAATGCGTATATAAACGTGCATGAAAATTTAAGTAAAAATAATATGCCAAACACTCAACAATTGCGTGCAAAAATCATGGCTTGCGATTAAGTGAAAATATAGCCTGATTAATTACGAAGCGATTGTGTTTGTATTGCGGTCAGCTTACCACATGTTTTGTGAACTCAAACCAGCAACAAAACAATGGACTGCCAAATGTCATAATTTACGAGTAAACTCGGCTATTGTTACAGCAACACGCAGTAAAAAAAAAAGCGCCAACAAATAAGTGAAAAAAAGTGCCCGAAAAGTGAGTCCCCGAGAGAAAGTGCCATGAAATTTCATTGCAGACTTCTCCGCTGGCGACCACAAAATTTAATTAGCCGACAGTCGTCCCTTGGCCACCCCGAAACGTCTCTACGCAGTCAATGCTTTGTTATCCCCATTTCCCTTGCAGCGCAATTAGAACTGGCAGTTAGACTGGCCAAGATAAGCGTAGAAGTCTGCGCAGAACTTGAACAAGCTTTTAAATTTAATTCCGCGTGCATTGCAATGCTTTAAAAATGTAGCAAAAATGGCTAAGAAGACGCCACTAAATCTTATAGCTCAATAACAATAAAAGAAACTCGGTTCAATACAGTTTTAAAAAGGTTTTCCTACATTAAGAAGGCAAGTAAGTATATGCATGGTTCTTAATATTAATAATCTCATTATTTCACACATTATGAACTTTATAGACTCTTGAGTTAATCGCTTGAATTTAACTCAAATCAAATCATTATTTAGTTCAAACAAATTTGAGCAAGCCATAAAGTTGTAATAAAACTGTATAAAGAAAAACAAAATGAAAGGAAAAGAAACGAAAAGAAAAGAAAAGAAACGAAACACATTCAATTTATGCATAATAAATAATGCATGGAGCAGAAAAATATGCGTATAAACATGACGAAATTCCGCAATCTTTACGCTTAGCCGGCCAAATACTAAATTGGCTTAAAAGCTTAGTCCGTTCAGACATAGCTCAGGTCATAAAACCCGCTGACAACAGCAACGACAAGAACAAGCACATGAACTTACACAACAACAAAACTAACAACCGTAACTGTATGTCAATAAAAGTGTCAATCAAATCAATGGACAGGCAACATTCAGCCATTTTTCATACACATGGTGTTCATATTCGTGTGTGTTGGTGTATCTGTGTTGTGTGTGTTGGTGTATCTGTGTTTGCTTCAGATATGTGCCTGCTGTTGCATACTTTCGGGCGACAAGCGCCATTTTGCGCCAGCAGGCAACAAAACAAACATTTTGCACTTGCTGGCACTCAAATATCCTATAATAAAATACTTTCAGTTTTCTAGGAAGTAAATTTAATTAGGCTTAAAATTACGGAAATAATTTTCTGAGAAACATTTTTATTTGAACCACCAAATAAGCACAAAACAACATGAGTTTTGAATTAATTTTTTGCTCCATATAAAAACAAATTGTTTTCAAAGTAATTCAATTTTCTATTAAACTTTTTGCAGTGCTAACTTGAGCGTTCAACCTGTGAGGGTGCTAAGAAAAAAACTTTCTATACTTTTGAACTGCTCAAAGTCAATTTTATCATACAAAACATGCGCAGATTTCAAGCAGAGACTCACTAGATATTTATACACGACTTTATTGAATTTGGCAGATATTTTTAAAATTAATTTTCTTATAAAAACAATTGTAGAAACTTTAAGACAGCTTATAGTAAGTATAGGCTGCTTTACAGGCGACAAAAATATATTTTAAACTTTATTTCTTTCAAGAGAATTTCTTAGTTTTCAATGCTTTAAAATCTGAACTTCCTTATACCCTTTGAAAGCGTATTAAACGATGCAACACATACTTTATTCCTTGCCTTTGTTTGTTGTCATTTGCTGGTGAGTTAGCTAATTTTTTTGTCCGCTAGCCGATTTATATATACACAATTTGTTGGCTTTTCTGGTTTGTTTGCGAGGTCATTGTCTGGCCGCCACATGGACGACATGGGAATCTTGATTTGATTTTTTTTTTTCATGCGCAGTGGACAGTGTTGAGCAAAAAGTAAATATGAACTAAAGACAGAGCATTAAATGGAGCTGAAAAAAATGCAACTGACAGCTGCTAAAAATATATTAAAGCCTTAACATTTAGGGCCAAAATGCAAACAGTTTGTATAATTTATCAAAATTTGACATTGAAGCAGATAAACAATGTCGCCAGAAATAAATAAATCAGTTTACCAAATGTTATTAATGATACATTTTAACCAATTTTCGACAAAGTTAAAATTGCTTTTGTTTTGCTGCCGAGTTTAAAGGCAAACAGGTGTTAACCACACGCAAACACATACAATTTCAATCCAATATGCCAGAAAACAGAATATTTATTGTAGCACGTGCTTCGTTTGCCAAGTTGCCATAAAAATCACTCGTCTGCGACACTTACATTACAAAATCATTCCTGGCTTTGAAATTGAATTATGCAGCAGCAGTTTTTTATACAAACATGCCATCAATTTAAGGCATATGGGAAAAATCACTTAAAACACCATTCCCAAATTTGATGGCAAGATTTAAATCCAGACCCTCTCGGCTACTGCATTTTGAGCCATTTACCGAGCCACTTCCGTTTGAAAGTGGTAGACATTGTAGCAGCTGCAAAGAGCGACAAGCAAATTCTTGTTATGGAATGCAAACAACATGCAGATCCACTTGGACGACAGGCTTAACTGCAAGCTGTCAACCTTCTGTGCCAGTTGTTGCCTCAAAAGCTTAGCATTTTTACTCGACTCGACTCGACTTGGCTCGTCTTTAAAATACCAGCATTTTTAATGTATTTTCTTCCTTTGTCGCAGCACACACTGCGTATGCGTAATTTGCATAAAATGCAAACTGTTTCAATAGCTTCAAGTCATTGCAATAAATTGTGCTTTAAGTCCAGTTTAAAGACCACCTTTGACATGAGCTTCGGGTGGATTTCTTTTGTGCTAAATGCCAGTAATCCCCAATGGTACAAATATCAGACATCAAAGTCCCATTGAATGCCATGACAAATCGAAGCTTTGACCGTAAATAACTAAAAGCTAATACATGAGCGCCAAGCGTTAATCACACCAAGTGCGGAAAATCAAATACAGACACCCCCCACCCCACCCAAAACAAACTTCTTTAGTTCGATGGGGGCGCAAGCCAGACACCAGCTTTAATTGCACATTAATGTTTATTGCTCAACGGAAGTGGCGCCATTTCCCTCTATTTATCTAGCTGTCCCGCCAAATCCTCTAGCTGTCTGTTCTCGGAAATTCTCTTCTACCCCGGGTGTATTTACTATCTTTGCCAGCTCAAACACTTGATGGCCACAATCCTTAAAGCTGCCAGCTCAACGTGCTGCCAATATGTACAGTTGGAAGTACAGATTCACAAATTCCATCAGATATTCAGAGTTATTCAATACTTGCATAATAAAATGAAATTTGTGCCTAACAAAAACTGGGTTTATTCAGCAAAACATGCTTATGGTTTGACAAATGCTCTATGCGCCAGCTGTTGACCGCCATTTTGGCTTGCCAAGCGGAAACGGAAGTTTAAACTTGCAAAGTTTAATGAGCATTTTGTGGTTTGCACTTGTTTTTGTTGTAATTTGTTTAATTAATTTATTTAAATTGTGTTTATTACAGAATTTGTTGGCTCAACTTTCAAGGAAATAAATTTAATAATTAATTTAAATTAATAAATTATTTAAAAGCATATTACGTGGCTAATATGACATGTATTTAAATTAAAAAATTCAATTCAAATTATATATATTAATTAATTTTGATTTATTATTCATTCAACTTTGTTCAATCCTATATTAAATAATTACTGACTTTTTTAAGCGTAAGCAATTTGCCAGCCAATTTTCTCTCAACCTTCGTTATTAGTACTCTAATTTGTGTACACTACAGTCCACTTTAATATAGTCACTAGTGGCGCTGCGATTAGTAACCTAATCTGATTGTTTACTAAAGCTAATGACATCACTTTACCAAAACCATTTTCGTTAATTCGCCTATAAGTTAGTGTATTTTAGTTGCGGCAACCTTAACAACTTGATCTTCTGCTGTGTTTTTTTTTTTCTCTTTCTTTTTACTCCCTTTTTTGTCTTTCCCTTTTGCCGTTTTGTTTCATTAATTCTTTTGGTTCTGTGGACTGGTTTAGCTCTGTAGGAAATTTGTATTGTATTTCCTGTTTTACTCTACGCTGTGAGCTCAAAATGCTTCCGCCTGTTTGCGCGCCATTCTGGGTCACAATTTATGTTGCTAGTTTGCTGCCCGTTTCCGTCTTATCCCCATATTCATGACCACGACCAATGTTCTTGTTGCTTTGGCTTTAAGTTTAAGGCAATTGCTTTTTGGCTTGATTAATCGAAATGCGCTGCGACCAATTCAACCTTTTGACCTTTCTATTGCCAAAAAAAAAAAAAAAAAAACACACAACTAATGCGTGCCATTAGCTGAAACAGTTGGCCATCGATACGGCTTAGTTGCTGACCTGCTGTCAAAATGTTCCATGATAGCACTTTGATTTGTTTGCACAACAGTTGCGCAAACTGCGTGCCAACAGCACCAGATAGCAGGCCATTCTACGCTTTTCAGCTTTACACATTTTCAACTTTTCCATTTTTCATTCCAAATTATCGAAATTCAAGTACAATGTCAGTATTTCCGTTGTATTAAATGGCAGAACAACTGAAAACAGATGTGAGTTGAAGTCGCTTCTTTTAGCTTTCTTTTTACTGACTGTGCTTTGGCAGGACAACACTGTGCTGTCGCGCATTCTGCTCTACAATGAGCATGTGAAACAACACCAGCAATGGCAGCGCCTCAATCCCTTCTCCCACTTCAGTGTCCGTGATGTGCCCAAGCCCAGTTACCCTAAGGAGCAATATGGCTTGGCTCCGCCGGGCAGCCTCTCCGAACAGCGCGCTCTTCAGGCTCAGGTCTTGTCTCTACAGGACATTCTACAGCTCTGCGAGCTGATCAACGCAAACTCAGCAGCCGATAATTTGCCAGAGACTAGCCTAAAGTTCGGTGAGCTCTTTGAGGTAAGTACTGGGCCTCCTACAGTCGTTTCTACCTGCTATAGCAAGTTGTATTTCATTTGTGTGCTTACTTTTTATAGCTTTTCCATAGCTCAGTGTCTCCCGTGGCCACAAATTAACTTTTAGTTAAAAGATTAATACTTTTCTCTGCTTTACAGATGTATAATCATATCTCTGACAAATTGCTGGGCACGTTGCTCTGCGCTCGCAAGCACAAGTACGTTGACTTCGAGGGCGAGACACTTTTCCAGGGTCGCGACGATGCACAGCACGTACGCCTGATGCGACCCTTCGAGGAGCTGCGCAACGAGATTGTGGCCAAGATTGAGAATCTTCGCTGTATAACCATTGAGAAACCTGTGGAGCATCCGGAGTTGCGCGACAGCACACAAGTCATGTTGTAGGGCTCTCTAAAACGCACCTGCTGCCAAATTATGGGCTCGAAGTTCAAGGGTTCAACAAGGGGTTCAGGGGTGAAAAGGTTGCACTGACCCATGTCAGTTGGGTTACAGGTCTAAAATGGCACGTGCGCTCGTCCTAAGCCTTTTACAGTTAATTCAATTAACAATTTTGGTTGTGCACACTCCCGAAAATCAACGAGACAAGAGGCTTTAAGTGAATAAGAGCCAGCGCCCGACACGCATACGCAATACACATACGCCCTGTGTGCCATTTTAAACACACGACAGCCAACAGCCAACAGCCGCACAACGAAAGGATATCGCATTTCAGTAGACAATATATACCTATGCTAATAAATAACATTCTGGCATCAGTCGTCTTTGTAACAGATAGTATTGGGGGTAGACCACTGTAAGCAGGCAACTTCAAAGCCAAACCAATGTCACACAGTTGTTCAAATTATTTGCGCCGTACAGTGTACACTGTGCAGCATATTCTTCATATTTACATTTACCCAAACTCATGTATGTTTCGTCATCAGCTCGCAAGTCATTAGCTCTGGTATTCAGGCATTGTGTACAGTGGGCAGAAAACCAAAATTAAATGCCAAACCACAAGCTAAACATGATGAAACGACTTTTTAAACCTCAGCAAAGGATTTTCATTATTTAATATGAGTTGAAGTGCATAGTGTAAATCAAAAGTTTCATCTTTATTAATTTCTATGCTTAGGTTTTGTATTTAATAATTCCTTTTATCTTAACCACAGGCAAACTTAATTAAAAGTTGCTAACAAAGTGCATAGAAAACACAAACTTGGCTTAAAGTTTGTTTATACAAAAGTTGTGCTTAAAATCAGACTGCAGTTCTGTGGGTAAGTGGAGCAAAAGCCAGCAAATATTGGTTAAAAATTGAAGCTGTGGGTTTGTAATTAATTTATATAACAAATAACTCAAACCATAAATTTAAGCCATACTTTGCTTAAATAAAAATTAGTAAAATATATTTTATTTATAGGTTTTATGCTAATTCATATTTGTAAGCCTTAAATATACATTTTCAGTTAATTACTCATACTTTTGTCGGAAGCTTTAAATAAATTCAGCTACCCGCTCTCACGGCACTCATTGCTGTTATATTTTAATCTTAGCACCACACTTCCTTCTGTCACTTGGCTTTCGACTTCATTTGGAACCACTGTGCACCCCGCTGCGACAAGTTGGGCGTGCGTGCGCGACTAATGTACCGTTGATTTGATTTAACGACGAGCATTCTCGCAGCCCCCTTCCATTTAGCTCCCCCTGCTCTGTTGGTACCGCCCATTGTCGACATATTTATTCGTAATTCTTGTGGCCCACGCGATTGCTTTCACATTTATGCAGGTAAATTTAGCAGAATGAAGGGACAAGCTCAAGGGTGAGTGGGGTAGACAATGGCATCGTATTTTGTGCGCCCAATTCAGCATGTAGCATGCATAATTTACATGTAATGCGTATTGCGTATAGGTGTATTATACGTATTCCCAGTGCTCTTGTTGTCCTCGGTGTCCTTTTTGGCACCTACAGCTTTAAAAATGAAAAAACCGTCAGACTGTCAGAGTGCTGTCTGACAAGCGGATGTACAGCTAGATATATGTATTTGTATATATGGAATATACACTGCGGGGTAATTGCGTGGGGCTTCAAAGTCGTATAATTATGAGCGGCAGGCGTTCGGTGGGCCGTATCGAGTCAAAAAAGAAACATGTTTCCGTTTTGGCAATGGAATTTTTTATGCAAATGTCAGGACATGGATCGTTGCGCACAACTTCCGTTTGCCATTTTTCTGCCGAAGCCAACTTCAAGCGGAAGGCCAAATCCAATGCAGAGTCGAGTCACAGTTCTAACCACACTCAGTCCATGGCTCTTCCTCTTTCTATCTTCCTCTCGCTCCCTTTCACATGCTCGTTTTGTAGGTGCTGATTGCTCAGCTCGAAAATTGTTGTCGTCCGCTTTTTTGTGGCATGTTGTGTGCGGGTTTTTGATGATGGCTTCCATTGATCCCCTTGGCAAAGCTACCAAATCACAGCGCTACCAAAAACAGTTGTCCACACAAACACAAACACACACACACTAACACACAGGTAAACAGCATTGGCTACAATAAAATATTCCACTTTTCTCCATTGTCTCGCTCTGTGTTTAACTTTTGACTTGTGCCTTTTGGTCGAGTGAAACTTTATTTATTTTTCGTGCATATTTTAGCTTATAAATTCACAACCATATGGCCCGGAACATGCATATAAATTATTGATTCTCCCTCTAGAAATCCGGAAAATAGGACTTATTTACTTTTCACTTGTGTGTGACAAACACACAAAGCCCATCAATTATTTATGTTTTTTCCACACACACACAACACCCAACTGCATCTTAAGAGTTAGACAAATTTGAAACATATGATTCAGTTATAAAATAGCTATTATTATGTAACTGTTTGTGGCAACAAACAATTCAAATAAAATTGGTTTAGGGTCTGCCAAAGTTATGTTTTTATTTTGTAAATTTCTAAAGAAAAGATTGCTTATCAGCAAACAGCTCAAGTACATTTTAAAAATTAAGTTGTTTACGTTTCGTTTAACAAATTCTGTTTCATTTTTTCTTTGTGAGTTTTTCCATCTTTTTTCGTGTTAAATTTTGCTCGAAGGGAACGGGGAACGCGGCACGCGTAAGTCCAGTAATCAAAGCCAGGGCAGTTTGGCTTAAGTTGCCGTCAAACTGTTGGCTGATTTATGGCCAAATAGCTGAGAAAGCAGTTTGCAGTGTCGCTCGTCAAAACAAGTAAACTGAGTACACGGTGCACAGTGCGCGCATCCGTTTCCGGCAAGTCCCTATGAGTAACTCCCTTTCTTTCGCCCCTGTCTGTGTGTGTTACAGCGCTGCTGTTGCTGTCTCAAAGGATTTGAGCAACAACAAGGTGATAAGCTGTTTTTGATTAACCCCACAAAAGGTCGAAACAATGGCAAAAACAAAGTCCTTTAAGCCTTAACCTTCGCTTGGCTACCGCATAAAACATCGTGGGATAAGAGCGAAACAATAGAATATTTCCAGTTTGTCGCTTATCAGTCAGTTGTTATGACGTTGCTAGTGGGTTCATTAGAATTTTCATGATTTGCACAGCGTAGCAATAAACATAAAAATAATACTTAGATTTCTATACACATATATTTAGAGTGATATTTATAACAACATACATTTCTGCCGCTAAAAGTTTGCCGACGCCAGTTTGCCAATTGCCAAATGACGCAGACTCCATTCACATCTGGCCATTATTGGCAGACATGACTGTATTGTATTATAGCAATGACTACCACAATTTATTACCATAAATACGAAATTTATTTGCTTCTGCTACACTTTATGTTGTCTAAAGGTTTTTTCTTCTATTCTTGAACTAGTTCCAGTTCAAGTTGTTCTTTTAGTGGCTGCCAGAGGTCACTGCGTCCAAGCCAAGACAACCATGATGAGTCTTATGGCCTGTATGGAACCTCCACAATTTGTTTAAATATCTTGACACTCCTTGGTTGATACGAGTTCACGTTTTATCTATTAATAATGAAATGCCAAAAAAATATCACATACAAGTCATCACGCTATTGTCTTAGAGTTTTTATAAATTGAGTTCTGCTGTGGATTTCACCTGCTTCGATTAAAGAAGTGGAAAAAAAAGAAGTGTTATTTCCTTTGGTAGGAAAATTTAGATTTTTATCAGCATTATATAAAGCATAAATTAAAAATTAAACAACTATTTTATACCATTTTACATTATTTCAGTATTTTTTATTTTATTGAACGACATGAAATGCTTCAAAAATTAATTAGTTTAAATACATTTTCTATATAAAAAAAGATTCTAGTTTATTTTTACTTTAATTCTCATTAGTTTTTTCTAATACATAATTTTTCTCAGTGTAGTTTTGTCTAAGTTATAATGAAACTCGCTTAAATATAGTTTTCAGCTTTACTTAAATTCTATTTAATTTTTTATCGCCATTTCTCGTTAGTTTCTCTCAGTACATGTCTAAGCAGAGTCACAACTCATCTGAATAAATGGACTGTATACAATTATAACTAACAATATTATCAAACAAATTCCTAAAGATAGGTGACCGGATACATGATGAAAGTTAAGGTTTTTTAATTCAAAATGATGATTTTTAATGTCATATAGGTCATTCTTTAATTGATCTATCTCTACTGTATGGTTGATAATTGGATATCTCAATGGATCCCATATAATTTTCGGTATCTCACTTACATTACTTATATAATAAGGTGACAATTTTTCGTAACTTTCGGAGTGAATTACATAATTTGCAACTAGAATTTTATCAACTGTTCTAGCAGTACAATCTGACTTAATAGATAATATACCTTGTTCCGGTAAGTCAATAATTTCCTGGTGAGTATGGCTACACTGAATATTTGCTTTAGTATTAGTTGGTACTTTGAAAAGCCAACTACCCTTTCTATTTAATTCAACCCAATAGTTTGAGTAAGTTGATATCATTTTATAGACACAATTCGATGGTCTATTCGGCTTAAAAGGTGAGACCTCGCAAGAGTCATCATTTGCATTATTCCATGGCCAGTTTCCTTCGCAAATTCGTTTATTTTGTTGCCAATGCTTGCATTTGTTTAGCGCTGCTTCTGACATTAAATTATACGAATCAATTGCAAAGTTATACACTATGTATGGGAACTTTAGATCGGCAATTATTATTCCCTGTTGGTTTTTAATTGGTAAGGGAATAATTTTAAATACCTGAGATGAATGTCTATTGAATAAAGGTATTTTTTGCATTTATTATTATTTTTTGTCTAAATACAACCCTTTTGCAGTTAGCAAAGTATAAATTTCTTTTTAGTTCCGCACCAGTTCTTTTTCCTGGTAGAACAAGTGTATCAGGTATTTTGTCTTTAATGTAACTAATTTCCTTTTTTAGTTGATTTGGTTTTAATATATTAGTGTTTAATTTTCCATGATTGACGTCAATAAGCAAGCTGATTACTCCAGCTTGAACCTTTTCACATTCATCAATCAATGAGTTCAACTGTTTTGTTATCATAAAGAACTTTATTGATTCCTTATATACAAAATAGCTTTCCTTAAGAAGTTCGGTCATGTTGTCTACTCGTAGATTCATACTGTAAAAGTTTTTATTTACTTCGTCTATTGTTTGTTTCAGAATGTTTTCAGTGGAATCAATTACGGAAGCCTGTTTTTGGCTAGATTGTCTATGTTATGTTGATTTTCTAACAACACAATCATATTTTCTTCCATTTGAGTTCTATCATCTGCATCCATGAGCCCGAATACCATATGATATAAAAGATCCTACGAAATCTAAGGGTGATCTTTTTGTCTTGGAGTTCTCTGCGTCATAAAAAGGCTATTGTTTTCCTCTACATCATCGATTTGTCTTTGCATGTTGTTCAGTACCAAATTACATTGCTCCTCAAAATCATGCAATTTTCTACAAATCATTCGCATCTTTTGTATAATTTCTTTCCCTTTCTCTATCATAACGAAGTAAGTGTCCATATCATAAAACACAACTAAATCCCATGATGACGTTATTACTTCTACGTCACCCATCGGATCCAAGTATATTGATGCTGTACTGTTGACTTGTTCAACTGTCCATTTCTTTATTTCGGTCTTAATTGGAACCGCATTGGATACTTGACAAATCAGCATTAACATCATCATGGCTAAATACAATCCGATTTTTGAAAGCCTACTTCCTCTAGTTGAGCGTTCCTCATTTTTAGAGTCTTCTCCTGACTCTTGGACTCCAATTAGAGGACATATTTTACTAATAGGACGCGTTACCAATCCTTCTTGTACTCTTATCTTCGCTACTCTAACTTTTTCATCTGCGCCTTTTATGAACTTCCTCAATTTTCCCTAGGGGCCATCTCGCTGGATGACAATTTTCGGATTTAATTAACACTATTTGCCCTTTTTCGATATTTTTATTTTCACGTTTCCATTTATTTCTTTGCTGTAAAGTATGTAAATAGTCTTCTTTCCATTTTAACCAAAATTCATTTTTAATCCTTTTAATTAATTTCCATCTGTCTAAATTGTTTATCTTCTCCTCATTTATAGACTCTATTACTTCCAAATTAGGTCTACCAATCAGAAAATGTCCCGGCGTTAATATCTCCATGTCCTCAATATCTTCTCCAGTAGTGTATAGGGACGAGAATTTAGCACTCCTTCAATCTGGCATAACAGAGTTGCAAACTCTTCATAAGTTAAAATCGTATCACCAATTGTTCTTTTTAAGTGATATTTCACCGATTTAACTCCCGCTTCCCAAATGCCACCGAAATGCGGTCCTGCCGGCGGGATAAAATGCCAAGTGATCCCTTCGCTTTCTAAAATTGAGCTACTTTTTCGTTATCCATAATAGCTTTTTGAAAATCTTCATTTAATTTTCGTGACGCACCCACAAAGTTTGTTCCATTATCGGAGTAAATATTAGCACATTTTCCTCTTCTTGCAATGAATCTTTTAAAGGCTGCTAAAATGCATCAGTTGTAAGATCACTTACAACTTCCAGATGTATAGCTTTGGTTGCCATACATACAAACACAGCTATGTAACCTTTATATGACTTAATTCCTCTGTTTTTAGAACATTTTATATGGTATGGCCCTGCGTAATCTACTCCAGTATTTAGAAATGGGTAATCTGGTGTAATTCTATATTTTGAAGGTCTCCCATTATCTGTCCTGCTGTCGTCTGCCGATATCTTGAACACTTTATACATTCTTTCAACTGTTTCTTTAAACTATTTCTAAGTCCAAAAAATCCAATATCGTCTTTGAATATAAGTTCTCATCAGGTTAAGTCCACCATGCAATGTTTCTCTATGTGCCTTTTTATTATTAAGTCCGTAAAGTGACTTTTTGTTTAAAATTAAAGGATGTTTTACCTGAAAACATGCATTAGAGTTCCTTAATCTTCCACCAACTCTAAGTAACCCATTTTCATCTAAAAATGGGTTTAAACTTAGTATCTTGCTTTTTATGTCAATATCTCTTTTATGAATTATACATTTAATTTCTGCATCGAAATAAATAATCTGCTGTTGTTTAATTACTAAACAGCGTGCAGACTTTATTTCATTTACAGTTAAATACGCTGGAAATACTTTTTGTTAATTTTCATATCAATAAATCTTAAAACATATGCAACTACTTTTTCGAGTTTTTCTATACAGGAAAACTTATCTGTTAATTTCTGAATAATATCAGAATTATTATTCAAAATAGTTGTGCAAACTAATTCATTTTCAGAATTTTCTTCCTTTGGCCAATATTCAATTGACTTCGCAAGCCAATGAGGTCCAGTCCACCAAATGTCACAGTTTTTTAACTTATCGGCATCTATTCCTCTTGACGCAATATCTGCTGGGTTGTCTTCTGATTTGACATGCCCCCATTCTACTTCTTTTTAATTTTTTAATATCATCTGTTCTACGCCTAATAAATTTATTTTTATTGGCTCCATTTTTGATCCAAGCAAGAGTAATCGTTGAGTCGCTCCATGCATAAGATTTTGTACTTATTCCTAACGCTTCTTTTACTCTTTCCATTAGTTTTGCTAACAGATGAGCTGCACATAACTCTAACTTAGGGATCGTTTTTCTATTCTTTTTTGGGATTAACTTTACTTTTACTAGTAATTATCCTTACTGAACTTCCGATTTTTGCATACACAACTGCCGCATATGCTTTTTTCGGAGGCATCTGCAAATCCATGTACTTGGGCCAATACATCGTTGTGCATTTTTAGCCATCTAGGAATTCTGAGATTTTCTAATGTTATTAATTTTTTCATAAATATTTCCCAGTATTCTGAATCGTCTATTGGTAATTCTTTATCCCACTCTAGCTCACCTAACCATAGTTTTTGCATAAACATTTTACCGACTATTGTTACAGGAGATAGCCAACCTAAAGGGTCATAAATTTTCGCTAATGTAGACAATACTGTTCTTTTATTAATTTTCTTTTTTTTTGTTCACAATGAATATTAAATTTAAATTCGTCTTTACAGGTTCCCATTGTAATCCTAGCGTCTTGACTGACTCATTTTCTTCAAAACTTAATATTTTTTTATCATCAGTACATTCTACGCTTGCCACAACGTCTGGATTGTTGGAGATCCATTTCCTTAAATTAAATCCCACATTATCTAATTCTCGCGAAATTAAATTTACAATTTCTTTAGCCTCCTGTACTGTATTAGCGCCTGTCATTAGATCGTCCATATAAAAATCATTTTTTATTATTTCACTAATGTTTTCATTGCTACATTTGTAAGCAATTTCTAACAAAGTCCTGGTCGCTAAATATGGGGCTGATGCGGTTCCGTAAGTAACTGTTGTAAGTTTGTAAGTTTTAATCTATCCAACGGACAGTCTCTCCAGAATACATTGAGATATTTTTGGTCATCTTCATCAATATTTATTTGTCTGTACATTTTTTCTATATCAGAGGAGACTACAACTGGCCATTTACGCCATTTTAACAGAATATCAAAAATATCTCTTTGAACTCTTGGTCCTGTCCACATGATGTCATTTAGGCTTTTCCCCATTTGAACTTTTTGCTGACGCATCAAATACAACTCTTAATTTTGTTGTTAAGCTACTATCCCTTAGTACTGCTTGATGAGGAAGATAATATTTTCCTACTTCGTTTGATTCAACCATATGTCCTAACTCCATGTACTCCCTCATAAACTGAATATAATTTTCTTTCAGTTTTAGATTTTTATTAAATTTCTTTTCTAAATTGTGAAAACGTGCTAAAGCTTGCGTTTTAGAATCTCCTAAGTTCGTATTTTCTTTTAAATGGGATTTTTACAATAAATCTACCATTGCTATCTTTTCTAGTTGTTGCTATATAGTTCTTTTCACAATATTCTGCTTCTAAGTCGTCATTATCTTCATCTTCTAATTCCCAAAATCGATCCATGTCTTTAACCTCGATTGTAGTTGCTGTTATTACAGAATTTCCCTTTGATTTGGTGCAGCCTGATACTACCCAACCAAATTCCGTATTTTGACCCAGGAGTCCGTCTATTTTAATAATGCCATTTTTCATTATTTGTGAATATAGATCGGCTCCAATTATCATATCTACTCTGCTCGGTTTGTCAAAATGTGGGTCAGCCAAAACGTAATTCTGCCATTTATATTTATTTATCTTTATTGTTTGGATTGGCAGCGCTTTCATTAATTTTGGCAAAACGATTGCTTCTGTGTAAAAATTTTGTTTCTCATTATTATATGGTTTTAAACACAAGTTGACCTTGTATTTTGATGAGCTTGAGTTATTTGCTGAAACTCCACTTATTTTTGTTATTTTTTAATTCTAAATAAGTTTAGAGTTTGAACAGCTTCTTCTGAAATAATAGTGCACTGCGATCCACTATCGATTAATGCTCTTAATTGCTCAAAATTACCATTATTGGTTTGCACTTTCACTATTGCTGTAGCTAATAGTGCTTGCTTTTCAGCAACACAAGTGTTCACTTTCTCGTTAGAAATGTGTAACATTGTGTTGTGTGATTTTCTGCAAATAGTACATAATATTTCACACGAGCATCGTTTATTCCTCGTGAATTTTAAACATTTCATACATAATTGCACTTTTCTTACTGCGTCGATTCTCTCTACTGGACTCATGGCTCTAAATGTATAGCACTGTACTGCATGATGTCCAGGTTTCTTACATATCGGGCAGTTTTCAATTCTATGTTGCTGAACATTAGAATTTTTCTTTTCATCGTTTTTTAATGAACTAATGGAACCATATCGCTGTTCCAAAAAATTCTTTGACATCTGACAACTCTTGAATTTCTTTTGTCTTTCTGACGTAAGATTCGTATAGTTGTAGTGTCTCTTTATTAAATTTACGCAATATAATGTGCGCAAAGATACTGTCTATTTCATTAGACATATTTGCTTTTTAATTTTATAATATGCATAGCCTCATTGCTAGCATCAATAAAATTTTTTATCTGCTTTTCAGATTCAATATTTAGTGAAGGTAAATCAATTAACCTATTTAATTGATCTGAAAAAATTTTCCTTTTTATTTTCGAACCGTTTGGTCAACAGTTCCCACACAACATCATAATTATTTACTGAGCCAGTGAGCAAATGTGATACCATGCTCCTGGCTTCACCTTTTAAAAGCCGATTTTAAATAATTAAATTTGACCGAAAGACTTAGGTCCTTCTATCATGAATTATTTCCATAAATAATTCAAAAATGAATCCCACTCTCTGGGTTCCCCATAAAAAGTGGGTACCTTAATTTTAGGTAGAGCTGGAAGATCTTCTGTCTTCACGGTTACCTTATTACTGTTGAGACTTATATGCTCCAATATGTCAATCATATTGTTAGCATCAAACTCTAATTCAGAAACATCTTCGTTGCATTGATGTTTTGTTTTTTCAAAGAAATTAATTTTTTCTTGATTCTATTCCAGAGAAAATTAATTTTATTTTTTTCTAATGCTACTCCATTCCGGAGTAGCATTTTTAATTCTTTTTCAGTTTCCTGAATATAATTTTTTAAGTTGCAACAAGTTTTCGTCTAACTTATCTGCAATCTTATTATTTTCAACTTTTTCTGGAACATTTTCTGTTCCAGGATCAATAATTTTCTTCGAACATATATATTGTTCACTAATTGATTTAATTGTTAATATTGTTTTGTCAAATATTTTTTATTGAAGTAGTCGTGATCGACTGCTCCAATTTTTAAAAAGAATAGAGTTGTTTGTTACAAATTTGTCTTTCAACTCTGTCAATATTTCAATAGATTGGCTGGAAATAATTCCAGCTTCAATCTCCTGAACTTTTTTAACTATTACTGCTTGCTTTTCCAGCAGATTAATTGTTGCTTCTGACAACATTTTAACAATATATTTTTAAAACTTAAGTTTCATGCACTTATCTTATGTTGTGATGAAGCTGACTCTGCTGCTGATGCTGATGCTGACGCTGCTGCTGATGCTGCTGCTGTTGACTCTGCTCACGTTGCTGCTGATGCCTCTGCTCACGCTGCTGCTGATGCCTCTGCTCACGCTGCTGCTGATGCCGCTGACGATGCTGACGCTGACGCTTATGTCGCTGATGTCTTTGCGGACGTTGTTTTTGGCTCTTGGGGTTGTAAATCCTCTAGCCACTCCGATTTCCGATTCTATTGCTTTAGAATCGACCTCGTAGTTTTTCTTTTCACTTTCCGATGTAAGCCTCGGAAACGCTATAATAATTTCGTGTCGATTTATATTTTTTTTTTTTTTTTACCGCACACAATTCCGACGTAAAGCCTCGGAAACACTAAAATTTTTTTTTTATTCCCTGCCTCTTTTCTTTTAGAGCGCTAGAGTTTTTTGTTAATCCTCTTCGGATATTTATTATCTCTGTCTCACATGGAGAACTAGAGCAATCAGTTCTGTGCTTCTTATCACTGGTGGAGGATAGCAACAGACCAATTTATTTTGCAACCTTAAGTATTTCACTATAAGGTGCTGGTTTAAAATTCTGTGTCTCTTACCACTGGTGGGGAAAACAACAGAATGCTCGAAGGACCAATGAATAAATGGACATCAAGACTTGGTTGGTTGAGCACAAAAATTGAACTGACTTTATTCCTTAAAATCCTAGGTCTTATATAGCTACAAATTACAGCGGAGTACAGCTCTCCTCTAAGAATTTGGTGTTGTACCCCACGCACAGGATAGAGCGTGGTTTTATATTTAGAACTATTTTTTTTTATCTCAGGCTTCGTTGCCAAGCATGGGAACGGGTCGCCAGCATAGATACAAATATATTCTTAGATTATACATTTTTGAGTTTACATAGTCTCTTAAAATAATCTCTCCGGTGTTCTAGTTTCATTGCTTGAACACATCTGTCTTTTTCCACATATTGTTATGACACTTGTCACACACACACACACACACTCACCCACTCCCACTTGCATTCATAGCTCGCACGGTTCTTGGCTTGCAATTTCTGTTGGCATTACCGTGAGTTCTCGCTTAACTTGGTCCAAAAAATACAATATAAATACATATAATGGCAGCGGTAAACTGTCTCAAGTGGCAAACCTGCAGTTGAGTTAGTTTCGCTCCCACGCGCTCAGTTTGGATTTAGATTTAAGTCAATTTTCATGACAAGAGCGAAAACGGAAGGACGAAGGATGGTACGAAGAAAATTTTACAGTTTATCAGTCGTTGCACGGAGCAGCTCACAAGTTGATGTTGAACTTTAATCTCCGAGTGCGATACAAAATCCAATGAATGTTGTGTATTTAGTTGTTGGTCTGCGGTCAGTTTGCCAATAAATCCAATGCCAGTGGGTGTCCTGCGCTCTGTTGTGTTGTGTAATGTTGTGCACGTTGACAGTTTGTAGTTGAGATCCTTATATAAATTGTTGCCTGATACCCCGTTGGCTAAATCAAGCGGAAGTCTGCAGAAAATTTCCCACAATTTTCATTTGAGTTTTAAATGCTATTAAAGCTGACTTGAAGTGCCCATCAACAATGAGAACTCTAATGAAATTAGTGGGCAGGGAGAGGAAAAGCACTAAAAATAGCATTTGAAAGTCGAGTAAAACTTGCACATCGTCATTGTTATTCCACTCATATGGCAAACACATGCAAGAAGGATCGTAAACCCCGTTGAACAATGTACGAGTGACTAAGGCAACGCAAAAAAGCACTTCAGATTGTTATTTTAGTCCAAAAATAAAAAAAAGAAACTACAGCAAAATAAAGCAACATAAAAACTACACCGAGTAGTTCGGCTGACAGGCAGCCAAACAGGCGCCACTTGGTCCGCACGCGTATCCAACAAATAATAAAAATATACTATTTAAAAAATTTAGTTTTTTCCTCGCTTTTTTATATACTTTTACTCTGCTCTTATTCTGCCATTTTTTTCCTTTTTTTTTTGGTTTATTTCTTGGGGTATTCATACGTAAGGCGGAAAAGAAATACCGCATAATGGCAACTTAAACAAGTGATAGAGCAGCAGCAGAGCATGAGCGAGCAGTCGATACTCTGTAGTTGACTGCACAGCTAAGCACCCTGTACTGTGCACTGCCTTACTACCTTTGCCTGTTTCTTTAACAATTTACTTTACAAAACAACTTATAAAAATTTATTATAACTTTTAAATTGTTTATTAAATTGACTTTCAATTTTTTGGGCACAACACTCAGCTACCCCTTCCTGCTGAGTATTAAGTAAAAGAATTTCTTTCATTGTCGCCAGCTTGGAAAACTCAGAACTTTTAATATTCACACTTCGACGAGGATTTCTTTCCTTCTTTATTTTTTTTTTGCTGCTTTGTTTTGTTTTCCCCTTTTCCTTTTATTTTGCTTAGCTTTTCCTCAGCTGGCTTTGCTAAGGCTTTACATGCAAAGCAACTCCCTAACCAAAAGAAAATCAAAGGAAAAGACCAAAAAAATTGTTTGCAAATGGAAGCAAAAACTAATAATCAAATGCATCAAAAGCAGCTTCAATTGAATTTGAGCACATACATATATATGTATATATATATTTTATATTGGGCTTAGTTTCTGATGCTGCCTAAAAGTGTTAAGGATTTTCTGGGGCTTCATCAGCAAAAAACGTGGCAACATATTGACTTCTGATTTAACGCTGAAATATTCCAAGAAATGAGCAAAGCGCACAAGAAAATCCAATTGAAATGTTAAGTGAAATGTTGAGTCAAGAAAACTTGTGGAAAAGTAACATGAAAATATTATAAAGTTGGCATTAAATATGCAAAATAATTTCCCAGTCTGCAAGTCGTGGCAATTTCCTAGCCGGAATGTAAGTGAAGTGAGTAAAGTGTGGCAAAGAAAAGTGTGTGCAATGTGTACTCGTAAATGTGTTTAAGGGGCTGCATATAGTGTAACTGGGTCGCATCGTTTTCATATGCAAAAGTTGATTGCCTTTGGCATTTACTTCTAGGCATTGTTAGTAGGCAACCGCAAGTTGCCACTTGTAACAGACAGCGCAACAATGTTGCAACAACACACACGCACACACAACCACACTTACACCCAAGCAGAGAGTGTAGTAACGGCGCCAATGATTTTTATGAATGAAAATTCAAACAGCTGGCAAAACGAGCCTGGCAACATGGCGCATGCGTAATAAAGTTTTGAACATTTTCTATTGTCGACTGGCGGAAAACTCGCCGATTTTCGTTTGGCGGCGCAGTTGGCTGTCAGCATTCAACGTGGTCGTGCGCAAAGTGGACCTGCCTCAGGGCTCCCTCTCAAAGAAAAAAGCATAGATACACCTCTCGCTTGTGTGTTTAAAAATAATATAATAATATCACAACCAAAGTGAGAGTGAAAATTGTGTGTGTGTGTGAATGAGTAATCGAGAATAAGAGAGCGAGAGAGCAAGCGATTACTGATATTTGTGTTTATCAAGACATAAAATAAAAGCGGAATACTCAATTAATTGTAATTAAATTTAATTTGTTTACGAAAACTAAATAAACAAGTGAAAAACGTGCAACCATTAAAGCCAAAGTATAAAAAAACAGATGGAAATATTGAAATCTATAAGCATGACAACAGCACATAAATTTATAAATAAATAAAATAAATATACATTTATTAGCCAAACGAAAAAAAAGAGAGCAACACACACACAACGACAAAAAAGAGGAATAAAATCATAAGAAACGTGAAAACAAATCAACAAATTAGCACTGTCAACTCGAAAACGAATTCAACATAAAGAAATATGAATATAATACACCACGCGTGTGTGTTTGTGTGTGTAAGCGTGTGTGCTTGCGGCTGATATTGTAATCGTTCCCTATACAGCCCGGTAATTATCTTTAAGTGATGGCATCCCTCGCCATTGATGGCTGACAGAGTTTTATTTATATATATATAAATATATATGCACTCATATATGCAAATGAGTCAACGCGTAGGCGTCTGGGAATAAACGCGGCGACAAATGAGCTGCAGCTTTGAGGAATGCAGGAAAAAAAAAAAGCAAAATATGTGGAACTCGGATACAAAGAGAAGTAGTGGAGATCGAGATAAGGAGACAGCCGTACACATTGTAAATTATAATTTTCCCCAAGGTAAGTGAATAAATTGTAATAAGCCTATTAAAAAAAAAATGTGAGCATGTTTATTCTTTGGAAATACCCTGTACAAATGTGAGAGGCAACCAAGTGGGTAGATTGCTTAGAGCTAACAGGTGCCTGAACTCAAAAAGTTGTGGCAACAAACAAAAAGTTTTGGCCCTCAACGATTTTAGTTAGAACAATTTTTTATTCAGAAAAATTATATGAAAGTTTATAAATAAAAACAACTCAAAGTTAGTTTATAATATTTAAAAAGTAAATATAATTTTTAAAAATTTTAATTATCAAATTTATGGCAAGTAAGCTTCATAAAATTATTTTAAAGCATTAAAAATACTGTCTAACTTGTAGTAAATTAGTTACATATATTTCTAAATAATTTCCTTGGACTACACCCTCAAAACTTTCAGCTTACAGCATATCATTTAGTCTCGTTTCCACCTGTTCTGATCATTTTCGCAAAAAATCTCATAAAAATGTTTTTTTAAGCGTACACAAAAATGTCAAGTGACTTTTTTACGATGTTGTTAAATGTTGTTGTCATTTCTCTCTTTGTTGTTGTTGTTGTTTGTATGCCAAATGGAAGTTCTTGAGATTATCATTGGCAATAAGCATTTGCATATTAAGTTTTAAGGTCCTAAATCGAATCAAGGTACAAAGCCATAAACAATTTAAACTCAACACTCGTCGTACAAATGTAATTAAATTTCAAGAATTTTCACAAGAGTTTTTCCCCACCGTTTCCCCCAAATGTATTTTGAATGATTTTTCTTTCATATGCTGCTTACTGCCTGTCTATGTAAAACTGAATGATAATAAAAAAGATAATAAACAACAAGCAGCTTGTTATTTTAAATAAGCAAAAGAAAGGTAAACAGCCTACAGCACATTCAACTGAATTTATGTAAAAAACATTTGGAGGCGAAACTGTAATGCTTTATTACTGTCGAAAACTCAAGGAAATTCATTGCATTTATTTATTATTTATTGGTCAGTAAAATAAATTAGTAGAATCGTAAATTTTCACAGTCGTTTGCAGACGAGCTTAATTAACTTAAAAAAATACATAACGTACTATATTTGGATAATTTTGCAGAATTTAAACAAGTTTAAGCATTGCTGATGCCACCACTACTGTCAAATAAACAGATTTGTTTGCCTAAGAAACCACAATTCTATTTATTTTACCTCACGTTGTTTAGAGTAAAATATCAGTAAATAAACACAAAAAACTAGACGTGTTTTCTTGTGGCTAAAATTATTTTAAAAGCATTTAAAATGGCATTAAATTGCAACTGAGGATATTCCATGTCTTAAACATGAATTTGTATGGCCTTCAGTCCAAGTGATGCATAGCAAATTGTGGCATTGTGAGTGCTGCCACTTAATGTCGAGATTATTAAGTACACGCCGCATGGTACAGCGTATAACACACTGCAGCAAATAGCAAGAGGAAAACCCAGTCATTTACATAAAAGTTAGCAACAGCATTTTAATGGGGTACATAGAACACATTACCAGACAGACACATGACGATGGAGGAGCGTTAAGCGGTAAGCAGCATGAAAAGGATAATAGACGCACTCGGGCATAAATCAGCAGCTTTATGTAGTGCTAGGGTGGGACCACAACAGAGGCTTACACTGCGGTTAAGAGCAAGAGGGAGCAACGACAGCTAACCTGAGCTCATTGAGCAATCAAATTGCGCGAATTCGCACAATTATCCTTTGCTGATGCTTCTGCATTCCACGCACTGCAATTGCCTCATTAAAATGAAAATATGTAGATTAAAAATACAAAAATTATGGAGACCAAGCTGAGTCTTTTACCCTATGCTCTTGCGAATTTTCACAGCATTTCTTTGTGAAGCACACGAAAAAGAAAAAAAAAGACAACAATTTTCATGTTTGCTTAGCTTTCGCTAAAGCAAAAGCCTTGAAACTGTCAACTAAAAATAAATCGCAAGAGTTATTTCACCTCTCTCTCGCTCGCTCACAGTCTCTCTATCTGCCGCTCTTTTGAGTGTGTTTTCATATATAATAATTATAAAATCTGCTGCTATTTTTTTTTTTAATTTGCGGCAGACGCAAATACTCAAAATTCTTATTCTTCTACTCAGTTGAGCATATCTCATTGTAGTATATATTTTATTTCAATTTATATGTTGTCTCGCATGCTATAAATTCCATATACCCTGCCGAAAGCACATGCATTCATAAATTACACGACGCGACTTGACTCGACTCAACTCGATTTCACATTATACTATATATATATATATAGAGAGAGAGAGGAGAGACGCAGGCAGACGACAACAATGCCTCCAAAAATCGCTGATAACTTTGCCTACATGTGTCGCATATGTTGTATAAAAAAAGGCAAACACACACAATGGTATTAAGTAGAGATACAGACGCTGTCTAGTGTCATTTGGTGAGACCCCACATCATTTACAGCTGGCCAACAAGTCGCATAAATTAATAAACTTAAGCTTTTAATTAAATACATTTCAAAAGATATACGTATGGCTGTGAAAAGCCAGTGGAAACTGGAAAATATGTAGACAAACATTTTAAAATTTATTTGCCAATTTATTTGGATAGATTTTAAAACAAAATTAAGTTTTTTATTTATGAAAAAATAGTTTAAACATAAATTGAGCAAGTGTTTAAGAATTTTTATAGAAATAAATAAAATTTCCAGCAGAGAAGTCAATTTCTATCTTATTTACAAATTAATTGAGTAAAATGATGCAATTGTGTTCAATTTAGAACTCAAACTGTTTAATTGCCTCGGCATTCCATTTGTAGACTAACCACAAAAAGATCAACTAAAATTTGGTTTTTATTTAACTTTTCGTTTATTTATGTGGCTTAAATTTATGCAGCTTTAAACCGTTTGCAATAAATTATGCATTTATATTTGTTTTCAATGAGATTTCCCATTTTATTTTAATGAGTGTGAGCCAACAGTTGTATTCAAATTTACAAATATTAAGCATACGCCCAATGGAGTGAAAGAACGCGACACAAAATATATATTTGTGTATTTATGTACTATATAAATAAGAGCACATGCCAAAGAGCACACCCACACCTACACACACACACACACCGTTGGTGGGTTGAAATGAGGCAGCGTGATAGGGTAAACGATAGAAAGGGACAGAGCAACTAGAAGTGAAATCGAAATGAAATGCAGACAGTCAGTCGCCTCGTTAGCTGACAAACAACAAGAACAAACTTTCTAAGGAAAATAAAGGAAAAAAAAAAGGGAAATGAAAATCCTTTCTTAATGTAATTTTAAATGCAAATTGCTTTCGGAAAACAACAAATTAAGTTCAATGTCGTTTCGAAACTAAAAGATTAATTGCAACTATTGTTTTGCCGGTTATTCGACCGCAGTTTGTTTACACAACACCGTTCATTCATTAGTTTCTTGCTGGTGTGAGTGAAATGGGGGCGTATACGTGTTGCCAGACGACCAGAAAGCAAAAGTAAACACAAGTCAAAGTAAACGAACTCTGCACTCGGCTCATTGCTAGCATGTGTTTAATTTTGATTTTGTGCAGTGCTTTTAATTATTCTGACATTTTAAAGCAATTAACTGATGCTCGAGCATTAAGCACACTTTGTGTAAGTGCGATTTATAGTTCGAATTACGCGCCATGTCATGTAATTAGTGTTAGTTGTAAATTATTCGAATTTATGCTCATTAAAATGTCGCACATATTTGTAACTATTAGTGTTAAATTGAATTCAACACTCAATTGAGTAATTTTATAAAATTGTGCATATTTAATTAAGCTTCAAAACAGTTGAAAGGAATTTATAAAAAGTTTCTAAAATAATTTAACATGTTTTCATAACAGAAAAATTGACATTAAACTCGTTTTTCCAGCAAATTGGCCCCTGGCTATGTGCTGAAATATTAAAAAGCCAGAACAATTTTTGTGGCATGCCAGGTTGCACACAGCAGAGAGCAAGAGAAAAACATGGGAAAAGGAAAAACTGTCGCCATAATGTCGCAGCAGCAGAAATAAAATAAAAAATAAAGACACTCAAATAAAATGTTGGCAGTCCAAATGGTTGGCAGCACCAGCCAATGGCAAACCAATTGGATTTGACCAAGAGTTTTCTAGTCGCCCATTTGACGTCGGAGTCATAAAAAAATGGATGTGAGGGAGTTGACGAACGTGCGAGTCGTCAAGCTGCAAGTGGTTAAAAAAAAGGGTCTTGTCATTAAAACTAATTGACATTATAATTGCTGGAGCCCAAAAATGGAAAGCACGAGCGAGCATCACAGTGGTCATTGGCCACAGACGCACACGGAGACTGACCGACAGAGAGACCAAAAAAAAATCACACTCTCCCTTTCTCTATGCAAATGTCTATAATTGCTATAATCGGCTTAGCAGAACGCAGGACACGGAACACATGAATATGATTCCCATTTGGCCTTTGGTAGCAGTTAAATGCTTAGTAACACCTGCGCACCACACGGCGTATGAGTTACAAATCGTTTGGCATTTAACATGCCACAAAACCACACAAAATATAAACAACAGTTGTAGTTACAGTAACAGTTACAGTTATAGTTACCGTTAACCGCTACAACTATGACAGCCGTTGCAGTTTGCGGCTTTGAGTTTAGTACAAAGCGATTTAGTGCAGCTGCTGGAATAACAAATGTTGCAGGCCAACAACACGCATACGTCATGTTGGACACGGCCATGAGTCACACAGCTCATAATGTATTATGTGCTGCAAACACACAACAATGACAACACAACAACAGGAACCACAAAAACATTTTATTAATTTATTTCCAGGGCCACAAATCATGCCAAAAACTGGAAAAACTAGAACTTCCCTATTGATTTGATTATAGAGCTGTGATATGTGCGTGTGCTCGCATTTTCTTTCAATCATAATGTGCTCGTGCTTTTGTCTGATTTGTTTAAGCCCTAATTTCTAGACACGGCATTAATCAGACTGTGTATGTGTGGGTGTTTGGTGTAGTAAATTGAAGGCACTTTAATTTAATTGCTGCATGAATTGGTGGCATAATCTCAAGGCAACTGGACTATCAGTTCTATATCACTTAAGTGAAGGTTATAATAAGCACTGAAAGCACTTAATTGATTAAGTGACTTAGTTATAATATGTGTACTATTGTCGACACAAAAGTTTCCCTTTGATTGCTGATTACAAATGCTAAGCAAACGAAAAGTTCTTAGAAAATTATTTAATATAGTCTCTAATTTGTTAGTCGTGCTGTTTAAACTTGCTGCCCACGCACTTTTTTCTAACATTAATCAAAAGGAATGTGAAATGAGCTAGTCAGAAGCTCACTTAAATTATTAATTATAAAGCTAATGAGTGCTGTATTTAAATGTCAATAATTTTATTTACGATTAACTAAAAGGTTTTGTTTAATTAGGCAATGATTAAATTTGTAAGAAAGTGCTTTTATTATATTTTAAATTCTCAGAAATGGACTCTATTTAAATTGCGAGCACTTAATATTGACATTTGAGTGTGAATTTGTGTTTAGTTAGGCCAGATATTAAATTCTCCCCAAGAATCTTTTATGTTTTCCATTAGCAAATATATTCAACAGAAATTTCTTTTGTTGAGCAGACTAAGCTATTAAAAATAGAGTTCCAGGAACTGGAACTGCTCACTTAGCAGTACAGCAAATTATTAGACTTGAGGCAGAAAATTAAGCAGCAGAAAATTAACATTTTGTACAACAGGAAAACACAAATATAATGTTCATAAAAGAGCTATATTATAGCACTATTTTCAAGCCAAAATTAATGAAATATTAAAGCAAACTTTGTACTATTTTGAACTAAACTCAGAATTCTAAAACACCCTTTAAGCCACAGCTTAAAAAGCGCACTTTAAACTGATGTACGTGTGAAAGTCTGAGCAGACCATTAATAATAGCTGAATGACTACTAAAAACTTTTGTTAACGTCTAGTTTCTGCATCAATTGTTGCAACAAATAGCCAAGCAAGATTGTGGTCAAAAGTTTTTTGTTTAGTTTTGTACATTTTTTTTGTTGTATTCTGTTTGAGTCTTAACA
This sequence comes from Drosophila nigrodunni, assembly GCA_020829145.1. Taxonomy (NCBI): domain Eukaryota; kingdom Metazoa; phylum Arthropoda; class Insecta; order Diptera; family Drosophilidae; genus Drosophila; species Drosophila nigrodunni. The sequence goes on along the minus strand of JACVCZ010000007.1, from coordinate 5,414,067 downwards.
ACAACAATAGCCTTGTGTACTAAAGACCTTCCATTTTTCATTTCCTCTTTTGCAGCTTAAAGTGTCAACGACGCGTGGCAGCACGAACAACAACAACAACGCAACACTATAAAATAAAAGGTGGCAACTGTGAGCGGAAAAAGGCTAGGCAAAAGGTGCTTAGGCAACGCCAACATAAAACTCAAAGTCACGCAGGACTAAAGAACGAAAGGACACTCAGGTGTGACCCTGTGAACAGTAACACGACAACAATTTATGTTACGACACAAGTTTAAATGCTAAATCAATCCACGAACAACACAGCGAAAACTACAGAGATTCCAAATGAATGGTGAATTACCGGCTATAATGCCACCCTCGGCACCGGGTACCGAATTCGATTGGCCCATCAATGAGGATCAGTTTTTGGAAAGCGTCACCGGCCAAAGCTCAAGCGCACAGGATGCAGTGCGCTACGAACTGGCGGATTCCCTGGGCTCCACACTGGCGCCCATGATCATTGAGGCTGGTCAGAAGTTGCTCTACAATAGCACTACCTATAATCCACTAGTAAATAGCAGTTACTACCCCAATAATACACATGATGAACTGTATCTGGATGAACGTGATTGGCGGCACACATGTTATCCGGAATATAATCCACATTTGGCAAACACACGCATCGAATTCTGGGTCTGCGGCGTTTTGCTGAATGTCGTTGGCATTCTGGGCATTTTGGGCAATGTGATATCAATGATTATACTCTCGAGACCTCAAATGAGATCGAGTATTAATTATTTGCTCACTGGACTGGCACGCTGCGATACCATGTTGATTATAACATCGATGCTGCTGTTCGGCATACCCTCGATATATCCGTATACGGGTCACTTCTTTGGTTACTACAACTACGTGTATCCGTTTATCTCGCCTGCGGTCTTTCCCATTGGCATGGTCGCCCAAACGGCTAGCATTTATATGACCTTCACGGTAACCCTGGAGCGTTATGTGGCCGTCTGCCATCCACTGCGAGCGCGAGCCTTGTGCACCTATGGCAGAGCCAAGATCTACTTCATAGTGTGCGTTTGCTTTGCGTTTGCCTACAATATGCCACGATTTTGGGAGGTGAACATTGTGACGACACAGCTGCCGAATACAACGATAGTGCTGCATTGTGTGAGGCCCTCGGATCTGAGAGTAGAGCCGGGCTATATCAACTGGTACATCAACTGGTGCTATCTGATTGTCAACTATATAATACCCTTCTTCACGCTGGCCATACTCAACTGCCTGATCTACAGGCAGGTGAAGCGTGCGAATCGTGAGCGACAACGTCTGTCGCGTTCGGAGAGACGTGAAATTGGATTGGCCACAATGTTACTTTGTGTCGTTGTTGTCTTCTTTATGCTCAACTCACCACCGTTGGTACTGAACATTACCGAGGCATTCTACAGTGAAATTGATCATAAGGTCACGAAAGTCTCCAATCTGCTGATCACCGTCAATAGCAGCGTTAATTTTCTCATTTACATCATATTTGGCGAAAAGTTTAAGCGCATTTTTTTACTCATTTTTTTCAAGCGACGCTTGAGTCGTGACCAACCGGATCTTATACACTACGAGAGCTCCATATCGAACAACGGCGATGGCACCATGAACCATCGATCGTCCGGCCGTTTCTCTCGTCACGGCACACAGCGGAGCACCACGACCACGTATCTGGTGACCACCGCGGGCGGCGGGGCCGGCAGCGGTGCCGGCAATACCTCACTGAACAGTGTACGACTCACACAAGTGTCCGGGTCACCGGGTTTAATCAAAATTAAACGTAATCGTGCACCATCACCCGGTCCGGTTGTCTACTATCCGGGACCACGGGAGCTGCAACGTTCCGTTTCCACAACGAATTCGACCACCAATAATAATACGGCTCTGGGCTTGGATTGGTCGGTCGATGGCAAGAAACTGGGTCACGTCTCATCGGGCTTTTGAGGCATTAGCATTAGCTGCGACACGTGTAGGGTATTTCTTAGTCTACTAGTCATATTTATTGTGTAAATATTCAACTACTATACATATTTACTTACGATAATTGAGCGCGCCAAGCGTCGCGTTACTTTGTGATAAGCGTTAAGTGTTTCTCTCTCTCTCTCTTTCTATCTCTTTTCCTCACTTTCTGTCTCTTACACACTTAACATAACTCAGCCAGCAACAAACTACAGCAATTTCTTATAAAAACGAGCTTGATTTCGCTAAACTTCTGAACAAAATTCTCATGAAATTCATTTTTTAAAAAGTTTCCCCTTGAAATTAATCGATTTATCGATATTTTCGATAGTTTTCAAATGCAAGACTGACTTCAGCAAGTCCAGAGCAGACAGCTAGCCATTCGCTCGACTGAAAAACCTAAAAAGATTTGTTTGTAGAACACAGAACTTTTTAAAAGAATTAAAAAAAATTTTAACAAGATTTAAAATATATAAAAAAATCAGTGCTACTGAAAAAATTCCTATAAAAAGTAAATAAATTACGTCCCAAGTCTATGTGATAACATGATATCGACTTAACTGCTGCAGAAATTAATTTGTGTTCTCAGAAACTCAAAACACCCAACCACAAAATTACTAATTCAATTCGATTAGTTGACAATTTGTTTAACAAACTCATAGAAAAGTTTCCAGTCGAACTCAAGTCGTGTTTTACAAGACTTTGCTAAAAGACAAAAAAAAAAAAACACTTAATTTGTTTTTCGATACATTTGGTTTTGCTCTTGTTGCTTATTTGCAAGTTTCAGTTTCTCAATCCATTGAATTTCTTACCAATTTTTGTACTAAATTAAGCTGTAAAACTTTTCACCCGTCCACCACTCCACCACTATCGATAATATAAACCGGGCCGAAAAGGGGGAAACCCGGAATGTGACTGACCCAAACGCTGTTAGCGAAAAACTTTTATTTATTAGCATCAAGTTTTTGCTTTTAATTAAATCTACTTTCCACTGCATTTTCCAGCAAAGCTTGATAAATGATTTTCTACTCTTCTTCTTGTTTTCATCGAATCTCTCTCTTATTTTGACCTTACTTCGGCTAGCTTTAAATTAACGAAAAGTTTTTTTTTTTTTTATTTATCGATAGCTGTTCATATTTTGTTGTCGATGAGACTTTGGGGACGCGAACTGAACTGGAATATGTCAAGTTGTCAAGAAAAATAAAGTTTGAGAAAAGTTGACCCAAAGTTGAGTTAACAAAAGTTAACGATGAATTCGATAAAATGGGTAAAGCCTACAAAGCCTCATAGCATTAACTCAAGTAGCTCAATTTAACTTCATTACAAACACATAAACACACACACACACATGCGTTGGTAAAAGACATTTTCAGGTGTTCAGAAATTGAATTTATTTAAAACTTTACCTCCCTCAAGAAAAAAATGTTGCTATTGTCTAAAGTAAAATTAATTACAAACTGTAAATAACTAAGCTACATTTATGGTAATTACGTTAGCTAATGCAAAGCATAAATGGCATAAATAAATAAAATTATAAATATATAAATACATACTAAATATTTAAATTTAATTTAGTTTTAGTTTAGTTTTAAACGAAACTCAAGTTAAATACTATTTGCTCGAGAAAATTCAATAAAAATCAAATATATATATATGAAATTTAACAAATGTGCAATTGAAACTGGTGTGGAATTATTTATTACCCATTTTAATAGCACTCTCGAGACAGATCGTTATAGTTAAAGTTTACTGTGGCAAGCGGCAGAGGCAGAGGCAGCAGGAGAAACCGGAGCAGTGTCAGTGGCAGACAGATTGAAAATGGTAACGAGCACATTCTAATGGCCACTTACAATTCAATTTACAAGCAACGCCCACAATGGGCGTGGACAAACAAAACCAAATGCAGAACAGGGTCAGCCAAAGTTTCACCTGATGAAGTCCAAACTGGCAGGCAGAGTGGTAAGTAGCGTTGGTTGAGATGACAGCATCTTAACGCATTTGCCTATGCTGAGCACGTGGTGAGAGCTTGGAGTTTAATGTCACCAAAGAAGCCAATTTAAGATATACATAATCATAAGACTGACAGAAACTAAGCCAAGCAGCGACTGTAAAATACCCTAACTATAAAATATAATAGAGATAAGCTTTTTACACAGAAGTTGTGTTCGGCTTTTCAGCCCCATTTCTTACCGTTCCCAATTGAATTACGAGGCATAAGCGTGAGCTGTGAAAGAACACAAGGATTCTAATAAATGCACAACTAATTAAAATTGCTAAATTTATGCATGTAGGGCAGAGATGGGGATGAAGTCGAGCAAATTTTTGGCACGTTTATGTGCTCGGCTCCCAAAAGTATGCTATGAAAATTTGCCATTGCGACAAAATGGCTTAGAGAACGTTGTTTGCTTTTGTTGTAACTTTATTATGCTCGCCGCATTCGAGTGCCGAGTCTTGGCTTTGTGATAAAGACTATAAATCAGTTTGGATAATGTCAACAGTGGGAGCCAAGCCTCAGTAGAGTTATTCCGCTCTGTTCCCTTACCCATAACCATTCCCTTTGCATTTTTATTTATTTTTATATTTTTTCTTTATACATTTTGTATATTTTTAGTGCTGATGACATTCTGTCAGCAGAGAGAAGTCTAAAACAGTTTGATGTGTTTTTAATGCCATAGGGATTATCGGTCGGCAGCACCAAAAAAAGATGACGATGACGATGATGATGAGTTTATGGCTGTCTTTGACAAATGATATATTAAGTTGTTGTCCATCCAAATGAAACAGAGTAAAGTGTTGACCCCGTCATTGTGTTTGTTAATTAATTAGCTTCCCTTTTGTCAGTAACAAGCATATCGAAGCTGTTCAGCTTCAAATTTAATTAATCATGGCCATGTGATGTTCAAGTTAAAACAAGTTTTCCAGCAAAACTTTGGCCCAGGCAACTTTTCAAGTCGAAATTTTTGCCGTAAACTACTTAAAGAACAACATTCATGCCGCAGACACACACACACACAACTTCCGTTTTATAAGCACAAATTCCCCAGACTCTACTTTATGTCAAATGACAAGCAGCCAGTGTGTGTCAGCTGTGTGGCGTTACAGGCATAGGCAAAATGACTGCCACTATCTAAAGTCGAGATCTTAACCATCCCACGGCTACGCACTTAAGTATAAGTATGACTATACAAAAGAGACACTGTTCCATTCATATAATTAGCTTTGAACGGTCACAATTACGGTCACAGCTCCGCCTACAGACACTCTCAAGTTTAGTTCTCCCATGTAGTGTGGGTATTTCTCTTTGTTTGACTTCTATACACAACATAGTCGAAACATAAACAATGCTTGCCATACAAAAGTATATAGAAAAAAACTACTGACTCGTGTGAGCCTAAAACAATAAGCAAAAACAACAATCGAATATAAATAAATTGAAAAGTTGCAACAACAAAAATAACTTTACTGTATTAAATGAATAGTAAGCAAATTGTGGGCGAAACTCTAATTAAATTTCTTAGAATTACATTGTTTTTTGACTATCAAAGCAGCTGGATTTTGTGCCCTGAAAACTATGCAACATTTTTAATTAACAATTAATGCTAGAGAATTTAGAATACAAATTCCATTCAGTAAATAAATTGTAAATCACATAACTCGATTTCTTTTTGAAGTAACATAAATTATTTTCATGCAATTGTATGCCTTAGGCTATGGTTTTCTTAAACAAAACACTCACTTAAACAGAAATAAACTGCGCAATACTTTGTGCTGAATTTACAGTTTAGGCCCTTGATTTTCTGCGTAGTCAAATCAGTGTGATTTGAAGCGTAAATACAAAAGCTAAGTAACGCTTAGCACATATGCTACAATTATAGCGTATAAAAAGCACAAAAACATTTCCTCAAAACCAGTGCTGTCGGAAATTCTCAGGCGTAAAGAACATAAATTAGCTATACAATTGAAAACAGGCAAGAAATTTGTATAGTGGGTCTGAATGAGTAGTGTGTTATGCAAATATCCATCACAGTCTAACAGGATGTGTAAAATTAAGCAATATTTTGAACTTTGCATGACCATAACTCAGCCAAAAGAAGCGATTTCGCAAAAAGTCGTACCTTTCCAAACTCTAGACAACTAGCAGAATCTATCGTAATCGAAACTAGAAATTTTTTAAACCGACCCAATTTCGACAAATTTTTATGATGGTACCCCTTTAAAAATTTTCAAAAAAATTTTCAAAAATTTATTTTAATTATTTTTCAAATATTTTGATGTCAATCAATAGTCAGTGTCCTTCCGACTCCAAAATAGTATACCAATTGCAGATCTGACATCGGAGAGCCTAAAAATTGCAAGTCAAAGTTTCAGATAACTGGTAAAACCGAATCGACAGATCTTTCACTAGATCTTAATGAGCTAAAGTGGCAGCACTGTTCTCAAAGCACATGGAATTTCGCTGCGCTAAGAAGTATGCTACAATTTTTTCTCTGTCATATTTTTAATGCCGTGCACAGCTGTTTCCAACGCGTTGGTCACTGGTCACTGTTGGGTTACATTTCTGCGCGCAATCCCTAGCCAAAAGGGCGCTGGAAAAAACAACTGTCGTCTGTTGTTGGCAGTCCGAGTACTTGCCAGATTCTTAAGTGCATGGGTGTTAAACAGCGAAAAAAAGAGAAAATCAGAGAGCAGTAGGGAATAAACCACATGGCGACATGGTGACGTCGTCGAGTTGTGTCGTTGACAATGTGTCGAGCTTGTGTGTTGGCGGCGACTGCATTTATGTACAACTTTTGACAAGGATTCAAGGCACTTTGGACGACGATAAAAAATGGATTAAAGGCCAAGGTGCCAGGGATTACCGTGAACAACCCGATAAAGTATTAATTCACAAACTTGTATGCAAATAAAGTCAATTTATTTAAGAAAAATAAAACTAGCAAATAAATTCTTGCAGATGTGCCAAACTGGGCAAATAGGCATCCGGTAACATGGCTAACAATTTCTGGTTACCACTGCAACGAATTGATTCTACTTCATTTAAAGTATCGACACCTGTGCCCACAAACAGCGATTGGAATCCGCTGTTATGGGCAAATAGTATATCTGTCTTAAGTCTGTAAAGAATAAACAAATTTAGTTAATTAAGTTAATTATTGTAAGTTTTTTTTTACTTACGTATCTCCAATCATCAGCGTTGTCTCTGGATTAATCAGACCACAACCTCGTGGCACATTTACCATCCATGGATTCGGTTTACCTAATATAAGTGGCTTTCGTCCGCTTATCGTTTTGATTGCCGCTATCATGGCACCAGCACCCACAAGCACACGATTCTTGCCAATGGGATAAGCGCCGTCCAAGCAGGTGCCCAAAAAGAGCACACGTTGATTTAATAAATAGCCACAAGCTCGCATTATGGCATGCACAGTGAATGCATCGTCCTTGCCTACAACAACGGCACCAACTTCTGGATCGAATTCCATCTCCTTGCAATAGTCTAACATTGATTTATTCGTCTTGTCTGGACTTATACTGAACGAACAAATGTCCACCTTGGCCAGTTCTTCCCTAATACCTTTCTCTCCAACAACATACACTTTTTTTGTAAACTTTTTTGCTGCCAAGTAATTGGCAACTGACATTGCCGATGTTAAAATTGAACCGTCTTTGATTTCAAAACCCAAATCCGTTGCTTTTTTAAGTATATCATCGCTTGACACAGACGAATTGTTAGTTACCACAAAAGTTCGTCTTCCATTCGATTTTAATAAATTAAAAGTCTCCGGCGAACCATCGATCGCTTTATCAAAGTGCCACAGCACACCATCGGCATCGGTGATGATGGTCTCAAATGTACTTAACCATTGTCGAACCCGCTGTTTGGGTAATTTTGTCAGATTGGTGCAGGTCTGCTTGAACATGTCTTGTTAAAAATTCTAAATATCTGAGCAGATTACAGTCCCATATCTAAATAGTCCGAAATAAAAAGTTTTGACAGTTATTTGAGCTTTCCCAAAGTTTTTATTGAAAAATATGGCAAATATAACTAAGTTACTTACGAAAATTAAAACATTTAGTAATCCAATTGTCTCAAAAAAATGTGTATAAACATTTAACTAATATATAGTAAGCTAAAATCATGGCTTTGCTCTCTTTCAGATGAGTCAAATGCTTTTCATGCACTTTCCAATTATACTGCTCAATTCTTAGTTTAATTTTTTATAATTCCCTATATGCAATTAAAAACTAGTTAATTTAAAAGCAAATTCTTTAATTTACACAACTTTTGATAGCTACAACTGAGCAAACTCAATATTAAATTTGGTTACACAATTTAGCCATTTCTGGAGGGTAAAAACTTGAGTAAATCTGCCAATTTGGGCACAAAAAGATCAGGAATCTGCTGATACATCATGGGCTTCCGTGACTTCTGTGCCTTGGACACATCTTCCAAGCTGCTGACACCAGTGCCCACGAGCAGTGTCTGAAAACCGCAATTATAGCCAAATTGCATGTCTGTATACAAGCTAAAAAGAAGTAAATAAAATGTTAATTTAATACTAATGTTAATTTAAAACTTTACTTACGTATCGCCCACCATCAGCGTGCGTTCTGGATTTATTAAACCGTCTCGAATGAGAGGCAAACACATGTAAGTGTTGGGTTTGCCGCAGGTGAAAGGTGTGCGCTTTGTGGCCGCCTGAATGGCAGCGACCATGACACCTGCGCCAGGTGTATAACGGCCGGGAGCAACAGGAAAAGCACGATCTCTATTGGTGGCCAAAAACAGAACCTTTTGATCAACCAAATACGAACAGGCTTTGGCCATTTTCAACATATTCAAATTGCTGTCAACGCCAACGGCTACGGCGCCCACATCTGCATCTAAATTGATTTGCTGCATGTGTTCACGCAGAGTGGAACCTTTTAATGGCTCCTCGGTGAGTGGCAGCGATTCAATGCCAACGGATTTCAGTTCATCCGCTATGCCCTGTTCGCCCACAATGAATACCTTCTTGTTGAACTTCCGCTCCTGGAGATACCTGGCCAACGCCATGGAGGATGACATTATCTCATGGGCATTTATGAGAAAGCCCAACTTTTGTGCTTTGTTGCACAGCACAGAACACGATGAACCTGAATGATTTGTGCAGATAAAAACGTTTTTGCCCATTGCACGCAGTGCATTAAATGTCTCCGGAGCTCCTTCGATCACTTTCTCCCTCTGCCAGAGCACTCCGTCCGCATCAAAGATAATAGTGTCATAAGTTTTCAGCCATTGTTGTATGTAAAACTTGTTCAAAGCCAGCAATTGGCAAACACCCTTTTTAATTACGACGCTGGGCATTATCAGACTCATAGCTGCAAAGGCACAAAAATAATAGTTATAATCGTTCAAAAGTTATGCGTGTTTAGGGTTTTATCTGCTTTAGTACAATTTATACAAAGTAAAAAAAGAGTGTCAAAAGTAGACAAATTTGAGACTTGTAATGTAAGGTGAGAAATTTGTTTGAAAATATTTTCGACGCTTAACTGTTTGAGATGACTGAACAATTAAACATGTAGCCTAGAAGTAGGCAACACTTTTCCATAAACTAAAGAAATAGGTACAAAAAGTGTTGCCTGCTTTCGGCCGTCATTCATTATTAACTCATTATTGCTGCTCTTATAAATGCCAAGTAACAAAAATTACCGAAATCATCAACCTACTGCGGCTCATTAATTAAATTCATTAGCCAATTTCTCACTGCAACTCAACGGAACTCAACCCACATTAGAATTCGCAACATTATGAAGGAAGGAAAGCGAAGAAAATGTGTTAAAGTCATTTCAAAGTTAACGTTGGCGTTGACGTTGACATTGGTTTTCCCGCCGGAGCCCAAGGACTCCAAGGGCACGGGACAGGCAAAGACATGCCTGGCGCATTTAAATCACTGAACTTTGCACATTTGTTATTTGGACATTGCAGGCCAGGAAAAGTCAGAGTCAAAAGGCAAAGCCAAGTTGCGGTCCGGATGACGGCTTCGCTGTATTCCTCTGTATTTTTTTTCTTAGTTGGCTGAACATCGAAGCGCAAGTTTTAATTGAGCGCAATGGAAATGGGCACAACTTGAAAGTGGAAATCGTGAAAGCGAATTGCGATTTGCAAATGGCGAAACGCGGATAGCAAGTTCTCTAGTGTCTTGTGTTCTGTGACCTGTTCAAATGGCTGTCAGCGTCAGACCGTCAAAGCCAACACCCGTGGCGCCAATTAAAATGGCATTTGACTTTGTTGTTCGTCTTCCATTTAAAGTCGGCAAACAGCAATAATGTTTGCGACAGATACTTAAGCATTTCTAAAGAAGCGACACTTTTTCAAGCCCCACCTGGGCATAAATTCATTAAAACGTGTTTGCCCAACGGCTATTTGGAATGCCTTTTGCTTTGGGCATCGGACTTTGGTTTTCGGTCTCTGGAATGTGCATAAATCTGCCACAATTTAGCGGATTTCCTTTTCTCTGGCGTGTCAAAAAAAAAAGACCACAAAATCCCTTCAAACCACAACAGCAAACCGGTCGAAAAGCATTTCCGCTAAACATTTTTTTTTACGCCATTTGCCAAAGTAGCTGTACAAATTGGCATACCACTTTCCGTCTAACGGGTCGGCTGTAAGGAAATGCCTTTGGCCAAAAGAACCGCAAAAAATGTTGTCCAAATGAGATGGCAAAACCAAAAATTGGCTTCAAATTTCCATTTTTAAAAGATTTTGTAGCAAAATCTTTGCTTAAAGCGAAAATTAAGCAGTTTAAAAAGTCAGTAAATGTGAAAACCGTTTCTGAATAAATTTACTTAAAACCTTTTTCGAAAATTAAATCATTTTGCAATGTGCCAAAAGCTTCTAACGAAATTAGTTACACCAAAGAGCTTAAAGCAATTGCAAACTTTATGCGCAATCAGATCAACAAAAAACAAGCGAAAAAGAGAAAACTTTATTGAAAATGAAAATTGCTTTCATTTGTCCACTAGCATGACTTTTCTAAACTGTTTGTATTAAGTGCATGCTGGTTGCAAATTCGAAAACTCATTAACAAATATTAACAACAAAAAAAAAAGTGTAACAAATTTAATTATTAAGAGAAAAGTTTTCGCTTTTTTTTTTGCCGCTTATTGGTGTGGCTTTTCCGCCTATTGTTGGCCCGTTTGGCCGTTGTTAAGGCAGGCGAAGAAAAGTTGTCAATAGGCTAGTTGGCAACGCTGGGAATGAAGCCAAAGGAAAGAGGCAAGAACCGAAACTTTTTTATTAAGTTTACAAAGACGAAGTTAATTTCTTTGGCGCGTGTAGCGTTTGTTCTTCAAGCCTAATTAATACCTTGAAGCGTAGAGCAAGAACAACAGTAACAACAGCAACTTTTACTTGATTTATACGCTAATTACTGGATTGCAACCTAGCTCAGCTTTAGGCCAATTACAATTGCTGTCAATTACAACTTAAAATTAAAGTTTTATGTCCTCAAAATGATTTCTATCACCACTTGTGCCCACTTGTGCCACAGTTGTGGCAGCTGTCCATTAACTGGCAAACAGCCGGCAACAACTTTAAATTATCGAATGACAACGCATAAATCAAGTACAGATATCATCATCTGTCGTTGTGTCTCTCTCTCGAGTTAGAGTCAGTGAGTTTTCGGCCATTATTCCTTGCGTGATTGTAATGAAGCCCCTGTCTGGACCCTAAATTGTCTTTGCCTTTGCAGTTGCCTTTGCCTTTGCCTTTGCCATTTGTGATTTTTCCCATTGTGCTCGGTTGCCCTTTAGGTCTGTTTTCTATTGCGTAATTCAAGTGATATCGAATGTAAACAATCTCTCTGAGTATATTTTCTTTCTATCTTCACTTCTTTCACATTGACTGATGGCCACAATGAGCCATGGCTGCAATATTGCATTTTTATTGCATATCTTTTTCTCAGAATTGAAATGTTTGTCGGCAAATTTCCATCAGCAATAAAATGGAAAATAGTTGTAATCGAGCTGGAAAGTTTATTTAATATGCTTACATCGTATGCAAATCAAGTAAATAAGTTTTGTTGAGCTGTCTGATTGTTCCATGAAAACTCAATCAATATACCCTGTAGTATGGACTTTTGTAAACTTAATTAAACAGCTATCAGTGGGTTTTAAGTAATTTAGCAAATACTCATAGGTAAAAGCAAATTACACGCCACAAACTCCGCACTCATGGCATTCCATGGACACACGCTGCGTATGAGTAATGCCAAAGCTGCTTTTTGGGGTGTCACATTGAGCGTTCGATGTTTTGCGGTTTAGTCTTTAATGCCAAAGCATTTACAACAAATTATAGCCCATTAAAAGCTCGCAAATTTGAGCACATTAATTTTAACAGCTGCAAGAAATTCCACAAAATTCTACAAAAGGATCAGAAATTTAACTTTGTATAATAACACGTTTGGTATGAGTGTATGGAAGTGATTTTCTTGAATGCCCTGTGATGCAGCATATTTTCCTTATGCATTTTAAGGCAAATATTTAATATGCTGCATATTCATGTTTATGCATCAGCGCATGCAGCAGATGAAAGATTGCCAGCTTCAGACTGGAAGTTGATGGATTTCTTATTAAAATTTGATAATCGATTTCTTAACAAACTTAAAAGTTCTGGCTATGAAAGCTATAACTAGATTAACTTTGTTTTAAGACTGCTTAAAGTATAATCAGTAATTTGTGCTAATGGATTGTGAAAGAGTGGAGAAAAAATTCTATAAAGCATAAAAAAATTCTCAAGCAAAAAACTGAAATTTAAATTAGCATTGACTTAAGTTACTTGTATCTTAGTCAGATTTACTTAATCAAAGCTTTTGCTGTGTGCAAAATTGTCTTCTTTGGTGTGAAAGTGGTGACTACATTACTTTTCCTTCTCAGAGTGTTTACGCATTTCTGCTTACAATAAAGCGGAAATCAGGGTTTAAGTTATTTTCCTTTTCTATAATTTATGCAGTAATAAATACAGCAATGTTCAACTCAGTTTCCAGTTAGTAAAAGTTGTTCGTTTAAGTTAATACACTTAATTTAAATAGTCACGAACTCAAGTGAGGTTATTCTGCAATTAAAGCGAAACCGCAAACATGCAACGTCAATCACAGTTATTTAGAACGTGACCCAGTGCAAGAATTTAAGCCGTAATATCCGCTTTAGTGCAATGTGTGCAACCGTTTTTGGCTTACGGTTCCGGCTATAACTACAAAATGGATTCATATTTGAAATTCGCATATTCCGACTTAAAGTGTGTGTGTAAGTGTGTGCGTTTGTTTGAGTGTGTGTTGCTCATGCTGTTGACCATTCGCCATTTGCATTCGTGTATGCCGCTCGTTCATATCATAAATCATTTTTACCCAGCAAAACAAACAAAGCGAAATCGAGGAAAAGCGGAAAAGTGGAAAATAGAAGGAAAACACAGGCAGTTTGGCCAACAGCCTGTGATTTAAAAGCTAACCAAATGGCCGAGTTGTAGTTTTTTGTCCTGCTGTTGTTCTTAGACATGCGACTATAGTCGCTATCTAATCAGCCTGCTTTGTGTGCCACATGGCGTATGCGTATTGACCCAGTTAGCTGTATGTTTTCTTCCACTTTTCCTTTCGTTCAGGGCCCATATTAATGGCAATTTAATATAGCAAATTGTGCTCCTGTTGCGAATTGCCGCCTTGCCTTGTTCACTTTCACTTTTTCCGTTTGAGCCCAACGCACATCCGCAGATACATCCGTTCAAGGTCCGCTCCTGCTTATCTGTAAGTCGTCTCTTCTCTCCTCTCTCGCTTTCCATCTTGTACTCCCACCAATCATCGTTAATCAATTAACTTTGGCGCTTTCAATATGATTGCTCGCAAGTTGCTTCAAGTCTTGACTTTTACCTCCTGCCATGCGCCAATTTAATTAATGATCGAGTGTCAACAAATAGCGGAAGCAATCTCATATATATTCTATATATATTTATACTACATCGCGCATATCGAATTTCATTTTAGCCAAATCGTAATTGGCAACACGTGGATACTTTTTTTTCGTCATGGCAACAACTGAATATTTATTTAGATAAACGTTAGAATATTGTTTACAATTTGCTTTCCATTCCTGCCAAACGATGAGGTCAGTAGCAAAGCAACAGCCTTAGGGTGGCCAGACACTTTAATGCATCAACTGCAGTATCATTTCTCGTTATATTTTCTTATTGCACTTTATTTATTTTCACTTTTCCCATTTCTTATGAGCTTTGAAAGTTGATCGCAAACTGACAGCACTGTAGGTCCAGGATGACCAGCTTTTATTTACTTTCATATTTGCGCTGTGCAATCAATATTTATTATATGTTCATTGCTTACGCTTAAATGTACCTCAAGTTCTAGTTTTTATACGCAAGAGTGACCATCGTTGCGCACTTAAGTAGAGTTGACAGACAGATTGGCAGCCGTCTGCAAAAGTTATAAGCTGACCATAATTTCAGGGAGTCCGGGAAATTATAAAACATTAAAGTTTGAAGCAGTTTACTAGCTCAACGCTTTTAGAGTGACCAGAGCAATGAGCTAGTTACCAGCTTTGTGAGTAATTATTATGTCATGTTTCAGAAAATTTTTAGTAGTCCGTAAAGTTAGTATTGACTTTTCTATACTCTTCATTTTTAGGGTTACCATAACACGCCAGACATATTTTAGGGAGACCATACTTTACCCGTGTCACGTAGTTTCGTATAGTTTTGCAGCTTACAGCTTTCTTAGTTTTAGGGAGACCATATTTTTATGTATTAAAATAAGTTTTCCGTTAAATTTCAGGCAAGCAGCCAACTTGATGAACAGTAGAAGTCCTGCTATGCGTTGCTCTACATTAAACAACTCACAAGCCAAGTGGGCAGTGTCCTCCTATAGCACGCCCTTTTGTAGATCATTTTTCTTGTGAGTGGGCGTAGTTACCAGGCATATTAATGGCGCCTTGATGGGCGTACGTACAGAGGCGGTTTGCATCTATTGGCAAAGTCTCAGTGACTTAAGCGAGACAATTTATGAGCCGAGTGCATTTATCTTGCAATTAAAAAACTAGGAAAAAAACTAGAAAAACCCCCTTTTTAAATGCTGATTTATATGCAACTGGAGCACTGCTTAATGTCACATATTTTATGACCCAATCTCTTGTTTATATAGTACCTATAAATACCCCAAGTACTTTGTATGCGCATACTTGATGCCAATCTGGCGGTAAGTTTATTGTTTTACTACTTGAAGCACACACACTTAAGGTTTCCGCTGTCGAATCTGCAGCACATTGTTGCACTCTGTTTGGAGTTGCAACTAAATAATGCAGTTGACAGGTCTCGCTGCAGCAAGTTGGCAGTTCAATTTACCAACATAAACACAAACAAAAACTTGGCCAAATATTAAAGTTGGCTTTAATGCTGCTAGAACAAAAAAATACACTGTGCAACATCATGTGGCCAGTTGGAATATCTAATGCATTCGCCACTTAATTGAGCCATAAATTAGGAGCACTTTATTTGGCCAACGAGTTGGTGCAGAGCCTGGACCAGCTTTCCAATACAAGTGGCTGGTTATGCCCAAAAAAATGGGCACTACAGCCAGCGTTAAAGCCAATTTCGTAAATATGATTACAACTTAATCAGAATTTCATTAATTTCCATTTGTTATGAAACGGAAATCGATCAAACCGAAAGTCAATTTCCGGCTAAGTTTAATAAACAATTTGCTCTAAGAATTTTTTAATTTTAAACTTTTTTGGTTGTTCAAATTAATAAATATTTGCTGATTGAATAAAAAATGTTTGTAAAAGACTAGAATCGATTTAAGGATACCCTAAAACTCGCAACTCTTTTTAATAGCAGTAAAAAACTAAATTAAATACCCTGTAATATTTGTATTTATTTGTAGTCAAATGTAAACTAAAATCTACAGGGTATTCAGGTCCACTTCATGTCACTGCAGAACCTGAAATTTCCTTTGTAGCCACACATTTTGGTGGAACAACAAATTGTTGAATAGCTAATTGAAAAATTGCTTTGTTTTTGTTGGCAAACACAGCAGCAATGGGCCAGAATACAAAACAGCTTAACTTTTGCACCACCTGCACCACTGAACCACTGAAACTGAGCAAATGAGCCACCAACCAACCAACCAACGACTTACCCACTTGGCCATTGGTGCAAGTAATTAACAAAGTTTGCATAAAACAAAAGGCATTGTCGGAACTGAATCAAGCTCTTAATACGTTGGCCAAACTTCTCTCTTGACTGTGTGGGCCAACTACATTGTGGCCCAGAAGCAGGCACAAAATACACGTGTAGACTTACCAACAAATTAATGAGCATTTGGCCATGATGAACAACAGCTGGCGAAAGTTGGCCCAAAACTATATACACCATATATACTTAGTACAGTATAACTAGCTCAAGTTGCAGGCTAATGCATTTTAGCCACTTGAACAGTATTACCAGTAATCTTAGTTGCTTAAGTTCCTTATGTCTTGAGTAAGGAAACAAAATGAAATTGTGGTGTGAACGTGGCTAGGACGGGAAATTAGTCAGTAGCTTAGCAACTGATTAAAAATTCCTTCTAAATGTCAGCGGGGAAGAAGATTGAAGTAGAACGGAAGAGGAGGAGTTGAAGAGAGAGGAAGAAAGAGTGTGACTGACAGAGAAAAAGAGAGAACATTTTAAGAGCATTTTTTTAATTTGCATATTCGGAATGTTCTTGGCTGGAATTGCAAGCCCTGCATCAGCTGGTATTCAATTAATCAAACATAAGTCGCAACAGCCGCTGAGAGTAAGATAGTGAGTGTGAAAGATGGACAGAGAGAGAGAGAGGAGCACCCACACACACTCACACCCACACCCACACTGCCACCCACAGGTAGACAGTGACAAACTACACGTCGCTGAAAATTAAAAACCAAACTGCTGATGTCAAATAGCAGACACCCACAGAGAGACAGTGTAGAAGAGAGGGAAGATACAGGGAGACATAGGGGGCTAGAGACAGCGGCTGCTGAAGGCCCAAGACACACAAATAACAACAACAACAAAACGAACATGAATATAACACAACATTGTCATTGAACTAATGAAGCCTGCAGGCGCTTAAATGCCACGCCCACTTCTAACGCCGCCAAACATTTTCCTAACCAAAGAGTTGAGCCAGCAGACACAATCACGCACATGTAGGTGTATAGTCCGTGTGTGTGTGTGTCCCCCTCTCTGTCTGTGTGTGCATGACAATATACGTTGGCTGCTGGATATTGACTGTCTGAGTCCCTAACTTTTCACATGCAGCACTCGCTTGTACCCAAACCAGAAAATTTCCCATTGAACTTTAGCACTGGATGCGCTTCTGTTTCGCGGACACAGGCGTTTAAACAGGAGCGGACTGCGAGGAAATATAAAACAATTAATTTATAACACTTTACACTTGAATAGTTTAGAAAAAATGCCACTAGAAATTATTAAATTAATTTGAATTTAAAAAAAATATTTATAAGTGTACTTAATTTATAATTTTACGAAAATTTCAAAGCTTTTTCTTATTCTTTGAAGATTTTTTATATTTGACACCATAAAAATTAATATTTTTAGGTACAAAAATAACACATTTATACATTTATTTTTATTCTATAGACTTTTTGTTACACCTTTAATCAATTTTGTTCAATGGAGTGTTTAGTTTTAATCGAAAAGTCAATAATTTCTAATTAAATTTCTAAATTTTTCAACATTTTCTTATATTTTAAAAGACAAAATTTATAATAAAAGACATTTATATATTTATTTTTATTCTAAAGACTTTTGTTACACGCATTGCATACTTTTTTTGCTACCCCTAGGCGCCCCTTTGTTCCACTGAACCGCTCCTGTGCCACAGAATCTGTTTGGTTGCCCGCAGCGTTCACTTTGCTAGCTTTTAGTCTGTATTTACAGTTTATGACAGTTTGAATGGATTTCGAACACAAGTTTCAGTTTATTTTTCTACATTTTAAGCCAAGCGACTTAAACCAAACTTATCGACTTTAGCACACAGCAAATGCGCTAATTTAACTACATTATTTAAGTCTTAAAACAAATAATTAAACCCTAAACAAAGCTGGCTTTTATTTAGAGAAAAGTCATTGACTTGCAAGCACAAAAAGGATTCAATTTATAAAGCATTATAAACTGTGCCAAAAAAACCTTTCAATTGTCTGTGACAATGAACTTTTTGGGCAAAACAAGTCACCCTTTTTGCAGCTATTTAGTTAAATGTTTTCTTTTTATACCATTTTTACCATTTTTGTTAACTTTATTTGACAGCGATCAACTTGACCGTTGTCATAAGCCCACGTAAGAGGTTTACGCCAAACTGCCAATAATAATTATAAATAAATACACGGAGAAAATAAAAACCGCTGACCCGGATCAAATTGTCGAGCAGCAGCCGCAGACCAGTTGGGAGTTACAAGCCAAAAATAAAATACTACGAATCAGACAAGTCACATGAAAATTTATGAATTATTATGGGCAGCACGAAAAAACATTAAAAGAAACCAATAACTGACATCAATGGCTAAAAAATAAGTTGGCTATTTGATTTTGGCCTTCTCAATTTCAATTACTTTATTTTTGTTCGATTTCTTGATTATTTTCAAGACAATTGTACTTTTATGTCTCCATTGTTAGTTTAGACTTTGTGCTGACATTTCAGTTAAGATAACAATTGCAACTGTTTTATTTTTTTTATCAAATTGTCATTGCCATTAAATGGCAATTAGTCTCGTACCACGACAAAGTCAACAGTCAACAGACAACGCACAGCAAAGCTGCTCGGATATTTCTAAGCTCGGACTTGGACGGCATTAATTTACCGAGCAAACTTTTAAGCGGAAACACGCGACTCTTGCTGCTGACTGTGACTTTTTTGACTGACTTTGCTGTCAGCTAACATCCTTCCGGTTCCTAGTTCGAGCAGCTCTCCTGTGGTGTCCTTTTTGAGGAAATGAGCAAAATGAAATTGACTTAAGAGCAGCTTTTCTGTCGAACCACCGTCCATTAGCCATGTCCAAGTTCAGGACTTAGTGGCCAAGTCATTGACACTTTTGTTGTTGTTGCTCTTGTTGTCCAACTTTGGCCAACTCTCATCGAGTGGAAAGACTGCGTTATGCTTAAGTCAATCAGCTTAGTTGATTCAAGTCTTTTGAAAATCCGTTTGGTCTGTCAAAACTTGTAAGGCTAAAACCAGTAGCCAGCAACCAAAACCAACAGCAGATGAAGCAATGTTTTTTATTACCAAATTTGCCAAGAGGCAAAGTGGCTAAAACAGTAGCCAAATTATTGCTGTTTCTGCTGCTTTTGCTGCTTTTGCATAACGTTTATGTTTATCAGTGGCAAATTTGCATAGTCGACTGTATCCAAAGTCATATCACAGATCTATTGAGCCAGCTATTTTTAGTTTTGCCCCAAAAATGTGGCAACTTAAAGACAAGTCACTTAAGAGGCGGAACAGAAGGAATTTTAAAACAGCTGTGGTGGAGTGGTGTCGAACGCAGTATACCCTGTAAAGGCATTAACATAAAGTTCGGGATTTAGGACTTGAATCAAAACTAAACGAAGTCTGCAATAGCTTAAGATATAATAGTTTAAGATATTTCTACAGAAAGTTTATATAATATAGAGCTATAAGTATCAGCTTATAAGCCAATTAACACAGGCTAACCTGTACGTATGCCCTGTACCAATGATTCATATAGTTAAGAGACTGGTTAGCAAATAAGGACTAACTAAGCTGAACTGTGAGTTTCAGCGCTAAAACTCCAGTTTTCAAACCCTGCAGGGTATTAAAAGTACCACAAATAAACCAAGTAGTCAAGTTATAAACACACACACACACACAACCACACACACACACAGACCACAAGCAACGAAGTTCAACTAAAAACTAAGTAGTATGACCATGAATTCATGTATGAGTAAAAATGTGAGGGTGTGATTGGGTGTATGTATGTGTGTGTGTTTGTGTGGGAGTGTGAAACTGTGACTACTTTGGTGCATAGCTGAGCATTTGCCCTGAATGACGAACACTTTTTTCTATGGCTCACCGCCAAAGTGAAGTAAAAATTCCATTTTCAATTGAAATCGTACAACTTTCTCGTATATCATTGAAAATACTTGAACTGCATTTAAATGGATTAGAATTGCAAACAGAGCGAAAGAATCTCGTTTCCAGTTACCATTTAAAATGCCACAAAAGCATATTTCTAGCATCAAAATTCCAAAGTGATTGAGGTGAAGGATTCTTGATTTTTATTTGAGTTCTTTTCTCGGAAATGCCACATGCCACATGCTCTATTGAAGTTGAGTTATGGAAAGCTGTTTTCCATTTAGCTACAATAAAAATAGAATTTCCAACTAACTTGTCTGTCAAACTACAGACATGTGTTAAAAATATGCCAGTCAAGAAGTGGAAAAAGGGTTTTAATTTATCAATTTTACAGGATATATCTAACTTTAAAATAATTAATGCTGGTTTGTTAAGTAAATGTCTGCACTGTAAGCACTTGGGACTTAAAAGTCAGACTGTAAATTATTTTTGGGCAGCTTTAGCCCAGCTTTTTGTAGGTAACTGCAGGCTTATGCTGTTGTGCTCCTGACGGACTCAGTTTCAAAGCAAACAAAGCTGGTCGAGCAACTCTTTTACGGCTTTGAAACTATGCGTATGCGTAATAATTATGTCACCAGTTGTTATCTCATTATGCAGCAACTTGTTTTAAGGCTTAGAAAAGTTCTTAAACTTTAAGACTAAACACAACTGTTTTCACACCCCTACACACCCCGACACACCCCTACACCTCTGTACAACCCAAAAGATACAACTTTTTTCTGGCACAATACGTGACCGTTTTCTTGCTTTGCCAGTTCTTATTATTATTATCATTTTTATTATTGTCTGCAGAGAAATTCTTGTTGTTGTTTTAGAGGGGAGAAAATTGCTAAGGAGAGACGTGTGGGGGCGTGGCAGAACAGAGGTTTTCCGGTTTACAGTTGAAGCGCATACTATTAGCCAGTTTTCTCTTTCGCTTCTTGGCGCTTTCCATGTGCAGCAACTGCAACTGCATTTGCGCTTTTCCAAAATGTCAGAAGTGCGTGGGCCAAAATGAAAACACAACGCCACAGCCACTGCCATTGCCAATGCCAAGGCCAGCAAAGGTTATGGGCCAAAACAGCAGCAGATACGTTGACATTTTCCCATCGCTTTTCACTAGTTTTTCCTTTTTTTCTTTACTGTATTACATTATTTTTTTGGCGAAGCATATTTTATGAAGCCTCATTTGTCAGACAGGCAGAAATTTGTAACCCTTGGCGAATAAAGCACCAAAATCGTTTGCTGTGTTTAAAAGGAAAATCGACAAAAAGAAAAGCTGTTTTCAGGAAAAATGCAAAGCACAGATGGGGAAAATTCGCTTTGTTGTTTTTTGCTTATATACACATGTATATCGAAGCCGAGCTGATGACATGGCCAACAAATCGTAAATTCGATAAAGGAAATTAGAAGGAAAAGGCATTCAAATTGAACGCTGCTAAAAAAAAAACGAAAACAAATCAGGCACAGTGGTCAAAAGGGCAGTATTTTTGATATTAATGAGATTTATTTTATAGAAATAATGATAGGAAAAGTAGTTAACGAGAAGTACAAGAAAATTGGATATGTAGAAGACGCCTACAGTGGGAAGAAAAGGCAAATTTGTGGCGCAAAAAATTTAAATTTCTGGCTAAGATGTAAAAAGGTAATAATTTATGGAAAAGTAATTAAAAATATAGAAAACATGCACCGTAGTTTACATATAACAGTGGTATTTTTTTTAAAAATGCTAATTAAAATATTTATATAATTTTAAGAATGAGAAACAGCTGCTTAAATAATAAATTTGAAAACTGCAGCTTAGAAATGGCAAAAAGCATAAACAAAGCTACAACATTTAAGCCCAAATCAAATAAAATACTAACAAATCCAATTAAAAATCTGAAAATCAAAAACAAAAGGATTTTGTGACCACAGGACGACCACTGTGCGTGTGATTGGAGAGGTTTAGATACTCGCACTCCCAGTAGATATATCTACATAGAGATAAATGGGCAAATGTGTGTGAAGGGAGTGTGTGTTGGGTGTGTGTGTTGGGTGTGTGTGTCTGTGGTGTGTGTTTGGTGTGTTGTGCGTGCGCATTGGAATTTAATTCAGCTATGAAAAGCGAAATTTCACACATTCGATTGAGTGTTATGGTCGTGTGGGAAACTTTGTCCATGATTTGAAATGGAGGCTTAGGCGTGCAAATCGGCACAGCTCTTTATCGAAATTGAAAAGGGAGAGACACAAACACTGCCACTGTCCCATACATATATTCCCTATATACGTATTAATTTCTTGTCTTTTGTTTTTTATATATATTATTTCAAGGTCTGTTTCGACAAGAGATTCGTTGAATTTGTTGCATGCTAAGCCATAAATTGATTAGCTGCAAATTTATACGCACCGAGGCTGACACACGTCAAGAAAGTTAATTCACAACAAGTCACGTTTTTCTGACTGTAAATTTATTTACAGACTTTAAAACCATATTAAATTTAGGTAGGAAATCAGCTAATTTATTGACTATCTGCATAAATTGAATCACTATTAAATTTCAGTTAGAAATCAACAAATTTTCAACTATCTATAATTAAAATCTATGCCGACTCTGTGTTGATTTGTTCGTGACAATTAAAACTTTATATTTACGACATGAAAGTGCAGCAAACGTTTTGCACTTGGTTGCATAATTGCTTACTGACAGCCTTGGAAAAGGACTCGGTCAAGCAGTTGGCTTAGAAAACGTGTTCAAAAGAGAAAGGGCTAGTCCAAATTACACAAAGATTTGGCAGACAAATTTTCTTACTCGGCAGAAACTGTAAGAATTTACAGTAAGTATTAAAACACTTTCCCACTCAAAAGTAGTCACGTTTCTAAACTGAACAATATTTATAAATTATTTTAATTAAGAAAATTTTACAATATAAATTAAGTAGCAAAATTTTCCAACTCTTTGACTATTAAAACACAACGGAAGCTAAGACATTGCGCAAAATTTATTCCACTTTAGTATGTATCAACTAAAAATTTTGGTAATTAATTTATTATTAAGAAAATTTGTAAATTAAGTCATAAAAAACTATTAACTATTAACCAATATTTAAAACTAAGCTGAAGCCAAGAATTTTAAATCTGCTTGATTTTTTTAGACCAAAAAATTTTAAATTAATTGAACTTAAGAAAGTTTTTAATTGCACTTAAACTTTTTTCTAATATTTTCTGTTTGCCCAGTTACAAAACGACTTTGAAACGAGTAATTCTAGCTAAAATTTGCTCTCCACTTGATTTAACAGCCAAGTAATTAAAGTCAAATGCTGTTTTAAATCATAAATGAATGAAAACTATTTAATTAAACAGCTGGCTTTGTGCTAGAAGACAGAACATAAAGTTTTGCTGGTACAAACAAAGGACATTTGTCGTTAAATTTAACAACTTTGGTAATTACAAAATAGTTTCGTTACAGCGGCTCAATATGCATACGTAAGAGTGTGAGTGTGTGTGTGTGTGTGTGTGTGAGGAGTAAACACAGTTAAGTGGCGGGCGTATTGGCCATAACACACACCTAATACATGCACACGGAAAGACAGGAAGACAGAGGTATACAGAGTGCAAGAGAAGTGGATACGTGAACACCTTACAGATTTTATTGAGACATTATCAGGCAAAACAAATGGAGGACAATTTGCTTTGCCGCCTTTTATGTGCGCCACCCCCACATTGAAGGCGTTGCGAAATGGTCTGAAAGGGGGCGTGACAATGGCATTTTTGCCATGGACATGGACATGGTACATGCATAGTTTTTGCCCCTGTAGCGTTTCGTATAATAAATTTTGCGATGGAATTGTATACGTATGAGCGATAACCGTACACTGCGTATACGCAATGTATTTGTGACATTTCATCGTTTCGTTCTTCTTTTTCTTTTCTTTCAGATTTTGTTTCGGTGCCGTTTTTATGGCACATAACCGAGGACATCGACAGCCAAATGACTGATATTTGTTTTTGTTTTTGTTCCTTTATCCCGGACCCAATTGCCCAGATAAATTCGGTTTTTGGTTTTTATTCGTTGATTTGCCAGCTTAATTAATTGCGGTCTGGTATGAAAATTAAATAAAAATCAAAATTGTAATACAATCTAAAACACATATCGCTGCATAGTCTGTTTATAACACACACCACAGACAAATCTAGGGAGGGGAGCGAAAAAAAGCGAGTACATAAATAAACATTTGCCACAGGCCAACAATGAATTTCCTTCATTTTTTGTGTAGCGGGCAAAGTGTGAAATTGGCGGCATTTATTTTGCACAAGCAGCAGCAACAGAAGGAGGAACATCATCTACAGCGCTGATGACGACGTGTTGCCATGACTGCTATCAAAGACGACGGAGGCCAACATTTTGTGTTTATTCAAAATAAATTTGAAGCACTCAATAAAATATTAGCATCCCTGCCAAGGGTAGAAAAACGACAACACTGCAGTCAAGTGGCATAGAAAAATGAAAGCAGCTTTAACAGTGCGTCGATATTGGCCGGAACCCAACTCATAATCATTTGGGCCGAGGGGCAAACGGTTGAACATAGAATATTAATTATATGACCTTTTGACTTGTTGACATAAATTTAAGCCGCAATAGGCAACAAATTGGCTAAAGTATAAAGCCAATGATTTAAAGACTTAAGACAAAAATATAAATAAATTTTATTTAACTTACTTGAAATAACCGCCAAGGAATGTAACATTTTCCAGCACTGTTAGGCAAACTATAACTATCGATAAACATGCCTCTGTTAGTTAGCAGAGGCGCCTACTGCTAATGCACTAAAAATTCAAATTGGACAAAAAAAAAGCATTGAAAGACTTCAGTTAAAAACGTACTTACATTAAAATACTCACACGTATGATAACATTTAAAGGTTTGCTTATATGTACACTTAAGCTAAGATTTATACTTATACATAAGCTAATTGGTTTTATTTCTGCTACTTAGTCCATTCTGTCAAACTTATTTCTTTTGATAGATTTGTAGTAACGATTTTTGGCCTTCGTAAAGGCCTCGCGAACTATTTTACTATAATCGCCGATTGTAAAACCCTCTGTGGTTTTTTGAGATTCTGTTTAGAAATTGAAAGAATGTTTATAAAACGAGACTGTATTAGGAAATTAAAATATTTACCATATAATGCCATATTTAAATTGTTGTAATCCGCTAATCCAAGTTTAGAATTGGCGCCATTATAGTTCATTTGCATTAAAACACTTCGATCGAAGAAACGTTCAACGTGTTTCACAAATCCATCCGGTTTCAGCATCCCTTTGAATATTTCGACCTGGGAATAAAGTTAATTAATATATTTATTTTAATAAAAATACATAAAAAGACTCAATTAAGCTCCTGCTTACATATTTCTTTCGGTTATTTGCGATCTGTGCATCAATTGATCCCAGAAGATCTATATCCCTAATAGGAAATTCATTGGGCTGGTGCGCAGGTCCACCCCGCACATCCTCACAAATCTTATCCACCCTGGCCAAGATTTTTGAGTTTATGCTGAGCAGAAAGTCGACTTTACGTTCCAAGGTCCCGAGACGTTCGGCGATGCTATGCTGATCATTTGCTCCCATATCCACGCCATACATCATACGCTGATGTTCTGCCACCAAGCCTTGACTGTCAACCATACCAAATACCTCCTCATCTGGATCTGGCAGGATATCGCTGGGCAAAACTTCAGGACAAATTTCATTCTTGACCACAATATTTCCTTCAAGCTCGAGTGGATCTTCGTAGTCATCCAGTAATCGTTTATTGCCCTTCACTGGTGAGCGCTCGTTCGTGCGTTTGCGACTTCGTTCACTCATTCTTCCAATGTTTAATATATATTGGACGGCTTCTAATCTGTTTGGAATTAATTACAAGAATTTTAATTATGTGTGTAAACAAACGTGTGAAACTTTACTTACAAAGCGAACGCATTCGGCTTATTCGATAAGTGTGAACCGTATTTGAACACCTTTCTCTACTTGCATCGATAGCAATATTTTGGATTTTAGTATATTTATGCCACTTACTGCGGACTAAAATAGTTATATTAAGTTATGTTTGCTCTTTAATTGTTTCGCTCGGTTTCGCAGCTGCTCTAGAGCTGGAACTAAAATCGATTGCAGGGCCAATGCCGATATATCGATTGCAATTTTTAGACTGGTCGATAATTTGTAATGTGGTGTTTAGGTGCAATAGAAGCTGCAGCCACACTGGTTAAAATGTTGTCGGCACGTTTATATTCCGGCTGTCGTTTGTTTTCAACAAATATAACTAAAAATGCCGTAAATAAAAATGCATTGGGTTGCAAGAGCCTTGTGGATAGCATAGCAGTTACAAAAAATGGTAAAACAATTGTTGCCTGGCATCCAGAGACTCCGTTTCCCTACGAGCATACAAAACCGCTGCCGCAGGTGGTAGAGTCGCAATCTTCAGAGGTCATAAAGGAAACAGCGATGCAGTCGGCAATGAGTGCATTTAAAAACAAGCATCCAGAGGTCTCACGTCAGGAACTGATGAAGTTGACACACACTACTAAGCATCGCTGGTTCCCGAGAGCACGCGACAAGAAGGCCAAGAAAAATCCAATGGACAGGCCCTATTTGTAAATAATCGATTACATAAGTGCTCTTTTAGAGGCAATAAATTAATGTTTATAAAATAAAATAACTGTTTCTTAATTAAAATGTCATTATTGGCATGCCTTGGTAGCTGTCTAGATAATTTAAATATAGAAACCACTATTCAGTTAAGCACATAATTTTTTTAAAACGAAGTAAAAAATCAAAACATAAACATATGTTTTCAGCCGCTTGCATAACATGACCATTTGAGTATAGCAGAGTGTGGCTCTCATTATTTAGACATCTGTGTACTAAACATTCTGTTGTTGTTTTGAAACGTATCTCAATTTCGCGTTTGTCAGCTCTCTTTGGTTTCACTATAGCTGTAACTTTCAAAGCGTATGCACGTATTACGGAAGAACTTGTTTTAAAAAAAGTGGGAGTGGAGAGAAAAAAGTTGTGAGAATACAAAAAATCACAAAACTACACTGCATTTCTGGTGCTGTATTGGTGAATGTGTGTGTGTGCGTGTGTATGCGAATGTAAATTAGGAAGAGGAGAGAGCGATTTTCATTAACAAAATTGAAAAATATTGACGAAGGAAGTAAAGAAAAAAATAAATAGGGTGAAAAATAGGCAAACAGACAATATGTCCACTGTAGAATCCTCTAGTTCAGCGGTGCAGCAGCCACCCTCGTCCACATTGCCAATGCTTGGCGACAACCAGGTGTCCACAATGCAATTACAAATGCAGGCCTCAACTTCATCGGCCGGAGGAGGAAGCAGCAGCATATCGGTGGGAGTACCGTTAGATACGCAAAGCAGCGGCGAGCCGCCAGCTAAAAAACAAATGCTTGATCCGAATGCGGCTTCCTCCTCTTCGAGCTCGTTGTCGGGCAGTGGCAGCGGAAGCGGAACAGCTGGAACTGGAACCGCAACAACCGAAAAGCTCGCCTATCGCATCTCGACAGCTCTATGCTGTGCCGTATGCTTGGATCTGCCCAAAACGGCCATGTATCAGGTGAGTTAATTGAAGCATGCACACCCAAAATATTTTATCTTCAATTTCAATTTCGAAATAATTTAAAAATATGAACACAAAGACCAATATGTACATGTGTGTGTATTTAAATACGTGCTCTCTCTCTCTCTCTGTGGGTGCGTGCGTGTGTGTGGATTGGTGACCAATTCTCTGTATACAAAACAAATCGAGCAAAAGCAAACGCAAACTCAGCTGTAAGCAGCAGCCACTCCCACACGCCGTGCACCACTGCCTCCACCGTTAAGCGCATCGCACACAGCTGGCATGGCCTCGCCAGAGCGAGTGAGTGAGAGAGAGAGAGCCCAAACGGGTGCCCCAAAGCAGAACAGAAAAAGGAATAAAAAATATACACTTACATACATACATATGTGTAGAAAAACGGTGTAGATTTTTTTTTTGCTTACCTCGTCTTGTCTATGGTTACGTTCGCAAAAATGCCCGCTGCATTTGCCTTGAAAATATGACAATGCCAGGCACTTGCAGCACCTACCCCCTAGCCGCCTCCCACCCCATTTGATCGTATTGTAAGTATGTAGTCATATATAGCGCACTCGCTCGCACGCCTTAACGCTGCATACGTGTACATACGTGTACATACATGTATCTGTGTAAGTGTGTGAGTAGCATGCAGTTCTCACCATGGTGCTGCACTTCTATTGCGTTTTAGGTGAGCAAACCAAAGCAACCCTGCTTTCTATGCTCACGCCACTGACCCCCTCCACCCAACCTCGCAACTATCTGCGCAGTAACATTTTACTGTAACACACTCTTTTTATTAACAGCTTAAACTGCTGGCGTTTTTCCGCTGTTGCGTCATAAGTTCCAAATATGCGACGTGCATTCCTTACTAGATTTACTCACACAAACACGCAGACATGTGTATTTGTGTAAGTAAATAAGTATGTTGGGGTATCTGTGTCTCGGGATAATAACTGAGACTGCCTTACAGAGATGCGCTATTTACATATTGTGAAATGGGAGCCGTTATGTATTCTTTTTATTCGTGGCCTATTTTTAGCTGTTGCCCGTGCGACCTCCGCAGCGGCGCCATCGCTGCTGTCGTCGTCGTCTTCATTGCCTTTACCCTCCGTTCCACCAGCCCCGCCCCTCTCCGCTACGCCCGGAATCAAAAAATAAAAATGCTAACAACGCAACGTCAGTGTTTGTTTGCTTTGTTCAGATACACGCATACATACACATTCCACATCCAATTGTCTGTCTGCGCGTCTGTCATTTCCTCTTTCATTCAATTTGCTTTTAAGCCATATGTATGTACTCTTATGTACTACGTACATGCATATGTATGTGTGTGTACTTTTCTTCTACATTCATTGATGCACACGTTCATCGTCAATTTTGTTGCTTTAGTTTGGCAGCTTTATTTGTCAATTTAATCATTTATTGAGCCAATTTATAAACAATTAACAAAGTGTTATGTATGCGTTAAATCATAAATACATCACACATACATAAATATGTATGTATGTACATAAATACATACTTATCTCAGTTCTTGTTGATTTCTACATTTGCTTTCTAAGCCTTTTCTCTCACATTGCTTTTTCTCATAGTACTATAGTTTTGGTGTTTGGACTTTCTATCATTTTCTCTCGCTCTCTCTCTCTCTCTCTCTTTCAATGCTTCTCTGGTTCATTTTCAGTCTCTCTTTTAAGTCCCTATACCAATAGCAAACACAAACAATCACACACACAAATACATAGCTTAAATTTACTGCGTCATAACTTTGACCCAGCAACGAGCATTAAATTTCGTCAGCTGTAAAATAACAATTTTAAGGCTCAAGTATACATTTTAACAACAAAATCATTGTGTATTAATGTATTAACTAACGGCAACAGCTAATTCTCCATTGCGTATTTATGTACATCCATACATATATGCATATCTCTACTCACACATATTTAACTACATACATACATTGATACATGAATTATTTTCCTCTCTCGTTTGTCCATATTCACTTCGTGCTCTCTGTTATTGTTTTGCTTTTGCTGCCAGTTGTTGTCCTCTCTCTTTCCCTCTGGTCATGTCAGTGTCAACAATCGTATCGTCCTGCTCACACTCACAGCTACGTATAGTAACATGGTCAGCTGTTTGAGGCAAAGGAAAAACAATTGGAAACCAAAATGAAATAAGAACGAAAAACAAAAATTACTACTACGCACTTTGAAAGTTTTCAATGGTATTTAATTGGCAACGATTGAATGATTATTAGCTTGTGTAAATGTATATTTATGTGTATGTGTGTGCTTGGGTGCACTTAAGTATGTGTGCAAGGGCAGCACTTAAGATTTGTTATGCGCAGGTTGTTATTATTGTGATTTGCAGCAAACTGTAATCTCTCTAAGACAAACTCGTTTTACCTGTTTTGGCTCAATACCTGTAAACTCTAGCGTATTTGTGATTATTCCTTTTACCTAAGCTACGACGTTATTACTGTGCCTGTGTTGTTGTTGTTGTATTATCTTCCGTCTTATTTCACCCCACCAGAAGGCACTGTTCTTTTTGCTGCTTCTCTTTGCTGTTGACAGGGCTACTTACATATATACACGCACGCACACACTGGCACACATGTGCTTGCCTCTCTGTTGGTGTGTGTGAGTGTTTGTGTGCCTATCTACCAAAACATCATCAGCTGGGTTTTGTTATGTCTGCCGCGTGAGCGAGCGTAACAAAATGGGGAGCATTTTGAAAGAAGCAAACGAAGAGAGAGTAAAAACAAGTTCACAGTTCTGTTTGTTTTTACATCATTTTTTCTTCGATCTTCTCTTATTTTTTTTTGTTAAGAGGTCAGGTTTGTTTTAAACAATTGTCGCAGCTGGCTATTTAAGCATTGTAGGTCATAAATAATGCTTGCAATGGGCTGCCAAATGTTTAATGCTACGAAGTTCATTCAACTTGAAAGAGAATGTTGTAACTGGAAATGGAAATGGGCATGGGATTTGGGGTGCAATACAGATACATGTGCGTATACAGTGCTACGGATGTATGTGTGTGCGTGTGTGTGCCTTGATGTCTATAAATTGCCTCAGATGCCTGACAAAAAATAACAAACGTGCTCTTATCTTTTAAAATAGAGGGACATATTTAATTTAAAATATATACACACATACATACATATCGCACATGTCACTCCGTAAATAGAAAATTTCGAAAATGCAGGCACTACGAGACCAAAACAAACAAAGCATACACAGCCAAAAAAAAATGCGTTTTTATCACGCTTCGGCCAAAGATAATTAACCAAAACCCAAGCGTCGCCCGCATTCTGTGCAAAAAAGAAAAACCCAAAAAAAAAAAGATAAAAGAAAAACCCGTAATGGAAATTAACAGCGGGGCGGAAATTTACACTCTTGACCTTTCTTTTGGCTTATCTAGAAAAAAAAAAAAATTTTTTCCACCCTACAAAATGTTTGTCATTCATCAAGAAACACACATAATTTTCCAACAATTGGCTGATAAAAAAGAAAAATATTAAATAAAACTTAACTATTTTTATTTAATCATGGAGTTCATTAACCACTCAAACTATCTTAACTATCTCTATCTATCTCTCTCTAATGATTAATCTAGTTAAGTCAATGAAATCGATTACCAATTTAGCTAACTTTTGTAAGCAACACACATAAACTACATACAAAATATACACTCAAACAAAAAAAATCTTAAAAATTTAAACGACACTAGAAATGTTGTAATTGTTAACTATTATTACTGCTAAGTATTTAACAATCAGAGCAAGTAGCTGTATTAATGTTTGAATTGTACAAAATAGTGAATTATGAAAATGAAAGAAAATGTGATCAATAAATCGTTGCAGGCAATGCAAATTTGTTTAATTCAAAACCAAATACAAAATAAGCGTTTTTATTTAATAAAAAAAAATACTATGTTTAAGGAGCCCGAACAGGAATCCAACATAAAGCTATAAACCCCATAATATACACCCACAAAATCCATCCATTTCAGAGAAATTCGCACCTTCTCCTACAATCACAAAGTTTTCCCCATGAATTTTCCTACATTTCTCATGAATTTTCCTCACAAACCACCACCACACACACACACCCACACCCACACACATACTCAAAACTTTTGCAACAAGGCGTATTTTGACTAATAGCAACTTTTTCTTCTTTTTTTTCTTTAATTGCAGGTTAATTTATATTCCACATTTGTATTTTTTGCATTTAGTTTAAATACATTTATTTAACTACAATTCTGTGTTGTTCAGTGTTACTAAAACTCTTCCTCTTTCCACTCTGCTCTCTGTAATTGCAGTGCCAGTTGGGACACCTGATGTGCGCCGCCTGCTTCACCCATCTCCTGGCGGATGGACGGTATGAAACTCAAAAGCGAAAATTAAACGACATGAAAAATTATTTACTGTGATTTGAACATACACTTCCTTACTTCCCCAACTGCCAAATATTTGCCATTAAGCGGATTTAATAACATTTATTTTCTCTTCTCTTTTTATGGCTTTTAGCCTGCGGGATCAGATTGCCACATGCCCCAATTGCCGTGTGGAAATCTCCAAGAGCACAGCATCGCGTAATTTGGCTGTGGAAAAAGCCGCTTACGAGCTGCCCAGCGAGTGTCAGGTAAAGTAGCAAAAGTCCCCACCTTTCTGCAGCCAACTCATGCCTATTTTCTGTCTCCTAACAGTTCTGCAACAAAGAGTTTCCCTACAAATCGCTGGAGCGTCATGAGCAACACGAGTGCCAGGAGCGTCCCACGAAATGCAAATACCATCGCATTGGTTGTCAGTGGCGTGGACCACATCATGAGAGTAAGTACAGCAAGCACTACACTATGAAGCACCTTAATAATTTTAACTACTTCTTGCAGACACCGAGCACGAGCGCAACTGTCTGCATCCTCAGAAATCTGGCTATGAGGTTATGGCTGCTCTGGAGGCACATGATGTCAAGATCAAAGAGGAAAAGAAAATGTTTAATACCTTGATTGATCTGCTAAGCTACGAAAAGATCATATTCAATGGTAGAGTCTTGAAGCTATCATTCAAATTCTTGTAGTAAACCTGAATTGTCTTTGTAGATCTGCAAATGAAACCTTATCGCACCGATGAGTATGTCCATAAGCTGTACTATGAGACGGCACGCTTTTCGGCCTTTAATCAGCAGTGGGTGGTCAAGGCTCGCATCAATAATAGCCAACGCGATCCACACCAATCGAATGAACGCAGCATTACCTATCAGCTTATATTGAAAACCAAGACTAGCACACCCATGAGCATACACTTCTTTGCCCTCAAGGGTCCCTTCTCCGACATGAAGGTCTCCACGCAGATCTACAAACATGAATTCACAGAAACGGTAAAACTATAGTGTTACCTAAACTTTAAAGAAGTTTAATCATGTGTTTTAAATTTATAGAGCACTGAAAGTGATTATTATGTGCTACCGTTGCCGGATGGAAATGGTTCTGGCTCTAGCGAATGCAATCGAATGTTGGCCAACAAGGGCATTAATTTCCGGTGCGTATAAAAGCCTCTTAGAGGTGATTCAACTAGTGACGAAAGTAAACGGAGACTTACAAAAACTCTATTTAAAGTAGCTTTCGTCATTCCATTTGCTACTTTACTCCATAATTACTTTCGTCACTAGTATGCACTCCCTAACTACTTTCATAATAATTTATTTCTATTCTCTTTTACAGTTTATTAATGTTTCTGCTGAATAAGTAAACAAAAATGAAGTCGTTAAATTCAAGTAGTGCAGAATTTTTGAAACTTAGCTTAAGTTTGTTGTTTCTAAACTCATAAATGTGCAAAAAGAAAACTTAGATTAAGTTGAAACTATATATAAACACATATATAGACATATATATTTTCTATTCTATATTAAATAACACACAAAACAAAAGAACCCTGTAAAACCCGACTTTCACGATAACGATGTAACACTGTAACGCTGTAGGTTGTAATTGTAACCTAAATTTAGTCGAGTTTTAAGCTTTATATTTGCAAAACAGAAAACATTTTTGTCCCTCACGCGCTTTGTGACGGTTATAAATAATTAATGATTAAGATCAAATATAGTTGAAAAGCCCTGATTACGTTTAACTACGCCCATTTGTCACCGTTAACCGAGAGCCATACACAAATATAAAATACCAATACATATAATAATTATGTACAGCTAATGATTCAGTAAATGCCATTTGAAGAAACTATAATTAATTTCAATAAAATGTATAATTACTATGTTAAACTTTGCTGTTGATTGCAAACTGGAGAATTCATAAAAATAATAATATTTGCAATGATCTCACTGGTATAATAATAAACAAATAAAAAAATAAAATGCATAATCGAGCCATAACATTAAATACATATAGATATATAGAAAACTGTAAGAAAAACAATACCAAGCCGAACCCAAAACAGAAGTTTCTTCTGAAAATCTCTTTGCTGGCTATGATTAAAGTAGCTATTATAATTCTCTAGATTCGTAAAGATTTCATCAGTTATTCTCTTTGTCTTCGCGACTATTATAACTAACTTTTGCTTGCGTTCTGTTAACAAAAACAATCCCCGATTTACTTTAATATAATGCTTAATATTTACATTCTTCTGTGTAATATCGTTATATGATAAAAACCTATACATAATATATTATTATTATGTATTAATGATATTTCTTAATAAATAAAAACCAAATAAAAACAATTTTTCTTTAAATTTCTTACTTTATTAAAATTATTGCTTAAACTATTCGGCGTCTTCCTCCATTTCCTCCATCGGTTTGTACTTGTTGCGTATGTGATTGGCGATAATTTCCCGTGGATTCTTACGGAAATTTTTATCCCTAATCAGTTTTTCAAAGGCATGGAGTTTGGTGGCATATTCTTCCCTTCTCTTTTTTAATCTTCTTTTTGATGCTTAGTTTCTCCTCGGGCACAGCTTCCTCGGCAGTTTCTGGTTTCTTGCTCTTGGCCATCGTGTACAGATCCCCCAGTGAGGGCAGCGCATCACGCAGTGGCTGCAGATCGCCAATGACCTTGGTTTTCTCACGATTCTTGCGTGCGTTCTCTTCCTTGATGTCTTTCTTGATTTTCACAAATTTTTTAAGCAATTTATTGTGTTTTTCCTCGGATTTTTCCTTCTTTGTTGTTGTCTGCCTTGGCGTCAGTGTCTTGTGCAGTAACTTCTCCTGGCGTGTTGCCTTATTCATTTGTGCTCTTGCTTCCTGCGCCTTCTGCTTAACGGCTCCAATGGCGCTCTTAGCCTTTGCACGCACATTTCGTTTAGCCATTTTGACGATTCTTTTATGTTAACTTGTTTAAATTGTTTCAATTATTGAACAAAAATTCAACGCACGTTGTTTTCATGCGACAACACAAATCGATTGGTGTTTGGTTAAACAGCTGTTTTTATAGCTCGATAAGTCTTTTGTTGATCAGCTGTTTTTATCGCTCGAATTGTTATCGTCTGACAATCCTGTCGCTGTTATTTCGCTTCGGACTTTCTTTGGCGACTCACATCTCTAATCGAATTATTTGTTGTCAAACAGCTGAGTTAAAGCGGCAGCAAATTTATTTGCCAAAATGGATTACGATTTTAAGATGAAAACGCAAATGGAGCGTACCAAGGTGGAGGATTTGTTCAACTACGAAGGTTGCAAAGTTGGACGTGGCACCTACGGTCATGTGTACAAGGCCAAGTGGAAGGAGACCAGGTGAGCGTTTTCGCAGCCGCTTCAGGGCCAATTGAAAATTGCATTTTCCTTGTTTTTCCAGCGACGGCAAGGAGTACGCTTTGAAGCAAATAGATGGCACTGGTCTGTCCATGTCAGCGTGTCGTGAAATTGCATTACTACGCGAATTAAAGCACCAGAATGTAATCACGCTTATTCGAGTGTTTCTTTCGCATAGCGATCGAAAGGTGTTTCTGCTGATTGACTACGCGGAACATGATCTCTGGCACATTATCAAGTTTCATCGGGCAGCCAAGGCGACCAAAAAGCAAGTGGTTGTACCTCGTGGAATGGTTAAGAGTCTGCTCTATCAGATTCTCGACGGGATTCACTATTTGCACAGCAATTGGGTGCTTCATCGAGATCTTAAGCCGGCGAATATACTTGTTATGGGCGATGGCAATGAACGTGGACGTGTTAAAATTGCCGACATGGGCTTTGCGCGCTTGTTTAATGCACCACTGAAACCGCTGGCCGACTTGGATCCTGTCGTGGTCACATTTTGGTATCGTGCACCGGAACTTTTGCTCGGCGCACGGCATTACACAAAAGCCATTGATATCTGGGCAATTGGTTGCATATTTGCCGAGCTGCTGACGTCGGAGCCCATTTTCCACTGCCGGCAAGAGGACATCAAGACGAGCAATCCGTACCATCATGATCAGCTGGATCGCATCTTCAATGTGATGGGTTTTCCGCAGGATAAGGACTGGGAAGATATCAAAAAAATGCCCGAGCATCACACGCTCACCAAGGACTTCAAGCGTTCCACATATTCCGCCTGCTCGCTGGCCAAGTACATGGAGAGGCACAAAATCAAACCCGATAGCAAAGCATTCCATTTGCTGCAGAAGCTGCTGTTGATGGATCCAAACAAACGGATTACGTCCGAGCAAGCCATGCAGGATCAGTATTTCCAAGAGGAGCCACTGCCGACGCAGGACGTCTTTGCGGGCTGCCCAATACCATATCCCAAGCGTGAGTTCCTTACCGATGACGATCAAGAGGACAAGTCAGACAATAAGCGGCAACAGCAGCAGCAACAACAACAACAGCAGCAACAACAACAACAACAGCAGCAGCAACAACAACAGCAGCAACAGCAACAAATGAATCCCAATGAACCAAATGCAAAACGGGTTCGTTTATCGGGCACGGGAAATCAACAGGATTTCCATCATCAGCAGCAGCAGCAACAACAGCAGCAGCAACAACAACAGCAGCAGCAGCAGCAACAACAGCAACAAATGTTGTTCAACCAACAACAAAGTTTCCAGCAACGCTTCAACTGAGACTGAATTCCACCTTCAAAAAATCCATAAACTTTTTTTCTTTTTAACTGTTTCATGTTCTTTGTACTTTACCATTTCTCATAAAACTTTTAGCAATTAATTAAAAAACAAAATAATAATATCATACTGAAAGATACCCTGTTATCTTAGTACCAACCACTGAATCTCTCGATGGCTTTGCTCCATCTCAACATGCGACGCTCAATGATTGATTTATGCTTTGCCTGTGGCTGGAATACCTGTTCCACTTTGCGGAAACCCTTGAGCTCCTCCAGCCCCCGCCAAATGCCATGATTGACACCAGCCAGGTAAATGGCACCCATGATGCTGGATTCAGTGTACTCGGCACGTTCAACGCACAAGCCGCTGGCATCTGCGAGGAATTGACACACGAAATCGTTGCGAGAAACGCCACCATCCACTCTGTAAGGCAGTGGTAGTATCAGTAGAAGATTAGGTAGGATTGGAGTTAAAATCTCACTTGATTATCTTGAGCTTCTGTTTGGTTTCCTTCTCGGCACTCTCGATGAGCTGCACGACCCTGAAGACAATGCTCTCGAGTAGAGCACGCACCATATGCGCTCTGCTCGTAGACGGTGTCATGCCAATAAATCCACTGGCTGCACGATAATCATTCACCGGTGGCTGCAAAGAATGAACTTTAGTTAACAGAGGCTTCTGAGCAGACAGAAACACCCTGAGCTACTCACACCCAAACCGCTAAAAGCAGGCATAAAGAAAACATCATTTGTATCAGGCACCGATGTGGCTATGTCTGAGGTATCGGCGGGATTATCGAACAGCCCACAAGACTGCGCCCACGTGACCACCGTGCCAAAGTCATGGGCTGCACCCTCAACACAGTAAACGGTGTCAGTTTTCTTGCGTTCCTGCTTCAGTTGCCAGGCGACCAATGGATACATGCCGCTCAGCACAGCTTTGCACTGTGGTCCTGTGATCAGGTTGAGGAAGGCGCCGGTGCCCATGGTAACCTTAACATCTCCAGTGCTGAAACACTGCGAGCCCCACATGGAGGCCGCTTGATCACTGAGTGAGGCGGCAATGGGTATCTTTGTGTCGCCCCAGTCGGGACCAAAGGCAGCGGGATGCACATGTCCAAAGTTCCTATAACTGTTATCCACCACGCGGGGCATTATGTCCAGCTGCAAGTAGAATTTTTACAGTAAACTGAAAGCCTGTTGGAGATAATAAAACTTACATCAATGCCAAACAGATGACGCGCCAGTTGTGACCATCCCAAAGTAAAGGGATCATACAGCCCAGTGGCTGTGCTCGAGGTTATATCGGTTATGTGCTCCACATCCGGATCGATTCCGTTGCCCGAACGCAGTTTGTGTAAGATCCAAGAGTCCAACAGCTCCAGGCGTGCCTTCTTCGCACGCAAAGCCTGTTCCAATCGCTTGTTGTTTGCAATCTCGTAGAGCAGGCGTGGCGTCACCTGTCCGTTCATTAGCTTGAGCACACTGCCAGCCAGAAATCTTGCATTACGGGTAACCAGATACATGATATACGAAAGGCCGTTCATGGAACGCAACGAGCAGCTGGAATTCCATTTCTGTACAAGATCGTCGGCACGCAGATCTTTCCAGGTAATGAAATTGTGGTAGTAATCTTGGGTGCGGTGATCCCAGGTGAGGAACGTGCAACGCTGCGTTGATATCGTTAAGCACGCAATATTTCCAGGCGTCAGCTTGGCATCTAAGGGTGATTGATACAGATTAGGATTAGAACACTTATCGCTTCGAGTGTGTGTGGGTGTGACATCACACGCTTATAAGTACCTCGTATTGATTCCGTTATCACCTTGACTATCTTGCGCCACAATCCCTCAGGTTCGATTTCAAAATAACCCGGCTGTGGATTTAGTAACTCAACCTGTATAAAAGTATAGAAAAATTTAACAGATTTGAACCAGTACTTTGGTACTTTGCACTGTGGCCACTCAATTATCTCACTGTATCTGCTGCTGACCCCTTGACCACACAGTGCACGTCAAGAATGAAGCATCGCAAATATGTCGTCCCAACGTCCAGCGCTGCGATGTGAGATGCCGTTGTTGTCATTTCGGCGACACTTCGTGTTTCACTGTAATTTCTGTGCCGACCACTGGCAAACTGAATTTGCTTCGCAGTTGATTTTGTTTAGTTTCATGTTTGCTGTCAACAACGAATCGGTTATCACAAAAATGCTCCAGATTTAGATAATACAAAATTAAACCAGTATCATGGCGCATAACCTGTTGGGGTTGTGCAATGCAGGCACCCAATCAATGTGGGATTATGACGTCACGATGACACTCAAAGCATCAGACATATATTGCTTTCAAACCCACTAAATGATACTCTGGAAAGTTATTTTTGTAAAACATTCATAGCGTAATTAAAATTAAATGACTTAATTAACAGCTGTAGCCATGAATTTTAATGAACCGCGTACTGTGACATCACAGCCTGCACTTGAACGTTTACACTCGCCAACCTTCTCTTATATCATTCACCGCTGATAAAGTTGCCACACTTCACCACTTTTTTCTTGTTTGCTGGCAGCACTGTGCTTTGGCGGCAAACTGATAACGCTTCGAATTGCGAAGGTAATCAATTGTTTATTTTGATAATATTATCGGCAATTTCCCAGCCATAATAACTTTCGAATTTTTATGTATATGCCTTATCATTGCTGACTGAGATAAGAATTTCTAAATGTAGAACACTTTGTAAGGGTGCGTCAATGAGCTCAGATTTTGTTTTACAACTTTATTTATACACACCAATGTTATTACTCACATTCATAAAAACAATAATATATATATGCAATAGATAAATATTTATCTAAAATATTACATATATGCACAATACAATTACAATAAATTTTACAAACAACAATTTTTCATATTTGCTCTACAAATTAAATACATTCATTTGTTATTTGTTATTTTCTCAAGTTTGTTTTGTTTTTCTGTATACAATCCATTTATTTGCGTGGAGTTAGTTGGAACTATGTTAAATCTTTCTGCATAGATATACATATATATATAAATACAACGTCTTAGGTACTGGTTACTAAAAGGTACACGTCGTCGCTTAATGTCACAAGTGCCTCATATGGAGATATGTGTATGTCTATGACTAATTGGATCGAAAGCTTTGGTTATGGTATAGTAGTAGATTACATGTCCGTTGGTAGTATATCCGGTATCAGATACTGACAGAGTTCCGCCTCATTGTTTACAAACTTCACCTTCTTGGACGTATTGTCGTCTAGCAGCACACGAATGCCCGGCCAAATGGTTGAGAAGATTCCTGGAGCATTTATGATTAAACAAACACCCAGACGCTCTGGATAGTGCTTGCCCAGCAGCCAAATAAGATTCTGTACTAACTGATAGTCCATGCACGAGGTGCTGAACTCAGCCAGATCGAAGACAATGCAGAGACGATCGGTCACCTCTTCGAAACACTTTTTACAAGCCTCCTCCAGATTGCAGACAATGAAACGCGTTAGTTCATCAATATCGCGTGCCGTGGAATGATTTTTGGAGGGTATATAAATCACTGGACGTCCAACACAGTCGCGATGCCGCAACACACGTGCCTTGTTCTTAAAATTGCTCCAATCCACATCACCGAGCGTGGCCACGCCATATGATTCACGCCACTTGTTCGTCTTGAGTATGGCCTGTAAGAGTGGGCGGCATTAGAATAAGCTCAATGTCACCATGTGGGTGGAAATTATAAGCACGAAATAGTTTATCTTTACACTATACCATATCACCCACTGTGTACGGGGTATACCCAATTTGTGACTCACTTGGAAAGCGGCGTCTGTTGTCTTAAATGCCCGCAAAAAGCGTCGCAGCGAGAAATCGTTATGATACTGACTTGGATCAGCGTCAGCAATTAGTTTCATACGCTGCTTAAGGTCCTTCAGGTCCTGCTCGTTGATTGGCGCCAGCTCCTCCTCCGACATATTGTTTGTGTTATGCACGAAATATACCCTGTATTTCTATGCCTCTTTGGCTTTGTTAACGACTATGCCACACACACCTCGGTTTGCACTTCGCAATTGGACACTTTCTTAGCTCAACAATTAGAAAACTTGCACACAAGTTTTATTTTTTCACAAGATATTTTTTTACTGCGCTTCAATTATCAGTTATCGATAGGTTTGGCATAGCCAGAGTTGCCACTAATCAATAATCCGAAAACAGCTGTTTCGTTTGAAATTTAAGACGTTGAGCTGTGAATAAACCTTTTTCAAAACTAA
The DNA here is from genome assembly GCA_020829145.1 of Drosophila nigrodunni. NCBI lineage: Eukaryota > Metazoa > Arthropoda > Insecta > Diptera > Drosophilidae > Drosophila > Drosophila nigrodunni. The sequence continues at coordinate 5,372,975 of JACVCZ010000007.1, read as the reverse complement.
ACATAAAGTTTTTAAAAAAAGCTAAAATTGCATTTATGTTTACATATACATATATTTCTTTGTTAATAACTGGCATAATATTTAAAAATGTTAACAAGAAGGTTATAAAATTTGTTGTAGCTTAACTACTGGAATAAAAATAATATTTATATATATGTTGTATACAGTGTGAATGTTTCAGATTCAGATACCGACAAACCTAACAACGGAATTCGTCTAAAACTACAAATACAAATGCTTGAGTTTCCCAATGGAGATTATTAGTTATTGCTCGTTGTGTGAGATTCTTGATGTACCTACCCAATTGGCCCCGACCCGCCCCTCCTGGCCTCCCCCACTGCACTCCCCTCCCCTCTTCACAGCCTCATTTGGGTATCATGACGCGTGCAATTCCCGGCAGAATTTCCGCCTGAAGCGGTCCAAATTCAATACGCTCGCCATCCACTGTGATGATGCCATGATTGTCATGTGGCTCCAAACGGAACGCACGCACCGGAAGCACCTTGATGTACGCATTGTTCTTCTCCGGCAGATGTGTGCCCGTGCTCATGTTGTACAAAAAGCTCAACAATTGTGGACGACTGATGCCACCCCGTATCAAAACCAAATAGATTTTGCCGTCATTCAGCTGTGCCTTGGGCGCAAAGTGGCAATCGATGCCAAGATGTGATTGATAGATGGCATGCATCATAACAAACTCGCCCTGCTCCATCAACCAGCCAGCTGCCTCGGGCAGAGGTTCATCCAATGCGGGCAGACTGCTGGGGGGACCAAAGTTCTGGTTTTCCGACAATCCCAAGGTTGATGGCTCCCTTGTGAACTCACTCTCATCCGCCAGACTATGATAGACACTCTCTGATATGGAATAGTAACAGCTGCGACGAGATCCACCGGATAACCAGCTGTCACAACGCGAACGAAACGATTGATTGATGGACGTTTCCAGCGAGATGACATCCTCGAATTCCTGTGGCAAATACTCAGTGGAACGATGACATTGATTGCCAGTGCATAACTTGTCGATGTGCACATTGCAGCTACGGCTCGATTGCATCTTGCGCTGCTCCAAGGACTGCTGTGTGGACTCAGTGGTCTCCTCCGCGAGTAGATAGCTGATCTTGCCATTGTACGTACGCAAGTTGGCCCAACGGTAAAGCGTCCAAATGGTGAATCTCTGATAGCCAAACATGCGTATGCACTCGCTCTCAATGTCCACATCGGAAATGAGACCCCAGCCAATGGATAGGAATGAATACATGACTCGATTCTGTAGCTGTACACGCACCATGTCCATGGGAGAGCTACGTCCACTGATGACAGTCAGGGCAGCACCCAGCACGGGATTACTGAAGTACGGCTCACTATAAGATTCAGAGTTAATCAGAGCTTAAGCGAACTTTAGAGAGAAACCAACTCACTTGTAGCCATGGGATATGGAGCGTGCCAGACCGTTGCCTGAGCCGCACGGTATAATGCCCAAGGCAATGCTATCCAGCACCTTAGCCCAATCCTCGCGCCGCAGCAGTCCGTTCACAATTTCATGGAATAAACCGTCACCACCCACGGCTATGATGGAGCACCAGTCGTCGAGGCGACGTGTGCTCATAAATTCGATGGCATAATTGGAATGCTTGGTTACAAACAGTTCATAGGGCAGCTCCGCTTCGTTGAGCACTGGAGCCACATGCATGTTGAAGACCTCACGGGCATTCCCCGATCCCGATTTGGGATTAAGGAGCACCAAAGCACGGCGGCGACGGGACTCATCCAATCGATCCACAAATATCTCCTCCAGTGTGTTGTGCAGCTGCCAGCGAAGGGCGCGATACCAACGATCCGCCTCACGCATATTATCCTCAAAGGTGTCGAAGGATCGGAAGCGGAGCGTCAACACTGTACGCTCCCTATGCAGGCTGCTGCGTAAGCTCTTCTTTTTGAGCACATAAGCAAAGAGATAGAGATAGGCGCTGGCATCGCCGCCATCGCAGACATACTCCTCCTTGCTGGCTGTGCTACATTTACTGGGCGTGGCCGCCTTACGGGCAGCAGCGCCACCAGCACCGCCAGGCGTGCCGGGATTGACGCATGCACAACGGGCCAAGCTGCGCGACGACTTTTTTAGACGCATACAACGAGCACCGACAATGTCACAAAGTTTAACCGTTTGCTCTTTGATCGTCACGCCATTAGGTGATTCGCGTTGGAGTGTAAATCCCGTGGCGTCCAAACGAACACGGAAAACGTGACTTCCCTTCCGCTGGCTAGTGTAAAAAGTGTCGCTTACATTGTGCAGCTCCTCGCTGGCCACATTAGGTGTGGAGATGGCGGAGCTGGTGCTCCTCTCCTGAGATTTATTCATGTTTGACAGAGATATATTGTAAGCACCATTTTTTATTTACTTTATGGTGTGTTAAAAGCAGTAAGGGCACTCCACAGCTATCACAATCGAAACTAATTTTATCGATAGCATATACGCCTGTGAACATTGTGTCAGCTGGTTTGAACCATTTGTCCAACTTTTTCGATTTAACCTTGACTCAAACAACTAGTAGAGCATTTTCTTAGTTTATCACAAAATTTACTTAATGCATATTTTATTTTTGGTGGTTTAATTTTCAGTTAGTTCCCAGCTTTCAACAAGAAATTTTATTGTGTGTGTAATTAAACGGCGGCGGCAACAGTTTATTAGAGCTATCGATGTAAGTAAGTGTTGCACAAGTTTCGAAGAATTGTGCAGCTGTTATCGATACATTGTTTGCCATCGCATTCTTCTTCTTGATTTTTTTTTGCTATGTCTCTTTTGTCGGTTCTCCACACTGAGCTCTAGCATGCGGTAGTGAAGTGAATTAATTACACATTCTTTTCGGGTTTTCCACACAAAATTCGAGGTAGTGCCGTGTGCTTTATGTAATTTGGAGCATTAAGTTATTGCTAAAAACCATACACTCGCACCCACTGACACTCCACACCCACCACACACACGCGAGCACACACACGGACACACTTAAACACACATAATGACGAACAGCCTAGAATTGGAGTGTCCAGCGTTGAAGGTAGCGCGTCATAAAATCGAACGCGTTGGCTGCGCATATTTCAACGCACGCCGCCAAATTGGCGATGCGAATGGCGTTGAGCGTAGCGATTCCGATGAGAAATTGGCGGGCGCTGGCGAGGATGTCGATATAAGCTACCTCAAATCCCTTGATCCCAAAGAGTGGAAGGATCAAGATCATTATAGTGTACTTGGCCTTGGAAAATTAAGGTACGTTACAATTTCGCACACATGCAGAACTCTGCACGTTTGTCTCTAACCCCCTTCCTACCCCATCCCACCCACACTAGTGTGTGTTGTTGTGCACGTGTATTAAAATCAGCGCGGTTTCTCGTCTAACACACAGATACGAAGCTAGCGATGATGATATACGTCGGGCATACAGACGCATGGTGCTGCAGCATCATCCGGACAAGCGAAAAGCCAAAGGCGAGGAGGTTATTACCGACGACGATTACTTTACATGCATAACAAAGGCCTACGAAATACTCGGTAAGTCATCCATCAAGAAAAAAATAATAATTTCTGATCTCTGTGATCTCAGCATTTGTTAACTAACAATTTGCGAATTCCTTTTGTCACATTGAGGCTGCAGTTTATCGTTATCGATAGTTGAGGTACTCAGGCCGTTTGGCGCCTAAGTTTGAAATCGAAAAATATCTGTTCCTTCTTGTGTTTTTAAACAGTTTAAATTAAAATTATATAAAAACTGTGTTTGTGCAAGCTAAAACTTGATGGAAATTTCATATTTCTTTTTGTTGCCAAGTGACTGAGCAAACTCATTGTTATCGATAACCATTTGGCGCCAAAACATAATTCAAATACCATTGTTCTACTTTGTTAGGCACTTCGAAAACGCGTCGCAGCTACGACTCAGTGGATCCAGAGTTTGACGACGCATTCCCCACACAGACGGACATCGATAGCAACTACTTTAACTCATTTAATAAGTATTTCAATTTGAATGCACGCTGGAGCGAAAAGCCGCAAGTGCCGCCATTTGGCGAGGTGGATGCCAAACGTGAGGAGGTCGAAAGATTCTATAACTTCTGGTACGATTTCAAGTCATGGCGTGAATTCAGCTACTTGGATGAGGAGGATAAGGAGAAGGGACAGGATCGTGATGAGCGTCGTTGGATCGAAAAGGAGAATAAAGTGGCGCGTATTAAGCGTAAAAAGGAGGAAATGACACGTATTCGTGCCCTAGTCGATTTGGCCTACAACAATGACAAGCGTATCCAAAGATTCAAGCAAGAGGAAAAGGATCGCAAGGCGGCGGCCAAGCGGGCCAAAATGGACGCTGCCCAGGCCCAAAAGGCCGAACAGGAGCGTGCGGTGCGTGAGGCAGCTCTTGCCAAAGAGAAGGCCGACAAGGCCGAACAGAAGCGTATCGAGCAGATACGCATCGAGCGGGAGCAGCAGAAGAAGCTGCTCAAGAAGGAACGCAAAACGTTGCGGGATAAGCTCAAGGATTGCAAATACTATGCCAAAAACGATAAGGATCAGCTGAAGCACATGGAGGGCACCGAGAAGATTTGCGAAACCTTCAATCTGGCCGAGCTGCAAACCCTGAACAAGGCCATGGAGACGAAGGGACGCGAATCCTTTGTGGCTGCCCTACACACAGCCGAGCAGAAGATTGCCGCCGAGCTGGAGGAGCTTAACATGGCACAGCAGAAGAAACAAGAGACCACACCCAAGGCGGGTGTTAAGGAAGTGAAAAAGAGCGAAGTCTGGAGCAACGAGAATGTCCAGCTGCTGATCAAGGCGGTGAATCTGTTTCCAGCTGGTACGGCACAACGCTGGGATGTCATTGCCACCTTCATCAATCAGCATTGCAATGCCGCTGGCGGTGCTGTCACAGCACGTGATGTGCTGAACAAGGCCAAGGCACTGCAGCACAGTGATCACTCCAAGAGCACGCTCAAAACGCATGCCAATGAGGCGGCCTTCCAGAGTTTTGAGAAATCCAAAAAGGAAGTCCAGACTACAAACGATATAACGCTCGGGGATCCATCAGATTCCAAAGAGAAGGTGAATTGTAAACAGAATGGCGTAAATAGTAATCATCAGAAGAAGGAGGAGCAAGCGACGACACCGGTGGAGACAAGCAAACAGAATGGCACAGCTCCAACCACCAATGGAGTCAGTTCAGGTGCTGCATCTAAAACCTGGACAAAGGAGGAGCAAGCGTTGCTAGAGCAGGCCATGAAAACTTATCCAACTACGACACCAGATCGCTGGGATTGTATTGCTGCCTGCATACCCAATCGGAGTAAAAAGGATTGTTTGCGTCGTGTTAAGGAGCTCGTCGAGTTGGTCAACTCCAAGAAGGAGGCACAAGCGGCTGTTAAATGAGTGCGAGCCAGGAAACATCACCTGCTGCTACTGCTGTTGTTGTTGCACCAGAAACACCTCCAACTACCAGTATCCAAATTCAGCCCACTCCCAATCCCGCTCCACGTCCCACTAAGCTGCCGTAGCTGCTGTGTCCAATATACATTTTATTTAAATAAAAGATACAAAGTTTTGAACGTTTAGCGAAAAGTTACATCCAAAACGAGTTTATCTATAATTTTAAAACAAGAAATTAATGCACAAAATCGGCAATACCGAAGTTGAGATACCCTAGCAGCGTAGGCTAAATTCATGGCGTCTATAACACACACTGCCATGGGTATTACATGTAGATTACTGTGGAAAAGCTAAGAGTTGCTTCTTCTGTGTTTTTGTGGGGTGTATGGGTGTGTGTTGGCATGTGTGTGTGTGTTGGCATGTGTGTGTGTGTTGGCATGTGTGTGTGTGTTGGCATGTGTGTGTGTGTCTTTTGGATTAAGTTAAACTATTAATACAGCTCTAGTTGTGATTTGGTTTGGTTTGCTGCTCCTGGAAACCTGGAAACTCTGATGACCAAAGTCCAGTTTTATGTCTGCTCTGCCACGCGTCGCCCGCCGCTCATTTTCAGGTCAAACGCTTGAGGATTGGCCAGCGGGTCGAGATCTGCAAACAATTCCAACCAGGGATTGTTGCTGCTTGCCTTGGCTGGCGCAGGAGCAGGCACAGCAGCAGCAGTTGTTGCTGGTGCCGCACTAGCTGCTGTCAACGGCTGACTAAACATACGTGTCCAGAATTTGTTGTTGCTTATGTTGTGGTTGCTGCCGCTGCTGGTGTCTAACAGTGGAGCATCTGGCAGTGGAGAGTCAATGAGCGGACTCTCCTCCAACTGCTTGGACAGCTCGAGGAGCAAGGATTCGTTGTCGCCACAGGTGGGCGGCGCTGTGGACGTGCTTTCTGTGGCCGGCTGCGCATCTGGCGCGGGTTTATCTTGGTAATCCTCCTGCAAGCAAATTGACGATTAAGTTCTGAACAAAGACTGTATGGTTAACAAGTTACCGCAAAGAATAAGGACTGATCTTTATCGACGACCTCAAGAGGCGCCACAGGATCCTGTGTGTCCTCGTCAGCAGCACCTTCGTTCTGGGACAGTTCCTTGAGCACACAGAAGTCGTATTTGGGTTTTAGCACAAGTGCATTGGAGATGGTCGTGAATGTGGAGGCGGCTTTCTGGGCAAAGGTCTTGAGCTCCGCCAAGTAGGCCACCAGTGCATGGGAATACATGTTGCAACGTGCAGCTGCAAGCAGATCGATCTTCTGTATTGAATCCATGGAATAGCCATCGAAATTATGTTTGGCCGCACGCACATGCGCCTGAGCCGTGCGGAACTTGTCCAGTCCTTTGCCCGTATCCGGATCCATGTCCTGGCTGGCCGTATGCTTCATCCAGGACAGCGCAGCACGATACTCGGTGCGTTCCTTTTCCATGGTCTGCAGCGTTAGTTCCGTATCCTTGACAGCACGACACCGATACACGTCCACCTCGTGCTGTAGCCTCAATAACGGTACACGGACGCACATCCTTTGCTGTCCAGCGAAGGACATCGCCTTGCCTGTGTTTGTAATGCTGCCGCCAGTGGTTTTACTACGCTTGCCCGCCTCCTTGAGGAAGCGCCCGAACACGCATTCCTCCTGCGACAATATGCAGAGGCGCTCCTGGTATTGGTCAATGATTTTGCAGAGTTCCGTGCTCGTGTCGCTTATCGATTTGAAGATTTCGATTTTGGCATCCAGCTCGGCATCGGAGGATATGATGTGTTTGTCTTCCTTGCTGCCCAGCTTGCGCTGCACAACCTTTTGGTTATCCAGTATTGGTGTTGAACTTCTGACTTTAACATATTTTCGTTAAAATTTCTCTCTGAAAGCTGGACTGGAAAAACTTCTACTAAGAAGAAAAAAGTCAACTTTCTGCGCCGACGCAAAAATTCAGTTACATTCGCGTTGCCAGATCGTCAGACACAATAAAACTAGTGACAGCGCTGCCATATGACAAGAAACATAAGTCTTTTATTCTAATTACAAAATATACACGTAAGTTATTATTTAGCTAAAAGCACTAATAAAGAATTGGCTTAAGCTGCTACCTGTAAGCTTTTGAATCATACAGCGTCACAGTAGCTACTCTACTAACTAATAATTCAAAGCCGGCAAAATAACACCGCGCAACGTATATAATTAACAGAACAACGTAAGCATTACAGCTCCATTTTGAGTTTAACATTCGACATTGGAGTTAACAGTCGCATTGGATACTGCACTCTGCAGTTTTGTAACTGTAACTGTAATCTTTCAAAGAGCACAACGTGAAGTCCGCTCGCTTTGCATTTTGTTGTTGCTTTCGTTTGGCGCTGCATTTAAGAACTCGCGTCGCATACAGTATTTCTGCATAGAACGCTGCTCTGCCGCTAAAAGGAAAAACAAATAAACGTATTTCAAGTGTCTGAAAACTATTACACTATTTTTTTTTCATCTAACGAACTAATATTTGTGCAAGTGTTCGATGCGTTCGCGGAGCGCGCGTGTTTATAACTTGTGTGTGTGTGTGTTTGTGTTTTTAGGCCTGGGCTAAAGTTCGTCTGAATTGCAATTGGAATTGCAATTGAAAGCGACACATATTTTTAGCGGCCATATTGCTAATTCGCTGGACAGGTAAGATAAAGTTGCAACAAGATACAGTTACTTTCAGCATGTTGTTGGGATGCTTGCACAGAAACACACACAGACTCACTCGCATACAAAAACACTCACACACACACACACACAGAGAGACATAACACTCATACGTCGTACATGCTGAAGAAGAAAGTGAACAAGTGTGTGCGAATGTTTTTGCTTCTTGAGCTGCGAGCAGCAGCGGCTACCTGACTAAAACGAGTTGGAGTTGCCACCTGCAGTAACGACAGTGTCAGCAAACTTTACCGCTTGCGTGGGTGTGCGTACAACTTAGCCTCACTGTGCGTTTGTATGTATGTGTGTGTGTTGTTTGTGTCTATGTCCAAATTGATTGTTCATTTTGTTATGATGATAATGTCTGCTTGCCTGTTAACACCAACAGTGCATGAAGTTTAAGCTTCGCCTTCTCTTAAGCACTTGAGTTGAGTTTTTGAACTGATTGCACTAACAATTAGATTCGGCTCTGCGCGCACAAACCAAAAACCCAACCAGAAAAAAAACCACAACAAAAGAAACGTTCAGAATTGAAATTAAAATGAAAAGGTCATCCACTTGGGCACTTGCGCCGGCTTTAGGCCTCAAGTTAAACCTAAGACTTAATGGGCGCAGCGCGAGGCCTTTTACATGCCAAAAAAAAAACCAACAGAGATATATAAATAAAAAAAATCTCAGCCCGTTGCTCGTTACCGAGCCGTTATTGTTGTTGCTTTATTTTTTTTTCCAGCTTCAAAGCCGCACTCCGCCTTGGGCTTGCAAACGCTGCGCAGTCGCATTTAACAATTGTTATTGAAAATACCAACAACGGCAGCAACAACAACAACACCAACACCAACAACAACTACAAAAGATTTCACTGCGGCAACGACTGCACTTGACGCTGACACACTTGCAGTTGTAGTGGTAATTGTTGTTGTGGCTGCTGCTGCTGCGCTGCTCTTGTCAACGCCTGGTCACATTAATCAACAGTGCTTCGATTGTTACCGATTGCGCGTTATCGATATCACAGCTTTTGCTCTCCTATCGTCGCTCTTCATTCCTCTCTGTCTCTCTCGCTTCCTTCTTTTGCAATGCACAGATGCACAACAACAACAACTGTCAAAGCTTTTTTTTGCCGTTGTTTGCTGCTTTACATTTTTCTCACAGAAAAACAAATGTGAAATTTTTTAACAAATATCTGGCTATACATAATTTTTGCCACCGTTGTCGTTGTTGCTGGTTGTATCAAGTTACTTTTGGTTGTTGTTCGGCTCATTTCTGCTCTCATTTGCATGCCGAGTTGTTTTTGTTGTCGTTTTTCCACAACTGATTATGTGTTTTAAGTTGTTTTTGTTGTTGTTTTTTTTGTGTCGCCGCTTGGCGTTGCTGCAACTAAATTGGCCTTAATTGGCTGCCTTTTTGCTGCTGCCAATTTTTGTTGTTGCCGCTGTTATCGGTCGTTGTTCGTTGCCGTTGCTGTTGCCGGCCGGCCACTTGTGGCATGCTGCAATTTTTCAGTTAGCTGCATTTGTATTTTGTTATTGTTTTTTCTTTACTATTTAGTTTATTTTTTATTGAGTGCAGCTATTTCATTTAATTAGGCAGCCAGCAAAACGGCAAACAGCAGCAGCAGCCGTTGAGCTGTTTTCATTATTGTTTGCAAATTGTGGGAAAAAATCAGTGAGCCAAAAAACGCATTTCGAGAATTTATAGCGCCTGTTTGGCTGTTTGGCTGCCTGAGTGCACTTTATAGCCGGATTGCATAATTCAAGCCAAGTCGCCGCCGAAACTGAGCGCAAAAACAAGCCAATAAATCAAAATGCCATTCTCAAGCCAGCGGCAAATAAAACGGGCTGCTGCAAGTGCCACAGCAGAGCACGATAAAGGGTTGATGAACTAGCAGATACCCTAGCTGTAGAGTTAAAGCAGATGCAGAGGGCTTAGATCTAAAAGGTTGAAGAAATTGATATTACAATTAGTTTAATTAGATAATCTAAGTGACTGATCATCGTTGGCTACGAAAAACCGACGGAAAGTCGCGAATTTTAAACGCTTTATTTTTGTCACACGTTCCTAACTGAACATACCCTGTGTTTTCATGTCCATTTGTTTCTAGGGTATTGCCAGCATTCACAATGAGCCTAGTATGGCCAGTATTCAGAGCATGTCAATGCAGCTATCTCATACTACTTACATATGAGTTTTGCATGTGGGGGATACTTAAATATGTGGGCTATGGTAATGTTAGCCTGCCTCTAGGCTCCCCCACCCCAAAGCAAGCACACACACACATGTTGTAGTCACAACTGAGTACAACATTTACCGTTTGGCAAGGTCTGTCAGGCCAGACCAGCTGGGTCTTTTTGGCTCAGATTCTTAGCCCACCCATTGCACAATCTCAATCTCAAGCAGGCAGTGTGTGTGTGTGTTTGTGTGTGCCAATGTGCACTGTCAATAGTGCCTACTTGCCTAGTTTATTGAGTCGTCTAGGAGGGTTTGTTAACTGTCATGCCCACGTGACGAGGCCAAAGCAGCCAAGTGGCCAACAATCCAAGTGGCAATTCAATATTATTTTTAGACCCGGTAAGTGATAAAAGTGCAGGAGTCTTAAAGACTTAAACTAAAGGTTTGGGAAACAACTTAAAGACTAAACTACTAAGCATTACGACGACTTTATGCTGCACGCAGATCAAGTTAAGCTTACATTGAGCTTATCGTAGTTTTCTGGGTTCTTTTTTTATAGCTCCATAAGCACTACAGGGTCTTTAGCTGTTAACTCCACCAACTGTAGCCTTTCCACTAGTTTTCCTTAACCATTCTGTGTGTGAAAACCAAGTGTCGCTGATTAAATTTCAATTTCAGTGTGTTAGACCGAGCGGAAGCGAGACACTGCACACACACCCGGTAATATCAATAGTTGGTAATGAGCTGGCCAACTGTTTTGACCCAATTGAGTGTCCACCTGAGTAGGAGGCCTACTGCATGACCCACAAAAGCGAACTGCTCCCTCTCCCCTCTCCCAGTCGACTACAGCTGGACTTAAATATAGCTATCAACTTTAAGTGGCTGCCACACGGAGGCAGCAACGGAGGCAGCAGCAAAATTTATTGAATCTCATTGAGAGCAGCTTTCTATAGACAGACTTTCTCAGCTCAGCTCAGATGCGGAAGAGTCGAGTCGAGTTGGAAGTGAAATGGTTAAAGCCAAGTTAAAAATCAAAAGCAATGCAAATCGTTCAACTCCAAAGTGCGAGTACATTTCAAAGGCATCTCACGGATGCAACGTTTTGAGATTTGCGGCATTTGCGGTTTTTTTTTTTTTTGCACAAATATTTGTACACATCTGTGCATATATTGAGAGATTTACATACGATAGATTTATTGAGAGTTATCGAGACGCGAAAAGTGCGTGGCTGGCGTTTTAATTAACCCATGTGCTCAAACTGGCCAATTACTTTGACTTGGTGTTATGATGTTGCCAAGACAGAGACATGAAGAGACAGAGAGTAACAGAGGGGAGTATTTTTTGCGCCATGACTTTCACTTTTAGCACACAAACACACACACACACACAGAGGGTGGCAGCGTGTGTGCTGCACTCTGTGGGTTAATGAGGATGCCACATTTTGCTGCACACACAAACACAGTTCGTGCCGCTTCATTGTGATTATCTATCTCGTTTGGCAGCCAGAAAGAAAAGCCAAAGAAAAACTGTGGCAGCACCGCTTTCATGTAATTTATTTGTTTATTGTCTTGCCCCGGCCTACACCCAACACACCGGCACCCCCGCTCCTCGACAACCCTAGAGCAACTGCCCCTGCAGCTGTTGTTACACTTGCACTTGCCAACAAACTGTTTGTTACCTGTCCAATCTGCCTGTTGTAGCACCTCCCACCTCAACTCAACTGCTGCTCACCTCGTTAGGCTGAAGATGAACAAGTTTGTTTTTCACGGCGCTTTTCTTCTGCCCAGGAAGCGGGCGATTTTTCATTGTTGTTATACTGTTACAGTTCAGCTCTGTCTTCTGCGCTCTCCTCTCTCTCTGCTGCCCATTTCCTCAGCCCTTTAATTAGCTTTGGGCTTTAGTTGAGTCTTTTAAGGTCTTTGCCTCGCTGCGTTTCGCTTTCGTTCTCATCTGATTTTTTTTGCACACTACAAATTTTCCTTGATTTTCCCAGCCACACGACGCTTTATTCGGAACTGTTTCCTGTCTCTGACTCACATCTAACAAGGCCAACAGTGTAAGCATCATCCTGAGCAGGAGCACAACTTTGGCTTTGGTTTGAGCTTGGCTTAGTTTAGCGCATTTCCTGGAAATCGCATTTCCTTCTCAACGGTTTTTGGCCAGCTGCTTCTTGTCTATAATCTAGAAAAGTTGAGAGACTCGAGACGTTCGACTTTTTAGGGTTATTTTTAAACACTTTTCATAAACTTTTGCCTGCATTATAAGCCTAAAAAATAATTTAGCTTTTATGCAATATATTAAATTGCCAAATTTCTTTCAACACATCTGCTCTTTTCTACCAATTTTCAACTAAAGTGCATGCCAACTTCGTCTAGTTTAACTCTTTACTTTTCTGGCGCTGACTGTTTTTGTTTGCTTGTGGCTAGAAGCAGTTGGTTGAGTCATAAGGTAGATCAGAGCTGGCCAGAACACTCTCTGCGCATTGTCGTCATCTTTATTGCAAAAAAAACTTGATTTGTATGAGTGTGTCTGTGTGTTTGTTTGTGTATTTGTGTGTGCAACGCTGTTGCATGCTGAATTTTGTTTTGTTATGTGTTTTTTTCTTTTCATTTTGGTCTTTGAACGTTTCTCACATGATTAAGCCAGATTGCTTACAGCTTGTTGAGGTTGCTGTGCAGTCGCATCTTTTAGCTTTTACAGTCTTGAGTTCCTCAGCCTTAGCCTCAGCCTCAGTTTGCATTGTAGTTTGTTTATTTATAGCACATTTTGTATTCACATTTTGGACTTTGACTCTCTCTTTCTTGGTTTCTTGGCTGGGACTAAGAACTATGAGTCCATGACGCAGCGCCTTTGGCACTCGAGCGCCTTTTACACAGATTTTGCAGCTAAGATTTGCAGCAGATGAACAGCGTTGGCAGTTTAGCTAGGCTGTAGCTAGATTTTAGAGTTAGATCTCTGTTTGTTTGGTTCTAAGAAGTTTAAAGGAGTTTGATCTTTTACAGAAGAACAATATTTACTAGCTTTAAGTATTTAAAAGTAAGCTGTTTTTCTTCTAGTTTAATTTAGCTACTTTTAGTGTTATGCTAGCTTTTTTAGTGCGTGAATTCTGGCAACACTGCACTGCGAAATGCACTCGAGTTTTGTGGCTGTTGGCTAAGTTCGAGCATTTGGAAGAAGCAACAAATGATGACGAAATCACATCCACTTGAGTTTGTTATATGAAGATGGCAAATGGCAATGTAAGTGACGATGGAGGTTGTTGGTTTTTCAATTTGGTTCTTCTTTAGTATTCTCTGTATGGTTTTGTGCCATGTGGTGGTCTCAATTGCCAAATGCAAATATCAAACAATGGAAACAAATTTTCATTATTTGCCTGACAAAATGTTGCGGCAAATGAGTAAACAAAGCTCGTTGACTCTTTGCATGTTAACTCGCTTGATTTACCTCTCTCTCTCTCCCCCTGCCTCTTCCTCTTTCGCTTGATACCCCATTGAGCAATTGGTTGCAAGTCGCATGAATGAATGAATAAATGGTTGACCTAGTCGAGTGTTTGTTGCTTTTGGCATTCTTAAGTATCTAACTTGCTCTTTCGCTGCTTAAGTCTCTTTCTTTGTCCATCAGTCATTGATTCAATTTATGCTAATTGCAAATTGCATAATAATTCAATTGAGCCAACTGCTTGCCGTCTTAGTTAGTGACTAGTTAGTTAGTCATGGCACATTTCCGCGTTGTTAAGTTGCCGCCAGATCCAACTTTTTTTTTTTCTTTTCTTGCCTCATCTGCATCTGCATTCAATTCAATTTCATTTTCAATTCAATTACACAATTTCATTTTCGTCTTTGTTGGTAATGCAAATTTTTGTTGTCTTCGTTGTCGTTGTTATTGCTGTATCTTTTCATTTGCTGCATTTGGCTCTTTAATTAAAGCCAAGCCAAGCCAAGCCAAACTCCGTCGATTTTGGTCATTAAAAACACTTTATAACTGGCCTCCAGCTACTGTTCATTTACCTCTTCTAGACAGCGGTCGATGTTTGTCTAGCTAGCTGTCGGTCTGTCTGTCTGTCTGCCTGTTCGTCTGTTTGTTTTGTTTGTCTAGCCAGCACACGGGGCGTATGAGCTATAAGCAGTGGCTGTAAATTACGTATACGCCCCATTTGGCAACGCCTGTATTTAAATAACTGACTTTTTGCTGCATATTCTCGCTGTGAGTTGATTTGATTGTTATTTAATTAGTTAATTATGGTTTAATTGAATTTTGAAGTGCTTTAAAAAAAACTTAAAAAATTGTTCTTAATTATTTTTAATAGACTTTTAAACAACTTCCACTTGTAAATAAGTAATAAAATGACAAAAACATAATAAACATAAATTAAACTACAAAACTGATCACTGTAGATCATAAACATTAAAGCTTACGAGTCTGAAATTAACTCTCTAGCCATTATCTCCAAATAAAGATGAACTTGGTTGACTCTTGCATTACCACAAACACCATTCATTGCTTTTATCAGCCAACAAATCAACAACAACAATTGCAAAAAACACAAAAACCATAATATCATTTTGTATAAATGTCATGACAACAATCAGCTAAACAATTTGTTGCATTGTAACCAAAGTTTGTTTCTGTTTCGTTTATATTTGAGTACAATTTTCAAGGGCATTAAATGGTTTTTTGTTACGCCAAAACAATAACAATACCAGCAGTAAGTGAAACAATAACAAGAATAGTTGTTAATTTTCACTTTGTCAGCCCGAAATGGAAAGAGAAGCAAAAGAAAAAAAAAAAAATGGGAAAATAAAACCAATTTCAACATTTTCATTTTCAAGTTCATGGCTAGAAGCAAAAACGAATAGCAATAACAGCATGGAAAGCAGTAACAACAACAACTGGCAAACAGCAACGCGTCGATAGCTGCAATTTTTGAATTAGCCAAATTACTATTATTTTTGGCGCAGCGCACACACAGATACACGTACTTGTACACTCGAAATTTTGTTAGCCTTGTTGTGTGTCTGGCCTCGACCGGCTCTTGGCCAGGGTCTGGCTCTTACGTGCTGAATGATTTAATGTCCTTTTTGGCAGTCACACCTAACCCTCAACCCGCCACCCTTGATAACTATCTGCCCTTACTCCCCACTCCATTCTTGGCCATTGCAGTTGCAAATTCTTGTCTAGACTGCGGCAAATGAATCGCTTTTATTTTGCTTTTGGTTTTGAACTTCGTTTTTCGTTTAGAAAAGTGAGTTTTGTTGTATTTCGTTTGTATTTTTTTTTTGTCCAAAAAAGGGAACACGTCAGTTGCTGAGGGCGCCTAAGCAGGACCTTCATAAGGTTCATTTCCGCTCTCGGGCGTTACAATTTATCGCGCCGTGACATTTTGCACTTTAGTTTTGCGTGTTTCGGTCTCGGTCTCGGTCTTGCTGTCGGTTGTTTTGGCCATTTTCACTGTTGGCTGTTGCTTGTCGGCTTTTTGACTTTCGCGTTTTCGTTTCCATCTTTTTTTGCATGCAGCAAAAATTAGCCAAAATGATAAAAATTTTAATTTCATTTGAAAAGTTTGCTGGACTTTTCTTTATGGCGGTTTTGTACACAAAATACCCTGTAAACTGCTTTCTAGTTTCTAAATTCATACACGATTCATGCATTCAACAAATGCTTTTCTTTTGACACGTCTTCCCGCTCACTTAGGATATCTTTTAGTTGCGCATACCCGCTTGTGGCATTCATAATTGTTTGGCCCGCATTGCTTTTTGATATTTGCGTGCCTGGAACTGAACTTCAAAGCCAGCGATGCGCATAACGCCGATAAGGTTGCAAAACTGAAAACTGACTACTAAATACAGAAAACTAAAGACTTTAGTTTGGGGCAAGGGTTGCATTGCATAAGCACATCAATCGTTGGACCAGACAGTCCGACAGAGGGAGAGTTAAAGCTAAAAATAGCAGCAGCAAGAGAAAGAGAAGGAGACTTGACTGAAAAGGGAGGAACATTTGCCGTAGGCCACAAAAAAACATACATACATTGAGTGAGCTCTAGGTCTAAGCTGCTCATAACAACTTGCAATTAAACTTCATGAATTGACAAGAAATTTACAAAGTAAAGAAATATAAATAAAGTAAAATAAAATAAGCCGCAATTATGCGCAAAAAAAATAAAAGAAAAGACAATTGAAGCACACGGCATAAGGTGGGTGAGGCTAGTAGATTGAAACGGCTCGGATTTCACATTCTCCAAATAGAAATGCTGGCAATAACATTGTGCCAATGATTTGCCAGTATTTCAATTCAAGAAAGACAGAGAAACATATTTATCCGAATGGTTTTTGAAGGTAACTTCAAGCGATTCCAACAAAGACTTTGAAAAACAGACAGAAAAACTTTAAATTGCGCACAAGTTGCGATTAAGGTCAGTTCAGCAGCTTGACCCGATTTGTACAACAACAATTAAAAGAACAACAACCAAAACAGCAGCCACAGCCAACAATGAGAAAAGCAAAGTTTGCAATTTAATTACAAACGGAAACAAATTAATTTCGAACAATTGAAATGAGCCAAATTATTACCACAAAAATATAATTGGCTAAAGATGTAAAGAAAAAACAAAGGGATTTGATGATTATGCTGCTGCTGCTGTTGTGGCTCAGTAAACCAAATGATTTTTGACTCAAAAAGCAAAAATAAACTGCAAGCCAAAATGTTTGCAATTTAAATTTGGACTCGCGATTTCTGTTTGCTGAGGTCGTAAACTGTTTGTCTATTTTTAAAGTCAAAAAAAGTACATTTAGCCAGGCGATAACTGATGTATGTACAGCAAACTTAGCTGCCTAGGTTTACATTGAGCTTAAGAGTACTAGCTATTTAGCGGATTAGAGCTCTTTTAATGAGGAAGAAACTATTGTGATTTATATATTTTAAAGCATAAGTAACTGAATTTATTCCTTAATGAACTGAAATTTATGAGGTTGATACTTTTAAAGACGGAACTTAGTACATTCGCAGTACATTCTTGTCTCTATATACTCTTTTATTGCCTCATTTGCTTTTTAGCTTACTGTCTTTCCTTTTCCCTTCTTTTTCTCCCTTCTTCCGCAGCTTTCAAAGCCAAACTTCTTACATAACTGCCAATAAATTCAAGTTCGCTTTGCAAAAACTTCACGCTATTCCAATTCTTCAATTGCTTTCGCTGCCAACTACCAACTTCCGCTTTAACTGCCCTGCCCCTTTCTCACTCTTTCTCTACTTCTCTGCCTTTCTTCACTTACTCTTTCTCTGCCAAACAGTTTAGACCGAATTTTCATTTGCATTTCCAATGCCAACGCGAGAAATCGGCAAAACAAGACAAGCAATAAAAATGTATAAATATTGAAGAGATCTCTGAAAAGTTTAAAGAAAAACAAAAGCAGGGGAGAGATGGCAGGGGAGAGAGTGTGGGGAAGGGGGCGTTCCACGCCCACACAAAGTTGGCGCTTTCATCAAAATGCACATAAATTTCAACAAATGGCGCGCGGCTTGAAGTGAGACGTTTGTAGCGCCAAAGCGACCGTCCATGTGGGTGGTCAGCCAGTGGAACTGGACCCCAAAAGACACGACTCTCTAGCTCTCTCACTCCAACACACACATTCGTCCGCTCTTTCTCTATCTCTCTCGCACTGGCATTTACATCTTTTGGCTGCAGTTTGCAGTGCCGCTGGCAAACGATTTCTAAAACAAAATTTGCATTTAATTGGACAGCCAGAAGGAGAGGCACAGAAAGGGGGGCGTGGCGCGGGGGCGTGTAAAAAAAAGAGTTGAAATAAAAGGAGTAGGCGTTGACAAATTTCGTTTGTTCTACTTTAGAGCGCCCTCTGGCGTTCATCTGCTGTTTGTTGTGTTGGGTGCATCAATCAGCGACATCTTTTAAATGTTTATTGTTTGTTGTTATTGTAGTGGTTGTTATTTGTTGTTGTTGCTGGTTTTTGTACGGCAACAACACACAAAGCGACCAGATGACGTTTTCAGAAATTAAAAGACCGATGAGTGAAAGTGAATTTTCGTCTGTTTGTTGTAGTTGTAGTTGTAGTTGTTGTCATTTCTTTTGCCTAGTTGTAATGTGTAATGTTTGCAACGACAACAACAACAAACACAACAAACAGTGGAGCAGCATCGTTGTCATCGTTGTCTTGCTCGCTTCTTCGCGTCTTTTGATTGTCTTGCGATAGCCAATTGAGTTTTCATTTGTCAGTCAGTCATTCAGTCATTCAGTCGCAAAGTCGTCGAGTCAAACGAATAAACGACCCAACGACGTCTGTCAATGACACAGAAAGAGAGTTTCAAGCATGATATGTGGCTTGTTATTGTTGTTGTCGTTGTTGTTGTTGTCGTTTCAGTTGTTGTGTGTACTTTGCTTGTTGCCCAGTTTTCTATTGTTGTTGTATTTTTTACTTAGTTGCACTGATTAGACTTTTGTTGATATATCTGCGTTTTCACTTTCGTTCACTTTCAGTTAACGAGCTCAGATTTCCATTGAGTTATCTATAGGCACGTGCCCATAAACAATCGAACCCAAACCTCTGACCTGATTTGTTATCCCCCTAAAACCCCCTTCTGCACCCTACAAATCCCCTCCCAGATCTCTTGGCGCTCACGTTGGCCGGAAATGTGTGTGAGTTTGTTTGGACGTCAATCAGTTTTGTTTTGCAGCTGCAGAAGAATATTTAATCTAAAGGTTGACTCAACTTGACGACCTCATCTTGACCTGATGACACTTTGCAGCTTTTAATTTTAAGAAAAAAGGCCAAAACGTTAAGAGCAACAGCTGCTGCTGCTGTGGATAAAATGCAGTTAGATATGGGAAAAGTTCTTAACTAGCAATCAGAGGAATTTGTACTTGGATAAGTAAACAAATTAAGTGAGCTTTAGACCAGTTACCAGCTTTAGCTTTTCTACTTCTTGGTTAAACTCATTACGTCCTTCACTTGCCAACTTGGCACAGTTTGAACTCCCAACTCAAGACAAAGAACACCAAGTTAGACCCGAATGTTTTAATCAACTCGTATCATTCTCAATTGTTGGGCTAATTATGTCGGCAATCTTTTAATTATGCCACTGCAATTTGGATAAACACAAAACGCCAAGAAAAGCCAAAAAAAGGCGACCCACAAATGTAGTTTTTCATACCTTCGTTGTCTCTCAAGTTTCAGTTTCGAGTCTCATTATAAACAATTCTCGTCACTAATTACAATGTGGAAGAACAAATAATAAAAAAAAGAGGAAAAAAACTAAGAAAAAAACATCAACAAATGTAACTGGGTCAAGTCGCCGTCAGACTGACAAAAATTAAAATGGAAAAAATATATACAAGTATGTGTATGTGTGTGTACGGTACGTAGAGTAAAATTGTGGAAAAACTCGAGATTTTTATCTGCGGTTTTATTTCATTTGGAGGTTGTTTAGCTCACGGGCGGCCCTTATACTGTGAGATACAGAGATACAAATTGAAATTAAGCTCAATTTAGTGCACGACAAGTGTTTAGAGAGGGGCAAGTGGCGGACGGTGTACAGTAGTTGGCACAGACGTCCTTGCAGCTGCAACATTGCCACTTTGCATATACTTAGTATGTTTAAAGCCAACACTTTGGCCACTTCAGCCACTTTCCACGAAAATTCGAAAGGTGACAATTGTCCAATTGATAGCCATCAAAATAAAAAAATAATGAAAATAAACAAACAGACAAATGGACGGACATTAAGACGGACGGATAGTGAAAAAAAGAAAAAAATATCAACTACTTGGACAGAAATTGCCGTCCGGCAGTCTATAAAATAATTTCGCGAAAGTTGTCGCATAATATGGATGGCAAAAGTGTTTACTTTATTATTATTTTTCAGTTAGTTTCTTTTACTATTAGATTGTTTGGTTTATATGCTCCACTGTCTGCCTTTTTGCCACTTGCCTGTTGCTGCCACTTACTAGCAGTAGTTGCCACATTTCACAGCCATAATTCAACTAATTAAATGCACATGAAAAATTCAGCACTTGAAATGGCAAACAAGCCGGACAATACGGACAGACACAGTTCCAAATGCCATCAAAAAAGACAAGAGACAACAAAGTCACAAAACTTTAACTGCGTATATGAAACGCACTGAGAAATATTTCAAATTTGAAATGTACATACATGAAAAGTCATTGAAAATTGTTTTGAATCAAGTGAAAGAAAATTCAATGCCAATAATGGTGTCTTCACTTTGGTGGCCATGGGAAACATCCACATTTAGCCACAACTAAACGAAAATAACTAGCATCCAATTACCTAAAGAAATGTTTAATTTTTCATGCACTTCAAGCCGACAAAGAAATTTTTGACAGTACATTTATTTGGAGAGAAGAAAAATCTTAAATTTTTAAGCCAGTTTATAGAAATACTTTAAAAAAGAAGAGTTTAAAATTTGATTTAATAAATATTAATGCAATTTAAAAGCAATTATGGAATTTGCTGAGCCGTTTTCCAACAAAAAGTATTGTAATATTTTTTATGGAATATATAAAGACTATTTATCTTTGTGATCAAAGCTTGTTATAAATAAAATAGTTAAGCCAAAGAATTTATTATTTTATGATTTTTCTTCATGAAAATTACTATAATTTTTATATTAATTAATGAACTTACAAGTTTATTAGTGAAACATTAGTGTTATTCATTTGTGAATTTCCTTAAGTGTGTTCAATTTTGTTCATTGCCCTTTTAAGCGGCTCAGGTATCACTTTTAATGGCACAAGTTGATTTTGTTGATTTTTGTGTAATTATAGTTGATGGATTTGAATTCTTTGCGGAAATTGAATTTGTGATCGCCTAAGGCGTATCATTTTGATAATTGTGTAGACTTTTTAGCTATGGCAATTTATGCTTTATGCCACTGACCGACCTGAAAAGCCTTTCCAAATCAATTAGCGTTGACCCCAACGTGTTTCCTCCAGCACTAGCTCTAGCTCTTGGACCAACTCCAGCTCTAGCTCGAGTATTAATGGCCAAGTCGACGCAAGCCTCAATGAGGCGAGCCGAAAAGTATTTTCCGAAATCTCCCGCTGGCAACAGCTTATTTTTTTTCCCTAGCCTTTTGGTTTTTGTTTATCAATTGAAACGATCGCCAACACGATATTGCCCTAGGTTGGTCTTTTTTTGTTGTTGTTGTAGCTACTGTAAAAAAAATCGTTGCCTGGGCACAACTTTCACTGCAAAATACAAGTTTTTAAATTGCTTTAAAGGACGCACTTTGATTTGATTCATCATCAATGTCAGCATTCTCAACGTTGCGTATGAGTAATATTTGCACAAACTCAAAGTAATTGTACGTACATTTTATAGTTGTATTTGTACATGATATATGCAGTATTGTTTGCCCGTTTTGTTGTCGATTTTCAACACTAATTGCCGGCATGACTTGAATATTCTTCCCGGTTTTCAGTTTCAGCTTTACTTTTGTTATTTTTTGTACATTTTTGCTGTTGTATTGTAGTTGGTGTATTATTGTTGTTGCTGCCACAATTTATCGCTTTATTATTGCACGCAAATGGCAAAATTAGCAGCAAGCTGGCCAGCTGCAATTATAGATACCCCGTAATCCGAATGATCCCCCCTACCTACCCTTTATAGTAGGCTGGAACTCCCCAGGGTAGACCTGTTTTATATATATATATTTTTTGGGTTTTCTCGATTACTGTTTCCATGCCACAAATCGACTGTGTGTTGACCGAATCTTGGTGTTTTATTTTCATTTAATTACTGTTGCAGTCAGTTGCTGTTGTTGTTGTTGTGGCTGCAGCATTAATTGGCTTGTTTTGCTTAATAATGATTATTTGTTTTTATGACTCTTTGATTATGCGATGATGCATCGAAAAACTTGCCACGGATTAGTCCGCTAAGTCCCAACTCCGGACTCCGGACCTAACACACAACGGGAAAGCGACTGCTGTCCATTTGGTGTTGCTGCTGCTGCTGCTGCTTTTGCTGATGGGCTGTCAGTTAGCCACGTTAGTCAGTCACTCAAATGGGGCAGACAATCAGACATTGTGGCCAGATTGGAAGTGCTGTCTTAATTATGCAATGGGCGCAATTGAAGACAATTTAAATGCCCGCGAGTTGTGAAAATCAAACAAAATACAAAACACAAAAAAATTGTAGGAATGAAGAAATAAATGCATTTACAACCAATAAATATGAACACGAAATTGGTATACACTACTCTAATAAATGTCAAATATTACGAGAAACAATTAAGTTTATGGTACACTGCTACAAATTGGACTTACAACTTACAAGTCTTGCATAAAAGTGGCTTACCAAACTCTAAGTAAATAAATAGAGGGAAGTCATCTTAATGGTACCGTAAAAATGACTTTTAACTGATTTAAAATTTATATATTTATAAGTAGTTAAATATGATAAAATTAGTGTCCATAAAATAGCAAATTAATTGTGTTTTTACTGGCTTTAAACTTAATATTTTATTTATTAACAACTACATTTTAATTTGGAAAAGAAATCATAATTTTATTAGCTTAATGGACATAAATTGATAGACTTTGAAAAGTGTAGTATTCTGCCCACAATTTGGCACCTCGTAGAAATTGCGTAACTTATTTTTGCTCATTTTCTGGGTATTAGGGGCAGTGGGAAATGAATAATTTGCATCGCATTCACTTCCCCATTGCAGCTGTGTGATATAGTCGTAATGCCTGAAGTTTTTTTTATACTTTTAATAGGGCATAAAACTTTAATTACTTATGTGCATATGGAAGTGGAGCTGTCTTCAACCTTTACGGCCTGCACTTGATCAACTGAGCACAAGTAGAAAGAAAAGAAAGAAAAAAAAACTCAAAACGAACCTAAATGCAGTTCAAGTGGACAGTTTGGAGCTTGAGGCGCCAAGTGGACAACAAATTATGTACATCATGATGATCAACGTACATAGAGTTGATGATAATGATGATTATGATTATGTAATGGAAAGCGAGGGGCTGCAAGAAAAGCCTTCATCAATAAAGTGAAGAATCGACTGTGACGACGACTCTGACTCCTGTCAGCTCTTGACCCCATTTAGGAGGCGTTTGCTCGTAAACTTCCAACACACATTAATACATAAATTTTAAATGCCACATAAAAAGTGTGTGGAAGAAGAAGCAGCAGCAACAGCAACAGCAGCAACCAACTTTAAACGCCTCCAAAAATACATACGAAATTTTAATGCGTCGCATTTTAATTGCCTGTAATTAAGCAGCAATTACATAAAAACAAAAGCCGCTGATTTTAAATTAAATGATTACAGCAGCAGCAGCCCAGGCGAACGCATCGCTGAACAAACTTATTGAATGTTTTTTTACAACTTCTTATAAAGAAGAAAGTGAAAGAGCTAGAGGGGAAGACAGTGAGAGAGAGAGAGGGAGAGGCAAAGAGCAATTAGTTGCATGCACTCTAACAAAATGTTGAATAATTAGTTATAATTATGATAATTAAAATTAAAACTTGTGCGGGCGGTTGCATCAGAGCAGCAATCGCATCGCTGCACCACTGCAACACTGCACCACTAACCCTAGAAAAACCACCGCACACAACAACACACAAACACACTCCACACACCACACACTCACACCTCTTTGCCTTAATTTATGTCACGACAGGCGAAGCCCAACGATTTACAAAATTCCGCACATAAATTCCATTGGAATTTTTATAATAAATTTCTGCTGTTGCAGTTGTTTGTTGTTAGCCACAAAATGTCAACGCTTTTCCTTAAGTTTTTTCTTTATTTCAACAGATTTTCATTCAGCTTTTCGTTTGCTGTGCGTCAACAGCATTACGAAATGATCTTTTGCCTCCCACTTTGAGATCTTCTTTTATACTTAACACAACTAAAATTCAAATTGAATTTTCTTTTTTTTGGCTGTTGTCTCTTTTCTGGTTCTGATCGCTTTTTCATAGCGCTTGGCACGCTTTGCAGCGCTTGCCACAGTTTTGTGGCATATACATACATAACCCGGTGACAAACTAAATTATATTTATTTATAAGCAACAGCAGACGAGTTAGCTGTCTCTCCAGTTCAATAATATCTAATGACTCATGACTTATGGTACTTGTCTGTGTCTATACTTATCTCTGATATCTACCCAACTATGGCAGATAACTAGGTGCCTAGTCAGATAGTGCACGGACTTGAGTCTGGGAATTGTCGGCTAGATAAAGTTGTGTGGTATATTAGCTGTATATTGTATATGTTGATAAATTATGTGGGATTTTTTTTTGCATATAAACCATGATTATGTACTTTTTTGCAATTATTTAGATTTTTAGTCAAATTAACTTTTCTTTTTCTAAGTAGAAATGTGTTTTTCCCTCTGGCAAGAGTATTTGTGTTTCATTATAAATTATTTCACTAGTTGCTCACCGCGTAGAGTTTGTTATTTTGGATTTTTTCTCGTCAGTTTTTGGTGCCACACACAAATCAAATGCTCAAATGCCTGCAACAAGATGCATGTGACATTCTTAAATGGGGGACGCTCTCGAGGAGTAAAACAAAACTCAACCAAAACGAGTACTTGGCATGCGCTGACACGAAAATATTCTTTTTGGGCAACGTCAATAAATTTAGCTCATAACACCGACTGACAGTAATGTGTCATCAGTGGAAATGTTTTCAAATGAAGACTCTGCCGGCGACTGACTCCCTCTCTCTTCCTCCCACACTCTATCTCTTTCTCACAGTTGTGGGTGTCTATGGTCTATTATTTGCATAATTTTATAGCAAGTTATTATTTGAATTAAGCTATAATTCCAGCACTCTTTTATGCCCTTTACTTTCAATTAATTGCAGCTCATTTTGGTTCTGACAACACCTGTCTTTTGTTAACTTTGGTAATGAAATCATCAACTGCTTGAGCTGTCAATCCATCACAAATTGAATTAAGTAAAGAAAAAAAGCAAAAGTGTTTCGTTTTTCTTTACTCTTCATCTTTTTTTTGTTGCTTTTATAAATCAGTTTTTCTCACATGCTATGCAAATGAAACCATTGAATGGGCTTTTGACTTGTGTGTTATGTTTATGCTGCCTCATTGGCCCCAAACACAGACAGATTTGACTCGACTCGACTTGACTTGACTTGTCTTGACTTGGCTTAAATTGAGCTGAGTTAAGTTCGGCGATCGCTCGTGCGCATAATTTAAAATAATGATCGGCATATGAAACTTAATGCGTTTCGTCTTGAATCTTGGATCTTGGCTTATCGATCATTGTGGCCAGCGGCGTTTGTTTTCTGTGATGCGGCACGTTGTGTTGCCACATTTTGATGATCGGATGGATCGGTTAACAAAGTGCATAATTCACGCACGCAGCGTCAGCAAAACAGCCTCACAACAGGTGTCACTCTCACTTTCAAGGCGCCAAAATCCAATTTGCTGTCACTACGTCCCACTCTCCCTCCACCTTCTATCCCTCCCCCCACCTCGTGCGTTACCCTATATACATAACAATTAGCATTTCGTGTTTAGGCCACGAAACGTAGCTCGAACTGAAACTGCTGCTTTAGACTCAAATTATCGTGTCGTTTTGACGCCTGCAATCTTTTGGCCATTTGACTACCAAACTGTAGTTGCTGCTTTCTTGTCTATTTCAATGTTTTACTCTTTTTTAGTTTTTATTTTTTGTCACTTTCCTTTTGGCCATGCAAATTTCTCGCGACGACTATTAATTGGTAATGGCAGCGAGCGAAAAGAAAAGCAATAGCAAAAAAATTGAAATAGCCATAAAAATGGTCAACACGAGACTCGCGCTCAACCGTTATCTGCATAAGCGGCCCAAAGCTCTCGTCCTGACAAAAAACGTAGTAGTAGAAAACAAGTAAGAAAGTGGGAGTAGAGTGATGAAGGTGCGCAAGCAGATACCCTGTACGGATGTGATCGTTTTGGGAGTGACTTATTTAAATGGAAATAAATTGCAACTGTTTAGTGGATTGTCTTACAGTTCTGGTTCTCTTCTTGACTCTTCTAGCTGATCAAGAACGTTTAACACCATCTTTTTCCCTAGCTACAGGGTATTAAAAAGTACTTTCTTTTGCCTGGACGCTGCCACTGAGTTTAGCTTCATTTTTTCAGCTCCGGCTTTGGCTGCAGCTCCCACTCCGACTCTTAGTCCAACAAACAATTCGACTCCGGCTTCATTCCTTGCCAGCTCTGGAGCTTATCAGAGATCGTCAGCCGTTGGCACGTTTCGTTCATTGCCTTGGCGTGATTGTTGTTGTTATTTTGCTATTATTGTTGTTGACGTGTTGCAAATAGCAATATTCAAGTTTTTATTGTGCTTTATATTAGATTGCCATGACCAATACACAAATACACCCCAATAAAGCAACGTCTATACACACGTACATATGTTAGCTCTTATGTTATTGAATACGAATCAAAAAGAGTTCCAAGAAATGAAAACCAAAGGCCAACAAGCGTCGCTTACTGGCCAAAAGAATGTTAAGCTAAATGTATATATAGACACATGGCCATAACGAACATTAAATGCACTTTAATTATGGCGAAACTAATTAATTAGTCAACAGATGGATAGAAAGAAAGAAAGTCATTTACGGCTGTTTATAAAGAAATTAAATAATTAATTGCAATTAGTTGGTGGTTTGGCTGTGATAAGCAGACATTTATATAAACATAAAGGACTTTTATTAATATTTTCTGTTAAGAAACTTGTTAAGGAATTGACAGAGTGCTTAAGTTTGTGGTAGACTTGTGATTTTTAAGAAAAACCCGCGGCAAAAAATGCAATTTGTTGGTGGAAGGTTTATATAAAAACATTTAAAACTAAAAAGCCTATCAAAGCTAGTTAAATTTGGCTTTATATTTATACAAACAAATGTTAAATTTACACAAAATACATCACAGATTTTTAAGAGTTTTCTAAGTGCTTAAAAATACCCTTTTTCCTTCTGACAGTTTTGTCTGTTTAGATGTCTGACTTTGACTGAATTTGACATTTGACAACTGAACAAAGCGTTGAACAAATCTGCCCCAAAGCTCTTGTGTTTATCGCTCAGTGTAGAAGTATTAGAAATACATGTTTTCAGTGCTTTACCGTAAAAGGCCTATTGGACCTTAGTCTGCGTAGCGCTTCTTCTTAGAACTCTGCATAACATGATTCTTTTCTCATATACTTGCTCTTTCTTTCTATCTTTTTTTCGCTTCTTTCTCTGCTGTGCCTCTTCCTGTCTTTCTTCACTGTGTTTCGCACATTCTCATTCTAATAAGCCAGCAATAAATCAACATTGATTTTAAGTTTGTTGTTATTTTTGCGCTTTCAACTTTGCTGACTCACGATCCAGTCTGAGGCTGAGTCGGAGGCTGAGACTGGAGTCTCTCAGACTCGATCCCCGTTTGAGTTGGACTTCCAGGTCCCGAGGTCTTAAGTTCCATTCTTATGTTCTGAACAGTCTGCAAATGGGCGCTTCGCTTTGTATTTTTGCTGTTCTTCTTATTTTGTTGCTCTTAAGCTAACAAAATTCTGGCAAGGCGGCCATTTAGGCCCAAAAAAAAAAAGAGACCCAAACTGGATTGGGCACATATTTCAGCAAAGTGTTGGCCAGCACGCGAAGGAGTTTCGCTGTTGTTATTGCCAACGTTGTTAGCCGGTTTTTAAAGCCCATTCCCATACCCATTCCCAATCCCTGGCGCTGACCGCATAAGGAGAAAGCCTCTGCCCAGCATGAGAAAAAAAAACTACAAAAGAACTTCGAAGAACTAAAGGAGATTTCATTCGATTTCATGCGATTTGATTCTGGTTCCGTGTGGAAACTGTACCCCCTGGGCCCCCTGCTGCCCCCTGATCTGCGCTCAGCTGTTTGCTGTCGCCAAATCCAGTTGCAAAAATTTGTTATATGACTTACATTACCTACACCGCTTTACACGCCCCGCCAACTCCTCTTTCTACCCTCTGCTTACATTACACATTGGCCAACGATGCCGCAAATGTTTCGTGTTTCATTGTTTTTTTCCCCCAACATTTTTTTTTTTTTTTTGGCAAACGGGCAACAGAATTGACATTTCCTTTTACAACATCCAACAAGCTGCAGCAAGCTCTGCAAAATGAAAACTATAAATCAGAGGCAGCAACAACAACTGTTCCATGTGATTGTCACGCTTGAAGGACTCTTTCAAGACAACTAAAACCAAAATAAAAGAAAAAAAAAACATATAAAAAGCGAAAATGAATTGGTTGCTTTTCTTGTTGTTTGTTGTAGTTGTTAACAGCGCTTTATTGTTGTTGTTGTTTGCTGGTTTTTATGAAGTAGGTTACTGTGTTTGTTGAGTAATTGAGTTTAGTTTTTCACACACAAGTGTGTTGGCCGTTGTTGTTGTAGTTGTAGGAAGCTGCTGCACATGCAACTTGGCAACAGTTTTGCATGTCTTAAGACACAACAAGCACACGCTTGTCTCACAAAATGCGACCCCAGCAACAGCAGCAACAACAGCAATTGCTGCTGTCATAAAGTTGCTCATAGCATCGACAGCAGCGACCCTAACAACACTATAGAATTGCAATTGTATTTTAGAAGAGGGAAACTGGTTAAATACCCTTTAAGATACTTTGGTTTGAGCAGCTTGAAACTGACACCAGTGCTCTTAAGTTACTGCGGAATTTAGGTAAATAAACTAAAGACTTTAAGCAAAATATTTTACATAAATAAAAAGAACAAATTTGTGTCAAAAATAGAACTACTTAAACTACATTTTGTATAGCTCTTAAACATACTCAAGATTTATTTTGAAAATATCTGACTTTTCACTCTACACACTTTGAGTATTAAAGCACTTAAGTTACACTTAAAGTTAATATAAAGCAGATTTTAGCTTGCATCAGTTAACTTAGAAAAACTACTCAAGTTTCAATTAAAGTTATCTGTTAAGTTCATGTCAATGCCAATGTAAGATCAATACAGCCTAAAAGCACAACAGTCTAAAGTACTCAAAGCCAACAAATTATTGACTCTACGCTAATTGACGGAACTTAAAGCGTCTTAAAGTAAAATCCAATATTCCACTACTAGAATTCTCCAGCAAGTTTCCACTTCAAATGCTAATGAATCACTGTGTGTAGTCGATTATTTAATATACCCCACAGTTGGATTTACAGAGCATATGCTGACTACAAAATCATAATATTAACAACTTAGTTAGTTGCTCGCCCTGCTGTGAGTCAACAAGAACAAGCTGCAATCAAAGTGCACAACTCCATGTTTAGTTACGACTCACCTCCAGTTCACTTGAGTTTACCCCTCCAGAGCTACTTTGTAGCAGTTTATCCCGCTTCCCATTCCCCTGCCTGCCGCTCTGCTGTCAGTCATGTTGCTGCTGCTTCACTCGGAGTCTGTTTGTGATCTAATTATTGTATTTGCTGTCCGTTTTTTGCCTCCTACAGCTACAGATTTGAGTTAGTCCCCGTCTCTAAGTTGCTGCTGTTAACTTGGCCAGCTTAACTGGCCGTCAGCCTCCATTCATTTTGGCTGGCAAGCCTGTTTAGACATTCGTTGTGGCTCCCACTTTCGGCTTGCCCCCAAAAGCTCCTTCCACCTTTCTGCTCTGGTCTGGTCTGGTCTGGTCTTCTCCTTAGTTTCTACTTTATCCACTTCACTCTCAGTTTGTGTTTCAATTTGGTGAATTTGCTTTGCTTCGTTTTGTGTACTAATTTGACTTTTTGGCGCTTCTCTGTCTCTTTTGTGTCTTCATCTCTCGGCCACTTTTATTTACCCGTTTATTATGACAT
This sequence comes from Drosophila nigrodunni, assembly GCA_020829145.1. Lineage (NCBI taxonomy): Eukaryota > Metazoa > Arthropoda > Insecta > Diptera > Drosophilidae > Drosophila > Drosophila nigrodunni. Next base: position 5,342,899 of record JACVCZ010000007.1, on the reverse strand, counting down.
CATTTTTCTTGGCAATGAACGCTATTTGTATTTGCCATTAACAAATCTAAATAACTAAATAACATTTTCATCTAAGCCACAAAAAAATGTATAAAAACATGTTTAGTTATTTATCAGCCAATGATGCGACAAAGACTTGGCTCAAAACTCAATTAACATTTTGCCAATTTCGGCTGTGGGAAATCTTTTGGGGAACTTATCCCCTCTATCTTCTCCTCCTCTCACTTTTTTTTAGTGGATGTGCACGTCTTTTGGCGCCTGCCTCATTTTCATTAAGTTTTAAACGAATTTCCGTGACTGGCTTATAAAAAAATATTAAAATCCATAAGGAAATTGATGCGAGGCGAGGGTGTAGCCTGCCAAAGGGGGCGGGGGAAGTGGATAGGAGCACTCTAAAGCTGCAGTCGCTTCCTTTATGTTTTGGGCATGCATCAATTTTCACTTTTCCCAAAAAGATATGAAAAAAGCTAAAACAGATACACGAGATACACACAAAAGATACAAAAGATACTAGCAGCATTTTGAAAAGATATTTTTGTTTTGTAAGTGCCGTGGGTCGATCATAAAATCCTTGTACGTGAGGTTTGCCTTGGAGGTCACGTGAGAGAAACAACAACACGAACACTCAGGACTGCGAGATTGAGTTGAAACCGAAAGCAACAATAACGAAAATCCAAATTGCATTTATGTAAACACTTTTTTTAAACAAGTGAAACTTTTTTCTTATACTCTTGGCCCAAACAACAAGTATTAAGTATTAATTATTAATTATACGATTATGCGATTATTCGATTATGCATGCAATGCGATGTAATCGTTTGCGATCTTTGATCTCTTTTCCAACTCTGAGACTCAGAAAAAATTGAAATTGAAATTCGAGCTGAAAGTTTGTCGCATGCATTACGTTGATTACATCACTGCAGATACTTTGGGAGTGATTAAAGAGGGTGAGTGGTGGGGAATAGAAGGAGGCGGGGTATAAAATAGGCTATGAAACTGGCACCAACTGTGGCAGTCAGTCATTCAGTCAGTTCAGTTGGTCAACCATGTTACCACAGCGCCTAAATATAGACACAGAGCGACAAATGTCCAAACAGGACGAACTCTAAACATGGGACTCAAGGGGTTTAGGGGAGCGGGGTAGGCAGGACTAACACACAGATGGACTGACAGACAGACAGCCAGTCAAATGGTCTTGTTAATTTCCATTTTTTTATGCAAATTTTAACTTCCTCGAAACTGGCAAACAAAACGAAACGAAACGAGGCATCACAGAAATTTGACTTGCCATAAAAATTGAAATTGAAAACTAAAACATGGTCATGAATAGGGGGTACCAGGGGCGGTGTGAGGGTGGGGGGGACAGCCTGTGCCTGATGAAGTGGGCGGCTGTTAGGCAACTAACTGGATGGGGGAATATGGAAAATATGCCACAGACAGAGAAAGAGCAACCAAAAGAGAGATAGAGACAGACAGCTACAAAAGTCAACGTGCAAAAATAACAAACAACTGTCAAATGTGTCTGACAAACGAGACAAGAAAAAGACACAGGAGAAACCAAAACAGCAACAATAGCAGCAACAATAACAACAGCAATAACTAAGACAACAACAACAATAGCAGCTACAACAACATTTGATATATAGCAACTAAGTTGGAGAGAAAGACTGTAAAAGACGGCCTAAATGAATAGTCTGCTCATTGGATAAACCAAAAGCAAATGCTGCTCATATTGCATTAACAACCACAGCAACAGCAACAACAATAAAAACAACAACAATAGCAACCGCAACGACACAAAATGTTGTGATAACAACTTCCCGAAATTGTTTGGCTGCTGCCAAATTGGTTGCAATGCGCCAAGCAAAATTCATAGCGGCGGTCAGATTACGCATACGACACGTGAGCTCACTCAATTTACTACAAACTGCAAAACTGCGCAACGATCGATGCGAATCGTTTGTGTGCTGTCAATAAAAGCAACAACTAACAACAACTTTACAACAGCAGCTTCAAATATGCAGACTGCCAAAAGAATGCTGAAATTGAAGACGCCACAACAACACAGCAAAATTGCACAGCAAATACACACAGCTGACACACTCACACACAACAATTTGTTGTTTTGTTATCAACGGCATTGTCACAGCTCCTGCGGTAGCAGCAGTTGCTGCTGCTGTTGTCGTTGTTGTTGTTGCTGTCGTCATCTACTCATTTGGTTGCCCTTGCGTTTATGCGGGCCAACGCGTTGCTTGCCACGTTTTGTGTCCATCACTTTGATGGCTTTTTATTGTCGCGTCTTAAGATTGATAATGACCATAAATTCATTTGACATATTGCTGAAAATACATAATTTTCAATCATTGAGTCGTAAATAGTTAGCGGTTAATAAAACATATTGAGTGGAGTTCAAGCTGTTAGCTGAGGTCAGTTGGTTTTTATTTAAATTTTATGTGGGAAAATTTAACAACTTTATGGCTGTGTTAATTATAGTGGGGTATTGAGCTCATAATTATTTAAACCACACATTTCATTAGTTATGAGCTGGAAAACTCCTTTTTAAACATTAGTTGTTTTGTTATAAAGATTCTAACTTCTCTTATCGTTAGAGTATCTCGACTTTTACCTTAATCCAATCGCTTATTATATATTTCTTGATTTGTTGTTATTATTGTTGTTGTAATTGTTATTGCAACGTCTGCCGCAATGTCTCCGCTTGGCAGACGCCGACGCCGTCGTCTCCGCTGTGGCTGCCATTCGCTAAGATTGCCTGTAAGTTGCAAGGAGCATGACAGCGTAGGGAGATGCAGAGGGAGCTGGAGGCTTGCATAGGAGCATGGGGTCTGAGAGCATGAGCATGGCATGTCATTTCTTGGCTTTGCCAAACATCTTTGGCATTCCTAAAGTCTCCGTCTTTCGCTCTCTAGTCAGGCATCTGCACAAACTAAAGAAAAATATAAAAAAAGTCTCATTTTGTCGTCGCCGTGTCTTTTGTCTTTCTCCAGCTGCGAATTGTGTTGAGTTGTGTGTGTGTGTGTGTTTTTTTTTTTTAAGTTTTTTCTGCTGTGTTGTGTTCCTCATTTTACTTTTGCTGCTGCAGCAGATACTATTTGTAATGCAGCTTGTTTTGCATTTAATTTATGCGCGTAATTAGTTGAAAGTGAATGCCAGTTAAGTAAGAAGAAGCAGCGAATGAAATAGACACTGCCTCATTACACATTGCGTATACGCGACGTGTGCAAACACAGAATGAACTGCGTAACTCTCGATATCAACTTGTAGATCAGCCGTCGTCGCAGGCTGGTCAAAGGCAATAAATAATGTTGTGAACGCTTTAGCTTTTCTTTTCAGCCACAAAGCGGGGAGGGGGTTGGCAGGGGAAGCGCTGGAGGTGGGCGAACAAAAGCAGCTCATTATTTGTGAAAAACGCGGCTGTCAAAATTGAAAATAGGGAAAAGCTGAAGAAATAAACCAAAAACAATGGCAGACAACAACAGCAACAACATCCATTCAGTCCATTAGCAAATGGGGTAAAGGGGTGATAGGGGAGATGATTGTGGGGGGGTTGATGCCACCGCCACCGTTGCCGCATAATGAAAGCGAAAATTTAAATTTTTGATACAATTTGCAATTTTTTTTTTGTATTTTTGTATTTTTCGTGTGCTTTTTATTTTTCCTACTTCATCATTCACATCAACAGCAGCCGCAACTGTTGCAACTGTGGCAAGTCAACAACAAGTCGACAAAGAGAAAAAACAATTCATCATGTTGTTGGTAGATTGGAGGAACCTTTTTGGCAGCACTCGTTGAAGCAGCAACAACAATAACAACAGCAAAAACTCTTTGGTTGCCTTCAATTTATGCGGCGGCGCTTAAATCGATTGCTTTGCCACATTGTTGCAATTGGCTAGCATGCGGCTTGGAGCGTGCAACGAACGCTGGCGTCAATCGCTGAACCGTAAAACTGAATTATGGATCAAAAGACGGCAAGAGAAAGACTCAAAGAAAGAGTAAGTCAGTGAGAGTGGGGACAGAGGGAAAGAGAGAAAGAGAGAGACACATTCAGGGTAGCTGCAGAGCGAAGACGTTTGTCGTTTGCTTCAGCGGGTGGATAACATTCGATGACGGACTGACCACAAGCCACAACACACACCAAAAAAACAGACACACACACACACAAACTGCTGTCTGCAGACTCCACAGTTGCAATGGCTACGTCGCTTCATTAAGCGATTCATTCATGCAACAGTTCAATGCGATGCAACACAACAGTCAGTCAGTTAGTCAGTCATTTAGCCAGTTAGCCAGTCGATCGTGTCGTTTTATTTGCCTCTTAAATTTTTGCGCTAACTAGATGTCGCAATTGAAAGTAAGCTGTCAAATATTGATAGATGAAAGAGAGTTGGAGTGGGAGTGGGAGGAGGAGTCAAATTGGTGCAACATATCAAAAATGGAGAAATATCTTAATGAGAGCATGTTTTGGCTGTTGGTAGAAAAGACATCGCTAAAAATATGTAGTTGGCAGACAAAACGGTAAGACAAGTATAAGCTTAAAATCATTTCGAAACACCATTCGAAACTAGCAAAAGTATCGGTTAGTTAATAGAAAACTTATGCTAAAAGAAGCAGCTAAAGTCCAATGTGCCCAATTCTTGATTAAATCTAAAAAAGTCACAGCTATAAATTTCTTAAACACAACCTGCTAAAATCAAATTTTCCCAGCTTCTGTATGGAATGTGCTTTTTTAAGTAGCTTACAAGGTCTATAAACTTTACTGATGGCATCACTGTGATGACAGTGCCAAAGGGGCAAATGAATGTTGGTCAAAAGAAAAAGATTAATCAGAGAAGCAGCAGAATTTCAGCCAAAAATTGTATGACTGCTCTGCAGAATTGATTGGCAAATTGTTGCCATACTTCAAACTGACAGCAAAAAATTAAAAACTCCCTATTCTCTACTCTCTTTTATGTTGTCTGAGCTGAAAAGCAGAAAAAAAAGTGTTAAGAATCGAAATAGCGTAAGACAAGCCACAGACAATGAATAATAGATCAGTGTTAGCCATATGCAGATCACATTCTTTTGACAATGAACAACAGATCATGGGCAGATCAGTTAGAAACAAAAATATGTATACTTTAGAAAGTTAACGTTATATTTCTGTTATTGGCCAAGAAATAAAACAAGGTCATCGTTGTTGGGGTGTCAGTTATTGTTAGTTAGTTTAGAGGAACTCGTGATTTTATGATCTAACTTTAAACTTGAACTTGCGACTTTTAGCTCCAACATTGTTTCAAATTTAGTTATGTTTTATTTTTAGCACTGCCAAGGTCACACAAGGACATTGTTCAGCTGCTGATTTTCTCAATTGTTCGGCTTGAAACAACACTTGAAACTTGAAAAACATTTTTATTTTTAAACTTAAATTCAAAAGTGAAGCGCAACTCGAAGTCAGATACAAATTTAATTACTGAGTCAGCGATTGGACAACCTCCAAGTATACAGTATTATAGTATGTATATTTGTATAAACTGGGGCCCCCGAGGGCATTGAAATCAAACAAATAGAAAACACTTTATGCAAATCCAAATTCAAATCCACAAAAAATGTTGGACAGCTTATTATTAATAGTAATAATTGATGTAGATTTTTTAGCACCTTTTTTTGGGTGCTTTTGGTTGGTTTCTCCCATTTATAATGTTTGTGATTTGTAAGACAAACAACATGAAATGAACAGGGAGATAAACAAAAGCCAAAAAAAGCCAAGTGGACTGTAGACAACCGACAGACCGCGCAGCTGGCAAATTCTCTTTCTCATGGAATGTGGTTAAAGTTAACGTTGGTTGGCCACTTGCTTTTTTTCTGGCTAAGAAACGTGTTTTCTAACAAAGACCGCCTCTTAATGGGTCGACAAATAAAAGTATAATAAATAAATAGTAAAAGGAAAATGCGTAAAGGGTCGGGTAGGAAGGGAGCAGTGCAGATAATGTTTCGACCAGCATAATCGACATACACTGAAAAAAAGTCATACAAAGGTTTTAATTATTAATTTAAGCTTACATTCAAGCTCATTGGAAGATAGTATTCCAAACAAAAAACTACATATACTTTACGTCTCCATTTCAGCTCGGTATTTAAATTTTTCTCGCCGTGCACATTCACTTGATCTGGCCAAAATGCCAAGGCGCTGAGAATCGAAATGTTGTTGGCTTAAAAACGTGGGCGATGAGATCATCGTGATTTAATTGGCTGCTTGCGACTTTGCTTTTTCTGTCGCTTACAACTCAAATGTAAAAGATTCCCCATGACTTGACAGTAGCCAAGAGAGTTTTTGGCCCTCTCCCTCATTTGACATTTGTGGCTTATTTTTTATGGCCAAGACGCGCGCGCGCTCGTTGACCGAATTGAGAAGATGAATGTGCGACAAATGCCAAAAAGATAAGGCATCGACTAACTTGGCTAACTCAAAATAAAAGAAATGAATGAATAAATGATTGACTGACTGGCAAACGCGACATGAATCAAATAATCGTGTAAATCTCACAAAACTATCGTAATCTGATGAATTGTTGATGTAAATTTCTAATGCTGACGCACAATTTGACATACTCTGTGCAAAAAGAAAAGGGGTATGCAAGGCCTTACTTTCGTTTGGGCTTCAGTGGGAAAACTCCAGTGTCGTGTGGTACAAGGTAGCTTTTAGTCAGGTACATCCAGCTCTTGACTTTCTTGCCATTTTTGATTGCAATTTTTTTTGCATTTGTTATGCCAGTTGACAGGAAAATGCAATAAGCTGATTGACATGCGAGTGTCATACATGGCGTATGCGCAATAAAAGGTAAACTGCGTTTGTCATTTCCTAGCTGCATGCAAATTAAATTCTAGCTACAAATACGGTACTACTTAAATTATCTGGTCCCTTTTATGTATATATACTCACAATATGCTCTAAATACCGACTTGAGCTATGGATTAAGCGTCTTATTTTAATTAACTCATTTATAGTCATTATTGTATCCGGCAATTTGGGCCGGAAATGAGCCGCTGCTGCTGTTATTGCCGGTGGGAGAGTTGCCAAAAATTTGGCTTACCGTTAAGTTTGATGATGATGATGATGATCATAATACAATAATATTAGGAGCAGTTGCAGACTGTGAGACGTCACCTTAATATGTGTTATTTTTGTTTTTATTAGTTTGTTTCATCTTTTGCTTTTTTGGGTTCGTTCGTCTAATTGATTTTATAATCAAGGTTTTAATGCCGCTTCTCGTATTTTATTGCTGTCTTTGTCTGTGTCATTTCAGCAAGCCGCAAAAGTCTCCACACGCAGGCAAAACTTCAAAGCCGCAGACTCTCCAAAAACACGAAAAAAACAGAAGAAGTGGAAAAAAAATCGTGTGCGAAAACAAAAACAAAAAGCAAAGCTCGCGTTGCCAATGCAAACGCCACTTGCGCAGCCGAAGCAGCTCGCGTCGCTGTCACTTCGTTTGACGCTCGTGCTATGCGACAACAGCAGCCGAAGCATAGCAGCAGCAGCAGTTGGAGCAGCAGAATTAACAGCAGAAGCAGCAGCAGCCCCATTCGCCGTCGCAGTCGCAGCAGCAACTCAGTCTGCTTGTGTCGCTCGCTACGTTCGGTTGCCAATTCGCGTTGCGTTCGTGCTCATCGTCGACGTTGACGTTAACGTTGTCTCTGTCTCCGTCTTCATCTTCGTTTTCGTTCTCTCGTTTGTATTGCGCGTGCGTCGCGTCGCTGTTGTTGCGGTCGAATATGTCGCTGTCGCTTCAGTTGCTTCAGCCCATAAGTTCATGCGAGTCAAAGTAAAAGCCATAAAAGAAGGCAAAGAGCAACAAAGTCGAAAATAAAAGTGTGCGAAAACAAAAATGTAACAACAAAAACGAAAACACAAACAACAACAGCAAAACCAAACCAAACACAACCAATCGACAAAACCGAGTTTAATACGAGTTTCGTTCTTCTTTTAGTTCTTCGTTTTTGTTTTTTCGTTGACCATTAAAAGTGACGCTCTGTAATGAAGCTTTGAACGCACAACAACAACAACATATAAAGTTCAAATAAAATTCACAAAAAAATAAAAGAAAATTAACACAAAAAAAGTAACGACAACAACAACAAACGAATTGAGCCGCCGCCACCGCCGCGTCGTGTTGTGGCATCCAACTTGAACTTTAGTCTTCTGCTACCATCGCCTTCGTCAGCGTGTACGCTTCGTGTGGTGTATTTTTAGAGAACAACAACAAAAAAAGAATCGCAACGCAATGGGCACCAAATCACCCGGTGGTCCACAACGCTGCCGCCTCATACTGCAGCGCTGCCTGGCCATCCAGCTGAGCAAGCCGGGCCACACGCCCGAGGACTTTTGGATGTACGACTCGGGATATATGATATTTCAGGTGAGTTCCAAGCACAGAATATCAACTGAGACGCAGACAGAGACGCAGACTGAGCGAACTGGTTTCTGGACACAACTGGTTGCAAGTTCACTGTCCACCGTCCGCTGTCTGCCAGTCTCCATGCTCAGTTCAGGCGCCCCAAAGTGCGTGAGGATGTTTCGAGCAAGGAGGCCTGGCAAAACTGATACACAGAGAGAAAAAAGTGTCTAAAATGGTTGGACAAAGATTAAAAGAAAGAAGTTAACCAGAAATTCTTGGCTTATGAGCACATTTTTATTTTTTTCCGTTTAAAAAGTGATTCACAGTTTCAGTTAAAAAATTTCTAAAAATAGTTAAGTTTGTGAAATGAAATGCTATGAAAAAAGATGGCTAGTAAAAGATTACAAATTCGGTAATAAAGGCATAAGCAAATTGTAGTTAATGATTAAAGATAGTCGCGAACTCGCAGCTATAAATAAAACACAGGTTTCCGAGCGCTTTAGCTACGACTTACAGACACATACCTACTAAGTATATATGCATCTGTATACTATCTCCATCTCAAGGTCACACTGTGCGTTGCTTTTTCGAATGCACTGTGTATACTTCCCATGACAACAAATGACTTGAAACGAGTCGAGATCACAGGTTACTCAGTTATTATTTCTAGAAAAGTTTATTTAACACTTTTGAATAGCGGCAAATTTTGTGCTGGCGTCACTACGACTAGACGACAAGTTGCAGCAAACAACTTGCAACTGCAACAGTCGGCAAAAAGTGAACTCTGTTATTTAATGCTTATACTTGTACTCTGCTCGCTTATAACATACAAGCAAAGTTCTATTTTTTATCGTCGACTTTTATTGATGACTTTGGTAAAAAGTTACTCCCTTTCTTGCCAAGTTGCAGCAGATAAATACAAACTGCAAATAAATCACTGCATTGCTTTCATATTCATGAAGTTCATTGTAAATTGCAGTGTTAAAAGCCAACGAAATTGTGGCATTTGTTTTATTTCTGTTACCCATCGTTTTACCCCCTTTCATTCCCCCTTGCTCTCGTTTTAGCCATTCTTCAATGCGGCGCGTTGACAACAAATTTGAATTTTAAATTAGTTGACTTTTTGTTGTTGTTGGTGTTGCTGTTTTTTATTCAGTTTTTCGGTGGCTGAGTTTTTATTGTTCGCTATTCTGTTGTTCATTGTGTATTGCAAGTTGATTGTCGCATGACGTCACTAGTCAAGTTCAAGTTTGAAGCGTTAATTAATGTAGCGCTACAAATGACTAAAAATAAAATTTAACAAAATAATAATACACAATAAAATTATGCAAAATATACGCAATAAAAAACCACCCATGATTGGGAATTACTTCCTACTCATTAAAGACTTTTTAAAAGTGCGCTAAAAATTATTATAAAATATAACAAGTTTTATACATTTAGTTTTTGCTATGCAAATCTTTTGCGGTTACTTTAGAGAAAATATTTAATAGTCTACGTACTGACAGTTTTTTCAAGCCATTCTGAGCCAAATTGTCAATAACTGTCTATAGTTTATTAGCAATTGAATTGAAGTTATTACTTTTTGCTTAAAAAATCAGTAATTGCTGCCATTTATGTACTTGGACTTTCAAGTGTGTCGAATGCTCGTAATTCTCTCCTTTTCGGTATTTATTGTTTACTGAATGTCGTGCGAATTGTCTGAAAAGTGAGTAATTTATTTTTATACGCGTATTGTAAGTTCACTTTTGGTCAAAACACACTTCAAAAGAGTCAAGCGCGTTCTTATCTTTAGCCTGGTTTTATTTTGCTGTGTTTATTTGCAGTTTGCATACAAAAATGTTGGCACACAGCACACAAAGTGGCTGTAAGCAAGTAAATTCCCTTGAGTTTCCGTTGACACTTGCATATATAGTAAATCTGTACATATATGCAGCTACACACATATTACAAAATCCAACGAGAAGCATTCATAAAGTGCTCAAGTGCGGACAGTCAGTCCAGTCCAGTCTAGTGTGCTAATTAATATTACGTGCCTCGGCTCCGTTTGTAGAGTTTCTCATACGTATTTGTATGGAGAAGTCTCTAGAGATAAGAGCATACAATGGAGCGTGCTCTGAATGTGAATCGGAAGAGGTCGAAACTGATGTTGTTTAGGGCCAAACAATAAACAATGCCAATTTGGGGCATGTGCTTCCACTAAAATGCCTGAAAAATTATTGAAAATTGAAGTGAGAGAACAGGAAGTGACTAAGAAATAAACTCAATGCAAAATTTTGTTGTTCTGTGTGCAATCAAGTGTGAATTATGCTAGGCGTGTCATTTTTTTGGTTGAGTCAAGTCTAAACTTCTTCGAGAACTTAAAGTTAGTTCATAACGCATTTTAAGGGCGTTTCCCATGGACAACAATGAGGCTTAATGAGCATATCAAAAATTGTCAGTATTTAAGTATATTTTTAATACTGTGAATCTTTTTATAGCTTCCGGCTACAGAATGATGGGAAAAATATACCCATTTTAGTGTGACGAAATTAACACGCAGCTTATGCAATCCATTGAAAACTAATTAAAGTTTACAAAATCTTTAAGAAATATTTATAGTTTATTATGCGTAGAGTTTAGCTTTATTTTAAATAAATTGTTTATTTTCCTATTTTCTTGACAGCCATAGATGAAACAATGATTTGTTGTTTAGCCTAATGTGTTCCTATGATAAATAGCTAAATAAAAATTCCAATTTCTCAACTAAGAAAATTTTCCACTTGAAAAATGTTAAGAAAACTTTCTTGTGTGTAAAATTAAATGGAAACATGTAAACACAGGTTTTCATGATCATAATAAAAAAAAACAGTTTTTTATAGTTAAGTTTGCTTAATGTTTAGACATTTGCACTGTTTGCCATATTGCAGTTAACGAGTTAACTTGAATATTGTAAAATTTCAGTTTCAGTGTCGATTCTTAAACAAGTTAGAACGATAGAGTTGAGCGCCGACTATAAGATACCCGTTAACCCAAACGTATCTTTAAGTTTCATAAAAGCTTACCATAAAAATACACAACGAAAAGCAAATCCTTCTTCAGATAAACATAAAAAAAATATAAAAAATTTATTTGTAAGTAATAAATTTGTATATTTTCTGGCTCTGTAATCACTGGCCTTTCTTTAATATACCCTAACTTAGCCACTAACTAACCAGGCATTAAAACATATTGCAGTTTTTTGGGTCTGCACCCACCTCAACTGATCTCTGAACCGCATTGTTTATTTCATATCTCATTTTTTCTGTAGTTTTTTTGTTTTTTAGTGTTTGCAACAGACAAATGACATGAGAGTTGAACAAGTTGTTTTTTTCTGTATTTCGTGATATTTTATTATTATTATTATTGTTTGACTTTAACGACCAGAGAGACTAAAGTCGCAACTAAATAAGATTGCAACAAGTTTTTAAAACATTTGTATTCATTTTTTTTTATCTCGCAAAATTATGTCATAGTTTATTAAGTTGAGAACGCATTTGGCAATGAAATGGCAAAAAGTGAAATGCGTTGGCGATTCGCCTAGAACGAAGGTTGTTGCTTAAAAATCAATCATTAAGCTGTATTCCTGTTCCAGTTTATAGTCTTGATCCAAGCCGGGTTAACAATCAAAGCCATTCACTTTACTACTAATTTATTTTCTCCCTCTCCCTCTCTCGATCTCCCATTTCGATTTCAACTTTCTGGTTTCTTCAAATGCGATTTCAAAGCAGATGATAAAGTAAAACAAATTGATTTATCGGCACACGCTCAAAAGCAATACGAATGCGCTTTGATTGTTATAACTCCCCTCGTTTTCATTTATTACTGTTGCTCCCCTCGTTTAAGCTGATTGAGTTAAATGAAAACTTAAACGATGTCGCAATATTTAAGCACAAATTTTTGTCGCCTCAGTTGAAGTTAAAGCTGAATTGGTTTTAATTGTTTGGCGTTTTGTGGCATGCGCCTTATAATTGATTTTAATTTCAATTGCAATTGCTTTAAGTGACTAATTTGATTGGCAAACAGACAACAAGAGGGGGCCTAAAACAACGAGTGCATTTCAAATTGTGTAGGCTTTTGTGTGCAATTGAAGAAAATCATCATTATTTGTGTATTGTTTTTGGTTTTTCCCTTTTATTTTATGGATTATGCAATTTGAGTCTGATCAAACCAAAGTCGACGACAAGGTCGTCTTGGATTACGCTCAGTCTATCGAGTGTTGTCTGTTGTCTGTCGTGTGGAGTGTGGAGTGTCCAATGGCCAAGTGGCCAAAGTGACCAAAGTGGCAACTGCCGCAGTTCAAGTCACGCCGGCAACAACAACAACAACATCAGCAAAACAACCGCTGACATCACAGACAAACGTATACAACTCGTATTCAGATTTACGAGTACGCTACATACACTCGCTGGCTTTTTGCCGCGGGGTGTTAGCCAAAATGCCAGTTGGTTAAAAGTTAATTAAAGCAGCAACATTATAGTTTATTTTCTGTTTCTTTTGCATCTTCATGGTTCAAATATGATCGACTTGAACTATTACTAGCAACTTTTGTCTAACAAACTGTCTCACAAAGTCAACGCTTATAATTTGCAATTGTCTTAAGTCAAAAACTCTTCGTGAAAAATAAAGGGAAAACTTCGTTAAGCCCTTATGTCTTACCACGATTAATCCACTCATTTGCTTTGTTTGTTTTTCGTCTTTCTGTTCAAATTTCTTAACTCGCTTTTCAGTTCTATTTTTAAGCTCACATTTTTAATGACTTACAGACATATAAACCTGATTACATACGATATATGTGCACAAGTTGTAGATTCTCTTTCACCTGTTTGCTTGTCGCTTTCTCCACTTTTTGAACCAACCAGTCGGTAGAGACTCCTCTTCCGTTGACAACTATAAATCTTAAGAAAAGTAAAACTTAATCTCTTTTAATAACATTATAATCTGACTTGATTCAAATGCACTGCAACTATTGCAATCATTTGTTAATGAATGTCTAATAATGTAATTATTAGTTTGTTTTTTCTACCAACTCAATTGGTTTGCAATTTAAAGCTTAGATTAATTATCTTTCCATTTGCTGACTCCAACTGCTAATGCATTCCAATTAGAATTTCTGACAGCAGTCTCATCTATTGCCATTAAATTGTTGACAAGCGACTGGAAAACTTTTAGTACTCGTACTTAGTTGTAGTAATGTGGGAAATGGGAAATATATTGCTTTAGATTTAATGCCCTTAGTAGCACTCAGTTTGATTGCATGATTGCCACATTGATTGAATGACAGTTGCGTGCTAAATGCTAGACAGAGTACTGTGCATACACAGCTAAAGCTACAGCTACAGATACAGATACATAACTGCATGCAGCAGCTATTTAACTAACTGCTATATGAATGACAGAGCCCACAGCCAATCCGGCCAGACATTTCAGCAAGTGCCAGCTGCGCATCAACGCCAAAATACAAAAGGCACCAACAACAATAACAACAATTGCTTCAAAGAAGATACAATGAGCTTGGCAGACTATGAGATACTTTTTTGTAAGCTTAATTAACTTTTAAACTATGCCATAAAGTTGGTAATTTTTTTTATCATTTATATGGATTGGTTTTTGACGTTTTTATTTTAAAATTACATTTTAGTTAGTAGTGTTTAATTAACTTTTAATATATTTTTTACTTTTTATTCAGTATTTCAACTTTTTGTAGTTTTTATAGTTTTGTAGTTTATTTTTCATTTTACAACGAAAATTGATTTTAACAACTTTAATTATTTGCTTTAAATTATTTTGTCCACTTAATTTAAATTCAATATAAAATTTGCAATAAATATTCAGTATTTTTTGAGTTTTCACTTCGCACACACTGCATTTACTTTTAACACCTTTACAATGTAATAACTGATAGTTAAAAACAAAAACTTTTATTTTTTATGATGATTGGTTTTTGTTAGACCTTAAAAAATTAAAAGTAATGCTAATAAAGTTATGTAAATAAATGCCCAACAAGTCTGTACCAGTACTGTAACTCACCATGCAGTTATGCAAATCTTCTCCAATTCGTTGTACGCCATGCGTGCCCTAGTACAGGGTATAACAAATCCAACAAACAAACGACAACGTCAACAAATCAAATTCAAAAGCCGCGTCAGAACACAACTGAGCAGGTGCCATGAGGTGGCAGCTCCAATGGCAGCTAGTTAAAGCGGAGTACAGGGTATGGGTTGTGTGATGGGGTGGGGGTAGCGGTACAGTGGGACAGTCAAGTCGGTGGAAATTGGAGCTGACTGCAACAGACTTCATTGTTCCCACAGTATTTCGAAGTTTGCAGTCAGCTTCAACCTAATAGACTTTTCACGCTTCGGTTTTAAATTGAGGCGCTGATTTTTAGCAGCTGATAAATAAGTCTATATATAGTACTGTCTATAGTCTCTACATATACATAGGTAAGTCTATGAGCATATTTATTTTGTGCAGTTTCTCTCTCGTCTTTTTATTTGCCAAAAGTTTTGCAATACGAAAAGTTTCAGACAGTTGAACATTTTGATAGAAATCCAAGGGTTGAGTTCGTACCAAAAGTTGCAGCTTTAAAGAGAGTTTAGCTCAAGTTGAAATGAATTGAATTGAATGGAGTTGAGTTGAGTTGATATTTGTTATTAATTGCAAAAAGGGTTGCCAAAAGATACGTTGTTCTACGTACGTTGTGCTGTGCTGTCAGGCAGATACAACTTTATGTGCATCCTGTGTGCTGGCAAAGCGGTCCTTTGGTTTTGGTTTGCGTTTTTTTTGCTGTTTTTACTATTTGTCCCATTTGCTGCCAGCTGCAATTTGTTTTGCCAAATACAAACAAATACTGCTTAAGCTCTAGCAAAAACTAATAAAACAAATCGCATGTTCAGGGGCCAAGAATCTCTGGTCAATGAACTTGTACCAATTCCAATTCATACACTCCTGATTCAACCCTCGCCCCCCTTCGCAATTTCTTTAGGCATTACCCGGGCTACGCCCAAGTGGACTGACCAAATCATGTCGAATCAGTTGGAAGTTGGCAGTTGCCAGTTGGCATTTTAAGTGCAGTGCAAATTGCTGGAGACGCTGCAAAGTATTAAAACTCCCAGCCATCCCTCAGTACTTCTCTCAGGGGTTGTGCTCAGTTCCCCCCACCAACACTGGGCGTAACGCTGCGCTTATCAGTGGACGCATTGATTGGAATTGTGCAGCAAAACCGCTTCCGACAGACGCCTAGTTTTATGGACTGGACTATACATGAAATAAATTCCTACAAAGACAAGTATTGTGCAGACACACTCCATGTACTGACCAGACATAGACATATAAACAATGATGACGCCCTTAGATAGAAGTATCTACTAGATATACTCAAGTACTTCTACATGGACTTGGGAATGGGCACGTTGGGTAATTGTGCGAATGCTTGAGAAACTCACAGCAAAAACTAACAAACAAAAATAAAAACTCATTAAAGTCATTTAAATAATTATTGTTATTGTTACTGTTATTGAACTAATGAGCTTTGCTTTGCCAAATAATTTATGATTCGCTGTCTTTAAACGATTTTTCATAGTTTTATAATTTATTGCAAATATTGGCAAATTCACTGGCTATTTATTAGTCAAATGATGGCAAATCAACTATTTTTACTTTTTAGAAATATTTTAAAATTTATAATCCATTATTTAGCAGGGTGGGCTACAAAAGTAGGACAGCATATCATTAAATATTTACAAATGACCCCTAAATTAATCATTAGTCTAGTGTAGGGTATCTTAAAGTCGATCAACTCTCAGCTTTGCCTTTTAACTCCATTAGTTTTACAATATGTTCAAAAACACCGCTGATTTTATTGTTTTGCGTGTGCAACTCAAATCGCTTGCAGAAAATTAAAACGAAATGTAGATGGCGCTTTAAAACCACACAAAATAAACTGCTGTTGTTTCGCTGCTATTATTATTGTTGATTTTAAGTGGCTGCCACTGTGTCTGTTGCAAGTTGATGTTTGTTCGTGGTAAGGTCAAGGATTATTATACTTCATCATAACTCTATTAAGCTCGTCCCCGGATCTCAGAGTCTGCACTTTTGTTTGTAAATTGTTATTATCTGTAGGCAGCAGTGAAAGATTCCCTCTCTGGCTGCCATTTCCCCCTGTGTCAGTCAACTCTCAGTTCATCTTAAGTCGAGTCTGGTGATAGTTTTTCTTCTTTTATTTATAAAGTCACCGCAAAGAGACTTACATTTCGTGAGTTGGTGTGTGTGTGTGCGTTTTGTGGGAGTTTTATTTCGCTGCATGAATGGCATCATAAGTAAAAGTCCAATGAAAGCGGCAGGGGTAAATTCAGTTGAATGTTTTTGCCGTTAAGTGACTTTCATAGCGAACACTTTTAATTCGATTATTAAAAGTTTTGCATTACTTCCGAAAGCCAAATCAAAGAAGAAGAGGAAGGCAGACGTACACACACTTTTTTTTTGTTGGTGGGGTTTTGCCATCATCAACAGTAATTGTATTTCTTGAGTTTTAGCTCCATGACTTCTCCGCCTTCGCATGATGATGGCGCAGAAAATTAGTGAGCCAAGTTATGAGAGCTCAGGGCTCGGAAGGTTTATGATTGCATAGATAATGCAATGTTGGACGTTGTCATCTGGCGTCGGCGCGTGACAGACAAGACACGCCCCCTTTTTGCCTTAGCCCAGACCCAAAGGCAGATGCGACTGACTCTGTTCATGACGGGTTCATCAGGCAATGACGAGTTAATTTTTGCGCCAGCTCATGCATTAGTTGAGCCTCAAATCCTCCTGTTTTCCGACTCCCAAAGCGGTGAGGGGGTAGCCAGGGGTCTTAAGATCCAGACAGTCGTCTAGCTACATTGTATAACACTCGACGTGCTGGCGACATTAAAGCCAAGGAGTGACCACATCGAGAAATGGCATCGAAAAGGTCAAATCGCTGTAGAGAAAAAGAGAAGCAACAACAACAACAACAAAGCTACAAACCGAGCTAAAAAACTGGGTGATGTTCATTAGCGTGAAACTATAAAAAGCTACGGAAGAAATAGGTATAAAGGCAGAGTTTATTTTTTTTCTTGGCTCTTTTTTTTGAGTGAAACTAAAGAGAAACTTTTGGAAATAAACCTTTGACTGCACTTTAAACTTGCATTTCCTAAGATCTTTTGCCCGCTGTTAATCTCCTCTAGCTAAGCCACCTACATTCCTCCTCTTTTCCTCCTGCTTTCCTCCCACTTTTCTCCCTTTGTGCTCAAGCTTTTGTGTGACTTTTTAGCTCTCGATCCCTGGGTCCATGTTTACATCAGAAACGTGCCTCAAGTGTTCCTGTCACCGCACAAATTGGACATTTATTTGTGGCTCGCGGACAAAAGCTTTGAAAAGTGTTTTTCTTGCATTTGTGGAGCAGCCAGACAACATTTTGCCCAAAAGCTAAAAAAAATTACAATAATAATAAAAAGTCGATAAAAATGAGTGAAATAAATAAATGCAATGCTGTCATTTGGTTTGGTGTTCGAATTATATGGGCCAGAACGTGTAGAGGATTTGGCATTTCATTCCCAGCAACAACAAGAGCTAAAACTACAACAACAACAACAACAACGGTAGCTAGTACAACAATTGAGGCAATGATGCAGCGACTTTGTGGCGCCTCCTCAGCAAATATGTTGCCACAAGTAGCTCGCGTTGTAGTTGTAGTTGTTGCTGTTCAGAGGCGTGCTACGATCCGCTTAGCTAATTGACGGGCTGCCAACTGGTTTGGGGTATTACGATACGCCCACAGATGGATAACTCTTTAAGCAGTTGGTCGGTTAAAAGGCAGAGGGGAGCTGGGAGTCTGTGAGGGGCGTCTTAACTCAATTATGCCACTTGCCGCACTGCAATTTGTCAATTAGTGCAACGGCAAAACTCAGCACTGATTCTGCTGCTGCAACTGATTCATATTTTGATTGGGATTCTATTGATGGTTAATTGTTCAATTGAGTGCTTGAGCAGCTCTTTTCAGAAAATGGGAACAACGGATGGGGATTCTAATAAAGTTTACCAACACTGCTTAGCAGTAGTGTAGCAAAAGTATTTGTTGAAACTAACTGGAATTCCAAGCTTAAATTCTTCTACCTTTCTGCTGTTAGTTTAAGTTTAATTACAGTAACTTAAGCTTTATAATTTTATGGCCTAAACTACCGTTAAGTAAAAGCTGTCACTCTATAGAAATTCCGCAGAAATTAACTTATTATATCCTTCCTTTTTCTCTCTGCCCCTACCTTTATCGATTGCTGGTTTTCTTTCCTGCTTTTCTTTGGCTCAACTTGCAGCGCTTTTCACACATTTCCTCTGTTTGCGTTTTGCAGAACTTCCTGGCGGCGAATGCGCAATGCTGGTGGAATGCCCCACTGACAGCTGCCACACGTGCGCTCAAATATGCCGGACATGTGGCGCCCGGGATGCTGTTGGTTACCGCTGAACCCTGTGCTCTGGAGGTGTTGCGCGGTGCGTTTGCCAGGAGCGTGCTCAAGCCACCAGCCACGTACATAATCAGCTCTGTGGGTGAGTAAAATTAACCTAATCTTACTAAACATAGTTTAAGCTACTATTTATTTTATCGGCATAGTTTCAAATTTAAGTAGAGTCAGAATGTCTTGCAATAATAGCGAATATGATATCGACGATGATTGTCTTAGTCAGCGTTTGAGGGAATGGGAAATGAAACGTGTGCTCTTCTGGACACGTCGTTTGTGTTTGAGTCCCGATGAAGTGCGTCGTTTGACGCCACAGGAATTGGAGTGTCGTCAGTCACTGCTGGAGCATGTGGAGCAGGCAGAGCAGTCACGATTGGATGACTTTAAACGCTGGCAAAGTCTTTGTGAGCTGCGTTATCTCATGTACACAGTGCAGCGGGAATTTAATAAGAAACATGGTCAAGCTGCAGTTGGTGTCTCCATTTGGCGCATACTGTCCCTGGAGCAGCACCAGCTGGAGAAGAAGCTGCACTTGGAGGATTTACGTGGAGAATTTCAACGTTTTCCTTCACCCATGTCGGTTATGGTGCCGGAATGTGAAACAGCTGACGTGTTAAAGCCCTTAATACCCTTACTAACTGGTTTTGGTAAACAAGTTAGTAAGGAAGAGCTGCCACAGTCTACTGTTACCGATGTGCTCTATGAGCGGAATAACTATCATGAGGAGAGCTCTGGGGAGCACCAGAAGGAGACGCAAACGGAGCAGTTTCAAGTAAACAATTCGGAGCAGAGTTCTTTTACCTGTGATCTAAATATGCAAGAGGATCTTGACTTACAACTTGAACTGCAGCAGATCAAAAGATCCACGGAACGCTGGGATTATGTTATGGAAACGCTATTTGCTCCAGTTCCATGTCCAAAGCAGAGTTTAAGCGAAACTGATGCATCAAATAAACTACATTCCATGTCGGAGCAATGGAAATTGCAGAAAGTTCCCTTTGTGCACAATCTGACCATGAAAACACAGTGCGACTTGGATAGTGTTCGTAGCAATACTTATGACTGTCAGTGTGGTAGAAGCCAAAGATCATGATCCTCCTTTTAAAGTTTTTTATTTTCGGCTTTTGGATACTTAATCACTCGTTTTTTACTTTTGTTTTTTTATCACTGTTGTCGGCGAGTCCGTTGTGTCTCGTTAGCTGTCAATTAAATGGACACCTGCACGCCTAATGCGACACTGTATATTTTGTTTCTTCTCTTGAAAATCTACCGAATCATTGCGGCGCTTTTTTCACACTTGCCAAGTTGGAGCTTAACAAAAGTTGAACCTTGTCGTTGGCCATGGCTACCAGGCACTTGAATTGATAAATGGCCAGCCAAAGATCGCCAATCGACAGCGTTGGAACCAAAAAGAGTCTCCCGTATTCACTTTGTGGCGAACTCGTTTCGAAAATTAATAGTTTTCGATTTGGTGGCAGCCCCAAGGGAGTTTAAACACTGCAGAAATTCAATTGAGGAAATAGTCGGAAAGTTACATAGATACACACAGTTGTCAGATACACAGATGCATTGTTGAAGTTCGCTTCGTGGTATGCAGAATTTTCCATGTTGCTAATTAACGCTTGCAATGGCGTAGAACCCATTAGCTCTTAATTACCATAAACATGACAATTGCCTATGTAAACAAGCCGGCAAGCAGTGCAATAATGTCAGCAAGCAGGGCAAGCAGCATGTGCCGCTGACCCGGCAACATTTGATAGCGTTGGCAACACTTGACGTTAGCAACATTTGCCAGCAAAAGAAAAAGAGAATGAAAAACTTTGTTTAATATTTGATTTATCAAAGTTAATCGGTTGTTGTTTTATGTGTTTCTTTTGTGGACTTGACAGCGCAACTGCAACAATAACAAATTGCATGCAAAACAATCAATCAACGGCAATTTCTCGCTCAATTAGACAGCAAACATGCCAAAATGCAAAGCAAAAGAAAAAAAACGAAACAAAAGCAATGAAATTAAATTCAATTTCGTGTTAAAGTGCCAAAAGGGAGAGAGGCAGATAGATTGAGAAAGAGACAGCTAGACATTGCCAATTTGACAGTGGAATATCAAAATAACAGAAATAGACAAATGATCATTTGTTTCTCGTTTTCAATCTTTTTCTTTGGCTCTTTTGCCAAATGCAAAATAGCTGGAAAGCGAGAAAATGATGCAGCCACGGCGCGCTAGAAGAGCAAGTTTTTTTGGGAGAGGGGTGGGTGGGTGAGTTACCCCCTCCAGCTGTCGGTAACTATGATTGTGAGTAAAAAGACAAAACGTTAAGAGCCGCAAATCAATTTCATCACGATTTCTCGTTGAGATGTTTGAACCGTTGAAAGTGAAATGTGGCCATGACAGTGGCCGCAAGATGTATCGACCATTGTTGCTGTTGTTGTTGTTGCTGTTATTGCCATTACTGTTGATCGCCTGTCTATATAGCTGATAATCGCAGTTTAATATTTATGCCATTAACTTAACAAATCGTTGGCAAACAACAGTTTTGCTTCGATTCCCACACAACTATTTTTTCTTTGCTTTCCCCCACCAAAATAAAACTAATGTCACTTCATTTTGGTGGATTTCTTGCTTTGTTGGGGCATCAAGTACCGTTAGGCGTTGCTAAGATTCTTACCAAGTGCCATTTTTTAGTAAATTTCACGCCAAAGTTCGTGGCGAAGGTTAACAAACTTCTCATCATCGTTAAAGAATTCGCCAAAGCGTAACCAGAGCAAACCAAAAAAGATTCGCCATAATTCTGAACTGAATGTTAAAGTTAAAGTTAATGTTAAACTTGATGTTATCGTTGTCATTGCAAGTTCATCATGCTCGCTTGAGCACCACCATGTGTCTCTGGCACTTCTTGTAGAACTTCTTCACATCAAGCGTTGCCAAAGCGATTATTGTAATTTTATTGTTCTCAGCTCTCAACGTTCCCCAAAAGCCGTTTTTCAAAGTCTATAACAACCCGCTGATTGCCGCCGTTGACTGCCTTTAATGAGGTCAACCCGTTCAGCATTGGGTTTGGTTTTAGGGCTTGGACTTGGTCTCTTCCAAGTGGTTACGCTTCAGAGATCATTGCGGGAAAGTGTTCTTGCTGCTCTTTCCTTCACCATGGCCAACTGAAACTCCCACTTTAAACTCTCGGTTCGCATTGTCTTTAACAAATTGCTTGGCCAACAATTTCACACAATAAGTTTTTCCAATTTTCCCATGTGCCTTGGCAGCTTTCCAGCGTTGTTTTCCGTGTGTCCAATTCGTTTAATTATGCTTGGAATAACTGTACAAGTTGTGGGCAAAAAATTGCATTTGTAGGGTAGAAATCTCTGCGTATCTAAGGCAGAAGTAGTTAGCGTTGCCACCTGGCAAGCTAATGTTTAGTAGTGTTGCCAGCTGACAAACTTATTGAATTATTAATGCTTCATAATATTGGCGCTACCTAGTTTATTGTCTAGGTTTGTACCCGCTTATGGAGCAGGCGTTGCCAGACAATGAAAGCTGGCAGGCAGATGGCAACATTCGTGCCACATTATGCCCAATGGTGACAGTATCTGGCATCAGAGACGTCAGAGAAGTTATTGACTCCACACATAAGCTGAAATGTCTATGAAATTGCTCGCGTTTGCAATTGGGACTATTGCACAACGGAACAGCAACAACAACAACAACAACTGCAAAAAGGAGTCGAACGAATATCGACAGGCAGTCAGTTCCAGGTTCAGTTCAGGTCCAGTGCCCTGTGGAACCACAAAACTCATTGACCTTTAACACAAACGAAATTTGGCAAGAGATTTCAGCAGGCAAAAAGTGTCACCAAAAGAGCCCCATTTCATTGTTGTTGTTGGCCATCATTGTCGTCGTCGTGTTGCTCCTTATTTGCCAGCCAGATTGGGCTGCTGTTTTTATAGTCTCTTGTTTTTTTTTTGGTAGTGTTGCAAGCACGTAAAATGTCAATTTGCATTTTGTTGTGCCTCCGTCGTGAAACTGAAACTGAAGCGTTGCATAAACGGGCAAAATAGTCTACCAAGTTGATGCTGCCCGCTATTGCCTCCGTTTGTTAACCTTTTTTTATTTTTGTATACAGATGCAGTTGCAATCTTGCCTTGTTTTCAATTTGTTAACTGGCCTGAAATATTTTTATTAACCGACGGAAACAATTAGCGTCGCCTTGCAAACTAACAGCGAAAAAGAAATAGTAACAACAACAACAACTACAACATATTGTGCAGATTAAACTATATAAAAATAAAATACAAATTGTAGGTATGCATATTGGCTGGACAGGCGTATCATTGCTTTTATGGGACGCTGCGTGGCCTTTTCCTCCCAGGAAAAACAAAAACAATTAAGCTGAAAGTAAGAGCAAGTGCTCGACTGCAGCATACCCTGTGTACAGTCTACTTTCTTTAGCTGCCACAAACTTATAAGCTCTGCTTACCCTTTGCTTAACTGCGCCAAAATGTGGAAATTGAAAACGCGCAAAAAAAAATCATTTCAGACACAAAATCGTGATTGTCGTTTGCCGCTAGCTTGGTGTCAAACGATCAGATATTTAGTCAGTCAATACAAGAATCTTTTTTTTTTTTCGATGCCACGCCCCATTCGCCCACAAAAGCAAAAAACTGGACACACCTCGTGAAAAATTGGTGTTTTCGGCAAATATCTCAGTAACTATGGCACCTAGGATCACCAATTCTTGTACGGGAGTTCCTAGCGACAGCATAGTTGCATTGCCATCTATAAATTTGGACTGCCACGCCCACTTTTCCCACAATTTATAAAATAGTTTTCAAGCTTCAATGCCGTTTTTTTCCGTATCGTACAGTATTGTAGTTTATAACTGGTGTGGAGACTAACTATATTAAACTATCCTGAAAGGCGCATTAAAATCGGACTATAAACAAGAAAACTAGAAGCGTTACAATATTGTTAATTGAACGCAATATCAACCCATTGGTGCAAGCGAGACAGAAACACACAAGCACATGCTCGAACGTTTTTGCTGCCTGTGTGGCGGCAGCGCTGCCCGCGGTCGCTGGCTGCGCCGAATACACACATACATACATGCATGCATCATATATTGTCAAACGTATGTGTATTCGCAACAAACAAACAGATGTGTGTTTGATTATGCTTAGATTGTTTTTGTTTCAACGTGTTTTAATGCAAGTACTATTCATTGTAATATCTGGATACCGATTTTAATAATTTAATCGGGAAAATGCAGAGAGTATTATACGGTCGGGCGCGCTCGACTGTACTTTTCTTTCTTGTTTTTTGAGTGCAAATGCAACGGCAATTTTAGCTCCTTCTTCTTCTACTGCAGCTTCTCCTTCCACTGCTCTTTCTGCACCACCAACTGCCGCTCTACATGTCTTCCACAACGTGTCGAGTTGGTGGCCAAAAACCCAAAAGAGATATCGATACTCACTTGAAGCTGTCCAAGCGATAACCAAGACTGAGTCGACTTTGTGGGCGGCAACTTATGTAAATGTCTAAGAGGGGAAAGCTACAAGTGGGCAGGAAGGGGTAGGAGCGGAAAGCGGATGGGAGTTGCTTCCTCCCAGCGGTTTGCCTTGAGTTGGAGTCAAGCTGAAGATCTCACGGCTGCTATCAAGTGTTGTTTGCTGACAACTCAACCAGTTTCATTAAGAACAACATCACAAAAGCCGTTAGCTGTTAAGTCTTCAGAAGTGTCAATAGCACCAGCAAAACATGAACTACAACAACGGCTAGAAACTGAACAACAACAGCAACAAACAGCGGTATTAACAATAAACATAAGACCAGTCTGTCATGTTTGTTTAAATACTTTATCATTAAATCGTCACGTCTTGAAACCAATTTGCAAAAGCAAAACGCTAAAATTGCCATAGAAAAGAAAGAAATAAATGATAAATCGACTGACTGATACCCTGTAAAATTAAGCAAGTCATAGAGAATGAATGCTAACAGCGCTTTTGAGTATAACATTTAGATTAAAATAGTCTGGATGAAAAGTAGATAGATAAAAAGATTATTTTAAAGAGAAAATTAATTTGAAAATATAAAAAAATTTAGGAAAATATGTGAATATTAAAAATAAATATGAAAATTAAATTAAGTGGTGTTTCTGCTATATGAAAATGAATTTTGAAAATTATTTCTGTATTTTTTTAACAATAGTTATGACATCTACTTACATAAAACTCTAAGAACGACTTGAAATATTTCTACAAAATTCTTATAATTAAAGACTTGTTAATTGTGGCTGCACAGTTAAAAGCTGTCACATAAACTGAGACTACTAATTAAGCAAACTGACAGCTTATTTCAAATTAAATAGTATTAAAACAGCTGAAAATCAAACTTAACTAAGAAAGCATTTTAGTACACGAAAAGCGCATTGATCTAAAGTTTCACTACGTTTTTATAGCACTTTTTTGTGAGTAAAACTTTAAATCATAAACTTTTAGTTGGCTTTGTTTAACGACAAAACAAGCTGGCCATAAAGGAGCACACAGAGAGAGCAGGAGAAAGAGAAGAGATAGAGAGATCAGTGAGAATGTGTGCACTTAATCGTAATGCTCGTAAACGCCTTGAAGGCGTAAGCTTTGCCACCTTTCCATTTAACAATTTGCCAATCTATTGCCAGTTGGCAATTGCTATTTGGCCATTTGTCGGCTAATGTAATTAAAATTAATAAACGAAAATCAAATGTATTCAAAAATGCAACAATAACGATTAGTTTAGTTGTTGTTGTTGTTGGTTTTCTACTGTTTATCGTTTAAGGAAGTGTTAATTTATTTGCTTCTTTTTCGCGATTACCGAGATTCCCCTAGAGAAAACGAAAAACCACAGAGATGTTGAGATGGCGAGGAGAAATAGTAAAAATAATAATAAATTGCCACTGATAGCTAAAAATTATTGATTATTTCGAAATGGACAGCGTTTAAATGTTTATGGTGTCCGCAGTTTTAGTTGTTGTTGATTCATTGTTGTTGCTGCCAACTGGTTGCTGTTGTTGTTGTTGTTGCCTGAATCGCTGGCGGTTATGAGATCAAACAAAACAACGCGAAAATGTGCCAACAACACGATAGGTGCGCAGATTTCCTCTTTTATTTTAAAGTCACTGCTCGAATCGGTTTCTTTTCAGCATTTTTTGCCTTTTTGCCTTTTTTTTAATAATAAAACAACAACAACAACAATAACGAGGGAGAGCAGCAACAAAAACAAAAATCATACATCAAGATTATTGTAACTCGCGGCAATTGCATCACAGTAATGGCCAAAACAACAGCAACAACAGAGGCTGTATGGTAACAACAGAAAAAACACAACAACAACAAACAAACAAAAAAAAGTGTATGGTAACAACAGAACTGTACGATACGGAAAAAACGGCATTGAAGCTTGAAAACTATTTTATAAATTGTGGGAAAAGTGGGCGTGGCAGTCCAAATTTATAGATGGCAATGCAACTATGCTGTCGCTAGGAACTCCCGTACAAGAATTGGTGATCCTAGGTGCCATAGTTACTGAGATATTTGCCGAAAACACCAATTTTTCACGAGGTGTGTCCAGTTTTTTGCTTTTTGTGGGCGAATGGGGCGTGGCATCGAAAAAAAAAAAAAATTCTTGTATTGACTGACTAAATATCTGATCGTTTGACACCAAGCTCGAACTTGTAGCTCTTACCATCTCTGAAATCTGTTTGTTCATACGGACAGACGGACAGACAGACAGACAGACAGACAGACAGACAGACAGACAGACAGACAGACAGACGGACAGACGGACAGACGGACATGGCTATATCGACTCGGCTTGTGATGCTGATCAATAATATATATACTTTATGGGGTCTGCCACGCCTCCTTCTGCCTGTTACATACTTTTGCACAAACCCAATATACTCTTGCAGAGAGTATAAAAAAAATGGAAATCGCAAGAAACATTTTTCATTTGCATAAAAATGCATGGCAGAAACTACAAGCGCTAAAAATGTTTGCAGCATGTTTCGCAGCAGGCCGAAGGGAGGTAGGGAGGCTGGGAGGCAGAGGGAGGGGGGGTTGGTAGTGGGAGGTAGTCGAAACAACCTTCAAGCTACAAAACACTTGACTCTAGTTCGTGGCGTCGGCAGCGTTGACGTCGCTTTGGTTTGATTGAACACAAGGATATGTGTCCGCGGGCAACAACAACAACAGCAACAATAACATAAACCAAAGTGCAGTCAAGTCAACAACAACAACAACAACTGACAGCAGCACTAACACAAACAACAACAACGTACACAATTTGAGCCAAAACGCAACACTTTCACTCTACTTAAGACGGATGAGGCGATTGAGGGAGGAGCAGCAGCAACTGCCAGGGTTGCCAGGAGTAAGCGGGTAGGCAGCGGGCAATACATGATCGCGTTGGTGGGAAAATGCAGCAATCGTTTGCTGTGTTCCTACCTCTCTCCCCTGGCCCTCTATACCCGTCTATCACTTACTCTCACTCTCGTTACCGCTCTCGATATTTATTATCATTTCGCGCGGCAGCGGCAAATAGCAATTGCAACTGCAGCATGCAACATGCAGCACAAATTTTATGTTGCACAGAGAGATTATCATTTGCATTTGTGCACAAGTCCAAGTCCCTCCAATTTCGGTTTGATCAATCAAACAATCAATTTAATGGCGACTTTGGTTACAAGGCGCAAAATTTGCTGTTGTGTGTTGCCACGTAAAAAAGTGCTTAAGGAAACTAAGGAAAATGCATGTAAACCAAGAGAACAATTAAAATGAAAAGTTAACGAGCTCGATTAGGCTAGATAATAACCAGATATGAACAGGAAAAAACAACTCGATGAAGTAAAATAAGAAAAACACTTGAAAGACTTTTCTTATAACAATTACTAAGTAAGAACATGAGTTAGATTTTATTTTAGCAGAAAAGTAACCAATATTTAAGTGCTGCCAAAGCTTCAGTTGTTTGAGCGCTGTAAAAATCACATATTTTTGGTGTCGGACAACTTTTACAACTCGTAATACGTCAAACGATTTTTTTAAATAATTGCCACGTCAAAGTTCAAGCTAAGCTCAAATAAGTACTAAAAATAAGCTCATATAGTTAAAGCTTTCACTAAGTTTAAGCAGTCCATACTACTACGAACTAAAGTCTTTTTTTTTCAATATTAATAAGCCAATGTTTAAAAACTTTAATCATAAAAAAATTAACAATTTCCAACTAGTATTGAATGTTATTAGTTTTTCTGAAAGAAAATGCAGCAATTATTCATTTTTTTTGGCAATTTATTGAAGCCATAAAGTTAGTCAAGGCTGCCGCTTACATAACGCAAGTCAAAGTTTAAGGTCCTGACTTTTATATTACCATAAGAAAGGCTATAAAACTGTTTGCTTGCCAAAAAACTTACTGAGCTGCTAAACAACAAACGCTGTCAAAAAGTTGGCCTATGTTTACAAGCATGCGTCATAAATATATGTTAATATATGTGATCGGGTACATATAGTTTATATCTGTAAGCTAGTTCAAACGAAGGACAATTTGGCGTGCTTGGGCAAGCTGCCAAACTTATAGAAAAGTAACAAATGTGACAGCTGATAAGCAAAGGCAAATAAATTGCGCTGTTGTCAAACTGCAGTTGCGCTGTTGCCATGCTGCAGTGGCAGAGTTGTCGCCTTGGCATTCAGTTTGAGATTGAGTGCAATTTGAATTGCACTTTTTCCACCAAGTGAGCGATTAAATGCCAGGCAAATTTCTTGTCCACTTTTCTATATTTTATTTAGTTTTTTTTTTTGTGAAAGTGCGAATGCAGCAGGTGTTATTGCTACAGAGGGAAGGGGGAGGGGGGACAGGCAGCTCAAGGAGTTTGACTTTTACAAAAATTGCACATTCGGCTGCTCATCAAATGGCGCTAATTGTCCTTGACGATGGTGCCATCCCACATGGCATTTGTGGTTGTTGCGTTTGCGCAAATTGCTGCCGGATAAGTCACAGCAACAGCAACAGCAACAACAACAGCAGCTGCAACGGCAACAGCAACAACAACGGCAGAAAGTGAAAACTTGAAAAATTATGCAATTGCCGCAAGGACGTTGTTGCCACGAGGCTGTAGACTGACTGAATTCGACAACGACAACAGCAGCAACAACAACAACTGAGGTCGTCACACACTTGGTCTCATTTTGGGGCATACCCCCATTCCGCTTCGCTTCCCTTCTCTTTCTCTGACTCCACTTGCTGCTGTTGTTGCTGCTGCTGTGTTGCAATGTTGTTACCTGCTTCGGGGGCGTGTTGTTGCAGTTGTTGCTGCTTTTTGGAGGTTAAGCTGGCAAGTAGGAAGCATTGTTGGAGGCGCCTCCACAAATTGATGGCGACAATGCGGCAATGCCAGCCAAGATCCAAACACACATGACACATGAAACTGCTGCCCAATTTGATGTTCATAATTGTCGCTGGTTGTTGTTTGTGCTGTTGTTGTTGTTGTTGTTGGGTGCGCATTTTAATTAAGTATACAACGCGTGAACATTATAAATATATATATATGTATTTTTATAAATCTTATAAAAAATGATGTGCCAAATGCCTTTTAAGGCAATCGCTTTGCCACAAACTACGGCGCATGTGCAACCTGTGTGGCTGCCAGACGCACCTCGAGCTGCAGCAGCTGGCAGCAGAGATATAGTTAGTCTCCACACCAGTTATAAACTACAATACTGTACGATACGGAAAAAACGGCATTGAAGCTTGAAAACTATTTTATAAATTGTGGGAAAAGTGGGCGTGGCAGTCCAAATTTATAGATGGCAATGCAACTATGCTGTCGCTAGGAACTCCCGTACAAGAATTGGTGATCCTAGGTGCCATAGTTACTGAGATATTTGCCGAAAACACCAATTTTTCACGAGGTGTGTCCAGTTTTTTTGCTTTTTGTGGGCGAATGGGGCGTGGCATCGAAAAAAAAAAAGATTCTTGTATTGACTGACTAAATATCTGATCGTTTGACACCAAGCTCGAACTTGTAGCTCTTACCATCTCTGAAATCTGTTTGTTCATACGGACAGACGGACAGACAGACAGACAGACAGACAGACAGACAGACAGACAGACAGACAGACAGACGGACAGACGGACAGACGGACATGGCTATATCGACTCGGCTTGTGATGCTGATCAATAATATATATACTTTATGGGGTCTGCCACGCCTCCTTCTGCCTGTTACATACTTTTGCACAAACCCAATATACTCTTGCAGAGAGTATAATAACAAGCACTTGCATGCGAGGTGTGATCGATGGTTAAACAAAAGGGGAGCGACAGTTTCCACTTGATTGGGAGAAAGACAAATAATTAAAAGAGGGAAAAGACAGTTGAAAGATTTATTAAAAACTGTGTAGCTTATGTAGCTAATAGGAAAGATATGTCTCCTGTAATCAGGCTGTACTAGTGTCCATAAACATATAACCTTTAGTTGATATTAAATATAACAACTTCAAAGATGTTTTAATCGAATGATGGTAAAGTATCTCGAGTACTAAGACATCTAGCAGCTTAAATTTTAAATAATTAAAAGAGGCAAAAGACAGTTGAAAGATTTATTAAAGACTGTGTAGCTTATGTAGCTAATAGGAAAGATATGTCCCCTGCAATCAGTGTCTATAAACTTATAACCTTAAGTTGATATTAAATATAACAACTTCAAAGATGTTTTAATCGAATGATGGTAAAGTATCTCGAGTACTAAGACTTCTAGCAGCTTAATTTTTAAACAGCTTTGTTAAAACGAGTCTTTAGTCGAGTCTTATAGCCAATCTTAAAGCTGAGAAACTACACAAAAACGTCAAAGTTTAAACAAAATTGAACAGCAAACAAATGACAAATCCAATAAGCTTGGAAAAAGTAGAGCAAAGCACTTAGACACACCACTTGGCTCTCAAACACCCCTCTAACTACCCGCTCCCTACCCACCACTCATCTGCCCTCCTTCTCCTCCTCTGATTTACACTATGCGTGTGGCACTCACGTTTTAATTACTCGAAAAAGGTAACGAAATGTAAACATCATAAAATGGCCAACAGCAGAGTCAAGGTTTTGAGCATTCACTAAGCCAACAC
The DNA here is from genome assembly GCA_020829145.1 of Drosophila nigrodunni. Taxonomy (NCBI): domain Eukaryota; kingdom Metazoa; phylum Arthropoda; class Insecta; order Diptera; family Drosophilidae; genus Drosophila; species Drosophila nigrodunni. Next base: position 5,311,878 of record JACVCZ010000007.1, on the reverse strand, counting down.
TGGCAACGGCCAAGAGCATCCACTGACCACTCGGGTGGTCACCCCGAATTGCCAAATGCCAATCCAAAAGCGTTTTTTTTTTTCTCTGCTTTTGAAGAAAATGCGAGCAAGTTTGCCAAGTTTTCCAAATGTGGCTGGCAGGCAATTGACCAGCCTCTGATTGTGTTAGCCATATAAGTTTTGGTTTAAACATGGACCACTACTGACCGCTTCTCCTTGATTTCATTTCGTTTTGGCCAATTGCAGGTGACATTGACGATTGCATTGTGACGCCAACAGTTCAGGGACAGTTCACCCCATTGCCCGAGGCGCTCTGTGACGTCATCATGGACCTGACCGCCGAGGGTCAATCGGCAACGATTGAGCATGTACGCAGCAAGCTGGGTGTCAGATTTCCCCACATGACCACCCCAGCCACGGAGGTCATCTACGATACGTTGGCCCAACTGATGCAGGAGCAGAAGATCTACCAGACCGCAAAGGGTTACTTCATCTTCACGCCAGAGTGAGTAGCCAACACTTTGATGGGCACTTAAGACTTAAGTTTTGCTAAATGTTTATACACTAAACTCCAAACAGACGTCGACGCAGTCGCTCGAGACCACGCAGCAATCACCATCAGCTGAATGGCGGGCACAGCAACAATGGCAGTCTGGCCTATTCCCAGCTGGCGGAGGAGGAGCAGCAACAGGATGTGGTACCGCCAGAGGCAAGGACCATGCTCATGTCCAACTCGGAGGCATTGCACTCGCTCTACGGTGAAATATCCACGGAAAGGGACGGAGATCTAACGCATCAATGTATACAAACCAATTTGGCAGATGTCATTTGTGGAGGTAGGACAGAAGAACCATTTAGCTGCAGAGGATTAGGCACAGAAATCTGCACTTAAACTAAGTTTAAACTATGAAGCCTTTACCAACACTAAGCTCTTTTCGTTCAACGCCTTTTTCTAGGTAATCCCAATGACAAGATTATCTATCCGCGTGCGGCCAAGCGACGCAGTGCATCATTTCCCACACCGCGCAGCTTGGAACGTCGGCACAGTTTGCGGCTCTTTGGTTCATCGAAGCGCCTGCAACGCTGCGCCTCCACACGCAGCTTGTCCAAAACCTACGCCCAGACGCTCAACACCACGGACAGCAGCAGTTCGGAATACCAAAGCACAGATTCGTCATCACCCAGTAAGACCTAAGGCACTATGGAACTCAAACATTTCTATACATTTTTCTAATCCATTTATAGAAAAAGGATCTTTGCTCTCACGGCTTTTCCGACGCAGCGGACGCGCCAAGCAACGTCAGATTGAAACTTACTCGGCTCAGTTTCCACCTGCCGAATGGTTCAACACACGCGCCGTTCATCTCCATAGCGTGGGCACGCAAACTGCCGATCATGTAAGACAAGAATCCTCCTTTCCTTCCACCTCAAAGCCCTTCTTATCTTTCCCTTTTGTCATCCAGGACATGCCCGCTGTACACACGCTCTCCAACTCCACGTTCTACGACGGCTCCGAGCTGAGTCAGCGTTCGTCGACGCTGCCAAGACGCCATCGGCGTCACATGTCCAGCGAGTCAACGTTTCTGATATCCTCCAGGGACTGTTCGCCCATACGTCGCCGGTCTCCGGTGTATTGCAGCAGCTCGTTACCTCGTTCCACGCAGTCCATACCGGCGAGTAGCAGCAGCAGCAGCGCCGTTGCCAATCACATCAAAATGAATCATTCGTCGGCAACGCTGTCAAGGCTGCATGCAGCCACGCCCACACCCACGTCCATAGCCACAGCCACAACACAGAAGACAGCACAAAAGTCGGTGATTGGCAAGCACATCTTTGAGAGCTCCCCGGCGCGTTCCTCGACGCTGCTGAAATCGGCGTCGCCAGTGAAACGTCATGCGGATAATCTGATCAATGGCCTGGTCAATGGTTGCTCCGATAACAAGTCGACGTATCGCAGCTTGCAGAGCAGCGGTCCCTCCAGTCTGGAGTCCTGCAAGACATCGTCGATGCTGACGAGTGGCCCCTCGAGCATTGACAGCGGCAAAGTGTCCTTTAGCCAGAAGACCAGCGGTCACTCTAGTCTCGACTCCCAATGCTCCACGAACACAGCAGTGGTGGCTACACCACCACACCAGTCCAATGGAAATGGCAGCTCCCGTTCCATACTGCTGCTGAATGGCTCGCCACGCGGCACGCCGCGTCATCAGGCGATGCGAGCACGCGTGGCAGAGGCGCAGGCACAACGCCAGCGTTCCAGCACGCCCAGTCGCATACTTGAGGAACTGTCCTACCCAGCTACGAATGGAGTGCCCAATTCGAGTAGCAACAACTCGATTACGCTGCAGGTGACCACCAGTTCGAATGGCGGCGGTCAGAGCATACCCAGCACCAAGATCTTTGTACAGAACTCACCAGTGCGCAGTGTCATCACGTTGGAGAATGGCAAAATGCTGGAGAATTCGAATGTATTCATCATCAACAATGAGACCATGACGAATGAGAAGGGTGAGATCATCAAGAAGACGCTCTCCAAGCAGACATCAACACCGGCAGGAACAACAACAGCTACAGCTGCACAAACTTCACCCATGGCCAGTTCCACACCAGTCAGGCCGGAGTCGGTGCCAGAGCAGCCGTTGAGCGAAACGGAGGCCAATTCCGAGACCTGTGATTCCATATCCTTCATCAGCGAGAGTTCCCCAGAGAATACAGCGACGGAGACGCCTTCGTACGATGGTGGCAAGTATGCCAAGAACACCAACAACGATGCCACCATGAACAACAGCAGGAAACTGTGTCTCCAACTGGCCAATGGCATTGCCTACAAAAACAACGTGCTGAAGAACGAATCCCAGCCGAATTCACCATGTGGGGAGCCACAGCTGCAGCAGCCCCTGAAACTAGCCGCCTTGGCCAAACAGGACTTTGAAATTGCCGGCTCTGTTGGCAATCTGCATTTCTATGAGAAGCACTCCAAGGACAGCAGCAGTGATCTGAAGAATCTCTGCTATGAGTCTGTCTGCCAGCTGCAGAAGTGCTCCATGAGTGGTGAGGAGTTGGCGCTAGCGCATCTGCTGCACAAGTCCAGCAATCCACTGGGCAGTGAACCGAATCTGGCACTCAAGGACCACGCGAACGACAAGGCAATTGATAAGGAGGCCATGGATAGAAGACTAAGTCTCACCAAGGAATCGCTGGAGCAGGGCATGGGCAATGTCTTGGCTGCAGGCAACGAGGAACTCTACAATTTCCCCAGCCTCACAGATTTGTCCTTCAATTTCACATCGCTGGCAGCACGCAAGATACTCCAAGGTGTTAGCCTCAATAGCATAGATACGCTCGTGGAGCTCAACATGGCAGCAGCGGCAGCAGCTGCAGTGGCGGCCAGCAGTGCCCAGGAGAAGCAGCAGAACAACCAGACGGCCACGACGACAGCAGCAACAACAGCTCCAACCGTGTGCACGGACTTTGGCATGGTCTAAAGCAAAGTGGCAACTGAAGGCGCCTCCAGCCAACAGAGCAGCTCTGTTGGCTCCGGATGCCGCTTCAGCCTTAGCATAATCAGTGTAGAAAGAAAAGCAAAAGAAAATTTAAAAGAAAATCGAAATGCATTTGGCAAAAGCAAAAGTATATACTAAACTCTGTATGATTTTTACTATCGAATATCGACTAACGTATATCGATTTAATCGTTTCCGTTTTGTAGCAACCATTTTTGTTTTAATTGGAAGCAATTTTATTATTTACAGTGCCAAAATATGTTTAGTTTAATTTTAATGTTTATAAACTTTTTGTTATCCCAAAACAAAAATAACGACAAGAAATCCCAAACAAATCACTCGCGAATCATCCGAATGCATCTGAAAGAGTTTGCAAGTGCAATTTATTTGTAAGTAGACCGAGCGAAATGGAGACAGTGAGTGAGAGAGATAGAGAGAGAGGAAGTAACTCCCAATACTTTATGTAAAGTTGAATTTCTTTACCTCTGCTTAGATCCCATTTTTACCGCATAGTTTTTTTGTATATTTGTTTAAAGCAATAATCGTTTAGACTAACACGCTGATAAATGTAATCCTAAATACACACACACACACCACTCGACATACAGACACAAAAACACACACACACACACACTACGAATATAGAACTTAGCACATACTACTGAAATATATATACAATAATTTTGTACAAGGCCTTAATTAGTAGAGTCAGCAATAATAATGAATAAGTTGAAATCACTAATAAAATATATAAAAATTTATACAAGCAAGTGGCACAGTGTGAACTTTTCATTGCATACTTCTGGGCGGGTTTCTTAAATAATCCTTTTCCAAGTGGCCGATCCTTAGACGATCCCATATTTTTTTAATGCCGTTTGTTAGAGGACATCGCTAGGAGTATTTTAAGACATGTCCAGCCGAAATGCGACAGCAAATGACCGAGATAGGGACAGTTTTCCATAAAGGACATCTTTGTCAAAGCAACTACGCCTTGGTGTCCTTGCCTATTTCAAAAGGATAACTATTTTTGTAGTCTCCTTGACCAGTACTATCGAACTGTATTCAAGGATTTCAAGGATCTTTCAGAAAATTTGTCAGAAAAATTTTATAGGGGGTTGCTCAGGAAAAATGGCTAAAATACACAAAATGTCCTGTAACTCAGCCATTTTAAGGACTACCAGGATGTCTTTTGGTACACAGACATTTCTTATGGCACATGTACGTAATCTGTGCTAAAAAGGACGAAAGTCCTTACAGGAACAATAATACAACGTAATTTTTAAAAAAGGAATTTAAGGCATAACTCGAATGTCCTTTGAAGGATCCTTTTGAAAATAGTTGCATTCGATGGGTCTCGACAAGGACTTTCGCCAGGCCAAAGGATATTTAGATAGTACTGCTGGCTTAGGAGCTAGCGAGGATTTTATGTTTTTGGCCAGTTTCTCAGCGAATTTTTGATCCTTAGATGACCCGAATATATTTTAATGAAAATTAATTAATAGCCTGCCAAAATGCGACAGGATATGACCGTGTTTTGATCAAGTAACCCTTACCCGATTAAATAAAAATATACGCAAGGATTTGGTATTATATCTTTTCATTTATTTAAATTTTTAAGTCTTTTTCTTTTTCATATACATATCGGGTGTTTTCTTTTTTCATACACGTTTCATTTTGTTTTGTTTTTTATTTACCATTATCATTACTGTTATTATATTATATTATTATTATTATTATGTAATATTATTAATCAATATTTTAGGTTTTGGGTAGTTTTGGCTCTATAAATATGAATAATTATAGCTAATTGCTTTTAAATTAATATTCTTGGTATATACACTCACACATAGATTGATAGAGATATATAGATATATACTCGTAATTCCGATTAATCGGCCATTTCTTTTTTTTTTAGTTACATAAACATAATTATTGTGGGGATAGGTAATACATGATAATATACAAAGTAGAAGAAATACGTCGCGTTTATTCTATATATTTATGGATAGAAAGACGAGGGGATTAGGTACAAAAGAAGAGAAGAAAAAAATGCTATCAAAGTTACAAACTGCCCGAGGGTTGTACCAAGAGTTGTTTGCGATTATTATAGTGGATATTTTCCATATATAGTAGCAGATATATATATCTTGTATAGTTTTATGTACAATTAGTTTTGGAAACTTATTTAAATCGTTAAGTTTAAATCGCATAGAATAGACGAAAATTGTAATTTATGTACAATTATGATTACAATTAGTTCATTAATTATTAGCAGAGAGAACGAAGGAACATTTAAGAATATATATCTTTATATATATTAATGTAGCTGCTGCTTGTGTTACGGATTACGGAGTTACGCGTGGGGATGTGGCGAGGGTTGCTTTTGAATAAATGGCGTTCGACTCGTCGTTTTTACTAATTCGTTTTCGGTAATTTTGGTTTCTGACTCGTTTTTATGTTATATTTAATTAGATAGATTAGATGTGTGTTATTTTATACTATATTTATCGCTCGCTAAGTAACTGAAATATACAAAACATTGAGCCCTATTTAGACCTCCGTGGAGCGTGAATCGTCTGAGCGCGATGCCTTCCGTTCACGTCCAGGTATCCTGCCCATTACAACGGGTCCTGCTGCCGCCTGTGCCTGTATCTGAGCCTGAGCCTGGGCTTGTGCCTGAGCCTGCGCTTGCAGCTGAGCTTGTGCTTGTGCCTGCATTTGAGCTGCTGCCACCTGTTGTTGCTGCTGCATCATCTGCTGTTGTTGCAACATGTATGCCGCCTGCGACTGTTGCACAAAGTTGGCATGCGTATACGCCTGCATTCCAGGCGCTGCATACACATTGTTGGGCGTGCCTTGCATATTGAAACGCATCTTGGATGCAGCATTGGCTGCGTTTGCCGCTGCCGCAATTGCAGCTGCATTCTCTCGCGAGGCACTCGACGTGGTCGTGGACTGGAACGAAATGCTCATGCCGCTGTCCAAGGAACCAACGCTGCCACGTCGCTGTGGCTTCTCATTGCCAACTAGAGGAGAGTAATGAAACTATTAGCAATCATTTAGTTAGTTAATAGAGTAAATGCAACTCACATTGTTCATGCATATCCAGCAGACTGTTGCTAAGCGCACTGCGCTTCAGCTGTGAGGAGTCAGCGGAGTTGGATGCTTGCTCTCCGGCTGCTTGACTGCCCGGCGGATAGGGACACGGACAGACTTCGACATCGGCAACGCCACTGTCACGATTATCGGCGTTTCCCGTCGCCCGATTCCTGGCCGATTTTTGACGCTCCAATTCAGCCTCAATGCGCAGCGATTCCATTTCATCCATTTCACTAATCGACTCCTTCAGATCCTCGGCAAACTTGCAACGATCATGCTCATTGCGAGCATTAAACGTAATCAGTATTTTTGCCATCGACCTTCTGCGACAATTGAATGCAGAACGGGTAGTTGGGTAAATCGAGCAGGTTGACAACGGTGCCGCAAAGTGGAAAACTATTGCGGAACGTGTAGGTGACAGAGGTTTTCTTCTTGCTAAAGATTTTGGTGATGACCAGCAGATCGTTGAACAGAAACACCTCACGCTGATGCACACCAGGTCGCTCCTTCTTATTCACATCGGGTATTTCGTAGAGGCGACAATAACAGACCAGACGACGATGTGGCAGCGCAAGATTCGGTTTCTTGCCCACAATGGTGGCCTGAACCTTCATGACTTGGGTGACATGATCGCTGCCGGGCTTGAACTCATCGGATTTGACGCGCTCAAAGATGCCGCTGAGCATGTCCTTGTCGATGTCATGGCAGTCATCGATGCCACGCAGATTCTTGATAAAGTCCTCAACGCGCATGCGACGTTCCGGCTTCAAATTCGGCGTATGCAGATCGGTGTTCAACATGATGATGGCAAATGCCAGCACAAAGATCTGTAAAGAGTTGGCATAGATTAGAAATGTTCAGGTGGATTAAAACTGCAGCTGCTTTGCTTACCGTATCGGATGATCTCAGTCGACCCACAATGTCCACATTGCACTCGCAGTAGCGCTGCGAGAAGATCTCCATTAAACGCTCGATTTTCTGCGCCTCTCCGGGCATACGGAAGTACGCCTGGAATTTACGTAACGCCACATCCACTTGTCTCCCTGATAGGTCCAGTTCCATGGCAAAGCAGCTGAGCACAGCCATGTTAAACTGATTCTGCAGATTGCCCAGATACTCGCCAATCATTTGACGCGAGAGACCCTTGCGTGTGATGAGGAAACGTGCCACACCCTGTGGCGTATTCTCCAAGAATCCACGTCGTATCAAGTACGTAATACCCTTCTCCGGTTTCTTGTTGAACAGATTGAGACCCACACGATACTGACGCTTTCGTATTGTCTCTGACATTTTGTAGTTTTGTGCCACACCCGCGGCAGCAGCTGCGGCATGCAACTGCTGCTGTTCGTGCTGCTGCTGCTCATGCTGCTCGTACTGTGCGGCACTTGTGTGCGATGAAATGGCATGATCATCTGTGGGTGGCACACCGCCAGTTGCTGTCACAGCTGCCACGGCGACCTGTAGCTGCACGCCCGTCGAGTCTGCCGAGTGTGTGGAGAACTGCTGTGAACTATTCAGCGCCGTGCCACGCTTCCAGGTGTGCGGTGAATTGCTGCGATCCGAGCCCAGATCACTGTTCATATTACGCTCCGCGGATGTGACACTCGAATCGGAGCCAGAGCTCTGCACGGAGGTCAGGCTGCCGTTCTCCGCCGTCTTGCAGAGTCCATTGGTGCGCAGCAGCGATGGCGGCGGTGGCGTTTGGCGTTGCATCATTAGCAGCTGACTCTGTTGCTGTGCGGTGATGGAAGAGGTGCGCTTGGGCACCTCTGGTGGCACCTTCTTGCCACTGCCGCTGCCCTGACTGCCACAACTTGGCGTGGGTGTGGTGCTGCCGCCCTTGGGTCGCATATAGATCTGTGCTGCCGAATAGTAGGGTGTGTGCGGGGAGTGTCCACTCGTGTTCACCCACGAGGCATTCAACGAGGTGTCCGCCGAGCTGGCAAAGCTCAGATCGTGCGGAGATCCATGATAGCTCGTATAATACGCTGCTGTTGTGGGCATCGCTTGGGCATTGTAATAATGCGATTCCGCCGCATGCAGTAAATTGACATGAGGATGGCTGGCCAAGCCGGAAACGGATGTGGTGGAGCTGGCTATGGACACGGGTGAGGCACCTGTAAAAGAGGGCAGTTTAGTAGAAGTTCGTTATACTTCAAATTAATCCAAAACAAAGCTACTTTCGTCAGCAAATTATTAAAATTCCTCAGTTGTTTCTAGTATAAAGATAGCTAGAGGCAATAATCTTTTTTAGGGGCTACTTTTCGTTATCTTTTGTTAGACGCTTTGTTTGCTTAGTCACAGCGGAATTTTATTAACTTGTTATCTAGGTATCTATTATAAAAATGTGTCGATTTATGCTGAGTTTTGTATTTGTACTTAAATTGTTAAATTGCGAAATTAAGCTCGTTGTCTAAAGTTACAATTTAAATACTACATACTTTTGTAAAACCTCTGACTGATTGAGCTGTTTATTTATTATTAACTGTTTGATTAATTTGCTTGGTAAAGTCTATACTTTTATAACAAAAGATTAAACAGCTGCAAATAAAAGTCAGCACCTAAAAGTATGCAATGTTTTATTTTAAATAATTATTCTAAATAGGCTTGTCTGTAGCTTTTACTTCTTCTGGATATTTCTACACAATTTTAACTCCAAACTTTGGCTCCTCTTAAATGCTTTGCTTGTTAAGCTCCTCTACTAAGATTCCTCTTCAACTTCCTCTTTTTAACTCACCTGACTGACTTCTTGGTATGGGACTGCAGTCCAGTTGCCGTCGCTCTCGCATGGACAGCGATCGTGTTGGCGGCGTTCTCGATAATCCAGGTGAGGCAGCTCCTGCGCCTGCGGGTCCTGCCATAATGGTCACACGCGGCTGCTGTGCACCTGCAGTCACCTGTTGTTGTTGCTGCTGCTGCTGCTGTTCGAGCTGAGATTCTGTGGTGCTGCCATAGGCAGACGATAGTGAAGCATTTGCCGAGGAAGAGGCATTCTCCTCCGCCAAGGTCATGCTGGAGGCGGTAACGACCATGCGACGACTTAGACGCTTCTCGGCTTTGGCCATGGCTGTAATCGAGGCAAACTTCTTGACCATCATGTAGTGGCGGAAGGCGCGTTGTATGGTCACCGCGGCATTCCGTGCTCGCACTCCGCCGTACTTGCGTTCCAGCAGCTCGATCTGTTTATCCAGCAGATCCTGTGATAGCTCGTAGCTAAGGGTAGAGGAATGAGCAAAATTTGACGTCACTTTTTGTTTGTTTTTCGTGAATTTCCACACAATTTATAAATAGACACTGCGCTATTTGCTTTTGCCGTTGTACCACGCGAAATATTTGCGCATAACTGTTTCAATTCTCTGGCTAAAAAGTCGCAAGTCTTGGCTCTGATAAGATATCGTCTATTTGGGCGTCGTGTGAGTATCTTTCAAATACTCAAAACACACAATTCGACCTGATTAAAATGTTGCCACGAGCAACCATAAAAGCTGGTGGGAAAGGGTTGAAAAGGGGGGGAAAGGGGACCCAAAGGGAGGCAACTAAATTTGCTTATTGTCATAAAAAGTTTCCACATTTTGTTTTGTTTTTATTTGGAATTTTGCGCATTTGAATTTGCAGGCAGATAACAAACAACTGAGCTGTAAGTTGGTGTATCTCTGAGAGTGATTTTAATTAGCAGTTAGATACTATCTTTTGTAAAAAGACAGAGACAGAGAGGGAGAGAGAGAGAGAGAGTCTCTCTCTACAGAGTTCAATGACAAGCAGTTAGCAGTGGGTAAAAGAAGTGATCTTCTAGCATCATATTTGCATGATTGATGACTGATAAGTAAGCGGAAATGTAGACAAGAGAAGTAATAAATTTAAAAAGAACTGTTGTATAAAATTCTGCATAAATAAATTATGCTAAAAACTAGAATGAATCGTCTCACATAGAAATTTGTAAAAATTCTTAACGAATTCTGCATTTATTCTTTTTATTTGATCAGAGTTGTTAACAAAGTTCCCCACCTGTTTTAAATGTAAAACAAAATCTTCACCAATCTAAAAGCAAAGACAGATCAGCAGAGGGACTGAGTATAAACAGAAAGATTAAGCAAATACAAAAGGGTTCTATTTGTCCACTTGTTGTGTTAATGACTGGCAAAAAACTAAAGGAAGTGCTAAGAAACACTACTCAAAAGATCACTCAAACTCTCGATTAAGCCACACAAATAAAAGCAGAGCACTTACTCAGAGTTAAGGCTTTCAAAGGGCGGCTAAATGAAATGAAACAGCCAGGAAGGAAGAAGCTCTAAACAACTTAACTGTTCTCCTGCTTCACTTTATGCCTGCTGCTCAAAACCTGTTTCACTTTCAGCTCAAAACTACTTGGCTTAAATAAACAAATCACAGATGCAGCAGGAACTTCCGCCTGTAAAACAGTTTCAGCTGCCAGCAGCGGAGGAGAGTGTAGGGAACACACCCCCTAAAGGAAGTGTCATAATAATACACCCAATGTCTTGTCAGTTGTCTTGTCTACTTGAAATATTTACATAGTGAGTGATACCTGTACAGGTATCGCTAGTGTTATCGTGCGTCAGTCTGTTATCTAGTGTAAACACAAAAAAAAAGCTGTCTTATCGCTAGATGCAAAGTCCAAGCTCATTAAGGCTGACAGACTAGACTAACTGGACAACCTGGATGAGCACTAACATATTTGATCAATTTGATGGCTACAATTCTTGGCTACTTACGCTGATTGGGCACGCGTTCTTTTGAGCACATCGCCTCCGTTTCGTATTGAGTTCTTTTTGTGCATATTCTGTTGCTGTTGTTGTTGCTGCTGCTGTTGCAGCTGTTGTTGTTGTTGTTGCTGCAGCATAGCGCCAGTGCCAACACCACTGCCTGCGATAACCACAGCACCACCATGATGATGATGATGCCCATGACTATGCAGCAGATGATGATTATGATGATGATAGTGTCCACTACCGGCTGGTGTTGCCTGTACTTGCATGTAATGTTGTTGCAGGTGTTGTTGCTGTTGTTGCTGCTGCTGTTGTTGTTGCTGCTGATGGCACGTGGGATACTGTTGTATCTGATAGATCATCTGTGGATGCTGCGGTGCTGCGGGTGGATAGTTTATGGTAGCGGCTGAATTGTGCCCTCCACCCGCATAATGATTCTGCAGATAAACATAGCCGCCAACACTGTCCGTGGTGGTGGTCGAGCCATGCCCCACTGTAACGGGCGCTCCCGCCAGGTCATACTGTGTGGAGCCACTGCGCTCGATGCTCTTCTGGGGAAAGCTGCAAGGAGAGTGGAGAAAAAGGTGGAAGTTAGTTAAATTGTTTAGTAAATTGTTTATGCAATATTTAATTCACTTATTTAAATATTTCAACTTTCGGGCTTCTACCACGCCTTCTTCATATGTGAAACTTATAATTTAATCACATATTTAAGCATTTTTGGTTAATGTCTTTTTACATTACTTATGACAGTTTATTCAGGATATTTAAATAAATTAAATATAGAACTTTCGTTTGCTTTATGCATACCTTTCGCCAATTATAAAACCCGATACGCAAATGATCATCTTGAGTATTCTACGAGTCTAGATTTTAAAATAACACACTCAACACACACACACACACAAAGACACTCCAACACACAGTCGTGTCTACAGTTATGGTTAAGATTAATCACAATAAACACAAACAACAAAATTCATAGCTCATTAATTTTAATATTATTCAATTTCAAATTCAAATTCACAACGAAAACTCGAACTCTGTTTTGTCTACTATTTTGATTTTTAATTTTATTTTCATTTTTGTTTTTGGGTTTACGGTTTGACCGATCACAGGAAGCACTCGAAAGCAGTGTCTTCTGCTTCTTCAGTCTCAAGTCTCGAGCGGGTCTTTTAAGCGGAAGAATCGACGTCGTCGCCCAGCAACGTTCGCGTTTCAACTAAACCGAGAAATTGGTCAGAGCTCGACAAACTGCTCAATCGAAGGTCCAAAAACGTGTTTACTATCAGTGTATGTGTGTGTGTATGCCGGTGTAGCTGTGTGTGTGTGTTTGTCAGCTGCCTACGCTTTGAGCATTGCATCTGTTTTGTTATGAGCTCAACAATTTCTACCCTTACGAAGCCATAGACAATACAATGAGCTGTGAGTAAAACGAGAAGATCCTAAGCGTAAAAGGATCCATTATACAAGATAAAACCTCGTAAAAAGAGAAGCGAAGAGCAGGGAAAGTGTATGCGGGGGCAGAGCGTAGTTCAGTGTATAATGCGCCATATGGCGTAGCTAGATCAGCTTGAATAGATTGAGAAAATCATAGCAAAGGAAATGATTAGCCAACGATGACAAACAGACAGAAATTCCCCTAGAGATCGAAGGAAATATGGAAGATCATCTACAGATCACTAGAGGAATTTCTGTTGTTCTAATTAAAAAGGGAAAATGTGTTGAATTGTGATTGATTAACAAGATGGAATTGTGTATTTGAAAGGAGTGCAAGAATCTTTTAGTTGAAGAAATCATAAGCAGAAGTTATAAAGGGAAGATAGATATGAAATTTTGTAAAACAAATAAATTCTCTTAGCTGAGATTTATTTCAACAGCTACCCAATGAAAAAACGATTCCCAAATTTAATTCCACTTTTAAAAATACTATAATTATGTTCTAAATCTATTTCCTGAGCACAGAAACTCGCTTGCCTAAATAATTGATTATGTGATTCGTATAGCGCTGCAACGATTTGAATTATGGCTCAGTTGGTGGCCCAATAGGTTTGTTGGCCATGGCTAAAATGCAATCAGGTAAGAGCATTCAATGAGTTTACTACACAAACCTCAAAAAAACAGAAACCAAACGACGAGAGATTTCCAAAACTGAACAAAGAGCAGCTGCAGTTTGCACCCAGTGAGCGGCATAAACAGGATTGAAGGATAACAGAGGAGCAGAGTGAGACAAAGAGCAGGAGTAAAGGAGAGGCAAAGAGTCGCAGACAGGACAGGAACACGCACAATACGATTTTCTATAGGCAGTCGGAGTATCATCCTTCGGTGATTGTTTTCACTGCACTACTCCTTCCTCTTCCATGCTCCTTTATTGTTTTTTTGCAGGTTTTTTTTTTGAGAATATGCACCTGGCTTTACAATTTGCTGTTGTCCTTTGCGCAGGTAGTCGCCTTGACAACAACAACTTGTTGTTAGTGTTGCCAGCTAGCAACTTGTCTCACTCTCATCCCTCTCTCTCTCTCCCTTTTAAGTGCTGGCCAGAGTCCTGTTTGAAAACCGAGGAAAAACATCTGCCACACGTCGCCACTAATTGTTTGCTGTTGCACATGTTCCCAGCTGTTCTGCGTATCTGTATCTCACACTGTATCTGTATCTCTGTTGGCTACTTACTTAAATGTATCTTGACACACTGCGCTTTGCTCGCGAGCCAAAAAGTTTTTCTTTTTAGATATTCTCCGACTAATGTTTAATTCTCAGTTCTCAATTTCTCAATTCCTCACTTCCTCTTTCACTTCCTAACTTGCCTACTTGGCATGCAACAAGTGTCGCTTTTCGTGCAACGTTTGGCGGCCCTTTGGCGACTTGCGTGACCTGAAGACGACGATTGACCACAACAACGACGCAGGCGGCAAAGACGACGGCGTTTTGCCTTTAAGCAAAGCGCACCCGTAATTGTTATTGATTTTACATTAGTGTTCTTTATTTCTTGTATATTTTTTTGAGGTCTTATGCTTTATGGAGTGTGACCGCAAAGCAAACAAACAAATAAAATGCCAGACAGATGACAGACATAACCGGCAGGGGAAACCCAGACTGGCGGTGGTGGGAGGTTTGAGGAGAAGGCCCATTTGTTAAACTTTGTAGCCTAAGTTTTAAATCGAAAAGATTTGTAACTCTTTTTAAATTAAAGAAAACATACATTAATGAATTTTGTGGAATATTTAAAAACCCGGAATAGGAAAACCTAAATTTTGGCTTTATATTTTAATATTACATCGATTTATTTAAAACCCACATTAAAGTTAATTAACAGATTGAACTGCCTTTACTTAAAAGCAACAGCGCTGTTAGGTTAACAGCACTCTCAAATTTGCTACCGCCGCCCAAAAGTATGCTACGCTTTAAATCACATTTAAAACAAAATCCCCACAGCAGAAAAGTTCCACTGCACTGAAACGTTGTGGAATTGAAACAGCCATAAACGACCAAGGCGATAACAGTTTTAAACGTATTTAGCATTTATGAGTTAGCTTTTTTATTTGTTTTATGCCTATGCAGGTCATAAATACGCTAGAACAAGGCAATCCGAATGATAACACGATAAGCGTTAACTGCTTTTAGTAGACGACTTCCCTTTCTGACGTTTTATATTCTTCTGTTCTCCTTCTGTTTGGTGGCTCTTACCTGACAGCCGTTACATGATGAGAGGTGTGTGTCTGCGTCTCCTTATGCCGTGTGGAGAGACTGACAACGGTCACGTGTCGTGTGGCAGTGCGAACAACACGACGCACACGACTCCGACCATCGCCGACAACAACAACAATTGGCGGTGGTTTCTTATCGCTGTCATACTGTAAAAAGGACTCTCCCCCACTGCTGTCGTCAAGGTTAGCGGGCACTGGGAGATGCCTTCTGTTGTTGTTGTGGCTGGAGTTGGTGGTGCTGTGGTGGTGGCTACTGCAGTTTTTGCTGGTCTTGGACATGATCGTTGGAACAATGGGAGATTGAAACAACAACAGCAATGTTGTTGTCTCTTTCGCATTCGTTGCGTTTCACAATTCACAATTGACAAAAACAGTTACAATATTTACACACACACACATGTGTGTATTTATATTGATGCCGTTGGGGGGCACAGGGGCGTGGCAATACTTTCGCCTTCACTTTCCGTAGGTTTGTTTGACTTTGATTCGAGTTGTTTCTGTTTTTGTTGTTGTTGTTTTTGATTTTTTTATTGTTTCGGTTTTTTCGTATTGTTTGTGAATTTGCTTTTGTTTTGCTTTCGTTTTATTCATTTGCAAATTGATTTGTTGTTGCTTCGTTTATAATTTATTGTTCTTGCTTTCGTTGTTAATTTATGTACATTTATTTGTTGCTTGCATGTACACACATTGATTTCTTTGCCATTTTATCTTTGGTTTAGTTATGGAATCCATTCGTTTCTTTCCTCTCTCTTCTTCACATTTTGTCGTAGTCTTTGTTAGCGTTTAGATAACGTTTATTTGATTGTATTCTAAGCGATAATATTAGTAAATTAACTTTAGCTCAACACAAAACACACACGTTTTATTTTGGCGCATTGCGTATGCCACAAATCCATCAGCAGAAAAAAAAACAACAACACCAGCAGCAGCTCAGTGAATGCCCTTCAAAATCGTTGTAATAAAACAGCAACAACAATGACTGACACAGAAAGCAAGAGCGAGACAGAGGCACACACATAGTTGACAGTTGACAATCGCTAATGAAGCAAAGTGGGTAGCGTGACACTTGCAAAATGTTTGTTATTGTATTGTATTTCGTTATTGAGCCAAGTCGAAAGAGAGAGACGAGGAGAGACTTGCAAAATCACTCATCATGACACTCTCACGGCTCTCCTACTCTCCGACTCTCTTTTTGGAGCGCATTCAATCAGCTTTTGTAGCTTTTTAGGTCAGCGATCGCTGCGATGAACGATGAACGCAAGTAAAAGTAGCAAAGCTAGAAAAATAAATGAAATGAGTGCCAAGTAAACACAATATTCAAATTGAATGCGAATACACGCACACAACGACACACACACACACACACGCATACTCTGTCACTCTCACATATGTCAGGGATGTGAACAGTTGGCATCCGTTTGCACTAATCAAAAGCTCGACTAGACCAGACAGCCAGACAGAAAGCCGAGAAAGCTCTTTTGGCAGTGTGCCCAGCCGAGGTGCGGCAAAGTAAGCTGATGGTGACCTGATCCACTTAAATAAATCCATAAATCATATGGAAATTTACGTGAGAAGATTTTTTGTTGTTGTGTTCATAATAATGTGCAGACAATGGACGCATTGAAAGGGAAAAATCTGCATTTGTTTATCAGCACGACAAGATCAAGATCGCTATAATATGTTAATTTCTGTATTCAATCGAGAGGAAAACAACAAAATCTGAAACTCCCCCGCACTTTCCACACTCAGAAATCTCTGCTGTTATTTGTCAAGTTCAAGAACCTTTGATGAGTGTCTCAAGTGTCTCTTGTTTCATTGTTTTTATATTTTTTATTCTTTGAGCTTCTTTGAATACGATCAGAAATGGTTGAAAAATTGATGACTTGATCAACGTAATGTCTTCTGCTCAAATTCGTTACAATTGTTTGTTATTAGTCAGAAATTGAGACACGAAAAACTAAAAGCTGTCTCCCTGTATGTGTGTGTGTGTGTGTGTTAGCCTTGCCTTGGATTCCACAACAAGTCATGGCATTATTGGCCAAAACAAGTCGCCTACAACCAAACAACAGTTGTTCTGTTCTGTTCTGTTCTCTTTGGTTCTGTTCTCGGTATGGTGCAGGGGGTAGAAGAGAGCAAGGGGACACTGTGAGAATGCTGCCCCGAAAAACCCACTCACATAAAAGCCAAGCTTCGAATATGTTTTATTATTTAGCAAACTATCGAGAAGCAGTTGTTGTTGTTGCTGTTTGGCTTAAAGCGTTCAACTTGTTTTCGTTTATTCGTTGCTGTTTTAGCATATTCTGAGAAACTTTTGCAATTGCAATTTTAGTTGAACAAGTTTTCAGTTTTCTGTTTTAGTTCTTTAACTCCTTTGGGTAAATGGAAAAATTGCTTGGGTTTTGGTCGGGTTTTAATTTTCATTATGCTTTAAAGCTGCACGACAATAGCTAGTTTTTATTGTTGTAGTTGTTGTTGCTGTGTAGATAAAACTGCCTTTGTTTTACAGGTGTTCCACTGCACGAGCAGCAGCAACAGAAACAGCAGCAACAACTGCACTTGCAATCAGCTCCAAGCTGTTTTCTTTTGCTTGTATTGTATAATTATTTAATTTATAATTACAAACACAGCGACACACAAACACAAGTGCACACATTAACAAAAGAGAGCAAGTAAGAGAGAGAGAAATGCAGTTTGGTGCCAAGTTGGGCGTCACAATAGGTTCGGCTCGGTTCACCACAATGGCAGGCACAGGCAGCGCTTGTGGCCCGTGCTTTAACGCTTTATTCACTTTCGTGTCATTAGTAACGGCGCACGTAATTCAACTCTCTTTCTACGCTCTGCACTTTTCACTCGCTCTCGCACTAAAACTCTCTCTCTCTCTCTCTCCCATTCTCCCACTCTGTGCTGCCTAACAATTGCATGCGTTGTGGACTGACTGACTGAATGACGGACTGAGTGACTGCAAGCGAGGCGGCTTCAAATGAGCGGAAGAGGAAGTGGAAACACAATATGCAACAACACTAACTGCACATCGCGACGGCGACGTTGGCGGCGACTGCAACGCAGCGTAATTGGTTGCTGGCTAGTGGTTACACAAGCGAAGCAGCAGCAGCAGCAGCAGCCGAAGAAGCCGCAGCTGAGACTGCGCCTTTAAACTTCGTGACAGAGCGACAGTTTTTTTTATACAACATTTTATTTTGGAAGCCAAGTAACGGTTAACATTGCTTTCTCTGTCACTGCAGCTGCGTTACAAATCAGCTGTAAAGCTTTTGGAGTCATACAAGTCAAGTGACTCAAGCTTTTGGTTGCGTTGAGTAATAAGTAAAGGATGTTATGGCATCGCTGCAAGCCGATCAGAGCTTTTACGGAGTCTGTTTACAGTTATGTGTGGCTTTTGCTGTTGGGAGGCTGAGGGAGAGTTTCTCTAATAACTTTAGCTTGTGCTCTATGCTCTTAGCACTTGCCTACAATTTCAATTAAAAATGTGTAGCAGAAATTTCCAGTCGAGTCCACAAACACATACACACACACACTGACAGTGGGACTCTTTGGTCTTGTGTTTGCCGAAACGTAACGGGGCAGTGGCCGTGGCTGTTGCTGCTGCTATTCCCGCTGTCGACGCCTATTTCAGTAGTTGTTGTTGTTGTTGGCGGCACTATTGTTTTTGTGATACGCGCAGAGAAAGGCGATTTTCTCTTTAATTATATTTTATTTTTTACATTACAAAAACAAAATAGTGTGCAATGCTGTTGCTGTTATTTTTTTGGTTTCCGTTTTTTTTTTGGTTTTATTCGTCGCCACTTTAGTTTGGGTGTTTTTTATGTTTTATGTTTTTTTGTGACTGGGGAGCACACGACGATGTCAAATTAATAAACCGGCCCTCGCTTGACAGCAGCCACTAAATCAACAACAAAAACTACAGATATTGTGGAATTACAACAGCAACAAAAACAATAACAACATGGAGATGGGACACGCGTTGCCAAACTCGTGAGCTGCGTGTTATGTGTAGATTTTGCAATTAATAAAGTTGTTGTTGCTATTTTTGTTTTTTATTTTTCTTCATTTGTATCTCACTTTTTTTTTTCAACACACTCAACACTCACTCACAATTATTCACATTCACAAAGACAAACTTTTGTTTGCAAATCAATTCGCGCGCTGCAAAAAATTTTTTATTCAATTTTGAAATTTTGTTGCTTGTTTTGTATATGCAAAGTGGCCACGAAAGCAGCAACAACAATTAATATTTGGTATGAGCAAATCTATAATGGATTTGCAACAACAACATTGAAATTAAAACACAAATGTGACTAACACAGGTGAGCGCGCGAGCCAAGTTAATGTTAATGTTAACAACAAAAACGCACGATCGGGCAGCGACTGCGACTGCGACGGCAACGCGTCGACGACGTTGTTGGTACAGAAAAGCGCGCGCGCATACGGATTTCTCTGCCTTTGTGCTCTGCCAGTGCTGCCTGCCCCGACGAAACTTTGAGAGAGACTAAATTGGCCGACTAAGGCATGCGAGCTTCCAAGCCGTGAGCTCGCCCGCCCGACAGCCCGAATCCACTGCTCTCACTCGCCGACTACATGTATGTTAGGCAGAGAGTAAGAGAGTGAGAGACACCCAACGTAGTGAGTGAATGGTGCGTGCGTATGTGTGCGTGTGAGTTTGTGTGAGTGCCAGTTGTTTTTATTGTGGCTGCTGTTCTGTCTCTGTGTTAAGCTGTTCTTTTCAATTTGATCTACCGAAAACAATTGGCAGTCTATAAACGAAACACTTGCAGTACGTCTATCACTCACACACTTGCACACACACAAGCGCACCTGTGTGTAAGCTTATAGAGTCATATAAGTGAGCATTGACGTACATTATATGTGCTACTGCACAGTGGGACTAATTGTAATTGCAAGCAAATGTCGTTTTCCTTGTTTTATACGAGCCAAAGCTATTACTTACATGGAAAACATCTGCATTGCACTAGTTTATAGCTGATTTGTCAGCTTTATGGGGTAATTGGAGAAAAAATGGTGATCAAATCGGATAATCAAACTTAAAAGCGGCTGAATAAAAAGGTGTAAATTTGAATGCTCACTCGCACTAACACTAAAACACATATTAGTGTCCAAAAAGCGATCACACAAATTTATGAGACAACCGAAAACAGCTGCTCAGAGCAATAACAACAACAACAACTGCACTGGGAGAGCGCAGGATTGAGAGAGTGAATGAACGTACGAAAGTAAAATAAAATAATGAACACAAGTACTCGAAGCACACGAGCAAACAAACATAACAATAAGCTGCGCTTACGTTACGCTCAGGTGACTCACGACAACCAACTGAACGAAGGGCGAACGAAGGCGGCGGCAGCAAGCGGAGGCGCTCTCGCTCTCCCTCTCTCTTTGCGTTGCTCTCTTTTAGTATGTGTGCTTTTATGCATGTGCCGTACGTACGTAGTACGACTATGAGTACGAGTACATTATGGCCGCTGTAAACGCAAGCTGTAAGGCAGTTTTTTGGATAGTTAGTCGCTTGCGGCGAGCTACTAACAAAATGGGCTTCGTAATGGCTGACTGGGTCTGGGTTTGCGTTTGAGAACCGGGGGCGTGTCGGGGTGGTGGGCTGCTCATAGCGGCTGAGCCAAGCGTTAAGCGTAATGATGAGTGTATTCCACTGCACACTCATGACTGTGTGTGTGTTTGTGAATGAGTGAGTGTGCGAACAACAAACCATTTATATCCGGACCTGCGGCCTGTTTTGACTTTTCATTGAAACTTGCTAGTAGCTAGTAGCTATTGTTGTTGTTGTTGCCGCTGTCGGACATTGCTGTCACTGGCATCGTTAAAAACTAAAGTCATAAAAACCAAAATTTGTGCCCACTGTGCCGCACACACACACACATAGCATAAACATAAAGTTTGTGTGCATATGTGTACCTGTGTGTATCTATTTATCTATGAGCAAGCTTGCAAGCTTTTGATGATGATATTAACGCATTAGGCACAAGGTACACAAAACCCATTTACCTTTTGTCTGACTTTGTCTCAGCTGTTATGAAACAATAAACAGCCACAACAACAGCAACTCACAGCAATGATGACAAGCAACCTGAAAGCAACAACATGAACTTCATGTAACCGAGGGTTGTTTAATGGGAGTGTCATACCATTGAGTCAAGTAGGAAAACATATGGTACTTTCTAGAAATTTTGAGCTGGGTTTTTGGGATAGTTACAGAATGTTTTCTGCGGGTTCTAGCCCTGTTCCTTTAGAAACAATTGCTGTACCCTTTCTTACTGTACTCCCTGTGTCTATGTCTCTTCATATTATAATCTAAAACACTCAATAAATTCTCCAAAATTAATTAGTCTAGATTTTCATACCCATTAAGATATTTCCCTACAATCTAATCTTCATTTACACTTCCACAAATCATATAAAATACTAAAAATACATATCGATATGTTTACATGTCACTTTTGGTCATTTCATTCATTTAACTAATCTTATCTTATCGTTTTGCCCAAAAATACTTCCCATAACTGCTTGAACAGCCCGTGCGGGGCTTATTCATATATGAATCGTTTTGTATATTTCATTAGTAAACATAGCGAATGTAGTTACTAACTATGCGATTACGATTACGATTACCGACTGTTTGACTCTTGTTAAGTTGTTGTTGCTGCTGTTGACTTGACCTTAGGCGTCTGAACCCAATTTGTGGATAAATATACGTGTGTGTACACAAGTATGTGTATATATACGATATATATTCATATGGCAGGGCCAAAAAGACCTTCAAACCTCCCCAAAATAAAAGTCAACAACACGATTGCAACCCCACTTCTCTTCTGCTTCTTCTTCTTCATTTTCCTATTGTTCAGTTCGTGCCATATACGGTCGGTTGGTAGAAGGGAGGGACGAGTGGGTAAGGGGGCAATACCTTCGTGTCTATCGGAACTGTCGGCGCTGTCGCTGATTATTGCATTCGGTCATGGCTGCCACAAGACTTATAGACGTTGACTTTGGGTGATTAGAAAGTGAACGTGGGTCTCTCTCTCTCTCTCTCTATGTTTCTCTCCCTCTCCCTCTTTGTTGTCTCTGGGACTGAGACAATGGCAATGGCAAAGCGACTTGGCTTAATGAAGCGTGCCTTTAATGTTCATCCAACCCTAGAGATGACAGTTACTTTTCTTGCGCACCAAAATTAATTTGTGGAATTTTCGGGAATTACCGAAAAATGTTTACAATTTTCCATTGTGCGTGTGTGTGTGTGCTGTGCACATACATAATTTACCCACTGTAGTCATTAACTAAGCTAAGTATTTAATGGAATTACTTGATTCGTGGCCCATTTTGCAGTACAAAATGGTAGCAGTTACTGCTGAAGTGTGTAAACGACTGAAACAGACCCTGTAGAGGACTAAAAATTCGCATTACTTCTTCAAAATTAAGGGAACATGAGTCTTAAATATTTTATTCATGTAAAGCATTAGAAGTAATTAAAAATATATGGTGAAAATTACGTTCTTAGACCAAGTCCTCCCAAAAGGGTTTCAGAGTATTGAGGATTACTGCAATTTTGTTATCATTTTCACAAAATTCCCAGTTTTTTATTTACTAATACACCCCTTGTGCCCTACTCCACTACAGGGCCTTTAAACAAACAAAGCTGCTGCGATAGACGATCAGATTCACTCTCACTCTTGGCCAAGGTATTTAATTAAATGTGTAACAAACACACACACAGACAGAGGCGCCAATAATGAAGATGAAGATGAGCAATCAACGTCTCCTCACAGCAGCCGCAACAGTTAAAGCAACAACAACAACAAGACGCAACATGGCCAACACATCAGTCAACAGCAAGCAATGGAAATGGGCAATATACAATACTTTTTTTGCTGCTCTCTTTTCATCATAATCATCATCAGCTGCTGCCTCTCTCTCTCTCTCTTCTACTGCTGTTGAAAATTATGTTAGTGGGAAATTTTTAGTGTTTTGTGGTTTGCCGCTGTGTAGTGAAGTACACGACAAAAGCGACGCGAAGCGCCGCCAAAAACTTCACTTTCACTTGCACTTCAGCAATGCCACAATTCACCTCACTTCACCGCACTCTACCTCGCCTCTCCACTCCTCAGCTCACTTCACTTGTTTCTTGGCCATGAATGAAGCCCAGTTGTTGCTGCTTTTTGGCTGCCCACTGGCGTCGCCTTCATCAATCACAAAACAATCACGAGAGCAGCGTGCGCCGCGGGGCTAAAAACCAAAGCAAAACAGTCGTCGTCGTCGTTGTCTGCTTCTTCTTTCTCCTCTTCTTGCCTCATGTGGCACGATTTTTGTTGCTGTTTGGTTCGTCTGGGAAAGTGCGCCCACAAGGGTTCTATGCTCGTTAGGCTCTGAATCACGTAGCCAAAGACCCAACCCACCTGGCCCCCATTTTACAGCTCCCCCACTACACCCCGTGCCCCTTCCCGCACTGCATTTGGCTGCTTTCTCATCGAATTGCGTTGAAATGTTGTTCATTGGAAAATGTTCATGTTCAGAAGCGATTAGCAGTCTATTATTTATTTATTTTTATTTATGTTTATGTTTCATGCAGCAATTGAAACTCTCAACTGGCCAAAAGCCCATAATCAGCCAAGACCAGAGATTATCATCATCGTAAACATCATTGGAGTGATTGTCATTAATACAATCAGCTTTGCATAATCAGTTTTAGCCAAAATTGGACATCATTAAGCGAAATTTTAATCTTAACTTGATTGTTTCTGTTTTTTTTTTAGCCAAGTCTATTTTTGGCCAGCTGACACAGAAGCTAATGAACTTTACAGCACAAATACAGGGTATTAACTAGAGCTTAGTAGAGAGCGCAAATTGTGCGAGTTTTGTGTTTAAGAAAAAAATTACGAGATGTCGTCATTTCGTCAGCTTCGATTCAATGCAAATTCACAGACAACAAAACGAGATGCAGAGCTACAAACACCGCAGAAATAACAACAGTAACTACTACTACTAACTACCACTACAAAAATAGCTACAACAACAATGCAATTGCGGCTATTGTGCAACTGAAAAGTGGCGGAAAAACCTGAAAGAACATTTAAGTGCTGTGTGCTGCAGTTGTGGAGGTACTTGGCGGAAAAAAGGCTAGAAGCTAGACGAATTTCGTAGATACTTTGCTGAAATATTCCCAACTTAACTTAACAATCAAAACTTCATCAACTTTAGCAACGTGATTGATAAGTTTCATTAGAAATTTGCAGTTAAAAACTTTTAGTACATACTAAGCTCAAATTAGTAACTAATCGATCATAGACAGCCTATCAATTTGAAATTTTATGACGCTGATAAGCTTTATCTACCAACTAAGATACCCTGCAATTATAGCATACACTTGCTTGCACGCCTGCTGATTACAGGGCAACACTTTTGGCCAAGTTCTTTGCGTTCTTAGCGTTCTTAGCGCTTTACATACAGCTAAGTAAGTATGCATTCATTCTGTTGTTGATGTCCACAGTAAAATCAGAGAGCAACTAACTGGAACTTCAGAAATTTGGCTCACAACTAGGACGACAACAACAACAATGTTGCTAACAACAACTGCTACAAGAAACTGGTAACTGGTCTGACCAACCGGCAAAACTGAGGCAACACTTCCTCCCCCTGCCCGTTCCCCCCTCCTCTCCACACCTCTGCTCATTCAACTCCTCTTTCAACTCCTCACTTTTTTTTTATGTTTTAGCCTCACATGACGTCAGCCGGTTGGCTGTTAACGCTTGCAACTCTTCTTAACTGGTTTTCAGTTTAATTTAGATGCTTTCTTGAGGCTCGTCGACTTTTTGGCTGACTACATTTACATTTACATTTGCGTAGGCCTATAAACCCAGAAGCCTACTAAAAACACACATGAAAAGCGCCAAAGAAATCGCAGCTCGATATAGTATTGATAAAAAGCTGCTTAAGAACCTGGCTATCAATTAACAAATTATGGCTTAAAGCAGTGAGCTATAAAGAGAGAGTGGGAGCAAGAGAGTAGCAGTTGTTTCTCTGCGAATAGATCACGTGGATGAGTTGAAATACAAAAAAACTTTGAACTTGAAATTTGCATTCGAGACAAAGGCAATAAAATCGAGTAGAATATATTTAAACAGCATGACTTTCGAAATAAAAGCCAGCTGAGCTAAACAGAGACAGCAGAGGTAGAGAGAGAAAGAAAGAGAGGGCGAGAGGGAGCTAGAAAGAGAGCGCTGTGGAGCTTTTGATAGTGTTGGTTTAAAGATCACTTGAACTACATGTCAGATGATTTAATGCTAAGTAGCTGCTACTAACTAAGTACATATTAATGTGTGAACTTCCACTAGCCTCTACTAATTGCAATAGGAAACTAGTAGCAAGTGCCAGAGTGGGAGAAGAAGGCTGAAAAAGACCCTGTACAAACCCTTTCCGCTTCTTTCATGTACCGAGTGAGTCTATAAACAAAAACTCATCTTTAACAAGTATGTTTAACTAGTTTGGTTTGAAATCTCGTTTGGGTTTTATGCGATTTATCAATGTGCGATGAGTAATCAGGTTTTATTTTATGACAATCCGCACTGAACCATTCACAGTTCCTTATTGTTGATTTTAGTTAATAACTTTTATCGAGGTCTCTGCTTATTTGCTATTACAACCAAGCAGAAAAAAGTGGTAATAATTATGATAATTGCGAGCTTAAGCTGGTAAAAAATAAGAGATACAAAATGCAGCCATGGTCGTAACGACTTTTTATTAAAAGAAAAAAATAAAAGAAGGAAAACGAAACCAACACAATTAAAGTACATATCAATTAGCTTGTTATGCAAATTGTTTAACAATAATTAAATGCAATTTAACAATTTAATGCAATTAACAAGAAATAGGGCTTATCGATCCCAAATACCAAAGCCACTACCACTACCACTAAGCTCTACAATTTATCTATTGATAAAGTTGCAAGTGGTCATAAATTTGTAATAGGGTTTTAACTTTTGACCAGATTGCACGTACTACCTTTTCAGCTATCGGTTTGCCTGTTTGGGCCCTTATTTTACTTGCTTTTTTCGCGGAAATGACATTCATAAAATGCTTTTATTTTTACTGCTTTCTTGTAGATAATTTTACAGTCATGTTACAGTTGCATTTGAGCTGACTTGAAGAACTATTGACAGTTATGTACATATAATCACGTGTTTATTGTGGAATTTTTGAAGCGCGTGTCTGAAGCATTACGTACATACTTGAATACTACTATCTATCGTACAAATATGTATATGCAAATTTCTGTGTGTGTGTTTGTGTGTAATTTGTGGTTGTTGCTCATTCGATTCGCTTTTTCGCAGCCAAAATGTCAGAGTTCAAGGCTTTTGTAGCTATGCTTTTTTTTATGTAACTTGTGTCAGCCAACAAATATTTTTATGTGCTCTACGAACACTTATGTACTGTATACATACTTATATACAAGGATATCAGCTTATTTCCCTACCAATCGATTTTATTTCCAACTGAATGGCTTGTTCAATAAGCTCAGCTTGTCACATCCGTTTCCCTGACAGTTTACCATAACAAAAGAGTTTATTTAATGAAATTTCTGTTTATTATATTCGTGTCACAACATGTTTAGGAAGTCTCTGTAGTGTCGGACAGTTTTATAAATACATTTCCATCACAAACTTGCTCGTTAATTTTTGCGCAAATCTGTGGATTATCATAACCTCTTTTCACTGCACAAAATGTGTTTTTGTGACATTGTTGCACATTTTAGCCAGTTTTAAATGAAAGTATTTGTGAAAAGTTTTCAGGAGAAAGATTCGATGATAAATGAAACCAGGAATAAAGTGGTGTATAGTCAGCTATACCTCCCACACGATTCTATTATAAGCTCATCAAAATATAAGGTGAGTCAGTTTGGCAGCAAATTACAATTGAACTTACGACCCACATACAAAATCAGAGCATACTTTTGTGCGCGACTGCAACTAATAATAACGTAGCATACTTTCAGCTGTCAAGTGTAATTGTGTGTTTAAAATAGTGTTGCCTGCTTTTGAGCTGAATGGAATCCAAACTCTGCTAGAGAAATAGTGCATTTCGTGTGGGCGGCATTTTGTGGGTGTGGGCGTTAGCTTTTTTATTGTTGTTTTATATCCGCACAAGACCTGAAGTTCGTGTGTGGGCCAACTTAGTAGGAGGAAGGGGAAGCACCGAAGGGAGTGGGCGGAGGAATGGGCTACGTGGGCGGTCTTCTCTGTGTGGGCAATTATAAAACAAGGGGTGGGGGTGAAGTGGGAAGTGGAATGAGCGAAGTAAAGGAACAGAAGGAAATAGAAACAAACAGAGCAAAAATGTCATTGATTTTTGCTGCTGTTCTTCTTGTTGTTATTGTTTCTGCTGCACAGCTTCAATGGGATGCTCATTCTGCCTGTGTGAGTGAGTAGTGTGTGTGTGTGTAAGTGAGTGGGAGTAAGTCTGTGTGGGCGTATTATTGCGTCACAAGCGACCTCGTCAAAGACGAACCTTGAACTGCTTTGCCGGCATTGATAGGGAGCAGCTGGGGGATGTGGGAGTAGGAGCAGGGGGTGTGGTAGCTGGATAACTAATTGTACGAATTTTACATTACATTAAAACCAGCCAAAAACAGAAAACTCAAGCTAAATAAAAATTCGCTTGGTATCTTAGAATTTTATTTGATTCTGCAATATATTTTTAAAATATTTTTAAACCATTTTTTCTTGCCAAATCTAGCTTTAAACTGGCCCAACTGGCAACCCTAACGGGATGTGCCCCCACATTTTGTAGACGGATGCCCCAAAAGTGCAGGAAAATTGCAGAAAACAAAGTGAAAGGCAAACAAAAAACAGAAAAAGCCAAAAAGGGGCAAAAGACAAAAAGGATAATGAAACTTACCAGTAGATCTCATTGGAGGTAATCATATTGGTGGTCTTGTAGTACTGGGCGGCCGTATAGCTGCTCATTATGTATGCATATAGTATATAGATTTCCCTTATATATTATATATATTTATATGTATTTTATTTTAGATTCGCTGCTTAAACGAGTTTTTGTGTTTGTGGCTAGTTAAGGCAGACAAACGACCCTTTTTTTTAGTGCTTCGGGCAGTTTGTCTAATGAAACGGAATTGTTGTTGTTGTTTTTGTTGTTTGTTGTTAGTTTGTTTACTGAGTGGAACTAGGTTCTTGGTTTTTGTTTTTTTTTTTTTGGTTTTATGGACGGTTTACAACACACTTTGGCACCCAGAGAGCATTAGATATTTATGTATATGATGAACAAAAATCAATAGATGAGACCAAAAAGGAAAACAAATTGTTCACTTCTATTAACGGCGGGCCAAATTTCGCGTTATATGTACGATATACGATAAATATATATTTATAATCCATATAGTATATTATAGCAGTAGTCTCATTGTGGCCGTGGGGGAGGGACGGGCGCAGGGACGATGTAAATGCCGGGGTTGGCCGCAGACAAACGAATACATACACGACGACTACGACGACGACGGGGAGGCGGGCGTAGTTCAAGGAGGCGGGGCGCTGGCGGCGGGTGTACGTTTTGCAAAAAAATAAAAACGGGACAGGCGCACCCACACACACACACCGAGACACACACACACACGCACACACACTTAGGGGAAAGCACACGCGACGTTTAGAACTAGACAAAAGTCCTCTCGGAATCCCTAGACACTACTAGACACTAGAAGTGCTAACTGGAGGCTACTCTGTCGCCTTCTACATATATAGTTGCATATATGTATATGTATGGATTTATATAGATGTGTGAAAATGTTGCTAGGCGGAAAAGCGTCTGCGGAAAAACTAACGTCGGCTAACTGTATTTTGAGACTGATTACGTTGCTGCGACGTTGAACTCTGAGCTGGGAGCGTTACTAAAGGCGTCGTCAGAGCCAAAGCGGCGACAGCCAGATAGAGAGCACACAGAGACACTGAGAGAGAGAGAGAGCGTAAGCCACAACGACCCTCTCCTGAGAGAGAGAGCGACCCTTTACAAATGGAACAGATGTGTTGCGGGTTGTTTTTCTCCAGTGACAACTGACTTGGTGGTTGCTTCAGTTTGGAGTTTGTGCAACTGCAGCTATGCAACAGCAACAGAAACAGCCATTGCATTGCAGGACAGCTGCTAATTCCCTCTCTCTCTCACTTTAGCTCACTCACTCACACACATAGCTTACCCTGCTGGCTGTTTAGGCCAGGCTAATAACCAAATTACACTGCGCTTTTGCTAATTTTGCAATTGTCTGTTAAATAGTTTTATGTGAGCATTAAAAATCATTAAAACTCAAAACGAGTCCATTAACAGAGAGACTGTAGACACGGGGAGAGCAAGAGAGCGAGAGAGAGCGCAGTTGAGTGAGCGAAAGAGAGCGCAGTTGGTAATTGTTTGCCATCATTGTTGTCTTGCTTTTGTTGTTGTTATTACTTGGAGCGCAAAAAGGGGGAAACAATTGCTTTTGGCGCTCTCTCTAGTGCGCTCTCTCTTTGTCCCCCTCTCACTCCGTCTCCCTCTTGCTTCTGGCGACCCTCGTTAAGGGTGGTTCCAAATACCATCGCACATTGTATTAATAATTTCTGCCGCTTCAAACGTGGGCCAAACGAATCTGGAATGTTTTTGCCAGGCACAGCTTTGAGTGCCTGCGTCCTTAAGATGCTCTGTCTACACACACACACACACACGCAGCCCAAAAGGGCCAGCGACTTTAGCGCAAATTTATTGCCCACCCTTATTCGCCAAAGGTGTTGGGGTGAGACGAAAAGAGAGCGCTTGCAAGAGAGAGCAAGAGACTGTGAGAGCACCAAAGACAGAGAGCGTCTTCGCAGCGTTGCCAGCTGTGCCATAAATATAATTGCATGCACTGCAAGAAATCGCAGCTGAATAATTGCACACTTATTGCAATCGCATTTGATGATTACCTTAATTAATTATAATAATCGATTGTGATTTAATGTAAAACTAAAGCAACCAACAAATAAGTGTGCGTATAAATTAAATAAAATTTCAATATTAAAAGAGTTTGTAAACTTAATGTATAAACCATTTAAGGAAATGGCTTTGTTATGCGTATACTTTGACCATTGAATTCATCAAGTATTTGTTCTTCATTATAATAATATAATTATAACATAAACCAACTTGAGTTTTAAAAAAATAAAGCTAAAGGGATTGTTAAGAAAGTTTGTAAAATTCAAATACAATTTTAATCATACAAATTAATCATACAAATTAAAATTGTATTTGAATTTTACAAACTTTCTTAACAATCCCTTTAGCTTTATTTTTTTTTTTTTTTAAACTCAAGTTGGTTTTTAAAATTAAAGTTCATCTGTTAATTATGTTTCAATACACTTCATTTAATTCTAAAGTAATATTCTTTTTTAATTAAACTCATACTTAATGTTACATTTAATATTTTTACCAACTTTAGAAATCTTTACAAAATTTTCCATTCTTCAACTATGCCAAATCTACAAATGTTATGAATTATAATATTTGTTTAACACTTTTCTAAACCTCTACTTTAAAACCCAACACTATGAAGCTGTCACTGCTTAAAGCAGCAACCACAAGTTTATATTTCTATATTGTTACTCATACAGTTTAAAACAAAAGTAAACCCTCTACTAGCTGACATAAATAATAAATCATTTTGGCACACAATTCCCAGGCGTTATTAAGTTCTTCTTCCTCTTCTACCATTCGAAAACAAACACTAGAAATAAAAGTGACGAATTGAAAATAAGTTCTTTTTGGGAAACTCCTTTCTCCTTGTCTCGGGGCGTGCTCAAGTGTCGGGGGTGGTGTGAGTTTGAGGAAGGGGATAGGGGAAAGGGGAAGGGGCGGTGTGGCTGGGGGTGTATTGTTTATTTGTCTGCACTTTCTATGGCCCCGTTGCATGCAATGCACCCACAATAACAACAGCAACAACAACCACTTGACGAGGTTACCCCAATGGGACTATGACTTCCACTTCGACTACGACTACGACTTCGACATGGTTTTCAAATAAGTATTTAATAATCATCAACAGCAGCAACAACAACAACAAGTGTACAACGGATAATTGGCAACTGCAAACTGCAATTGTGAGACGACACCGCAGTCAGCCAGTGCTGCCACTTTTGGTAATTTATAGCTAAACTAAGTAGGCCTTGGTTACAGCTTCGTGTTTGAGTTTTATAGCTTGAATAGCTTTTTTTAGTGCCGTTAAATATTTATTTTATGCCTACTAGCTAGAAATTTAGCTTTTTTGGAATTGTGGTATGTAAAGGCGTTTAATTGCAGTCTAAATTGACTTTTTAACCGTTGGAAAAATAAAAAAAAATTGTAGAAAATACTTAAAAAGTGAAAATATTGCTAATTTTAAAATTAAACATTTTTAAAGCATAAAATTTGAATAGTTTTTATTTTATTTAAAGCTTCTAAAAGCCGCCAAGAATTAAAAATTAGTTTTTAGCCTTTTGAAAGCTTTTTAGTGGTAACTTTTAGCTCTTTTTAGCACATAAATTCCCGCCAACACTGGCAGTCTATGTCCCTCTTCTAACCCCTCCCTCACTTGCTGTGTGCTGCTCTTTTTTATTGTGTGAAGAAGTTCAAATGGAGTTTGTGAATGCGCTTCTCATGGATTAATTTTTGAAGCGCAGTCCGAGGCTGACAAGTGGATTGTGGATAGTGGAACGTGTTGTGCAGTGTGGGAGCAATCTTGATATATCTTCTGGGTGCACGCCCCCCAATTCAAATGGGTCAAACGCATTAGATGCACGACAAAAAAAACACACACTCAAACGCATCAAAAATGCAACTTGCAACCAACTTTGAACTAGATAAAAACACATCCACGCCCCCTCTAGCCCCTCTAAGGGAGGGGAAGATAAGCGGCAAACAAACAAACTGAAAGATGAGAAGGAAAAACAAACTCACAGAATTCTGAAGTGTAAACAAAAGCGCAGCCACCAAATCCAACAACAACAACAAGAAGAAGAACTAAAAAGCATCTTCACAGCATTATCATCGAAATGAACTCGAAATGAAAATGGAAAATGGAAATGGGAACTGCAGTCATAAAAAAAAAAAGAAGAAGCAGACAGACAATCAGACAAGACAGCAACAGACCAACTTCGAGTAGGCAAATTGTCTGAAGATGCGACGAATTTTCCAGCAGAGGAAAAGCAAAAGAAAAGAAAAGCTGACAAGTTATTAGCCAGCTGAAGTTGACTTCAAATGAATTGAAGGGAGTCGAGTTGGGTGGTTAGCGGGGTGGAGAATTGCCAGTCTATTTGTCCATTTTAACCAAATGTAGCTACAAATTTAGCACTGCTCATGGCAGCTAATTATGCTAAATAAATAATCAAATGGGAGTAGGGAGCATTTATTTTGGCGTGGAAATTGTGAAAAACTGCAGTGCTGTCACTCAGTCAGTAGCAAGTAAAAATTGTGAAAATGGAGCAGCTGCCAAGCATTCAAATCCCGCGAGAGAACTCTCTCTACAACTCCCTTAACACTCTCCTCTCCTTTGCTCCTTTGTCATCTGTGCAAAAAGTCAGCAAACGCTAAAGAGCACACGACGAGGGAGCAGTGCAGCTACAGAAGGGCTGCAGGGGCGTGGCAGAGGGGATGCAACGGAGTGCACTTCATGATGCAGAAAATTCTGTAGAACATGCTCTGGGGTGAAGAAGGCGCTCTGCAAAAACACGGTCTTTGACACATTATTCAACCGTAAAAATATTCATATCAAACTTTTAAATGCTCTACACAAAACTTTAAATAAATTTGAGTTGGCTAAAAAATTACATTTAAAAGAAAACTTACTACGTGCAAAAATAAACCTTCAGCACATTAATCATCTTTTTTAGAACTCCAAGTAATTGTGATTAGTTAGTTTGGCATCTGCTGTTTTATAGCACAGATATCTTATCTGCCAGTTAACTTATCTGCTTAAGTGTTTAAGTGTCGCTAAGCACTGTCTGTTAACTATTAAGATTACGTCAACATAAAAGGCAGATTAAAATAGATTTAATATGACAATATTGGATTAGATTAGAGCAAATAGAACTTGTGTCAACTTAAGTTTGATAATTTACTGGGAAACCGTAAACAGTTTTAATTAAATTTGTGGTGATATATATGCTAACAAAAAGATATAAATTAAAGCTGACACTTTTTTATAACAAGAGTTTAAGTTAAGTTTTAAATTAAAGCAAGTTCTAGTCAAACTGCTTCACAAAGTTGATATACCTCTTTTTTACAGCGTAAACAGGCAATGCACAAGAACAAAAAAGTCGAGAACTCAGTGCAGAAAGAAGTGGCATTGGGAGCGAGCGTTGTTCCACTGGGAAAGACACGTCGCCCCCGAGCAACGTGCCACTGCTTCTCCCTCCTCCTAAGGAGCCTGAAGTGAGGCCCTAAAGAGACAGCTCCGAGGGGGTGAAGGAGCAGCGACGACAAAGGTAAAGTGAGCGCCACAGGACGATGACGTCTCAAATAGAGGCATAGAGTGAAAAGTGTGCTGAGATTTTGCATTGCATATTTGCAAAATGCAAGAGATTTTCAAACAGCATGAAAATGAGAATGAGAGAGATGAAAATGGGCACAACAACCATAAGCACACACACACAGGCACACTGGCACACACACACACACATAGAGACGTTCGTTGCATCAACGCGTCATCCCCAATGTGTCATAGTGTGAGTGTTTGTGAGTGTTGAGTGTTTTTTTTTATTTCTTTTTTTTTGGGTGCGTTGTATGTGGTGGAATGAAAACTTTTACAGTTTGTTAAACTCTATTTTTAGAGCGTTTGCGACGCGGCGGCCACAAGGAAAATCTGCGTTTGCCTTGATGTTGTTTTTGGATACACAAACACACAACCACACACACACACACACGCACACACATGCATACATATATTAACATATGTGTGGGGGCGCTTGTTGGCTTAGTTATCGAAGAGTTTGTTGCAGCTTTGTTAATATGACAAACACGAATTTTGAGACTTTAAAGCCAACATTTGGGCATCAAGCGATTGCCACAAATTTGTCACGTTCCGTAGGGTGTGGGGTAGGATGCCATGTTAATTGGATGTCGTAATTAAAATAGAGCGAGACAGACTCACTGCGAGTGAGAGTGAGTGCAACTCCTTGAGATTTACATTTCGGGGGTGTTGCAACCTGCAACTAAACGCAATTAACGTTAACTTAATTTTCATGAAAGTGCCAATGAATGTGGCATGCAACAAGCACACGTACCACGTACATGCTTGTGAAAATGTGGAAAAGCTGGAAAAGCGCTCTTCAAAACAACGATATGTGATATGATATGATATGAGCTGTTTGTTTAACTTGTCTGCTGCTTCTTCCCACGGCTACATGATTGAACTTCATCAGCAATGAACATAACGTTCAAATTGTTATTGTTATTTGTTAGTGTTATTGTTAATGTTGTTATAGTTGTTGATGTTGATGTTGATGATTTCTATTATACCACAAAACCGAATGTAATTTAATCACAAGTCCGGCAGCGAAACTCTCTAAACTGCCAACAGCACCAAAGAGAGTCATAATACGAGCAACTAAGTAGAAACAACATTTGCAACTGCAACAATAAAAACAAAAACTGCAACAACAAAGCCAGCAAACTGTAACTAGAAATCAAAGCAAACTCGAAGTTTGAATGCACTTAGGAGTGTGAATGTGTGTGTGTACCTCATGTGTGTGTGCTTCAAGTTCCAGCTTAAGCTGTAAAATTAAACCAAAAGCTGCAAAAATTCAAAGTGTTGGCGCTTAATACTTTGTTGTTTAAAGCACAATTAATCAGAATTTGTGGAATGCAACAAATACGTGATTACTTTGAAAATAAGTCGATGCTGAGTCGCATGCGTTGCTTAGAATAATAATAAAATATATAGCGATAAATAACACAATTTAAAAGTGTGGTGAAAAAACTAATGATTTCCATTTTTTAATTTATTTACTTATATACCACGTGTAAAAAGTGGCATTAACCACACTTCCTTATGCATATTTTGATGGCTTTCAGTTTATAAATTCTTTGAGAATTAGACAGTATTTCTACTAAAATACCCGTTAAAATTTATAGTGTCAATGAGGAGAAAAGAAGCTGCAAATAAGGCAATTATGAGAAATTTAAGCCTGAGATAGTAGGCGTATTTAAAATATTTATTTTATTTTTTGTGTAGTATGCAAAAAAGAGCTTTAAAACTCAATATTAATTTAAGAAATTAATTGGATGGAGTAGTTTTAATAGCTTACAATACAAAAAAGAATTAGAAATCAAATCCGTAACCATATAAATAATTTTTATTAATTTATAATACACACATCTACATAAATAAAATACTAAAAATACTCTTTCATAAATTAACTAACAAATAACCTTCTCTCAGCTCTTTCTACCCAATAAACTCAACCAACTCTAAGCCAAAGTTAGAGCATTCTACAACTGGTTGCTCGCACTGAGCAGCAACACCAAAGAGTGGGATGCAAGGGGCAACGATAGTAAGCGAGCAAGAGTCACAGGGACTGTGGGGAAGGGGAGGTGGTAAGGTAATACGACGACGACGTTTGCTGACAATCGATTAATGGGCCACATAAATGGCTATCTTCTGGTTGGTTGACTGACTAGCTGGTTAACTGGTCGCTTGGCTACTCGCCTGCTGGTGACCAAGTTGGAACTGCCGCTTAGCTGGGTCAAAATTAAACGCGTTCTCCACAAAAATTAAAAAATAAATTTACTTACAAACTGAATTCGCTTTCAATTTGCATGTTTTTTATGTTAATGTTCGTATAATCGTATATATTCGAATTTTGTATTCATATTCGTTAACTTATTTATTGTGGGCGTTTGCCGAATGCGTTGAAAGCGGCGCCGTTGTGACGACGACGTTGACGCTGACGCTAACGCCGACGCAGGCGTTAACAGCGATGTCGATGGTCACCAATCACTTGGCGACTGCGCAGCGCAAAGAAGAGAGAGCGTAACAGAAATGGTAGAAGGTGGAAGGGGTAGAGCGCTGTCGCCGCAGGCTGCGTGCATTGACGTTGGCGAGTGAACAACAGCAAGTTGACGGCGACAGCGGCTGCTGCAGCAGACGCAGGGAGAGAGCGTAAGAGATGAAGAGCGAGAGAGATCTAAGGTCAAGCCCCAAAGAGTAGATGAATGATGAGCAGCTTGTTGTTGTTGTTGTAACTGTTGTTATTGCTGCTGCTGCGCTGCTTCTTCTGTTGTTGTTGTTGTTGTACGCATATGACACAAAGCCCAAATATTGAAACACGACAAGAAAAGCAGAAAAAAAAACCTAAAAATATAAATCGCAAAGCGCCTACACACACACACACGCACACACACATAGGAACACTCACACTTGCATAGCTGTTAAATTGACGTGCTTTTAATTTCGAAAAATTAAATTTAAATATGCGGGGGAGGGGAGCGGCAGCAGAGAGGAAGGGGAAGCTGTTGCTGCTGCCGATGTCGCTGCACTCAAAGCCCAATAAAGTGTGTATGTGTGTGTGTGAGTCTTTCTGTGTGTGTGGAAATTAAGCAACGACGCATTTTCTTGGCACTTACAGCAATTGGGGCGTGCTACTGCAAGGGGGTGTGGCAGAGGGAGAGCAAACACTCTACGGTGGGGTCAGCAGAAGGAAGTACGCACTCATAGACTCACACACACACACATACACCCGCACACACACACTCTGTGCGAGGGGAGGCATTGAATTTGGGTCAATGTACAAAAGACAAGAAGAGTCCGAAAAATAAGAACTAAATTCTACTACACTTTGTTGCACGTTCCGCGTTTTTTAATGCTTTTATAATATTTTCAAAAATTTCCAAAACAACAAAAAAACTCAATGCATCTTTTTTAATTGCTGTTTTGAAAGAAATTTTCGCTGGATTTTTGTTTTCTTATTTTTTTATGGTACGCCATTAATTGATTGACGACTTTGACGTCGACACACGCGCCCTCAACAGATGACCCCAAAAACTAAAGCATATAGTCAAAATCGGAAATAACAGAGGAAAAACGAAAAGAAAAGTTGCAGCTGTTTTGGCGAAGGGAAAACAGAGGAAAAATGGTTGGCATTGCAAAAGCGCCAGAACGGAAGTGTCTGTCACTTTAGATTCTATAGGAATTTCCACAATCCATCTCCAGCATAGTTGGGAGTTGAGATAGGGAAGAGTACGCACAAGAGTAGATACTTATACAATCAGATTAAAAGTGCTGCCATTTGCACCCAAAGTTGAGTCAGTTTCCGGCGGAGCAACATTGACAGCATCTTTATCTTATCGGAAGTGCAGAAAACATAAGATAAAAATCAACTATTATGTGGCTGACTAATAAGAATTGGAGTAAAGCTTATAAAGCAAAAGTTTTAAGGGCTTTAACATAAAGTTGTACTATACTTGTCTTAGAAATATATGATATATTCACCATTAGACTAGATGATTCTAGAGACAGAAAACAGAAACAGAAATTTAGGTGGAGTAGAAATGAAAAGACTTTGCAGACAGAACTTAAGTTTCAAGATTATATGTAAAGATTACTCACAGAAATTAAGTAAATTTATGATGTAGAATTTATGGAGCGCATAATTCAAAAGGACTCTAAGAACAGACTATTACTTTGAAGTAGATAAGTACAAACTGGGGAAAAGCCGAAGTACAATTTCTAAAAACAATTTGTCATAAAGATTTAAGATGCAGCATAATAATAGTTTAGAAGATCACACTTATATTAAAAACTATAAGTTAGAATCAAAGAATCCCATTAATGATATGTTCCTACAAACTGTTTGTAAAAATAATTAAATTGGCTTAATATTTGGTAGAAGTTTGGCTTTATTTATTTATTTAGGAGCAATCGAACTACAGTTTTCCTAAGGGAACTATAGTTCCTTATGTAGAGACCAACACTTTGTATGCAAATTAGTGGCCTAAGATACAGTTAAAGTAGCTAATACCTTATCTTTCTATGCCCAACTAACGACTTCAAACACTTCAGCTGGTTATAACATTATTAACAAGTCGTTGAAGTGCTGTAACTTTTTGTCTTTTGGCCATAACCAGAACCAAATTCAAGTAGTCAAGTCCCAACTTTAGTTCACCATAATGAAATCAAAGCAGAAAGCGAATCCCACATTTGATTTTTTTCTAGTTTTGTTGCTGTTTTTTACTATTCATTGTAGACTTTTGCCATTTTTGGGTCAATCATGGCGCATGAATGAATGAAACACGGCGTTGATGTTGGTAATAATGATGATGATGATCGTGAACTGTGTTATGGCCATGTTGGGCGAGTTGTACTGTCCACGAGTTGACAAAAAAATGCTGCACGAGTCGGAAGTTGCTTGTAGGAGAAAATAACGAGCCGCATTTGCAGTTACAGTTCAATTTACATGGCCATCAATCATCGTCAAAGCCACAGAGGCTCAAAGCCAACACACACACACGCACACAGTGACAAAAAATGCAAAAAATTGTATAACCATAAATTGATTACATTGTGCGTTTGGCGTACTCAAAACTAATCCGCTAAAATCCAAAAGACTTAAACTTGAGTCGTTTCAAATTTTTGCAAGTGAAATTCAAATTTGCAATGCAAAGTGAAGGCAACAACAACAACAGCAACTACAATAAAACGAACGCCAGTGGCAATTGTTTATTAAACATTTCAGAAATGATATAGACAAGTGATTTTAATTATTATTCTTTTGCCGCTGCTCGATGATCTCATTTTTCAATTGAAAAACTCTTTTTTTTTTTTTTGTTGTTTTTGGGCAGCTCATGAGAAAAATTTGTTTTATTTTGTTTATTGCATGCGTAATAAATAATTATGTGTTTGTTTACGAGTCGAGTGTGTATTTTTGTATTGTCTAGTCGCAGCAGGGGGAGGGGCATAGACTCCACTGGTCTCCCACAGACGCTGTCTCGAGTGCTTAGATCAGCAACTGCCTCTCTCTGCCACTTTGTGGTGGAGTCACAGTGCATGTCCATTTAGCATAAGTTTTAATTAAAAAACAAGAGCAGAAGAAACATTTGCTGCACGCATGTTTTAAAATTAGGTGCCACAACGCCGACGCCCAACAACAGCAACAACAACAACAAATGTTGCATGCAAATGAAATGAAAACTAACCACTCAAATTTAACAAGATACTTATCTAGCTCATAAGGCTAAATGAATGCCACGACTTTTAAATACACTACATTAAATGCACTAGTTTAACAGGAGAAAGTTGTTTAAATTTATTTATTTTATAAATATAATTTAAGAGAAAGTTTTAATAAGTGTTTTATATTTATAGTTTCGTCTGAAAAAATCTTTTGATATTTAGCGATACAAATAGATCAAAGAAGTAGATCTATATTTATTTATATTTAAAAATAGTTGTTGTTTGGCAAGTAAATTAGCGCACATTTAAAAAATTATGTATTTATAATTTAGTTTATAAATCACAGCGGAGAAACATAAGATTTCTGTCAAAAACTATTTAGTCAGCACATGAATTATTTAAGAATATTTGGCATATTTTTAGACTTTTATTAACAAGATGTAGTTTATTTTTTACCCAGTTTGCTAGCATAATATTTATTTATTTAAGCATTTATGCACTGCCAGAAAAAGGCAATTATTGTGCATATTTCAAACTTGATAACTCAGTAAGAATTAAATAACTTAAGTTTAGAGCCTAAAGCATAAAAAAATCAGTCAATAAATTTAAACAAATTTTAGCTTAGTCTAAAAGTAGTCAGAGTAA
Organism: Drosophila nigrodunni; assembly: GCA_020829145.1. Taxonomy (NCBI): domain Eukaryota; kingdom Metazoa; phylum Arthropoda; class Insecta; order Diptera; family Drosophilidae; genus Drosophila; species Drosophila nigrodunni. The sequence continues at coordinate 5,272,017 of JACVCZ010000007.1, read as the reverse complement.
AACTCGTAGTCTGGCTGTTCTCGGGTTAAACTGTCTATTATTATATCTTCCATTTAGTAAATATAAATTCTCTTTACCAAATTCTTATTAAACATTTTACTTATAATATAAATTCCAGAACCTACGAATTCAAATTTCCCATTGCGTCATGCATTGTTTTCCGCTTGGAAAACAGATAAGTAGCGCAGCCAAGTTTACCGATCTATTACTGTATAACTTCAACTATCTTTATCTTTTATTTACTTAGTACTTTAATAGTGTTATCGCTCTTTGTCCGACTAACTGATCTACATATTTGCACTTGCTGCCTACTTGCTGTTGACCAAGTTATTGACTCCCGCGCTTTGTCTGGCTATTCACTATCTAACTAGTTTATATATTAAGTCTTCACCTATTTAACTGCTAAATAGCAGCTTTGGCACAGTGTACACTCATTAAGTGCTACAAAAACCGTTGCTCATCCCTTTAGTTACAATCATTATGTAGCTCCCTCCCTGTCTATCTACCATATAGTATTTCCAGCTCTGTCACTCATGATGACCAGTTTAAAAAGGGGCGTCTAAAATTAATAGACTTCTCCACCAACTTGCTTAATTATCGCACTCAGCAGACTTTTTAAAATGGGCAAAATGTTTTTTATTCCAAGTTTTTTCTTTTTTCGAGTTTTTTTCTTTTTTTGTACAGACAATTTCCATCCGGAGTTGCTTGGTTGACTGAGTTGAGTGGAGTGTGTGCGTGTTGTTGTTGGTTTTAGCTTTATTAGATGATGATAACTTGGCTAATGAGTTGTTGGACTGACAGCGGCACTGGGCGAAAAGCCAACGACATTGTGAATTGTGTTGGCTGACCAAAAAGCAACACACCAAACAACAACAACAACAATCAAAATCACAGCAACAACTTCATTTGAGCTGCCCGCGCATTTTCAACGTTTTCATCTTGAGAATGTGTATTTTTTTTAAAAAATGTTTTTTTTTTTTTGCATTTTGTTGTTTTATATAATGCTTTTGGCGAAGGTGAACACAACGCAAAAATCTTTTTAAAGTAATACAAAGCCAAAAACAAAGCAGAAGAACCTTTACCCAAATAATCTTCTACCTTTGTTTTTTTTTTTAGGTGAGCTTTAGCTTCATCAACTGGAGGTTAAATGGCCAAAAACTACGGTTAGAGATAACTGAACACTTGCGTTTATTTGCGTAAACGGGTTCAACGCTGGGCATGACCACAACGCAAAACAAACCCTCAACAAAAAGTTAACTATATAAATTAATTTTTAACTTTCGTAGCTTTATCTCTATGATTTTTTTAGACCGCTTCTACCCCGAGCTCCCCCTTTTGTAGTGCTACCATTTCAATGCCGATTTGTGTGTCTCTGTGTCGTGGACAAAATTTATCTGCTGTTTGCATTGCACTTAAGTGCGGGTTTATCTATAAGTTTAGGTTATTAAAGAGCTAGTGATGGGTGTGGTAGAGCATTGTATTTATTATAAATAAAATCACACCTCATTGTTTAATGTTCTGCATTAAAAAACTGAGGAAATCGTGAGAAAAGAACAATATTTACAAGTAAATAAGCTTGAAATTGTTGTAAAACATTTAAATAGTTTAAGAAATTCTTAAAGTTGTCTCACAATAATATTATGCAAAATATTTGCATTTCTTAATTAAAAAGTGTTAATTTAAAAGTTTAATTTATATATTTTTTTTAATTATTTAGCGTAAGCTAATTTGTTAGCAACTTCAATCAACAAATAGAATTTTATGACGTGCTAATGCTAGAAATGCTCTAAAATTAAAGCGTTTCTAATTGTGTAGCAAGTGCTGTACAAACTTAAAATTTTATGACTAAAATTTATTTCTGTTGAGCTATTAATTGATCATCCATGTTGTCATTTGTCTTCCATGCTCACATTATGTAGACTATTTAAACTAAGTGTTTGAAGAGCGCCGTGTTGACAAAAATTCCAATTCCACTTCCACTACCAATTCCAATTGGAATTAATATCAATATCGTAATATTCGAGGCTTTTATCGTGCTTATTTTTGGGTCAGGGCAAGTCAGATACCCTTGGCGCGCTCATCTCTAGACGAAAGTGCGGGCATAAGAGAGATAGCAAAAACAACAACAATAACTGTAATAACAACAACTAAACTTAGTGTACTTAACAGCTGCCCTAAACTTGCCATTGAATTTCCGTTGTTGAATTCCTAGTTTGATATTTTTGGTCTGCTTATCGAATAGAGTTTATAGGTGTGTGTGAGTGAGTGTGTGTTTTTGTCTATTGGCAGTGCAAAGCGCTTATCAGCGCACATTTGATAAGGTAGCAGTCACACACACACACATACACATGTTTTTATTAAAGAGCAATGCAAACAAACGTGTGGAAGGGGGATCGATAAGGCGGCAACATAATGAAAGCCAACGCCGCGGCGTCGGCTGAGTCAGCGTTGCAAAAAGCGTTAAGGTAAAAACAAAAAAACGGTAAAACAAAAAAAATCACAATTTCAACGCCTCGATCGAAAGTTGCTTCAATATTCTGGCTATGACTGTCACATGCGCTCACTCTCTCCCACTCTCTCTTTGTCTTTCTCACGCACACAAGTAGGAAATTGCACATTAAATTGGGGTTGCAAAAAATGAAACCAGAATCAGCCCTGGCACCAATTTGACAGCTGAACTTTAAGGACATGACGCAACGACAAACTCGCTGACTCAGCTTATTTCCCCCCCACCTGGAAAACAGCCCAAAACTCCCCACCAAACTATAAACAAGTTAAGTAGTTGCAGTAAAACTCACCCTTCGTCCAAATCGAGCGGTAAACGCTTCAGCTCAAACATGTCCAACTCCAGCCGCAGATTTGCCACCTCGCAGAGCAAACGATCGCGTTCGAGGCTCAGCTCCTTAAGCTTTGCATGAAGCGCGCTGTTCTCGTGCAGCAAATCCTCCACATTGAATTTGATTTGTGCTGTGGGCGCAGTGGGTGGACCGATTACTGGACACAACATGGAGCTGGCCATGAGCAGCGATTGAGTTGTTTGATGCAAGAGCAGCTGTTGTTGATGCTCCGGTGCCACGGCGAGTGCAACGCCAAGCGCGTCAGGCTCACTGCGCTTTGGTGACAAGGTCTTGTGTTCGGCCTCCGACATTGTTATCTATTTTTTTTTTTTCGTTTATATATTTTTTAAAAATATATACGTTTCACTCACGCACTCACACACGAGTTAGCTCCGGCTGCACTCTATGGCTTAGAGCAGAACATCGCGCCACGCAAACGCAGTCGCCACCGCTGCCGCAGTCGCTGTTGGTACCAACAACAACAGGGAGACAGATGGCAGAGACACGAAAACTAAAGCGACTTTGAATAATCTTAATAAAAGCGAACGTAAGAACAACACACACACACACGCACGCACGCTCACGTTTACACGGGCAACACAAAGCGACGCCGCCGCAGTCGCTGTTTGCTTTGATTTGAAATTCACTTGATTTTGAATGCACTTGATCGCACTTTTGCACTCACAAATAAATTTTGGTTATATATTTCCGAATACACGACAACTTATGGTGCTGCACTTGGGCTGTGTGTTGTGTCTGCTGTTGAACAACTTCTTTAATATTTGATTTCCTTAACATGCGCGAGCGACAAGCTGCCACTTCTGTGTGCTTCGTACATCAAAACGAATTACACGAATACGGCACAAAGTGTGACCAAAGCAACGCAGTCAGTAGAATACCAGACATTTTGAAATCAAATACGCTTGGAAATATACTGACGTCAATTTGAAAATGTTATACCTATCGCTGAGCACTCAGCGTAGCAGTTGGCGCAATAATCAAATGTTTAAAATTGTAATACACCTGTGGATTGATGCAGTTATAAGTGAGTTATCAGATGGTCTTATTTGTATAAATTATTAGCCGTCTGCTATGGCGAATTTTAGCGCTGCTGCTATACTCAAATTGGCGCTGTTAAGTTAACAGTGTGAGCTCAACTGTTGCTTTTAAAAACTCAAATAAACAAACTCAGTTATAACAAAGGTTTTTTCTTTTTAATATTTGGAACATTTAGTCGCTGCTACGTCTCCGTGGACATATTCGTTGCTGGCGGCGGCATTGTCGTTGTCATTTGCTGTTGTTGTGATTCACTCTTGCGCGTAGAACGCTTCCGAACCCGCTTCGTTTCCTTTGCCCAATCCATTTCACTATACATCTGCTCCGAAGCACGCCAATGTAGCTCCTGTCGCTGCACCAGCTCCACATGCTTCTGCTCGAAATCCTTATCGGGTGGTAGCAGAAGCTCCCAGCGTTTCGTGGAATTCACACGCGCCACAGTGCTGAGCACGTCCAGCGTCTCCGCTGGGGGTAATTGTGTGGCAGTCATTACCTGGTTGCGATACAGGTACGCGGTGCGGGAGAATCGAAAAAGCTGCAAGCAGAGACAGTTAGTAGCAGTAGAAGAGCAGCTAAATATGTATTTTCTTACGATGTAATCCCTGGCGCGTATCATTTGCTCCGCGGGCACACCATTGGCATGGGAAAGCATCTTTTCGGGATAGACTACCTCCGATTTGGGCACCCAATTTCCGTGCAACAATATGCCCACCTGTGGCAACAGGGCCAACACTTTCTCCGCATTCACATGCGGATCAATGTGTTCGCTGAGAATTTGCAGGACATCGGGATAGGAGAGTATCTTGGCATCTTTGAGCAGCACACGTAGCTGTTCCACCAGTGGCATCGTCTTCAACATGGCCTTGTTGTACACCGGCAGCACGTGGACTGTGTCCACCTGTTGCACGTGCTCGTCGTGGGGCAGCAACTTGCCCAGGTAATCACTGGCCGGCAGCGATAGCGACTGATTCGCTTGGTGATTCGTGCTGTACATCTTCTGACGCTCCAGTTCCGCAGTGGGTGTGTTCCTGGCATGCCAGAAGGTCTCGCACCAAGGCTCCTCCACAATACGTTGCACGAAGTTGTCGTAGGTGCCACGCTGCTCCTTGGTCTTCTTGGCAGCAGCACCAGCGCCAGTACCACGTGCAAATTTCACTGTCACCTGTTGAGCAACTTCTTCATCGTCCACATCATCGTTTTGTGCCTTCTGCTCGGCTTTTCGTCGCTTGTCCTCCTTGTCGAAGTGACTGAGAGAAGGACGCAGCTGCACAATGCTGCTCAGCGGTGAAAGATGCAGCTCCTTATCGGTGTAGATACCCACCACGTACTTGGAGATGTCTGTGAGGGATCGTGTGCTCGTAAATGCCTGTTTGTCCATTATGCCACGCTTGAAGGTGGGCCTCTCCGCCCCTTTGGGCGGCACAGCCCCGTATGTGTTTTTGCCATCGGCAGCCACTGCAAACTGTTCGCCCTTGAAGCGATCGTAGTGCTTGGACTCGATGTTTAGCTCGAAATCCACTTTGACTTCCTGTGTAAACGGTTTCACGCAACAATTGACGACGACGGCATCGTCGTGATTTGGAATTTCCGTTTTTGTTGGGTATTGGAAGAGGTAGAGGCTGTCCTTGAGGTTTTTGCAGAGAAACACTGGTATCTCCTCCACAATGGTGTCGTCTTCTTCGTCCATTTAAGTTACTAATATGTTTAATACTTTTATTTGTTATTAAGCCAGTCTGCTCTCAATCATGCGGTAGAGCTACAGAACTATCGTTTGTGTTATCGCCAAGTTGCTTTGAAATGTGCTATCGATTAGCGCAGTTTTGCTCACCAAGTTGTGCCGCTAACAAACACGAGGTGTCGCTGTGCAGTTTGCTCAGCTTTAAAAATGTAGACAGCAAAAAAATTTAAAACGGAATTCACAGCTAAACTAATTGCATAACATTAAGAATTGTTTTTTTTAATTAATTCTGCGCGTTATATTTTTTAAGAATCCAACGCACTCGATAACTTATTTGTTTTCGGTTAACAGCGCTGCCAGCTGGTTAAAAAACTTTTCGACTATTCGCTGGGCTTTTAAAAATTCAAATTTGCCCGCGTAGATTCAACCACTTTGAAGTTTAAGCCGATTTACAAGTTCTCCTTGAACCCTGTAAACCTATTACACACTCAGCTCACTTAATTGACTTAAATTAAACGCAACTTCAGATTTGCCTGCCACTTCTGACCTTGTGTGCGAAGTTGTGTCGCTGCCCGGAGACAAGCACACGCCCCAGTGAAGAGCGTGTCTTCCACATAAGTCATCAATCAGAGCACACAATATATATCTTTTAATTCGAAGTATCTTGCGTATAATCCCCGCTCCCACTACATTCCACCCCTCCGACTTGGTATGCGCTAAGTAAATATTGTCAGTCGCTTATCAGTCGAAGTGGAAAAGTTATTAATAACAATAGCACGCTTTATATAATAAAAAAAATCGCATGTTGCATCAACACAGACTTGCAGCACGCCCCTCAATGAGTAATCACTCATTGTTCAAGTTTCCAGACAACAACACTTGGAATTTTTCCATTACGCTCATTAAAAACATATAAAATAATTTATTTGCTTATTAATTTGTTTAATAAATATACAATATATATATAAAAAACGTTTCATTTTAGTTAGTTTTGCAAGGCCACTTGAACAGTTTTGTTTTCTTTCTGTCAGTTACTGTAAATGTATCTGTATCTGCAGCTGTATTTGTATCTGTATCTTTAGCTGGTTTCTTGACATAGAAAAGGTAAAAAAACGACTGATTAGCTGGTCGACTACACATAAATTACACTGATAACGCATGGAAGGCATAAAAAACACACGTTATTTGCTTTTTTTTAGTAGTACGCACATTTTTTGACTTTTGGTTAGAAGGCACAACATTTTGGGTTCCCACAAAATTTCAGGGGGTATTACAAGTATTACAGTATTATTAGTCTAAGATATTAACGCTGGCAATTGAAGGCCTAAAAGGCGGCACTTCAAATTAGCCAAATAACATTTACACACACACACGAACACACTCACATCGAGGCTAAAACACATGCGTTTAGCATTTCCATTTCTACTCTGGTTTTTTTTGTGCTTGGCACTTTTGTTTTTGGGAACAACATGCAACAGAAATTGTGGAGAATTCGATGGTGGAGGAGCTGGAGCTTATGACCAGCCACCCGTGAGTTTGTGGAACATTTCCTCGTTAAGCGTCTGATTGTTCTCCTTGGATCGCATAGACATGAAGATGTAGCCACCGATGAACTCATGCACCACCTTGCAGTCGGCGGAGAGGCAAGAGAAGACAACGTTCTCGTCATGGAACTGAATCATCATGCACTTGATGCCCCAGTTAACATTCCAGGCCTTCATGGTGTTGTAGCGCCACGTCTTGATATGATCCCCAGTGTTCAGATCCATGCGCATGATGCGATTGTGTGCCACGCCCAGCAGCTCCTCCTTCTTATGCCCATCGAACTTGATGACAAAGAGTGTGACACCAAAGTCTGGCAGAGATTGCCAAGCCTGTATGTACTTTAGCTTCGCGTCCATCAGCTGCAATTGACGCACATTCGCGTGCGCCTCCAGAATACGTTGGACCGCCTTGCTAGACAGTTTGCGCAGCATTTTGGGTGACAGATAGTCCATGGCTTCGACACTACGTGGATCTATGTTCAAGGGCGCCGCCTGAGCGGGCTTTTGGATTTGAAGCAGTGAGCGTATGCTGCTCACTTCGCTGTCGTAGCTGCTGTCTGCTAGGGAGCGTCCCTTGGCCGCCAGACGACAGGCTGCCATCCATTTGGCGTACTGCTCCTCGTTCTCGCAGCGCACCCAGAACTCGGTGTTGGGTCCGTTCTTGCCCTCTGGCGGCACCTCCAGACGTATGCCAAATTTACCCTGTGCGAGATGCACATCGGGTGTCACCTCGCAGCCGCGCAGATTGATGCTGATGCTGGGCGCACCACGGCGAGAGTCGTCCTGGGTTTTGTAGAGATACAGATGCAGATCCCGGTAGGTGAAAAAGTAACGCTTGTAGCCCTTGAGCGTGAACAGCTGTGGCTTCAGGAAGCGCAAGTAGTCCGAGAGTTCGGGTATGCGTGTTATGTTGCCAGCATCGCCACCGCCGCCAGGACCTTCCAGTGTGATCTGCAGCTCATTGAGAGCCGAATCGATGTCGTCATCACCGCCATTCTTATGGTTAGCGGTATCGTTGCTTGAATCGAGTCCGAGTGGATTCAGACCCGTCTGATGATTCACCTGGAACTGCAGGGCGGCAAACATGAGAGTCTCCTCCTCGGTGCAGTCGAGCTCCTCGTTGAGTATGGACCACTTGGCCTGCTCGTACAGCTGATTGATGCGCACCTGGTCGTACTTGGGATTCAGGTCAAAGAACGTGTAGTACTTGAAGCGCAGACAGAGCGTATCGTATTCCCGCACACCCTGCTCCATGATGGACAGTGAGGAGTCCAGCCAACCCACATTTAGTCGTGCCTTCTGCACCAGCGTCTTGGGACGCACGAGACGAGCTCGCACATCGGGGCTTGGGGAGCGTGGCGAGACCGCTAGATTCTCCTGCAGATCACCATAGCTGGAGCCAGAGTCGTAGGCGGCGTAACCATTACCGCTGCTCATATTGTGCCGCCAGGTGCCTGTGGGCGAACTAATGGGCGTGCCCGGCGCTGTGGCCGCTCTTCTGGGCGTTGTGCCGTATGGCGAGGCAGGTGCACACAGCAGATTCCCATTGCCATGGGAGCGATCCAGACTGCCATTGCTACCATTATAGGCGTTCGTGATGGGCACAAAGGAGTTCGTGTCCGGTGCTGGCTGCAGATACCCTGTACCATTCGCCTCTGCCACGGGTATCATCTTTTGTGGCAGCTTAGAAAAGTTCTTCTTTAAATGCTCCTGTTCGACGGGTTTGCACAGCGACAGCTCCTCCGGATAGCGTATGTCCAGATCCTTACAGAGATTGACAACAGCTCCAAAGGTTTTAATCGAGAAATTGACACGATAGTCCAACTGACGCAGATCAGGTAACTGCACACGTAGTGTTTTATGCATGGGTGTGAAGTAAAGAAATGAATCTGATTGTACGCCGGCCTGGTCAAGTGTGGAACGCGTGCGTGTTAGCCAAATGTTGCGAGCAGGCCACCAGAGCGCATGGTCGGACCAGTCCTTGGGCATCTCAGGATCAACCAGTTGCAGCATAACGCCACCAATATGCTGATCTCCACGCACGCGTAGAGTTTTCTCCACCTGCAGATCTGTGATCAGTATCCGCAGGTTCCAGGTGTTTTCGCCCACATGAATCATCTTGCGACTGTTTTTCCTATTTTAGGCAATCTCGCACACACAGAGACACATAAGCACTTCTGGGCCAAATAACTAGAAATACACGTAGATGAGGGGAGAACAAGAAAATCACTTGATTTGATTTGAATTTTTGTTGGTGTTGTTTTTTTGTTATTTTAAATTGCTCAAACGATGACGTAATCGCGACATACATACACGTTCGCTCGTTCTATCTTGGCGCTGCTTCTATCCAATATTTGCAATACAAATAACGCAAATGGAATTGGAAATGTTCTCGTGCTGGTTGGTTGTTACCGCTGGCGCCCTTATCTCGCCAGATGTTTGTGCTTCGACTCCCAACTGCAGCTGCAGAGCTCGCAGTTTTCTAATGCTTCTAGCTTCTCGCTTCTCGATCGCCTCAACGCTGCTCAATTGTTGTTAATTCCCTTTTACCCCCGTCCAAGGTTAACGTTATTATTATGCTCTGCTATTAATTAAATATTTCTTTATTTCGGAGGTGGAGACGTCGTTGTCGTCCCACAGCACAACAAACACTAATGAATGCTGCAAAATTCCACACACATACGAGCGATTGAGCAGGCGACAGCAGCGGCGGCGGCGACGGTGGCAGCGACTGCGACTGCGACGACGACTACGAACCGAATCGTGAACAAAGCCCAACAAACGGCAGAGCTAAACGCGAGAGATAGAGAGAGAAATTAATTCATAAATAAATCAGCACGAAACGACGTCGACGACGACGACGCGACGTGTTTTTTTTCCTCCGTTTCAATTTGCTTACATTTTGTTTCTGCAAATCTTAATGTGTGCTTGTGTGTGCGTATATATATGTGTTTGTTTATGGCTTGTTTATTTGGCTATATGGACACTGTATTTTTGGCTATTTGTACTACACAGCTTCTATGATCTGTCGCTTAATAATTTTACATTTATTTTTAGAAGTTTTTCACGTTCGTCATCATCGGCCTTTGCCTTTTTACTGTCGCTGTTATCGACGGCAGAGCACGTATCGCGTTTATCGATGGCATAGTTATCGGCGATCATGGCGATAGTATCGTTTAGCTTAATGAAAACGAACAGATGATTAAAAAAATCAGTTTAAATTATAAGTAGTTAACTGTTAAGTATAACTTAAGAGGCTGACAAAACATTGTTTTAATTAAAACACGACATTTGAATTTCATGTTTTATTTAAGGCAATGCTATGTAATTTATGTGTTTAAATACGTAAATACACAGTTTAAAATGCAGTTGTAAGCAGTACGCTGCAAATTAAATACATTTTTTCAATTCTATCAGTTAAAGCTTGACTATCGATAACAAGCACAACCAATTTTTGAAATCGATATATTGCTGGCGCTTTACAACCCTACGAATGTTGGCAAATCACTTGTGTTATTAGTAATAATTTTGTCAAATGCGCAAAAGTGATGTGTATTTAATAATGTTTATAAATGGCTGCTATTGTTTTTTGCAACTCGAACATGTTGCAAGCCTCACGAAGTGGCTGCCATTGACACTGCCACGCACGCACACCAGCCAACGGACGTTGCCTTTCCCATGACATTCGTAAACAAACACAATGAAAGCTCCCGTTCAGCCCCAAAGCGCCAGTCGTTGCGGCGCTGTCTTGACGAGCGCACGTCTTACCGAAAGTTGCTCTCAGCCGAAACGAACGTGTTGGTGTTCAATACGCGCCGAATGCTGTTTCGCTCGCACGCACAGTGGCAAACCAGTACCGAATACCTGTAAACGAGCGCGTCCGCATGCATTGGTATGTGTGTAAGTGAGTGAGCGAGTGTAAGAGTGAGTGAAAAGTCAGCTAGGAAAATTGTGCATGTAAAAATGAGAAAATCTTTGTGAAAAGCAAACGGCAAAACAAAAGCGATGAAACCAAGTTTTCATTTACATTTGTGTCGCAATAATCACATAAATATAACTCAATACATAGCACAAATAATTAAACAATAAATTCCCTAAGAATTTTTCATATATATTTCTTAAAGACAACAACGCGATGCACATTAATTCAACTAACGGAAAAATCGATCCAAACTGACAAAATTTCAAAGACTGCTGCAAAGGAATGTGTGCAAATATTAACATGAAGAAAATATTTTAATACGAAAATTGACAAAAATTGGAGAAAAAAGTTGTGCAAAGCTAGCGAACACAGAGAGGGACAGAGAAGAGAGACGGAGAGAAAGAGAGACAAAATATAATGAGAGACGGTGAACGAGCTGAAAAGTGAATTACGTTAATAGTTACAAAAAACGCGCAATCGCTTGTAAAAAGCAACAGACGCTGCATCAACAAGACAACAAAAACAAATAACAAAAAGTAACCAAAACAACAACGGAGCTTAGTCATCCGTGTGAGTTACGCCAGCGCAGTTCCAGCTTTCGGGTAGTACGAAGTGCAAGCCACTTATCTATCCATCTATCTAACTATCTGTCTATCTGTCTGCCTATCTATCTATATATTTTTCTACCTGACGATTCACAGATACTGACTTTGTGTGACTCTAAATAATTACAAATTGTGCCCACGCCTACGCTACGCTACTGATTTCAATACCAACAACAACGACAACAGCAACATCAACCGCAACAGCTACAGCTACAGATACAGATACTTTGTTGTAACCTGTTGTTGTTCACCTTTCGCTGTCTAAAAACGGTCAGATCTAGACACAAACACACACACACACACAACCACAATCGGAGAGAGTGCGCATTCAGTTTTTATATAGTACAACTACAAAAAGTAAAAAATAAAATATAAGGCCCGTGCTTAGACCGCGGCACACCTGTTAGCAGCCATTATAGCCAAATCGCACTAACAACAACAACAACTTTACAACATGTCGCGTCTAACGGAAGAAATGGTTGTTGCCCGTTCCAAGCAATCGGATTTGGGTCTAATTAAAAAGCTCAATTGCTGGTAAGTTGGCTTAAACTAATATTACGCTGTAACTAACAAAACTAATGTATCCGTAAGCTGCAGTGAAAGCCTAATAACTGCTCAAATCTCGTGCTTTCTCTGCCCCCACTTCCCACATACACTGTTAGCCTGGCTAACTGACCCAAATCCCTCAGTGCGCCAAGTGCTTCTAACCAGTTTCTCCTGCGTTGTCCACTTGCCTCTGTTTGAGACCAAGACGTCTCCCCAGAGGGTTAAGCATCACTCGTGCTTTTGGCCTGACACTACAGAGCTTTGAGTGCCGTTAGATAGCTAAGCAGTTGAGCTACATTTTCGCTAAGCATCCTCAAAGCTCTTAAGACAAACGAAAGTTGCTTAAGGCGGGAAATTAATCTGAAATTTAATAAGTTTGATCAAATTTATGCTCAAAACTTACAGTTTAAAAGAAAAGGAACGATTTTGTGTAGATGATGATAAAGTCTTTTAAGCTAAAAGTTGCTTAAAGCTCGATTTGAAGTATATACCTTAGTATACTTCTATATTCGCCACGTTAGGTAATACGAATTTAGGGAAATTCTATATATATTTTTAAGATAAAATTCTGTGAAACATTTTATTGCGTGTTTTGCTTTAAATATAAATCAAATATTATTTTATGCTCATTTTTAGAAGCTTACTCTTAATCAGTTACTCATGAAATTCTGTAATAAACCTAAAGACCTAACTCCAATTAATTATGTTGATTTCTACACAAAACCCTAATTTTTAAATATTCTTTGATTAATAACTGTTGTGTTCTTTCTTTATTTATTTATAGGGGTAGTGATCTCAGCGATGTTAACATCATCAAACGCATGCGCGGTGTGGAGGTCTTGGCGCTTAGGTAAGTAATACTCTATATAAATTCTATGATGAGTTGCGCCAATTTTGGGGTTGCTATAGATTAGACAGACGAGCGTTACGCTTATTTCCTGCGTTGTTTTCTTGATTGATTTCAAATTTCAATTAACCGCTTGCGGCGCTTAATAAATCTACGCAGAGAAAGATAGCAAGAGAGAGACAGAGAGAGGTAGAATGAGATAGTGGGAATTTAAGTACCTATCCGTAAGATACTTGTGCTCAAATGATGTCATTCGAGCACAGCGAGAGTCAGCGGCATCAGCGTCATCATCATCATCATCATCATCATCATTATCAACAGCAGGCATGCGAGAAAAAACTTTGGCACGCTCAAGCGCGTAATTAATGCAAAAAGCAGCGAACAGCACAAAAGTTGTGGGAGCACCAAAATTGGCAACAACGACTTGGCTTTTTGTAGGTTTCTAGCTTTTGTCGAGAGTCCAGCGAAGGCCCAGCGAAAAAGCGAAAAAAGTGTGGGCTGTCCGAACAGAGCGTAGGCAGAACGCACTTGCTACAGATACAAGATACAAACAACAACCTTATAAACTATAAACTACAAGCTGAAAGCTACAAGCTACAAGCTTTAATGCTGTATACAATATGCGGTTGTACTTGTAGATACTTGTGCAGTAGGTGATGATTATGCCAAGTATCTTTCATAAGTTTGCTTCAAGTTGTTTTCTCGCCTTTTAAGGCAACAGCAAGCAAATATCATTGTTTTGATTGTCAAGGTCGTTTCCATCGATTGGCTAGCTTAAAAAATATGTATATAAATTTGTCTGTCATCTGGGCAGCATATTGCACGTCTTGTCTTGGCTATAAATACCAGTTTTTTTGCTGGTCTTAATCGGTTGATTATGCGCCTGAAAAAGAAGTCGCGACACATAAACTTGTGGTTAACAGATGCTTTTGATTTCCTTGCACAAATCGAGATTTAATTGAAGAGTTGAAGACTTTCCCAGACCGATTTCAAGTCCCCCTTCTCCCTAGGGCGTTATTTGATGTCACAAAAGTCAACTCGACTGTTATCAGCGATTGCTGCTGCTCAATTAATGAATTATGCAGTCTTATCAGCTTATATAGGGGGGCAATAACTTTTGTACACGCTCGTCTTCACTTTCCTAATTTTAGCTAGAAAACCCTTTTGGTTTCATTTGACTGAGCAGCGTTTCAGTGCTGCCTTTTAAGGCTGGCACTGAAACTGTTACTGTGAATTATTTGGATTGCGGATTGAAGTTTGTTGTGCTAGGCAATGGCAGAGTCGTAGGCAGCTTGTCTAGCTATAAATCAGTGCGAGTGCCCACATAGACATAATTCATAATACAAATACACTGCAAAGAAATGTATAAATGAGATCATAGACTAGAGGGAGTCGGCTTAATAATGTATTTCATTTGAATTAAGCAGAAATTCAAGCTGTTTGTCTTTAGAAAAGAACACATTCTCCTCTTTTCCCAGTGTACTTCTAGTTTTATAATAAGCACATTACTCATACGCCCCGCTGCCCCCATCGCATAACTTTCCCGCTGAGCACAAGAGTGAGAGCGAATATAGTTAATATTGATTTGCATTGCGTGCTGTTGGCACTTTGCGGGTATCCATCGTTAATACGATTCATATTGTGATTTACCGTTGAGGGATTTGAAGCGACTACTTGAAATTTGAGTGGTAACCTTGAGAGATATCAAAGTGACTGCTAAGTAGGCATATTAAGTACATCATTTTGAATGTATATAGCGCTAACTGGAGTATCGTGTGCCAGTTTTTCTAGAAGCTATAAATAAATGAATATAAAACACAGGGTATATAAAAAGAAAACACAACGTGGCAATGCACCCGTGTGCCATTTACAAAGCATACAAAAAAATAGTTCAGCTAAGTTTAGAAGTATCTTTATACATATATATGTAGACTTATCTTATCGCCGAACGTGAGACAGTAGAAAGTAATCAAAGCAGCGCAATTTAGCGGCAATTAGCCAAACTAGCCGTGAAACTGACCTAGACGTTGACAAAGATACACCTATTACTGAATCTGTGTATCGCTTGTTCGTCTGTCTGTCTTTCTGTCCAGTTAATACAGCATGTTCTGTCAGCTAGCGGTAAGTGAGCAGAACACGCCGAAAGAAAGTTCCCTCAACATAGAGTGAATGACCTCGTGGCAGCAGCAGCCAAACCGACACAACACCAAATGTATCTTTGTATCTTTTGTGTGGCCGTGTCGGCATAACTTTAAACTGATTCATGGCATTTAAGCGAGGCGTCTTTGTCACTTAATATGCTAATACACTGCAAGAAAACGTGTGTTTAATATGAGTTAAACTGAGGTAGGAGCTGGAAGTCAAGCGAGTATTTAAGTAAAGATTTTAAATTGGTATCTAGATGGGTGCTCAAGAGAAAAGGGAAGGAAATAGGTGTTCAGAAGTCTTGACTGTAAATAACAGTCAAGCTGGAAATTCAGTCGAATAAATACAAAGTATCAAAACTTTAAATATTTATTAAAATCAGTAAATAAAGTTCTTTCTTAAATGACAATTTCTAAAACATAAATAATCCTAGAACTAAGCCAAAGTATCTGCACCAAAAAAACTTTTTTGTATAAGCAGAGAATTGATTTTTAATGGCCACAAGCTTAGCAATTTATGGCAGCTAAAAAATGCAAAATATCTGAGCCATAAATATTTATAAAATGTATATTTATCCAATCTACTTGCAGCGTCAATAAGATCTCAACTTTAGCACCATTTGAAGACTGCACAAAACTACAGGAGCTCTATTTGCGTAAAAATAATATACAGAATCTCAATGAAATATCGTATCTTCAGAATTTACCAGCGCTCAAGTATCTGTGGCTGGAGGAGAATCCCTGCTGCGAGCGTGCGGGACCAAAGTAACTACAACTTACCAGATACAGTATCTCATGCTTAACACCCTTTAATGTTTCACTTTAGTTATCGCTCGATTGTGTTACGCGCCTTGCCCAACCTCAAGAAATTGGATAATGTCGAGGTTACGCAGGAGGAAATGGAAGATGCGATGCGCGGCGGCGGTGGCTTGGCCGAGGATGATGTCTATGAAGATGCCTATGAGGCAAGACAGCAGCGTAGCTCACCGCAACAGCAGCCCATGCAACACTCACCGCCACAGAATCGAGAACAACAAAGGGAACAAAGGGAACAGCAGCAACAACAGCAACTGCAACAACAACAGCAGCAGCAACAACAGCAACAACAACCGCAACAGCGACGCAGTTCGAGTCCCATGAAAGAGGTAACTGAATTCCTTTGTTGCCACAAACTGCACTCTTCCTCTTGCCACCTCAAAAGTTCATACACATTTTTAACAAACTTAAATACAATTTAAATTTATTTCAAAATTATTAACAAGCCGCTGCAATTAGCAAGTCCGCTTGCAAATAACTCGGATGGAAGTGTAACCAATAATATCATCGATTTATATAGTAGTAATAACCAAGTGCAAAACTCCATGCCCCCAACGCCCACAAAGGTATGCCTGTGTGTGTGTGTGTGTGTGTGAGGAAAAGGGGCGTGTCGGGGTTGGGCAAACACAATTTACGGTTTGACATAATGCTAATTGAGTTTTCTTTAGTGGAGAGACAATGTGAGGTAAATAAACTATAATCTAATAGTTATGTTAGCTTTTCATAGAGCTAAATATTTATTAAGCTGGACAGTTGGAATTGAGTTGAACAGCTTGAGTAAAATGGAAATTGTTAAACAATTAGCGGAGTAGGTATAATTTTTAAATAGGTTTTTGAAGGGTAAGAAAAGGGAACTATAAAATTGGTAAAGAGTTTCAAATAAGCAGCAAAGTTAAGCGATAATTGTGTATAGAAAACTATAGACAGTTACTGATTTAAAAAACTCAATAAAAGTTGACAGAAATTATACAAAATAAAAGCTTTATGTACAGAGTAGAGGCTTGGCATAATTTAAGCCCTTTCGCAAGAAAATAGACAGAGTCTAATCATTTAAAACTAAACAGTATAAAGTTTAGCTGAGCTCCACAGGCAGGAAATGGATCAAATTAGGGGCTTAACCCAGCTAAGCGCTGATATACCAGGAAATTCCGTGTGACTGAAGGTTGTCCTTTGAGTTAATAATTAAGCAAACACCCTGAGGTCGTTTACCTTCCCCCGAGCACATCGAACAAAAACTTAACACTAACCCATTTACTTTTTTTTTTTGTGTTTGGCTTGTCAAATTCTATGGTATTTCCTCAGGAACCCGCGCACCCGCCATCGCCCAAATATAATACCATTACTAAAGAGCAACGCACTTCCTTTCATCAATATGATGTAAGTTCCTTACGCCTACTAAAAAAACATAAAGGAAAATCTATCAAATTATCATATATACGATGTCGGTGATGAGCTTGTTGTCGGGCCTAGTCAACGTAGATTTTGTTGTAGTTCTGCTACTGGTTCTTCATTCTTTGCTATTATGTTTTTTTTTGGGCGTGTACACGTCACACTTGAAGCTCCTCGGTCGCCCCTCGCTTGGGGACGTCGACGTGTTACGCGTGAACGAGTCACGCGATGCTTGTGGCACTAGCATGGTTAAGGTTTACTTTTGTGCTTCTAGTTTCTAGCTCTATTCGTAACGCTCTTTGTCTGACGGTTGGGGACGCTAGTTTCTGGGTTAAGTCGTGTGTTTGACTTTGAGCTAGTGGCGGGCAGAGCGCAGGGAAACTGAAAACTAGACAAGGCAAACATGCATAATTGCCACAGAACCCAAAACACAAAAAGACCTAAACTGATTAAATGGGTCATTATGAAAAACCAGCAAAAGAGAAAAACAAGCGTGAAAAAAAAAAAAGCTGTGTAGAAAATGCTGCAGTTGAAAGATTTTAACTAAGTTTTTGTTTTCTAGAAAAACTTTCAAGTTTATCAGCAGATCGTGCTGGAATTTTGGGCTTAGTTTGTGTTGAAACTAATGGACAGTTTGTGCTGTCTAAGATTTATTTTGTATATCTTAAAAGTGAAGCATGAAATCGTGTTGAATTTTAAGAAAAAAAGTTTATATTTTTCCTTGCTGTTAAAATTCATAGGAAACTTGAAGATACTTTGTACTTTTTAGCCAAACATGCAGATACTTCTGCAGCCAAAGGAAGTCAGTGCCACTAACTTCTTTTTCAAAGAACTTTTAAGGTATTAATGGATTTTAATGAAATTTTTAAGATAGCTTCTAAATAACCTTCTCAACACGTTCTGCCTTTTAGGCAAAGCATTTCTATGAAGGTCTACAAATGTAGCCTAGTTTTAAGAAACCATTTCTAGACACGACAACAAGCTCGAACCTTCGCATTATACATAAATTGATTTACAAAATTATATTACTAAACTGCCAATTAACGTATCCCAACAAACAACAACTGCAACTAAAATCGCACGACACTATTAACAACAACAACTACTAGCACTCACCGGGCTCTGATCAGGAGAGTCCACATGTTGGTTACAGAGAGACGCGTCCAACGCCTCTGCCTCCCAGCATTTCCACGCACTCGATGAAGGTAAGCATCGTCATAGCAGCACTCGATATGGGCAAAAGTAGCTAAATTCTACCCCGAATCGAAAATAGTGATACACTTTTAATTTTGGTATTCCGTTTTGTTTTGTATAGGAATACTATCAGTCGGATCGTTCGCCATATCCAGCCCATTATCGGCATAGTCAGACCGATCTAACAGAGTGGGAGGAGCATCAACAGCATCAGCAGCCACCGCAAGTGCATCACAATCCCTACGGTAGTCAAATGCAATTGCATTATCCACAACGGCGTAGTGCGGGACCCGAGACCGGGGAGCGTTACGCGTATAGAAATGGCAGTGCACGTGAGAACGGCAGTGAGTGGGAAGAGGAGCGACCCAGATCGAGGTATGTTTACTGATAAGCTATCAATAGAGTGGTGTGTTATGAACTGAATGTTGTTATAGACGCCCCGAGGGTCGCTACAGTGATTCGGTGAGCAATGTGTCAGCTACAGTCATGAATCACTATACTGGCTGTCATCGAAGGCCCGTAAATCGAGTGAGTAACTGTAAATACAATTAATTATGTCATAAACTGATTTGTTATTCTTTTTCATAGAATTCCAATCTGCTGTCGGCCACTTTGTGCCTGGTCAAGGAGCTGGACTATGGCAGTCTGGAGGTGTTGGAGCACGCCGTGCGTTGTCGCATTGATGAAATGGCGGGTGAATGATGAAGACGCCTCACTAATCGTATGTCGATTAGCTAAAAGAATACCAGGGAGATATACATACACAGACACACATATATATATATATTTGGTGAACCTAAAGACCACACAACAGAAACGGAAAGGAATAAAAGGAAAAAGACACACAGCTAATCTGAAAAAAAACTCGAGATATTACTAATTAATTAATTAACGAATTAGATAACAGAGAGAAAGAGACAGAGTGACAAATTTAACGGTAAAAACAACAAAACAAACAACAAACATTTAAATACTTATACTTGCCAATTGTAACTGTAATAATGTAAAACTTTTATAAGCATTGGATTATAATGTAACAAATTTTTGCTAACTATTATAAACTAGACATACAATTGTGCAAATATGGAAAAATTGTATAAACTAATTACTGAAATACTGCAATACGGAAAAATACTAAACTCAAATGCTCTTGAATGTCGATTGGTTAAGTGACTCATGTTACAGAATTGTTTAAGTTATTCTTAACTTGTTTTTGAACACACACACACACTAAATCCTCTACATCGGTATGAGAACAAACGCCACACTAGCCTTATTTTGTACTTAACAAGAAGAAGGAGACACGTCTTAGACGTCAGAAGCACAATACTGAAATCTTCCTTGTTTACTACAACAACACATTAGTTTAATTCTTTAACTCAAGAATATTTTTGGCAAATTGAGTATACTACTTTAAACTAATAAACTTGCCGAATTGTTTTTTGTTAAATAATTTTACACAACAATTAAATGCTAATATCTTAATTTTTATATAAATACCTATTACAAAACACACACGTCCAGTTATAGTATATTTTCTTTTATAAAATGCGTACGAAAATATTAAAAACAAAAAAATAATAAATATATATTAACAAATCTAGTAATCAGTTTCATTTTCTTCTGCATGTGCAAATTTCAAAAAGTCGCGCCATACAGCAGTTAATATGCTGTTAAAGCGGTTCAGACTGTGTGTAGTGTTTACAGCTGTAAACTGCTTGCTCGGTGCCGCACAGCAAGCAGTTCAATATCGTAAAGTGTACAGAAAGCTTTGCTACAGTTTAGTACCTAACAGAAAGGTACTTTTTCAGCAGCAGTACACTTGTACACAATTTTATATCAAAACAAATTTAGTTCATTAAAAAATGATGAAAATACAAAATGTGTAAAGGGGTAAGTATGCAAAAAACTGAATTTTTCGAAAAAAAAAAAAAAAAAATGGCAAACCATGTTCAAAATGGTATTCCGCTTGAAATTCGATTAAGATTCCAATGAGCTACAAGTATTACAAATATTTGAAAAAAACGACAAGGGGCAAAAAAATAAAATTTCCCAAATCAACAAAATTTTAAAACAAAATCAATGTTTAACTTGAAGATCAGGCCACAGTTGGTCATTAGGAAGCGTTCAAAGTCAGGCAAACCCATGATTTCCCCCTATTTTAAACCACCCTTTGTATTAAAACACACTTTGATTTTTAGAGGGGCTTTACAACATTTAACACATAATATATTTTTGAGTTTTATGTAGGCTTTTGTGCTGTATTATGGTTACATTAATATGGAATTGTCTTTAAATTTCGATTTTTACGTCTGTTCTGCTGTGAAGTTGGATTTCTACTATCCTATTTAAGCTTTGTGTTTAGTATTATTTTATTTTAAATACTTTCAGCTAATTTTAATTGTTATTGTTTTAGATTCTGCTGCTGATGTTACATTCTTACGAGACATCAAATTCAATGCCAGTTACAATTAAAACAAACTATACATTTGTATTTAATTATTTTGGTTTTTGGTTGTAATTGATGATGATGTTGTTCATTATAGTTATTATAATGATAATTCTAGTTATTAATTTGAGCGATTTTCGACCATTTTTATGGTTGTGGGCCGCTGTATTCATGGCAGAAACGCAACGCCTAACACATATACATATACATAAATGTAAAGTGCATTATTTATTTATAGTTGTAGTTACAGTATATAGTAAATAGTACTATGTAATGTTTAAACTTGCTACACATTGATACTTTTCGTTTGAAGCCGCAATAAGTTAAGATGTTCAAATAAATGTGCTCTGAATAATACAATTAATTAATTAATTAACTTTGCTTCATAATCTTCTTTGAACTAATTAGTTTTGTGCAATTACAAACATTTATATAGAGTGTGCCAGATTATGAATAAATTACTAACATTTATAACATGTATGTGATTAGTTATGTATTTGTTTTATTCCAAACTTTACACAAACTTTTTTATTTTATATATTTAATTATTGTCGTTCACAGCGTCGCGTTGGACACAACAACGTGTGCTTGCCATTTAAATATATTTTCATTTATGTATAAGTAAATTATATTTTAATGTTTTTGTATACTATAATTAAGCTCTTAAGAAACTAATTGCAAGAGATGTTGGTATTGCAATTGACGCATGTCTTCCAAAATGCTTGTTGTTGTTTGCTGAAATGCGAAAAAATGTCTTCCAAACACTTTTTAGCATATATGTGTATATGTATTTATAGTTATTGTTATAGTTATATATATATAGATTTATGCACATTGAGATATTTGCAGTAAATACACTTATTTAATTAATGTCTTCATTGACAAAATACGTTTCTTTTTTTGCCATTTAAATGAGCCTCTGATTTGCAATCGCAACTCATTTTATTCCTTTTGTATAGACCAATTTTGCTATATATATTCAGTTATATATATATAACTGTTTAATAACCAACACTAAACTCTTGGTTAACATTTATAATTGTGACACATAATTGATGCTGATTTTGTTGTTTGTTTTTTTCTTTGTTTTTATAATA
Organism: Drosophila nigrodunni; assembly: GCA_020829145.1. Classification (NCBI taxonomy): domain Eukaryota; kingdom Metazoa; phylum Arthropoda; class Insecta; order Diptera; family Drosophilidae; genus Drosophila; species Drosophila nigrodunni. The sequence goes on along the minus strand of JACVCZ010000007.1, from coordinate 5,249,893 downwards.
ATTTAACTAAAAGTTATCAATTTTTCCTTCTGCCTTTGTAAAATTGATATGCTGATTCCATTAATTAAACAAAAGTGATATTTTCCATAGTAGTAGTATTAGTAGTAGTAGTAAATAATTGTTTTTCACGACGATATGTTGTGTATTTTTGACATTAATTGGTTGTGATTTCTACGATTTATCCTTCAGTTATTCCTCGCTCCTAACAACTAATCCTTAGGTTTTTGTTTGTGCCACAAAGTTGGACCTTAGGGATCTTGGTTAAGACCCTCTGGAGATGCCAAAATTGCAGCACTGGAAGCCCTTTTGTGATTTTGCTGTTTCATTTTTTTTACTTTGCTCTTATTTAGTATTTTTGTTTAATTGAAATTAATTATAAATTAATTGATTCGCATAGGGAATTTGTTTTTTTTTTTTGCTTGTTTTGCTTTTTGTTTATGTTTTAAGTATATATTTTGATATAGTTTTACTTTTGTGCTTATTTCGCATTTATACAATACAATTCAACTAAACTTTCGCAATTAACAACAGTGAATACAAAGACAACACTAGCATTTAACACAAATTTTAAATCTTTTTTTTACTGACGCAGTTTGCGACACCAAATTAAATATTTTTTTTAGTTTCTTTTTTTTGTACAACAAAAAGACAACGAAATATTATATAGTTACATATATAAATATGTAAGCTGTTGCCATCTATGCCCTTGACAGCCAGAGACCCTTGAGGATCTAGATGGTGAAGGGCGATAGATCGCAGTTGCACAAAGACCCGCCATCGCCAGTCTTGCAGAGAGTCTTGCACATTTCGTCCCAGTCTGGCTGATCTGCGTCTGCAGCCCTGGCTAGTATCTCAAATCGTTGTATTGCCTTGGGTTTAGCGCCAGTCCTGGAACCGTGTGAAGTCTCCAGCTGCTTCGTACTGACCTCATCGTCATCCTCATTCTTTTCCTCCTCCAAAACACTCAGCAACTGACATGAACTGCAACCGCTCAGAGTGCGACGGCGTTGATGGCAAAAAGTCAAGCAAAGTCGATCGCCGTACGCTTTAACCGTCTCAACTCCGGTGCACTGTGTAACTGCGAGAGGAAGAAAGCAGAGAAGTTGGTAAAAGAAAGTTAGTCAGGGAACTTTAAATAGATAGTTAAAAGGATAGTAGAAATCAATTACCATGAAAAATTGCTACTTAAAATAGTTTAAGTATAAGTTAATTATTAAAAAATTGCATTTAAAAAAGTTAAGAAAGTTTAAGTAACTTAGCAAGGCATAAGAGAGACTTTTTATAAACTTTTCAGTTTTACTATAATACTTTTTAATCTATTAATTTTGGAATAGAAAGAAATTAGAAAGAAACAATAAGAAATAATCTTTCAATCTTATGAAAAGTTTGTTAAATCTTTCACATAAACATTATTATGTTGTACAAAGTTATTAAAGAATTTTAGAATTTAGCTGTGGATACTTTTATAGCTTGGTATAGTTTAGTTTAGTGAAGCCACAGGAGTCTTTACTTTGCATTATTAAACATTATATTATATAATAATTATTTAAAAAAAATAATGAGCAAAGTTAGAAAAAGAATTTCATTTCACATGGTGAAACAAAGTTAGAGCACTAATAAAAACTGTAATTAACTTATAGCTCAAGAGCATTATATTATTTTACTGGCATTTAAAAAAACATTTATAATAAATTATAGAGTTATTATGTAGACTATATTGTTTCTTTATTCAACTGTTTGATTCTGCTTACCATTTTGCGATCCAGTCAGCTGCTCGCATTTAGCCAAATCAAAAGTTTCGTTCAGGATCTTAACCATTCCCACACCAGACTCTGGGCAGTAACTCGCACATGGCGCTACGCCGAGGCCAGCTCTGAAGAATTACACCATAAATGAAAATAAAACGTGTTAGCACTTGAATCAGAAGACACAGTCACGCACAGTTCAAATTGTTATCTGAAATTTCGGGCAACACTCGAAATACCAAAGTCATAACACTCAACACATTTCACTCAGCCAAAATATTTTGATGTACTTGAGTTTGATGTGCAGTAATTTGTCATTTATTATGACAAGCTTTCACGGAAATTCCGAAACTCACACACAAACACAAACACAGTGGAACACAGTTAGTAATCAGATAAGATTTGGGTTAGCCCACAGAGTTAAGCGAATCCAATACTTGAACTTACCCGCAGAGCTCTTTACACACCAAACTCCAATCCTGAACTACACTGACGGACGTCAGAGTTGGCGACGGCGGCTGCTTGACTGCTTCTTCAAGGCTTTGCTGTGCTGCTTGCAGCGCTTTTGTAGCATCCCCCAGTGCTTGCAATAGACGTGGATGCTGTGACGTCACGGCGCCATGCGACTGCGACTGCGCACAACACAAACAAACGACAGCCAATAGCAGGCGAAACATGTTGTTTGTAACAGCGCTAGAAAGAGATGGGCATACCAGAGATGGGCATATATAAACGAATTTAGTCATGGCCGTAACACATGTGGTATGCGTAATGTGCAGTGGGTGTTGGGCTGCCTAGCCCACTAGCCAGCCTGGCGCTGTACAATGTACAATGGAAGCAATTGCGCTCGAAATGCAATTATCGCGCGCCTGAAAGTAGGCAATAACAAAACGCGAGTCTTTTGTCTGCGAATTTTCTGCGCTTGATCTGTCAAATCCAAAGGGATTTGCGCCTTTGTTATGCCTAAAAAGACTCCTGTTTTAGCTGCCCTTAAAAAAAACTGTTATTTGACTGCCTAAATCATTGATTTTCTCACTTCATTTTGACTTCATGTTGTTGGTACTCCGCGTGTAGGCGCTGCCGTGTCACAGTTGAAAGCTGCCAGCGAACGCAGACACATCCTTAAAAACTCATTACTCCTTTTTGGTGGGGCTTAGAGCATAGCCAAAGTTCGTTTTACTCGAGTTGTTACCGGTTTCCAGTTGCAGCTGCTTCCGTATTTTAATTAACTTTCATATTTGTTAGCTACAGAGGCGGAAGCGACTGCAAAGGATTTAAATATTTTCGCCTATCTGGGTTATAGAGCCTATCTGCGCTACGTGCAAACACAGCCAGGTAAATATTATGCTAGCAGCTAAGCCTGCACAAGTCCTTGGTGGAGTTTTTTTTGTGGCAAGTCAAACAAGTCCTGGCAGCAGCTTTTTTTCGGCCAGTTTTAATTGAATACAGTTGGAGGAAAAATTGTGGCTATGTCCTTGAGTTATCCTTGAAGAGCCACATATAGATTTCGGTAGTCTCTAGTGTTCAAGCGGAAGTTAGTTACTGCAGTTATAAACTATGGCATACCCTTGAAATTCTGACTATGGTAATAGAAAAACTTGTTGTCTTTGTGCCCAGTTTTTATTAGAAAAAGTTTCTTAAATTAAGTCAAGTATATTTTTTATAAGCTCTCAACATTAGAAACTGTCATAGTAAACTCTTTCCACTTATAATTGTTCTTTCTTTAAACAAAAATTATTTTTAGTTTGTTACCAACCTGAAATTATTTCTAAATAGTATAACGTTTGTCATGTCAAATTTTAATTATTTTAAACCTAAACTAACTACCAAAGTCTCCTCTTAACAACTATAAAATTGTGTTCAGATCAGCTACAAATGCTACCAATTTATAACAAATTCCTACAATGCTGCTAATCCATAATTTATTGCACAAGTCACAAAGCAAATAATTCAACTAAAATAATTAATGACTTTGCCCCAAAAGCAACTAAGATAAATTGTCTGCCATTTTTACAATTCTGCTGACATTTTTTTTACGCTTTACACTTTTACACTTACAGCTCACTCGATGGGCATAAAAATGGCACAGAAATTAACTGTATGCATACAAAATTAAAACAAAAATTTACTTTAGTTGAGTTTTATAAATTTTCTGATGTGACTTGACCGCTGAATGCGCCAATTGGAACTGATTGCTGTGATCGAATTACTTAAGCTTAAAAAGCTTCAATAACTAATGAAAGTTGTTAATAAACTGAGCGGGTCAACAGACGTAATACAAAGGTAACACCGCGTTATCTGACTGGCTAAAAAACCGCATGATTTCAACACATGTTTGTGTGGGTGTTTGCCTTTTAATCAGTGATAAGAGCTAAGCAGGAGCAACTAATTATAATTGATGGCATTTTGACTTTGGCTTTCGATAAGCTTCAACCTGTCAGTTATACAAAACAGATAACAATTATTGCTATGCTGTATACTAAACAAAAGCCGACTGTGGTTAATGAGAGGATTGTTATGAAGTGGCTATAAATGCCAGCAGGGAATTTCATAGCATTTATAGAAAAGCTGTACAGCAATTGCCAAGAAATTGATTTAAATTTCCAGTGAATTTAATTTATTTGATTATCTGTAAGCAAATATTTTACTAAGCAACTTTTAAGCTGTCCAATACCAGACTAATGGCTTTGTTTTTGTTGCCAAAACAATTCCAATAAAAGACATCAAATTACGACGATTTTCATTTGTAGCTTAAATTCAATTAAAACAGAAATTTCTGCACAATTTAGTGTAAAGTTAAGTAAGACTAGGCAGGGTACGTTTTAAAGGCTAACACAAAGAGTTTTGTGGGCCAAAAGCGATGCCTGCATGTGGTCAGATAAGCGAGCCAAGTTAAAAGATTCTTTGCTTTTTGTTGGTTTGCTTTGTTTGCTGGCAAGTTGGTCAAAAGTGTTGGTAGTTTTCAGCACTGAAATAAAATGGTTACATAACTTTGCGCTATCACTGCACACGTGTGTGTGTGTGTGTGGGAGGCGCTGAAAACTATGCTATGGAAATCATTCAATTGCAAATAACTCAATTGAATCGAATGGTTTGAGTTTGAGTGCTCAAACTGGCGGCCATCTTGTAAAAGCTACAAGTATTTGTGTGTGTGTGTGTGTAGGTGTACGCTGCTGCTTTTTACATAGTTCTGCTTTGACCTAAATTCGCATGTGCCTCGAAAAATCCATAAATTGCGCTGTAGACTCCGAACTTATATACAAATTTATTTGCTTTATGTACTGCTTATATCTAAATCTATCTATGTGCATATAAAGCACATGCTGCTCCATTATTTACTCTTTTTTGTGTTCGCCTCAATGTTTTTGCCATTGCACAAATTGCGGCAATAAAAAACTTTTGGCATTGTAAATGTCAAAAACAGTTTGCAAAATTAGTTTGTTAATTAGCTTTTCATTCTGCCACATTGCATGGCAAAAACAGACAAAGTGCTTGGACAGAGTGCAAAAAAAAGGCGAGTACAATAACAACAAATAAGGCAGGGCACTTAAATTGGTTGAAAAAACATTCAACACTTGGGGGGAAAAGTCTTCTTGCTTGGGGCCTGCGCAATGGGGACTCCTTTGGTATGTATCTGTTGCCCGCCCACTGTTGTAGCTCCGCCTACCAAAAATACAAGATGGCCAAGATGGTTGCCCCAAAATGCCAGTGACGTCATCGAAAAACATATTTACATATAAACAGAGGACGGACGTGTCCATGCATAGCGGGGCCAACAAAATGCCAATGCTGCTGTTGTTGAAGGTTATGCAACACACACACACACACCTACAGTGTGTGTAGGTGTATGTTGTGCCTTGGCCAAGGCATCGTAGGCAACCCAAGCGGATGCTGCTGCTCAGAGCTCCGCAGATCGTCAGCGAGTGTAGCTGCTTTTTGCCAACCTACAAGTTTTTGGCCCAGTTAACCGTTAGTCTATTACCAAGTTACAGTTAGCCAAGTGGTTTCGTCCCGTTCGGTTCGTTACAGTTTAAAGTGTGTGTTTAGTGTGTGTGTTTTTGCGTTTGAAACGAGGTTTTTGTAAGTTATCGTAACTCGTTCTATTGTAGTTGCTAACATCTTTAGTCATTGCCATCTAGATCATCTCTGAGCTCCAACTAAACTTATCCAAAACAAAACTTCAGTTCATAAGAAAAGATAACAAGCAGAAACAAAAAACTTCGTCACATTATTTGTTATTGTTATTTGTTGTTTTCGTATCGCTTTCCACACGTTATTACGTATACGCAGTCAAAGTGAATTATCTAAAGCAATACATCGACGATATCCGCAGGATAATCGGTAAGATAACGCTAAGCACTCCAAGTTCTATAAGTCTCGTTTTTTGGAGCTGTCCCTTTGAGTTATATAAGTCACAGATTTCGCTCAGGTTTAACGATTTTCGCATTAAGCCAGCAGCTGTCGTGCTGTATCCCTGCTCCTCCTTCCACTCCCACTTATCCTATGTATACACTTTATGTCCTGTCTCGCACAGCGACAGGAAATTAGCTTAACACTCACTGCGCAAATGCAGATGGCGCCTGTCTCTATGTACTCCCAAAGTTTTTGGTACCCCTCAGTTTGAGTATATGAAATCAGTGTAGGTAGCCGTTATATATTCTATGTGTAAGCTTTGATAGACACCCACACACTCATACACCAGTTTTGTCCTTCAGTTGTCCTTGCAAAACTTATATACACACGTTCATAGCTTTCCTTCTGTTTATTTACCCAAACGATGCATTTCCTCTTCCCACTCACAACCTCCTATTCCACCCACACCTGCTGTGTCCCTATCGTAGTGTTGATTATGTAATTGTTTGTGTAGGTATACATTTTGTTGTTTTTCTTGTGTTCAGTTTGTCGATTGTGTAACCCCCATTTGCATATTGCATTTGCCTTTATTCAGGGTTATTTTAACTGCAATTGCATAACATTTGCTCATTGAATCATGACCAATTTTCAGACGACATTTGCCTTTAAGTCATTTACATTCATTAATTGGCCCTTAAATATTTTTTAATTTTCATTTTCAGAGGAGAAAATGTCGCTTAATCCGAACGGGTATAAACTCTCCGAAAGGACGGGTAAACTAACGGCATATGGTGAGTAAAGAATAACATTAATAATTTAACTAAATATGTACATCAAATAACTAAAAGAAATTTAAAAAATATGACATTAAATAATATTTATTAATTTTAAGTTATATGATTTTAGATAAAATTTAAGTAAATATAAATACAAATTTGCAGCGCAAGTATTTGCTTGCTTTAAGTTTTACTACAATGCAGTCTTTAAAAGTAAATAAGTAGAGGGAAAGAAGGAAACAAGACAAGACAAGACAACAACAACAAATTTACATTGGAATAAGCAGCACAACAAAAAAGTCATTGAATTGTTTTTGCAGGGCTTAACGGCATTGGCAGAGAATATAGATAAGCAAGAGAATATGAAAATATTTGTTTTTGCATTTAGCATTGTCCTCTGCTCCACTTCTGCCAAAGCTGCAGTACTTGTATGCTTGTGTTAGAGCAGCTGAGCAAGCTAAGGCGGGCCCTACACAAGAGCGTGAGAGTAAGAGCAGTTAAGCTAGCTGAGATCAGTTTCGCACATTCTAACAGAGCGCCTCTAGTTCTGCTTCGCTGCCGACGTATGGATGTAATACGTGTGGAGAGCACTAAGCGCTGCTTATCTATCCACATAAGTAATACGTGTGCGAGCGTGAGAACAGTTGAGCTAGCTGAGATCAGTTGTGTTCTTTCTAACAGAGAGCACTTTAGCAGCTCAGCGGGCAACATTTTACGTTTGTGTATGTGAGAGCAGCTGCCTGAGATCACTTAACAGCGCTGTAAGAAAGCACACAATGAGAGCGTAGTTTGTGTGTGTTGGGCATTCAAACAGTTTAAAAAGAAGAACACCAGCCAAGCTGAGATCAGTTTCTTTCGAAATGCAGCGCGGTGAGGAAGTGGAGCGAAGGGTATTTAAATAAAATGTACTTAAAACTGTAATACAACGATTTATGTTATACTTAATTAATCACAAAATAATCGTTTTCTGAATATGATTATACTCATGATAAGTAGTTACTAGCTTAAGCTGTTGCTGCTACTGTTTACAATTCCTTCACATACTTACACCACACTCACTTATTTGCTGAGTAAATAACAAATGAGAGTGTTAAACTGCCACTGGCAAACAAAAAGCGCTGTAAAGGACACTCACAAGGACGTACTCCAAGCCACATGTGCGGCTGTCTAGGACAGGCAATAGAATCCTGCAGGAGACCTTGATAAATTGCTGCGCCGTTTGGCTTCGTCGATGCGTGAAACTGCTGAATGCCTTGTAACAGATTTTTGGGCCAGCAAACAAACAGACAAACAAACAGACAGACAAACAGGCGGACAGACGTACAGACAGAGAAAGAAAGAGTGAGACAGTGAGAGAACGTAGCGAATGAGCAAAAGTCAAAGGCAGCCACCAACCACCACCACCACCGTCGTCGTTGTTCTGTTTGGCAGGACATCGCATAAGGTGCTGCCAGACGCGTGCACGAAATTGAAAGCACAACAAACATAAACCGTTTAGTCACAGGATATTACGCACGCTTACATGTGAGAGCGGGACAACAGACGTATGCCCAGGATCAGCCTCCCGGTGCTGGCCCAGGGTGACTCGAGTCCTGGCCACGGCTGTGCTTGACATAAAGCACACGCTACCAACGACAGCACATTAAATTTTATTTAACTTTGCTGTAAACTTGTGGAATTTCGAAATTGCTACAATTTGTCTGCAGCTGAAGGCGGGAAACTGGTATTCTGGGGGAAAAATTATATTGAAATTCAGCAGACTTCACTGGCTGCCACTTTAATGACAATCATGCGCAACGTTAAGTTCTCCAATTGATTTTGAAAGACGAGCGAGCTTCTCTTGGTTTATCCAGCATTAATTTCATTATAGAGCCAGGCAATTAATAGCAGTAACCACAGTTAATGCCACACCCGCTGTGTAGTAACCTTGCCACAGCATGGGGCACATGCCCCACGACAGCCACAACTTGCCACAGCAGCTGGCTGTAAGCCATAAAAGCCTGGAGTGTCCAAGCGGCTCAGTAAAAACTTACGGCCGTGCCAGCTGTAAAATGCAAAGTATGCCGTTAGGAATAAATAGTACAAGAGGTTCGCAGGCATTTAAATGCCCTTACTAAAGAGTTTTGCATACTTTTGTACTTAAAATACATCATTTTTAGCTTCTAAGAGCTGAAATAAGTCAAACTTTAACTTTTTAATGAGCAAAACTCTTAAACAAATAAATTTATTTATATTTAAATGACGTTAAAAAGTTAACTCCCAAAATTACGCTCTTCTCCTGTAAAAACTTCGACAGTGCCACGGTAAGGGTATCGAAATGAAATCTGTTTTTTATGGCAGAACGTCAGATTGAATTGCCATGCAAAGCTGTGCCACAAATCATCGCAACAATGCCCGTAATAATCATATATCATATTAAGGACTTGCGCACAGATAAGGCAAAAAGTCATTTACGCTGTCAGCAGCAGCGTACGCTGCTCAGCTTTTTTTCCAGCCCACCGATAAGATAGTTGCCGGCAAGCGCAAACATATTATTTTTTATTTTATATGTGCCTTCTTTTTATCTAATTTTTATCGCAGATCTTTTGCCAACCACAGTGAGTGCAGGCACCGAGACACGGGAGTTTCTGCTGAAGGTAATCGATGTGTTGCTGGACTTTGTGAAGGCCACAAACGATCGCAATGAGAAAGTGCTTGACTTTCATCATCCGGAGGACATGAAGCGATTGCTTGACTTGGATGTGCCCGACAGGGCGTTGCCACTGCAGCAGCTGATCGAGGATTGTGCCACAACACTCAAGTATCAAGTGAAGACGGGTAAGTTGGAGTTGGGTTGATTAAAGCTTTTCCCAGGGGTGGCTTATCGTGTGTTTACACAGTCAACCAGTTGGCGTTAATCAAATTTGTCTCTGCATAAATTTGCATAGGCCAAACAGCAAGCATATGCTCGAGAGAGAGAGAGAGAGCAGCAGAGTAAGAGGAAGAGTGCGCATATTATAGCATACTTTTGAGGGCGCGTGCTCGAATAACTTGCGGTCGCATTAGGACACAAAGTGTGCAGCCTTGTAGATAAGCACATTAGCTGCAAGGACATCGACAGACAGCAGACATCAGCCAACAGACAATGTCATTTTATGGCCCATTGAGCTGTGCTGCTCTTCAATAACAATCCAAGTTCTTGTTTACACCTTTCAAAAACACTCACACACACTTCTCACTGCCCCTTTCGCTCTTTCGGTTTAAGTTTCCAAATCTCATTTGCCATCAATCATAAATCAGCTAAAAAGGGTTTGTTGGCTTTAGCAGCCAAAAGTCATTCGCACGTTTCACTTTTTGTTGGCTTAGATTTTTACTCCTTATTGATGTTGAATATGCGCCTGATTTCATTGAAAATTAATGCAAGGGGTGGACAGGAGCAGGAACAGGCACAAGGGACGCACGTGACCGCAATTGTATTCTGGAGTATCGATAATAAGCACCCCCGGAAGCTGTGGCCTTGTCTAGGAAACTGCGCGAGCTTCCGTCACTTCCCGTAACTTCCTCCCATCCTGTCGGGTATTTTTTCTTAGGAAATTATTCTGCCTTCAGTCTAAAAATTGAATTAAAACTGAACCCACATAGCGATGTAATCAAGAAGTAGCTGCACAAACGTAGATTTCATTATTGTTTGATTTTGTTGTGTATAAAATTAAGCACAGATTGTGGTGGCAGTGGGAAAAGATACAGGGTATAAAAGAAGTTGGCTGTAGTTTAAAGCTAAAAAAAATAGATGATAAGAAAATATTTAAAGAAAACTATCTACTATTTAAAACTGTCCTCCCTTAACTTAACAAAAACTGTCAAGTAGCTAATCATTTGCCATCAAAAACAAATACTTACCCAGACAAGCCAACTTTGGGCAATGGAATTCTTCCACTTTTTATGGAGTAGACGCAACATTTTTGCGTAAACTGGCATGATAAAAATCCCATTTATGATCCATAATCTTACATAATGCTCAAGCTGCCACGAGGGAAACATGATATGTCAGAGCAGCAGAGAAAAGGTAGAGTAAGGGAAGTGAAAAGAGGGAGTAAGAGGAATAGGCAGAGGAAAGAGAGGCATTACTGTCTGCTGGAGTCGACGACTCTATAAAAAGGGGAGCTTTAATCAAAATCCGTTGTTATTTTCTGACTCGCTGCATTCCTGATCCTTTGATGCGAATGAATGACTGACTGCCAGTCTGCCAGCCAGCCAGCCAGCCCGTCTGTTGGTCTAAGTTCCTGAATTCTGCTGTGTCCTCAGTGTAGGTCGAGGGTGCGTTTCGACTTCCGTGTCGTCTTGTCGTGCGGCAGCTGCACAGCACATGGGCAAATTGAAATGTTTGAATGCCGACGCTGATATATCCTGTAGAAAGTGGGTAAGGGGCGAGGATTTAGCCTTGTGGGCAATGGGATTTTAATCACACGACTTATGGCACTCAAGATGTGAACTGACAGACGCCCAAAGCGCCAGTCGAAGGGTTCGACTAGGACCAAGGGGAACTCCCGTTGTGTGTGTGAGTGTGTTTTGAAAGCATTTTGTGATTTTTCTGTTTTGTTTCGTGGGATTTTCTATGTGTAGCCAGTCGCAATTAGCTGCAATAAATGAACAATTTAAGACACTGCTTAGAGCAGAGACATAGGAGGAGAGGGGAGGGGAGGACTAACAGTGAGATTTGGCGCTTTAACCACAGAAAGCCGTCTATTGATTTTGCTGACCTTACAAACATTTCCGGCACAATGTCTGCCCTTGAACGTATGCACATCCGGCCTAGTATTGAACGGCAGTCAGGCATGTTAAGGGGGCGTGTCGACCTGTTTCACCGCTTTTGTTTCAGCTCAAATATATTTTTAATAAAACAGAAACAAGAAAACAAAAAACTCCATGAATTCAGCTGCCAGGCACATCTGCTGTCAGCTTAGGCAAGGACAGCCCCTGACAGGGAAATCGGAAAAGCGTAAAGCATTTTCAGCTACATTAAGCAATTCTCTTCTTTCTTTCAGGCCATCCCCATTTCTTCAATCAGTTGTCGAACGGCTTGGATCTGATCTCCATGGCCGGCGAGTGGTTGACAGCCACAGCGAATACCAACATGTTCACATACGAGATCGCTCCGGTTTTCATACTCATGGAGACGGTGGTGTTGACCAAGATGCGTGAGATTATTGGCTGGTCTGGTGGTGATTCCATCTTGGCTCCCGGTGGCTCCATTTCCAATCTGTACGCCTTTCTGGCTGCTCGCCACAAGATGTTCCCCAACTACAAGGAACACGGCTCGGTGGGTCTTCCTGGCACTTTGGTCATGTTCACCTCAGATCAGTGTCACTACTCGATCAAGTCGTGTGCCGCTGTCTGTGGTCTAGGCACAGATCACTGCATCGTTGTGCCCTCCGATGAGCATGGCAAAATGATCACCTCCGAGCTGGAGCGTTTGATACTGGAGCGCAAGGCCAAGGGAGACATTCCGTTCTTTGTCAATGCCACAGCTGGTACCACTGTGCTGGGCGCCTTCGATGATCTCAACACCATTGCGGATATCTGCCAGAAGTACAACTGCTGGATGCACATTGATGTGAGTATCAGTGGGGGACAAGGGGAAGGGCAGAAAGAGGGATAAAGGGGCAATTGATTGAGTTACTTTCTCTTCTTGTCTTTCAGGCTGCTTGGGGCGGTGGTTTGCTCATGTCCCGAAAGCATCGTCATCCCAGATTGACAGGTGTGGAACGGTAAGTGCAATTTACTCTACAATGAGCACACACAACATCAACTCAATATGCTCCTAAGAGTAAGCGTAGTGAACGCCTACGAAGGACACTACGATTACCCTTTATGGGATGTATACTATGACTAATCACAGTACTCTTCTCACAGGAAGAGTTCTGCGACTAAGCATAGCAAAGCCCTTATAAGGGCAAAATGGATTAGTTTAGTTCAGAGCTAGAGCCGAAAGTAAAAAGCTCATAGCATATCCACCCACTGAAAGAAAATCAAAATAGGAAGCAAATAGCTAAACCGAGTCAATCGCTGTAGAAAAAAGGAAACTTTGAACCAAGAGCATCTCAAGAATCAATGAAAGCAAAGACTCGTCAATCTTCCGTCTTAAACACAGCTTTCTTGCCAAACCAAAGTCACCGTCTGCCACAAGGACATCTGGCGTTGATGCTAGAACAAGCTCTGCCTTATCAAGAGGTAAATGCATTTCTCAATTTGAGTTGGAATCCGATAAGTTCTCAGCATCGGATTGAAACTCAAGCAGGAAATGAAATCAGCTCATGACAAGGCAGAGAGTTGACCAAAATCAATGCAAGACTTTGGTGTGGAGACGGTAACTTCCATTTCAACATGAAGGCTGATATCAAGACTGAAGAGCAATTGTTTTGATTCTAGCAAGTCCTAAGTCCTCTTTACATCCGCAGCAAAATAACTCCATAAGAAACAATTCATAATTATTTATCTTTTATTTTCTATGAATTTCAAGACTGAGAACTGTTTACTCCAAGCGCCAGCTCTGAACTGATTTTATTTCTCGTTGCTTGTCCAGTATGTGAATTCGTAGTTCTTTTCATAGCCTACTTTGATTGCATAGATTTTTAATAATTTTCTCAGCCTACTTTAAAAGCACTTTATCCCAAGTTTAAAAAAAGACTAAATCAATAAATGGAAGTTACTTAAACTGCCAATGTCTCAATCTACAGCTGAACTCATGAACTCATTCATCTTGTGACTTGGCCCTCATAACAAGTCTAAACAAAGCGCAAAAAATAAAAGAATTGAAATCTCTTGTTGTGCAAATTCAAATCTAAATGCTCCCAAATGGCCCGCATCGCTCAAAACTTCTCACACTCCCTCTCGCTCTGCCTTTGTAGTGCTGTCTCTTTTGCGCTGCTGGGTAAACCCTCAGCGACATGTGGCAAAAATCTCAATTTGTCATTTAGTGCCTCCATCAGGTGTTCAGAGCTTACAGGGATTACAAGGCCCAAAGCCGAGTGCATTTTCGTTTACGTAAAAGACAAACAAATGAACAAAGTGGATTTTCCAACCCCCACCCACCAACACACCCCCTTTGTAGTCGTCTGCAACCCTATGCAGGGTTGAGGGCATTACTTACACAACAATTACGCCAAACAATGCCCAGCAGGCAGCAGACGCTGCTGTCTCGCAAGTTGCAGCAACAGGAATTTTTAATTTTAAAGTTAAAACATGGAAAGGGAGAGAAGGAGACGAAGAGAGAGTAAGTGCACTTTTCACCGCTCTAACCCCAAATCCTTCAGAGCTTAGGCAAATGTCCTCACTGCAGCTGTCGTCATCCGTCGTATTGACAGTTTTGCGGTCAACGCAAGTGTCCCATAAACACTTTCAAATTGATGAGGGCCTCCCATTCAAACACCCAAACTTCCATTCATCCATTTGTCCATCCATCAAGTGGCCAATTCAATTGTGTCGCATGCAAATTGCTCTTGGTGTTCTCTAATTGAAGAGCTCAGCATTCGCGTGGTTTATAAATTAATCATGAAATGCGCGTGCAGCTGACAACTTCGAGGCCTAAGCCAAAGTTGATTAATGGCATCTCAGCTCGAAGTCGGTGCCTCTAGGAGATCCACTTAATTCCGCTGAGTGTGTAGAAATTGCCTAAAACAATGGCAAAGTTTGCCACAAACTTAAATACACTCAAACACACACACACACGCAGCAGCTTGTGGCAAGCGCCACTCAAACTGAAGCATACTTTCAGGCACTCCATAAGCATCATGTTTATAGACACTCCCACACACAAAGACATACTCAGATCTCGCAAACATAGATGAGGAGTGGAAACTGTAACTTTTGTACAAGACTGTAAAAGACACTGTGCTTGGAAAACTAATATATCATTAGTTATGTATATTTGTATTCAAAGCCTTAACTATTTTTAAAACTTGTATAACTTTTGAGTTTTTACTGAATCGATTATGCAACTAAGGTGCAATTCAGTTCCGACTAGTTCCGACTCCAAAATTTTGTTTAACAACTCAAGACCACCCTTGCACTACTCAACTACAGGGTCTTCCAGCTGTAAATAGCTCCCCCAGGGATGTTTAGCGGCGGGCAAACGTCTGTCAACCCTCAGGGGTCTGCTGGGGTTGTGCTCGCTTTGAATTCAATTAAAGTGCTGCGGCTTGAAATTGCCACAATTTATGGCACTTGCCTCGTGTCCTTGCCACCGCGGGGGGTGACAGTTGGGGTTGTGGTTGGGGGCAGAGGCAGTGTTAGCTTAGTGTTAATTGTTTGTAATTTGCAATTGAATGTCATTTAATAATAACAATGAGATTTTTATGATTTTGACTCTTTGCAGCGCTGATTCGATTACCTGGAATCCACACAAGCTGATGGGTGCTCTTCTACAGTGCTCGACCATACACTTCAAGGAGGATGTAAGTATGGATGGGGGTGCCATAATCTACAGTGAAAACCCCTTGAAAATCGCTAAACTCCGACTCGATTTATGCTGACATTTCGCTTGTCTTCCTCCATTCAAATGAAACCTTTGCCACATTCTTGTGCATATCACAATGTTTGTTGTTTATTCGAAAGAATTCCAATTGTATTTCGAACAATTTCTTGTTATTTTTCATGCCAAGCTGTCAGAGGGAGGCTGGCTAGTACAATGAATGAGCACAAAATGATTTGGCAACCCTGGCAGTGAACAGGTTCACCCTCCTGTCTGCTTTTTTTTTAGTATTCTATGCAATATGTTGCCATCATTGGTCACAGTTGCGCCTTTTGGCAGTCTGGAATTTTAATTAAAATTTTTACTTGACTTTGTAGTAACTACAGATGAGTGAGCAGGCAGCAAAAGACCCCGTATATAAGTAAATATTAAATGCAAATGATTAACATAAGGGCTTAACCTCTTGTTGATTTTCAAACTATTTCTATAAAAATCCAAAGTTATAGTCATACGATTCCAACTAAATTTGGTCACAGTATACAAAATAATACAGTCTACATAATTTGCGAGCTTGGTTGAGATAACGCTACTATTTTTCAAGTTATGCAGCTTAAAACACCGTTGCTTCTCTGCTCTACAGGGTCTGCTGATCAGCTGCAATCAGATGTCTGCGGAGTATCTGTTTATGACCGACAAGCACTACGATATCAGCTATGATACTGGCGATAAGGTCATTCAATGTGGACGCCACAATGACATCTTCAAGCTCTGGCTGCAGTGGCGCGCCAAGGGCACTGAAGGATTCGAGAAGCAGCAGGATCGCTTGATGGAACTGGTGCAGTACCAGTTGAAACGCATACGCGAACAATCCGATCGTTTCTATTTGATTCTGGAGCCAGAGTGTGTGAATGTCTCCTTCTGGTATGTGCCCAAGCGCTTGAGGGGCATGCCACACGACAGCAAGCGGGTGGCCGAGTTGGGCAAGGTAAGAAAAAGCACTTGATAACCAATCCAACTCTGCTTTAATGTGCACTACTTTCCTGGTTAGATCTGCCCCATTATCAAGAACCGCATGATGCAGAAGGGCTCGCTCATGGTTGGCTATCAACCCGACGATCGAAGACCCAATTTCTTCCGTTCGATCATCTCGTCGGCTGCTGTCACTGAGCAGGACGTGGACTTTATGCTCGATGAGATTCATCGATTGGGCGATGATTTGTAAACGGTTTGTAGTCCCGTCTGTCTGTGTGTGTGTGAGTGTGTGTGTGTGTTCTGAACAGGCGAGCTTGAACTTGTTCCACACAACCAAGAAGTATCTTTAAGGTAAAAAGCATATCACAAGAACGCAAAAAGAGAAAACAAAACACTTCCAACTAATCAAAGTTCAATGTTGCTGTAAATTTGTTTGAGAAAAAATTTAAACGAATATTTGAAGAAGAAAAAAATTACAAAAAAAAAACCAAAAAAAAAAGGTTTAACTAAATGTTACGTTTGATTACGTTTTTCAGTTAACTCATTGTAAGCGTCAGGCCAGTGTTGGAAAACTACTTATTAACTATGTACTCACATACTTATAATCAAAGTGTTAAAAGCCAAGTTTACGTTTCACATTCTATGAATTATGCAAAGAAAGCTAAAAACTAAAAATGTTTATTACGACTGTTATAACGCATATATATACCATATGTATATGATATAGTAATGCCCGATAAATAGCAATATGTACATTTATAGACCCACAACAAACACAGAAACCACCCACAATCAACCACCAGAAGAACAGAAACTACAAAATTTTGGAAAAGAGCATTATTTTGGAATGCAATGCATGTTTAGAGGCTGCTGATTAGCTATCTATCAGATAGCGCAATGTTATTCAAATTGTTTAAATTATTTGAAAAATTATACATATTTCCGTTGCTACTCTTTCAAACGAAAAGTATATATAAAGTTGATCAATGGCAAAGTTTATGCTACCGGCAAAATGTACCTTTATATATATAGTAAACTATATCAAAAGAGACCTGTGCTTGTTAAACTTAAAACACATTTAAACTGAATGCAATGAAATCTAAATCATTAACACTCGATTTGTTAATGATTAAAGCCCAAAGCAATTACACAAAGCGGGCAAAAACTAGTCCAAATATCGAACTGTGCTATATACAAACATGAATACGTATTATAAAAAGAAATATATAAATTATTAGTTGAATTTTAGTTTTTAGACTCTGTTAAACATGATGAATGTCTGATATATATTTAAATACTAACGAAATGCAAATAAATACTATATATTCGGTGTCAATTAAATGCAATTAAATACACTATACGAAATGTTGAAAATTAAATAAATTTATTTAATTCTGTTAGTTTTGAGCAGCAGCTGCGTGTGGGTAAAAGAATGAAAGAAAAGAAATTAAATTGGAAAACGATAATTGAAGAATTCATAATTACACGCGCTGTACACAAATATCCTTAAAAATAATTCAATTATATATTAGCAAATTGTATTTTAATGTGCTGTTAACTAAGTTCAATTGACAAATGAAAATTGAAATTAATTATTAATTGAAATTAAAAAAAATTAATTAACTTCAGAAATCACTTGATTTGCATTTTATGTATAAATCGATGTATATGTATTTAAGAATTCGAATTCGAACTCGAACTCGATTTCGATTAAAATAATTATTCCCACATCTAAACCAATATATACATATATAACTAAACAAGTAAATAATAAAGCAAAGTAACCAAAGAGCGAGTTTTCTTACTGCTCTTCGCAGTTGGGGGCCCGTTTCGTTAAGAGAGCGAGAGGTAAGTCAACGAAAATGAGAGCGGCCCGTTTGGCAACTAAAGAGAGCGTCGCGACGATAGTTACGCTGCTCAGCTATATAAAGACGATCGTGCTCAAGCTTTTGCTCAGTTATCTTGTCATCGTCGCTCTGGCGTTACGTTCACTTCCACTTCCCTTAGCTGCTGTCGTTTTAATCAGTTTAATCTGCCCACAACTGCCGAAAAGTTGTAAATTCTTTAGTAATAAAAAAGAAAACTCTGTTAACTTGAATAAAATGTCGGTGAGCTTTGTGCCAGTGCCCGCAGGCAGTGATTTTCCTTTGGAAAATCTTCCTTACGCAGTCTTCTCCACAGCAGCAAATGTAAGTAATTCCACCTAAGAAAAGTAAAGTAAATAAAATTCTATTTATTACATTGTTTTTCTTGATTCCCATATTATTTTTATTAATTCCCCATGTGATATCCAGCGAGTTTGACCTGTTTTGAAATAGAACAAACTGTAGAATGTGCTCGCAAACCGCTTCAGTGCATATCATTTACATAAATCATTTCACAAAACTAGTTTGTTTACAAAAACACAATCAACTAATTTCATATGCATAATTGCTTAAACTAAGTCTATGTATAGCACCTGGGCAAGCCGCTAGCTTATCAAGTCACATGAATATCGTATGCAAATATCGTATAATTTCTTTATATCTTCTTACTTGTTTTAGCCCACTCATCGTCTGTGTGTTGCGATTGGTGACTATGTGTTGGATTTGAAAGCAGTGTCGCATCTTTTTGCTCCCACGCTGCAGGTTAGTACATTACACTGCTTGCTGCACTGCTTGTCGAACTTTTACTCACTTTATCGTATGCTTTACAGGCTGCACTGCAGGCAGAAACTTTGAACTTGCTGATGAGCTTGGGGCACGAAGCTTGGGATGAAGCAAGGACACAAACCCAAAAGCTGCTGACAAAGGGTTCGGAAGTGGAACAAAATGTGGATCTGAGAAATGTGTAAGTTTTCGGCAGGGATTACTGAGGCTTCTCTTATCAAATTGATTGCCTTCTGTTTCTTGTAGTGCTCTGGTGCCTCAGTCGGAGATTTCGCTGCATTTGCCGGCTCAAATTGGAGACTACACCGATTTCTACTCCTCGATTCATCATGCCACCAATGTGGGCATTATGTTCCGTGGTGCTGACAACGCACTGATGCCCAACTGGCGTCACTTGCCCGTGGGTTATCATGGTCGTGCCAGTTCAGTGGTTGTCTCTGGCACTCCCATACGTCGCCCACTGGGACAGACCCTTCCCGAGGGCGCAGAGAAACCCGTCTTTGGAGCTTGCAAGCTCTTGGACTTTGAGCTGGAAATGGCTTTCTTTATAGGCGGTCCCGGAAATAAGTTGGGTGATCCCATTAAGGTGGACGATGCCTGGAAGAATGTCTTTGGTTTCTCGCTGATGAATGACTGGAGTGCTCGTGATATTCAGAAATGGGAGTATGTACCCCTTGGTCCATTTACTGCCAAGAATTTGGGTACTACCATTTCTCCCTGGGTGGTAACAACGGCGGCTCTAAAGCCATTCTTGTTGGACAATTTCCCTCAGGAACCGGAAGTGCTGCCATATCTCAGGCAGTCTCTGCCCTTCAACTTTGACATTAACCTGGAAGTTTCCCTAAAACGTAGGTACTTTGTGTATATCCATTAATTTTAGACTAAAAGGTTATTCTTCCAGCTGCCAACGATAACGAGACGCTTATCAGCAAGTCCAACTTCAAGCACTTGTACTGGACTCCACTGCAGCAGATTGCTCATCACACCGCCACCGGCTGTAATTTGCGTCCAGGTGATTTGATGGCTTCGGGCACCATCAGCGGAGAGACTCCCGATTCGTATGGATCGTTGTTAGAGCTGTGCTGGCGTGGCACCAAGACGGTGGAGTTGCAGGGCGGTAAAACGCGTAAATTCCTGCAGGACTACGATGAGGTCATCATTCGTGGACATTGTGAAAAGAACGGACTACGCATTGGCTTTGGTACCTGCGCTGGTCAAGTGCTACCCGCTCATCCAGTGGATCAATAGGAATGTACTCAAAACAATTAAATAAATGCTCCCTAACTGTACTTAAGCTGACCATCCTTGTACATATGCAGTCAACAAGTGAACTGCTGCTCTCTCGCAAGCTCTCTCTAAGTTTACGTTCTCTTCATAACTTACGCTCCCATCGGTGGAGCGCTCTCTGTGAGCGCCAAACGTTGTTTGTGCCATTACACGCTGCTTCGTAAATATGCGCATGCTGCTACAAGCATTCACCGACTGCGGCGTCGCTGTCGAAGCGCTGCTGGCGCCTCAGCCTCAGCCAGTCAGTCAGTTCTTGGCGAGCGACGGTGAAGGCGGCGTCCAACGGCAATTGACAAAAGCGTCGCGCAGCAAACAACAATTTTAATTCAAAAGTGGGGGACAGAATTTAAAAAAAAAAGAAACCAGAAAATAGATAATAATAACAATCACAGAGTTAAGCAGCGATTTAAACGACTGGCGCCGGCCAACAATAATAATAAAATATTTAACAGTGCAGCTTTTGTTTAAACAAAAGCAAATACAATAAGTAAAACAATACCGAAGCAGGCGTCCTATATTGAATGCAGTGCGGACATGCCTTGAATAACCGTTAAATGTGTAAGCAATAATTAACAAGTTTTCAATAAAAGCAAAAGAAAAGCGGTAATTTGACAAGTTTAGCAAGTTTTTTCTTTGCTCCAAGTCAACGAAAATATTTTCTATATTCAATTTGCGGCAACAACTCACAGTGACTTGGAAAAATCAATTTTTAGCAGGTCTGCGCACGCGCACAAAAAAAAAACACAAACACACACACACATCTAGAAGTAAAGCGACAGTACAGGCAGACTTTGGCGCCCACCCACTCCGACATATACAAAAGCCCCAAAACATACCAAAGTTGTCCTCATCTTTGCTCTTTACTTGCACTTTTGTGTTTGTGTCTGCTTGCATTGATTTTCTGCATACACATTCGTACACACACACACACACATTCATACACATGCACATGCAAAGATGCGCACCAAAATACACTCGCATTTCCAAGCAGGCATACGAACCAATACAAACGCACTCTCAGCATGCAAAAAGTTAATCAGCTCGCTGCACAGCTCCCTAACAAAACCAACAACAACATCAACAATAACGAAAACGGAGCGAAAGATACGCAACTGCAAATAGCTATAAAAAAAAAAGTTTGCAATTAACTGGCGCCGTCGGCTGTCATGCTGGAACAGACACCCGCCCTTGCCCCCTCTCAGCGTATCTTTCACCTTAGGGAACCTGTTTTGGCGCGCCACTTGCGCTCTCCCACTCTCTTTCTCTTCTTTTGCACTCCCATTGGCATGCAGCGTGCGCATGTGCCAGAGAGCACACTGTCTAGACTCTCAAGTGGCACTGTTACGCTCTCTCCAATTCTATCTCTTTTTTATTTGGAGAGCACGCGCCGGCGTCGGCGTCCACACACATTGGCGATAACGTGCGAAAACAAAGCATAAAGCAAAAGGCTGCACAATTAGTTGCCATGTTTATATTTATATTAGAGATGGACAAGCGGAGTAAATAGCAAACTTAAATATTTAAAGTTATAGTGAGTTATGTATTTACAATTATTATAAAATTCACCTCAGAAATTGTGTGCGTGACACGTTACATGTCGTGCTTTTGGCTGCCCATCACCAAAGGTTGTCGGGTTCTTATCTACAATAATGACAGACAAAGCTTTGAATTTCATTCTTTGATCGTAAACAACGGCAAAGAGTTGGGTACACATGGGTACATTTTATGTACCGGAGTAACTAGTACTCAAGTATCTTGAGATTTTATCTCATAATTATCCTGTCTAAGTTTAGAGCATCGCTAAACCAATTACCCCAATTTCCGCCTCTCCACAACGTTCAAAAATAATTTCTTAAACGTAATTAGAAATAAATACTTGTGTGTGCGTGTGTGCAGATAAGGTACACAAACAACGTGTAGCAATTCACATAATATGCCAAGATATTTTCCAAAGTTCAGTCAAGCGCATAATGAAAGCCAAAAAAAATTTCTAATCAGCGTCTCCCTGGCGTCATTTCAATGGAGTTAAAACATTTTTGCACATACAAACATATATAGAATTCTAAGCACATGTGTACGCGTATGTACACAGCGAGAAAGTCTAGTGCGGAAATTAATAACTTTTCAAAATTTAATGCCAACTGACACTAAAGAATTTCTTTGAAAAAGTTCAACTTATTTTTCTGCGAATAAAATATTTATTTTTATTTATACACATGTGTCCACTCCACCCAATGCACACACACACACTAATCATGTGGTGTGCCGCGTAATGCGCTCAATTTGCACATGAGAATGCGGCCCCAAATGGTTCCAAAGTGCAGCGTTGTCTGCGTAACGCCCCCCGTACAAAACGTCAACTTTGCTTACAAGAAAGTGGGTGGGTGCACAGACTAAACTGACAGACAGACAGTCAGACAGACAGACAAATAGACTGACAAATTGACATACAGAGAGAAGCGCCAACGACAATGTTTTTCTTGTTGTTGTTCTTGTTGCTTTTTTGATGATCTTGCTGCAGTGGCTCGACCAAGTTGATTGGGTATACGATGAGTATTTAGGTCTGGGCGTTATCGTTGTTGCTATTGTGATTATTGCTGTGTTTGCGAAATTGACAGCGCGCCTACGGAATATACAAACGACTTCAAAAGCAGTAGCAGAAAGAGAGAGGGAGGGATAGAGGGAGAAAGATAGACAGTACAGACAGATATATAGTGTATATATGGAGCACAAACGATATAGAAGCGCTTTCGTTAATTTATTGTTATTATTAGCAAACAGTTGGAAAACTACTGTTAGGCGAACTGGATTGTAAAAGACCCTGTAAAACCTACATATTAACAAACCATTTTCTATAGTCTCTTAAGATCTCCGAACTCCACTGGTTTATACAGACAGACATGACTCTCCTGCTGATGCTGATCAGCAAAATGTTTACTTAACAGTCTCTGATACGATTTCTTCCGTCTCGTACAGACCTCGCATGCCAAGTACAGGGTATTATAAGCGATAGGTCAATAAACAAATTTCATATTGATTATTTATGCCACAAATTTTGTTCTTCTCTCGCAACAGGCAAAAATGGCATAAACAAATCGCGTCAAGGAATCAAGGTGATAAACCAAACAACAACAATAAACAAAACAACGAAAACTTGCACAGAAATAAAATCGAATAACACGATGACTAGACGAATTTGGAGTCTAATGCTGCTGGCCATGATCACAGTGGCCAAAGCATGTAAGTCACTTCATTACATTTGCCATAATCAGCTTATATTTATACGGTATTACTTTTGTTAATAGCTCCTGCGCCCAGTCGGCAGTACAGCTGCATGAGTTATCAGGAGAACGACAGCTCCCAGCATGACGACGACTATGATCAGGAGAACAGCGAAGGCGTCAGCGCAGAGCAGCAGCAGCTGCAGCTGCTGGAGACGAACACAACGCCGGGAGAGCCACATCAGCGTAGCTGCACGGAGGGTTATACCTTCTGCTTTAGTCTGTGGAACCAGACGGCAAATAGCACGCGGCTGGTTAAGCAGGGTAAACTAACTATACTCCTTTTCTCCCAACTGTAACTAACTCCCTTCTCTACCCAGGCTGCTGGAAGGATAACACCGACCGCAACTCCATCTGCAGTCAGCGGGAATGCACCAGCTCGGCACCCACATCGCGTAGCAACACCCTGTACTACTGCTGCTGCTCGGGAGATCTGTGCAATGCCCAAGTGGCCGTGGTGGAACCAGCGCCGCTTGAGTTGGTCAACAATGTGCGCGCAGCTGTTACTAATCGCGCTGCATCGCATCAACAGAACTCGATTAGAGCCACTACCCTATTGAGTTTAGTTGGACTGATAACACTCATACTGCTGGGTATTTTTATGGCCTTTCAATATTGTCGTGGAGTCAAGGAGAAAGTCGAACCGGAGGAATCTCCTTTGGCTCCCTCCGGACCCGGCTACAGTTCCAACCTACGCAATGTGGACAACCTCAACTTGATTGGCATGTTGGGCAGTGGCAAGTACGGCACTGTGATGAAGGGTCTGCTGCACGAACAGGAAGTGGCAGTTAAGATCTATCCGGAGGCACATCATCAGTATTATGTGAATGAGAGGAACATCTACGCACTGCCTCTGATGGATTGTCCCGCACTGCTCAGTTACTTTGGTTACGATGAACGACGCACGATGGACGGGAGAATGGAGTATCAATTGGTTCTGTCCCTCGCTCCTTTGGGCTGCCTGCAGGATTGGTTGATAGCCAACAGCACAGACTTTGCTCAGTGCTGTGGCATGTTACGCACCATCACCCGAGGTCTGTCCCATCTGCACACCGAGCTGCGTCTCGGGGATCTCCACAAACCCTGTGTGGCCCATCGGGATCTCAATTCTCGGAACATTCTGGTGCAATCCGATCTCAGCTGCTGCATTGCAGACTTTGGCTTTGCCCTCAAGGTCTTTGGCTCCAAGTATGAGTACAAGGGCGAGGTGGCCATGGCCGAGACCAAGAGCATCAATGAGGTAGGCACCTTGCGTTACATGGCTCCGGAACTGCTCGAGGGAGCCGTCAATCTGCGGGATTGCGAGACATCACTCAAGCAAATGGATGTCTATGCGCTGGGATTGGTGCTGTGGGAGGTGTCCACACGCTGCTCCGACTTCTATGCGCCCGGACAAATGACGCCGCCCTACAAGGCGCCCTATGAACAGGAGGTGGGTCCACATCCCAGTTTCGATCAGATGCAGGCACTGGTGGTGCGGCACAAGGCACGTCCGCTCTTCCCCGCTGGCTGGGGAGGTGGTGCCGCCGCCAAGCTAGTACGGGACACCTGTGAGGATTGCTGGGATCACGATGCCGATGCAAGACTCACTTCGCTTTGCGCCGAGGAGCGCATGCAGGAGATGTCCAGTCTGCGACCACGCCTACAAGCACAACCCGCTAGTCCCTTGCTCAACACAAACAATCTGGCATCGCCAGTATCGCAGCATCACGTGAGCACCACGATCACAGCGGCTGCAGTGCATCAGGCTCAACCACAGCTGACATCAGCGGACGGCGGTTTGCTCCAACCGCCCCCGAATCAGCAGCTCCCTACGGAGAAGAATCACCTGAACTATGCACAGCCCCAGCTGCAGCCGCACCTACAGGGTCGTAATCCCTGCCAGGAACGCAATCTGGCACCACAGACAATGCGTGCACCACCAGTGCTGGTGGAGCGCAGTAAGAAGCACAGTTTTCAGACACAGCAGGAGCAGAGTTTGTCCTGCTTGGAGCACGACGTGAGCGTGGAGGAGCTAATAGCCAGCCACCAGCAGAAGCACAACTCCAGCTTGGGCCAGGGATTCCCCAAGCAACAGAACACGGATCACAAGCTCCGAGGCTGGCACGCGGTGCGTGCCCTAATCCACAAGAAGCTCTTCCGCAAGGAACACGCCGAGGAGATTTGCCGACAACTCCAACTGGGTGAGGAGAAGTCCAACCTGGTGGCTGCTCTCAAGAGCCGGGACAATGCTCGACTGGCAAGTGGCATGCGACGTCCCAACAATCTGGACTTGAGTCCACAGCAGCTCCCACAACGATCTAATCCGCTCCAGCTGCGCAGTGCAGAGCAACGCACTGGAACCCCGGCTCATATTGTGCCGCGTTCGCTGTCGAGCAGCCTCATCAAGCACATCAACAACCACAACAACAATAACAACAACGAGAACGAACTGCACATGTTGTCCTCATCCGCGTCCTCCTCTGTACCCCGCGCGCCCAAGCGTCGTCCTGGTCATTTGCGCACAAATTCACTGCTCGTGACCAGCAACAGTGGCGGCCTGCAGGCGCCCACGGAGCAGCAAATGCGTCGCCAGCACAGTCTAGAGGTCTTCCGCGAAGTGTTCAGTGGTCGTGGCAGTTGCGAACGCCTAAGGGATCCCAGCGAGCGGGTTAAAACACCGGGAGACGTACCGCCCTCGGTGCGTAAGGCGCGTGCTTCGAAAACCTTGAGTTTATACGATGATCGCATGATGGATTCATCGCTACTCAACATACTCTAGCATGAGGAGGTTCTGCTGCTGGAACTCTAAGTGGTTCCGGCTGCAGAACCAACAGAACTTGGCACCTAACTCATATCTCAGAACTTCATCAGCAAAAGAAAAGAAAAGAAAATACGAGAACACATTCAACGATAGCCATACGATATAAAGTAGTCGACCTGATTCCGAATTCGGAATGTATTTTTGTCAGAGTAAAAGAGAAAGAGGAAAAGGAAAAGGAAACGAGAGATCAGCTCCAGAGACATCTAGTTTGTATATGTATTTTTTCACCAATCATCCTAGCGTTTAGTGCGGCAAACAACCAAAGTCCTTATAGGTTAGAACTGAATACAGAAGACAAAAGAAGTAGAAAGCAGGAACCGAGTACCGATTTGATAGGAACAGCAGATGTAGAAGAAGTGGAGTTAGTTTTGAGTATAAGCGACATGACTTGAACTTGACGAACAGCAGTCTGATTATAGGGAAACGATAGCTTCTTTAGTGGGTAAGTAATCCATAGAATTGAGCTTGGATTAGGTTAAAAACAAAACAGTCACAGTCACAGTTTAGTAACATTTTTTTAAACTCATAAACACACAGCCCAATTTCAAAGAGGAAAAACATATAACTACAATAATATAATTAACTTATAAACATACATTTAAGCTGGCGGCCAGGGTTGTCAGGTCAATCAGAGAAACTTGGAAAGGTACTCAGACAAGCCGCTTTAAATACAAACTGACTGACAGCTCTGTGCTCGCAGCACACCCCACTAATTTCGAGTATTAAACAAAGTAATTTTTAATGCCACTTGGTAACTCTGGCAAACACTACACAACACACATCTTAAATGAATTTCAAGCGTATGCCTTTCCAACTTGTATTGAGGAATGAGTGGAGTGAATATTGTTTTGAATTTTTGTAGTACTTGTAGACCAAAACACCCCGCAGCCTTTCAATTAAAAATAAAACACTAGTAATATATGATTTACACTAATTATATAAATATATATATATAACTGTATAATATATGCAATTTATTTAAATTCATTTTTTAACGCAAATAAACAAAGAAGTAAAAGAAAAGCGTCCAGTTTTGACTTGCAAATCAATCGGTGCGCGATTTCAGTTCGATCAAGACGGGAGCATTGGGTTTGTTGATCAGTAGCGTTACAATATCCAATTCGGCATCCGTTCGACCTCGCCAGATGAGCTCATAGTTACGCAGCAGCTAAAGATTTGAATTGTAGATTGAATTGATTTAATATAAACTTGAGCGGTATCAAATCATTCAACATTTGTCACTTACTCTCAGCAGCAAGACGTGCATGTTCTGCTCGGCCAGACGACGTGCAATGCAGGCACGCATGCCGTGTCCGAAGGGCAGCACCAGATAGGGATTGAGAGCATTGCGTTGCTGGAGCCAACGATCGGGCAGGAAACTCAAAGGATCGGGAAAATGCTGGGGCTGACGACAGGCGACCATGTTCTGCGTAACCACTGTAGTCTAGATGGGGAAAACTATAGAAATGTCTCGAGAAATCTAACAACTACTCACTCCCTTGGGCACAAAGTAACCACTGAGCACTGTGTCCTGATTTAGTACCCTGCCAAAGCCAATCGAAATGGGATTCAGACGCAGTGACTCCTTTAGCACCGCCCTCGTGTAGGTAATGTCCGTGCGCAGTGCATCCGCACTGAGCGCTTGCTCCGGATTAGGCAGCACCTTGAGCGCCTCCTCGTAGATGCGCTGCTGTACCTCCGGATGCCTCGCCACATGGTACAGCAGAAAGGCTGAGGCATAGGAGGTGGTATCGATGCCGGCTAAAAGCAAATCCGCCGAGGTACCTACTACATCCAAGCGATCCAGCTCAGGATTCTGTAAGTAGGCGGAAATAAGCGAAGCACTGTCCGATCCAGACTTCACAGTTTGTTCCAAGAGCTGCAGAGCCACCGTTTCCATGTAGGTTTGCGCATGACGCAACTTTCGGTAGCTGGGAGTTTCTACAAAACGCCACAGCTGCAGTCCCTGATCTGTGGGCAGTATACAACTGTTGGTAGTTTCAGCTGCGTGCATAAGGCGCGTAGAACGTGAGTGTGACGATTGCTCCGCCGGCGAAAAGGATTCTAGGCGAGCACCGAAGGTCAGCAGGCATGTTACTAAGGGAACATCAATTTAATCCACAGGAAGTTATGAGCTTATATCTACTTACATTCCAAATTGAGTCTGGTTAGCTTGGGCAGCATGTCGATCTTAACACCTATGCCTTCCGACTCTTTTAGGAACTTCAGAAACTCCTTTGTCACACCATCGACTTCGGCCACAAAATTGCGCACACTACGCGGCGCACTCAGCTCCTTTTGCAGCTGGGAGCGCAGACGCCACCAGTCTGGTCCATTTGTAGGCAGCAATCCTGTAGTTTTGTAGAGATGTGGACGCTGCTTGCGGTACTGGGCCAGTGCCAGGTGACTGCGTCGCTGCGGACAGTCACGTTCGTTCAGCAACGTAGCAATGTCCTTGGGATCGTATATCCAAACAATATCTTGACCCGGCACCATAGTTTCTCGAACAATCGCACCGTATTTCTCATACTTGTCTTGACCAGCCTTGTGTAGTTGTAGCCAGGAATAGGAACCTATGCCAGGCATGTAGTTGTAGAGATTACCCAAGCCAAAGGGACCTCGCGGACCTGGCATGGCCTCGAATGGCTTCGCAAAAGTGCATTGCCGCGAATTGCAGCAAATTTTTAACAGCTTCGTCAACATTTTGTTCTGTTCTCTGCAAATTCCCAAAACATACTGAGAGGGCCGAATTTTATGACCGGCTCATGTATTTTGGGACTCTGAATTTTATTGCGGCTTCTTTTGTTTCACTTGTCGTCAGAAAAGGCAACGAATATGCATTGCGCAGAGTCGGCTTTACCTGTGTGCCGGATGTCAAGCAACTCGTTTACCTGCTAAGAGACCCAAGTGTGCTCTTAAACTGCGTTCAAGCGGATTTAAAGAGATGTTTGGCTAAAAATGTTGCATACTTTCGGATGGCCCTCGAAAATTAGTTTGAATTATCAGTTGACAAAAACTGCTGCATGCTTTTAGGAGGCGTATTAAATTTGACCAACTCCATTTTAATAAAATATTCGTTTTATTTTAATTTTAAGCGTATTTAAATTGAAATTCTCTTGCTTTTTAGATACATTTATTTTTATTGTTATAATTTATTCATTTATTCCATTTTAATACAATAATCTCAATACCATACAGAATACTCTTTAATGTAAACTTAAGCTTAAGCTTCTTTATCTTTGGCTAATGGCTTTAGATTTGCCTTCTCGCCTTCCTTTGCCTTAGCTTTACCATTTTTAATATCCTTTGATCTCTCTTTGCCGTTAGCCTTTTCCCTCTTCTCCTTCTTATTAGCCTTTTTGCCACCGTTTACCACCTGAACCAGCAACACAACGAAATTGCCAATGAAGAAGGTTAAGAATAGCACTGGTAATATCATAAAATCAAACGAATGGCTGACAAAGTAGTTTTGTTCCAAGCTTTCCGGATGCGAGAGGTGTTTGAATAGCTGCGGATCACCCACCAACTGTTCGGCGTACCAAACCGCCTGATTCAGTGGCTTCACCTGTCGAGTACGGAAATTAACTTGAGCCTGATTAGCAGCGGTTGTGAAAGTCTCCTCGCGCACGATACGTTTGAGGGCATCGGAAAAACTGTTGATGGTCAGGCTGTCAGTTGTCAGTCGAATTCCCAAGCAACGCTCCTCAACACGTTGGGCATTCTAGGATATAGACAGCATAAAATATTTTATAGATAGTTCTATATATAATTAACTCGAACTTACATTAATCTGATCCATTAGAAACGGAAGTACAATAACTGGTATGGCATTATAGACGGCTTCCTGTAGCCCAAAACTATCGCCATGCGTCAAAAATGCCTTCACGTTGGATTGAGCTTAAGAAGAAATAAAAAATTTAGACGAAATTTATGTAAATACATAGATAAACCTACCCAATATATCTTGCTGCAAGTCATTACTAATGATCTTTAGATTGCCAGGACTTTTGGATTGATCTTCCTGCTGAACATGCCAGATGAAACCAAACTGACCAAAGTCCTTGATCATAGACTGAATGGGCCTAACGCTCTCTTTGGACACGAGCTTCAGATGAGGAAGATTAATGTAGATAATCCCCTCGGGGAAACGATCTACAAACTCCTGCAGGCTACGAGGTAATGGAGCTGACTCCGAACGTATGTGCAGTCCTCCCACCTCAATAATATTGGGTGGCATATTCTGCACATAGTCCAGCACCGGATGAGTATTGAGCAGCATCAGTTGGACATTGGGATTCTTGAAACCATCACGTAACATGCCATTGAGAACGGGATTAACGACGCCCCAACGAATGCTGTAAGAAAAGTTATTAAAAGACTGTAAACCCCTGAGAAATCAAATTACTTACAAAGACTCTCCCAGGTACAGCAGGTGATTCAGTGTGCGTTGCCAGTAATTCATTTCCAGCGGTAGTTGGCTTATAAAGTGCGGAACTCTAGCTGCATTAATGGTGTCCTCGGCATGCATTAAACTGAGCAGATCCACAGTCAATTTACCGCTACTCAAGGCCAGCACGGGAGTGTTACGATACTCGGGTAGTCTAGTCATCAGACACTCGATAGAGTACGTGGCATCATAGATAATCAAATCGTACTCCGCACCCAGTTCATCTACCAAACTGTTCGCCAACACAGCCCGGCAGTTACCCAGCAGGGCCTCATACCAAATCAGCATATGTTTCAGATCCCAATATTGCTTTAAGTTGCCCAAATTGTCCACATATTGTTTCGTAATTACATCGTACTGGTTTTCAATGGGTATATGCTGTATTCCATCGATATTGGGATCGAGTGAGGTGCTCACAACGGTCAGTGAGTGGCCGCGTCCCGCTAGTGCCTCGAAAAATGGCTGCGTCCAGCTGGGCTTGTTGTGCTCCGCGGTGGCCACAAGGCAAAGTATATTTGCTCCCTGCAACTGTCGCCATTTGCTGCAACTGATGAACAGCAGCAGTAAAACTGCTGCAAATATTTTCATGCTGTTGCCAAACTCAACTCTTTCAGACCAAACACGCGACTGATTCACCAAAAGTGCAGCCCTTGGGGCTTTCTTTGCCGGCTGCGATTAGATTACCAATTCAATTGATAAGAGAAGAGTAAACTTTTTTTTTCGTATTTATTTTTATTTTTATATTTTGTGTGTGCCAGAGAGTTTCGTGCTTGCTCACTGTCCGGCTCTCACAAAACAAATCATAACAGTGCGTAGAGATTAGAGAAAAAAGCCGCCTATGGCAACCGAATATTGCTTAAACTGTTGTCAGACAGAACGAGACAGTAAACTAAGTGCTCACACAACAATTTTTGATAAGCGTACACTACTTTGTTTGAGTTTTTAACAGTGTTTTCAGCTCTACAGTGCCACAATAGTTAAAAAAGCAGTTAATAAGAACTAACAAGACTTAAACTACTTTAAATTTTATTTTTATAAAATGATTATAAACCAATTTAGACATATTTCATTTGTAGTTGCAGCTAGCTATTTAAATCCTGGCATTATTTAATTATTTTTCAACAAAAATGCGTTTAAAGTTTAAAGAGCTGGCTAGAAAGAAGCTAATTCACAGGTGTATGCAAGATACACTTAAAACTTTATTGAGCTTTGAGCGGCATCATTTTAAATAAAAGCATAGATTAATTTATAATTATTAAATTCTCTCCAACAGCTGTTTCTTTATTCGAGATTATTCTTCTCATGTCAATTACATCATTAAACGAAATGTTCATAAAAATGGTCAACAAACTCTTATCTGCAGTTGGTTTTATTTTTTGAGCGCCGTGTGAAATTTTTGTTTATTTTCTGTTTTGGCTTATCATCGCAGAGTTTTCAAAACAGTTTTGTTAGTTTTCTTAGTTTTAGTCTTTGTCAAGATGTCGAACCGAAAGTATCTCGGCATCGCGATTGCATTTCAATTGCTCGTCTCGGCAATGGCAGGCAATATCTTGGCATTGATGGGCATGACATCGCACAGTCATCACATATGGCAAGTTAGTTAGTTAAAGTATTGACTTTATTAGCTAGAACATAATTTTACTTATAGGAACAGCGTGTTGTTGTACGAGCTAGCCGAAAGGGGCCACAATCTGACCATACTCTCGGTGAACCTGCCACGTCCCAGTGACTATGTGCCCGCTAATGTCACTTTCATCTATCTGGAGCGTGCCTACGATTTCTATAAGGATGAAGAGAATAGGATTGACATCAATAGCTTTGTAGACATCGGCAGCTACGAAACAATTACTTTGATGAACAAGTTTGGCTTGGAAACGGCTAAGTATATTACACTTTCGAAGGGCATGCAACAGCTATTGGATTATCCCGATGATTTTAAGTTCGATGTGGTCATTAACGACTATACAGTGGGTCCACATCTGATGGGATTTGTGCACAAGTTTCGCTATCCTCCAGTAATTGGCCTTACGGCGTTCCACAATTCCCCAAATACCTTAGACTTTATGGCCAACAGCTATTTCCCAGCGTTCATTCCGTACTACTCCACTTTGTACAACCCGCAGATGAACTTTTTCCAGCGGTTCGATAATACGTTGATATTTGCCGTGGATACAATGTGAGTAAATTACATAATCATGGAGTAGTTTCAACAGTCCATTATTTAGATAAGATTACTTACTATCGTTATCTATTAACAGCTACCGTCGCCTGTACTACAATCCCAAGCTAGATGAGATAATGCGTCCCTTCTTTGCACCCGATATGCCACCGCTGGCCGAATTAGCCAAGTTAACCAAAATTTCGTTGATTAACACGCATCCCGCTACCGATTTTGTGGAGCCCTTGCCACCAAACATCATTGAAATCGGTGGCATGCAGAGCAAACCAGGGAAGCCGCTACCCGCTGAACTAGATCAATTTATGCGGCTGGGTAAACGTGGTGCAATCTTCTTCTCCCTGGGCACCAATATGTTGCCACCTGATGTGGACAGGCAGACTAAGCTGAAGATTGTGGAGGCCTTCAGGCAGCTGCCTGACTACAATATTATCTGGAAATTCGACAAGGAATACCTAAAGGATGTACAAATGCCCGCAAATGTGTTGGTCAAAGACTTTCTGCCACAGGGCGATATACTTGGTGAGTAAAGATTCGATTTCTGTAGGCTTAAATGGGATTTGCTTAAAGTTCCAAATTTGCAGCTCATGAATCTCTAAAGTTGTTTGTGTCCCACTGTGGAGGACTGAGCACACAGGAGGCCACCTGGCATGGTGTGCCGCTAGTGGGCATACCGCTGTTCATTGATCAACATCGTGTAAGTTGAAGCAATTTAAAGTCTGTAAAATAACGGCATGAACTTGTTGCTCTTTTACAGAACTTTGTGCAGACTCGTAATGCAGGCGGCGCTGTTAAAGTGGATTATAAACAGTTAACCACAGCTGCTTTGGTCTCGGCTATAAAAGAAGTGGCTGAGAACAAGAGCTACACGGAGGCCATGAAACTGCGCTCCAAACGCCTTAGAGATACTCCAGTGCCGCCACTGGAATTGGCTGTGTGGTGGGTGGAGTATCTGCTGCGACATCCCGATCCAGTACATTTGCACTCTACGGCCAAGGAACTGAACTACTTCCAAGCGCACTCACTGGATGTGCTCGCAGTGCTGGCTTTGATACCGCTACTAATGCTCTACGGTTTGAGTCGCCTCTGTGCTGCACAGCTGAAAAAGCCACAGCCTAAGGTGCAGCAAAAGCGAGTGAAGCAAAAAACATTTTGAGTACAAGTAGTTAGTGCTTAGATTGTTTTTGTTTCAACGTGTTTTAATGCAAGTACTATTCATTGTAATATCTGGATACCGATTTTAATAATTTAATCGGGAAAATGCAGAGAGTATTATACGGTCGGGCGCGCTCGACTGTACTTTTTCTTTTCTTGTTTATTTTCATATAGCTAAATACTATACAATAAATTTGTGTTATTACAAGTTGAATTTCTATGCAACGGGTGCTCATTTTTCTATTCAGAATTTTGCAAAAAAAAAAAAACTTTTTCCTTTTGTGTTTGGCATAATGAACAGCTATTGGCAAAGAAATTAGTCACTGTTTTACAGGCTAGGTGTGTTCGTATGTGTGTGTGTGGGTGTAGATGTGGGTGTGTGAGTGTTTGTTAAGCATTTATTTACGTTTTGTTAATATGGCAAGATTAATACATGAAACGATTCTCACTTAACTAAAATATTAAATTTCTTCTTCTTTTGTTTTTTTTGCATGTTTTTCGGGGTGCAGTGAGCGCCCCTAATGAATCATTAGCCTAAGAACTAATGCTAATTGCACAATTTGATTACATATATAAATTAAATTACACATACAAGTATTAAATTAATTAACACAGATATTCGTTTGCTTATTGTCGTGTGTTTAGCGAAATGTTATGTACAGTTTAAGAGTGGGGAGGGGCAGTGAGTGCCCTCCGCTCCACAATGAGGCTAGCTATAAAATGAGGCTTCTCGGTTAGTTTTGGTGCATTGT
Organism: Drosophila nigrodunni; assembly: GCA_020829145.1. Taxonomy (NCBI): domain Eukaryota; kingdom Metazoa; phylum Arthropoda; class Insecta; order Diptera; family Drosophilidae; genus Drosophila; species Drosophila nigrodunni. The sequence goes on along the minus strand of JACVCZ010000007.1, from coordinate 5,215,049 downwards.
GAGTGAGTAGGATCGTAAGGGCAGTTTAAATTATTACTTTTAGCACCACTGGGACGCTTCGATATTTATCGTTATCGTTATCGATCGTTAGTATTACTCATTCACTAGCTGCGCTGGTCCTGGATCATCGTAGGGTGCTCCATTGGCGCCCACAAACTGATTGTTATTCCGATGCACAAAGCCACGTCCTGGCGAGGCATTGTAGTAGACCACCCGACGTATGCCGAAGGGATCCACATAGCCGAAGCTACCCGCTCGCTTGTCATCCACCTGCGACTCCTCATGGTACTGCTTGGGCAGCACATAGCGGAAGCCATTCCTCGTGACACTCACACCATCGTACTCCGAGGCATCCAAGTTGTTGCTGTGCAGCGGACGCAGTCGACGACGATAGGCGCGATTTGGCAGCGGTGGCAGCAGTGGAGCATCCAGTGCATTCACCTCCAGCGGTGAGTTGGGCGTGTAGTAGCCATAGCCGCTGGAGGCGGGCGTGGCAGCGGGCGCATAGTGATAACCAACAGGGGAAGCGGCAGGAGGCGCTGCAAATGGCGCTGGCGTTGAGAATCCGTAGGTTTCCTGTACCGCTATGGGCGCTGGCGTTGTGGACACTATGCCTATAGCACTTGGTAGGCGTGGTCGCTGTCTTCTGCGCTGTGTGCTCAATGGCGGCAGCATGGATAACGCAGGTGAGTTACCAATTACGCTGGCAAAGCGTCCGGGAGCAAAGCCATGATCTGCCTCCTCATCGTAGACAGTAATGGCATTGATCTGATCGTGGGGCTCTCCATTTGTCTGTATCTCCACGTGCGGCGTCGCTAGGCCGCCGAGCAGCTGATTCTGTGCTCTTGGCAGCTCATCTGGGTAGTGATCGAAGCCGAGTTGTGTGGGTGGCTCCAATTTGGCTGCCTGTTCCGGTGGCAAGTAGTTGAGTTTACCCACACCCGAATCTATATTGGCAGTGGCCAAGTTAACTGATTGATACAGAGGCGGTGGTGCTGCTGTGGTTGTGGAGGTGGTTGAGCTGTAGCCATAGCTATGTTTTCTATAACCACCAGGCACGCTGTTGCCACCCGCATTGCCATCCACCAGAACTCCAGATTGAGCTGGTGCCGACTTGGTGGATTTGATGGCATCCTGTGTGGAGTAGTAGAGCATTAGTTGGTAAATATAATTAGCCTTAAGAAGCACTTGTTTAGCTACCTCAATGCCCTTGTTCTGACCCACAAAAATGGTCTTTGATTTCAGTATGCGATAGCCTTGCTTATCGGCTATATAATCCTTCTGCCGCAGAAAGCCAGCGGCATCGATCCAAGCCTCAGTGCCTGGCAGCAAGAAATGTAAATAAATATATGACAATTTGTTAAAATATACTTGTTAGTTAAGCTAATTATCAGTTTTTAAACAGACTGTCCAGAAAAAAAGAATTACGAAGGAAATTATTCTGGATTTTTAAGACTTTAACTCCTTATAAATAATTGTTAATCAGCAATCAAAAGAAAGTTCTGTTCTAATTTTAAGACATTAAATCCCTTTAAAAGGCTATTAATTAGTCAAGAAATCAGATTGGCCAAAACAGTCTTAGAACTTTTATGGTCAAAAGCAGTAACTTCCTATATATAGACAGCAAATTTGTTTTAAAAGTACAAGAGGTAAATCAAAATTTAGCTAAGTTGTTTCAAGAACGAACTCTTGTTTAAATTTAATGAACTAACTAAAGGTTTAGTGGCAATTTTCTACAGGAAATGCCTGCATATCGATATCGATAAGCTTTCGATAATCAATCAAACGGGATTTCACTTATTAGTGCCGCTAAGTTATCGCTGCAATTGACTTACCAATGACTGTGCCGTCCTGCAAGCGTTTCTCCTTCCGAAACTGTCCATTGTCGGTCTGAAAGCGGAAATATCTTTCGGGTCCCTCGTCCGTTTGAATGTGGTACTGACTTTGGCTCGAATCGCCCCACGAGGCTGTTGCCAGCACAACGAATGTTAGCTGCAAAATCAAAAGACAGAAAAACCAAATGAATTGAAATGAAATTAAATTTATTGTCGACAGGAGGTCAGTAACTTCAGTCACTTGTCGCTGCGCAGTACCAACCAACTATTTTGACTAATGGCATTTGGCAAATGCATCTGGATTTGGCCAATTGTGGCGGCCAAGCCAGCGAACAGTTGGCCAAAACAAGTAGCCAGTGCAGAAGTGGTTGCACTTCGCACAAAATTCAGAGTCAAGGTAATAGCTGAAGAGCTGCAAGCGCAGCAATTACGCAACACGTTGCAAAACGGAAATGTGGCATGTGAAAGTGACCACAAGCGAACCGGTTGCGTATACGCGACGTGTGTTCGTCTCTTGATCGACTGGGTTATATCATTCGCATTGCAAATTCTTTTCCTAACTTCTGATTACATTATTCTTACGTTGTTGCACGTAAGCACATTAACTCAATTACTTCAACCCGCCGTGTTCATAAACTACAACTTGGCTAAAAGAGCAGCGACCGCGGCACGTTGCCTCTGTGGCGACCCAAAGCCAAAGCCAATTCGATTTGGAATTCAATTTTGTAGCTACAATTAAGCCAATTTTTTGGTGTTCGTTTTGCTGACATTTTTATTATTATTTTGTGCTTGTTGTTTTGCACAAAGTCTGATGTTTAATTTATTTCGCGCTAATTAATTATTCTTTTACATGTTTATCTTTTTAGGTGCTGCGCTCTGACAGCAAACGCTTTAAAGCTGTAGGTTGTAAATATGAATAATAAGTTCTAATTACGGGGGGTATTTATTTATGGCTTTCAATTCACTTTATTGTAATTTTTGTTTAAGAAAATGTAGCTTTAAATAAATACGATTTTAAATAATTTGCTCGTTCCTTAGTTTAGTTTTTAGAGACTTCTGAACATGTTGAAATTGTTAAGAAATCAGTTCCTTAAAAAGTATACAATTATAAATAATTTTTAATGCACTTTTTAAACTGGAATTGTTAGCAAGTATTATATCCTGCCTTTAGACTATATATTGTTCAAGCTCGTCTCATTTTTTTGCTTAACATTCTGTGCTTTACAAATTTAGACTGACAATATTTTACAATTAATTTGTTTAGCTGTCTTTAAACTGAGTAGTATTGTCAATAATTAAATTCTGCTTATTTTTCTTAATACTTTGTGACTTACAAATTTTGACAGCTAATTTTTAAGAAACATTTCTTCTACTGTGTGTGTCTCATTGTTTAGCTTCAAATTTGACTGACTAACAAAACTGACAAAGTCATCTCCCAAGCAAACATTAATCACTCAAATGACGGAGACATAAATTACATCAGCAAACGAGCAGTTCAAAAATCAAAATCAAAAACAAACTCAACAATTTAACTAAAGTGAATTCCCTGCTTGAATTCGCTGTACTTTCTAGTGTGGCAAAACAAATTACAAACAATTTCAATACATATTTGCCTGTAAACGTCACAATCAATAAGTGAACAAAATTGTTGGCCGAGGCTAGAAAATGTACGAGTATTTCATTTGCTAACGCAATGTAATAAATTGTGCAAAAATTATTATGGTCATTTCCGTTATGGGGCAAAAATGATTGCAGACAGACGGCAGCAATGAGAGTAAAAGTGGCAGCAGCAGCAGCAACAACAAAAACAACTTTAGCTACGAGAGCAAAGATCTGAAAGAAATTTTGGCTTAAATTGGCATCGCAGTTACTTAACCGGTTGGCGTTGGTGTTGGCCACAAAGTTACGAGCCTGGCAACATATGTTGCTGCCACTGATGCTGCCGGCAACTCTTGCCGCATGTTGCTGGCGTTTTTGGTTACGTGAGAATCACGGAGTCAGGCAGACTCCTTTTGGGCGCGAGCGCGCTTTAAAAAAACAGCTGAAAAACAAAATCAAAAGTGGAAAATCACGTTTTTCTTGGCGCGCAATTTAAGTGCCGCTTTTTTTTCTGCTCTCTTTTTTTTTGGCTTTGTTTACGTTATTGTTATTGCTGCTGGTCGAAATGGTAACAATGCCCGTTAACTCTTGCGCAACGATGGTTTTTTTTCGTACTTTACGCAGCCCACAATAAAGCAAATAAAATCACTTTGTGACTGACCCCAAAAATAAAATTCTACAAAAAAATGTACTTGGAATGTGTTGCAATTTATGCGTGGCTAAGAAACCATAACTATCACTTTGTGTGGCAGTGTGTGTAACACCGCAGGGTGCTGTTTTTGCCTTGCCCCAAACTGACCTTCACAGTTGTGGCATTTTTTTTAATTAAAAATCACTTCAATTATAATTATGCGCGCGCTCTGAATTTATTAGATTAAAACGGAGTAGAAACAACAACAATTATGATAAATGATCTCGGAATGAACAAAAGACACAGCTTGTGATTTTAGACTTGTGCATTCTGGCCAAAAAAAAAACGGCATTAAAACAAGGCGCTAATGAAGCGCACCCACAACGCCAACAGCGTACCTTTCACATTGAATTAGTGTATTTGCCTTTTTTACATATATAGTTTATATATATGTGGGATCGGTGCTGCCGACCGCCACAATTATCGAGAAACCCTAGACATCGATGACCAATAATGACTTATCGATAGTATTAAGTTGCGATAGACCTAAAAGTGAGTTGTTAAGAGTTCGCTATCGAGTGCGGATGAAGACGGTTAGAACGACGACAACGACGACGAAGACGAAAGACTTAAAGTTCGACGCAACGCTACCGAGGCCGAAGCGTACTTTAACTTTTATGATTAACCTGCCTGGGTGGCTAACGTGTTTAAAGAATACTAACATTAAGTTCAAGTTAATCATTTAAACTTAAATAAACTCTTTGTAATTAAAAAACCCCACATTTTGGGGGCTCGTCCGGGATTGAGTGATATTCACAACACACAAAATAGTGTTCGTGCGGGAATATTGTGAAATTCAGTTTTATAAAGAAAGGAAAATTTTTGTTTTTCCAACATGACGTGCCTAAATGACTTAATTAGTGGCAGCCTACGTGCGAGTAAGAAGGCTAGCATAACGGCTTTGCACAAGTTTGTCTTTGAGAACGAGGGAGACAGAAACAACCGACGACGTCTACGAGAATTTTCTGGTTTCGATTTTTCGCAGAATGACCAGAAATATAATGAAATGAAGGAGTACGCAGTGAATAATTTGACACAAGGGGACCTCGTGGCTATATGTAATGTGTTGGGCATAAGTTACGAACATGACGACCTGCATGTGTTCATTTTCCAAAATCTGCGTAAAAACTCTTTTTTGTCTGTTCACGAAAAAAACGGCGATTCATCGGAAAATGAGACAGAAGATGAGGAAGACGAGAACGCCGGGTACAATGATTTTTGTACTCCAAAAAGAGAGGTACCGATCGCAACGAGCGTCGCAGTTGCACCTAATTCGCACGGTGAGAGAGAAAGAGGGAGTGATGGAAACGACGAAACATTTTACCGCGACAGGGTGGCGGCACCGCGTTTTGCGCTTAGTTTTCGCGACGTAGAAGAGAGCATTCGAAGTTTTGACGGCACCAATACTATTCCAATCGAAGTGTGGATAGAGGAATTTGAAGAGCAAGCATTGCTTATGTATTGGAGCGATTTCCAGAAATTTCTGTTCGCAAAGAAATCGCTAACGGGACTTGCGAAGTTGTTTGTGTCGAGCGAGAGAGGGTTGATTTCGTGGAATTCGCTGAAGAGAGCATTGCTCGCTGAATTTAAGTCGAACATTAGCAGTAAGCAAATACATGAGAAACTCGCGCAAGAAAAACGAAAGAACGGTGAATGCGTGTTCGAATATTTCTACCGAATGAAAGACATTTCATCACATGGTAAAATTGAAGACGACGCTTTAATTCAATACATAATAGACGGCATTGATGAGAAAAACGCAATTAAATCAATATTGTACGGTGCTAGAAATATGAGCGAATTTAAAGAAAAGTTAAAATCTTTTAAAACCATGGTGGAAAGAGAAAACCAATTCGAAAAAGACAAGTCAAAAAGATACGAGAACGTTGCAAAAGACAAGGAAAGAAAGCTGCAAAACTCAAACAAAGATGTGAAAAAAGAAATAAAGTGCTATAGTTGTGGAGAAAAGGGACATGTTTCGAGCAAGTGTACTCAGAAAATAAACGGCAGAAAATGTTTCAAGTGTAACCAATTCGGGCATATTGCAAAAGATTGTAAGCAAAATACGAACAGTGGTGAAACAAATGTGCAAATGCTAAAACCTAAGAACGATTTGACAAGCAAAGAAGTTGTAGTTGCCAATAAAACAAGTGTCGCTCTGTTTGATACGGGCAGTAAATTTTGTGTCATGCGGGAAGACTTTTATGTTGAAATCGGGAGACCAAAGTTGGAAAACTGTAATTTGGTTTTAATAGGATTTGGAGATCGAGACACCAATAAGATAAAACCGATCGGTCATGTGAAGCAAACAGTCTTGATAGACGAATCCGAATTTCAACTTGACTTTTACGTTGTCCCAGTGAGATGCACAAATATAAAGCTAATTATAGGCGAAGAACTTTGTTTGGTTGCTGAAATCGTGTTTAACCGTGATGGCTTGCAAGTGCGTAAAGAAACATTACAAGAAGAGCATAACATTCTAAAGATTTGCACAAAAACCGATGACGTAATATATGACATTAACGAGGCGGCAAGTGAAAGTGCTAAGAACATTGTGAGCGAGTTGATATCGAACTATAAGCCGGAAAAATCGAAGTCAACAGGTGTTGAAATGCGCATTGTGCTCAAAGACGATGCTCCGATATTTTCTCGACCACGCAGGTTGGCCTTTTCCGAATCGCACATTGTAGACGAACAAATTGAGGAGTGGCTGGAAACTGGTATAATAGAAGAGTCGACATCTGAGTATACAAGTCCGATTGTGCTCGTTAAAAAACACGATGGCTCTGCAAGACTCTGTGTAGATTTTCGCAGAATAAATAAAGTTGCTGTAAGAGACCATTTTCCGCTTCCGCTCATTGAAGATCAACTGGACCGCCTGCAAGAGGCGACAATATTCAGCACCATTGATCTGAAGAATGGCTTTTTCCACGTGCCAGTGGCGGAATCAAGCCGAAAGTACACATCGTTTGTCACCCATAGGGGCCAGTACCAGTTTCGGAAGGTTCCGTTTGGTTTCTCGAACTCCCCCGGTGTTTTTCAACGCCACGTGAATGCGATTTTTCGAGATCTCTCGCGCAAAGGCACTGCGTTACCATATGTAGATGATGTAATCATACCAGCAAAGAGTGAACAAGAGGCTGTTCAGAATCTGAAGGAGGTTGTGGCTACATGCGAAGAATACGGCTTAATACTTAACCTCAAGAAATGCAAGTTTTTACACACGCGTATTCAGTTTCTAGGCCATGTTATAGAAAATCGCAAGTTGTATCCGTCACCAGAGAAAATTGAGGCAGTATCAAAGTTTAGAATACCACAGACAGTCAAACAGGTGGAAAGTTTTTAGGATTGACAGGTTATTTTAGGAAATTTATACCGAATTATGCGGTTATAGCCAGACCATTGACGGAATTGACCAAAAAGTCAACAAAGTTTAAATTCGAGGAAGCCGAAGAAAACGCAGTAAAGATCCTAAAACAGTTGTTAACCGAAAATCCAGTCCTTAGTATTTATAACCAGAAGTACCTAACTGAAGTGCATACAGATGCGTCTATTGATGGTTTTGGGGCAGTGTTGTTGCAAGTAAGCCCTGACGATAGTCAGTTGCACCCAGTGTATTATATGTCTAAGAAAACATCAGATGCACAACGAAAGTATAGTAGCTACGAGTTAGAGATTCTAGCAGTTATTGAAGCCTTGTCCAAGTTTAGGGTATATTTGCTAGGTATTCCCTTTAAACTTGTAACAGATTGTAATGCTTTTACAAAGACGCTAGAAAAACAGAGTTTGTGCACTAGAGTAGCTCGTTGGATTATGTTTTTGCAAGAATATAATTACACAGTTGAGCATAGATCAGGCAAAAGTTTGAAGCACGTAGATGATCTAAGTAGATATCCAATAATGAGCATAGGACAGGATAATATAATTATTGCTTTAAGAGATGCACAGGCCCGTGACGAAAAAATTAAAGCCATCAAGGAAGTTTTGAAAAACACAAACCAACCATACGACGATTATTTCCTGAAAAACGATGTTTTGTACAAGGTGATCAAAGACGAGGAGCTGATCGTGGTACCCAACGAGATGCAAAAGAGGATAATCGGAAATGCCCATGACAGAGGACATTTTTGCAGTCAAGAAAACGAAGGATTTGATTGATCGAGAGTACTTCATACCAAACGTCGAGGAGAAGATCAAAAAATACATTGAATGCTGCATACCGTGTATCTTGATCAATCGAAAACGGGGAAAACAGGAAGGATTGCTACACCCATTAAAGAAGGATGACGTCCCTCTATACACTTACCATATTGACTTTTTGGGGCCACTTGAGTCAACGCATAAGGACTACAAGCATATACTGGCGGTAATCGACTCATTTACCAAGTTTTGTTGGCTCTATCCAACTAAGTCAACCACTGCAAACGAGGTGATTGGAAAGTTAACCAGTCAAAGTGGTGTGTTTGGCAATCCAGCGCTCATCATAACTGACAGAGGCTCAGCTTTCACTTCCCAGGACTTTGTCAACTATTGTGACGAAGAAGGAATAAAGCTGGTGAAGACGACGACGGGCTTACCAAGGGTAAATGGTCAAGTGGAGCGGCTTAACTCTCTTATCATTTCAGTTCTCGCCAAGTTAAGTGTCGATGACCCAACTAAATGGTATCGACATGTCAGCAGAGTTCAGCAAGCAATCAACTCTTCCTTTTCAAGAAGCATTGCAACGACGCCGTTTGAGATGCTTGTTGGTGTGAAACTTCGAACGAAAGATGACAACCAGCTCAGAGATCTCATCAACATAGAAGCCATGAGAGTATTCAACGAGGAACGCAATGATCTTCGAGCTAAGGCAAAGACGCAGATTCTGAAACTACAGAATGAAAACCAGAAGACGTATAATCTTCGACGGAAGCCGGCACGCCGATACAAAATAGGTGACCTTATTGCGATCAAGCGTACGCAGTTTGGTGGTGGCTTAAAACTAAAGCCAAAATTCTTGGGTCCGTATCAAGTTGTGAAGGTCAAACACAACAACGCCTACGATGTCCAGAAGCTAGGCAACAGCGACGGCCCAAAGAACTCTACAACATGTGCCGAGTATATGAAGCCTTGGATAACCGGCGACGATGGAAAAGATGACATCCAAGACGATGAAGCATCCGGGTCGAATGCTTAGTCAGAATGGCCGAATGTGGGATCGGTGCTGCCGACCGCCACAATTATCGAGAAACCCTAGACATCGATGACCAATAATGACTTATCGATAGTATTAAGTTGCGATAGACCTAAAAGTGAGTTGTTAAGAGTTCGCTATCGAGTGCGGATGAAGACGGTTAGAACGACGACAACGACGACGAAGACGAAAGACTTAAAGTTCGACGCAACGCTACCGAGGCCGAAGCGTACTTTAACTTTTATGATTAACCTGCCTGGGTGGCTAACGTGTTTAAAGAATACTAACATTAAGTTCAATTTAATCATTTAAACTTAAATAAACTCTTTGTAATTAAAAAACCCCACATATATATATTTATATGAAGCCCACACTGTGTTGGTTAAACATGTTAATTACATTTTGTTTGTCGCTTCCGTCTTTATTTAAAGAGCATTCATTGAAATCGAAACTGTGGCGCATGCAAAAACGAAAGACTTAAGACACAAACTTGTAACACATGCACATGAAATTGTTATTTATTATATTTTACTATTCCACTGCGGTTTCTGTGGGTTTGTAGGCGTATGCAAATCAGTTTTTGCGGCTTTATAAGCCAAAAGTTGTGATAACATAAGTTCAATTCAGATTTCAACTGACATTCGAGCACATAACAAACATTTCAGCACAGCACTGAAGCAAATAATAATTTCTAATTGCTCAAATTCCATTAAAAAATCAAAAACAAAAAAAAAACTTTGAAGCCCACAGCAGTTGAAATTCTATATTAATATGCGGCGATTAAATGAAACATTTCATTAGACACAATCAATTCTGAGAATGTGCGGCGCATAAACTACAACTACAAGCGACTCTGGTTGCCTATTGAATTACACATATTTGAGAGACACCCACACGCTGTAGACGGGGCACAGCAGAGGGTCTACCATATGAGCTAAGCTATAGCTATAGCTGTAGCTACTGACAGACCGCCGTCAAATTTCGAGCAGAGCCCAAATTACTGTGGGAGCAGCTGCCAACAGCATCAAATTGTATTAAATTTCGTTAGTTGATTGACTTTTCGTAACGTGCAAAAATACAAAAAAAAAAACTGCCGAACTGATTGCCTTTTTTGGTCAACGTTTTTGGCGCTGCCATTTCCTGTTTTTGAAGCTTAAGAACTCAACTCAACTCAGCTCAACTAAAATTCACTTCAATTGAATATGAATATGAGTTGGCCAACAGTTTTGTGTGTTGGTGTTGGCTTGTTTTCTTGTCTTGTTTTGAGATTTGTTGGCACATGTTTTAAGAACCAGCCCCCAAGGCTTGTCTGTCTAGTCTGTCTTGTTTGTCCGCATCAAAATTGACCCGCACATGCAGTTCTACTGCTGCTGCTGCTGCTGCTACTGCATGCAAACATTGCGACGCCTCTCAGTAACCCAGTTTTGTTGTTTTTGCATTTGACAGCTGTTTGCCACTTTAGCTGCTCGGCTAACCGACTACTCGTCTAAATAATTGCTAATTTCTATAAATAAAATCACATCCGAAGCATGCAAATGCTTTTGATACTCTACTCGATTGCCAGACCATTAAGTTAAGTGCAAGTATTGGATTAGTTTATATAAAATATGGACTGTAAAATACCATCACTTCTTTTTATAATCTTCTAGATTCTTTCAACTTGAAATAGACATATAAGCGAATAAACTGAAAGCAGCAATTACAGCAGATGGAAAATAAACTGGAAACATAACAAAGCTCTGATTTATCAGTTTGTAAATAATCTCTCATTTGTCTTAACTTGTTTTTATCCAAATAATTTTATATAAAACAATTAACAAACACTTTAATAACTCAAAGTAAACTCCCGTCTTTCTCCTGCTTTAGCTACGTAATGACCACATGTCACTTCTTTCACTAGTCTTCCACAATTTTCCCACCGAAATGCAGACGGAAAAGGGCATACGTGTGTCTCCATGACAGAGTAAACTTTTAATTTTATTGCTGCTTTTGATGTTGTTGTTTGTTGTTTGTTATTTGCTTTTTGTTGTTTGTTGCCAGTCGACTGCCATAGATCATTTAACAAATTGCAAACAAAAAAACTGCATTCAGAGTGATTTAGCCGACGCGTCGCTGCCACAGCTGCCACCATCGTCGTTTTGGCATTGCATCACTTTTGAGCCATATTTGTGGAACATGGCAAATGCGTAACACTTTTGGCATGCATACTCGTTAAGGTGTGAAATGGCGCTTACGTGAATTGCGACTCACTGATTATTACTTGGAGTGAAATGTGTGCAACGCGTCGTTGCGTGTCCCTCGTAGCCATGGTGACATTAGAATAGAACCACAACGACTTTATGCTTATGCAATTGGTATGCAAATGTGTTAAACAAACGTGTGCATGCATCATAAATAACATTCAACATTTTTATTGCATTTTTTTTATAGGCGACAAGGTCAATTAATTGTAAGAATGCACACGCAGTTTCAACACGCGCTTTTCACTTTTATTCCCTCGCCATTGTATTCGGAATTAATATTTTAAAAATTATTGTCAGGTAGCAGATTAAATGAGCTTACATAATGCAGCACACAGAATTGTAGGTGCGCCGCCAAATTAGTCGAGGCGTGAAAAATTGTGTAATCTTTTGGCTCTGGGGTGGCAGGAGGGGCGTGGTGGAGATAGTTTATGTTGACTGCAAATTGCATGAAGGTCATTTGTAATTAGGCAGCCAGCTATGAAGTCTCTCAACTCTTAACTCTTAACTAATGCCCAAGAGCCGTAAAAATTGCTCAGACAGCAACGGCTGACTCATCAGAAATGGCCATAAACAATAACGGCGTTTCTCGAGGTCGCACAACTTTGACTTTGACTGATTTAATAAGCATAATTTACACATGAGCAAAAGAAAGCCAAGTGGCTAATAAATTAACATAAATCAAATGCCCAAATGTGTAGCAAAGACTGTCAAAAGTGACGCCTGCACGGCTCAATGCGGCAAGTTCGTGTCCTAAGTCTTTTGTTTAAAGATTTTGCCAACAAAAATTTCCGCATTTTGGCACTGCACTTGGATGCTCCAATTTGTCAGTGCTCCAACTGGGTTACCGACCAAGTCCAAGCGCTAGTTTGTGGTCAAAAGAAATCCGTACAACGCTCGTGACATTCGGCCCCACAAGAGAGTGAAAGTTGCACGAAGCTAGAGAAGTAAAAAAAATACACAATCGAATTAAATTCAGCTCAGCTTCGACATGGCCCAATGCAACTTGGCATAGCTACAGTTGTTGTGTTGTTTTTGTTGTTGCTGTGTTTTTGGCCCATGTTCAATGTGCGATCGTGTTTTATTTTCGTGTTGTATAAAAAATCTATTTACTCTTTTTTTTTTTATATACAGTATTTCATTGTCAGCGGCGTGCGGGCATGCAACTTGCATTGTTTTATTTTGCCTAAGTTGGATGCTTCTGCTGCTGCTGCTTCTTCTTCAGCTGCTACTGCTGCTTTGCTTGTGCCTGGCTAAAATGCTAAAACGTATTTCATAATTGCTATGGGTTACTTAGTGGCGTTATTGATGTTTTTTCTTGCTGCTGTCTGTTGCCTACCAAATTAATCATAGTAAAGTAATTGGCTGAGCTGGGAAATGTGTTGGCGGTGGTGGGGGGCTTTTCCAAGCTGTTGCTGTCTGAGCTGCGTGTAAATGAACTTCACATATGCAGGCACGTACGCGTATCTGACAGATAAAGTAGCTGGTGGGAAAAGCATTTTTGGCAGCATTTACAATACAAAATGCCACTGTTGCTGGGCGCCGTGAACTGTGTCAGCAATGCAAACTGCCGCTTGGGACAAATTCCAAAACGCCCAACTATTTGCCAAGTGTAATAATGGCAGTTTTCTGCTTCTTCTTTTACTTTCGAAAGGCAGTTGAATAGAAATAAAGGGCAGCTTGACTTTGGCATACTTTTAATGGTTTGCACACCCCGTTCCCCACCAAGACAAAAGAAAAACTTTGGTTTTTGTGTGGGTTTGAACTTCTTGATAAATCCGGCAAGCTGGCGACATTATTGTCAGTTCTGATCTCCCTCTCCCTGTGCGTGTGTGGGCCCTGTGATATTTTTCAGCGCGTGGTTGTCTAGTTTGCACTCTAACAACTTCCAGTTGTCAGTAGTTTGCCTGAAATATTTGCGACAGAAGTGCGACAAGGCGTGTGTTGCAGACTTATTATTAAGTCGCAATATGTAAATTTCTGTCACAAATAAATCAACAAAATAATATCAAATTATTAAGTGCATTTTTCCTTTACAATATTTGCCCTAGCAAGCAGATAGCACTACGCTTATGTCTATATTACTTTAAGCTACTTGCTGGCAAATAAATAAATTCCTTAAAGGGTGTGAAATATAGCAGGAAGTAGCAGTCATATTTGGAGTACAATTTCACAGCTAAGCAAATGTGTTACTTATTTTTTAGCCAAGTTTTAGCCATAACAGGTAGCCAAAATCACCAAAAAACTGCAACACCCGACAACAGCAATAAATTCAGCTAAAAAATTCCCACATCTCCGTCTGATTTAACCGCAATTCATTCATAAAAAGCCATCAAAAATTTTGTAAACAGCAGCTGTGGCTAATTTGTTTAACGGCCCATTAAAAATCTTTTGCAAATTGGCCGCAAATATTTAATAACAACTGCCAGCCGTGTGAACCCAAGAATTTTTAGAAAATTTATTCGGAACGGCCTTTAAAGTACTTTTCTATTTGTAGACCATTAGGCAAGACATGAGAAATTGGGTCAGTAAAATTGCAGCATCATTGTTAAAAGTTAAAAAGTTTATAAAGTTCGTGAAATGCGATTTAAATCAAAGTTCATTAGGGGCGTGCACAATTTATGGCTAAAAATAATTTATGCGTAAAATGCAAAACAAAATGGCAAAGAAAAAAAAAATAAATAAAAAAAATATTTCTCATTTGCTCGAAATTAATTTGAAATGATATTTAATAATTTGCGTTGTAATTGTGAAATGTGAAATGAGCAGGCTCTTAAAAATGTCCAAACGGCATAAGTCCATGGGTTTACATAATTATTGGGCAGACACACACAAAAAATGGCAAACTTGTTTTTATTTTTAATAGTTTCAGTTTTTTTGTATCCCCGCCGGAATTTATTGCTGTCATTTATTTGATAACTTGTCTCGGTTTCTGTTTCTTTTACTGCCGGTTGCTATCTCCCTCAAGGTCACATAAATAATACAACTACAACAACAGTAACAACAACAACAAAAAAATGTTACAGTTGTTAATTAATTCAGTTGCGCTAATTTTCGTGTTTATTTTACTCTGCTATCCCCTCTCTCTATACCCTCGTTTTACAGCTGCTCATTTGCATTTTAAATGCTTGTGTTGAACTGGTCTTGGGAGCAGCCAACATTGTTACCAATTTGCGCAATGCTGCTGGCCAACTGCATTCGCCCTTGGAAGGGAAAGGCCAGCGACAACACAGCTGCCCACGTGCCCTTTTCCCACTGACACACCACGCAAACACACATATGCACATACACTCTACACACACTCGTCATCTTCATCATCACGTACTCATCATCAGTAAATCTTCGTTGATTTTGGCGTCGCTTTTTGTTTAGACGATGCCAGTGACCTTTGTTATGTCCCTCTCTCTTACTCGCTGCTACTCCCTATCGCTCTCACGCTGAGTGCCATGTAAATTATACATTTATTGAGTTCCGAGATCAATATCGGGGAAGCCGCTGTTTGCTGTCTCATCATCATCAGCATCTACTGCCTAAGAAAACGTCCAAAATGTAATGCACGATTTTTGTTGAAATCATTTTAATGTTTACAAAGATTGATTGAAGTCTTCCCCAAAACCCCCTTTGCCCATAGGCTCTGCCTGAGTCTTCGCAAAACAGTTAAGAAATAACGTTTTTGCCTATTCACCGAATTCTTTTGATATTCAAATTTCAACTAGCCAACTTTAATATGGGTCAAAAACTACAGGTTTTCAGCAGATGAACTCAAAAAAAACATCAAGCAAAAAATGTGTTAATCGTTTGTTTTTTGCTTTTTTATAAATCTCTTGATTTTTGCATTTCTGTTTTTGTACGTGTGCCTATCCATAAATTATTCAACAACTTTATTTGTTGTACGCTGTGCAAAAATCACACGAAGATAGCGAGAAATAATAATAATAAAAAAAAATCAATAAAAATAAAAATACAAGTGGCATTTCTGTACTTAAAGTATTGTAAAATTAATATATGTAAGGTTTAACATTTTGTTCATAATTTACATGAGTTTAGTAGACGCTAATTTGTCGTGGGTCCATAAAGTTAATAAGATTTAGTACATATGCCAAAGAACAAGTTTGTTGCCTAAGTTCTTTGTTTCGCAAACATTTCGAGATGTGCAAACACCCAAGTTGTAAATCTGGTTTTTATTAAATGTTTAACTAATACGTTAGATTGCTTAATTATGTGCAATTCTCTTACTAGTTCAACTCGAGAATTGCATAACTTGTGACGCTAAAAATAAATCAAGATCTGAGATGGGAGAGCTCTCAAACAATTGACATTGATTTTGTATTGATAAACTGATAGATTTAGTGCTCAGTTAAGTTTAGTGTAGTATATGGAAATTGTGGGAACCAAAACTCTGATCGAGTTGGCTTTTGCGCATGCCAAGAATTTGGTATCCAACGTAGTTGGCTCTGAAAGCTGGGCTACAAGTTGTTAGCCACAACTATCTACATTAGCTTTACAACATTTCCAGTTAGCAGAACACAATTTCATATTTTCAAGCAAGTATAAATTTATTTTCTCAATTGGCTCAACTGGTAAGCCGGAAAATCTTTCGAAAATTTCTAAAAAAATATATTTTTTTTTAAATCTGTCACGACTTTTCAGCCAAGATGTCGTTCAATCAGGAAGAGCCCGCAATGGTGACGCCCAAAACGTCCTTAAAGGGCGCCTTGGTGATGAGCAATTTAGCCGATGCAAAAATAGAAGCGCCACCACCGCGTTCACTGGTCGCTTGCCGCAAGCCACGGCCCGATCTCAACTCGATGACTGCGCGACAGTATTTGGAATACACAGTGGGACCCATACTGTTGCACGGTCTGCGGTCTGTGGCACTTGACCGACCCGTCGATCCTGTCACCTATTTGGCCACATATTTACTCAAGAATAAGAATCGTTGCGATGATATTGCTGCCGAATTAGAAACGAAGAAAAGCCACTAAGCCACGGCCACTACAGTTAAATATTTCAGATTTTCAAATGTTTTTCGAATGCTTTTTGTGCTGACACACACTGATAATTCGCTGACTTTCATTATTGTATTGAACACATTTCCTAGAGCTGTTGACACATCAGATACATACGAGTATATATAAGAGATAAACTTACCAGTTGTATGCAATTGAGCCACATTTTATTTATTTTGCTATCGAACAACAGTTGAAACACTGACTTTATTGCTGCTCTCGCAC
The DNA here is from genome assembly GCA_020829145.1 of Drosophila nigrodunni. Taxonomy (NCBI): domain Eukaryota; kingdom Metazoa; phylum Arthropoda; class Insecta; order Diptera; family Drosophilidae; genus Drosophila; species Drosophila nigrodunni. The sequence continues at coordinate 5,198,277 of JACVCZ010000007.1, read as the reverse complement.
AACGGTAAATACAGAAATATATTTTTCAAAATCTGTTGAAAATTTTGCTCATTTAACACAACAAATTAAACAAATTGTGATTTCTTTGACAGCGTTTTGTTGCAGCTGCCAACGACATTACGCCCGAACGCGTCCAAGTCGAACGAAACAGACAAAATTTTGGCCAAAAGCAGTGCCGTTAATAGTCAATTTAGTTAGTTACTTTTAGCGAAACTTAATTAGTTCCGCCGACTGCTGCAACTTATAGTTTTTTGGATGCTACACTTCCGTTGCAACAACTGATTTTTTGTTCAATATTTAATTTTTGCTTTGGGCCACGTCTCGCACGTCCGTTAACTCAGCTGGCTCGTTTGCCACTAAAATCGCAGCGCTTTTAGTTGACGGTTTAAGAAAACTTCAAATTCAAAGCGCCAAACGGTTCGTTTCACGAACGTCGCACTTCGTAGCGAATCGTAGCGTTTCGGTTCGTTTTTTTGCTGGCGTACATAGCGAGTTGCTACTGTGGGGAAGCTGTGCAGGCGGCGTGGCAAGGGGTAAGGAGGGTCAATGGGGGCTTGAGCCATGACGCTGTAAAGTCGTTTGTTACTCAGTCTGTCTGTTGTCACGGCTGTTAGAATTAATCTACTTTATGAGCACTCTTCGGTCACAATTTCTGTAAGCCGATTTCGGTTTTTTTTTGTTTTTGGCCACCCGCAACAGTCACGCGCCAAATTGCATATGTGTCTGTACTTTTTTACATCAGCATAAACCATAAACAATTTTTATTTTCCTTATTTTTTTCTAACCACTTTAATTGCGGCCTAAAGTTCAAACGAATTCCACATTGTATCACTTATTTATTTATTTATTTATTATTGATTGATGCCACAATCTCAAGTGCAAGCTCTTGACTTTAGTTTTTTTTAGAAAGGGCGGCCTGAGTTGCCTTGATATATTTTTTAACTTTTTAAGCGCTGTCTAGAGTGACTAACAAAAGTTCGTTTCCAACATTCTCAATAACAAACTCACTATTTTGGATTTCCTTAATTATTGAACTATCGTTTAATGTGCAAATTGCGTTATAAACAATAAAATAATAAACATTTATCAACAAATGCCAATTGATTTAACTATAAAATTTCACAAATCAATAAACAACTCACATTTAAGTCAGCCGAAATTAATGCGATATCAAAATAAAGTCGCAAGTTGACAGCAGTTGGTCTGCTCGACTGTTGTAAGACCAGTATTTGATTTAATAACAATTTTATGTATGATAAAAATTAAATATTTTGAAGTTTTTGATTCTATGATAGTTTTCTTTTCTTCTATAAAGAACTCTTTAATTTCCGCATACACATAAGCTTCTGTTAGCTGGGCTAAATATTAATCCATTATGGCCAAAGGGCGCCCACATTTAGCAGCTATATCTACTAATATATATCTGTATTTGTTTTGGTTTCGCCTTGTGGCTTGTTTTAATTAAAAAATCAAAACTGTTGTAATTTGTTTGTCTGCTAAAGATCTCGGCTCATATAACAACTTGAGCTCTTAAGCCGCTATGGAGTGGAGTTTTTTGCAAATTGAGCGTAGTTGATGTTGGCGCCAGTGTTTATTGTTGTTGCCATTGTTGTTCCCACTATTGTTGTTGTTCCAATTGTTGTTGTTGTTAGCTGTGAAGTGCGTGGGTGACTGACAATCTTTGTCGATGTCTAATGGAGCAATGGATTTCAAGGCTATGCAATGCGTTCAACTTGTCGCCGCCGGCTGCCGCTTGAGTCGCCACCATTTGTTGTGCCACTACACACACAAACACACACACTCGATCAGCTATCTAGCTGCGCCTATCTATCTAACTCCCGCTGCTGCACTGTGGGCGTCTTTGTGACGTCACGGCGCTTGGCATTGCCATGATATCATTTTCCACCGAACTTAAATCACACGAAAATCTAAGCATTTCATAAATCTAAGGCTGCTAAGCATACAACAATAAATTCATGAAAACACAACAAAGTCGAAGAAAATTAGCATGCGACTCACATACTTGCGACCCACTGTGCGTATGAGCAACCAAAAAATAAAAGGCAATGCGGAACAAATTCGAGTACTGTGATTATTTATGCGTTACAAGCAAACAACAACAAAAATATATACATTTAAATATTTAACATGACGCATACGACATGTTGTCCAAAAGTGTCACTCACTGTGACACGCCCCCAGCCAACAATTGGGCGCCCACTAGTAATGACATTGCTGTGCGTTTGACAATTGAAATCAAATTGATCGAAACGCGATTAGCAAAATTAATACACCCCAACAACAACAACAGCGACAACTGATCAACTTTGAAGTATTATAAATGTTAAATAAATGCGCATTGTGTAATCGCTGTGCGTGCACTTATAGCACACACTGTAGCCAGTCAGTTGCTTTACAAAGAGTTTTCAATGTGATTGACTTGCAGACTGAAATCGATGAGTTAGGAGTCGACGTTAGCAGTGAGTGAACACTGTAGCTTCGATTTTGGCATATCGATTCAGCAAATCGTTTGCCAATTTGCCGTTTAGTTTTACAGTGCTGCATACACTTTCTAAAGCTTGGGAGGTTTAGAGAATTTAAGGATTTGGGAGGGTCACAAATTCATAGAAATATTTGGAATAACTAATGTGCAGCTAGAAGCTTTCGTGGAGGTGGTCTTAGGTTTTGATATTCATTGTTGACAATATAAAACTCCGAAGAGAAATTTCCATGCGTTTAAATACCAACTGATTAAAACCATTCTTTTTGTGGTTTTATGGCTTCTAATTTTATAAGTCTCTGTTTAAAATTTATTTATTTTTACATAAACTTAGCTATTAAAATACTTTTGTCTACTTAACTTTTTTTTAAATGCCAATTTATGTTTTGTTTATACTTTGATGTGTCTGCAAAAAAGCTTGGCTTAAAGGCAGAAGAGTAGAAGCCTTTTATTTAAAGCTTAAACATATTTTATTTGAAATTTCATATTTAATTTCACTAGAAATTTAAATAAACTAAATTACTTATTTTAATTTATAAGAAAAAAACAATAAAATTAATTTTTTTCAATTTGTTTTACTTTAATTTAATACATATTATAAAAATATTTCTTCTTAATAGCTTTCAATTAATTTTAAACTTATAAACAAATAACGCAATATATTTTATTTTGTTAGAGCATTTAATCTTCTTAATAAACTACTTTTTAAACTTTACTTTTTGGCTTTTTCCAATATGTGCGATATTTATTTTGTTATATTGTGTTATTTTTACTATTATTCCTGCAAAGTCACGAACTCTTGAAACGCGTTCCGACTTTGACACTTTTATGTATTTTATTTGGTGTTGTGGTCTGATATTGTTTTTTATTACTTTATGTAAGCTATTTTGGATTGCATGAGATAATCGTTGAGTTGTATATCAAAGCCGAAACTTACAGGTGCCAATTCGACAATAGACTAACCCAATTTCAGCCCATATAAATTACACTCTTATGATCTCATGCAGCTAATCCAGGCTCGCTTGCCATCGCTTGTGAAAGTTTTGGCCCAAAAACCAAAAAATCAAAGCACCCACACATGCAAAAATTATAAAAAAAAATATAAATAATATAAAAAAAAACTTTAAGCAGAACAACAACAAGCGCCAAACGCTCCACATTTGGCTGTAAATAAAGTTGCAAACCAAGCAGTGTTGGCAGAATTTCAAAGCCTAAAATAGTTAAATAAGAAAAAAGCTAAAAGTTGACTTAAAATAGCGGGGAAGATTGCTAAGTTGAAGACTTGAAAAACTGTGTGTGTAAAATTTGTAACTAAAATTTAATCATTTTTGATCTTTGAGTGCTCAGAACTCAGCCAAATGATGGAATATTTTAAAAAGTTATACCATTTTAGACTCTGGGGAATTGGTAGCATCAATTGGTATCCAAATTAGAAATTTTTAAAATTTACCAAATTTTCGAAAATTTTATGACCTTACCCCCTGCCATTTTTATCAAAAATCGAAAAAAAAATTAATTTTGTACAATTTTGATGGCAATTAATAGTCCTGGTCCTAACGAGTCCAAAAGACATACCAATCGAAAATCAGCCGAAGAAGTTCGTAAAAAATCCATATTTAGTGGATCTAGCATAGGTCTCAGATGGCGACTAAGCTTATAAAATCCATTTTTTTACCCAAAAGTAATAAAATGTATTGTAACTCGCTGTGGATATCTTTATGCACAATATTTCAGCTACTCATTTCCATATTCCACCTTTAAACCCAGCTGAAGAGAACTTTTTGTAGGCCACAAGATCAAACTGAAAATTGTCGAAAACTAAAAATTCATGTTAAAAGAAAGCTAGATTTATTAAAATTTACACTCTTCCCACTAAAATACTAGCTAGACTTTGCTGTAAAATAGCTAACTGGCCAACACAGCGGCAAATGGACCAAAAAGACACAAACAGTTACTAGAAATTGGCAAAAAACAGCATGACCTACGCTAATAGAAAAAAAAGAGAAGAGTTTAGAAAAAGTTGAAAAGAAATAGCTTTGGACTAAGCATAGAAAATTCAGACTAATTTTAGCAGTTGCGACATCGCCAAAAAATCACAGCAGCACCAACAACAACAAAAAGTTCGCTGAACTGCACAAAGGCATCGCGAAGCTATAATATGTAATAACAAAAAAAAGAGGCAGACCAACCAACAACAACAACAGCAGCAGCAAGAAAAACAATAAAAACAACAATAAGACAAAGACAGACTTCATTAGCTGGCTAGCGCTGGCATCATCAGCTAACTTGGCCAAAAAGAAAGCAGTTGAAGGTTCTTTTTGGCCACAACAAAATGCACACAAATCAACATTCTAATTGTGGTCGAATCAAAAAACTCAGGCAGCCAAAGAACTGAAAGAAGAAGAGAGTGAAGGAGAAAGAGTAGAAACCGAAGAGCAGAAGATTCCGAAGAAGCGTAGCGAAAATAAATGGACTTTTCATAGACAGTGACAACAATTAATTATATTTTAATATGCCTGCAATCTGCCGTGTGGCAAAGAGACGACCACGACGGCGACTACGACCTCGACTTTCAGTAGGGAAAGGGGGAAAGTAGGGAATGGGAGTCGGGAAATCTACCCCGCTAAGCATGGCCGACAGCTTATTAGTTTATAGTGTCAACAACGCGCTTTAAACACCGTCAACAGTTCGAACGGCCGACAGCAAAGAAAGGTCGTCTTCCCATTGTTGTTGTTTTTGTTGCCTGAAAGTCATCGAACTTTCTCTATGTTCCCTTTGTTGCCACTAATTTCTATATTATGTTACAGGTGTTGTTTTTTATATAGAGTCGTAGAGCTGCCGCTTCAGCTTGGCCATTTTATTGGCCACATTAATTAATTATGTTTCGTTTTTTTTTTTTGCCAGGCGTCTGATTAAATGTTGCAGTCACCTCTTAAGTTAAACCTTTTGTATACCCTGTAACAGCGGGGATTATAGTTGTGTTTAATGTGTGTAAGAGGTGGAGTAGCAGCCTGCTTTGCACTGGGTATGCCACAGTCCAGTGAGCTCTTGTTCAGCTTACTTCCCTGCTGTTTCCTCCAACAATTAGTTTAAATCACACATCAAGCATACGTCACGTTGACCCGGCATAGATCAGAGGGAAACGCTTAGTTAGTTAGCTGTTCTAGCTTAGAACAATGAACAATAAATACAATTATGTACTTAGGCAACATTTTAAACACAACACACAGTTGTAATTTGACAAATGTCTTTATTTAAATTTGAAATAATTACAGATGGGAAGATGTTGAAATTTGAAACAATCGCGTGTCTCTTTTTTCATTAGCGGTTTTTTTTTTTTTGCTTTTTGTTGGCTAGTCTTTGGCTAGAAATTCCCAAAAGCGCGAGACAGCGCGATGCGAATAGAATGATTAGGAATGGTTTATAGTAGTAGCCAAACAGTTTCAAAAAATCTGCGCTGTAATTAATAACAGCTTACGACTTTAGCCACAAATTAGCCACATGACATAGCGCTACAAGAACTTAATACTTTTTATATCGTTTTATTTGTTGCTGCTTCTCGTTGTTCTTGGCCTGAAGTTTCGCTGGCGTAGGAGTTTTGAACTCGAAATCGCGTCCAAAGGCGTGGGCAGGCTAGAAACTGAGCTGACCAACATCCTGTTACAGTTTCGATTGAATCGAATGATCAGATACGCTAACAAGACCGACAGATAGATTTATAAAGCTTCTATATAGCTTTTCTGCAGCAGAGTATCATTGGTAGGCGGCAGCACATTGACTTCATTAAGCCTTAAGTGGGCGTTAAGTACTCGTTTAAGCCATTGTTTATATCGCATTTATATTTCCAGAACTAGTTTCTTATTGAACATTAAGAATAGAAATACATGCGAGTGACCTTGAGGAGGTCAGCTGCGACTTAGCTTAACATCTACTATATAACTATCATAATACTAAGCTAGTTTAGGGGATTCGATGTTTTGGCGCTCTCCTGCCGTATGGCATTGATGAGCTCATAGTTCACCAGGAAAGTGAAGCGTAGTCCAGACATCTCCACCGTGCAGTTGTGAGCCAGTCGAGTCTTATTTCCACATAGCAGCGGTGTGCCATCGATAAAGATAGCGCGTTTGCCCTCGTTGGCAATGAAGAAGTCACCATTGCTGCGCATCTTGATGGTGCCTTGACGGCGGGAAATCTTTGCTGAAGGTCCCTCCAGTGAGAGATCAACATCCACGCCGCATTCCTTGGCCTCGCGACCAAATGTAATTTCCTTGGAACGCATCAGATAGCGCACTAGACGTCCGCATAGACAGGCGAGTGTTTGGTTATCGAACTCACTGGCTGCCGTGGGACCCAGCACGGAATCCACGAGGACACCCCAGCGGGACAACTCATTCTCCAGCAAACGTATATCGCGTTTATTGCGACGATCGGCCAGAGTCAGTTCAATTTCCAGTGCCTCATCTCGCGGTTCATGTAAATCTTGTTCAAAGATTTGATCTTCGGCATCGGAGAAGCTTAGTGGTTGATCCGAACCCTGCAGCGGCTTCACAGTCTGGTCAGGCAGCAGGCAGTACTGCTTGAGGAGCAGCCAATGATTGTGCAGCGATTTGGCAGTGCGTGCACAATAAAAGGTGGCTGCATTCTTGTCCAACAACTCCTGGAACTGTTCCACCTTCGGAGTGTCAGTCTGTTGGAAGCATAAACATTAGTTACGGTTGCACTATCTAGTCAGTTAAATACTTACGCTCTTGATGGTGCCCAGCAGATCCTCCTCCTGCACGCTGTAGAGCGCCTTACGCTGCACCGACTCCACCAGCTCGGGATGCAGATTACGCATGGCAGAGACGGCAATCCGGGACACAGCCGGCTCATAGAGCAAGGCGTACCAACGCTGTTGTAGCTCCTGCAGCGTAAACTTACATGAGAACTTGACGCCACGATGAATCATGCGCAAATCGTTGGTCTGCTGTATGCCAATGACCAATGCAAGATCATCGATAGGCTTCCAGCGGCCCAAGTCTTTCGTAGCCATCTGCGCCAATGGGCGACCATTGCGGCGTGGCTTTTTGCTGCTTGCTGGACGCGAGGGACGCGGACGACGTTCGGGGCCAGGAGCACGATCCATAATCGGACGATTGATCGGTTTCGGCTGGGTTTGCTGCACCGGCGTGCTGGCTGCGGGCGTCGACAATGGCAACGGTGACGGCAAGAGTGGCGTAAAAGGTTTTGACGGCGTGACAGCTGTGAAAACTGTGTTTATGTCCGGTGTTCCTGGCTGTGTGTCAAGTGCACTTCCTGGCGTTTGGGGGGATTCTGGTGGCGCAGCAACTGTGGCAGCGACAACCGTTGAAACCGGAGGCTGCAACAATGTTGGTGTTGTTGTTGTCGTTACAATTCCTGGATAGTTTTGCGAAGTTGTGCGCGGTCGGTTCGAACGGTTTGCATCGGCACCACCGCGGCTCGTTGGTATGGTTAGGTTATATTCAACAATTTCGTCGTCGAATCGTTTGCGTTTAATTGTACGCGAAGAGCTGTCAAGCTTTGATTGTCAATCACAATTCACAGTTATTTTTGTATGTCAAACTCACCTTCGTCGCTTTGCGGCGTCGTTTTGTAGCAACTCAATTGGCAGATTGTGAACTGAAGTTTTACTCGCAGCGTTCGTTGTTGTTGTTGTTGGTGGTGCTGCTACTACGGTTGTTGCCACTACTATTGGTGTGACAGGGGCTGCGCAAGTGTTGACAGATGTCGATGACACACTGACAGTGGCAGGCACGCCTCCTGCCTCCGACACTGCACTAGGTACCATACTGCTTTTCACAGTATCCGCAGTCACATTATTAGTAACTGTAACTGGTAATTGCGTACCTTCCATGGTTATTTTGTGCAAATTTTGTTGTTTTTCCTCAACAACGCACAAAGTGCTGGTAACGCTGTGACTAATCGATAGCTGAAAATCATTCGATACTGCCCATCGCAATGCACGCAACTATCGATGGCTGCGCTAGAACTATCGATATGGACATTTAATTATCGCAGCCCTGGTAATGCTGACAAAAGTAGTGATGTGAAACTTGATAAATACTAAGATAATAATGTGATGTCTATTCTTAAGAATGCGCGTCATAAATAAGTGCATAAAGGCACTTCAGTATTGCTAACAACTCGCCTAAGCATTGCCAAAACGCTATAAAACTATGAGGTAAGTGCACAGCGCAGTTAAAGCTCTAAAAACTGTGATGACTAATCGATTGGATTTGCAGTTGTAACTACGCGGAATCGGAATCTTCGCAGTCGGAGAGTAAAATGGACATCTCCGAGACGCCCACGGACTCCACTGGAGCCTCTCCGCTGGCGGACGAACGGGCGGCCAGTGCTACAATTCCAAACAAAGTGTTGGCGCATCACAACGAGGATGAGCGTGAAAATAATGAAATTGATGTGAACTCGTCTACGCTGGATAATCGAATAATACGGCCGGAGTTATTGCTGCCGGTTGAAACAATGCCACAACGACAACAAATAGCTGAACGTACATTAACTTTGGCCAACAGTCATCCGTTAATGTCGCCTACAAACACAGACTCCGACTCGGAGCCATTCCAGAGCAAGTGCAACAATTTCCCAGACGTTGTGCCCCTTGTGGAACAAACCACAACGGAGGCTGTGCGCAATACGTTGAACAATCAACAAAATAATATGCGGGCCAAGCCGCAAGACGCCAAGGTGAGTCTGCTGCGTGCCAACAGCCCAGATCTCATCAGCAGCGAATCGGATGCGGATGTCTCACAGTACTTGGCCGCCGTGGAGTCAAATTTCCAATCGGTTTCGTTGTTGCCCAATGCCAACAACAAGGCGACAAGGAAAACAAAGCGTTCAACTGGTGCTGGTGGCGAGGACATCTCCAGTTTGGACTCAATTTCGAATCATAGCTTCGACGATGACGAAGACATTGAGCACAATTTGGCCTCGCTGAGTCCATCGAGTTCGTTGATTGACGGTCTCGATGGCGAGGACGACGACGATGATGATGATTGCGAAGGCCCTGAGCTGCTGCCCGACAATGACGATGACTTAGATGATTTTGGCATGACCGCGACTCCCACGCCGCATGCCACTGGTGGCAGTGCAGCAACAACAAACGCCACCGCAGAGCTGCCGCAGTATACGGCAGATGAAGAACGACGTGACTCACGCAACTGGCAAAAGATTACGCTGCCAGACGGCAAAACACGTGAGATCGATATGCGTGTGATTGAGCCGTATAAGCGAGTATTGTCCCACGGTGGCTATCTCAAGGCAGGCGGACAGAATGCCATTGTTATCTTCTGTGCCTGCCATTTACCAGACAGATCCCGTGCCGACTACAGCTATGTTATGGACAATCTCTTTCTGTATGTGGTCAAGACGCTCGAACAACTGGTCACAGATGATTATGTGCTCATTTACTTGCATGGCGGCTCCAACAGACGTAATGTGCCACCATTTCCCTGGCTTAAGCGGTGAGAGCTGAATAAACTTTACACAATCCTTTAAACATCTCACTAAATGTTCGTTCCTTTTACTTTAGTTGCTATCAATTGTTGGATCGTCGCTTGCGCAAGAGTCTGAAGCACATGTACTTGGTGCATCCAACATTCTGGATCAAATCTTTAGTGTGGATGGCGCGTCCCTTTGTCAGGTAGAGCAGAAAACCTTCCACTCCTTTTAGTGCTCATATAATTAACATTTTTAAATTGACAGCACAAAATTTTGGCGCAAACTGGTGTACGTCAAATCACTTGATGAGCTCGGACTGCATGTGGCTGTAGAGAAGGCAGCCATACCAGAGAAGGTTAAGCAATACGATGCCAAGCGACATTGATTCAGTTTTATTGGCATAACACCATTATCTCAGCTGCTCAGGCTTCTTTCCGTAACTCTAACGCAACATTCACTCAGAAGAAAAGAAAAACAAGCTCGCATTCCTCGTTTATAGCTACTTTTATAATCTCAATTGAATTTTGGTTTTACCGCGTATTTATTTACACACTCGCTATGCTTTAATTTAAGATCTCAATCTATTGTGATAATTTATATTTTTGCCTTAAACTCAACTCATCTATCACTTTTATGCGCTATGTTGTTAATGGAATGTAAAATGCAAACATCGAACAAGTTTTTCCACGGTAGAACTCACACACATATAGAGTAGTTAACACACATACACATGTAGTTTTAGCCAGAAGATAAAGTACACTATATACATAGCTATATAAGAAATCATGAACGTGTAGCTTCCGCTTCAGTTTCCCACATAATCGTCTTAACTTTACAATAATCATTTTGTAGCCTGGTTTTATATACTATATATACATGTATATGAGCAACAAGAAACCACCAGACTTCCGTATGTACGTGTTACCTTCTATGTTGAAAACGAAAACGATAAAAGAAAACTCAAATGAAAATGAATTTTACATATAAGACACATTTATAAATAATTGAAAATGTTTAGCTGAATTTTTTGTGTGTGTAATGCTTACAAATAACAAACACCGACCACTGAAGGTAGACCCCATGCCAGTAGTCTTTGCCCTACCTAGTCCCATTAATCCCTTCACCTCACCACAACTCAATCAAGTAGCTGTTTAGCTTGTAAGTGTAACCTAGTGTAACAATTTGATATTTAAATCTACAAAACTCATACATAGACACACACAGCCCAACATGAACATATGAAATGTAGTTAATATATTTAAGCATACGTATAACCGATTGATATTAAGGAGCGATCTTTTGTTGGTTTCCTTATTGCTTCAATAATGATAATAAACATCAAATGCAAAACACATTTTACGAATAACTGCTCTGTTCGCAATCCCAAAGATTCTGATCCTCGTGGAACTGTATTAATACCAGCTCATAGGTGACTATGGTGCCAGCTACCTGTAGTAAAAAGTTAATAAAGTATGACCTTTTAGTCAATGGCACATGTAACTTACGCTGAGTACAAGTTTTCTGGTTAGATGAAAGAACTTCATGCCACTAAGCGCTACAAGATCACTGGTTATTTCCTCTGCAAAACGTTTCGTCTCTGGACACCATGAATCCTTTGGCACGCAGCGTAAATAACGCAGTGCATAACGCGATTCATCATGCACGCTAGCCGCATACAAGGACACGGCCAGCGTGCGTCCGATCAGAAATATCAGCGAGAAATAAAAGTAGATCGCATGAGCCACCGAAGGCATTTGACTGGAAATATGAGCTGGTTATGAACTCCATACTGAGTATATAAAGAGTAGTTTCCACTCACTTGAGACTACGCAGCAGCTGCACGCATATAAAGTAAAGATTATTGGAGAAGGATACCATGGTAATAAGGGAAATAGCGTTATCCATATTGCCGCACAGAGTGCATACCTTACGGTATTGTATGCGTCTCTCCGACCAGTAAGAAGGTGGCATGTGCTATAAGATAGAAATAAAAGTTAAAACCAATTAACTAATTCCTGTGACTCACCAATCCTTTAAACTTAAGTAAGTTATCGTTCAGCTGACGAAATTTGGCAGCCAAACCAATGCTAACAATCATCACAAACACATCCATATAGCTCCAGATGAAAGTCGAGTAAACATTCTGCAGTTTGCCCCAAATGGCCAATATGGGAGAATACTTCATTACATAAAATATCTCATCGTTGGTCAGCAAAAAGAAATTCTTGATAGGATCATCAGTTTGATTGCAGAACGCTGAATAGTTAATGGCCGAAATCATGCTCAGCAAATGCTCCGCTAAAGGAAAATGTTGTTAGTATACTTTGCTTCAAAAAGAGTTATGTTTGGAAAACTTACACAATGATAAAATCATGCCCACAAACATAACCATATGAATGGTGCGCGCCATGCGCCATTTATCCTTTTGTGAGTGGTACTGCGGTAAATCCTGTTCGATCTCATGCCAATGCATCATTAAGGCAGGCCACTTCCTGGCCAAGTTAAGAGCTGTGACACAAACCAACAGAATGCAGCTGCGAAATGCCAATGGCTTTACATTGTTAAAGCTAATGGGGCCATCCAGCACCTTGTAAATGGTCAGCAGGAGATCAATTATAGTGGAGCCAATAAACAGCAGACAGCAGCAGGTGCGCACATGCAGCCAGGAGAAGTTGAGACTACTCGGGTGTGTAGACGTCACTCCCTGCACGGGCATCATGGCAAAACACTGGGCTGTTAGCAGCACCTTGCCCACTGCCTCATGGAAAGTGCCGTTGGACATGTAGGGCTCTCGTGTCTTACCATTTTTGATGAAATCTGAATAAGATAAGTTGAATTAAACTCAAATTTAAGCACGAAATTGTTTACAATGCGTGCACTTACCTGTTCCCTTAGTTTCCTCACATGCCGATAGTCTCCGGCTTACGTAATCCTCCGAGGTTTCCAGAAAAGCTGTCTTGCGAGCACTATAATTAATTAAAATCTTCAATTTGGTATAATTATCTTTATAACTTTGATTTACAACCTCTCGTGGAGCACATCCAATTTGCGTAGTAGCGGAGACCTTTTAAACTTTTTCCAACGCCGAAATTTATGTTTCAACTTGGGCAAAAGCCTCATTTTCCGACCGCAGGCAAATGGCAACTGTGAGTGCGAAAAGTATTTGGAATAACAAATGCCAATGGGTCCTGGGCAATAAAAAACACCTGTTGTTTTGCACTTATCTATAATTAAGGTGTCATTCTGACATATACAAATAGCAACACAAATTGTAGGTCATTGTGGAAAATAGTTGTCTCCCATTCAATTTTCCGCAAGGTTTTCCGTGTTGTTTTTCTGCATGTTCAGTGCTCATTGCAATCATTCACTTTGTCTGCCTTGTTGAATTGCAGCAAAATAAGCTCGTAAGTAACAATTGTGCCAGCCACCTGAAAAAGGGGATCAATTTAGCAAGAAATATTTGTAGAGTATATCAGTTTATACCGATATGAGAACGCCTCGAGTGAGCCGAAAGAATTTCATGCCCGTCAGTGCCACCTGATCCATGTTAACCTCCTCCGAAAAGCGTTTGAGCTGGAAAGGAAAACAATTTGAATAGTTTATTCTTCCTAGACATATCTCTGCCAGTTTACCTCCGTATTCCAGTACTGTCTGGGCACATGCTGAAATATATTTAAGGGTCGCTTGGATTCATCATTGATGCTGGCGCTATACAGTGAGAGTACCAGAGTGCGTATAAGCAAGTAGCCCAAGGAGAACCAAAAGTACGCGGTATGCGAAGCCGATGGTTTCTTTCTACACAACAAATTAAATATTAAGATAATAAATGAATTCAAAGTCATAATAAACCCACTGTAAGCTCTTAAGTATCTTGCCACAAATGAAGTAAAGATTGTTGCTGAAACAGAGCAGAGTTATGACCGAGATGGCATCGTCCACAACATTGCAAAGTTTGCAGAGATTCCGAAAATTAATGCGGCACTGAATCCAGTAATCAATTGTAGTGGGCTGCGGAGGAGGTAAATTAATTAGTTGTATTTGTTATACCCAAGGCAACTAAGTACTTACTAGTCTAGCTTCCCGTTGCATATAATCATTCAGCTGGCGAAAGCGTGCTGCCAAAGAAACACTCACGGCCATCACGAAAATGTCATTGAAGCTCCAAGCAAACGTGGCTAAAACATTGATAATCTTAGTAATAATGCCCAAAACTGTAGTGTACTCCACAAAATGATAGAACATGCTCAAGTTGATAAGCAAATAGCTATCGATGGGGCGATTTGGCAGCACAGGACAGGCATTCACATAGTAAATAGTCGAAAGCATGCTGAGCAGGTGCTCCACTGCAAAAAAAAATAAGGGTAAAGCTTCTATTTCTCCCTGTGTAAAATACATTTGTAACTTACCAAGTGAACAAACCAAAGCTATCATTATAATCATTCGAATGTGCTGAGCCAATGCTCCACGTTCTTTCTCGCTGCGCATTGGAGGTAGGTGGGACTCAACTATTTGCCATTCCTGAACAACTGCAGGCCACTTTGTGGCCAGTTGAAAGAAGGCCAGCGAAATGGCGAATATCGAGCCATAGAACACTAATGTCTCCACCGTATCAAAGTTAAAGTCCTGCGCTATTACATATGCTGTCATATAGCCAGAAGTTATAGCAAACACAATTGTCACAATTAAGGCATAACAGGTGCGAAAACTCAACCATGTGAAACTCAAATCCTCAGCGAATTGGGAGGTAATGCCACGCACAGGCATCAGTGCAAATAATTGAGATACAATCAGCACTACAGAAAAAAGAGCACAGTTTAAGATTATTCGTAAACAGATAGCATCTCACCTGGCCTAATGGCCTCCTGAAAAGAGCCGTTGTGCTCGAAAGCCTTATGATCAGCGCGATCCAGAATATCATGAACTGAACCAATAAATAAATTATTAATATATTTCTTGGGGTATTTAGTGAGTCTAACTTACGTTTTGGCCAGCGAACGTACTTTTTGGGCTTGCGTCTTGTCCTGCGTCTCAAGGGATTCATACCGAAACTATAAATAATACTGGAATACACATATTTCTACATAATTCCTGCACTTACTCGGCATCAAGTCGTGGCAGGCGCCAGAAATTAACGAGTGTCACATTCTTGCGACGTATTGCCGCATCGCCTACAGTTCTGGCCATGTTCGCAGTTAAACTGTTGCCAATTTTATTTGCCAACTATACAAAAACACAAGTTGAATGTTTCTCTATCTCACTCTCCATCTCCTGCTCTCTTTCGTTTTAATATTGGGACCTTCGTACATGACAATTGAATATCCATTTTACTCTTATCTGTTTACAAATCTGTGTGTCTGTGCACATAAAATATGCAGTAGTTTTAAGTACACGCAAACTATGAATAGAATATACTCTTTGACGAGCCGCCACCACGACTACAGATACTCTTCTGTACATCCGAGCCGTTCATCTGATTGATTAGCACCAATTCGTAGGCCATCAAAGTGGCTGCCATCTGTAAAGCATAGATTAATAAATATCTGAGTTTTTTTTTAAATGAAACACAAACAAACTTACGGCAAACATGAGTCTGCGTGTCACGAAGAAATAACCCTTTCCACTCAGAGCAAAGTTGTTTGTAAGAAAAATCTCATGAATTCGTTTCAATTCCAAGCACCAAAACTCCGTGGGTATTTCGTAAAGCGTATTGGAAATTTCCTTAGCTTCTTGCGGTATGGTTGAGGCAGCAAACATCATGTTACAAATACGCGATATCACATAAATCAGACAGAACCAAAAGTACAGTTCATCCATAAAGCTGCCTCTGGCCCTGTAAAATAAAGCCATATTAGTCAACTACAAATAATTCTCCATTTAGCTTACTTAAAGCTGTGATAGATCTGCACGCAGACAAAGTACATGTTGTGGGCACAGGCTAGAATAATTAATCCGGAGAGCTCCTTCTCGTATAGCTTCAGTAGATCACAGAGATCTAAAAGATCATATCTTAACTGTGCCCAAAACTCGTGCGACTGCTGCTCTCCGGCATGCTG
Source organism: Drosophila nigrodunni (assembly GCA_020829145.1). NCBI lineage: Eukaryota > Metazoa > Arthropoda > Insecta > Diptera > Drosophilidae > Drosophila > Drosophila nigrodunni. Next base: position 5,182,245 of record JACVCZ010000007.1, on the reverse strand, counting down.
CCTGATGCGCCAATGTAACTGCTTGAAGCGCAGCTGGAGACTACGACAGATCATGATTAAGAAAATATCCACAAAGTTCCAAACAAAAGTCATGGCCAGCGTGGTCCATTCGATAAAAAGGGCCTGGACCACGCTGAAATGGAATACGGAGAATAATTCCTGTCGCTCCCGCTGAAAGTAATTCAACCAGAAGTCCACATCCAGATTGCACTCGTGTATTTGCTGGTAGTTGCTGTAGACCGCACTGCCTACATAAGTGGAATGCTCACACAGGGCAGCTATCAGGAGTCCCACGCCCCAAAGACGTATACGTCGACCAAATTGCTGACCATAACGGCAGTCATAGCCAGGTTGCTGGAATATCAATTCACAACGCGCCGTTTGCCGTATAAGATTTGGCCAACGCCAGGACAAAGACAAAAAGACGCTAAAACAGGCAATGCAAATAACGCTAAAGCTGAGAGAACCTGTAAAGAATAAGAACAAATCGAATCGAACGGAAACAATCAAAGTAGGCTTAAATAATAATTGAAAATAAATGCAATCAAAGTAGGCTATGAAAAGACCTACGAATCCACATGCTCGACAAACAACGAGAAATAAAATCAGTTCAGAGCTGGCGCTGGGAGTAAACAGTTCTCAGTCTTGAAATTCACAGAAAATAAAAAGACAAATAATTGTGAATTGTTTCTCATGGGGTTATTTTTGCTGCGGAAGTAAAGAGGACCAAGAACTTGATTCAATTCAAGTGAACACCGTTGCTCTTCAGTCTTACTTCCGAAGTAAAGAGGACCAAGAACTTGATTCAATTCAAGTGAACACAGTTGGTCTTCAGTCTCAATATCAACCTTCTTGCTAAAAATTAAGTTACCGTCTCCACACCGAAGTCGTGCATTGATTTTGGTCAACTCTCCGCCTCCTGATAAGGCGGAGAGGCTTGTTCCAGAATCAATGCCATAGGTCGTTGGAGGAGACGGTGACTTTGTTTTTAGCAAGGAGGTTGATATTAAGGCTGGGGAACAACTCTCTTCACTTGAATTAAATCAAGTTCTTGGTCCTCTTTACTTCAGAGGTAAGGCTGAAGACCTTTCGCAGGAAAAAGATTGACGAATCTTTGCTTCTATTAATTCTTGAGATGCTCTTGGTTCAAAGTTTCCCTTTTTCTACAGCGATTGACTCGGGTTTTTAGCTATTTGCTTCCTATTTTGATTTTCTTTCAGTGGGTGGATATGCTATGAGCTGTTTACTTTCGGCTCTAGCTCTGAACTAAACTAATCCATTTTGCCCTTATAAGGGTTTTGCTATGCTTAGTCGCAGAACTCTTCCTGTGAGAAGAGTACTGTGATTACTCATAGTAAACATCCCATAAAGGGTATTCGTAGTATCCTGCCTGCTAGGCGTTCACTACGCTTACTCTTAGGAGCATACTGAGTTGATGTTGTGTGTGCTCATTGTAGAGTAAATTGCCCTTATAAGGGAGTTACTATGCTTAGTGGTAGAACTTTCCTGTGAGTGTACTATGAATACTCATCCCATAGAGGGTATTCGTAGTATCCTTCGTGCTAGGTGGTTCACTACGTTTACTCTTTCCTGGGAGCATACTGGAGTTTGTGCTCATTGGAGAATAATTCGCGGAAGACTGACTCGTTGTTTTGCTAATTGCTAATCTAGCTTTGAACTGAACTACTCCATTTGTCATTGAATAATGTGTACTTTGTACTCTAATCGCTGTATATTTCCTAGAAGGTACACTATATTACACTTAATATGCTGCTTAGAAGCATCTTACCTATAGTATAGATCTTTAGACCATGCTCAAAGACAATTTTAGAGGAGAGAACACAGTCCAAGATGGCAAAGCCCAAGATAATGCAGCTTAGCAGAAACGAGGGTGAAATCCAGCGGAAACGAACTTTTCCTGCAGAAGAACTGGGCCAAACGCCTGCAACAGGTAGTACGCCAAGAAACTGGGCTAAAACGAGAACTTTGAAGGCGAAAGGCAGTAAAATTATTAAAGACAACTAGTAATTAACTAATTACCCACACTTACAGGGTCCAATGGCGTATTGTAGCGAGTTTCTATTCGTTTGCCGCTGCATTTTAGCCTCTTTACTGTCCAAGAGCCAAATTGAAATGTGCATGTTTTTGGCTAACAACGATTGCAATCATGGTAAGGTGTACAACGGGGCGTTTGACGCCTGATTTATTAATGCCATTGCAGTTAAGATCAGCAGTAAACTGATATATCATGACAGTTTGAAAAACAGAAAAATGTGCGGAGTACAAAATGTGCTTAACAATAGACAGTTCTCTGCCTGATGGTTGCCTGATTAATGACATCGGATATCATCAGCTCATATGTGATTATTGTGGTGCCCATCTGCAGAGGAAACTAACTATTTTATATGTATTAATTTTTAAGTCAAGAACTTACGGCCAAAACAAGTTGTCGTGTAAGATAGAAGAATCCATTGCCAGAGAGCGCAGTCATATCATTGCCCAACTGTTCGCTAAATCGTTGAACCTAAAAACATGAAATTACTAATAATAATACCAAGTTAATAGGTTTAACTTCCACCCACTTCTGTGGTCCATGCCTTGGAGGGTACATCCCGCAGTGCTGTAATGATTTTCAGCTCATAATCATTGATGGAGGCGGTCACAAAAATGGTCATTGTGGTGCGTACTACGGCAAAAACCAAGGAGTACCAAAAGGCCACCATAACAATGGCATCCACACCAATATTTCTATTAACAATAAGGAGTTGATTAGTTTAAAAGTCTAAAAATCTTAAAACCCACTCAACTTGAAGCTATTGAAGAGCTGAAAGCATATAAACGACATGTTATTGCCAAAGGCAAGCAGCACAAGTGGTGCAATCGCTCCGTCCAATAACCGCACCAGCCGCTTCAAGGCCAAATAATGTTGACGCACTTCGGTCCAGAAAATTGCTGGCATTACTTTCTTATGCACGGCGGCAATGCGTCGATGCAGTTGATGAAAACGCGCAGCGAGACCGATGCCAATGCACATAATAAAGCAATCGGTAAAGGAACGTGGATATGCAATGGTTTCGTTGATAAACTGGAAGCAAAAAGTAGCATCAACAACAGACAACAATTAAATAGAGCACATGCTAACCTCAAGCAGCGGCAACATCCAAACTTTATAGGGCATTATGTTATACAGATGAGGTCGTTCCCATTTATAAACACTCTCCAAGAAGCTGACATTAATGTTGCATTGAGTGCGCTCTAAATTGCTTAAATTAATTGAATTGGCCAACAGCAAACAGTGCTCGACTGCATATAGAAATGCTCATTATATATTTTTAAGTACAAGTACAGTACTCACTGAGTGCCGAGGACATGATGAAAGCAACCACAAAGTTAATGCGACGTTCGATTTTATACTCATCATAAAAGCGATAGGGTATGCTAAGGAAAAGCTGCTCCACATGATGCCAGTGCCTCATGATGCTCTTCCAGTTGAAAGCCAATCTCCAGAAGAAGACATGCTCCAGCACACAGACCACATAAAGTGCCAAAGAACTAGAGGTGTGAAAATTTATGCCAACAGCAACTATATAATTTAAAACGGCACCAAATTCACAGAAGTTAAATATCAAAATAATGGCAGAGTAAACGGCGCGTGGACTAAGCCAACGAAATTTAATATTTCGCACATCTGCAGATCTGATATTGCTGACTGGCAATAGGCCATAGATTTGAGTGATGAAAAGAACTGAAAATGTAAAGAAAAGTAGTGAAAGTAGTGGTAGAAATCATAGATTTTTCTTTGCTGCTTACCCAGTGAAACAGCGCGATAGAATGTTTCGCCCTTCGGCATGGCTAAAATCATACTGTCAGTTGAACATGAATGAACGTGCCAGCAAGTGATTGAGTGGGCGTGTTTGTTTTTTACAATTTAGTCACTAGTATTTACAACAATTTACAGCTAATTGCGGCACCATGACGAATGGCAATTTGCAAAGAATTGGTGCCAATTTATCAGGCGCACAAGGGCAACAATCCTTTGCGTCTATTGGGTTCATCAAATTGCAGCAACACCAGCTCATAGGTGACTATTGTGCCCGCCATCTAAGGGAGACATTTAAAATTGCATTCAATTCATAATAAAAATTCCTTTCACTATAAAATACACGCACACCAAAGAGCAGACGACGTGTAAGAAAGTAGAATTTCTTGCCGGACAAGGCCACTGTCTGTGTGGACATTTGGAAAATCAAACGCTCCACCTCGATGCACCAGCTATTGTTGGACACACGTCGGAGCACAGTCAAAGCACTACGGGCTTCATCGTTGATCGTTGCAGCCGTGAGAAAAACAAAAGCTGTGCGTCCCACCAAATATAAAGTAGAGTACCAGTAATATACATAACTTATGGGCCAGCGTAGTTTACTGAAACAGAAATTATTAAAGCTTAAATAAAGTCTATAACTTCTTGATAACTCACTTGAATATGTTTAGCAGCTGGCAGCATATAAAGTACAAATTATTCACACAGGACAAGAGAATGATGTTGGATAACGCTTGATCCACACGCTCCAAAAGATCACACATACGCACATAATGCTCCCGGATTTCTATGAATGCCGATTCCGGGACATTTTCCTCATGTTCCAGCTTGCGTATACGCATAGAAATTTGTTCAAAGCGGTAGGCTAAGCCCTTGCTGATCATTATGATGAATAAATCCATGTAGTTCCATATGAAAGTGCAGGTGCCATTTATGAGCTGCACGAGAGTTGGTAGTAAAAATTAGCTGACCTGCTAGAAATATCTCGTGCCTATACTTACCAGTATATAGACACCCACAAAGCGACTATAAGGCATCACCTCGAAGACATAGTCGTAGTTTTTGAGTATATACTTGTCAAAGGAGGCATCTGCAACTGTATTATTTGCCAAAGCACAGAATTGTACACGTCTTTCAAAGCTCACAATGGCAGAGCCGTGGAACAGAGCATGCTCAACTGAAAATATAATGAAATAAGCACTTAAAAAAGACAAATATAAATTAGTTCTCTACTTACTCAAAGACAAGATTACAATGAAGAATGCAGGCAGACGCACACGCCGATTCAAATTGCTTGGTAGCGTTTCATATGGAGCTTTGTCAAAGATCAGCTCCAGACGTGTCCAGTAGCGTATCAAAGGTGGCCATCGGCGAGCCAGGTCAATAAACAGAATACAAGCGACCAGCACAAAGGTAAAAAACACCTGACCAACTGTGAAGACAGGATAGCAAAGAGTATTAATAGATAAAGTTGATTTTAGCTAATAGTTTTGGGCCATTACATACCAAAATTTTTTGCTGTCACTCCGATTTTTAGCAAATGCTTTATCATGCTTAAAGTTAACACGGAGCTTGCCACAACAAACAGCAGCGTGACAATCATTGCCACGGAAAACAAACGATAACGAATACGCCGTGGATTTGCCTGCCAAATGTTTGTCAAAGGCATCAGGGCAAAGAATTGAGCCAACAGCATGACTACAAAAAAAAAGAGAATTAATAAAAATTTGGTTAATAAATTAATATAACATCTACCTGGAGAAACTGCGCGATGAAAAGTCTCCAGTCGCGCATAATCCGTCGGTTTTTCATTGCACACAATATTGAAATCAAAGTCTATATCAGCTATGGGTTTGTTGGTGACAATCTCCTCCTCCTGCTGTTTAATTTTGCGATTGAAAATATGCCGTAATTTCCAGCCCTGGGGTCCTGCCATTTTGCTGGTCATTTGCACACTAAGCCGCAGCGCCTGCGTCAAGAAAATGTTTGGAAAATTGCAGCCGGTTACACTGCAAGAAAATAGAAAATTATAGTTGCAAAAATAGTTATCATGCGAGTGTAGTAAACAATAATTAAAGGTACGTGGGACTGTTGGAAATTGCTCGAATGTGGCAAGTAGAGTTCATTCAAAATGCGACAAGCTGCAAGTTCAGTTTGTTTTCAACCAAATTTAAATATTTTTCGGCAGTTGAAGCTCAAGCGGCGGCAACAACGCGCTCTGGCAGCTCAGAAAGTGCGTTGTACAAGAAATCCCAATGAGCTGGAGCGACTGGACACGTTTCATCGGGCGATCAGACCCTGTAAAAGCTTTTGATACCTTTTAAGAAGGTCTTCTGAATTCACGACTATAAATATATAAATCAAATAGTAATAATATATATTTTTATACAAGTTTTAACATTTACTTTTCATCTTCTGCAGATCTCTGTCTGGCGCAGATCTTCGGCATGCTGCCCTTGGCTAATGTGTTGAGTTCCAATCCTGAAATTGTGAAATTCCGTCTACGCTCCTCGGGCATGTGTTTTTCCCTGCTGTTTTTGCTGCTGGGTGGCGTGAAAACAACGCGTATAGCAGCTAAGATCTATCAAGGCGGCATCAATAGCAGAAACATGGGTATTATACTCCAAATCATATAAGTTTATACTTTATTAAAATAACATTATTTAGTTAGCTTGGTTTACTACGCCAGCGGTTTGATAATCTGCCTGAAATTCATGAGTTTTGCGCGTTGCTGGCATCGTCTGATTATACCCTGGAATGAAATTGATATTATTATGTTGTTTCCACCTTATGCGCCGACTAAACCAAGTCTACGTCGCAAATTATTGCTAACTGGATGCCTACTTGGTTGTCTAGCTTTGGGTAAGTATTAAACTATTTTATACTAATTGAAATTATAATTAATTTTATTTTTAAACCCTAGTTGATCATTGTTTGTATTATGCCTCCAGTTTTTACAACTATCGCATGCATGTTGTGCACTGTCTATCAAACATTACGGATATTCCTTACAGCGGTTATTTGAAGCGCGAATTCGCAGATATTTTTGAAGTTTTACCTTACAACCCCTTCTTTATTTTCTACGCTTTTGTAAGTTAAACACCTCACTATAAGTGTATTTAATTTCAAGTGGTTCCTTGCAGTTTTTGAACGGCACGTTCAATTTCATTTGCAACTTTATGGATACTTTTATCATACTTCTAAGCATTGGTTTATCGCAGCGCTTTCAGCAGTTTGCGCAGCGTGTGTTGAAACTCAAAAATCGCGTAAGATTTGTATAATTAACTAACGTACATACCCTGTAATCTGTGTCTTATTGTAGCAAGTGCCTGATACACTGTGGTTTGAGTTGCGCAAACATCACATACTGCTCTGTGAGCTAATGGAGCTAATTGATGCCAAAATGTCGGGTATTATTTTGATCTCTTGTCTAAATAACATATACTTTATATGCAATAGATTACTCAATATTTTCACGTAAGTTTTACCCTAGAAATCAATCAAAAAACTCTGCTTAACTAAGCTTTCTTTTTAGCAAACTACGTTATCCCATTAACTATGCCTTTTACTGGTACAGCTTACTGTTCCTACTGGGTCGCACTTGTGCTGTCTTTTTGTGCGCCTCGAGAATCCACGAATTCTCTTTGATACCTCTCGAAGTGCTCTATATGGTGCCTAGCGACCACTGGACGGAGGAGGTCCAACGTTTCACCCACCAAGTGACCAGTCAGCACATAGCAATCTCCGCGTTTCGTCTTTTTCATCTGACGCGCATGAGTTTCTTTGGAGTAAGTAATACATATATTAATTTAAAATTAAAAACTTACATCTACTTACCTTCTTAGATGATGTCCACGCTGGTTTATTATGAGTTTATGCTGCTGCAATTGGATGCCAAGAGTAAGAAACAGGAACTGCCCGATCTTTGTGCTGACATCAATTATGAAAATTATATGGAAAATGCGCTTTAAAATTAATTAACTTAAAGTTCCCAAGTTTAGTAGTTGTAGAAATGTCATTACTATTATTCAGTAAACTGAAATATTATTCACTATATTATTAAGTGTACTTTGCGTTTATTTTCAGCAATTATTTGATTGCTGTCTAAACGGTTTGTCCTAATTGGCCAAATGAAATACTATTTCAATTTTCGGGCTTTTGTGGCCCAAGTGCAAAGGTTCACAGAGGGCGAATCCACAAATTGCGGGGTAACCGAAGTCGTTTGCCATTAGTTTCAATTATTTGGACACACGTAAAGCTGACAGCTACACAATGATTGTAACACCAACTCAACGAGCTGTCATGGAAGAGCAGGAGTAGAAGTGGGCGTGAAGGTGGGAATAGAAGGATTTGAAGCAGTAGCAGAGACATAAATACAAGTGGGAATAGGAATGTGATTTGAAGCAGCAGGTATAGTACTAGAAGTAGGAGTAGGAGTGGATATGAGTAAGTCTAGAAGTAGAAGAAAAACCAGAGTAGGTTTAGTTGGACAGAAACCGGGGGGAGAGCTCAAATGGGACTAGAAGTAGTTGTAGATCAGGATGTCTACTAACAAAATTTGAATGGTTTTTCAATTCGCGCATTTACTTTTGACACTGACACTTTGCCAATTAACACTTTCCTGGTTACCTGCCATTTGTTTATCGTTCGTCCCCTCACACCGCTCAACAAATAGAAAAAACCAGGCAATTATCCTGTCAAAAGACCGAAGTTGGTAGCAAAACAAAATGCCAACAAAAACAAAGAAAAATCGAGCAGGGCGGGAAAGGCAAGCGCGCAGGCAAAGGCAGGTCATTGCCAGTCGCCGGTCACCTCCCGATTTCCGTTGCTGCCACGTGAGTCAGTCCGTTCGAACACCCCGGAAAGTTGCTACAAACGCGAGCAGCGCCCTGAGAGCGCGTTTGTTTTGACCCAGCTGTCATGGCAACAGTTTGAAGCAGAAAAAAAAAATAATTGAGAAAAAGCGAACGAAATAACGAAAATTTTTCAATCGCTCAGAACGCAACGAACCGCCAAAAGGAACGCAAGTGGAATTGTTTAAAGTCGTGGACACAGGCATGAGCCAGCATGGAGATACCGGATACTGTATCTGTGCGAAGGTTTCGCGAGTTCAGCGCTCGGCAAAAACACGAGCTCTACGAGACGCTGCTGGAGCTGGGCGAGACGCTCGATGAGCTGCCCAAGAGATCGTTGCGCAAAACCTTAGAGCTGACGCTAGCCGTTATGCAGTACAAGGCAGAGTTGGCACAAAAACACGAGCTGGGCGGGGACCGAAGATTACAGGATGAGAATGAGAAACTCAAGCGAATGGTGCAAAAGTTGGAGGACGAACGCGATAGCCTGAAGCAAAAGGTCAAGGAGGTGAGTCCGTAAAAGTTTATGGTTAAAATGTTTGGACTTATTAGTTTTACTAACCAGTTGGGTGAGGAGATCAATCAGCAGCAACAGCAGCTCAGGGAGGCAGCGCTGCAGGCGGAGGCTAGCGACAAGGACTCCTCGGATCCTTTGTCCGAGCTGGACAAGCAGGAGCAGCTGCTGCACAACATCGACACCAAGAACAAACACATCAAGCGTTTACTGCGAGAGATTGAGGTGAGTTGTTTAAGCTGTGTTTGAAATTCTGACTTACCCGCAATCCTCTTCAGACTCTACAAAATCAAAACATTGCCCAGTCCAAGACTATAAGCCACAATGAGCAGGAATTGCAGCAGATCAAGGCCAAGTTGTTGCAGATCTCGCAGGACATTACGCACGTGGAGCAGGAGCGTAAATCCTTGCAGCAAACTATGCGGGAACAGAGCCTAGAGGTCACGCGTTTGGAGGGCAACATTAACTTTCTGGAGGATGAACGCGAGAAGCAGGAGCAGGAGATGCGTCAGTTTCTCGAAAAGTACGAGGAACAAGCGCTCAGCTGGAGGCATTCCACGGACCAAAAGGACAAGGAATTGGCGCAGCTGCGAAAGCAGTTGGAACCGAAGAAAATCAATGGCCACAAAGTATTGTCCTCCAGTTCGAGCAGCAGTCCAAGTCAGGCGGCCGAGGAGCAGGTTAAAATGCGACATGTGAGTCAAGAATTTACTGTCTTCTGGTTGTGTCCTAAACTTCTTCCCTTTTCAGCTGCTGGAATTGCGGGAGAAACGCATTGAAACGCTGGAAGCCAAGCTGAAAGTGATGGCCTCGGAAATGGTCAGCTCCACGAAGGTAATGAATCAGCTGGCCGGACAGCATGAGAGCACACTGAATCCACAGCAGCCACGTGCTTGTTGCCAGCTGATCGAGGAGCGTCTTCACAAGGCTAATAATCGTGTACAGCAGCTGGCTGAGCTTCTCGACAGCACCGAGCAGGATAATGTGCTAAAAGCCAAGCAGGCGATGCATGCCCTCACTGCTCTCGAAGCGTACAAGTGTGGCGAGGATGGCCTTGCTCCTGCGCTGCGTCGCTGTGCCGGTCTCGAGCAGAAGTTGTCGGAACGGGATAAACAGTTGCGCACTTATGTTCAGGAGCTGAATGCCATGCACGAAGTGTCTCAAGAGAATGCAGTGCTGCGTCGACGTCTCAACATTCCAGACGATGTTGTTGTGCTGTCCAAACAGGTGCGCGCCAAGCAGCGCAACAAGGACAAACAGATCGAGAGATTAACGCTCAAGCTGCGCACGCTAGAGGAACTGTGTTTGCAGCTGAAGCTGGACAAGAGTGAATTAAGGTGCGTTAAAGATTCTTAATAGTCCGTTCTAATTCCGTCTCTGCACAGGCGTAAGTTGATGGTGTCACAGCCACAGCCTTTGGAGGAGCTGCATCATCAGCCGAGCGAGCTGGGTGAGGTGCCTTCGAGTGCGCCGCTGGAGAACTCGCCCAGACGTGGCCAGGGCGATGGTGCGGCCAGTTCGGAGCTGCAAACCAAATACGAGGATGTGCTCGCCGAGAACGAAACGCTACGCATGGGCATGTACGAGATACTGGAAAAACTGAGGGAATATGATGGTTAGTTAGAAGTTAAAGTACAGGGTCTAAACAAGGTCTAACGACTATTTTACTCCCTTCAGCCACGTCGGAGCACATTACCATAGATTCGGAGTTGCTGCGACGTCTGCTGGAGGCACTGCCCTGTGGTTCTGCCATGCCCCAACGTCTGCAGGGTCAGCTGCTGGAGCTGCGAGCGCGAGAGGAGGCGCTGTGCCAGTTGCTGCAGCAGAATGCCAGCGAATCGGAGACCGGAGAATTGTCCTCGGTGCACAGCATGCGGGATGTTTCTGAAATGCCTGAGGAGCACATGGAGATTGATAGTGCCACGCGGCCAACAACACCGCATGAGTTATCCGAGGCACTGCAGCTGCCCATTATTACGGAGGATGCTGATCTGGAGCCACCCAGACCAGGCACAGCAGAAATGGCTGAGCTGCAACTGCTGCGCAAGCATTACGAGGAACTACGTCTGCACATGTCCGCCGATGATAATGAGCTGATGCGCAGCAATTTAGAAATGCACGAGCAGACGATGAGTCTGGAACGCCAGCTGCAGGAGCAAAGCAGCTCCTATGCCTACATGCGTAAGGATTACGATCAGCTGCTGACAGAGTTGAAGCAACAGGAGCAGCGTTACATTGAAGATATGGCCGCCATTAGGATACAACTTGAGCAGCAGAAGTCTGAGCACTCTGCCAAGTCGCAGCAGTTGTTGCAACTGCAACGCACGCATCCTTGCACGGCGGAGGAGCGTCAGCAGCTGGAGCAACGAAATTCCAAGCTTAGCAGTCAGTTGGCTCAACTTACGGACCAGTTGCTGGGCGAGCTAAAGCTGCCAGAGATCTGCGCGGACTATGGTGTAATCAAGGAGAATTATCAGTTGGATTATGTGACTGCCGCGGAGTTTGAGCAACAGCGTCACGAGCTGAGCACCTGGCGACAACAGCAGTCGGAGCTGCAGCGGGAGAACAAGCAGCTCGATGGATTGCTCCAGGTGGCTAATGATCAGATACATGCCCAGCAAAAGCTGCTCAACGAGATTACCGATAATCAAATCAATCTGCGGCATTTGGTGGCTGATTTGCAGAGCAGCTCCACGGACAAGCTGCTGTTGGCCAAGATGCAACGCGATCTAGATGCTGGTAGGAGTGAATCAGTTCAGTTAAGTCTTTAAAATATTTAAATACAATTTTACTTTATAGCCAAAGCTGAAACTGTGCGTCTGGAGCTGGAGCATAAGCGGGTAAAGCAGCAAATGGAGCAGCTGGAACTGCAGCTACAGCAGGCGGAGCAGCTTGCGCAGCAGACACAGCAAGACTTCCAGCAGGAGCGTAGCAACAGCAACATTAAGCAGAGGTAAGATCCAGATGAGGCAGATGTTTCTCCTAATCCTTCAAGTTCGTGTTTTTTGCAGATTCCTGCAACACTCGCTGTTTACGCTCCAGGAGAAATATGCCAAATTTACACCTCTGATCTTCCTTAACAACTTTGTCTTCGCTTACAAAAAGTTCAGCCAATCTTTACTGGATCAGGAGCAGAAGCAGCAGCGGGATCAAAACACCAGCGACAACACTGAGCTGATTGAGCAGATCCTCCAAGCGTTGCAGGACAAGATAACGCCTAATGAGGAGAACTCGCAGCAGCTCATCAAGCTGATTAAATCGGAGACGCAATCGAAACTGTTGGAGCAGCGCTGTGAGAGCTTGCAGACGCGTCAGTTAGAGCTGCAGCGGGAACTGGCTGAGCTGAGGCTGCAACATGCCACAGAGTCGGAGCACTGGCAAACGATTCAGGCGTTGTTTGGTGGAGAGAAGCAGCAGGTAACTGCTGGCGTAGATGTGGCCACCAACACAATAGGAGCAGCGCCTGTGCCCGCCGTGCGTCGTACGGCCCAGCTCATCGATAAGCAATGCTCGCCGATTGGTTCACCGCGCAGAAGGAGTTCTCGACAGGAGGTGGTCAGGCAGGACATGGCTAGCCAAACCGAACTGGCATCGATGGAGACAGCGGTGCAGACCGGAGTGGAGCAGCAACAGCACCAATCAGTGCAGACTGCGCAGGATGAGGAGCTGCAGCAACTGCGAGCAGAGTAAGTCTTCTTGAGCAATTTCTTCTGTAGCGACTGCTGCATTTCTCCATTCTACTTCGTAGTTTCAAGGCCGCCAAGGAGCGAGTCCAGGAACTCACCCAACAGCAAACTGCTCAACCCAGCCAACCGAGTGAATCCGACAGTCAGCACAGCGGAGTCGTGGAGAAGACAATACTCTCGTTCCATACGCTGCTTGTCGAGAAGGATCAGTCCATACAGAAGTATCAGGATTTGCTGCAAACGGAGAGAGAACAGAATCAACAAGTGATCAGCAAACAAGCCTCTGAGAACGAAACCCTCAGGGCTACCGTAAACAACTTGAATTTCAACATTAAGACTAAGGATTTGGAAATATTGGAGCTACAAGGTAAACTAGAGCTGCAGAACTCACCTGTCCATGAGGCTACCTCCTCCGTGGATCAATCCCTCCAGGTGCTCAGCGACGAGAAAATCGAGGAAATGTTTGAGCACAGCTCCACGGAGAGAAGTGTGCAGCGGCAGGAAGTGGATGAGGTGGAGCAGCAACTGGCTGTGGGCGAGACGGAAAAACAGGACACGGAGGAGCTGAAGGAGTTGCCCACGTTGCACAAGCAGATTAAGGAGCTCAAAGATAAGCTGATCTACTGTGAACAGAATTTGGTCACCAGAGAGGAGGAAGTGGACATTCTGAGGGAAAAGTTAGTCCAAAAAGGGCTGCTCCAGAGGTTAACATGTCCATTCTAATTTCCCTCCTCATCAACAGATTGAAACTCTATCAGGAGCGGGAGAAGTGCGTGGAGAGTAATGCCAATCCCGAGCTGGAGCAGCTCAGAGTCTTCCTGGAGGAGAAGGACAAGCACATACGTGATCTAATGGACACGCTAAAGAATTTCCATGTAAGTTTGGCACTTAGCCCGCCTTGTTCTCCGTTCATCCGTGTTTTTTTCATTGCAGGATGATCAGCAGCGTTATATCAACGACACGTCCAACTACTCGGCAGAGCAGATAGCAAAGCTGGCAGCGGATCTTAATCGCACCGAGGCGACCAATAAGATCTATCACACACAAATGGAGGCACTGCGTCGTCAGCTGACGAATGTTCAGCAAAGGGAAAAACAGGCACGAGATTTGAGTCAATCCTTGCGGCAACAGCTGCTCAAACGTCCGGTGGTGTCCATCAAAACGGAGCTCAATGCCCGCGTCAAGAATGAGAATCTACAGAAGCGCATACAGCAGTTGGAACTGGATTTGGAGGATTCCAGGGTGCAGCTGCAGCGGCAACAAACCCTGCTGGAAGCCAAGCGAACGCGTAGCGCCAACGAAGTTGGTCTTTGGGAGAAACAGAAGCGTTGGCAGCAGCAAGCGGAGAAGCTCAAACTGAAGCTCGACGAGACGGAGCTGGCGCTGGAGAAGACACGTACATTGTTGCAGGCGGCGCGTACTACAATCTCGCGTCTGGAGAAGGATAAACATCTGCTTGAGTCCAAACTGGGCAGGGCAGCGGGATCAGGAGCTACAGCTCCAGCGTCGGGCACAGTTGGAAGCCATCAAAATGCTTTGAAATGTTGTCGTGTTCCGTCATGCCCCAATTTGCAGCATGTTGGTGTGTCTAAGTTTACGCCCTCGCCTTCGGAGAGCCCGGAAACGTACACGGGTCCCAGCAGCGAGTGCAGCTCACCGGCTCACCATCAATCCCAGCCGAATGGCTCGCACCACAGCTTCTACGAGCAGGGACAGTCGGAGTTAATTGAGGCACTCAAGGCACGCATTGAGATGCAGCAGCGCAAGATCATTGCCATGGAACTGGAGGGGCGTGGCACGAATGCTTTGACCACAGAGCTCGAGAAGCTGCAGGAACGCTGCCAGGCCATTGAAGCACAGAATATACGCCTCGAGGCACGTAACTTGCAGCTGCAGCTAGACACGGATCTGCTGAGACAGGGAGACAGCAGCGACCGACTGCACAAGCGCATAAAGCATCTGGAAGAGTAAGAATTCAACATAATTATAATGGTAAAAGATTAATCTTTGTTTTATTTACTTTCTAGCTATATACTGGCACTCAAGGAGGAAATGGCGCGCACGGAATCTCGGCGAGAGTTGTGTAAGTGCAGCGGACTCAAGGTCAACACACATCAAGGTCAATCAGCGGAGCACACAATTCTCTCGCTGCGGAATCTGGTCGAGAAGTTGCGCTCGGAGAACAAGTTCCTCAAAGATGGCCGTCTGTCCACAGAGTCACGCAGTTCCACGGATTCGCTGCAGGCGCCAGCGGAACTAGCGAGGCTCCAACAGTTGCATGCGGATGCGCTAGAGAAAATTTCGACGCTGCAGCAGGAGCTCAAGCAGCGCAATGGAGCCGGAGCCGGCAAGGTAGCGTAATTAAGCATACATTATAACTATATTTTATTTACCTATAACATCTTTAGAACGAAGAGCTGAAGTTCATCAAAGAGCAGTTACAGAAAAAGACGCAATTACTGCAAAAAGCAAAAGTTCTTTTGACGCGCGCCGCCGCCAAGGAAAAAAGTGTTGCGAGAGCAGATTGCAGCTTGGAAGCGCAAGTGCTCTGAGCTGCAGAATGTGCCCGTAATCGATGAGATTAGCGAATAACCTAGTTTTAAGTTAAATGTTGTACATATCCATACATTAAACGCTAATTAAACGCTAAACACTGAAAACTTTTCCGTATTCAAATTGTTTTTTTTACCGTTTAGAGAGCCACTGTAATGGCCGCCTTTTTCAAATTGTTGCCACTTTACTGGCGTTGCCGTACCGTTGTAACACTGTAAAGTTTAAGTTGTTGTGACGTCACAAGCACTGTAAAGGGCCAC
Organism: Drosophila nigrodunni; assembly: GCA_020829145.1. NCBI lineage: Eukaryota > Metazoa > Arthropoda > Insecta > Diptera > Drosophilidae > Drosophila > Drosophila nigrodunni. Next base: position 5,166,559 of record JACVCZ010000007.1, on the reverse strand, counting down.
CATACTAGTGACAAAAGCAGACCGCACATTATTCAAATGCAAAATGCAATTGAACTTAGCTCAAGTGTTTTATGCAAAACTATTTCAATTGTGCAGCTCATTCCAAAAGCTAATCATGTCGTACCAAGGTTTTCAAGAGTTACTCGTCGAAAAACAGGACAAAATTCTACTTGTTAAATTCAATAATCCTGCAATGAAAAATTCTCTAGGCACAATTGCCTACGGAGAATTGAATCGAATTCTAATCGAAGTTAACGACGACGATGGGGTGACCATAATTGTAATTACTGGCGAGGGTGATATTTTTACTGCTGGAAACGAATTGAAACCGCCGAAGGGAACGGAAAACTTTGAAGAGTACCTCACAGTGTTGACCGACGGCTTCAAAGTGATGATCCAAAGTTTTATTAAGTGCAAAAAGCCCATAATTACTCTGATCAACGGTCCCGCAATTGGGATTGGCACCACCATTGCGGGTATTTCTGACATCACATGGTGTGTAGAGGAGGTAAGATTGGGCTAAGGGGGAAGGGAAGAAAGGCATTGACGCTAGAGTGCATACTAATTCGACTTCATTTGCAAGGCTTATTTCTCTTGCCCCTTCACCAAACTCGGACTGGTGCCTGAGGCATGCTCGACTTACATGTTACCCCATATTATGGGTCGATCAAAGGCCGCCGAAGTGTTGATGTTCAACGAGCAAATGACGCCACAAGAAGCCTATGACTTTAATTTGGTTTCGCGCATTTATAAGAGCAGCGAACTGGACACTGTAATTTGGCCACAGATTCGGGAGTATTCGGAACGTCCTCCCAATTCCATGAAGGCTTGCAAACGCCTCATGACTTTGGCACTGCACGATAATCTTATGCGTGCCAGTGAAGAGGAGTGTGCAGCTATGCACAAATCTTTCACTAGTGAAGACTTTTTCACAGCAATAATTAACTTTTCGAATCGCAAAGCCAAACTGTAAGTTTATATCCGGTTTTAATGTTTTACATTTCTTTATTTTTGTGGTTTATTAAATTGTAATTTTCTGGCAACAACCTGCTAACTGCATTTAACTTTTCAAATGTGGGTGTTGCCGTACTGATGGAAGATGCGGCGATGCCACTCATCTTAGGAGAGTTTTAATTCGTTGTGACGTCACACAATCAATTTGTTCTTTTAAACACAAGAAAAGGCAAGTGATGTGGACTTTGTTCAATTGTTGCGCTTAATCTGTTTTATTAGTTCAACTTAATACAAAGACTGAATGTCGTACGATGGTTATACGCAGTTACTTGTCCAGAAGGAGGACAAAATTCTCGTTGTCAAATTCCACAACCCGGCAAAGAAAAACTGTCTAAACTCTGATGCCTACTTGAGTTAACTCGAGTTCTCACCGCAGTCAACAGCGACGATGAGGTGACCATTCTTGTGATTACCGGCGTGGGTGAATTTTTCACCGCTGGCAACATGCTGGTGACACCCACGGCACTGTCGGATTTGGATGAATATTTAAAATCGAACAACAACATATTTAAAAATATGGTTTTAAGCTTCATAAACTGCACCAAACTGGTCATTTCGTTGGTCAACGGACCGGCGATTGGTATTGGCACCACCATTGCGGGCCTGTCGGACGTTACATGGTGTGCGGAGGAGGCAAGCGGAGTTAAGGGCGATTCAACAAGTGTTTTGATTAATTCGTCTTTATTTGCAGGCTTATTTCATGAGCCCATTCAGCAGACTGGGTCTGGTACCCGAGGCGTGCTCCAGTTTCACGTTTCCCATAATTATGGGACGCTCAAAGGCCACCGAAATGTTGGTGCTCAACGAGAAACTGACTTCACAAGAAGCATATCACTTTAATTTGGTGTCGCGCGTCTTTAAGCTGACTGAGCTGGACACTGTGATCTGGCCAAAGATTCGGGAATACTCTGAGTTACCTCCGAATTCCATGAAGGAATCCAAGCGTCTAATAAACTTCTCTTTGAGGGAAAACCTTTTACGAGTCAATGATGAAGAGTGTGCAGCGCTAATCAAACGCTTCTACGACCAAGAATTTATTACAGCAATGTATAATTTTGCTAATCGCAAATCTAAGCTTTAATTTTTTTTTACAATTAATTATTCCATTGTTTTTGTTCTTAATAAAAGTATACATGTTTATCATGTAGAAAAAAATAGAAGGTTGAGTCGCAATATACACGGAACATACAAAATCCCTAAATACTGGTAGCAAAAATACTAATTGAATACTAGATCAGTGAAAAAAGTTGGTAATTAATCGATTTCAAATTTTATCGATATGCCAATTCGAATGAAATTAACAGATTCATGTTATTAGTAGACAGTTAACAGTAACTAAATGCTGTATTTATTCTTTTTCACGGCTGGTGTATGCACAGTTCAACTCTTGCATAGTTATTAAAACTTTCAAATAATTACCTTTTTCTGGAATTATAAATAAATTTACTGCAACATGCAGTAACAATAATTTTGTTGAACAGTTCTGGCAGCTGTTAAAAATTTAGTCCCTGTTAAGCGATCTGTTAAGTAACAGGTCACACTGTCACCACGAGTGGGAAAAGAAACAATCCGACTTTTTGTTGCACATGCAAAAATAATTAAGTGTTTGTGCTAGCGCTAACAATAAATATACTGCATTTTGATACTCGTGCGTGTGCGGGTGGCGCAAGCAGACAGCAACAGTGTTAATTAGAGCAGCAGCAGGCGACGCGACAGAAAGTGTAGTGGAAAAGTTGCTTGCAGAATTCGTCGTGTCATTAAAAGAAAAAAAGCAAACGAAAAAAAAAGAAAAAGAAGAGTGCCGCGGCAAGTGAAACACGACTCATTTATTGGCAGCAGCCGCCCGTCGCACTGTCGGAAGGCCGCCCGCACGCATAAAACCATGATAGAATTGCTACAAAACTGATTCATCTTTGGGCGAACTCTATCAAAGGTAAGTCAAGTCACAGCACACACTTATTTTCTTGCCCTCGAGCCCTGCCCCGCCCCCTGCCGCATGCTTAAGACACATTCCACCGCGTTCTCTTTTGCCGTCAACGTGGTGTGTGCTCTTTGGTGGCCCGTCGTCGTTGTCGCCATTGGACATTGGAATGCGTGCATTTACATGCGTAACTTAACGCAGTCTTTTCGCATTAGCTAGAATTTCGACATTTATTTAGAGTCGCGGCGACTGCAACTTTACATTTTTCCAGTTGAGTGACGTAGTGCGGCGCCTGTTGTACAGGTGTGTGTTTTTAGTTGCGTATGTGTGTGCGTGTTTGTCATTTATTCCTGTGTGCGTGCATGTGTGTGCCCAACGTAAGCGAATCAAAGATTTTTTTGCTAGCCGGCTTCAATCGTAGAATATGTAATTATTGTAATGTTTTGAATAATACTTGAACGGTACTTGTGGATGGTGAGGGAGCCTGCTGGGGGCTATCACCCCACCCGGTACAGTATGGCCACACTCTCTTTCTCGCTCTCTCTTCCACTTGCTCTCTCTGTTTATTTGCCTTTTTGTGTTTTTTTTTTGCTGGTGCCCGACAGCTGTGCGGCGTTGCCAGATGTCATGCGGTTGTGGCTCGATTTAACCTCAAAATTTGGCGCTTCGTTTGCTAATTTACAATACAATAATTTGTATATAATTTTTTGATACACAGTAAAAACTTCAATGATTGGCGTTTGTAGTGTTTATGTGCTGTGCATATCCTGAGATTCGTCCAGAAACACTAACAAACCCAATTGCGTCGACAGACGTCAGCGTTGTCAACTGCGTTGCAAGTGTAGCGCAGTCGTTCCAATTATGGCGCAGCAAACGCAGCCGGTTGCTCAGCAGCAGCAACAGTCGCAGACGCAACAACAACAGCCGCCGCAGCAACAGCAGCAGCAGCCGCCTCCAGCAGCGACGCCAGTGTCTGCACCAACGACACCGCAGCCGCCGCCCCACAACAGCGGCAACAATAATAATAGCAACAACAACAACGTTGTGTCCTCATCCAACAACAATAACAGTGTGCTCACACAAGTTCCGGTTTACAATCAACAACCGCAACAGGGTTGCATGGTGCCCGCTGGCCATGGAGGAGCTCATCATCCACACATGTCGCAAGCCGCGCCTATGTTCCATTCCCCGCTCATCCCTACACAGATGGGCAGCAATGTGTTTGTGAACCATGTGACCGCCAATGTAAATCTTGGTTGGCCACAAACCTACATCCAAGGCAGTGGAGCACCTCCTCACTATATGGGTGCACATGGTGAACTGCCACCCGAGCAGGTAAGACTATCTAAATTTGTTTATTACTGAAGATCTAGAAATTGATCAAGTTTTGCATTCGTTTATAGGGTAACCCGCTGATGCAAACGATGCCTCCTGTGCCCATGCAGCAGGGCAATCCCAATGGTCACATTTCTGGTGGCATACCTGGACTTCGTCGTGGTCGTGGTCCACCACGCGGTGGCCGCCGCCATTACCAAGGCTCTCGGCACATGCCACCACAGCACATGCAGCATCAGCAAATGCAGATGCAGCAGCAACAGTCACAACAATTGCCACCGGATGGTGTTAGTCCAGGCCAGAATGCAGTACTGCAGATGCAGTCGGCTGATCAAATAAATCAGCAATTGATACAGCAACAACAACAACAGCAGCAGCAACAACCCGAGGCACAAATGCCAGCACCATTGTCATACTACGCACCGCATGCGTATCCAACCTATGGCAACTATCAGGCTGCATATTTTGCATCACATCATGGACCAATTCAGACGCCACCGAATGCAACAGCGTCGGCTCAGCAGGCGACAGGAACACCAATATTCTTATCGATGCCACTGTACGGCAATACTGCACCCATGTATGTGGGCGGCTATGTGTATCAACCGTTGATGGCACCGACCGACTATCAATATATCACCGAGGATGGGACACCAGCACAGGGCGCTGTTGTCGACGAGCGGCAGGTACAAGAGATGCCACAGCTATGGCATCCAACGCCCATGTATGCCGAGGAATATCAGGAGGTGGCTCATGTGAATGGCGATGAATTGAATCATAATAGCTCCTCGCTGGCCTCCTCAGAAACATCGAGCATGCTCAGTCCCAACTATTCCATCTACGATGCCCAGCAAATGCATGAAATGCAGCAACAAATGGGCGTTATGCAAATCTATGATGATGGCCAACTTGCTCCACTGCAAGCCATGCATCCCGTTGCTGGACCCTTGCCACAGGTAAGCCCCATGCTCAAGCCACTCAAGCACTTGACTTAACTTCCGAATCTTCTATTTTAGTACGACGATGAGCTGTCTGAGTGCGGTGCTGCACCAGTGGGTGCCATACCTGTTACCTGGGCATTGCCTGCAGATGCAGCGCCACCCACAATGCTCATGCAGGCACCACCGCCACATCATATCATGCATCAGCAGCAGCAACCACCTCCGCAGCCAGCAGTTTGCATCGAACAGCCGCTGCCTGCACCACATCCGCCACAAACGGAGACACCAACGCCACAAGAGCCATTGGGTGAGTAGTCCAATTATTTATCAATCAATCCCAAATTGAGAAGCTGATAAGTGTTTTTTATCATTATCTATTTAATGTTCGCATATTGATAGTTTCCGTTGTTTCATTGAAAACTGAGTTGCCTTAAAAATTAACTGATCGCCGTAGTGCCTAAATGAGAAGGGGTACCATTTGAAATGATTTTGAATTTAATGTTTATATTCTCACGATTTGATTTGTTTATTTTCCAATTTCAAGTTTCATTTGCGACGAATTTCGTTTATGTTTTGAATATTCAATTCGTTGCAATTACATTCGATACGATTCGATAACAACTCATTTATTTTTTTGTTATTTTTATTTTTGTTTTACAATATTTGTGCTGATTCTTCAGTTTACAATTCGAGGCTTTAGTGTCAGGTGTACAGTGAAGCGACGTCACATGATACTACGACTTCATCGCGTATGGTTCGATGTTTGTCGTCAACGCATTTAGCCATAATTATTTTCAGTGTTTATTTGTTGTTATTCGCTTAATTGCTATTGGGTTGCCCCTTGGATAATACTTGTTGCTAGGTGTCCATTAGCCGTGAATCTCTCGCGCTCTCTTGATGGATTTCCAAGTGCTTGAAATGCCTGGCAATGCAACAGGGTTTTTATTACTGCAGTTGTCGATTGCAAGCTCTCAACAGGTGTATTTGATTTGTTCTCCAAACCATTTTTATTAAACCTACTTCACTCTGTATACTCAATATATGTTCACTCTAATTCTATATATTTTTGTTGTGTCTGTCACTAATCAGCTGTTTTCCTTCTCTCGGTCTTTCTCTTCCCCTTTCTCTCTGTTTGTATAATATTCTTTTGTTTTCTTGGTGCTTATCAAACGACGACGTCAACGCAGTGTGTGCGGTTAATATAGTCTGTAACACTTTGAGGTTTATTGGACATTTGTCATGCACTCTATAACCAGTGTATTGTGTAGTGCTAGGCTAAACAGCGTGTCTGTCGTAGTAATTATTTATTTATTTTTATAAAAGAAATTGGTTTAGGGTGACCATATAAACAACTTTAAGAGCTCTTTATGTGAGCTTTCTTATAGCAGTTATTTAGTAATTTTCAAATTAAACAGTTAGGGTTAGGGTGACCATACCTGCAAGTAAAGTTCTTCATTTGCAAGACTTTTGAATGAAAATCGATGTTCTAACTTCAAAGTGACCATAGTTTTGTTAGTGTTTACTAGCGGCGAAGTCCATATTTTTAAAGTGACCATAACCCTGCTTGTTACCCACATAAAAAGAAATCTTTCTTAAGAAGAATATCTTTAATGTGACCATATATGTGTAAACTTAATTTACAACCAAAAATATGTGTATTTAGAACGCCTTAAAGCTTTTCTTGTTTAACCGGATCATAATCTTTAAAGTGACCATAAATATCTTATCTAAATTTATAACCCAATTGTTATATTACCTTTTATAGCTTTTATATAATTACTTCTGATTGCTCATATTATTGGGAAACCCTTATCAGACTATAATTTACAACCCAACTAATAAATTGCTTAGTAATTACGGTAAATTCAAGAGCATTTCTTGTTCGTTAAGCTTTCTTCAGCTGCTTTCCTTTTACGCTCTTCGTATGTACGGGTATTATGCACAGGGTCCGGTTTAGTATTGCCTTCCGGCTTATCAAACACAGTCAATGACATTTTTGTTGGCCATTGGTCACTGGACTGAAGCATGAAACAAACCAGAGACACTTTCGATCACTCCATTTACACGTTTGTGGCTCACTCACATTATGCACTCGGCCCAAAGCAAAACTGATAGCCGTGCGGCCAAGAGTGTGTGTGTTTGCCCTGTTTGTGAAAGGCTAAAACGTCTCGCCTTCAGTTTTATTGTTATTTTTGCAGCACTTGGCTACGCCGACTTTGTCAATAATTTGATAGCACTTGCTTGTGTTTATATACGAAAATACTTGTTGGAATATATGTATTGATACCAATATAGAATTCTGAATCGGTAACACATCAGAAACTAACAGTTTATGTGTCCCGCTTGTTGCAGTTGTTAATGCTCATTTAAACGCTATTTATTGATTAGTCTAATCTTATTTGTTTTTGTATTCCCGTCTTCTTTTTTTTGTTGGTTATTGTAGTACTTTAGTTTCATAATCAGGTTGCAGTTGTGCTGGTTTTGGCTCAAGTGGCGCACGACCACACAAGTTTCTCATATCTTGGCTGCCAAGGTGTTGATAACAGGGACCCAAAACCCAAAAAACAACTGTAATTATTTGAACTTTGATCGATGTGTTTTAGAGCTTTTTTTTGTGCTAAGAAACCTTAGCATAATGAGCGAGTTTTAATCCACATTTTCCGATTGATTCAACTTACCAGACTGTATAACAGTTGTATTGACCGTATAACACCTGTTGAATACAATAAATTTCTGTTGTTTTTATTCTTCTAACATTTATTGTTCTGCTTTGCTTTGTGTGTGTATGTGTTGTGTGTGTGTGTTGTGTGTCTGTGTGTCTGTGTGTTTTTATTCGCATTTCTTGCGTATAACAGTTTTATTTTGATCGAGCGTTTGTGTGTGTGTAAAAACTGCATTTTATTGCTCTTTAGTCATTCTATAAATTTGGTTAGTTTTTAAAAATGTATAACACATTCACATCTGTGCTATTGTAGTGTATAACAAAACGCACAAGCCTTTAAAATGTTTGTTTTTGTTTTGTTCTGGACTTGCCTGAAATATTTTTAGATTTATTGATTAATTAGCTAAATTATTAGTTTAAAATTGAAAACAATTTCAGTTTTTATGTATGTTTTTTTTTTTTAGTTAATTTTTACTGTTTTTTTTTATACAAAATTTATTAGTTAAGCATTATAATTTGTAATAGTTGTTGCTCTTCTTAAATCGCTTACATGCTCTACAAGTTATACAAGTTTTCTGCCACTTTCTTCCTTTATATTACATACGAAAATATAACTAACTACTACCAAAAAGGTTTACAATTGTTTAGTTTTTTCTTCGTATTTTGTTGCTAAACGCTACTTTGTTTTCCTACTACAATTAGGTCGTATGACACATTTATAACACTTCTTTTTTTATGCCGTATAACAACGAATGCACAACAACAGTTATAGTAATAATTAATTATATCAGAGTGTTTTGCTTGCTCTCATTTGTTTTTGTTTATCCGTAATACATATACATTTAGCAATAATAATAATAATTTTTAATAATAATAAAATACATACATACATAATAATAGTATTAATTAATGACGAAAAAATTTAACAAACAAATAATAAAAATATTTTACAATGTAGTTTAGTTTACTGTAGGCATTAGCTGTAATTGTAATTGTGTTGTATAACAGTTGAAACTATTTATTATCAATCAGAGTTTATCAAAGTTGTTTGCAAGTTGTTGTTGTTGTTATGAGCGCGTGTCTACAGTGTATATAGTTATAGCTAATGCTTATATATCTTATCGAAAAGCTAAGCCAAGTTTATAATATATACTCCTTTGTGTATATGTGTTTGTATATGTATATATATATATTTAGTTGTATTAATAGTTTGCTTAGGCATAGTTTCGGCATCGGCATCGCTTGCTATATATAATTTATAAACGATATACCATATATATATAGTATATATATGCGCTGTGTTTTTGCTTTTGTTTTCCTTATGTTTGTATATAGTTTTCTTTGTGTGCTCTATTCAATACTTCGCCTGGACCTGGACATGGACCTGAATCTGCTCTCTATAACTTTGCTCTGATTCCTTACCCCCTTTTTTCGACTTGGCTCTTCCTCTTTGTATAAGTTTCTAGAAAAAATATCGCTCTCTCTTTAACTTTCTTTCCCCTCTCTCTCCTTCTTCACTCTAACTTTACATCTCTTTTGTGTTGATTTTTATTGTTTATATTTATAGTTTCTCTTCTCGTGTAAATTCTTGATGCTTAGAGCTTTGATTCCGTTGTCGTCGTTGTGGCTGATTCCTTCAGCGGTTGCGGAGGAAATGGTTGTTTGGGCTCCTCCTGCAGTGGACTGGGCAGAGTTTTTATGATCTTGGGCACAATGGTGATGGGTTGATCCTCATCCTCCTCCTCGGCATCTTCGCCCTGCTCCTCATCAATGGGCGTTAAGGTTTCCGCATGCACTGGCGTCTCATTCGATCCGCTAAAGCGTTTCATACATGGCGCCATAAAGCTCGTCACCGTTGAGATGGCAAAGAGAGCACCCGCCATATAGAAGGGTAGATCATAGGTTTTTGTTAGATCATAGATGGCACCCGCCAGGGGTGTACCGATGAGTGCGGCAAATCCTCTGAATAAAATGAGCAAACCAAAGGCATTTGTGAGCTTATCCAGTCCGAGTAGATCGACGAGAATAATTGACGTTAACGAGATGTAACCCGAAATGGCAATGCCAAAGGCAATCGACATGGTTATATAGGCGCCATAGCTGTAGCACAGTGGTGTCATTGTGACCGCCACCGTCGAGATTAGTAGACAAATGTTGTTGAGCAGCAGTGAATTGACTTGTGGCAGATCAGCAACCCAGCCACAGACGACACGTCCCACCGTATTGGTGATACCAATGATGGACAGCAGCATTGAAGCATCACCTTTTTCAATCCCATGCTCCTTAGCCGCATCGACCAGGTAGACAAAAGGTACATATAGTCCAGCCATGCCAAAAATATTAGATACTCCCATTAGCATAAACACGGGATCCTTGAGCAGACTCACATCCAACATGCTGTTCACTACCGACTTGAACGAATCGGGTATACCCAGACAGGGACACAGGTCGTATTCCTCACGATGTTTATCCGCTTCAGCTAGGGGATCCAGTCGCATGCTCTGCATGCTCTTCTCGTACTTTGTCAGGGATAGCACCGAATTTCGATAGTTTGTTAGCGACTTTTGTGATTGATATTGGGGTAGATTTGTAACGGATCCGGAGTAGAAGATATCCTTACGTGACATGGGACGCACCATGCGTCCGGCACTGCTGCTGGTGCTGCCATGTCGCTGGGAGAGCGACAGTTTGGAGGTATTGAAATCACCGCCGCCGGCTTCGAGGTCGCCACGGGAGGAGGCACGTATGGCGGCCAATGAGGGCTGATAGCGTTCACTGGCTGAGGTTTTGCGGACACGGCTAAACGATGGCACGGAACCGTTTTTGGGAAGACTTTGATGGTCACCGGCCAGGAATGCCGGTTGAGAGGCATTGCGAGTCATCGCATCTTGTGACTGATACGGACTATGTTCGTTCTCTGAATTCCGATGCGAACGACGTCCAGATCGTGTTGACAATTGTCCATTACTATCGGCAGCAGTGGCACCGGCTCCACCATTATTTGGCGGCGATTGAGCATTCATTTCCACCACCTTGGACTCGGTGATGGTCGGTAGTGTGGAGACGGGATGTAGGCCACCCGACTGCTGGGCAAGTAGCTCCAAGTTGAGGCTGGAATGAACGCCGGGATCAGCATTGAGTGGGATCTTCAACTTACGCTCCATTGTTCCATCGGGTAGCTGGACCATAAAGTGTGATCCCGCAAAGGAGCCGCGCTCCAGCTGTGCTTGCTTCTCCTCGTACATGCGCTGCATGAGTGGCTTGACCTTCTTCTTCTTGGGATAGGTTAGTGGACGCATCATAGCGCCAAAGATGGCACAGTTAAGTATAAGGCCGGCAAAGATGAGCAGAGCATTCTTCCAGCCGTATTCCTCCAGCAGATAAGAAGCGAGCGGGGCAAAGGCAAATGTGCCAAACCCAGAGCCGCAGACTGCAATGCCCGTGGCCAAGGAACGCTTCGTCTCAAAGTAATAACCCACGGCCACCACAGCGGGCAAGTAGATCATGCCGAATCCAAAGCCACCCATAAAGCCATAGGTTGCCATCAGCATGCCAATGGATGAACTGAATGTGCTCAGCACAAAGGCCAGACAGGCAACAACGCTGCCGGCAATACAGACGGCTCGACAGCCGTACTTATTGGCCAGAGCCGAGACGATTGGGCCAGCACTGAGATAGACACCGGAGAGGAGACTGCCCACCCAGGCGACGGTGCCCTTGCCCTCCTGAAAGTGTGCGACGAACTCCTCCAGAAATATGCCAAATGTGTAGGCGATGCCATCGACGATCATGTTGCACATGAAGCTGGCAAAGCATATGACCCAACCGTAGCCACCGTCCGGCGGTGGCGGTAATTCACCATAAACGCTAACCTCATCGTCATCCCCCTCTTCGTCTTCCTCCTCGTCCTCATCCTCTTCGTCCTCTGGACTGTTGTTGTAGTTCTCGGCGGTGAGTCGAGCTGCCTCCTCGCAGGCCAATTCGCTGTCGGTTCGCTCAAATTTGCGCAGGCGTGCCGCCGAATTGCCCACAGCAGCCGCTGCATTGCTATTGGTATCCACCATTTTATTTTGTTTCTATTTATTTATTTCTAATCTTTCTTTTAATATTATATTTATATGCCCCGTTAGTTGGGCCTAAGCGCTCACACTCACAAATTCGCACACTTTTTGCGAGCTTTAGTTTCAGTTTCAATTTCAATTTCGTTTTCACTTGCGCTTACGCTAACGCCCCGCACCGCCTCACGTTACTCCTCCTTGTAGTTTTATTTTTTTTTTTTTCTTGCTATTGCGGAGTCAAGTCGACAATTCGTCTGTTATGCGTGGCCGAAGTGTCACGCTCGGCGCCGATACGAGTTATGCGAGCCTTAGAACGGCCGCTGTCGACGTCGCTGCTTCTGCTGCTGCTATATTTTATCTTTGCGCGCGCTCAGCACTTAACTCTCGTTCTTTACTCTCTGCTTGCTACTCCCACACTCTCTCGCTCTCTATAAAGTTTTGTGTGTTCTCACAGCAGGCCAAACTTTAGTTGCCGTTATACAAAATGTGTGCGTGTGTTGTTATTGCTGTAAACTTTAATGCATTATCGACAAAGGGAGAGTAAGTGAGAGAGAGCGTAATGAGAACCATGCATATTTTGTAAATATTTGTGAATTTTCAATTGTTTTGCTATTTTGTCACGTTTGGTGCCTTTGCTTGTTATTGGTTATATATTTTATTTCTGTTTAATTCCTTTAGTTAATTTGCTGCATTGTTGTTATTATTGTTATCGTAATTGTTGTTGTGGCATTGCTATTTTAACTGAACTTTGTATTTGTGTTTTTATTGACTTTGCTTGTGTCTTTGCGTTTACTTTTGCTTTGATTTGATTTGTTCTGCTTTACTTTTGCTTTTGCAACTAGTACATGCTGCTGCTTTTATCTATGGCATATTTTTGCATTGCTGTCGCTGGCGCTGCTAACGTCGCTGTTGCCGCTGCCGCTGCTTTTTGGGGGTGCTGTACGTACTTGACGTCGCTGTCTTCTTCGCTGTCGTTGTGTAGTCACTGTTGGCAATGCAATTGTATAATTTGTTGAGTATTGAAATTTGATTGTAAAATTGTGTATAAAAAACACAATTTCCTGGCGCGTCAGCAGAAAACAGCGCAAAAATTGCAATACAAAAAAGCTTCACTGGTCGAGACACGGCCCCAGCAACGTGTGATCGATAAAAAGCTGAGCAGAGAACTGAATTTGAGTTGGGCTGAGGAGTAACACCAGCAGCAACAACAATTACGGGGTACAAGAACAACAACAATGCACCGAACTCTCTCTTGTCTTACGTGTTTCACACTTTACAACAACAACAACGACAATAACGACAATTGACGCATTGCAGTTGCTGCACGCATCATGGCATAAACGAATGAACGAATTGATTTGATTTCTATTTATTTATTTTGTATTGTTTTTCCTTTTTATTTAATTAATAACGTATATTTGTTATTTTTTTTTTGGGTGTATACAGAGTTCTTTTTTTTTTGGTTTTCTTTGTGCGCCGCGAGAGATACCAACAAAAAAAGCACACACGCCACAGACACACGGACGTTATCGTCGTCACTGCAGCACTGTTCGATATAAAATGAAAATTCGTCGTAACCAACAAACGACTGAGACCGACCGATAGATGTTGCTGTTAGAACTGTTATACTACGATATATAAGTACAAAAACAGCGCCAGCGACAAAGACGCCAAATGTGAATGCAAAGGCAAAAAGCAAAAGCAACAACTACATGTACACACTGTATATACGTACATAACCTCCTCGTACAACAAACACAATTTCAATTACACAAACGCAAAAACAACACAAAACGAAACGATACCAAACGAAACCGAAAGAAAAAAAAAACAATGTTCTCGCCATGTGGTTGCTGACATTGCGATGTCTATTTTTCATGCAAATGCATTTGAAGTTCAAGCGCGCAAGCTCCCGCTCTTGCTTACGCTCTCTCGCTTGCTACGCTCAAAGTTTCGATGGCCACCTGGTTGGAAGCGCTCTCTTTGTCTTTGCACGCGCGCTCTCACTCTCTCGGGCTTTTCTGTTGGGTTTGCAGGTATGTGACGCGAGGGTTGCGTTTGGCAAAAACAGCTGATTTCCACATTGCCAAAGACAGCAACAACAACGGCGATAATCGACAGTAGCAGAAGCAGAAGCAGCGGCGACAGCAGCAGGAATGTTGGCTACAACATTTGCGATTCACACACAGATTTCACCCAGCAACAACTACAAGAACTTCATCCGCATAGCAACCCCCTTTGGGCAAGCAACCCTCTTCCATCTGTGACGCACTTTCTTAAGGGTTGTCTCTTTTATTTGTTTGTGCCGTTACTGTGACAGTTACCTTTTCTTGTTGTTGGTCAGCAGCGAGGAACCAACGAAAAAACCGGCACACGTATAACAGTTTGCCATGTATAACAGCAGTTGGCGTACAAAAAAGAGAGAGCTTAAACTGTTGCTCTTAGTTGTGATTTAGGTTAAAGGTTAACTTGCGACTTTCAAACTTTTACTTTTGTTCGTCTCAAACCACTGTGCTGGTGAGAGTGTATTTGTATGTGTGTGTGCTTTACATTTTTTGGTGTGCCGACTTTTAGGCGCCTGAACCACGAGGTTTGGTCTTCTGGCCTCTTGAAAAATGGGTAATTTTAGCTTTACCTTAGCTGGATTTTAGCTAAAAATCGCGTAGTATTTTCGCGTGTTTTGGTTGATAAGCAAGTAACACAAATTTCACAGTTTATATTGTCCAATAAATGTCTTATTTTTAGCATTTGGCTCATAAACAATGCTGCTAGATTAAATTTAACCAAGTAGACGTCGAGAGAGACTCTTAAGAGAGTTTCTTAAAGTGTGCTTGGCTTGTGCTCTCTTTAAAGGATGTGTATTTAATAAAAGCATTTAAGTTGAGTGTGTGTGTGTGAGTGGGCGCTTCAATGTCATTCATAAAAATTGTATCACGCACACCAATTCACCCACACACACGTGCAGCTAAACGTATAGATTTACTATATACATGTATGTGTCTGTGTGTGTGTAGGCATGTACTTATGTGTGTGACTTATGGGTCAACGCCAGAGGGCGCCAGCCCTTGACGTTTTGCTTTTGTGCTCTCTTAACTTAAGTTGATTTACTATATTATTAGCGCATTAGTCAGCTTCCTCCTGCTTGCCGCTTTCCCTATTCTCCCACTTTCCCATTTTCCAAGCGGCATTTACTATTAATAGTAGTAGTTGTATTAGTTGTTATGGCCAGGAAATATCCAGTTTGTGTTTGTGCCATATTAGTGGCATTGTGTAATTCAGTAAAGTGAAATTTAATATGCCATAAAAAGAGACTAAACTGTTATACCGCATGTATGTTTATTATAAATGCATAAAGCTTTCCGTTCTCTGGGCTTAAAATGCAAATCAAGCCAACAAAAGGTGAATGTATAGCCACTGTCACGCCCACTCAACCAACACGCCCACACAACCACAAAACACTTGTCCGTCAGTGCAGCAGGTGTTTAGAATTAGCTGCACAATTTCACATTCTTGCAGCAAACCATTGACTTTCCCAGTCTTTTGAGGGGATAGGACAGGTGGGTGGAGAGGGGAGGATAGGAAATAGTTTTTGTGTTTTGGGCCACAAGCCAGAAATGTTGGGGACATCAAAAGAGCAAGTATTTTGTGGTAAATAAAAGTGAAAGAATTCAATTCTCGGTGCAAATGAAATGCTTCAACAAATTCCAGGAAAACGTAAACTTCGCAGTGAGTTTTCTTCAAGGATTATGGGAAAATATGAATTTTAATTTGCACTAAAAGCTTATAATTATAATTATTAATCTGCTAAGTAGACAAAGAGCAGGCTGATGGAAATTGCTGGCACACGTTGCACGTTTTCGTTACAGTTTTTCCTTTATGTTTTGCTTGCGAGCGAGTTGAATGCGCTTTTGTGTGTATAGATACATTTGTGCTGTAGATACTTGTGTGTGCGTTTATATCGACGATATCAATGTCAACGCCTTTGAGGCCGGTTCAAGAATTTCTTCACAACCTTCTTCGTTTTCAGCTGCTGCCTTTCGTAGTACTACTTTCCTTCTTTCATGCTTTGTTTGCTTTGGGTGGGTAGGGGGAGAGCAGGGGATGCAGTGAGGGAAATTGCGCATACGCCACGATGCGCCTCAGACTAAGTGTCTTGTCATTCAGTCATTTGCTTTTGTTTAACGATGAATTTTTTACGCTGCAAGATTTTCCCCCTTTTGCATATTTACATACACGACTATATAAACATATACACTCGATCCGAGTACATATATATATAAATGTATTTATTTGTATGCACATCTGTAGCCACTGCCAATATTAAATAGTACATAGAATTTACAAAATGACGCAGTTTTGTCGCTTGCTACTTTTTTTTTTGTTGTGTTTTACTTGTTGCTTTCGGTTTGTAGCTCATTTCCCAGTTGAGTTTGTTGTTGGCCTCCGTTGTACCTGCTAGATACATTTGTATCTCGTAGATGTCATTGCTCAATGAGCTGTTCTGCCCACGCGCCAAACTGTTATACGCATTTATATGTTAATGCCCGTCCAGGATACATACCTCGTATACAATACCCATCAACTGACTATGTGTGTCCTTGTTGAGCTCCTTTTCCTTGTCTCACAATGTAACCTGTAGGTAGAGCATAACAATTTATAAAAGTGTAAGGGGGAACACCTTTTTCCTTCATCTCACGGGGTATATGACAGTCGCTTATACTCGTCTTTGCTGTTTTCTTTCCTGTTTTCAGTTGTCAAGCTGTCAGTTTTGCTTTCAGTTATAAGTTCTACATTTACCTGTGGTAGAATCCAATCTAACGCTTATCGATGCTTATCAATGCCCAACCAAAGGGGGTAGAAAAGCAAAGTCTTAAGAAAAATGGCTTAATATAATCACCGCCCACTTTATAGCCACGAGGTTCGCTGCCCGTTGTTGTTGCTCGTAAATAATTTGTTGGCTTAGTTTTTACCTTCATTGATAAGAAAACGTTTTACGGTTCTCTTGGCCGTAAGTTGTTTGCTGTTGACAGCTGTTATAGTCTGGTGCGGTGGTGGCGGTGGTGGTGCCACCATCAGTGGTGCTATGAAACTGCTCTAGACGAAGGTCGCGTGCCGCCGACGTTTTTCTTGTCTTCGTCTTCGTCTTCGCCCTCGCTTTTCTATTCAAGAATTATGCAATTTTCTTTTGTTTCTCGTTTTAGTTGGTTTTGCTTACTGCAGGCGAATATCGCACAATAATTGATTGTAAATTGACACAAATGAATTCAATTGAATTGCAGCAGCAGCAAAACGGTTTTAGTGCAACAACAAGTGGGGCAAGTGGCGCACATTCAATTTGCCACTGCCACAATTTGTTACCAGGCAGATAAATTTAACATATTTCAAGTATTATTTATTTTCTCTGCTTCTTCTACGCACTCATGTTGTTTGTCATCGCAGTCAACAACCGCCCATAATACAACTAATTGTTGGCCAGATGTGTTATCAATTTTTATAACAACAACCACAAGAATTAATAATAATAATGAGCACACCACGTGTGTGTGCTGTGTGTGTGTTGTTGTGTCAGCTTGGAAACTCTGTGATATCAGAATCTATTTGTTTATTGCATAAATGCTTTCTCAATTCTTTTTGTATTTATAATTTATTACAATTTATTTTGGATATAAAATGCAGAATTGTAATGATTAATAGCAAATTATACGATAAATTATATAGATAATTACCCAAATGATCTAAACAGTTACTAAATGAGGTCACTCCAGACAAAGATTGTGAAACAGCTGCAGGGTATCTGCTAGTCATGCAGGCGTTTATCTTCCTTTCTATTTGAATTTGTTGATTCACTTGGAAGTGACTTATTTTTGCATTGCTTTGTTTTATTTATATTGTGCGTGATAGGCAATTAATTTAGTTATAAATAAAGTAACTCAATGCATGCAATAATCAATTTTACAAAGCCACAAAATGTAGCTAAAAAATAACTAAGTGAACTTTAAGCTCGTGCACTACAAATTGAGCTTAAGTTTTATCATGAGCTTTGTTACTGTTTTTGGGTTCAGCGATAAGCAGTTGGTTATGCTAAAGTTCATTCATGATAAAGCGCATTTATAGTGACTCACTGCGCTTTTGTTTACTTTGTTGTGATGGATTTGTTCTGTATATTCAAAATTAAATTAAGTTTCCATTTGTCAATTGGTAACTTTATTTGCGATGCTCTCAGCAATTGTTTAAAATTCATAAGCCGCACAGAAATTGTTGTAATCATCAGCGGCGTTGTTGTAGTTTTATTTGTTGCTGGTAATAAAAATTGAATAAAATCGCACGTTCAATAACAAACAACTATTGGTAAGGAGGGGGAGCAGAAGGGGGCGGGCAGAGGGGCGGCACAGACAGTGAGGCGGGACAGCTGGGGACGATTTTTTTTTGTTTGTAGCCCCGCTCAACGCATTTGGCGGCTGCTTCTCCAGCTCATGACCCCGTTTTTGTCATTTTGTTGGATCGGAAAAATCAATTAAATATCAAATAGGATTGCACAACAGCAACAACAACAACAACAATAAAAAACAATAACAAATAATAGCAGCAACAAAATCTCGTTTGAATGCGGCTCGCAAACAAATTCATTTGCCTATAAAAAGTGAGAGAGAGAGAGGGGAGATATCAAAAACTGTCCTACGATATATGCGTAGCACAGTTTTTATTAGTGAAATTGAAAGCGAATTGTAGAAGACATGCAACTGTTCTAATGTTCACTCACCCCACTAAGTGTGCAGCTCCTCCTTACCCCTTTTAGCGCCTAGCAGCTGCCCCATTCACCCCTCACAGCCCCCTCGCTCTCAAGTGCTTAAGTGAAGTACAGTCGCGTTGTTGTTTGTCGTTTTGTTTTGTTGTCGTGCCGTGACGATTTCCTTGTTTGCATTGTTGCATTTAACAATGTTGTTGTTGCTGTCTGCTATTATTAGCCGTAACATGTTTTGTTGCTGCTTTAACCAAGTTTTGTTGTAATTTACCTGTGCGCTCATGTCTGTAATTATCGCGGCAACCTTGTGACACTGCAGCTCTCTCATCGTCGCACCCCAAACTGACACCCTCTGGCTCTGTCACACTTTATATTATTATAATAAGTACTTGATGTTACTAATATTTTAACAAGTATTTCATTGCACATCAAATCGGTGCATGTGTGTATGTGTGTGTGTAAAATTGTTTTATAAATTTCCATTTCATTTTTGAGAGTTTCTCATCCCATTTTGGTCTCTCGTTTGCCATTTATGCCTCGCTCTTGTTAAATGCTAATTGAAATTAATTAACACATTGTGAATATGGTACAATATTTGAAATTCCTATACTGCTACTGCTATTATTATTCGTGTTATTTGTTGGAAATCCGATTCTAACTGCGTTTGCTCTGCTTCTTTAAATTGTTTGTCATATGATGAAATATATATCAAAATTTAATTGTGGGCGACTGAAAGCATTAGTTATGATCCACATGCTAATCAAACTTTTAATAGCATCTGTTGTGGCCAACAAGAAATTCTTAATTGTCTATTTAACAGGTCTTTACGCTTCTAACTGCACTGACATGTGCTTAGATTTTTCCATGACTTTTGTGATTCTGAGAAGTAAGCGATTAAGTTTTCAATCAACTTTTGAGTATTTTGCTGAGCTCTCAATTTTTTATTAAGGAAAATTTTGTATTTTTTAGTTTGAGAAAAGTGAAAGAAAAATAGAGGAAATTAATGGTGCAGTGGATAACAGAAAAAGCGTTGGAATTTATCATACATTTATATGAGTATGTATTAAATAAGAAAATTACTTTTAGCGAAGGAACTATAGACTTTTAATCCTGCTTTTAATTACAATTACTTCATCTACAACTGACCTCTAAACTGCTTTCCTGGGCGTGCTTTAAAATCAATTTGTATTCAATCAATTTTGTTGTGCTCCAATTACCTAATTGAACTCAGCTGTGCAAACCTTAAGCTGGCTCCAGTGCTCTACTTTTCCAGCTTTCCCACACTCACACCCCAAACTGAGCTGATAACCCTGAGAAAAAAGGGGAAAACAACATTTCAACATCTGCAGTGTTTCGTTATCAAGTGTTAATATTTACAGCATATAATTGTAATTGTTATTGCACTCTGGGGGTGAGACCTCAATGCCATTGAAGCACCTTTTGTTCAATCTTGCTACCATACCCAATCCATATCAGCTGGGATTATTAATTAGGCATTTGTGAATGGCAAATAAAGGCAGCATCCTCTCGGTGATGTTTGTTCTCTCACGTGTGTGCTGATAACGCTGTGTACTCCAACTCCTCTTCCCTTCTACTCTACTCCCTCCTCTTTCCTACTACTCTTCTCTCCATCCTTCTGTTATCACACTGGGCTTATCGGCGGGTGCAATGCTTTCTAGTGATTTACTCATAATCAACTTGTTGTGTCCAAATGAAATTTATATAACTTTATATCGGGGCTCTGCTTGAATTTGACAGGGATTAAGTACTGTTATTTTCTATTTACTGCAAATGGGTGACAAATTGATTGGACAGCCAAGAGCAACAGCAGCAGCAACTGTTGCTGATATGTGGCCTGTCTTATCGCCAGCAACAACAGCAACTGTTGTCGCCGTCTGAACCACTTTGTGAACCATTGTTCATTGTGACAGTTATCTCTAGCACTCGTTGTTGTTGTTGTCGAACGTGCTTGATTAAAGTGCAGTGCAGGGCATAGATGTAAAATAGCTACTCCTCTCCCTCTTAGGGGTTTCCTTGCCATATTTTTACTACATTATTGATCAGGCGGATCTCAAACTCTATTGTCTCTGCTGATTAGCAACGTGTGAACTAATTTCATATTGATTTTTTGCTGTTATATGGTACATTTACAACGTTATATAGACGTATATATATAAATGTTTACATGTGTTCATTGTGCGCTGGTTATTTTTGTTTTTTGGTATTTGCTTGGGGCAAACAAATCAATTAAACGAAATCAGCCTAAAATTTTGTCAATATCCGTTGAGTATACATCAAGAAGAGCTCATTTAATATCAATTGGCATCAATTATGTTGATATTGTAAATTATTTTCGAATTATTGTTGCCGGGCGGCGAGAGAATTGCAGCAACAGCAACAGTCGCTTCTTGACCTTCAATAAAAACTATAAAATATTAAACTGCTTACTTAAATACATGAAATTCTCTTTGCTTTTTCAGTTGATAAAACGCTGGTCCCCAACAACAACAACAATCAGAAGAGCAGCGCCAACAACAACAACGAGTTGTCATTGGACGACACTTTGACTGTCAGCAACAACGAAAAGTTTCAGAAACTGGAGCTGGAATATCAACAACAACAACAGCATCAAAAACTACCACAGCAACAGCCAAGCAACTTGGTTGTTTCGGTTGCCACTGTAGCACCGCAGCAACAGTCTGGGGTAGCAGCACCTGCACCACAGCAACATCAGCAGCAACAAACGTCACCTGTGGTGTTGCAGCAGCAACAACCTGCACAACAGCAGCAACAGCAACACACTTCTAGCTATCATGAGTCACAAGCACAACAGCCACAGCAACAGCAGCAACATCATCAACAACAGCAGCAACATCAGCAACACCACCATCATCATCAGCAACAGCAGACACATCAGCAGCAACGTAAGCCACCACAGCAGCAATACAACAACAATTCACAGCAACAAGTGCGTCGCAAATACTCCTCGGAGTATAATCACCAGCAACACCATCATCAGAGCAGCAATGACACCGCCATACAAACCACTAAAACAATGTCGTGGACCAATTCGGCACAGCACAAGAAATCCACACAGTCGGTGGCAGTGACAGCATCGCCCAACACTGTAAATAATGGCAGTGCTGCAGCGGCAGCCACAGCTGCAACTACAGCAGCAGCACCACCCGCTGGTGGTGCAAGCAGCAATTTTAACAAATCAACAAGTGGCAACAGTGGCGGTGGTGTCTACAGTCACACCACAAAGACATTTACCAATCAGCAACACTACCAGCAACAGCAGCAACACTACCAAACCAACTACAACAACAGCAGCAGCAACAACAACAGTAACAACAACAGCAACAATCAGCCACAAATGCGCACATATGGCACCATGAAGGTGCCCTCATCGCCAGTGGCTAGCACAGCACCGCCGCTGGAACGCAAATTGAGCGGCCAACAGCAACACCAGAGCAACAGCGGCAGCAGCAATACAGCAGCAACAACAACAACTACCTCAACGGCAAGCATCACAGCAACGCCACAACAGTTTCAACAACAAACGTCCATTGAAAGTCAGTCCAGTAGCACAAACAATGCGTCAGTGCTGCCACAGCAGCAGCAGCAACAACCACAGCAGCAACAACATGCAGGCAAATCTTATGTTAACTTTGCAGGCAAAAATAAACATGCCAGCACCACACAGAACAACACACATAGCGACACAGCAACACCAGCAGCAGCTGCATCCCCAGCAGCAACAACCTCCTTTAGTGCAGCAGCAACATCCGCTGTGCCTGCACAGCCAGCGCTTAATTTGGCGCCACCAGCACCACCAGCATCGCAGAGCAGCAGCAGCTCGGACAGTGGACAGCCCTCGTGGGCAAGTCTGTTCTCCAGCAACAAACCAGTAGCCAAAGTGGCGCCTTACGACGGCAACAAGCCGCAGCAGCAGCAACACCAATCGCAGCAGCAGCAACCGCAGCTGCCCACCTCACCACAGCAACCACATCAATTGCCACAGCAGCCACAACAACAGCCAGCACAAGCACAGCAGCAGCAGCAGCCTGTGGCTGTCAGCAACTTGCCACACAGTCAGCCCAGCGTGCACCAGCAACAGCAATCGCCAACGCCCGTGCCAGCACCAACAGCACCGTTAGTCACACCAGGCACGCTCTCCTACTCGGCTGCCTCTGCTCAAGCGGTGCCACCAGTTGCAGCAGTGACTTCACCCGCCTCAGTGGCCGTTAAACCACAGAAAGCAGAACCACTGCGTGCTGCTGCCCAGTTGGATGAATGGACCAATAAATATGCCGAGTTTTTGACACGCCACAAAACCAATCTGACGCCCATTAGCCTGCGTCCACGTGGTTTAACCAATCGTTCCAACTACTGTTATATCAATTCGATTCTACAGGCGCTGCTCGGCTGTTCTCCGTTCTATAATCTACTGAGATCGATACCCAAACAGGCGGCTGTGCTGAGCGAGGTGAAGACACCCACCGTGAATGCCATGTAAGTGACCCAGTTTTATTGGCCCACAGTTAAATTTGCTCGTGGCCACAGGCAAGTCAACAGACACTTTGGCGACAAATATTCCAGCTGGCGTCTGTGTTACGCTTGTGGCATAACAATTGGCATTGACCTCATCATGGCGTGTGTTGGTTGTCTCCGTTCTGGAGGCAATCTTTGCTCATCGTCGAGTTCGTTGCAGGTGCATCGTGTTACGCATGAATGCCTAATCAATGGCTTCATGTGCTGCTTCTTGCACGCACAGTTCTGCTTTCATTTATGAATATTAGAACTAACGATTGGAAAATATACCAATTTAACTATTCATTTCCTTTTCTATTTGTAGGATGTCCTTTATGAGCAACTTTTCAGCTCTGCCCGGCGGCTCTCGCTTGCGTATGAACAACAAAGCTGCTCAGATCAAGGGCAAGGATGAGTTTGCTGGCGTTGATCTGCAGTGTGACTTGGCCTTTGAGCCCACCGAGATCTACAAGCTGTGGAACGATAGCCGCGAGGAGCATGTGGAGGGCAGACAGGAAGATGCCGAGGAGTTTTTGGGTTATGTGCTCAATAAGCTCAACGATGAAATGCTAGAGGTGAGTGCCAAGTCTTTGTATTCTTCTAATTAAAAGCTAAACAACTTTTCTCCTTTTGCTGCTAGGTTATCAAGCTGATTGCCAAGCCAAGCGCTCAGCAGAATGGCGAGGAGCAGGAGCAAGAGCAGGAAGATGGTGGCGATGTTTGGCAGGTAAGTACCTCAGTAATTTAACTGATTACTTATTGTTGTTGATGGCATTTTCGTTCAATTATTCACAGATGATCTGCAACAATCGCAACAAGGGCAGCGTCACACGCCAAACAGACTTTGGACGCACTCCCCTGAGTGATATCTTCCGCGGTGAGTTGCGTTCGCGTCTGCAACGCGAAGGTGAACACTCCACGGATGTTATACAGCCATTCTTTACGCTGCAACTGAATATTGAGGTGAGTTGGACTACTAAACAAGCACAAATCATTACTAATCTCTTGTCCCAACAGAAAGCCGCTTCGGTGAAGGAGGCTCTGGAGATACTGGTAGGACGTGATCAGCTGGAGGGCGTCACTGGCAGCAAGACCAAACAGGAGGTGGTCGCCTGGCAGCAAATGACACTGGAGAAACTGCCCGTTGTGCTCATATTGCATTTAAAATACTTTGACTACAGATCCGATGGCTGCACAAAGATCCTCAAGAAGGTTGAGTTCCCTGTAGAGCTCAAAATCGATGCCAGTAAGAAAATTCTAACTATTTACTATTATATGATAGCTAACTTGCTTACTCCTCCTCAGAAATACTTGGCTCCAAGAAGACCTCACAGAAGCAGCGCGCCTATCGTCTGTTTGCCGTAGTCTATCACGACGGCAAGGAGGCCTCAAAGGGTCACTACATAACGGACGTTTACCATACTGGCTATAACTGTTGGCTACGCTATGATGACAGCTCGGTGAAACCGATCGGCGAGAAGCAAGTGTTGCAGCCGCACACGCCACGTGTGCCTTATCTACTCTACTATCGTCGCTTCGATACCCTGCCACAAGTACAGGCCAGCAATGGCGGTGGCGGTGTCTCCTCCGTTGGTGGGGGCAACTCCAATAGTCATGCCTCCTCGGGTGGCGCGTCCAATGCAACAGCTGCAAACTTGGCGAATAAATAGACGTGAAACAATGTTGTCAAAACAGCAAAAAAGCTAACTGATAGGGCAGATAAAACTATACTTTAAAGGCGTGCCACAGTTCTTGGTTTTCTATGCATATACAAATTAATAATTATTATATATTTAACAGCCTAAATATCTAAGCCCAAAAGTCCAAAGCGCATGTATGTGTGAATGGTTGATGTATATGTGTGTGTTGAGTGTGCTGTGCAACTGTGTGTATGTCTTAGAAGTTTAAAATAAAAATACAAAACTCCTAACTTTAAGCCTTAACATTAACTCTAAGTTAATCACAGTTAGTTGTGAAAAAAGCGTAAAAAATCAAACAAAAAAAAAAAGAATAAAAAAATTCGTTGAATCGAAATCGTTGTACAAAGGTAGCGCATGAATTAGCTAAAACGGCGAGCAGATTATCATATACATAAATAAATATATAATTAGTTGCTATTAGTTAAACCAGCCAATATATCAGCATGCCCAATTTCCCACAAACGTGAAAAAGAACTCTAGCAATCTGGCACAAAACTGCAGTCGTGTGCATTATAAATATATATACATGAATAGTTTGTAGACCTCTACAATATGACAAACATTTAGAGCTATATATGTACATAAAATAGGCATACAATTACGATATCTATAGATTATAGTTATAGTCTAGTAATTTTGGTTTCTTTTGTAATTGTTTATGGCATGCAGCATGCATTTAGGCGGCAGAAGTGGATCGATTGATATGATCGGCCGTTGTTTATCGAGTATAAATCACAATATATATGGAAATGCTTTGAATATGCTTTAAAAAAACAAACAACAACAAAACAAACACACACATACACAAAACAAATTAAACAAATCTTTTGTATTCAATACAAGAAACCCCATGAATTACATAAGCATTATTTTGTTATAAGTCAAAATAGTTTAAACATAATATCAAAACTTACACACACACACACACATTTAAAACGTTATCGTGTTCATTTCATAATTTATTTAGTTATTATTATACAATCAATCAATTCATATATACTTTTATTTCTGATTTTGCACCTACTATGATATTTTAGTGTCTTTTGCGCCGAAAGCGCGAAACTTATGCGTAAATATTAGAATTTTTTTAAAACTTGTGTAAAATAACTTGTCAATTTTCATGTTTCGTTTATAACAGCAACTAAACAAGATTTCTAGTTGTTGCATCAACATAAAACACAAATAAACACAAGCATATATTTTATTTTGTAACACTAAATATATAATTCTTAATATATTGTAATACACATAAACTTACAATAGTTATAAATAACGTGCCAATGTTAAAAAATTCGATAACAATTAAACGAAAGAAACGATTTCGATACATTGCGTAGTCAGTGACAAAGCAAAGAAATAAGTTGTTAACAAAAACAAGTTAAATTAGTTACAAAATTTTGTTAAATTAAGTTTTGTATTTGATAATATTTGAAATATTTACGATAAACACGATAAAAACAAATCTATTGAAAGTGTGCTGTAAACTGCTTGGACAACGATTCAAATCCCTAAACCTAAAAGTAATCCTTAAGTGGAAGAATTTCTGTTTTTACCTACTAAAAAAGTTAATTAGAAATTTCTCGAAAGCCAAGTCAAGAAGTCAGCGCATTGAATGTATAAAATAAACAACAAAGGAGCTTGAAATATTCAAGTAATTAGGAATAATATATTATAAAACAATAATATATATATATTTTGATGTTACACATATATATGAATTATTTGTAAGCCAAATTATAGCAAAAAAACAAAAACAAACCATTTTTTCTATAGAAATTTTACAGCGTCTGCGCTTTGCTAGTTACAAATAGGTTCCTAAAACTGCGAGCAAAAATACACAACAAACATTAAACATTTAAATGAAAAACTACAAAAAAAAACTAAAAAAATTAATAGTAAAGTAAAGCGAAATAATAATATTAGTACTTGTAGTTCTTAAAGCCAAGCTAACAACATTTATAATAAACGTAAACAAAATTATACATACACAAACTTAATTATAAATGAAATTTATACAAAAAGCTAAAGTAAAAAATGAATCAAAAGTTATGATGAGAAATTTCATGAACATAAAAAGAAACATATATTTTTTCAAGCGAATTCAACATGTTCAACATAAATCGCAACTAATATATAACTTAGAAATGATAAATTAGTAACCAAAACTAAAGACGTAATAGTTTAACATTTTTTTCATACAAAATTGTTTAATATTTTTTTTAAATATGTTTAAATGGAATACTCAGTAGGAAACCGACGTAAATTCATATACACTTTTACGTAATCAATTTTTTTATACAATTAATTTTTAAACATGATTTTTAACTTGTTTTTTGCAAATTATTCTATATTAAATTAATTATTTTTTTTTGGCTTTTGGCGCTAAAGGCAATTTGGTTTTTTTGCCTCGATTCATGTTTTAGTTCTTAAGTAGTTTCTAAGGCTGTGTAACTAACTAAATACATACATATACATATACTACTATTATAAACAAAGAAAAAACTGTAGAATTTGTGTTGACTTCGCCTGACAATTTATTGTTTACTTTTGATTTCCATTTGTTGAGCTAAATGTTGTGAAGGAAAAGAAAATGAAACGAAACGAAACGAAGGAAAAGTAAAAGTAATGAGAATTGGCAAGTGCACTTACTAAACGTATAAACAAAGTACGATAAAACCCATTAAGATATACAACAAAAAAATGTTTAATAAAATAAAAAAAAAATTAAAGAAAACCAAATTCAGACTAAAGTTAATGTTAAATGTTTTGTAATAATTTTCTAATGTTTAAAAAAAAAAATTTACAAAACGCTGAACGAAACTAATAAGAAGACAGACAAAGACGTTTAACAAAAACGAAATAAATAAAAAAAAAATAAACAGAAGTTATATATGAAAGTAAAAACAATGCATAATAAATTAGTTCACATTTAGTCTAAAACAGAACGAATTGAAAAGTTGTACTAACTAACGTTAAACATACCTATTATAATTTATAATATGATACATCAACAGAAACTAAAACTAAAAAATATGAAAAAAAAAACTAGCAATAAAAATAAATAATAATACCATTATTTACTGTTGTTTGTTATGCCCAAAAAGGGTTGTGTGGAGAGCGGAAAGTGAAAGGAGGCACAGTTCGAGTGAGCCAGAAGAGTTGCTAATAAATAGGTTTAAGCGGTACTCAGTTGTAGGTCAAAGCCATCACGGACAGCGGATGCTCAAAACCGGTTGGTTCCCAAAACAGTTAATTTTAAAGGGAATTTGACTAACTGATAGTTGTATACGCTATGGTGCCCATTAAGATGCCTCTCAAACTGTTGGTAGGTTTAGGAGGCACTGTGAGTATTCCATTCCACTCGCTCTCTCCTCTATAATGCTTTCCAAACTGCAATAAGAATTCAACATGTGCCATTCCCACACATTCCACGCTGCGTTGTTCCACTTCACATCGTTTCGTATCTTCTTATAAGCAAACCAGTTTCATGCCAATTGGAAATTGTTATGCATCGCAGCCATTCAAACTGCGCTATGAATTCAATATACCCGCACTTCGTAGAGTGTAGAAATTCAACGGCTCTCAAAATATTTGTTGAAATCAGGCAAACGTCGTCTTCAGCGAGCTGTGATTCACTTGTTATGCGAATCAAAACCCGTTTTCAGACTCGACTCTCGCTCCGAGTCTTCCATAGTGTAATATCCAATTGGCAGCGACCCCACGTCCATGACTCAGTCGTGTTTGAGCCAAAGACGAAGACACTGGTTGACAAAATGTACAGATCGCAACAATTGCTGCATTTGAGGATTTCGTAAGATCACAAGATCACTAGATCAACGGAATGTATCGGAATGTGCTGTGCCTGGTGCTGGGCCTCATCGTAGGCATACAGTTGACTGAATTCTGGGGCTACATGACATTTCCAAGCGATCGGTATGAGAGTACAGCAATTGCTGTGGACACAGCCGCACCCACGTTGCCACTGAAAGTGTCGCTTGCGGATTGGCTCTTTCGGGAGACGCGTGTGCTCTGCCTGGTGCTGACCATGCCCAAAGATCATGCCACGAAGGCGGCAAAGGTGAAGGAAACGTGGGGTACACGCTGCAATAAGCTCATCTTTATGAGCAGCCAAGACGATGTCGAATTGGGTGCAGTGAATCTCAATGTGACGGAGAATCGAAGCAATCTGTATGCCAAGGTGCGTGCGGGCTTGGCCTATGCCTACGAGCATTACGGGGAGGATTACGACTGGTTTTTGAAGGCAGATGACGATACGTAAGTAGAGTATTGCTATGCAGTTTTGTGAGACCCTGTACTTAATAAGTGCAGAGGGTATATAAGGTTTGTCGGCATTAAAATTTGACTAATAGGGTCAATTCCAATCGATTTCAAAGATGTTATTATTTTAACAAATCCTAATTCTCCCCTCCTCCTTCCAGCTACGTGATCATGGAGAACCTGCGTCACTTTCTGTATCCCTACGACCCGGAGGCAGGTGTCTACTTTGGCTACCGCTTTCGCACCAGTTACCCACATGGCTACATGTCTGGTGGAGCTGGCTATGTGCTCAGCCGTGATGCACTGCGTCGCTTCAATCTCTTCGCCTTGAACAGCACTAAGCTCTGTCCGGTGAACAGTCGGCCGGAGGACAGACAAATTGGTTACTGCTTGCTGAATGTGGGCGTGGTCGCTGGCGATACAAGGGATGAAACGGGTCACGAGCGTTTCTTGCCACTGAATCCAAGACATCTGATGCCTGAATTAAAAACGGGCACGTGGTTGGACAAGACCTTCTATTTCAAAATGAATGTAAGTCTCGGGGATTATTTTAATTAAATTTAAATCCATAATTAATTATTTTCTTACTTGTTTACAGTATAGCGACTTCTGTTCCGATACGAGCATTAGCTTTCATTATAGCAAGAGCTATGACTTCGATATGTATGAATATTTCTTGTATAAACTGCGTGTCTTGGGCAAGCCAGAACCCGAGTATACCCTGCCCAAGCGACTGAACAACGAACAGATGGAACAGAAATTGCAATATTGGGATCAACAAGTCTCCGATAATAATGCGGAGTTCTGATGAAGAGGCGGTATGGTTCCAGCAAAGATTTCAGAATTTTAATAAGGAAAATAAGTTCCTAAAGTTTATTGCTAAGAAAAACAGATCGCGCCAAATTAATACAAATACAACTAACGGTATAAGAAACAAACTGAGATATTTTGTAATCCAGGCCTTAGCTTCGTTTACTATTAAGTTATTAATTAAATTTTCTGGAATGGAAAGCCAAGATGAGGACTTTACATGCTGAGACAACCAGGCAAACTAAATCAGTAGCAGAAGACATAATTAGCTTAAAGCGCTATTAAATAGAGTAGTGTGCGTGAGCAAAAGTAGCTTTTTGGAGAGTTTGCTCCCGGTGAGCGCTTGCTTAGAGAGGAATTAGTTGGAGAGTTGCTGCTGCTCTGCTGGCGATCGCGAACATTCACAGAAACAGTTTTGTCCTCTTCTGGCGTACGCGAACATTCACACACACACAGCGAAGAACCGAAAATGAAGAGTTTGAAGCGGCAGAGCTTTTTACAGCAGCAGAGAGCAATTAACAAAGTATGCGTGAGCATGCGCGACACGTTGGAGAAGCTACTGTTGATGAACTGTGTAATTGCAGCGAAGAGACAAAATATAGAGAGAGCGGCAGAAGTTCTGCTGAGCGGAATTAGATTCTGATGCTTGCGTGCTCTGCTAATGCCAGCGCACACACATACATTATCTCAGAGCGCAATTAATAAAAGCGCAGTTAGCGTAAATGATGTACAGTTACTTTTCTGTAAGTGTGTTTGAGTGTTGGTTTGTTTTAGTTATTTAGTGCATTGCAACTTACTGACATGTCCGTTCTGTTAAATTTGTGAAAAAGAAAAATCCTAATAAATACAAGTTACAACTAATGTTAAAATTTGATGAACAGTTAAACGGTACGTAGATAACTAATTTTATTAATAACTGAGATCAACAAAAATGTAGCAGAAAGCAATAAACTGCATGTGAATGAATAACTTCATAGAGACTTTGATAAATTGTCTGGTCGTATTGATATACTTAAAGTAATTGCCCGACTTTGTGTAAATAAAACAAGAGAAAGGGAGAGATAGAGCAAGAGAGTGAGAGACTCAAAGCTATAGCAAAGATTTATTTGACAATGAAACAAACAATCGCATGTTGTGCCAAAAGGACTTGAGAGCAAAACTTTAGCTGTCCATTGGCACAGCTTTGGCAATTTGTCACTGGAGGGGAGCTGGAGAAGGGTAAAGAGGGGAAAGGGGAGCAGAGTTAGTGCCTGTGTAAGGGGAAATGGTAACAATTGTAGTCCCCTGCTTTAAAGCCCAATTTATCAAGAAAGATGTCGGCCGCGTGCCGTGTGCCCTGGCGCCGTCCAATCCAAATGCCTCTAAGGATTAAAGAAAGACAGCGCGACGAGGGGGTGGGGGAAAAAAGGAATTGGGAACCGGAAAATCGAGCGAAACGTGCCAAACACGTGAAAAATACCTGGGGATCAGAGTTGCTTTCATTACTGTTGTTGTTGTTGCTGTTGTTCCTGTTTTTCTTGTTGCATTGTTGTTATTTATGAGCATCGAAATGAGCTGAAACTGCAGCACAATTTACTACTATTTTTAGGGTGTGGATTGGTGGCACGCGAGGCATTGCCTCACCTATATCCCTGCTCTACTCGCTTTAAAGGATAAACTCGTTTTTGGCAAAAGCCAGCCAAAGCAGCTGCCACAAAAACCAGCCAGAAATGTGACTCAGTCGAGCTCGAAACATTATGGAAAATGTGTTACACTTTTACGATCCCCATTCCATATAAAATTCCGATTGTGTCGCTATCTAAGGGTTGTATGCTGTTCCTTTTTTTTTGTTTGGCTGCTTTTTGTGTTTAGTTTGGAACGTGTTCTGGAACGTGCCTTTTGCGCCTGCGTAGCCATGGTCTAATTTCCATATTTGCATAAATAAATAAATGGGTGGGGGGTGAATAGGGTAAAAAAAAACTATTAAAGTTTTCTATGTTGATTAGGCGCTGTTGGCTGTCGAGAGCTTTATCTGGCTGGGGACTCGAACACGTGTCCTGGCCAACAAGCCGTGAACATGCAAATGCCGAGCGAGTCCGGGCACGAAACCCTTCGAGCATAACAGATTTCTGTGCTAGAGTTTTTATCAGCGACATGGCACACGGCAGGCCAGTATTGATAAGCGTGCGACAGATGCTAAGCTTGTTAAGCTGAGGGAAAAAGCAGTTGGAAAAAACCTTTGAAAACCCTTTGAAATTGCTTCATAACAACCAAAGGCGATCAAATCTTGGTTTAGATTTGGTTTGGAGATTTGTTTTTGGAAGCATAATTAAGTGCTTGGAGGCTGAGTGGGTCTATTTGTGTTAAAAGAAATAAGCAATAAATTTGTAAAGTTATTTAAACTTTATTTCCACTACTATTAAAATCTAGTCTCTCCCACAAAAGTACCCAAAAACTTCAGTTTATTGCCCTCGCTGTTCTTTAGGAACCTGCATAAGCTTAGTTAGTGTTATTTCCAACACTACAACAATACCTTGGCAAGCGCCTTGGCACGCCCCACACTTAAGCAGCGAGGACTGCCCTTAATGTCATTGATAAACCCTTAAGTTGCTGTTAAACTCTTAAGTGCCGCAAATTGTCCTTTGAATCATTTGCTGCTTAAAACCCAAGTCACATTTAGTTTCTCACCCCATTTAAGGGCGCTAAGGGGTGTGGCAACGCCCTTGTAATTAGTTAGCATTCCATAGCTAAGACTCAAGTCGACGAGTTCTCGAGTGGTGTCCCTGTTTGCAACCGGCGCCAGACTGTCTGCAACAAAAGTGTTTACAGTGTTTTCAGGGACGTTTTATAATCAATTTAATGGCTTCTCTGCGAAAAAGGAACTACACTCAAGGTAGCAAAAGGAAACACAAAAAGACAGAAGACAAAAGGCATATGAATAAAAAGTCAACATCAGGGAATGTCCTCGGGTATTTCAATTTGTAGCTGA
The DNA here is from genome assembly GCA_020829145.1 of Drosophila nigrodunni. NCBI lineage: Eukaryota > Metazoa > Arthropoda > Insecta > Diptera > Drosophilidae > Drosophila > Drosophila nigrodunni. The sequence goes on along the minus strand of JACVCZ010000007.1, from coordinate 5,133,597 downwards.
AACCTACAATTGGCACTTTTCAGTCAAGGAATTGGGCCCTTTTTGTATGCCTGCTTCGGTGTCGTTTACTTCTCTTTTCTTACAACGGCACCGCAACTCAATTAAGTGACGAAAGTTGAATGAAAACCCAAAAGGGCAAACAGCAAACACAAAAGAAGGCACCTCGCCAGCTCCGATAAGACCAAGGAACAAAAAAATGCAAAGGAGAAGGGAAGGAAACCCCGAAGAGGGTAAGGAAGGCTCGGAAGGGTCGTCACTGAAGCACATAAATGCCACCGCAAGAAAGGGGAACGACGCGGTGGTGACTCAACAATGTCTTGAACGTGTTGCTTCGCTTCCTGCGGCCAAAGGAATGTTTCTTATAAGAATATTCAACCCCTAACAAAAAAAAAACACAAAACCAAAAAAGACCCCTGAAGGAAACTTGCAGCTCTGGCGCGTGACAAAGGAGCAGGGGGAAGTGGCAGCAAAACAGGTCTAAGATTGAGACGAAGAGGGAGAGAACGAAAGAGACCGACACACACTACCTGTAGCTGGTGTGTGCACTTCTGTGTGTGTGTGTGTTTTTTGAGCTTTGATGACGTCGTCTGGACGTCAAGGTTGTCGCCTCGCAGTTCCGCCGTCTACACGTCTACATTTCTTGACAGGCAAACGGACTTGGACTCGAACTCGGACTGCTTGGCTTTGTGTCCTGTGAGTCAGCGGAAGCGATTGTCAAAGCACAGGGACAGCAGTAGAGTATTGAATATTACACAAAAGTACTAAACAAGAAAAATAAAATATAAAACGGGCAATTACAGCACACGTGCAGTATGCAAAAAGGACTCACAGGACTCACTTGGGCCGTGTAAAAGGAAGTGGCAGCGAAGCGTTAAATTGAAGCATGCCAAATCAATTAAAAATTTGTAGTTGCTTGTTTGCTGCAGGCGACACAACAGTTTATTATTGTTGTAGTTATGCCATGGCAACATATTATGAATATTTTTTACTTTTTTATATTTTACATAACAATTCATATCCTTTTTGAGAACGAGTGTTTAGAAAACTAAAAGGGTGTGCTAAGTTTGTAAGCCAAAAAAGAATTTGAGACGTTAAACTAAGCACAAATACTATGTATACTTGAATAGCATTAAAAGTTGGGTCTAAGAAATTTCACGATCAAAAAATATTTAAGAAAATTAAAATTTTAAAAGTTCACAACTTTACAACTACTTAATATATGTCTACCAAACTAACACATTATGTGTAGAAAACCTTTGGCTGTAAACTAACCAAATTTAGTAAGAATCGTAAAGCTATAACATAAAGCTTTCAAAGGAACAATCAAGTGAATCTCTAAAATTTGCTTTCATAGCAATACCTTCAAAAAGCAAGCACCTATAATCCATTTTAATTCTGTGTACTTCCCACCGAACAAGCACAGGGTCTTTAGCTGTCACCCCTACCCACTGCAGTACTTTCCACTACATTTTTTAGTGGCTGCTGCAACAATGTTTGCTACCAGATGCAGCTGCTGTTATTTGGTTATCGCCACCAAACGCAAATCAAAATACCTTTACACATGATTTATCAAGCACAGCACATGTGTGTGTGTGTGTGTGTGTGTGTGTATAAGTGTGTCTGAGTGTGCAGCAGCTGCCGCTGCTCTTTGCTGCCCCTTTTGGCATTTTTAGGCTGCGATCGCCCTTGGCCGAAAAATGCTTATGGGCAAATAGCCCGAAAACTCAAAGTACAAAAATCAACCCCCTAACACATATTTTGGGGTGGCTTATCTGTGTCTATGTGTGTGCATGTGTGTATGTGTGTGTGCCACACAATTTATTAGCAGAGCTCTCATTTATTTACTGCATGAAATTTAAAGTTTTGTTAAAATCTGACCATCTGAATTACTGTTACTAAAACTACAGCCCCTACTGTGTTACACCCCCTGTTTCAAACTGACCCCTACTGCTCCTAATTACGCACTGCATCTGCGTGTTTGTTACAGGGTCCATGTGATCTAATGTGTTTCATTGTAGTTAAGTTCAAGTTTCGGGCTCATATGTTTGGATTTTTCGTGGCGAGCTCATTGAACTCTTTAGCGATAAGTCTCTTCGAGTGGAACTAATGGAAATTGGTATAGTCGAACGAGCTGCAAATACCAAAAATAATTTATACAATTAAAATTTATAGTTGGCTTAATGTGGCCAATAAAGTTAGTTAAAGGTGGAGCCAAAAATCTTTATTAATTTTAGGCAATGAAAGGGATTGGAAGGAATCTGTATTGCTTAGATTTTAAGTCAATTTTGTACCTTTCAGTTACATTATTTCCCATCCGTTCATCACAACAAAAATTGTTGATGACTAAAATCAGTAAACAGTTTCATTTATCTCGACTTTCGAAGACAAACATAGACAGTCTCCAGTCTAGCGCCACGTATTCCCATAGATATCTATATCCATATATCTTGCCAAACAAACCCGATAAGTGAGCAATGTAAATCAAACTTTCCACAACAAATTTACACAAGAAGCGAAAACAAAACAAAAACAAAACAAAAACAGTGAACGAATCTTTTTAGATAAACTCAGTGGGTGACTATATAAAAAAGAACAGACTATAACTGGGAGATCAGTTGACCTAAACTAGTTGTAGAGGGTTAAAGATGCGCTGCTTTAGTTTGGCATTAATTGCCACTTGTTGCCTGGCAACTGCATTTGCTGCAGCTGCAGCTGCAGCTCCAGCACCAGCACCAGTTCCAGCTGCAGTTCCAGCTCCTACTAGTAACTTCTACTTGCAGGTCAAGAACTTAGTGCAGAGTGTACCCCATAAGGAGATACAGCGATTGGTTAGAGCCTATGCCTTAAACGACGCCGGATTCCAGTCGCTTCTACGGGAAATTAATTCACTGCCCGCTTATCGGCTGCGACAGCAACTCCTCCAACAGCCCGAGGTGCGTCAACTGATTTATTGGCTGGCACAGCAACTGAAACTGGCAGGTGGTTCCATTGAGGCCTTTGAGGATCTGGAGATTGAAATTAAGCTCTTTAACAAGTATCCGCACTGGGCGCAGTCTGTGAATGGCGTTGTTGGTTTTGAGCAGGAATTTCATTACGTTTATCCTCTGAAACTACTACGAGATCTGCTTGAATCAAGTGCTAAAGAGAATCCTGTCTTTGCCGAGTTCTGGCGTCGTTTGCTGGCTCTCAAATCGGTCTACGAACGACTGTCGAGCACACCTCAGGCCAAAGACTTGGCCAATCGTCTGCGTGCACTTGGAGTGGATATCAATGGTTTGGATGAAAGTGTTCGCTATCAACTGGGCTGGAGCAATGCAACTGTATCGGTTAATGACTATTATGACTACAACGATTACCTCGGTGGAGGCCAAATATGGTTGTGATATAAGCGACCGAGTGTGAAGGGATTTCTTAAACAACTCTGAAATCTAAAGAGAAATATTATTCCATTCCCTAATTAATACCATGTTATATGTACTATTCTATTATATTCCTTTATATATATTATATTCTATAAATATTCAATGCATAACTAACTCAGTAACGTTTATTCTCTTCTTATTTTAAGTCGAATTTTTTAAAGTTTCAGAATTTCTTAAAACTGACTCGCTTTTAGGCGATTGGTCACTTTGTTTATGGTTCAAAATCCCTTCTTATTCTGCACTATAAAGTTTACTTTTCTTATATTTTTTGAACAGTCCATATCAGTCCATTTGATGTATCAAAACTTTCTTAAAACTTAGACGATTTTAAATTGATAGGAAAGATGCTGCTTTATATTCCTCTAAAGTATCTGAATTTTATATTAAATTTGTCTGACTTTTTACTGATTTAATTTTAATTGTTATTTAAATTATCAATTGTTTAAAACGAATTAAGCAGAACAATAATATACCATTTAAAACAGCTGCTTTAAATTGTAAAATTAACGGGGAAAAAGGAAGCGACGAGGCAGTTGGAAGAGCTATGACTATATGAATGGGTGTGTGTGTGTGTGTGTGTGTAAGTGGGAGTGTTTATGTGTGAGTGCATTGTGTGCACACCCTCAATGAAGCAAGGTATCTATGGCAATGCCATGATTAAGTAACAGATGAGCCATGTGCCCAGCAATGTCCTGGACAGACCAGGCCCAGGCACTGCTGGTGCTGCTGCCGCTGCTGCTTATGGGCCGCACATGCGATTTAATTGAAACAAACCAAACAGGAAACAGTCGCAGCACAGAGCTGAATCAAAGGGGGTGCTTTTGTAATGAACTTGGCAGTTGTGACTTGCCGCTTTCCACTTTCCACATTCCACTTTTCCCGCCTGGCCACAAAAAGCCCAACTCCCTGCCAGTTGGCAGTTCACAGTGCTTTGCGTATACGGTTACTCATTAAAAGTGGCAAGTCGAGTCGCGGATGAAATTGGAATTGCAGCGGAAACTAGTTAATGTGAGGCTATTGTCAAAAGCAGAAGCGCAACTTGTGCAATTTTCACACAGCAGTCGACGGTGGGCGTCGCAGTCGCAGTTGGCGTCGCTGTCAACGTCGACGACGACGTCAAATCTTGCACAGGATCTTTTGCAGAGAGCATAAAAAATTCCAACTGAAAGAACTCGCCCCTTTTTTTTGTGGTAAACGCGTCCAATTGGAATTTTATAGAGTCTTAGGGTTGTGGTAGGGGCAGGGGTAAAAATGAAATATATTTTTATGTGCTGCAATAATTTCCCCTGTCACTACCCCCACTCCTAGCCCTACCACTGCCACCAGAGCGAACCCTCCTGCAGACAGTGCACTGTGACTGACATGCGGCTGCAGTTTTGTTGCCCAAGCAACCCCTAAAAACCTCGGAAACCGACGCCCTAAAACAATTTTGAAAGCGCTTGTTTTGAAATCCGCAACAGCCTCGAAATTTTCGTAGTGTTAGACTCGGAATCGGAATCAGAATCGAAATCGCGGTACGTTTTGAGCGCAGTTTTTAGTAGGGACTCGAGTTCTGTTTTCCCCCTTCGTTCTTAGGGAGTTTTCTGAATCCGAACCCGAGTTTGGCTCGTGTGTGTGTGCACAACGGCATTCTGATTCGGTTAGTGTTGTGTTTTTGTTGTATTTTTCTGAAAATGCACCTGGTTGAATATTTGGATTTGAGACTGGGCTTCGATTTTGGGTGGTTGTTGTTGCATTGCCATTTCCATGGTGCACATGCCAATGTGGCAAACTGGAAAACCTTTTGTGGCATTGACGCTATGCACGGGCAATGCCGGGCAAGGACATTAGCAACAACAAATGAACGTTGGTTGCTGGTCGCGTGCCTGCAGCACTTCGACACCCAACAGAATTGTGAATTCTGATTGTTTTTCATTTTTTCTTTTTCTTTTGCTCTCCTCTACTCTCCTTTTCCCCCCTCTCTGTTTTTGCAGTTTGCGCGCTCATGCAAAACGCTTTGACGAGCTAGGAAACCGCCTCGGAGTGTCCTGCGGCGCATAAATACATTAATGCATGTGCTCACATATACTCGCATTGTAGTATATAATTTTTTTGCCTTGACTCACACAATCTGGGAATATATAATTATTGCTCACTGTGCTCCCCTTCCTCTTTCTCCGTTTTTGCCAATTTGCCGAGGCTTTTCCCAACTGGGGGTTAGTCACTCAGTTCGTTTGAATTTTTGTTTACCTTCTCTGCATCTGGATTAGTTGGCAAATTCCTTAATCCAGCACTGACTCACAGTTGGACCAGCCTTGACTTGGGCAACTGCTCCATAATTCAATACAAATTACGTGAATGTGATTTGGGTGCTGATTAAATTTATGCAGCACGTTCAGACACCAAAATTCAACCCAATTCAATTATATACTTGAAAAATTATAGCAAATTCAATTTATGCAAATTTAGTGGCCTAAAAAACGCTTGTCAAATCAATTTTGATAACAGAAATTAAATAAACACACAGTTTATTTGGGTAAGGCTTTAAAATATTTTTAAAATATATTTCAACTAAATTGGCTGAAAGTTTCACAAAATAGACAGAAATCGACACCAAATAGTTGCTAAAAAATAAAAAGTTCAAACATAAACGAGTTACGCAAATATTTTTGGTTCTAAACTAAATCCCAAAACAATTCCACGCTTCACAAAAAATGCTTTTAATTGGCACGAATCGTTCTCTGATCCCATTCTAATTGTCAGCATATGGCACTTGTGTGGGGATCGAAAAAAACAGCGAGTAAAAATCAAATACAATTAAAAAATTTCACACTTTTCAACAAACAAAACAAAAAAGTGAGAGTAAAAATCCAATTTCAGCCAGTTTCCGTTGATTTTTTCGAGCAGCGACTGAAAATTGCATCAAATTATGAAAGTAAAAATTTAATTACAGCTCAGACCAGGAAAAAAAAGTGAAATGTAAAGAAGAAAACGAAGGTGGTCCCCATATGCTGTGGAGGTTTGGGGCAGGTTGAGCTGGCTGCCGGCGGCGACAATGGCAACATGTGCTACAGTGAAGCCTCCTTGAGGAGCTGGCCAAGCGCAAGGACATGGCGGCTGAAAAGCCTTTTGAGACACACAAATGCAAATGCATTATGCCACATAAACGATGCATTTTCGAACATTAATTATTACCAGGCAGGCCGAGAAGCAAACAGGCAGACAGGCAGGCAGACAGGCCTATAGAGTACACTGAAAGAAAAAAACAAGAATTTAAAGAGTCAAAAGTAGGTAGATAACACATCTTGATTACATGAACTCCTTCTTAGAACGCTTGGTAAGTCTTTATAGATAACAGGGTCTGTTAAGTTTATAAAGTATATATATTCTTGATCAGCATCAACCGTTGAGTCGATATAGCATATGCCTCTGTCTGAATCCCTTTATATTACAGACTATATGAGCTAGAGTTACCAAAATTCAAATCAAAGTCTATCTACTTCGCGAGCAAATCGAGTTTCTTTCTAGTTGTAAAAAAACAATTTTCATAACGCCATAACTTGGGAAAAACTATAGTTATCATGACCAACTTTTCACATCGAGATCGAGCATTTGTAAGCTATAGTTTCCATAGGACAAATCGATTGAAAATTGCTTATCCTTTTGGAAAAATTTGCCCTAAATAAGTACGGAGTCTTTTACAGTCCGCTTACATGTTAAAATCAAAGTTTATAAAATATGAGTTTCAGTGCAATATTTTCCCTTCTTTTTTTTTCCAATTTTATTTCTAACAGTGTAAAGATAAGAGACGCTGTCGGTACTGTTGTGGGATTTGGCCGTGCTCTTGAAATTACCATAAAAGATGCACTTAAGGGTTAACAACAAACAAACAAACAGGAGAACTGAAACGAACTGAATGCGTAGCAGCTTCAGCCAACAAGTGAGACTAGGACTGGGAAATGCTGAAATGGGTATAGAAAAGGAAGCTCAGGCGAAAGTGTCTTCTGCTGTGTGAGGGGGGTCCTGCTGGGTGTTGTTGAGTGCAAATTTAAGCTAAGCGCGCCTTGGAGCACTGAAATTTGAGTCAGTGAAAGGCATAGGGTATCGAAGTGAGAGCAGCATTTGTAGCTGACAGACAGACAGAGGGACGTACAGACTGACAGAGTGATAGACTGACAGAATGAGCTGATTTCTGTGAATGGGAGCCAGAGGGTTGCCTTTATAGCAGAGGGTTGGAATTTTCGTACTTGCATTTCGCATTTTGGGATGCTTTTGAGTTCGCGTGGCTGGCGCACTTCTCAGTCGCAGTCGCTGTCTCTGTCGCTGCCTCTGTCTCTGCCTGCGTCTCAGTTGGCCGCTGCGTGTGCTATTAATTCTAAGCTGCATGGCAAACACTGATTCGCTGTACCAAGTGCCAAGGGGTCATCCATTTGCCGTTCACCCCACGACGACGATCAGTAAAAGCTGCAAGCGGCTTTGCTTGTCGCACTGGGAATACCGTTAGCCCAATTGGGGTGGCAGCGTCACTAGCGTCGTTGCCACGCACGTGCCTACCGTAATACAACAAAAGCAAAGCAACAACAACAATGGCGTCATATTGGACATTATATGCCATATTTGTTGTTTGGTCTATTGGGCTGTAAAAAGGGGACTAGGAATAAGAATCCGAATCGGAATCGAAAGTGCATTCCCTTTCATGGCAACCAGGAGGACAACGCCATCAAAACGGCTTCGCATTTCGATTATATTAATGCAAAGCACACACAAAGAACACACTCTCTCACACACACACAGGCATACAGTTACTAACAATCGCTTTGTGGTGGCTGAGCAGCCCAAACAGTGTCTGTGTGAGCGCGCTAGTCGTACCTACCCCACCAAAAGCAAACTTGACGAGCTTATAGCACGCCTCTATCACAGTCTTTGTCTGTGTGCTCGTGTGTAAGAGTTTGTGTGTGTCTGTGTTTGAGTCTGTGCGTAGCGCGCATGAAGCCGCAGTCGTCGTCGTAGACAGAAAAAAAGCCAAAATGAAAACCTGAAAATGCAACATCAAAAAGTCTACACTGAAAGAAACTTGTGATATATAAGCAATCTAATTAGTACAAGAATATAGTTAATAAATTTAATAAAGTGTTTATTATAGCATAATAAAAAGAAAAACTAAAAATATTAGCAATAAACATAACTACTATTTCTACTATTTCTTACTTTAAATACATTTTTAAACCAAGCAAACACACCGCCAAATTTAAATGCTTACCTGCATTCCTTACCACCTTACCTAATAACTTCATCTGGCAAAAAGTATCCTAAGAATGGCCACAGCTGCTCAAGAGTTTTCCTTAGCTATTTCTGGCCCATTGAGTAAACTGCAAAGCATTTAACCTTTGGTTGCACGCACAATTAACGGTTTCATGCTTGTCAGCTGTTTGCACAGATCCACAAAGAAACCAGTGGCGTCTTTGTGCGCTGGCAAATTTCCATGAATCCGAGTGAATTTTGCAAAGCAGACAGAAAACGAGAGCATGTGCTACAGTTCCTGTCGCGTGTCCTTTTTGGCAACAGGCACAGCTGCAAAAAACTAGCTACAGCTAAGGATACAACGATTTCTTGCAGTGCAGGCAGACACAGTGCAAAGGACTTTCACTGTCGGCGTCGATGAAGGCTCCCCTCGTGCCGCTGTCTGCGAGTGTGTGTGTGTGTGTGTATGGAAAAAAGGGTGACTAATGTGTGTGATTGCTAACAAAAGATTCCGGCTCAGCGCTGCTGGCGTCGACGTCGGCGCTAGCAGCAGCAGCGACAGCAGCAGCGACAGCGAGGGCTAAAAGGACAACGATTCGAATTGGGGGATGAAAATTTCCAAGAGCGACGCCGTCACAACAACAACAACAAGAACAACAAGGAGAACTCACAAACAATGATTTTAATTTCGCTTTCCTTTGGCACACATAAATAGAGGCGGCAGGATATGCTGTTAGTCATTCGCAGCAAAAACGTCGAGCCGACAGGAAGCCGAGCCGCAAAATTAGCGCTCAACGTTGCCAACGTTTCAATTTGTTGTTAAGTTTTTCTGCTTAGTTCTTCAAATCTTAGTTCCCAATCCAACTATAAACAAGTTCATCGTTCATCGTTCTCCGTTCTCCGTTCATCGTTCATTTAACTGTTTAAAGTTCACCGTTTCCGTTTCCGTTTTGTTACTACTGAAAGTTTCTTAAGTCGCGTTCAAGTTTCAAGTTGATCATCATTTCGCTGATACGCGTGAACGTGCGATGGCCAGTGTTGCCAACCAGCCGACAGGAGGCGCAGGGACACACCCACACACATATCCGCACATGCACAGCATACAGCTGCTGCACAATGCCACAGCCGGTGGCATGCCCCATGGCTTGGGTCTGCTGACCACTGTGGCATCGCTGCCACCCAAATATCGCAGTCGCTATTTGAACATACGAACGAAGTGTGAAATTCCATTGGATCTGTCAGTGAAACCACCATCGCCAGTGCCCAAAGCAGAGCCATTGGCAACCACATATGCTGACGTTCACAGCACTGACGAGCAGCAGCCGCAGGCGGTGGTACAGGAGCTGGTGCAGGTTCAGTCACTGCCACAGGCGCACACACCGGAGCCAATGCAGGAGGTGGCGCAGGAGGTGATTGTCATGACGGAGAAACCGTTTACACCGCCACAAAGCCCCGAGCCGGCAGCCAAAGCAATCAAGCGCAAACTGAGTGACCAAACCGAATCACAGCCAGCTGCCAAATTGGTCAAATCAGTTGAAGTTTCCACTACTGCTGCTACTGCTGCTGTTGTCGATGCCACGCGCAGTAAGCCCATTAAAGCCAACGACGAGCCACCGCGCACTAGCAAAGCCACAGCAACAAGCACGAAATCACGAAATAAAGCAACGCGCAAATTAAAGTTCGATGAGGAGACAAGTTCCCCAGTTTCTGGTACGATTATACGCCCCTTGGAGGACATTACCGATGGCAGCATGCAGTACAGCAACGGCGACATTGATCCCAAGTACAACATTGTGGAGATCACCGAGGAGACCAAGGCAGAACTGGCGGCCATTAAGAACGTAATTGGTGACTATGTGTGTCGTCTGTGCAAGATACGGTTCGACGATGCCTTTGGTCTGGCCCGGCATCGCTGTGCCTGCATTGTGCTGCTCGAGTACCGCTGTCCGGAGTGTGGCAAGCAGTTCAACTGCCCTGCAAATCTGGCCTCCCATCGACGCTGGCACAAGCCCAAGAAGGAGGCCGCGGGGGCAAAGAAGGAGAATCGCATGGAGCAGGAGGTGGCACAGAGTGGCACAAAGAAAGCGAGTGAGGAGTTGGCTTTTAGCTGTCAGGAGTGCGGTAAGCAGTTCAAACGCGCTGCGTATCTGCGCAAACATCAGCAGACGCACGCCAAAAAGGCGCAGGCGGTTGAAACGCAGCAGCCGGAGCAGCAGCTGTCCACCACTACCATCACGGGCAGCTTCCAAACTTCTGTGTACAAATCCAATAGCTCCAGTTCGACTAGTTCCAGTTCCGCTAGCACGCATTCCTATGCGGATGAGGGCGTCTACGTAGCGGGCGTGGCCAGTAGCAGTCACTACGACTACGAGGCGGACTTTATGTCCGACTGCAGCTCCTCCACCTCCTCCGCAGGCTACGGCCGCCTGCAGATTGTCGAGCACGGCCTGACGGAGGAGGAGAGCATTGCAGCCGCCGCTCTGACGAATCTACGCAACTGCGCCTCTGTCATACAACACACGACCATGGCGCACTGAGTAAGTCGGAAGCTTGAGCTAAGGCTTCCCCCCTCTCAACTGTCACCACTCACCTGTATCATTTTGTTTATAGTCCACTTTATTGTTAAGTTAAGTTTAGTTTAAACCTTCTCCCTGGAGACTTGCAGCTAAAACAGACCAAAGATTACTAGTTTTTATGGATTCACAAGTTCGATCTTGTTTGAATTTTAGTTTGTACTCATTTAGTTACTAATTAATTTTCTCAAATTTCTAGTCTTAGTTCGAGTTGAGTTCTAGTCAAGACAACGCTCTCTATACTTCAATCCACATTCCAGTGTAGTTGTAAAATGACCAATTGACCAAAAAATGCAGTCTAGTCAGTCTTAGTTCTTTAGTTTAACATTTAGTTAGTCCAACCAAAGATTTGGCACTAGTCAGCTTCAATATATGATCTCAATAACGATTTAGTCTAGCCCAGGAGCATGCAGTACCAGGCCAAGCATTTCGTATAGTCAGTAAAATTCTAGTCATAACAGTTAGAGTCTAGTCAGATTTTAGTCGACCAATTGCAATAATTTACCAAAAAAACTCTAAACCAAAGTCAGCTTAAAGTTAAATATAGTTTAACAACATCTACTCTTAAAACTTTCATTAAAAATAGCCCAGTTTAATATTTATCTTTTCTGCTGTTTCTTCATTCCCATCTAAAAAACTTTCAGATTCCATCTACTCCATTCTATCTATCCATCTACGAATCATCCATCTATTTTTATCTCACCAGTTTCAAAAAGTCTTTTTATCTATTACTATCATCTACTTTTTAACATTCATAAACTTTCATCTCATGAACTTAAACACTTTCATCATTCGAATAATGTTTCTTTCATAATACCTGCTACATTCCCATCTTCATTAAACTCATCTTAAAGTTCACATGACTTTTCCAACTACTCATGCCATAAACTCTAATCTTTAAATCTACTTAGTCATCATCATAATCATACATTACTTCAACCAAACATTTTTCATTCCTTTCTTTCATCTCCTTCATTCTCCTACATTGTCACTCATCCATTCACTTCATCCTCTTCTTCAGTCTTTCACATTATCTTTAATAATCACTACAATTTCTAGTCACTAATTTAATCACTCAGCTAGTCAATACAGATCTCATTAGTTTTCTTCAAATCTTTTTCGGCTACATTTTAGGTTTAATTTAAGGCAAATTATTTATTTCAAATTTCAGATTTATTTTTTCATTAAATTTCAAAAATTCAAAAAACTGAAATTCAGGCGAAATTGTGCAGTAATAGTTTTTAAGTTCCCCACAAAATACCAAAAACAAACAAACCAAAAAATCGAGAAAATCTAAGCAAAGAAAACATAAACTAAGCAATGAAATCCAGTAACCACGCTGGTACCCAAAGTCGAGTGTGAACTCTAGTCATTTCATAGAATTATAAGTTTCGAGGCAACAGTTTAGTTTACCTTTAGTTTAGTTTAGTTTAGTTTAACTAGCCTAGTTAGTTAGTTAGTTCTTTTGGTTTACAAACAAAAAACGGACATTGAACCAGCGTTTCACTACCAGTAAAAGTATTTAAAGAGTACAACTTAAGTTATAGATATACGTAATGGTATATCCATGGCCAGAGGCAAAACTACAGAACCGGCGGTTGTGTACTTAAAAGTCAACTCTTAAATGTTTAAGATAAAACCGAGCAATATCACAGCGTTATTGTTCCTTAGTCAGTAGAATGCAAATGAAAATTTGGTTGTAACCGCAGAGTACAACGAAAATGGGAAAACTTCGCTCAATCTACAATTAAATTAAATAAAATTAATATTAAGTTTATATATTTATACGTAATATATCATTGATAAGCATATCTAACTTTTAAGTGAGACTTTGTGATATTACAATGTTAAGCCTAAAGTTTACAATAATTAACTTGTGCTCGATGTTTTTTGTCTGCGCAGAGTGCATTTACAATAACAACAAATCGAATAACAATTCAAATTTTAGATATATCTTTTAAAACATATATAAATCTATATATTTTTATACGTAATATTTGTATTTTTATATATACGACACAAAAAAACTAAAAAACAATTGTAAAACTAATTATTTTTTGTGAATAAAATCCAAAAAACAAAAAAAAAACGAAACTGAAAAGAAATTTCGAGTGTTTGAAGGGAATTTGGGTTGCTAGGGAGATGGGTAGGGGTATAATTCCCCCCTCTCTACACTTCCTTGATTGTTAATCACTTTATAATTGTGCTGCTAGTAAACACTTTCTATATGAAGTGCTCATAATCATAAACTCTCTGCACATGACTGACAATGGGTTGAAGTTTCTTCGGTACTTTTTTCGGAGGGTTGATGTGGTGCACCCCCATCCCCACTAAGAAACTAACCCCGAATCCAACTAGAACTGCTTTTCTGTCTACTCATGATGATGATGATGTGAGAGGCGTTTTTATGCCACATAGTGTTGTGTGTCTTGGCAATTTTCTCATCATGTTTGAATGGCTCGTAAAGCAACTGCAACCGATGGGTAAATAAAACCGCAGTGGCAGCGGCAGCGGCAGCGACAGCGGCGGAAAACAAATAGCGCTGCAGATGTAATGAAATGCCGTTGAAAGGACATTGACATGGCCATAGCAATCGATCTCACTCGCCAGCACTTAAAAGCAACTAAAACAAATAACAGCAAACAAACAAACAACGCACACACACACGACAAACACTCACACACACCGATACACTCCCACTCCCACTCTAAACTCGTTGAGGAAACTTCGATAGCGGAAGTGGACAGATGCAAGTTGCGCCTAAGCACACACAAACACAAGGAACTGCCGAAATTTCATAGCAAGGGGTGTGTAGCCGGAGGATGGGGGAGTAGGGTAGGGGCAGATGAGTGGGTGGAGTACGCCGTACGGAGCGGGGGTGACGCGTTGCTGGACCAAAGCGGTGAAACACGCCATCTAATGATGCCCTGAACGGAAATGCATAAAAAATGTTTAATCAAATACAAATGCATGACAACACGGGAAAATAGTTAGCAGCAGGCTGTCGCGGGGTGTGCGCGACTAGAAGGTATGCTATAAAGAATTATTTAAAGAAGGAAAAATTAAACAGAGTGTTTTAAAGTAGTAAAAAGAAAACCTGCTTTTAAACTCGTTTTAAAACTAAGAAAGTTATGCTATAAAAGTTGATCAAGTTTCGTCTTACTCATAAAAGGTTTTTGGCTTTATATTCTTTAGCCATAAAGTTACATTTTAAGCAACTCTTAATTTATACGCTTTTAAGTACAGGGTATACTAACGAACTGGGCCAAAGCCGCACACAGGATGCGACAGGGATGTGCGTGATGGCATTGCATTTGGGTGCGTGTGCGGTGTGAATCAATTTAAAGCGTCAAAAGAGCCATATACCATCTACTATTAAGTAGATGTCCAATATACACGACGAGCAGTACAAAGCCAAAGTTCAGCGAGGGGTGTTGGAATTATGTAAAATCATGCCGTAAGAAAGAAATTGAAAAAAAAAACTACCCTTACCCTCTTGCGCTTACCCTTAGCAAACCGGATAGACTGATGGACGGCAGGACTGAAGGACGGACGAACTGACTGACTGACAGGGGTGCAGCATCATTCTTGCTATGTAGGGTTATGGAATACTGCAACGCGGGCGTGTTCAAAAAACAAAAAGAAGTAAAATAAAATAAAACTAAAGTCAGTTCAGGGCAGGGCAAAGTCATCAACATCTGTGGCGATTGGGTTTCATAATAATAATAAAAAAGAAAACAAAAGGCGGCGTGTAAACTGATATCTCAGTTGCATTTGCACCTTTTGGCACGGGACATAGGACACAGGGCACAGTACACAGGACACGCATACCTTTGCATGCATAAGCCCGCATGTGACGCAGGATCTGCCACATAGCAGCACTCGGCAGTCGGTACTCGATAATCGGCACTCGGAACTATGAACTCAAACAAGTTACGCTTTTCTGCGGGTATCAGCGGCTTGAGGCTGTTGCAGCTGCCCATTCAGTTATATCTAATTATGATCACAGGACACGAAACGACATGACACGACGCGACACGACCTGCGGCGGTAATTTGCCCACCTTGAGAGTCTGCATCGCTCTTTCTAACTCCCTCCGAAAAGGTTCTGCTTTATGCAGGCACTTTGTTTGGTTTGCGGAGAAACATAAGTGGCCGTATGTTCCTTTTACCAATTTTCTATGCAAAGAGTTGACAGATTGATGAGGCTGATTGGCTTGAGCGTTGAGTGGACACTTGAGAAGCCTTTATGATTACCATCATCGTCATCATCATCATCGGCATAATTATAGTACTTAGCCTTATGCCGGCTTTTAGCATAAAATCCGTTAGAAAGCTCGACGGGCTTTTGCGCAGTGTAAATGCCAGCGCTTGCAACTCTGCGACACTCCGGGCAGCTGTGCTCATAGCAACTCTGTTGGCTCCACAACAAGTTGGCAGCCCCAAATGGTCACAATAATAACGGTAAATGGTACATTTTACTCTCATCATGCACTCGTCTCTCCGTCTCTCTTTAAGTCTCTCTCGTGTACGCTTAACGCCTACGCTCTCAGGCTGGCGGTCTGTCTTGGCAGTCAAGGAGCAGACAAAATGGAGCCGGAATCCACGCACACCTGACATTCGTGTTGTGGCGACGCTGAAAGTCAGACGTGTTGAGCGCAAGGCAGCAAAGAAATAAAAATCTGAATTCAAACACAGTGCAAAGTTCAGAACAGTTTGAAAGTTTGCCCGCTGGCAAAGTCGCGTTTAACGGTAAAACAAAAAAACATATTCAACGAACGTTGTGTGCAGTGAAAGCGTAGTAAAATTAATTCATTCCCTGTTTATATTCACCAACCGCAAGCTTGTTAATTGCCCAAAAAGCCTCAGAGCCTCTCTCAAAAAAAAAGGCAGAAAAAAAATACATGACGTGCTGGTAGCATGTGCTGCCTGTGGCGATGACGCTGAGGCAGCGACGCCTGCTCGCTGTGTAGTGGGCGAGAGGGGAAGCGAGAACGGCAGGCAAAGCGAAGAGCGAAGAGTTCTGCTGTTAGCGCTCTCGCCTTTAGCACTCGCTCTCTCAGCGGCTTACTCTCTCACACAGACTCATGCTCTTGCCGCTGAGCAGAAAGCTTTCAAAGTTTCTGCGGACTTATTGATTGTGCTGTCCTTACGCTCACGCTCTCTCACTCTCCCAATTATAAGCACGCACTCTCTGCTTTGCTTTCCTTGTGTGCTCTCACTTGTTGTTGCTTGTGGGCACAAGGAAATAACGGTATTTTGCTGAGATTCTTTTTTTTTGGTCGTGTTCAAAGCGAAAGCTTTTCTTTGGCTTTGCGCTTTGCTTTTGCCTTTCGCCGTTTTGCGACGGCATGCGTTTGCGTGCTTTGGGTAAATTTTTCACAAATTTTCATTTTCAGTTTTTCTCCGGACTGTTTTAGGGCGGTTCCGCAAGGCAGAGGCCAGAGTCACACAGCATAGAACACACAGCTTGGACGCGTCTCCCAAACACTCATTCTCATTCGCTCTCTCAACGTATGTGCCTCTTAACAGTGTACGTGTACATTGATGTCTGTGTGCTCGTGTATGTGTGTGTTTGTGTGTATGAAAATTTGTTGCAAATCAAAAACAAATTCACAAAATACTTAATAGCAACAAAAGAGCAAAACGAACAAAGGCCAACAAATAAGCTTTAGAATATTCCGTGACTGTTTACCAAAAAAATAGAAGCAAAAAACAGAAAAACAAAAAAGCAAATGAGCCAAAAAGCCAACAAATACATTTTGGTTGTGAGCGCGTGTAAAGCGAAATTCGAACACATGAAAATATTATGACAAAAAAAATGTTGTTATTGTGTCGGAGCACATGTGTGTGTGTGAGTGTGTGTGCACATCTGTTAGACAAGCTTTTGTGTGTGCCTGAGTGTGTGTAAAATTCAATAAAATGCGAAAATTGCAATTGCCAAATGGCAATTACAACAAAAATAGAAAACGCACACACACACAGACAGTGTGTCACACACACATAGATAGGCATGCAAATGACAGGACACACACACACACGCACACACTCAGTGAATGTGAAAGGCAGCGCCTTTTTGGTTGTGCGCGTAGTTTTGATTTTCTCTGTGGCTTACTTTACCCACTGATTTTCGCAGCGCCTTTGACTTTGCTACTGTGTTGGTGTCTGTGTGTGTGTGTTGGTGTATGTCCTTCTGCTGCTTACGTACGCAGACTGAGTGACTCGATGCGGCTGCCCCGAATGCCAGCATTCAGGTCCTTCGCACAATTCCCACTGTAAATGTGTCTGTGTGTGTGTGCGCCTTTGTGTCCTGCCCCATGAAATGAATGCGTATTCAATGAGCAATGAAATCCGTGACACATTCGCGCTTCAGCTTCAGTCCATCCGTCCGTCCATCCATCTCTGTGTGTCAGTTGGCTTTTCCTTTTGCATTTTCCATTTAATTTATTTTTTATTACATTGGTCGCCTTTGTTCTCGCTTCTCGGCTTCTCCCCCTCTCCTCCTCCACCGTCTCTATCTCTTCTTTGTCTCTATGGACTGATATCCGTTTTGAATAAAAGCGACATTAACACCATAACCTCTGACATTTATCTCGAACAATTTTGTCTTCTTGCTACGTTAAATGCTTTTCAAGTGCACACAAACACACACTGGCATACAGAGGCAAAGGCATGCCACATGTGCGGTTGTCATACACACACTCACTCACACACACGCACTGTATTTGTTGAGCTGTGTGTATTTTGTGAAAGCATTTCATACATTTTGATTTGGCCACATGGCTTTCTGTTTCTGTTCTTGGCATTCGCATTGGCATTTCTGTCATGCACTTTTTGCAGTTTTTGCGGCCGGAAGTGCACAAAATGTCAAACATTAAAACCCATTTTTTATATGTTAGACTTTCAATTTAATTTTTCAACTGGTTTTTTCATTTAATTGGCAGCCGTGTGCTAAATTTCATTTAACAGAAAAATAAATATATGTTTAAATCGTGCAAAGTGTTCGCGTGCTCGTCTCGTCAGACAACGAATATCGAAATATTAAACATAAACAAATAGCAAAATAAACAATAAAAACAAAGCAAAATCTATCATAATTCTAATAACTATGCCAAATTGTGCATGACCCGCTGCAATTGTGCCTTTTTCAAGTGGAAATCATACAAAAAAGAACCTCAATCGAGCTGACAAAAAGCAAATAACCAAATAAAAACTTGTTGACTTGAAATTCAGAGAAGGAAGGCGTCAATTTCTGCTGTTTTCCGGGAAAAGGTGAGCAAATATTATATTTATTTGTATAATTAGGTATGATTATAATTTTAGCAACAATTTTATTATGAAATTTGAATTGAATGTTTTAAACTTTTGCTGTCCACTTGTAGTATAACTCTAAGTTTCGTCTTTGGCGGCTTTGAAACAAAAGTATTTTAATTATGCAAGCAATGAAAAAATTAGGCGAATTTTGCGCATTTTTTATGCAAATTTGTATAGGACCCGATTGAAATAAACCCATGATTCTGAATTATAAAGTGGATTGTTAAAGACCAATGCGATTCCACATCAGCGACCATTCAATTGACTAAGACAATGTTTACCAATCGGAAAAAAGCAAAAGCAAAGACCCGAATTTGTATTTTTGTTGTAGACTGTGTATTGGCGTCATAACAACATATCCATTTACGGATTAAACATACACGAAATTTCATAGCAACTTATCCTTTATAAACAGCCGCTAGACCCACACAAACAAACACACACACACACACCCACACACACACGGAGAGCGATAAGAAACCCTTTTGATTGAAAAGTGTAGCATAATTTTAAGCGCACACTTCCCGTCGCTCGTCGGTCGTTGAGGAAAATATTGTTTGGCATTTTACAAAAAGTCTATTAATAAAAATAAGCAAAAGAAGAAAAAACGGAAAGAAAGAAAATCAGTGCACAGACCAAAAGAATTGACCCAGCTCAGCATTGAAAGTAAGCAGCAAACGCCGACAAATAAAAAAGCAACAAAAGCTACGAATAAAAAAAAAAAATAAAATGAAAATAAAATATGAAGCCAAAAATGTTGAGCAAGTAAAGTTGAAGGCATCAGAACGTCGCGGCTTGCCCCGAGTGCGTTTACTTAAGCAATCAACCCGACCTCAAATACACACACACACACACACAGACGGAGCAAACCAGACGGAGAGACGGCAGAGAGACTGGGAAAGCGACAGAGAAAGGTATATGTGTATGTGAAGGGATTCTCGTTATTTGTATTATAAAAACAACAACTAAAAGAGGCCGCAAAGTAAAATAAAGCAAGCAAGACACAAAAAAAAAAATATAAAAACCTTTTTCTCCTGCCGTCAAAACGAATTTGGCACAGCAAAACGCAGTGCATTGAGCGCTTAGTGTGTGTATATATTTTATTTGTTGTGCGAATGTGCGACTGTGTGTATTTATCTGTAAGTGTGTGTGTATGTGTGTGGTAGACAAATAAAACATTTGCTTTTGGCTTGTTTGCTGTTGTTGTCGTTTTCAATGCTTAGTTTTTCAATTTTACGAAACGAAATCAAATCCACGGAACATTTACACGCATGCACAACAAAAGACGTGCAAATTTTCACGTCAACAGGCAACGCACACATACAAAAAGAGATAAACATATTTACAGCTGCAGATACACACAAACAAACACACACACATACACACACACTATCACGTACTTAGGCAGCTGCCAAAAATGTGTAGCATACATTTTGGGGCGCTTTCAGCATTATTTGCACCTTGCCATTCGCTTTTTCTGCTTTCGTCGTTTCTGTTGCGGACCTTTTGTGTTGTTTAGCATTCTTAGCTTTCTTTACTCTGTTGTTTTTTTTTTGCGTTGTGTTTTGTTGTTTTCTCTTCTGCCTTTCTTGTGTTTCTTTTTGTTGTTGTTTTGTGTGCTCCTTTTTGGTTCGCAGCTTCGCCGTCGCCATCGCCATCGCCATTGCCATCGCCGTAGCCGTCGCCTTTTGCTGCAACTTCAAAGCTTTGTCCTCGCTTGACTCCTTGTTTGTTATTTAGTGCCTTGGCGTTGCTTTTTATGCGTTGTCCTGCTACACAAATTTTCCTTTTTCTTCGTATCTCACGGCTAGCGATTGTATCTGCTATCTGATGTTTTTCTTGTTGTTGTTTTTGTTTGTTTTCTGTATCTTTTGGGGCGTATGTGTAACTGTGTGTGTACGCCTCTCTTTCTGTGTAGTATCTGTCTCTGTGCTGCTTGCTGCTTGCTGCAGTCTCGAGGCTCGAGGCTCTTTTATGATGTGCGCATAAAATATTTGTCATACTCCGAAATCTGCTGGCAGCCCAGTATTAAATTTTCTACGCTTACTGACTGACTGACTGAGTGACTGAGTAAATGACTGACTGACAGAGTTAGCTTCGTTCAATGCGGCTGCCGTCTGTGGCCTCCATTAATGTTTTTGGTCCGCAATCCTTTCTTTTTTTTGGGACCACGCCCCAGCTTGCATAACAAACGTATCTATGGCTCCATTTATACATAGCATAGCTCTTTAGATTTATATTACATATATCTTTGTTTATATATATGTATAATATATACATATATTTGTATATGTATTGCTCTGCGGCGCCTAACGAACTGTGTCATTTACACTTTTGACTTTATTGTCAAGTCGCGTCGGCTTCCAATCTCGAACGAACGCTCTACTCTCGCCTCGATTCTCTGCTTTCGTTGTCCTCTTTGTCCGCTCTGTCTCTGTCGCTGTCGCAGTCGCAAACGCTGCTGTCGCTGATCCTTTTGCCGTGTCAATGTGAAAATATTTGCCTCAATCCGCTTGACTGCATGCACGTTTTGACGTTGACTGCAGGGCAGCCTCTGGTTCTGGTACTGATTCTGATTTTGATTCAGATTCTGACTCTGCCTGTTCCCCTTTTCCTTTTACCGCTTCCTTTTGCCCCTCTTCCGTTGCTCCTTCCGCGTTATCGTCGCGTCGCTTTGTTGACTTTTGCCCGGGACGCTTTGACGTCGATTACGCAAAGCCAATAATGAAATGACTTTGGGGTTTGATTGGCAAAACATTGCGGGCTACAAATCCGCACACCACAAGCGACACAGTCACACCCACCGTCTGTACCGCCTTCATATATATCCCCCTACCGCATTGTATGTTTGCGCTAAAATTCACGCTCTATTAATGTCACTGGTGTTTGTATGCGTGTGTATATTTGTGTGTTGGCTCGTTCTCGTCTCCATTGTACACTGTCAACATTTTGAGGCTTGGAGCCGCTTTGATTTGCCATTTTAATTAGCAATCAAACAACTAAAAATGCGCGAATCTATACAAATTTGGCCTACATATATATCAGCGCTCTGCTTTTGGCCTTTTTGTGTTTTTTGTGTCTCTGGCCATAAGAGTGGAGGGCAGACCCCCGTCGCCGCTCAAATCGACAACGAGAATGAGAGTCATAAATAAAGGTTCGAGCACATCGCGTTTTTCTGACAATGTCTTTTTTCTTTATTTATGTGCGCGTTTATTTTGCCATAGGTATTCTCTCTGTTTGTATTTGCTTACATATGCCAAGCACACAAGCTGGCATACACAGAAAGACACACACAGACACACACAGACACACACACTGGCACACACGTATGGAATTTGGTACACAGAGCACATATTTTGTATTGTCTTGCCGTAGGACATTTCACCCGAAGCTTCGACATGAACAACGATTGAATCCAATTTCGACGACTCATTTAATGCAAAATTTGCAAAAAAAAAAAGCTTTAAAAAACCAAATACAAAAGGCAGTTTGAGTTTTAGCTTTAAATTTGTAGACCATATGGAAGTAATTTAGTTTAAAACGATTAAGAAATTGAGTCTTTTAATGAAATTGCTTGCCATACAAAGTAGACAAAAATCGGTGCATACTTTTAGGTGCTCTATTTAAAGACGGCAGCTAGTAGAAAAATCAGTAGAAAAACGGAGTTTGAAACTATATTACTGCCTACCAGTACTACAAATAAATTTCTCCTAGACACTTTAATTAAATTGCTTTTAGAAAAATTGCAGCAGTTCTTAAGATTATTAATTTTTCAAAATTCACCAGAAAATTTACAAATTTTCACTTGGAGCCATCTCTTAAATAGAATCAAAATTCATTGAATTTCTTTTTTAACTGCCGCTTTAACCATTTGAGAATTGTTAATGTTAAGTATGTGCAGATTGCTGTCTTTATATTCTACATATATTTCAATCTGAAATAAATACATGAAAAGTAGCTTTAACTTTTCGTGGGGCCAACAAAGTTTTTGATGATTCGAGAAATGTTTATTGTTATTTTTTGCGCTTACTTTTCTGTTTTTTTTTTATTTTTTGTGTTCGTTTTTTGATTTTGTTGTTGTCTGGCGCTTAATAAATATCTCAATCGCTTATACGCAATAACGGCGCCTGTCTACGCTCTCCTGCCGCTTTACCGTTTCTAGGTCCTATGTCCCTGGCACTCCTCGCTCTCCTCTCCTATGCCCGCTTCTATGATGCGATTTCGATGTCGAATGTTTACATAACGCCCTGGCACAAAAGCCAATTGCTGAATGGCTCAGTCTGGCTCAGTTCGGTTCAGTTCAGTTCAGTTCAGTTCAGTTTGTTTGTGTGTACGTCCGACTGTCTGACTGTCTGCTCTGTCCTGTCTGTTTGTCTGTGTGGCATATTTAGTTACCTATATGATTTCATATCGCATGAATTTTATATAAATAAATCGCAATTGGCTTGCACACAAGTTGGCAAACGAGTAAAATGACGAGGTGAAGAAGCAGAGCAAAAACTCGCGTACTTGCAATTTTTGCCGTCTGCTTTATACATTTTATATAAATAACATTTATTTGGCTCATTTGGCGGTTTATGGCCAACAAGGCGTCGTTGTTGCCCCCAACCCCTTACCCCTTACCTCATACCCCTTCACAGCTCGTTTCGGCACAACAAACATTCCATATATTCATGTTTATTTTTAAAGGCTTTGGCGCTTGCCCGTTTATCGTAATTACAATCTCATGTAAGCGATTTCGCGATGCTGTTGCACAACTTTGAGGTCATAAACATAAAAAAAACAGCAAGTAAAAACGGCAGACAGTCAGGCTGCATACATGTATATCTGTATATATTTATACTTTTAAGCATACAATAGGCGTACTCGTAGTCGCAACTATGGGTTTTTATTTCCACAATGCAGGCAACTAAATAAGACATCATTTGAATGCGGTCCACTCTCTAGTCCTTCATTTTTTTTTTTTTTTGTTATCCGTTGGTCAAACGCTTGGGGAATAATAAATAAGTGTGCTAGCTACCATTGTGTGTGTGTGTGTGTGCTTGTGGCCAAAATATGCATGTTGTCCCGGCCATTTCATAGTTCATTTGTATAGCTCGATGGCCAGGGATCGGCAACAGCAACCAAGCGTGTTACAGTTTCAGTTTGAGTTTCGGTTACGGTTACGGTTTCAGGTTTTTGCAGTTTTTTTTTGCCTTTCTATATTTGGGGCCAGCTTGTTAGGCCCTAGTGCTTTTGTCGATGAAGTGTGACGTTTATTAAACTCAATTTAAAAGAATGGCGGCTCATTTATTTTATTACTGCCTGTCAGTTTTGTGCTCGACCGTCTAAAGTTACAAAAAAAAAAAAAAAAAACGAGTAGAGTAACCAAACACACACAAAAAATAAAGGAAACCCCTCCACATGCTGATAGTGTAGCACATTTCCATAGTATATAAATGAGTTGCTCTTTCTCTGCCGTCTCTCCCTCCCTTTCGCTCTCTTCCTCTCTGGCTTCCACGCCCTTTCAGTGTGTGTGTGTGTGTAGCATAACAACAACCAATTTGTTATTGATATTGACAGTTGCAAATAAATGAGCAATTTGCTGGGCATGTTCTTTTTCCACTTTTGCTCACTGTGCGCTAAATTTAGCCGACAAGCATTTGCTAAACTACATTCGTTTGAATTTCACGAATGCATTAGAAAACTGAGCTGCCCACAGAAATAGTATATAAAGCTAAAATTAATCCAGTCAATGGTTTTAAGTGCTGCTTGTAGCTATACAGTTTTATGGGCGAGTTTAGCTAGCCAATGGTAGTCGTTTAGTTATTGATAGTTTTAGGCTAAGCAGACAAACAGTTCAGAGTATCCAATTTATTTTTTCTAAACATGATTTATGCCGTTGTTGCTTTAAATTTGTATTCCTTGTGCTTACATCTAAAGCTGCTGCATCGCTTAGACTTTCAAATGAGTGCTCGGTTTTATGGATTGCACACCATCTCGTATTGACAAATGCGCATAAGTAGACAACACTAGGTTTTTTTTGTACTCACGTTGCTCCTTGTAAGCGGCCATACATTTTTTGCGGCTGCTTCGTCGCCATTAGAGCCCGCTAAAGTATGCTGCAATTTTTTTCGCTGGCTTGCTGCTCGCATATTTTGATAGATGAGCCATGGCAGCCATTATGCAACACACACTTGCAACTGTATACGTGTGTGTGTGTATTTGTGCGAGTGTTTGACATTACTCACATTGCAGTTTATTTACCAAATGTAACGCAAAAAAAGCGAAAACAACAACAACGAGCAAAAGAACTGTGCAAACACGTTGCAAAACATCAACAAGCAGCAGCAGCAGCAGCAGAAGTAGAAGGAGATGTTGGAGTGTTTCGCCTGCCAGTGACAGCATCAGCGTGTGTAACAATTTTTCAACAGTGCTACACATAAGTCTGTCTACCAGCTGCTATAATGTGTTTCCTGTTTGTGCTCAACGCTCAAAAAGCGGATATGAGCGTCCCTTTCCCTTTCTCTTTCCCAATCCCTGATTCGCAATCTCCTGCTCTTCTCTCCCCTCGGTCTCATCGGAAATGTGTTTCTGCTGGTTTCTATGCTCTACCGCCCACCTTCTCGTCCTTCATTTTTTATCATATTTTTTTTTTGGTGGCACTGTGTTTTTTTGTTGCTGCAACTATTTGAAGAGGTTGCACCGCTGGACACACACACCCACACACATATGTCGGAGTTGTTGTTATCTTTGCGGGAGGCCAAGAAATATATGACCAAGAGAGCAGTGAGCAGCGAGCATTAGGAGCAAAAACGGCTAGTGCACTCTGGCTGTTTTTTAATTTTTGTGCGAACGAAGCAAGCATATTGCCATTGCATGGCCGTGTCATTGCCAGTGAAGTACACTTCCCGCCTTCCCTAGCAGGCACCGCAAAACGGTCACGCCCCTTGCGCGAAAATTGAAAAATACGCGCGATAAAACGCTTGACATGCCACGTAATGCGTTGCAAATATATTGCCAAAGTTTTTGCTTTGCCAATGCTGTTGTTGTTGTTGCTGTTGCAGTTGCTGTTGTGACAGCACAGCGTGCAACACAAGAGACAGCAATATGGGCCAGAAGGGGAAGGTAAGGGGCAAAGTTTATAACTCGGGCCCCGTTATTATTCATTATTGAACTGCCAGTTGGGTCTGACATACGCCAAATGCCAGCAACAACAAACTATTGCAATGGGAAACGCCAAATGGTCAGAAGCAATAAGCAGTAAAAAAAAACTTCAGTATGTGAAAAAATTGCATTGATTTTTTAGCTCTTTTAATTTTCAAACGCATGGCTTAAACTAATTTCATATCATTTGGCATTGGACCTTGGCAGCAGACCATTAAGTGGTCAAAACTTTTTTCCCTTTTTCCATCAGTTAGACAAATGAAAGTCCTTAACGGCGAATGGCAAGGAGGAGGGAGAAAAGCTCGCCGATTAGTCACAAATCGATAAGAATATTTTATAAACTCGTTGAATACGGTAGAGACTCGTTATTGGCGAATGAGTCGGCTGTTTATCAATCTAATGTGCATCAATTTGTCACTATTAAAAATAATTTTCATGACTAATTGGAAAACTCTTTTGCCCAAAACGCAAATTAAATAATGACCAAAACATAACAAACAATTTAATTAAGTTAGTGAAGTGCGGCTTAAATGCTGAAAAGGTTAAAATGCAAATGCGATAATACGATACGAAAATTATAAATAAATACACTTTAGCTAATGACGGCAATGAAATCAATTTCGACAGTTAGTGGTTTATTAAAGTCTCAGTTTTGTAATTTCATACATTTTGTGCATATAATAATTATAAAATTTATGTTAAAACGTTGAGAGTGGAATCATTTAAAATAGAGTAACTCATTTGATTTTTAATTAACACAAACAATTTATTAAAAGTTTGAAAAGTAATTAAATGGTTCACTTTATAAGCTCGGAAATGTGACTGCTCGTATTTTGTTTAGCAGAACTTTGATAAAGTTAACAAAAAATGGCGAGAAATTAAATATTCAACGGCATTTAAATACTGATTGACATAAATATTCATTGTTCTGACTAAATAGTAAGTCAAATGCAGTACCAGCTCACAGAGCAAACAAAATGAGCTACCAATTGGCTGTGGAATTGCACAAAGAGTAGAGCAAAAGAGACAGAGAGAAGCAGGGAGGTAGAACGGGACAGGTAGACAGGCTGTAAGGGGCTGTGCCAGCTCATTGGTTGCGCTCATTTCGGTTGCATTCCTTGCAATTTAGCAGTTCACACAGATGCCCATAAATATGCGAGTCCTGGCATTTCACATTTTTGTGTGGCATACCCTCAATGGGATCTCAGTGCTACGACTACTAACCACTACTACAACCAGTTTCCAGGTTTTGTCGCCCACAAAATTTCTCTTCTTTTTTTGTTGTTTTTCTTTTTTTTTTTGTGGGCGTGTTTGGCTTTAGCCGTTTCATCGTTTTATGGTTTTATCGCATTTGCTGCTGCCTTTGACGTCACCTTAATTAATGGGTTAATGCGATGCTGGCAGCGACGCTAGCAGCGCAGCTAGCAGCGTTTCGGTAATTAAACGACTTTGTCGTTCGGGCCTCTGTGTGTGTTTGTGTGTGTGTCCCAGTGCCAAATGAATTATGCGTGTTAGTGTATGTGGCTTCCATTCTTGGCTAACAACTAATTTGGATGCGGCATTGATTTAATATTTTGCTTTTTAATTAAACAGTTTTCAAAATGTTACGTGTCTGAACTGCATTATTATGCGAAAATGTCATAAATTAATTGTATTGCAATTTGTGTGCGAGCGTGAAATGTGCGCTCAATTAGACACAATCGTGTTGCGAGAGCGACAAACGTTGCGTATACGCAATATGGCAGCGCCTTGATGACGGGCCGCGATACGCGACAGCAACAACAAAGGAGACAACAGCGATAACGACAGAGAACAAGGACAAGAGCTGAACGATGACAATGGAGATAGAAATGATGCTGATGGCAAAGAAAGGGGATAATGGTATGGAAAGGGGTGGGGGGCGAGGGAAAGTGGAAAATGTAGATGAGGAGATGGAAGACGTTTGTCTGGTGTCTCTTCATTTACGTAATGTAAGCAATTTGTGAAAATTGCTGGCCTGGCCGGCAATTTTGCAGATTAAACTGCAGCAAAGTGCAATTGGGCGCAAATTTGTGTGCGGTCTGATGCCACTTGCTAAAGTTTGCGCTTAAAAAGGGAGTAGATTAAGATAATGAAGCTGCAGTTTAGAGCCGACTACTGAATGCTTCACTGACTTGACTTGACTTGTCTTGAGCTGAGCTCGTCTCGACTGAGAGCTGTCTGAGCTGACGGACTGAGCAGTGATGACTGAACTCAGCTGACTGGTTGGCTGCTTGGCTTGCTTGGCTGGCTTGGGTGGCTTGGCTGAAAGCCACTCCATCACTTGCAAATTAAAATTAAGATGAATTATGAAACGTCTCAAGATGCTGTCACAGGCCAGGAGACAGACAATCAACTCAACTTAACATAACTCTCCCACTACTCCGCATACACTTCACTCTCCTCTCATTTCTCATCGAACATTGCTTGCAATTGTGTGTTGCAAAATGGCTGAGAGCGTAAATTCAAAATTGATGTGAATTCCATAAATCAGTATCAGGCAAAACGCATTGATCAATGACTCTGCTTGGATTGAAGGCACGTATCGACTCGTTTCATCGCGTCTCGACTCGTCTCAGCGCGTCTCATCTCGTCTCGTCTTCAATTCTGATGCTTTATGACGTCAACGTGCAAGAGTCACAGTCGCAAAGTGTTAAGCCAACAGGCAACAGCCAACAGCCAACAGCTTCATCATTGTGCCACATTCATGGGTGTTGAAAGTGAACGGGGGCGTGCGAGGGAAATATTGTAAGGGGGAATAAATTGTAAACGGGTAACGGGTTTTTGGCCTGAAATGAAGCCATGAGCTGATGCTTCTTGCATGGCATTTGTGCCATCCCGAGTATAGTATAACAAACAATGTATAAAGTGTGAAAAATATTATGCCACGCCTTTTCCAAAGGGGGTAGGGGGAGCAGGTGCACCAAGTGAGAGCTTCCCTTAAGCTTCAAGCATTGATTTATAAGATCTCTCGGCACAGACAATCCGTAATCCGTTCTTGGCAAACCAACTGGACAACTTTGGCACAAGCCATTCTCAGGCCACTGAGAAGTGCAATAAAAATGTGTGCCCATGACCAAAAAAAAAAAAAAAAAAATGGGAATGGGAGAGAACTCGTAGGGGAAAGTAGAAAAGCTGGCTGCTGGCTAAACGGGGCCGTCCATTTGCCCGACATTGCACACTATTAGTTGCAGCTGCCAAAAGTGATGAATGTGTGAAATGTAAACTTTGTTACGGAGAAATAACAGCGCCAAAAGCTGAGCGCCAATTGCAAAGAAAAGCTGGGCTACAACAAAAATAAAGAGTAGGAAAAAAAGGAGCAAAAGCAGCTAAAAGAAAACAGGCAACAAAAGCTGGCCAGCGACGGGTAAAGACGGGAAAAGTAACGTGAAATGAAACCAAGCGACAGCCGCCTGTCGAAAATTGCAATTCTCTTTCTACCAATTCTTTTTTTTTCTGGCTAAGGTTTTTTTTTGTGTTATTTTGGTTGCGGCCGCTACAGCGAAAATCCAATTAAAGCTGCTGTCATTGTGTGGGCGTGGCAGCAGCAGTAGAAGCAGTAGCAGCAGCTGGCCAAAATCCAGAGAAATGGTTGGCTTGAAGGACAGTTTGAAGTTCTGGCGCTGATTGAATGTCAGACAACTCGGCGTATGTGTCATAAAACGGAGATTGTTTAGCTTAAGAATTCGAAGATCTCATGTTTTCTTTAGTAACAGTTTTCACAAGTTTAATTGAACTAAAGTTAAAGCTAAAAGTTCTACCGATTTACTATTTGCTTTGCAAGATTTTATCTACAGAACTTCTTTAAGACACTGAGCAGAATTTGAGCAAAATGAGTTAAATATTTTTAGCTGCATCCAGTCAATTTTTAGCGCAACTCTCATTTAATCTCTTACTTAATTTAATGACTCATAAATTCTGCTATTTAGTTGCCAAGGCTGCGATTTCTTCTTGAGTTTTTCAACACTTTTTCCATTTAAAATTTGTAGCAAAACTTTGGTTGTCTCCTCCATTTATTAGCTAAGAAATTCCCAAAACTTGCTGTTAATATTATAACGAATTAATTGTTTTGAAAACTAAGTTCGAAACTCAAACTGTTAATTTGTCTATTTTTAGTTGAAAACTTTATTTATTTTGTGCGTTTTATTGACAAGTTTTAAGTTGATTTGATGGTTTTCGGAGTTAGTTGTTTGCCTACATTTAAATCGATTGAGGGGAGAACACAGGAGAACACATGGAAAACCTGATTGGCCCAGTTAGTTTTCGGCTCATTAACTTTTTCATTAAAAATTAATTAAAGTCGCAAGTTAATTAGGTCTAAGCGTATTTATCATTTTTCGCGCAAGTTTTACATTTCTTGGCATGACAGGCGAGCAACCAAGGAACCAACCGAGGAACCAATGAACAAGCTACCAACAAACTAACGGCATGCCAAAAACTTTTCCATGCTATGCCCATAGAAGCCATCTTTCATCTCCTTGCCCCCTCTAGCATGTCTTCCTACCCGCTCTCTCTTCACGCAAGCATTTGCATTGCTTCGCTGTCGTCTTTTGCTGCAAAGTGTCATTAGTCTGCCAAGCATTTTGGCATAAATTAGTTGAGTAGCAAGAATTGTGTAATAGGGGTAAAGTTTGCTAGAAGAGTGTGGGAGTGGGAGTGGGAATGGGAGTGTCGGGTTGGGGGCGTCGGGAGCTTCAACATTTTTGTGGCATCGCCTTAAGCCTTTCGGCATGTAATTATTGATGAATGATCTGACTGGCTGACTGCCTGCCTGACTGCTGTTAAATGTTTGGCGCGTGCCCTCAACTGCAACGTCGCGCCTTTGATGTTCTCTGTTGGCCAGGCCGACAGTTGCCGGCATTGGCAGTGCAAACAATGGCGGCAAAGCCACAGTAAAAGCAAGAGCTATGTACCCCAACAGAGGCAAAGCTAAAGCCAAACAACCATCAAGTCAAGTTGATAGAGTGAGGCCTACATACAACAACAAAAGCTCTGCTAATATTGTAATAATAAACAATGGGCCAAGTGCTTTAATCGCTTTTCCTGATTATATTGCAGGCTAAGTGCTTCAAGAGTCAAACCACACGATAGCCAGAAAGCAGAGAAAGAGGGCGAGGTGGAGGTGGAGGGGGAGGTATAAGCCTCTATAAGACTTAATCTGATAACCAATACTTAGCATGACTAAGCTGAAAGGTGCACTGTGTTCGAGTATTGGGCACTTCAACTACTTTTGTGATGAGCCAACACTTAACGCTGCGCAAAAATTAGGTGAAAATGCTTTATTAAGCTCATCAGGCGAGCTGAGAAGTGGCAAAGGAGGCGAAGAAAGCGACGGAGGGCAGAAAAAAGCAGAGAAAAGCAGAGAAAAGCGGAGAAAAGTTGTGCAAAGTTTGTGCAAGTGAAAACTAACAGAAGCAATTTTCATTTTAATGCATTTTAGGAGAATTTAACAGCTAAATAGACTTAAAGTACATGACAATGCAGCAGCTACTGCAGCAGCAAGAGGTAGCTGAGAGAAATATTACGTATACGCCAGGGCATTTTAAATTTAAGCAATAATTATCTAGTACATTCATGTATTTAATTTGTTGCCATTACTTTAATAAGACATAAATTGCACATTTTAACACAGTGTGAAAAGTAGCTAAATGGCGCTAAAAGTAGCTGTCTAAACTGTCCATCAAATGTGTTTGATCCTCTGGTAGCAGCAAATAAGTCTAATGAAAATCCCGGCTTAAAGCCGAGCTTCTCGCCTGCTGTTCGCATTCAATATAACGAGTTGTTGGTCTGCAGCATAATGTCACATGTTCCTTTCATTCTCTGTCCGGCTTTTAAGCTTTCAATTCATAAATATGAGGTCGCAAAAAAGAAACGAGCAAATGCAGGAGCTGCAGAAAAAAAGCAAGCAAAGGAAGGAGAATCAGAACAAGAAAAGATTGCCTGCTTATGGGCGCCATAAAATGACACTAGCAGCAGCAATAAGAGCATCAGGACGCGTAGGGGTTGGTGGGGGAGAAGCAACAACTATAACGACAGCAGCTGGTGCGCTTTCAACGTCACAACGATGACGCCATTGAAAGGCTTAAACGCTCATTACACTGGCAGGCATTAAATTAATTGGAAGCAGCGCAGTTCTAACTGAAAACTATGCAACCCAAAAGAGGCAGCAAGCTGTACAGTTTTGTACCATAACAAGCGCTCAATATGTATAGCTCTAGGTTAGCGGGGGAGTGCCGAGTGCTGAGTGCGGAGTGCGGGGTGTGGCAGTGGGCAAAAACTTTACAAAAGGCCAAAAGTTTGATGGCAACTTTTGTAGCTTGGGCCAAAAGCAAAAGCACTCGAGCTGCATTCATTGCTAATTTGGCTTTAATTGCATAAATGTTGCGCTTTTTGTACACGAATTTTTGAGTTGTAAAGCAGCGGGGCCAAGCAGGCAGAGGAAGGCCAAGGGGTAGCTGTAAGAGCACCAGTACTAGCACCAGCACAAGCAACAACAACAACAACAATGTGCCAACAAAATAACCATAAATTCACTTGCTCAAATTTATACATACAACAACAAGAAAAACCTATATATATCTATGTAGGGCTTGAAATTTTGTGAAATTGTTTGCCGAGTGCACTTGAAATTGAAATTCTCTTATAGACTCAGTAGGGTGGGAAGGACAGGTGGGGAAGAGCCTTGCTAGTCAGATAAGAGCCAACAAGATAGTTGCAAATTTTGCTGGCCAACAAACAAGCTCGTTTGCTTCTTATCAAACCGCCCACCTGAATGCCACACAAAACTGACAAAGTGATGGACTGACCAAAGCCTGGGACAGCCCGCTAACTGGATAAACTGACAGACCAGGGGACTCAGACTGACAGACTGACTCACTGGCCAACTGACCAACAGACCAACGCACCAACTGACTGACTAAATCAAACCAAGTTGAAGCGTTGCGCAAATATTTGAAAAAGCACCCAAAATTTGCTACTTAAATAACTGCACAAAAAATAAAAAAATAAAAGGGGAGCGGCACAGAAAGAGGGACGAAAAAAGTTGAGTGCCATCTGAATTGAAAGCAGCTGGCAAACTAAATTTAATGAATGTTGCCAACATAAAATTTTTGCATATTTCAAAAAAAATACATAAATGAAATATATATAGAAAGTGTACAAAAAAACAGTATGGAGAAGAAATTGCGCCACTTTTTAGTTTTTCCACTGTGTCTTCCATTTCTCCTGCTGCTCAACGGAAATTTATGAATTGCACCAGAGTTGCCAGCAGAACTACACAAAATGGGTTGCCTGCATGCTGTGAAAGTTTACAAAGCCCAAGCTGGTCCCCTCTTTTCCGCTGCTCCTTCCCATATAATTTACGACTATATATACATATATATATGCCATGCATATATAGAAATTAAAATCTTTTATTACAATTTTTTTAAGCTTACGTTTTTTTCGCTCTATTCTCTGATATTTTCTGTGTGTGTGTGTGTGTTTGTGTTGCTTGAAAAAGCGAAAAGTTTTTAGTTGCTGGGGCGGCTTTTAAGCACTTAGTGCATTAGCTAAAGTTGTGCTACAAAGGCTGTGGGGAGAGTGGCGTGGTAGGGTTATGCTTAAGAGCTAGATATGTCATAAGAGTTGAATCTATATGCGAGAGAGCAAAGCGCATATTTCAGAGTGAATGCAGGCTCTCGATACACTAGCTTAAGGTGCGTTGGCAAACTTATTGACATTACTGTCATTACCCGTGCAGCAACAGTCTTGCCAAAGGGAAAATCCCCACTTAAACTTTCATTGGGCCAGGCCAGGCAAGTGACAGAAGGTAGGCAACGAGTGGAGATTTAAGTTAAGCGGCCAACGAAAAGTATATTCAAATATGCACAGCAACAACAACAACAACAGCAGCTACAATAAAAACAACTTGAAACAGGTGTACATGAAACGACATTGTCTCCGTCGCCTGTCCTCTTTCTCACACTGCCCCATACCGCTTATCCGCCTCCACTCCTCTCTTAGCCCTACCAACTCTGGGCCAATCTCTAGTCCTTGCCTGGCTGAGTTTTTGGCACGCTTTTTTGTTGCTATTTTTGCACGAAAAATGTTTTGCAAGTGGCAAAGAAATTTTTAATGCGATAAAACTTTAATAAAGGCTCAGTCTCTGTGTGTACGTGTCTGCGTGTGTGTGTGTGTGGGGGGCGTATGGGTGTGGCCTAAAGTAGTTATGAATACAACAACAGTTAGACAAGGCAGTAACGCAAGCACGAACGCACTTAAAAATGTATGTAATTGTGCAAAAGTGTTGCAGAAAAAGGATTGGAGAAAGCAACGGAAAACGGAGTAGAAGACAGATGTAAATGGAAGCAAAAGTTGCGAATAGTCATGTGTGCAAACAGTAAGAGATAGATGACAGAGAGGGGGATTGGAAGATAGAATGGTACGCAGTTAACTAGTAAGTAACAAAAGTAGTTATAGAAATGACAGACATGATGGTTGCAGATGCGAATGCTACTCCACTCCTTAAGAAGCAGAAATACACACACACTGAACTCAGATAAATACGTACACGTAGAGATGTGTCCCAGTCGCTGACAAGCTGGGAATGAAGACGCTTAACTCAGCTTGGCCAAAACAAGACAAATACTAAGGCGGAGACGAGGACGAAGACGAAGGTGTGCTAACGAGCAACGAGACAAGACGCCACTTGAATGACAGCTAACAGCATACAGATTCCAACTTGGAGTCTGACTTGCTGACTGAAAGACAGACAGAGAGCGGTAGAGAGAGATAAAGATACGCAGCTGCCTGGCCACATAAATTGTTTTGAAATACCAGGTGAGAATTAGAGTAATGTCTTGAAATGAAAGTATGCGGGTATGAGTTTGGGTATCTGATTATGGTATAAACCAAGGGAAGTTATTATAACTGATGTAAACAGCAGTAACAACAGTGTTTGCATACAGTCTGATCTTAAGAGGATTAATTAAAACTGATTTCATCATTTTTTTGTATGAGTCAAATTATGTTACAAATTTCAAGCCAGTTCATTTTTAATAACAGTTAGATTTTAATAGCATGTAGAATTCTACTAGTAATCTATAATTAATTAAAACGTTTATTGTAATGTTTTTCTCTAAAATATTGTAATTAAATGATTTTCTGTAGTCTTTAAATTAAATTCAATTGTATAATAAACTTTTCCGCTGCTAATAAATTATATTTTTATTGTAATGCCATAAATTGAATCGAAAAAAAAACTCAGCTTTTGTTTTGACTTTATTTATGCGATAACATCAATATACCCGTTGTTTGTAGTCATGCGGCATTTAATTTCTAGCAGCACCTAAAAGTATGCAGTATTTTTTTCCAACTCTGCCTGACCAACGGGTATCTTTCAGCCGAGTGTGAACTTGTTTAAACGCCTGTAGTTGACACTCACCTGCCACTGCGGCTCTACCTTGTATTTTTTATTTGGGCAACTCGGCGTATTATCTATAAATTTATTTCGAGTGTCTGTGAAAGGCTTTTGCGCCATGCTTAATTAATTTTGCCACATTAACATTTACACGACTTGCTGGCAATTTATGTCCGCAAGCTAATTATGCCAAAGGTTGTCCCGATTCACACACACACACACACACACACACACACACACACACACATGGAGGGCAGACACTGCCTTCAGCATTTTTATTTTCGTTTCATTTAAATTAAAAGCCTATTTAAATGTTAAATGCAAAAAAAGTGGCTTTTAATTTCGTATAAAATTGTATAAGCAATTACCCAACGCAAATGCAATAAACATGGTGAATTTATTTTAATTTTCACACAAGCGAACACACCGCTTCGCTTGGCCAGCCAAAGGCGCCAAACTGCCGAGTCCGAAGTACGAAGTCCGAGCTCAGCCTGTGAAACAACAGCGGCAATAATAGCAACAACAACTGTCAACATGTTTGGTGCCATCGTTGTTAATGTACAAAATCCTTTTACAAAATTAAACTTGGAACGTGAAATGGGAAATGTGAAAAAAAAGAGAGAGGGTGAAGGAGAAGAACTCGAACTGCAGTAAGTGCTGCAATTGGCAATGGGCTGCAAATGTTTGCTATCAAATTAATTGGCACTAAAATTAGCACGAAGCTGCTGCACAAACTGTGGCAGTTTCGCTGATTTAGTTGCCTCTTTTTTATGTGTGTGTTGGTGTGTTGCCCTGTTTCATTCGGTTGAGGCCAAGTGTTGGGACGCCTGCTGCGTTTTTCCATTTGCGCTAAGTACACGGATTTTGCATTAATGCAGCAGCAGGAACAACAACAGCTGGCAAAAGGAGACAGCGCGCACTCACATGAATCATTCATTGATTTAATTACAATGATTGCTGAGTGCAACGGATCGACCAGGTGGCAGCTTGTAGATGCCAACGTGCCAGCCAGCAGGTGGCAGGCAGTAGGTGCTAGGTGCCGAGAAGGGCGTTCAGTTGTGGGTGTCATTGGCAGCTGCCATCTGCCACCAGCCACCAAGTGTTTAATTAAAAGTGCTAATGCAAAATAAATAAGCGGAATAGCTGACAGGAAAAATCAATTTGTGCTAATAAGCACAGTATTTGCTAAATTGAAAATTTATGCTTCACATATACATACTTATTTATACTTACTTCATCGTAATAAGCTCAGCTATTTTAATACTTTCTAAATGAGTGCTCGTATCTTATGCAGCTAAACGAGAAAATTCCATCACAGTTAAGGTGCTTAACTCAATAAAATTGCTGACAGCAGTCTGATTAGAAACATACCTGAAATTGATATAAATTTTAAGTGAATATACGTGTTATTGCCAGCCAGTTGTTGGTTTAATTGACAGTTTGCTTGAAGCGAACTGATATGTGTACTTAATTAAGTACAGAAAGTATATTTCAACTATTTAAATGACACTAAATTTGTACACGAAGTTGAATAATTTTATTTACCAACTAGTTATTAAATGTTGCTACTTTTTGCTATCACTCGTAGCTTATCTGAACCGAAAATTCCTTAAGTTCTCAAGAACTTTACACTCAATCGCCACGTTTCCCTTTGTCTTTTCCTAAACTCTACTTCTCAAACCTGTGTCTCGTTTCACTGCATTGCAAACAACTTTACAAGTGTATTTGATTTCACACAATTATTACCAAAAATCTTAAAAATATTTTCAAATTCAATTCGAAAGGCTTGGAGTGCACTCAACGTGCACTCGTTTATATAAATACATATATATTATCCTTTTGTTCATATTTTCAACGGCACTTGTGTTGCTGGTGGGAAAATGCAATCATTGAACAAACTTTTTGGTACCTGTCTGAATACACATTCCCTGGGAAACCAAATAGCTTGGTGAGCATCCAAGTGCCTAAAAGTCCATGCATATCTGGACAGGTGAGGCAAATGCGATAGGTAGACAAACAGAAATTGAACTCATTGAATTCAGCACTTTCTCTCTCTCTTTCTCCTGGTCTGTCTTTCAGTCTGCAGCTCTTTCGTTGTCTCTCTTATCTCATACCTATTGGCATTTTCTTTTCACACGTTGGCATTACAGACACCTTTGCAAATCGTAACCACTCAATACAATGCATACAATAATATTTTTTTCTAATTTTCTCTGGCTCTCACTTTGAGTGTGCGTGTGTGTCTGGGTGTGTGTGTGTGTGTTTAGCTGTGTGTAATACTCTTTAATAGCATTAGTCGTGTTGCAAAGGGGTTAAGCTATTGCCCGAATGCTTCTTTTGTTACTTTTGCTTGTTTTTGCTTGTCTTTCGGTGCGCTTTCATGCCACTTTGATTTCGCTTTGTGCATTTACCACGGACGTTTAATAGTTGAAAGGTAAATTGCACACTGTTTTCCTTCTTGCCATAGCAACAGCAACAACAACAACAACAACAAGAACAACAAAAACAGCAAGGAAAACAGCAACATTTCCGCTGCCGTATCGCTGCATTGCTGTTGTTCTTGTCGGCCAGCACGGAAATCATTTGATTTGCAATGTTCGTGCACTGTAAGGCGATCAAAGTGTTTTGCTTTTGATGCCTCTGCAGCCAAAACAAGGAGGCAATTCCAAGTAAAGGCTCCATTGAATAGAAATAGCCATGAAAATATTTTAGAAAATGCATTTTGCTGCTGCTCCCGATTTTAGGAAATGTGCTGCCAGCTGCAAAAAGCTGAAGAGGGAATTTTTTAAATTTCCAGCTAGATAAATATTTAGCTCTGCAAAATTCATATTTGCCAAGAAAATTCCCCCTTTTTTTGTGCACAATGGAATTTGATTTCTGAAATTCCATTGACAATTTCTGTTTAAATCGAAATTTAAAAAAGAAATCTCAACTGAATAGCGCATATTACGCATACGATCGGTTTGGCACAGCTGACAGTTTTCCAGCTATATGTATATCTTAACGAAGCAATTTTCTTTAGAAGTCTTTAATCTGCGGCATGCCAAAGACAGTTTTTCATTCTGCCAGCTCCTATTGCTCCATTGGTGCTGCGGCAGCTTAAGCTCTTGGCTCTTAGCTGTGTCGTTTTCTTTTTCTTTCGTTCTCCTTGGACCGCAAATCGTTTATCAGCATTATCAGTGCGTGCATTTGGCTATCGTATTACATTTTTCAGAATAAATATATAATAAATGTGTATATACGTATGCTGATATATAAATTAAATTGCATTGACAGTTGAATGGCAAAGCTAAAATGATTGGCTAGGCTATAATTCAAATTAATGGCAGATTATGCCACTCAAACTGGTTTAAATGGCCAAAAAGTCAGTTGGCGAGGCTGCCATGCCAAGAGCCAGTCTCCGTGTGAGTGTTTTAGCGTGTGTGTGTGTTTGGCCACGCCTCCAATTGCTCCTCCTTTGCGCAACTCACATGCTGTGTGGGCAAACAAAAAAAGTGCAGCATACTTTAAAGCGCAGACCGAAATATTTAACGCGTCCCCAATAACAGCATAGAGACGACAAATCTGATGTCGTTGTTTGAGTTTATAAAATTGTTTCAACCAGCTGCTGTGTGGGCTGGAGGAGGGGTGGTTGTGGCAGCAGTGATAGTGGTGCGTGCGTTGTTTACTGTTGGCTGCGTTCAACGCGACGTATGCGTAATCTGCGCTTAGCATGCGAAAAGTCAGTCATAAAAAAGCCATCAGCTTAAACTGTTGCGGCCATAAAAGTTAACACTGGCAACAAAGCAAACTTAAGCAAAAACTCAGAGCAAAGCAAAAACTACAACAGCAAATGGGCTAAAACTGCTTAAAATTTAACGAAACAATGAGCTGAAACTGTTGTGTCCGCACAATGACTGAGCAGAGATCGACTGATGGCCGAGAGATAAAAGGGACAGTGCTAGAGAGCGAGTGTAGTGGTGTGTGGTAGAGGGTGTGGTGGGGGCGCAGCTGGCGAGAGACGCGCACATTCCAATGCTCGGCGCACGCAAGTGACGGCCATGAAAGCGTAAAAATGTAAAATTAACACGCAGCTTCTGGTTTTAGTTTTGTGGCAACAAAAACAACAACAACAACAACAGCAACAATGGGCAATAGCAACTGCTACTAGTACTTTTTTTTTTAGTAGTTGTTGTTCAGTATAAAACAACAACTGCAGCTGGCAAACCGCAGCCATAAAAACCACACAAAAGCAAGAATGAAGTTGTTGCCGCTGCTCGCAGTTAGCCGCAAAAGCGCTTGAAAAATATGTTAACCACAGTTAAAACAGCGCCAGGTCAAGCGTGCAGCACACACACACATAGAGAGAGCATGACAGAGCGTAAGAGTGAAAGAGAGAGGGAGAGACACGTGCGACGCTGCCTTAAATGCTTGGCATGTTGACAAATGTTGCAGTCGACGCCAAATGAGCAGCAACCTGACGCCTGACCTCGTCGTCGCAGTCGCAGTCGCAGTCGATGCTGGCGTCGCAGTCATCGTATCTACTGCTGCTGTTGGCAGTTTTAGTTGCGCTTAAAAGCATGCTACGGTTTTTAATGCCGCTACTCATGACTGTGTGAGTGATAAGCGTCGCCACCGACTGACATTTGTTTTAATGCAAACGTCATCGTCTGGACAGCTTTTGGGTTTGGTCCCCAACTCTTCTAGCCGCTCGCTCTTTGTTTTGGCCAAGTGTTAAAACTTTAACACAGCAATGACATTATCAAAGTAAAGGTGTGTCCCAGCACAGGGCAAGGCGAGTTGATTTGAGTTGAGCTGTGTTGTGTTGTATTGCCTTACGAGCGATTTGCATGACAATGCTGGCAAAATACAGTACACAGTAAAGTTGTAGCCACGTTAAGCACTTGAGTTATTATAATCAAATTTGTTGGCATTTCTTTGGCTTAAAGCACATAAAGATTGATTACGAGCTTGCTGCCTTTTATCGCATTTAGTTGATTTAAACTCTTGCTCGTTTCATTAGATAATGCAACGCATTTCTTTTCACATTAGTTGCACTCATTTAGCATTCAATGAACGTTTGCATTCAACTTCAATTTTGCTGTGCATTCGATTTTTATTGACGTTTTTAATCAGCAGCAGCAAAAGCATTTCTTTTGTTTTCACCCTCCTCCCCTCTCTCTCTATCTGTCCTACTCTCGTTTAGTGCATAGCAATTTTACTTTAGTTGAGCTCACTCAAGTTTTATTGCATTGCTTTCAAACACACACAACGCACACTAACACACACCAACACACACACACACTCCTGCACACACCCACACCTCTTTCATTAACAAAGTTTCATATGTGTGATGATATATGCCTTTTGCTGCCTTTGACGATAGCTGTCTCTGCATTCGATATTTTGGCCTAGCATGCGTATCAGTTGCTATTCCCCCTGTTCACCGTACGCCCACCTTTAGCCGCCCAGCAGGGGCCACGCCTTCAAGCCGGCAGAGAGAGAGAGCATCTGTTGGCGTCTGTGTGAATTCAATTTGATTGACGTTACGAGTTTCTGCTACTGATTCCAATTGCAATCAATTTACTTTTGTGCTCTTCGCATCCGAGTTGAAAACTTCATTAGAAATTTTCCTTCTTTCTTATACTTTTTCTTTATTTCTTTTTCTTTTCCTTTTTTTTGATTCCATTTCGTATTTCGTTTCATTTTTTTTTTTGGTTTTTGCCTGCCTCGATTGGCATTTTATTTTGCCTTTTCTACGCTGCGTGTGTTTGCTGTTGCTCTTTTTATTTTTTCTCAGCTTTTCTCTCAATTTCATCATTTGGCATTTGCTGCACTCGTCACGTTTGTTTGTTTGTTTGCCGTTGTTGTTGTTGCTGTTGGCAGTTTTGCAGCTACAGCTGCAGTTAAGTAGCCAAACTGACAGCATGAAAAGCAGAGAAAAGAAAAGAAAATGGGAAAACCGGAAAGGCGAAAGCCAAACGAAGCCAGAAGAAAACTTGGCGTCATATGTGCAAAAGTTTGTCTGCGGCTTGGGGTTTTCTTCTTCTTCTTTTTTTTTGACATGGGTAATGATTATAGGCGAAAGAAAGAAAGTTTTGCTTAATATGCAGCAGAGCTTCTACTCTAAATTGCCATGATTTATGGCATATATCTTTCAAATTTGGCGAGCAGCAGAAATCAGGTTTCAGTAATTGCAGACACCACAAATTGTATGATATCGTTTATAAATAGCTTTTCGTTAAACTAAGTTTGCTTTTCTTCTCTTTCCACTACCATTTTAAAGTTGCATCAATTGAAAAGTTTGTCAAATTGAATTGAGCTGAAATATGATGAAATATTTTCTTCACTGGCAGTTTACAAATATTTTGCAAGCTGCTGTCGTATGATTTTTCACGCTCGTTAATTCAAAAGCATTGTATGAAATTCCAGTTGAGGTTTACAAGCCGTGTCCAACAGGGCGTATGAAAAAAAAAAAAAGTATATATATATTATATAGTTATGTACAGTAAATTCAATTCTTTTTAATTAAACAACATGTGTTGGATTTTAATTTGCAAGGTAAATAAAAACACGAAAAATAAAAGCAAACTGGACGACATGTAAAACATTTGCCAGTTGCTGTTGCTGCTGTTGTTTGTGCTGCTTCTTGGCCAGGTGTCGCAGCAAATTGTACAACGTGCACAACATGCGGCAATAAACGCGCGCGCGTTTCCTACTCTGTCTCCCTTTCTCTCTCTCCCTCTCCCTCCCGCTCTCCCACTTGAATGCAAAAATGCCAAACAGAAAAGTGGCTCTAATCTGTTTAAACTGCAATAGCAGCATATCAACTGCAAAAGAGAATGAAGGACAACGAACGATAGATAGACTGTGGACGTTGCACAGTGGAGAGTGGCTACAACAAACGGTCAAGCAATTGACATGTCCATGAACCATCAATCACTTCAAAACTGACCCCTTGTTCAACCTCCCAACTCACTTGATGCCTGTCCTTGCAGTTGGCACTGCAATCAGCGGACATGTGGGACAGTGGACAACACACACACACACTCACTCACACACACATAAATATAACAGATAGTTATTTAAAATTGTGCTCACAACGGGTATAAACATTTTCACAGACATTTAGTAACGTACTTTTCCAAAGAACTGATAATAGCAAACAATAAGCAGCTTGTGGGCAAATCTGCTTAGCAATTTAGTATTTCTTGCTGTGCATAAATTTAGTATATTATTTATAGAATTCTAGATATTTGTAGGGCATAAATCGTTCCAGTTGAGTGGTCAAACGTTGGACTCCTGTCACCGCAAACAATGTAAATTATAAAAGCAAAACGAAGGCAGTTATGTGTTTTTTTTTTTTGTTTGTTTATTTTGTTCACTTTCTATTTTCAAGTGTCGTCTGTGTGCTTTGCCCCTTTATCAGTATTTTTGCTCAGTTTTTTATTTGTTTTTGTTTATTTTTTTTGGGTCAGCAGCAATCATGCCATTCTGCTGTCAATAAAAACTTTACCCACTCCTCAAAACGCTGACTGTTGACAATTTTTGCAGTTATTTTATCTCAGTGTCCAGAGTGACAATGTCATAAAAGTGCAGCTCAGGTGCTGTCCAAACATTGTGCATGGCCTTTTATTTAGAGCTCTTACGAGTGTGCGAGTGTGTCTGCTGGTGTTTGTGTGTGCTCAGTGACTTTCTGTTACATTGCACATACGCACTGTTGCATTTTAATTAAGGCCAATAGATTCAGCGCTAAAAACACACAAAAACCAATTAAACCACTATAACGATTGCAGTTTAGTTAGCACAGTGACAGCAGCAGTGACTGGCCAAATAAAATGCAATTGCAGTAACCGAAATTAATAGCAAGCATCATCAGCATATACATAGTAGTAAGCGGTGTCCAGTGACCCTGCGGCGTATGCGTAATGTGAAACTTCTTCTCAGTTGGTTAAAAGCCGCAACAAAGCGAACAATTTGCAGCGTTAATGTGCAGCGTGGTGGCAAATGAATGTTAGACGCAGATCCCCAGCCTAAATACAGGCCACAGAATACCGAGCACGGAGTACCGTATGCCATGTGCCATGCACCGAGTACTTGCAAGTAATTACAATTGACGATGCCAGCCAGAGTCCCATTCATAAATGCATTTAACGTGTCGCTGCGGCTGCTAGCTGATGTCTGGTTTCAGATGGCAGATGGGTAGGGAGGCAGGTGGGCAGGTGCCAGGTGACAGACCAGGTGAACGTGCCGCAAATGCAACTAACAAGGAAACAATTACGCGTTGCAGATGTCGCCATTTTGCACAGTGATGGAGAGATGGCGATGGCGATGGCGATGGCGATGGCAATGTCAGAACGGAAAATCGCATTAGAAATGTTGTAATGCAAAAACCACAACCTGCCGCAAGGACACACGCAGCCCTATCTACCTAATGAGCAAATGAAGTCGATTAAACGTGTATATGACTTGCTTTCCCAAGTTCCAACTGCAAGTCTGTGTAGCGGTGTGTGTGTGTGCGTGGCATTTGCAGTTTTAAATATGAGAAATGTTGATTGCAATGGCAGATAGCAAACGGCTGGCTGAAAAAACGGGGCGTATGCGTAATATGTGAGCAACTGGGGAGAAACTATTCGCTGCAAGTTGTGCCACGGTGTGTGGCACAGTGTGGCGTGTGGCAGCGTTATATGTATGTGCCTCGGGGGTTAGCTAAACTATCCATTGTGCCGTCCCCTATGCAAAGCGTGCTGCCGTGGCATGGGAATGCATAATGAGGGGCACTAATCGCAGCACAACTTGCCACGCAATGAGGGTTAACCGTTTTTCTTTCTATGCCCCACAACGAGCAACTTGCAACGAGCTTAAAAGTGTTTGTAAGAATTCAAAATATGCAATTTGACAAGGAAATATGGGAAAATATGCCAACGCAGCTAAAAATGTATTAAACAGTCGAATGTTTGTGATTATTATTAACTTGAAGACACCAAGAACTAAGGAGACTAGCTTCCAAAGGCCATAAGATAAATATTAATCAAGATTTTTATATAAATTATAATTTTAAGCTAAACATAACTTTACTTTACACCTCTAGCTTTATTTGTGCAGCAAACTGCACCACTTGACACCAGTAATTGGATTGCAATCAAAACTGTTTACAGCATGTTCGCTTTAAATTGTACAGCAAATTTAAATTGTAGCTTAAATTTTGATTACTCTATGCCCTTAAGCCTACTTATTTGATTAAATGCAGGCAAATCTACAGCTACATCTACAAAGATACACAGAGGCCACAACTCATTTAACTGTCATGCACTAAATAACGCTACACACACATATATATATGTGCAGAGCTTATGGGTGTTACATAATACATAGACATGCATATATGTATTGCGAGTTGCGAGTTTGCAAACCAGTTTCGGTATCTGGACAGACCTGGCAGGACATAATGAGATCACATGACATATAATGAGGTGCGCTGTTAACGTCGCTGCTTATTATAGATATGAGCATGTGTTAGAGAGTGTCTGTGTGTGTGTGTGTGTGTCTGTGAGTGTGTGCATTTTGATAGCAGCGACTAATTGCACAGATGCCAACGATTCAAATTCAATTATTCAAGGAATTTCATTAATTTCAAATTAGTTGAACACGCCAATAGCAACACTTAAGTTCTCATACACACAGAGACACACCGCACACACACACGCACACACACGTGTGCAGACGTGCTAACATTGCCACGCCCATGGCCACGAAATGAGGCGTAAGTAAT
This sequence comes from Drosophila nigrodunni, assembly GCA_020829145.1. Lineage (NCBI taxonomy): Eukaryota > Metazoa > Arthropoda > Insecta > Diptera > Drosophilidae > Drosophila > Drosophila nigrodunni. The sequence goes on along the minus strand of JACVCZ010000007.1, from coordinate 5,088,754 downwards.
GCCACAGCAACGTGGCCAACGTGGCCAACGTGGTCAACATGGCCGAAAAAGCGGGCAACACTTTTTCATAAATATTAAAGGCAAGCGCCATATAAAATATAACGCATACCACATGTTGTCCGCAAGTGCAGCCAGGTGTAGCAGCAGCAACATCAGCAGCACCAACAACTACAACTACAACACTTGTTGGTTTTGTTGCTGTGCCAAAGAGCAAGACTGAACCGCTGAACACAATCGTGGCTGAGCATAAAGTTTGTTTTATGTAGCTTTTTATTGTTTTAATAGTGCTGCAGACGACGACGTCGACAAGGACGAGAACAGGGACTCCAAGGGCAAGGTGGTACAGCGAAGCCTATGAGATCGAAGAAGGGACGCGAAACAAGGTGGCTAACCGCCAAATGACCGCAGCAGCTGGACCTGGAGTAGCAGCAGCTGGAGTAGCAAATTGCAATGTGTGTAAACACACATACACATACTTACTACTGCTTGCCCGCCCGGATATAAAGTCAGCCATGACAGACGACAGACGGCGGCCATGTTGGTCATATTTAATGTGTGCCTGGTCAACGCCTGGTCAGCTGCAACGTCGGTGCTTCAGGGAACGGGGACCGGGACTGGGAACGAAGCATTGCATTTTTTATGCGGCCACAGCTGACAGCCATGGCCCATTTTGCATATGTGTGAAAACGAGTGTGTGTGTGAGTGTGTGTGTGTGTTGCAGGTGTCGAGCCATGCACAATTTTTGTGGCTTTGATTGCCTTTTCAGCTGAAAGAATGAGACGGCAGTGAGGACGGCAGCGAGTGAATGAAGTTTAGCTGCAGTTGAGTTGTGGGCAGCTCATAAATATGTCAAAACTAGCTGAGCACAATCAAAAATCTCAAGTAAATTTCACATGCTAAATAGATTGACTGTGTGTGTGTGTGTGAGTGGCAGACTTTATACGACTCTTTCACTGTATTTATGTTTGTGATATTTGCTCTCAAACTGTGGCAATGCAATGAAAACATACGAAATATGTAAATAAATCGCATCATGTGCCATGTGTGAACTGCGAGTTCAAGAGTGTGTGGGTGTATGCGTAACATATGTGTCTTCTTGTGCGTATGTGTGTGGCCACAAAGATACACACAGAGCAGAGCAGCAGTAAAAACAAACAGCGAAGGCAACAAATAAAAGCGCACAACACATAAAACTAAAGCAAGCAAAGTGCGCTATTTACTAAATTTTGCATACACACGTATGTATTTATATATATGCGATATGTATAAAATAAAATCAAATAAAAAGTTAGGCATAAAACCAAAGAACAACAACAACAAAAAAACAATCAATGGAATGTAAACAAAGACGAAAAGGCAATTGAAATATAAATTGTGTTGACGAGCAGAACGAATTGGAAATGCTCTAAAAGAAAGAGACTATAAATAGTTTAAAAGCTTAGAAAAAACTTAGTTAATTTATAGCATTTAAAAATAAGTTAAAAGCATTGAAAATTAAGTTATTTTTTCTGAGCTCATTAATTACTGCTGTTGCTTTTTAAGCTTAAAAAGTATTGAAAACAATATGCTGTCCAGTTAAGTTAATCCCTAACATATTGTTAGAAAAAATACTTGTAGAAATAATTAAATTTAAAAGTTTTTTTTCTAATATGTTGGCAATTTATTAAACCACAGGCAAATGTTTCACATTTTTGTTTTCATAAAATATTCATAAACTTTGCCTTTAATTTAAACTTAGTTTACATTAAACTTAAATTATTTAAATTACACAAAATACTTTTCACTTTCTCGTGCACTTTATTAACTTGTGTTTATCTACGCTATTGTTAACTTAATCTCATTTCGTGCATCGTGCCATAACAACAGTTGAAACCACTTTACAGTCTTAAAAACAATGCCATTTGACATTAAACGAATGAAATGGTTACAAAATATTAAAACACAACCAGCTTACAACATACAATGGTAATCAAACAATGTAACAAGCTTTTTGTAAAATTAACTTTATATTGTTCTGTTTGTTACTGTTTTTGTTTGTGTGTATCACTGTGTGTGGGTGTGTGTATGTGTGTGTGTGTTATTTACTGGTTATTCACAATTACATTGTGCAGTTGATAAACTATCATAAAGAGCACTTTGTGTGCGAACAGGTGATTGTCATAAAGTGAAAACTGTGGAGCTTCATTGGCTTTAAGGCAATCACTGGCTTGATGCAGTCAACATTGTATGAATTGTGCACAATTCTCAAGTCGGGTTAGTTAGGGCAACTTACTCTTGTTCTCTGCTTTTTCTCCCTCTTCCCGTTTGCCAAATAAAATACATACTATCTGGTAGAAAAAAGAAAAACACAGCACAAGACGAACAATAAAAATTTACAACCAGCAAAACGAACCTACGGTACGAACGAGTGCCAAACAATGCCAGGGTAAAACGGGGTAAAGGAAGGGAAAAAAGGGGAAATGGAAAATGGGTAACCAAAACCAAAAACCACACAGAGCGGCAAATGAGTGGGGAGAGCAAAAGCGGGGAGTAAAAGCCAAAAAAGAACTCAATAAATTGTCATGCAGTAAAATGTAGTTTTGTTTGGTGGCGCAAAAAGGCCAAAAGTGCCAACCAGATAGAGCAGAGCTGGTTAGAGAGGAAGAGTGGTAAAGTGGTAGAGAGGTAGAGGGCAGGAAGAAAGAAAAGGGCTGTGGATCAGCAGGGACCGCGACTTTGTTTCAGCTGAACAACGCGACAACAAAATACAACAACAACAACAAGTACTGTAACTGCAACCACTTGCAACTACACTGCAGCAAAAAAGTTGTTAAACAAAGCAAAGTTTTATTTGGACTGAAATATACTAAGAGAAAAATACTAAAGAATGTAGAACTCAACACTAAGCCACAGTTAAGCAGCTCCACTTAGTTTAACAGCAGTTTTAAGCATAATTTTTAGCAGTGTAGTGTCAGGAACTCAGCTGCAGCAGACACCGAAAAGGGAAGCACGTAAAATGCCAAGACAGCAGCAAAATGCACAGTGAAAACCAAATACATATGCATAACTAGAGCGCATATAAATATGTGTGCAGTTGTTTATGTGTGTGACTGTGTGTGTGTGTATTTGTTGTGCATTGTCGGACCGAAAATCACATGTTTAGTTGTACGGGAAGGATGTGATTCAAGTTGCAACAAGAGGCAACAACACGCCTGTGACATTTTGGCATTTCAACTGAAAGTGAGCAAGGCAGCTAGCTTTTGCCACACTGCTCTCACTATTTACAGTTCTCCCTAGCCAGCTTTCCATACCCCTTTCTTCGTACTCCCTCTGCCTCTGCCTGCTGTTGCCTAACTGCTGCTTTCTGCTGGTTTTGTCAACGTTGTCAGCGCTGCTGTTGAATTTTTCATGCCCATTGCGCGACATAAACTTGGCCTGCCTCTAAATTAAGGCGGCTTCGCTTTATTGGCCAGCCTGCTGCTTTGCTGCTTTGCTTCTCCGCTTACTTCTCCGCCTTCTTCACTTTCGGCTCGTTTCTCTTGCTTTTTTCTTGCTGTAGTTGCGCCTGTTTTGCGCCTGTTTTGTTGCGGCTTCATTTGGCTTTCACGTAAATGTGCGCTTAGCATGGCCATGTAATTGAGCAGCCGCCGGCATCCCGAACCCGCCTCCGCTACCCGTTTGACACGCCCCTAAGAAGCAATGCCTTTTAAGTGTATTAATCCTTTTTTATATGCGCGCACAAAACCGCAGCCATTGCCGAACACAGACACAGACCCAAACACAGACAGGCAGTCACACAAAAATTAAGTATACGTGGTGTATGGTCGCGTAATTCTCTCTCTTATTTGATGCCGCCAAACATTTTGCTCGTTTACTTGGCCAAAATTGCATTAAAGTTGCATAAGTGCACATGGTTTTAATATTTAATTTGGCAAAGAGCTTTTCGAACAGCGTCAGGGATCTGTATATGTTTTGCTCATCCCATTTCTCTCTCTCTTTATCTCACATTCTCTCACTCCATTTTGGCTTTTCTGCTGCTCCACGCTTCTTGGTCCTATTTGCTGTCCTGGCGTTGTGCACTTAGCGCTTTGCTTTTGTCCAAACTCTGGGGCGATAACGCTGACATCCACGCTTAATAATATCCTTTTGCCGTTTCCTAATGCCGAAAAAAACAAAAGCGCAGTTTCAGTTGCAGCAGCAGTGGTAGCAGCCAACGCTGTCCTGTTTGTCCTGGCTGTGATTTTACCCAGTTAAGCTCCAAAAAATAACACAAAAAATGAGACGAGCGCAACGCGCAAATGGAGATAAAAATTTGCCATGCCAAGCTAAAGGAAGCGACAAAAAAAGAACAAAAAATAGACAAAAAAATAAACAAACAACAGCCAAAGTGCAGCAAAAGTATTTACAAAGCGTTATCGTGATGCGACCTAAAACCCCTGAACTCTGAACTACCATCCCTGCTGACCGACCCTCGCAACACGTCCTCTTGTTTATTTTTGCTGCTGGCATTTGCTTCTCTAATTTCTGCTGCCCTGCAGTTTATAAAGAGTTAAATAAAAACGCGATACACTTAGATCAAGTGCTGCTGCAAAAAAAAAGGTAGATGAAAATATTAAAAGGGTTTGTAATTATGTTGAGAGTAAAAGGAAAAGTCATCAACTGGAAACTTTCATTATTTTGGCCAAGGCTTTAAGCAATCATTTAAATTTACTGCAAATATGTAAAAGCTTTTTAAATTGAGGCGCTTAAAATAATGTATTTTCTAGTTTTATTTAAATGCGTTGCAAATTAGTGAGCCATTAAATAGAATTTATTTCTATTTGTATTGAGTTTTTTTGTACAGTTTGTTAAATAAATTATGAAAATATTGCCAAAGGGGATTACGTGGAATTCAAAGCATACTTTTGGGCGGCGAGTTAAGCGGTTTATTGAAATTTATTTTAACAATAAATTGTATCAATAAGTTGCACATAAGTTGCATTAACATGCGTTTTATTATTTTAAACAACTAATAGATGTTTTAAATTCTACAATTTTTACGTAACATTTATCTTCTCTGGTGACTTAATGCTCAAAACTTTGCCTTCCTCTCGCTGGTATTATCTCTTCAATTGCATACAAATGCTCATCCCTCGAGCGCATTCGTTAGTCGTTTAATCTTATTCAAAATACTCACTTCTCACTGCTTACATCTCACTTGTTTGCTCTGCTCTTTTTGGTCAACATTTTCATCTTGTTTTCTGCTTTCTTTTTTATTTTAACACTTTGCGTCTCATCTTCTATTCCATTTTGGTTATTTACGAGTCGGCAGCTCTTAAGTTTAAAGCTCATCAAGCGTTTGAGCATTAAATTTCGCTGTTCACAGAATAGTTTCGCATTTTTTATAACTCAATTAAGGCGCCAGCTCAAAGCCAATTAAAATGAGCAGACAGGCAGCTGATTAACCTTGTTACTTACACACAGGCAGCTAGGGGATATAAGCACTTATATACATACAGCAGCGTCTATTTGTCAGCCATGGGCAACGCCTGTAAGTATGCAATGGACAGGCTTTAAACCATAGACCAAGTGACCGTCGCCAGGTCACGTCGTCACCGCCGTCGTCGTTGTCGCTGGCGTCGTCGTTATCGTCGCCAGGGCGTAATGGTAATTGTGCGAGTGCGAGTGCAGCAATGACGTCATTCGCACAATGCCACGCCCACACCATTCGCTATCGCCCAGCAAAACGTTGGCTACGGTAATTGTGTGCACCAGTGCACCACGCTTCGGTTGGCAATATTGTTATGACCAAAAACCAGGTCACAAAGGACCCTACCTCCTCTCCATCCTCTCTCGCACTGCTCCTTCCTACGCTTCTTACCACTATCAACCCCTTGGCCAACCCTTTCACAGCTCCTCTCAACGTTGTTATCGTTTTTCTTGGCCTCAGCTTTCAGCGCGAACGCGCGCGCATATTTTATTTGATTTATTTATAACAAAAAAAGAGAATAAACTAAAAGAAAAGAAAACTGCATAATTTTTGTAAATTTACCTACTTGAAGAATTTGTGCAGAAGAATTTTTGCGCTTTTTATTTCCAACTGATTTTGCTTGCTGCAACTGAAGCTAAAGTCAAAGCAGCTGCCAGTTGAAGATTTCTCAGCACTTTTGCTACTTTGCATTTAATATTTATGCCAGTATCCCTGCTCTATCTCAGTCTAACACTATCTTTATCTTATACAGTTACTCTAACTAGATGCTGTCTCTCTTTCTCTGTTTGTATTTTTCAGGCATGCATCAACTGCTCAACGCGTTGCGACTTGGCGACTTGGCTCAATCCCTGACCAGGCCAGGCCCGGCCATGGGCTGCTGAATAATTGATGCAGTTTTGGTAAGTGCATTTTCAAAGAGTCGCCTTCTCTCGGAGTCAGTTTCTCTCTGTTTCCCTGTCTTAGTCGAGTTACATAGCACTTGAGTTCTTTAGTTGCTTAGCTGCTGTATCTGTTAGCCTCAAATCGCTTTGGCATTTCATTTAAATGCATGCCAGAATCTATCCAGCTGAGCCAGAGACTCTGACAAATGAAGTGTTCCACAAGCGGGGGGACGGTAGGATAGAGGGGTGGGTGGTGGGCGTGACCAAACGCCTCATGCATAAACCAATACGCGCACGCTTGGACAGCGCCAGCGTTTACGCGCCGGATGCGGAAATTGTACAACAACAATAGACAGCAAAATGGCAACGAGGCCAACGAAAAAATGGCGTTAACAGCACCTTCATCTATACACACACACACACACACAAGCTGATACACACACACTCTGACACTTATGTACAAATGGTAGACAAGCACTCGCATTGCCACACATATTGTCCACTATTTTCACACATTTGTATGGCCATTTCAGGCAACACTGGGGAGTAGTAGGAGGAGGGATAGTGGGATGGGCTCTTCGAAGCGAAGATTGGTGGCCATTATTTTGGGTCAACCTTCGGCCATCTCTTTCTGCCAGCTATTGCCATTTCGCCAAACAGTTTTCGGTTTTTTTTGTGTTTTTTTGTGTGCTGGCATCGTTAACTTTGCCATCAAGTTTGTAACCCAAAATGTTCATTATTATGTAAATGGATATAGCGAGTATATTAATATTTAACACTAGGATATTTTACTTCCCTACAGGAACAATAAGATCAAATAGCAGAGCTACTACCCCTGCTCTGCCGCGCCTCTATACCCACTTAAAGCCCCAAGAGCAATTGCTTTAAAGGAAATGCACTTTATGTACATTGCGTATACGCCTCGTTTGACTATTAAAAATCACTCAAGTCTGACATAAAACTGTTTTTTCTCCTTCGTTCGTTTTGATAGTGTATTTGTTAGTTGTTGAATTTGTTGTCTTAGCTGTTTTCGGTTGTTTTGGTTGTTTATGTATGCATTTTCTTGCTTTATCTTAATGCTGTCTAGATACAACATTTTCGTCGCTGTTGCTCGGCTTTTGTTGTTGTACAACAAGCTTATTGCTGTTGTTGTCGCACTGCTTATCCTTATCCACAATATTGTCGTCTTCCTTGTCGTTGTCATCGTCTTTGCCTTTCCCGTCCCCCTTCCCCTTCCCTTTCCCTTTTCTCTTTCGCCTTTCCGCTCGTCGTTTGTTTTGTCATTCAATTCAATGAGGCTAATGTCCGTTGAGTTTTGCACCGCACCTACAGCTAAAGATATAGCCAGTTCAGCTTGTCGTAGTCGTTGTTGTTGTTGTTGCTGTTGTTATTGCTGTGTCTGGTCTGGTCTGGTCTGCTTGGGTTGTGCTCTTGTGCGTCCATTGCTTCCCATGCTGCTGTTGAAGTGCCATTAAGTTTAGTTGTCACTTAGCCTCTTTGCTTTTATATGCCCGATGTCCCCGTCGTCTGTCGTTCGTCTTCCCACCGTTGTCAGTCTGTGCTACGCGTTGTTGTTATCCTTTTGGCTTGAACGTCTTAAGCGCCTAATACCATGGCCATAAAAATGTCCAACTAATGCTTTAAAGTGTGCCAGCCAAACGACAAGACCCAAGTTAACTTAACTCAACTCAACTCTAGTCAATTCGAATCGACTACGGCGGCTAAAAACAAGGCAGAAACATGGCTAAGTCGAGACGAAACAAGACCAGATGACTTGGCTTGAATTGAGTTTAGACTAAGACCAAATCCAAACTCTGCATAGCTGAGTTGTGGCCCAGTCTTCTTTGTTATCGTAACGTTTTTATTTTGGTTTTTTCATCGATCGTTTTGCGTGTTTGTCTCTCGGTCTGTCCGTCTTTTCGTCTGCCTTTATGTCCATCTGTCTCTGTTTGTCTGCCTGTCTCTCTGTTTGATTTTCAGCTTTAAACGTTTTTGGCGTCAATGGCGTCGACTTAACTCCTTTTTTATTTTGATTTTTATTCTCGATTTTGGCCAGTCTGAAATTGCGTGTTAATTTTCACACAAACACAGCGACAGATAGATTGAGAGACCGAGTGAGACGCAGGCACAGAAGGAGAAGGAGCAGGAGACAGGGACACAGTCGTATTTGTAGCGTATTCTGTTTGCGATTTGCGGTTTTTATTTAAGCACTTCCCTTCGCACTTCCTGCGAGTTCGCTCTTACTCTGCTTTTTGGCGTGCTTGTGCGGCACTCGTTTAAATATTTGCATTTTTATTGTGGATCAGGACACGTTGCGCCTTTTGCTTCATTAGCAGGCAACCGCATTGCTGCTACAGCTACTCCTGCTTCTGCTCCTGCTCCTGCTCTTGGACCTGCTGCCACTTGGATTGCGTGTCCTTCTGTCTGGTTGACCAAAATCTGATGGGGTTATAGACTGAATTGAATGAGTTGAGTTTTTGGTATGCAACTGTGCCGATTGTGTCGAAAACTTTGCGTCTAAATGAAGTACAAGCCATTCAATTAACTTTGCCCTCTGCCACTGCTGCCGGGGAAATGAAATGAATCGAAACTTGCAGACAAAATGCAAAAAAAAAAAGGAAAAACAAAAATTAAAGAAAAGTTTTTAAACTTTTCGATCAACTTCCCCATCTCTTCTGCCCACACTGTCTCCGTTTGCTGTTGTCGATGAATTTTCATTACGTTGCATATTTTTTTTTTTTGGCACAATCATGTAAACAAGCCGCGCCAATTTGTATTTGTTGCTGTGACTGAAATGCAAAAACAAAAGAAGTTTACTTAAAAAACATGTCAAAAATTTGCAAAGCGCCTGAAAACACTTTGCACTTTAATGGGCAGCGTCGAAGGAGCCACGTTGCCCGGAAAATGCATTAAAAATGCAGATACAGTAGCTACACGGTATGAGGGCTGGCTATAGCGCTACAGTCATGTGCAAATTTCAACTTGTCAATTTATGATTATGGCACCTCATGAACCGAAGCAAAATGTAAATTATACGCCACCAACGAAATGAAAACTCAAGCGAATAACAAGCAAAATTGTGTTAGTTCTCAGTGCCTCCATCTCTTTCACTCCCAGCCAGTAAGCGCTCTCTTTCTAACCCGCTGTGGGTGTGCTGTTGTGTGCGGCTGCCAATTTTAAATTTAGTTTTTATTGTAGTTGGCAGTAAGACTCCTCTGTTGGCCTCACTCACCGCCTGTACGCCTGTCTGCCTGTCTACCCGCCTGGCTTGTTACATTTAACGCTTTTTAATGCCGAATTGACTACACGAACACACACTAATACTCACACCTACACCCGCGTGTTTGGCTGTTATGTAAATGAGCATGAGTCGCTGCTTCAAAAATCGACAGTTTGCTGCGGCGCAGGTGCATTGAAATAGTTACTTAGTACGTTACGTATACGACGTGTTGTGCACTGTAAAATCATATAAACTTCGACTGCCAGCCTGACAAGAAGAAGCACAAGAAGTAGCAGCAGAAGAGTCGTCAAGCCTGGCTAACAAACTGTCAATTTGGTTGCATGTTTTCTTCCCACCAATTGTCCCCTGAACCTTTAACCTGAGACACATGTGCTGTCCCTGCTGTGTGTGGGTGTTTGCCATGAAATAAGTTTCCGAAGAAAAACTTTACGATACACTAAATTATATTTAGCATCGCAGCAGCTGAATTTGATTTTATTTATTGTGAATATTATCAATTTATATGGCTTCAATTTTATCGTTTGTAGGAAATTTAAAATTTTTATTGCTGGCATGTCAACAAAAAATGTTTAATTAAATCTCTCGTTTTTAGCTATTTCTATTGAGTTATTCCCCAGACGAAATTCCATAGCTGACTGAAAAAATATGACCAGCATTCCAGGCTTCAAACTTGTTTTAAAGGCACACAATAAATTAAAAATAGGCAAATTATTTACAATAAATTTCCAACACTTCTATCTATGAAGAGAAGTTATTACAGTGTTGCCGAAATGTGATTTGTGTCTGTGCATTTTTCGGTGTTTTGATTATCGAAACCAAATTATTGCAAAATTCATACTGAAATGCGTTAACATTGCTGGCAATTGTTTGTATTGTTTCAACGAGTTTTCATACTAGGCTCAATTTTTGCATTGTTGCAGCTTTCAATTTTAGAGTACTGTTATCTAAAATTCCATTTCAGAGTAGACTCACAATCAGCTAAAACCTGCTAAACGTAACAATGAGAGTCGAGTGTGTGGAGTTTAGTTGTTGTTGGTGCTGCTGTTCGGGCGGCGCAAATGTAAATGAAACTGATTGTGAGCTTCTACGGGCAAATCACACACACACATCCTCACACGTGCACATGGAGTATAAAATTTGATTGTGATTGAAAAGTGTAGCCTACTTTCAGGCGGGCGCATATAAAATGCATGTAATCAAGCGAAATGGCAATGTACAGCACCCTGTAGGGCATGGAAGTTACGGAGGCAGTAAGGCCGGGGCAAAAGGGGTTAAAAGAGCTGAGAGTACATTGCATTGGTTACTAAACGGGCCACGCCCACAAGCCACACATGCCCTAGCACAATAATTGAAATTTGATTTGATTAGTTCGGATTTTGATTTTGTGCGGGTGTAATATTGTTGTTGTATGCACTTAGTGTGTGTATGTGTGTATGTTGTTAGAGTGTATGTGACAGTATTAAAATGACATATTAATGCAATTTTTGCGTGCTTAATTACAACGCCTTTTGCCAAAATCCCTTTATAATTAAGTCGCTAATGAAATGAGCAGCGTTTCGAGTTTTTTTTTGTTCGCAATTATGCTGGAAAATGGGAAATGGAAATTGGTAACGGAAGAATGAGAGACCGAGCTACGGCTGGTAATCGAAGCGTCGTTGATATAATTGAACTATTTGGTTTTCATAATTGAAATTTTACGCAGACAATTCAATAATAATTACCTCGAGACAAAGCGTGACACACAGATAGAGAATTTTCCACTTTTCTGTCCTACTGTCCTACTGTCTCCGCCCCCCCGCTTACCATTCCGAGTCTGTCTCCTGTGGCAGCGTCCAGTGGCATGTAAAAAATTTAATTAAGTAACTTATTGTTATTATTTGCATTCCCTTTGTGTCTCTCGTCTGCTGGTCTTTCGCCCTCGGCAAGATAATTTGCTGCATATTTCTGTCGCTTTTGTTTTGTGCTGCTTTTGTTCATGCAATAATTAAATAAATATTTGCACACTACAAAAACAAAACAACAACAAATGGGAGTGATAGAGAGAGAGAGAAAGCATAGAATTACATCTATTAAATTGTCAATAACAGAAAAAACGCATTTTTATTTAATATTTGCGAAGCAATGCAAATGGTATTTGCGCTGCTTTAATGCAAAGAATAAAAGGAGAGAAAGAAGAAGAGACCAGAGGAAGAGCTGGTAGTGGGTGGAAGAATGAAGAATGATGGTCGCCATATTGATAAACAGTAAATGAAAGATTGCTAAATGATGAAAAATGTGCTGCACTTGCCGCACACCTTTCCTTTGTGTGGCCAACTGGAAAGAAGGAGATGAAAATAATATGAAAGCAGACAAACGCACAAATATTGTCGAAGAATTTTCTTTTAATATGAATTACGACTGACGTCCGGTGGCGTAGAGGTGGCCATAAGGCAAGCAAAGAGCCAAAAGGTGAAACCACGAAGCCAAACTTAGCGAGAAAAGAGAATGAGAGAAAAGTCGAGAATTCAAAGAGGATTGATTGTAAGCAGAGCAGCAAGCAGTTTAAAAAAAAAAAAATGTAATAAATAGTTCTTTAACTAAGTAGCTTAAGCTTATTATAGAAAATGCAAAGTACAGAAATTCAACTATAAGTAAATAAAAATAAAAATTGCAATATTAAATGTGCTTTGGTATTTTCTATCTTGAAACTTGACCTCTTGAAAGATAAGAATTCTTTGAAGCTTATGTAAATATATATCTCTATGTGGGATGCTGCCAAGGTTCTTCTCAAGCCAAAAACTTTCAAAATGAGTTTTTTTTTTTTGGGTCCATGTTGTTGCCTATGTTTTTGTGTGTTTTTTCTGTATTTTAGGGGTCCCGGCAGCTATTCCAATTTCAGTTTTCTTTGTTTTGCAACAATTTTCACTTTCTCTGGCATTTTTGTTTTATGCAAGATATGCAAATTCCTAAGCTACCCAAATGCTCTTTCTCACCCCATAGACACACTTATCTCTCTCTAGTTCGGCTCCAACTTCTTTTTACTTCTCTCGTTTTGCTTTCGCTTTGGCCAACCCATATAAAGATCCCCATCAGTGCAAAGAGTTGCCAATTTTTCTGTGTGTGTGTTTTTTTCTCTTCTCGCTTTTATTTTTGGCAAACTCTTTGAGGTTGAAATTCTCTGTTGGAACTCTATGAAAGAGCATTGTAAATTGGTTTAGACTTTGAAATACTACACTATGGAAGCTTTATGTGAAAGGAGTGAGAAATGCTGGCACTTAATGTAAAACAATTCTAAAATATTTGTAGTCTTGTATTACTTTTAGTTAGACCGAAAAAAATCTTATTAAACTGTAGTTTTAGTGTTTAAACTTCTTCCGCGCTGATTTAGCTTTTTTTACACGTGATTTTTATGGCTTAAACTTAAAAAAAAAAAAGTGTAAAGAAAGAAACAATTATTTTTTATTGATCTATTATTATCTATTGATCTATTTGTTTGCATGCTTTTTGCTAAAGTTATGGTCTCTTCGTGCTCTTGGAATTTTACTTTTTCTTCGCAATGTTTTCTTTACTGACAACATAATAATAAGTTTTCCCCTCGCACTCTATCTCTCTCATAGTCCCTGTCTCTTTCTTCTTCTCCTTCTCCTTCGCTTGGTTCATTGTTGTTGGTGTTCTTTGTATTGCGGCGAGCACTTTCAAAGGGCAACCTGCAGCTGCCGTTTTTGTTGTAGTTATTATTATTGCTGGTGTTGTTGTTGTTGTTGCTGCTGCGGTATTGAGCTGAACGCAGCAACAAGAACAACAGAAAAATGAAGAAAATATTACACACACGTAAACTGGCGATGGCCATAAGGACATGCGTGCATGTGTCTGTGTGTATGTGTGTCTTGTACTATTTACGCCGCCTTCGCTGTCGACTCCTTTGACGCTTTATGGCGGCAGCGATGGCGATGGCGGCCGTTTTGCAGCGTGTCCTTACACACACTTTAAATTATTTATTTTTACACTTTGCTGTAACACATTTTAAGCTACGTGTGTGTGCGTGTGCGTGTGTATCTCTGCGTTGTTGTTTAATACACTTGGCAGGCAATGTGCTGTTCAGTCTTTGGTCTCGGTCTCGGCTTTGGCCTACAAGAGCAAGAACAAGAGCAAGAAGTAGAACAAGAACAAGAACAGAGACCGCTCTTTATATATTTGCACATGTTTGTTCTCTCTCTCTGTCCCACTTATTTGCTGCCATCTTACTCTTTTTGGGGGCCGGCAGGCAGCTTGCCTTTCTCAATCTCTATCTCTTTCGCTGACTGGCTTTTCTTTTCAGAACTTGTAAATTATTTGCCTTTTGCCTTATTCCTTACACATACGCGCACAAATTGTCTTGAGTTTATGTGTTAAACTTTACATCTCATGTTTGGTCGTGGAAGGACTCCACCTCCTGCTCCCGCTCGTCTCGAACTTGGTGCTTACTTTGGGTCCTTGTGTCCTGCGTTGGCCATTGTAGTGTATGCGGCCATGTGGGCGTCATTGTGGCTGTGGCCTGAGCTCTACTGTGCTGAGCTGAGCGCCTGCATGGCATGTAAATGATATCGTTGCTTCTGGCCACGTCCACAACTACACACTCACTCACACACATATCAGCATACATGTCGTCCTTGTCGTCCTTGCTCACGTCAGCAGCGGCGACGTCGCTTTTATTGCTCGCTTTTGTTGAAGCTGCCTGCCAGCCGCCGTTAAACAAATGAACAACATAAATAATTGCAAAAGCACACACTCACTCTCACACACAGACGCACACACACACACTAACACACTCACACGTATGCAAAGTGGGGTAAATCGCAGCATTTGCTGCATACTTAAAGGCGCTGCACGCGCCAAGCAAAATCTGTTGAGCTTGAAGCTTTGGCTGCCTTCATTTCGAAGCAAGATTAATGAGCAATGAACTGAAAGCTATTCAAAGTCAGCTGCCAATGCACAAATTCCCCAGTTGTAGCAGCACCAATAATTACTTATTCGCTGCAATCCATAATCACACCCCTTATGCAATTCGACCAATCTATTCTCCACTTGAATCACTCAACTAATTGCCGCAACACGTTCAACAGGCACTAAGCCGCCTCAACAATCTCACTTATCCACCTCATAGGTATAATTGTTGTTGTTGTGGTTGTTTCTGCTGTTGTCTGTTAATTGTTGTTGCAGCTGTCGCCTCTGATAACAGGGCTGCACGCCAAACCCATTTGTGTTGTGGCTGTCTAATTGTATGTCTATATACAAATGCGATTACATTAAGTAGCTTGTCTAGTAGTATTTTCACCTAACCACTTCCACTTCTGCCTCTCTCACTCTCTTTAGCCTTCTTAACCACCACAACTAACTCCCAAAATTTAAGCCAACAAGCAAAACTAAGTAAGTGAAGCACTGTGAGTGAGACTTGGTGGCCACTTCAAAAACCACTCAGCACCTCCGCACTTAACACTCTCCCGTTCCACACTCTCCACTCACCAATCCCCACTCTCCACTTTCTACTCTCTCTCACTTTCGCACTCAACATTCGAGCTTTTCGGTATTCAAATTTTATTTGCACAGCTGAAAAAGCCAAAAGCTGCCGCTGCTTCTGTCGCCGTCGCCGTCGCTGCCACTGTCGCAGTCACAGTCGCAGTCGATGTCGCCTGGCATTGCTCCCATTGCCACTGTCATTGTCATTGCTTTGCGCTTAGTTCCCTGTCTCCTCGCATTCTACTACTTCCTCTCTCTCTTTCTAGCCTTCCCTTTCACTCCTACTGCCAAGTACAAATTTGGTACAAATGGTAGACCTTATTTAAGTGTTTTTTATAGCATTGACCCTGGCCGGGCGCTTGGCCAGGGGGTGTGGCATTTAGAAAACTTGTCATATAAGCTAATTTTAAATATATTAAATTATTTTTAGAATGCAATTTGTTCCTGAACAGCCACTTGACAAGCTTAATAAATACCTTAACATTTCGTGGTAATGAATAAAAATTGAAAGCTTAGAAAATGTTAATAAGTTGGATAAGTTACAGGGAATTCACATTTGTTGAATAACGAATAGTTTTAAAGCGTATTTCCATATCAGTTTGTTGATCACATATAAAGTCTGTTCATTCATGCCTAACCGCCTTTGTGTTTTTCTTCTCAAATTTCGCTGCACTTACAATAACACAACAGGTTTTTATACCCTATGCACTTGGGTGTGCGGGTATTCACGATTTGGTAAGCCACACATAAAAATTAAAATTCTTAGCTCCATAAAAAGATGTAGGGTTCGTGAACTTAAAGCATTTCATTAATCATTATTTACTTCTTATCTCTTAGTAATTATATATATTACATAATGCTGCATTCATCAGTTGATAACGCAAGTGCAGGGTGTTGCAGCATCGACCCGTCACAGCTGAGATAAGCTAGGTTGTTTTTACCTTTCCCTTTACTTGCCTATGCGCCGGCTATATTGTTATACGCTCTCACTTGATTTGCTGCTTCTACTCTCATTCCGTTCTCTCAGCTGAATGCGCTGCTCTCTTTGCTGCTTCTGATCTGCCGCCCTGGCACTTGTCGCTCGCTCAGTACAGCTCAAACCGATAGCTCAGCAGTCTGATCGCGAACTTCTCGCTCGTCAGTTGTCGTAAAGTGTGAGTGCTTTTGTTTTGTCACATTCCGTTGTTAGTTTTTGTGATATCTTAGCCGAATACCGCAAACGGTTTTATGTTCTTTGTTATCAGGGCATCTAATGATTTAACAACCTTTAAAGTGTTATAAACTAAAATTAAATACGTGCGTGCTTGTGATGACTTTGCAATCACCACAACTCATTTAAATCAATATACAATAACCACGACCGAATTTCTTTATCGCCGTCGGTCCTCTTAAAAAACATAAATTAATATAAATCCACGCAAGGTTCGTTTTTATATATTTCGATAGCATTAATCTTTTTTCGTCCATTCTGCTGTTTCATTCATTTATTGCCATTTGCTACAACCTCAACTGCCTCTTGCTCTTCTCTCACTCCCTGTCTGTTTTCCCTTCGCTCTTCAGCTCTCTTCTCTCCTTCTTGCTGCTTGTCAAGGTACGTCGTCGAAGACATGAAAGAACAATAAAAAGTACATGACACGATAATGCAATAAGTGAAAATTGCAACAAGTTTTCGCCGCGTTCACATCTCGATGCCGATTCGATGCTGTTCGACACTGTGAAACAATTGGATTTAAAATTAATTTCTCAGAAAAAAAAAACAAAATATCAATTTGCTGCAACTGTTACCGACAGAGCAGCAGTAACACCAACAACAACGGCAACAAACTCAACTCCTTTCGACTCAACTCAACTCAATTAAAACGTTCAATGAACGGCAAATGCAAAAAATCAGTTACGAAAAAAAGGTATAAAAGAAGAGAAAAACGCAAAAATAAACAATCAAAAAAAACCCAAGCAAGAACAATAATGTTGCTTACCTCTTTATTAACATTTACACAGACTTTTTTCCGGCATCACGACTCTGAAAATTTATATTTATTGTGATTATTTTGTTATTTATTAACATTTGTTGTTGTGACAACTATTGCCGTTCATTTTAATACCCTGCAGACAGCAAAAGTGTTTTGTTACTTAGTTGGTAGCCAAAACATTAAATAAAATTAAAACTAAACTTTTCTACTTGAAATCGGACTACTGGATATCAAGTAGTCGTTCACTTTCTACTAAAACAATCCCACTCCCTTTTTTGTTGTATTTATTGAGTTATTTTGTTGCGTTATTTGCTGCATTTATTGTTACTGGCAATTTGCTGTTTATGATTTTTATGGCACTTCCATGCGACTAAGCAAATTCCATAAAATTTATACGTAAATCTATTATGAAGCAATATCAATACATTCAACTTTTCCATTTTCCATTTTTCACTTGACTTTATTAAATGCTTATACAGTGTGCACACTTTTTATGGCAAGAAAATGTATGAAAATGCTATATCATGTTATGAATTGTGCTTGCATACAAAGTAAATTAAACAATTTCAGATGTGAAACATATCGGAAATTAATGTATCTTAAAATTTTATGGCCAAAAAGCGAGGAAAGTACTAAGACTTGGAGTAAGATAAATCCAACATTTCAAGCTTTATTTAAATTTTTGTTACTTTAACTTTAAAATTGTAATTCTTTGCCTAATAAAATGCCATCTCACAGCTATGTCAAGATAAGCTATAAATTTACAAAATTATTTATTATATTGGTTCTAAATTTCCGTCTAAAATACCTTTCCCAAATTGACAGTGACACTTAATTACGCACAGAATCAGTTACACTTAATTTATTTCACGTGTTTTCATGGGCTTTTATCTCGATGCTTGAATTACCTGCTATTAATTAATCAGATAAGGTTACTACACAAAAACGTTTCTTATCTATGCATTATCAATGGTTGAGTGAAAGAAAACTATGGAGAATTTTAGTGGCTGGTGAATGGGACTACAAGTCATTAGAGCTGTTTAGGCAAAGCGGTTAGACGCATAAAACACATCTCGAAAATTTGCAATGATATACTTTTCCACTTGTCACGCAATTTGAGACACATCATCAGTAAAGGTTTTCCCATGTCAATCAAGCATTTCCCCCCCCTTTTGGTGGAAAACTCAAACAAACAAGTGAAAAGCAGAAAAGCAGATGAGGAGAACATTAACATTAACCTGCTTTCTAATTTATAGCCAACCATCATATTTCTTTGCCTGGATCAAAACTTTAAACCACAGTGTAACTGAACCCCACAAACCATGAAGGAAAGGGGGCGTAGTGGTGCGATGCAGGGCGGTGAATCCCCTCAGCGTCAACCGCTAAAAGTCAAATTAAATATCTATTTTTGGGCCACATGTACAAAAATTTACGCTCTTGGGGTAACGGGAGAATCGAGGGGTGCTTGGGACGGGTGATCTGAGGAAAAAGGGGAGACTGGAGCTGCTTTTGTTAATTATCCCCATGAATTTGATAGTTTTCATCAAAAGGTAGCGTTCACGCTCTTGATGAAAATTCAAATGAACATGAATATGCAAATGTGTAAAAGTGGAAATGTCGAAATGTGAAAATTTTGTGTAAATTTGAGAGTGTATATACACATGTGTGTGTATGTTGTTTGTGTGTATACGAGTTGTTATTGTAGTTAGTGTTGTTTGCATTTCAGTCGAAATGCCGCAAATTAGTAATGTTGCCTAGTCGTATCAGCTTTTTGGGACCTTTTGCCTATTAATTTGTGATGCCAATGCTTAGACACACCAATTAGCACTGAAATTTGAAGTGGAAAATTTGAAATGGAAATGAAAATAGAAATAGAAATGAAAATGGTAATGGAAATGGAGCTAGAGTTGCAAACGGGGAAAATGTAAGGAAATGGATACATAACTCGCTGGTAAGGTTGGGGGAGAAGGCGCGAATTGAATCTGTGGCTTGTGTGGCACATGAAATTATTGCAAATGCAATGCACACAGATAAAGCTGTAGATATGGGATGTGCTGTGTCACCACCCCAGTGGGACCACATGCAAACATTACTGTCAGACTGAGTGACGTTTGCTTTACCGCTCAGCTGGATAGGGACTTGGCTCTGATTCTCTAACTGTAGTTGGAACTAGAACTGGTGGAGCTGTTGGTGGTGGTGGTGGTAGTGGTGGTGGTGCTGCTGCTGGTGGCTAATGATGCGCATGATGTGCGCCATTGTCATCGTCATCATCTTGTCGGCTTGTGCTTGTGGCAGCGCCAACAATGTCAACTTCATCTTCATCACGAGCAGCAGCAGCAGCAGCAGCAGCAGTTGTAGTTGTTGCAGCCACAGCATTGACTTGTCGACTTTGTTGCACATGCAACATGGCAAGTTGGACGGCCTCCAACTGTGTGGCAGCACCGCTTTTTCACTGCTCTGCTGTGCTGCACTGCATGAAATTAATATTAATCGCGGCAATGCATTTAAGCCGCATTTAGCCGATTTGCCAGCTTTATCCTGCCGCTTTTTCATTACATGCTCTTTTGTGCGCTCATTTTTTTGCTTCCTTTTCTCTGTTGTTTGTTTGATTTTTATTTATTGTTTTGCGGTCGCGCGGTTATTAAAATGCCGCTGGCAATTTGTAATCATTAGTCGTTTCTAGGGAGTGGTGCAGTGGTTCACTGGTTCAGCGGTTCACTACCACACCAGCTCACAAGCTCAATGGATCGGCATTTTAACGTCAGTTTTGGCTTTTCCTTTTGCCATACTTTGACAGAACTTTTCACAAAAGTTATGCCAGCTGCAAGTCGGCGAAAAACTTTTACTTACGAGTGAAAATTGCTGTAATGTTGCCAACATTTGTGACAAATAATTCTCTCTTTTCGTACATTTCCTCTGTTTTGGTTTGGTGGAAAGGACTTAAGCCAACTAATATCCATGCAGTTATGCAAATCAGAGAATGACAGACAAGCAGCGACTGGCATTTGCACGTCCACCTTTTTTAACTTGTGCCTCTTTTTCCCCACTTTTGGCTGCCACAACATTGTCATTGTTTTAGTTGTTGTTGTAGTGGCAAAATTTAAGTGGCACTTGACTAAATTAATATGACACTGCTGCAAGTGCACAGAGCACTTGTCTATGCTTCCCTTTTCCTCTTGCCCCACCCACTCCTTGCACATCTTATGGCCAAGAATATGAATAATTATGATGTCAAACTGGCAGTTGATTTGCATGCTCCACCCGAAAGACTTTGTTCAATAGACTAATAGTTAAGTGTGCACAATTTTTGGATGCATAAATTTGAGTCTGAAAATTGCAACAAAAATGACAATCGATGAAAGATGAAAGCCACGCCCACTTTTTGGTACTTGCAGCACTTGAACACAAAGTGCTGGTCAAGTGTTGGTAAGTAATACTTGTGCAGAATAGCTAAATAAGTGTTTGACAATGACCGAAAGGCAATTTGTGCTACTGGGAATTGGAAATGCAATTAAAGTTGATTCAAGTAATTTTAGGGAGATGGGCAAGTCCTTCAATTGTTATTCAAATTATGTGATTTGATTACTAATCCTGTCAGTTGAAGTCATCAATTTTAATGCTAATTGTTAGTTATGTTTTTGAGACAAATGTTTTAATGGCCATAAGTGAGTTTAACGAGGTTAAAATTAAGAGTTTTTATCCTCTCCACACATTTCTCAATTAAAACTTGATTTGTGTGGTAGATTTTTAATGAACTTTTCTAATAAATCAAACGTGTGAGTTGGCAACAAACATAGAGTTGTTGTTGTTGTTGTTGGAATTCCTGTGTGAACTCATGTGGAATCTTTGGGCATTATGGCCAAGGCAACAACATATTATTTCCCAGTGGCCAACAGTTAACGCTCACGCTGGCATCTCTGATGGCATCAGGCATCACAGGCCCAAAAGCGAAAATGTCACTACTACAAAATCCCAACTGTTTGCAGCTTGTCTCCCCCTTTCATTGTTGTTGTTGTTGTTGTTGTCGTATTTGCTACTTTTTTTTATTATGTTTTCTTTTTTTTTTGGTGTGTGTTCGTTTTTGTGCTGCAGCACATGTCACACTTGGCTCGCAGTTTGTGGCCAGGCCAGGGCTATGAAAATAACCATAAGGCAATTGCCCAGGCGGTTTGCAGTAGCAGGAGCAGCACAAGCAGAATCAGCCTCCATTTGTCCTCCACTTTGGCACTTTACCTCCTCCTTGATGCCGCCTTGCTGCCTTGATGCTCCCCAGGCTCCACGTGCCGCTCTCACTCTCTCAGTGTTTGTGGCACTCATAAGCCTTGAATGCTAAATGTCAAAGTTACTCCTTGGCGTAACATTCGACACATTGGGGCGTTGAGGTGTGCCTACGTGTGTGTGTGCGAGTGTGCGAGTGTTGGTTATGTCAGGCTACCCCGCTCCTTGAAGCCATTTACCTCATCATGCGTTGTGCCTACTCCACCCTACTGTCCTCCGCCCAATGTCCACGCCCACTGCTCACCGCCTGCCTGGTTGCCTTTGGATTACATTACACTAAGTTCTGTGCAAACACAGTTGGCGCAGTTCATTAACATGTTACATGGACATGTAGAGTTACAGCTCCAGAAGAGGAGGAGACAACGTTATGGGAGAAGAGAAGGAGAAGGGTCGGAGGGGTGGAGGGGCAGGAGTAGCCGTTGGAGCTGGAGTTTAGTTCGTAGCGACTTTCGCTCTACTTTAGACGAGACGACTCTTTAGGTTTGTTTGTTTGCCTGTATGTAAATCTCTTAACATGTGTGTGTGTGTGTGCTTACATGTGTGTGTGTATGCTTTATGCCTCTGCGTACACGCCCACCAACGCTGATGCGGAAGTGTTGCCCGGGCGCCCACTTCAAACAACTAGAGCGACTCAAAGCTCAAAGCTTTAGATATGGGAAGCATATGAATATGAAAATGAATGTGAATGTGAATATGAATACTTAGATCTGTATATACATTTATGAGAGTGTGTCGGTCTTTTGTGTGTGGTGGTGTTTTGGCCTAAGCTCTGCGCATTAAATGTAAAATATAAATAATTAACAGCTCGTTCTAAAGACTGAGACACTGAGAAGCGAGACGAGACGAGACGAAATGAGACGTAACAAGCGTGGTAACAAGGAGCTGGTAGCAAAGAGAACTGGGAGCATGGAGCTTGAGGAGAGAACAGGGAACAAAAGCCCTGCGTCTGCGGTTTACAGCTCTCGTTACGATTGGCGCCCAACGTGGGGGCAGTATTTTCTAATTAGGCGCGCTTTAAGTGCAGTCGTGTGGCTAATCAAAAGAGGGGAAAATATGTGTGTGAGTGTGCTTGTGTGTGTATGTGTATTAGAAATGCTGTATCCGATCTGCACAATACTCCAGTTAATTTACAGTTTTAATGCGTTTTCGACTTGTGGCCAGTGGAAAGTTTTTAACCCAAAATACACACACAAACAGACACACAGAGAACAACAAACAAACAACAGTGGGACAATGGGACAGAGGGACATACAGACAGTTAGGCATTGGCAACAAGCAGAGAGGCTAATTCATTTGTTGGCTTCCGTGCACAAAACCAACAGCCGTTGCATACTTTGCGGCGCAAACAAAACCAAGCACAAGAGGACGAGTAGATGAAGGAGAAGGAGTAGGAGTAGGAGGAGCATAAGAGTAGAGTACGAACACGAGCACGAGTCAGCCACAGGCCACAATCGCAGTCATAGTAGCACTACCAAGCATCCAGTAAACTCTTTCCATCTCCCTTTGTTCACCGCTCCCTCTCCCTCTCTACTCTGTGGCAGCTGCACGTCAATGAGTCCCAAAACAGAAACCGAAAAACTGCATATATATAGACATATATTGTAGTCGTATTTGTAGCCATTCCCTGGCGCACTCCACTCGTACTCGGACTATGACTATTTGGCCTGGTTGTCGAGGCCTGGTCAGTTGCAAAAGCAGTACCGTAAAACTCAGAGCAATTCGTTTTAATGAATCCATCCACATGCATCTTTCTCTCCATCCGTCTCACTCCCTGTTTTCACTGTCCTCTCTCTGTCCGCTAGGACAGTCAGCTCGTCAGAGCAACTGATTGTATCAACTTCCTAAGTGGATTTTGCAGTCCAACTGGCATTACGCCTCTTGGCCGCAGGTAATTTTATATGAATGAAAAGCAGTAGTCTGCACACGGGTCAAATTCGTTCTCTCCTGCTCTTCTACTCCACCATTCTCACTCTTTTTGTCTTTTGCTGAAGCTGGCTCCATATTTATGCTATTGCCTATGCATATGAGCTGCTCTTGGTTCCGTTTCTCTGACGTTTCATATTTTTGCTTCACAATTTTATTTTTTTGGTCGCGAACTGCAGGTCCTGACGTTGTTCTTTCAATAAACATTCATTCACACTGTCTGCCCACACACACAAACACACATACACATACGCCCACACAATTCTCTAGCCACTATAGCTTTTCCATTTCCTTGCCCTTTCCTTTCCCTTGCCCAACCCTTGCCAAACCCTCAGCGATTGCCTTTTTATTCTGTTATGATTTTTGTTTGGCTGCCCCCCAAAAGTTGAGGGAACTTTTCTCGACTTTCCTTCGTCCGTTTGGTTTTCTCTCTCTTCACACTCGTTGCGGCTTTTCACACTCATGAATTTTTAAGCGGCATTTTGCAGTTTTCAGTCACTAACACTCAGTTCCGGCCCAAAAGTCTTGCGACGTTGCAATTCTGCCCATTTTCAGCAAGCCCAAATAGTTTTTTATGCAATTTTTATGATTGGATTTGGGAGTTGCAGCTTTTCTTTTAACGTTTTCCTTCTTTTTTTCGTTTTTAGCATAGGGAAAATGCATAAGAAAGCGGATTCAAGCTGCATGCGAAATGAGCAGCGTTGAGTTACTTGACGGACTCAATTCTCGCTGCTATCTTGGCATATATGAGAATATTACTTTGACATGGTCTATCCAATTTTGGCATTATTTGCTGGCTATATTGTGTAAAATCCCAGACACCGAATTGAATTTGATATGAGAAAATTATCTTGTTGACATGTTATTAATCTTTTTATAAAAGAATCACACAGCAAGAAGTATGAACTGGCTAAAAAGCTGCTGCTAAATTTTGTGGTATTATTAAATATATTTTAAGATTGTTTTTCACATATGGGTGAGTGCACTTATAAATACTGTGGAAATGACTCAACGTAGCTTAGAAATTATAACCGATATTCACAATTAGAGCTGACGCAATAAAGTTTTGCGCATTTGAAAATTAGTTGTAATGAACATAACTTGTGCCACCTTTTATAGCAGCTGCTACTGCTGCAGTTTTGCGCTTTTCCAGCACACTTCTTACCCCTAATGGGCTAATGGAAGAAAGCTATTAGTTTATAAATTACATAAACCTTTAAAAACGCATTTAGAACAAATGACGTAGAGAAGGAGGAAGAGGGAGAAGAAAAGGGGAACGAGTTTTTATGCAGAGCGTTAAACAGCTTTAGACACTCAACTGGGCTTGGGTTTTTATGAGCACATTTCAACTTGTATCTAACTATCTCTTTCTTTTTATGCTTGCTATCTCATTGCAGTTCCACTGGTGCACGGCAACTCTAACTGCAAACAGCAAAACTAATTTATGGCATTAAAAATGCATATTTTCTAGCAGTTTTCTTCTTTTTTTTTATCATTTGCCAACTGCAAAAAGTCGCGCCGGTTTGCGGCGCCCGAAAGTGTGCACCACTTTCTTTGCCAGCAAGTGCGAACTGTGTATGCATGTACGTGTGTGAGTGTGTGTGATCGAGCATGTGCGCGTGTGTGTATGCATGAAAGTGAAGTTTATGCAAGCCGAGCTGTGAGTAGCTCAAGCAGCTAAAATTGGATTCGACTGGCGCAAAGCAGCATTAAAGCAACTGAGCCTGCAAAGTTCTTTAGCCGACAGAATTGCTGCAGTCCACGACTACTTGGCATCCCCCTCTTAACGTCCGTATCATCGTTATCATCAGGAGTAGCAGCAACGCATGATAACTGACTACTTTGGCCCTGGACTGGCAACGAAATGGCTTTCCTATGTGCAACGGTAAGTACAGATTACTTTTCCATCATAAATAACTTACCAAATGTGAGTGGAGTTGAGAACTTTGAGTTTTATTGTAAGTTACTTTTAGTTTACATTGTACAGTCACTAGATATTGGCCAAATAGAACTAATAAGTGTGAAAACCCTTAAGAAAGAGGTGTGCTTGCTTTAGCTTTACTAAAGGGTATTCGATGTACGGTTTGTCTGACTCCTGACTCTTCAAATTAATATTAAACTCGACTCAACTCACTCTTAGGTCGCTTCGTTATGCAGAAATACATCTTGATAATTTACGATGTGCTTATGACCATTATTAATAATAAAAAACTTTGTGTATGTTGTTTTTGATTGCTGAACGTGTCGTATGCGTGATATGTTTCACATAAAACTGCCATTCACTGAGCTGGCAGCTTCGACAAGCACTCACCACTCAACACTCAAATAATTTTAATAATGTGTAAAATGCCAACATATTCTCACTAAATGGCCAGCTATAGCCGTTTAAGAGCGTTGCAACTGCAACATGAAATTAATCATTCGCCACATGGGCTGCAACAACTTAATGAATGTGATTTTTAAAAAACACAATTTCGCAAACATATATGTAGCCACATGTTGACAAATAAACAGTGCTGATAATACGTGTAAACTTTGCGAAAAAGTAAAAGAGTAAAAATGAGTATAAAGACAACAAAGCGCTGAGAGAGTCCAGCGAGTGTACGGATGAGTGTGTGTGTTGTGTGTGTGTGCTAACAGCTGTCCACAGTACGAAATGGAAAAAGTGACAGCAACAAGCAGCAATAGAGCATGGCCAAAAGCAGGCGCAGAGCCTGGTCGAGACCCAGAACCAATAGGATGACAATGACGACGTCGAAAACCAATTCACTTTTGCCAGCACCAAGCCAGACGAAGCCTTCGTCTTTAGAGAGCTGTCCCTTTGTCTGTCTAGGTGTCTGACTGTCTGTCTGTTTGTCTGTCTTTCTGTCTGCGGTGGGAGTGTGAGTGTGTTTCCATCTGTTTTGAGTGCTGATTGTCAAGTGTCGCCCACAGACACGTGCTTACATTGCTGGCGTTCTTTTGGTCCACTTTGCTGACACCCTCACTTTGCAATCAACGCTTGAGTTGAACTGCAAACTGTATTAAATTTATATATATGAATAACAGACATGCGTTCTCTCTGGCTTAAGCCAACGAAATAATAAAGGATTTTGCGGTTTGGCATACAACATGGCCATAACAACAATGGCACATTCAAGTGCATTTGAGCAGCAATCATTTTGTGGTTAACAAATACAAAAGCCTATTAATGAACACACACACACGTACACACACACAGACAATAACTAATAGAGCTGTGGTTGCATGCGAATACAGGTGTGGGTTTTTGAATGCACTCAATACACATACACACGTCACTTTGCAGCTTTTGTTTCATTTAATCAACGGCATTTAGTTGACAAGCGCTCAAGACAAAAGAGTTGTGAG
Organism: Drosophila nigrodunni; assembly: GCA_020829145.1. NCBI lineage: Eukaryota > Metazoa > Arthropoda > Insecta > Diptera > Drosophilidae > Drosophila > Drosophila nigrodunni. Next base: position 5,062,168 of record JACVCZ010000007.1, on the reverse strand, counting down.
TGTTAAGCGAATATTCACATTGATTCGCAATTGCAATTGAATAAGCAAAGCAGCAAATAGAATGCCACGCCCCCTATACCCTTTTCACCACTTTACACTCCAAAAACAATACAGTCTCAATGTTTTACTTGGTATAACAAACTTCAACCCAAAATGCAAAAAAAAAAACTAATTCAAGCAGCGGAATTTGGCATTGTTTCTGACTGCTGATGTGTGCGTGGCTGAGTCTTTGTCTCTACGTACATAAGTGTGTGTGTGTGCGTCTGTGGAGTGGGTGTTAGTTAATTGAATTTTAAATTATTCTTATCTCAAAAAATGGTTAGTTGCGCTCATGAATAAATCAGATTTCAATTTTACTTGCTAATTTGATTGGAGACAGGCGGCAAGAGATACAGCAGAGGAACTGCAAGTGAGAGAAAGAGAGAGCGAGCGTGTTTGAGTGCATTGCTCAAGTTTTTAAACAAATCAAAAATTAAGCTAATAAAATGAACTGTCAGAGAATGCAAAGAAGTTAAGCAATGACTTGTGAAAAGTTAAAAACTCTGCAAGTTATTCATAGTAATTTGCTGAATGGAATAGAATCTTATTTATGCCACAGCGTTGAAAGCTTGCCAAGAATTTCATAAACTGCACAACGAGTTAAAGAACGGCAACTTTCTGTGGTACAAACTATAAGATACCCTTTAGAAGTTTGACCAATTCAAGTGTTTTAAAAAACAGCAATTCGTTAACAGAGTGCTTATTTCAATTATACATTTGTGGCTATGCTGTATACCCCTTCGATTCAAAATTAAAGGGTATGAAATGTGAATTGCGCGTGCCAAAAGCGAACTATGCAAATATATTAGCATAAAATCGAGCGTTGTGGGCAAAGTTTGGTGTTCAAATTGTGGCACAGGTCAAGCTACACACACACACGCACACACACTCTACTTGAACCACATGCAATTGTTTAAAAGCGCATAAATCTAATATAAATAATACAAATAAGCAAATTGCAATGCCTAAAAGTATGCAATGAAATATGCGCCCCCAATCAACTCAAGCACTCAAATACAGAGTAAGAGAGAGATTGATTGCATAAGGTTCATTTAAAAAAGGAAGGGCTGTTGAGAGTGTGCACATGCACCTACACTGCTAAAAGAAAAGAGCACAGCAATTAATTAAGGCATAAAAACGAATTTGGAACTAAATATTCTAACAAATTGAGCACATTTCCAGACAGTATAAAAGATTAAAGAAAAAGCAACTCAGCTATCCGTCTTAAACTCTTACTTCTCTCTTCAACTAGTCTGCTTAATAAGCAAACACTCCAGTTAGTTTATTTTGCTCAGTGTACAGAGGTTAGTTTTCATAACTGGCTAAAGGGAGCAAAGGACGTAGAATGCATGCAGAGAACTTTTGTCAATGACCAAGCCTCAAAGTCACATACACTCTCAAATGACTTACTGCTCAATGCACACACTACACACTCTCACACACACACACATGCATACTCTGGTGTACTGTTTGCGTCATCAGAGTTGAAGCTGCTGCTGTTGAGGCCTTGGCATGCAGTCAAAACGCAGCGCTGCCATTTTCCACAACTATTTTTCTATGTCAGCAGAGAGATAGACCAGGCTAAGGAAAAGGCCCAGTAGGGGGTGAGATCAGAGAGTTGAGATCAGAAGCAGGGAGTGGCAGTGAGGCGTGCGGATGGATGCAGCTGCCCAGACTAAAGCATCATACAGGCCATTGAATGTCTGTCATCAACTTGCAGCTTGGCCCCAGTAGTCACATACCCTGCGCCCTTTGCAGGGCAAAACAAACAAAAAACTTAACCTCAGCAGAAATTTAAGCAAATATTTGCATGCCACATGTGGCAGAGGAGATTGAGGCAACTCTTCAACAACCAACGGTTGACAGTGGGTTCAGTCTTTGTGGGTTCAGAGACTTGACTTTCAGATGGCCTAGATGGTCCTGCTGCCTTGGCCATTGATGCAATTGAAGCCGGAAGCCGTTGCAGTGTCAGCAAAAGAATTTAAGCAGGTGACTGCACCCACTACAGCGGATCGAGTGGGAAAGAAGGACAGTAAGTGGGATACGGCCATAGCAATGTTGATGCATGCATGATTTTAATCTGTTAAATGCGGAAAATGCTTAAATGCCATTGCAGACTTTTCAACCGAATGGCAATGACTGCAGCTAATGACGCGCAAAATGTTTACAAATCATTTTGTCAATAACGACATACAACTGCCAAGGGATATACACGCTTGATCCTTCCATAATTTGCCCACATTTCTTACATACATTCATCGACAGTCGGCCATGAAAAGGTCATTAGTGTGTGCTAGTATTTGTGCGTGTGCCAGTGTGTGTGTGTGACTGTGGCACAAATGGCCATTCAATATGCCATAGAAAGACACACACACACATTCAGTTACGCACACACACGGGACGCTTATAGCTAAAGCCAGCAGCCATAACAGCCACATGCTTTTTTCCACAACATTAACGCAAATTGCAAATAATAAAAATTCAAAATACCGAACGGTACAGAAACCTGCACGTGTTGCTGTCGTCCTTCTTGGCTCGCTGTGGGTGTAAGTGGTGTGTATGTGTGTGTAAAAGGCTCAAGTGATGGCCTGCGGAATCCGAAGCAAACCACAGCAAGAACCTGACTACGGGCACATTTATCGCAGCTAGCAGGGCATTTTTTAAGCCTACCTAAAACTTATATATGTACTGTAGTGTGTGTGAGAAGAAAAGCAAAGGAAAACATAGAAAAACGTAGCATTAAAAGCAATGCAAATTGTGCTGCCACAGACCGAAAGGGTATGCTTAAGTTTGTGATGTGCTAGAACTATAAATATCTCAACTATCTTGATCAAATTATTGTTATTTGATTTGATGATATTAAATGCAATTTTATAGCGACTTTTAAGACACACTTTATGTGATTGAGAATCGTAAATCGCACGACAGCAATGCAAATATCAAAAAATATAGCACGTTTAAACATTATTTTTATATATTTAAAGTAGTTTTGTTGTAGTTTTGGTATTATTAAATTCCCACCATTTACGAGTCTCGCTTTCGTCGTTTATTTCAAGACATCAAAGTGTGATTGAGAGAAAGTTTAGTGTTTGCTTTGATTTGACTATAAAATAAATTTGGTATGCAAAACTTAAATTGTAATAGAAATGAACAGAGATGATGTGAAGTGATGTGATGAGCTGCCAAAGGGCATTCGAGTTGTCGTTGTGCCAATGTTCGGCAATGTTTTCTTTCGTTTTCCTCTGAAGTTATTTTCTCTGTTGCTGCTCAAGCGAATCAAAATGAAATCTATTTTATGCAAAGGCACGCAACGTGCCCAGCACCGAGACCTCAGACTCCATCGCCATTTCCAGCTTCAGCTCTGTCTTTTTCTCCTACCACGCGTACGTTACTTACTCCTTTTTCAGCTCTGATCCTAGAGCCATTTCTGGATCCAAGCCAAACATAAGGAAGCGCCACATATGCGGCTGTTTGCTTCACTGCTCCTGCGGCTTCCAATCCTTTGCTGTCAGTGTGTGGGTGTGTGTTGGAAACGTGTGGACTAAAAGCTTTGCCTATGCATTCATGCATGCGTACCTTGCAGCTGCCACCAAACTCAGCCTTTTACCTTTGCCTTTTGGACTTGCCACACAATTTATGTATGTGCGAAATATGGCGCCACATCACATTTTTACCTTTGGGCGTCCTTTGTTGTGCTGTGTGTGCTGTGCGTGTGTTCTGTGTGTTGTTTGTGCGCTAAAGAAAATATTGAAATGTTTGTCGTGTAACTGTTTACGCCCATTACGCGTGCAGTAGGGGTAAACAGAGTAAAGCGGGATGTAGCAAGTATTACGGACTCCAAAATGTGTCGGTTCTACATGAACGATATTAAAAAACGGCTCTTAATTTTAAATTATTGAATTACGCACTTTAAGAACTCATTTTGCTTTAGCTTGATACTTGAAGCGGAAGTAGCCCTTCAAAGTATGCAATATTTTTTGAGATCTTAACTATGTAATTTCTTGCAGCTGGCCACAATAATGAAATGGCGACCAATGGTGATATATCGATGATCTCGCCGCCAACGTCTTCCATTTCAAACGATCAAGATCCGTTTGGACAGTTGCCACCGCTACCACCGCCATTGCGTTCCACCCAAGTGCTTCAGCCATTGAGCGTATTTCCAGGTGCCCAAACAAAAACCGATTATCCGTTACTTTCTTTGTTCGTTTGTTTGTTGTTAACCAAAAAAAAAATATTTATATTTTTAAATTGTTTTTATATGGATATATGCATATATCTATATGTAGCTTTTATTCGTTTGCACATACAGCAAAAAAAAAAAAAAAGAAGCTGAAAATCATTTGCTTTTTCAAGTATTTTATTGCCACTTGAATTGATGTGTAGATTGGATTTTTGATTTGTTTGCCAACATAATTGCCGTTGTATTTGATGCTATTTCTATACCTCTATATATATTGTATATTCTTTTTATTTTTGATTTCGACTCCATCTGCATAACACTCCCACAAACACACTCTCACACTAGACTACTCGTATTGGATTACAAACTCACACTCACTGAATCGCTCACTCTCCGCGTTACACTTACCAGTAGTACTTTTGTTACCTTTGTTTAGAATTTCCAGCTGCGTTCGCCGCACTCATTCAATCAATCAATCAATCGAATTCCTTTTCAAAACAAAACAGCAAAAGAACCAAGAACAACCAATCAGTCAAACAGTCGTCCATTAATTAAATGTCGCTCTCAGTGTCCTCTATCTCTCTGCTTGCTCTTTGTATTTACAACTTTTTCTGACTCGAAACACAAAAAATCAAAACAATTTTTTATTTGTAAAACTCCCCATTAAAAGCAAAAAAACAAAAAACTTTTTTCAAGTAGCATTTGCTATGTTTTGATGCTGCTGCTCTGCTGCTGCTGTGTGTGTTTGAATTTTTTGGAAATGTTTATTAGAAAAACACAACAAAAAAATGTAATTCTCAGCTGCTTTGTTAACATTTTTTGAACGTTTGCCACTTCACTTACCTTTGTGACGTCTCCTTCCAATCAAAAAACAAAAAAAAAACTGTCAAAACAAACCAAAAACAAAATGCTAACAAACTACAACAATTTTGTGCTCTCTTCTTCTACTTTTTTTCCCTTCGAAATACAAAAACAAATATCAAATAAAATGAAATTGATATGACAAATCACTTAAAAATTATATTTAATAATATGCTTCTAATTTCATGTAGAGTGAGTATAACTTAAATAGGACGAAACACGAGCTTACAAACGGAAAACTTTTAATTTTTTTAAATAAAATTATTATGAGAATATTTACGTATGAGTTTTGTTTAAACTTGGTCTTTGTTTGCGAAAATTATTGTGCAAACTTTGTGGTGCACAGCTGTTTGCTTCGTTTATTTACGTAAATAAATTTCTGTATTTATTTTTACTCTGTTTTAATTTTGCGTATATTTTGTTTTTTTGTTGAGTAAACTTTTTTTTTTTTTTTTTGCGGGGGTTTAAGAAAGGAAATTTTATTGAATTTGTTTCCATATAAATCCTAAATGAGCCTGCTCGTTACTTTTTTGCCGCGTTCAGTGTCCAATTTGAGCGAAGATTCTTACGATTATGTTTTTGGTGGTCGACGTAAGACTCCGCCCACAACAACAACAACACAACTCAAGCTGACCTCGCCGCCAGTTCGCTTGCGACCCGAAGGTGCGTATTAAATCGACTTATTTCCCTATATACCATATAATACTATAATCTTTGCAGACGCCTATCGAGGTGAGAATATAAACAACGGCCGTTTCTATCGTCATTCCTTCAGCTATGCCCCAAAGCGACAACGTCATTCGAGCCGTGATGATCGTGACCGTGAGTCAAGATTGAGATGTCATGGCGAGGATGAGGCAACATTGCGCCAATTGCTGCTCGAGTATGTACTCAAATTGTTATACCAGTAACTGGCATCAATTGTTTAGTTATTCAATTATAAGTATATGATTTAAAATTCGATGCGTTTTGTGTGCTTTCGAAATGCAAATGAAATGAACACATAATGAACCGAGTGTGGAACGCCTCATTATGCTTCATTTAATTTGCATGCCACAAAATGTGTCCACAATAAAGTATTAGCATTTAGTTAGACAAATAAACAACAATTATAACGCAGATATATATAAATAATATTTTGGTAAATGCATTATCAATTGTTTGTAGCATTTAGTTGATTTTATTCTAATTTTTTTTAAGCACGTACAAATAATTTTCATTTTCGTTTTAATTTTAATTTTAGTTCATGTACTTGTATTGTGAAATTATTTAATTGCTGGCATAAATAAACGAAACTCCACTATTATATACAACAATCTTAATACATTTATTTGTTTTTTTTTTTTTTAATAATTATTTATGGACAAATATATTTAAATAATTCTACTCCCCACACAGATTTACGCAAATTATGTTCATTTAAGTGTCCAGCGCGTGTCCTTAAAATGTCAATTATTCATTGAGGGGCATTTGTGTTGTGTTGTGTTTTTGTTGCGCAACCAAAAAAAAGTATTAACCAAATAATAAACAACAAGAAACAACTGCGGGCACATGCGACATTCACCAAAAGTCGGGTTAAGAAATATATAGAATTCTCCCCTCACTCCAAAAACCAAGTAAACAAATGAACAAAAAAATATGAAAATATATTAATTAAGCAAAACGTATTTTGATGCAAAACTAAAAAAAAGAGAAAGTAAGAGACAGTGAGAGAAAGAGAGAGAGAGAGAAGTTGTTAATCAAATAAACGGCGGAGTGTGAACACAAAAGAACCAACAAAATGATGGGCACAATGCCACCCAGGTACATATACAAAAGCATTCCAAACTATTAAAATTAATTTTAATTATAATAATTATAACTATAACTATAATAATAATAATAACAACAAAGCATAGCAATAATTAACATCTCGAACATTACGCATACGCCATGTATTCATTTCATTATGTTGGTTGTTGTTTTCTTTTTTCATACTTTCTCTTCTCACCGTCATTTAAATTGTTTGTTTTCCACAGTGCAAATATTTTAAATTAGTGCAAACATATTACAAAACATTCTCATTGTCATATTCTGTTTTTTTTGTTCTGTATGCGAGTGTGTTTATGTGTGTGTGTGTTAACTGCGGTTAGTCAGATTATATTTAATTTTATATGAGTTTAATTAAAAATGGTTAATTAGCTTGATTCGTTTTGTTGCTTTGTTTGTTGCTTTCACACACGCTCTGTATAAAATTTACACATTGATTTCATAAAGCAAATTAATGAATTGAGTTAACACACATTACATACGAGCATAACACACACACACATAGTAAAAATATATATATATTGTAAAATGGTGCATATTAATATTGTCATTGTATACAACTCATTTAAATTCCATGTCAGTCTTCAATCAATTGAGCATAAAAATCATCATCTGCATATGTGACAGCAAAAAAAAAACGAACATTTTTAGAATGAACCACAAATTTATATCTCTTTAAAATTCAATCATACACGCATTGAATCAATTCAATTTGTTTTGATTTTATGCAAAAGAATGAATCAGATAATCGGCATCAATGAAATGTCGTTTTTAGACAGTTCCAATTCGCATTTCGTTTGAATGGAGATATAAAAAGTACATGGAACTTGGACATGTAAAAAACAAAGAAAAAGAACATATATTTTCAATTTCAAAACACATAACTTCTGTTCTTGTCATTTTACCTTTTACCCTTGCCACAACAAATCACCACAACAACTGCAATAACAACAACTACAACTATGACAACAACATCAATTTGTAGAAGCCACACCCAAAGTGGTTTGGTATTCACGCCACTCAATGAGTATGCAATTTCCATAAGATACTACTACTTCAAAACAAACTACTTAACTCTATCTATACAAACTTATTTACATGCATATTTAAACTATTTAACCATCTCTACCTATCAATATATCAACTACTATCAATTTCTCAATATTTTTGTACTCTTTGCACTCTGCACAAACATATTGCACTTCATAGACCATCGATTTGATTAGTTAATTATTTAGAATATTTGCTCAAAACCGAATAACAAATATCCTGCCACACCCCCCTCAAAAAGCCCTTAGACTGCCTTCCAGCCCCGTTTTCAAATTCAACAATTCGAATTTGCATGAGAGACAATTAAAATTCAATTAATATGGTCAAAAATTTAATTTAGTTGTTTAATTGTAATAATTGTGGCTAAAGTGTCGAGTATATTGCAATAGTTTAAAAGTGTTGGCTTCATTTCCATGTCCCTCCTTCTACGAATAGTACAAACAACTACAGCACCACATCACCGCACCACAGCAGCACCACCGCACCATCACTTTATCCACTTATTTCATGCGTTTTGTAGAGCACTCGACGAGCAGCCACAACAATCTGTGAACTGAAGCCTCTGTTGCTCTTATTGTGTGTGACTGTATGCCTATATAAATGTGAGTGTGTGCGTGTGTGTAGGGGTGTACGTGTGTGTTGGTGTAAGGGTGTGCGTGTGTGTGTGTTATGTTCTTTATGACATGCCGAAAAGTGTTCGAGTGCCATTAAGTCGCTGTACACACTTCAAAGCACAACCACACAGAGATACGCACACCCACACACACACTATACACCACTCAGCCTGCTACAACAACAACAACAAGCAATGCACGTCCAGTCAATCAGCATTGAGCACTCAACACATTCAACTCATTCTCGACCCTCACTTTGCATGCCATCAAAGCCATAATTAGCTTGCCCACTTGCCACGCCCCCACCATAGCCCTTTAGTGAACCCAACTCATCCCCTGTATACAACAACCACAACAGTCGTGCGTTATCTACATCCCAAAAAAAAAACACCCAACACACAAAAAAGTTGGTAAAAAAAAAATATACGACCCATCAGTCAATTCAGTCAACACGTCAAAAGTCACACAATATTTTCAGGTTTTATCATTTTAACAGTTGATTTATTTATAATTTAAGCAAATTGTTGTTGTGCATCCTTTAGATACTCGTACTTTATTTTGATTTTCACCAATTGGCGTAATGGTCCTCTCACCAAAATAAACCAAATAAAATTGAAGAAAAATTGTTTACAAACAACAACTGAAAATTGAAAATTTGTTGCTAATTTGTTAGTTTTATCTATTCACATTGAGCGATTGCCATGGAAAATTGTTAAATTATATTTTGTAATTGTACTCAGTATCTTTCTCATATGTTCTTGTCTCATTTTACGTTCTGCTTGGCATACAAAAATAGTAAAAATGATAATGAAAAACTAAAACAAACAAATCAAATTTCAAAAACTATAAACAAACGTTAATTCCAGCAAATTATACAGAAATAGAAAACAAAAATAAATACGAGTGAAAAATGTAAATGAAAATCGAGAAAATGTAACGTGAACTCAAATGAAACTAAACTGCAAATTGAAAATGAAAAACTTTTACAATGATGAAATCAAATGAAACGAAATGTAATGAATGAAAAATTGCGTACATTTTGGTGAATGTCCCACATGCCAATTGGTTTTAGTAACTTTAATCTGTACAAATGTATTATAATTATTACAAAATCTTCTTCTTTTATTTGATTATTTATTCAAGCTTGAAAATATTGTGTAAGTAGACTGAATGTGGTTACAAAACTGTCTGTAATTAATTAAGTCAAGCCACAAAAACGACACAAAATTAAATACTCTTGCACTCAGCTGGATAAAGTAAAGCAAAGCAAATGAAATATGAAAACTCCTTTGGCAAAACTGAAGGAGTTTCCTTTGGTTAATCTGCTTGAGAGTTACAGTTGCCATGTTGCCAGTTGCCAGTTGTCAGTTGCCAATTGCCGAAATTAAGTGGCAGTTTCCTTGTCAAAAATGCACAAAATACTCAAATGTATAATAATATTTTATACATGCTGGCTCAATCCTGACAAAGGAGCAACCAAAGTGCAGGGATGCACGTAAAACGTACATGCGAGAGCATTAAATGCATACAAAAGGCACTGGGAAATGCTATAGGGAAATGTGGAAAATGCTTGGTGGGAAAACTGACGTTGGGGCGGGGGAGGGAAATGCATTGGAATGCGCTGGCTGAAATTGGCAGAAATTTTATTAAATGCTCACGTATACAAATCCGTTACACAAAACCGAAAATTCCTGTAGCTGACAGACGAGCACACTCACACACACACACACACACACACGTACGTACAGTTCACACACTCATGCAAATATGAATACTTGTAGATATTGAAATACAACTACAGATAGAGATAGAGCTACAGCTATAGCTACAGATAAGAGCTGCTGTTATTGCTTTAGAGAGACGGAGACACGCATTCAGATAGAGATAGTGTGTTCGCGTGAGTGTATGTGTGTAATTTGTGTGTGTGCATGCCAATACATATGCACAAACAACAATTGTTTTCATGGCGAACAATAACTTACACAGGATGCGCCTCGTTCTGGTTCTGGTTCTGAATTTGGTTGTCTCTCTGCATCTGTAGCTGTATCTGTAAATGTATCTGTATCTGTAGCTGAATCTGGTTATGGCTCTGGCTGCCGCCTCGTTTGCTGATGTATGCATAAAATAATCCTTTTATGCTCAGCGCAACAACAATGTTCGTGAAATGCAAAACAATAACAGTAATAACAACAGCAACAATAACAAAGACAACAATGACAACATGTTGCGAATAACTTGCTGCCTGCCGCTTGCCTCTCATATAGGCGTATTAACATAATGCGCAGCCAACTCAAGTGCAGCGAGGAAAGCAGGAGTAGGAGCGGGGAGGCAGTGGTCGCTGTTTGGAGAGTCTGGGGCCATGCGGCCTACGTGTCGTATGCGCATTGTGTGCGTCAGTTAACGCCCCGCAAAAACATTCTCTAACAATTTCCCCATAGAGCATGTGCAACTGTCCCCTATAACTTGTGCCACGATGTTGTCATTGTTTTGTTTGTTATTGTCGCTGTTACTCTCGTTATTGTTGTTGTTGCTATTGTTGCTGCTGTTTGATTTTGGGCGCCACTCGCGCGTTTTGTTTGCTCAACCAACAAAAAGCACTTCTCACTTTCAGTCATAGATACTAGGTACTATGTACACATATAGTTCTTTTTTGGGAATTTGGGAGTTTGTGGGCGGTGGGCAACACAGCTACGCCCACTGTCCTGCCAAGGCAAAAACAAACAAATTCAACCAGAGCATGGGCGCTTATTTGTTTTGATGTCGTTGCATGTTGATGAAAATGTAAATTTTATGCATTCCATAAAGACTCAAAAGTCGAATCTAAGCGATTACAACTACAGCCAAGACAAGCAAAAACAAAACAACACAATTTACAGCTGCCTTTATGGCAATACAATTTCGCATACGATTCTGTTTCCGAATCGGAAGTAGTCAACTTTTTGTAGCACACTTTTATGGGCATTTGCTTCTTGTAAGGAAACAAAGTGTCTTGATAATTGTTCCTTACAACTGACTAGAAACCAATATTTAAATCTATTTTATTCTTGATCTTAATTGGTTTTCTCAATGTCCAAATTTATGTGCACTTTGGTGTAGTAAATTTGGGAAATAATCAGCAAATATCTGCAAGAGTATTTATGTCTCGGTGGTAAATCGTTTAGACTTTTCATTTTGGTCTACTCTTGTGGCATTATTCGTAAGGAAAAATGCCAACAATTTACTTTAAGTTAGTTTTTTATGTACTTAGTGGCTTGACTTTTCCCGTTGTGAAACCACAACAACAAACAAAAATCCTTTTCTTTTAGTTGCAGCAACTCTTGCTCTTGCTGTGTACTACTGCAACTTTAACTATAACTGTAACTGTAAATGTAACTGCATCTGTGTATTTTCAGTTGTGCTTTTGTATTTTGAGTTTTAGCCATAAAATTTATGTTGCTTCATTCCTCAATAATTGCATAGCTCGGTAAATTTTAATGCAAGCGGTCATAAATAATTTCGTTTTGTGCTTTCGTTTGCTCGACTTGCGCCACAAAATAAATTACGTTGATACGCTAAATAACAACATACATACTATAGTCAGTAGTATATAGTATAGTATAGTATAACAGCAATAAGATGTATACACTTACGTATACGTAATGAAAGCCAGTAAGGCATTTTCCAGCTATCGTACAACTAAAGTGCATTTTTTCTTGATATTTTCCTCAATTGTTACGAAACCTCGAACCCATGCCGAATACGTAAACAAATACATACGTGTAAATGTATATGTGAAAACTGCAAAAACAACAACAACAACAACAACAATGAATGTCTTGGGGCACTTTGCGTGACTTGGTGTCGGCACGTGACGTCACGCAACGTCTTCGAATTGAATTGTATGCATTGCACGCATATGACCTGCACTCTGCTACACTGCCACTCTGCCACGCCCACCAATACACTCTGTTCCCCTTGATGTGTATGTGTAATTGCCACTGATGTGATGCAGTTTGCAAAAGCAAGTTAGCGTGATGAGCATGAATCTATCAGCGAAACTCGATGAACTGCAGCGAGGCGATCGACACCTGGAGACGACAGTCGCCTTGTGCGAAATCCGGACACAGCTGCAGGAGCTGACCAAGTCCGTGGAGAGCTGCCAGAGTGAAGTATCCGAGGTGAGAGTCAATACAACTAATTATCACCACTCTTAATTCCATTAAATTGTCTCAACTCTGTGTGTGTGTGTGTCTCTCTGTATGTGTAGGTCAAACGTGACATGGTGGCTATCAAACATGAACTGGACACCGTGCAGCAGGTGAAGGAGGAGATTGAGGAGCTGCGGGAATATGTGGACAGACTGGAGGAGCATACGCACAGACGGAAGCTAAGACTTTTAGAACAAGTTTGTAGCTTAAATTATTTGCCATGTTGTGTAATTAAATACTTGAATTTCATTTCTATTCATGTACAAACCAAACCAAACACCCAAACAAAAAACACACAAACACTCACACACAAACAAACGCACACACACACACCCCAACACTACCGAACAAAACGACACTCGACAAGTTGTGCTCATGAATGGCATTTCCCATTTCCAGAGCTGTGGAACATGGACGCAACTTTCGTATACCCAATCACATAACACAGACGGCTTTGAAATTCACACACACACTTACTCTTAAAACGATATGATTTGTATTGTTTTTTCAAATACAATTATTTATATTGTTTCTTAATCAAATTATAATAAAATATTCCAAAACAAAACTACAACTTTTTCAGCCTTTTGTGTTTTATTTGATTTTGGTTGCCACAACTCTTTTGGGTTTCGATACACACAGACAAGTTTGTTATACACTTGTTATGATTTCAAAGAGTTTTATTTTTCAATTAGACTAAGAAATAATGGAAAATATGTAGATAATTGGCCTCATCTAAACTGTAATTGTGTACAATATGAATAGTATTTTATTTGTGGCGCACACTCGTTTGCAAAGCGTTTGAAGAACCCGCACAAACCCAACCCGAATCATCCCGAATCCCGCCCTTTAATTGCTTGCTCTTAATTAAATACTAATCTCTTTGATTTTTGCAATAACTTTTACAGGGTCTGACCTTCTTTCTCACCTACTCGATATTCTCGGCGGTGCTGGGTATGCTGCAGTTTGGCTACAACACTGGAGTCATAAATGCACCCGAGAAGAATATTGAGAATTTCATGAAGGATGTGTACAAGGATCGCTATGGCGAGGACATTAGCGAAGAGTTCATACAGCAACTATATTCGGTGGCTGTCTCCATATTTGCCATTGGTGGCATGCTCGGAGGTTTCAGTGGTGGCTGGATGGCCAATCGCTTTGGCAGGTATGTAGTGTGACTAATGGGTCGTATGAGTAATGTTTACTTTACTATCTCTCCTCTCGTTAACTTACAGAAAGGGCGGTCTATTGTTGAACAATGTGCTTGGTATTTCCGGCGCTTGTTTGATGGGTTTTACCAAAGTTAGTCATTCCTATGAAATGTTATTCCTTGGCCGATTTATAATTGGTGTTAATTGCGGTAAGTTAAGCTGAAAATATAATTTGTATGACACTTTGTAACCGCTGTATTCCTAGGTCTTAATACATCGTTGGTGCCAATGTACATCTCTGAAATAGCACCACTGAATCTACGCGGTGGTTTAGGTACTGTTAATCAATTGGCTGTGACTGTAGGTTTACTATTATCCCAGGTGCTGGGCATTGAACAAATCTTAGGCACTAATGAGGGCTGGCCCATACTGCTGGGCCTGGCCATATGTCCAGCAATATTGCAATTAATATTACTGCCAGTTTGTCCCGAATCTCCCAGATATTTGCTAATCACCAAACAATGGGAGGAGGAGGCGCGCAAAGGTAAAAACTAGCTAAATAAAATAGTAAAGCATTTAAAATTAATTAAATTTTATTTTAGCTCTGCGTCGCCTGCGCGCCTCCGGTTCCGTTGATGAGGACATTGAGGAGATGCGCGCAGAGGAGCGCGCTCAACAGGCCGAGAGCCATATATCGACCATGGAACTGATCTGTTCACCCACATTGCGTCCACCATTGATCATTGGCATTGTGATGCAGCTGAGTCAACAGTTTAGTGGCATCAATGCCGTCTTCTACTACTCCACATCGCTCTTTATGAGCTCCGGACTGTCCGAGGAGAACGCCAAGTTTGCCACGATAGGCATAGGCGCCATTATGGTAGGTTTTCAAGGCTTCCAGTTTATATACTTTAGTCTAATTGAACTTCTCTTGACAGGTTGTAATGACTTTGGTTTCCATACCGCTAATGGATCGCACAGGCCGCCGTACCTTGCACTTGTATGGCTTGGGCGGCATGTTCATTTTCTCCATCTTCATAACGATTTCGTTCCTGATCAAGGCAAGTACAGGGGTTGCCGGTATTTTGCATAGCTACTTTAGATATCTCCATTTTAAATATGTCTTGAGATGCGGCAAGTGTTTGCTTGCCTTTTGTGATTATTTTGTTTGCATACTTTTAGGCATATTGCATTTTTACCCAAAGAAAAAAAAACGAGTAAAATATTTTAAAACTAATGCTAACCCGTATATCCTTAATGTATGTGTGTGTTTATAAATATTTGAATATTGACATACATATTTTATGCATGAAGTTGTGTAGACTGCCCCCCCTCCACGACCCGAATAAAAGCAAAAAAAAAATAAATAAATGCGAAAAAAAGTGAAACATGGCATGACAGTTGTCCCGCGCGTATTTCTATAAATTATTGATGTGAGATATGTATATATTTGAATTTATAACAAGTTGAATTTATAGCTCATCCTGTGCCAGCAATCAATTTACTCTTATTCTGCCTCTTATCCCCCAGAAACCTCCCCTCTTTAATGCTACTACTACTATTGTATCGTATTACATTTATGTGTGTTTAAATTAGTACTACTATGTTATTTATAGGCCAGCGCTAAGCTACTGCATTTATTAATTTTTTATACAAAAATATGTTAAAACACCGCACATACATCAAATTAAAATTAATGCATGCGACTGCACTGCTCTTGATGCACTGTTTTAAAGAGTTTGAGTTACACAAGTTAATTGTTTAAGCTATTTAGCATATATTTTAATACATATTTTAATAAGTTTTGTAGTAATTCGCTGCTCTGCTTGCTGCTGACATTTTGCACTGTAGATTTTTGCTTTTGTGTTGTGTCTAGGTTAAGTTGTTGCATAAATAAGCTGCTTATTTAGTTCTTAACTAAAAGCCTGCTAATTAGACTGACATTCAAAGCTGTTCTGACTCCTCTGGTGTCTGTTACTACGCTTTAAATGAACGAGTTTCAAAGTCAGCTCATTTATGCAATTGTCTCGCCCCTTATTCAAAAGCTATTCTCGACTTGGCAGGCTTTTTGCCCACCCCAATACACACTCACACACAAATCTTTTAACGAATATGCAAATACTTTTCTTTAATACTTTTTTATTTCATTTTGTAAACTTAATTGGGCAAACTCCAAGCTTAAAACTAAATCTTATTCTTAAAACAGTTTCCAAAATGCAAATACAAATCACACGAATTTGCAAAACAACAAAACAAAAAGTTTTCGGGCACCAAATGCAAACAGTTCACAACACTGCACACACTAGCCAGTGTTGACAAATGTACAAAATCTGTCGCTAAGTACCTAGAACAGAACACGCGCTGACAAAAGCTTAAGAGGCCACTTTCAAAAAACAAATAAAAACACACAAATCTAAATCTCACAAGAATCAAACACACAATGTCAAATGTGTCAACACGCCGCTTCGTTTATTAAATTAATTAGTCTTTAATCATTATTTTAATATAATTTATATTTACTTTATTTATTTAAGATATACTACTAGTACTTTTCAACTACTTTTACTTTAAGAAAAACATAAGGTTACAGCAAAAGAACAAAAAACTAAAGTGACAGTTTTATTTTGTGCAAAGTGCAGCGATGAGAACAAATGGTAACCATTCAACTCTTTGAGAACCAAGATTCAACTAACAGTATCTTAACAAAGTATGCTTATACTACTTACTACTTATATCCCAGAGATACGTCTCAACTCGATTCAATTCAACTCATGCATAAAAGTGATCAGTTTTAGGGGGTTTTTTACTTAATTTGACAACTCTTTGATTTGTTTTGGTTTTAAAATCAATGAAGACATTTCGTTAAATGAAAATCAATGAAAATGCAAAAAAGAAAAGCCTACAAATCATCGAGAATGCGAGTACTATGCATTTTGTATAGGAGTTTTTTGGTTATGTACAGGAAATGATCGACTGGATGTCATATCTCTCGGTGGTGGCCACACTCGGCTTTGTGGTATTCTTTGCCGTCGGACCCGGCTCCATACCCTGGATGATCACAGCGGAGCTGTTCTCTCAAGGACCAAGGCCCAGTGCCATGGCTATTGCGGTGCTGGTCAATTGGATGGCCAATTTTGTGGTTGGCATTGGTTTCCCCAGCATGAAGGTGAGTTAACTCTATGAACTACACAATAATTCACTTACTACATGTTTGAACCGCTTACAGACCTCACTGGAGAACTATACGTTCTTGCCATTTAGCGTATTCTTAGCCATATTCTGGATATTCACCTACAAGAAGGTTCCTGAGACCAAAAACAAAACCTTTGAAGAGATCTTGGCACTCTTCCGTCACAACAATGGCAGGTATGTTGCTTAGATTCCATACAGAAGCTCTAGGCTCTGCACACAGCTCTCATTTGCAAATCTGATAACTAGTTCTCAATTCATTGTCCCCCCTAAAAAAAAAACCCAACGAAAATTAACTCTGAGCAGCTCATACTATAAAGTAACTAAAGTAACACATTCCAAACTTTTTAAAACAAAACCCAAAAAAACTAAATGAAACCAAAGCCAAAAGCTGTCTCTTATTTTCCCAATTACATACTTGGAAGTTTATTATGCGTTGTGCATATACTTTTGTACCGTACTGTATTATTTTTGAATCCTAAAATGATGGGATACAAAATTTAATTTTTGATATTTATTCTCTTTATTGATTTTTTTTGTTGCACATTGTGTTTTTTCTCGTACGAAATCGAAATTGAAAATAATACGAAAAACATGTCCATTCTATGTATGCCCAAAAACAAAAGGACATTTCGAGATAGTAGACTGTACGGGTAAGTTGCATGAACTAAGAGAAACTGAAAAAAAAAAACAAAAACAAAATACCAAAATACCTTAAAACTAAAATGAAATACAGTTCACATATAAAAAAAAACAAAACAAAAATAAATTTAAAGACTTAAAACAATTTAAATAAACTTCAATCTGAAGCGTTTTCGCTCTTTTTAAACGTAGCTCGTTTTGCTGTACTTTATTAGTTCACTCTAAAAAGCAACTTTATTGTACATTTTATTCAATAACAAAACCAAAACCAAAAACAAAATAAAATTCGATGAAAACTTGCGCTCAAAGTTTCATAAATTTTCGGCATGTCTGCTTAACTTTGCCTGTACTACTCGTTACTTTGTTACCAATAAAATTACTTAATTAAACAGCTGGCTACAGTTGAACAAAAAACAAAAAAAAACATTTAATTAAAACCAGTTCATATTATTAGCAAATTTAAATATCAATTATTCAACCATTCAACTATTATAATATGAATTTTAAATACTGTACTTCTTCTACTTATTTAAATGCCATTATGTCATTATCAAACGTTTTGTAACTCTCTCTCTGTCTCTCTATATCTCTCTCATATCACCTAAAAAAAAAACGAATCCAATTTCAATTTTCTAATTCATGCAGCGTCCTCCTTGCATTTCAACAATCCCGACATCCAAAAGTCTCTTTCTCTCTACTCTGCTCATACTTCATTCCAAACAAAATTGGTTTGTTTAAAGCACCAAAATTTTCAATGTTAAACCAAACTCACAATGCACAAAAACGAACACAACAGACACACACACACACACACACATACGCTAACACACCCACATAACTGTATATGTATGAAATACACACACACACACACTGATTATGTTGCTTGTCCCATTTAGTGAGGACAGTGACAACAGCAACAACGACAACCACACCGGCAACAGCAACTCCACGGCGGACATTGAGATATCACAATATGACTCGAATGCAACACGTCCCAAACTGCACTAAACTGCAATCTGAGGCACCTGGAATGGCAACGGGAACGGTAACGGTAACGGCAACTGCCACTGCAAATGTTGCCAGTTTAATTGCCATTTCAATGTGTTGCAATCTCCTCAGTTGGAAATCTCTATCTGCACAATTTTTGTGAGAGAAAACTTTTCACATCAAATTGTATTTGTTGCCCAGCACTTGCGATCTAATACTTTTATTTACTTATGATTTAATTATAATTTCGTGTTTAATTTTTAAGTTGAAATTCTTATGATTTTGTTGTCACAATAAATGTTGATTTTGTATAACTTTTATTTTGAGTTTTTTGCCCGCGCTTAATAACTTCCAAGCCAAGTTAAACTTAAGCTCTTAGCTCTTTCAGCTCAGGTAAACTCAGGTGAACCCACACACACACTTACAAACCAACAACACACAGTTACAAACACACAACGTTTGATACCTTTGTTGATTGCCCACAAAAAGCCCTTAACAACGTGTTCAGTCAAGTCTCGAAATTGCTGTCATTAGTTTGCAAAAATTAAATTTTAAAATACATTTACACTTAAAACATAATCGTAGAGTGTGCGAATTTCAGGAGTATGCTAAACTGCACAAATAGCTTGGAGCCACAAAGTATGAATTCCGGCATCGAGCATGCCGCATTGATGGTATCTGAGGAGAAGACCCAACATGACTCACGTAAGAATCAATAAAACACGTCAAAAAAAAATTACAACAACTAAAAAATATAGTAAATACCACAAACAAAAAAAACAATACCCGAAACTTATGATTTTTATTTAACAAACTATTATTTGTTGTGCAAATTGCTCGTTCAATCGAAAGTAAAACACACACACACACACACACCCCCACAACAAAATAACAACAAATACCGAATACAATATTTACATATCCATGTTTTTAAAAACAACAACTATAACACACAATTACACACAAAGCTATAACATAATATAGAATGCAAAATGTCCTCTAGGTAAACAGAGCAGACGTTTAGCTTTGACCAAAACTACATTTAAAACGAACTCAAATATACTTGTAAAACTACAAACACACCCACACACACATACACTCCAACTAACACACATGTATAGTAAAACAGTTCTACTGCAGTTATTGTACACATGTTCAACATGTCGCATTATTAATTTTTTCGTTACACATTGCGTATACGAGATGTAACACACACACACACACACACACACACAGACATGATGAAATTATCTAAAATAATACACAAAATTACGCATAATCATACACTTTTTATGAGTAATTAGCAAACATTTCTATTTATATTTGTTTTTAATTTGCGCAACAATATTTTAACAGACCTCCAATCATACCAAACCATTTATAAACCATAATATATTTTATATATGCCTGACACTTTTTCAAGCGATAAATTCCAGCATGTCTGTAAATTGTAGTGAATTAATTTATTGTTTAGTTGTTCCAACTATTTTCCATAGCATTTCTAAAGTGATTTGCAGTTATTTATTTCATAACGCAAATTAAATACATTTTTCTTTATGGTTTTTAATTAGAACTAAATAACTGAAAACTATTGCAATTGCTTTGTATAAATCATCAATGAAATTCACTGCTTGTTACTCGTAGTACATAGAAATTTTTATTGTAATCGTATAAATATTTAAATAAAAATCAATATAAATTAAACTACATATTTTTTATTATTTTTAACCAATCGAATTTTATTGAACTTTTAAATATTCATTAATCGAAACCCAAAAATAATCAACAATTCAATTCCATTGGCCAATAACAATAACAATATTGGGAACCAATCAAATCATCAACTGGATCTGTACACTGTAACAACAACAACAACAACTACTACTACACAATTAACAATAACAACTACTGTATGTAACCAATCGGATTTATTGGCGTTCAACTGAAAAATGCATGACAAAACTTGTTGAAAAACAATTTGAATTTCCAAAAACGTTGCTTGTGAAACTAATATACTAAAGTCTTTGGTACGACTTCGTTTTCGTTGACGGTTGAAGGCATGGGTCCATATCCGTTAAGCGATAGCACCAATCTGTTGGGTCCAACGTCCACAAGTTATGCCGGTTCCGGTGGAGTCGCTGGTGCCGGCTCCTCCACGGCATGCTACACAAACTACGGTACAAATATACAAACGCCAGTTCCTAATCGAAAATGCTACTACAATGAGTCTGACTATGGCCGTGATGATAACTTTCGACGGCACTCGGCGCACGGAAGAATGTCATGTAGGTTAACAGCCGTACTCTGACTAGTACTCGTAACTCTGTAACACTCTCACTGCCCACCCATAAACCACGCAAGTGTGGGGCAAGCCACAAGCCACAAAAGCATTTACATGAAAATGCCGCGCGTGCCGCTTGGAAAAAAGTATCGTTACACACAATTTGCACCGCCAATAGACTAACTAAGTCCACACTCTACTTAGACTAAGCCCCCCTGCAACTAACTACAACGAACTGCAGACAGTTCCGTCTCTGTTTCTATTACAATTGTAGCTTTTCAATTGCTTTTAAATACGTATTTGATTTGTATTCATTTTGTACCTTTTTTTTATGTGTTTTTTTATAGTACGCAAGTGAAAGCGAACTTGGGACCAACTTAAGTAATCAAAAATCAATGAATTGGCTAAGTAAACATGATCGAAAATGTATATCTATATATGTATAAAACGTCGCACCTTTGAGATACAAGATACACTACACAAAGAGTGCCAATAATGCGCCTGAAACGTACACTTAAAGAAATTCTGATACACAATGGGATTAATAACGAAATCACTCATCAAATCGCTTTCTTGGCAATTGCTGAGAAATCGCTGCTTTTATCAACTCTCAACTCATTTGACATTTCTCGCATAATTTACATAAAAGTCATAAATTTCAGTTGTTTTAAGCTGCATGAGTTTCTCTAGAGAATTGTAGTAAAAATAATGACAGCATGCGTATTATTGGCATGTACTTTTTGCATGCACTGTTAAGCGTTTTAGCTACTTAAAGAACATATTAAATCCAGCCAGAAAACTAACTAATTTAAATGAAAGAAAAACACACAAACAAATAACAAAAACAAGAATTCCTTTAAATTTGATGGCTCTATTAATTGGTAAATCACTTTTGATTTTTTATTTCGTGTTTATTGTTTTGTTTTTGCGACCTTTTACTACGCTTCTTGTAGCTGCATCCGAGCGATTTTTAGACGGCGGCCGAAGTACACACCAGGGCCGGAGCGCTGCCTCTGTGCCCCATCACCTTCGTCAGCAAGCACCTGTCTGCCCGAACAGCGGGCCTTGACTGAGGAACGCCTCACCTCCTGAAACTGCCAGTGTACATTCAACGAGTCGCGCTGAGGAGCAGCAGCAACAGCAGCAATCCGTCTCCTCCTCTGCCGCTGGCAACGCACAGCCTCAGTCACAGCATCAACAACAACATCATCATCAGCCCTGTTATACAACACACGAATATGTACATTGTAGCTTTGAGAAGGATATCGTATGTGATCAAACGCCGTTGTCCTCGCACACACAACACAAGCATGAGCTGCAGTCACAGTTACAGTCACAGTCACAGTCTCTGTCGCAGTCCCAATCCCAAATTCAATCCCAGGAGGCAGCTGCCAACTTACCACACTGCCATACGCAGTCACAGTCACAGTCGCAACGCAAGCACAGTCACAGTCATAGTCCGCATCACAGCCGTCACACCTCACCGCACAGTCATCACTCGCATCTGGGTCAGGGACAGGGTCAAGGCCAGGGACAGGCACCCACTCAATCGCACTCTCATCATCATCATTATCGCCGCCGACGTAGGCAGCACAGTGTCGCTGCTGTTGGCGGCAGTGGCAGCCTGCCAGGTGCACACACACCTCATTCAAATTCAGGTGGACAGCATAACAGCTCGCGACATGTGTGCAGCAGTCGACGTCACCGCTCCGTAACCGATGTCTCCTGCAATTCGATCAATAACTGCCAGGATGCAGCGTGTGCCGACCGTGAAGTGCAGGAGATCATGGTGCGCAAGTCCTGCTGCAGTGCCTCACGCACTGAGTTGGCCCAGTACTTTGCCGAGGACTTGTACGGTTCTTCCTCTCGGCGTCCCAGCTCCTGTTGCACCAGCTCCGATTACTGCTACCAAACGGATTCGACCAGTTTGTATGGCTCGCGTTCCTCACTGAGTCGCAACAACTCCATCAAGTCCGCCTCGGCGGCTATGCGCAAGCAGCAGCGCCTGCAGGCTCGACAGCCCAGCTACACGTCAATATCCTTGCGAGGACTCAACGCCAGTCGACCCAACAGTCAGCTGGGCTCACTGACCTCCATCTTTGACCGCGCCAAGCAGATTGCCGCCGAGAGCAAGTACCCGGAGCAGCACGAACAGCGCGCGTTGGCATTAACTCCCTCGAGGGGTTCCACACTGGAGCGACACAGCTCCAAGGGAGCGCTCAGTAATGATCTGCCTGAGTACGCCTGTTCGCCATCGCCCATACGCTGGAGTTTCCTGGCCGATGGCAAATCCCCAACAGAATTTGAGCTGGAGGGCGCTGTAGGCGGCGCAACTGAGACGACAACAAACACAACAACGTCGACAGCCACGGCCACGACTGTGGAGAAACTGGACGATGCCTGGCACGTGCCCGAGCCGGAGATGAAGTCCTGTCGCAAGCGCACGAGCAGCTGGAAGAGCACACTGTATGACGAGGGACCCAGCACTTCGGCGGCGGCTAGAAAGCGACGTGGCAGCAACTATCACTGTGAGTTTGAGGAGTCGACGACGGTGTTGTTCCATCAGGATCAGGAGGGCGAAACGTTCAACAATTGTTGCAACAACTACATACAGTGCAACACGTATTTGGATCAGGATCTGCAAATCACCAGCGAGGACATACATCAGTATTTGTCCAAGGGCCATCCCACAGTGGGCGATGTGCTCAACAATTCCAAGAACTATCCCTTTCAGCCCAGCAATGCCCTCGAGTTTCAGTACAAAAACAACTTCCAACAGGGCAACAACAACAACACTAACACCACCAACACGGCCTCCAGCGATGCCGGTGAATGTTTTCAGCGTTACGAGCGCAGCTATCAGCACACCACTTGCAGTTCCAAGGAAACCAATCTAAACCAGAATGCCAGCGGTGTGTCGAGCACCGCAGAGCCAATGTCCCCCAGCAACATCAATCTGTCCAGCAGCAGCAACAACATCAACATTGTCTTCAACAGCAGCCAGGAGCGCAATGCCAACGAGGTGAAGTTTATCAATAATCGCGCGGATGGGGAGCGGGGAGAAACCGGTGAGAATTTGGTCAGCTCGGAGGGACATCATGCGGGCTATCTACCGTACACGTATCCCAGCTACGACTACACCAACATGTCGGGCAATTCACACTTTGATAAACCACTGGGCATCGATGAGCTGCCCAAGGAGTTTGCTGGTCTACACTTGGATGGCGGTGGCTCCACCACCAGCGAGCATTCCTCCTCGCTTCACTTTGACTCCTTTGACGCCGCCTCGGAGCACAATTTGTTGTCCCAACCGATGTCACCGAGCTCCCCTGCCTCTGTTTCGGGCTCTGTATCCGTCTCGGTGAATCCTGCTGGCGATGGTTATATGCATCTGCATCACTCGCACCTTGAACAGCAGTCACAGCATTCACAGCACTATCATGGCCAGCATATGCATGCACATACACGCATGCACACGCACGCTCACGCCCATTACAGCACTAACACGAGCACGAGCACGAACATGAGCACCCATCACTATGGCAATCACGAACTGGCCGAGGAGCAATTCCGGCTGGGCAATGCTTTCAAAAAGGTGCGCAAGCGTGCACGCAAATACACAGACTTTCTGCGCAAGAAGTAAGCGGTGGGAGAAGATTGTGTGTCCTGCTGATAAGCCTCTTCAAATCCATAGATTCGCCTTACTTTGGGCGCAAATATGTGGTGGTGTCCAAGTTGCAGCCACGTCGCTCTCAAAGCCTGGACGAGGATTAGCTGTGAATGGAGCAAAAGCAACTCAACTACAAACTGCATTTTCAGGTCACACTTTTCGTAAAGCAATAACAAAACATTTAATCATTCAGACACACAAAATACACTCACACACACACGTGAAAATCAATTGCAAAATTAATTAAAGAACTTAAATTTTTACACTGCCAAAGACAAAGTTTAGAACGAAAAAAAAGAAGAAAATACAAAACAATTAAATAATGAAAGTAATAAATATTTATTTGTGGTAAGCCAAATTGAAATGTGCGATGGACAGACACACACACACACACACACACACACACACACATGCGTTTCACATACGGCAGCCAGCTACAAATACAACAACAAGAGGGAGAAGACGTAGAACAACAACAACCACAACAACGACTATTTTAAAAATAACTAAGCTAACAGTGCGTATACATAATAAGTATGAACATTTGTATATTCAACTTAACGTTTAAGTACAGGTTTTGAATTTGCATATTTAAATTACGAATTAAACAATTAAAAAACAGAAAGAAAACAAAAATGGGAAGGCAAATGCAAATAATAATGCACAACTAACCAAAACATAGTTATTAAATTTAACATTAAATTTAAATCGTATTTTTAAGCGACCGAGAGAGATCGAAGCAGCGCTACAAGATTTAGAGTTTCAGCAACTGCAGCAAGAAAAAAACATTAACAGTTAAATGATAAAATAAATAATACGAAAAGTAATTAAAATACTTAAGAGACATATGCAACAAGCAAGAAGAAGAACAACAACTGTAGCTGACACATAAAATGCAAAATGCAAAAAGTTATTGAGCATTCCTTAACACTTGATCAGTAAGTAAGTTAATCTAAATAATAAAATAAATTAATTATAGAGACGACTTAGGATGGTGATTCTTGTTGTTTTTTAAGTTATTAACTATTTTATATGCGCATTTTTATGGTTGAAGTTGAACAAGTTTCTTCAGGGACTGCTTGCAATTTATGTAATAAGCAATAAGCCGTTTTTGCTCAAGAGAAAAAAAAAAAAAACAAAAACAAAACGTTTCTTTCATTCCCAACTCATTTGTATCTCACAATTAGTTCAAGATTTCTATTCAATTTCTCTGAATTTCTTTCTCGAGTTCAAATCTCATGCTAACAATCATTTAAATTGCATTGATCCCAACAACTGTCTTCCAATTGTATTTTATATAGTAAATTCTAGTTTCAATTTCGTTGATATAAAAATACAAAAATCAATTTAAACATTAGTAAGCACACATATAAGTATAATTTTCGGTAAATTTAATTAAATCAAACGTACCTTGCGTGACAAAAAATAAATAAATTAATTAATAAATATAAGTAAGGCAAAATGAGACGAACAATTGTAAATAATTGCTGTTAATTAACGATTAAATTAATTTACAATTAAATACAACTAAATATAATTTGTAGTTATTAGCTGAAAATCATTAAAAATAGTAAACCGGAATAATAATTATTAATGCACTGCCAAAAAAAGGTTTTATGTAAAACAAAAACAACAAGAACAACAACAAATAGATTGACAAACCGACGACGACGACGATTTTGATTAAAAAAAACAAAGAAAAATATAAAACAAAAAACGAAGAAAAAATACTGAAAACAAAATACTGCTGTAAATATAAGAATGAATACATATAGAAAATCATAGACATTTTTTAATGGCACATTAATTATCGAGGAGCATGCGATTTGCAGATTTTTTACATTATTTTAATGAACTAAGTAAAAACAATAATGAGTTAAATACAAAATTCTTAAGAAACAAAAATTAAAAAAAAAAATACTGAAAACAAAAGAAAAACTTAAAAGAAAATGAAAAAAGCCACGCGGCAGCGATTTTGTAACAAAATCAAAAGAGAAAATGTTAACATTGCATAAATAACTAAATAAATTAAAGAATAATTAAATTAAATAATGGAAGCATAAAAACAAAAGGAAAACAACAATAGAAGCGCAAAAATGGACTGCGAAACAATGTTAACTGGTTGTGAGTTTGATTTGATAAACAGCTGAGATACTTTTCGGTGTGGAAAGTATCTGAGATGCATATCATTTGAGCCGAACTAGTCTAATATTGTGTGCATTATTCTAAATGTAAATAAACCAAGAAGAAACCAATTTAGTTAATTAAAAGCCCAAAAATATGAATAACAAGTTAATATACACAACCACGCAATGAATTAACTATGCAATTAAACGACAAAACAACAACAGCAACAAAAGCTAATTAATAAAGCAAATGAAATACAATTTTAAAGTTCACAATAAAAACAAAACAACCAAATAATACACATTAAATTAAATTAAATGAAAAAACACAAAAAAAAATAACAAAAACAAAAACGATTTACGATAATCATACACACAGTTAAATGCAAAGAAAAAAAAAACCAAAACCAAAACTAACAGCAACAATTAGACAAAAAGCGAATAGAAACAAAAATAAAAACAAATGTGAGAACCGTTTGAATTACGAGTATATAGATGAATTAATACCAATTACGATCGATCCATAGACGATTTAGTCAAGATTTCTACCTTCAAAGTGGTTGGGTTTCTATCCTTATTTTACAGTTATTTTTATATAGATTTATGATTTATGAACGCAACAAATTTGAACAGTAAAGGCACAAAACAAATAATTAACAAGTGGAAAAATATGTTCTAGCATTTGTCATAACAATATATAGTTGTGTACATAACTAGTTAAAATAATGCATTAAAAGAGCAGTTATCTTAAGTATATAAATACATATAAAGGTGAATAATTAGACACAACAACAAAACACACCCACACACACACTCAACACACACACAGACAATGTATTAGTGCGAATATGAGTTGACGTTAGTTAAAGAAGAAAATAAAAATAAATAAAGGCAATGAAAATAATAATTAATAAATGATATACAACAATAAACTTGGACTTAGGTATATACTTATGAATTTAAATTATTTTTAGCAAAAAATAAAAACACAATACATAAATGAAGACAACTCTAAACCGAAAACCGAAAACAAACAAACAAACACTTGAAAGCAAATTTAAAGAGAAGAAAAACTTATTGAAATTAAATTGAAGAATTAAGTAAAATAATTGCTCAATTTAGCAGAGAGTATGAATAAAGAATTATACGTTAAGTAATAATTTAAAAAACTAACTTGCATTTTTAATTACTGAAAGGCTGGGACTATGTCATTTGTGTAAGTCTGTAAGTATCTAAAAGCTCTCCATATTCTATACTCTCCTGTGCGTGTGATTGTTCGCCGCAGCAGACTCTGTATTTCCACGCTCAGAGCACGCTCTTCGGCTTAAAACTCTCATTTTTGTTTGGTCCACTGTTTGTGTGATTGTTCGCGGACGTCAGCAGCCGCTCTGTTGGCGTCCGCGAACAACCACACAAACGTCAGACTGCGTAACTCATCGCTCTTAGCGCGCTCTCTACCTTAAAACTCTCTTTTTTTGCTTCGTGCGCTGTTTGTGTGGATGTACGCTGCTGCCAAAATAAGTTATGTTGCTTGCTGTAGATTCTGGTCGCCTGGTGTTTCAGCTAGAAAAATCGTAATTTTTAGTCGTTCGCTGGTGTCTTTTGCCAAGTAATTTGTGACCTCACCGATTCACAATGGTAACCAGCAGCACATATTTTAACAGAAATACCAGGCAAAGAGAATTAACAGAAGGTCGCTATAATCAAAATAATTACCACTCAACAGAGGCTCTAACAGCTGCAGAATCTACGCTCATTTACCCCACTGTTATTGCTCTCTCTGTTTTCTGTTGCTCCGCTGTTTGTGTGATTGTTCGCGGACGTCAGCGGCCGCTCTGTTGGCGTCCGCGGACAACCACACAAACATCAGACTGTGTAACTCTTCGATCTAAGCGCGCTCTCTCCCTTAAAACTCTCTTTTTTGATTGGCCCACTGTTTGTGTGGTTGTTCGTGGACGCCAACAGAGCGGCCAGTGACGTCCGCGAACAATCACACAAACATCAGTCTGCGTAACTCTTCGCTCTTAGCGCGCTCTCTACCTTAAAACTCTCTTTTTGCGTCGTGCGCTGTTTGTGTGCATGTACGCTGCTGCCAAAATTAGTTCTGTTGCTTGCTGTACATTCTGTTCGCCTGGTGTCTCAGCTAGCAAAATCGTAATTTTTAGTCGTTCGCTGGGGTACTTTGCTAAATAATTATGACCACACCGATTCACAAAGCTTACCAGCAGCACATATTTTAACAGAAATACCAGGCAAAGAGAATTAACAGAAGGTCGTTATAAACAAAATAATTACAGCTTAACAGAGGCTCTGACAGTGGCAGAACATACGCTCATTAACCCTACTGTTATTGTTCTCACTCTCTCTGTCCCTCTGTCGAACTATCACACACACAGCAGACTGCGTAATGTGTAACTCTTCATTCTAAGTGATCTCTTCCGCATAACTCTCTTATTTTCTTTGTTCCCTTTTTTATACTCTCTGCAAGAGTATATTGGGTTTGTGCAAAAGTATGTAACAGGCAGAAGGAGGCGTGGCAGACCCCATAAAGTATATATATTCTTGATCAGCATCACAAGCCGAGTCGATATAGCCATGTCCGTCTGTCCGTCTGTCTGTCTGTCCGTATGAACAAACAGATTTCAGAGATGGTAAGAGCTACAAGTTCGAGCTTGGTGTCAAACGATCAGATATTTAGTCAGTCAATACAAGAATCTTTTTTTTTTTTTTTCGATGCCACGCCCCATTCGCCCACAATAAGCAAAAAACTGAACACACCTCGGAAAAAATTGGTGTTTTCGGCAAATATCTCAGTAACTATGGCACCTAGGATCACCAATTCTGGAACGGGAGGTTCCTAGCCACGGCATAGTTGCATTGCCATTTAAAATTTTGGACTGCCACGCCCACTTTTCCCACATTTGATAAAAAAGACTGGAACCTTCAATGCCGGTTTTGGCGAACTTGTTCGTATCGTACAGTATTGTAATTATTTACTTCGTGTGGAGACCTAACTATATTAAACTATACTGAAAGGCGCATTAAAATCGGACTATAAACAAGAAAACTAGAAGCGTTACAATATTGATAATTTAACGCAATACCAACCCATAGGTGCAAGCGAGATAGAAACACACAAGCACATGTTCGAACGTTTTCGCTGCTTGTGTGTCGGCAGCGCTGCCCGCTGAAGCTGGCTGCGCCGAATACACACATACATACATATTTGCATCATATACATATTGCCAAACGTATGTGTATTCGAATACAAACAAACAGATGTGTGTTTGATTATGCTTAGATTGTTTTTGTTTCAACGTGTTTTAATGCAAGTAATTCACATTGTAATATCTCGATACCGATTTTAATAATTTAATCGGGACAAATGCAGAGAGTATTATACGGTCGGGCGCGCTCGACTGTACTTTTCTTTCTTGTTGATGTTTGCGACCGCCAAAAAGACCGCGTAAGCAATTGACACTCTAACGGGTCTTGTATGCTCACGCACACTACTTAACTGTTTAACTGCGCTTGTTTTAAATTCTGTCGCTTTCTGTAAATTCTGTTTGCCTGGTGTATCAGATGGTTAACATTTCATTTATAGCCTTTAGCGGATTTGCGATCACAACGGAATTTTATCAACGAATCTGTTGAATCTTACTGTGGAATTCTTTTCGCCCAATAATTCAACTGGTAATTTCAATATTCCAGCTAAAAATACTAGACAAACAGAGCTTTCAGTAGATTATGATGGCAAAATCAACACAAAACTTTAAACTTTATTTGACTATTTCATAAATATTTCAAACTAGCTACAAAGTAGTTAAAGCGACAACACTATAAACGAGTGTTCATTGCAAAACAGAGGACAGCCCGTTGGTTTATCGATAACAACGCCACTCCCCCAAACAGTCGAGACTGCGCATGTCCAGGACACGTTCAGACAAGTCCGCCACTGACAGTTTCGCCTGGCCTTGCCTTAAGTGTATATACCGCAAGTGGAAATGCAAAGCAAAGCCTGACGAGCGATGAAAAATTAAATAGTATTATTACTAAAGAAAATGTTGACTGCATTGCGTCGCAAATTTCGTTTAGGAATGCAGCGAACGGTACTCATTGCGGTGCTGCTGGCAGTTGGCCTCTTCAGCTATGCCTTTCTCAATCTATCCTTCTGCTTCAAGCTCATGTCCCACAGAAGTCTTACGCACATGGTGAGTTCAACAGGGAGGTGGGGGAGGACTAGTGTAAACTATCCAAACTATTCTATTGTTTTGCAGTGTCAAAAGTACGAGCATCATGAGTTCAGTGGTTCGCTCTGCGAGGAACTCTGCGGCACCCAGTCCAGTTTTGATAACTTCCAGTGTCCGTTAAACGACATGAAAACTATTTTGTTTACGGCGGAAAAGAACGGCGACATGTATGCGGTGAAGGTAGGTCAGTTTCATAATAGTTTTGCGTGTTGTCATGCCAACCGAGCTCCTACTCCATTTCCTTAGCTGGCAAAGCATAACGACGACGACTTGAGCTGGACAAACAGCAAAGGTGAATCGATATATCCGAAGATCGAGGAGTTCCACGAGATTGTCAAGCTGCATATCATCCTGGCCTACAATGTAACATTAGATGATAACATGGTGAGTCTAATTTCATGCTACTTACCTTATTTTGTTTTTTGTTGGCCAACTTTTAACTTTGGTTCTGTTTAGATAAGAGCTCTGGTGAACCAGGAGATAGCAGACAACAACTCTCAGCAGATGGTGAGCTTCTGGAGACTATTCAAGGACAACAACTATATGATGGGCAAACTGTTTGACGAGGAGTCCGTGTTTCCTACGGTGCTGGGCTCCTGTGGTCCCTACTATGCCACCGAGGGATT
Organism: Drosophila nigrodunni; assembly: GCA_020829145.1. Taxonomy (NCBI): domain Eukaryota; kingdom Metazoa; phylum Arthropoda; class Insecta; order Diptera; family Drosophilidae; genus Drosophila; species Drosophila nigrodunni. Next base: position 5,030,503 of record JACVCZ010000007.1, on the reverse strand, counting down.
GGAAATAGTCCAAGCCAATCCCAGCATCATTCAATATCTGTGAGTAGAGAAGGAGAAACACTTTATTATTAATGGTATCAGGCAAAACTTGAATTCTAGTGCATCAAATCGCCAGCAGCGTCTAAAGCACGCACTCAACATAATGGAGTACATTTTCCGCCTGGAGGAGATGAAACCGGAGCCGTTGAGAATGTGTAAGATGCAAGTGAATCGATTTGGTCTCACGCCCGATCGGCGCTTGAAGTACCAGAGCGCAGAGCATGTCTATGTGGAGAGTCAGCTGGACAAGCGCATGTCGAATGGCGCCAAGTGTCATACCAACCAGGACTGCAGCTTCCATTACTGTCGTGGACTCTGCGATGCAGAGCGTCAGTCCTGCACACATATCCAGCAGAACAACAACTTTCAGATATTTTGCGAACACGTGCTACTCGGTAGCGGCACCTTTCAGCCGGGACTCTTGAGCGGCATACGCATGTCGCGTGCACTGCAGAAGCTGGTAAAGATGTGTGTGCAGCCGCCGAAGGATCAGCAGCTTCCAGATCGTCGACAGGCGCCAAATCTACAGCTGGCCTTGAGGCTCTACAATGAGCTAAAACAGCTGCTCCAAGCGGTGATAACGGCTTCCGGTGCCGACGCCGAGGTGGAGGCAGAAGCTCCACGGCTCAGGCAGCGCGGAGGCACTTAGAAGGAACACCTCAAACACTTTGCAGTAGAATTGAACATTTCCTACTGAACGGCTTGCTCGAAAATATTGGTAGCATTTTTACAGACACTAGTTTTTAATGGATTACAAGAAAGTATTTGTAGCATTAACTTATAAAAATAAAGCATAAAGGAAATAAGTTTTTTAAAATACACGAGATAAAGCAAACTTTTGAATTGTAGTTTTGGTTTTTGTGTCTTTATTTTGTTTTCGATTTTGTTTCTGTAATTTTATTTTCGTTTCGTTTTTATAAATGATTTTAAATTGTGGCTCTATTGTTTAGCTTGCCGATGAAAAAAGGTTTTTCGTCTGCAACTTATATATCGAAATTCAATTTTCATTGAAAGTCAATCCAATCAATCATTGAGCGTTAAAATTTGAATTAAAACTTTTTGTTGTCTTTGAATGTGCCCAAAGTAAATGTGTATTCCAAAAAAGAGAGTTACATAAAAGTGTTGATTAGCTTTTATCACATTGACATTTTAAGTTGTTCTTTCTTTTTTTTATATAATTATATTTATTTATATTTTTTTGTCGTTTTTTTTCTTTTTGTTGATGTTTGCTTTGTATTTTTGAAAAGTACAGCGTGCACATAACTTATTGTTAGTATATAGTTTAATTAGTTTCTTTCTTCTTTTATTTAATTATTATTAAATTTCTATTAATGTTTCGTATTTGTTTTCTGGTTTCACTAATTTCAAATTTGTTTTATTACAATAAGTTAACGTTTTGTTATGAGCGCTGCAAGACTTGTAAAGTTCACAAACGGCATAACTTATAATTTCTTTTATAATTTTAATATTATTATGCGTATTTAATCTTCTTTTGCATAGGCAACTTTTGTTTTAATTATATATATTAGTTCTCTAAGGATTTATCTGCAAAAACAAAGGTGTCATTGTTTAAGTCTGGCAGATTCTCAACGAAATTTCGTTTAATTCGTTGGCTTTAATTATTTTTGTTTTTTTTTATATTAATTTCGTTTTATTATTACTTTGTTTAGGCCGCTTAGCATAGCTAATAAATTTTAGCGCTTCTTTAAAGCCATTTCCAATTGTTTTGTTACAATAATCAAGATGTTTTCGAGTAAATTATAAAAAAGAGTAGAAAAATCTAATAGATATCATAATTTCTGTTAGTTTTAGTTACACGTATTTTAGTTTCGTATTTCGTTTTTGCAAAAAGTGCCCTATGCGCTCAAAAATTATTATATATTTGCTTGTTTTTGTTTAGTTAATTTAGTTAATATGTTTTTGTTTCTGCCGGTTAAGAGGCCTTCGCTTAATTAAAGTACATACATATTGTTTCTCAATACAATTTCTAAAAACATAAATGAAGCGCTTTGACTTATAAACTAAACTCGAAAAGGGATACTACCAGCTAAAAGCCGTTAGCATTGCAATGGAGAGCGGATGGCGGGATATATATAGAGGTAAATGATTTAAACATACCGAAAAATAATGAATATACTGCCTGTCTAATTGTAAATTTCCAAAATGTCAAAATGTGGGTGTGCAAGTGTGTGTGTGTGTCGCGTGTGTATGGTGTTTCTGTGTGATAATTCCTGCTGTATCTTTATCTTTATGCCGTTGTTGGCGATGCTGCCGCAGAGGCTGCATTGGTCAAAATGGGCGGATGCGTGGCATTCACTACCCGACCGGGCGTATTGGCATTCTCCAGCGTCTTTGAGAGCTGCAGCTGCATCAGATAGTGCTGCTGGGTGGGCTTGTGCAGCGCCAGCTGGGACAACGCATCATCGATCGTGAACCATTGCCTTTTACGGCCAATGCTGCGCGAGTCCTCCCATTCATCCAGCTCCTGGGTGACATTCATGACAAACACCTCCGTGCGATGCATGTGATCGTTGTTCTAAAGATTGCAATCATCGTTATATACAATCATTCTAGTTATATATTATTTGACTTACCTCAAAAACACCTAGGCAACGTCCCAGGCTGCCCACAACACCGGCCTCTTCGAGCACCTCTCGCACCGCCGTGACGGGTGGCTCCTCCTCGGGCTCTACCCCACCGCCGGGCACTATCCACAGCTCTGGACGTCGCGAAGAAGTCACCAGCAGTACCTGCAATATATTATCAATTATTATCGTGCTATCTACAGCCATATAAAACGTGATTTGCTGACATTTGCTGTTCATATATTTTATACCCTTTCTCCTACCAACGTCACTCACCTCTGCTTCGTTCTCGGAGCGCACACAGATGCATGCGGCGCGTCTCCTAAAGCCATCCTCATCATAGATACGCGTCGAGTTTGGTTTCTCCTTGACCATCTGAAAGAAATAAGCAGGGTAGTTGTTAGTGCGTGCAGACCTCACGTAGTTGAATGGACTAAAATAATATTGGCAAATTTACTGATAACACCGTTCGGTTTATATTTCTTGCTTTTATTTATCATTATTTCATTGCTGTCGCGTTTAATTTGAATGTGCGCGCACATGAGAATCGTGATTCCGTCTTATCAGACACTCGATTGAGAGGCCGCCGGCAACTGCAGCGCCGGCTTATCAACTATTTATGTACAACAATATAATACCACTATAGTGTAGTGCATATGTAGGCGTGTGTGAATGTGTATGAGTTTGTGTGTGTGTGCCGGGTACCGTTTGCGGTTTGTGAATTAGCCGTGTCATGAATGATGATCGAAACATTTCTATTTGTTATTTTTCGCAAGCATCTGGAGCTTACCTTTGAGTCTTGTAAGTACGGCGGCAATGAACGTTGATAGCTAACTGCTTAGGCACTTTATACAGAGCCGTCTCCCTCGCTCACACTCTCTCTCTCTCTTGTGTTGTTTCTGCCGCTCTATCTCTCTCCCTCTCACTCACTCACTCTCGCTCTTCCTTTTGCTGCGTTTGCAACAAGTGTGTGCTTGTGTGTGTTGTTGTTGTTTTTATTGCGCTATGACAGCTGCACTGGGAGCCGGTCGCAAGTCTCGTGCCGCTTTTGCAGGTGCTTTTTTCGGTGGCTGCTGCTCTGCTCTGCTCTCCTCTGCTGCTGCTGCTGCTGCGTCACAGCAAAAGTAATTGTCGTTGTATGCGTCGTCGTATGTAAGTGCGAGAGTCAACCGTATTTACGTCTCTGTGTGTGTGTGTGCAAGTGTATTTTGTGTTTGTGTGTTAGTGTATGTTGCTGTTGTGGTTCTTGTTGTTGTGGTGAAGTAGTAACGAAAAAAGAACTGCGCGTCGAATGGTTTTAAAAGAGATGTGGGGAAAGCGAGAACAGAAAAACTTGTTGAAATTAAAACGAGTACAAGAATGAAGAGGAAATAAAGCGCAGACAGGGCAGAATTATTTAACTACTTTGCAGTGGGTGCATGTTGTTGTTTTGTTGTTGTTGGTTTTGTGGGTTTTTGTGTATTGGTATCAAATTTGTATCGTAATTACGTTTAGTTGCTGTTGTTGTGTGGGTGTCTGTGTATTGTTGTTGTTGCTGTCTTGTTTGTCACTTAGTCCTGCTTCAAGTGGCTCCGTTTGCTAGTGCAGCGCTGTCTTGTCTTGTGTTGTGTTTATTTGTGATTGTAGCCGGATGCTTTTCACAAATTGTTGCAATTTAAGCGAGACCGACGCACAGCTGGGTCTTATCTGAGCACGAAACATGCGTTTTCCATTTTCCTCGCCCCAATAGCACGCCCCGAAATTGTGATGAATAGCCGCCTTGGGCAGACAAACACACACGCGCGACACGCCTCTTTGAATAACGCAAGTATTTGGCGCGATTACGTTTTGCAGCTGCGAGTCCACGTTAAAAGTAATATTTTTAACAATTTCACGAATGTTGCATCGGCGAATAGCTCTGCAAAGAGGACAGCGAAAAGCAGTGTGACCATTCATGCACAAACGCAAATATAACATAAATGGCGGTAGTTTGCCGCTCACTCTGTTGGTTGGCAACGCGAGGGCGCAAAGTTGGCAGTCCCGCGATGTGTTGCATCGAGATGACCACAGATGGCGCTAAAAAGCGCGCGTATTTAAAAATCACATGTTGAACTTACTGAAAATTCTGTTCGACTGTGTTTCTAGCTGGAATATTTAAATTACCAGTTAGATTCACAATCGGTAAGAAATCAACAGTAAGCTGCAGTCAATCCGAGTTCACTTTTCACGATATCGCTTCATTTGGCTGAGTTCCGATCATTTAAAGTTGAAATTTGTTTGCTCTGAGAAATTGCGTCAACACTGTTGGTAAACTTACTGCTTAAAACAAGTAAAATGATTTACTGCCACATAACAGCACATTACTTGAGCGGTTGCCAAAAACCAGGGGCTAAGAGGCGTGGCACAGAGGGAGGGAGGCGCGTCCATAGTTTCACTGAGTTTGCATTTGTTTCTGTTTCGGTTGCTGCCTGTGCGTTTTGCTGCTAAGCTTTTAATGCAACTACTTAGCGCAGACAGCGGCAGGGGGGCAACGGGGCTAGTAGTGACAGGGGCGTGGCAGCTGGGGGCTGCCCCGTGTGGCCTTGGCTTGCCCTCAAACATTTATTGCCCGCCGAAGCGCCCGCCAAACGCAGTCGCGACACATTGGCTCTGTTTCCTTCGCGAATCCTGCGTCCTTTGTGCTTACTCCTGCTCCCTACCCCTTCTCTGATCTGGCTTTTTTGGGTAGTACTGCTACTGCGAAGCAAATTGCTTATTTCTTAATGCATTGCCATTTCCTTTTGGCTTTTCTTAGACATTTTCCACTGTCTTTGCGCGCTGTGTGTGTTTTCCATGAATTATGAGCTTTAGTTTTTCTCGACGTGACCAAGCAGAAGTGTTAAACTGTTTAACACGCGTTTTTATCCACCTCTTCTCCAACTTCTTTGTCTTTTTCTCTGATTTTTGATTGCGTTTTAAACTTGAAAGTTATTAATTCTTTTTGCTGCCCTGTCCATCGATTGATTTCTGTTTTTTTTGGTTCCTTTTTGCCGCCCTTACTTGCCACGCTTTGTTGCACATCAGTTCAGTGTCATAAATTTGCAATCGGCGTCCTTTTGGCTGCCAAACTTTGTCTATTTGATGCCTCGTCCGGCTGCAAAAAACGAATCGACCACAAAAGAAATCAAGTGCAGAAATTTACAATTTTACAATTTTTCCAGGGATGCTGTTGTTGTGAACTGGTCAGCAGGGCTGCGTGCAATAAATATAGCTTAAGTTCGAGTTTTCATGAAAAGCTGAAAAGTTGAACAATTCGAGATTTTTTTGAAGAATTTTAAGTAAATAATAAATATATAAAGATGTCTATCTCTTTCTGTGTATATCCATCAAACTATCTCTCTCTCTCTCTCTCTCTCCCTGTCTCTCTTCCTGTATCTCTCTCTCCCTCTCTTTATCTCTACCTCTACCTCTATGTCGATCTCTCTCTCTATCCCTATATCTATCACTCTTTTTCTATTTCTACTCATTCTGTCTCTCCATCTATCTCTCTCATCAATTCATTATGTTCTCCTCTCCCTCTTCTTACTCCTAACCCTATTTTCCCTAGTTTCCATTCGCTTTTCTTTCCAATCCTCGTTCAATCCTCCTTCATGCCGTTTATTGCGCATACGCCGCGTCGCACGAACAACTACTTGCTTTTAAATGAAGCAAATTCGAAACTTTTGCAGTACTTATGGCTAATTGACTGGCAACAAAGTAGAATTCAATGAACTTGGCCAAAAACTAAAAGCTGCCAGCTCAAAACTGCTGACTGTGCAGCTTTGTGGTCACAGCGCAGTGCATCGCAGGTGTTGATCCCGTTATTAATTAACTGCCGCTGTCATCAGCAACAAAGGGCGTAGAATAAGGGAATAGAAAGGAAGCTGAAAAGGAGTAGAAATGGGTGCAAAAAGGGAGTCAAGTAGATAACTGTAGCAGCTTCTTGCGCACGTGTTCAAAATGCTCAATGGAATGTCATCTAGCTGTAGTCCCTGTACTGCCTGCAGTCCCTGTACTCACACAGCTCCCTGTGCTCCTTGGACTGCCTGGTCTCCCAGAACTCCCCTCACTTGCTGTAGTGCCACAACATATTGTTTCTCTTCTCGGTCCACGACAAAGAAGCACCTACAAACGCAATTTGGCAGCAAATTCACAAAACAGACAACACAGCACAGCAACAACAGCCACAAGAATATAAACAACAACAACAAACAACAACAATGACCAGCCAGAATTATACAATTTATGCGATTTACGAGCAACTCCAGCAACTCCTTTAGCCAGCAGCTCCCGCTGCCGCTTCCCACTTCAGCTGGCATCTCCCGCTTGTGCTCGCTTTTCCCTGACTTTCCCCACTTTTCCCTTTCCTCCATCGCTTTTTTTCCGCCTCAAAACTATTTCTATTGCTGCGGCGCCGTTGAGCAAGGATATGCCGTATTTCCGTTTACATAATAAATTTGCTAACCACGTTCTGTCGTCGTTGGGTCCGCAGCACACCCTGCCACGCCCCCTGCCGCCTGTCGCCCTCACTTGGGTCGTTGCTGGGCATCAAGTGCTTGCGGTTGGCATTTTTGTTGCACAATTTTTTTTGTTGCTCTGCTTTTGCTGCTGTGTCGCCATCGTCGTCGTCGTCGCTGTTGCTGTCTTCCATGGCACCTTGCAGTTGCCACAACAACAAAAAATTGGACAGCCACCGCAGCAGGCGTTTTCGCTTTTCGTTTGTCGCTTTTGGCCTTTCTGGCCGGTTTTATAAACTTTAACTTGGCCAAAACAGATTGCTGCTGGCAAGTGTCGCCTCCACCTGCTAATGCGCTGTCTCCGCTGTTGTCTCTCTCATCTTTCCCCCTCCCCACCTGCCACCTGCCTTCTCAATTTCCTTGCTCAGCGTTTGATTGACGGAAGTCAACGACGGCAGCAGCAACTTTTGCTTAATCACTGGGCGGCAATTGCGTTGTCTTTAATTAATCTACAAACCAGCGTCGCAGTCTGAGTTCGAGTCCCGGCGCAGTCAGCACCTACAAAAAAACATGCGTTTTATCGAGGAAGTTAACTTGGTTGTTAGCCGTTGGCCAGGCTGCTTAAACTGGCCGCTTCCGTTTTCCGCTGGAAGTGAAATCTGTCAGCGGATGTCATAAAAATGCCAAAAGCGCAGCGCAGAGGGCCCAACAGAGTTGGCTCTCCAACTGCATTTAATCTAAGCCAAGTTAGGCTAGCTCTAAGCCAAAAGGATGCCAAACCTGCCACAGTTTGTGGGCTGCGCACTTCGCCCACTTCAAGTGGCAGCTCATCAGCTGTCAGCGGTGGCAGGTTCAATAACCCCAAGGCAGCCACCGCCTCTGTCTGCTAATGGCTTGCCACACTTTACATTAGCGTCACAATTTATTGGCCAACTGCTTGGCCAGTCCCGTCCCACTTGGCCGTATACTTTACGCATGCTTGGTAGCTAAAATGGTCATAATAATAATAAAAATTTTCTGGCCGCAAAGGCGTTTGAGCGCATGTTTGACGCATCAAGCGATGCCACAAGACGCAGCCGCTGCCGATCGCGTTGCAAGTGGCTGAAAGAGTGCGTTAGCAGAGCTGACTAACTAGTGGTAGAGCAAGACTACGATAGTTGTGTTAGAAACTGGTAGGAGAGGCTACTACTGAGGGAGCTGACCCTGTACTTAGTGCTCTACTATCGTTGGCACTAGTTCGATAGTTTGTTAGCCATCTCTATGCGTAAGCAGCAGCGACCGGTTTATGGTTTATGTCAATGCCACTGACAGGTGCACATTGGAGCTGAGGCGGCTGAGGCTGCTCCATTTGTGCCACAAGCCCCCAAACTCCTGGCCAACAAACTAAACAGGCTTGGCATTGAATGGATTTGGGGGTAGCAGCTCAGTACAGCTCAGCTCAGAGCCTTGTCGATAGCTTGCTGAATTTATGCCTAATAAATGCAGTTCGTATCTTTTGGCTAAAAGACTTTCCGCATTCCTTAACCCTGTAGCTGACGGTTAACACCCACAAGCAGGAGCAGCAGCAGCAGCCGAAACCAAAAGCGAAACCGATTCAGATTCCGACGCGAAACTTGCCAGAACTCTGGCATTGGCCATTGTGAGTTGGCCTATACGCGGCGGCTTCTTTGTTGCCTTTTGGCCAGAACGCGCTGCAGTTTTAGATTATTTGTTGCTGACAGCTTCATGAAATATTTATTATTATGGCATGGGCTATGGGCTACGGGCTACAGGCTCTGGGCCATGGCTAAAACTAAAACTATAGCTAGTCCAGCGCTGACTTTTTGGCCATTGTGTGCAGGTGTTGGGGGTGCAGCCGCTAACGTGGCCAAAACACAATCGGCTAGGCAAAGCACACGGCTACCAAAATCGAGAATTGAGGTGTTTGCGCGTAAAACTTAAAAGCCAAAAAGCCGAACAGCAACAACAAGAACAAACCTTGGCTCGAACCCGGCAAACAATGCTGCGTTAAAGGTAATTGTTTGTCAATTACTTGACTCCCGACTGAGCGCGTGGCCAAGGCTGATGTTTCTACTTACCGCCGTGTATCTTTCGCCACCACACTCCGTGTGTGTTGGTGTTTGTGTATCTGCGTCTGTCTTGGCCAGCAACGAAACGAAACGAACCGAACTGGAGTGGAGTGGACTCGATTGGGCCAATTATAGCAGCCAGCTCGTTAGCATACACAGACTGTATCCGTATTGCAATCGCAATCGCTGCCGATAATCGCATGGAGTGTAAAATTATTTAATTCCCGCTTATCGCAGTCGCTGCCGACGCTGACGTCGTTGTTGCCGTCGCAGTCGCAGTCGCCGCGAGGAGTGTGTGAAAATGTGCAAGTTCAAGACAATGATATCAGGACAGGGACAGACGGTGTGTGTAGATATGGGTATGCATGACTTTATATGCTCTTGGGTAGTGGGAGTGGGGTGTATCAGCTGGCAGGTAAGCTTTGGCACTGCAAAGAGTTGGAAATAATTTATTAAAGCCGAAACAAGCTAAAAAGTTATAAATAACACAAAAATCAATCAAAAGTCTATGTTAAAACAATTAAATAAAATTTACTACGTACATAAATTTTAATTATTTTATTTTTATGTGAACATAATTTTTAAAAAATTTATAATTAAATTAAGAATTTATGTTTACGCTTTTTAAACATTTAAATAAATAAGTAAATTGCTAGATAGCCATAAAAATAGCTTAAATTAAATAAATAAAGTGTTAATGACATTAAATAAAATATGTCAATATTAGGTATATTATTAATAAATAAATGCCATGCCGAGTTTATTTTATTTTATAGCTAACATAAAGAATATTTATTTACTCATAACTAAAATTAGCCGTCGACACAACTGACAATAAACAAAGCAGTTTATAAATAAGCAAACAAAGTGTTAATGCAAAAAAAGGTATAAAAACTATAAACAATGTTTAATTATAAATTTTATCAACAAATTGCACAGTCGTTAATAATTTTGGTTTTAATTGGTTTTACTCTAAAAAGCAAAGCAGAGTTATTATAGTTTATTATCTAGTTATGCTTATAATGGCCAGAATGTTTAACAAAAATAAGTATTTATTAAAGTTTATAAAGTAAATACATAATTATATTAATAATAATATATTCAATGGCAGAAATGTTTAATAAAAATATTATTAAATTATTAAGTTGACATATTTATATTTTTTTAAGCAATACAAAACAATTTATCGAATTGTTTAACTAACTATTTTAGTCTAGAATTATTATAACCAATAATAATAATTTATATTACATTGTTAGTTATATTCATTATTGTTCATATCTGACTATATATATGTACATATAGACATCTATACACGATTTTTTATATCTACAAATACTCTTTAAATCTATCCAACTTAAGTTAAACTTAAGTTCAGATTCTTAACTCGTCTGGGCAATTAAACAAACATTGCTTAAGACTAACTGATTCTGAGGCAAGTGTATAACAACTTCGACCTTTCCACAGTCAATCTAACCTCTTTGTATTGTTGCTGTTTGTTTGGTGTTACTGTGTGTGTTTGTGTGTGTGCCACAGTTTACACAGAAAAGTAATTTCGAGCATGTTGCAGCAATCAGACGAATCCGCCGACATTGCCACTAACTGAGACTGAGACTGAGAGATGCTTTGATATGGCCACTGTCCAGTTGGCCAAGTTCTCCCAGTTCTCAGCTGTGAGTGCGCACTTCCAGTTAAAGTTAAAGCAGCGGTTGAAGGTGTTGTCGCTGTGGCATGGACATTGGTTGCTGCCACTGGCACTGGCATCACCACAGCAACTGTAATACTTGCTGCTCTTAATTGCTTGCTATTTTCAAATGCTGGGCGCTTTCAATTTATCACAGGTCTCTGACATTTGCAGTGACATTTTATTAGGCGATAACGATAAATTTACAAAGATTTATTAAGTGACGGCAGCAGCAGCAGCAACAGCAGCAACAGCAGTGGGAAAACTGCGTCGGTTGCGCTAATTTAAACAAATTAAATGAAAATCTCTACAATTATTGATCACATGCAGCACATGGGGCATGCAACGCGCCGCTTTGGGTTTAATGAACGCGCTAATGAGCTGGAGTTGATCACTGGCTGCTGCGATCAATTTGTTGTCATTGTTGATACAAAACAAAAACCATGCGAAAGGGGTTGCCACAGATTACTCTATTGCCACAGGCCGTGGCATGTGGGCAACGTGCAACACCATGCGGGTGTCAGTAATTGACTTGAATGCAATCATAACTGATTTTCTTAAAGGGCGTTTTGGCAGGCGACAGCAAACAACTGGCAACAACTGGCAAACTGGCAACTGCCACTCACCAAAGGAGGCAAGTGAGGCAGGCGTGGGTGCTCCTAGACTGCGGGACAGCGCAAAACAATCCTTAACAGCAAATTATGCAAATTTCACGACTCCTATGAGATCAGACTGAGTCTGAGTCTGAGTTGGAGTCTGTGACTGCGTCTCAGTCCCAGTCTGGTCTGCACTGTCGTCTGCTTTAGTGGGTGGACACTGTGACACGCGTCGTCGTGAAAAACAACAGTTTACTCGACTCAACTCCAGAGACAGAGACTGAGACTCTGGGAGACTCAGAGACTCCAAGTCTTAGGGCTGCCCGGGACCCCGGGGCCAGACAGATTTTACTGTCTTGACTGCAAAATTTATATTATTTCATGCAATTTGTCATCGTTTTGCCAGCAGAAGAAAGATGACTTTGTATGGGTTTCAGTTCAGTTTCGTTCATTTACTTTGTTGCACTTTAAGCGGTTTGTTTGCTAAGCTCCACACAAGCATCTAACGCTGTCTATATGTGGATTAAGTGGTAAATATACTCAACTATGACTAGGCAAAGTATGATCAAGTTTAGTTAAAGACAGCACAATTTAAATTATATTAAACTTTGATCATTAGTGCAAAGGTTTTTAAAGATTTTTTCAATGTCAAGTCAACTTTTTGGTAAATTTATTTAGAGTCTAGGCAGGTTTCAGGCTTAAACTAGACACCTACAAACTTTTTGTATTTTTATTTAATTTTTTAAATTTATTTTTTAACTACTTAAAAGTAAATTTTCTACTCCAGTCTTTCTGGTGCACATGATATTCCATGTGTTGTCTCGCCCAGCGCAGCATCACAGCGATTTTCTACCAATTTTCCAGTTAATTTTGTATGGAGGAGTCGGAGGAGTCGGTCGGCTCCTCCCGATATGTGACATTCAAAATATGTGGCACATTTTACGTGCATTTATGAGTTATTAAATTGGTAAATTTATGTAGCAGATGTGGGCGTTGCGACGACACGCGTTGTTAGTGCCACATCACGTGGGTGTGGCACTCGCTCAAAGAAAACCAAAACTGAGAAAAGTGTAAGAAAAAGAAAATTATACGAGCGGGAAAATAAAGTGATGGAAATGCAGTTCTAGCTGACAGCAAAGTGTGATTTTGTATTGTGAATTTTGTGGGTAAATCAAATTTAATGAGTGTTAGAAACTTGGCTGCGGGCAGTCATCTCTTTCACTCTCCCTCCCTCTCTCTTTCTCACGCGCTGCGGCTTCCTTTAGCGCTTATAAAGTTACGTTTGTTGAGCCCCAAATTGATATTACACTAATTAAAATGCAATAAAATATCGCTGAAATTGCCATTCATAAATCATTACGACTACGCGGCGGAGGCAGTGCCAACCTGGTCCAGCTTTGGGCCTTAAACCTGGAACTATCGGAGCTGCAGTTGGAGTTGGAGTTGGAGCTGGAATCAGAGTTGGCGTCGGAGCTGTGCAGACACAATTGAAGATTGAGGTGTGAGCCGACAAAGGAAATAACGCTGCTGCAATTTGCTTGGAAAAAAGCAATGCGCTCATCATCATTAGAGCCAAGTTGCCTACCTGGCCCATACCCCGACTGCATTTAGGATTGGCAATGCCATTGTAGTTCTTATATTTATATATCTCTATATATATATACTGTGATTTAGCATCCTACTATTTAGTTTATGATTTTGTTAATTCCGCATAGATTTAAGCGCTTTAAGCGCTCTGTGGGAAACTCCTCGCACGCCAAGTCCATTTGAAGCAGCTTATTAAAATGGCGAACTATGCTTAAATTATTTGCTAAGAAGTTTTAAAAAAAATAACTGGCAGAAGCACAAACTCGGGAACAATGAGCGTTGTCTATGTCGATTGCGGTTTGTTTGGCCACTGCCACGTTAATCGGCAATCAATATACATGCATGCCCAGTGCCCGGCTTCCAGTTTGAGCCATAGACTAGGACAGCAGCAGCAGGAGTAGAGGCAGCTGCCAGAGGCGCGCCCATTAAACATAAACAAAATTAAGTGACCATTAAAATGCCATAAACTGGCGGCGGCGTTCATGGTCATGTCGCTGGATTAACTATGGGCACTGAATTTTCAAAATCTGTTTGGCTCATCTCTTGCGGCAGTGGAATCCCTGCGCCTCCAACTCCACTGGCTGCTGGGGGCACCAACGATTGAGGCACTTTCGTTTAATGCCGCTGCAACTCGTCGTCGGCCCACATAAATCGTGTACTTGCCGCTTGTAGCTTTCAATTTGTGACAAGCCATGGTCCAAATGGAGTCTCGGGAGTCTTGCGTGGGTGCAAGACGCGACGAGGACGACTCCAGTTGAGTCAAGTGAACTGAACTGAAGTAAAGTGAAGTGAAGTGAAGTGAAGTCCTCCCACCTCAACTGAGCGCTTACGCAAAATGTTTCAATTAAGCCAACACAGTCAAGGGGAAAGAGGGCAGAGAGGGGCAGACTAGAGTGGGAGCGACTTTGGGACTCCATTGAAACTGCGCCGGAAGTTGTTTGCGCGTTGGACGAAGCGCTGAGAAATGGCAACGCGGCACGCAAATCATCAGCCAAACTAGCTCCTCCAATTTGCAGTCACTGGCGTCTTCTGGCGTCCCAATTCTTTTTGGCCAGGCATAAACTCAGCCAGGTGCCTAACTGCGGGGTCGCCTTGATGACTTCCCGATGCTGTTGCTCTGATTATAGGCGCTGTTTGGCCTGATTGATTTATCGGTTTGGAGCGCTTGGCTCTCAGCTAATTGAGTTATATTAAGCCAAGTTGTCGACAATATTGCCGAGCTCTCACACTGTCAATTGTTGCCAGTTTTGACGAGCGATCAGACGATGGCATGACTTTAAATCTGACTTTGTCTCGGTCGCTTACTTATATGGCTAAAACGCGCCATTAATTGCAGCATTGCTTTAATATTTATTGTCAATTATTGTTAGGTTAATTGTCAATTATTAAATATTGTCTAGACTGCAAAATGTGACAAACACGGCGTATGCGCAATGCACTCATTGTTGGGGCAACAATCAATGCGTAGCTCAGGTGCCACATTGGATTCCCAGGCAGCAGCAGAACACAAAACTGACATCTGTCAAGGCTTTCACACGCACTCCAAACCGATCTGCATTCGAACAGTTTCGCCCGATCTTCATTAGCTTTTGGCGCACCCTTTTCGGTAGCTTTTTCAGCAGGGGAAACGCGTAATCAATTACCACTGACAGAGCAGCTGTGTGAGGCTTGATTAACAGACTTCTCTCGGTAGAGTTGTTTGACTTTACTGTGGCGTTGAATCGAGTTTTGTTTACTGGTTTGAAGGTAGTGTATTCACACTTTGTTGTGGTTTTGATTTCCAGTCGTTGCGCAGTTTACAACTTAATAAAGCCGCTGATGAGAAGATGCTGCCTCGATTGCAGGTGCTAAAAGCGTTCAAGTAGCTGCTGCCTTGGACTTTTTACAGTCTGTTGGGCATACATATATTTTATATATGTATACTTTGATGTATATCAACTGCAATCAACGGCTACTGATTTCAATCTTTCCGTCTCTCTCTGTGACAAAAGCAGAGCGCGGCATGATCAAGGCCAGGCGTTGCATGTGGCAACAGCTGGTGATGGGCGCTGATGAACGGGCGTCCGCTTCGATTGTTACGTGCCTCTGCCGTGCTTCATTATTTATTGTTCGACCACCCCTCGGCCTTGGGTGGACCCTCTAGCAGCTGTGGGCAGCTGGCTAAGACGCTTGCGTAATTGCCAATGTGGCAAACAAATTGCAATCGCTGATCCAACTTGAATCTGGCTGCAAGTGCTCGCTGCGCTGCGTTGCCAATTGTTGATTTAGTGGCCTCGGGACGCGCTCTAATGCGGGGATTAATCGCACAATTAACGGGCCAAACATTTTGACAAACTGAAAAATACCAGACAATTTGTCAAGACGAAAGGTGGACACAGTAGTTGTTGTTCCTGTTAGGTGTGGTCGTCTTGTGGGTGGGAGCCTGTGGCAAGCAGGAGGAGGAGCAGTGGCAAAAAAAGCAATAAGCACACGCGTAAATCAACAGGACATGCCACAGGAAAAGACATAGTGGAAGCCAAAGCAGGAGCCTGTCACCTGGTCGTTGCTTCTAATCAAGTCAGACGAACGACTGCGATGTGATGTTGTCCTCGTAAAAACCAAATGAATGGCTGCAGTTTCAGGAGCTGCTGCCTCGAAACAAAAACTGAAAAAACTTTACGACAAGCCACACAAATTGGATGCTCTTGTTTTGGGGCCAAAACTCTTGGATTGTTCTACTACAAGCAGGGTATAACAGTTGAGATAGAAACTTTGACTGAAAAATCAACGCAGTGAGCAGAGAAGTAGGATTCATCTTAAATAAGGAGTTATATATAGGCATAATTTTGTATAACAGCATGTATAACAGTTTGTTTTTAAATATAAAAGGCTTAGGAGTCTACTTTTCTGAGAAGCAGCACTTGAAAAGTGATTTTTATTTAAAATCTGTATAACAGTTTGTATAACAGTTTGCTTAACAACTTTTGTTAGCTTTACGAACACTTTTAGGGAATACCTTCGCGTTACAACTGCCTTAAAGTATAAATATTATAGAATAACTGTTCGTATAACAGTTGTCTAAAAGTGCCTCCAGACAGTTCGTCTACTTAAAGGGTATACCATATTCGCTGTTCCCTCACGTAACACCTTGTTTTATGAGATTGAGCAAGTCTCGTTCACATCATGTTGATGCTGATCATAAGGCCCAAGGCAGAGGCGCCCCTTGATGATGCCTTTTGGCCATCTGCATGCCAAACTCGCAGACTGCATTCATTTTTTTTGGGGCGCAAATGAAATGCAATTTTAGCTAAGAACCGAGCTCTTATCATTTGTGTATCATCAAGCAGGGAAATTAAATAAAATTGCTGTCGAGCAGCCAAAAAAAAGCTGAGGAACTTGTAGGAGGCTGCCACCGACGCTGATTCCAATCGTCTACATGGCTGCCGCGCTCCGTTTGGCAATGCCAGGCGGGCGATGTGCGATTGGAATCGCCCAAATGTCCATCTCACCACACTCACTCTCCCAAATGTGACATTTTCTAAATCGAATGCATGCCAAATAAAACTTAAGCGAAAAGAAAACCAATTCAGTATGCCACAGTTCTGGTTCTTATACAACTTTATCAATTCGATTATCCGAGTCAAAACAAATCATCAAAGCCCGTGGCTATAAAAAACTATAAAAGGAACAAAAACTGGTTGATTTTGTAATTGCGTTTTAAATTTCGAACGATCGAGTTTAAGATGTCTCCGAAACTGGTCAGCCTGGTAAATTTTTAAACAATTATCCTGTAAATATTTGTGATCAAATTTTAATATAAACTTCTTTAGATTCTTTTTGTGTTTACTGCCCAATCAGCACTATCTGGTATTGTGGAAAGAGTTGATTATCCTGGCTTTCAAGTGATACCTATTGGAACAAACAAATACAATCTCAGGTTGATCAATTGATTCGTATTAATGTCTATTTAATAATAATGAAATTTATTACAGAATAAGTCATACAGATGGATCGTTTCTGGATGAGCTTGTAGAGAAAACTGCACCTGGACTATTCCAAGTGACAGGCAGACTGAATCCCGCTGGCTTTAACCCCGGAGCAAATCTGATCGGAAACTACAAACAAGCTCAATATCCATTTTTGGGGTATCCTTATCAACAACCATATTTTCCAGGATACCCCCAACAGTTTCTACAGTTTCCACAGTATGCTTATGCACCATTTGGACAAGTAGGATTAAGATCGGGAGATGAATTAAATGGAATACAAGGACTACCACTACAAACAAGTTCACCACCATTTCCAACAACATTTCCATCATTTACACCACCACCAGGACCCCCACCAAAAGCTTCACGACCAGCAAGTTCACTTCCAACTGGTTCAGTACCATCATTTTCACCACCATCTGAATCTTCACAACCAGATGGATCAGACGAATTGGACTCACAATCAGATTCATTAGCAACTGCTTCAGGACGAACATTTACAGAGAATTCACCACTTCGTAGCATGGTGAAGGGAGCCCAACGAATGGGCGCAACGTTCAGGAATGGTTTAAACACTGTAAGTTCTCTGCTAAATCCACAGCATGAAAGTCCTGAATATAACTATTATCAAAATGACATGGAACCTGAAAATGATGAAGATATTCCAAATGAACCTAGTTATAACTTTGTTGAATAAACAAATGGTAATTTTAATGGTACTTTATTCTGGCTTAGAACTTTTAGTTCAAAAATAAATTCTTTTGCACTAATGCACTAATTACTTAAAGTCTTTTGCTTACAACTCAAAGTTTTTCAATCTGCAATAAACCATGACTAATCAATGGGTTTCAGTTTAATCTAAGATCAAAAGCTAAACCATAAAACGTGCAAAAAAAATTTTATTACGACTCTTTAGTGGGTTATTTCGAATTCGTCGTTGACAACATGCATGTCTATTTAATAAGCTTGGTGAGTTAAAAGTTCAAGCGAGTTGATAGGTATATATTAACCGATATCTGTACATCACCTGGCACTCAAAACGGTCTCTTATCATTTGTGTATCATCAAGAAGGGAAATTAAATAAAATTGCTGTCAAGCAGCCAAAAAGCTGAGCAACTTGTAGGAGGCTGCCACCGACGCTGATTCCAATCGTCTACATGGCTGCCGCGCTCCGTTTGGCAACGCCAGGCGGGCGATGTGCGATTGGAATCACCCGAATGTCCAACTCACCCGCCTGCTGTTGGCTTTTCCCACACTCACGCACCCAAATGCGACATTTTCTAAATCGAATGCATGCCAAAAAAAAACAAAACGAGAAGAAAAACCAACAACTCAAAGACAAACCGCAAAAGACTATAAAGATTTTTAATATGCAAGCGTCAGATAGCCAGGCGTCAGGAGGACCACAAGGAGAATGCGGAGAGGACTTTGCGGTTTAGCGGGAAGGCTGCATAAAGCGCAGCTGCTGGCGCATTAATTACACCACACTGCGCTCTGGGGTAGTCAGAGAAGGGGGTGGCAAGGGGTAGGCAAGGGGTCGAAGTAGAATGATGGTGAAACCTGCTTGGCCGGCTCTGCTGTTGCTCGTTGCTCGCTGTTAACCTGGCCAGAAGGCACCCGCATAAGGCCGCCGTTTGCCAATCCATTCATGCTGCGATAGACTGCACATAAAATTCATAGCTTTTTGAATGTCATTTGTCGTTAACAGGCCGCAAGTTTGTTTCAAATTGACTTGCGAATGGCAAAATGAAAACCGAATCAAATCAATGGCAATCAAAAAATAAACGAAAGACTCCCGACGTCGCAGCTTATCGCAGGTGAAAGATCTAAAAGCGTGAGATTAAGGATAAAGAACAGAAGAGCCGATCTTAACAGAAGTTCTTATTACGGCAGTTGCAGTTTGCCTAATGTATAACAGTTTTAATAGCAAATCTGTGACGAGGTTGAGGACTGGGGTCAGTAGATTTGATCGCTTAGCTGTAGTTTCAACAGTGTATAACAGTTTTAAACAGTCATATAGTAACTGATCTTTCCTCTATGGTGCTTATTGTATAACGGTTTAATTAAATTTTATTTTGCCATTTGAATGTGGTCGCTTTTTGTCGTACCTCCCTTGAATTTAGCAACCCATTCACGATTCACTCAAATAAACCCTTATTCTGCTTTACACGACACTGACCGTAAAAGCTCTTCCGCTGTTTCCATAAGCAACACATCGTTTTTCACTGGAAAACTGTCACATTTATGAAGAGTACGCGTTGTGTGTAAATTATAAAGTGGCTCATCATTAGGTGCATCCCCAACTCTAACTCTTCGTCAGCCCATCGAGTGAGTGAGGAATGCCATCGCTGTCCATTTTCATTGTCCAGTGCAGTACAGTGGTCAGAATTGGCGATTATGCCGCCACGATAAGCATATTAGTCGAATGGATCTGGCAAACGATTCAGCTTCAGTGGCTAGCAGGCGCACCAAAGTGGCAACAGCAATTTGTAGCTGGGTGAACGTGTATTGACCAAAACAGCAGCTAACTTTTTGCCTGCTCAGACTGTCGCTTAATTAATAGACAGTCGCTCCATGGACTGCAGTTGTGTTTGTTGCTGTTGTCGACCACTTGCATATGATCAATACGTGTTGATTAGTGCACGGTATCGGGTCTGGTATCGCTCTTATATCTCGCATGTAGTATCTTGGCGCTCAACATTTATGGTCCGCTGTGTTGACAATTTTTGCCATATGAGCAGCAACTGCAAACGGCCTTCATGGCAGCTCTTTTCGCATAAATCAAGCTTGGATTGCAGCTGCAACTGCGACGGCAACGGCAATGGCAACGGCAAACGGCAACGCGTTGTAACGCCCAAAAACTGAAGGCGCTTGTCAGTTGCGGGTGTTGGCCACTCGTTCCCAGGCAATTCGAAGGCAAACAAAGCGACCTTAGCAAATATGCAATTGTTTGACATTAATTTATGGCGCAGAATGCAATCAAATTGCACAGAGTGAGTCAAACCATGGAAATCAATGAGCTGTTAAGGTCGTGTGTGGGTGTAGCAGCCACAACAGCAACTAGCCAACTTGCCCAGACAAAACTCCACAGCCAAAGACACAACAACAACACAGCCTCAGAGCTATTGCAGCGCCAACAACTGCACCTGTTGCAGCTGCAACCTCTGTCTGGCTTTTGGGCTTGAGGCCCCATGCCGCATGCAAATTTGTGATTAAGGTCAGCTGGCTTCATCATCAACCATGTTCTGGGTTCATCTTTAGAATGTCTGCTATTTGCTCGTGGGTGAGTCGTAGTGCTCTCTCTCTCGCTCTGTGCTGGGATCAGACGTGCACGTTTAGCTCGCGGCAATGCCAATGCCCCTACTGTGAACCCATTGGATGGTAAGGCTTAAGTGTTCTCTGAAATGAGCTAAGTTATGCTTGCCACATCATTTAGAGTTAGAAATAAATTGTATAACAGTTTGTAAAACAGTTGATATAACAGTTTATATAACAGTTGGTATAAAATTGAATTTATCTGAAGCGGGCTTATCTATAATTTTCAGTGTATAACACTTTGTATAACACGCAACAATTGTGATCAATTCTAAGCGTAACAAAACTTATTTTAACCTAATAAACGACCTTGGTACTAGTTGTATATGCCACAGTTCTGGTTCTTATCCAACCCTATCAATTTGATTATCCGAGTTTAATTGAATCATCAAAGCCCGTGGCTATAAAAGACAAAAAGACAGAATGATTTTGTTATTGCGATTTAAAATTCGCAGGATCGACTTTAAGATGTCTCCGAAACTGGTTAGCCTGGTAAATTTTTAAGCAATTATCCTGTAAATATTTGTGATCACATTTCAATATAAACTTCTTTAGATTCTTTTTGTGTTTACTGCACAATCGGCACTATCTGGGATTGTGGAAAGAGTTGATTATCCTGGTTTTCAAGTGATACCTATTGGAACCAACAAATACAATCTCAGGTTGATCAATCGTTTCGTATTAATGTCTATTTAATAATATTGAAATTTATTACAGAATAAGTCATACAGATGGATCGTTTCTGGATGAACTTGTGGAGAAAACTGCACCTGGACTATTCCAAGTGACAGGCAGACTGAATCCCGCTGGCTTCAACCCCGGCGCAAATCTGATCGCAAATTACAAACAAGCTCAATATCCATTTTTGGGCTATCCTTATCAACAACCATATTTTCCAGGAAACCCCCAACAGTTTCTACGGTTTGCTCAGTTTGCATTTGAACCATATGGAAAAATAGGATTAAGATCGGGAGATGAAATTGATGGAATACTACGACTACCACCACAAAAAAGTTCAGCACCACAAGAATTCCTACCACAAGCTTCTCTTCCAGCTGGTCTGGTATTGGACCAGTTTAATTTTACACCACCACCAGGACCCCCACCAAAAGCTTCACGACCAACAAGTATACTTCCAATTGATCCAATACCATCATTTACACCACCACCAGGACCCCCACCAAAAGCTTCACGACCAACAAGTTCACTTCCAACTGGTTCAGAACAAACATTTTCACCACCCTATGGATTTCTACCACAAGCTTCACCACCATCTCAATTCCTACCACAAGCTTCACGACCAGATGCCACACTACAAACAGAATTTATACCAATACCAGGATCACGCCACCATTCACACCATTCACACCATTCACACCATTCTCGCCATTCACACCATAAGCAAAAACAACAACAAAGTTCATCATCATTATATGGAGGATTATATGATAACCGTCGTTTATCATCATGGAGATCTCCGTCATATCCACAGAATGACTACGATATACCGAATACTGTAAATGATCAAGATTTTGAACCACATCCATCACATATCTAATGTGACCAATCAATGTTTTTAAACAATAAAAAATGTTAATTTTAATGGTACTTTATTCTGCCTTTAATGGGCAAATATTTAAATACTTTTAGTGAAAATAATTACAATGAAATGTTTTAAATATATATTGGTGTTTTTTATAATTTAATGTTTTTTTGCACTAATTATTTACAGTATTTTTTCTCATATATTTCCGAGTTAAAGACTCATTTTTACACAACTCAAAGTTTTTCAATCTGCTATAAACCATGACTAATCAATGGGTTTCAGTTTAATCTAAGATCAAAAGCTAAACCATAAAACGTGCAAAAAACATTCTATAACGACTCTTTAGTGGGTCATTCCGAATTCGTCGTTGACAACATGCGTGTCTATTTAATAAGCTTGGTGAGTTAAAAGTTCGAGCGAGTGGAAAATTATATATGTAGTATTAACCGATATCTGTATAGTTGCAGCTCGTGCTCGTGGCCCAACTGGCACTCTCAGTTCCACTAGCAGCCTCTGATGACGAAGCTGTGACACCGATGTTAACTAGGTAGGATATTGCCAATTCTTTTATTTATTATTAACTTATTGTTTGGATTTTACTTGCAGCACTGCAGCGTACGTTGAAAAGGAGGAAAAACCAGCTGCCAAACTAAGCGTTACCTTTGAGAAAGCATCCAATGAATTTATGACCAGAATCTATAGTCTAATCTAGGAAAGGAATTTAATCGTTGACAAAGGAACAATAAAATGAAGAATTCAGCTAGTTGAAAACTTTAACTACTCTGGCAGCACTGTAAACGATTTGTTATTGACCAATAATTAACATTCAATTAGCCAAGTTATGACGAATCGATTCAAAGGTTTATGCTCTAACTTTAAAAGTTTTCTATTAACACCTTTGGACTACATCTGGCCAAAACTGTAATAACAGCACAAGAAACCCAAATGGTTACCAGTTAGTGAATGCAGGCTGGTCAACTTTTTAAAGGACGTTGCCCAGCCTCGTTGGCTTTGACTATAGCTTTGGCTTAATTGCCAGGCCAAGAGCTGTTAATGATCGCCAGCGGGCTGCCAACTGTTTCGACTCTACCAGTTGCACGTTTGCAGGTTTCACGTTGCACGTTGCCAGTTACAAGAGCTAAAGAAAAAGGCAGCTTCCGTTCCCAGGCCGGCCACCGAGTCGGCCTTTGGTTTGTGGCTCAGAGAAGCGCCACGGGGCACACTTCCGGCATAAAAATGTGTGTCATAAAAGTATAAGTCCACCTAGTGGTAAAATGCCTTTTGCATTAAATAAGTTGAATACCCTCGAAATCGATAGAAAAGTGGGCAATGCCCAGTTTGCAATAACCAGTGGGCAGTCCACTCTCACTCTCACCGCATTGTTAATAGTCAGACAGTAAAAACAAAAAACAAAAAACCTTTCTAAAGAAACCTCATCAAATTGATTTATGTCAATTCTGAGTAATTGGCTTCTGTGGTTAAAGACTTTTAAGCAACTACAAAATAAATTGTACTTTAAGTAGACTTCTTCTAGTATTTTGGAGGTGTGAACGATTCCCAGCATATAAGTAATTACCCAGACGACTGAATAATTCATTATAAATTGGACAATAATCGTTTAAAGCATCGAGTAAGCAATTAATTTAGTCTTGATAGATTTGTGGGTGGCTCAACATTCACAGAATTCCAAATCGAAGGTCGATGATTTGTTCGTTGTCGTCGAAAGATAAAAACTTGTTTCCATCTTAATTAATATGTAGCGACTAAATTTGTTTATTTAATTTCGTTTTTTTTTCTTCTTGTTAGGCCAGAGATGAATCGTGAATCGAGTGGAGCGACTAGTTGTTCGAGAGACCCAGTCTTAGTTAGTTGGAAGACAGCATGTCTGCGAATCTTTTGAGTCTGGTAAGCTGTTTGAGTTTCTGCAGTTTGTTTAACATTTTGTTGAAATTCTCCATAGTTTATTCTAGTTGTCATTGCCAACACTGCGCTGTCAGGGCTATTGCCACGTATTCAAGATGATTACGTTCAGTTGGAGCCGAGTGATGACAATAATTACTCCTATAACTTAAAGTGAGTGAACAAGTATAAAATATGCAGTTAATAATCTTATACTTTACTCTAGAATTACTCATCCTGAGGGCGCTGAGCTTGTGGAGACAGTGGAGGAGACTGTGCCTGGGAGTCTGCAGGTCAAAGGCGTCTACAAAAATAATTTAAAGGATTCCTTAAATCCAAATTTCAATGGCCACTTGGAGGTCGTTTATACGGCGGACACTGATGGTTATCTAGCCAAGTATAGCTATGCTGAGACAAATGTTCCACAAATCTTAGAACTACCCGCTAATGTGGTCAAATCTTTAGTTGGGTAACATTTTCGGAAGAACTTTATGGACCAATATTTGAAAAAGTTTATAAACTTTAAGGCTTATATATAAATGTCAAAGGTTTGAAAATATTAAATAAATTTAAACAAGCTCTTAATTGTGAAAGGAAGCACAATAAATTTAAAGCCAAAAACACCTCAGGATGTTTTGTTTCCTAAAATGGCAACACAGCTGTTTACCATTAATTTAATAGAAATATAATTGTTGGCTTATAATGATATTTGTTTGATTTTCTTGTTAATAGAATAGCTTGACCGCCAGATGGCGCTGCAACAATTTTGTATAATTTTTGTTTGGCTGAAGAGTCTCGATCACTTTCTATGCGATTTCCCGTTGTTTGTCGGTCTTTTTGGGGCTTTAACAACGCATCCATAATCACTTGAGTTGGTGTTGCCAATGGCCCACTTCCCCCACTTCCCCCAGTGCCACCACTGCCCCGCTGTACTGCCAGTTACCCCCTCAGAGAGTACCCCAAGCACGCAATCAAGCGGCAAATCAACAATTTTCCATAGCAATGAAGCGAACGGTTTTGGCTTTGTGCGGGTGATTGACGCTTGTTGCATGCAGCAACTGCTGTGGCAAACAACTTGAGGCAGTCGATTTTTAAGTGGTCGTAACCGCAACGTGAAAATACTCGGCAAACGGCCCCTCGGGCCCAACTTTCAACTAAAAAACAGCCGGCAGGCCGACAATACGACAATTCGACAGTCAAACAGTCGGACAATCCGGGGCAGGTTAAGTTGGCAAACAGGTGAAATGTTTGCTGAAAATCAACAGCTTCGACGTTGGCCTTTCTAACGTGCCACACACTTCTCCCTCTACTCACTGCACCAGTGAACTCCTCTGCCTTCTGTGCGTGTGTCAATATGCGTGCAACAAGTTTGCCTTGGCGTATTTTTGTGGGTGCCCCACACTTAAAATTTATTACAACTCGATTACTTGTACTTACCACAGTTTTTTTTTTTTCTCCTTTTATTTTGCAGCCCGTTTGCCAGATATCGATCAGGGTGCCCCGTAGGCTGAGTTGCCAGTAAACTGAGCTGCAGGCCACGTTGCCTCGCATGGCCATCGATCGCCCACAACAACAAGAGTTCTCCTTCTCTCGGTCTCTGACTGCATGTAAATTAGCATATCGTGCGCGTAATCTGGCCAACAGGAGGCTCCACTTCGCATCCTGCTGTTGCTGTTTGCTGCGGCATGCGAAGGCGTCATCAGAATCGGAATCACAGTCCAACTTCCAGTCCCAGTCCCAGTCGCAGTCACGCAATGAGCCACAAGGCAAACACTGACCACTGTGTGGGCAGCTGAATGGCCTGAGTCTCTGTAGTGGCTGATGTTGCAGTTGCAAGTCGCTCTTTGTGCGTGCTGCACTTTAGCTTAATGACATTTTATCTTGCTCTTGCAGCGGCTGCCAAAATTGCGCATACGCAGCGTTTGCTGCTGCAAAAGTGTTTGTTATGCAAGCATAAAAATGAGAGCGATTTTTTGTTCTCCATTTTTTTTTTTGTCTTTTTATTGAGTTCAGCACTTTTATGCAATTGGCAGCGGAAATTGTGGACATTGTTTTTTATGACATTTTAATATGCAAAAAGTTTCTGTTTGTTGTGCCGTTATAACCTTTAGTCCTTTAACTGTTTATCTATGCATGCCGTTTGCCAAGTTTACAAACTGTGACTGGTCAAGGAACCCAAATGGCCAACATTAAGTCACACCATCAAAATGCATTTAATTCTGTTTTTATTGAGTTGACAAATCCAATTAGCAGCAAGTTTTTCTCTTAAAGGCTTGAACCAAGGACTTGAAGTGTGTTTTCTAAGGACACTCGCACTCTCCAGCTCACATTCCCAAAAGCATCGTCAGTGGCTCGCTTTAGCACTTGCCCGCAATATGCCATTAGAGCTGCACAAACTTTTTGGCCCTGCTGCGGTGACATTTGCTGCTTGTTCTTGTTACTTTTCCTACCGCTCAGCGCTGCAAGTGCTGTGGTTACATCCGCATCCACATCCGCATTCGCATCCGCATGGGCGACACGTTGAAGCCGCATTGTTAACTGTTTGACTTTTCTTAAACTTTTCCCAGTGTCTCTGTCTATGTCTGTCTGCCTTTACCTCGCTCCCTTTCTCTTTCTCCATCTCTAGCTCCGTCTCGATTTCCGTCTCTGTCTGTAGCACTTGCTGGCGGCGGGCGGGCAGCGCATAAAAAATGTATACCAAATCCCTGCACTGCAGCTGCAGCATTACGTGGTTAGCGAATTTATTATGCAGTGCTTGTGGCAAGCTCTGTGGTACAACAGACGCAGCCACAACCGCCAACGCCACACACCTCTCTCACTCACTCACTCACTGTGTCTCCTTCTCACCTACTGTGCTGGCTAACAAATGGACCAACTGCTTTTTGGCTGTTGTATATCGACTAATTGCCTTTTAACCAACAAATCGTGCAAGAAATCATATTGAACCAGGCGCTATTCATTAGTTCTTAAGCTGTGAGACGCTCAAGTGCACTAGAAAGTGTTTGCAGCTGGAGTACAAGTCGACTAGCAAATGCTCTCATTGAAACTTTCATCATGAAAAAAAGTCTTACAATAAAACCCCAAAGTTTCCAACTAAATACAGCAGTAAACAAGCCCAAGCCACACTGCGCTTAAATTCTAGTGCCAACAACAGGAGGAAGAGCACACACACATGGCTTATGGACTTGGGATTCAGAGGTTTAAGGATACAGATGCCAGTTCGGAGTCAGAGTCAGATTCAGAGTCGACTTGAACGCACTTGCTTAAAAATTCTATTTCTTAAACGTGCTCAGGGCAGCGTCGTCATTGGCATCCTCTTGTGTTCCGGCTCCTGGACGGCTGCGGACTGCAACCATACATATGCACGTATAGTCTTCAGATACATATATGTAGGAGATATATATATATATATATATATTTATCTACTGACTTGGCCTGAGACTGTGTCTTGGCTGCCGTTGCTGCTGTGCAAATTTAAGTGTTTTGTACGTGCGCCAACAGCAATTGGCAAATTCAAAGGCGTGTTAGCATGCCATCAGCAGCCAGGGGCGTGTCGGGGGGCAAACTGCATGCTCAGGAGGGTGTTTGCGGGCGAATTATCCTTTCAATTTGACTTGGCATATGTGTGTGACCCGCAGTTCTCTCATGTGTGCTTCTGTTTGTGTATGTGTGTGAGTTGAAATCGCATTTTAAATTTGGAAATGTCTTGAGATTTTCTTTTGCCAATTCGCATGTCCTTTTTGCCATATTGACGTATGCCTTGCGCCCAGTTCCATTTGCTACTTTGGTATGCGCTGGGGCAAATATCGCAATTGATTTATATTGAAAAGTCTTGGCCACTTCCTGGGCCTGCCAACAGTAGTGGCAGCATTTGTATCTGTATCTCTCTATACTCGTATACTCGCATACTCGCATACTCGCATACTCATGTGGCTTTTAGCCCGTTTGCCTTCATCGCTTTGACTGAGCGGAAGTCACATCAATTGGCCTGGCTGATATGGGTCGGCAGCCCGTGTAGGAGCTAACATGTCTGATGCATCTGCTAATGCCACAAATTGCGGCAAACGAGTTCTGTGGCGACGTGTCGCGACAATGCAACAAATGCAACAACCACAGCAGTAAAGAGTAACAGAATCGTTGTGTCTGCAACATTTAATGATGATTTCATGTAGGTGCCGCCAATAAACTCAATGCTTAAATATTGCATTATTAATGTTGCAGTCACTGCGATTCTACAAAGCGATTTTGCGCATTTGATTCATAATTAGTTGGCTGCGTCTGGGCGTCTGCGTTAGCAACAGGTTGCAACTAGCAATCGTCGCTGCAGTTGACACATCAGTCCCAAATGGACAGACAGACAGACAGTTAGACAGACGACGATTGGCTAAACGCTTTATGGCCACAAAGTACCGTTGACAATGCGATTGGGAATGTGAATACGTATGTGAATGCGAATCTGAATACGCCCTGCAGCCAAATGTTGCTAACTTGCCAACTTTATGCAAAATGCAAATACATTTTGGCCTCAACTTCCAGTTGGACTTCGACTTCGACTTCATCTTGGTTAAGTCTCACGCATCTGACGAATGGCAAATAAGAACTCTGCAACTGCAACTGCAGCTGCCTTTGAGCCTAGTTAGACGATTAGAACTGGTAATAGAAGTCACTGAACTGTGGGCTAACTGAGCTTTAAACTTTTGTTTATTTATGAGGAGAAGTTTGGAATTAATTTTATATTTTTATTATAAACCAAGTAAGTTCCATTTTATATAATTTAAAATTTGCTTTCTTATTGTTTTTGATTTTTAAATTGCTCTTAATTTCTGTGTCGATTTATGGCAATTGAGCTGCGCAATTGTGCAGAGTTTGCTAGTATTTCAGGACATCAAGTGCCTAATCACAGTGATTATGAAATTAAATGCCTGCCCAGCCCTATTGCAAATTGATACCCGAAACAAATGGACACGCAATGGCAACTTTAGCTGCCCCAACAACAACTGCAGTGGCAGCAGCAAAGAAGGTGCAGCAACGGCAGAGAGAAATTGGTGTTCATAATTCATGACAGTGGTTGCTGCTGCTGGTCATGTGGTTCATGGCGGCTCATGTGGTGGCTCAGGGTGCTAAGCAATAGCAAGTGCACATTGGCTCAATTATGCAGTGGAATAACACCTTCGGTGTGGCAGCAAACCACACGCTGCCAATTGCAGCGAGTGGCCGTAAAAGGCGTGCTGTAAGTCGAGTAGGCTGAGCAGAAGATAGCAGACATTACAACACATGTGCTTTGTATGTTTTGCATCATTTTATTTTAATTTAATTGAAACATTTTTAGCTGCTTTGAGGCGACAAGCGATTGAAGTGCTGCCGCTGTCGCTGCCATCGATTTGCATGCCACCTCGCGGAGTTGCAGCGTTGCAATGCGATTCGTATTCGATTTTGTGTTGGACTCCGTCTCCATGTTGCGATGCTTGTCGCCTGTCACATTGACAGACGCAGCGTCTCTCTAGCTAAACTCCCGCCTCTCCGCTCCGCCATCCTTTCTCCCCTTCCCCTCACTCAGTTGAACTCTATCTCTGTGTCTCTGCAACGCAGACGCGTCTGCGAATTGTTTTTTTGCTTAATTTTTATACTTAATTAAATTTGAATTTGTAATTTGCGCGGCGCTCAACTATTTTGCAGCAACGTCGTAGCTAAAGTCGATGCCTGCAAAATAAATCTGCAAGCCATATGAGCAATGTTTCTTATGTTGTTGCTGTCGTTGTCGTTGCAGGCCATTGCCATGCTCTTGCCACGTTGCTTAGCATTGAAAATGATGTACAAGTTGCCGTTGCCGTCGCCGTTGCTGTTGCGTTGGTGTTGCGACCAGAGCAATGCCTGGTCGAGCCTCGAGCCTCGCACTCTCCTCAGTCGCTGTCGGCGATGACTCCAACTCTTTTGGCTGACTCTGACTGACTCGACTGCACTTGCAACAAAACACTCCCACCCAGTGAGGGGTACGCTGCAGTTGCAGTCAGCGCGGCACAAGATTTATCACATTGTTCCACAGATTGTCTGCAGATTTTATATATACAGATATATGTATGTGTATATTTTGAGGATGAGCTGGCAATGCACCCGCGCCTACCACAACAACACAAACATTCGGCGACGAGGGCTGCTCGAGTAGTTTCTCTATAGGCTTATGATCACTTGCAGCATGTAATAGCCTTTATAGGAATAGTTCTTACCCCCCTCGCTGCCACTAGAACTGCAGATCGGATCAGTGATCTGTAAGTCTGTTGAACCTCAGTGCATCGCATATTTTTGTGCGCAGCGAAAACTATTTGGTCTGTTTCTGTTTTGGTTTTCACGGGTTAGACCCTGTAGTTGAAATAGCAAGCAGTGTTTACTACAACAGAGACCAATGGCAAGAATGATTGTGATTCCTATAGGCTGACTACAGGGTCATACTAAGGCGACTCGCGCGACTGTCATCTCTTTCTCCATCTCACTGCTAGAATGCTGCACTTGCGACTGCAATTGGCAATGTAATGAGCTTGATATGCATTTTCCAAAATCACACTAAACAGATGTCGCATTAAAGGAGTAGTCGATGCGGTTGTTGCTGTACAAGTTGTTGTGCTTGTTGCTAGTTTGTCGCCCTAGTCGTCGTCGCATTGGTCCAAGTCCAATGTTGCAGTTTGTGGGGGAGTTGTGGGTCTGTGTCCATGTCTAGAGTCTGGAGCAACGATTTCCTTGTTGCATGTCACATTACATGAGATTGGATAAATTTCCAAGTAAAAACTGTTGCTTTATGTTGTATAAATAGCCCAAAATGAATGAATATTCATTTGCAATTGCTGGCACTTTGAGACGTTTGCTAACCAAGCATAAAGTGTAACAAATTTTATGTTTCAATCAGACAAATTGCTGGAATTTGTTGCACATTGCGTGCTGATGACTGTTGGCTGTTGCTTGATGGTGGTTGTGGCACAGGTAGCAACATAAACTCGCCTGGTGGTCGTTTGCCACAACCAATCGAATATTTTAATATGCTGCCAATCGAATTGATTTGATTTCAAACACAGTTCCCACACAATCACACACACCGAGAGAGCTACAAATTACAATAATAATAAAGATAAAAAAACATTTAATTTCAATAATTCGAAAGTTAACTTTCGAGCTGTGGTCTTAATGAAAGGCTTGATAATTTTGGTGTTTAGTTTTTGGGCCTATTATTGGGCCTGGTGTGTGAGTGGCACCCACTGTGCGGCGCACAGTTGTCCATGCAACACTGCGTCTGCGGCGGCCTCAACAAATTCAAGTTAATTACTTTTCACTGCACTTGACTTTGGTCACACGCTCAATCTGCCACGACCGCAATGTCGCTAGCAGTCCGTGGCTTTTCTCACCAGGGAAATCTGCCAAACCAGGAAGCACACAAAGCCACTGAGATCCCAGCTTGCTGAGTGGCAGCTCCTGCCTCAATCTCTGTCGCAGTCGCAGTCGCCGTCTCAGTCGACGTCTCAGTCACAGCCGCATGTTAATTTTCCGCATGCTAAACTTTTAGCACAGTAGCAAATGCAATGGCAGCAACGCGGGTGACTCTGAATGTGGTTTGTTGGATGTTGCTAGTTGTTGTTGGTTGCTGGTTGTTGGTTGCTGCTTGTTGGCTGGGTAAATGGACAGTGGTCAGTGGTTTGCTGTTAGCCATTGGACGTGCCCAAATCGCTGCTAAATTGTTATCTATGAGTGCCGGCGTGTGCGCTGGCATTTCCCAACAAAATCCACAGCAACAAAAACTAAATGCCTTCGCTTTGGCATCTACTCAGCTTTGGTAATTAAAAACACATTCAATGTGCGCAAAATCACAGGCCAGAGTCGATTCTGGCCAGCAGATGCCAGCCATTTCCATTAGGGCCAGCCAGCCAGCTAGCCAGCGAGTCCGAGACCGGACTGGGCCATTAACTTGGCTTGTTTGACACATAATTCCATAACTCGCTGGCAGTTCGCGGCCAGCGGGCAACGTACAGTGAGGCCTATTCGTATCTACTCACTGCCCACCTCGTGCAATTATTCGCTTTTTGGCAGTGCAAACAATTTCGATTTATCGATGGAGCTCACGCGGCGCATGCGTAGAGACCAGAGACTCTGGCTTGAAAAAAGCTGACTACGATGGTGGCCCCCACCACAACCAACAGGGCACTCTGTATGTGTGTGTGTGTGTGTGTGGGTCGTGCAGATTTGATTGTAATTGCATTGCATTACATACAATATTTTTTATTATTACGCCTCAAGGTCGTGTCAGACCGATCTATATTGCAATATTGGACAATTTTTATGCAAAAATAATCAATTGCATATTTGTTTTATTGATTTCTCAAGCCCAAGGCAGCAGTCACAGACAACTTTGAGCGATGGATACTTGTGACTACAAAAATGTTATTATTATTAAAGAATTAAAGTCTGAAACATTTTATTTGTTTGCCTTTGTTGATTTTTCCCTTGGCATTTCCGTTCTTTGCTTTTGCATTGCATGACTTTTCATGCAAGTATTTTGACTTTCTAACGTTTTGCAGTGCCCATCCCTAGACCGGAGCAGGCAAACCCATAATTACCCTAGCATTTTTCCAGGCACTGTCACTCAAGTGAACTGCAAAATTACAAACTGCAACTGACAGTTTTCGTTTTAGCCAAACAGTCAACAGTTTCCAGCCATCATCCAAAAAAAAACCCCCTACAAATGAAGTGTTTTATGACATATTTAACTACCATTATGCACATTATCCACTTAGCGTAAATTGCCGCCCCCTGCGACTAGCGCCAAAATTATGAGCGAATATAACAAAGAAAAAACCAAAAACAAAAATGTATCTAAAGTAGCTGGAGCAACAAAAAATTAGTCTAGTTGCTGTACAAAGAACGACAACGGCATAAAAAATGTGGCAGCACATAAATAAAAATTTAATTTTCCGTCTATTTTTTCTTTATTTTTTGGTAATTTCTGCAACACGCGATGACGCGACCGAGAGGGCCAAAACTCTCCAAACTCAATTTCATTCTGCCTGTAATTATGTAGAGTAGACAGCGGGCGTGAGAAGGTGGGGCAAGAGTATATACAAAAAAAAAAATTGCCAAAAGAATAATATTTAAGAGCGGCGCATGGCATTTTATTTAATTTATATAGCCGCTGTCTGGCATTTGCTTGTCTGTCCTGAGCCAGCTGGATTTGCATGGGGATCAGCATAAATATTTTGCCACGACCAGAGGCCTGGAAACTTGAAGTGGCCAATTTGGGATGGGACCACACGACGTATGTGTAATCTGCGCTGTCCATTTGACAGCCAGCAATGGGCAACTTCATTAGGCGCACAAATTAAGCGATAAAACTATACGAAAATTCATTAAGCAAATTCTCAACAACAATAGCATTTGTAGTTGGCGAAAGGTGTGCAAAAGAAAATGTTTGGGAAATTCAAAGCGCAAAATAACGAAGCTCTAATGCGCTCTCCCTGGGCATATTTTGGCAGATTGCTGTATGCAAATAGTTAGTTGGATCTAAGATTGCCATAAAGCAATGAGGAAGAGTAGAATAAAGCAAAGGGAGAGAGAGAAAAAAGGGAAGTTAGATAGGCAGAGCAGATTTGCTGAAATAGTTATGAAAATTCCATTGGCAAATAACTCAAACTGACTCTTAATTTAAATGGCGAGAAACGCGTTTATTTGAAATTTGTGCATGTTATAGCCTAATAGTTGTAATAAAGATAGGAATTGCTTTATAAGGGCAACCAGTAAGCAGCAGATTATAGCTACAAGCTGCTTATACGACTAAATCTAGAAACTAGCTGATAACCTTGTACTATATTAAACCCATAAACCAAACTACCCTTCTATCTTACAAATAATACCCTAAGTTAGTCGTAGTCGTTGCTACTCCTCATCGGTTTAAAGGGTATTTAGCAAAATGGAAAGGCAATTGCCAAAAAGTTGCGCATGCGCAGGCGAGATTGAGATTCGATTCGATTCGTACGATTGCAATTGGAAGTGGAATTGGGGATTGTTGAACCATTCGACGCGACTCTACTCGAATCGACTGGTCGACCAGGTATTGCTGGCCAAGTTAGCTAGCGGCCTGCCTGCCTCTTGGCCGTGTGAACGCTCGCTTTGTATGTTAACTACACGCATGTAAAATGTACTTTCGATAGCAATCTCTTAGTTGCAGTCGCAGTCGCAGTCAGCGTCTCAGTTGGCGTCGCCGTCGCTGTTGGCGGCATAGGTAAAGTCGTTTCGGGCTCTTTCATGGTTGCCATTAATTAATTGAGCACACACTCAAGCAAAATCGAGGCTCACTCACTCTTCTTGGCTTGATTCCTGATGCCGATCAGGCTTTTGTTTGCTTTTGGCCAATCTAAAGCGCTGATCTCTCAAGGCGTTGCAGTGGCAAAGTGGCAGAGTGGCAATGTGGCTGCGTGGCAGTGGCAGTGGCAGCTACTGAGCTGCAGAGGCGTTGCTGCATCAGCATCTAATGCATTTGCTAATCCATTTAATTATTATTTATATCAAGATTGTGTGGCACATTGAAACTAACAAAGAGATTCTTTGCCACTTCCACACCCACCACCCTTCTCACTTCACCACAGCAAATTTAAAGTTAATGTTGCAATAGTCGCCGCTTTGTCTGTGCGCGCTGGCAGCGACGCTGACTGAGGCAGCCACAGTGTGGCAGCTACAAAAAGTGCGCCGAGAAATGCAATTAAAGTCATTTGCTGTTGTTGCTGGCGACATAAAATGCCGCTGCTGCTTTACTCCTGCCCCGCGGTACTCGGCTGCGGCGTCGGCGGCGTCGCCGCCACTTTTTGCATACCACAAAGTTTTGTGCGCCTTTTTATGCCCATGGTAGCGATGCCGCCGCCAACAGAATGAACAGAGCAAATGCGATTCGAACAGGATGCCAGCTCGCAAGAGACAAAAAAGCGTCGGTTAGTCGTTGGCCCCCGTCACCTCCTCCTTTGGCCCTCCCTGTCTTGCTTCTCATGTCTTTCGTTAGGTCTGTCGTTTTGTCGGTCGGTCGGTCGCTCGTTCGGTGGCTGTTAAAAACCTCCTACTTTTCCTGCATTTCCGCTCATAATGATCATGATGATTGCATGCGTGGCTGATGGGATTTGAATGTTGCAAGTTTGCCTCTCACAACGTACAGCTTGCCACATATCGTCGCACTCTCTGGCCATTGTACATTGTGTGTAATTTGCACCAGCATCGTGGGAGCGCACCTTTCCTTCAACCCAACTTGAACCTGAAAGACTTTGCCTTTTTTGTTGTTGTTGTTTTTGTGTTGTTTGTTGCTTGACCGCAGGCTGCGGCTACCGAGCAAATCTACTCAGCTGAGAGCTGGGGCAAAGATCTATGCTGGAGTTGTAGTTACAGGCAGGAGGCTGGAGACTGGAGGCTGCACCTGTTACCCATCTGGAGTCATAAGTTAACCCGTTGATGCCACATGATAAGCGTCCATGGCAACAGCTCGTAAACAGCAAAGTTTTGTCTAATAAATTCAACGCTTGCACTTAGTAAATTTTCGTGGATTCGCATTATTTTGAGCACTTCATCATCAAATGCAGCGCAAAGTTGGCTCTTTTTTATGCGCAATTTACTTTGGCCAAAAGTCGCATAAATCGTTCTACACCAAGAAGTAGCTGCAGATGGAGTTGGAAACGGAGTTCGAGATGGAGACAGAGCAGTTGGGTTAACCCAACAAAAACAACAACAGACTCCAAGCATCCAAGGTAAAATGCTACCCACAATCCGCACACAAAACACTTAAGTGCCATAAAAGAGATTTTTATTATGTCTTGTGCGCTGCTCTGCTCTTCGCACAGCTCCCAAAGCAGAGGTAATTTTTTTCTTCTTACTTTTTTTTATACATATATATATTTCACCTTCCTTTTTTTAGTTATTTTATTTCTGCACATATGAAGAGCATAATGAATATGCCATGGTGAATGCAATGAATCTGTCAGTTTAATAAGTGCGCCGCTTTTCTGAACTCTTTCTCTCTCTCTCTCGCTCTGTGCGGAAATTAGCCAATTGTGATGGCGCTGTGAAGTTCAAGCAATTTGAGACCTTTGTTTATGCAGCACATTTCCAGCTGCTCTTAGACTCTAACACAGCTTTGCGCTCCAAAGGTATAACTTTTTAAGCTATCACCCCATTAGATTGAGTTAAATCTTAAGATTAAATGTACTTACTATTTTTTTCTTTAATACAAAAAGAGTATTGAACTTGCGACTACCCGGAGCTGCTACTCATAGCTCTCCCCCGCTCTCCATGCATGTGCACAACACTGTATCAAATATGTGGCAGACTGAAGATGTTGCCTGTCTCTGACTCTGGGCAAGTAGACTCCTCTCCTCTTTCTGCTCATCCTCTGGCTGCTGTTTACTTGTTGCGCAGCTTATGCAAATTGTGTGCTTATTGCCTGGCCATGTGGGTGTCAGCCAGCCAGTCATTCAGTCAGCCAGTCATCCAAAGAGACAGCCATCCAGAGACGATAGACTTGTTGCCATTGTTGACATTTCGTCAGGCTAAAAGAGACTTTGGCTTGGCTCGGATTTACTTGGCTTGTTTGTCAGACAGCTACGGAGTAGGCTTGGCAGCACTCATCAAATCTGTGGCTCACTTTCCTCCAGCAATATAATTTGCAGTTCCATAATAAAGCTGCAACTGTAGCTCATCTTAGTTCAGCTTTGTTTTGAACGCCTACTATTTGTTTGGGCCTAAAGTGGAGTGCCATCAAAAGGCTTGCTTTGTAAAGAAAGAAATGTGATATCTTCTATATAACTATAGTAATCGTTTACTCCAGTACTCATCTACTTAATCAATTTGTTGCACTCAAGCTCTCTTAATTTGGCCATCAAAAAAGTGGCATTAGAGCTCATTAGTTGCAATCAAAATGGCCAAATGGACAAGAAACAATTATCACGGTAACGCCCGCTCCATTGCACGATTGTTTGGTATAGTGAAAATCAACGTTAAACAGTATTAACCACCGGCTAAAACCACCGGTGAGAGAGACACCGATAGACACCAGGCACCGACAATCTGTTGACCTTCGACGGCTCTTGTGACGCCCGCCCATAGACAAGAGGCAAGTCAAGCCACAAGCCAGAGTCAGAGTCAGACTCGGAGTCAGAGCCACAGCCGGGCCCCAGCTCGCAAGTTGGTCAACAAAGTAACAAGTAACAAGCCAGGCCAGTCTCCCTCTACAAGCCACGTCTCCTACTCCCGCTTCTACTCTGCTGCCACCCCTCGCTGTCCAGTGCAGTCTTAGACTCAGTCTTGGACTGATCTCAGCTGCGCCTGCCTCGCTTTCAATGGCGTTATTTATGTTTATTACCTCTAAGGTCGTTCGTTACTCGTTGCAGGCCGACTTGTTGCTGCTTTGAGCTGTTGGTTGTAGCACTTGTTGTTGCTGTCGCCGCTGTTGATACTATTTTGTACGCAGATATCAGTAAATTTAGATTTAAAGTGAATGCGCGCGTTGAGTGTCAAATGCGCCAAGTGTCAAAAGACAAGTTGTTGTTGTAGTTGTTGCTGTAGTTGTCCATGTTGTTGCTGTTGTTGCAGGACATATTACATTGCTTGAGTGACTACACCTGTTGTTGCTGTTGCTGTTACAGTTACAGTTATAAAGCTATGCGGCAACGTCTCCGACTCTACTTGCAACCTGTTGCCCATATAAGTCCAGAGCATAAATTTCCAATTGTTGCACGCCCGCTTATGAAGACATTCAATAAGCACACACACACACACACTCGCATACACTCGCACACACGCACATACATTATTTACGAGTCTGTCCCGAATAAGCGAAACGCCAAACACTGAGAAACGCACAGATTTTTGTGCTAATTTTATCACTTTGTGTGTCGCTCTGCCGTCACGACTTCTGACAGCACATAAATACTCATAATTTATTAATACGGTAAATGTTGCATGCAATAATTTCATGGCGACAAAGGCAGCAACCAACAGCAACCAGCAACAAGTGTCCACAGGTCGCCAATTGAAGTTAAAGTTGGGCTGCCACAAGACCCAGCTCCCTGTAACCACTTTTCTGCCAGACAACGAATGTTTTGATACCCTGTAAAATAGGTAACTGTAGCTGTAACGAAACTTTTATTAATTTCAGAGTATTCTTTGGTGGTTAGTGTATGCGGAAAGTGAATTTAAGTTTAAATGGAGCACACGCAAGTCCCAAAGACTCTGCATAAATAATAATTTCATCATTGTGCGGCTGTGATGATTTATTTGCTTGACCGTAAAAGGATTGCCTTTCCGTTTTGACCAGGCTACCAGTGTCCTCTTGGCTTGCTGCTGCCGCTGCCGCTGCTGCTGGTTGTCATAAGCGTGAGCGATTTATTGTCATTGCTGTTGGAACACTATGAACTGGCAACTGAACAATTGCACTTTACTTTTTCTCAATTGCTAATTCAATTTTCGGGGCTGTCTTGGCACTCTCTGCCACATTGGCCTGTCACTTGTCCAAAATGCGAAAATACAAAAGAGAACAAGCCAAATCTGTTCAAAGTCTTTTCGTTTTTTCTTTTGTTTTGGCAGCAACGCCTTCAAACTTTGCCCACAGAAAGCACAGGGTAAAAGATTCAGAAGGGAAAAAGTAGAAAAACCTTTGGCGAAATATTTATAGCAATAATTTATTGTAGTTTGGAATTTATTGTCTACGACACGTTTCAATTGCTCGTCTGCTGTTAGAGAATTGAGAATTGCTGCGGCACTTAGCGTGGATGTTGCTGGCGGCGACGGCGGCGGTGGCTGCAGCAGCGTCGACGATGGAACATCATTTGACACTTGCGAGATTTATAGTCGCAGCTCTTCGATGCATTTCTAAGATGCCTGAGTCGGCAGCTAATGGAATCTTAATTTAGCAGTGCCAAAATAAAAGCCAGCCACAACAAACAGCAGCAGCAACAGCAACACATTTACAAATTCCATGGCAGTTGGCACCCTCAAAGCAATTGAAGTTGGCCAAAACATTTGAGTCGACTTGTAAATTGAATTAAAGTGACTCGCGAGAAGCGAAAGGGTACATGTGCTGTCCTGTCGAGCAACTTTTGGCTAGCTACTGTTTGCAGGTGCCTTTCCTGCCAATGAAATTAACGCCAACTGCAATATAATTATAATATAAATGCGCAACTCCTGCCTTATATGGGGCAGTCTCAATGTCAAGTTGCAAGCACGTAATTGGCGTTGGCCTCTGCAATTTGTGGCCATTTGCAGTAAACTGTGGACTGGCGACTGCTAACTACTGACTGCTGACTACGGATAGCTGCAACTGCTGGAGCCACCCTCGTTGTATTGTCGAAGTATCAGCTGCATTATGCATGCTGATTGAGCAACATTTTTGCACAACCCACTGACAAAACAACGCGCCTATCGACAGACAATCAACAACGACAGCAGCAAACAGTAACAACAGCAATGCCAGTAACTGCAACCACATCCTTTCCACCTCCGCGTCCGTTATGCAGTTCACTTCCTGTCCAGAAGCAGCACAATCTTTCATTCATGAAATTTGTTGCCGTTGTCATTGTTTGTGTTGCAAATCAAATGCCCGGCAGCAACAGTTGCCGTCTCTTGGCCGCATAAATTGTTGCTGCTGCTGCTGCTGGCGGGGATTGTTGCCCCCGTTTAGTGTGCTCCACTTTGGCCACAACTTAACAAATCTGAGACTGTTTTCTTGCTGCGTTTTTTTTGGCTCAGTTATTTTAACGAATTTATTTGCAGCGCTTTCATGGTCAGCGCAACAATTTAATGTAATTTAAATGACGTGCCCAGTACACAAACGCAAAGGACAGGTGCAGATGCTCAAGAGTCACTTCTCAGTCTGTCGTCTACACACTACAGTCTTGACTCCTCTTCACTCTTCAGTTCTCAGTCCCAGTCCCATTCCCAGTTTTAGCTTACAGTGGGAGTATGCAGGCCGTTCGCATTTTTGTGCTCGCCAGCGGCGGCAACGTCGGCTCCTTTGTGGCGACATTGACGACAACGACAACATCCACAACGGACCAAGACGACGACGACGACAACTGGCAATGTTGCTATCAAGTTTTTGGGCGAGCGGACACATTTTAATGATGAGTCGAAAGACGCTGGAATTGGGCTTGTTGTTGTCGTTTGCAGCCATTGCTCTGTTTGCTGCTGGAAACTGTTGGTGCTGCTGCTGCTGCTGCTACAAGGGAAATGCTAATTTGTGTGTGTCGCTCTTTGGTTGTGCCGATCGTCGTCGTCTTTGAAAGAGCTCTTAAGGGCATTACAGCTATGTAATAGACCACACTCTTTATGCACGCCTAATCAGCTGAAATATTTCTCTTTGGCGCATATAGAATTCGGTCTTATCATAATTTAAATACATTTTTCATAAACTGATAGGCAGTTTAAGTTGGTAAAAGAGCATTAAGTATTCGTTTTGCTTTCAACTTTATTGTCATTTTGCTCTTTGGCTTTAATCAGTCATTCGCATGGCTAAATTGAGTCGCTGTCTTTATTTTCATCGCTTGACTTTAGTCGTTTCTTCTTTGACTTTTTTGTTTTGTATCAATTAAAGTCTTCGTTTTGGTCCATTTGCGTGGGTCGATTGTCCGATTGTTCGATTCGCTCGATTGTCCGATTGTCGCTAATTGTCTCTCCGATTGTGCGATGTTTTATGCTTATTAATAAGGCTTATTAGTCGTCTGGCTAAGCAGGTGCAAAAGGCAGTTAATTAGTCAATCAATGGACCATTCCCAAATTCAATTCCCAAAAATGCCATAACCAATCGTCGTGTGAAAGTTTCAAAGTGTTCAATATTAATTCCCACCACTTTCAGTTGAGACTCTGACACATTTTTGATTTCGGGTATCAAATTCGTTTTGTGGAATGAAACGATTGTCACAAATTATGCACAATCAATGCATCAATTAAAGACAAATCGAAATCAAGCAAAATGAGAAGCAAAAGGGTAGCAACAATCACAATAGCAATTGATTTCAATTTGCAATCAAATTGAAATGAAATCAATGACAAAACAACGACAACTTACACCCGCATACAAGCTGTTGTTGTTGTCGTTGTTGTTGCTGTTGCTGTTCGCTTAATTGATGTTGCTGTCGTCGTCATCGTTGTCGGCAATTCACACCAAATGAGGGGCACTGCGGGACGAGGCAGAACTTTTGCCTATTGCGTGACGATGGCTGTTAGAATTGTGGCTGCCAGTCGTCGCTGTCGCGATTTATTTCACTTTCGAGCGAGCTGCTGTTGCTGCATTGCCTTTGGGGAAACAATAAAATAAAGTGGCAAACAGTCAACAGCAGCAGCGACAGCGAAACAGCTCCAGCAACGTCATCATCATCAACATCAACAACAGCAACAAACAGCAATCGCAACATCGTGGTGTGAAATTTTTTCAATTGACTCATGCGGCAATTGTGTCAATTTGTCAGGCATTGATTTCGATATCTGCTTCGATTTGTGGCACTCGCATTGGGCAATGTGTGGGCAGCAATGATTTGAGTTTATTATGCGGGCGGTCACCTCAACCCTCGCACCGCCCCCGTTACAGTGATGGGCAACAGTATCGGGATAACAACTGCAAGAAGAGCAACCCCGTGTCATGTCTTGACCACGCTCAATTTCCATTTTATGCGCTCGCTGTGCAATTAAGTGATTTATCATTTGAAGTTGGTGGTGCTGTGAAGGATGGAGGTGGTGTAGAAGCTGCAGTTACTGCGGCCAATAGCCAACTTAATTTTAGCGGCAATCAAGCAATAACAAGCTGCAACATGCCGTGTTGCACGATTGCCTTTGACTCGATGTGGCCGTGGCTCTTGTTGCAAACAGCAAGAGTAACAGCAAGAGCAACAACAACAGCAACTACAACAGCAACATCAACTGATATCGATAGCTTTGGCTTTGCCACAACTGCTGATTGCATCTGTTGCAGCAACAATATTACAAGCAACAACACCAAAAACAACATTGTGCTGTTAAATTGAATTTGAGAATAGCCTGCCTCGACTTTACACTCAAGTGCGGATGGTGCGGCAGCAACTACGTGCAGCAATCAGCAACACCTACAAAAAATGCCAAATGATATCGCTGCGTGCGCATCAATTGCAGCCACAGCAACAGCAGCAGCAGCAGCAGCAACAACAACAGCAAACCACCTACTCCAGCTTCAAGCCACCCCCCTTCATGGCTATCGACAAGCTTAAGCACATGCATTAAATAATTTTACACTTTGTTTGCCATCTCCGCGAATGCAAATGCGATAATCGCCAAAACGTTTGGCAGCTAACGAGACGCGAAATGTTGCAGCAGCAACTCCGAAAAGGGGAGGGGGATTGTCTTGAGGGGAGTGCCAATGATAAGACTCCTTTTAGGGCATTGTGAGCGCCAAGGCCTTTGTCACTTGCCCGTACCGCCATAGAGATCTTAGATCTCTCGAACAGTCAGCGGTTGGAGGCTTTGTTGCTGCTGTTGTTGCACTTGCGGCACGAGCAACAAATTGCCCATTTTGCTGGCAGTGTACGTGCCGCAATTTCAAATGACATTTTCATTAGCAATTCGTTTTGAAAATTGCATCAAGTCCACAATTCATCGCGATTCATGCGCCTTGCGGCCTGCGAACGCTGCGTGGAGTCAAACTTTTCTAATAATTCAACTGTGTGTGTGTGTTTGCCTGGAAAACCCGATTACAAATTATTGCAATTTGAAGTTAAGCAATTGCAGCAAAATGTTGCAAGATTAAAGATAACGAAATTGAATTTATTATAGTTATTATATAAACGTTGACAAAAGAAACAAACAATGTTGATTGCACACTTTTCAGGATTTTCCACTTAATATAAATTTATTTAATCTTTGTAAATCACACATAAATCGCCCACAAATCGCACACAAATCACCAACACATTTTTCAGCACCAAACAAAAATTTTAGACTCAAAATCAAGCGCTTCGAACGCTTTGTTCTAATCGCTTTCGTGTAGTTTTTCACAGTTTTTGCATCGCACAAGGCGATAAAAATTGGCAGTCTGGGCATCCCAAAACCGCTGCGACATGGGACAAATGGACTGTGTAGACTGGGGACAACTGTTTGTCGGCGGTCGCCGCCGACGCCGCCTGTCGCTGTCCGATTCTTGGCAGGTCGCTGCACGGCGACAACAGCGCACCAAAGTTGTACGTGAACAGAGATTAATATGTCCAATTACTGTGACAAAATCGCAAAATGCCGTCTGCATTCTGTTTGCCAAAAACATTGGCTACAAAAATGATATAATATGTGTATGTGGTGTGATGGGTGGTGCGACGGGTTGGAGTTGTTGGTGGTGGCTACGGTGGCGCGTGCTAATTAGCGTCAGTTGGCGGCACAAAAAGTAAACTAATTTGTGGAAAGAGGCAAAAGACGATACACGGTAGCAACCCCAACCCAACCCAATGGAGACAACCCCCACCAGCAACAACAATTAAAGGAGCAACAACGAGAATAAATAGAAGAAAACAAGCTGAAAAAAAAAAAAATAATTTAAATAAGCGCGCGAATATTTTCCATGTCACGTTGAATTGTGAATTTTTTGTCGCTTTCGTTTTTGTTATGTTTGTTTATAAAATTAATTTCTTGTCGTCTTTTTGTTGCTCATGTGGGGCAACACGGCGACAGCAGCAGCAACTGTAGCAGCAGTGACAGCAACAACATCTCACCTAAATGGCAATACAAAATGGCTGCCACATGCGGCAAAGATTTTGTAACAGCTGCACGGCCCAAAAGCCAAAAAGCCAAAAAGCGTGCTCTCATTTTTGTCATTATTGTTGGTGTTGTTGTAGATGTTGCTGCTGCCATGCACAATGTTTTGTTTGCCTTTTGCTTATTTCAGACTTTTTATTAGTAGTTGCTGTTGCTGTTGTTGCTAATTTGAGCAGTTTTCCGACCAGCGAATTTGTCGCGAATGGCGAAAGTTAACAAGAAACAAGAGACAACACACAACAGACAAAACAGACAAGATACAACCAGAGTCACATGTTCACTGCACTTTTTTCCTTTTTAAATAAATATTTTTAATTAAAAATTTAAGCCAAAAGCCAAAGCAAAAACATGCTATTAGCTTAACGACAGGGCTAAAGCAAAGCTCTTTAAAAACTCCAGTGGAAAGAGTAGTATTTAAATACCAAATTTGTGGGCAGAAATACTAAAGCTCTTGGACTTGTATTTGCTTTACTTAAAGCACAAAATTCCTGGTCAAACCGCGTTTGGTTTAAGAATTTCGCTTTTACCGCTCGTAACAATTTAGAATGTCATTGAGGAATCAGAAGTTTGCATCAAACGAATGCTTTAATAATTGTAAACGTGTCTTCACTTCCTCTTTCTATCGCTCGGTCATTTGAATGGCACTTTTCCCCCATTTTCCCACGCCTGTGAAGCGGACGAAAGAGTTCTGGGCTTTGCAGTAATTAGCGAATGCAGACAGCGCCAACCTAACGATGTCACTTTATCAGCGGGTTTTCGTTGCTTTTTTTTTTGTATTTTGTACATTTTTTTTTTGTGCAAGTTGTACCGCTAATATGGCCTACGCCTACTCCCAAGACCCACAGTCACAGTCACAGTCGAAGTCGAAGCCAGTCTTAGTCCACGACAACGACGACACGGCAAATGCCAACCAATAAGCGAGATAAAAGCCAAACGCATTGCGTCTGCAACGTCTTGTCCTCCCCTCCCCCTGCAGCTATACCCTTGGCAACCTGCTTGCTGCCTGCTGCCTGCATAAAGCGGAGCACTTTGCATTAGCGACATAATTTATCTCGCCAACGAGCGAGAAGGCGGCGCAGCAGAGGAAGCGACAGAGAGGGGATGACTGTAGACTGCGGACAGTGGACAGTGGACGATGGACTTCAGACTGTGGCATGACT
This sequence comes from Drosophila nigrodunni, assembly GCA_020829145.1. NCBI lineage: Eukaryota > Metazoa > Arthropoda > Insecta > Diptera > Drosophilidae > Drosophila > Drosophila nigrodunni. The sequence goes on along the minus strand of JACVCZ010000007.1, from coordinate 4,985,827 downwards.
GCGCAGACGCAACGGCTGCCCGTTGCAGTTGCTTCATTGCGTACGTTGCACCTGCAGCCTTGCCGCGTCATCTTCACTGCAACAAGAACAACAACGACGTCGACGTTGTCGTTGTCGTTCTCGTTGTCGTCTTCATCGTCGCCTTGGACCTGGACTTGACTTGGAGTTGGAGTTGGATTCGTAGCTGGAGTTGGAGTGGAAGTTGGATTGGACAGCGTCTTCTTGGACTGCAGCCGGCTGGCTCCCACTGTTCGTTGCTGTTGTTTTCTTGGCTGTCTTTTTTTCGGCGCAACAAGTGCAATTATTAAAAATTCCGGAATTCGCAGCAGCAGGCGTGAGAGCAAAGGAGACAGTCGGTGTGCGAGAGAGAGAGAGAGGAGTTTACTTGTTGCGTGGGGAGTTGTTTCCAGTTGCTGCTGCTGCAGTTGCTGCTGCCGTTGCCGTACGCATCGCTGCCGCTCAAGTGCGTTGGTTTTCGCATTAATTATGCGTTTCGAGCCGATCCGAAGCGATTCAAACGATCCGAGCGATTCCTCCAGAGTCGAATGCGCAAGAATGACCAGAAATTGATGTGGCTTCTACTTCTGGTTGGCGTTGTGCACTCTGTGAAAAAGCATTTAATAACAGCGCACAAATCGATATATCATTTTGGCTCTGGGTTACTTTCTTTCGGAGACTCTCTTCCCACACTTTTGCTCAAAAATCAATTAAAATATCTTTCTCTTGGTGCGTGTGTGCGTGCGTGTTTGTATGTGTGTGTGCTGTGCTAATAAATTTGCCATAAAAATTCCACTAAATCATTGGACATGGCAGAAGTAACATTGTCGCATGGACATTAACATTAGCATAGCTTAGCTAAAAAAAAACACAGAGAGAAAAATAAGAAACTAAACACAAATGAATCAAGAATTAACAGGCATAGATTGATGGCAAACATGCCGTTATTTAGCTTAAAAAATAAACACGTCTTCTCCAATGATTTGGGGCTGAGAAATCTATATTTATGTGGAACTGAGAATCTGAGACTTTGAAATATTTAATTGGGTGCGTGGATTGAGACAACAAATAAAGTATTATTTTACTTAAACTATGATTAATATAAAGTTTCATTATTTGTAATAAATAACTAAATTTTTAACGCAATAATTGAATTTTCAAAAATTTTAACAACAATTTAATACATAAATTTAAGCACGCATTTTGTGATTAATATATTAACAAATTTTATGGCTATTTGCATTAAATGTCGTGAATTTTTAGTATATTATAAAAATATTTTTAGCATATAAAATTAATTGATTAATCAGGCAAATGTGATAAATGGCAGCCTCATAAATTAATAGCCCGGCAATAACAAGAAGTACATAAGTATAACTACAACAGCAGCAACTACCACAACAACAACAACAAGGCGTATGTCTAGCCAAGTTGCTACTGCAACTGTTGCTGCTGTGGCTGCTGCTGACTATCGGCAACGCCCCAGACAGCCCAGACAAGCGTAACAACAACTGCCCACAGCAAGTCAAGTCAAGTTCAAGTGCAGTCTGCGGGACAGCCAATAATGCAGCTTGATAAGCTGGCAAAGAGCTAGCAAAATCATAATAAAATGGCAAGACAGAGCAGGCAGAAGTTGTTGTTGTTGTCGTTTGTTGCTGGTGGTGCATGAAGAGCGTAGGCAATGTCGCCTACTGTCCAGTTGCTGTCTCATTCTGACATGCTGTTGACACAAGCGCCAAGCTGGCCAAAACGCCTTGGGCTGCCAACTGGCAATTGGCAACAGACTAGAACTGGCCAACACGATCATCCTGCTGCTGTTGCTGCCCACATCATTTGGCCAGCCACAGCAACAACAACAAGAACAACAGCAACCACAATGCCATCAAAGGCAGACAATCAAAATGCAATCACCCACAACATTAAAGCAAATTTAAAGCGCATCATTCCATGGAAGCAGCCCGAGATTCGCACAAATGAAATGAAATCCTTGCCGCACACATTAACAGCTCATTGGCACTACTGTAGGGGGTCGTCGAATGTGGCACAGTCACCGTCACAGTCGCAGTCGCAGTCACAGTCAGAATCACAATTCCATTCCTTCGGTACCAAATGTGGTCCCAAAGTGGCGCCGCCGACGCTCCACTTGAGTTTATCTCCGGTCTGTTGTTCTCTCCCCCCGTCTCCCACACCCTTTCTCTTCGCCTCCCTTGCTTTCTCACGCTCCTTGGTGCATGAGGACGGCACTGAGCCGGAGCCACGAAATAAGTTATAAATTTTGCAACCGTTGATGGCGCATATTATGATATCATTTTACAACTTGTGCAGAGCCAAAAGCCTTGCGACAAACCGACCTGATCCGCCCTTTTAGCGATGAGCGCGTGAGTCGTGCGTGAGCAGTAACAAATTAATTAATTGAGCTTATCTCTGGCGTCTAATCTATAATGATTTAAGTATTATGATATATTTTCTGCACTTATTCTATCAAAACTCGGTGTCACTTGACTCACGCTACCATCGCTAAGCCCTTATGCAAATTCTGAGCTGCTGCCGCCGCCGTAGCTGCAAATTAATGTTGCTGTTGAGTTTAAGCGCTCGATTCTCTGCTCTCTCTTCCTTTCCTTGTCTTTCTCTGGTTTCGTCGCCTTGCCAGCTCCAACTCTCAGCCAGTGGCCCCAAACCATTGCTCGTGTCTTGGCCTCCCTGGAGTCTCAGCTGCTGTTCTTGTGTTCTTTGCATGTTGTCATTGTGTGCTGACCTTCCCCCACTTTAAGAATTATTGTTATTATATGCGCTGCAGCGATAAAAATCGCAGATGCCACACAATCGTCGTTGTCGACGTCGTTGGAGGACAGCTCATGAAATACGACGCACGCACCCAGAGACGCAGTCAGAGCCAGCAACAGCAACAGCAAGAGCAGCAGCAGGTCATATGCCATATGTGAGAGTGTAAATGTGTGTGTGGATTAAAAATAATTATAATTGCTCCCACGATTTTGTGTTCCAAGAATGCAGGCAACACTGCTGCTCCTGTGGTCAGCAATTGCTGCTGATGCTGGACATGTTGCTGCTGTTGTTGTTGAGGCCATTTCATTTTAACGCATATTAATTTCAGGATTTTATACTCTGTTATTTTTATTGTGACATTTGATTAATTGACGACATTTAATTACAACGCACAGGCAGCTTTCAAGCACAGACTGCAACTCCAAACTCCGAAACTCCAACTCCTCTCACTGCTCTCTCTCTCTCTCTATCTCCGCTTATCGCAACTCATTTATCGCTGGAAAAATTATGACGCTGTTGATTGCTGACGCTTTTATCTGATCAGCAGCAAACACATGCCTCAATTCCCCTCCCCCTCTCTACGCTGTCTACTGCTCCAACCTACTCACATGTGGGTGACTTTTAAATATGCACTTTATGGCCCTGTCTGGCCGAGTTGTGTGCCAAAAATTGATGAGTCATTTGTGCAACAAGTGCAACACTTGTTTTGGCAACGCATTAGCGGGAAATCGAAGAGGTTGGGATTATGAGTGGGAGATACATCGATGATTAAATATTACAAGACAATAAACGCTTTATCTTCATTGTGAGTGCTAAGCAAATTACCAGCTGCCAAATGGCAGATTATGGCCTGACAACGACCACACCAGCAACATGGTCCACATTGTGGACTGCACTGACAACCACAACTTCATTGGCACTCTGACTAATTTGCCTCTGCTCACGTGGCGTATACGCAACATTTGACTGTATGTATTAGTAGCTATTTGTGTGTTTTAGTGCGTGTTGCTGTTGCAACAGCGGCAATAGTTTTATGTGCTGTTCAAAGGAGCAACAAGGCGCATTCATTTGCAATCACATTAAGATAATGTGGTGCATGTAAGCTCATTTCGAGAGTCATCATCAAATGTAGCGCAAACGCGATCAGTGGCAGTTGATAAACGACAACAACGAAAGTTGTTGCCAGTCAAAACAGCAGCAGCAGCAACGTCTACAGCGACAACGACAGTAACCTGCAAGCTGACAGCCAAAATATTGTGGCTTCAACTGGCTGAGTGTCCGCTCTGCGTTCTAGAACATATCACATGATAATCTTCATGCATCACTTCAACGTCAGCAGCGTACAACAAGCTGCTGTCGTTGCTGTTACTGCTGCTGCTGTTGATGCTGCACCGGAAGCATTTTATTGCCACAGTTGTTGGCCTCTCTGCGATCCGCTGGCACTGATTATTTCAGCCATCGTAAATCCCCACTTTTGTGGGGGGCACGCGCGAGCCTAAGGCTGATACCAGCTGCCACACCAACAACACACCAACAACACTAGCAGCAGCAACAACAACAGGTGCTTGGCTTTTAGGTAGCTGCAAGTCAAAGAGGTGCGAAATGGCAATGCACCCGCTGGCCAGTGTTGTCAGCAGTTTACTGTCAAAAATTGATTTAAAATGTTAGCTGGAAGTAGCTAAAAATAAATGTTAAATAGCTAAAACTTTAAAAACTTCAAAGGCTTTAGAGAAATTCGCCAAAAATTAAGAAAAAGTAAAGAAAAACAAATAAAATTTTAACGAATTTTAAAAAACAAGCTAGATTTTAAGCTAGCTTTATTTTAATAGCAACTAGCTTTAAAAGTAGCTATGACAACACTACTGCAGGCATTGAATTTCAGACAAAGTGTTTTCACCCGGCATTAGGTGATGTTGCCGTCGCGTGGGTCAATGTTGCTGCTGCTGCTGCACCAACAGCAGCAACTTAAACGTGTTGCTGATACAATTTGCTTGATAGCCGCACATTTTACGCTTCAGTGGACTTTGCTATCTGTGCGAAATCTAATACATTTTGTTAACGCGCACACTTTAGCCAATTTTGGAGCAATGTTTGCTGCAACAGCAACTGCAGCTGTAGTTGTACTTGCAGCAGCAGCAGAAGCTGTCTGATTACCAGGCGAAAGACGAGTCGAGTAAACAAAGAGAAAAACCACAAACACAAGACAGAAGCAACAAAAGCACCGCAATGCAGCTCAAGTCGCGTACGTGGTTAGCAAATTTATGTTGCCAAAAATGAGGCGAGCAGGCAGCAGCTTTGAGAGTTCAGCGGCGCACGCAACACGCAGCAGGCAGCAGCAGCAGCAGCAGAGAGCTGCAACTGGCGCCAAGTGTGTTTTTTGGTTAACCCTGTGTGTCCTTGTGCCTGCCAAGAAGCGTTGTTGCCTTGCCACGTAAATCGCATAAATTGCATAATTTTGACTGACTTTTGTTGCTGCCGACTGGTGGTGGTGCTGCTGCTGCTGGCACTGCATTTTCTTGGCAGCCAAACAGAGCTATTGCTCCTTGTAGGTGCCGTTCATTGCCTTCTGCCAGCAACCCAGTCAACCCCTTCTTCCAGTCTGTCCAGCTGCCAGCCTGACTTCCGTTTGCATAAACTTTAAGTGAAAAACTGCAGAGCAAGAAAAGGCAAATGGAAAATGGAAATGAAATTGCAGTCGAGCTGTGTGTGAAATATTTAAGGAATTTATGATAAATACATGAGAATCTTGTAAATGTTTTTAAGACTTTGTCTCGAATTAAACTTTATTTCCTTTTCTTTATTTTTCTTAATAAAATTTGTAGCTCTAGTTAAAGCTTAAGAGTTTTAAGTATTAGCCTGGACAATTGATTCAAATGGTTGTAAAGCTATTGAAGTGATTTTTCAAATACTTTATGGCATCGTAAAAATCAATGAATGTTCTTTTTGCAACATACAAATCTCAGTGTTCTCAGTTGCTTTGCAACATTTCCGCTCATCATTCAATTGGCTTTTCCCCAAACATGTGACTGGGCTCTCTGCTCTATGGCTGTCACTTCCTGCATAGAAATTCTAAGCACGAGTAAACTGACTTTGACAGTTTTATGGGCTTTCAAACTGTTTTATGACACGCCACAACAACGATTGCAACAGCAACAGCAACCAACAGCCAGCCAGCCAGTTGAGGCGCGAAACATGCCTATAATGAGAACGAGATGCTGACTGGGAATGAGTCTCAGACGGCGGCTGAGAAACTGAAACTGACAAGGCGACTCGCACGTTGCCCATACGCCATGTGGCCCCGCGCCAATCAGACAGTTGTCCGCCCACGCCTTCTCAGTTTTCTGTTGCGATATTTAGTTGCAAGAATAATGCGCCAAAATTGAAATGAAAATGATAAATGTGCTACAGATAGTTGTACAAAAAAAAACACCACCAACGACAACAACAACAGGCGAGTCCAGCACGCACAGTCGCTATCTCTTTCTGTTGTCGCTGTCGCTGTCTTTGTCTCCGTTTCTGTCTCCAACTCAGTTTCCATCTGCGTCTCGGCGCCGTCGCGCAGGCGTTTTTGACAGTTTTTTAATAATATCAGCCAGGCAAGTTGCTGTTGTTGCTGGGTAGGCAGTTCGGCCTACCTTATATCATATGCTCTCACATATACCCTGACATTCTGTTGGGCTGCTTTGGTTTTGTGTTTAATTTCATTTTATTTGTACATATCTCATTGCCATTTTGGCATAAATGCTGCAGACACAAGCGCAGCAACTCCCTCTCTCTCTCACTGACTCTCTCTCTCTCTGTCTCTCTTTAGCTGCCTCTGCATTGCATGTCGCACGACATTTTTCGCGGCGTTTATGCTTGTGTGTTTGTGTGTGCGATAATGAAAATTTTCTGACACTTTAACCAACACTTTTGGCTCGCCAGCAGGCGTTGCTGTCAGGTAGGCAGGCAGCAATAACAGCAACTCCATCGCCAGTTGATAAGTCAAAAAGTTGTTTCTTCATTATGTTTGATAAACGCCCGATGCCCGCCCGTAAATTGATTCATAGTTTATGCACTAAATGTGACATGACCCGAGGCCCCAAGTCAACGTCACAAACGGTTCTGTAAGCGGAGTGGGATTCCCAGTCAGAAGTGGAGTTGTAGACGTAGACGTAGAGTTGAATTCCGAGCTGCGGTTAAATGGCGTGCTTTATTACTTATGAGATTGTTGCTGTTGCTGCCTCGTTACCAATGCAATTGCCATTGTTCTCTGTTCTCTGCTCTGTGTTCTCTGTTCTGTGTAATGACATGTAATTAAGCGCATATTTACAGACAGTCGGCGATGAGGCGTGGCATTTAAGTAGGCATTTAACGGACGCAGAGTGCCCCAAAATTGACAGCTTAAAAGTGTGGCCGGCAGCAATAAAAAAAAATAAAAACGAGAGAAAAAAAACATAATAAAAGTGGAAATTGCAACGGCAGCAGGTAAATTATTCCACACAATTGCCGATAAATTTTGCAAAGAATGTCTGATTTTCAGTTTCTTAAAGCTTTAATTTCTTTTAGGTTGAGATAGTTGGAAATTATTCTATTTTGATTTATGCCAGTTTAATGTTACAATTTATTCATATTTAAGTTAATTTTATTTATTATTTATTACCTAAGTCATTGCTAAAATCAACTGGCATTACTGGATCGTATTTAAAACGAAAAGGTTAGCTAGTTTATATTACATTTGTGAATAGATTAAATTTTAAATAATAGCAATTTAAATAATTTATTGTAGCTAGAAGTGTATTAAGAATAGTCTTCTCTTCAGACGTAATAAAACTTTTGAATATTTGTAGACTCTGTTTCTATTCTTGGATTGCTTAACCTTTTGAGACTACTTTTTTGAGTTTTAAACTAAGAAATTCGGAATTTTTAAAAAGCCACTGCCTATGCGTAGGCGCTTAAGCTTGAAACTGAAACCAGACAGACAAAGAAGCTTAAACAGCAAAGAACGAAACACTCGACGACTTATTTGTTATTAGGTTTTAATTTATATCGCGGAGTGTCTACGTTGCTGTGGCTGCAATGAATTATTTTTTGTAGCGGCATTGGGCGGACAGCCAGTGCGACCTATGGGGCGCCCCGGACAGACTCATAGTACCCGAAACGAACCAAAACGAACTGAGCTCTGTACTGAAATCGTAGCTCGAGTTTGACTAGGATCCACGCGCCAGTTTCGACTGGTATCGGGTGTCGTGGTTGGTGTCGGTACCGCTGTCGGTTGTCGCCGTGTCTGTCTGTCTGTCTGTCTGGTTGTCTGTGGGTCTATGTGTCTCGGTGTTGGTTTTGGCTTTTGCACGGGTTGGTAGTAGACAGCTGGCAAACAGGCGACAGGCGGTAATAAATCAAACGGCAAACGGCTTCAAGTGCAAACTAATTTCCATGTCGATTTATAATAACAACTTGTTAGCATTTTGTAACATTTCGAGAACTGTGAGCTGCACTTCATTAGCGGGCGCCAACGCAACAGTCACAGAAACAGCAACAACTGCAACAACAGCAACAACAACGGCAACTACTACGTCCATAAATGCTGCTACATTTTGATAATGTTTGTTAAGTTGGGCACAAACTCTAGTGTTGTTGCTGCTGCTGTTAGAAACGTGCAACGCGGCTGAGATAAATACCCTTCAATCTAAATGTAAATGGCTCCGCATGTAATTGCCACAAATTGCCTCTGCAGTGACCAGTTTTTGCCACAGCCATTGGCCAAAGTCATGTCTATGGCATCGTTGTTGATCTAGCTGCTGCTGCTGCTGTTGTTGCTGCTGCTGCTGCTCTTGCTGCGTGGCTGTTCTTGCGCCTTTTTTAATTACCCGCAGGATGCGCGACAACAGCAAACAAATTGCCTCAATTTCAATGTTGTTGGCTGGCAGGCGAGTGCGTCGTGATTCATGTGATGGAGCACAGCGACAACATGCAACTGCAACTACAGCAGCAGTAACAGCAGCAACAACAGCCAGACAACTAACGGCTGCAACTCCCTCGCACACCCGAACAACTGTAAATAACGCGTGAAGTGGCCAACATGCGTGGCGGCGGTGGCAAATCTAACGGTTCTCAGTCTGACAAAGTGGGCGGTGGTCGTGGCCAGCACTAGCACCAACAGCAGCGTCAGCAACTGCAACAGCAACAGCGCCTGGCAACAACATTTCGTGCTGGTGCGATAAACAAACGCTAAGTGTTGCTGCCAGACACCGAAAGCAGCAACATGTTGCTGGCGTTGAGTGGCACCGCAATGTTGCGTAGACTATCACCTAAAGAGTGGACCAAGTTGTAACACTCATGATAATGATGATGATGATGACGATGATGACGTTGATAATGATGGGGCTTTGGCTGAGTCGTGGGCTGCTCTAGTTTGTATTTATGCATAATATAGTTAGCTCCAAGATAATTAAACGATTTCGCTTCCAATTTATATATAAATCTATATAAATTCCATTTGCCACCTGCGGCAACAAACGGCAAATGCAAGCGTTGCAAATCGCTGACAGTTGACATTGTTGCCGGTGCCTTTTGAACCACATACTTGTACCACCCTCCTGCACTGAGAAGCAACGGCAAACAGCGTCTGCTTGGCAATTTGATTTATGGCACAAATAGATTGAGTTAGCGTATCTGCAGCATGTAGCTTAATTAATTTGTATCTTTTGCCCGAATCGAATGCTCCAATATGCTATTGCCACTCACCCTCCCACCGCTCTACACCCTCCCTCCACTGCCACGCTATTGCTCTTTCCGTTTGGTTGCAGTCGTTTAACATGTCAGCATTGCTTTTGGCTCACATCCTCTTCCGCTGGGCGAGGTTTTTGTCCTTATGCCGCCATAAATTTACTGCCTCGACTGTCAGACGCTACACATTTTGCCATTTTGCGTATTTATTTATTTATTTATCTACGAGAGGGGTAGACGGAGTGCTTGTGTTGCAGGAAATTGTTGCATTTAGCGGTGCAAATCTGTCCAGCATTGATTAGCCCCAAAAAACATATGGCTTTGAGTTTTTTTTTCTCTCTACACATATTTTTTATCAATGGACTTGACCATGTCGTAAAAAAAGTAGAAGAAAACAGAGAAAAAGATCGGAAACATGCGAAGCTTTTGTTAGACAGCAGAGCGTACAACACGCAAGGCACAAATATTCAATTGGCAATCAATCAAACAGCTGCGCAGCGGTAACAACAGCACACAACAGCAACAACATTGACATGCAGCAACTTCCAGGCGGCGGCAGCAGCAACTGTTGCTGCCACCACCACAAGCTGTGGCGTCTACAACTGACAACAACACAATGAATGCCGTTGTTGCTGTAGTTGTTATTGTTACAGCTATTGCTGTTGTTGTTCTCCGTGTGTTTGCTGTTGCATTTTTCATTGCCAGGCGGGGGCACTCAGTGGCATGCAGCATCTACGCTGCTTCTTCGTCTCAGGTTAAGTCTCAACCTTAGTCTGAGCCTGAACCTGCAAGGTGTTTTGTCCATCGCGTTCAATCAATCAAGCCGCCGATAATTAATCAAATATTTCGAACATAATTAGATATGGAAAATCTAATGAGTCTACTCTCTACACGCTCAACACGCTCGATACTGTTTAGCTTTAACCCTTTGTTGCGTTGCGGGGGCAGCGTGTTAAATTATGAAAAATGAATGCGTAGAACGCGCTTTTAATTGTGCTAATGCCAAGGTCTTTCCCCCCGGGGGTCTACCTGTACCATCCACACTGGCGTCCGTCTGGGACTGAGACGGAGACGGAGACTGAAACTGTTTGCTACCACGGTGTCCCGCTAATCTCAATTTGTAAGTTAATCGGAGACGCTGCTTGACTCGTACAAAAGGAGAGGCATTTACGGTATGAAATGTGTGTGCCCTGTTAGGAAGGGTATGATGGCTGCTTCAGTAGAAGGTAAAAGAGTTTTCATCAAATAAGTTGCAGGGTATTTGGTAGTCACGTTCACTCAGCTGCTGCTCAGTTTTATTGTCGCTGGCAAAATGAAAAGTTCGATTGTGCGTTGCTTGATTGGGTTCGAATTCAAACTCAGCCCCTTCTTTTATTTTTGTAGTGGGCGCAACTTGTAATTAACTTGGCTGCCACATGTGGCAGGCAACAGCTACAACAACAACTGTACGGCATTACCCCCGTCCAACTTTCGTACATAATTTTTCATAATTAATGTGGCAGGCCGATATTGTAGCCCGTCCAATAAACTGTGTGAAATTGGCTGCGAAAGTTGTTGCACCTTCTACAAATACCAGATGAGATATATTATTGAGAAAGTCTCGCTTCCCCCTCTCTCTCTTTCTCTGTCCATCTGATTGTCTCGCTCTGAACCAGTTGCTGAACGATGACAGCGCAAAACAATGCCAATCCCTTGGTCGAAACAACAGCAACAACGACGACAACAAAATGAATTGATACATAATCCGAGTAGGCATATTATTTTAATTAGGCGTCGGTCGGTATCAAGGCCATTATCTGATTGGCACATTGCGATTGAGAGATTGAGAGATCGTCACACACCCATTTGGGCATTTGCATGCCAAAAGCGACGACATCGATGAGATTGTCGCATTGTTGCTGACACCTGACAACGTCCCATCGCATCGAATCGAATCGAGTGGTATCGAATCGAAGCTTTAGAATTGCGTGGCAAGTGCAACAACTGCAGAAACAACAGCAACAACCGCAGCGATGCTTGTCTTTGTCTTTGATATTGATAGACTGACAGTGGATTTCCGCCGGCTTTTGGTTTAATCCTCCTTTTGGCCAACTTCTCGCACAGTGAGAGTTGTGCTAAAAATAAGCACAAAACGGGTGTGTGTGTGTGTGTGTGTGTGCCCCTCTGCTTGTATGTGTGTGATTCCCCTCTCGATTTTGTTGCCAAAATGTCTGGCAAAGTTGTTGGCTCACAGACTTGGACAGCTTATATAAACTTTAAGTATTTTATTGTGGCGCGTTTTATTAAAAGCTCATAAACATTTATTTTATTTAATAAATTACAATTTCAAAACCCTAAGCAGCCACAAAAATATAAAGGCAAAAACAAAATCAAATATATGAACCTCTTTCGATTTACATAAAAGCATATAAATTGTTCATCATGGTTTGATTGGATTTGGTTTTGTTGTTGTTTTTTTTTTTTTTTTTTGGCTAGATCATCATCTCAGCCGTGTCTTTGTTTGTGATGTGTCTGAAAATTCATTTAGCTCTAACGGTAGTCACAAGGCTAAGCAACAACAACATATTTTAATTTAATTTAATATTATTAACAAAAAAAGCTTCCCGCTCTAAAAAAAAATAAAAACAAGCCTGGGAACAGCACCATAAACTAGCCGCTTACAGCTGCCGTATGGGCCAAAAAAAAAGTAGGCTCCCAAGCCTATCTCAGATGTAGCCATATTTGTGGCTCATTATGCGGGAGGAGTGTCAGCATCGTTCGGATCATTAATTAATTTTAGTCGATTTAGTTGCGACTTCCCATGAGAGCAACTCGCTCTCGATCGTTATACATAAGCAGCCAGATTTTTTGGAGTAACGGATCGAAATGAATGAAATTTGATATGCACAACGAGATAGCTACAAAAAGCGCATAAACACACTATATAAATCGGAGCAGGGGCGTGACCAAAGAGGGGTAACTACAGAAAAGAAAGTAATGCTATGCAAGTGAAAGGGTCAAGCCGAAAAAGTTCTTAAAGAGAATGTTTAGTAAAAGTATAAATATCAATTAAGTTGCTTGGTGAATAATTACAGTAATTTAAGGTTTAAAGAGGGGGTTCCTTCCCTAATGGACCCCCTTAAAAACCCCGCCCTTGTACGCTAACCAAACCTAATTTATTTACTGACAGGCATAGCATCTGCCAATGAACTGAGCTTTTGATCAACATTTTAACATTTTTCTTCACCGTTTTGGCCATTTGGCTCTATGGCTCTTTGAAAATAAAGTTTGAATTTTCAAATTTTGTCACTTGCTTATCAGCAAAGCGACGCGTCGCTTTGGACCGTAACGCCATAGACTTAGCCGCAGGTTGGAGTCGCAGAGTGACCGTAGAGCGCCAGACCGCCGGCCGCCTAATTGATTTTCAAATGTTTTTGCGCTATAAATCTGAGAAAGATTCCGTATACACAAAACACAAAACAAAACAAAAACTGAAAATCGAAAACAAAACGTATGAGAGAGACAATCCAAAAGTGACAAGCATTTTTCTGCTTATTTTACATAAATAGATGCGAACTGCAGATATGTTTATATACACACACAAAAAAAAATGAAGAAGAAGAGGCTGCTCCATTGTCTCTACAACCAGATCGGTCACTAGCTTCCAGCAACTCTTGATTCTTTGTCTTATTGTGGGTGCATTTTCAGCTTCAACTCAACGAATCGGAGTCCGAGTCCGAGTCCGACTCCGGGTTAAGACCTGTGCCTACACATAATTATGGGCATGTGTGCATAAAATTTGTAGCATCATTAGGCTGCACCCCCGGCCAAACACACACACTCGCACCGCACACACACATGCCACAAAAGCAGAGACCCAAAACAATACAGTTTTTGGCTTAAAGGCTTTTCAAATGAATCCCTCGACTCGACTTCAGATCCAGTGCCAGTCTGGAGTCCAAACTAATGACCGGCTAATCATTATGCCCCAGCCTAAGCCAAAGCCAAAAGCTAAGCCAAAGCTAAAAAAACAAGCTAAAGCTAAAGCTAGATAACGACGGTATTTTGTAGCTGCTCGCTGCTAAAAGGGAAATATTTTGACAGTTTCATGCACAGAGCCGCGAGTGCTATATGATACTTTAATTATAGGTCTATACCTTGATTTTTTAACAGAACAACGGCTGCAAAAAGAAATAACTTAGTATATACAAAATTGAGTATATAAAATGGCTAAAAAAAAAAACTGCTGAAAACTCTGTAGAAGAAATCGTCGGCGGCAACAAAAATCTTTCAATTAAAATTAGCATAATTGTGGCAGAGAGTTTTGCATGAATTATGTGACTACTTGGGCATTATTTAAACAACAGCAAAAAGCAGAGAAAAAACAGCAAAAATTGCTGCTCATAAAATAAATTTTAAAAATGACAAAATTATAGTTTGGCTTTTTACAACAAGACAAGTTTTCAACGCATGTCTGAAATTCAAAGGAAAAAAGAACTGGTTGTATGTTATAGACGGGAGTATTTGGTACACTCCTCTCTGATCTAATGCTTTGTTACCCCCACCCCCCCATACAACACTAACCAACAAATATCTGTGTCTATATGCATAACGTGAAACCAATTTAAGGCATAAATAAATGACTATGTCTTTATTATTATAAACAAGACACCTTAGACAAGCCGTGGAGCGTGTGTCTTAAATAAAATGTATATAGTTATTATGGAGTATGATATGTTGGTATTTGTTACCATCTAAGTGGGACTTATCTATCTAATTAGCAGCTGAATGGTCGCATTTTAGTCCAGAGACTAATATTGCGTATATCTTATAACTAATATCAATGGATGGACATAAAATATGATATCTTTTTGTTGTGCGGAGCTTTCTAAAACTAATTTTGAAATAAATGTCAAATTTTTAGAGCTATGCCGAAACATCGATGGGGGTACATTTAACGACATCGTGAAACATTAAATGGAGATGGAGATTTATGTTCAACAATCTCAAAACTCTTCTTTATTTTATACATTTTGAGTGGTCCTCATCATATCATATTACCCCAAAAAAATAGAAATACAAAAATTCAGTTATAAAATCATCGAAACAAAGCTAAACAAACAAAAGTCAACAATAAAAGCAGAAATATCTATGAAATTATGATTTCCCCTTTACTAATTTCTTAGCTTGTTAATAAAAAAATATATGTATTTGAATTCTCACAAATATCGATACAGAAAGACGACAACAACTGAAAGTTAATTTGTCTGTGGTTCAGTGGTGTTGGTGTTAGTGGTGGTGGTGGTGTTGGTGGTGGTGTGGTTGCTGCTGTTGGTGGTCCACTTTATGGCTGGCTGCCAGTTGCTGGTTGGTTGGCTGTCTGCTTGTTTAGCTGGTTGTCATTTAGGCAACCACACCCCGCCATATGCTAATTGTGAGGGAGACAGAGAGAGCGAATTGAAGGGGGGCGTATTGGTGTATAGGGGCAACGGGGGCGATGCATAAACAGCACATCAACAGCTTTTGGCTCGTTGTTGCTCTTGATAAAGTAATTTGTTTGATGTCCGCACAAATGAGTCGACCATATT
The DNA here is from genome assembly GCA_020829145.1 of Drosophila nigrodunni. NCBI lineage: Eukaryota > Metazoa > Arthropoda > Insecta > Diptera > Drosophilidae > Drosophila > Drosophila nigrodunni. Next base: position 4,970,771 of record JACVCZ010000007.1, on the reverse strand, counting down.
GCATATATATAGAGCACACACACACACTGTAACACACACTTAGGCACTAAAGAGACTGGCCAACAGATCACTAAAATATTGTATGAAATTGACCAAAAATTGACAGACAAATTGGCTTTTTATCGTTTGTCGTTGTTGTTAGCATTGTTGTTGTTGCTGTTAGCCGTGTTGTATTTGCAGCATATTAGTGTTTGAATAATTTAACAATTTAAAGTGGAGCTAATGGTGTTAGTTGTCGTGTTTCATATGTCTATTTATTAAAACTGCTTTTGTTTGAACAAGCCCAGTCTACGTCCATATCTCTCTCTACCCTTTCTCACACTCTTGGCTTATTATGATGTGGCATCTATGGACCATAAAGAATCCACTGAATCTCTGAATAGCTAAATGAGTCCAATCAGCATCCATTTGAGCTCGCTGCGTTGATAAATTTCATATTTATGCAAATGCATTTGTATCACAAAACCGAAAACAAAACCACCCATCGCTCTCGATATAAGTATATATACTATATAAATTTTAAATAAAATATATATCATCTGTCCAACTATCTGTGCCACAGTGGAAATGAATTTCGGTTACCTGCGGTGTTTCTGGTCACTTTTGGGGCTCTATAAAGTGGTTAAATTATATATCCGGTGAGTTTTGGGTAATGTCACACCAGCTAAACTGCTCTCAGTGTGTCTAATGACAGGTGTTGGACAGGTGTTGTGTGTAATATACAACTTCCAGTTCGTATCAAAGGTCTTAAGTGGCACAGATTTGTAATCGATTTTCTTTCATTTCCTCTACTCAAAATTCTAAGGTTTCCAACACTTTAGTGACATCTTCATCTTTCTTTTCCTCTGGGCGTTTTTATCGAAAGCATTTGCTGTTATCGTTATCTTTAGATTACAATATTCGATAGTTAACAATGACGAGCTTTGATGTTTCCGTTGCGCTGCTGCGAAACTATCGAAATGGCCTAAACACATGTTTTTTTCCCCGGTGGTTATAACTGAATTTTTTATATACTTTTTTGCAGCTGCTGCTCATTCTGTATTTAGATTCGGTTCATCAAATCTCATTAATAAAATGTTTTATCACATAGTAAGCAGTGCGCTCCTTTGGCATACTATATGCAACTTAATTATGTCTGATAAAAATCAGGGCTATGATCGTTTAATTAACGAATCTATGCAAATGGCCAGCCCTCAAATCAAAGTGAACACCCCACAGAAAATAGAAATACGAATTTTTGGGTTCGGCTATGAGTTGATTTTTTATTACGTTTTTCGTTTTCATAAATTGTCATTTTTGTTATATTTTTAAAGTTCGTATTGGTTGCTGCTGCTGCTACTACTACTAAATTGAGCCATAAAAGCTGAAACTAAGACGCTTAATTAACAGTATTCGTATTCCTAATTCTGCTCCCCAAACTCCCCACTCTCTTGCTATCGCTCGAAAAAAACAACCAACACCCAATTAGCTACAGTTTATTTATAATAAAAAATCTCTTAAGTCTTCTCGTTTTTAATGGCAGTTATCAAATGGTAACTGTTACCGCAGGAAACAGTCTTAAAAACAAAGCTACTTATATCTATCTATATATGGTTATATTAGTATTTTAAAATTAATGTTTATAGTTTTTGATTTTAATGACATGTTTGGACAAGCAAGTGTGGGAAATTGTGGCGCTTGTTGAGCAGTTAATAAATATTCATTATCATCGATCATCAAAAGGTTAATCAAATCAATTTCAAAAGGATATTAGACTCGATAACTGAAGTGGCCCAAAGAGAGCAAGAAACTGTAGGTGAAGAGGAAGGGTAAGGCCGTAGAAAGAGAGAGGGAGTCAGTGTGTGAGTGAGTGAGGGAGGGCTTGAGGGGCAGATACTTTAGCCGACAGCGAGCCAACTTCAAAAACAGTTCCCACAATGAAGCGCGCTTGGCACTTGTGATTTCTACGAATGTAACAACAACAACAGCAATACAATTGTGTGTTGTTGCTGTTGTTGTGACATTGAGGGCGAATGCGTTTGGTAACTTTGTGTGCCGTCGCGTCGACAACGACGTCGAAATCAGGTAAAAACAAAAGGTTAACATAAAAGAACAAACAACGAAACAACAACTGACAACAGCAACGATTTCGCTGGACTGTGCACAACTACCGAAATGCCAACAGAGGTAAAGTCGAAGTCGAAGTCAGAGTCAGACAACCAGGCCCAATCCAGGCGTAGGCTCAAACAGAAACTCAAACTCCAACACCAACTCCTCCACCGCCATCGCCACCAGCCAACAGCAACAGCAACACCACCAGCAACATAGTTCCCTCAAGTGTGTGGAGGAGCCATCGCCATCGCATTTGTAACTCATGTGCGACATTAAGTGCTTTGGTTTGACGACGAACTGAAAAACAAAAGGAAAACTGACCCGTAAGTCATCATAAATGCAAGTTTATGGCAACAATGAAATGATGACGAGCTCGGATTCAGAGTCAGACTCAGACTCAGTCCCAGACTGAGACACAGACTGAGCCACAGACTGAGACTTGTACTACGGACTTGGCTTACTGGAGGTCGTTTGGCCCGCCACCGTAGCGTGTTGGCCAATGGTGTTGACCATTGCTGCTGTTGTTGCTGTTGTACCTACCGCGCAATAGCAATACGCAATAGTCCATCAGCGGTCACTTCTACGAAATCACATCAACAGCGTCGGCGTCGTCGTCGTCGTCGTTGTCTTCCTCTGCGCTCTTCTGGCGGGCGTAACTCTTTATAGACGCTCTTTGTAGATGTATCTATTCCGCGGAAACCACAAAATGCTACAAATTTTCATATAAAATACAACAAAAAATAGAATACCAAACAAGTACGTATCCGATATGAGTTTGTTCTCTCAAGTGCCAAGACCAAACAAAGTTTCACTCGATGTACTCTTCAGATACTTTGTGTATCTGTAGCTCTGGGTTTCTATTTGTATTTATTGAAGTTGCATATAGATTACCAGATACCAGATTCTGATTGCTTGTCAATCACCTTGCACATTTGCCATATTAAGGCGCCTCAGTTTCAGTTTCAGATTGCAGAAGCTGCGTTTTGAACGCTCGTTAAGCAATTATAGCGCTTACAGACTTAAGTAGATACATCACTGAATGATGTGGCACAGTGGTGGCAAATGGTTTCTATAGAAAAAGTTTGCAAAGAGTTGGACTAAAAATAAGATCAAGTAAGCAACTAATTTTAAGCAGAATTTTTTAAAATTATTAATCAATTTTCTGGATTTTTTTGCCATTCCTAGCCACTTTCCAGCTTACAGTGCCCACTGTACCTCTCCAGCCGCTAGCTGTAAAAATGATTTGGGCTTGTTAGTGTCCAGTTTGTAGCCTGATGATGAATTGTGTGAATTTAGCGCATTAGTCGCGTCATGCTGCAAGGAGCGACAGAGAAATCTCTACCTTGTTGCAGGCAGCAAAATGTTGCAGCAAATCATATCAAAATGCTGTCCATGCTGTCCGTCTGTCTGACTGTCTGTTCCTGCTCACTTCCTGCAAACATTGCTAAGGTGGGCAGCAAACTGCACTGCACTGCAAATCGATAGTCAGTCACAGTCGGAGTACAAGTCCAACTTCAATAGCAACTGCAACTTTCAAGTCGTAGTCGGAGTCATAGTCATAGTCATTGAGTCAAGTTGAAGGCAATGCATTCATTGTGCTTGTAATTGCAATTGATCTTGATTATTATTGTCGTGTAGCCTTGTGATAATGTTCTTATTCAATTTGCAATGGGATAGGGTATACACTACTAATACATTATTATGACTATGGGGTTCGACTCCGACTGCAACTGCAACTGTTTGGCCGGACACACGATCGTTCAATTGTGGTAATTGTTGCACTTGACATGGACAAGCAGCTCGCATGTTTCTACGTGCCTCAATGTGAGACCAGCAAAATCGGCTCATTGATCATCAGCAGTAGTAGCAGCAGTAGAATTGCCCACAAGTGGGCGTAACACACAAAAGCCACGATCCACGATCAGGTAGCTAGGTAGCAAGAAATGTCTGCCAGTTTAATTGATATACAGCGCTTGGCTTATTGACTTCAGCTAAATTCACACAAGAGTTCATTAGAGTTGACGCTTGCCTTAAAACTGACACACGTTACATTTTGACTTCAACTCTGATTCCGACTACGACTCGGTATCAAACTACGACTCTGACTCCGTGTACGATTCCTATTTGAAGTCAGAGTCGTTGACGTTGTCGTTGTTGTCGTGGCCTGTGCAAAATTGGGTCCCTAGTGCAATTTAGCGCGGCTAATAAGCAGCCGCGACGTCGCCAACATCAACGACACTGCGACATTTAAAAGTCTGGCTCAATCTGCCGATCGCTCGCGAATCAAACTAATCATTCAAAATTCAATACAGGCCACTACGATTGCCATTGCCGTTGTCTTTCCAGCTCAAATTGTCATCATTAGGAAAAAGGCAATCGCTACCGCTCTCTAACCCACAGCGCTCACGGCTAGTTCACCTCTTTAGATACCCTGTACCGCTCGCCTAAATTTGATTTCTTCCTGCTCTCAACTGTGTTTGGCCGCCTTTGTGCTTTGGCTATGGCTATAGCTTTGACTTTGGCTTTTTGTGCGCCATCAAACGCCAGCGACAGTTTGTCAGATTATTATCAGATTGCACTGGCTCACTTTTGACTTTTTGAGCGGCCAGGTAACATTAGCAGCGCGCATCTACTAGAAGCACCAAGCAAACGACAGTGGCGTGCTAGCCAAAAGGGATCTGCCCAGCCATCCGCTGACGACCCAATTTGATCAGCGACGCCACTGTCGATGTCCAACAACAACCACAACGTTGACTCTGTCAAGCGATTGTTTTGCTCCCGCGCATGCGCGCGGCGCTTCAAACGAAATCACATTGAATGTCGTCGCATGCGCGTGATCAACGTTGTTGATCTGTGCCTCCCTCCATCCCTCCCCCACTCGCCTGCCTCTCCAACTGCTCCCCCTGCGCTGCTGCTGCTGTCGCCTTCTTCTTGTTGGCTCAAGTCTTTTGGGCGCTGAGTCAAAAGATTCAAACCACAGACCGCTTTCGTTTTAGGGATTTTCAATACAATTTTATGTATTTCAATGTAGCTTTTCAGCTAATACCCTGCACTTTTAGGGTGTACTACCTAGCTGTTGAGCTGTGTAACACTAAGCTGAAGAAATGTTTTGTATTCGTACTGAAATCATTACTAAATCAAGACAGATGTGGTTTGATTAAGTAGCTTTAAGTACTACGAGCTGCCATTTTAACTATTTTCTAGCGTTTCTCGCCATTTATAATATGAAAAGCTAGCCAATGTAATGTTATTCTATTAGCTACACATTTAGCTACTTTTCTAAATTGGTTTTGCTATCATTAACGCATTACGATAATAAAATTATTGGAAATGTTTGGAAATTTTATCTCCTTCTCAGAGGCAATATGCAGGAACTTTGATTGCTTATAACTTCTGACTCAGATGTCTGCCAATATGATTGTCATGGCTTTTTGAACTCAGGAGGACCAGAATTATCAATTGCCATAAAAATATTGAACAAAAAAAATTTTGTTAGTTTTTGGAAAAAATGGAAAGGGGTAACATCATAAAAATTTGCCAAAATGGGGTCAATTTTAAAATTTGTAAATTTTGGTATAAATTGATTCTACTAGTTGTGTAGAGTCCGGAAAGGTATAACTTTTTAAGATATAACCTCATTTGGACGAGTTATGACCGTTTAAAAGTGCAAAAATCATAAATTTTATTACTTAGCGGTAGATACATTTAAGTATTTATTTTTGTATTTAGAACTATTTTATAAAATCAAGATACTAGTTTCTAAAGCATATGCTTAAAGCTTTCTTCCTAAATTTTAAATTCACAATTTCATCTGAACTCTTTGCTACTCACAAGCTAATTTTAGTGAGTTTATCAACTAATCTTTGATTAAAAACTCCAGCAGAGCATTACACAGTCGATTACTTAGCTCAGCTGGACTCAGTTCGGAATTCTGCTCTTCTTTTTTGTTGTTGGGGTTTTATGGGATTTTTTCAAGTGAATTTCAGCGCCTGAGACAATGGCGCAGCGTTTGTTGTTTCTTGTTTTATGTGGGTGGCTTCCTCCGACTCTCGATTCTTGATTCTTAACTCGATTCATGGCTCACACACACACTCAAACACAGGCAGTTCCAGTTAACTCATCCGAAAAGTCGACCAAAAAAAAGTGACTTTCTTGTTGCTGTTGTGTTTTTGGATTTTACCCTTTCGCTTTAAGTATGAGTATGACAATCGTTAAATTAAATCGCCATCGTTTATGAGGCTGCTTTTCCTTTTGGGCGCCTACCAAATGAACCGACCAAACGAGCTAACAACCAAGCGACCTCTTTTGGGCCTCAAATTTGTCAACGTGCTGCGTTTTTCGTATTTTCTTGTTGCTGCTCATAAAATATGTTTTTAAGAATTTTACGATGCCGCCATCGTGTCCATCCGTAAGTCCACTTGTCCATACGTACTTTGTTTTTTTTTTAGCGGCATTAAAATTATTGCCACCGGTTTTTCTTGTCCGTCTCACTTTTATGCCTATTTGTTGTAGTTCATGTTGTTGCTGCTGTTGTAGGTCAGCTTCCGCTCGATTTTCCCTTTTCCCTTTTTAATTAAAAAGTAAATAAAATGCCTCGCACTTGGTTCATATCTAGCAATCATATGTAGTCTATGGAGTAGCAACTTTCCAAGTGTTTTTCAAGCCAGACTCCTTTACAGACATATTTATTTGGTCAGTTAGGATGCTTTTGTGCCGTGTTGTTGTTCTCAGCCTACAAACAATGGCGGCAATTGGGCTTTGATCTTGGTCCGATCGGTAGCCAGGCCAACGCCACCGCCGCCGCCATCCACCACCGCCACCGTCATCAAGACCAAAGTCCAGAAAAGGTTTATTATTTATTGTTGCCAGGAGAGCAGTGATCGGCATCGGTTTGCGGCAAGTGCAACGGCAGCAGCTGCAGTTGCACGCGCCACGCCAATGGGCCAATGGCTACTGTTGCAAATCTCGGCGTGCACTCGAACGCAACAGCAACAAGGGGCATGCAACAACTGCTGCAACAGGCTGCCGGGGCACAGACAAAACGTTTTACAAAACGTTCGTTTTGGGACGTTAAAATAAATGCACTCAAAAATGCCAAAATGCCCGCAAACAAAATAAATAAAAATGTTATTGATATTTAGCGAGTGGCAAGAGCGCTGTTCCCCGCTAGCCCCTTGCCCCTCTCTCCATAGAGTCCCCTTTTTGGGCAGCGCGTGCTGCATCCTGTCCACGACACTTGCGGCCATTCAAGCGGCACAGAGAGCACATCTTAGCAGCTCTTTTATGGCGCCCGTTAAGCTAGTTGGCCTTTTGTCTATGATTTGCTTTATAAGCCAAACCCGGGACTAAACATTCTAGCCAAAGTCTTGTCCTCTTGTCGTCTTTTGGCTTTGTTTTATGCGCTTGCGGAATTCAGGTAGTAATTTCAGTTTTAATGCGCATGTGTTGGGGCATATTTTGTTTCTAATCAATTCCAGCCGCCCAAAGGTAGTCAACCAATTTCAGCTACAAAGCCACAAGATTTATGTACAATATTTTGTTGTAATTTGGCAGCAATTAGAGCTAGAATTTACAACTTCATTAGGCAGCCAAAAGGCTAAAACATTTGCCAATGAAAATGCCACAGAAATTGTAGCTTAAAATTCCTCTTCTCAAGTCTTGGACTCAATTTAGTTTATTAATTAATATGCACACTTTGTTTAATTGCTTCAACTGGCAGCTAATGAGTTTCAGTGTTAAGAAAAAAGAGAAGACTGAGAGAATTTTTAAATGCACAACATGCGCCGTCAACAAATTTGCACCGACAACATCAGCGCCATCTACAGTGGGTGTTGCCGCCTCATAAACATCTATCATCGCACAAAAGAGCACACGAGCAGCAACTCTATGATGTTGCTGATGTGTTACTGCTGGCTGATGTTGCTGTTGCTGTTGCTGTTGCCATTGCTGTGGCTGTGGCTGTTGCCGCTTTTGTGTTGTTCAGCGCCCGCCTTAACTGTCAACGGCGATTAAATATACATTTGCATAAATTAGTTAAAGCCTTTAGCGGAGAGCGGGCAAAAGGTGAAAATTAAAGAGCAGCAGCTTCTCAGCAATATCTTCGCCCCTAAAGGCAACTAAAGAAACAGAAAAAGAAAAGAAATCAAATCAAAACGAATCAAATGAAATGAAATGAAATGCGTTGAAATGAAATGCCGTAAGAAACACACGAAATTGGAGATGTCTACGTCTAACTGAAACTGAGACTTCTATGGAGTTGAAGATAGAAATGGAGATGATGGAGACTTGAGTATCGCATTGTTATTGTTATTATTGAACGCCCGCTAGCCAGCAACAACAACAATGACAACCTCGGCAGCATCTGTCACATAATTCCGCTATAAATTCTTATAGAGTTTGGACTAGCTGTTGATTTCAACACCTTCATGGGGACCCCGCTTAGTGGAGATAAAGCCAAGCTTCAAAGAGGGGGAACGAGGTGCGGGGGAGTTGCCTCCGCCTCCTACGCCTGCGCATATAAACTGCTTGTAATACGCGGCTATTAATTTAAAATTACAGTTTTACAAGATGTTGTTGCCGTCGTCGTTGTTGTTGTTGTTGTTGTTGGCACGTCGAAGAATAAAGCCCGATGAAGAGGAAAAAAAAATTAATGGCATACGCACAGATTTACAAGTCTCGGCATCGATATGCATAAATGCATGTGGACTGAGTCGGATACCATAAAAGAGAGTCAGCGTTGTGTCCCTGTTCCCCCCCGTAGCCCTCTGCCCACCTGCTTACCCTGTTGCCATACAAACGAACTACAAAGCCACTTAGATATTTTGGCTTTGATAAGCGGCTGCAACTGCAGTCACCGCTCAACGTATCGTATCTTTTTCTTGAACAAAACACAGCAAAACATACGCTTAAAAATGCATTTACAGTTAAACTCAATCAATTTCAATCGATTTCATTCAGTCGCTCTCCCTGTACCTCTCTCCTACCAATGTCTTACCAAACTAACTGGCTAATTTATGTGCCGACATTAAATGGTCATTCGGGATGTCGGTATGTCTACTGTTCGGGATTCACATCCTTATCACTTCATGCATTAAGAATCCTTTTGCTTAGGGCCTCTCACATTTTATGAGTCTTCATGGTGGCAGTTCGAGACCCAAAACTCGCTACCTGTCTACCCGATGTTGCGTGGGAATGCCGATAAGGATTGACTGCCCACACACACACACACACACACACACACACACACACACAGACACACTACTAACACACTCTTAGCATCAGGGACAACTGGCAGCTGGGTATTCGTGGCTGACTTTCATTCAGGCAATTAAACGCCGCTTTGTCAATGCGGATGCCGAAACGAGCCACTATCCGAACCCGAAGTTGCCAGCCAATTGGCCAATTGGTTGTTCGATTTGCCAATTGCTTACTAGTTAACACTGTGCTACAAAAATGTGTAGCGAAAGAGGCAACATTAGCGCCATTTCAGTTGTTGAATAGGAACCAACTTTGGGATTGGAATATTATTACATTGTTTTCATTTTGTTTGTTGTCTAGTGTAATTTATAGTTAGTTTTAGCCACGCACTTGTCGGCGGCTTGTGAAGCCTTCTTCTTGGCCAGGTATTTCAATTGGCCGTTCTATGAAATTAGCACCTGTCCTACGGTCCATTTGAAATTCCGCAAAATCATTATGCCACATCGTACGTATTCGTATTATGGCCCAAACACTAATAGAGCAATAGCTGCCACAAACTCATGGAGGCTCCAATGCGATTGCATTGTTCATTTGTAATAACTCCTTCAATCGATCCGCAGATCGGCAGATCAATTGCTTGCCGCTATCGACGCCATGGCTTGGCATGAAAATTGCATGCTTTCTATTTCAGATGAAATCAACTGACAATGGCCACAAGAACAGCCAGTAACAACAACAACAGCAACAACAACTGGCAGCAGCAGCACTTCAATTGAGTCTGAGCCATTGTTCTGCTGCTGCTGCTGTTGTTGCTGCTGCTGACGAACTTTCGCAAAGTTGCCTTTGTGCAATATTATTAACAGCAGCAACAACAAAAACAACAACAGCAGCAGCAGCAGCAACTTTGAGCTCTCAATCGAGCGTTACAATTTTCACAATCTTACAGCGATTGGACATGCAGCAGCAGCGGCAGTTCCAGCAGCTTATGCAACAGCAGGCCCACAGCAACAGATGCAGATACACTCGTTGTGGCACACAGATACAGATACACAACACACGCGCCTCACACTAAATGCATGATCATGTATGAAGATCAGAATGCCGAACTCCACTCTATACTCGACTCGACTCCAGCTAAAATCACACGACGAGTCACAGTCGCAGTCCCAGTCCCAGTCCCCTTCTGAGTTCCAGTCACAGCCTCTGGGTCTGATCTTTGCCGCCGTTCAAGGTGTCTGCCTGGCCGCGATCTCTTTCTCTACACACACATAGTTGTACACTCTTCGCTTTCTGTCCCCATCTGAGTGTGTTTGTGTGTATGTGTGTGTGTTGGTGCATTAAGACAATTTATAGCCGTTAATGTGCAAGCTAAACCCACCGCACAATTGGCCAAGTTGCTCTGGCAGCTTCCGTTCCGTATCATTTGTCTATTTAGTTGCGGGGCCTGCGCTTTTCCGATTAACTTTTTGCTGAACTTCATTACCTGGCGAAAATGCAATAATTCCGACTGCCGACTGCCGATGTTCGAGTGCAATTTGTTTGTTGGGGAACATATATGATTCTCACTGTATATATTTTTTTCAGTTTTCTGTTTTCTGCTCCCGATTTCGAACTCCAATTTCAAACTGATAATGATTAAAAATCGTGTGCTGTGAAATCGAAAACAATATGAGCAACCAATTGGAGCACTGGCCAAAAACACCTGCGTATTTAGCCAGCAGCCAGAGCTACCAACTACCAACTAAGAGCTACTGTTGATAAGCTCCCTCCAAAAGGGGGAACGTGTAATCAAGGCAGCAAATACCACTGGAATCGATTGCGGATGCGTTGATGGCATAATGATGATTTGTGAAATTAATATTGTAATCGTAAGGGTGTAGGGAGAAGATAGGGTACATCTAGAGAGCAAAAGTGCAGCTAATCAGCCGGAGGGTATCTTTTCAGCCAGAGCTTCAATTACATACATAAACAGGCAATTTGGCGTACTTTCAAGGGCTATAAAAATTATTTCTATAGGGATAGTTGCAGATTTAAAAAAAATAAAAATAATTTGAAAGACTTTGAGTGTGGTGCAGGTCATCTAGTTCATATCAAGCTTATTTCTGCAATATATTTTTATTATTCCAGTGAATCTTCCTAGTATACGCTCTAACTTTTTAAAAAAATCATTTCATACTTTGCTGCCACACTTAATAATTCATAAGCTAAAAATAAAACATTTGTTCTTTTTTTCCATGGCATTTTGCTCTGATTTGCATATATATAGAGCCGTGATCCATTAAGTCTAACACACCCATTTATTCAAAAGCCTACAAAGTTATACCATTTACAATATTAATTACCCTCAAATTTCTCATGCCGTTGATTTGTGGTTCGCGAACAAAATGTGATGCAAAATTATTTCAGCCGCATTTTGTTGCCCCAACTGCCCACAATGGCCAAAGTGTGTGTGTTGCCGCAAGGCATAAAATATGCACAGCACAGTGACCAGTCTCTCGCCCCCTTATCATCTCCTGCTCTTCCCCTTACCCCTCCTCTACTGTCACCCCCTACGGTTGGGGGATCATCCTGGCTGGCGGCAGGCGTTGCTGTTGACATGTTGCCGTCGCTGTTGTTGCTGCTGTTGCCGCTGGCATTAAATTAGTTGTTGGCAGCGTTGCTAATGCAGGTCACCCCCGCCAACTGTCCCGCTAACGATGCACTCAATTACAAACATGCGCCGACGTCGCAGTCGACGTCGCTGTCGCCTTCATTTTTGTGCAAATAAATTATAGATTTTTCTTTTTTATCTTTTTATCTTTTTTCTATTCTATTCTATTCTATTTGGTTGCTGCTGCTGCTGTCGTTGTCTCCTTCTGCTGCAGCTGGCCAGCGCTTTATGTAAATCTTTTTGCTGTTCTTGTCTAACAACAATTTGCATATTGAAATAAGTAGAGGTTGTCGTTGCTGCTGTCGCTGTTGTTGCTGTTGCTGTTGCTTCGTCTAATTACAAATGTTGCACTGAAAACTGCTGCTGCTGGTGCATGCTACGAGATACTTTTGCGCCTAATTGGCTGTTGGGGCAGGTGTAAGACAGGCAAACTGTTGGACACACAACTGGCAATTCCAAAAAGGCCAAGAATTGTCAAATTCGTATTCAGAATTCATTGGAAATGTTCAAATATTTGTCAGGCGTACAAATTGCGTTTGCGCTTCTATCGAAAACCAAAACAAATTCGCACTCAAGTGGAGGGAAAAAAACACAGTCTTTTGGACAAACCGACAACAGTAACAACAACAACTGTCAAGCTGGCGTGGGCACCTGGCGGGCATTTTAAGTCGCTCGCCGCCTTTTAAAGTTACACTTCAGTCCCGATTGCACATGTCGCGCACGTCCGCTCGTCCCGCCTCTGATTTTTTTTTCGGGGTGTTGACGCCACCGCCCAAAACGATAGTTGCGATAGTTCCCCTCCCGTCCCTACCCGAACTGCCCCTCGTTAGACTAACCGCCTTGCATACAACGGGTCTCATTAGCGTTGTGATTAAATTGACCAAATTATTATGTAATTAGCCAATAGCCTGACCCACTTTGTTGCCACTGCTTATCTTGGCTTGAACGCCACAGCTGATCAGACTAACTGCAGGCAATTTCTGTCTCAAAGTTTTCCATAATTCATTGAACGTGTTTGACCGCACGTCGTGGGGACAGGAAGTGCACTGCCTCTGATGAATGGCAATAAAAACTAACTTTAATGTCAGCTGGTTCATAATTTTATTTATTTATGTTTTGGGCTAACTATTTTAAAGGTTTATTGGCTTTTTAATTATTATTATGTGAGTGACTATGTTACCTCATTGACAGTTGACATGTTAGGGGCATATTTGAATAAAACTTTAGTAATTTATTTAGTAAACTTTCTGATTTTATAATTAATATATTAATTTTAATTAATAACATAACAAATATTTAAAAAATAATTTACAAATCTTTTAAAGATGGGTAATTAAAAAGTATAATATATTCTTAAGCACTTCCACTTTGATTACTATAATAGGTGTTAGAAAATATGTTTTAAAACAGAAACAAATTTTTGAAAAATTTTAAAAAAATATTTAAGCTGCAAAATATATTTTAAAAATAATTTTAAAATTATCAGCTGTAAAGTTAATACATATTTTTAGCTCTTATTAACAAATGAATGTTATTTAGTTAAGAATTAAACTAATCTACTTCTATATAGAAAATTATTACTATAACTATTTAAATATGTTTAAATATAATATCCGTTTATTTAAAAGTAGTAATTATTTATTCAAATAGGTTTTTCCTTTATTTAAACGAATTTATTGTGACTTTGAAAAGTAATTTACTTATAACAAAATATTTACTAAATTCTTAGAATATTTTAAACTAACAAAATATTTTTTCCCTACACAAATTGAATCAGCTCAACATGCTATTATTTATCAACTATAGCTAATAATTTCAGTCGTTGAAATACGTTTCCTGTGAATACGTTACTTGTCTATATAATCAAGTGATTAAATTTGCTAACTATTTTTGGCAACAATCAATTCAAAGGTGTTATTTGGGTTGAAGCTGTTGCCACTTTCGATTGACAACACCCACAAGTTGTTGTTTGTTATTGTTATTGTTATTGCTATTGTTGTTAACACATTTGTGTGAATACTTAAAAATAGTTGCAATGCTTTTTGGCAAATTTTGCACGTAGTCGCTATGAATTCTGCGTGCTCCATGCAAATCGTGTGAACTGTTTATTTTTATGAACATTACCGAAAAAAACAGTGTTGAAAATAGTATGAATTTTGAGTATGAATTTGGGTACAAATTTTGGTCAGTTGCTAACGCTTTCACTGGTAAAACAGATTGCCAAATTGCAGATTGGCAAATGCAGTTGGCCGAGTGCTGGGTGTGATGGCCTTGCCAGCAATTGACCATAACAGGGTGGTACGCCCGACCATTTCAATCGAATTTGGCTTATTGAGTTGTTCATGTTGTTGTCATGTGGATGGCCATAAAATTATGACATGACCGGACGAGTGTTTAGGCCGTAAGCCACCTGGAAAAGGTTTATTGAGCTCTTTACATAATGAGCCGAGCGGTGGTAGGCTTTGTTGTGGTTGCGGTGCTTGTGTCACCTTTCAAATGCGACGACAAACTCATTGGGAATGCAAGACACAACTGCCTGGGCGCACATCACTTTCATTGCGATTTTGATTTTGTTTTTGGGATATTGACCAGCTGTTAGCTGGGCCGTCGGATTCCCGGTCAGCACGTGATATTGGCCAACTACTGCAATTGGTCTACTGTTTGTTTGAGGGCTATAAAATGCGTGGGTTGTGCTGGTTGAAGTCACAGTTCAGCGACAACAGCCAAAGCAACACAAGTGTCTCAGGCGCACCGTCAACCTTAACTTTTGGATACAATCAAATTAAGCGTGAAATCTCCGCAATGAAGGTAAGTTTTTGGCTAGCAAAACTTGGCCTTAACCGCTTCAACAACTCCACTCCACTCTACTCCACTTGCAGTTCTTTATCTGCACTTTGGCTCTGCTGGGCGTGGCTCAAGCCGGTCTCCTGCCACATCTGGAGCACGATGTTCATCACGAGGAGTTGAACCATTTTGTGGACGCCGATGTGCATCACTCGGATGGTGTGCACTTGGGTCACAGTTCGGCCATTGTGATCGATGGTGCTGATCATCATTTGGACACCGTGCCACATCCAGTATACCATCACGATGGCTATGCGGCTCATGTGGATCACGATGTGCATACCCATGATCATGTGCATCACGCTCATGTCCATGCACCGGCTAAGATTGTCAGCCACGAGCCCATTCATGAGGTGGAGCCAGTGCATCATGTGCACAAGGTGGTGCACGATGAGCCCCATCATTTCCTGCACTACCGCAATCCCGTGGTGGATCATCACATCATTCACAACAATGCACACATCGATGAACACCATCATGCCCATCATGCTGATCTGCATCACGCTGATCTGCACCACTACGCACACCACTCGGCTCCACTGGTGCACCACCATCATGCTGCTCCTCTAGTGCACCACCATCACTCCCATGCCGCCCTTGTGCACAAGACCGTTTACCCAGCCCATCTGGATGTGCACAGCCATGCCAATCTGTTGTCCTTTGCCAAACATCATTTGCATGGCAAATACGGCAAAGTGAGGATTACCGAGACACATTACTGAGAGATTTCCCCCATACACACACAACACACCACACACACACATCCAACTGCATGACGACGCTTTCATAGCTAATTTATTACGCACAACGTTTAGTTTGTAGTGCTCGAATAAAACGGGTTGTTTTTAAAAGAAAACCATTTGTGAGTCCTTGCTCCCCCTTGGGCACTTGGCCAGCTCATCAAATCACTCAGTGGGCACTCAACAGGCCAGCATAATACATCAAGCTGCGCGAGCCAAAGTAATTTACTTGCAATTTAAAGATAAACAGGCGCGATAATGTCTACAAAGCATAAACGTGAGTTGACGCCTACAATAGCCGTGGCAGCAACGGCTGCAACGGCAGTAACTGCAGCAGCAGCAACTGCAGGTACAGGCCATACATCATCGGACTATCGTCTCGACCGCAGAGAGTGAAGGTGTTGCAGTTGCTGTTGCTGCCTCACGCCGCAGCGTTGCTTCGTGCAACTGCACCATTGGCAAAAAAACAAGCATCTACTAAACAATTGCAAAGTGGCAAGCACGAAGCCAACGCGATGCAGTCGACCCTGACAAACGCAAACGCCGTGGCAGCAGCAGTGGCAGCGCCTTTAGGGCGTCGTGTCCAACTGCTTGCTGCATGTCCAGGGGCCAAAAGCGCATGCGCAACACGTGGCTGCCTCAAAAGCGCAGCAAACACAACACTCACACCCCTTGCTTACTACCAATACCCTTTTCCCCTTCTTCCCCGTGTGCAGCGAAGCGTTTGCCGCTGCTGCAGCCACTGCAATTTTCCAGTCGTGCGGCAGCTCAGCGCGTGCCGCGCTCATTTTCTATTTCATTTTCATGCCCCTTTTGTAAGGTACGGGGAAATTAGACTTAAGCCTACAGTTTGTCATAGGCAGCAGTGAAAAGCGTTCAAGAATTCAGTTAGCCGATAAATAGTTGCCCTTTTTTTAGGGGGAAAGAGCATAAATATGAAAGAAGCGTTGACAGATTTATGCGATTATTTAAATTTAAAGACAGCGAGTTGATCCCAAATATTTATTAACTTTATTAATATTAACTGTGGTTTTGCGGGAGGATTTGTAAATGAACATAGGGAGCTTAGCTTATGATTTATTACAAATAGTTGGAGATACATTTGATAGCCGAAGATGGCACAAATGTGTGTTTAATTAACCAAAAACTAATACAATAAATTAAGGTTTTTAGAAGACAGTTAGATAAAGCCAATAAGTTAGTGTAGTAAGCTTAAAAGTTTTATTACTAAATGTAATATATAAATTAAGTATTTTCTTCTCCTACTTCAAACTGCAGCATTGTCACCGCTCAAGCTTAAACACCTCCTTTAAAAGCGCATGAATATTACTAACTAAATGGGCAACAAATTCTAAAATCGCGAACTCTGCTCTTTGTCAATGGACAAACGAGGAGACAACCACGACAACAACAACAACATCTCCTACGTTGTTGTTTTTGGCAAACATTGTTAATGTTGCTAACGCCGGCAAAATCGTGCTGCGCGAATCTAAACCAAACGCATCACGATTTTAGCTTCTCCATTTTTTCTTTTTTCTCTTTTTTGCTATTTTTTGTTATTGGTTATTTTGTTGGCTTGTCGTGCGTTGCGTTCGAATGTGGCAGGCAATGAGCGTCAAATGTGCCGCACGTTGCAATGACTTTTGAAACAGCAACAACAACAGCAACTGCTGCTGATCAACTCGGCTCAACACCTGCCAAAAATCGCGTATACGATAAATCACAAACAAACCTCGAAAGTTGAAATGTTTTTTTGCCTGTTTACTCTGTAGACACGTAAGTTTTGGTGGATGTTGCTGCGGTGCCGAGGAAGCTGTCAAATTACATTGATGCGTAAAACACCCGCAACTGCTGATATTTGTTGTTTCGCTACGATTAAAGCCAGCCTAGTGTGGCAATGCTAATGGCCAAGGTACACAGAAGTTTGGGTGTTCGCGTCAAGGCACGGAGCGGGATTTGGAGATGGAGTTGGAGTTGGAAATGGAGTTGGAGTTGGCAGTCAGACAATGCCACAGTTTATATTGCAAGCGAGTTGAGTCGATGGCTTGGCCTGGTCATTAGCAGCATTGCAGCTGCAACTGACGCCGAGGCGGTGTAACTACAGTAGCCACTCAATGGGGCAGGCAGCAGTCGCAGCAGCAGCTCACAATTGCAGGCCCCGAGACTGCCGAACCTCTGCCAACTTCCCTACCCACTTCCCTTCCCCTTCCTCTTCCCTCTTGACGACTGCTGACTGCCGTCGTCTGCTTGGCAGCGTAATTGTGTTAAAAATTACTCAGGCATCTTAATCACTTTGGTAAATATTTTGCTTGCCAGGCAGCAGCACCAAGAGCACCAAGAGCAGCAGCAACAGCAACGAGGTTAATGCGCTGCAGCTGCAACAAGCGTCGCCAAGACTCGCAATGCTGCAAGCAACATCATCTCCAGCCATTTTTCTCCTTACACCATTGTGGGTGTGGGTGTGCGTGTGTTGTGTGTGCTTCCTGGGATATAAGTATACACATAAGTACAAGTATAAGCCAAACATGCAAAAGTCCAAGACAGTCGCTCGCACTGCCAAGTTTTCATTCATGAAATTGGCCAGATTGTCCAGAAGCAATAGCAGTATAAAGAGCTGTTACAGGTGGGCGGGAGAGGAGGGTGGTAAAAGGTGTGCGGGGGCTAGTTGATTGCATGTTCGAGCTCAGTTCATTTTCAACAGCATCAAGGATCAAATGCATTAAATACGAGACGTTGCCCGCATCGGATGTTGCTACAAAAAATACGTTGTTATTGTTGTTGCTGCTGTTGTTGTTGCTGCTTTATCAGCCTTGCTCATCTCTGTCAGGCAGCAGCCGGTTCAGGTCCTCGACAAAAGGCGGGTGGTGCACCTGCGGCAAAACTGCTTTGCAATTATTACGTTTTGTTGCTGTTGTTGTTGTTGCTGGCTATGCTATGCTAAATAAAGCTGAGAAGCTGCCCTTCTTCTTCTTCAACCTCTGCTGCTGCTGCTGCCCATTGTCGGTTGTCTGATGATGTTGCTGGCAGCTTCTGTTGAACTGTGTGCTACACTTTCTCTCTTGCTCTGCACTCACCTGGGCATCATAATTTAGCTGCAATCATCATTATCGTTCTCCTGCCATCCCCACTCGCTACACTCTCTCTCTCTCTCTCTGCTCCGAGATACCAAAACGCCCGCACGTAGTCATTTTGGCATATTTTTTACTCCTTTTTTTTTGCGAAGAGGGCAACAAATTGCAATTGGAACGAAACTGCAGCACAGTAGAGCGGAGCATTGCACGGCGGCAACAACTGTCAGGCAGTCAGTCATTCAGTCAACCTGAAATTCTGTAAGTCAAGCAGTCAGTGAGTCTATCATTCAGTCAGTCACAGTGCGCAAAGTTGCCAGCAATTTGCTCAAATAAAAACGTAAAAAAAAACAGGAGAGAACGAAATGCAGCCAGGAAGCTGCTGTAGCTGCTGCTGTAGCTGCGCATGCGTCTTTGGCAGCATATAATTGTCTTGGGCAAGCGAGGATGCTCTGCAGATCGGCAGCGTTGATGCAGCAGCCTCACACAGCTGTGCAGCCTTTGCTGCTACTGCTGTCCATGTCCGGAGGCAATTGTAATTACCGCAGTTGCGCCTCCCGACGTCCAACGTCTGGGCCTGGGCCTGGCCAACGCCTTCGCCATTGCCTGGACAAATGCGCAGTAGCCTGGCATTTCAGTTACGCCTGCAGTTTGTTATTACGCGCATTATTTCTGCAGCCCTTTTGGCCCAGCCGCCCCTGTCCCTCCTTCCGCCCCCCTTGTAGGTAGAAACTCCTCTCCATAATCTCCACTGATTGCATTCAACTAAACACCGGCGGCCAAAGACATTTGCATTATTTTTCGCATTCCAAAAACTCAGCTGCATAATTTCATTTCTCATTTTTCTTTATTTTATTTTAATAATTTTTAGTTTGCGGTTTCCAAAAAGTTTTCTAGTTTTTAGTGAAAACTAATACAAATATTGTTAGTAAGATTCTTTGTTAAATTTGTTAATAACTTTTACGAAATATGTGTGTGTGTGTGTGTGTGTTTGTGGCATGCAGTAGAAATGATTAATGAATCTAGTTTTAAGATTGTTGACCTTTACTAATTACTTTAATTGTTAAGTATTTTGATTGATTCCTAGTTAGAGTTCAAGTAATTGAGATTAATTTATCTTTTGGGCTGCTAAGGATTGTCGATTTAGACCTCAACTTGGGCCAGCGATTTAACTAAATTAAACTAAGCCAAGATTACATAGCACCATAAAATAAGACGGATTAACTTCTGCACCTTAAGAAATAAACTTAAAATCGGTTGACCGATCTTAAAGACGTCTTTAAATGATATTTAAGTAGCATGGAAGTAATTTGATTTTGTTCTCAACTAATATCACAATGTTGCTCACTGATTATTATTAATATAATTTGCGTATCTTAATTTAGAATGAATTAATTTTTAAATATTTTATTTTATATTATATTTAATTTTTATAACTTTGCTTAAATCTTGGATTCGCTTTCTTAAGTCTAAAAGGCAAATGTAAGCTAAGAGTTGGAAAAGTCTTTTGTTTTTATTAATTATTAATTAACTATTGCTTTAATTTACATTAATTTTTAATGGTAAAATTCGAAAAGCGTTATAAAAATATGTTTTGGAAGCGATTTGAGTAAAATTTATGTTTCTTTTTGTTTTTCAACTAGTTTAAAAGTTTTTACTGTAAAGTTGAGTTTTTTTTTATTTATCTTTTTTTAGTTTTAGAGCTTGATAAAAAAATACTTTCGTTTTTCTTGAGTGCTTATAAAGCCGCATTTTATGCTTAAGTTTTAAACTTCTCAGAAGCAATAAGTTGAAAATTGTTTATGCTTTTTCTTTATTCAGTTAAAATGTGGTGCGTATGCCTGGTAAACAGTTTAGTATTTACTTAATTAGTTAGTAATTAAGTATTAGTCAAAAAATTGATCGCTTGCAAAAATCGCATAATTTACAATGCAATAAGTTGAATGTTTGCCAGATATTTATGTCAATACTATAGCTATATATTTAAATACAATATCAATAAACATAACTCTTGTGAGTTGCAATGCGTATCGTATCAAAAATTTGGATCTTTAAGGCACTTCCGTGTGACGGAAATATACTAAATATACATTTACAATAACTGTCTGCAATATATTAATATATATATTTATATATACACTTATTTATGGCCTGGCATTTGGGATAGTGTGTTAGGAGCTAGGAAATACCCAGCTTAGTGCCACCTTTTTTGTCAAGCAGTAAATCTTTGGCTAACAATCATTTGGACGGGCTCCAAAGCGCAGCGCCAAAGAATTATGTTGATGAGAACAATAAAGTACAGTGGAACCCCCTGTTAAAGCACCACAGACCGTAACTTCAAACTCAATTTTCGCGCTACAATTACAAATGATGGCGATAAATTTCGCGTTTGGCCCAAAAGACAAAAGGAGTTGGCTGCTGTTTGCTGTCGTTGGCCTGGCCTAGACGGAAGTGATAATAAACGCACGACACGCGCGCTTGTTTAGAGATTTATGCGTAGCAAAAATCCGGGCCGAAACTGCAAATAATGTCAACGTCGCCGTCGTCGTCGTCGTTGGCGGCATCCAAAATGATGCACGGCACAAAGAATGGGGCACGTACCATGGACCAGGGATTATGCAATGCGGCATCAGCAGCTGCGCTGCGTGTAATACACTCTAGTAGCAATCTCTACCAACTAACCATAAGTCACAACTAGCAGCGAGTAACCCCCCTTAACACCCCTTTGACTAGGCTACTTAGTCATTGCCACTTGATTTATGTGTCGCAGCAGTTGCAGTTGCAGTTTGTGGCAAGCTTCGTGGTCTGTCAATTAACGCCGCCTTAAAGTTGCCACCAAAAAGACTTCGTTTAATTAGCCAAATTGAGGGAGGCGCTGTTTGCGCTGTGGCTGCCACAATTAACCCACTAAGGCCCCCCAAAATAAAACTATGCCACGTCTGCAGTTCGTGTTTGTTTTGTGCCGTTTGCACTTATTAAGGAATTAATTTAGTCATTGGGAAACAAGGTCAAACATTAGCCGCAAAACTGCATTGCAGCAGTTGCAAGTGGGCGGGGTAACGCCCACGTGAGGGCCAGGCCTTCAGGGCCTTCGTGTCGTCTGGCCATTAAGCCTAAAGAAATTTCCATGTACCCGTGGGGCATGACAGGTCAGGGAGGGGGGAGTTGAGCACCCCGCAAGCGTGGGAAAAACTTGCCAAAAGACTTGCAACGGGGGTGTCTGCGTGCCAGACTGCAATTTCGTGACCAGCCGGCACTTCCTGCTCCTGCCCCAAAGGCTCTAAGGCAGCCATGTAAGCGCTTTCAATTGCCCAAAAGCTTGTAAGCTAGTTTCCGGCAAAAGGATTTGGATTTTCCCCAAAAAGAAAGAGTAGAAATTTAAATAATAAACCAACAAACATTTGGAGCAAAAATTTAAAGTCAAATAGAAACTTGGCCAGGTGAAACTTGAGACCTCTGTAGCCCCTATTTAGTTAATTATGTTGATCCAATAATTTATGTAGTGTCAGCTCCTACTCCGTAACAAGCAATAAATCAATTGGGCGTTAAATAAAAAAAATTATACCAGATAGCAAATAAATAATAAGATTTATGTGTATTGTTTTTTGTGTTCATTTCTTTGTGTTTTATTTTTTGTAACTTTTGTTTTATTTTTCGTGTTTTGTTTTTTATTTTGTCAAAAAGTTTTGAACTAATAACTAATCATAACCAACTACAATAACATAAATTAATAATTTATTTAAACGTTTAATTAGAATTAATAATCAATATTTCATA
Source organism: Drosophila nigrodunni (assembly GCA_020829145.1). Taxonomy (NCBI): domain Eukaryota; kingdom Metazoa; phylum Arthropoda; class Insecta; order Diptera; family Drosophilidae; genus Drosophila; species Drosophila nigrodunni. Next base: position 4,948,404 of record JACVCZ010000007.1, on the reverse strand, counting down.
CGTTCCGCAAAAAATGGTAATAAATAACAAAAACTTCAAATAACTTGGAACAAGTATTAAAAATTATTCAAAATTTCAATATTTTGGCTCAACAGAAAATCGCCATAAATTTTCATTAAGTTTTGCTTCAATTTTGTCCACAAAACCATTTAAATTTCAACTAAAAAGATTTATTTCATTTTATGAAAACAAAAAGTTTGAAAAGAAAAGAATTTAATAGAAAATTAAAAAACATTTTTTAAAAAAATTAAAATTTTTGTTAAACAAAAAAATAGAAGGAATTATCTGTTTTGTTTTTTATAACGTACGAAATCAAAATCGAAATGTTTTTTTTTAGTGTTTTTTGTGCCCTAGGGAGAATTCTTTGTCTTTTATGTTGTTTGTTGTAAAAAATTGTAGTTATAAAACTATAATTAAATTAATACAAATTGTTGTCTTTTAAGTGCTAAAAGTGTTTACAAACTAAATGCGCAATGCTGCAGTAGATAAAAACTAAAATAAATTAATGTTTAATGTGTAAAATTAGCAAATAAATCTAAATAATTATTTGTGGTTTGTCCGCTTTGCTTTAAATTAACTAAATATTTAAATTAATAATAAAATAGTAGTATTAAAAATAATAGCAAAAATATAGCCTAAAGTGTGTGCTGGCTTAGCTTAATAATTTCAATGTTTTTCTCAAATGCCCAGAGGTCTTGAGGGGGCGTGGTAAAGGGGAGTGGGAGTACAATAACCTCTGCCTAGCTTAAAGTAGTTTATAATTAGGACTACAAACTAACTAAATTGTGGAACATGGAATTGCTAGCTGTATCTGAACGTTGTCTACAACATTATCCAAAAATACAATACTACAAAAATATAGTTATTTACTAAGCCGACTCTCGAATACCCTATGAGCTAAGTTAAACGCTAATACGTTGGTTGCTGGTGGTCTGAGTTAACTCCAAGCTGTGTCTGTGTATGTGTGTGTGTGTGTAAACCTAGGCCCTTAACTGTAGGTAGTAAATAGGTTCTCAGTCTTCGCAGAGAGATTTCCAGTATTGCTGTGTACACCCCAAAAGAGTACACAGCTGATCTATGGGCTCAACTAGCACTAAGCTGGGCGGCATGTGGGTGGGGGTAGGGGGTTGGTTATCTAGAAGGTCATGAACTGCCTTGCGGCGGCCGCGTACAGATACCGTTAGGCGCTCTCCGTTTTCACCACAATGGGCATGGATGCGTGACCGGCCAAACCGAGTGGGGACTTTTGCAGCAGTTCCTCCTGCTGCAGCAGCAACGGCAGATTCATGCTCATCTTCATGTCAAGCAATGGCAGCGGTGACTTTGGCTCCTCGCCACCACGACTCTCGGACCGTCCACCTCCACCACCAGCTCCACCGCCTCCTCCACCACGCGACTCGTAGCGCGTGTGGGTGCGCATATGGCGGGTGATCATGTCGCGTCGGCAGGCGGCGTAGGGACACTGCGGGCACTTGTAGGGCTTCTCGCCGGTGTGAGTGCGCTGGTGCGTGGACAGGTGGTCCGAGCGGGAGAACACCTGACCACACACCTTGCAGGTGTACGGCTTGACACCTGTGTGCAATCGCATGTGGCGGGTGAGCATGTCGGAGCGGGCAAACGAGCGATGGCAGACGTCGCAGGAATAGGCTTTGGTTATGTCGTTGGCGGGATTACGCGACTTGTGTCGCGAGGCCATGTGCTTGGCCAAGCGATCGTGGAGCGAGAACATCTGTCCACATGTTGGGCACACGTAGGCCACATCCGATCCAGGTGGCATCTCCTCCACCACCGGCGAGACGTCCAAATTGTAGCGCCAGGCCACCGTCTCCTTGGTAGTGGGCGAGGCGACGTCGCCCTTGATCACCGGCACTCCCACTGTCGTGGTGGGTACATGTGAGTGCAGCGGATGCATCGGCATCTCCATCTTGATCATGGCTGCCGCCGCTGCTGCAGCAGCTGCATGCGCTGCCGCCGCTGTCATGGCATAGGGCGACATGGCGGCAGGTGGCGCCAGCGTTGCTGTGGGCGTGCTGCTGGTCAACGAGGTGCTCGAGTGGGTGCTGGAGGCGGGAGACAGCGCGTTCATGCTCTCCAGACTGCTAGCGCCGCTCATGGATGAGTTAGGAGGCGGCATCAAGGCTCCGGCGCAGGCGGAACCATGTCGCGGTGACTTCTTGATGTCGCCGAGGAAATCGCTGCGCATGCACAGATCCAAGGGACGCTCCTGGGGCGGTGGCATCGGCTTACCAGCCGAGGACTTCTTCTTACTTGGCTTAGGGCTGATGCGTGTAGTCGCCGAAGAGTCGCTGCGGGGCGGCGAGGGCAGGGAAGGAGGCGGCGATGTGTTGATCATTACGGCTGGCAGCAACTGTTGCTGTTGCTGCTGACTTGCCGACTGGCTGCTGCCATTCCCGCTGGCGGTTTTGCCCTGGCTTTGGTTAACGGGCGATGTTTCCGTTTCGGATGCAATGGAAGAGGGAGTGTGCTGCAGCGGTGAGGGATAGAGATCATGACGACGACGGAATACCTCGTTCAAATACTTCGTCTGCAGATAGTAGCCAAACAGGGGCGGGGGAATGGGAAAGTATCGATCGTAGGGGCTCGGCATGTGCTCAGTCTTGATGTCCACGTGCAGAGGATTCTCCTTGCCTCCCGCGTTACTCTCCGCTGGCCTCGCTGCCACCTGCAGTGGGCTCATGCTAATGCGAGGACTGTCCTGGTCATCCTGCTCCGACTGCGAGAGCTCCTCGGCGGACAGCTCACCCTCCACTTCTGCCTCTGCCTCGATGTGCTCGTCGTCACTGGCTGCGGGCATGACGTCACGTTTTTCGCTCTTAATGTAGTTAGCCTCCTCACGCTGCTGCCGCTTGGCGTCGGCCTCCTCCATCTCTTCCTCTTCCACATCCTCTTCGAGCTCATCCAATTCCCGTTCATCCATGTCCATGGGCTCTGTCTTGCAGGTAACTCCATTGTTGTTATTATTGTTGTTGTTATTGCTGCTATTGTTGTTGTTGTTGTTGTGGTGCAACTTGTCTAGCACCGCCGAGAGTCGCTTGCGCTTTCGCTGCTTCCCTGGCATTATGTTGTTGTTGGCCACAAACGGCTGATTGTTATTGTTGTTGTTGTTGCTGGCAACAGCGGCAGCAACAGCTGCTGCCGATGCCGCCGCTGCAGCAGCCTGCTGATGTAGACTGAGTGCCAACGGCAAGTGCTGATGGTGGGGCAAGGGATGCGGATACTGAAGTGGCCCATAGGGTGCATAGTGGGCAGCAGCAGCTGCTGGTGGTTGCTGCTGCGCAGGCGCATAGTGTGGATTTGGGTGATGGTACTGCGCCGGATGCTGGTGGTGCTGATGGGGATGGGAGTGGGGATGTCCATGATGATGATAGTGGTGGGGATTGTGCGAGCCGGCGGCGTGATGATGATGCCCCATGGGGTCGGTGCCTTCTGCCATCGTCATTAGGTCAACTTTTTGTGGCTTCGTGTGCTTCCTCTTGCAACAACTTTTCAAAAGCTTTCGTGGCCGTGGATTTTTACGGGCGACCTTACGCGACCGATTTGGCTGTAAAGAATATAAAAAACAAAACATTAGTGAATTATTTATTGATAGTTACTACTAGTACAAGTGATTAACTTAAATAGTAAATAGCATAATTATGCGTGTGCCTGTCTCGTTTAAATTCTATTCATACCGGCATATTTATTGCAGACAGTTAAGCACGTCAACTATTTCTTTACTACTTTAGCGTTTAGTTATCTCTAGGTTTCTCTAATTCTCTTTAAACATGCACTTTCATTTGTTTTGCTTGCCGCAATAAATTCTTTGCATTTAAATCAAATTTTAAATCAGTTTCGTCGACAGCTTTAATTGTAGCACGCGTTGTCTCGCTCTAGCGCACATTACTTAAAGTCAACAAGCTGTCAAAAGAGCGCAGCTCTCTCCCCACTCACGTACACTTGCTGGCAATGCAGTGCTGCTAACTCTTTGCAGTAAGGACTTGCCAATTGCCTTTTATTGTCAAATTGGCAATATTCAGTTTTGCTTATTGACTTATAATTATGTGTAATATTAAACAAATGTTGTATATTAAAAAAATTTATTTTTTTTAAAGATGTGTTTTAATTTTTTTTTTTTTTGCATTATTCCATAATTCTTTTGTCTTTCCTTTAATTAAACTTGCGCTGACTGGCAACGCTGTTTGTTTGACAAGTTAGCAGCACTGCGATCTTCGCCTGCAGGTATTTTTTCACTTTCGTTGTCGGCAGTTCTTCAGTTGTAATTTTAACAAGGTTTGCATTCCAAAACTGGGGTCTTTTCATTGCTGAACTTATAGATTTAATAACATTTCTGTAAACACTACAAAATGTTATCGATTAATATGGTCTATTATTCTATATAATCTCTGTATTGTTTTAAAATCTCGCTTTTTTTCAGTCCGCAAAGAGTTGGCAACACTGGCTGCAGTTGGCAAATCTTTGCTATGGCGCCTCATAAACTCTAGCCAATCAGTCAAGCATCAAAATGCTGCACTTGCTCTTGGCTTTCGCTCAACAAATAAATAAGATAAATTTTCGCTGTCGCTGCCAAAAGAGACAACGCCGTCGTCGGCGTCGTCGCCGTTTACGCTGCGTTAGTTTTATGCGTTTGGCGTTTGTCACTAAATCTGCTGCTCCCTGGTCACGCCCTGGACTTGGACTTGGACCTGGCACAACCGTCCCCATCTCCCGCTGTGACATTTTTTATTGCGTTGCCAGCAGATTTTATGGTGCTCAAGTTTATGACATTGCCTTGACCGTCGCTTGTTCTGTCTCTCATCGCACTCGTTTCTCGCTACTCGTTGGTCACTCAAAGGCAGCAGATATCAATGATTTTGGTTTGGTAAGTCCACTTTAACTATCCCCCACCCCTAAACACACCCATGTACAGCTTCCTAAGCCAACGTCTGGCGCCAACATTCGCAAATAATTAAAAGTTACACACATGAAGCGCAAGTTTCGGCAATGGTCAGTGCCAACTGTTAGTCGTCTACAGTAGCACAGACACAGTACAGTAAACTATAGCAAGCACAGTGGAGCACACGGACAGCGACGGCACGTCTGTAAGGACGTTTGCTGCATTGCGCTTATCCTTGTGATATATGAATATTGTGCACACACGCACCCAGCTCCAATGGTGTGCGCAGGGTGGTGTGGAGTAGCGGAAAGAGGGGGAGGAAGAACTGCACGCTTCACTTGGCTTTTGGCTACGACACAGTTGGCTTTTGGTGACGTGGGGCAAGTGGGGCTGATTTGGCTTTGTGTCTGACATAAGCTGCCAGTTTATGGCCCAGTCTCGACTCCGTTGTTATTGTCGTTGTCCTTCTGTTTGCAATTTGCGCCTACAACAGCAACGGCAGTCGAGTCCGTGTCCGGATTCGGATCCGTGTCCTGCTCCGTGTCCATGTGCAGGTTCTTAACGGTCACGTGTTTACTTTACGTGTGGAGAAAATGACTAGTATGGAGGGCTACAGTCGAGTGAGTCGACTATAAAAGACCCGGTAGGTTAATAAATGTAACTGCTTACTCTGCAAGCTTATGTACACCGTTAGCTTATAAAGTACGCGGTCTGAAAAGAGTCCAAACGAAACGAGACGTCGGCACTTTGTGGTAGTCGACTCTTTGGGTGTTGAAGTGCTAGCGATATGGACACCTGTGTTTTTAACCCTGCCCCACCTGCTTCCCTCTTTCTCCTTCTCGCCCTGCAATCCTGTGCCAGTTAGTGGCTTGTTATTGTTACTGTTGTCGCATATGTACGTTTGTCTGGGTCCGGAGTGCGTGCACTACTTTCCTTTGTCTCAGCCCCAGTCTCAGTCTGCTTTTTAAAGTTTTTTATTAACTTTTTCGATTCGAAGTTAAATGGAAAATGGGGGAAAAAACTTTACTCGTTATTATGTCTCATATCATCATAATTCATGTTCTATTTTCTCTACTGTTGCGCAATAAAGAACCTTCAAGCTGGGCTAAAAGGGGCAATGGATGGTAAGGGGCGTTGCGGGTCACAGTTATATGGCGGCCCAAACGGCGAATGGCAATTAATATTCTTAATTAGCGTAATTAAACAACGCAGTGCTGACAACTATGCGAAAAACTTTTGCTCAACAAATGTACTCTCTATGCCTTTTTTTTTGGTAGTTGTACTATTTGTACTAAAAGACATTGAGTTGTAGTTTTTTATGCTTTATTTCTTTTTTTTTTTTTGGCGAGTTATAAAAACATAAATTTTCACGCGGAGCAATGTCGCTGGCTCAAGGTTCTCCCACTGTCCCTGTGCCTTGTTAGCACGCGAAAAGTGGCAGAAAGAGTGAAGCGAAAAGGGCCAACAAGAGCTGTCCACAAGCAGCGGAGATTTTTAATTTATGGCAGCAGAATTTTCCTACATTTTTTACAAAAAAAAGACTGCATAATGAAGAACGTAGAATTGTAGCTACGTTGGAACTGGAAATGGTGTGAAATTATGCTAAATGAAGTGTTAATTCGACTGCGAATGACTTGTAGTCGTAGTCGTCTACGAGGGTTGCTCAAGTGATTTGGCATAATTTTATAAAAAACTGAAAACCAATTAACTGCTTGATTACTGAATCAAAGTAGGTTGAATGCTCGTTATGATGCAATCACAGTTAATGAGTGTTCTTGAATAACGACTCATTCGTCAAACGTATGTTCTTGGCCAAAAACATCAAACATGCATTTGGCCATCTCGTTTATGTCTTGTGCAATTACCAAAAACTAAAAGAAAAAACAAAAACTAAACAAACCGAAAATAAACATATATTTTATGGTCGTTTTAAAACCCAAAACAATGAAAGAAATATATTTTTTACGACTGTTCATTTGCAAACTCAGCAGCAGCAGCAGCGACGGCAGCAGCAACATGAAATAAGTTCCATTAATGAAGCAAGACATCAAATGAAAAATCTGTAGAAAGCAAGTTATTGTTTAACTAGTGAGTTTAACCAAAAATCTTAAATAAAACCCCCAAAAAGAGAAAAAACTTCATGGCGCTTCGTGGAACAGAAAACAGCAAAACATGCTTGTAAGCAAATGTTTGGCTTTAATGAAACTGGCACACTGTCGTCGTCAGATACAGATACAAAGCGTATCTATAACTATTAAAAAGTAAGTGCAAAATAAGCGCATAATAATACTAAATGCTTAATTACAATTAACCAAATGAGGAAGCATTAAATGGCGCTCATTTTAGAGCTTATTGTTGCTGATTTCAGCTGACGTTGCACCGCCGTTCGTTCATTGTGAACAAGCTAGCTGTAAAAAAAGCTAAAAGAAGCAGCAGATAGAAGAAAAGTGTGAAAACTAAAAATGTGCAATGCCAATGGAAATATGATTCATTGTCACTTTTGTATTTTGTTTCGTTTTTCTGCCCCTTTTTTTTTTGTATTTTGTCAAGCTGCATAATTATGACAACAGTTTTAACACCAAATAAAACAATGCAAATAACAAAAGCGTCAAAACAGCAACAACAACAACAAACTGTATTGTTGTTTAAAAATGCAACGTAGCGCTGAGAGAGTGAGTGAGAGAGAGAGAACGTGTGTGTGTGAGGGGGAGTTTTGCTGCAATGGCGGTCACAATGGCAGCAGGCGCTGCTTCGCTGCGCATATCTCACAGTGTCAGTGCATGTGTGCGTGTGTGTGTACACAACGGCTGAAACTTGATGAAGTTTTACATTGGCGCCCCCCTTCGGCAAGCTCCATAAACTGGCCTGCAGTCGCCGTTGCTCTTGTTGTTGCTGCTGTCAGCACTGCGATAAGCGCCCCAATGGACTGCGCTGCTTGGGTGTGTGTGTGTATGGCGTCCCTACGGCGAAACCTCACAAAGTTAACTAAACAAAATTGCAGAAATTAAAATGTAAACAAATTGTGTGCACGGTCGTCGGCAGACACGCCCTGCACAGCGCCCACTCACACACTTACAGTGGAGTGTGTGTGTGTGTGTGTGAAGTGGACTCCTCTTTATTAGCCTGGTGTTTGTTATTTACACAAAATGTTGGCTTACATTTTGGTAGCATGAAGACTAAACCATTAAAACACTGACGCCATTTAAGCACACTTCAACGACTTTAAACAACAACAGCAACAACAAAAACAACAACAACAACAAACGTGATACGCATTGATAATGGACAGCTTAGTGTAAAGACAACAGTCGAGTTAAAGTTGTATGGAGTTGTTCAGTTGTTCAGTCTAAAGCAAACAAAGCATGACAGCGCACAAATATGGCCAATAAAATAAAACGCCATTTGCTTAACGCAAAAAAAACAACAGCAACAAAACGAAATGCGCATCAAGTAAAAAGCGCAGAGAAAACAAAACGAAAAAAGAAAAGAAAAACAATTTAAACGCCTACGCCTAAGCAATGAGCCAATGAGCAAAGCCCACTTGACAGCAACAACAACTACGACAACTCTCGCAACAACAAGTACCAGCAACATAAGTTGAGTCAGCAACATGTTGCAATGCTTGCTGTGAACACGCCCCCTTCCAAGCGGCAGCTCAAGCATACTTTGAGCCTGGGCTAAAGCTTGTTAGAAAGCTCTTTTTAATTGATTTAAAATGCACACACACACAGACAGGCACACACGCACACACCAGTACACACACAGACAGTATCTGCCGCTCTCTTCAATCGCTTTGGCGCACTGCTATTAAACTGATCACCGTAATTTAGAGTACGACTTCGGTTTCAATTGCTGCCGCTCATTAAATGTTGGCTACAAATAAATTTTTGACGTCAGTATTGTGTGCACTAACGATATGCTAATTGTTTGTTGTCGTTAGTTTGGTGTCTCTCATTAATTAAGTGCATCATATGGCGACTTTTGATCTTTGGCCACTGATTGTTGACGTGCAACCTACGCCGCCTGCAAAATGCAGCTAGTTTATTTTCTGCTGCTACCGTTGCACAAGTGCTTAATGCCAGATAATGGCAATTTCCTGCCACTTGCCGCAGCAGCAGCAACATATGCCCCTGGCTGACCGCAGCTTAAATAAAATTACATTCAAATTCAATTGTAAATGCATTTTATCTGTTGGTTTTCTGCTGCTGCTGCTGCCGGTGTTTGGCTCTCGACTCTCCATCGCTGTTAACTGCAATCATGTTGCACATTTTTCTTTGGCAATGCCCGACCGACTCGACTTGGAGTTCGGCCTAGACGCTGTGGCCTTTTACAATCAAATGTAATTATTTTTGCAATATACACCTTCAGCTGCCTCGGTCTCTGCCTCAGCTTCTGCTGCTGTATGTTGCCGGCGTGGCAGCAACAAGTTGCTTAGCATACTTCCGTTTGCCACAAAGGCCGGGGGATCGCGTGATCAAAGTCAATTTAGTTACGATATACAGACACATTTGTTTTTGTTACCACTGGAAGTTGCACGTTGCACGTTGCAGCTTTGCGAGCTGCACGTGGGCTGCTCCCAACGATCCTGTCGTCATCTGCTGCCGTTGCAGTTGCAGTTGCAGTTGCTTTAAGTTCTCTTTGTTCGACTGTTCAGCTAAATTAAACCATTGCCGCCTTATCGACGACCAACTGTGGCAACTTGCAGCGCCTGCGGTCGCCCAAATGAGCATAAAATGGGCCAAAGGAGCTGCAAGTGCCGACCATCGACTACCGACCACTGATCAACGATCAGGGTTAAAAACGAACCGGTTTAAAGGCATTCAACGTCTACAAAAACGTGTCTATGAGCTTAGCCAAGTTAAGCGACTCATAAATGTGCTTGAAATAAACTGAAAACATTTTCAAATTACAAAAGATAATTCATACAATTTAATCGAGTCATAAAAGGGGGAATAGCGGGAAGAGAGTCGAATTATTGCAGTCTGAAAAATGAAACAACATTTTCATTACAATTTCATTAAAATTCAATTTAGCGAGTCTGCTTCAGTTTAAAATAATTCTGAAAAAACATACAAGCTTTGTGTGTAATTATAAACGGCTAAAGGATGATTCATGTAAACGTGTTTTCACTGTAGTTCCCCTCTACTTCTCCTCTCTCTCCCTCTCTCTCTCTCTCTTTCTCTGATCAGTCAAGTTTCCCATTAGTTTTAATCATATATCATATTGAATTTTTTGTTTTCGGTTTAGCTTTTGACCTTCCACTTCCTGTTGCCATTTTTTATGTTTGTTTAAAAACGTTTTGTGTGTTTGCATCTGTTCTGCTGCCCCTCTGCCTCCTTCAGCTCCTCCACATTGTTTTTCTCCTTCTTCAAATGTTTATCATAATTAACCACACGATTTTCTGCTTAATTGCCAAAGCGCCAAAATAAAAAATTAACATAGAGAGAGAAAAATATTGCCAGCAGCGAAAAAGTCTTGAAATATTTAACTTAAAGATGAAAAAAAATCTTAAAATCCTACTCATTTCATGCTAATTATATGGCTAGGCAAATGAATGAATGAATGGTTTGTTGGATATTTGGATGGATGGATGAAACGCCCGCCATTTTGTGACGAGACCGAGACCGAAACTGAAACAGAGATGGAGACAGAGAGAGAGAGAGGGAGAACGACTTGAAAATTATTTAATTTTAACCTTTGGGGGCCAGCAATCATCATTAACTACGCGCTTCGTATTTGTTTAGCTGAGCTTTGCGCTTTGTGCTTTGTTTTTTGGCTCATAAAGGTTTTGGGTCAGCGCCGAGAGGTATTTTCAATTCCTGAGTGAACCGTTTCACCCAAAAACCCTTACAATTTTCCCCCACCTTCCCCCTATTCATGCAGTGCATTGTATGATCAGCTTGGTCGCTGGCTCGTTTATCAACCGAAAGCGATCTTTGCAATTAGCCTTAAACGATTTTTGGCTCAACACTCACGCATTGCCATCTGGGTCAGCCGAGGAGGCCACAATGATCAGACATTCGCTCGCTCGCTGTCCGTCACATTATCAGAACGAAATTATCGTATATCATGCAGACGGGGCGGCATACTGTGGCATTCAGTGTAACAGTGCCTCAGAATTGCACTCGTTTCGCTCGCATATTTATTTTTAATCATCTTTGTGAAAGCAGGTGAAATTTTTGGCATTTATGAAAGTGCAGCGTGACTGGCACTGGGCAAAAGTCTCAGACCCAGAGTGAGTCTAAAGTTGCAGTCTCCAACTCAGTTCTCAGGTCCAAGGTATATAAAAATTAATATAGATTGCAAGGTAGAGATACATTCAGATATTGCTGGTGTACACGGTATCGTATATCGTTACCTTTCGGGATGAGTACCATAACGCCAACACCAGCACCACCGCCAACAACTTTTAACTCGAAAGTTGCCCCTTAACGTTTTGCGGCATTTCTGTAAATTTATTATGCCAAAGGCCGATCATTATCGGGTAGCCAAATTATATATGCGCGCGCGCACATGATGCGCATTAAAGGGTTGCTGCAGTTCCCACCAACAGCAACTGCAAAGTCTGCAACGGCAGCAGCAACATGTTGCTGGCAACATTAGCCGTTTCGATCGAACGCCAAAACGACCGCAAGGTAAAACTATAAAATGTCGCAGACTATAAATCCACTTGGAGCAATAAATTTCTCAAAATGTCAGCACAGGCTCCCGCATTAATTACAGCCTCCATACGGTGTAGTTGTTGCTGTTGTTGTTCCTGTTGCTGGTTGTTATTGGAGCCTGTCTGCGCCTGTCTGCAACACCCGCATCGAGGTCGCAGTTGTTGTTGTTGTTCGTTATTCTTTGCCAGCCTTGTTGCATTGGGTAATGTGAGACCCAACGATTGGCAACTTGTAATCAATAGTTGTAACCACCAAACAGGCAACACCAAATGCACCACAAGCGTGTTGTTGTTGCAGTTGTTGCTGTCGTTGTTGGAGTATTTGCTTTTTGACCGCAAAGCAAGTGCAAAGCTAAAGCTTTCAATTTGCTTGTCGACAACTGCGTGCAGCAGGCAAAACAGCCAACAAGTTCTTTCAATTTGCGTTGCAGTTGGTGCCCCTTTTGCCTACAGCTGCGCCAACAACAACAACAACTTGCAACACTCAACGCATATTCCTAACTGTTGCAAGCTGCACATGTTTAATGCTGCATTTTGATTGCCTACAAGTCGCTGTCGCTGTCACTTTGCATTACAACAGTTAGGAGCAGGGCAAACTGTTGCACGTTGCAAATTATGCGCTTTCGACCGCAGACAGGCGTCAAAAGACGCGTAGGAAACGCGCTCGAAACGCACAGAAAACTCGCACAAAGTTTTACAGGATTTACGCAACTTCCTTTGCGTTTTCTTTAAGTTTTAAGCCAACTCCAAAGCAGAAAACTTAAAAATTGTTAGCTCTTTTGTTTTATGCTAGAATTTTTCATTTAAGAAACATTTTTTATTTGACGTTGACGAAACAGGTTTTTGGAATTCATGTTGTGCGCTTGTTTTGGTTGTTTTTGTTATTATCGCGCAATTATGTTGTATTTGATATGTTAATTTGAAAGTTTGTTTACTGATTGCCAATGAAAAGAACATAAAGCCAAAAGATATATAATTTATGCAGCTCGTGTCAGCTCCTGCTGCTCGAATCGGTTGTGTTTCAGATTCGATTGGAACGATTGTTCCGACATTCGCAGGTGCTAATTGATTTCTATTGGCTTGTTGCCTGTTTTTGTTGCTGTTGTTAACTGAACTTCTGAATTGTTTGATATCATAGCGTTTTACTCACCCAACAAAATTATGACAACAATATTTTGACAAATTGCCTCACATAAATCGCACTCAAAAATTCAACAACTTTTTTGATTATGATAACTGTATGTGAAACGAGAAAATGAAACTGAATTGGTAAAGAGACTGAATGGATTGAATGAATGAATGGAACTGCGCTTTACCTTGTCAGCTGCTGCATGTTTTCTTCAGATTTTTTGTTAATTAAGCTGTATTTCATGTCGAGATACATTTTATGAATAAAAGCGACCAAAAACAGAAAACATCAAAAAAACAGTTGCAAAAAAATGGTGAAAAATGTTTAAAACACAAGCAACAAATGTGATGACACCAAAAGCGCGTCGCTTTTGTTAGGGCGTGTCAAAAGAAATTTCAACAAATAAATTAAAAATTAGCTGCCGGGCAACAACGAATGAGATTAAGCTGTAGTTGCTGTTGTTGTTGCTGTGGCGGCCTTAATCGCACAAACAAGCCAAAAGGTCGCTGTCTAAGCCAAAAAGCAATTGACGACGACTCTGTTCGACTCTCTTACTGACGTCATGTTAATTTTAGCCACAAAATGCCAATTTTTATGGCTAGAAGGGGCAGCTGCCATTGGTGCCACTGCCACTGCCATCGCTGCTGCTGGTGCTGCTGCAGTTGCTTTTGCAATTTGAACGTCGCCATCGTTCGCAAACTGTCGCAAGCAATTAATCTTCAAAAAGCAACAACAACAACTACAACAATGTTGTCGAGTTTTCAGCTGCAGCTTTTTATGACAAAACTTGGCAATCTGTCTAAAATGTTCAACTTCACTCATTTTCAATGGCAGTTGCAATTCCTTAGCGGCCGACTTAGAAGGTCGCCTGCCGTGCAACGCCCGCAACTTGAAGCTGCCCCAGACAGCGGCTCAGACTGCTGCCAGACCAGAGACGGAGTGAGACAGAGCACACAGAGAGAGAGAGAGAGAGACGGAGACTTGAGAGACTTCATGAGAGATGCGAGACGAAACCGAAGCGAAATTCATGCGAAACACAAGACGACACTTGAATGTTGCAAGCTGGACAGGCGCACATGATCGATACGAATGCGATCTGCACCCGCTGCCCCCTCCGCCTGCCACTCCCCTCCTCCTGCTGCTGCTGCTGCTTTGTCCTACTGCAACGCACGCATTTAATTCAAAATGCGTTTCAGTTTTTTGCCGTTTCGTTGTTGTTGTTGTTGTTGCTGTTTTTTAGCTGTCCGAAGGTTGCCAACGTTTGTCTGTGCATGGTCAGGCCAGGGTTGCCATTGTCAGCCGAAAAAAGCAGCTGCGACTGCCGCTGTGCAACTTTTAAACTTATGTATTAAGTGTGTGTGCTTTGTGCTTACCTCGGTTGAGTTAGGATGTGACTGCCAAACTGATGGACTCGTGCATAGTTCTGTAAGAGAAGGATAGGGTATATGACTTTATTAACGTATCATTTACAAGCGCAATTTCAGCTGAACTATAAAAATGCTTTTGCTATAAAAAATATAAAAAACGGCTACACAAAAAACTTTCTAGAAACTTTCGCAACAGCAACTCGACATTGCCATTTTATGATCACTTTATGAGGCAACTCTATTTACATACGCCATTGTGCCAGTATGTGTGTGTGTGCTGATGTGCTGGTGTTTAAGTGTACATGTGGCATGAAAATGTGTTAACATTTCTGCCGATGCTCATGACAAATTGTGGCAGCGGTCAAAACTCTTTGCTAATTGCCGCAGTAATTAAAGCAACGCAGTCAAACAAAACGGATCAAACATCATTAATCAAAGCCTCAAAAGATGTTAGTTTATGTGTTTCTCTGTAGCTTGTTCTATGCCAAACTAAAGTTAATAAATATTTATATCGACTTGTCTACAAATGTATATTTTGCTAAATTTTATGTTGATTTTATTTAATGATTTTCAGTTTGTTTTTTTTTGCCTTAAACTTTAAATCGCAGACTGCGTGGCTTTGATTTTGAATTTTATAATATTTGTATGCGGTGATTGCAACATTGCTGTTGTTGTTGTTGGGCCCAGAAAGTTTGCAAGACATTGATTGATTGAGTGTTTGGCAATAAATGCAAAATTAGTAGAAAACCAAAGCGCGTTGCCACCCACCAACAAAAAGCGGTTAGAAAATGTTTTTAAACAGTTTAAACAGTTGCTCGACCAATTAGTGGGGCGTGCCAGCAGCCCCCAAAAAAATAGAAAAAAATTACAAAACGGTGGCTTTTGACAGAGACAACAAAGGCAAAGCCGATGCCAAGCAGCCGATCAAGCAATGCCAAAGCGCAAAAAATGGGGGAAAAATTACTACGAGACTCTCATTTTACATGGCTGATTAATGATCGTGGCCAGCTTTAAATAAATTATAATATTTAACTCATTAATTATTTTGTGCTGCAGTAGCAACAAATCAAAGGCCAATCAAATGGCACAGCCAAGTGACAACATAAAGTGGCTGCTTGTTGCTGTTGCCTTTTTTGGTCAACATCAAACAATTAACAATTGTTTTAATGTGTGCTATTATTTGCTAATCATTTAGCAGAATTGTCAGCAATTGCCTGCACTGAGCTGAGCTGCACTTGCATTTGCATTTGCTATTTGACAATTGAAAAACGTTTGTTGCTGTTGTTGTTGCTGCCGCTAATTGGCTTGTTGCTGGCACAAATGTGACATGTTGCTGCGGCAATAGCGACAGCAACAGCAACCCTTGCAACCGCAAACAGTAACTGTGTGTGCGGCTGCGGTTGCTGTTGCTGCTGGCATTTGCCACCTGTTGCAATTAGGCATGCAACATGGCATGTTGTTGCGGTTGCCAATGCGGGTGTGCAAATACCCCAAAAAGACAAAGCAAAAAACAAAAATATATACCGAAATAGACAGAAACTCATGTGCCACATGCACAGCAGCTATTTGTGTGGAATGGCTACCGCAGCAACAGCAACGACAACAACGGCAACAATAGCAACAACAGCAACAGTTGCAGCTGTGCGACCTTAACAAATATGCCGCCCCGACAAACTTGTTTCTCAAACATTTTTATATATCTCAGCTATGTTGCAGCTAGCCAGCTAGCCAGCCAGCCGATTGCTGTCTGCAGCGACATAAATTTATTAGCGCAACAATTTTCAATGTTCGATTTTTAGGTTTTCATTTTTTTTTTCTGTTTTGCTTAAATTTCTTAGTCTGTCGCAGCTGTGTGTGCCACAAGCGGTTGCTGTTGTTGCTGCTGCTGATAAACTCTGACTCTCATTCGGGGTCTTTCTTATCTCGCACCCACAACAACAGCGGCAGCTCACGCAATGAAACTGACGGCTTCCCATGGCGTTATCTAGCCATTGAACTGCCCATCCCAACACTGTCCCTCCGCTGCCTCCTCCCGCGCCTTTTCCCTGGCTCTTGACGCTGCCTTGCCCTGCCCTGAACCTTGGCCCATCGCATCTGTATGTGCGTAAATTGGTACAAGGCAAAGCTGTGTTGTTGCTGTTGCTGTGGACAACGCCTACTCAACACAAAAATAAAAAGAAAAAAAAATAATAGAAAAAATGCCGATAAACATCATTGAGCGTTATTGAAATTGGAATTTCAAATGAGCCAGAGATTGTGAGAGTGAGAAAGGGACAGAGAGGGAGGGAGGTGGGGACGAAATCAGTTCAGTTCAGAGATTCTTTTGCTCTGTGTGTGAGAAAATAGCATTTCACTCGTTTAAGTTTATTGTGTTTTTATGCATATCTGAAAACCGTTTGACTTTTGCAGTTAAACTTTCAAATGCAATTAGCTACAGGCATAAATTACACACATAGAACTTGCAACTGACCAGCAACAACAACAGCAGCAACAGCAACACAAAGCTGTTATTAACATGATTGCGCGGCTCTGGTCACCCTGCGAACTGCAGTGGCTATAATGGCTACTGACCAGACCAAAGCGACTGCTTGGCCAGTCTAGGCCACCTACAACAATCAACGAGGCGTGCATGCAACTTAAAAATTGCTGCTTGCCTCGCAGCAACAACAGCACCAGCAACAGCAGCACAAAATTAGCAGCGCGTGCTAAACAATTGGCCCAGGCAGCAACAACAACAGTAGTCTGACACACACCCACACACACACACAAATACATGGAGTATGTGTGAGAGAGACAGAGACAGGCAGCATTTGTGCATATTGTTTTACAGCTGCACGGCAGCAGCATGCACAAATATGGCGGCAGCAGCAGCAGCAACATTCAACGCTAGCTTTGGTAATTGCAACAATTTAACGGTCTGTCGCTTTGCTTTTGCACTTAAGTGTACTTTTGGTGCACTGAGCCAGCAGCTAGAAGCCTCTGCCTTTATATTTTTTAGCTTTTTTTTGGCTAGCGAGACTACAACTTAATCAAAAACTAATTGCATTTGCATACAAGCAATGTAGTTGCTGCTGCTAGTGCTACTGCTACTGCTGCTGATGTCAGTTGATGTTGCTGCCCACCACGGATGTGGTTTTCAACGCTTGGCTGTGTCAACTTTCAATCAAAGTCAACAAAAAAAAGCCCACTGTGGTTTACGCCAGCAGCAGCGCTTCCTGGCAGCAACCGCAAGCGTTGCTAGCGGGTGCTGGTCAGTTGGCAGCTTAGCTCAACCGTGGGAGCGTCAGAAAAAAGGAAAGAAATAAATTTATATATACACGCGTATACCTATATATATATACATTCTAATTTATATGGCGAACGCCCGCGCAGACTACGCATTTTTGCACGCAGCAGCGACAGCAGCCACCCGAGGGGAGGAGAGGACTTTTGGGGCAGGCAAACTGACATTTGCGAGTGGCTCACAGTGCCACACAGCTGATGGATCACCGTAGATAAGCGAATCTTGCAGATAATCGCATCACTCACTGGCCATGCCAATGCTGCAAGTGTTTCGCCTTCTCAGTTTCTCGGCTTTTGCATGCATCAAGCAAAAAACACAGAGAGAAAAAACAACAACACAAACAGAAAAAGCCTGCAGCTTGAAGACTGCAGACTCGGTCTGTAGACGGCAGATTGTGGACTGCAGACTGGACATGCAATAATTTTCAAATACAACAGCGGGACGAAGTGAAGTGCAACCGGCTACGAGTCCAAGCTGCAATGATGATGATGCATGACAGTGACAGTGCGTGGTGCACTGAAAAAAAAAGTGGTGACTAAAATGTGTGGCTCAAAATTCTGATAGTGATTTATCAAGTTGGAATTAAAATACATTTTTTTAGTGAAACTTAAATGAATTTCATGTCCTGATCGGGAATTTAAATATTTGTTTAATGAGTCTCTACTAAAATTAAGTTTTTTGTACTCGTTTGATGGATTATTAAATTTGTTTTAGCACCAAAATCCGCAGTTGTTTTCAGTGCAGTCGCTGTTGTTGTTGCCGCTGCATGACATTAAGCAGGTTGCAAACAGACGCACACATGTCTGTCCCACTGTCTCTCCGTCTGTCTGTGTCAGTCTTCAACTCCAACTGCGTCCCCCTTCCGGTCTCCTGCCTTTTGCAGTCAGTCTCTGCAGCGAATTGTGGGTGCCTTTTGCAGCATTCTTTGCAGATTACTGAAATTAGCCACAATTCGCCTGAAGTTGCAGTTGCACTTGCTTGCATCAGTGTGTGTGAGAGTGTTGTCTGTGTGTGTATGCCAGCTAAAACTTATTTTCATGCTTTATTTGAGCGCGAGCCTTTTACAAGCGCAACGAAACATAAAATGAAATACAACTTTCAACTGCAGTTGGCTTTTGTTGTTTCTGTTGTCTGTTTGTCTGGCAAAAATCAATTAAAATTCATAGCCAATTGATTTGCACACACTTGAAAAAATTGCAATTGAAAATGCTTTTTACACACACACAACAGTCACATACATACACTGCAAAGATTTTTGAAAACTTTTCTTCTTTCTTCTCTTCGTGTTTTTTCCTTTCCTTCATCTCTCAGAGTTTCTGTGTTTTTAGGCAAGTAAAATACATAAAAACTGGCGCCAGTTGGGCAAACACAGCGGCTCCAACTGATAAAAATCACGCCGCTTACATCAACAAACAACCAACAACAGCATCCATTGCTGATGGCTTTTTCTCTCTTTACCTGTGCGTTCGTTGGGGCAAAAAGGGTTTTTTATTTTCTTCATTTCAATTTTATGTCTAGCCACCGACGCAGTTGCAACAGCAGCAACGCCGCCAACGTCAACGGCATCATCATTATCATCATTAAAATGTCAGTTAATAATTTTTTCTTCTGCTGCTGCTTCTGCCTCCTCTGCTGCTGCTGCTGCTGCCGCTTGAAAACTTTGAGTGGTTTTTCAGTTTGACGTTTACAACGTCGACTCCAGCTGACTGTCTGGGGGGAGCTACCTGTCAGGCGGGAGCAGGGACTGGGTCTGTTTGCTGAGAAGTGAAATAATATTGCTGGGTGGTCAAGAGACTCATTTTTTAAAGGGGAAAGGAAAAGGGGGCTGGGGGCGAACACTCGACTTGAAACTGTCAGCTGCTTTTCGTGCAGCCCTCGCTGGTTCAATTAACAGCAGTCGCAGCAGCAGCGGCAGTTCGGCAAGTTCGTTGCTTAAGTCTTTTGTTTTAGCAATGTTGTAAAATGTGAAAAATGCTTAAATTGCAGTGCAATATCAACAATAAGTATTAAAGTAGGCAAAGTTATGCTGCTGTTGTTGTTGCTGCTGCTGCTTGTTGCACCTGCACACAATTGCTAATAATTATTTATGCTGCCCAGCCAGCAACAGTAACTACTGCTGCTGCTGTTGCCGTAGGAGCGACTGGCATTGGCTACTGTTTCTTACAACTACAACGACAACTAAAACTACAGCTACAACTACAACTAAGGCTACAAGAACAAGTACAACACCAACTACAGCTACGACTCATCAGCAGTTAATGACTAGGCTGGCAGCTCTGCCTGCCTGCCAGCTCTGCGCTTGTTGTCATCATCATCATCATCATCGCCATTGCAATCGCCACGTTGGCAACGTCATGACTCCATAATTATGCACAGGCTGCATTTTTGCGCTGCAGTTGTAGTTTAAAGTTGTTGCTGTTGTTATAGGTGGGTGGAGTCACGCCTCACCATGGCCGCCTCCAAGGCAGCAGCAGCAGCTACAGTAACAGCAGCAGCAGCTTGAGTTGCCCGCTCAACTTTTAATTTAATAATATTTTTATAGGCCGACGCGACAAGCTTGTTTACAAGCATTCAACATGCAACTTTAAAGATACTTTTACACAAAAGCCCCATGTGTGTAACTGTATGTATCTGTGTATATATATATGTGTGTGTGTGTGTATGTGGGGGTTGTTACGAGTTGTGGCATTTTGCGCACTTCCTGTCGACTGTCAAGACATGCCAAGTTGTCCTCATTGCTGCAGCTCCTTCTGCGTCATTTCCTGCAGCGAAGGCGGTAAAAGTTTTTTCTCTCCCACTGTTGTTGTTACTTTTGCCACACGCACGCATTGCAGTTGTTTTGCATTTCAACTGCCATGCGGCAATTGTGGCATTTCACTTTCTACTTAACACCCCCAACACCAACAGCAACAGCAGCAACACCAGCAACTAACAACATGAAGGCGCCACAAACTTGGCCAAAGTAACCCACACCATAGACATGAACTTGTTAGTGTTGTCGTGGTTGTTGTTGTTCCTGTTGCTGTTGCTGTTGCTAGTGCTGGTGTTACTGTTGTTGCTGCTGATTTTCTGCTCGCTTGCATGCGATTAGTTTGTAATTTGATTGCGACGTGGTTGTAAGCTGTTCGCTGTTGTGCCGCTTGTTGTTGTTGCTGTTGTATCTTACAGATACATTGCCAAGTAAGTTGTTTGGAAAGTTTTGCCTTGTCGCGTGCGCTGCTAATTGAAACAAGTCAAATTTCAGCCTCAAATCACACTAAAATTGTCTAAAATACTTAGGCTTAAACTGAGTTCCTTGTAGTAAACTGAGTTCTATTTCTCAGGCTGCACTTCCTGCTTAAGGCTTGGTGGTCGAAAAAACAACAGTCATTGCAGCTAGGAATCTTACGTAATTGTCTGCAAAATATTGCCGCATCATCTAATCAAATCAGTCTCAGCGCCCCGGAGTTGTAGAACTGCAAGTCGTAATAACTTCCGTTTTAGTTACAATTAAAGCAATGCGTCGAGCTAATCAGTGGGAACCCAACAAAATGGGGCGTCTATTGGTTACCTTTTTATATTGTTCTTCTTCATTTTTTTTTGTGGACCACTTCTTACTGCCAATAATAAGCCCATTGCATATCCGTTTCGTTCCAGCCAAATCACTGACGTTCGCTTCCTTGGCAAGTCATTATCCAAAGCAGCATTGTATCCCTTTCCCCTCACCCCCTGTCTCACTGTCCCTTACCTCACTTCATACTCTTCTTCTCTCATTCAGTCTCGGTAGATATTATTTTTTGGGATCTCGCGTGTTGTGTGTTTTGTGGACCAGTTTGACAGGTGTTTCTGGCCGCTGACTGAAGCTCAATTCTATGCGACGTCTTCGTCTCTGTCTTCGCCGAAGGTTTCGTCGCCGTTTTCAATTTCAGTATTTATACACAGCGAAAAAATTCAGAGACTTCTGAAATCAAAACTAAATTCAGCTGGAAATTTCGACCCAATTTTTGTTCAGTGTACTGATTCTGATTCCGTTTTCTGTTTATTTGTTTTGTTTATCTGCTGGTCGTGTGGCGTCGGCGTTTGACTGCAGCTTGTTCTACTCGTATTTTAAATACGCTCTGACATCAGAGCAGCATCGGCATCTCAGCGTCTTTAAGTTAGTCGCCGTCGTCGTCGTCGTCTTTGGCTGCTTTAATTATAATTTATCTGCCTGCTAGTTCCACAACGACAACGATGACTGCGACGATGTCTTCGACTGCGACGGCGACGTTCAACGAAGCAAACGTATCTCAAGTTTTTGACTTTTATCTGCTGCTGAATTGATGAGTATATAATAAGACTTTATTGGTCAGAGCCAAAGCCAAAGCCGATAAAAGAAATATATGTTAAGCAGCACACACACACATACGATACCCTGTAAGCTGCAAGTGCACAATGGTATCTTATAGTCTATCAAATGCTGCACAAATTTATGATATAAGCTTTCATTAAAGCTGCGCTTGCAACCTTTGTTGTGGGTGTGCAGCTGAAACAAAGGGAAAGAGGCGAGAAGTGAGGGGAGATACTGTGGTATGGACAGCTGAACAGACCCTGCACTGTGTGTCCTTTGTGGCAAGCGTGAGAAGCTTCAAACTCGCAACTCCACGCTCCAAGTTCCAATCTTCTTCAGTTCAATTCTCAGCTCTTCTTCTCTCGTGTTGCTTGTCAATGTGTTTCGCTTGTTTCGCCCCAAACGAACAGCAACAGCAACAACCGCAACAGTAACAACAACAGCAACAACAACAATCAGAACTTGCCCCACGTTTTGCCAATGCATTTTTGTTGTTGCTACAAATTCTACAAGCAAATCAACAAAAACAAACAACGTGTATGCCTTGGAATTTAAAACTTCACTTCGAGCCTGCTCTGGTTGTTGTTGTTGCTGTTGTTGCTGCATTGCTTTTTGTATAAATTGTCAACGGAAATCAGTTTGCCACTCAACAGGCTTCCCTTTTCCTGTGGCCAGCCACACACACCTCTTCATGTGTGTGTGTGTATGTAGATAGCACACTCTGCTTCTCTGTTTCACTTCTTTTTTTTTGGCTTGGGGTGAGTTTCTTGTCTCGGACTTGACTGAGAGACTAAGTAAATACCTTTAACAACGGCAAAAAAGAAATGAGTCAAGAAAAAAAATATATAAATCTACAATGTTTAGCTTCCTCAACGGCCGTTTGTTTAATTTTTTTCCATATTTTTTGTGATTTATTTATGGCCAAGTTTAGGCACACGTGCCAGCGTTTAAAAGTCGCTTTTGAACCAAAAATTTCTTTCGACAATTAGCGCACAAAGGCAGCGGCAAGAAGAAGCAGATGAGCGGGAAGAGCGATAAATTTCCATAGAAAAAAATATGCATAAACATAAACATAATAATAACTATAATTTGCATATTCATTTGAAGCTCGTTTCCAATCATTTCTTGAGCTCATAAGTCAAGAGTTCAGTAACGATTCTCGACTCTAAGTTTCTCAGTGTCTCAGTTTTTGAGCTTTAAGTTTTCAGTTTAAGATATTGAAATATCATCGTATTTCGAGAGTATTGAATGGCGGCGAATGTCAAACTGTAAAAATAATCGCGCGACAAATTTATGATTAGTTTAAAAGTTGTGTTCGGTGTTCGTTCGGAGTTCGTTCCATTGTTTGTTCGGAGGTGGCAGCAAATCAAAAGAAAATATCGAAAATGGCTTAGGGGACAGTTTCTCAGGTTTGTTGTTGTTGTTGTTGTTGGATTTTAGGCGCGTCTAGAAGACAACAACAACAACGGCTACAACTATAAAGCGGCTTACACTTTGTTTACAATGTTGCGTGGTATTTTACAGATATTGTTGTTCTGTTGCTGCGTCAATATTGATAATAAATAACAACTCCAAAGTCAAAGACTAGAAAACAACAACAAAAACAATAGGGTACAGCATTAGAAATACAACAACAAAAGGCTAAAGACGTAGTAAAAGAAGAAGAATAATTTAAAGACAACGTCAGCAGCGGTCACGTCTCAAGTGAAAATGGTTTTTAAGTGCTCCATTGCCTAGTGAAAATTAAACTGTCCTCTGGGCACATCATCATCATCATCATCTGCCGCTTCGCCTGGACACACATGCACTGAGAAAAAATCAAACCCGTTTTAGTTATACCAACAAATCTAACTTACATTTAGCTGGCTGATTATTTGCGACATTCTTTTATAGTGACTAAAAAAGCTCTGACTTTAAATTACTAGACTTCTCAGAATTAGTCAGCATAATGATACAATAAAAGACATTCTATTTGCATTTAAATTTATTGTGTTTCGCTTAGTTAAATTATTTTTAGAATACTTGTCTTGCAGACAACAAATTATGTTAATAAAATTAGCAAAATTCTGACATCAAATGGACTTTTGGTGTTTTAAATTTAAATGTCTTTACAGTTTTCTATTTTTAGTTTGAGCATTATTTTTTTTATAAGGAAACGTTTTTTTTTTTTACAGTGCAGTGCTGCGACAACTTCTTTAGGCCAAGTCTGTGCACTGCAGAGCGCGTTAAGACTGCGTCTTAGCCTGGGCAACCCTTTTTTTGAGTCGCCGCCTCAGCCGCCGCCAAAACCAAAAGTGTCAACTCTAATTGCCTTTTGCTTGGTTTGCCCGACTCGAAACTCAAACAGAGATTTGGTCATGGACCAGTCGAGCGAACCACTCGATTCCTGGCCCTCCCCCCCCCCGCCTCAGGCCTCTTTTTAGTGTCTTCTCGGCGAAGATCTTATGGTCAGTCGCCGGGTTGACTGTCTGTCAAATATTTGCCTTGGCATTGCCTGCGCTTGCGCAAATACTAATAAAATTTCGGTTAATTTTTTTAAGTTAACACACACACATTTACTTTTATTTATTTGTTGTTTTCATCTTTTGTTAAGATATTGCTGTCGTTGCTGTTGCTGTTGTTGTTGTTGTTGGCGCGCACTTGACTGTAATGGATTTGTTGGCATGAAGATATTTTTTGTCCATTGTTATTGTTGTTGTTTTCATTTTAGCCAGCCATTTGCGCTTACTTAAAGCACAGCAACAACAACTTTGACAGTTTTTTTTGGAGGCGGCAAAGGAAAGTCAAATATGTCAACAACAATGAGAATTACATAAATTAAGCGGCTGCAGTATTTTGTTAAGTTATAAACAAATAACAAAGCAAAACAACAAAAACAATTATAATTCAAAGCCGTTGAAATTACGAGGATTTATGTGCTTAATTAACAGCGAGGAAGTCGGTCAGTAAGAGGGGAAGAAACAGAATAAGGGCAGTATATATATATATATATGTAAATCTAGCTATATATATACTTGAAGGAGGCTGGAATTGTGTATAAACAAATTGAGTCATTATCATACATTTAGCAAAGATTTGTGGCAGCAGCAAGTTTTACAGCCGAAAGTGGAACTTTGACAAGTGACAACGGAGAGACAGAGAGAGAGTGTGTGCCGAAAGAGAGCGGTGTAAAAAGTGTCAACTTGTAGTCCGTTATTTGACAGTTTCCAGTCAGCTTTAAATGATTTAATCAACACAAGCGCTTTAAGCTTTAATGCGCTTTCAAAGCTGTCAGTCATTTTTGCATGAAAAGAGATTCTTAAAATTGTGGATAACTAGGTTTTAATGCAAATACTTTAACTAAAATCGTTTTAGCCTTAATATTTCCAGTGTTTTAAAGCCTAGAACTCTATCACTAAACTACAAGTATTACCATTAATTTTGCACTCTTCCCACAAATCTTTCAAGCTTTAATGCGCTTTCCAAGCTCTTATTACTCAATCTCTACAGCAAACGCTTAGAATTTAGTTGGTATCTTTTAACTACAAGTTTTAGCATTAATTTTGCACTATTTTCATACATTTCCAAGTATTAGTTTTAGTCATTCGCGCTATCTAACCGCCTTTTTTGACTGCCTGCATATTAAAACAAATTACGAATTACGTATTTCAGCACATTGCTCATACGCCGTGTTGCACGAAACTTGTTTAACATTTTGCGAGCACATAAACAAACATTACAATTAATTTTTATGCGACAGGCATTTGTGCTTATAAAATGCACTAAAATATTATGCATGGCATACAGAGAGAGAGAGGGAGAAACAAACTTCAAATGCTGCCACAAAGATAAGCAACGGTCCAAAAAGAAAACCGCTTAACTTGCCACAGTTGTGGAGGGCTGCAGCAGGGAAGGGGGCAGTGAGGGGAGTGAAGCGGAGTGCAGCATTCAAATTGGCGACAGCGAGCGCTAAGTGCAGACAGTTGCATGTGCTAAGCGACAATCAGACGGACAGAGGGACAGGTGGACAGTTGGACAAAGTGAGTGACCAACTGGGTGAACATTGCGGCAAGTTGCGTGCTTGCAACAGGTTTGAATGTTGGCCTAATGAAGCGCCGAGCCGCCACTCGCCACCTGAAGATTATATGAGTCAGTTATTGGGCTTTATGCAATGCTCCTCGCCTTGTAAATTGCACACCAGCGAAACACACCACCAGCCACCCACAAAACCACTCGATGCCTATCACTTGGCTTATCAAAAAACAACACCCACACACACTCAATCGTTATTTATAATGTATAAAATTGTAAAAACAAAAATTCATGAATTGCTCGCACTCGCTAGTGACGTAAATGGCAGTCCATCAGACTGATAAGCTCTTGACCAACTGCGAATGAATCGAATTTTATTTTTCTATTTCTATTTTATTTGTTTTCATTCACTTTGGTGGGTGGTCGTTGCAATTCCCTAATCTGCTAATATTATTTAAAATTATATACATTTATATACATATATAAATAAATATATTTTTATATGGTATATTTCTTTCATAATGTGTATTGAAACGCGTCGTATTATCAGCAATCTATGTAGTCCAATGACGTTAATTGAAACTACTTGAGATTAGGCTAAAAAATTGTTTTCAAATGCGACGACGGCGTTTGAAGTTTGAGTACTTTCAAAGTTTTGTTGTTTTTGGTTTTTTGGAGGTGCCCTCCCAAGACACGACACGTTTTGCCACCAAAAAATTTAAATTAAAAAAAAAAAAAAATACTTTTGGTCGAAAAAAAAACTCATGTGAAAAAACACACACACGCACACAGAAGTATTTATCAGTTTGTTTGTATTGCTCTGTGTGGTTTCCCATTAAGAAAACCACAAACCAAAACAGCCCATGCATATTGAATAATCTGCTATATACGATTGTACATACATATAGTACTATATACGAATTTATATGACAATGCTGATAGCGATACGATGATTTGACGTAGTAAGACCCACAACTCTGCTTATCACCAGCTGGGAAAAGGCAAAAACAACAACGGCAGCTAGCATAACCGCAGAACTGACCGCCTGAGAACACTTGCACCACTAATTATAACCACCGCAGTTTTAAAAAATGATAAAAACATTATTTAAAATTAGCTGCGATAGACTCTAAATATTTTTTTAGCACACAACTAAATTTTATTTTTAGATTTTTCACGACTTAAAATTTCTTAAATTGATTTTCGAATGTAAATAGTTTCAGAGTTTAGTCAAGATTATTCAATAATTAATAAGTTTATATGAGTTTTAAACAAGCTTGATCTACTCACAGTATAGACTTTTTCAAGTTATCATTGTATCTCCATTTCTATTAGTCTCTCAGATTTTTCTTCATCCGACAAACGTTTTTTTTTTTTCATTTATTACTAGACCCCTTTTCCTTTTGAAGTACCAGCTACTAAGAGCGCCAGTTTTAAAGATGTTAATAATTTAAAAACCCATAAAAAATGGCCGATCAAAATATTGTGTTGAAAATTTGCCGCTGCCTGCTAATTGGCAGGGGTGTGATCTGAATCAGCGGCACTGAATCGAGACAGAGCTTCAATCATTGAGCTCCCTAAACCCGATTCCCGCACTTCTTCTCTGCCTGCGACCACACACTAATGAAAAACAAAACGTTTATCAAATGCATGATAACAACGCATGATCTAAAAAATCAAAATCGAATCCCCTACAATTTCAAGTAAATTTTGGTATTAAGACCTATCAAATGTCTGCCGCCTTCAAGGTGTTAAACTCTTCGCAACTGTCGCAATCCCCACAGCAATGGTTGCTGTTGTTACTGATCCTATTGTTGTTGTTTCTTTCTTTGTTTTATTGTTTAACGCATTCTAATTAGCAGCTTTAGTTATAGACATTGCCATGGATCGTCTGAGTCGACATTTTTCTCCCTCTCCGCGCGTGTGTGTATTTTTTAACGCACACGTGATGATTAAATTTTAATTTTTGTTTTCTAGTCTGTATATAGTGCTTTTGGGGTTGTGCTTTAAGGTCTTGGTCTCGACTCTTGAACTCTTGAACAGTCCACAAAGCAAGCACAACTAATCCAAATCAAATGGCTTCTCAAAATCAATTCGTTTTCAATCGTTTAAAGTTAATTAACGCGCCAGAATATTTCTCTCTGTTTTTTATTTTTTACTAACACATTCTTCACTTCTTTAGTCTTTAAGTTTTTTTTTTTTTTTTGTGTTCGCTTCTTTACGATTCGTCGTCGTTGTTGTTGTTGTTGCTGTTGTTTGTTCTGTTACACGCTTTTGTTTCGTTTGTAAATTTATTTTATATATTTAAGTATTTCTCCTTTTTGTGTATTGTGTGCATTTTATTTTGCCCAACGTCTCAATTTCAATGCGCGCTTTTGTTATTGTTTTTTTTTGCTGCCTCCTCTTCTTCTTTTTTTTTGTTATATATAATTTTATTGTTGTTGTTGTTGTTACTGCTGTTGCTGTGGTCCCTTGTTATTTCGTCGCATTAAAATTTTTAATTTAAGGCTGTGGCAGAAATAAATTAACCAATGAACCGACATACAAAACTGGGACTCGAGACTGTTAAATGCTATACAATATACCCTATAAAAGTAGGAGGGGTGTATTGCTGCTTTAGCTGCTAGAGTAGAAATTTATAAACTTGAAAAATTCTTTGAAATAAATTTAGTTTAACTACTGTGGAGATATGACATTGTAGGTTGTAATACCCTAATCAAAATACCCTTTAAATCGAGGAATATTTCCACTCAATGTGTTAGAGTTTTATATCTATGTTAATTATTTATTAAATTATTAATTCTTTTCTATAACCCCTTCAGCTTTTTAGATAGTATCTTTTAGTCCATCAGTGCATTTATTTCCCCTGCTTCAAATGCAAATGCCAATGAAAACGCACTGAGGGTGGTGCAGCATTGACTTGTGGCTCCACTTTGAGCCACTTTAAAATGGCGCTGATCGAAGGCTTTTGTGGTGCGGGTGACGTCGCCAACATCTCCGCTAACTGCTTTATATGCCAGTCAGTGCAGTCAGTCCAAGAGTCCGAGAGTCAGTCCGGCAGACGTCGTCGTCATTGTCTTATAAGGTGCGGTGCGTATAAAGCCAGACATCGGCAGCGACATCGAGTTGAGCAGAGAAAAAATCACTTGGAACACTCGCGCGACATATTGAGAAATGTGCAATAGCTTAATGCCCATTTAAGGTTAGCACTTTTCATGGCAAGTTGCATTTATATCGACGATCAGCAGCAGCAGCGTTCGATCAACTTCATAGCAACTGCCAAAAACTCGCTCCCTCTCTCCTTGTCTCTCTTCTGTTTGCTCTCAAACATTACTCATACGCACAGTGTTGCAGGCATGCTAATTGCCAGGTGTGATCTGCACTCTTAGCCCCCAAAAAAATAAATATAAAGGAGATACAAGACTAAATGCAGCAGCAGTTACAACGCCAACTGCTACAGCAGCATCAGACCACAGCAATACTCGTGCTGGCACGCCAGCAACATGTCCTGCTTGCTCTTGTTGTTTGCCTTTAAATGGTATAAATTACCAATGAATGACATACAATTTAATTGCCCCAGTCTAAGCAGCAACTTCTGCCGCATACAGAGCAGCAGTTGCTGTTGTTGCGGGAATTAATTAATATTGCACTTTTGAAGCGCGTGCATACAAATTTGTCAGTTTCGTTGCCCATTTTTATGCCCAAGGTGTAGACAATTGGCATAGTTCACATTCGCATTGATTCCTTCACTCATTTTTTTATGGCATTTTGCAGGCAATTAAAAGTCTTTCGCATTAATTGTGTGCACAAATCAAGGGATTGCTGTTGTTACTGCTGCTGCTGTTGCTGTTTATTTTGCTCCGCATTTGTTTTGTATGCCTGTTTTTGTATTTGCTGTGCGTCAATTTGCTGTCACACACACGCACACACACACAAGAACAAGACACTCGTGTGTGTTATTTTCCATTGACGTCAAAGCAAATCAGTAGCAGCAGCAGCAGCATCATCATTTGGAGGCTTGGTATTGATTGTAAAAAGTTTTGCACTTATCAGTGAGTCAGCTGAGGTTATTAAGTTTTGTTGTAGGTGTTGCAACATTTGCTATATTCCTATCACTACTTTGTGTTTCTGCTTCTTCTACTTCTTCCTCTTCTTCTTTTGTATATCTGATTGCAGTTGCAGTTTTCGTTTTTGGGCTGTAAACTGAAACTGCCAAACCCCCTTTTGTAATTAGATCTATAAAAATTTTATTTTGACACATTTCGCAGCAGCGACATCAACTTATTGCTGAGGCAATTGGCGACTGGCAACTGGCGCCTAAGCCTAAAAAGACGTTGCCGTCGGCAAAAACCAAAAAACCAAAAACCAAAAAAAATTCTACTCAAAAAAGCAGTAGAAAGAGACGGCTAGCGTGGTGTGTGTGAAAGAGTAGGAAGATAACTCACCTCGTTTGTTTAGGTCGCTTTGGCAAGCATTATCCAAGCATTATCCAATTGTTGTTGTTGTCTTTATAATTTTTGTTGTTGTTGGCAAATTGGTTGAGCACTCTTCACATTTATATGATTATATATATTTTATTATTATTTTTTTGTATACCTTTAATTGCTAATATCATAAAAATATCACAAACTTTTGCGTGTTTAATATTTTTATTAGTGTTGCTGTTGTTGTTGTTGCTTAAATATTGGCAAGCATGTGTATAATTTCTATACTTTTATTTCTTCTATATAAGATTAAGACACTTCAATTGCGACTTTATGCACTGCTTATTTATTTTTTATTCTTTTATTAACTTGATTTTTTGTGTAAAATATTTTTATTTAATAAATATTTGTATGTATTAAAAATTTGGCAAGTTTAGTTGAGTTAAGAGTGAGGGAGTTAGAGAGAGAGCAAAAATTGTTAAGCCTTTTAAAAATGTTGCTGTTGTTGTAGGTACAATTAATTTATAGATTTGACTTAATTTGAGTTGAGT